>CM056997.1:157154311-160049311 GCA_029891345.1 Dryococelus australis | reverse complement strand
CTGTAACGAATATTTTGTGTTCCAAATGGAACCCGTGAAGCTGGTACCTTCTTCCACACAAACAACACTCGTAACACACACGGATGCTGAGTATTCTGGAGAAGCTAGTAAGTACTACAGGCTTATTTCTACGGAGGTCCAGTCTCTATGTTCCTCGTCAACCAATCGTGTATATGTCCAGCACCGAAAGTCAATACATTAGTTCAACTGAGTATTTTTGAGATATCGTATACCTGATGCAATTTAGTGAATAAATTTCTAGTGTATCTATTGAAATTAAAGTTGATATTCATAATCAGAGTGTTAAAAATCTTATTAAAAATGGTATACTGAACATCAAAAGTAAGCATATTGTTGGGAGGTATTTTATTTTAAATAAATGGTTGATGAAAAATTAATGAACATTTATTAGTATCCAACTGAATATCAGAAAGAAGGTATTATTCAAAACTATTGAATTTTACCAAATTCAATTTCTTTAAAGTAGATTACACGTGTTAAAATATTTTGCTCTTATAATAAAATTCAATATGCAAGATGCGGTTTTAGGATTTGTAATTGTCTGCATTATAATGTCACCTCCTTCTTCAGTGTACAGCAATTATATTAACCAGCGTTATATATACACATGTATATAATATCAGTTGCTATGCTGTTCTCGCTTGTTTAATCAATAATAAAATGTCTTGTTTTGTATGAGTTAAAATAATAAATTTTTGAATACTTGATATAATATATTTTCTAAATCCGTAACACTATGTACCTGCTTAAGCTAACAGAAAAACACTATTTGAGGCACAGAGTAAAATTTAACTAAGTTGTAATGTTGTACTAATGTTTTACATTGGTTGATTTATACGAGAGTTTTGGGAAACAAAGTACTTACCTTATTCAGAATATGTATTTGATATTTTGAGGCTGACATACGTGAAAACGACTGTCGAAATATAAAACAGGTCTTTTATTATGTATTGTATGGCAATTTAATAGAGGGTTAATTTAAACACAGGTGTTGTTTAAGCATTTTTTTAATTGAAAATGAATGCAGGAGGTATTCAGAACAATTTCCCTGCACAACACTCACATAGAGAAAACTATAATTTAGTAGCATTTATAATTCATTGTGTCCATGTTGACCAGTGTATTATTATCGGTCAAGAAATGTTCACAATTGTAATCGACATTTTCTTGTGTACATACCGGCGATATTTAAACAGATGTGTCAGACAACGTGGAAGCATTGTTTCCATTCATTGGCGATATCTAAGAAAAAGCACAAAACAAACATCACTGACAAGTCACAACACAGTCTTAAAACTAGGTCTACGTACATACATTCGTTCCGCTTGTTCATTTCTGCTGAATCATGTTTCGGTGACCTGGGGTGCGATTCTCATTATTATTGTACTTACCTTAAGCACGGCTATCCAGACGTAACGGACTTATTGATACTCTGATAAGCACAGACCTTAGTGATGCACCTTCGTCGGCACAAATGGTTGTCAATGAACATCTCAACGTGTATGGACAAGAAGTGGTCTGTACAGTGCTTTCTCTTATTCTTTACAAAACGGACATGCTCTAAACCATACACAGACCATCTGCCTGGTATTTTAAAAAAAATTTCAGATTTTGCTGAAATATTCTAAGGCCTTAGTTTATGAAATGAAACGATCATGGATGTGTTCATTATTACTAAACGTTCGAAATTGTCTTCGAAGTGAAGAACAGCAGTTCTGAGTCAAACTGCCATGCTATATGTTTCGGAGCTAGACCATTATAACATACGCAACTACAATGTGAACCGTTTCTGCCCCGGCCATGCTTACAGTAGCTATAATGCTTGAGAGTTACAAAATTTAAAAACAAATATGTAGAAAAATAATGAATGTTTAGCCAATAACTACCAATACCTTCACAAAAATGCAGGTAAAATACGTATGATTAAAGCAATTTAAATATTACGTTTCCTGAGAAGTATTGTTGCGGCGAAATGTAATAAACACCCTGAGTGGCAGGCGCCCCTTCATATTCGACAGTAATGCTACTGCTGAATGTTCGTTTATCACAGTCTAGCTATAGTCAGCATGGAGTGCAAGAGTTTGCATCGGAATGGCCCTTCACTCCACATTGCGCCACAGTCCAAGTATTGGGTTGGCTAGCCTAAAGTTGTCTTTAAGTAAATCTCCCTTTCACTGGTTGGGTAGGAACCTTAAACAGATAAAGCTACCATAATTTCCATTGGAATATTTTGTATGAAGGAGTGATACCTTAGCACATTTAGTTGCAGAGTATTTAATTCTGGGCCTTGCCGCACTGGTAATGCCTTTTCCTCGCTAAAGCAAAGCGTTCTTCATGCAATCTGCTAAGACTTAGCTTTAAAGTGTATCTGATAGCAGTAAGATGCTTAAGTATGTGGATCACTGTAAAAAACAAACAACACATCGATAAGTAATTTATTTTTATTAGTATGTACAGAGTTATTTTATCTGATCCGACAATATTAATGTATTGGAAGTATGGAAAGGAAAAATATTGTTTCTGAATGACTCTATAACAATTCTAAGAAGAATCAGACATATGACAATATTCCATTGGTGCTGTCGAACACAAGCCTCTCATCACTACATCGACACTACCAGCTCAATTTGCATCTCCCTTGGGAGTTACATTATCGGCAGTTTGTCAAAGTCTTTACGCTTTCAGCTACACTATCCGAATACATAAGGTAAAGTTAAAGTGTAAAGAACTTTCCGCTCCCTCACCTTTTCAACATTTTTTTTCCGTATGTACCTATATATATATATATATATATATATATATATATATATATATATATATATATATATATATATATATATATATATATATATACACACACACACACAACGTTTTTTTGCAAAAAAAAAAAAAAAAAAAAAAAGTGTTTTGCACATTTTGTTCGAGGGGATATCCTGGTGAACAAAATAGGTGAGAGTTGTCAATGTAAAGTTTCTTCAATTACTAGGAAATTGCATGTCTTGTCGCGATTTTTCTCAAGATATAGTTATCTAACATCCTCCTACTGGAATTGGTAGTATTTCCATTCTCGGCATCCTACGAACGTACTTTTCGTTCTAACTTTATATGTAGGATTGGCAGTCTGTGTCAATGAAAAGAATACTGATGTTTCTAGTGACGTTTGTTGTGTGTTACAGTCAGTTAGAAATATATGCTTAGTAAATATTCACGGGGAAAAAACTTAAAAAGACACCTGAAACACAAGCAGCTGCCAATGGCGATGGTGATGAGAAGCAAAATGTAATGAAAAACACAAAACGTGATGATCAAGAACATAAAACATGTATGTGCGCGGAGATTAAGAAGATAATAGCGAGATTCTGGAAAATATGGCGGAGAGGATTTCCTCATTTCAAGAACTGGAATCCAGAGTTCTAGCTCGGCACAGCCGATTCGAATATGATTATGTTTTGAATATGTCAGAACACAATAGTATTGATTGCTACTGATTTCTTGATGAACTGAATGAACAGGTGGACTAAACAAGATATTTGGTCACTTTGCGAACAGCTGGAAACTTTTCCTCTCAGGAGAAATATTTTATTTCGACGAAAGCTAAAGTGGTATGACTGAACGAACCAATTAAGAAAAAAAAAAGTTTTCAACAATACATATGGCCTTGAATTATCTTAACATAGTTTTGTTTCAACAGCTCTGAATCTTGTGCTCTATGTTTGCAAATGAAAATGTACATTTGTGGTATGTGCTGAAACTGTCATACAACTATGTTATGCTTACAGAACGTTTATAGTGTCTGCAATATTAATGTGATATTTAGATATGTTTGCTGTGAGTTTTCAGTGTGCTTGATGGTTGTGGTATACTTGGAAACTGTGCTATATTTGAAGATTGTGTACATGAAAAATGCTGAATCTTTGTGGTATTCTCGAAGAATGAAATAGAACATAATAGACAAGAATAGTGTGACTTTGTTACAGTTTTGAGAGCAAAAATATGTATAAAATTTTAATCTTATATTAATATATAGGCGGTGTGCATGTCTTATGCACGATTCCACTGCTAACTTATATAAATAATTTCTTTTGAATTCGCTATCGTTGACATATATTTACTAAACATAGAGACGGATAATGATTTTGATATAGTCGATTAAAATTAAGAAGATATCAATAATGATTCATCAACTGATTAAAAAATATGATTTCTCAAACCAGATGAAAATTTAGTTTATATTAAAATGCTCTTCCCTATCACATTTCAACTGGGTGAGGGGGACTTGAAAGGCCATTTTATGGAGTATAACGCCGGTGGGTGAGATTTAGTACGCCGCCTTCTCTTGTACCCTCAGCATCGAGGTGTTACTTCAGTCATTCTTTTTATGCTTGTATTAATTTACATTCATTGCGTAATTTAATACGTAATTTCAGTATTTTGTAAAGTAAATTACATTAACCAATCTCAGATTTGTCATCGCAAAACCATACTTTTAGGCAAACATTTACATAATAATGCTTTGCGTCACTTTTCGGTTGTTTTGAAATAATTTTAATTTGTCAGAAACTCTTCAAAATTTCAAGGTCAAAGTCACTACAAGAGCCAGGTTACTGAAATCAAACTGTCATATTAATATCATCTATAACTTTCGTGGTGGCATGCTCCCTGTCTCACGAGCTGGTATCTGGGACTGTGCATGATACTAGGATGTAGAGCTGCCGTGGATCAACAGTTAATTCACATTTTTCTGAAGCCTTGATAAAGTTCTAGTTTCAAGATATTCCTCCGCCTCATGCAAACAAAGGTTGACCTACTGCAGAAAATTATACCAGAGGGACAACGCATCGCATTCATGCGCACTCAGTGTAATAGTATTTTGCATAAGAACTATTTATAACTAGGCATTGCCAACGCACTTATTTTCTCACCGCTTTTATTTATAATAATTACAAAAAATATATAATTTATAGATTAAATGTAAATAATATTTATGTTTACTCAAAAATAACGTACTTTTATGGTGATACTTGTATGAAACGCTTGTGATACAAAATATATTTGGAAAATAACCAAACACGTCATACATGGGGTGATTTTCCGAAGGTTTGATTGAAAAAGTGCGAAGAAACCGCGAAGAGACTATACTTAAGAGACATCGTCCCACAAAGCAATAAGTTGGCGTCGGAACGTCAACAGCATACTTGCGTTGACAGCGTGATAACTGCAGAAATGAACAAGTGGGGAGACATGCTGGAGTAAAGTCAGTTTGACGGTAATATTGCAACTTACACCTGGTGGGAAGGTAGAAGATGAGTGGCTGGGGCGGCAGTTCTGACTTGCCGTAACACTCTGCCTCGTCGAAAAGCTCGGAGACCACGCTAGTGACGAACTCCTGGAAGGAGCAGGCTATGGAGCGACAGCCGGGTATCTGCAGCAGGAAGGGCGGCTCTGCTGTGTCGTTCTTGTACGACACCTGCAAGCAAACTCTCATGTAGAGCATTCCTTCTTCCCTGGCTTACTGCTAGTCTACTCTACTGGCAGCTAGCTCAACACAAGTTTTCGTTTTCTCTGCCATAACAGCATACTGGACTGTATGAGAACTCCAACCAAAAATAGCAAAGTTATTTCCATGTCAGCATAACGCAAAGCACTAAGTACTTGTATTCTACAAATATGCAATACGTTTTCATAATACACGTTTAAAAAGTGTATAATTCGGCAAGTTTTTTTTATGGAAATTACACTTTTGTCTCGTTACAAGTAATGTGTCGCCATTTTATTAAACAACATTGGTTTTCCCTCACTGGCACGTGAATACATGTCAGCCGTATTTGTATTGCAGTTAGGTGCATAAATTAATAACGTAAGCACTGAGCGATTGTTGGAAGTAACCTGTACAGAAGGCCGTCTATATAACAGTGCTACTCGCACACACGCTACTGAACAAACCAACATACATTAAAGTTTTGAGCAGCACCGACTTCCTGCTGACTTGGCGACGCGATGACAGTGCAAAACTGGACAATGGAACACAGCCTTGGACAGCGTGTTGTTTAATAAAATGGTAACACAGTAACCCTAACTATAGACAGTTTCAAATTTAACTTCCAGACAGAACTGGTCGAACTATACAAGTGTTAAAAGTTAGGTCTAATGTGACCCAACCCGTACTAATAAATTATTAGTTTAAGTAGAAAGTCTAGGGAATATTTTGAAGTGCTTCGAGTTATTTGTGGTCAGTTTGCTGAGTTTGGTAACCAACTGGCAATTTTAATCTCAATACACGCTAGGCAGCACCTTTCAGGAAGCACTGTGTGGAAACATGTTTCTTCTGCTTACCACACGTTTTGGTCGAATGTTTCACAGCGACAGAGGACGTTTGTAAACAGTTAACATAATGTTTGTAAACAAAGTATAGTGTTCTGGAAGAAAAAAATTTGTCGTATTTCCCATTACGAGTGTAATACAATAAACCACATTTCCTGATCTAGACCTATTTGCAAACTCAGTCTGTTAACAATTCCTCTCTGAGACCCCGGCAAGACTTCTGCAGTCTGCTATATACACATCTCTGTACGGTTTTGTTCACTTGTCTTACCAGCATAAACTTCCTTTTATTGTTTTACACAAATGCAGGAAAATATTGTTAAGATATTAAGAAATTTTACCTTCGAAATGTGTTTACGGAAATTTCGTTCTCACACTAGATAATAGAAACAAGACAGGCTACGTTTCGAAAGAAATGCAGTTGGCGATGACGAAATGGAAGAAAACTTAATGATTTGTCCCAAGAAAGTAAGGCGGTGTGTTTATGAACTGGTTCGGATTATGCCGAATTCACACGAAGTACTAACTCGTCGAATGACTTCGAAAATCAAGTATTTGTAATGTGTGACTCTTTAGCTTTTATTTAAACTGTAACATTTGTTAGCATTCCTTTAGCATTCTCAAATTCATGCGTGCCGCGTCCCTCCCCCTTAGCACGTTCGTTTCGCTACACCTGTGCAGCTATGACGTGCCCTCTACTGGGAGGAGTTAGCCCGAACGTGGCGATTACACCTCCACGACTACTGTCTCGGCGCGGTGTGCGAGGAGTGCACCCTACCTACACGACGTCCGAGGTACTGCCGGAGTCAAGTGACCATCCCACGTCCAATTCCTTAAGAAGTAACTTGAAGGCATAATAATTTGGGACGATGACTACCACCAAAAAATACCCTCTCCTACCCTACCCCCCTTTTGTATGGTTACCACCGGGGAATGAATGCTGGGAGGGGGCCACAACAGCTCCAGTGTTCCAGCAACCCCCTTCATGTGCACCCCCTACATATGTTGCGTCCCCAGGTGTGCATGTGTGTGCAATGTGAGTGTGGCATAAACTAGGTCCGCTTTTTTCCAGCGTACAACAACTTTAATTTTTGGAGAGGTTCTAAATATAAAGTTGTCATTGTTTCGTAACCAATAAGCCATGGCCACCCACACCCCTCTTGAGGTGAAAGTGGAATCGCCCAGCTCGAGCTACCCGATGCCACCCTACTATATAAAAAACTTGAGGATGTAATTATTTTGTAAATTCTTATTGCAGTGTTAATTATGTTTTTAATTTAATGTATGAGGTAATCGATTGGGACAGAAAGCACCGAAGCTTTTCAACATAATGTTGCCTAACATGTGTGCTGCCAACATATTTTTATATTCTTACGTAACTCGTTTATTAAAACTAATTAATAAGTGTTCATTTGCTTTGTAACACGAGGTCATGTTTGTATCAGTATACTTGTTCTTTTTGTAATGCATGTTTCTTTTTGTGTGTTTCCCTCATGCTTTTGGGCTCAGGTATCGGCGGGTCTCCGCCATTTCTTTAGTTGGTCACTATTGCTTGCCAGGGATGATCATGCGTCGCGTGCCTCTGGGTCTCCACGTAGCTTCAATAGTCATTTATTTTGCCATGGGACCTTAAATTAACTTCCATCACCCAGAGACAGCACCACCCCAAGTCTCGCCAGCTCAAAAGCACCAGGATCGTTTTAACTGTGCAATTTACTTCATCGAGTGCACGCCATATTTGTTCCATGCTGGTTTGCCAGTGCACCTTAGCCTTACGGCCCGAATGCTGGCATACCCTCATCCTCCCGTACTGCACCTGTACTCTTATAAGTAAGACAGTGCATGGCACTTTCTCCTCTTATCTCTGCGCACCATTCACTTTTCTTAGTGTCTTTGCTTGGTATTCTACCGGATTCCAGATCTTGTGAAGGGCTCTATCCGTCATTACAGAATGGTATTAAGTGAATGCCCTCAGCTTCAGTAATATCATCCAACCATTGCCTTATATCTTCGGTCTTGAGACATTGCGTGATCACATGCTGTACAGTATCGTCCACTCCACATATATCATATATAGGAGATTGCACTAATCGCAGATTGTGAAGCTTCACCTCGAAGTTTCCATGACCTCTATAGAGCTATGTGCTATAATGATTGATAGTAATCCATTTACAGTCCATTCTTGCCTTGATATTCGGCAGCAGCTCATAAGTAATTCTTCCGTGATCAGAATAATCCCTATCCTCTTGCCATTTCTGGAGACTCTTCAGCCATGATTTCTTCCTTAGCTTCCTTCGCCAGTCTTATTGTGAGCGCTTTTTCGCCATGATACCTCGGTATCTCACGAATATGTCAATGGCTAATACACCCGTAAGCACCGGGAGTGATACATTGGCGCTGTTTTATATGCTCGAGTAACAGTCAGCAGTGCTGCCCTTTGAGCGCTGATGATCTTCCTTCTGAGCCATGACAATTCAGCTCTGCGGTACCACATCCCAGCTCCATATTTAATAATTGCCTCAAATACTGCTTTTATAGCTTTTTGACAGCAGCGTAGATTGCAGCTTGAAGAGAAAGCAGCGGAAGTGATGAACAAGGCATGGGCTTGGTCAACTAAAGTGAAGCTGAAGATTTTACCTACAGAGAATACTGTAATTGAAACCCCGACTCATGTTCCCGATTCTTTTGAGTATCTGGAATAACACCATAGCTTTCAGTGACACATACACTATATGATTAAGGAATTTCATCTCATCGTCTACGATAGCTCCCAAGTACTTAAACTCATGTACATTCCCAACTAAGCACCCCCCCCCCCCCCCCCAAGCTTACTGTCGGAGGTCTCTGCAGCTTCCCTTTTAGTAGCATTATCTTAAAAAAAAAATTCCCATAGCCGATTTTACATACGAGAAATAAACCATGTTTATATCTTACTCATATATCATGCGAAGGCATATACTATATTTACATCCATATTCGGTAGGATGTGGGTTCGAATTCCCTTCAAAACATTCAGTTTTTTTGTTTTCCCCAGATGATATCCCAATTTACTCCAGGCGAATGCTACTAAATTAAGTATGGCACTGCACACCATACCATACTTCCATACCAGAGTAAGTATAGTTAACCACATACCATCTCGCAGAGGGATATGGTAGAATGTTAATCCCACAACATATACCTACTGGCTCAGTAAAAAAAAAATGTTACCAGAACTATCAACTGAACATATTTACCCTCCTCGCAAACATTTCTACATAAATTTTAAAAATGTGAACCCGTAAGCATTCATATACAACCAACATCAATGTGAATAATTTAAGTATGAAAATAATTTTAAATAATACCATCCTGAAGTTTTGTTCCAACATTCCCTATCTCTATCATCACGCAGTCAATATAATGTCTAACTTTCTGATGAAGCAGTGATCAAACCACTGTCCTCTTACCAAAACACACAATATTAGTTAATTCATTATACAAATTTTCGTTCGTTTATCACTCATCCAAACAATATCGATGTGAGTGGGAAGAGAAAATTCCCTCTTAATATAAACAATCGTATATCACTGAAAATTCCCATTAGATCGCCAAGTTATAACAGAATCCTAGCACCAAGATTCCAATAACTCCCATCCCAAACTACTGCAATTAATATAATTTAATATGTTCACTGTAAACGTCATACATATTTGTTAAATAATAACCAGAGTAGATAGACAGAATTTAGCAGCTTCCCATTAATTATTCAAATTCCTTTCTCATACACTCACATTTTTCCCCTCCTGTAAGCCGATATTTTCCCTCCTGTAAGCAAAAATTTGGCCCGACATAGCAAACATTTATTCCTAATAAATATTTACCCCTCCTTTAAGCAATCATTTTGCCCAACTAGCAAAGATTTGGCTCTACTAGCAAACAGTTTGCACCCTCATACCAAAAATGTTGTCCTACTAGGAAACATTTTGCCTCTCCTAGCAAACATTTTGCCCATCCTAGCAAACATTTTGCCTCCTAATAGCATATATTTTGCCGCCCTAGTAAACATTCTGCTTTCCTAGCAAAAATTTTACCCCCTCATAGTAAAAATTTTACCTCTAACTAGCAAACATTTCACCCTTAAACAAGCATATATTTTACCCTACTAGCAAATATTTAACCCCCTCTCAGCAAAAATGTTGCCCTCCTACCAAACATTTTGCCCACTTTAAGAAATATTTAATTGTATTTACAAGAAAATACTACTAAACGTCGGCGAAATGTGTTTACAAACCGACAAAAACAAACATATGTAAATAGACATACATATACTATATTTCAAATAAACTAATTAAACGTTTGCAGAAATTAACCAAGCATATATTCAACAAGAAACCATACGAACAAGCATTATCATGAAACCATTACGTAAAACATTACCGAAAGCATAACAGCGAAGCAATCATACGAAGTAACACATTTTCTCTTTATACTCTAGCAAGTAACTTTACATTTATTGGACATTTAATATCTCTTTAAATTATCATCTCTAAAGAAATGCTCCATCACGCATTTCAGGAGCAGTGATAGCTCGAAATCAAAACTAGAACAATTAAAATTATCATCATAAGTTGTAAATGTCAATTTCAAATTAACAGTCCTAATCTATGCCGCCAACACTAAAAATTTTTCAGTTTCTTTACACAAATGTATGCTTATTTTAACTATCATATAATATAACATCTATAAATTACCACGAAAATTAAATATTTTGTCAAAATTTATAGTCATCGGGGAGAGTAAGTGAATAGAACCATTCCTGGAAATTTTATAATATCACTCGAAAATAACACTCTGAGTAAATAACAGCGAGAAAGCTATGCACCAGTTTATAAATTTGCAGTACTATCATAAAATTGTCAGATTACGAAAATTACTACGAATTTTCTAATTTACGTATTAATTTATTTTTCCACGTCCTGATAAATCAATATTTCATTAGCTAGAAACGGAGATCTCGCCCCTTACACCATATTATTAATTAAACATGTCTGCCAGCATTACCTACCGCCCAGTCATAATTAATGACATATCATTCGACTATATAACCCAAGCCTCCAACTACCCATCGAAAAATGTTTAGACTAACTCATAATATTTGATGACACACCACACTTGTAGATTTAAAAAAAAAAAAAAAAAAAAAAAAAAAACCAAACAGCTATTTACACAGGATGTTACAACCAGAATACAAGTTGTTCGGAAACTACGTGTCGAAATTCTAACAACAACATCTGTGGGCGAACAGAAACTAGAAACTCTACCCACAAAATGTTCGGAAAGGCCATGTATTGGCTGTTCACGGTAAAGTGAGTACTTTTTAAGGCCCTCACAAAAGGCATTAACCCCCAATAAATATTTTTTTTTTATTTCAGTCTCAGACGTTACCAATTGAGAGTAATGATATTTATACACTGTGTTTATTAGTCATATAGCACTGTTTACATTAAAAAGTGGCGGAAAGGTATAAATTAATTGAAAGTAAAAATTTAGCGGGGCCTTAAAAAGTGCTCACTTTACCGTGAACTGCCTATAGCAAATGTTTAAATTGAAGTTGAATTTCGGCAAATGACGGCGGCTGTCGGCAGATGTATGTACCTGTGTGCACGACTAGTTGCATGACACGAAGGCGAACTGATCCACGGCAGTGCTGAACGCGGCACTCTGCGCCATCTTTCGGCCGGATGGCAGGTGAGCTTTCGTCTCTCATGGTTACCTATGTACAGGCGCTGGCCGTATGTCACGCCACAGCCGTTCGCATTCGTGTCACGCAACTTGCTGGGCCCGTCGGTACTTAAGTTTGTGGACACCTGACGTCGTTTGCCGATATCCAACTTCAATTTAAACATACTAAATGGCTTTCCTAACATTTCGTAACTAGAGTTCCTTGTTTCTATTCGCCCAAAGATGCTCTGTTTTGAATTCCGACACGTAGTTTCCGAACATCTTGTATACTTACCACGTGTTGCCTTAAAAACATGTAAAACCATAACATCAATCATTAGCGTCACTATATAATCTATACTAAACACTCCGCCTTATACCATACAGAACAACAAAGCAATCATATAAGCATGCCTATGAAACATTCCGACGAATTGCGCTGACAAAACATTACATTATGCAATAGCAAACGCACAGCCAAATAATACAATTACCCACACACAAAACCCTCGACAGCGATCCAACATTAACGAAATCTCATGGTAAATGATTATATCACCAATCCAGCAAATCAAATTTTGTAGCAGAAAACATTATATTCATCGGTATTCCCAGACCATATCGCAACACACAGCTCATTTTCACAAACCATAGCATCCATTTGCAAAACCCTTAGCATCCAACATACCAGCAAAACTAACATACCATATAGACAAATCATATTAACCAACGCACGAATTCACATACACCACACCAGAATTATCACATGGATACATCTGGTATGAGGTGCTGAACATACAGTTACTAGCTTTATGTCGTCTGCTGTTAGAGGTCTTCTGTGAATGTCTTGCTACAATATTTGCAGATTGTCGATACTCTTGTATAACTTCGACTCCTAGAAGTCGAGGGCTTTCGCGTTAGCATTGTCGATGTCGACATATCTTCAACAAAACCTTTCTTATTCTTATTGCAAAAGCTTACGCACACTATCGCTATATGATTCTACTCGCGATGATCTGCCCTCCGACACGTCCTTCAAAGAAGTGAAAACCTTCTTACATTATGTCTGCATATATGCTTTCTTTTTTTACTACAGAAAAATCACATTATGTTATCCATCTTGACTGTCTCAATACATGTCTGAAATTATTTATCAGATGTGGGATTCGAACCCATGTTCCCATTACAGGGGAGCAGAGCTTATATCCATGTTCGTCGAGCTAAAAGGTGGGACCTTTGTAATCGCATTTTGTCTTTACGGTATGGGAGCACTCTGAGAAAACCCAAATATTTGTTCACCCCAGAAGAAAACGTGTTATATGTAAGATAGTAATGTACATAATTATATATACAAGAAATTAATATACGTTATTACATATAAGATTGGAATATATAGCTATATGTATAGGATAGGATTATAAATAGGCCCTAATAGTATATAACGAATATGAAATATGATTACAAAGGCCCTGCCTTTGAGCTCGACGAACATGGATTTAAGCTCTGCCTCCCTGTACAGGGAACATGGGTTCGAATCCCATACCTGGCAAATAATTTTCTGATATGTATTGAGACAGTCGAGATGGGTACTGTAAACTGATTGTTCTGTAGTGAAAAGAGTATATAAGCATGCATCATGTAAAAAGGTTTTCACTTATTAACCAGACATGTCGGAAGGCAGATGATCACGAATAGAATCTTCTAGTAACAGTATGTGTAAGATTTTTTAATATGAATAAGGACAATTTTACTGGCGAAATGTCGACATCGACAATGCTAACGCGAAAGCCCTCGACCTCTGGGAGTAGAAGTTACACAAGAGTATAGACCATCTGCAAATATTGTGGCAAGACTTCACGAAGACCTCTAATGCCAGATGATCTGAAGCTATTAACTTTTCGTTCAGTACCTCATAAAAGATGTATCCATGTATGGTATGGTGTATGCGAATAGAAGTATTTTTACTGCTCATAACAGGATTTGTTCTATAAAATTAAACAAATTTTAATATTTTTTTAAAATTAAGAATATATTTTAGTGTATGTAAGTATTAATATTGCTTTTTGACACATTTGTAAAATTAAGTGCATGAAAGACTTCTGTTTTTATTCGTTTATTCGATCCCTCTTTGATTAAGTGATTAAGTCTAATCTGAATTAAATATGTATTGCAGACGGTATTCATTCTATCATCAAATAAACATATTTTTCTGATAGTCGTATGCAATGTCTTTTTATATAGAAATATTTGTTATGTGTGAGGACATAAGAACTTTATATATATATATATATGTATATATATATATATAAAGTATAGCTATTGGCATGGGTTTCTGTAAAAATTTATATGGTTAATAGAAAATAAATATGAGAATTCTGTTGAAATTATTTTTTCAAGTAGAGTATTCTCTGAATAATGGAAGAATGGCTTCTATTGGAATTTTTTATATCTCTATTAATTAATGTGAGATGGGGTATCTTATCCACACTCAGGAGATATCACTTCGACATTAGATTGGGTGTCTAAGATCGTGTCTGTTTGAAAATGAAGTATATATTTGTTGCTAAATCGAGTACTGAGCATATTTCTATATGTACAACATATTCGAATATCCTAACATTAGATTTTAAAATAACTGGTGTTTTATTATAAAGTCTATTAGTAATAACTGATGGCGAGTATAGACCAAATGTTTGAAAGGAGTACTGACTTCCGAACTTCTACGATGTGTTGGTGTTTGTATGCGATTTACTAAAAACAATAATTTTGAAATATGCATTAAAAGATAAGTAAAGAAATCATTACCTTCTCTGGTTTGTTTGGTTGAAATGTTTTAGTAAGTAAATCGGGTGGTATGATGTTAGCATTATTGGTCGGAATGAGTGTTTGAAATACTACTTTTTTTCAGTGGTTGATATGATTTGTCTATAACGTTTGTTAGTTTTGCTGGTAATGTTGCACCTAAACTGGTGCAAATTTGTAAAACACACACTATAATTAACGTTGGTGGCATGTTCTTATAACTAACAAATTAAAAACAGCCTACACTAATTTTATGTAAACTATTTTATTTTATAAGAAAAGTTTCAAAGTGATAATACTGACAATTCTCTCGTTAGAAACAATTACACTATTAGTAAATGAAGGTACAGCCTTTACCACCTATCTGCTATAAGTAAACATTTAAAATAGATCGATTCCAGGTGCATAACAATCTCAGGTTCCTATTAACGAACCATTTAAAATACGACAGGTTAAATATTAATACTGGACAGGTACTTGTTGACTACAATACAATTCATTTGCAACAAATGATTGCGCCTTGATCAGTTGAAAATTGAATATTTCTTGACCAAATTTTCTAAAAAAGTGTTATTGCGCGTTCGCACCTGAACGAAATGCAGTATTAAATATACAATGCTAGTCTAACAAAGTACTTTCAAGCTCTGCCAATCACTCCCATAGGCTAACATTAAACGGGGCTATAAGTTACGGGCTGACAAGCCATTAATAATAATTACTAACGCTTAGTAGTAGTGATTTTAGCGTGAACCCTGCTGTTCTCGTTTACTCGCGGGACGCGCGAGTCGACAAGGCACACCGCTGGCTTTCACACGGCGTCAAGACGCGTGGAAGGAAAATTGCTGAAACTCATGAGCACCTATAAGAAGTTTAAGACTAGAAATTACAAAGCCAGGCTCGCTTGAAATGTCACAACGCAATATAAATTTAACGAAAGCGGTGACGGAAGGCCACATTAAACACAAGACGCCCGAGCCTCTAAAACAAAATGAAAATCTACGAGGTACACCAAAATCCAGGGGATATGCACTTACTTCCCGTTTAAAAACTCAATAAATTGAAAGTTATAAAAAAATACACTAATAAAACGAGCCGAAAGGCGGTGGCCTGTGGCCCTACCAAAGCACCTAATTAGCTATACATTATAAATTTCGTCCTAAAAAGCCGAAGTTAAACAACCAATCTAGGGGTGCCTGACAAAAATAGATACGTGTCTGCTGGCCGAACAAAGCCCTAGAAAGAAAACAGAATTCACAAAACTAAAATTTCAAATTATTACTGAGTTCTCGACCAGTGAGCTGACGACGCAGAAGCAGTAGTGATTAGGCTCGTGACATATGGGGCTACACATTAAACGAGCCAACACATTTCACAAAATATTGGTAAACACACCTTTTAAATATATTCCAAATATATTTCAGAAATAATCACTGCACTCCAGAGGAGAGTACCGAGCCAAAGAAAATCTAGATAAACTAACACTACTAAAAGAAGACTACTGTGCAAAAACTCTAAAAAGGGCCAACTCTATACACCACGCCATCAACTCACTACCGATACACTACGCCTCTCACCCGGAATTACAACATGATTGCCTATATTAAATAAAGAATAATATAAGTATTACTTCAAGCAAATGCTGCTATGTTGAAAGGTCAACGTTGAATCATGATACCCAGTTGACGGGTGAATCACGAAGCTTTATCGGAGAATCATATGGTCAGTCAGCTGATTCCTTGTAGCACGGCCGAGAGTCAGACGAGAATTACCAGCGGAATATTGGCATACAACAATCTTGGATTTGAAACTCGTGACGCAAACCGTTAGCGGGGGGCAGAGGGGGAGAAGCAATGAGAAGGGAAGGGGATCAAAAACGTTACATGGAGGTCGGCAAAGGCGCTGAAGTCGGTGCGGCAGAAATACAAAACAGCGCGGCTCTAGTGTGGCTAGTAAAATAACTAAGACGGCGGAGTTAATAAATGGTACCTCAACACTACTATAAAGTAGCCAAACGTCTCAGGGCACACGGCGCAACGACCCACCATTGCATTGTTTTATGATAAGGGTTTTGCAAATGGATGCTATGGTTTGTGCAAATGAGCTGTGTTGCGATATGGTTTGGAGTATTAATGGCTATATTGTTTTCTGCTGGAACATTTGATTTGCTGGATTAGTGATATGACATATTGCCATGACATATCGTTAAGGATGGATCGCTGTCGAGGGTATAGTGTGTGTGTGAGTGATTGTATTATTTGGGTGTGTGTTTCCTACTGCATGATGTTATGTTTTGTCAGAATAATTGGCCATAATATTTCATAAGAATGCTTATATGATTGCTTTGTCGCCCTGGATGGCATGGCGTGAAGTCTTTAGTATAGCCGATATGGTGAAGGTAATGATTGATGTTATGGTATGTTCATGTACTTGGGGCAACACATGATAAGAATATTTTGGTTGTAACAATCCGTAGAAATAGCTGTTTGGTCTGTTTTTTTAGCAACGAGTCTGATATGGCATCAAATATTATGAGTTAGTTTAAACATTTTTCGATGGGTTGTTGGAGGTTTGGGTTTATATAGTTGAATGATATGTCATTAATTATGATTGAGTGGTAGGGAATGTTGGCCGACATATTTAATTAATAATATGGTGTTACGGGTGAGTTCTCTGTTTATAACAAAAAAATCATTAATTTATCAGGATGTGAAAAAATAAATTAATATATAAATTATAGAATTGGTACAATTTTTCGTAATCTGATAATGTTATGATAGTACTACAAATTTATATACTGGTGCATAATTTTTTCGCTGTTAGTTTTCTCAGTGTTAGTTTCAAGGGATATTATAAAATTTCCAGGAATGGTTCTATGCACTTACTCCCCGATGATGATAAACTTTGACAACATATTAGATGTCATGGCAATTTATATATTTTATATAATGTGATAATTAAAATAAATATACATTTGTATGAAGAAAGTGAAACATTTTTAGTGTTAGCTGTATAAATTTGTACTGTTAATTTTTAATTGATATTTACTAAGTATGTTGATGATTTTAATTTTTATAGTTTTGATTTCGAGATATCACTGCTCCTGGAATAATTTAAAGAGATATTATAAGACCTCTAAATGTTATGTTACTTGCTAGGGTGTGAAGATAGAATGTGTGTTATTTCGTAGAAATGCTTTGATGCTATGTTTTCAGTAATGTATATCAAAATGGTTTCATGATAATGTCTGCTCACATTGTTTGCTAGTAGGGTATATAATTGGTAAATTTCTGAAACCGCTCAAATATTATATGTGGAACATAGTATATGTATGTATATTTACATATGTGTATGTCTGATTGTAAATACATTTCTCCTATGTTTAACAGTGTTTGCTTGTAATTATAATAAAATGTTTCTAGGAGAGGGTAAAATTTTTGCTAGTAAAGTAAAATGTTTGCCAATTTGAGGGTAAAATGTTTGCTAGTAGGGTTAAATGTTTGTTATGCGGGGGTACAATATTTTAGGAAGGCAAAGTGTTGGTTAGGAGGGTAACATATTTACTATGAAGGGGCAAATGTTTGTTAGGAAGGCAAAATGTTTGCTATGAGGGGAGAAATGTTGCTAGAAGGGGGGAAAAAAAATGTTTGCTAGTAGGGTAATATGTTTTGCATATTGATTGCTAGGAGGGTAAAATGTTTGCTAGTAGGGCGAAATGTTTGCTTACAGGAGATCAAAATGTTTACTAGGAGGGTAAATTTGCTATGAGGGGGCAGAATGTTTGCTTGCGGGAGGGAAAATGTTTGCTTACTGGAGGAGAAAATGCTTTGAGTGTAGGAGAGATGAATTGGAATAATTAATGGTAAAAGACAATATTCCATCTATCATCTCTCTTTATTGCTTTAACAAATATGTATGATGGTTACAATGCAGATGTTAAATTTATTGTAGTCACTTGCAATAGTTTAGGACAGAAGTGCTTGGAATTTCGGGACTGGGAATTTGTTATAATTTGGAGATGTATTGAGAATTTTCTGTGATATATGATTGTTTTCTCTCTTCCCACTCATATCAGTTTCGTTTAGATGAGTGATAAACGAAAGAAAATTTGTATGATGGATCGACTAATATTTCGTGTTTTGGTAAGAGGCGAGTGGTTTGATCACTGCTCCATCAGAAAGTTAGACATTATGATTACTGTGTGATGATAGATATAGGGAATGTTGGAACGAAAAGTTAGGATGGTATTTTATTTACTAATTTTCATACTTAAATTGCTCACATGGATACGGCGTGTATGTGGATGTTTGGAGTTATTATTGTACAAATATTATGTATAAATGCTTGCGAGTAGTGTATCTATGTTCAGTTCGCATTTTGATAAGGTTTTGTTACTAAGCCAATAGGTATGTGTTATGGGATTAACATTATATTATATCCCTCTGTGAGATGGTGTGTGTTTAACTATATGTGCTCTGGTATGTAAAGTTGGTGTGGTGTTTAGTATGTAAACATCACAGCATTCACCTGGAATGAATTGGGACACCATCGTGGGAAAATAAATAACTCTGAATGTTTGGAGGGGATTCGAATCCATGTCCTTCCGAATATGGGCATAAATATAGTATTTGCCTTCTCATGATAGACGACTAAGGCATGAATATTGTTTATTCCTTGTATTTAAATTCGTTTATGAGAAGTTTTTTAAAAGAGATTTTCATAAATATATAATTATTTCGCCTTTGCAGCCATTGAATAATCTGAGCTTGCTGGTGCAAATAAGGTTTATTAATACACAATAACTGTTACTACAAGGTGCGTGACTTAAAAACAAATTCAATTTGTCTTATGCATGTACTCACACTTGGAAACAAACATATTCTTGAAGAATTAGTAGGTGTAACTGCCGAGCACATTCGCGTATGTCCGTCAAACCCGAGTCGACGGCTTCCGAGAACCCCCCAAGTCGAGCCGAAGAATACCAAACTAGTCCTAGTCGATTCTCAGCCGCAACAGACCAGCCGCAAGGCCGCACATCTTCCATTTAAACTACATTATGCTGAACTTCCCATAATCCTAGTAACGACTGCGATATTTTTTTTCGATTTTTCGAGTTCAATGTCATTGGGGTAAGGTCAAGGTCGACAACCAACATGGCCGCTGAGCTAGAGCGATACCAGCACTCCTAGCAGGCGATGAATGTACTATGTAGATGGCGAGCGAATAAGGCGACAAGAGAGAAAGGAAAGTGATGGAATGAGAGAGACAGACAAAATGAAATAATAATGCATGATAAAACAACACGGAATAATACAGCATAAAAATACAACACCAATGCTAAAGCATGAAATTTCATAATCAAATGAAAGAGCATGAAGTGCTAAAACAAAATGACGGAATGACATCACGATCGTATGCGGCTTGAAAAGACGAGTCCGGTGATACATAACACTTAATTATTATGCCTTTAAATTTTTAATTGTGTGTGTATATATATATATATATATATATATATATATATATATATATATATATATATATATATATATATATATATGAGTGTGTGTGTGTGTATTATATTTTTATGATTTTTCATGATTGGGCGGTGGGAAGGGGGTGGTCAACGTTTTTCGTGGTGTTTAGGAGCCTGATGGGTGGTGGACTAGAAGTAATAGGAGCCTTATGTGTGGTGCTATAGAAGCAATATCGATACTAATCAGTGATGTGCTAGAAGCAATAGGGAATCTACCAAAAATACCTTAAAATAGCTCGAAAATTGGATTTCGGGCCATTAAATTGCTTTTTTGTCACAAATTTGAGGAAAAACAGAGAAATTAAAAAAAAATATATATGTACATTTTAGGTAAAATAATTTATTTCTGAAGTGATTTTTGGGGTAAACAAGCGATTTTGTACGAAAAAACTAAGAAAATTTCCAATATGGCAGATGACAACTCGCGCCTCTCCAGAATCCCGTCGTGCCCGGATAAAGATAATCCCACTACTCATGTTCATACGCACACTAATATACACTGCATTTTTTATTAATCAGATTAGCTATTTCATATCAAATTGATTGACCCAATTAATCCCGTAATTAGGCCGATTAAAATTGGATTATAGTTAATATGCTAATCTTAATCCGATAAAATACATTGGATGATTTATTAAAATTCCATTGATAGAATAAATTTGATGAAACTAACTGTATCATAGTTCTTTGATCAAATTTCTTTGATGAATTTTTATTTTGTGCGAGTGTATATATTTGGTATATGTGATAACTGTCCTTTATTTTTTTGTTGGCGAGCGGTACATTCTATGTTCACCCTTGGACGTCTGGCGTTGTATTGAGGTGTGATGTGTTGGGGAAGGGGTGTATAACTATGCATTGTGTAATATTTAATAATGGTATTGAAGAGAGGGCATACGAGTTCCATCCCGTTTACCGTCTGGCAGACAACTGAGGGAGGGGAGGAGCACCAAGCCACTTGCAGAGAGCCCGGCGTCTGAATGTCGACTGAGGTTATGTCGGAGATGTGTATTTTATTGCAGATGAATAATAGGCTGAAATCCACAACGACAGTTTACTGACCCATCCTGTATGCAAGGAATATAATTTATGACAAACAACAGAGACTCGTATACAGCATATTTACTCCTCGATAAACAGAACATATTGTATAAAAATTGAGGTAACGAATGATTATTCTTAGTATATTGACTGAGGGATAAGACAGGTACTATGCGAAATGGCGGAAATGTGGACTAAATGAATGATTTAAAATAACGAAACATTACATTTTATAGAAAACATTACAAACAATATGTAACATTGGAAAAAAAAATCTAGATCACTGCTCGAATAGTATATATTTAATTAACTATGTCAAGTCAAGATGAATTACAGCCAACAGAGCCTATTTCCACATGAAAACTCAATGACCGGCCCAGCAATCCTGGTGTTATAAAGAAAGCAAACAAGGAACAACTTAAAAGAATTATACCTACAACAAATCTAAAAAGATATCATACTTCACCCACACTATAATTTACAACAGAATAAATTACACGTATGAACTGTTAGCCAAATGACTTGAATTAAAACACACTAGTCCTAAACACAAGAACGATGTGTCCTACAACGAAATAATTAACAAAGGCGATTTATTAAAAATGCAATTAAAATATTTATCCCTGCTGGCGAATGGAGCACAAATTCAAAACAACTGTTGTCTTTCTGAAAACTATTTCCTTATTAATCTATTATAAATTAACGATGCCTAATTGAAGCATATGTCTCTCATGAGCTCTCACCTCTACAACGTAACGTCTTAACTACGTACAAAGTTATTTACCTAACCCATATAATTTGAAAAAAAATCTCAGATAAAGTAAAAATATTCGGAACGTTTGAAATGAAATATTCACCACGGACAAAGAAATATTAGCTATAAAATCAATGACGGAAACAAGTACATAAAACGAACAACTTACCTCATTTCCACTCTTTTCCTCGAAAAAATTATTTAATTTTTAAAAATAATTAACTCACAAACGACGTATCCACAAACATACTCTGCCGGTCCGAATAAGTTTCCTTTTCACGAGAAGACGTATATTAAAAATAATTTTAACACAAATGTAGTTGAAACCCTAGTAACTATCGTGAGATGTAGTTAACACTTTGCACTCATGTTTCTCAATAATCCATGTTTTCCGATATAAGATGTTTTATAAAAGGTTATTAAACTATTGCACATAATTTATGAGAAAATGTACGAATACTAGCTAATCAAACCTTAGCCGAATTAGATGAATGAAAAATTATTAAATTTTATTAAATAATAGAAGGACGTATATGATAATTGTCTTTACGGAATCGCACTTCTTGAAGCAAACGAAGTTCAAAGTCTACCAACTCTCATAGTGAACACTCGTAGATCAGCTTCAGAAACGTAGTTCACACACAAGTTTCCCAACAATCCAAGTTTTATGAAAAACGAAATGATTATACTAACATGCGTAAAAGTTATTAAACTGTCGCATTTAATGTTACGAAGGGAAGTTCATGAAAGGACAACTATATTCCATCTCTGGAGTTCTCCAACCACCGTTCAAGTAAAACTATGCCGCAGTACTGACTGACTGGAACGTCCGTCGCTTGGAACAGGTTGGGTTGCGAGACTGTGCCTGCCTGCATGCATTCAAGGAACTGTTAGACAACCCCGCTCATCACCATCCCTCTTTCGACAAAGCCCGTTTATTTGTATTCAGCCCTGGAGGAGCCTAGCAGGGTGGTCCACAACACGGTGAAAGGCTGTAACGCTGTATTTAGGCGGCCAGCGGGACTGGCTCACTCCGGACAAGGGGTTGGTATCACTTGCAGTGTATTATGCTCAATGCTCCTGAGCATTCCCTAGAGCAATACACTCCTTACCTGTAGGAAACCTGTAGGCTTCACGCAAACCAACGTCAAACAAATTTTCTTTCTGACTAAACACTAAGTTAGCTGATTTACACAATAAGTGCGGATATAGAGTAAATGGCATTTCTAGGTGTTTAAATATCCCTGTGTTTGGTAAACCCCGTTAACTACATTTTACCTATGTCTTTAAATCCCGTATACTATCAGTAAATTATTTATTTCGCCTTGTTTACTGTGGGGGTCAGTTAAGGCAAAACAAATTGTTTGCTCTGTTGCGAATCTCCATAAACAAAAGTCTTTACTGCATTATATATTAATGATTTCACTGTTATAGTTGATATTCACGCAAACTGACTTCACAGTGCGACAGTATTGATCACTGATATGGAATGCAGTCGGCCAAAGTGATACACCAGTAGTTGCGAACACACTCATTAAACGAATGAATGAAAATTGCGTATTGTGTTCATACCCAAATATTTCTGCTCACTGAGAACATATTAATAAACGAGGTATATTTGTTTTGTTATGTTGACACACATTTTTCCAGATATGTCTGTAAAAAGGTTACATAAAGAATAATTACATGTTCTTCGCACAAACAATGTGTATAGTTATGACCCTTTGTTGATAAAGTAATACATTTTTTTTTTTTTTTCTGTAAAACATTAACGTACTCACTCATTTCTCTTAGAAATATGTGTTATAAGATTTCAGATATACACTGACATTGGAGTTAAAAGAATTAACATTCAGATTGAAATACATTTTTAATATATCCCAATTTGCAACAACCACAAGATTTATTTACATATACAAAAAACAATCAATCTTCTTTATATACCAGAGTTTCACTAAAGTTTTTTGTTCATTTAAATAGACATTCAAGCATTACACTTTACATGATATATAACATATAGTTGAGGTTGCAGTAAAACTTTGATCCCACATCTGGGGGACGATGTTGATAACATTTAGTTGATGTTGCAGGGAGACGAACTCACTACTCTCAAATCTGTGAGAAGTTTTTATTCACAGTGAATGCTATATGAAGCATTTGTTTGTTGCCTGATAGACTTTCAGATTATATGTTAGTTATTGTAAGCTACTAGCGGTCAGTTGATTGCCTCACTCGTGATATGGCTGGAAGTTTGATTGACTCGTAGATGACATTGTGTCAGTTAACTAGCTCACTGGTGAATGTTGCAGGTGGCAGGGCTGAATTTATTGTGGCATTGAGTGTAGTGTTGTGGGAAAAAAATGTTGTTAGGGATTCTGTAATGCCCCCAGGGTAAAGTTGATGACCCATCCGACTGAATGACGTCCCGCAATACAAGATGTGCAAGGCTGGCGGAGGAAATTTAGTATGTATGTACTGATAATGGAATTCATAATGGTCAATAATAGCAACATCTATGTACAAAGGCTTGATAAACATAACAGAGCTCTCTGACATCTCGATCAGGACTTGATTTTCTACGGTACTTTGCCTCGCCTGGAATGCAGGCCTTTCTGTCGGCAATAAACTTGGGCAACTTAAGTGTTCGAGGTACCGATGGTAAATGCCCTATATTGCGAGATATGGACGTCCATGTATTATATTAGTTGCAAAGTCCACACTCTCCCACATGCACTAAATTCCTCAAGTCTGTTGGTTAGGTAAGGTGTAATTGCCTCATTGCAAATTTTGCCAACATTGGACAATTGCAGAACAGGAAGAGACTTACTTTGAAAATAAAACATCTCCATAGCATCTTTCTCTATCGTGAAAGTCTTTAGATATTTACATGCTACTGTTATGCTAATCAAAATAGACGGGGGTAATGCTGTAGTTAAGTCTAAGAGAGGGACCCTGCACCTCTTGAAAAATCATTCAAAGTCTGCATCAGTGTTAATCCCGTTGTTTCATATTCGTGCATAAGTTAATCTAGCAGCGAACGTGCTAGCCAGTATCCTGTATCTGAGGCTGGATGATAAACTCTTCACTGACGAAGACGAGTCAGAAATCAAATTACTTTCCAACCCTGAATAAACATATCGATGTTTTGGAGCAAATGGAGGTAACCCAGTAGGTGGAGCAGGAAATGCTAACTGTGGAGCTAACTGTGATGCTGTTTGTGGTATTGCCTTAGGATGTGGTGCTGCCTTAAGATGTGGTGCTGTTTCTGGTGCTGTTTCTGGTGCTGCCTCATGATGTGGTGCTGTTTGTGGTATTGCCTTAGGATGTGGTGATGCCTTAGGATGTGGTGCTGATTGCAATGCTAATTGTGGTGCTGGTTGCAATGCTGGTTATGGTGCTGATTGCAGTGCTGGTTGTGGTTCTGATAGTGGTGTATAGTAATTTTCAAATTACTAATGCTTTATTTAATCATTATCCCACATGCAAACTTTAACATTTATGTGAAAACATATTCAGATTTCATTGTTAAATGCATGTAACTAAAGTAAGAATTATTATACATGAATATTACAATTAATGCATTCGTAAAGTCAGTAAAACACAAAAGTATTTTTAACCATTTATTTTGTGTATTTTATTACAGGGTACATTTTATCAACATTAGGCATTTGCAAAATAATTTTGACATCATATATTTTCCATTCTCTCCTTAAAAATACAAATACTCGTAGTCTTCTGGTATGTTTGACTGTTAACATTTTTAATGTATTTAGGTGCATGTAATATTATACATTCTGGTAAATCAGGAGAAGTTTCATAAAAGTGTGAATACACTTCTTCAATGCTTGCTGGTAGACTTGTATTTGAATAAATGGTATGCAGAACATTTTTTTCATATCTCGACAAGATATTAAATCATTACATTTTTCATCCTGTAATGGACAGTGGATATTCTTAAAATGAAACAATCCACCACAAGTCTCTCCAAAACGATGTAATATTCCACTAGATAAACAAGAGTAATTCACACTTGAGTTTCGAGGGGTGACAGAGACGTAAAAACCAAGTGGGTGGAAGAAAGACATGTTTACAGTAGAATTGTATGAAAGATAATAAAACAATTTATTTCCTAAACAACTTCTAAAATGTTTACTCCATCGTGCAAATAACTTGCTAATATTCAGTTTACACTTTGATTTACGTATGCACTAGTGTGTGATTTCATTCTCATCTTTATTCATGTTTACTAAATATTGGTTTACATAAAACCAAATACTTTATATACTAAATTTCACTCGAGAGTTCATAACCTTGAAACATGTCCTGCTAACATTACAATTTCAGTCATAACATGCCGAAAGAGAGAGAGAGAGAGAGAGAGAGAGAGAGAGAGAGAGAGAGAGAGAGAGAGAGAGAGAGAGAGAGAGAGAGAGAGAGAGAGAGAAACATTTCATTCTTCAATATTGAAGTTTCCTTCCAAATAATTGTGCTGACACCTTGAGCTCTGTTGAGCTGATAGGCGATTAGTATATTGGAAGTAAACTAATATTGCGAATTGCCTCCTTTATTTATACTTTCTCTCACTGCATGTAGTGACAACCACTGTAGTATTAGCCACAAATTATTAATCAGAGGCTCCTCTTCATCTTCATCTTCATCCACTTGACCCCAGTCAGTCATAAATGTCCAAGTTAGCATTAGTATAGAGTTTTCCTCTGCAGAGAAGAATGTCGATTTATATCCATATGTTTACAATTATTGTTTGAAAGATGGACGATTGTATTATTGTTGAATATCTGTTATTTTACCATTCCACACACTTGCTAATACACATATCCCACACTTATTTAGGCAGTTCTTACAAATATATTCTATATTGTCATACTCCTTACATCCACTCTCCCATTTTAAACCATGGTGGTGTTTGGTAACCCATCAATTTGTTTTATTGTATTTGGGACTTAGATATTACAGTCGAATAGTGGTTTGAAGCTGAATATCATTGTGTATTCTTCCATGTCAGTAATAGCTAATTCTTTAATTATAAATTTATCTGGAGATTGAAATCCTCGCACATTGCAAAACATCTCATTGGACTCTTGGTTCGTCATCTACTGACTCAAGTCATTAACTTCACCAGCTTATCTCTCACATTACAACTTGCTAATCTATCATGAATGATGAAAGCACAAGTTTGCATATTTGCTGAAATAAGTGTATTTGCAATTATTTCAATTCATGAATCAATAACATCATTTCTAATGGTGTCTTTTTTTGGCTTATGTCAAATACAAATATAATTCCTCTGGTTTTAAATGCATTGGGTTCCAATTTTGGTGAGCTGATTTTGTTGTAATGTTTCCTGGAACATCCTATACATATTGCAGCAAATAAGGAATTCGCCATTAATAAAGTTTATGTTAAAATCAACATAGGGATAAGCTTGACTGTTTAGATAGAGTTTATTATTTTCATATCACAATTATAGAGTAGTGATCTGTCTGATTTTTAATTGTTTTGTCAGTTTGTTAGAAAACAAATGACAAAATATATTGACTTTTTGGACGGAAAACTTGATTTCACATTCTACACGATGTTTTGTGATGTTGGTAGTATTGGAAAAGTCTTCAGACCCCATGATCTTAATCCAATGTTTAAATTATTCCCTTTTTCGGTATCCTTTAAAAACTTTGTATGTTCAAGAGTGTTAATTTTAATACGTGGCATCAGCCATTCAACACTGTTTAATTCAAATGTTACACATTCCTCATTATTAGCTGTGTCATTTTTGGCATTTAAATGCCTGTTAGTGAATAGAATAACTAACTCTTGTTTAGCATTTAATATAACATGTTTATAATCTTCAGCGAAGCCAAGTACCATACTTAATAATAACTTTATATTTTCTGCCTGTGTTTATTTGTAGTGTATAATTGCTAGCATTGCTCCACCCAGCCATAAACCCTGTATAAAGACCGTTTACAGTTTACAAGAGATAGTTCTTTACTGTGGAAGTAATTCAAACATCTCGTGTTTGGTCGATGTCAGCACCATTGAGCAGATATGGAATTCTGTCGATTAAATGAAGTATTAAATTTCTCTCTATTCCTGTAGTTACTGGATTAGTTGCATCAGCTGTCTTTTTAATCGTTCCTCTAAACCTTAAACTTGTTTCCTACGGTATTATGTAAATATCATTATTTTGTATAATACTCATTATTTCCTATCGAAACATGTGCAGACCTGCTCGAAATGGCTCATACACATCTATTTCCGCATTGGTGATTTCATCTTCATAACTTCCTGGTCCTTCAACATTAACTATGGCTTCCATTTCTATTTACCATATATCCTAATTCCTGTAAAAACAATTCGTTGCCCCATGTTAACTTCATGGGTATCTTATTTGAGTGAACATTTCATGTATGCTTTTTCGTCTTTTTATAGTTACTTTCTTCGAAGTACGTTCCTTAGAAACATAGTTGTTAAAAGAACCACCTATGTTATGCCCATATTGACTATTATACACATTGCCCATTATGATTGCAATGCACACAAAATGCAAATGTTTATATAGCTTTTTTTTATTGTAAACAAACTGCAATTTCTTTGTTTCTAAAATGAATAAGTTTCAGTGTCTTGATCGACAATCATAACAACTATTTCATCAACACGATTAAATATTACTAGAATCATAGATCAATTATTTCGACTTCAATTATTATATCCGGATTACTGTACATTTAATTCACAATTATGTTCCATTCAAATTAACGACCACAATTTATTGACATTCATAAGCAATTCATTTACATATAATTAATCTGTTTTGAATTCATGAATGTCATTAGATAAATACTTTTTCATAACATACATATCTGCAATAATTAATCTTCATAATCATATGATTTACTATTACATATTAATGTATTTAGGTTTTCACAATATTGGAACATACACTCGTTGTTGCATAATAACATTTACTGCTAATCTGAATTACTACAATGTAAAATTTAATTATTTTACTGTATGACCTAGTTTGTATTATGTTTTCGTAATTAAAATGACATTTCAGGTATTTGCATTCTACATTACAAAGCTGAATATAATACCTTGTAAATTGTCTATATAATATCAACATAATTGACATATTACTAATAGGTTTACTATTGCACATGACTTATAATCATATTATAGACAGAAACCATAAAGATAAATGTCCAAAATTGATTGTATTTGGTAATTGTTCAGTTCTGTAATTGGGTCTTAATTGCATTTTTTTTAAAATAGATACTTATTTCAATTGGGGGACATAAATCACCGAAACTGTCGTAATACAATGATTGGTTTACATTTTTTATTAATGCAGCCCAATGTTTTATTTTGTTTTGTTTCGAATATAAATTAACAATCATATATTCATAAAGGTTTGTTATCTTAAGTAAATTGTCTCTCATATACACAAATATACACACATCTGATAAATGTCTTTCTTTCAAATTGTTTATTTCAGTGTATACTATGTCAGGCTCTTTACAACTGTTACCCAAAGTGTTTTTTCCTTGATCGTTCCATACCAGATGTTTTTGCAAGCTTATTTCAGAGTCCACAATAGTTATATTTCGGTAATTGCAATTCAAATGGTAATTTATTAATCAATGTATTCAATACACCGCATCATTTTTTGATGTGTTTAGTACGAATCATTATTTTCAACTGAATGTGAACCTATATATAGACCTGCATTTATAGTTTTTATGTCAGTATGATACATTATATTATACTGTGTAGAAATGAAGGTTGCAAAACAAAATGTGAATCGTCCAGTAATTGTAAAAAGGAAATAATATGTAATTAAACAGAAACATGGAATTCTTTTACCTCCAAATATACTTGTATAATAAGCAGTCCTTCCTCATGTGGAAAAACTTGTTTTATTATATCGATGTTGGAACATCCAAATAGACTTAAGTTTGAAAATGTATATGTGGTTTATAAAACAATACAAGAGAAATATCAACGATTGGCGACCATTTTGATGTTAATTGAAGGATTGTGATACTTCCATTTCACTAGTAGAGATGTTATTATACCTCTGAATGAAGCATGACCCAATTCCGTATTTATATTTGACGATGTTTGCTGTGAACCACAGGGTAAAATACAACAGTATTTTAGTTTTGGTAGACATTCAAATGTTTATTTTTTTACCTATCACAAATATATGCATGTATTCCAAAACAAAATTTGCACGATAGTGCAAATATGATAATTGTCTTTAAAATGCACAATATGAATGTAGAACATATTTACAATTATCATATTTTCCTGTTGGAAAAACACATAATTTTCTGGTAATTATGCCATCGCTTCCCCTATCTAAAGGGAGATATAGGTGTGGATTTGAGTTTTTTACTTCCCAGTGAAGAATGATTAGTATTTCATAGTTTGGACATAGCAGTAAAAAGCACAATTATTCCAATACCTGTTTAACCAAAAATCGCGATGGGAATTGTGATTTGAATGAACATATATTACACAATGTGGATATGGCTATGAAAGATAATGATGCGGTAAATAAACATTATGTGGAAGACTTAAACACTATTATGCTAAACTTATTTAAATCACAATCGAGCAATATGCAAGAGAAATTTATAAAGTTAATTGATAGGAATGATAATGTTTATAATAACAAGTGTAATTACAAGCATTTTAATGAGCAGTTTAATATTTTGAATGAGTTGCATAGTAATGAAATTAGAATAGAAGCATTTAAATGGGTTAGCTAAGGACTTCAACATTATGATAAACACAATTCTTACAACACATCTGACAGAAAGGCCAGCTAATCTAAGAGTTGTAATTAATGAAGGGCTATCCCCTACTATTACAGAACAACTTTAAACACGAATAGAAGAGATGACACAATATATAAGTGTTGAAATGATTAATAAAACATCTGGTTTAGTTACGCAAACAGAGCTGAGAAAAGAAAATAACGATTTGGAAACACAAATAAATTTTTTTATTAATGACTTGAGAGCTAAAACTGTAAGTAAATTAGATGCAGTTTTAAATAAAAATCTAAAAGTTTGAAAATGCAGAGACAACTCGACCTAGTATTACAACTAGAAAACCATATCGTTAGCTTATATAAATACTGTAAAGTTAATGTACCATAATAAAAAAAATGTATGACTCTGCTTCGGAATTACATAATGTTATATCTGCTGTAAAGGGAGAAATATTTACAAGCTAAACAAGCCAGAATGAAACAGGATGTTTTAAATGAAGAAATATTTAAACCTGTTACAAGTAGAATGGATACATTACATTCTGTGTTGGCTATGTCTAATGAAACTATCCTTACAACCTTCAAAGAAGAAAAAGGAAAATCTTTCTCATTTAACATGGCATCATTTAGCTTTAAAACATTATTCACATATGCGCGATATGACATTTTGTCTATATCGACATGGAAACATTTGGTTATTGGGAGATTCAGTAATTAGGATTTTGCCTGAGAATAGAATTCAAATAGGTGATTACGTAACTGATGTGAGCGAAGGATTGTTTGAATTAATATTTAAAAACGTTCCAAATTGATATTCCGACAGATATTTGGATAAATATAAAGGTCTTATCCACCATATGAATGCAAATAATCATTCAGGAGATGAAAACCACCTGAAACTGCATTTATTAAGTGATATATTTATTAAGTGAAATATATAAAGATGAAGTTGGTGATCAATTTTCTCCTGTATATTGGAACAGTCCTAATGAATTGGTGAACAGATTAAAACTTCTCATTGCTTCAAGAAAGTGTCTGGGAATAATTCATATACAAACGAAATTGTTTCTTTTATTGAAGAGCTGATGGAAGAAGGATATATTACTAATCAACAGTAACATTGCATTCAGTAACATTGCTCAAAAACTTCATGCTCCTGCAAATATGAGGTTTTCCAGAAGAATAGTTATTACTTATGGTTTAAATTAGCCTTTTCAAGCCGAGTTGTGTGAAATTGCATTGCTTTCGAAATACAATAAAGGATACAAGTATATTTTAACCATAATAGATGTTGATTTAAAATATACTTGGTGCATACCTGTGAAGAACAAGACTGGGAACAAGTTACTGCTGCAATGAAAACCTTTATAGCAGAAAGGACACCAAAATCGCTCCAAACCTATAGAGGAAGCGAGTTCTTTAATGGGACTTTCCAGAAACTAATAGCTGAATATGGGATCAATCATTACGTAACTTATTCGGAACTTAAAGCTTCAGTAGTCGAGAGAGTTAACAAATCGATTAAACAGCTAAGATACAAACATTTCACGTCAAAGGGGACTTAAAATTGGGTAGAAATTTTGCCTGAAATACTTAAATTTTATAATTCGAGATATCATAGAACTATCAAGATGGTGTCAGAAAAGGTTATGAACGATAGATTGATGAAAACCATGTATAATAATGTTAAAGTATTCGAGGAGAGAAAGTAAAAGTTCAAGATTGGCCAGTATGTACAAATCTTTTACGAAATATTTAAAATTATTCCAGGTAGACAGTCGTTTCCTAGAGTATATTACCTCGAAACCTATTATGGACAGCCTGTTAAAGGCGAATTTTATGAACTTGAATTACAGAAAGTTACTTCTCCAAATTAATATTTAGTTGATAAAAATCATTAAAAAAGGGGAAAATGTCTCCTTAAACCGCTGGAAAGGTTTCTCAAATGCACACGATTCCTGGTTGAAGAATGAAGATCTTAAAAGATTCTAAAACAATGTTTGTACAGTTATGTTATTTAATAATATATTAAAACATATTTGATGTGTTTTTTTTTTCATTTAATAAACCTAGTGATATCGATGTGGTTTAGATGTACAGTAATTGTGTATTTAATTGATTGCCCTTATTGTGTAATCATTCTGCTTGTTTGATTGACTTGCTGTGTCATTGGAATAGAAGTTGTTTGGATTAGCATTTGGATTAGTGTCTGAGTGGTAATCTGTTACGTTTGTTTCCTTTTAACTGTGAGATAATTCGTTGCTTTTGATTTATAATTCTATTGGTAAAAGTAATAGATTCGTTTAATTGGTAATTCGTTCGATTTGTAATTCAATTTGTTGCATTTGATATATTTTTAATATGTTGTAATTGATTGCTTATAATGTTATTAAAATGTCTTTGAAACGTCACATATTATATTTCTTTGCGATGTTACATATCCTGGAATTTGTTTCTAGGATTAGATTTCTGTGGGATTTTGTTGTTTTTAGTGTTATATTTCTTGCAAACGAGATATAATTTCGTGGAATTTTGTGCATTAAAAATAATTTCGTATAATTGAAATATATTTTCTTGGAACTTTGGAGATTAAAGTCATTTGGGACTTAATTATTAGTGATTAGGGAATAATTTTTCAATTAGAATTGTTAAAATATATTCACTGACAGCAACGTTCAAAGACAGTTGAGAGGCGAAGTAGGAAAATTTTCAAATGGTCACAAAATACAGGGTCAATGTCCAGTAAGTGAACTGTGTGAAGTCCAAGAGCAGAACAATGTGAGAAGTAGTTTACCGTGACGACATGTTCGTGGTTGTCGGTGAGCCGCAGTTCGACCAGGACACAGGAGGAGAATGGCGGCTGTAAGCCATTCCACACGCGCAGTGCCGACAGTAGAGCGAGCATGTTGGCGTCGTGGGCGCTGTACGCGAACAACTTCCTGTCTGGCTTCAGCGTGCCCTCTATCTTCTTCTCCATGTGCTCCAGCATCTCGTACATCAGCCGACCTGCGTCACACAACACACTACTGACAGCGCTTTCTGCCGCCGCCGTCGACCTTTAGAGCACTCGCCTGACACCTACGCAAGCCGGGTTCGATTCCCAGCGTTGCATTCCTGGATTATCGCATGTGGGAAACGAGGTGGGTGTTGTCTGTGGCCGGCGCGTTTATTCGTGGTACTCCAGTTTCCCCAGCACTTGTATTCCGGCGCTGATCCATCCTCACCTCACTTCACCCTCACAATTATTCTCAACACCTCAATGCTAAGTGCAGACCACATTCTCTCACCTCCATTTAGGACGAGTATGACGGTACCTCCTGGTTACAACGAGCTCTGACTTGCTGGCCTAAAAAATAAACTGTGAAACGTGGCTCATGTTGTACTCGACTAAGGTTCTGCTTCCAGGATGTCCCTCCACCTGTTTCAAACCAAGCTTATCTATGTCAAGAAAATTAAACCAAAACCAAAGAGAGAACGTACCGCATTCGTGCGTACTCATTGAAATAATGTTTTGCATATGTACTATTTCTAATAGGAATTACGAACACGCACATATTCTCTCTGTTTTTATTCGAGTTAATTATGAATTAAATGTTATAATGTATAGATTAAAATATAAGTAATAGCTCAATTTAACCAGACACTGGTACTATGTAAACACAAGTATAAAATATTTGTGACACATTACATATTCCACACACGTCATACATGGAATGATTTTCCAAAAGTTTCTTCCAAGAAAGACTTGAAGGGACCGAGAATATACTGTAACTATAGAACTGTAACTGTAACTGATATGTGTAACGAAAATCATTTCAAAGATTCGATTTTTGGGGACGCATAGCTCCCTCAATATACACTTTAGGAAAAAATAATATTTATATTTTTGTCCCATATTATCATCAGGAATCATCTCCCGGAGGTTTTTCGGTAATTTTTACTTACACTTTGTATACAAATCCAATTTTTCCGCAAAGGAAAACGTATACAGCAGGTGTTTTCGGGGTTATTTTTAAGTATGGAACATCCTGATGCAGAGTCTTAAAAAAAGGAATATTCAAATGCAGTATATTTATACCTTTAGTATTACGACTTAGAACTGTATGCTAGACGGGTGAAAGTCTCACTAAGGCGCATTAGCGACGGGAAGACAGCGCGCCAAATGTGTGATACGCGCCTAGAGGCTGCGACGAGGCATGATGCGCAAGCCTGAATCGCCCTTACTGATTACATGCTTCTAGGCCTTAGACGTGCAATATACCTCCAGTCGCCATGCCTGACTTGTAATCGGGAGGTCGTAGGTAAATTCGACTGCCTCCCTCCGCATTCCATGCTATGACAAGTGTTTGTCCGGTTCCTGCTTCTCGACCCACAACATTGATATATGTAGCTGTGCATTGCGAGGGAAGTGGAGAGTGACATAACCACTGCTTCAAACTACAGCGGCGACAGCTAGCACTGCAGATGCTCCTACAGTCTATTCGCGGTTTCTTCTAACTCTTTGAATCAAACATTTGAAAAATCACTCTATGTATGAACTTTATTGTTCTTTCCTAATATGACATGTATCACTAGCGTTTTATACTTATGTCGACATAAAAGTGTCAACTGATACTGTTACTTATATTTTCACTATAAATTCGAAAATTTAATTTAAAATGGATATTAATAAAAACAGAGAGAAAATATGTGCTTTTTATGCATATTAGTGGATAGCCCTTATGCAAAATATTATTACAGTGAGTGCACATGAACGCGGTGCGTTGTCCCGTTTATGCAATTTTCTAGACACGGTTAAGTTTTGTCTGCATGAGGCGGAGGAATATCCTGAAAGTATAACTTCAGCAGGGCTTCAGAAATGTTGGAAGAAACCGTGAACATACTATAGAAGTGTTTGAAGACGGCGGAGACCGCGCGACGCTACTGTGTGTGTCAGAACTGATGGTGCGGCCGGCGAGGGGAGAGGTAGGTGTGCGTGCAGCCTGAGTGCCGTGCTAAAAACATTAGTCTCTGTATTATCATCTGCGTGCTGGCCGATGCACGCTGAATTTTTTTGTAACAGTATGTACGCAGCCTGGCCGTGACTAACACCAGGTGCAGCCGGCAGGCAGGGCAGGGCAGATCCGTACCGCAGGCACCTAGCGAGGCGAGTCGCCGGCACTTGTGACGCGTACAGTACTCTAGCGCTGTGCTTTATCAGCCCATGATAGGTTCGCCGCACGTCTCGTGTTTCGAAATATCTGTGAGCAGTGCAGGAAGAGGACAGTTCTCGCCTCTTCCTCTGGTTGTTGATATGTCACGGCACTCGCCACGACTCGTGCGTGACTAACTGCTCGAGACTGCTATTTATACTGGAATAAGCTGAGCTACTGCTGAGCGCATTGCTGCAGCTTTCCTTGCGTCACGTACTGCTTCCTGTACATAAAGCCGTTCCTCTTAAGTCGGTTCCTATTACATTTCACACCCGTGGTTATGCCAGCTAACATCTGTCTATATTTACAAAAAATGTTACACGGTCGTGAAAGAAAAATACGTTGCATTGTTTTGAAATATAGGGACATATAACTCTGTAATCACCCGTCATACATCGACTTCGGTTACGCCAACTTCTTGTGTGGAGTTTTATACAGACCTTGGCTCTTTCCTTGAGAAGAAAAATGATTATAGGAAGAACTCATCTGGGGTTTATACTCAATTATGGAATATTATTAAATTTCCCGTGTTGAATGTATGTAGAATTGACAATGGATCCCTCTATATGCAAACGTCAACTGTAAGCTCTATACTTACTGGGCAGTTATTACCTAGGATCAGTATGCGTGATACTTAATTTGTAGGGGACAATGTATAAGTGAGTGAGGTCTGAGAGCCGAGGGTGATCGAGGTGAGATTGGAGGCGCGCTGGAAAACTCGAGAAAACCCGCCGACAAGCGGCATTGTCCGACACGATTCCCACATGAGAAAATTCGGGAGGGACCCGGCCGGGATTTGAACCTGGTCCGCCTTGGTGGGAGGCGAGCAGTCTAATCGCTCAGCCACCGCCGTCCCTGCAACATATTAGTGTTGTAAAGCTCAGACCCCGGTTTTCTACTGTGCCACGTAAATCGTGTGCAATCACAAATTACAAGATATGTTTATATTTAATTGCAGTCACCGTGGTGCAGAGAGTGACTTGCGATGGGTGAGACACAACCGCGTGTGGGTGACCCATGAAAGCGGGCTTGGAACAACCTCCTATGAGTGCCGAGTACACAGAGTCCACTCACAGTGCTGCACTCTAGGGAGGGGTTGTGACGACGTCACTAGGGTAAGTACGCAGGGGCTGTGTGTGTCGATCCTGTGGGGTACGGCCGTGGGTGTCACGGCACTTCCCTCCTGCTGCCTGTCATCCTGCGAGCCTTCGAGACGCTGCCTTCGCTTGGGCGAGCAAGTCTTGTAACGTGCCAGATGCCAGTGATCGTCACTGAACCTGTTATATTCGTCTTGATTGTGATCAATACACGCCATGCTGTTTGTATACAAAGAGCTGACGCAAGAAAAATACTAACTCCCTGACGTTAACCAGTTAAAATTTACAGGTAATTGTTTCAGCGACTCATAAACGCAGTTAGCGCCCTGGTATCGAGTCGACTCACTGACGAAGCCCCGACTGACCAGTTTCCTTGGCAAGAGACTTCTCTCTCAGGTTAATACTGGAAGTTTAATGGCAGTGCTCTAGTATGATTACTTTGATAGTATGTATGTTTTGTTGTTATTTGTAATATATTATTTCCTTCAAATGTTTGAATTTATTTTTAACGATCGACACTGTATATTTAATTTATCAAATTAGGTAGGTAATCGGGCTTATCGTCTCAACAGCGAAGTCATAAGAGACAGTGCAAGTTGCACAGGGAAGAGGTATTGGGGAAGGATGGTCTTGGTTAGGGGCTCATCCCAGAATCCGCCTAGATTGATTTCGGAAAACCAAAATCAGGATGGCTGGACAGGGAATCGAACCCGGGTCCTCCCGAATGCGAGTATATTGAGTTACAACTGCGCCACCGCGCTCGGTAACTCTCAAATTAACTTCTCTTGGTGTCTTCAGTAACACTTTGACTTTAACAAGGTGGAAAAAGAATTACCATTTCATTCAACTCTTACAATCATGTATGGGTTGTTTACGGTAAAGTGAGCACTTTTGAGACGTCAGTTACTTTATTTCTTGCAGTAATTTTTTTATCCTTTAACCACCATTTCAAATAAGTATTGCTATATAAGTAATAAATACATTATGAATATTCCACCGCACCCCGAAGTTAACGTCTAAGGCTAAAATAAAATATATTTATTGACTATTATTCCAAATGAGAGGGCTTTCATATATGTGCTCACTTCACCGTGAACGGCCTATAATAACCATTTCTGCGTTATTCTGCATAGTCATCTAGCGAGTTACTTCTTTGTACTAGTGACATTTCACACTAGAATAATACGCATTGACACCGCGCAGGTAATTTTTGTTGCGAATCGTATTGCATAACTGAATTTTAAATGGAGATAATGAATTACTCAAGAACGTAGGGCAAATCACATCTTTACATTCTTACAAAGCGGCATCTTACTTACGTTCAACTTCCCAAAATAACTTAAGTTACTACCGTAGTAAAATTTCCTTTTGCCTCCAAAAATAACTTACGGTCGTGAGAACGCATGCGAGCAAGTAGGCTACTTCCGCTAAAGGTAACGAGTCACAATAACCGTCTTACCTAGACTCGTACTGCGGTCTACCTACAGTAGATTTCACGCATGGCGACGAAAACCATTTACACTATGGTTCATTATAATAGATCCACTGAAAGGCCTCTGAAGGAATCTCTGTAATTGCATTTACAAATGCTGAATTTCTGACATTATTGTATGTAGTTGTGCCGTATTGACCAATTTCCCCGCCCAGTAAAACATGGTAGCCTGGTTTCAACGCTTTACTTCAAGGTTAGAAAACTACCGTAACGACGATATTACACGATACCAGATTCCATAAAAGCTTGTGCAAGGTCCGCCAAAGCGACCGGTATACGGGTTAGTGTGGCACCCGCCATGGCATTTCCCGCCTTGTACGGACAGATTTCGTACCAGGTTTGGTAATTGGGCACGTCCTATTGTTCGTGGTAGGTTCCACACCGGCTTTCGTACCTGGCCAATCACACCGCAGTTTCAGAGCGTAGGGCGCTCCTCGTGGCTACTACTTGAGACGAGTTGATGAAGAAACAAAAAGGACGCCTCCATCTTAATTATTCATTCGTGATGTTGTAGCTCTTTAAAATAGATTTAAAATACGACAGCGATGAATAATATTGGCTATGGCAACTTTTAATAACTATTTTGAAACCGTTGTAAATACTTCAAACATTACCTACTTTATGAAAACGTTAATCCGAACTATTTACCGTATCAACTATATATAAACTCTATGCATGGAGCATGAACAGGTAGTACAGTGATAAAGTCGCGGCGTCTATTATGAAAGTGCATATAGGGGGCGTGAGTTCTAAACTCTGTCAGTCCTAATTGTTTTGATCATTAAATTTTGAATGCGGATAATATCCCGGTACGTAAGTAAAAACTATTTTTGCAACAGATCAGTAATTTTTGTCAAAATTAAGAATAACGCACTCGTACTCTAGTGACTTCTAGTTATTTTCAAGAAAATTAATAAAACTATACTAGAAAACAATCAATTTATGTAAAAGGCGAACAGTAATATAGCAATATTAAGATGTGCTAGCTAGTTTTTTCATAGCCCTACGTAAGTTACTAACCGGTAGCAGTACAACGAATGGGGTTCATGTATACTACAAACCACACACTGCGCATTCACCGAGGGTGCCAAATGCTAGTACGGAAACTGCTGTCGTGTAATATGAATCTCCCATGGCGGCTTACATAGTGACTGGTATACCGGCTCGTGCACCAGGCCTTATACAAGCTTGTACAAGTACCAAGTACGGCTGCATGTATCGTGTAATATCGGCTTAACAGTGTTACTTTTCACCTGCAGGGGTAAATACACGTCGCTCAAAGTACGAGTTCTCGTGTCATTAAGCCACTGAGCATAGCCACGATAGTTCATCTGGAAATTCCAGAGAAGTGTGGAAGGTACAAAGTGCCTCCTATATTCTTCCCTCCCACCAGGAGAAACGAGGTGCAGAATTTTCTTTCGGTTACTGTGTAAAAGTGCAGGAACGAGACGTCCACAAGAGCCGCTTAGCATCTCAGGTAAACTTTGAGGTCTGAATACTCTGTTGAAACTTAGGCTTCTATGGATGCAGTAATAAATATCAGCGGACTTTAATTCCTATTTCTATTACTACGCTATTTGAATCTAGAAAGTTTATATATAAAGGTTGAATACTTAAAATGGCTGCGAAAACCTAACATCATCTCTATGATAGGCTCTTAAGACCTCGAAGTTAAGAGCCGCCCAAATCTCTCCACTCCACTATCTTCTCTATGTACCCAGCCTACAACATGATACTCCAGAGGGAGTTAGAAGATCTGTCAACAGCAGATGTGACTGGTACTCACCCACGAACATCCTGCGCAGTGGCGCCGTGCTGGCCACGCCGAAGTACACGTTCCAGTCGTTGTAGCTGGACAAAGGCTGCGGGTACACACTTCGGCTCCAGAAGGGCAGCATCGCGCCGTGGTACGACTGCGACAGTTCAAGCACATCCACTTAGCTATCTAGCCACGTACCACTTACTTGGTAGGGCCACCTGTTTCCCGCGGAAATACCTACGGCCAGGCTGGACACCAATACCCTTTGTGGTGAATACTTGCAACATTTCTATGGCTATTGGCTGCGTGTCTTTCAGAGAACATATTTTCCTCTTAGACTGGGTCAATCAGAATTAATTTCCTCCGACACTGAATATCCGTGATCCACGGGCATACACACAAATGTGAAACAACTAAAATCATCCAATCATGGAGATGGATCTGAACTAAGTAGTTTAGCATACAGTAAGTCGTGGGATATTTTCCCGAGAAACAGGTTCCCTTATTAACTGATAATTGTTGTACTATGAAGTGCAAGCTGGCAAGTACAATGTGGCTATATTTACCTGTCAATACCGGTAGTCTACTAGAGAGATTTCCGTATCCTGATTCACTGGTTCCAGTAATTTTCAGGTAAAATCTTAACAATTTTTTTCTTGCAGCAGACAAAATAGGCACTCTATATACGTGGGTAATTTCCTAAGGTTAATCCATTCCCCCCACCTCTTTCATTAACGTCGGCCATCACAAGCCAGTCGACATTATTCTTGCTCCCATATCTCTGTCATGTTGAGACCCTGGCTAGCTAACAGCCGGGCTCATTGACTTGCAAGAGAGCCTGGAAAGTTGGCAAAACTTGGGAGTGACTGTACGAGTGAGAATAGTTCACTAGATAAAATTTAACTTCGACCTTCATCATATTTTAAGGTTGTAATGTAGGAAGCATGCGTATGTGTTAAGCTTCCAGTTAAAAAATATAATTATGGAAGTACACGCATGTGCTCAGAGACAAAAAGGCATGCTTAAAAATTTTAAACTATTATAATATAACTTATCATTCTAAGTGAAAATTTTCGTGTGTTATAATGAAGGACTGCTGAGGTAGCCCATGATGCAGTATCCAAATGTACCCAAAAGTTATCTCAGTTGTGCACATATCAGACTTTTGTCGTACGAACTCTCAAATGGGGAAGTTGTGACAATGACAGATAACAGCGCCAAAATTACAAAATTAAATATTTTTTGTTTGCCGAAAGACTTGATAAAACCCCGAGACCTAATTTTAATCAACAAAATATTGAATAGTATTCAGTATTTTATTTCAGGTTCATTACTGAGTTTGTCGTGAGTCACAGATTATATGTAGTTAGATAGGAATGTCAAGTAATACATTTTTGTCCTCGGCGCATTGCTAATAATAAATAAACCACCTTGGATTTGAGGCCGTCGTAGATAACCATGCCAGAGGTTCCACTTGAGCTGCTGAAGAACCTCTCCATGTAGGCCATCTGCGTCTTGAAACACTGGTACTCTAGGGAGCTGTTGATCTTGTCCACCTCCAGCTGGAAGGCAGGGCAGGGCGAAGTGAATGCAGGTAGTAGCTACAACATGTGCAAGCGCCTTGTTATCATTGCCTCGCCGCGAACTGCGGTCAGTGGTTGTTACAGCTAGCTATGCCACAGCAACAAATGTGGGAATCTGCAAAGATACAGATGACAAATGGGCCAGGCTGACATGATTCGATTGTGCTGAACAAACATATCATTTCTCGGGGCCATAATCACACCCCGGACCCGATTAAGGACCAGCAGAAAATGAGGGAGGCAAGCCGAGAGGGTGAAGAGGAGGAATGTAGCCAGGACTCAGGACAAGACAACAGACAGTAGTCGGTCAAAGGACACGATTAGAGACTGCCACCTAACATGGCGATCTATGGGTGAGTGTCTACTTGCTAGGATGTGACAGTAAGTCCAACTCCTTTCTCCTACCCCTTCCTTAGATCCAATTCTTATAAGCTGATCATGGTAAAATGAGCACTTGTGGCCATGCTTAAAATTTCCTTTATGCTTATTTATATCTTTTCCCCAATTGCTGATACAAAAATTGCAATCTGACGAATATATATATATATATATATATATATATATATATATATATATATATACAGACACCAAAAGTTATCACCAGAAGCAAAAACAAAATTAATTTTTTTATTGTTATGCCTACTAGGAGGGGATTAAAAATTGCTCACTTTACCATGAATAAATAACCTATAGGAGTAAGTTGGATGGCTAAGCAGAATTATTTCTGTCACTCTGTAATAACAACTTTAGAAGGTGTTGTTTGTAAGTATAACAGCTAAATAAAAGGCTTAGCGAAATCTACATGTGGTCAGTTACTTATGACAATATAACTTCCTCACTCTGTTAATTAAAACCAGCCAGTTAAAAAATATCAACGTGCACACTTTCTGGTGTCTCTGTCAGCATTGTTGGGGATAGTCACTTTGCCCATTTCTCGATAGACCTATGATCACAGTGTCACGAGGCGTTGGAGTGGCCGTAGGGACTCCGCCTGAGCAGCAGTGTTTGGGAAACACGGTAAAAACAAACAGAGTCGCCAGGGGTAAACTAGGCTAGCTGTGTGAATATATGTAATGGGATCACAAGACCGGGGACTTCATTACGTCACCAGACTGCCGAAGCCAGCAACCCAGAGGTTGGTGAGGACGGCATTTCCGAAAGCCCTCGTATGTCAATCGTGCAGCAGAACGAAATATTAATAGTTAGTACAACACTGACATGGATATGAGATGGGGTGTAGTGGACACAGTATAGTTCAGATAACATTAAAGTATTAGATTAGAGTGAGCTACTAACTGCTTAGATGTGTCTCAGTCTTGCTAAATAAAGGATAAAGAGTAAATTGTAAATGTAACAAATACTTTGATGTAAAACAGGTTGAGATAAAGTAATGAGTAATTTATAGTAATCTAGTCTATTATTGAGTTAACGTCCCTACCACTATCATAGATTAGTGTTTTAAATTGTATCGCCTTTGCCTGACCGAATGCAAGGTAAGGTAACAATATACGCAGGTGAACTCGAGCTACACTTATCTGAACTGTGCAGTGTCAAAGAGTTTTATAAACAATATAGTGATTTAAGCTACACGTATGTCCTTTCCAGGACGTCCTTGCATTTGCTACCACACACATAAAGTTCTGTAAATTGTGTATATTAGGCTATAATGTATATTGGTGACTTCAATACATTATTGCAGTTTATCTATTCCTTACAAATCTAATTACAAACAATTTTGTGAATGTATTTTTTTTAACTTGCAGAGCTAACAGAACGGTTACATGCCTGTAACTGATCGCAGATAACTTTTCGTGGCAAGTGTTTTGGTTTTATGCTTTAAGTGACAAATGAAGTGGTGTCAAGTGGAAACTTAAAGTAATATTGAGGAATATCTGAAAATGAATGTTTAAGGAAAATGCAATACTTACACTTAATGAACTTCATTACTATATTTAAAATGTAAGCTAAGATTCTGACATCTCAAAATGAACGCTGTTAACTCTTAAACGATAATTTAACTCACATATTCTATACATACATCACAAATTCATATGTATCGCATATATCCTTCATATATTTCATATATGACAAATATGTACGTATATCATTCCCCCCCCCCCCCCCCTTTTTCTCACTCTCTCACTGTTTTAAGTGGAAAGCGTTGGAAAACTCCAACTATTTGGTACGACGTAATTTATAACACAGTGGGTTCATAATGAAGGAAACATTCAAGAGCAGTTTGTTTTCAGAGAATAAACCGACATACTGACGCCATGTGCGATTTTGTTGCATCTTAAAGTAAAGATTGATTGCATGCTATTCACGGTAATGTGAACACTTTTGAAAGTCCTCTCACTTAGAACAATAGTCAATAAATATATGTTTTATTTTAGCTTATACGTCAACTTCCGAGTTCGGTGGAATATATATATTATGTTTATTCCTTACATGGCTATATTTAATATAAGAAGTTGTGGAAGGATAACAAATGGCTGATAGAAAAAAAAGTAACTAGGGCCTCAAAAGTGCTCACTTTACAATAAACAGCCCATAGAGAAAAATTATAGTCATCTGTTTGTAAAGTCTTCTCTGCGTTACTTCCAGTGTCGCTGCAAGCTCAAATGTTAATCACAATGACAGATTAAAATTTGTTTAGTGTATACCCGCTTGTTTACATCGAGAGAGAATATATTTAAATTGTAGCTTAACTGTTTACATTAATATTTAATATTAAGTATGGAAGTTCACCGTTTTGTGTGAAACCAAGTCCTCATTATTTGATCAAATTAAACTCTTATGTTCTTGTCACGTCACACACTGCGAAACTCAAACTTTGAAGAATGATTCCCACTTACAGAACATATTAGCCGATTCACCAAATGCCATGAATTCGAGTGGATTCCTTCGATGATCCTCAGATTTACGGTTGATTTCTACTGATATGCGCCGAATTTAGCTGCTGCGGTTTGCTGAATTTACATCGTTACATTCCAGTGTTTAAGTCATCAGGAAGTGTAAAACAGTTAAACGTACCGTAACTCAAACATCTTTCATTCGAATCACTATTATATTTTTAAGAACAGTGAGAAAGCAGCACTTTGTGAATGAAGTAACAGTGTGATTCTTAGGAATATGTTTAGCACTAAGTGATCCCCTAATAACGTCGCTTATGAAACAAAACCACCGAAGTGATATTTCCGTATTTAGGCAAAGTTACTGTGTTCATACACCTTTCTTATTGATTTGTTCACAGATTACCAACATTTCATCTCGATTTAAAAAATACTAGACAGCTCCAAGCACCGTGGTTTACTGGTCAATAGAGAAAATACCCCTCGTGTTCAACAGTTACCAAAATGCCACTTAGGCAGTGTTGTTTCTTAAGAGACGAGTGATAGAATAACATTAAGATAATGCATGAAATTAAGAAAACTTCTCTTAGTTGACTGTGAATATCTGTGAGAGGAGCAAGGAAGGAGGCAACTCACAAGGTCATATGCTTCAGGTACAGTGTGCACGGGCACGTTCTGCCAGTACACATTGGCAAACTGTACATGCGCCGCCTGAGGAGGGAACAGTCCACTCATGACTAGTGAGGCACTGACTAGGGCGCGGTCAGAGTCGCTGCTCCTCACCAGGACGTCTTCAGAACTGTAGAGCAGCGGCAGGAAGTCTGAGTAGCGTGACCTCAGGTAGCAGCCTAGTCCGTACTGCTGTTCCTCGCCCGTCTACCGGCACACACATCATCACAGTTACTCAGTTACTTACCAGTCGCTCTACAACTTATCAACATTCATCAATTGCCATCGGCACATAGTCGCGTGTCCCCTCAAACAGGGGAAAATATTGTGTTTTATAATGGCTTTGATCACTGTAAATTTCTGTTTAGTGGTATGGCAAAGCAATCACTAAGTGTTAGGGTGACTTCTGCTGAATGGTAACTTAGCTTCTGGCGTGACTGCATTATACTGGGGGGGGTGGGGGGGTTGACTGCTATGAGCCGACATATGTGCTTATTGATATTCTCACAGATTGAAGAGTTTAGGAATTATTGCTAGAGACGCTCCCTTAGGTTTTGATTTTACACCACATAATATATTATTCATGAAAGCATGCACAGTAAATTGTTGAAAATGCAGTGTTAATACTTACACGGAGTACAGTAACAGGAAATTTTAAACATAACTTACATAGCCTATCCACTAAGTACTGACATTTATATGTATCTTTAAACCTTAATTGTTATTTACAAGCGTGTGGTTTGAACGTAATACACAGCGGCCCAGCCCTCAAATAGCCACTCCTTAAGGCTCTCGCCTGCCTGCCTCGAGCTGTTTTCCCGCGTCGGAGACCGAGAAGCGCGGGAGCGATAAGGTAAGACACTGCCACACCATCGCCGCCAAGCACAAGGCTCTGAACTGGCGTGCAGTGTTAGAGTCACGTTGCGTGTATCTATGGAGCTTTCAGCGGTGACCCTATTATTTTATTGGTAGAAAGTTTATAGTAAGGTTCAATGCAATGCCCTTGGGCATCTGTTACGTATATTGTGAGATACAGCACTTTGAATAATTTGTTTTTAGCCGTTTTTGAATACTCTGAAATGGTGTTTGTAGTGTGCGTGACATTTCGAAAGTACGCAGCAGCTCCCGTCTGAAGTGTGTGTTACTTTCGTAGATCAGAACATTGGACGCACGTTTAATAGTTTCGTGGAAAACATGTCTTTCAGACACTCTGCAACGCAGCTCAAGCACCAGGTAGGCGGAAGTCTTGAGGGGCCTACCTAGCAGTCATAAGGGGTCACATTTTAAACAGTTGTGTTTGTTTTAAAATTTTAATAAATTATTGAATATTGCAATGTAAATCTTATCTCATGACAAAAATAAAAGTCGATATTATGTTGACCATTCATAATTTAGTTATTGGAATATAAATGTTAGTAGTATGTTAGAGCAATTCTAAGACCACTTTGAACTTTGACCCTGTGACCTACATTTGAGATGCACGTTTGACCTTGTGACCTACTTTTAAACGCACTTTTGACTATTGCACCTACATTTGGATGAACTAATGACCTACTTTCTATTTCTAGCTCATTCAGTGACCTAATTTTTCTAAAAGTGCAGGTTTTTTAACATACTTTTTGCACATGCACTTCCTGTGCAATGCACTTCCCGTTCGATTCCCAGTGAGTGCAATTCTTGGAAATTTTATTTTTATATTACCGGGTTCGATACCTCGTGAGTGCAATTCTTAGACATGTTTGTTGTCTGGATTGGGGCATTTCCGCCGCAGGCTTCGATTCCCGGGAAAGGCACTTATATTTTTTAATTTTGGACTTGGGATATGTTTGATATTACTGGGTTCGATTCTCATACAAAACATTTATTTTTATATTGGACTTGGGAAATTTTGGTTTGGGAATACCGGGTTAGATTCCCAGATAGGTCACTTAGTATTTTTATTTGTGGACTTAGTAAATTTTTGAGAAGACCAAGTTCGATTCCTGGACAAGACACTTAATTTTTTTATTTTTTATTTTGGATTTTGGAAATTTTTTTCCAGTTCGATTTCCACTGAGAGCAATTTGGAAGTTGTTGATTTTGGATTTGGGAATACCAGATACAATTCTCGGATAGGGTAAATTTAGAAAATTATTCATATTTGTTGTAAGTTTTGACTTAGGCATTTCTGGACTTCGTAAATTTTGAGAATATCGAGTTTGATTCCCAGAAAGGAATATTTTCGGGGAAATACAATTGTACTTTTGCAGTGGTGAGGAGGAGCGAAGGGGAAAATGCATTTACTCATCCAATCACATATGTAGACTCTTCGGAGGATGGAGAGAAAGGGCGATGTTGCGCAATGAGGTCTTTGCTTTTCGGCAGCTAGACAGACACTGACGAGCTGGCCCATCGACTGGTTGTTTACAACCGAGGAGGTGTGGAGGGGGGAAATGCTCTTTCACATACATGCCCTCTCCTCCTATTCCACACCAGAGAACTCAGGAGTTGTGCTGGCAGGCGTTGTTGACTGGGGAGCCACCATACTGGATACTTCTGATGACTGGTGAGTGGAATGGTAGTGTGTTCCTTTCCCGGACATAACACTTAATATTCCGTTTATTTATTATTCCTATCTCCCAAACTCTAACGACCGGTAGGTGAATTGCTATTGAGTTCGATTCCCATTCAGTATACATACATTTGATTTGTGCACTTGCGAAATGAGACTAACTCGCATCACCACCCTACGAAACCCAGTTCTCGACTAAGCCCGCTGGCATAGACCAAATGGTATTGGTTTCTCAGCTGTTTTCAATTACTGTCCTTTATTTAGAGTTTGTGTAACACCTTATTCGACCAATTACTCGTGTGAGACCCATCCCCATCAATGTTTTTCATTGACTAATTACTAACATGCATTCGACTGCCATATTGGATTACAAGAGTATTACAAATTGAAAAACAAAATTTTTAGATTAATTAATTGTGCATTTTCACTTGCCTAAACATGCATAACTAACTATTTAATAAATATTTACTAAATATGCACATAAGCATGTATGTATTTGCATAGTTGTAACAATAATTTCCAATATGCAATCACTAACTCATTACGCAATTACCAAGTACACATGTATGCACATATGCACTTGTGTATCTGTAACCCTAATTGCCATTACACAATAACCAACTCATTACACAATTACCAAGTACTCATGTATGCATGTACCCACTTGTGTGAACATAACTGCACAAGTATGCATGTATGCAATAAATATGTACCAAGTACACATTTGCATAATGTACCCAGATAGTATATCTGCAACCCATGACACCCAGCATTCACCTGAAGGTCGTTCGCATATATCAAACCCTATTTATACATCGTCACCATTGTTTTCCCATTGGCTAATTTGTTGTGTGTGCTCCAATTACTAACCTGAGATCGACGGCTACCTTGGTTCAAAGTAGCATACAAAAAGCGAAAGAGTTTGATTTAAAAATGTACCATTCAAGCTTGGAAGTATTTTTTTTTTTATTCAGGTTAAACCTGCATATACATTACAATTTATTTTTTTAATCAATATTTTTCTTAATATTATTCAATATTAAATTAGTTTTTACTTTTGTACAAAAATTAAGTCGAATAGCCTTGTAACCACGCACAACCATGTGCTGGCAGGCTTTGCGAGATATGTGTGCCTGTTGGGACATGCATAGTGTGTTGACGACCTCCAAGACAAGTGCATGCGGGAATAGAAGGGAGGCCAATGACTGCAGCTGCTCGCGCTGCTGGCCAGCCTTTTCAATCATATATCTATGAAGCAATGCATTTATAATTAAGTAGAATTATTTAAATTATTTTATTTATCATTTTAAAAATGCCAAAAAAATATTTGAAAAATACAATAAAATATATTTTTAATGCATTTTTAAATGTAAAATGGGCTAAAAAAAATTATATCATGTCAATTTCACACTTTACCATGAGAGCTGGTAATATTTTTAAAAAATTCTCATACTTGGTTGGAATTCAAACTCGAGAGCTTTGATTAAGGAGCCAAGCACCTTGACCACTCGGCTACAATGTACCCACTTGAAACGCAGTGCTTAAAGATTGTATATATAATACCAAACAAACTTGGCGAATTCCCTTGTGCAATTACATAAATATTTTTATGTGTCAAATGATGTGTTATAGTTTTTTTCAATTAGTTCATATAAATGGCTTATGAATACTATATTTTAGAGTGTTTTTTTTTTATTTAAAGGCAAGCAATGTAAAGTATTCAAATAAATTCGTTATTTTCAGCAGGGTTTCAATCATATGTGCTTAAACCTATATAAAGTTATTTATATGTATTAGTTTAAAATAATTATTTAACTAGTTGGTCTCGTAAACAAGTGAAAATTTATAGTCACAGGTTAATATATATTGTGAATTCTTATGAAGTAGGCTCGAGAAATTCAGTTATGGAAGCAACATTTCTAACCCTGTAAATTTATTTGATTAATCCCTACATAACCATAGTGATTAGCTTAAAATAGTATTTTACTTTTTTAATGAAAACCATTTCTAACAGACTGGTTATGACACAGGATTAAAATAAGAAATAAAAAATCTGTATTTATTATTTTATTTTCGAAATTTATTTAATACCATTTTTTTAAAGTAGTAATTAAATTGTATGTAGAGTACAGCAAAAAGTTATCTCAACTTCATTTCAGGTCTCTGCTATTGAAATCCAATTATAACGTGATGTTAGTTATTCATTATCTACAATTCTTTGTAGGAATAACAGAATCCTACTCGGATTTAATTAAATGTATGCACATGTGAATAAAACCAAGGCTGTCATATTCTCTATATATCAGGATAACTAGGCATGGTAAGGCAATTTTATTAATATAATATATATTTACATACTTCAAGCTACAAACATAAATACATAATCCATAATTTTATTCAAAACCATTCACATAGTGACTTTACAACAGAATACTCACTTTTCAGATAGTTAATATAATCTTCTACATGCAGCTCAAGGCAGTCTATGCTAGCCAGCATCGAACCAGAACTCTTGCCCATATATTCTTCTTCACAACAAATTTTCACAACTTCTTTTATATATCTGCAAGCAGGCACCTTAAGATCCAATGTTACACCCACTCCAACTCATGCATGCCATCTGCTTTACCTACCAACACCAGACGTACATAGGTCGGCAAATAAGTTTTTCTTTTTAAGTTTGACATTTAATGTATTTTTTTCACGTTGCATATAATATTTGTTTTGCTATCCCAGACTATTTAGAGATTTTTTTAAAATCAGATTTTACTTATGTATTTTTTAAGTAATCTATTTACATGTAGGAACTTTGTTACTCACACTGAACACACCAAAAAAATGTGCTTACTAGTCACAGTTTCTGCTCTAATGGTCAACACCAGCCAAATATATACTAGTCACTATTCCAACCAACTATCCATTATAGCACGTCATACCAGACCACCCCATATCCCCATCTTCTATGACCAAAGAAAAATTCAATTCAACCACACCACCAAATACACCAAGCGCAATATAAATCATAACTCGAGCAACTATACAGCATAGGCTAGACCATAACCTAACACCCATTATATTTGTTCTACCAACCAACACCACTTATATCTATCAACCAAACCACCCACTATAACTATAGCATACCGCAACAATTCGTCCACACAGACCATACAAAGTCAACATACAACCCATACCAGTGACACTATTAACTTCTTCTCATACCATCCACCGCTTTGTTTTTAGATTTGGGTGGCTTCCTATTTATTCTAGGCCGAACAATGTGGCATCTGAAGAGCCAATAAAATCAAATGATGTAGGTATAAAGTTGTTAATATCACTGGACTCGTATTTTCAAGGCTCGTACAACAATGATGTCATTCCATGATTATGTCTTGTTTCTTCATGCTCTTATTTCATCTCTTTCTCTCTCTTTCTCTCGTTTCCCAACTACTAATATTCGTTTTCTCTCACACCCTTTCATTACATCTCTTTGTCTCTTGTCTCTATCATTCTATAGGTACTCTGCGAGTCCTTTTTTCCCTTTCATTCTCTCTCTCCTCTCTCTTTCATTCCATCTTGTCTTTTTCTCTTTTTCTCTTTCTCTCTTGTCTCTCACATTTGTTCGACACCACCGTCTACATAGATCCTTCATCACCTACTAGAGTGCTCGAATCGCCAGTGTGCATATTTATTTATGAATTTAAAGATATAATATTCCATACAAGAGTAAATTAAATTGCAGTTCAGGGAGGATTTTGTAAAAACTATTTGATCACCCAGAATAAAACATATAGGAATTTATAAATATATAAGATAGTAATATATACAATATAGTAATATATAATATAAATAAGAATATTAATGTTTATCTATAAGATAGGTATATATATAATGATCTACAAGATCATAATAAGATAGGACTATACATACAGCTTGTTTTCTTCTGGGTGAACATGCCTTTGGATTTTCTCAGAGTGCTCCCAATCACGAAGATTGTACGATTTATCTGTGTATTTTAAATTTTGGTAAAAAAATTATGTTTTTTTCGTATTTTGAACTGCAGATTTTGAACAGACGATAAGTAATGCTAAGATCGTATGACATCATCCGAGGATAAGGTTAAGAATTTTCACTACACAAACTTTTTCTGAACTTGTCAGGTTGTCGAGTGGTCTAAGATGTTGGATTTAATCTCTAGTTTTTTGTAAGGGTAGCGTGCGTTCGAATCCTGGGCAATGCAATTAATATTCAGACATATATTGAGACAGCCGAGATGGCCTAATTTGCAGTTTGTCCGTTGTTCGAGTAAGAGTTCTCTTTCTCTGACTGAGTTCGAGTGACTTGAGACTTAGCTACATCATTTTTAGACATATAAAGGAAGCGATTGTTTCGTCGCTACAAATAATCCGAAACATATTTCTCTCATGGTGAAGGTATAGTTAAAATGATGGTTTGTTGTTCTAGCAGTCAGATAATTTGTATCAGCTAATGTGACATATGGAAAGTTTAAATTATTTGAATCACTCGACACAGTTACTGAACTCGCATACCTACCTAAATAATTATTTTTATATATGCACGACATGAAAAAAATGGGCTTATAAGAGAAAAAGAAAAGGTGTGTCCAACATTGAAAGCTGTATAAGTGTAAAGACGAATGGTTGTTTGATGGTTGAATTCGCAGGTTAGATAATGAACAGGTTGATTATCCTTCGTGAAACCCTGCATCAAACATATTGCTTTTTACATATTCATACTCAGAAGACTAGTAGTGAGATAGTTGAAATGGATAACATACACTAATTTTTATGTTGTGAAAACAGTATATAAGTTTGCATCATGTAAGAACTGATGTAATTTCGCCAACGACATTGGCAGAAGGTGGATCGTCACGAGTGGAATCATTTACTATGATGGTGTACTGTACTAAATATGGCATCAATAATTGGAAACTTATCGTCTGTAAAAACGAAAAACGACAGCATTGACGGCAGCAAGGGCTTCAGAAGAATAGATACAAGCATTATGGAATCAATGTTGTTATTGTGGAAGTACTTTTAGCCAAAGTTGTAGTGCACGTCGACATGAAAGTAGTTATTGCTTGTTCAGTCCAGCATGCAAGTCATTCCACTGTGATAAGTGCGATGGTGTGTTTACTCGCAGTGATAACCTGTATAGGCATTAGAAGAAGTGTAAAGGCAATGTTCGTCGTTCATCGAGAAGCGAGTGCAAGTATTGCAGCAAGACATTCGCGACTAGCTCTGGGGCCAGACAACTTGAAGCTAGTAATTATATGTTCAGCCCTTCATACAAGATGTATCCATGTGTTAATTGCTGTGTTGTCTATGCGAATAGGTCTACTTTTACTGCTCACAACAGGATTTGTACTATAAAATTAGAGTAAAGTACAAATATTTTTGTTTAATGGAGAATGTGCTTGAGTGTATGTAAGTAATATTGTGTATTTTAGATAAGTGTGTAAAATAAAGCTAAAGTGTATGGAAGACTATCATTTTTATTCATTTTATCATCAAATATACCATGTATGGGGAAAAAATGCGCTGGTGATTTTTCTATAAGTATTCTAATAATAACTGATGGCGAGTATAGAACGAAGGTTTGATAGTAATACTGAGTTCTGAACATCTACGATCATATCGAAATGGTGTGAGAATTACTAGAAGAGAGAGTCTGGCATGATATAATTCTCAATGATCTAGTCTTAACATAATTCACAAGAGTATTTGGTACGAATGTTCTGATAGTATGAGTGTTGGGTAGCATCTGGTTGACTAAACTGTTCATATTGTGTGTTGATAATGCTATTTGTAATGCATTGTTCGATTGTTAGTATATCTTGTCTTTATGGTATGTTAGTTTTGCTGGTAACGTTTGATGGCGAGGGAGATGCGAATGAATGATTATAATGTTTTTTCTGCTACAGCATTTTGAATAGCTGGTTTGGTGATATGGTCAATTGGAATGAGATTTCGTTAAGGTTAGCTCGTTGACTATGGTAAACTGACGGGGTGTTTGTATTATTTGTATGTGTGTTTTGATATTACATGATGAAATATTTTGTCAGAGAAATTCGCTGGACTATTTCATAGGAAAGTTCACGTGATTGCTTTGTTGTCCTGGATGGAATGAAAAGAAGTCTTTGGTATATCCGATGTGATGTAAGGGAAAGGATTGTAAGTAGTATTCAGGTATTTTGTAATATTACAAAGTTAGAATATTTTATCAGGAAGAATAATTAGAAACGGATGTATTGGTCTGTTTTTAGCAGCAACTATGATATGACATCAAAATTATTACGAACTATTGTAAACAATTTTTAATGGATATATCGAGTTTTGGACTATATCGTTGTTTGAATTGACATTAAATTTTGATTGGGCATTGGAGGAAAGCTGGTCGACATAATTAATTAATAACAATTTTGTGATATGGGTGAGATCTCCGTTTCTGTGAATGAAGCATTGCAAATCTGGATGTGTAAAAAAAGAGGAATAATTTCATATAAGTCTGAAAAATAAAGGAATGCATCAAAACATTACAACATGTCATGGATTTTAAAATTAAGTTTATAAGTGAGTGTGTGTAGGAGATGAGATAGTTCTAACATAACTATATCTTATACCGAATGCTTTCTAGTAAATAGAAAATCCTGGTATTGTTGTCACATGTTTGCGAGGAGAGTACCAAATGTTTTTTCTATAGGAGAGATCGAATAAAATACTTATAGCGAAAGTTTTCTAGTAGTAAATGGAATATCTTGGATGTTAGAATGTTCGGATCTTTCCGAATATGAGTATAAGTATAGTATTCGCCGTTGTGTGATATACGACTAAGGTATATATGTTGTTAATTTCTTCTATGTAAGAAGTATATGGAGATACTTCATTTTAAAGAGATTTGCGTAAATATATTTTTTCAAAGGAATGCTTTATAACCTTTATTGTCTGTTTAATTACCCATGGCTCGATTTTAGATATGATATTTTTGTCCCTCATATGTTGTTACCTTCACAAAAGGTATAAGTGTTTGGTGTGTTTAGGTAAACCAGGCTGTTAGCAATCATTGAGGTTTAGGTATTTACTTCATTATGTGTGTGTGTGTGTGGATGTGTGTGTTTGGAAAGCATAATAAGAATTAATACTTACATTTACCCTAAAAATGTTAGTTCGCAAGAGCCACTGACAAAACGATCAGTGACAGTCACCATTCGCCTGTTGAGATGTTTGCAAAGGGTTGTTTGTGATGAACGAGATCTATATATGTTTTATGCAATGCGATAGATTGGTAAATACGTTTAGCAGCGAACGAAAATTTATTATTCGCAAGTGTTGTATTTATAGCGTCGCTGGCTGTCATATTAGGTAAATGTGATCTTGCCGAGTGGTGGGGAACAAATATCTTGTAGTCGAAATGCACCTCCCCTAGCAGCAATGTTGGAACTAGTCTCGCCCTCCCCTTCCCCCTCATATCATTTGCAAGTTGGTCAGCCATACTCGCGTCTACTGTTCGAGAGATCTAACCTCTTGAGAGTTTTGTTTGATATGTGAGTGCAGTCTCTCTAGTTTTTAAAACTATTCTATATGATTACCTGGGTATATTCATTGGTTGACTGGTTTGGTGACGTGTCTTGCTTGTTTGGTCTATCAATACGGTAGTAGGGATGTCTGAGATGTGTGATTGCGACATTGTAGTAATTTAGGTTGACGGTAGGGGGAGTTTTTTTTTTATGGAATAGCTTTGTCTCTGAGTGTGACATGCCTGTATACCTATTAAACAGGAGGGCAGGAAGTATGATGACAGGCGTGATGGTTTATATAGATTGTCGAGATGGATGGCTTGAATATTATGTTGGTCAGTCTGATAATATGAATTGTATGTAGGCTCATCATTGGTAGAAGTGCTTTAGAATGTCCGTACCTTATGATCTCTGTGAATGGTTGTATAGGTAGCTTGTTTTGGTGACATGTTTGGTTGGTATGCCTGACAAGTATGTTTTGGTTGGTATGGTCTCTGGACATGTCATCGTGGTTGGTTGTCTCTTGGAATGGTTGAAAAAGATGGAGTAACATGATGGTATTGTATGCCGGTGTGGGCTGCCTGTATGGTTTGGTTTTTATGGCTGGTACATCTTGATGGTATAACGTTTCGGTATAACTTGGTTGTACATTTAGTTTGTTTGCATGGTTTCCACAGCTGTTATGTTTATTTGGTTTTAATTGTGTGATTAGTTTGTAAGAGCAGAATGGTTTGATGGGATATTTAGTTACTGTGAGAGGGGCAGAATGCTCTGCTGGTATGGTTGGTTAGTATGATTGGATGGCATGATATGGTATCTCGGAATTAAGACTGTGTGAATGTCATAGATGGTGAAATTATTGGCATTGATCATATGATAGCATGGTTGGAGCTTATGAAAGGGATATTTGATTGGCTTAGCTGCTGATATGGCTTGTTTAAATGTGTAACTGGTGAAGTTAGATGTGTTGAAATGGTAGTCATTATAGTTGACTGTTATTATTGATCAGTAAGTCTGAGGTATGGTAGTTGATATGGTCTTTATCGTTAACAGTATGGATGAGATATGCTTGGGTTAGAGCGAATTATATGATTGGGGCAGTATGATTTGATTGATATGGTTATCTGCTGTGGCGGTTCGTTGATCTATTCAGATAGTCTAGTATGTTGCTATGCTGGGTTTTTATGTCTTTCGACGACGTATTACTGAGGCAATCTAATGTCATGGTGAAAAGTATCATATCTGTTTTAGTATTCAGTACCAGTGGGTTATCGATAACGTTGTTAAGTATGTTGGATGGTATGTTGCATTGTAGGTTTTGTTGGAGAAGCTATTAGTATACATGGCTGGCATATTTAACTGGTTTGTTGGTTACTGGAGTGATTTATATTAATGCCTGTTCTGATGGAGGGTTGTCACCTAGAATGTTTTGGTTGGCGGGGTTAATGGATGGTGCGGGGTTGTATGAAATGAGTATTTGTTATGTTTCATTGTATAACTACAATGTAATCTGTGTGGCATGACTGACGTATGTTTATGGCACCACAGGCCTGCTCTCAAAGCAGAGGGTGGCGTGTGACGTCAGCGAGATTGGTCCTAGCCGCTCCCTGCCGGAGTCCAGATGCTTGCACGTGTTTCCTACCTCGTCCCTGGCGCGACAGCTGCCAGTTCTTGGGGTGACTTTCGAGTCAGCGGTAACATTCCAGTATGTGCGGGTGTCTTACCTATTTACATTGGCAACATGCCGCATCACTGCTGTGTTACCGATTGCAATGATAATTACGAGAACGGTCCACGAGTTCATGTATCTGGTTTTCCAAAAAAATGAAGAAATTCGACAGTTATGGTGGCGTGAAATTCCTCGCAACAACTTCTAATCATCAGATTCTTCTAAAGTAAGTTTACTGTATTTTTTTCTAGGTACATTGCTGAATATTCCAGTCATTTTCTACTTTGTCAACATATTTCGTCATTAAAAAATATGGTGAACGAAACAGTAATTTGTTGAAATACGCAGAAGCCTGTTTCTGTATTAGCAGTTTAGCTCTGAGTAATGGCGATGAACTTAATATAACCACAAAACTGAATGACTGAAATAGAAATCTGAAGTCCTCTTTGATTTTTCTCTGTAAAAACTGCAGAAAACGAACGCACGTAAAGATAAGTGATACCTGCTAGGTTTACATCCTACTGCGTGGAAGATGTCAGGAGCTAATAATTTACGTAATCAAAATACCACTATGTGTCAAAGCTATTACATTTTAGTAAGATACGATTTCGAATAATGAAGAGGTTTACATTTAAGGATGCATTAATAAAATAGTGTCTAAAACACGTTAAATATATTTTCTTATTAGAGCCTGACAATGCGTAGATAGTTCAATCATGATTAAACCCGTCTAAGACTACTATAACCAAAATACCGGGAGAGATGATAACTAATTATTCGATTCATGTTTAATTAAAGCATTTACAGTAGTTAACTTCTACGAACTTAACAATACTAGATAATACGGAAGATAATTGTGTTCAAAAAAATTAAAAATTCTTCAAGTTTTTTAAATAGTCGCACTTCGTAGATACTTCCGCTCTTAACAAACATTGTAAATCGATACCGTAGCGGGTCCGTTAAAAATATAATCATAATATAGCGTGCAAATGTTTACAGTAAACAAATTTCCTGTAACGTTTACATACGTAGCATATTTTAATGTGTATGCATTTTTTAATGCCAACATATGTTTGAATTTGAAAATAGTTGTTTTTATTCCACAGGTTGTACGTTTATGAGAGTATTTTATTATAATATTTTCTACACGTCAGGATACTTGGTCATAAGCTACAGTTTAATATTTCATTGTTCATTACAACAATTTTACTATTAGTTCGACATTGTTACTTTTTTCTGTTTTTTCATAAATAATTTCCATGGCGGATCTTCCACAGGATATTCGACAGCATAATTTTATTTTATATTAAATTAACATAAGGGCTTCAACCAGGTCCAAAGAAGGATAACGATTTTTAGTTGAAATCAGACTTTTTACTGTGTCTGTATGTTTGGGGGGGGGGGGTTGAAATAATTGCTCATTTTTGACGAAAATGATTTTAGCTGTTAATTCTTGTTAGATAAATAGAATTAATCTATAATTTTTAGACTTTTTTTTTTCAATGGCAGGGCCAGTTGTATAGACAAACTGTCAAATAATGCCGCATCATAATATATTTTACTTATATATCTAAGCTAATTTTTTTCACAACTTCTAACCAGAACTGTTAACACAATATTAAGACAAGAAGCTATCAATATAACTAATGAACCTACTTTCCTTTACATGAATGCAAATAATTTTCATGAAGCTATTAAAACTTTAGATGGTAAGTGGGTATTGAGGTATTGCTGACAGAGATATCTAGAGATGCAACCAGAAAAAATTCAATACTAGAGAGGAAATTACAAATACATACACGTGGTGTCTTACCAGGGTCTCGAACACAGAACACCTTGAACCGTCAACTGGCGCTCATTCAACTACATAACGGAGGTAGGATTCGGAATTTCAACTTCGATAGTAATCAGACTAAAGTTTTGGTAGGCTAGGATTATCAACTTCAAATTTTTACAGGGACATCATTTTGAAAACAAGTGTGTGAGTAATTTAAATGATGTAAGTTTTCATGGCCTACTGTAACACTACTTGTCTGCAGAATTTGATGGGAATAGCTAGACCGGTTCTCGAAATATGGCATAAAAACCGTTTCTCATTTTGCGCTATCGTACAAAACATCCAAAACTGGCTCTGTATAGGCATATCTGATGTTTCTAATAGATACAGAAATATGTCAAATGTTTTAAGGGATATGATTAACTTATCAAAATAATTTATATTGCACCATTTAAAAATAATCTTACCTACTTGAAATATGTAAGATTTTCAGGCCCACTGTAGTATTAATTGTGTGAAAAATTTTGTGGGAATTAGACGATTGGTTCCCGAGATATATCAGAAATTATAGATGTCATCATCTGGCACCTTTTTTTTTATATAGAAATACGGCAAAAGATTATCTCTATAAGCATATTTGATTCTTCTAATGAGTACTTTCAGTAGGCCTATACAAAATGTAATTGGAATTGGATGAAATTGTTTAATAGAAATTATCAACTTATCTTAATTATTTATTTTGCAGCCATACTGTTAAAGCCAGGCACACTTTATACATTCCCTACTGTAGCACTACTAGCATTAAGAGTTCGGTGGGAATCTGTCGATTAGTCCCGGAAATATGACAATAAAGCTCCATTTTCTCACGTGGTGGTATCTTCATTACTGGAGAACAAAACGAAGATTTATTGGCCCATTATATGTTCGTCATATACACTGTAGCGTATTAAGTCGGTTGAAATTGCTTGTGACATGTGATATACTGACAACATATTTACATTACTGTGATTTTGAAAATATGTGACTTCCTCCTAAGTCATTTAAATTTATATGGACTGCAAAAGTATAACTTGTCGCCTGAATTTGGTCGGTATCAGCTAACAGTTTCCCGAGATAGGACACGAAAACTTAATTTTTCAAATGGCACTGTCTTACAAAATGGGGACAAGTGATTTTATGTATTTGCTCATTCTATGCTTGCATATATACTGTCAGCATACAAAGTTAAGTTGAAAATGGTTACTTTGTTTCGTAGATATAGTTGTGTTATGCTAATTGTTTACAAGGATACTGTTCTGAAAATAAGCTCCTGATCTTCTTAAAACATGGCCTATCAATTAACATGCCTTAGCACAGTATTACTTGTTTGCCAAATTTGCAAGGAATCGGTTGATTGTTTCCCGAAGTAGGAGCAAACTTAACTTTTTCGTGTGGTGCTTTCTTAAAAACGGGGGACAAAACAGGCTCTGGGTAGACAAATTTTAGGATTGTAATAGATACTGCCAGCATACGAAGTTTATAGAGCCATCATTTTAAAAATAGATTCGGTTGTATTGTTACCGAGATATTACATAAATGCTATATTTTTAATGCCGCACTCTATTTCTGGAGATCGTATGTATGTGTGTACTTGTATGTATATAGACATGTGTGTGTACTTGTGCGTATATACATCTGCTTATGTGTGTAATTCTATGCATATACATACATATATATACTCATTCTGTATGTTCATTTCACTGTGATTTCCGCAAACCTGTTCAAATTAATTGAAATTAGCCAAGTACTAAATATGCAGAAGTTGCCCAAATGGCAGTAGTTGATTGTATTGACATTTCTTACTAATTGTAAGCTAATTGCTGATTACCATTTGTTCACTAAAGTGCTATGCGAGGTCTACACCACCATTTGATTGACAGGGGCTCCCCAGATCGCCATTATTCAGCTGTCATACGCGCTAACCTACAATGCAAGGGGTTTCAGATTCGAATTCTGCTGAAGGCGTGAATTGGTGTGTCGTTTATTTGTTTAAGAATAGCTTTAGTTTATTATATAAACCCGCTTCCTGGCTCTGCCTCCCAATATAAAACGAGGGCATTGAAAAGTAACACTCAGATCAATTAGTGGTTGACTCCACCCCTTGGATTAATTATTTATTAATTACAGTAATTGTAGTTTATTAGGATGCGTGTATTAAAATATTTGTAGAGTGAGAGTACATACTGAGTTGAGTCACTAATAGCCAAGCCTTATGAAAAAGAAGTGATGTGAAATTTTCAAAATATTCACTCACTGAAAAATCAAATCCACGGCGAACGATTGTTGTCTCATAATTAACACAATAGAATATAAATAATCACTATAATAAATAATGTGTAAAGTGGTTTGGGCCATAGAATTCAATTACCATGCCCTAAATATAATCAACGAAAAAATACTTTCATCGGAGAAATTAATTTTGTTTACTTTCTTCTGAATATTGTCATATTGAGGGGCCGTCCTAGTTTTCACATGGGTCTCGTTGTAAACAGTTGTGCCTATCCCATTTAAAAATATACTATGGTATATTTCAATGTGAATATTATAGTTGCACACCATCAACTGTGAAATTTTGTAAGCCATTAAGTTAAGCCAAAATAATATTTAACTTCTTATCAGAGCAATGAAAATTTTTCTCAGGTATTAATTTATATTAAATTGACATTTAAAACACGATTGTCAGCTTTAATTTAGTCTCTAAGCTAATCGCGTTTTTATGATTTTCGGCTGATTAACAAGAGAACGTCAAATATAAAAAATCAAGCTCTAATTTATCTATTTTTATGTCCACTGATTGTCAATTTTAATCATTTCAGCTATTTAAATGTAACACAAAGTGCATTAGTAATTCGGTAGAAGCTAATTATGAAGTTAATAATAAAAATCTAAATATAAAATACAGCAGGAAGTGACCGCAGAATTTTGTACTGAACACACAGAACATTAGGCGAAAGGACGACTCCTGATGTCACGCGTTTGAAAGCTGGCCTGTAGTCCACAGGGTATTGGTTATGGTCGGTAGAGTACACAGTTCTGCTGGTCTGCAGGATGTTTTGTTTCGTATGTCTGAGGTATGGAGGTCAGCATTCCTTTTTTATGAGTATGTATGATTGGTAGAGTGATTTATATTAATATTTGGTATGATATTTGGATTGTTTATGATATGACAAACATATTGGAGTTATGCATTTTGGTATTTTTAGTGGGTGTGGGGCTAAGGTATGCTTGCATTCTAGTGGACATTATGATGGAGCTATGAAGCTATGAAGTTATTTAGCTATGGAGCTAAGGAATTATGGAGCTATGGTGCCATGCAGATATAGAGGTATGGAGCTATTGCAGGTCTGTCGGCGTGTGAGTGTGTGCACGGTTACAAGGTTAGTACAACATTAAAAACAAATCGAATAAAATAAATATTTAAAAAATATATATTTTTTTAAAATATCTATTGAATTGATTTTTAAAGTAATAAAATTCGGATAATTTTTACAAACTCCTTCCTGGAATCTACTTTGCAATAATTTTTATATATGCCTTCCCTTGTATAGAAAATTCCATCTTTTAATTCGTAAATAAATATCCACACCGGCGATTCGAGCACTCTAGCAATCAGTGATTTGATTATGTAGACGGTGGTGTCGAACAAATGTGAGAGACAAGAGAGAAATAGATGGAGAGAGAAAGACAAGTCGGAATGAAAGAGAGACAAGAGATAAAGCGATGTATTGAGAGAGTGAGAGAGAAAGCGAATGTGAGTAATTGGGAAAAAAGAGAGAAAGTGAGAAAGAGATTGAATGAGAGAGACATCACGGAATGATAGAGAATGAAAAAACGAAACACGATGATGGTATGACATCACAATCCTATGCGCCTTGAAAAGGCGTGTCTGGTGATATATAACATTTAATATTTACGTCTTTAAATGCTTTAAATATACAAATATATTTCAATTTAAAAGATAATTATTTAAATAATACAATTTTGTCGGCTCTTCATATGCCACATTGTTTGGCCTAGAAGGAATAGGAAGCCACCCAAATCATTATAATAGTGTTGGATGATATGAGAAGAAGTAGACTATGTCACTGGCATGGGCTGAATGTTGGCTTTGTATGGTATGTGTGGTTGAATGGTTGAGGTATGCTAGAGTTATTAGTGGGTGGTATGGTTGGTATGTATAAGCAGGGTTGGTTGGTAAAACAAGTAGAATGGGCGTTAGGTTATGGGCTGGACTCAGCTGTATAGTTACTCGAGTGAATGAAGATATTTGGACGGCTCTTAACTTCCAGCTCTTGAGAGCCGATGAGGGTGGTTGAGGTCAGTATGGAGCAGCGCCAGAATTAAAGGGCGGTGGAAACGGGAGATCCCCGATAAAACGCGCAGACCAACGCTATCGTCGTGCACGATAACCAAATGCGAAAATCCGGAGTATCCCGGCCGGGGATTGAACTTGGATCCCCTTATTGGGAGGCGAGCAGGCTAACTGCTCAGCCACCATGGGCCTTTATAGTTGTTCGATTTCTAGTGGATATTGCGCTTGGTGCATTGGGTGGTGTGGTTCAATTGAACTATTCTTTGGTTATAGTACACGGGGGTGTTGGGTGTTCGGATATGATTCGTGTTGTAGTGGATGGTTGGTTGGTATAGTGGGTAATATATATTTAGCTGATGTCGTCCAGTACTGCAAAAAGTATGACTAGTAGGCAAAATTTTTTTTTTTGGAAAGTTTGCGTAACAAAGCTTCTAAATGTAAATAAAATACTTATAATTTACATAAGTTAAATCTGAACAGTAAATTTAAAAATTCTAAAAATAAGTCTTGGATAGCAAAAAAATATTATATTTTGTTTGAAAATAAGATATGCATCATATGTTAAACCTAAAAAGTAAGACTTATTGCTGGTCTATGTAAGTCTGGTGTTGGTCAGTATAGCAGATGGCATGCATGAGTAACAGTGCTTATAACATTGAATGTTAAGGTGCCTGCTTGCGGGGGTATATATATATATATATATATATATATATATATATATATATATATATATATATATATATATATATAATATATATATATATATATATATATATATATATATATATATATATATATTATATATAAAATGTGTATTCTGCTGTAAAGTCACCATGTGGAAGGTTTTGAAAAAAATTATGGATTATGTATTTATGTTTGCACCCTGAAGTATGTAAATATATATACAATATAGATAAAAAAAAACCTTGTGTTTCTCGCGGGTATTGTGCCATGCCTACTTATCCTGATGTATAGAGAATATGACAGCGTTGGTTTTATTCACATATACATACATTTAATAAAATCAGAGTAGGATTCTGTTATTCCTACAAAAAATTCCAGTTAATGAATAATTAAAATCGTGTTGTAATTAGAGTTCAATAGAGGAGACCAGAAATGAAGTTGAGATAACTTTTTCTGTACTCTAGATACAATTTAATTTCAACTTAAAACATATAATATTAAATAAATTTTAAAAATTAAATAATAATTTTTTTTTTCTTTCTTATGTAATCCTGTATCGTAACCAGTCTGTTAGAAATGGTGTTCATTAAAAAAAAGCAAATAATAATATTTTAAGCTATATAGAATGGTTATATAGGGCTTAATAAAATTAATTTCCAGGGTTAGAAGTGATGCTTCCATAACTGAATTTCGCGAGCCTGCCTCCTAAGAGTTCGCAATAAATATTCACATGTGACTACAAATATTAACTTGCTTATGAGCCCGACTTACTACCAAGTTAGTAAAAAATTATATATAAAAAAATAATTTGATGTGAGCTTAAGCACGTATAATTCAGACCCCGACTGAAAATAACCTAATTATTTTAATTTGGTACATCGCTTGCCTTTAAATAAACATAAACCACTGAAATATAGTATTCATAAGTCATATATAAACTGATTGAAAAATATGTAACAAAACATTTCAAACATTAAAAATAATTCTGTAACTGTACAAGGGAATTAGTCAATTTCATTTAGGAATTTACATACATATTTTAAGCACCAGTGTTCATGTAGAGACAGTGTAAGCGAACGGCTGGCCTACCTCCATAGCTTAGGAGTAGAGTGGCCGACCTGTAGTCGAAGGGGCGCAGGTTCGCGCCTCGGTGTCTCTGAAGTGGCAGATCTTCAGTTCGCCTATCGCACTGGGAATTTGTCAACAAGTAGATCTCAATTCAGCTCAACAACAACTACAATGGCAAAGAAAGAAGTGGTCAATGTTCTTGGCTCCTAACCCAAAGGTCTTAGGTTCGAATTCGATCTGAGCAAATAAATATGTCTTTAATGTTACCAGGTCTCACAGCAAAATGTGAATTTTACAGAATTTAAATTTTTGAAACCTATTTTAATTTAAAATACATTTTAGATATATTTTACTGCATTTTTCAAAGATTTTTTGCATTTTTTCAAATGATGAATTAATTAATCTAAATAATTCTACTTACTTGTTAATGCATCGCTTCATATAAATCTGACTTTGCAAAGCCGGCCATCAGTGCGAGCGGATGCGGTCATTGCCCTCTCTTCCTTTCCCGCGCGCACTTGTCTCTGAGGCATCAACACACTTCACATGTCACAACAGGCACACCTAACTTGCGGGGCCTGCCGGAACATTAATGCTTGCATGGTTACAAGGGTTTGTGACTTAATTGTTGTGCGAAACTAAAAACAAATTTAATATTGTGAAATATTGAGGAACAATACTGATTTTTAGAAAATAAATTATATTATATATATATATATATATATATATACACGTTAAACCTAAATAATAAAAAAAATTATGCTTAAAAATACACTTAAAAATTCTTATATGTTAATAAAAAATAAAACTCTTAAAAATTAGAAAAGTAAAATTTAATAATTAAGTAAATACTCACAGAATGTATTTAAAAATAACCATAATAAGCTATTTATTCGTCCACAAGCTATATAATTCTTGCAAACTCTTGTCGCAGTGCATTTCGAGATAGCCGAGTGGCCTAGCAACTCAAAGTTCAACAGTTCGATCCCGCACCATTTCAGGTGATATTTTGAGTTCTAAAAATGCAGCACCCCTAGAGACCAACTCCAGACCTAATATGGCAGTCCAACAAAGGGGAGTAATCGACTAATCGAATAACTGGTGCGCCACCTAGAAGCCAACTCTAAAACTCTAGAACCAATAGGGCAGTGGAGCAAATGAGATTAATCAAACAAAGGTGAGAAATAAATGACAAAAGAAAAAACAAGATGGTGGCCTCCAGTAACATATAAACAAACGACGAACGATTGGGACAGGAAGAGAGAGAAAGATTGAGAAGGAAGGAAAGAAAGTGAAAGGAAGAAAAGAAAGAATGCAAGAGAGAAAAATGGGAGCACACCCTCGGAATTATAGGTCCTAAACATGGCATACTGGCTACCAACATGGTGGTCCAAGATGGTGGTGTACTGGCTACAAAGATGAAGGCATACTGGCTAACAATATGGTGGTGTACTGGTTACAAATATGGCAGAATCCAACATGGTAGCTGCATGACCGGAACGACAGAGCGCGGGAAGTCTGGAAATCCAGGATGGTGGCCGAGCTCCTCGAGTCACCGAGCCACTCCCTCATCCCTCAATGCTCCCATTTAAATTACATTGTCCCCGTAGCCCCATATGTCTACTACTGCAGATAATAAAATATATCTATATATAAATAGAGGCGATTGTACTGCGTAAATATGGCAATGCATATACTAGTTACTATACTTCCTTTGTAGAATTTCAAAGAAAATTTTAACACGACAAAGCAGAAGTCCACAAAAATTTTTTTATAATACTGAGGAAATTTGCATGTAATTTTTACCACAAACAGCTGAGTTTAACGATAAGCTGTTTATTTTAGCTAACTAACTGCAATAATTAATTATAAATTTAAAAACTAACTACATTCTGCCCAGATTAATAGCACATTTTTTTTAACAGGTCATATTTAGAACCACTGGACTTATATGTAACTATTTATGAATCTTTAATTGCAGGTATTTAAGAAGAAGTGATTATTAATTTCAAGACCATTTGGTAAACATATTTATTTCAAAAACTGCCAAAAAAATACATCCTGCATTTTATGTTTCGCTATTAGTGTCTTATTGGGCTTCGTGAATAAATATGACACACGATCGGAGCACACAATTCGCTACGATGCCGCCTTGTTGTTCCGATCAAGTCATCTAGAAGGCTGTGCATAAGGAAATTCCGCATTAGTGCCTGTCCGACTAACTTGCCGATGAGGGTTGGTTTATGGTTTAATGACCCCCTCACTATACAAGATGCACACAGCATAAGAGACCACCCCCTACCTCCTGCCCAGTGCTTGTTTGCCACTGCGTTCTGTCCGCAATGATTTGGCACGGTGAAGTCAGTCAGTGAGCACTGATGCAGATTCGATCTCAAGAGTAGATTAACATATATATGTATGTATATTTGTTATATCTACCTCGTGGGGCCCCTCAGAAAATGGGGCCTGGGGCAGAGTATACCCACCATTCTGGGCGAGCCTGATCCAGGTTCGTGTGCGGAGATAGCAGTTGTGCCATTCACCTCTGTGCTTCGAAGCTAGCACCATCTTATGCTTTGCCCGGGGACCCCAAGGACATCAAATACAGATAATCATGCAATTGTAAAAATAATTATAGAAGTTTTAAGAAAGACATACTTGTTCTCTGTATATAGGCCAAAACTACTTCGAGAAGCTAGATTTTCCCCAAAAGTATTCATATCAATTCAAGCTGGGCTATATAAATAATGCAGATATGTTTTTTCATACACAAAGAAACACAACCTATGTATCCCAGCAGCAGTTATGCTAGTAGTGATGCCACCTCCAGTGACCCGTCCTCCAGTAGTACAACAGCAACAAGTACACCCTGTCAGACTGTCATGTTTAACCACACAAAATGTTATGGTGCTCACTTCAAAACATTAAGAGATTTATATGCCGACTTAATGTGTACAAAAAAATAAAAACAAATTTTAACTGATAATTTTTTCTGTAAAAATGTTAATAAATGTATGTATGTTAAAAAACATATATTTATTAAAATAATCCATGTGGCTTAACTATATTACAAACTCGCATACACTCAAAAGTGGTATGTAAAGAAAGTGTAAATGGCGAGCAATACTGAAAGCTTTCATACAAATATAACTTATATACCTACAATGTTGTAATTATCAAATGCAGTACACAACAAATACTTAAACAATATGTCTTTCCATTACCTATCTCACTCTGTCTACCACAACTCCCGTGCAGCTCTATCAAGCTATTACAGATCATCGACCAACAAAGAACTACCCAGTCTTCCATCAGTCTATCGTCACCTCTGGAAGGGGTAACAACAGACTCGTGGAGATGGGAAAAAGATGCAGGTGAGAGCTTTGACTGGGAAGACTACATAAACACCCGTCTATGCATTTATGATAAAATAACCTTACTCATATATTTCATCAAACTATACTGTTATAAAATTCTTTTTCAAAATTAAATCTTTTCTAATTATTATGATATAATATAATACGTCACATTTGCACAATTCACACTTTTCACAGATATGCTTTTGTAACCCAAATGCAAATATTATACTATTAAAAAAATAATCTTAAATGTCAACCTAATTTCCCAGACATTTACCAATAAGACAAGAATTTCCAGAAATTCCCATCGAAGCTAACTACAATTTAAACATTACTTCATTTCCCAATGAGACTTAGTTTTTGTAGTGGAATTGTTTGCATCGATAACGTTAAAAGAAGATATTCACAGAAATATTCCTAATTATTTCGCAATGGAGATATTCACATTTATACTACTACATCCCTTAATTTAAAACCTAACAAAGGTAAATATGCATATGTAAATTATTAATTAGTGTATCGGGAACAAATACACAGTCATATAGGAGGAAGTATACATAACATTCTGCATCTCATAAACGTATCTCGCTACTTACATTAATATTCCATCATTGTTTAAACTGCTTTTATCATTCAAAAATGCAGAACTCGTCCATAAGACAACCAAATTTCTTCACGCTATGATATCTTTCAGTGTTAGAGGCGACATTTTTTTTGCCGTATCAGTCTCCCGAAATATCGTACACTAACTCCTAGATTGTGTTGTGACAGTAAGACTTCCTTGAAAACCCTATAGGCAGGGAAATCATGAAAACAAACCTACTTACATGTGTAATGCTTACATGCAGTATGTTTTTATACTGTTAAAACTACAGAACAAGCAGTTAATATTGACCATCTCGACTGTCTCAATATATGACTGAAAATTATTTGTCAGATGTGGGATTCGAACCTATCCTCCTTTACAGGGAACTGGAGATTGAATTCAACATCTTAGAACCATCGACCAACCTTACAATGTGTATTATGTGAACATTTCAGAAAGGGTTTTTATAATAAACATTTCAGGTTTCCCAGTTTAAGAATTGGTATTTAATGTGTAGGAATTAATCTGCATCATCTCAAACCAAACGTTACATGTAAATACACACAAAGAATGAACCAACTACCTATACCTTTATAATTTCTGTGAAGTAAGGAACATATAGAGAGACAAAATCATATATATGTAAATACTCCCAATTCAATTTTTAAACATTTTTTATTGCGTGTTTTATAAAATTACATATTGTGGTGCTTCGGTAGAGAAGTTGGTTAAAGCATTAAGTTATGGAGCACCCCTGGTAGGTAATCGTGACCCCCTCAGGGCGAAATTGATTAGCTATATTATTCACTTACAAGGTTGTTAGTTACATGTTAATGGGGAAATGCATCATACTTATGTGCTAAGTACACTTTTTTTCAGATTACATGTAAATACCCACAAAAGAATAAAGTAATTATGTTATCACACCATCCTTTTACACTTTTCGTGAAGAAAATAACATATGAAGGAAGAAGTATCATATTTTAAAACCACCCCTGAGTAATTAAAAAGGTCATAATAGTTATAACGCAAACTTAATAAAATATTTATGCAAAACACTTAAGAAAAGTTTTTTTCCATATACATTTTACATACAATAAACAAACAATGTTTATAACTTAATTGTCTCTCATGCAAAGGTAAATGCTATATTTAAACCAGTATTCAGAAGGACGTCGAGTTAGAACATTCTGACATCCCTTACATATACACACCCAAGCGATCATATTTACTAAAGAATATTCGGTATAATTATTGCATTTCATCTCTCATGTAGACAAACATTATGACCACTCCTTGCAAACGTGGTACCACGATACCAGGATATTCTATTTAGTAGAGAGCATTTGCTATAAGAAAAAGTTGTGTTATAACCATCTCACCTCCTAGACAACAGTCATTTATAAATTACACTTTAAAACCTACAATATATTGTAGTTGTTTGGTGCATTCATTAATTTTACAGACTTATCATTATTATTATTATTATTATTATTTCCTATTATTCCCCTTTAGGAGAGTGTGTGAACTTGAGCCAATCACTGCTTCACTTCCTTTTTCTCTTATCCTTTCCTCCCCAAAACCTCTTCATTAATTCCCTCTGTTTTTTCTTCCTTTCCTCTGTCCATCTTCTCCCTATCTTTTCTTTTTAGGTTCTTGTTCAATTTTCTTGTTTCTAATTATATTTCTGAATTTTTTTCCTGTCCTTAATTACTTCCTCTGAGATTTTCAGTCGTTCCAGTTCTTTTTGTATTTCTTTCATCCAATTTGTCTTTAATTTACTTGAATTAACAATATTGAAAATGTAATTCGTGAGTCTGTCTTCACCCACCCTGCATAAGTATCCGTAGAACTGTAGGCGTCTTTTCCTAAACTTGTCTGTGATGGTGTCTGTGTTTTCGTATAATTCTTTTGTAGGTCGTCTGACCCAAGTTCCGTCTCGGAATGTCAAAGGTTCATTTACAGAAACAGAGATCGTACCCCTATCACCATATTGTTAATTAAATATGTAGACCGGTACCCCCCCCCCACAATCATTCAAAATTAATGAAAAATTACCCAACTACATACCCCAAACCTCCAAATACCCATCGAAAAATATTAAAAATATTTCATAATAATTTGATTTCATATCATACTCGCTGCTAAAAACCATACCGAACAGCTATTTCTACATATTTTTCCAGACAAAATACTCTATCATATTATAACACAGTTAAATAAACAAACTATAACATCAATCATTACCTACACTATATCGACTATACTAAACACTTCACTTCATAGCTTCCATAACAACAGAGCAATCATATAAACACTTCTATGAAATATTCCAATGAAATACTCTCATAAACCATTCCATAGTGCAATAGCAAAAAACACATTCAAATAATACCAACACCTATACAGTATACCATAATGAGCTATCCAACCTTAACAAAATTTCATTCCAGTAGTCCATATCACCAAACCAGCAATTCAAATGTTCCAGCAGAAAACTTTATAACCATCAATATTCATCATCCATAGCACACCACACACAACTCATTCGCACAAACAATACCATCCGTTCGCAAACCCCTTACTTTACAAACATTACAAAAATATATATATAGTACAGAGTTGACATATTATCCATTGAATCATTAATTCCGAATAGCATTTTAAAAAAAAAAACAAAATATGAACAGATTACTCAATTTGATGGTACACAACACCCGTACTATCAAAACATTCATATCAAACACTCGTGTGAGAAATACTAAAACTAATTCCCTGAGAACTATACCATCATATTATAAAAGGAATTTGCTTCTTCTCAATCACATACCAACTCCATCACATTGTAGAAGTTCGGACGTCAGTACGACTTTCAAACATTCGCTCTATACTCACTATCAGTTATTACTAAAAGAACTATAATACAAACTGCATTTTTTCATGTAATGCTAAGATAATCGAATAAGTTGTGCATATAGAAATATGCTTAGTATTCAATTTCACAACATCAGATATTTTACTTCATTTTCAAACAGATTCGATCCCATACACCCTAAATACTGCCAAACTGATTGCTACTGGGGGAGTAACATTTGAGATTTTACTGAATTCATGCAATTATTTCGATACACATATTCGAAACACCACAAATAAGCAGGAGGAAAAACTTATTATTATTATTTTTACTTGCATTCCAAAAATTTCACATTTATTAATGAAGGCTTTTCTTCCTTTATTCGCATATCACTCTTTACTGGAATAATATTTTCATAAAAAATTGTCTCGTATTTCTTTTCTCATTGCCACTTTATTTGACATACTTATATCGTTATAGCTTACGGTAATTTTGTGTATATCAAGACATTGCATACAACTATGAGAAAGAAAAAATTTTAAAAACTATAGTCTTCCATACACTTTAAGTTTATTTCACACATGTGTAAACAAATACTATCTTTACTTACATGCACTCAAACCTATTCTCCATTGATCAAAAATATTTATTATTTACTCTACTTTTATAGAACAAATCCTAATGGGAAATCAAGGTACTCGTATTCGCATACACCAAATAAAAATTAACACATGGAAACATATTGTATGAAGTTTTAAACATACTGTTACTAGCTTCGTGTTGTCTGATGTTAGAGCAACTCGTAAATGTCGTGCCGCAATACTTGCACTCGCCTCCCGATGAACGAGAAACATTGCCTTTACACTTCTTCATTATATCTATACAGGTTATCGCTGCGGGTAAACACAGCATCGCAGTTATCTCAGTGGAACATCTTGCATGCTGGGTTGAACAAGCTATGATCACTTTCATGTTGATGTGCACTATGTCTTGTATAAAAGTATTTCCACATTAGTAACATTGATGCCGTAATGCTTCTAACGACTCTTTGAAGATCCTTTACGCCACTGATGGTGTTAAAGATTTTAAGTCTTCAACCGTTTATGCCATCTTTAGCGGAGTACATGTTCGTAGCAGATGAATGTAGTCGTACAGATCTGAATTTTTCCACGTTCGCCAAAGAAGTGAAAACATTCCTACAGAATGTCTGCTTGTATACGGTTTTCACAACAGAACAATTAGTTTATCTTATCTGTTTCAACTATCCCAGTATACATAAGTTGAGTATGAATATTTAAAAGCAAGACGCTTGATGCAGTGTTATACGAATGATAAACATTTCGTTATCTAACCTGCGAAGTTGTTCATCATACAACAATCCTTATTTACACTTATACATATTTCAATGTTAGATGCACCATTTATTTTTCTCCTGTTAGGTCAGCACTCTTCCGTCGTGAGTTACATCAACTCCTTGAATGGGATATCTCCGTAAGAGTAACACATCTTTGAAAACATTTTACAAGGGAGACAGCTGAGAATCTGTGTGTCCTGTTGCAGATAAGCAGGTAAACAATTGTAGACCCATTTTATTTCATGCCAGGAATACCTTAGAAGGAATTATTTAGGTAGGTATGCAAGTCCAGTTACTTTGGCGAGTGCTGCATGTGATTTAAGCTTTTCATATGCCCCAATAGCTGATAAAATTTTCTGACCGCTAGAACAAGCCATAATTTTTCACTGAAACCTCAGATTAAGAGAAAAATGTTTTGGATGATTTGTATCAGTGACACACACACGCTGCTTTTATATGTCTAAAAATGATGTAGCTAAATCTCAACTCACTCGAACTCAGTCAAAGGAAGAGACCTCTTACTGGAACAAGAGAAGAACTACAAATGAACCAGAGAGAGCTCGTGCATCTATATAACATCGCTTTCCACCCACTCCAACAACCATCAGTCTTCCAAAATATTTTACAACATCGCCTAGATTGTGTTATTTCTGCGGCAGTAAGACTTCCTTGAAAACACTGCAGTCAGGGGAGGTTTGAAAACCTACTTATACGTTTTTGTTTATATACTGTTAAAACCACGGACCAATCAGTTTATATTAACCAGCTCAACTATCTCAATATATGTCTGAAAATTATTGGTCAGATGTGAGATTCGAACCTATGCTCTCCTTACAAGGAACCAAAGCTTAAATTCAGCATATTAAACTGCTGGACCAACCTGACAATTTCAGAAAAAGTTTGATTATAATGAAAAGTGATAATCTCATCCTTGGATGACACCATAGGATCTTAACCTTTATTACCAACTGTTCACATTCTACTGCATAAAACAAAAATGAAACATAATTTTTAGAGAATTTTAAATTAACAGAACAATATCATAAGACTTTTATGGTATAGAAGCACTCTGAGAAAACCTAAATACATATTCAGCCAGAAGAAAACACGTTATACACAATTATGTATAATCCTCTTATATATACATATATAATCCTACCTTATATAAAAATTATTATAATCCTATCTTATATATAAATATATATAATCCTACCCTATATAAACATCATTATAATCTTATCTTATATATAATTACATATATTCCTATCTTATATATCATTATATATATTCATTTCTTATAGATACATATATTCCTATATTATAGATAATTATATATGTCTATATGCATTTTTGGTATTGCTACCGGGTTGAACTTCTCTGTCAATTTAAATGGTAATTATAAAAGAAATAAGATATATTCTTTTGATAAAAATAATTTTATAGTAAAGAGTGATCTGTGAATAAAGGCAGAAAACACCTTTATTAATCAATGTGAGATTTTTGGAATCCAAATAAAAATAATAACTTTTTCCTCCTACTTATTTGTGTTTTGAACATGTATATAGAGATAATTTCCTGACTTCAATAAAATCTCATATGTTATCCACCCCCCGTAGCAATCGCTTTGACAGTAATTAGGGTGTATGGGATCATATCTGTTTGAAAATGAAGTAGGATTCTCTGATGTTGTGGGATTGAATACTAAGCATATTTATATATCACAACTTAGTCGATTGTCATATAATTATATGGAAGAAATAACATGGTGTTTTTAATATAATTATTTGAGTAATAACTAATTTTGTGGTTAGAGTGAATGTTTGAAAGTATTACTGACATCCGCACTTTTACGATACGAAATTTACGATTTAGTAGAAGCAAGTTTCTTGTATGATATGATGATATTGTTCTCAGGGATTTAGTTTTAATATTTTTCACATGAGTGTTTGATAGGAATGTTCTGATAGTATGGGTGTTGTGTGCCATCAGATTGAGTAATCTGTTCATATTTTGTATTGGTAATGCTATTCATAATGAATAGTTCGATGGATAATCTGTCATGTCGGTACTATATGTTATTTTTGTTGGTAATGTTTGATGGTAAGGGGTTTACGAACGGATGGTATTGTTTGTGCAAATGAGTTGTGATTGGTGTGCTATGGATTGCGAGTATTGATGGTTATAATGCTTTCCTGCTGGAACATTTGAGTTGCTGGTTTGGTGATATGATCTATTGGAACGAGATTTCGTTAAGGTTGGATCGTTGACTATGGTAAACTGTATGGGTATTTTTTTTTTTTGAATGTGTTTCGCTATTACATAATGAAAAGTTTTATCAAAGTAATAGTTGGAATGTTTCATAGTGATATTTATATGATTGATCTGTTGTTTTGGAAGGTACGAAGGTATGAAGTGAAGTGCTTAGTATAATCAATATGGTGTAGGTTATGATTGATATTATGGTTCGTTATGTAATGGTGTTAACATATGATGGAGTATTTTGCCTGGAATAAAATATGTACAAATGGCAATTTTTTTAAATTTCCTAGCAGCGATTATGATATGACATCAAATTATTAAGAGTTATTTAAAACATTTTTCAACGGGTATTTAGGGGTTTGGGCTATATAGTTGGTTTATATGTTATTATTTATGAATGGGTGTTGGGGGTGCTGGACGACATGTTTAAGTAATAATATGGTGATAGGGGTGAGATCTCTGTTTCTGTAAATGAACCTTTGACATATCGGGATGTGAAAAAAAAAAGAATTTATCATATATTAGTTTGATTTAAAAAATGACTGTACCGACAATGTTACAATATATTGTGGGTTTTAAAACGAAATCTATAAATGACTGTTGTGTAGGAGGTGAGATGGTTCTAACAAACCTATTTATAATAGCAAATGTTCTACTAAATATAATATCCTGGTATGGTGGTAACATGTTTGCGGGGAGATCTCAAACTGTTTGTCTATAGGAAGGATGAAATGAAACACTTATAGCAAATGCTCTCTACTAAATAGAATATCCTGGTATGGTGGCAACATGTTTGCGAGGAGATGTCAAAATGTTTGTCTACGTGAGAATATCTTTGGTGTGTATAGGTAAGGGATGTCTGACTTTCGAACCCATGTCCTTCAGGTATAAATATAGTATTTGCCTTTGCATGATAGATAACTAAGATATAAACATTGTTCATATCTTGTATGTAAGATATATTTGGGAAAAAAAATTTAAGAGTTTTGCGTAATTTTTTTTTTAAAGATAGTATTATGATTCTATTAAATTTTTCCCTGAAGGTTTCTCGATTCCCTACCAGGGGCGCTCCATAACCTTATGCTTTAAACACCTACTCTAATGAAGTGCCCCATCATATAATTTTATAAAACATATACATAAAAAATTTTTAATAAAAATTAAATGAGAGACTTTTCATAGATATGATTTTGTCTCCCCGTATTTTACTTACTTCACAGAAGGAATAAAAGTTTAGGTAGTTGGTTCATTCTGTTTGTGTGTGTGTTTACATGTAATGTTTGGTTTGAGATGGTGTACATTAATTCCTACACATTGTATACCAATTCTGAACTTGCAAAAACCTCGAACATTCATAATAATTTTATTTTTAATTTACACACCAATACACATTGTCAAGTTGGTCGAGCGGTCTAAAATGTTGGATTCAAGTTCTAGTTTCATGTAAGGGAGCATGGGTTCAAATCCTATACCTAACAAATAATTTTCAGACATATATCGAGATAGTCGAGATGGCTAACATAAACTGTTTGTTCTATAGTGTTAACAGTATATAAGCATACAACATGTAAGCATTCAACATGTAAATAGGTTTTCATGTTTCCCGTGTTTATAAGGTTTTGAAGGAAGTCTTACTGTCACAACACAATCTAGGAGTTGGTGTAAGATATTTCGGGAGACTGATGCGACTAAACAAAAAACAAGTCGCCTTCAACACTGAGGGATATAGAAGTGTGAAGAAATTTGGTTTTCTGATGGACGAGTTCTACATTTTTGGTAGATAAAAACAATTTCAACAACGACTGAATATTATTGTATATGGAGAGATACGATTATGAGATGCGGAATGTTTATGGATGTTTAATTCCTCCCTATATGACTGTGTATTTGTTCCCGATACACAAATTGCTAATATAAATATATGTATTTACCTTTGTTATGGTTTGAATTAAGGGATCTGGTAGTACAAATGTGAATATCTCCATTAGGAAACAAGTAGGAATTTCTCACTCAATATATTTTTTATATTTATCGATGTGAAATATTCCAATACAAAAACATAGTCTCGTTGGGAGATGAAGCAAGTTTTAAATCGTATTTAGTTTCAATGTTATTACGATGTAAAGATTAGAAAATATATAATTTAAATTGTTGTTATCATGATAGCGTTTAATAAAATATATGCGTAACATGATTATATTGTAAACGCAAAGACAGGTGTCAATGTAGTCTTCCCAGTCAAAGCACTCACCTGCATTCTTTCTGCTCTCTGCGAGTTCACTGTTCTCACTTACAGAGGTGGCGATAGACTGACAGAGGACTTGGTGGGGATAGGTATTTCTTTGTTTGTCCAAGACCTCTGATAGTTTGGTATAGAGACAATGACTGCAGCAAGGGATTTGTAGAAAGAGGGAGAAAGGTAACGGAAATACATTGTTTAAGTGTTTGTTGTGTTGAGGATTTTACAATTACATAATGGTAGGTATATAAGTTATGTATAATATCAAACATATGTTACAGTTTATAAAATTTATATAAGTATGAAAGCTTTCAATATTGCTTGCTAGTTAAACTTTCTTTGCAAACTACTTTTGAGTGTATACCATTTTGGAATATATATAAGGCACACGGGTTAATTTAAGTAATATATGTCTTTTTACATACATACATTTATTTATATTTTACAAAAAAAAATTAATTCACCAGTTAAATTTTTTTTATTATTTTTTTACACATGAAGTCAACAATCAGTGTCTCTTAATAATTTGAAAGGAACAACATAATCTTCTGTGTGAATAAACATGGCAGTGCCACAGGGTGGACCTGTTGGTGTTGTAGTCACTGAAGGTGGCATCACTACTAGCATAACTGCTGTTGGAGTGCATAGGTTGTGTTTCTTGGTGTATGGACAAACATTTCTGCATTATTTACATAGTCCAGCTTGAATTGATGCGAACGTTTTCTGGGAAAATATAGATCCTGGTAGCAGTTTTTGCCTATATGCTGAGCTCAAAATTGATGCATACGATATATCCATTGTCAGTAAATGACCAAGTATATTATTCTCAATACTTCTATAATGATGTTTACCACCACATGATTCTTTGTATTTGATATCGTTCGGGTCCCCAGGCATGTCATAAAATGGTGCTACCTTCGGATCACAGAGATGAATGGTGCAATTACTGCTTTCGCACACGAAGTTGGATACTATTTCAGAGGTTTCTTGTGGTGGAAATTAATTCTACTGTAGACGGAAATGTACGTTTTCACTAATTGTTTCAAAATATATCGATCTGTAAATATCACCACACTCATTTCTAAACGTAATACCATACTGCACACAATGTAGGCCTAGATGCACGTAGTCGTAGCAAGTGTTGGCGTTGTGCATTAAGCATGGTGCATACCAGGTGTTTGTATGATCAGGCAACAGGAACCCTTCTTCATCTTCCTCTCTGTCTTCAGGAAAAAGTTTCGTCATTATCGTATCCAAGGTCCATGGTGGCTGTGCTGAAGCCGGTCAGTGGCTTGCACTCTCGATAGAATGCCTCGGGTCAGATTCGCTGTGTTGTTCTCTGCCGCACGGATCTCCTCGCTACGTATCGTGATGGCTGGTCGGTTGATTGCTGGTTGGTAAACGACTCGTTCTCCGCTACACATATGTAACTCTGTTTTTGATGGCTGAGTGCATTGAGTAGCCGAGTTCAAACCTCGCCTGCTCTATTTCCACTGACGTAACTCTGTTGTTAATGGTTGCGTGCATCGAGTAGTTGGGTTCGGGCCTCACTTGCAGAAGTTCGCAGGTGATGACATAGGTATATTTCATCACAGGTTGTCTGCAAAGCAACGTCGACAGCTTCCAAGCCGAACTATATATATATTTTAATTAAACTCCTTCCCTTTTATATGTTTCTTCGATTCGAAGGGGCCATCGAACGCAGCTGAGTAACTGGAGGGCATAGGAAATCATTGGCAGCGATGTGTAAATAGGGTTTGATATATGCGAACGACCTTAAGTCGAGCTCTTGGTGTAATGGGGCGTGGACGTTCTCTCTGGGTGCATTATGCAAGTGTGTATATGGCAGGTATTCGTTGCAGAAATATGGACTTGCGCAGTTACGGTTATGTAAATGCGTACGTGTGTACATGGGTACTGTGCAATTGTGTAATGAGTTGATGATTGAATAATGGTAATTACTGTGATGACTATGCAAGTGTGTTGAGACGCTCTCTACCCCGCAGAGTATCAAGTAGGTAAAATGCTGTCATACTTTTGTACTTACTACCAAACGCACGAACACCCTCGTAGGGCAGAAAGCTATCTCGGACGTAACACTCAACAGTAGAAGTCAATTGCAGATCTTGGCGCAACTCAATAATTTAACTAAAATTCAACCAATTTCATGGTAAATTCAAACTAATTTCTAATTCCCGGTCAAATCTTTCAAAGCGCAACTCAAAATCAATCATATTTGGGGTCAATCAATTTTCAACCTGTGTTCACTTTTTGTTTGTGGTACTTTAAAGACTAATTTTCGAGCTAAATCATCATATTTTTGATGAAATTCCAAGAATTTTCATACTTTTCTTCTGATATTATTTTTTACTCATGGATTTGGCTTCCAAATTTAAATTAAATATTTACCCTTTTTGGCCAAAATTTAGCCTCATTCACACCGAAAATGGACCATTGATCAAAGAGTGAAAAAAAGTGCACTTAATTGAAAATGAAGATTTGGGTCAAATTATCTTGATTTTGGGGTGAAATAGAAGAGATGGATCGTGTTTGAAGAATAGATTGAAGAATTGTTGCTTGAAAGTGAGAAATTTCCGTGCATTTAAGTTAAATTATTGTGTTGCGCCAAGATCTGCAATAGTCTTCTACTCCCAACGACTTCGGGCAATACAGAAATTCTTAAAACTACCATTTTACTACAACTGGAAGCCATAAAATAACAGAGATAAAAAAACATCTCGGGAGGGTGGTTGGCTCTACAAAAATGTTCACTGGCACCAAAAGTAAATCTCACACTCAGTTTTAATACACGTGTTTACGCACGCACTCGGTCTAAAAGGCTTTTATCAATTTTTAGTTAACAAATACTCCAAGGTTATTCAAAATTTACTGACAACACACGCATAAAAAAATATATTACAAAATTTACTACATCGAAAAATAGTTTGCCAGCTATTTTTACGCTCTTTCTCTATCGTCCTGGCAGGCCTGACTAATTTATTTGACAAGTCATGCACAAGAATGATATAAAAGTGTAAAAGTAAAATTATTAAAATTTCTCTTAACTGTCGCTAACGCGTGTGCTTCGGAGAATTCATTTTTCAGCTGCGAATCCCGACGGTTCATTTTTCAAGACGCACACACTCGTGAGTCCGAGTTGGGGGGAGGGTACGTCTTAATCATAATGTCGTCGGACATACCTAGGCAGCGGCACTAATCTTACACGCCATACAGTAGAACCACCAGCTGGAGATCGCGAAACAGCTCTGACACAAGCCAGCGTCTCTCCAAAAGCGGTCTCGGAACAATAGGCTGTTTAGCTCAGACGGCGACTCCGCGCGTCCTGGAGGAGTTGCAGAGTTACGCAAACGCGTGGGCGTTCTCGGCCCTAGGAATTTGATGCAGAAGAAACGACACCGTTTCGCACACATCCGCCTCCCGCAACAAACCTTGACGCACCATTCGAACCAATAATAAGTACATTATGGTTCACTAGATTATTCTCACCGCAGCTCCTCCGTATCACGTATTCGCAACTTTCAAGTCACGACAATACGTTTGGCCACCGAGGATATACAAAGTTACGGGCTGCACACCACTGGATTCCACAATTTCTCTAATGCCACGACCTCCCCAGCGAGCCACATAATTTTTATTTTCGGGGAACAAAAATTAAAGTTGAGCAAAGTTAAACAAGTCGCCGGCACCCAATATACTTGGAGAGTTTTCAAAAAACCAAAATACTTGAGAGCCGCACACCACACTTCCAAACCCATACACTTAAGAGCGTATACCGTCCCGATGACCTAGCGAGTCCCATATTGCCACTACTCGCTCCTAACTTCATCGTACCGTCCACCACTTTACTTGACCCATGAGGTTTAATGCCATTGCCGGTCGTATAATTTATCACTTGCGTAAGACATCGCCGGAACGTTTTGACGCGGGCCTTTCAAACTCACTCAATGCCGATGCGTTAACATTCAATAACTCACACATAGTATCTCGCGGTAGTTTTTCTGCTCAGCGGGTACACGCCAGCGCGTAGCAAGCTCCAACACCCGACTCCGCGTAACACATTAGCGTAGGCTTTTCACACTCACTCGTTGCCTGTACATTTAATTTACATTCGGAAGCCGACATTCCGCCCATAGTGGCACCGAACTGCTGAGCGCCCGCGCGCGACAAGCTCAGCCAAGCGACTCTCTCAGACTGCCAACATACGACTCCTGCTAGCGACTGCCCAGCCGGCACTGGCCAGGGTAACGTCACATACTGTCCAACCACACACCATAGCGGCGGCTTTTACAACCAACATACACAAACACAAGATAAAACCTTTAGCTAATATAAAAAAAATAATTCACAAAATATTAATAATATATTATAAAATATGCTCATAAAACTTTAGCCGTATTACTCATCAACATTCATATAGAAATACATCACTGATATGCCAATATAATAATAATAAGACCGGTCTAAAACCGGTATAGCACGTTAAAAAAAGTACAATATTGCCTACCCTGGCGCATAAAATTTAACTAGGCACCGCAAGAAAATACATGGCGATAATTTGATCGACACAGTGTACATGTGTCCTTGGAAATTGTGTAATGAGTTGATGATTGCTTAACGGTCATTATGGTTATAGCTATGTAAGTGTGTACGTGCGTATGTGTGTATGTGCGTATTTAGTATATATTCATTAACTAGTTCATTACGCATGATTATCCAAGTGCACTATTAATTAATTTTTTAAATATATCTTTTATTAATTTATAATACTCTTTAAATCCAATATGGCCGTCGAATACAGGTGAGTAATTAGCCAATGCAACAACGTTGTCGGGGATTGATCTCACACAACTAATTGGTTGAATCCTGGTTTTCGAGACTTACCACATTTAACAACCAATGAGTTGCAATGATGGAGTAATTATTCAATAGGAAAACATTGACGGTAATGGGTCTCACACAAGTAATTGGTCGAACAAGGTGATACACAAACTCTAACACAAAGGATGTTAGTCGAACACAGTTAAGAAACAAATACATTTTGGTATGCCAACAGATTTAGTCGAGAGCAGGTTTTCATAGAGTGGTGATGGGTAATTAGTATAAATTCGCATGTGCACAAATAAAATGTAAGTAATCTGAATGAGAAATGAAGACCATAACAATCCACAAACCGGTTGTGTATGTGAATGTGTATTTCCCCGTTCGCACCTCCTCGGTTGTGAACCGCCAGTCAATGGACCAACATGTCAGTCTCTCTCCAGCTGCTGAAGAGTCAAGACCTCATTGCGCAACATCTCACATTCTCTTCAACCTCTGTAGAGTCTACTTATGTGATTGCTTAAGTAAATGCATTTCTCCTTCCCTTCTTCCTTAAAACTGCAAAAGTGCAACTGTATTTCCCCGAAAATTTTCCTGTCCGGGAATCAAACCCGATAATCTCAAAATTTCCCAACTAAATCCTATGTCAAAACTTAAAACAAATATTAATAATAGTACAAAAATTACCTTCTCCGGAAATCGCATCCGGTATTCCCAAATACAAAATCAACATTTTCCACAATTTTCCATCAGCAAGAATCAAACTCAAAAATGTCCAAAATCCATTTTGTTAAAAAAATATTAGGTGCCTTGTCTGGAAATCGAACCTGGTATTCCCCCAAAAAAAATTCCAAAAATAAAAAAAAAATACTAAGGACATTTTTGGGAATCAAACCTGGAACTTTTGAAATTTCGCAAGTCAACACATATATAAATAACTGGGAATCGAATAAAAAAAATTTTTTGAACTTCAAAAATTATCCCTGCCCGGCATCGAACGCTGTATTCCTAAACCAGAATTTCTCAAGTCCAATATAAAAATTAATGTTCAAAAATTTCCCAAGTCCAAAAATAAAGAAATAAATAAAAAAACTAAAGCGCCTTCCTCGGGAAACGAACCCCGTACTCTAAATGCCCCAATAAAAACACTGAATATTTCCAAGAATTACACTCAGTGGGAGTCAAACTGGAAGTGCATGCGCAGAAATTCATGTGCAAAAAAACTGTAACTGAAAGTGCAAGTACAAAAATGCACTTTTTAGAAAATAGGTTACCGCATGTGCTAAAATATAAAGTAGTTCAGAAGTGCATTCAAAAGTAGGTTAAATATTTAAGAGTAGGTCAAAATTGCATTCAGGTTTCCAGGTCAACGGTCAAAGGTTAAAGTGGTCTCAGAGTTACTCACGCCTTCTACTTACGTGGTCTTTGAAAAAGGTCAAAGTCAATGAAATAGCTGTAAGTATCCCTCTGTTTACGATATGTATTCTTCTATAAAGATGTTTTAATTTTCAGTGACAATGATGCATATTTTCCGAATACGCATCTAGCTGTATCAAAACCCTATATTCGCCGCTTTTGAAATTCTGTTCAAACACAACCCACGCGAAGCTTGTTTCCATCGTCGTCGCAGCAATGCTACATCCTTACAGCCGGATGGGAACTTGAGGCGTTTAATATTATTTAATAAATATTCCCCTTAATATACAGTACTTTTATATTCACCAATGAGTGTCACGACCACAGAGGCAAGTGTATATAATCCTTACCTTGGTCAGCTGGCCCCACTTGACTCCCCACTGTTCCTCTGTGATGGGGTCGCTAGGGTAGGTAGTAATGGGCGACCTTGCTCCATGACGGAACACCTGCACACAACCACACTATACTTCTTTTCAGTCTGTAGACCATCTCTTCACACTTTCTACGCTAAAAATTTAAAAAAGCATCCCTTAGGTGACATGTTTTGTTCTTTCCTAAACAAATAATATGCCATAAGCAATGATACTTCTGTCGACATTAACGTTTATTCTTACTTGGTTGAATGAAATGATCACTTATAATTTATATACATGTTGAAATATTTAACATGTATCAATATGAATTTAAAATATAATAAAGAGAATATTTCTTATGAAAAATATTATGAAAATTGATTTAGAAACTTATTTTTAACAAAAAATGTTTTGATGCTATTTGTATGTTTTCAGGGATGCAGTGTTACATTTAATTTATAAATAAATATGTATACACGTTGTCTATGAAAGTATGTTACAAACTTTGTAAGATGATTCCTTGTCTAAAATGAGGTACAGTTATATAATGCAACTTAGCCTAGTGCAATTCGTGAGGAAGAAATTCACCCTTGACAATAAATAGTATATATCGTATTTTGGCAAAATATCGTAAACTACTTAGAACTAAAGTACAATTCTCTGGATACTCTTTAATGCTAACAAGATATGCAATTTGTGAAGAAATCATTTCGAATACCTACCCTACCGCCTTCATTAAAATAATGGGTGCGGCAACCCCCTTCTTGGCTTAATTTTCTCTTCTATAAGATTCTTTAGAGGTTTTGTGCCATAATTTGTAACAAGATAGCCCAATGAACAACAAAAAAGTCGTGTCGTCGCAACACACTCAGGCGAACAGTTTTCGAGTAAAATTGAATAGAAACCAAGTATCAAGAGAATTGTACTTTATTTCTATGTAGTTTACAATAGTTGGCCAAAATACGATTTACTTTCTATTTTCAAGGACGAATTTATCCCTTATGATTTGCGCTAGGCTATAAGTCGCATTATATAACTGTACCTCATTTTCGACAAGGAATCGCCTAAGAAAATTTGTAACATACTTTCATATACACCTGTATATACGTACACATACGTAGCAGTCAGTAATTTGATGGATGCCATGGTGAGTGGTTGCCTAAACTCTAGGAGACAGTCTGTCCGCCAACCTTCTGACTGAGGTAGTATATGGCGAGAGAATACCTACTGAGTAGCCCGAAAATAGAACTTCAGCAGGACTCGTAGGCTTGATCAAAGGGTGGTCCGGGGTATGTGCAGGACCACTCATTACGTAAAAAAAAGGTGTAAAAAAAGACACTTAACTGCTCCCTTATGCCAACACTGGATAAGAGTATGATAAGTTGTAGTGTTTTAATAGGAGTCATCCAAATAAATTTATATTAAGCCTTACCACATACAAGTTAAGTTAAGGGGTATGCTTATTGGTTTTATGAATGACACCGTCCCATTTCCTTAGTTGTAGCCATTCTTATGGCAGGACTTCAATTAGGTTTAAAATGACCGCGTACAGAGACCTCTCCCAGTGATCACTCAGCGACTTTGTCCGAGTGTATTTGCCCCAGTATAACACAATGATTTATTACAATTATTATTTTTAAAACATTTTGGCCCGTCGTATTTCCGCATACTAACAATTTTAATTCTAATGTTTCTGCTTGACTAGTAGCATGTGTAGGTGAAATTTTTTGACTTTTCATTACTATTCAAGTCACGCGTCCAAATCTTAGAAACCATTGGTGGATTATGCTTCGTAATTAGGAAAAGAATAAGGGCAAACATTGGAATAGAGACTGCCTTAGGTTTCGACACATCTTAGGTTTACTAAGTACTGTGAGTTATCAATTTTTAAGAATTTGAAAACGTTAAACCTTTATTTAAGTGCCAATGTTATATAATTATACGACCAAATAATTTGTGGGGAATGTTTATATTATAACTGCGCATTAAATCCTGTGCTTATAATAGTAGCACCTAAACCAGGGATGCCACCAGCACTGAAGCTGAAATCCTGGTTCTTGTATATACAAATCCTGTGAAAAACCTGGAATCATTGGGTTAAATCCTGTAAAATCTCTGGAGTTAAAAAAATCGGCAAATTACGGAAAAAAGTGTATATGAATTATGTTTAGCTACGTATTTAATGTAAGTTTTTGCTTGAAATGTATAAACCATGGTAATTCTTTTCGCCACTCACACTTTCACTTTCGTTTATACATCTACCGTATCGGCGATAATTTTCGTTTCCTCTCCATTGTGATATCAGTGGCAAATGCCAAACACCGTCATAAAATTTGGATTGCGTACGCAAAAACGACAAAGCGCGGAAAAGGTTCTTTTTTATTAATAGACTTGGCTTTTGCATGTGTTTGTACAGCCAGGAACAGAAATATGTGTATACTCGCGCCAGTGAATAAGCGAAATATTTTTGACATATGGTATTGAAGCAATGGCGTATGTCCAAAATATTTTACTAAATTATTTACCTCCATTGCAAGATTCTTTCAAACAAACGTTGTTTAGGACAAGCAGTCGTGCTCATCCTCCATTCGCGCCATCTTGCGACACTACTGCCCTCTCGTGGCAAACAAGCTGCTAACACGGGTCTGAGCACAAAAACAGCACAAGTCACATATCACGAATACCACCACATCAGAAGTTTTTTTTTGTTTGTAAACATTCCGCCCACCAAAAATTAAAATAATCATTTTTTTTTTTTCAAATTCTCTAATGTACACCACTTAGCATATGTATAAAAAACACCAAACAAAAGTATGAGTCTGAAATCCCACACGTTACACCATTATTCTTCAGGAAAAGGGCAGACTTTTGTGACTGGTCTGGTGAAGTTGCCTTGAGATGTTCTTAATGACACGACACGCACTATCCCATCCTGCCCAGGGTGAGCTTCAGTCACACGTGCTGTCTTCCACTTCAGTTAAGGCAACTTTGGCTCTTTCAGCAGCACCAGTTGGTTTACTTGAATGTTGGGCTGCGGTGACGTCCAATTGTTTCTCTGCTGGAGTGTGTGTAGATACTCGTACTCCACCGCTTCCAGACCCTCTGCAGGAACTGAGTGATTAGCTCCCACCGGTCAAGATGGTTCTGGTGAAGATCTCATAAGTCATGATATGGCAGAGCAACCAAAGCATCACCCACTAGGAAATTACGTGAGAATATCATACTCTCGAGGATCCTCCGACAAAGCACATAACGGTTGAGAGTTCAACACTGCAGATATCTGTGCAAATAGAGTTCCCAGCTCTTCGAAAGTAAGCAACTGTGTTCACACCACACATTTCAGGTGTTGCTTTACACTTTTAATCGCCGCTTCCCAAAGGCCACCAAAATGGGGACTGGCAGGGGAACTGAACCGCCACTTTATCCCTCTCTGACAGGCCTCACTGACAATTTGTTGCTGGCTTTCTCCACAAAAGATGGCTTTTGTAAACTTCTTTCAGGTAGTTTCTGGCACCCACCAGGTTGGTTCCATTGACTGAGGATATCTCCGATGGAAGCCCTCGAGTGGATACAAAGTGCTTCAGTGCAGCAAGGAATGCTGCTGCAGAGAGGTCTGTCATGAGCTCTAGGTGCACAGCCTTGGTCACCATGCAGATAAACAAGCACAGCTAAACCTTCTGTGTGGTATTCTTTCTCGCTTTAACTGGGATATCAAGGAATGGGCCTCCAAAGTCAATTCCAACATTGCAGAATGCTGTACCCTGGGCGAATCGCAAGGCAGGGAGCGTGCCCACCAATGGGGCTGATGAAGCTGCGATCACTTTAAAACATGCGACACAGTTGTGAAGGAGCTTACGAATCAAGAGGCAAGCAGAAATGATCGATTATTCTCGACGTGTCAGGTACTGTGTGGTCGATGGACCCGTGCGCAGGTTGGTCATGTGACAATGCATTATAATCAATTCGGACAATCTGCTTTGCTTTGGAAGCAGGATGGGATGATTGCTTTCTTCAGTCAAAGTCACATTATGCAGCCTGCCGCCCACCCTGACAACACCCTTCGAGTCCAAGAATGGCACAAGGCTTTTAATTGGTTTAGAGCAGAGTTCTCCCTTTTCCAAGGCTCTAATATCTTCCCTGAAGTAATTTTCCTGCACAATCTTGACACAGTAATTATGGGCAGTGCACAACTCCTCAGTTGTCTGCAACTTGCCAATGGTATGAGGCAGTTTTCGGAAAATTGCTCTCGCTCGTAAGATCCATGCCATGACTCTCTAAAGTCTAGAAAAGGAAGATGATTTCTGCAACAAGCCGAAAGGGTTATCTGAGTTCTGCATCTGATTGGAGTTTGCCACCAAGACACTGGACATCACTGGTTTAATTTCGGGAAGAGATACTCTCTCGCAAGAATGCTGCAGAGGCCAGCTCTCATGAGGTTGCAACAGCCAACATGGTCCTGAAAACCATATTGTGTTCACGAAGTGGTCTGGAAGACAGCCACATGAAGTAACATCAGCAGGGTTATGTTCCGATGGAACATGCCTCCAGGAACTAAGTGGTACAATGGACTGGATCTCTGTAACTCGGTTAGCGAAAAAGGTTTTTAAACTGTGTGGTGACAATCGTTACTAGGCTAGGCCTACTGTGGAGTCTGTCCAGGCATGCAATGTCAGGTTAACAACTTTTGAATCATAGAGTTTAACAACACATTGCCAAAGTTTACATAACAAAACTGCTGCACACAGCTGTAACCTTAGAACATACAGAATCTTGAGTGACGCCACTCTGTACTTGGTGACAAGCAGGGGCACTTCAGTGGCACCACCAGCTGTAACACAATGAGCATAAATAACTGCAGTGTATACCTTCTTGCTAGCATCGCAAAAAACATGAAAATGCACATTATGTTCTTGGACTGGAAAGAATCTGCTCACATTAACTTCAGACAAGTATGTCAAAGAGTAATTAAAATGTGTCCACACTCGATATCACTTCTCCAACTGGCTCATCCCAACCTAGGCCTTGAGTCCACAAGGTCTGTAACAACATTTTACTGGATGTGACCACTGATGCTACCCATCCACATGGGTCATACAGATGAGCAACAGTTGAGAGTATACCACGCTTTGTCACTGGTAAGTCAGGGACAGTCACTTTGTACGAAAGGTAGTCCTGTACTGTGTCCCATCGTAGGCCTAACACTTTCACCGAATCACGACAACCAAACATACGAGATGAGTTCTCAGATTCGTATCGATGGTCATCCAAGAGCTCCTCATGTTTGGAGCACCACTTATGCAGTTTGAACCCTCCTTCTACCAACAGTCCGATGAGCTGAGACTTAAGCTGAGTTTAAGTAACTTAGCATCAGCAACAGTTGCAGCTCCTGTAACTATATCGTTGACAAATACATAATTGAATATAGAATGAGCAGCTAGTGAAAATTTGTTAACCTCATCTGTTGCCAGTTGCTACAGGGTGCGGAGGGCTTGAAAAGGTGAAGAAGCCAGCCCATACGTGACAGTTTTGAACTCGTACATGATAACTGGGTCATCCACTGAATTCCTCCAAAGGATACACTGGTAATTCCTATCAATGAGATCAACCACTATTTGTCTGAACATCTTGAATACATCCGCAGTCACAGCAACTGGAAATGTTCGGAAGCTCAAAACTATATAAAAAATTAATTCTGTAATTTCGGCCCAGAAAGCAGAAGATCATTCAGTGATAGTCCATTTGTGGTCTTGCAGGATGCATCGAAAACTACTCTCACTTTTGTGGAAACACTTTCCTCCTTTACTACAGCTTAGTGAGGAATAAAGTTTGCTAGCTGAGCAGACTCACTTGTAGTAAGGGATAATTAATAGCCATAACATGTGGGTGTTAACTGTCCACTACATGTCATGTGACCCAAGTTTTCATACTCCTCCATGAATTCTTGGTAGTGCTGCTTCAGCTCTGTCATCTTTGCAAGTTGACATTCTAGTCCACCAAGTCTACACACTTCTGTTGAAGATGAGTTACCCAAATTACACTTGGATGATCTAAATGGAAGTCTCAGGACAAAACTAACATGTTCGCCATGTTTGTGGGTACTTATTAAGTGATTTTCACATTGTTGGGCCTCGTTTGACAGAAACTTCTCTGATGGATCCTCTTCTACCTCCCAAAACTTCTGAAGGGCCACATCAAGAGATGTATCCACCTGTAAAAATAAGGAAACTGACTCACTTTTACTTGCACATGGAGTATTACCAGCAACTACCCAACCAAATGCTGTATGAAATGCATGTGGTTTTCCTTCGATCTTACGGCCAGTCATCACATTAACTACTACATCTGCTGCCAGCAACATGTCAATGCAACCAGATGAGGCGAATTCGAGATCGGCTACGGGAATATTTTTAAGATGTGTAATATTTTTTGTAACAATTTCCGCTGAAGGCAAATTACCAGTAATGTTATTGAGAATCAATGCTCGAGTAGTAGGATGCCACTCTGGCATGTGAAGCGAGGTAATTTCACATACTACAGCCCCTCTCGAGTCTGTCCTAGTATGCCCTATTCCAGAAATGTTCACCCCTGCCTTATGTAATTTAAGTCCCAAGTGTTTCACACACCCATCGGTTACAAATGATGACTGGGATGCACTATACAATAATGCACGCACAACCTGGTATTGACCATCACTGTATTTAACATTGGTGCGAGCAGTATTAAGCAAAACAGTATTCGAAGGACCATCCTCCTCTGAAAGACACGACGAACACATTGCGACAGTGCTACTATTACCTTCTTCTTGACCAGCAGAGTCTGTAGTATCTTGGTCTGTGTCATTAGGTCTTGTATCTCGCGACAAATGAATCAAGGTGTGATGTGTGCATTGGCACTGCTGACAGCGAAACTTTGAATAGCAATTTACCGCTGCATGTCCTGCTCGCAGGCAGTTAATATATAACCTGTGTGTTAGTACACACTCCCTTCTCTCATCTGTCGGCTTTGAAAGAAATGTCTGGCATATGCGTAGGGCATGAGCTGCACCACAAATTGGGCACATCTGCTTACCTGTATTGTTCCGAACTGAAACAAGGGGTGTCTTTTATTCTGCTGACTGGCTATTTTTTCCATGGCTGATCGACCGAAATTTGTTCCAGGAGGAAAATTTTCTCTGAGAGGGTAGACTCTTACAGGTGTAGCGAGTAGGAGGTTGATCGTCAGCAGCAAGCTGAACATGCTCCACAGCTCTAGCCTTCCATTCCAAAAAACTTGAGTAGCTTGGAATATGATGGAACATCTCTTCATGGGAGAGTTCAAATGCCTGCCTGAGTAGTGCATCCAACTTCTCGAGCAATATATTTAGCAGCAGGAAATCCCACTGAGCCACTGGAAATTTCTGAGATTCCAATGCACAAAAATTTTCTTCCGTTACCGTAACAAACTTGGTTAACCCATCTTCTTTCTTACAGTCAACTTTTAGTAGATGCAAGATCTTCTGGACATGTAGTGTTGCTGCGAGTCTCAAACTGTTGAACCTCTTTTATAATATTTTCCAAAATAGCAAGTAATAGCTTTCTGCAACCGGTATATTGTGTACCAACTCTCTGGCCTCCCCTTGTAAACAACCCAACAAGTAATGAATTTTCTGGACTTGGGTAGGTTGCGGAGCTTTGCGAACAATTGAATTAAACAACTCTGCGAAGCCTATCCACTCAGCTATATTGTCACTGAATACTGGCAATGGTAGAGATGGTAGCACTGCTGTCGGGATTCTCAACCTTTGTGAACAATTACTGCTGGTCGTGTAGTCAAAAGTGTTCTTCTTCTGTTTACTATACACCTTTTTTAGTTCACGGAAAACTGTCTCGTACGTTGCAAAAGGTTCCTTGCACTCATTTAACACACTCAGGTCTTCTTGAGGTGGCTGGGTGCAGATAGCGAAAAAACTCGCCAGTAGTTCATCTCTCTTTAACATAACCTCTTCGAAGACCAGCTCGAAGTCTTCTACCTTCGATTCGTCTTCCCTAGATGCTTTGTTCAGTTCTCTGCCTAGTCAGCCTGGGCTAGCAGATAATTGAAAATTACAAATTTTAGCTCAGGTGATGCTGCAGCCGATATTTTATTTAAAGATGTGAATAACTGTCTATCCATAAAATAAATTGCACTGATGCACTGTATAAAACTGCAGGATAATGGCATGCTCGTACGTAAGCGAGAAATGTGGCTTAAAATTCCTCTGGCTGGCAGAGATCATTATTGCAGCACGTTTATTGACATCGAGTTTTGGTGCGATGTGCCGTAAACAAAACCTGACAATAACCGCCGAAACTTTCCCGTCCGCCATTACCGAACCGTTAAAAGGTGTATATTACACTTCTAGCGTATATTTCCGTAAACAAAACTGTATCTCCAATACATAATCACGCCCGGAGGACCAAAAATGTTTAGGACAAGCAGTCGTGCTCATCCTCCATTCGCGCCATCTTGCGACACTACTGCCCGCTCATGACAAACAAGCTGCTAACACGTGTCTGAGCAAAAAAAAAAACAGCACAAGTTACATATCACGAATACCACCACATTAGAAGTTTTTTTTTGTTTGTAAACAAACGTGTCAGTGAAACTGAGACACATCGCTACGTGCGCTAGTGTCGCGTGTAAGCAGCAGTCATTTTTAGTAAATTGCTGTGTGCACGCACAATATCTTTGGAACGTAAAAAAAAAAATTGTTTGCTTTTTATGTTTATGAAGGTATCTTTATTTTCAAGTGAAACAATATCAAACGTTTTGTAGTGTAGATGACACTTGCGTGATTGCTGTACCAATAACGGACAAGGATATTCGTTTTGGAAGTAAAAAATTCACACTTCCGAATGTAATATAATTGGGTAAATTGAGGTAAACATGCAATGTTCTTACTGGTCTTTAAGAGCTTTGGGCGAGACATGTTAACATATCTTTGTACCGTATAGTTTTGCTACACGTAATGATCGTTTAGAGAGATTTAACACGCTATTTAAATTAGTGCTGCGCCAATACAAATTTTTACCTTTACCAGTACAAACTGTAACTTCCTTGCCGATACAACCAATCTCCAATAACCAATACAATGGACATATGAGTAATGGACTGAAAGACTTCTACAAGCACTGAAAGTATTTTGGAAAGCTGATGAAAATCTGTGTTGAAGTCAGTCTCAAACAATGCACTATTTGATGCTTTAAGTAAACATACTAAACATTAGGAAAGTTAATTTCACATTAATTCTTCCATATCAGAGCATAAAAGAAGCACCCAAAATATACTTCATTAATTTATTTTTCAACTTAGTTGATGGGAACTTAAACAGTTTGTGTTTTTTAATCTATTAAATTAAGTATATTAAATCTACAAGATCGTGTATCACATTTTTCAGCATAATTCAACTTTGTTCATATTCAGAAAATCAAAAATTATTATTAACTTATATGTGGTTTTTAAATTCAGCAATCCCTTCTTTTACTGAGAGTAAGATTGAAGCACTGCCAATTTCCTTGGTTATGAATGTCAGAATCATTGCTTTTATAAAATTTTAACTACTTATATGATAAGGTGGAGCTGAAGTGTGACGCCTACAAAACTGGTAATTCGGCGACCCGCAATTCAAGTTGTAGATGATTATCTCTTTCAAAGCACCTGTCACAGCCAGCCAAAGTGGTGGGGGGGACGGCATTTCGCGCTCTCTCCCTCCCCCCCCTTCTCTCTCTCTCACCCTCTCTTCCTCGCTCTTTCCTTTCCTGTATATGATTATCTCACAGCAGGGCGGCATCTCCCTTCCTCCTTTTTTTTACCTGGAGTGACAATCTGGCAGTTTAGTACTTGGAGAAATAACGGCAACTGCTAACTCAAAATGGCAGCAGTTGAGCCTGTCTTAATCCAACATTGCTACCCTATCATTCTCTAACTGTTACGCATAAATGAAAATATCAGATCTCAATATTGGCTAAAAATAAAATCTGTTCTTTCAAAGAGATTTTCCTAAAGTTAAAAATCCGTTTAAACTGATAAATCCTTTAAAATTACCTTACCGAATTTTTTTCCTGTTGTATAAGTAGATGAGAAGTATTGGGTATTTGTAAACATAATCTATCTAAAGTACAATTTGTGAAAAATCGTGTTTCGTTGTTGAGATGAAGAAATTTAATGCTGAAAAATAAACCACACACAAAAATAATATTTTAATTGTATTTTGAACAGTCAGGTGAGAATATGAGCTATTTCATTCCGGGTAAGAACCTGGGAGAAGCCGAGGGAACTTATTCAGATACCGAAAATTAGCGAGGGAGCGAAGGTGATCAAAGTGCGATGATTAAATGCTAAACGAATCGTATCAGAAGCAGAGGGAGTGAAGGTATTTATAAATTCAGTGACTAATGGTGAGACAATGAATTACCAATAAAAATGGTAGGAGGGGGTGTATTTCGTATGATTTTTGGTGGTTAGGGCGTGTTACTAAAATGTGTATACCCTTTGGTAGTGATAAAAGCTTGGTATGCGCTGTTCACGGTAAAGTGAGCACTTTTAGAGGCCCTAGTTACTTTTTTCATTCGGTAATTTTTTATCCTTTAACCATATTTTAAAAATAAATATTGCCACATAATTAACAAACACATTGTGTATATTCTATCACACGTGGAAGTTAACGTTTGTGGCTGAAATAAAATATATTTATTGACTGTTATTTTAAGTAAGAGGACTTCCAAAAGTGCTCACTTTACCGTGACCTGTTACCTTCAGGGCGCTCTTGTCATTTTCTCATTAAAGAACTGCTGAACGTGAAGTTACACACAGGCAGTAAGTTTTAATGAAATAGCTTTTTTATAGTTATTAATTATAAGACCTCGATAATTTTTAATTAAATTTTTAATTAATTTATAACAGTACTAGGGAAGTGCCGACTGATCTTGACAGCATGTGCTCGCGAAAACAAAAAAAAAAGAAAACTATAGACTCGCCTTTATATCTGGGTAGGCAGGACCCTTAGATAATTTGACGTAATACTTAGTATTTTATTAAACCGTATGCATATTGTTTACCATTAAAGTATTAATATTTTAACGACGGAATTCTGGCAATAGTCAGTTGCAACGTAATGGAGTGGGCGGACGTTCGCAGGCAGGTTAATGGAGTGGGAGGTGTCCTTGGAGCCACGTCGCCACTCCCAGGAGAGAATACTTATGGAACTGCTAAACATGCATAAGAGCGGAAACGTGGCTAGCCACCAGGAAAAACGCATTGATTCTAGCAGGGCAACATTCTTTTTGACCGGCTTGCTGTGAATGCGTGACAGGGGAATTAGTTCGCGCTAGCCAATCCTTTTCCATACACTGTATATAATTTGCAAAAAAAAAATATTATATAAAAAAAGCAAAACAAAAAAAATATGCAACCAAGTAATTTTTGTTATACATGTGCATATATATATATATATATATATATATATATATATATATATATATATATATATATATATATATATATATATTTTTTTAAATTCAATCTGATAGTCTCAACACGTTCGTGAAAAATAAATAATAGTCTTTGATGTTTGATCCGACACAGTGGAACTGGTATCTTCGGGGCATCTTCTTCCTCCAAGTTGAGGTCAGCCGTGGACGAACCCGTGGCAGCGACGGCAGCAGGTAATGTCACACGTGCACTTCCCAGACCGATACAGGTTCCCGGGAATTTTTATGCATTTTGGTGTCGAACCGACATCATGATCTTCGACGTTTAGTTGGGATAGTTTGAATGACACCTCACTGGTGTTATTGTGCGGACTTACACAGTTCTGGGTGGAGCAGTCAGGGGCGCGAATTTCGGTGCTCGTAGAGTCGCCTCGGCTCGAAGTTGCTGCAAATTCTAGAAACTGATCCATGGTTGCTAGACGAGACGTATGCCGCTTCATGAGATGAACCAAGCAATTCCCGGGAGTACAGCAAGTTATTAACTGTTGTGTAGGTTCGCCCGAAGTCACCGAACATAGCCAATGGTCCCATTCATTACATTTTTCTTCGTAGGTATGTAGAGATCCAGACTTCCAGAACGAACTGGTGATTTTAGAGTCGTTCGGGAATGTTCTCTGGATAAAAGAGTGAGTGTCATCTTGCTCCTGCGGTGACTTACACTCAAATGACGTCTAATTTATTTTAGGGTTTTATTTATATACATATTTTTTTGCGTCATGAAATGACATCATATTTCACACTATCATAGATATATATGTATTCATACAACTATATTACATATTGGGACGTGCCACTCTTAATGAAACTGTGCATTTCTTGTAGTGCTCACCAAATAACTCGGATCAGTTTCTTTCCTCATTTTACGAAGGGAAGGGTGACCATGATCACTCTGTAAGTTGATAATCTCCACTTTTAATTTACACAAATTACTCGGCCATTTTTTTCTGTTCAAGTCCGACCACATAAATCGGTTCGAATCACGATGTGGCAATCCGTGACTGTGATTTTCTCGAGCACATAGCTGCTCTGGAAGCCTTGCAGATTCTATCACATTATTACGACAGAAACGTACATCCCCACACCATCTGTATTTAAACATATAATTAAATGATGATTTTTACCAGACTGGAAAAACAATCGTACTGAATGATCCTGTCATGGAGTAACAAGCAGTAGGCAGCTTTGTTTGCGGGCACGTTTTCCTCGGTGATTATATCGATCCGACAGTCGACCATGCCATTTTACATGCATTCATTCTGATTCGATGTATCGAACACTAGTAAAGGTGCCAGGTCTCGGAAATTTTCGGGGCTCAGGATGGGGTCCGCCTCGCTTCTGTTATACGAACATTGAAATCGCGAATGCATTGTCCATACCAGCAGGTACATTCCTTTTTCAAAGTTCAAGTTCTAATCCACATATGGGTATCTTTTGCTATTCAAAAATATATTTAGGTGGTCGAACGTAGACTTGTCAGCTCTGATACTATGCTGTTTGTTCGTCTGAAGCCCCAGTATGATAAAGCGTTGTTTTTCTGTGCTGGAAGACATCTTCACGACCCAGTGATTTTGTGTGGCAGCAGGTAGGGCTGGGCAGGTGGCCAGACTCCAACTCCTGAATGTTATTTCGATCACTTTTTCTTTCATTGGCATAATTCAACAGCTTGACATGTTTGCGAGTGCTCGGGGTCACATGAGGGATATACCAATATATGGTGTTCAAAGTAAGATAAACAGGCTGTGGGTTTTCTCCTACTCCCAATGCGGCATCCAAATGCGATGGGGCTATCATTATCACCAGCTCCTGCCTCTCTCCTACTATTATTTTCTTATAATCTTCGGCAAATCCCAGCAGCATCGAGAGCAGAACACATACTTCGAACCTGCTGCCATTGTAAATGGGAACGTTATAGTTGTCCTTGGTTTCCCCACCTGCCATCTTGGCAGTGGAGAAATGGTGGGATGTGAGTGATAGGCAATATTTTATCGATGAGGCTATGCTCAGATCACGCGACTCGTTGACTGCGATGCCATTAATCTCCTACATTACTCGCTCGAAAAGGTGCAGAGTCCCATTTCGTACCAATTTGGTGGTGGTCAGGTGGGTCCCGTCCACCTTTGTTAGCCTGCCTCTTATGCGCACAAAGGACTGGCTAGGCAGGGTGTAAATATCTTATCACTATATAGGTATTCTAATCTGCCTTCCGAGAGTGAAATATCCGGCAAGATACAATTTGTAACAGTAAATTTCGATTTTGTCGAGTTTATCATTGAATTATAGGCGTTGATCCACGTCGAGAATTTCGTCTGCCATGCCGATTTACTTCTTTAACCAAGGACCCTGAGAAACTTTGCGTTTTCAGGTGTTAGCACAACACTTCCTCGTAGCTTACTGATCTCGGGTTCGATGTAACACAGGCATGTATACATTTTTGTTTTCCTGTTTTCCCGGCGAAATTTAGTCCCATTGTTTCAAGCAGGTGTAAACGTAGCGAAATTTCTTCATTTCGGAAATTTATCAGTTCCTCATTTTGGTCCACGATCGAAACTGCTACTTACTGGATACTCTTTGCAACGATCGGAATGTAAATTAGCATTTTCTGACATTCTATGGTTTTTAATTCAGGACATATGGTGGGGGCGAACTTTTAAATAGTACTGCTCGGTTTCCTATTCACATAACTGCAACATGCCAAGTTAAATTTTATGTGTATGACGTTGACAGGAAAGATGTTCAAGGCCTGCGGCGACTTGTGTTTCGTTCCTGCTTCGTACACTCTGGCTTCGAACCCCAGCATTGGCCCCATGGTATCCAGTTCCATAAAATCTACATCTGTGGTGCAAAACATTTCAGCCTTTTGGGTATTCGATTCCCATGCATATCGAATGCAATGTCGTGTGGTAAGATTTCTTTATGAAGTATTCCATATTCTTCAGCTCGTATGTTCTGGTGAGAATGCTGCTTTCTTTCGCATCTCCTGCCACTATGTACCGGAATGCAGAATTCACATTTTCTTCCATGTTGTATATGGAGTTGTAAGTTAGAAAGTCCACTAACCCCACACAAAATTTCCCCTTCAGCACCAAAGGAGGTTATAAGCTAGCCTTCATATCGGATGTTTTACACTCAGAATGATGGACATGGACAGACAGGTGAGATCAATATGACTGGCACAGCCTTTTTTATACCCTACTTAAAAAGCGCAGACACAAGTGTCCACAGTGCCATGTGTTCGGTATCTGCTCCATTCTGTAGTTGAAAGTCAGTTTCAAGTTTTTCAGGTACTAGCGCGATTCGGGCAGAGGATGCAAATTCCCAAAACTGTCGTAGTATACTGCATGCTTGCAATGTTTTATGTAAGCCACCCAGTGCGTGCTGGGCACAGCTGTTTTGTCCAGATTAATTATGGCACGTTCGTGTCTCTTGGGTTTAGGGGACAAAGCATCTCGCATGAAAACTCCGCGAAAATGAGGTATCTTCAATTTGCGCGCAAACATTGCCAAGTCCACGTTCGTCAGTGGACCTCTAGGTAGGGTCACTTTGATTTCCTGCTTCGATTTTTTTCCTATTTCTTCCCCTTCCCCGACAAGTGTGGTGAATATAGAGTATTTTGCAGTATTTTACCCATGGCTAGATTTTTCAACTTTCTGTTATGGCTATGGGTTTCCTCTAACAGTTTTCGATCATTCGACGGCTGCTTCATGGTACTTTCAATATTTGTGAATGCCTGGCAATACCGCCCAGAGCACCAATTGCAGGTATCAGTGCGGGCAGGAACCCACATACCTTGTTCTTCCCTTTTCTTTCTATATTTCGAGGGTGCTGCGAAGGACTTTTGTTTTTACATAATTTCATTCCTAGTTTCATCTATCTTTTCATAATGTTGGATAAGGGGACTGTCGATTTTCTTATTTTAGTGTCAAGATCCTCGTTTATGGAGTACACGATGTTGTGTTGGTCACACCTCGTCAAGCCTGCCGATAACTATGTCATTGGTCTAGCTTGGTTCCACAGAACCTGGAATGTAGCGTTAGAATAGACGATCCCACGACCGGATTTCACTGTCTTAACCTTACGGTGAATCGAATTAAACTGCCTAATAAACGATAAATATTCTTCTTTTATACTATTTAATTTCAATATTAGTCTAGGTTCGGATCAGTATGGACGTATCACATATTCCAATATGACATTTTAGTGCAAATTCTGCAGAGACAGATTTCTCGGAGTGATAATTTGAACAGACATTCTAAGACATGCTTAATGTCATCAAGAGGCTTGTATATACTACCCTATCCTCCACCTGCTCCGCCTCCACCACTTGCTCCACCTGCTCTGCTTGTTCCACCTGCTCCACCTCCTCCACAAGGTTGTAGTGGTAACATACATATTATTAAGCAAGATGTTACCCTACCCATACACATTCATGCTGATTATGAGGGCATTTCTCACGAATCTTGCCATGGTGACCTGTGCCCTACTAGCATGCGAGGCATGATTTGCGACCCATCGGGTTGGGGCAAGACGTGCATCCTACTGAGCCTGCTGGAGGAACCCAACAGCTTTCGGTTTGAGAACATGTACGATTATTCGAAATCGCTCCAGAACCCTAAATACCAGCATCTGGTAAGAGTAATGCAGACTGTAGAAGGTATTAATTATTTTCCCCTGCAGCGATAAAGAAGCCATCATACCCCCAAGCGAAGATCTTCCTAACTCGATATTTGTCTTCGATGACATTGCCTGCAAAAAACCAACTTGCAACCAAGAATACTTTAGCGAGGCGCTGTCCCTCGAACGTGGACTCTGTGTACCTCAGCCAGACTTATTCGCGCATACCCAAACAACTGCTTCGCGATAATGCTAATGTGTTTGTGATGTTTGACATAGATGACACTAATTTAAGTCACATTTATGACGATCATGTAAATACGGACATGACATTTGCAGAATTCAAAGAAATCTGCTTGTCTCGTGCTGGAAGAAAAAGTTTAGTATATTGGTGATCGTAAAGAACTGTCAACTACATAAGGTAAGGTACAGGTGTGGTTTCGATCAGTTTATCTTACGAACTAAACGATGAGTCAAGGAAGCATTTCCAAATATGGTGACATCGATCCCCACGATGAACTCGAATGTTTTCCGAATTGCTTCGCCCTTGCACATAGAGAATACTTCCTATTGGTCGAAAATTGGAAAATGTGAAGAACAAAGTGGTTGAAGATTTGGTAGCTTTCGACCAGCATGTAAGGAGTACGGAAGTGGGGATAACAGACTTGATCAACATATCGAATGCACAAATACAAAAAGAATTGAAGGAGCTACAAAATTTTTTACTGTTTAACTGGGCAACGTAAAACAATGTCACGAGGCATAGTCAGAATATATTCGACACGTAGGCCGGACACCTCGATAAAGCAATTTCGGAAAATCGTGAATGATTGACTACGAACAAAGGCGAGGTCTAAATATAAATATATGGAAAGTCTTTCCACTCAGTGAACAATGCATAACTGAGCAGAACTGGCGAACGAGCTTAAGCGAGCGATCTAGGCAGTACGGGCCAAATAATTACTCGCGAAAACCAACAGAATGTCTGTCGAGATTCGAAGGGAGGAGGCTCTCAAACCTATTACCCTCCAGCTAGACGAAATAATAAAAAACCGAGTCACGACGCTCGTGTTGAAATCAAAAGCGAAATCAAGTTGGAATAACCACCCCCCCCCCCCCCGCATTAACGGAAAAGAGGTCCAGAACTGAACGAATCGGCAGGTGGCATCACTAGTTACGAAGGCGATTTGCCCGTGATCGATTTGCTGTATGCACGGAAAGGACACGAACCCGGGAGTGCGAACCCAAGGTGGGCACTCTTCTATCTCATTACAGTGCTTCCTACTCTGACGGTATTGCTGAAAAGATTTATGGTTTGCAGAAAAGCGGTAGAAAATAGCTTCTCGGAAACAAGGATGTTTGGTTTTTACCCAGGGAAGTATTGCAGATCGGCGAGCACAAGGTGAAAATCACGCAGGTTTTGGGTGAACTTTAGTTTCGTAGGCATCCCGGACACTACACCGAATCGGATTGGTGCAAGTATCATCACCTGCTACAGTTCAGTCGCGCTCATTATGCTGAGAATAATCCCTCAACTCGATGATTTAAGGATGTGATGCACAAAAAATTTCCCGTTAAAGCCGGACTGTTTCCCAAAATTTTTTAAAGAATAGTTTTGGAATTGTTTAGGTTTTTAGAGTCAGAGGTGACCAGGGTCAATATCAAGGGTCGAAGGTTAAGGTCATATGGGTCATGGATCGCAGATGGGTGACATAACATGGCATACGGCCGAATCTGAATCCGTTGCCAGATGTCGTGCATCAATCGGCTATTCCCTACTACTTATAACAATTCAAAATGGCAGCCACAGAAGAGGAATAGTAAACCTGGAACAAAAGTGTATTTTATGACATATTCTTTGAAAACAATTGCGACTTTGTAAGGTATATTTTATTGTGTATTATTGATTTTAATTTCTGGATATTTTGGTAACTTTTAAATTACAGAGGTTTTGCCCTCGCTTCATAACTCCCTACAACTAACGGTATCCGGCCTATCTCCATTGTCGTCTACTTCACATGGCCAAACCAAATAATGTTTTTTGGTGTGCATATGTGTGTGTATGTATGTATGTATGTGTGTGTGTATATATATATATACACACACACACAAACACACACAGGATCATTCCCAGTACCCGTATTATCCCTTTGTTCTCGGAAACATCACGTCACACCAGGGGTTCGTGAAAAAAGTTGATAACTATACCCTCCATGAAACATTGATTGGTAGTAATCAAATTCCCCCAAACATACCCTTGATAGGGGAATGGGGGGTGGGCTTTAAAATGGCAAATAAGAATTTCGGTCGTATAAGGTATCGTTGGATAGATCGTCTAAAAGGAAACAACATTTACAAAGACGCATTTTTTTCTGACGTGAACAGGTTATGAACAATGAAATAAATAATCTAAGCAAATGGTTTGTGACGTGCGTAGTTTAAGCACAATAACAATTTATTGAAAACATGTTTTCTTTCTATAATCAAAAGTTTACGTACTAGTTTACGTACTATCAGAAGGACGTCGGGTGTAATGTAAATACCGGCATGGTGTGAGAGAACCACTATGAAATGGGAACTGGGAACACTCATTCGCACACATCACTCTTCACAAATGTTTTAAATGTCGACCATCCTGTATCAAACACGACTGCTCTCCTTCTTGCAATCGCGGCTTCTCTGCGGACCTCAGCACAGCTGAGATATCCATATGCTGCTCTGATTTTCTGTCATGTCTTCCCTCGTTGTTGAACAAACGCAGTAGACGATGTCTTTAATTCTCTCCCACAAAAATAAGTAATTTGGGGACAAGTCTAGAGAACATGGTGGCCAAGCTACAGGACCCATTCGTCCAACCCACCGTCTGGAGAATAACATGTCAGCAACAAGCCGAGCTCTGCATTAGAAGTGAGCAGGGCAGCCATCCAGTTGAAGACACAGTTTTAAATTGCAGAGCGAGAGGGACATCTCCGAGCCGGAAACGATGCCACAGACGAGTTTATTATAAATTAAAGCAAAACACAGGACCAAATAGGAATTTGTAAACTATCGAAGAAATGGCTCTAGAGCGACAGAACATGTGGGTCCGGCGAACCTAAGAACATACCAGAGCAATTAAAACAAATTTTTAGCAGAATCCACCTGTGGTGCACGGGGGAGCCAACCAAATTGAATTACGTCAACGCACAAACGTGGTGGGACGAGAATAGTGGGCTAGGCCACGAGGGCTATCAAGGACACAGTCGGCGACTTATAACCAGGCTGAGTGGCTGCGAGTCCGGGCGTGGCAGCGGCGGCCAGGGCTGCAAGTCCAGGGTGCGAGGCCTGGTGAGTTCCTATCTATTGCGATTTCTCTTTACTGATATCTGAACTTCTCTGTCTTCCTTTTCTACTCCTTTTGGCTGTCTTTCAATCTAAATTCAGTAAATTTTAATTAATTTAATGGTCTAGTAAATGCCTTAGCCAATCCTTAGTTGATTATATTTCTCTTTTATCTTTGCCTACTGCCTTATCCCATCCTTCTATATCCTAATAGTTTATTATCCTAGCTGAGATGATAACAATACACTGCATCGTTTAATTGCCCTATGACACATTGCTATACGGTCATATGATACGATGTCTGAGAATGCCCCACCAAGCATTAAGGCTCCACACATGCGGGTTATCCACTCGACAGAGCCAATGTTGGTTGACTGCAGATCAGTTATTGATATTAACGTTACCATTTCTCTTAAATGTGGCCTTATCAGTCCGCATAATGCTGTGATGGAAAGCACGGTCCTTGCTCAGGCACCAGTTGCATCAATCAGCGTGCTTAGGGACGTCATTACTCCCAAGTTCTTGGTGCAACTGTACATGGTGTGTATGTAAAATATTATCACCGATAATTCTCCATACTGAACTTCGAAACAATCCTCATTCACAGGCAATACTCCGTGTAGAATCATGAGGATTAACTCCGATGGCAGCAATTACATCAACAGCCCTCTCGTCTCTCACAGGTCGTTTGATGCGACGACCACTGTGTGTCGGCTGCACTAGCCAGTTTGTGTGCATGCGACATGCAAGACATTGTACGAGCGAAGGATGCGCTGTGGTTATCTCTCTGCGTACAAACGTGCAGCTTCTCTGCAGTTACGACGACATTATCCTGGTATCATCAGGATTTCAAATGCTTCTTTGTTTGTAAATGGCATTACATTCAGACGGCAACACGACATACAGACGATTTCTGACACGGAAACTACATGCACAAGTAATGGTTGCGAAGTACAACGAATGATTGTCTTAATAGACGAGCTTTTCGATTGTCTGTTAACTTGCATGGAATATGGCGCATATGCTTGCTGCATAGTGCTGCATTATTCTCTGCGTTTTCTCGAAAACAGTCTAATACCTACTGCACAAGTCCATGCAGTAAGGCACACAGGTCACTGCTAGTATCAAAGTGAGTCTCACTCTCCAACTGAAAATACCGTAATGGAGCACATTGCGTATCTCAAGTGCATAGTTTACGCACAGCCAATGATAAGTGGATAGACTTAACTGTTATTATTAGATTGTTTCTGAAAAAACCGGAGAATAAGGCAACACAAAGCAGCAAGCAGATAAGCCATCTACCACTTACAGGAACTGCAGGTTTAGCATGGTAGTTAACTGACAATCGAAAGTTCTTTCTTACAGACAGTAATTTGTTTTACATAGCATGAAAGACAGAATCAGATCAGTGTGAGGATCTCTCATCAGTGCTGAGATCCGCCGAGCAACCGCGAATGTAAGACTGAGAGCAGAGACGTGTCTGATACAGGATGGTCGAATTTAGAACATTTATGAATAGTGCTGTATGCGAATGAGTGTTCCCAGTTCACGGTAGTTCTCTCACACCATACCGGTATTTAAAGTACACTCAACGTCATTTTGATTGTACGTTAACTAGGTATGTACACCAAAAACACAGCATGTTTAATTGATTTTCTTTTTATTGTAGTAAGAGAAACAAGTATGGGGTCAATTGTCATTGTGTGTAAACTACGTACATTACAAACGATATGCTTAGATGATTTATTTTATTGTGCGTAAGCTATGCACGTCAGAAAAAAGGTGTCTTAATAAATGTTGTTTCCTTTTAGGTGATACCGAGCGAGGTGGTGCAGTGGTAACACACTGGACTCGCATTCATGAAGACCCGGGTTCGATTCCCGGTGCGGCCATCCTGATTTTGGCCTTCCATGGTTTCCCGAAATTACTCCAAGCGAATGCTGGGATGGGTCCCAAACAAAGACCATGGCAGATTCCTTCCCAAATCCCTCCTCCCTGCGCAACTTGCACCATCTCCAATGACCTCACTGTCGACGAGACGTTAAGTCCATCTCCCTACCTACCTTTTAGATGATATGTCCAACGATACCTTAGACGACCCACTTTCCTATTTGCCATTTCAAAACTCACCCCCATACGCCTTCCGCCGGTGTGTTCGTGGGAATGGGATTTCTACCAATCGATGCTTCATATAGGTTACAGTTTTCAACCTTTTTTTGAGAAACCCCCCCCCCCCCCCCCCCTCCTCCTCCCTTCACTGTGTATGCTTTTTTCGAGAATAATGCTGTATAAATTAATAAGTACATTATCAACAGGAGCGACATTTAGAACGCAAAAGTAAAGGTTAAAGTGAATTATGATATCTTTGGCTTTTTTTCAGATGTAATCTATGTCGTATAGGGCTATTTAAGAAAATTTTATTTTAGTTTTTGTGTGTTGTAGACCGACCCATGGCCGAAGATGCATATAACTGGTGCTTTAGGAACCAGGATTCAATGCACGTAAAAAATAAAACAGTACGAATTTGTTTTCGGGAAAAAGGAATGTTTACTCTGGGTGACAGTAGAAGACAAACGATACGATTTTTAAATTGCGAAAACTAGGAAAAATACGTGCAAGAAATAAAACTTATACATATTTTATATATAGTATTTTAAGACTTTCAATAAAGATACGACCCTTGCATACTAAGAAGAAAGAATTTCCGGCTAGTATATGGCTGCATACATTCTTAAAGGGCAAGGATTGGGTACGAACAGCAGATCGGATAGATTAGGGACGTTAGGAAGTTGACAAATACAATGCTATAGTTTCATCGATAAATCAGGCGCAATAGTAACGCAGGCGAGGTAAATAGTTCACCTACACTTTCCTTTACCGAGGCCCTATTTTTTTACTCTTTTTTTTTTTAAGACACTTGGTGGTACAACGTAGATTTTTGAGCTTAATAGTCTTCAATAGTTCTGTTTGAAATCTATTCTGTTCACGCTTCTCCGATAGTAGTTTTAAAAATATATGTGTAAAAGCTAGTAGGGAATAGTTGGTTTAGGTTTGCTCATCAGCGCTATGATGCCAAAAAATGGACAGTTATTGTAATAAATATGTCCTAAAATTGGGTTCACTTAAAGAACACGTTGATAGCGGTAATAGTAATACATTTTTTAATATCTTATAGCCCTAATTATTTCCTTAAATACCTCAACGAAACTGCCACCAAAAATATAAAATATCATATAAGGAGCGAGGTCAGATTACCCACTCTCATCACTGTTGTCTATTAACGTGTGTAGTTTGACCAATATTTATTAATACACGCCTCATGTATGCCAGCAGCAAGTGTAGTTAAGGCTCATATCACTCACAGCTCCTGAAAATAAAAACATTATTTCATATGTTTATATATTATCTAAATTATTCTCTCTGAGTGTGGAAAGCGTATTCTGTGTGGAGACAGGCATGTGGACTGAGACATATATAATCGTTTGCAGCTTCTATAACTGAAGCTGTACACATTATTAACACAATCATAGAAGGCCAATGTGCAGAATGGCCGGCTTGTGACAAGACGTACTCACCAAGTGCGACAAGAGCAACTTGCCGATAAAAGCCAACTCGTCGCACCGCACAAAACAGATAGCCACAGACAGCGCCACAATCACCCGCCACTTGCCGATCATCTTGGCGAATGTCTTGCTCGTCGCACTTCTCCTGTGTGTGCCGACGTCTCAAGTCCTGTATCGCTCCGGATCTCCGTGGCGCAACATCTCAGCTTTGAACAATGACGAGGATTCCTTTCACAATTAGCTACTGGCGGTTTTCAGCCATTGCCCTCTCCGTGCGTGCTACGAACTGCAAATTCTCGTCCTGTATCTCTCAAACAGTAGTTCACAGCTCAGAACATGGCTTCACGGAAGACCTGAGGATTAACGAGGTTGTATCATGCATTGCCTTCATCTCATATAAAGTATATCGAGAGCTCGGTTTTCACCGAGAGGTGATGCAGTGGTAAACCACTCGGCTGGTATTATGAAGGGCACGGGTTTGTTTCCTGGTCCGGCAATCTTGATTTCGCTTTCCCGTGTTTTTCCTTAAAACACTCTGCAGGCGAATGCTGGGATGGTTCCTTACTACAGATCATGGCCGACTTCTTCCCCACTCCTGCTTGTCTGACCAACTTGCTGCATGTCTAATGACCTCACTGTCGTCGAGAAATTAACCTTACCTATCGCTCTGTTTTCACATATTTTATCATTTCTATAGCACCAATTGATTTCCTACCTCATGCGAGTGAATAGTTCAGCACTGCCTTCTTTCTCTAACCTATGGAAGAAATCTAATGTCCCTGGAGGTGCCACCAGTGAAGTGGGTTAGACTCAAATCCGCAACCTTTTGGATGTTATTCGGGCACGCAGACAGCGTGACTAAATACGCTCGACTCCAGGTACAATGTAGAAGAAGTTTGAGTGATCTAGTACAAGAATATAGATAAGCTCCTAGAGAACAGGAAATAATAATGGACGACAGGTTTACTACTTAAAATGGAAAAAGGTACACGTGGTTGCTAGCCCATAGCTGCGACGCAATGAAAGGATGAGTAAACTGAGTGGGTGGCAGCGAATAATTGTTAATAAGGAGTTCAGAAAGCGAATGTGACGGATATCAGAGGAGTGGAGTGGGAAATATTGCAGTGGAGAGATTAGGGTAGCTCTTTACATTATGGTCTCGAAAGCCGATGAAGGTGAAGTGAGGTAAGTATATTGCAGCGTCGGAATGCAAGGGTAGGGAGAACGGGAGATCCCCAAGAAAATCCGCCGACCAGCGGCATACTCCGTCACGATTTCCACATGCGAAAATCCGGGAGCGACCCGCCCGGCATCGAACCTGGTTCACCTTGGAAGAGGTGAGTAGTTTGAACACTTAACCACCGCGGCCCTCGATATCAGAGGAGAGAGGTTCTATGTTATCAGGCTGAGTCACAAAATCAATTAGCATCACTAATATTCCGCTGGAAAAAATTTGAACTGTCAGGTTTTATTTTATAATTTCTGTTCTGAACATAATTCGTTATGACACTTTACATATACGATAAGTTGATAATTGCTAATGGCGTGTTACAAAATAATTAAACTCTTAGTGGTTCTGTTGTATCTAGGATAGTCGATCGATTTATGTTTATACCCAACGGTCTCCATACTGATAAAATAGACGTTAAACCGAAACTAAAATAAGTGCTACAAATTCAACTTTATGTGTACGAGAGTTGTACAGCTCCTCTCAATGAAGTCTATTACCCCAGTTTATCCTTCTCACATCCTAACCACACGTTCAGACAAGCGATATGATGAATGAAATCAATTTTTCCAAAGCAATATACCAAGAATTTTTAAATGCCTAAAATTGATCTTCCAGGGTGTTTAGTTGTTACATAAAGGGCATCTGCTATTTCATTCTTAGCTTTCTCCTTATAAAGATTGGGAAAACTATGTGGCTACAGCGAGAGCTGAACAAATGCAAGATCACCTAGAATTCCAGCCCTGAAAATATTATTCAAGCACAAGTGGGAACTTCTGCAGAAGTAGTTGGAATACGGAAAATAACTCGAAGTAAGCCCTTGGGGACCTTCTTCAAGAGGGTGGGTGAACCACAAGGAGTAACATGTCTATGCTTGAATTACAGTCCAAATCTCGACAAAACACTTGACTTGACTAAAGATTGAAATTTGTCATTAGAAATTTGGAAGCTTGCAGAAAGTTTACTGTGCAAGCCAGCAAGCTTAGAACAGGTTTTGAACAAACAAACTAGTTCCCACTCATTAAGCTTAATTTGTAAAACTTGTTGCTAACTTACCATGGAAAACCTTTATAGTAGTTATAAAATGGCGATTCTAACTCAGGGGCTTGGGGCTGCAGTGACGCTTCGCCAGGCCGCCATATTGGATGACGTGGGTGCCTACTTCCTGCTCTGTCATTCATGTTGGGCGGCGGCCATGTTGTCAGTCAGTACTCTGGCAGCCATATCGTGGTCCAGTATGCTGGTAGCCATTTTGTCAGCCAGTACGCCTCTTCCTGTCTTGCATTCCATCTCGAATCTCCCTGATCGGTTATTCATCTCCGACGGTGTCCGTCTTGGATGTCACTTGTATCTCTTTTCGCGCTCTCTCTCTCTCTCTTCCTTTGTTCTTTCTCTCTCATTCTCTCACCGGCGTCCATTTCACCCGCCAGTACGGCTCTTCCTGCTCTTGCATTCCGTCACAAATCTTCCTGATCGGTCATTCATCTCCGATGGCGAACATTAAGGATTTCACTTTCATTCCGTCGTCGAGGGATTCCTCGAGGTCCTCCTCCCAAGTTTTCTTTCACATTCCGCAGTTTATTCTCTCTTTTCCTTCGTTATTTCCCTCTCTCTCATCCTCGGAGGGATTTTTCTCATATACCTTACATCGCTGTTGTCCATCTCGTCTCCTGGAGTCGACCATCTGGTTTGTAGGCCACCATATTGTTTGTCGTCATCTGCTGGAGGTGGCCATCTTGTTCCATCTTTTGATTCCCAAATCAGCTGCTATAGCGTGTTGTTTCCCACGGCCATCTTTGATTCTCGTACTCGCCACCAGAGTGAAATTCCACTGGTGGCAGCTAGGAGCACTGGCAACCATCTTGTCGCCCACCAGGTGCACTGGTGATTTAAAGTGTGAACTCGAGAAATGTTGGAGTCGCGCAGTTTCGTTCCGGCGTCCCTTGAGACGTTATTCCGACATGCTAACCACAAGACTACTATCGCATGTGGACCAACAGGTGTTGAAATGTGGCAGATTCGAGCACTCGCCAGACAGACAGACTTGTAATCAATTACACAGTTATTATATTATCTCTCTGCCACACTCTCCTTCTACCCTCTCGCTATCTCTCAACCACCCACAGGTTCTTAGTGGCGGCCATCTTGGATACCTGTTTCAATGCCAGGCTGGAGTTTTTGGTTATTCATAATAATTCGATCATTTACTAAATAATATTCTTTTCTGTTTCAGAAAAGCATTCACACAGTAATTTAGCCACAGTTAGCAATGTTTTGCGAAGAAGTGTTATTGCATTCATAATGAAATAACACATACTGCATACTTACTGTGACTGTTGACAGTGAATATTTGTCCCCCTTTAACGGGATTTTAGGGACAATACACCCTTGCCGTGTACTGTGGTTGTAATTTGGTATGTTTCGTGTTTTCAGAGAATTCAACCTATTTATATTACCTGGTCAAGATGTATGTTAACAGGTTTCGTAGAGGTGGAAGTTCATATTTTCCAAGGAAGGTGTTTCGCAATATACATGCCATTGAAAAGGACGTTAACAAAAATTATACTGAATGGACTGTACGAGTTGTGGAATTTGAAGAAAGTTATATATTAGTCATTGCTATTTAGATTTTCACTACAAGGTATTACTGCAAAAGCTGGCTCTGGTCTCTTAGAGTTTTGTTTCTTCAGACGAGCAAATAATTCTAAAGACCCAAAACCAAAAGACATTAGTAAAATAGATTCTCGAGATATAATTTGTTAGAAAACATTCCCAGTTAATGAAGGTGTTAGTAGCAGTAATGGTATTATAAATGCATTTGGAAATCCTGTTATGTATTCAAGACAGAAGTTAAAATGTATTACTGGTGATCAAATTTATATGTATAGAAAGTTAACATGTACTTTTGGTAATATGAGAATATTAGGCTATGTAGAATTGGTCTATAATCATTTATATGTATTTGTTATGTTATTATATATATGAGATCATATGAGATTAATGTATATGCCTGCAGCATTTTCTTTCTTGAATGCATAACAGAGTTTTCAAATTAACTTATAATAGCAGTACTACAACCATACCCCACAAACATATTTACAATAATCTCCAGTTCCTGAAGAGAACTCACAAGGAGTAGGCCACCCTTGCGGTGTCATGCGTGTGTATTTGGATTTGATTTAAAATCCAATAGTTGGCTTCAGCCATGCTATTGGTCCTAATGTGAATTGCGAAGCAGTTCTCGTTATTCCTGCTCTATTAATCCACTGTCTCCCAAGATGGCGATAAAAAGGTAGGGTCACTGCGTTAGCCTAGATTTACTTGCCCACTATCGCGAATTAACACTTGACCTCTGGCCATAAGAACACATGTTATCAATTGACCTGTCAACGGGAAATTCCGATGCAGCTGACGTCACATCAGATAAGAAAATTCGAACTTAGAACATTTACGATGTTCACATTATATAACTCAATGGGTTATTACTATTCACACATATACCAACGGCAGTGGGCAACTCATCTCACCACAACCCAAAAGTATTAACTCATCTTCTCGAATACTTTGGGGGTAGGGCTTTAGCTCGTCATTGTTATGAAATAAACGAAACCTCGTAGGGGCCATGAATTAATCCCGTGCTCCTGATGGAATACAGGACATAACCAACAACCCCCCCCCCCCCCCCAAATTCAACCATACCCAACGAACATATTTACAATAATCCCCAGTTCCTGAAGGAAACTATCTAGGAGTATGCCATCCTTGTGGTGTCATGTGCGTGTATTTGTATTAGTATTGTGAACAACATTTACATTTCATACAATACAGGAAATAGCCATTGTTTTCATTAAGAATATATATATATATATATATATATATATTCCCTAATTTCGACATTAAATTGTTGGTTGTACAGTTTTGACCCAACATAAAAATGAATTCCAATTACATACCAACTAATTTCCAACACTCAGCCAACCTCGACCATTCAATTAGATTTGAAACAAAAAATATTTATGTATTAAAAAACCTAAATTTTGAGCAAATGTTAAAAGTTATGTTTTTATTTTTAATTCCAAAACTATTATTGAGCATTGTTGGAAATATGTTAGTTTCACGATGATGGCCCAACTAAAAAAAGTATCAATCGCCAACTGTTTGGTTTCGATCATTGTCCCAACATAAAACCAACTACACACATTTCAAAGGAAAATTGTCTGTGCCATGAAAAACATGTGTATTTCATAATAATGTGTAAAAAAAGAACATTATTTTAGTAAATAATATCTATTCCCTAACTTTGCCATAAAATGTTAGCTTTACAACGTTGGCCCAACATAAATATACATACACAGTACCAACTGTGTGTCTACCAACTTCTTGCCAGCATTTAGTCAACTATTTTAAAGTTTTCAAAAATTGCTCTTGCAACATGTTCTGACATTTTTTGATAGAGTGAAGGGTTGATGTATATTTTTCTAAGGTATCTCGTTAAAATGTTCGAGTAAAATTGTTTGGTTGGCATATTGTGTTGGGCCAAAATTGTTTTCATGTATGTTTTCTAACCCATCATTGCCAACCTTTCCAACCAAATGGAAACATTTGGGCCAAGGTACGTGGCTACTTGGGCTATAACAATACCATCATGAAATTAACACACACACACACAGACAGAGTGAGAGAGAGAGAGAGAGAGAGAGAGGCAGTATGAGAGAGGGTAAGAATGAAATATGCACCAGTTTTCTAAGAACAGATTTTATTTTCAGATCAAAAATACATTTTCCAGTAGAACATGCATACAGACTCAATCACACATCTCTTGCAATGTAGCCTGTGTTCGATCACATATCGGTAAGCACCAAGCAAGACACCTAACTATTGTGATTAGAATGGAACCCCAACCACTTGACAAAAAGCTGGTTACCTCGTCGGATGGAGAACTTTTTCCACTAAATATGTTTCAGACAAAAACATGGTCGACATTAACTCTTGTTCATGAAAGGAACCATGAATCGCGTTACCATTCAAATCAGGTAGCTTAAAGTCCTTGGTTCGTAATGGCGAACACTATTAACCTTGTAGATTTCAGTAGACCAGTTCGGAGTATAAGATAGAGCAAAATTATTTTTCACACAAGGGATACATATATAGTCTCAAATCTTCGCCCTGGGCTTCCGTCGGTCCAATTTCTTCTCATTTGTGAAAAATTTGCGTAGCAAAGGACTGTCCTTTTGTATGTACACAGGTCGCATCCCAATGGTGCAGAGCACTCGTCAAGTGTATTTAGACATCAGGCAAGGAAGTAAGCTCAACTACTTGTAATTCTCCTGCGAAAAGAACTCGTGCCACATATCACTCTTCAAGGTTCGAGTGAACCTTTCTACAATGGCTGCCTTCTTATCGCCAAACGTACTATAGTGGTTAATATTATTCACAGACATTAGCGAACGGAAGGATGGGTTGTAGAATTATCTGCCAAAATCTGTTTATAAATGCTTTGGGTTCTCTTATCGTTTAATACTTTCCGCATCGCTTCTGTCACACCAACACCACATTTCCTGCGGACAGGGACTGCCCAAGCGTATTTAGAGAAACAATTTATCAATGTCAACATGTAGATTTGTCTAATATTTCAGACCTAGAATTGTGTGACTCGTCCATCATTTATTCCGCTGCTTTACTTAAAGCCCCAGAAAATGTTCAGTCTTTAGTAAAGCAGTTGCCAACAAATGGGGTTTTCAAGTTCTTTGCCATAATTTATTACACACGGTTGGTACCCCAGTCGCTACTTTCCGTTTGCATACGAAAATCTTGGAAAAATGCCAAAATCCTGCGCAGACAATGGTAGAGATCGTGAAAGATGTCATAAAGTTAGTTGCGGTTTTAGGTAGCCTGCGTGGCGAAGCATATTTAACAGAGGGCATGTTTTTTAATCTTTTCCTATGCAATCATAATTTTTTCTTTTGAAAAAAAAGGGGCAACATTTTAACGAGTGGCTAACTTTAGTTTCTCAAGTTGAGTTAACTATCTGTGATTGTCACCAAATGCGTGACGTAGTAATAACCAAGCCTAGACCACCGTGCAAATATTGTTCACCCACGAACCATCCTAGCGAAAAGTGCTTCTTTAAAAACCACAAACACAAAGAACAGAAAGAATACGTGACGAGTTTAGTGCAAAAGCTAGCCAAAGGGAATGTTTAAAAAGATGCGAAAGGGTTTAAAACCCAGCGCAATACATATACGCAGGCGAGCAAGGATAATGAGACAAGTTGACAACGAAAAGCTGACACGGCCTCTACGCGTATGTTACGTTTGCGGCAATGAAAACCATTTGCAATATTCTTGTCCATATAAGAAAAAACCTATGGGCGTAGGCAGTGTGAATAATTTCTCGTCCAGGAAAAATAAGCTGGGTTTGTTTTTTTTTATGAGCTTGCAAATTGGTGTCTCACAAGTAAATGATTTAATTGATTCAGGGGTTACGTCGTCCTTATTGAGTCATTATATGTACAGTCAAATAATGTGCGTCAATGTCGTAGGAAGAGTACAAGTTTCGCTAAGTGAAAGCACAATTTTTTTCGTTTGCAAATGACGATTTAACTAGTTCACAGGCTGTGGGGACCATGGAAATTAAAATTCATGGTTTTTCGTGGAAAGTGAATTTTCAGTTGATTAAAGATATTTCTTATCCCGTCATACATGGTATTGATTTTTTGGGGAAAAAACAGTGTTGTGTGGATGTGAAAAACAAATGTTTTGGGTTTTTTCCTGAGTCTCCTGTTCCATTAGAGAATAAGCCGTTGCACTGTAGTAAAGTGCAGATGGTTAAATTAGGGGAGCAATTGGAGGCAGAAATGTGCAAAAATCAAAGCTGAGTTTAGCTATATGATAATTATCAAGGTGGGCCATTACACAAAAAACCCCGTAGTTTTGAAACTGAGAGATAGCGAGCCTGTTTTTTTGGTTCCGTACAGATTGCCCCCGCCTAAGGTCCCTATCTTTAAGCAAATATTGGCGGAGTTAAAAGAAGGAGGTATTATTGAATACTCATTTAGTACGTACGCGAACACCTCTTTTTTAATCCCCAAAAAACACAGAAGAGGAAACACGGTATAATAAATAACTATAGGTTAGTCAAAAATAAAATTTTTATTGATCCATATCCAATTCCTATGTGTTTCAGTATTTGTGTAAAGCAAAATTTTACCATCTTGAATCTCAATTCCGCCTTTTTACAATGCGATCTGTACCCAAATTCTAGAGAACCTCTGGCATTTTGTACCCCACGGGGGCTTTATCAGTCGACGCGTTTTCCTGTGGGCGTAAATTATTGTCCCCAAGCCATGTCGCAAGTGTTGTATCAAACTTTGGGAAAGTACATTCATGATTTTGTATTTACGTATATTGATGATGTATGTATTTATAGTAACATCTTACATGAGCACATGGCCCATATTTTGTTTAGTGTTTTAAGTCTTTGCAAGAATCTGGGTTAGTGTTTAACCCTGAGAAAATAAGTTGGGCTGAACAACACGTCCGTTATTTATGTTTTATTATTTCAGAAGGTTAGTTGCGTGCTGACTCAGAAAAATTAAAGCTGTAGTAAATTTTCCCATTCCGAAGAACGTGCCAGGGGTTCGAAGTTTTTTAGGTACGGCAGCTTCTTACGGGAAATTTATTCCTAATTTTCCCATATTACAGAGACGTTAAATTTATTAAAGAGGAAAAATACTGAGTTTGTGTGGGGTCAAGAATAGCAAAAGGCATTTCAAATGATAAAAAGATAGTTTTACACAGCCGTCATTGTTGAAATTGCCAAATTTTTAAGAAAATTTTTATTTGCATTGAGATGTGAGTTCTGTCGGCATGTGAGCGTTTTCAAGTCAGAAAAAAGGTAGTAACTTCGCCCCGTGGCATATGCTAGTAAATTTTTGTCAGCTGCTGAAAGGAAATATACCATCTACGAAAAAGAATGTTAAGCTTGTAAATGGGGAATGGATCATTTTGTAGAGTATTTATACCACGTAGTGTTTGAGTTGTTAAATTTGACGTTCACCATATCAAGGGAAAAGACAATTTAATAGGTAGTTGATGCATCGTCACATGTTTTGAAGTGATGAATTTAAAGTAATTATTAGTGATCCTAGTGAACTCCAGGAAATTAACGTAATAAAAGAAATAGTACCAGATCATGTAAAGTTAATAGAATTATTAAATACCATAGAAACTTTTCCGGAAGTTTTATTAGACTTTAAAGACCACCAGAATAATGATGCAGATGTCAGGAAATAATGTTAGATTAAGCTCAGTTTGGTTTCATTGTATATAAAGGTTTTATTGGGAAATGGTAAAAAAAAAAAAGGGAATATTTCGTGTATTTGTGTCAGAAAAGTTGAGATCTATGGTATATAAATATTATCACAAGTTCTTTTTGGATGGCATGTAGGCCGAGATAAAACAATTGCTTGTATTATCGAGATTTTTGCGTGGACCGGCGTACAAAAAGACATTGTAACACAAGTAAAGGAATGTTTGTTTGTCAACAAGGGGAACAGGAAGGAAAGTATTCATCTTTTCCATCTACGTTTGTATGGGAAAGGGTTTACCTTGACGTTATGGATCCTTTACCGCTTAGTAAAGTGAATCTGGGTAGGTCTACGTGTTGGTAGGTATAGATAGTTTAAATCCCCCCCCCCCCCCCCGTTACGTACCATAAAAGCTGCATAAACTTGTAAAGTAATTTTTCATCATCTCCTTTGTGTTTTTTGGGTCGCAAGCATTTGTAGTCACTGAAAACGGGTCGAATTTTGTGTCACAAGAATTTCGTGACTTCATGTTCACGTGGCGAGTGAAGTTTATCAAAACGTTGCCTTACTATCCAATAAGTCACCTTATGATCCAATACGTCGCCTTATTATCCAATACGTCGCCTTATCATCATAAGGCGAACATCGTTGAAAGAGTTAAGCGCAATATAAAAGTGGCTTTGCACTGTGGCCAGTTATACATGCAGAGAGAATGGGACACTATTTTGTGTAATCTTGCGTAGTGTTTGAATAATGTGATTCGCAGTGCCCATAAACGCACTCCGTCTGAGGTTTTTTTGGGAATGCACATTTTTCATGGTCGTTTCTACCATTGTATGTGGATAATGTAGCAAATAAAGATTTGACTAAATTATGGGAGGAAGTTACTCGTAACTTGCTTGTTCATCATCATGAAATGAAAGAGAAATTTGATTCTCAGCATAATTTTGTTACGTTGCGCAATGGTGATTTAATTACGGTTCAAACTCTTTTTCTCAGTTCTAAAGTTGATTATTTTAGTTCCATGTCATCACCGCAGTGGACAGGACCTTTTAAAGTTGTACGTTTTTTTTTACTCTGGTTACATTGCGTGTATCCGAGTTACAATTTCCGCATAAAGAATTTAAGGTACATGTAAGCTATATAGAAATATTTTATGCTAAATTAAATGTACGTTTGCCCTAGCCTTATGTAGAAAAGAATGTTTCTATTAAATTTCCCTAAATTCCCCCATATTGTCAAGAAATTAATAAATGAATGATGTGGAAAATTCATTTAATAATGTCTCGTATGTGACATGAATTATTATGAATAATAGATATATTTTGCGCATATCTTTATTATATTTTGCAGTGACTGAGATTAAGAGTTTTGCCCATATTTTGTTGTTAACAGGCCATTTTAATATACGTCCTCGTGGGTGTTTGAGGAAATCCGGACGCAGCTAAAGGAGAAAAGAAGATTTGTACCTGTGGTTTGTGCTGCCGACCCGACAACGACTATGACTGGCCACCCAACATCGTTGTTTGAGGAAAGTGGCCGACCACGCTGACGCTTGATGGAGGGAAGTATCAAACGGTGCTGGAAAAAAAAACCATTCGGAATCAGCGAATTTCATTTACCTTGCCACCAGTTACGATGAACGATCAGCAACAGAGGTTTTGAAGAACTACTATTTTGCTGGTCCGTTTCGACGACGAGCGGCGCAGCGGCAGGCATTGAGTCTGCATGGCAAGGAACCTCATCGAGCACTGTGCACCGCGGGCCGCTTGGTTGCCCCTTCCCCGCATCTCACAGAGGCCTCCCTCCTTCCAGCGCAGTTTGCCGATGCTTAGCAACCGTCCGACGCTTCATTACACGTCATCATGAATTTGAAATAACAGAACTTGTGTGTCAGGTGAAATGTTCTACTGTGATATGTAATGCTCCTCCACACCTGACAGCGTTCTTCATGGGCTATAAATGCGGGATGTTACCACCCCACAGTAGGACAAAACACAACACACATTATAGAGACAGACATGTGAACGAACAGGCAGCTGGCAAATCCTGCCATGTTTTAAAACAGGCTTTTAATTATGGGCAAATAATTTTAAAGATAGGGCAAACAAATATAAAACACTTAAAACATTAATTGTTGCAACATATTTATTGTAATTGTGTAACGTTATTTAATATTGGTCAAGGGAACTTTTGTTAGCCCATTTTATATGTAATCAAATATTTAAATATTTTTCTTGTGCCATATTTTTATAAAAAATCTCATTTTGCACTCTTTTGTATTTTAGGCTTTTAAAGCCTGTTTTCAGGAATCTTTAGTGCTTTGTATTTTGTACTCAATATTTGGGCATTATTAATAAAAAGAATAAGAAAATAAACTGTCCACTATAAAGGGAAATACACTGGAATTTTGTTTTTGATCATTACGCACAACTTTGGGGGTTATTGCTGTAAGGGGTATTAGGGGATTTGTATAACCCTGTTGCTTTTAATAAATCTCCTAAATATCTTTGAAAATACTCATTTTATGCAGTGCACGTGATTGGTATGACAGTTGGTGTGAAGTATAGTCACTGCCACGGGGTTCTTCTGCTCTGAGACAGTTGTACCAAATGTTCAGATTATCACTACCCAAGGTGCGAAATACAGTTTTAAAAATCTTTCCTCCAAAGCAATTAATGCAAGTTTTGCTCAGAATGGCAATAAAGATGTTAGGGTTTGAACTTCAGACTTAAAATCAGAATAACTGTTTTTCAACTGTATCACTGTTCGAAAATTCTGTTCGAAAGAGGAGTTCTTACGAGGATGCCATTTCTCGTTTTCACGCACTGACACTACAGTATTGATCAGCGCACTCGTCCTTAAGAGAAATTAAGTCAAAATTCAATACCGAATAGGCATTTTCCATAAAAAAAAACGCGTCATCTTCACGTTCAAAAACTACACCTGTATCCAGATGTGTGATGGTAACTGAAGAAAGGGCTATGTTGGCCACAGCCAGAAGTGCGACTCAGGGAAGGGACATGATGCCAGAGGGGAAAAGCAACACTAGAACAAACAACATAATTACTCATAGGGATTATACTCAAAAATTAGAATTTCACTAGAAAAAAAATTTCCTACAAATCACCACAAAGGAAAATATTACAATGGAATTGTTTCTAACCTACTAGCACAACCCAACAGCAACCCAAGAAAAGAGTGGAAAAACAACTCCAAGCTAAGTATTAACCACACTGAATTAAAAATAACCCAAACGTAATCTAATATAATCACCCATTGAAAACAATGAAGTCAAAATTCCAAATTCCAAAGTTGGAAGATTATATTACAAAAACAATCCAAAACTAAATTTAATCCCCACACAAACAATTTTTTTTTAGCCTAGTACCATTTAAGTTAGTACTGCGGGATTATATATATATATATATATTATAGTACACAAACAGCGCGCAAACAGAAATTGACCTCAAAAAGACTCGAACCAGTGGGTGATTAGTCCACGGTCTAAACCAAGTCAAGGCCAAGAAGAATAGTGGCTGGCCATCCAAATAAACAAACAATATATAAAACAACCTACACCTATGATCTGCAGCTGCTGGACTTTAGAATACAAAAAATTTACTTGGAAGTTGGAGAGTGAAACCTTTTTGGGTGAGAGACTTGAGCTCATGTAACATATCTTCCGGAACTGGGTTCAGCAAAACTAGCAGTGACTGGCATTAGATAAAGTTTCATCTGGTAAGAACCAGTCCAGCGGAAAGCAAGTTTAGCCATTTTCTTGTTGACAGCTCTGTTGACAGGATGTGTTTTATACGAAACTAAGTAACCAACATAAAATGGATTGTAAATCCGATTTTTGCCACACTTCACACAGCTCTTGAAATTAGCACGTGTGTGGTTTTTGATGGCAGCTGCCCGACCTGACGGATGTCCTTGTGATCATCCAGTAACAAATCATTTAAGTGCAACAAATCTGACAAATGGTTATTGGGCACATACGCGAAGACAAGACTAAAAGGGCTAGTCTTATGAGACTCATGGTTGCCAAAGTCGAAAGCAATTGTAACCAAGGAAGATTTTTGTCCCAATTCAAATGTTCTGTCGCATGAAAAGCTACAAGAGCCGAATGGGCATTTCGGTTGAAATGCTCCGCATACGAAGGTGGGGGATTATATGGCAAATGCTATAAGAGAAACAAATATCACGAAAATTCCTTGAAGTAAACTGGGAACCGTTATCGCACACAATTAATGAGGGCACGCCCAAAATTTTTAAATTCACTGACCTGTAGGGCTCGAACGGTGTATATAAAATTAGACATGTCATTGCCAAATTTACTTCTTGGAAATGGGCCAAAAAAATCAATGAAACATTTTTGCACACGTTTTTCGACAACATCTGAAGAGAGGAGGCCTAGGTGTGTTTTTTGACCAGGCTTTCTCAAAGCGCACAATTTACACCATTTTTTTCTCGTTCTGAAATTTCAGCATACATGCCTTTCCAAACGAAATGTTTACGAATTACCTGAATGGTTTTATGTGTGCCTAAATGAAAACCTAATGGGGATGAATGAAAATAATAAGAAACCATGGGTTCTAGATGAGTGTGCAACACATGTTTTACATTACCACAGAATTTGCAACATAAAAATCATTGGACAGAAAATATGTTTATTTTTTCAATGCCAGATTTCAATTTTGTAATAATTTCATTCAATTCATCATCTTTTTCTGGGTGCTCTTTGATATGAGTAAATTCCAAACGGAACTCTGCTAAAACATTGCAATTTGTAAGAACTTGATGTTCATCACTAATTTTGATATCATCGAATATTCGAGAGAGCGAGAGAGAGAGAGAGAGAGAGAGAGAGAGAGAGAGAGAGAGAGAGAGAAAGCATCAGCAACAACATTTTGTGATCGTTTAATATGTTTCACGCTAAATTTCAAAAATTAGATCCTAACGACCTAATGGTCAATTTTGCCGAGTAGTGATGGATGCGCCAAAAGCCAAGACAACGCCTGATTATCAGTCTCCAGGACGAATTCTGCATGTTCTAAATATTGTCGAAACTTTTCAAAGCCAAAAACAACTGCTAAACATTATAATTCGTAAATAGATGATTTTTTTTTCTCCTGTGGAGTAAGGGTACGGGATGCAAACGAAATAGGTTGTCGAACGCCATCAAATTCCTGAGACAACACAGCTTCTAAATCTAATATAGAAGCGTCAGTCTGCAGGAATGAATTCTTTAGAAAAATTCAGCATCTGAAGAACCGGAGGGTTCATAATGTCATTTATAAGAGTGTCAAAAGCTTTCTGTTTTTCCTTTCCCCATACAAATTTTACAGATATTGTACGCAACATGTTAAGTAGAGTAGCATTCTCAGCAAGTTAATTTAGGGATAAATTTTCCAAAAAAAAACTGCACCATCCCAATAAAATGGGCAATGTCCTTAACGCCTCGAGGCAGCAGAAAACTCCTAATACACCTTGTCCACTCAGGATCAATGGAAACCCCCTTTGAAGAAATTTTATAGCCCAGAAAGGAAATTTCGCGGACAGCAAACTTAGCCTTATTAAGGTTAACTGTTAACCCTGCTTTCTCCAAATGTGACAGATCTTCCTTCAGGTGAGCTAAGTGTTGTTCAAAAGACTTAGAATATATAAGAAGTTCACCCAGATAGTTATATACATATTTAAATTTTACATTATGGAAAATTTTGTCCAAAAAAGGCGTGAGTACTTGGGTACCAGTGGCCAAACTAGAAGCATGCGGGTAAACTGATAAAGATTCCAGGGAACACAAAAACTAATTTTTGGTTTGGGCTGTTTTGATAACGGAATTTGATGGTATGCCATATTTAGATCAATAGTGGTGAAACATTTTGATTTGCGAAACCAGTTAAAGGCCGAATAAAGGTCAGGATGTGGGATAGACACAATTTCAAATTTTATTGTTAAGTTTGCAGTAATCAATGTCAGTTCTATGTTTATAGTTAGGTTTTGGAACATAAAAGGTTATACTTGGATACTGAGAAGTGTAGGGCTCAATAACACCTTTATCTGTGAATTCTTGAACCAGTTTCCTTAAAATATCAATTTTAGGTGGGGCTAGCCCATGTGGATGGCTGGTAATATAATCCTTGTCAACAAGTTTTATTTCATACTCTAACAGATCAGTAAGACCTAACTCTGAAGTGAGAACTTTAGAAAATTGTTCACAGATGTTCTTTATGGCAACATAATGTGTGGGTTCCACATGTGCAAAATGGTCAACAACTGGTTTTGACTCAGTTCTAATTTCAGACGAGAGGGGTTGACTTTGTTTACAATTAGCAAAAAAAACTATGTTGGAGATCATTTAAATAAAATGTGTTGTCCCTGAATATCCAAAATAATTCCTGTGGATGCCATGAAGTCAACTCTTAAACTATAGGACCAGCCAAGGTTTTTTTGAGATTAAACATTTGTGCATCTAGATTAAACGTCCAATTTTTAATTTAAAAGTTACACAACTCAAAATGGGCAAAGCTTCACTAGAAGCTGTGTAACACTGTATCTCACAAGGTTCAACTAATTTTACTAACTGTAACTCCATCGATTAATAAAAAAAGTTTACCAGAAAGGTAGTGCGCGCACATCCTGAGTCTACAAGCGCATGAACTGACAAAGGTCCCAAATTCACTTCGACACGAGAGATTACAATACTATGTACACCCACTACATTCGTAAAAATTACTTAAAATATTCCTATACAGTTTTTTTACCCCACAGGGGTCATAAGGACCAAAAAAAAGATTGAAAACGATGACAAAGATTTACAGATTGTACTAAGTGAGCATTGATTTGAGAATTGGCAAAATTGCCAGTGTGGCAGGAATGAACGTTCACATTTCGTCCCCAACTCGTACACAACCACAAGCTGCTGTTACCAAATGTGTAGCTCTGCTGGGGCAACTTCCACTCAAATGCTAAAAAAACGTGGTAGCGGACATAACCTCAAGCATGCCACAAATAGAAAGCTCCGAGGATCTAGCTGTGTAAAGGTGACCTTAAAAGAAGATTAGAAACACTTAGGTCGAACCAAAGTTCGCATTTCAGTACCCATTACACATGTATTTAAAAAAATGTGTTGGTGCATATCATGAAAAATTAATTATGAATCTAAATATGAAAGAGGCAGGTATTAACCAGGAAAACTCGAAGGGTCCAAGTGATAAAAAAGGGACTAAATTTCCGAATTAAAAAAATTAACAATAATAAATATTTTATAATCCAACAAGTAGGCCTCATAAATAACATTGGTTCTTTCTTTGTAGTTGCGTAAAATACATATCAATTTAATTTTTTCTAATGGGAAACCATGATTTAAAACACATTAAGTTAAAATTAAGAAAATACAAAAAAATTTAATTTTGATGATACTGCGCACCTTTCGTGACACACACAAAAAGTAAAAGTTAGCAAGCCATTTTCAACAAATTTAGATTCATGATGGTTGAAAAAAAATTAACAAAACGTTTAAATTTAAATAACAAAATGATTACTTAAATTTTGCGCCCAGGCAATAGTGCATGGACATGCCGACAAATTTGTAAATTTATTAGTTGGCCTATCCTGGAAGGTGACCCATCTTTGGGACCTTCCCCTTGCCGATGCTGACGAGTAGTTACAGGTTATAAATCGGGCTCAGGCATGAAGCAACTGCAAGGCAATCTCAAAGGTAAACTCTCCATGCCTTGGCCACAAGACGGCACTAAGGTCTTCAAGTCAGCATTTTTTTCCGACCGGAAAGGTCGAACCGCTGCAACATTAAATTTACTCCACAAATTAAAGAGACACAGACTCCAAAATATTTTAAAAAGGCGACGAAAAACAAACACTAGAGAAATAACTCACCAAACGCGGTAAAGAGAGTGGGATTACCCCACGAAGGTCAAGGTAAGCTGTAGCTTGAAATTATTTCTGACCACGCCAGTAGAATTGATAATGAAGAAGGCGACATTGAACGCGTTCGGAAAATACCAGTGACGCGCACTGTAGGGTTGCTTCAAAAATCACAGATACGAATAATTCGTTAAGCGGTATTTTTGCATTATTGCCAAAAATACACGATAAACTAATTTGAACAGAAAGGAAACAAAATAAAGAATTTTTAACAGCAAAAACCATAAATGTGAAAGTCATTAATGAATATTCCATAATAGATGTTACCGTTATTTTAACATTTTACGTTTTGATCGGTCGAAATACTAACAAAAATTTAATTGGTTGAGATAGTGGTTTAAACCAGATCACAATAATTGGTCACCAATAAATTTAAAATATCAAAAGGAGCAAAAGCACAAAGTATTAATAAATTAAATAATTGAATTACATAAACGGTGACCAGAAAAAAAAAATAACCTTGCTTTACATAAAACAAAGGTTATAAAATATAGGTGCTGGAAATAACACAAAGGGGTTTGCCATTAAAAACGAGAAGAAAAAATATATTCCCAGAAAAGGAAAGCAAAATTACTAAAACACAGTAAAATTTAACCTGGTGTTTGGACTATTGATGTTTTATCACTGCACGCATTGTTTGATTCCATATCCTTTCTTAAGTATCTAACAGTGGAATAGTTGTGATGCATTTATTAAACAATATATTGTGACAAGGAATGGCAACCAAACCAGATATGAAACAACTACTTTACACGTCGCTTAGCAGAATCGAACCTACGAACTTCAAAGCGCGAGTTAGAAGTACAGTCTGCGAAAAAAAAAAAAAAAAAAAAAACAAGCTCGGTTTTATAAGTATTGTGTTTGGTGTAATTAACTGATATTCAAAAACGGTTACGTAATATAAAGCTGGGCGAGAATCAAATAATGCGTAGTTAGTTTGGTTGAAGATTGGATGCGCCGGGTGTGAAACAACTGTCAGCACGAACAAGCGGGACAATGGAAGAACGCCGAGCATAAAAAAAAATAAAAAAGAAGGCGGGGAATTGTTCAGCGGGTGTTGTGACATCGTTGCCCCGCCTGGCGAACAAGTGGTTGGTGACGCGGAGAATAATCAGTTGCAGAAATGAGTGGCAACAGACTTGTGCCCGCCGTCTTGGCGCTCTCTACAACCGTCTGCTCTGTGTTCTCCGACGAGCTTGCCTTCCTCGGAAATCTGCAACTAGCCCATGTGGTGAGTCTCACCTGTCATAGAGCTCTTGTTACACAGAAGCAGTTCCAGAAATGAGAACAAACAAGCTGGTGTCCTTCGTCCTGGCGCTCTCTGCAGCCTCCTATTCTATGCGTTCCGACGAGCTTGCCTTCCTCGGCAGACTGTAACTAGCTCACGTGGTGAGTGTGACTTGTCATAGAATACATTTTACGTAGAAAAGACTTGGTGGTGTCTAGACGAACATTTTCGTTTTCTGTAAACAAACTTTTCCCAACGGAAATGTTGAAAATTTATTTTTATAATCCACGTTCGTTTAATGTGTTGAAAATAATTTTCAAAATATTTTTTTCTGGTCTGTTTAGTAATTGCAACATTACTTAATATGCAAGCTTGGTTCATAATTTTCGTCACAAGCAAATTTCATTGCGAAGTAGTGGTAAATAACTGATGAAGTTACTTCTCATTTCCTATTTTTTTTATTTCATGGGATACATTTTAAAAATTAAAAAAAAATATTTTTCTACTAGCACAGCCGCATAAAATGTTTTCAAGTTAAGTAATTAAATTACCACCACAACTAAGTCAGTATTGCAGTATAAAATAATAGGCAAAGCCAACCTCCCAATGGACAAACAATTATTGAATGCCACGCTACCTGCTCGCACGTTAACAAGCGCTGCAGTCTGCTGCGCAGCCACCGACACCTTCATTCCGCAAATTGTTAGCAATATTTCGAGAAATGGTCTGATCATTTCATTCAGTAGGTAATTGCTCCTTAATGTCATCTAGTGGTTCTTTTGAACACGTGTTTCATTTTGCAAACAAAGTGGTGGCCGTGGTGTTGCAGTGGGTAGACTACCCTCATCCCACCTAGGCGAACCAGGCCTGAATCCCAGCAGGGTCGCTCCCAGATTTTCGCATGTGGGAATCGTGCCAGACGATGCCGTAGGTTGGCGGCTTTTCTCGGGGATCTCCCGTTTCTCTCACTCTTTCATTCCGGCGCTGCTCCATACTCATCACGCTTCACACTCATCGGCTCTCAACGTCTCGAAGCTAAGAGCCACCCAAATCTCTTCACCAACACAATCAAAGAATATTGCCGGATAGTCACGAAATTTTAAACTTGAAATACCAGTTACGGTTAGACGTAATTCGTATGGGCGAATATCTTTAAAGTGAAACTGAAATGCTACGTTACTGATGAAATGTCGAATTTTTTTTTTAATGAAGCGCCAAGTGATCATGTAGAATATAACTGAACAAAGATTGGAACCACTGTTATTTGTCGCTGACTTTAAGTTATTACGTGAAAATTATTGATGAAACCATACTCATATGTTGAATTAAATTTCGTGATAAAAAAGCAATTGTGATTTTTACATCTCATTAATAATCACAATTTCAAAATCAATGGAAAATATAGTTTGTTTTATTGTACTAAAATCCGCGTTTTTAAGCAATTAATGCATACATTTTTTTTTAACATGGGAATAGGAAACTAGCAAATGTGAGACACACGCTTTGCACTCAAGATGGTAAACTGAATAATAGCGGAGAAATTTTAATCCATGTCCACTACAAAACTCATTAATTATTGCAAATTAAATTACGCTGGAAACGTTCAAATTAATATTTCTGTCAATGTAGGTACCATCGGCTAAAGCACACTTTCGTAAATCTATTGATAATGTTTGCAGCTACTGATTGCCAGCATTTAGGATTAGGGTATGGCCTTGGAACATATTTTCAAAACTGTGACATTAATAATAATCGTGAAGGATATTACGTATAAGTTAAAGACACAATTTACATAAATCTATCTGTCATGTGTAATTCATTTGACAGTATTTTATCTAGTGTAATATATAAATGTACCACTGTTTTATTAAACTATATTAACTCGAGTGTAATAAGAGCTGGTCAACCATCGGGCATTTTGAACACGGGCTAAAACGACATGCATTTATCCCCTGACAATGTAAGGTAACTTTTAATGTACTTTTTTTAATTCGCATGTTCCCGTGTCACGAAATTTTACGCGACATTGAAGTACAGATTACTGATATTTTCAATTAATAATTTTACTGAATTTGCAGGTATATAAACTATAACACACACACAAATGCTGTGAGAGTATGCATGTTATCACGTTTTCCTGCAGGCATTTGGGCCAATAGGAGGCTACCTCTCCAGAGACTTGTCTGTTATGTACCTTTGTGCACTCCAAAAGTAGACTATTATTGGAAATGGCTCCTCCACATGGTCTCCCATCTGGAACCGGCAGCACCTTACTGATTACTTCACTGGCTGAATACACGTATGATTCCCGCTGAACTACACTGGATCATGAAACTCCGAGGCCTTGAAACCAAATCACTCGACTCGTTCACCATTCTCTAATCGAATTTAGTGATTATTTTCCACTGATTCATGTCGCTCGTTCGGGCTTACAGTATCGTTATCACATAACCGGGAATCTCGCTATTTGAAGAGGTTCCAGGATATACTGTAACCACTTGAACGTGCTTGTCACAGTCGTGATTGTACCACTAGTTCCCTGGTGCTTCCTGCAGTACTGTGAGCCAGTGATACACGTGTGTGAAGAGACACGTATATAACCACGTACAACCCAGCACACAGGATACAGCGCTCAGCATGAAGGCACACCAGCCAGTGTACAGCGCCTGGCGTGTGTATACACTAGTGCCGAGTTTAGCACAGCCGTCACATGAACTCACGATATTTCCGTATTTTTAATCACAATGTCCTCTGGTGTATTTCCCTTCGCCTTCTATAAAGTTCTACTTCAAAAATCTCTTAAAAAACCATCACACAATCGGCCCAATTCCTCCCCTCCCACGCCTGCCCTTTTTCTAGGCCACCCGCATGGTGAGCGCTCCTCAGATCAGCCCCTGAAAAGCAAACAGTGTGTGAACAATGTGTGTGTGTGCAGATGTTCCGGCATGGAGCCAGGTCACCAGTCTTCACCTACCCCACAGACACCTTCACCGAGGACAAGTGGGACGTGAAGTGGGGACAGCTGACCCAGGTGAGAGCCAGGCCATACTCACTCGCGAGCGTCTAACGCACCATCGTCTCCTCTCTCATCGGAGGTGTTCGTGAAGCTTCGGCGTATATCGTGTCTTTTTGCATGCGCCATCGTCGTGTGGCGCACTCTACGAAAGCCCTCTTACTTTAGTTATATGTTAGTCTAACCAAATGTAAGCAACCATTTCAAGCAAAGATCTATGGGCATAAATCGATGGTATTCAACTTAAACGTAGGATTTTTGATGGATGACAGAAATCCGACAAACGGCCCAAGGCTGAGCTGAATGAGCGCGGACATTTCCGAGGAGCGAAAATGTTATAGTTATTTAAATATTTTTTTTATTCCAGTCTGTTTGCGATACTCAGTAATCGGTCTGGCTGTCGCACAATAACTGTCTAGTATCTCTGGTGATTGTTTTCACAGAAAACAGCCAACCCACATGGGAAAGTTACAGTGTCGGGTGTTCCGTGTTCAAACCCCGGGGGAACGCCACCAGTGTGTGACGTTTTTATAGTTAAATATGGCTTGACTTTGTTTGTGTATGCTCCCACAGATGACATAGTCTACAGGTTGTTAAAAAAAATATGGGTTCTGCTTAAAGAATGGACAGTACATAATATGTGAAGGAAATATATGTTATTAAACATATGGCCGATTTTTTTTCCCCTTTCGCGTAATCGCTCTTCGAACCTTGCTATGGCGGACGGGGTGTACATGCATGATACATACGTATGCCACAGCACTGTGCTGGTCAGTCCGGTTGTAGTGTGGTGAATGTGTCGTATCGCATCAATGTCATCGATTTCTACCTATGGGGAGATGTGTAAGCGTTGGTTTACAGCACCCTTGTAGAAACTCGAAATCCTACTGCAACGTGCTGTGAACGCATTCCAACACATTCGCACCAACCACGTATATGTAAGGGTGTGGACGCCTGCAGGGCTGTATTGGCACCCATGCTGCACATTTAGAACATATCTTGTAGCACGTCACATACTCCTGGGCAGAGTAGGTATTTGGCATGTATTCTCCGCCCACCGTAGCAAGGGCCCATATCATAGGAGAACTATTACACGAAAGGGAAGATGAATCGTCCATATGTTTGTTAACGTTTTTCCCTTCGCATATTACGTACGATCTGTCCTTTAAGACGCGGCCATTTTTTTTCTAACAACCTGTGTACGTAGACCGCATTTGGGTTAGAATTAATGCTGTCTTACGTTTTCTTTCTGGTTGCCATCACGATTTCGGATAATGGTGATCAGTGTGTCGCGAGGTGCCTCTGTAGTTCGAGGCTATTGAAATTATTTCTTTGCGCATGAAATTACGAAATATTAAATCAACAAATTAATTTGATCTACTTAATTTATTTAAATATTGCTTGTTTAATTTACTACATATTTGAGTTAACAAAACCGTCACATACAGCAATAGATGATACAACTCATAGTTTTCCAATAATAATTTCTGACTGTTTTTTTTTTTTTTTTTTCAATAATAATGTAATGAAACTACAAAATCAATACATGTGCAAAAAAAATTGTTTTAAAATGTTTAAAAAGTTTTATTTTGCAGAACGTTACAATAACATAGTTAGAAAAAACAAGACCTTTTCCTGTTTTAACCGAATTTCATCTTTTTAAAATATCCTGTTAGACAGTTTTGTATTTAAAAGTATTTTCTTCTTAAAGACAAATTAATTCCAATATTTCAGAGTTGTAAATAAAACAGTGTTTTTGTTTTTTATGTAAGACCATTATTCTAGCGTGTTTACTGAGACTGTGTCAACTATTCCTCTATATGGTAGCTATCAGCATGCAAATATCTTGACAATAAATTTAACCCCACGAAAATATATTAGCTACATCAAGATATGTTTTAGATTTTACATCTTGAGAATTTACGTAGCCTACTGTGAGGCCCTTCCATAGCCCTTCAACCAGTGGTATACCACCGATGTATATGTCTATTTTAGATGTAATTTTAGGTTCGTATATTATATTAACAGTCTTCCAAATATTAGGCCGACGTAGAGGAAAGAAATGAAGAGCAATATTTGAAAAGTAATTTTATCAATTTTAACTGTTAATTAGTGACTCGTCTTACACAATGAGGTTTACCTCTACTGTCGCTGCACTTCTACACTGCTTGCAAGGCGCAAGCGGCGACAGGTCGATGAGTTATTGCAAACAGGCCAGGTGGGAGGGATCGACTCCACAGTACAGAATCGATCCCTCGTCGTATCGCCGTGGCTACACAGTAGGTTAGCACAGAGAGGCGAGATGGCAGGGCGGTTCCTTTGATGTGGGCGTGCCTATTCTCTAATTGACTGCGCGAGGCTCTGGAAACAGTCCTTCTTGTGTCTGATTGGCTAATGCATGATGTTAAATATAAAATACTGGCTGGGCTGCTGGCTGGCGAGTAAGTTACCAGCCGCAGACACGTTTCTGGCCAGTGATGGCATTTCGGTGACGAGCAGTTGTCGTTCACGGTAATGGGGACTGTGTACTTGCCTGCCACGTGACTTCGCCATGCGTGCTGTTGTTAGCTGGGCAAGGAGCAGCAATGGGCGCTGGGGTCGTACCTGCGGAGCCGCTACGATGGCTTCCTGCCCGCCGTCTACAGCGCTGACGACGTGCTGGTGAGGAGCTCCGACGCCGACCGCGCCATCATCAGCGCCTCCATCCTCATGAGCGGGCTGTTCGCGTCGGCGCCTCCCACAGAGTTCGTCAACGTCTACTGGCAGTCCGTGCCCGTGCACACGCTGCCCGAGGACCGCGACCCGGTGAGTTTCCACCGCCACGTCCATGTGCCAGGACCACACTTTTACATCTACTTACAGTTATTACAGGCTGTTCACGGGTACTTCAGCACTCTTGAAATCAAAGTTTGAAAAATGTCGCTGCCCTGCTTGCATTTACTTTACTGGTATGCGCGCAATAAAGTTGGTATGAACGGAAAGCAAATAGCTCCATGTGTTGACTTTAAATTAAAATTTTTGGTAAACATTTATAATGAAATAACTTCTTACGCATTTTTAAATACATATTAGTATAAGAATTTAAAATGTTATAGAACATTCAATTTTATAATAATTTTACTGTTTCACGTCACCAATGAGTGAAAAACGTGGTTAGGTTTATGGCAATGTTTATGTTACATAAATGTTAAAAGGATACACAATGTGAATACAAGCAGATCTTAACCAGAGCTTTCAATAGTACTCAGTTTACCATGAACAGCCTATGTCAGTTTTTTTCCGGCATGCTGTGGAGTGTAGGCATACACATGATGTTAAACGTGTAGGGATCTCATCCACCTTGACTGTTTTGTACAAATATTCGTTACTAAATTTCATAATTAGGTATTATAAATCAAATCTTGATTTGACATTAAGTATTAGTTAACAGAAATTTTTCTTTTTTACTTTTGTACTGTTCCAGATATAGGCCTATTAGTAGTTTCACATGTGGGAAATTTGGAAAATCTGTAATATTCTTTGGATTTGGAAAATTTTGAGTTCGATTCCCGGATAGAAATAATGTTGGAAAATTTTGGAAATTCCATTTTTTGGATTACTGGTTAGAACAATTTTGGAAATGTTGGTTTTGAGTTCGATTCCCGAACAAAACACTTAAGGTTTTTTTTTTTTGGACTCGGGCAACATTTGAGAAATTTGAGTATTCCTGGGAAATGCAGATTCACAACTAAGGACGAGTGGAGGGGAATTGAAGGGGTTGGTGCAACAAACAGTCAAGCAGATTCAAATATATCAGGAGAAGCTAAAAACCATTTTGCCAAAGATCGCAATATCATATTGGTATTCTTTGAACTTTATTGGAAAGAATGTGCATAAAACAAAGAAGTGGCATAATTATTTTATTTTCTATTTGGTTTGAAAAATAAAAACACATAAACAACACAAAAAACTATGCAGATAACTGTTTGTTGCACGACAAACCGTTCTTGTCCTTTTAAAAATACATATGATATTGTAAAAGTAGTCTCTGTTATGTAATAGTAAGTTGCATATATTTATAACAACCCAATTACATAGGAATTCGTTATTTGTAGTCAAATTAGCTTGTGTTATTTCATTGAAATGGGTTTACAACAATGTATTATCACCTGTGTTCAGGGAGAATACTAAACTATGTGAATGTAGTACAAAGTATATTATTTCTAGCAAGATACCTAACATTTATGAATTACTCTTTGTCATTGTCGAAGTCCGTATTATAAAACAAAAACACGTTATGTGTCAACAATCAATGTATGTCATAAAAAAAAAAAAAAACAGAAATCCCTGTTCACCCGTCGTCGTCATCACACTCTTTTGCGTCTCCTCTCTTCAGGTTCTCAAAGAAAGGAAAATGTACTGGAGGAACATATTTCAGAGCAAGCTTCATCACATCATCGTATTTTAGAGGATTTAATGGAATACTTGTGTCATACGCATGCTGAGCTTGAAGTGCATCATTTCCTAGAGGAACTTTCAGAAGTTTGTATTTCTCCATTTCACTTTCGATATAAGCATGGCTTTCACTGACAAGAACTTTGTCAGGATGTTTCTCATCATAGATAAACACCTTGTATTTTAATACTGAGAACGGCCTTCTATTGTAATTTACACATTTCTTAAAATATGGTTGAAGTTTCGTTTTCAGACCCAGCACATCGTTCTGTGAAACATGATGAATGTGAAAGTCTTTCCCACACCCCTCTACCACTTCATACCACTGCTTAGGTTCATATAAAACCTCCTTCCTCTTCTTTCTTTGTTCAATATGCGCGAAGTTTTGGTTACAGGGAAAAAAGCTGTGACTACGTTCAGGTAAATGATGGACTATTCTGGATAAAATTTTACGATTCACCAGAGTTAACAGGAACCAAACCATTAGACTGTTCTTGTTTTGGCCTGCACAATTATCAGTAAAAAGGTACAACGAACGCACATCTTTACTTAACGTGTTCTCAATATAATGTTTCAAAAATGACACTCTCTCTGCTGATCCTTTACGAGCTGTGATCTCATCTTACGTAGAAAATTCTCTACTATTATTTGAGCATGCTTGAAAACCAAGATTGTAAACCCAGACGTGTCTTGCATAAAATATTTAATTTGTTGTGAGAAGTGGAACTGGCAAATTTTGTTGATATTCTAAACACGATGTTTCGACCGTTAAATCATTCTTCGAGAGAGACGATATTTCCTTTAAGTCGTCATAAAATGCATCAGCCTTCCTTAGGTGTAAGTCCTGCTTGGTTGCAAGCTCTCTGCGTTCATTGGCTACTGTACAGGAATCCAGCTGTATTTTTTAAAGAATCACACATTTGACACGTATCTGTACGTGGAGTTCCAAAGGAGAGATGAAATCTTGTATTAAATAATGTGTTGTAATGATCGTATATCACATGTGGCTTACTGTCCTTTTTTGGCCTTCATTAACAAAATCATTTCCGGTTCATGTTTCTCCAAGTACATCATCCACATTCGTTTGATATTGAATTCAGACGAAAAATACTTCCTTTTCGACTACTTCTTATTGTAATGCGAAGAACGATGAGCGAAGTATCTAATGTGATTCTCAGTTTGCTTGTTGATCTTATCCGTGATTTTCTCTGGTCTGTTGGTATTCCGCCCCCGTTGATCAACACTTGGAGAAACATTTGTAGCAGTATGAATGGGAAGCTTGTGAACTCTGCACTTATCAACAGCATGTAAGTTGCAAAATGCTGTCTTACAAACCACCGCCATTTTTGAGCCAACACGGATCTACAAAAAAAAATAATACATTTATTTACGGTCTAGATACTGAATCATATATTTTAATAAACTTATTTACATATGCATATATATTTATATCGGTAGAAACAATCCCAACAATATTACAAGTGAAACACAAAAGGAATAATAAAACTGAAAATAAAAATAAGTGTAAATATTACCTTCTGTGTTCACTCTGCAGCATCATGTTACTGGTAGATCAGTGAATAAGGTTTCAGACATCTTTACCAGCGATATGTGTTCAACTTTCTGTGTTGAAATATTATTTTTTTACTAATGTGTACTACGACTGTACATAATGCTAGGATAATAATTATTATGATTGTGTTTACATAATGGCTTGTGAAAACGTGTTATACACGTAGAATGAGAAATAAATATATAATCAGCCTACCTTACAATAGTAACTGCATGACTTCTTTTTTTGCTTGGCGTCAGCTGCATAACTCGTCCCAGGATCATCTAAACATTCGGCCTCACCAAGTTCAACATCATCCTCTGTTCTGTTTGATGTCATGAGAAGCAGACACAATGAACATGCTGTATTGAAGGAACTACTTTATACATTAATGATACGTTTCCTCTTTCTCTATTTAGTTTATTTGTATCTACTTACCTTGAAATCTTTCTGGGTTATATGAGACCACTTAAATAGCTGTCTTGAGCGATTTTGTCCCCAATGTCACGGAATTGTGTGTAGATAGTATCTCTTTCATCATCTGTCAACTTGCTGTAGCACAAACGTTTTCATGCACAAGCTAGGGACTGCTTCTTGGCTTCAACATTTTTTCCTCTGGCGCTAACATACGATTCACCTCGACCACAGGCCCTTTTACGGACATTTCTCTTCCATTTGTCGGGATTTCTTCGTCTCTTTTTGTCTTTCATGAAGTTAATAGTGCCGGAATCACTACCCGAAACATCCATTTTTATAATCACAATAAATAATCAATACACCAAAAAAAGGATACAACGAGAAAAGTAATTTATTTTATTGCAGTGTACATGTGCACACTCTAGTGCTACTAAGTATCACTACGTAGCATTGGTTTCTAAGAGTCTGATCAGGTGGCGCAGACGTCTACTCTAACATTAGTCACTGACGTAACTAACTAGCAACTGGTTCCCAGACAAATCCAGAGATGACACTGATTGCAGCTGTCCAGTTAACGCAATAACATGTGAATTCGGGGCAACAAACAGTCATGATAAGCTCATGACTGTTTGTTGCTCCAAATGTTATTTCACAGCAACAAACATATATCTTCAATACAGCTCTATTTCTACTCTTAACCATGGAAAACGACCCTATGTCACACCGAACGGTGCGTATTGACCAGGAGATGCAACAAACACACATAACCCTATTTATGAAAAAATCACAGTTGACTGGTTGTTGCACCAACCCCTTCAATTACATTTACTTACGCAATCATGTATATGGATGCGTCGGAGAGAACAACTACCCATGTTGACGTCCTGATAGCTGGACAGCGACTGACACTTGACCTCGCCGACAGATGTATCACAACCGAGAAAGCATGGAAGAGGAAATGCACTTTCAACTACCCCGCTCCCCCCCTCCCAGTCACCACCTTGGGGGCCTGCTGGAGAACTCAGTTGGCAAATGTCGTGGCTTGGAGTTTTGCCATACTGGCTAGCTCTGTCGACAGGTGGCCAGACTGCTACAGAGTTCGATTCCTGAACTAGACATTTAAAATCTTTATTATTTGTTTCCTAACCCGAGGGCTCTAACTACCGGTAGGTGGGTCGATACGGAGTTCGATTTCCGATCAATATATTTAAAAGTTTGTTAATTTTCATTCCTAACCTTCGGACTCTGACAACCAGTGGGCGGATTGATACTGACTTCAATTCCCGAAAAAAGCACTTAAAAATAATTTTATAACCCTATAACTCTTAAACCAGTGTGCCGAATGATAATAAATTAGTGTCCTGTTCAAGATATTTACATTTTATTTGCGCACTTGAGCAATGAGACTAATTTCACATCAACACCCTATGAAAATCAGCTCTCGATTAAGACCATTACCATATACCAAAGGATATTTGTCTCTGCCAATGTTCTCCCAGTGGCTGGTTAGTCAGCCTACCACCACCACCAGTGTTCGATTACCATAATTTTTTGTATAGTTTGTCTCTCAAATTCGTTCAATAAATTACAGCCATGTGATCCTTCCCCAGCATTAATTATCATTGGCTAATTACTCACATTCGTTCGACTACCATATTGGATTCCAAAACTACTACAAATTTAAAAAAAATATATTTAACTGTATTAATTAATAGCACACTCGCACATGCCTAATCACATTTAACGAACTAGTTAATGAATATTTAATAAAAATGGCATATATGCATGTATGCATGTAGACCCTTACCAAGTACACAAGTGCCAAAACACACTTGCATAGTTACCAAGTGTGTACATAAATAATTAGCAAGTACTCAGTACAAAATTAGTCATTATTCTCAAATACACATGTAACAAGTTAGCACATGTGCAAATACATACTTACCAAGTACACAGAATATGCCAAGAGAGAGACTACATCCACACCCATGAAATCCATCACTCGACTAAAGGCTCAACGATAATATCAAATTATATTTGTTTCTCAAATGTGTTCTACTACCACCAATGTTGTTCCCATTTGCTAATTACTCACCTGCATTCGACTGCCGTCTTGGATTGACTTAGTGTTTCAAAGGACAGGATATAATTTTAAAAAAATATTCTCTGCAATGTTGGAAGCATATTTAAGTAACATATTTTTATGTAAGTACCTGCATGTTTTCTTGGTCGAACTAGTATTTGGGTTTTCTCACAATGCTCCCATTTTTTTACATATAACTTTTATGGGGGAAATTCTTTTGTGGGCACAAGCTAGACTCTACTGCTAAAATAACCATATATATATATGGCAGTTTATGCTCTGACTCTGTGAGGTTAGCATCGATTTGGAAGTGCTCTCTCGCTGTACCACAAAGATGAATTGCAAGAATTAAGGTCTGCCTTTGACCACAACTAACATGGAGCTACGGCCTGCATCATCGCTAATTGGTTGTCTGTTGTCTCCAGTGCAGATTCTGCGATCGAGTGTTCACCTATGGACGAAATGCTCGACGACATGACAGAACAGTCTGTAGGAAGAGGCCTTTTCTCTCGTTGAAGCATTACGACAATGGTCACATGCAGGTTTTGTAAGTTGATAGAATGAAGGAAGATAGTCAGATCTGCAAGGGTTTATCTACTGGGAGCCCACAAATGATGTAAGCAATACATCCTGCTACATAGATGGGTACTCTTTCCGCAGCCGATTACGACGAGACAGTTAATGTTAAAGACGGTATGACTGCAGTACAGTCGGTTTGTGCAGAACGTAGACTTGCATGATGTTCGTGTGAAGTCGACGAACTTCAAAATAACGACCATTAGCTCTAAATACTGATGAACATATAACTCCTGCTACAAAGAAAAGTAAATCTGATATTTATGATTAATCAGGAAGTGAAGACGATCATGAGGACAGCATTTACGACAGTGATAGTGTTTAAGACGATGGTTATTCATTCGACGGTCCCACACATTTCCCCATCGAGTTTCCTTCGACGAGTGTTGCGAAGACGCTGAGTATATTTACTATATATTTACCGAAGATCCCAACAAACTTGTAGACAGACTTAGATGTTTGCTCGATAAGCAACAACGTGGGGATAATTCGACCATGAAAGAAGTAGTTTCGATCATAAGAGAACTTAAGGATCGGGGTTATATCAGATTATGTGATGAACTGCTTTCTTCTGAAAATGTAATTACAAAATAATAGTAAATTATTATAAAATAATAGTTTTTTACATTATTTTTTTGTGGTATCCTTTTATCCCTCACAACTTTAAAGTGGTTCTCAACAACTACAATCGACGCCGCCATTGTCGCCACCACAATCCCAATCCCAATCATAATCCCAATCTCAATCTTTCCATCAATCTTTAGCTACTCCACCTCGCGTGATTGACTAGACGGTGTCTGCACAACGTATTGATGGTGCAGTACGATTGGTTCAAAGTCAATATGATGTCGTAGGATTTGCATTCTTGTATATTATAAGCAGTAGGAAGGTAAGCTGAGCAGTTTAGTTTGACAGCAGCTTACATGAAAGGTGGATCATCTTGGCTAGCTTCTGTCTCTTTGCATAGACTTTTTTAGAAATTTTATTTTCAAGGTCGTTCCAGGTCATGGGGTCAAGGTTAAGGCAGTCTGCATCTAATATGGTGGTAGTAGTCTGTAATGTATTATGCTTGCTGACTTTTATGCATTTTCCTTGTGTTTTGGTTTTCATGGTAATTCAAGGTAATGGTCATTGGCTTCCAATAATGTGGATGGGTGATGTCTAACAAGATGGTGGTCGCCTACCAAGATGGTGGCAACTAGTATTGTATAAACAAATAACGAACGAAAAAAGCAAGGTGGCGGAATGAGTATTGGTGAAGGTAGTGAGGGTGAGGGAGTTAGTCGTCTGCTGGGCGTGGTGATGGGGGGACCTTCGGAAATGTGAGCTATTTAAAAAACAATTTATAAGTTTCAAATTATTTTTTTATAATTTTTTATGGTTGTTAGTAATAAATTTTTAATTACAAATTTGTGGGATTTTTCGGAATTATTTGTTTTTATTCATTGTATTTTAAGGTCAAATATCAAAGGTCAAGGTCAAATGTCATATGTCCTGAGTCACTGATCCCGGTCACCTGGCTCTCAGGACACCAGATTCGCTGATCCATCTCGCCTGTTCTGGGATATTTCGGGATTTTCTGAGGATCCTTTTAATAAATTTTTAATAATAAATTTTTTCGGGAATTTTTAATACTTTTGGAATTTTTTGAGGATTTTTAGGGAATTTTTAAGGCTCTTTAGTGTGTTTTGGGGTCAAAGGTCGTCGAGGTCAAGGTAAAGGTCAAATGCAATATGGTCAAGGGGTAAAAGGTCAATGGCATACAAGATGGAGGTCGGTGACGTAACAACATGTCGGCTCCCTTGCTCCTGTGATCCTACTCCCCGATACATTATGCCCAACTTCTCTATTTCCTACTACTATAGCCGGGGGACGTATTAGCATGCCTAAGGGCGGGGGGAGCGGGGTAAGCCAAGCAAGGGGGGACGACATGCGCACGCAGTTCTGGCCGTACTATTTACTATTCCACAAACATCAGTTACGGCGGGCTCAGTTGTATCTAAAGCAATGGAGGACGCAGGACGTTTGCAGAAGCACGGAAAAGTTATTACCAATATTACAAAAGTGCACTTGCCCACAATATCTATGAACGACCACATATCATAAAAATGATACAACTGAAACACTGCGTAGTTTGTAACACTCGGTGCAATCTCGCGTAAATTCATTTATGCGTACGTTTTAAGAAAGTATAACTAAACAGTAACTTTAGGCCACTACATTTCAATTGAATCTATAGAAACGTTGTATAGCTTTATGTACTCAAAGTCGTGATAATAGGTGTTTTTATTTATAGTAGACTGTCCCGCGGTGCAAAGAAAGTCTACACACAGATGTTATAAAATAAGAAATAAAATAATAAATATTTAACAATGCCTCCACTATGACATATTACGCTATGCAGTGTAATGTCCATAGACTTTTTAAATTCCACCCAATTAAACTGCGTGTAAGCAATCTTGCTGTGTAACGGTAGTTTGTGTGAAATTGTGGCCTGCATACGCCTAGGTGTTCAACTTATAAAGCCCACGCAAATCATAGTAAATCATTGAGAGTTTATTTTTAAAAAATGTTTTAATTACAATGTTGGTTTATGTATTATTTCTAGAATTCCTGATTCATGTGCAAAATTAATGCCACCTGTAAAGATGTTTTCCCAAATAATGCTGACTTCGGCAGCACGGTGTAATCTCTGCAAAAATAATTTCTGTAGCCTTTATGATAAAATAATTGTTTGTACTAACTTAACAGTCCGTAATAAATTTTCGTATATGATTTATGCCAGTAAATATTATTCCAAACGCAACTTTTACTAAGAAAAAATAAGTTGTTTGATTATTAAACAAATCATGTGCAAATATATAGTCGTATTTGAAAAGCATTAAAAACTAAAACATTAACAGGTTAAAATTATATGCCTGCCAAATTACTAGACAAACAGTTTCGAAACTAACGCTATCATTACGTAGATTTGTTTGTTGGGGTTGAAGTTACGTTCACACGTATTTGCTCAAGAAGGTGCAGGTTCGATTTCGCGTTGTAGCCTATTTGTTTTAGATATAATACAAATGCTAATCGTTGTATTACAGTTATGGTACAAATAAACATTTCCGATAGCATATTATATTTTTTAATTCGCTATTTACTAATGTAATTGAAATACAAGCATAACTATAATATTATATATATGTGTATATAGATATCTTGCAAGTACACTTAGTAGGTTAATATATTTATTACAAGTAAAAGCAAGTATTCAGTTGGGTACTAGTATCCAATATTTTACTTGTAAAAGTACAAGACAAAATGCAAATATATTTCCAGATGTAAAGCACACACTTATTTAATTCTGCGACAACTTGTGTTCTCTCAGTTTTCTTATTGAAAGTGATGTTTGCCTTGAAAGGGTGACCCATACGGACGAGTATAAATCAAACCCATGTCCTACTTGGGATTCGAAACCGGAACCATTCACGCTCAACACTCAACCGACTGCGTCACAGAGGGCAGCCAATACGTCAACCAGAACACTGTCAGTGGTAATATGAACTTATTTAAAGTGAACAACAGACTGCTTATTTCACTGGAGGTAGTTTGTAAGTTACAATTTACGTAATACATTCAGTGATTGTTCCACATTTTATGATTTTCTGCAGTGTATGTTGGGATTATCCTGCTTATATTTGCGCTAAATTAAACGCAGTTATTGGGGGAAGAGTTATGAACGTTTATTAAAAATACGTATAGTTTAGCTTGAACTTCATAGATCACTTATTCGTGTTTGTTTTTATCTTTTGTCAGTTCTATGTGTTATTCTATAGCACTGATTATTCTAAACATTCGTGTGTCATTTAATGTAACGCTAAAATATTTAAATATGTTTTATATTTATTATTATTTACTACACATTTATTCGCAGCCACAAAAGTAAAGGTTTTATTGCGATTTATTTAGACAAGAGAGTAATATGAGACACAATTCACGAATTCTATGCCATCAAAAAGATCGTTCCAACAACTATGGATATGCTAGGACATTACATTCGGCATTGGCTAGAGAGACGACAGGTCTGTACAAATTTGTGTTATTATTTGCATGGTTTAGGTATTTTTGTTAGAAGTAACACCGCTGTGCTGCAACACGTGTTAACGTTGGCTTGGCATTATGTTGTCTGAAACCCCTCGATGTTGGTATATCATGTGAACATATATTGTCTTCTGAGTAATCCATTCTCCTCGAGATATTTCCTACGCCGCGCCGTAAATCGTCACTTCCAATATTTATACCCCCCCCCCCCCCCCCCACTTTTTCGCCATTTTCACTGCAAAAGCGTTTGTAATACTTTTTTTTTTGTCCTCATGTTATGCAAATGTGGAAACGAAACACCTCATCCACTGAAGCATCAAACCACATAAGATATTCCACCTCCATCGTTGTTGCTTTTATCTAAAGTGATTTTAATTCGATACTGGTGAATATTTTAACAGAACATTTGCACTCAATAACAGAAAAGCAATTAACTTCTGTCTAACAGCGCACGCAGGCGGTAACAAAATCATCCAGTACACACTGTCACAAGAGCACTACTATCTGTTGTCAGTCAAACTTCTCCGTGTCTGGTTTCGCCGTGTGTTTTTATGTCCGCGCGTATACTGCCGGGCCGCTGTCTTGCCGCTCCGCTACAGACCGGTCCGTGCCGAGCCGCAGTCTAGGGCGTACAAGGGTACTCGGATACCAAGACTTCTCCCGGGCACTGTAGTTATTTATTTTTAAACTCTGACCTTGTCACATCAATTTCTACAGCCAATTATTTTACAAAAGATTACCTTTTGTCAATCACGATTTTTTTTTCATCACAGGTACTCCATAAGAATTTTCATTCAAAATTTAGACCTTTTATATTCATTATAAAACTTATCTATCCCAAAATCTCTCCACCCAGCAAAAGATACTTTCCAGAAAGTCACATGCAATATTTCATGATCTCAGACCTTCCGGCGTCGCTTCTGCTAGATTATTTTACAACAATGCATGCATATTCTTGATCAGTTGCGACGACTCATTGACGATGATGTCACCAGATTGTCGGGCAGATGAAGAAGGCAACGCACACACGAGTGGAAGCCGTGGGCGGTCACTCCATGTCTTCTACTATAAGCAGAAAACATTACCCCCTCTGTCTCGTAGAACTGGATCTTTTGGAGACGAAACCAGCCTCCCAGTAGCGACACATAGTTGCTTCGACTGCTGGCAGTTTCTCTCCCAAGATAACCTTGGACCCAGGCGGACGATAACTTGCGGAACTCTGATTAGGACAACGTAAATCCCAGATGGTAGAGATCTCTTCTACTTCAATGTCTGTAGTATTTATCTTCTAATGTTAATACGGTTCAAAGTTACTACTTTGATAATTGTTCACCTGTTATGATAAATGATGCGTGACACATTATGAGGTTTACATATGTTGTTATAATACTTATTTTGACCATTTTACAAGTATTTATGGGTACTTAAGGCTAGGATAAGTAAGTAGAAATTAATATCACTATTCCACAATATATACACAATATTGCAGTGCCTCATTTTACTCCGCATAAACTTACAGTTACACCCATTTCTGTACTTCAGCGGTATTCGTATTTCATGAATATACAGGATTCTCCGCCTAACATGGACACCTCCAAAATGTCCGAAACAGTTGCAGATCATGTCATGAAATGCTCTTTTCGATAAATGAAATTACGTATAGGGGCAAGCAATTTCCCCCAAAGCGACTATTCGTAAAAAGTGTATGGACACAAAATAATTAAACCACATATCATTCCCCCCCCCCCCCCAGAAAAATACATTTATTTAAACGGCATCTGAAAGTACGTGCAAAGAGGGGTTCAGTGATATAGCATATGAAATGGAAAGCAACACAGAAATCTCAAGAAATAATGTGCATATATGATTAAGTTATGTGGACTAGTAGCTTGGGGAAGTGAACCTGTACTCACAGCTGTAAGCAGGCTAGCTGCACCATGACTCTACCTGGCAGGACCGCTTCCGTATAGCAGTGTAGCGCTTACGGTAATGGTGCAAGGACAAGGAATGTGATATTAGACAAAAGAGAGCACTGTAGCGGAGGGAAGACGGGCAATTTGAGTGCAAGTCTGATATCAATACATTACATTTTATTCAGATACCAGCTTAATTCAGAAGATTTGTTTCCTGGTCATTAACTGTATGGAGTAACGAGTGTGTACATACGCACACGAAAAATATAACAAACCAACCTAAGGAGAAATGCAATCGCATCCGCATGAATAGTAGAAAATAACACAGTTATGGTTGAAACACTTCACGTTAGATCTTTTCACAGCATGCCATCGACAGCAATACACATCTGTAAACGCACATGTAGTGAGTGACGAGCGGCCTGAAGTGTCTCTGGCGTAATGTCTCTGCAAGTTGCCACAATGCGTTTCTGCATGTCTTCTAGCGTCTTCTGGCGTATTTCAGTGTCCCCCACAGGAAAAATCGAGAAGTGTGAGGTCGGGGGAGCGAGCTGGCCATCTTACAACACCACCACATCCAAACTACCGGTTTCGAAACGTTTCATTTAACACTTGCCTCGCCACCAAAGCAAAATGTGCAGGACAACCATCTTGCTGAAGCCATATATCACGACGTAGGCCTATGTCGAGCGGCATATCTTCCAAAAGTGCCGGTAAGGTCTCTCTGAGGAAATGCGCATATGCACAGCCGGCCATTCACACAACACGTTCACTTTCCTCTGTCGCTGGTGCTACACATGCTGGACCTAATGCGGATCTTCGTCATCCTGTAGTGCATATTTTGTAAAATTACTCGCCCATGGTTTGTGAAGATCGCTATTCATAAATAGTATGTTCTTCAGAAAATTGCTGTCATCCGTTACAGACATCATGACAAACCTACAAAACTGAACACGCTAGATCACCTTCATGTAATGCTTGATGAAGATCCACGTGATATAGATGGAATTTCCGTTGGCGTAGCATCCATAACACACTTGTTTTACTTATTCCTACAAACGTGCAAACCTATTGTGTTGATACGTCTCGCCTGTAGCAGTCTATCGTCACACTCGTGTTGTGAAATTCCAATCATTTCTTGACAAGAGACGTATGCAAATTCTTCGTATCGTTGGCCGTGTAATGGGCGATACCTTTTGCTTGCTTGGCATTTCTGCCACACTCACCATAAATAAGTAGAGTCCAGTGTTTCCTTATTCGTGAACTTCATTGCCTACGTATAGCCACACACTGCAATACCACTTAACATAACAGATTACGGGGATTGGTGCTGAGCTGCTATTAGGAAACGATTCCGCCAGGATGAGTCACGGTGCATGTTGTTAGCTTACAACTATGAGTACAGGTCCACTGCCCCATGCATTGATGTTTTACTTTCCATTCCATCCTTACTACTAAAAACTGTAAATGCGAAAGTGTGTTTGTATTTGTTTGTTTGTTTGTCCTCCTTTCACGTCAAAACGGAGCAACTGATCGACGTGATTTTTTGCACATGTATAGTTGGAGGACCGGAGAGTGATACAGGCTACTTTTTATATCAGAAGAATATCTCAAACTGTTCCTAAAATATGATGATCAGGGATGTACAAAAAACATTTCTCCTTTCTTTTTTGTTTATGAGCTGTCTTCCATTCCTTCCCAAGAGCCGCAGTAGCTCAGTGGGTAGATAACCCTATAGTAGGGTTGCAGTAGCCCAATGGGTAGAGAACCCGATAGTGGGGACGCAGTAGCTCAGTGGGTAGAGAACCCTATAGTGGGGCCGCAATAACCCAGTGGGTAGAGAACCCAATAGTGAGGCCGCAGTAGCTCAGTGGGTACATAAACCATATAGTGAGACCGCAGTAGCTCAGTGGGTAGAGAAACAATATAGTGGGGCCGCAGTATACAAGTGAGTAGAGAAACCATATAGTGGGGCCGCAGTAGCCAAGTGGATAGATAAACATTATAGTGGGGCCGCAGTAGCTCAGTGGGTGAAGAAACCATATAGTGCGGCCGCAGTAGCTCAGTGGGTAGAGAAACAATATAGTGGGGCCGCAGTATACAAGTGAGTAGAGAAACCATATAGTGGGGCCGCAGTAGCTCAGTGGGTAGAAAAATCATATAGTGGGGTTTCAGTAGCCCAGTTGGTAGAGAAACCATATAGTGGGGCCACAGTAGTTCAGTGTCTAGAGAAACCATATAGTGGGACGTCAGTAGCCCAGTGAGAGAACCAAATAGTTATTTCAAGTCCTAACTTCCACGCGAGCGAAGCCGTGGGTAAAATCTAGTAGGCTATATCTCTGAAATCCTCTTTGCACGTACTTTAAAATACTGTTGAAATTACAAGGGAAAAAACATATATGGTTTAATTATTTCCGTCCGTACACGTTTTACGAATACTTGCTCGCATTCGTACTTTCATTTAGCGAAAACTACATTTCGTGATCTGCAACTGTTCCAAAATTTCACCACAGTAGCGACACGGTCGAGCCGATATCGGGTCGAGCCGATATCGACAGTGAATTGTCCATATCGTCCACATGCACACCCCCACTTACCGATGGTAGCACCATTTCGCCATCACTTGCTGTACAATGATATTTTTCCATCGTCATTGCACACATCAGTACTGTAAGTCCATCACAGGATTGTGGCGGCGACAATACATATTTTTATTTTGCTGGTGGAGCTTGGAGGAACATGTTATCGAATGTCTATATAGTGTGTCAGCATGAGCAAACAGACGAAGGCACTTCTCACACTTACATGCCATGAAGAGTCGGTTCACCTTACATCTTACACACACCCAAACAAGCCTACACACATCCAAACACACCTACACACATGCATACCCCTACACACATGCTCACACACTATTCACATGCCCAGACATCTAAACATCCCTAAACACACCTACACACATACACACACCTATACACACCTACATACTTGTACTCACCAACACACACCTACACATATGCACACACCAACACACATGCACACGCCAACTCACATATACACACCAACACACATGCACACACCAACACACATGCACAGATCAACACATATGCACACACCAACACACATCTACACACGCGCAGATACTCCTACACACCCAAACACAACTACACACATGCACACACACCTACACACACATGCAAACACTACACACGCTTACCAACACAAAAAGTGTCCGAAATATTCCAATTTGCCAACTGACTCCAAAATGTCTCAAAGTGACTTCACCACCACCTCCACCACCGCCCATAATGACTCCAAAATGACTTCACCTCCACCTCTGCCAACATCATTACCACAAATAATGACTCCAAAACGACTCCAAACCCTCCTCTTCTTCCTCCTTATCCTTTTTAGGACTCAGAGACTGGCTCCCGCATGTGATGTCTCAGTGGCTGCACATTATTGGCCAGCTGCAATCACGTGACAACTCGGTGATTGGCTGGTAGGTGCCCGACTAATCGGTGATTGGATTGTCGGTGTTCGCAAAATGTATTAATGGTGCAATACGATTATTTCAAAGTCAATATAATGTCATAGGTATTGCATACTCACATATTACAGTGCTCAAAATAAGTGTTGGATATCACGATGTCTTATGGTTAATGTCACATAACCTCCAACATGTTTACCGCATGCACTGTAGGCCAATGTCTGAGGCACATAGTGCTACTAACCCACGAGCAGGTTCGACGAGTTGCCGAAAGGGGGCATATGGCATTTTGGCATGTTTAACATCACTATTATGGTCAGTGGTGTAGAGACAGCACATGTAGGACTGCAGTAAACATGCCACGAGTACTCATCTCGACAACTGACCGCATGCAAATTGTCACATTGTTTCAAGAGGGCTGATGACAAGTGGATGTCGCCGCACATGTTGGAGTGACTCAAAGTGATGTCTCCAGAGTGTGGAGTCAGTTCCAAGAGACACAAACGGTTGCTGATCGACACCATATGGGACGCCCATGGAAAACAACCCCCATAGATGACCGGTATATGGTGCTTTCAGAATGTTGGCGGCACCGTAGCACTATTATGTCAACACGCTAGGATCTTTGGAGGGCCACCAGAGTTAAGATGTCGGATCAAACGGTGCGGAATCGGCTGCACGACATGGTACTGCAAGCAGGAAGCCATTGTCAAAGGCTCCACTTCAACCACATCATAGGTCAGCTCGTGTGAGGTGCGCAAAACACACCAATGGATGTGTACGCTATTTCCTGATGAGATCACTGTAAGCTTGCAACCATACAACAGGAGCATTTGAGTTTGGTGACGATCAGGTGAGAGATGGAACAAGCACTTCATCCAGGAGCACCGTCAGCAGCAAGGAGGTTCTGTCATATCTTGGGGTGGGATCATGTTTGGTCGACGTACGCCGCTCATTCCTATTCAGGGTCTCATGACTGCTCTGGTATGCCGAGACAACATCCTCCAACCTGTATCTTTACAGGTTGTGCTGTTACACTGGGCGAGGGCTTCACACTAGTGGATGATAATGCTCGTCCTCATCGAGCCAGCATGGTCAATCAGTTCCTTGCGTTGCATAGCACCCAGTGAATGGAGTGGCCGGCATATTTGGCGGACATTAACTGTGTGGAACATGCATGGAGTGAATTTAAGAAAGCAATTTGCCAACCGTCCTACCCCTCCTGCGAATATACAGCAACTGACGGACGCTGCTATTCAAGGGTGGGATGCTCTGGCCCAAGACGAATCGGATTGTTAAGTTCTGAGTATGCCTCGTCGTGTGCAAGCATGCCTCCGGGCGCGAGGTGGTTATTCCCGGTATTGATCTGCCACTAAGTGAACAGGACGTGTGTGTTCCACAGCCCCCCTTCCCATAACTGTGTGTATGTTGTGTTTCAGATGTTTATGTTAAGTGTACTGCATTGTGATGGTCTTTGTATGTACCCATCTTAATGTGTAAGGTAGCTCTATACATATAGCATAATAAAATATTAATTAATACAGTACATGAAAAACATTTTTGTACACTGTACATGTAGTAGGGAGGTCAGCCGAGAGGCTTAGTTTGACAGGTGGATCGTCTCGTCTGGCTTCTGCAGCTTCGCATCTAAGTCCTACTTTGCATCTGCGATATCTTCGGGCACTCCAGAGCTGATTGTGCTATCGACTTCTTCGGGAATGGTACCAGCAGTACCATCGACTTCTTTGGGTAGGCCACCTACAGCAGCTCCATCGGCATCGCGACTTATGTCAACAGGGTCAAGACTTCAATGCATGTACTGTGATGAAGCGTTTGTAAATAGCCGTAATGTTAGACATGTACAGCATCAGTGTAAGATGAACCTGTTCCTCATAGCACATATGTGTGAGAAGTGCCTTCGTCTGTTTGCTCGTACTGATACTCTATACAGACATTCGAAAATATGTAAAGGACTTGTTCCTCCACACTTCACCAGCAAAATAAAAATATGTATTGTTGCCGCCACAATCCTGTGATGGACTTGCAGTACTGATGTGTACAATGACGATAGAAAAATGTCATCACTACATTGTACAGTAAGTGATGGCGAAATGGCGCTACCATTGGTAAGTGGGGATGTGCATGTGGACGGCATGGACAATTCACTGTCGATATCGGCTCGACCGTGTCGCTACTGTGATGAGACGCACAGTAAAAGTACCCATACGTGTAGGCACGAGAAGAGTGGTTAGTGCACGAGGACAGAATGGCCTTATTTCACCCTTGGCTGTCACAAGTGTGGTCGTAAGTTCATATATTATGACGTATAAGGCATTCCAGACAACGTGCGACTTGAAATACATAACTGTTAGAGAAAGCTATGTTATGAGTCGTCTAAAAACCATGTCAAGCAGAGTAAACATCATGCTCGAAAATCTGTCCTTGTTCTAGGCAAACCTAATGCTAATAGATTTCTTTTTTAATCAATCTGCATTCAGGGGCATGATGAAAGATTATGTTGCTCCGAATCTGACAACTTCGTCGAAAGATTATAATTGTAATTGTAAAGGGCTTTTTAACGTCCCCCGGTTTTATGCTGTAAATCTTAGCAGGGGATGGCTTACAGACTAACTTATAACCTAACTTAAATAAACACCCATTCCTTACCCAGGATTCGAACCCAGAGCCACCCGCACCCCAGATCGGTAGGGCACCAACCGACTTCGCTATGGGAGGTCGGCTTGTAGAAAGATGTTTGCTCATTCCTGTCAAGTATGAAGAAAAATTTAATAAACTAACTTACAGAAGAGATTGGAAGTCAAGCGCCTCTAAAATGTAATATTTGTCTGGAATATGAATGTAACTACACTAAACCGGAACCGAACCAGGACGAAAATTGCAGAATGGCATTCAAGACCCAGAATATATCCATCTGAAATGTATATGACATCGAAAAGAGTGCAGATTATAAAAGAGAAAATGCATGTTGTCAGGAAGAAGAAATTATGATTGAAGGTTCGGGCTGGAAACTTGATTCGGTAAATCGTCTGCAGCTGAGAACAAGTGCATACCAACTTCTTATGAATTAATGCGAAGTCAACTTATTGTTTTCGAAAAAAATAATTGCAAAAAAATGTTTGTATGTATTTACAATTAGTTGAATCAAAAACATATTAAATATGACTAATTTTATTTACTTTATAAAAAACCTCTCCTCTTTATATAATTTTTTAAAATAAACATTATTTTTAATAAAAATACTTGAATTTAAGTATAAAACAAAAAAAATATTACAGTTTATGTACTTTCAGGAATGTTCAATGTTAACATTCAGTACAGGCCGATAGCAAGCAGCATAATCGAGACTACCTATGTGTTGAAAAATATAATCCAACATGAAGGGTGCCGGCAGCGCTACATATTCATTAAAAACATAAACAAATATGGGTGCTGCCTGTTGGGTCAACTAATTCACTAGTGCCACCTAGGTAATGAAAACATATGGAATTCAATATGGTATTTGAACGAAGGTGAGAGTCATAGGCAATCCAGTAATATATAAACAAATTATGGATTAAAACCCGAAATGGTAGCCTCCAGCAATGTAAACACAAATGGCAAACGAAAAAAAAAAACCAGATGACGGCATACAATAGAATGAGTATTGGTGAGGGGAGTGGGGTGAGGGGATGAGTGTCCGCCGACGAAACAGCCAATAACTATTGGCGCAGTCATCTGCTGGGTGTGGTTCTGGGGAGACCTACGGAAATATAAGTTTTTTTTAAATAAGTTTTATAATTACTTTTATTAATACATATCTAATAATATTAAATAATAAATTATTTATTATTTTTTATATAATTTTGGGGTTTTGCGGGATATTTTTGGAATTTTTTGGTAATTTTTTGGGCTCAAGGACATTCAAAGACACAAGGTCAAGGTCGAGGTCGCCTGCACCCTATATGGTGGTAGTAGTCAATAATGTAGTATGTATGTTGACTTGTATGGATTTTTCCTCGAGTGTTTGTTTTCAAGGCCATTGAAGGTCACGGGGTCAAGTTTAAGGGTATCTGCATACAATATGGTGGTAGTAGTATGTAACTTCATATGCTTGCTGAGTTTTATGGATTTTTTCTCGAGTTTTGATTTTCTAGGTCATTCAAAGTCATGGGGTCCAAGTCGAGGTTACCTGCATCCAATATGGTGGCCATAGTCTGTAATATGCTTATTGACTTTTATTTATTTTCTCACGACTTTTTGTTTTCAAGGTCATTCAAAGTTATGGGGTCGAGATCAAGTTTACCTGCATCCAATATGGCGGTGATGGTCAGTAATGTAATTTGCTTGCTGACTGGGTATGGACGAGGGTGTTGAGGCCTGCCGAATAATTGGTTGTGCGATGGGGGTGAGGAAGGTACCTTAGGAAATTTAACTGTTTAAATAATTTTTAAATAATTTTAATAATACATTTTTCGATATTTTTAGGGTTTTTTTTTTTTTTTTTTTTTTTTTTTTTTTTTTTTTTTCATTTTTCGTGAATATTTTCGAATTTTTTTGATATTATTTTTATTTTCGAGGTCAAAGTCAAAGGTCATCTGCATACAATATGGCTTACTAGGTATATACGAAGGGGTGGAGGTCTGTCGACTAATTTGTTTGGTAAAGGGGGAGAGGGGAAACCCCGAGAAATATTATTGTTTAAAAGTTTTTAATAATTTTTTTATTATACATTTTTTGGAATTTTTGAAATGGTTTTTATATTTTTTTGAGATATTTTGGGTCAACGGCCACGGTCAAAGGACCTGAGTCCTTAGTCATGCTCTCCTGGCTCGGAGTCACTGATCCGTCTTGGAAAAACAAAAAAATTTTTAGGGGAAAATGGGATATTTTTAGGGAAAGTTAGTTGATTTTGAAGGGGAAAAGTGAAATTTTGAGGGAATAAAGGGAAAAAAAGGGAAATTCCAACATGGCGGTGTACGCTCCTACGCTCCTTATCCCCACGCCCTTTTGCCAGACATCTTATTTTCCTACTACGTCAACGTTAGGCGAACCATCCTGTATACACTTTATGCCATTCGCTATGACATTTCACAATGGCTTATATTTATTCTAAAAGCAGTCTCTTGTACTTGTAAGTGCATTCACTCAAAATGTGTTAGCCAAGTACACCTTTTATTATTTCACTGAAATCTTCAAACGAAAGTCTGTTGAATAATTTAAATACCCCAGCAACGTAAATTTTTGTTTCATACATTTCGCCTCGTGACCTCCCGCCTGTTTTATGTTATGAGACCTAGACGGCTCAATATTAAAGTCATTCCCAGATATTTAAACGAACACCCATAGTTCAATTGCAGAACCTTACGAAACATTTGGTTATCCCGATTTCTTGCTTCCATTTAACTGGAATGTTCTGAAGTAAACATTTAAACAATAAGTTATTACTGTAACTGGTGAGCCTACCTTTACATGGATGATAATATTTTTCATGTGTTTTTTAAAATAGTAGGTTTTATGTAAGCCTTGAACGTCATATTGACAAAGATATCCTTAGTGATGGAACCAGAAATATACACAATACTAGTGAGATAATTATAAATACACACATTCCTTATCCGGGACTTGCACCCAGAACCTCTCGTACTGTAATCTGACAAGCAAACAACTGCATTATGGACGTAGGATAAGGAGCACCAACTTCGGTTTTAATCAGTGTAATATGTTGATAGACATGGTTTACTAATATAAAATATTTACAGGCCAGTGATTTTTAAAATCAAGTATGTGCTTTACTTAAATCATGTAAGTTTACTTGTCCCTCTCTAGCACTACTTGTGTGCCAAATTCTTTGGGAATGGTATAACTGGTGCCCGAGATTTGGAACAAACACCGCATTTTTTCACGTGGTGCTATATTCATAAATGGCGGACGAATAATGTCGACGTTTATCATAGATACTGACAACGTATAAAAATTTGGTTTGAAACTATTAGAAACAAATGGCATATTAACATAAAATATTTACATGGCTCTTATTTTTAAAATATGCGACTGCCCTCTTATGTCATATAAATTTAAATAATATACAAAAGTATAAATTGTCGCCTAAAATTGGTGGTTGTCCGTTAATTGTTCCCCGAGATATGACTTTTTTTTTTGTCGTGTGACGCTATCATTAAAAATGGCGGACAAAAGAGGTCTTGAATAGAAACATATGAATGTTGTAAGATGTGATCCCAACATACAAAGTTACGTTGAAATTGGTTGCATGGTTTCGTAGACACATCATAGTAAGCTGAAATACTTATATGACCGCCAATTTACACGAAATACCGTAAAATTAACTGTTTGATAAATTCGATAGGATTCGGTACATTGTTTCCCGATATATGGCATAAAAACTTATTTTAATGTAATGCTATCTTACAATATGGCGGAAAAAAGATACTCTGTATTGACACTTCATGGTTTTAATAGATATTATCAGCATGGAATGTTAAGTTAATAGATTACATAGTTCTGTAGATATAGCAAACTGAGCTAAAATGTTTATATCGTCATTTTGAAATGTTTGTGTTTGACACACTTAAAATATATCATTTGGTACTAATCGGTTGCTTGTTTCCCTAGACATCAATATATATCTATATTTATTTATTTATTTATTTGATGGTAGCAATAGATAATGTTAGCATACAAAGTTAAGTCGAAATTTGTTTCATGGTTTCATACATTTATAGCATACCAAACTAAAAGGTTTACACGGTCGCCTCTCTGAAAATAAGTATCTTATCCAATAAAAAAGATAGAAATTTACATAACTTTCTACAGTACTACATGACTGCTATATTTGGTGGTAATCGATAGGTTGTTTCCCGACTTTTGGTGCAGAAACTTTAATTTTTATGTGTAGCTATATTAAAATATGACGGGCAAAAAGAGGCTGTTTGTTGTAATAGACACTGCCTGTATAAATAGTTGAGTTTAAATAGGTTTATAGATATAACATACTAAGCTAACATGTTTATAAGGCCGTACTTGAAACATACCAGTCAACATGGCCTGTCATAGTACTAATTGTCAGTCGAATTTCGTAGTAATCGGTTTTGTTCCCGAGATATGAAAAATTTTATTTTTAATGTGGGGCTATCTTACAAAGTGGCATACAAAATATGACTGTATGGACATATTTTATGTTTGTTACAGGTACTTACAGCATTCCACATTAAGTAGAAATTGGTCAAATAATATTTTATTTATTGAAAATTAACCTTAAATATTTAAATGGCCTCCATTTTTAAATAAGTTCCTTATAAATTAAAATCGCAAATGTTTGCAAGGTGTACCATACTTTCCAAATTTGATGGGAATCAGTTGAGTAGTTCCCGAGATATGAAGTAAAAGATTTATTTTTTCATGTAGTGCTATCTTAAATGGTGGACCAATAACGATGTACCTCTCTAATTTCAGTGCTTACATGATGCACTGCAAACATCCTGATTTTGTTTAAATGGTTAAATGGTTGCCGAGTTATGACACAACAACCTAAATTTGTATGGCCGCAAATTTGAAAACAAGATTTCTAGGTGGTCGAAAACTATAAAAGTCAGATTTGTTGGCTAAGTGTAGGAGTTTGGCGACATTCGGTTCACAGGACCATAAGTGTTTTTAAGGGAAACACAGACAGACATGAACACGCACAGACAGGACGGTATAACCTTATAAGTAGGCGTAGGTATAACTAGCCCTTAAAAGATATGTTAAATTTGAATAAAAAATCAAGTGGTTCGCTGTTGGTCATGCAAAAAAAATTGAATGTTATTGAATTACTATCACCAGGAGACGGGCCCGCGGAAACCGCAGGCTGAGCCACCATAGGTGAAGCAAGTAATCGTACGAATTAGTATTTATGGTGCAATGTCGTCTGGGAACTTCGGTAAGAGCTCGCTCGCACCTATCGGCGTTCGCTCGCACGTCCCGACATGCAGTTGCAACAATGGTGAAAGTACGACTTATGACTTAAGGCCTAAGGCTTATGAAGGGCTTAACCGCCCATATGGGGAGGGAAGGCACGGAAAAGCAACACTCCCCAAATTTTAAGACAATCAGTAGAAAAATGCGCCTTCCGGGCCGAATCGCCACACCTCCTCCCAGGAGAGGGTGGGTTAGTCGGGGGAGGGGTGGGGAATCGACAGCCAAAGGTCCAAGGGTGTGCATGTTAAAGCCCTTATTTCTCCACCCCCCCCCCCCCCCAGAGAGGGGGGTGTGCGCTGCGCGCCCTCGAAAAACATTTGTTTTTTATTAATAGTACGAGAAAAAATATCATTGAGAAAACGAAATTAATACACACATTGTATTATGGTGATGCCCTAGATTTTATTCCAAATAAATGTATTAATAAACGGAAGTTGGCAAGATATTACACTAACAGGCTTTCTCACAGAAAAGCCCGAAATGCCTGTTATAACCGTATTTAACCACAACAATAATGGCAAATTTGTATAGTTTTTAATTAACGTTATCTACAATTGATTTAAATATAATGTCTTTATACATCTGAACTACTTTTACCAACAATGAGTGCAGTACAACCACATAATAACAACTGGGGTAAGAAATTATAATCATATGTTGGTAATAATTTCACTTTACTTTGCCGATTGTCCTAAACGTCCTGAAGGGGGAAGGAGACATGTTCACTGTGATGCAGCTATTACACAAGTGCCGGGCCGTTTTGTTGTTGCTCAGCTACACACCAGTACGTGATGGGCTACAGATACGCTAGTGTGAAACAACTGGATAGTGGAATGTCGGTCGGGCACATAATAGGATGCCTATGATGCGGATTGATAAATTTACACTCAAAAGTGGGAAATGCCACCACTGTCTTGTTAGCCAGACAGCTTATGTGTTCATGCTACGACAGGTCTTTCCCGGTAATCACACCTAGCCAGAAGACACGCCTCATATGAAGATGAACAGGCTTCGAATCCCAGTGGTGCCACTCAGATTTTCACACGTGAGAAACATGGACGGTGTTGCCATTGGCTGGTGTATTTTCTCCAGGCTCTCCTATTTCCTCAAGACCTCGCTTCTAAGCACTGACAAATACTTCCAACTCCATTCTATGATTAATTTCGCCTTTCCGAGTAAAGGGCTTTACACAATTAAAACTTCAGCATTTGACTTTATGTTACTGTTCCTTTTACAAAATTATTGATACACAATGTAAAGTCAGAGCTCAAACAACGAAAGTCGGTTTTGCAATCTTCACGAAATTTTATTACATTTACTTAAATTATATTATATATCACCATTGGAATCCACTTGTCGAGAAGCAAATGTAAAGTCAGAATATAAAGTCAAATACTAAAATTTCCCATTTATGTTGCAGCTACTACCAGTGTTCGCCTCGCCATGCGCCACCTTCCAGGCTGAAGTGGACAAAGTGAACCGCTCTATCGAGTACCAGTGTTTCAAGAACAAGTCTGCCCACTTGGAGGATTGGTCCAACAAGTCCAGTGGTGCTCCAGCCATGATCCTCTACGACAACCTCGTGTCCAAGGTAGGCAGCCCTCTAATGTCACTCCTGTGCCGAGGGGAGAGTGTGAACTTCTCTATAGAGTACCAGTGCTTCAATAACCAATCTGCTTACATGGAGAACTGATCAAGCAAGTCCAGTGGTGCTCCAGCCATGATTCTCTATGATAGCCTCATGTCCAAGACAGGTAATCTTATCATGTCACATCCATGTCGAGGTGGACAGCATAAACCACTCTACTGAATATCAGTGCTCCGAGAACCAGTCTTCATACTTGGAGGACTGGTCCAGCAAGTCCAGTGATTCTCCAGCCTTGATTCTCTACAACAGCCTTGTGTCCAAGGTAGGTAGTAATCTCATATTACTCCTGTGCCGAGGTGGACAGTGTAAACCACTTTATAGATACCAGTGCTTCAAGAACGAGTCTGCCTACTTGCAGTACTTGTCCAGCAAGTCTTGTGGTGCTCAAGACATGATCATCTATGATAGTGTCGTGTGCAAGGTAGGTAGTCCTCTCATGTCACTCCTGTGCTGAGGTGGACAATGTGAACCGCTCAATCGAGTACTCATGCTTCAAGAACCAATCTGTCTACTTTGAGGATTGGTCCAGCAAGTTCAGTGGTGCTCCAGCCATTATCCTCTATGACAGCCTCGTGTTCAAGGTAGGTAGTCACCTCATGCCACTCCTGTATCGAGGTGTCCTCTCCCTGTCGCATAGCTGCACAAATACAACCATTTCGAGGGCTCAGAGTCATAAAAGAGTATTTGCAAAATTAGAGTATTTGAGTTGTTCACTAAGCCCGAGGTTGGTCTGAGCATTTTTGTGTCAGGTAGTGGATTGCATTTTCAAAATAATTTTCAGTAGTGAATTATAATACATCAACAGAATTCAACTGGGTAGAATATAAATAATTCCTTAGTGCACTGCAGAAATTCTTTCAATTTTCATGGCTATAGTAAATTTTTTTCTGGTGTTTTCAACTATCAATTGCGGATGCACCCACACATACACACCTATACACAAACATACGATTACATAAGGACCTTTCAATGACTGTAAGCTAAAAAGATAGAAATTTCCATACTGGGCAAAAGGAACCCATATTACACTTTATGTTCATGAGCAGTGTAGTGGAGTTCATTAGTTTGTAATTACACATTAAATTCGCTTTTTAATAAATGCCAATTGAACTTGTGAATATAACTTGATACCGTTACGAGGTAAATCAATTAGAGGTTTCACTCATGCAGGTTTTGATTCAGCATCCCTTGAATATATATGCTAGCGTCAGATAGATATTACGTTCTTTACATCCGACTTCTTGTTACACAGATTTACGGTATTAATGCATTTGGTAAAGCTATAAAAGGGAAACTAACTTCATTACTGGCAAACAGTGTTATGATTCAAGCATTGCTGTTAACTGTACACATCAAACGAACAGAAAATTTGTTTTACTAGGCCACATGGAAGGAGTTGTAATGAGCGATTATACTCGGCCGTGGGAAATTGTTTCATGTCCTGCTTACTGATAATAATCTTCTAGAGGAAGAATGAGACGACATAATCACATAAAGGCAGATATGACCCTTGCAAAGGCATACCTTTCCGAAGTTAACACAAAATAGTATTTGTTTTATTTTTTACAATTTGATTGCCATTTTTTCTATATTAGACGAATATTTAATTTTTCGTGACATATTAGAGGTAATTTAAATTTAAAAATACCAACTGATTTGGAAAACAAAATTTTGGATTATTTTTAGCTGTAAAGTGCGAATTTCAAGCTGAAATCTTGATTCGGGTGGTCTGGACCCCATTCGAAGATAAATACATTTGAGTAGAACGTGAGAAAAGTGACAATTTGAAATAAAACTCGCGAGATATAAAATTTCCAGAGCAGAAACTGTTGTTTGGCTCATGAATCGGTAGCTGAAGTGATTACCCTTAGAACAATCAGCAAGACTCCCTTTTTGCTTCGGTCAAGTATATATTTTTTTGTAATTTAAAAATATTTACGAAGTTTTTGTTTATAAATTGCACACTCTCCGTAGCGTCTCAAAGTGTTAAGTAATATCACTCAGTAAGTGGCCACGGAGGTGGTATACTGGAGCCCACGTCGTATGATGAAAGCCGGTATGCTATCCGTGGGCGTATCTAAAATTTGGTCAGACAGGGGAAAGGATTAATTTTAAGGGAATCTTTCAAGAGAAACATTTATATATTTTTGTTCTTATTTAGTTTGGTTCATTTTCACACACGAAACATTTGTTCAGATTTATTTGTGCAATAGAGGATAATATATTAAGCTAATTACTTTGAACTGTAATTTCCATAATGTCAATACTTCTTGTGTGTGACCTCAGCAACCCCCGTCCCTCCTCGCCATCATGCTACCTCCTTCGCAAACAAAATTCCCGGCTGCGTCCGGCTTGTCAACATCCCGGGAGCACCACAAGACAAGGAAACAACATATTTCCCGCTCGCGGCACTCTGTATTTACGTCATTGTGTTTAGTGTAGTTGTTTCACCTGTGCCACGTGACATGTAGAAGAAATGAGCGTGTTGGTTTTGAAAGAAAGTTGCGCCCTGCTGTGTAGATGTTTCCCGAATTATTATTTCCGCACATGAGTCATATTGCTGCAGATCGCATGGGGTGTATCCCAGTTCCTGAGGGATGGAGTTCTTAATAAAAGTAAATGTGTTACTTTATTTTCTTAAATTGTTTACAATTTTATAAAAATGCTCACAGCTATTATTTACAACATTAAACTGTTCATATATACTATTTAACATATTATCCTATCAATGAGCGCAATATTTAATTCTAACCTCATTTCAAATTAAAACCCTCATCACTGTCTTTATACTAGCTACAATCACTTTTTCCTCACTTATTATTTACATTATACACACATATACAGGCAAAATATACTCTGAGCTACGAAGATCACTTTTTGATAGTTGTAAGTCTTGACGAACCGTGTCCTATTCAGAGAATCTTTTGTTCTACCTGCGACCGAACTGTCAAAAAGCGACCTTCGTAACTGTGACAAGAGTATATCCACTGCCATACATCACCACTGTTTCAAATGTCTGCCACCCAAGCAATCAGTCCCACTTTGCCACAGTCCAGTCGGTCAGACTCTCGCCGCTCTGATGATACCACACATCTGCCACTTCCACAACTCTAAACTCTCGACGAAGAGGCACATCCCTCGGAGGCTTATATAGCTCTGCTGGCCTGGGTCAGATCATTCTCCGCACCCCCCGAGTCACTCTGATGACGAGGCAGGGTGTCAAGCAGAAAATTCGCGCAGCAACTGTCCCAGAACATTCAATGTTGCACGGACGAGAGCGGCACGACTGCCTTATCGCGGCACGCGGCGCGTGTTATGTAGCGGTCCGTCTGAGCGCGCTTCTCCAGCTACCGGTGATTTTCCTGGAGCTCAGCGTTTGACACACCCGAGCAGGAGGGCAAGGGAAGAACGTGGAGGGTTGCATGTAACACTTTGAAACAAACGTTGTGCCCACCATATAAAATTGTTACAGTTAGCAATAATTAGGTCGGAAATTTGATGGGTTTTTAATTCGTGAATATAATTAAGAATATAAAAATCACGTAATAACCAAGATGAATTCGGAGAGACGCAACACTAGTTTTTCATAGCCCCATTGAAAACCAGTTTTTTATGACTTTCGAAAGTGTTTTTGATTTAAAGTTAATTGTGTTACTTTTTTGTAGAAATCGTATTAAAACTGAAGTCATTTTCACTAAATTGATCACTCATTTTTATAGTAATATCTGCTGTACAATATAGCAGTTCCATGTGAAATGCACATCGACATTGCGTGCAAGACTCAGTTCGAACGTGTGGGTGAATACAGGAAGACACCAAGTTACACTGACATAATTTCTCGCTTCTTAGTAGTAATTCAAGAAATATTTTATAACTGTACCCGCATAAGTTTGCCACCAATTTTTAGAGGCATTTAACAAGCTAAATTATTATTATTTATTTTTTTACATTTTTGGCATATCCTCTATTGTTGTGATATAAAAAATAGTCTGAAGAAAGTATGACAATGTAGGAATCGGGCTTTCAAAAATGAAATATGTTACAGGAATATTACATTAATATTTTTGTAATAATTTCAAAATTAAATTAAATTAACAGGAATACTAAATTAATATATCGTTTATACAAATGTCAAAATTTAATTTAATTGAAATATTAAGCTACAGCTCAAAATATTTCCTCGTGCTATTAGACTGTCATTAAGAATATTTTTGGCAATTTATTCTGTGTTTCATCGCTGCTTTAATTTTAACTTCTGGGGTAAAACTTAATGTCAGAACAGTCGCAAGTTAAACACTTACTGCAGATGAACCGAAGTCATATTTCAAACAAACTGCGACACGACTGGTAAATTAATAAACACTTCAGATAAAACCAAGCATTTGTCAAAATTACATTTAGAAATTCATACTAATCAATACTTCAAATTAAAAATGCTCATATTTATGGTAAGAAAACATTTTATGTTATTCTTCTAATTATGTCGTATTTTTTTTGTCGGTAATCATCGATATGTCACGAAACCATACAATATCCTCAAAATCTACACAAATAATTTTAGTCTTTCAACGGCTTTAAAGTAAGGTGTCGCAACGTGGTTGAGATTTTTTAATTCGATAATGAGAATAAAGGAGACGGAAAGTGCGCATGTGTTCGATAGCGATTTTTTTTTTTGCTATAAATCGTGCTCCATCTATGAAACGTGACAGTAATCATCGGGATGAAATTACATCAGCAGCAGACAGTTCGTGTTTTCTGAGAAGGCATTTGCGCACGAAGACATCGTTGCTTCGGGCGTGGCCAAGCCTGAGGTGAAGTAGAGTGGCGTGCCAAGGAGCACTGTAACCGGGGGGGTCGCGGTCGTGTAGTGGGCAGACTACTCGCCTCTCACCAAGGTGAATCGGGTTCTATTCCCGGCGGAGCCGCTGCCAGACTCTCGCTTGTGGGAATGATACAGCTGGTTGGAGGGTTTTCTCGGGGACCTCCCTTTTCCCCGCTCTGGCATTTTGGTGCCTCTCCATACCAATCTCGCTTCGCCCTCATTGGCTCTCAAGACAGCCGCTAAAACTTCTCCACTCCACTCTCGCATAAACATCCATACACACGTGCAGTGCCTGCCTTGTCGCGAAAATTTAAACACTTTATTTAAACAATATACCAAAAAAAAAAAAAATGGTAACTGTCACCTCGGCGGGGAAGACTTCAGTTATGTAATCACTTGTATGACATTTGTTGACATGTGAATTAGGTTAGCTATCTCTCTTGCACATACCCACTATACTATTGCCCTGTGTTGTAGTTAGTTAAGGAGACTCACGTGTGTGTGTGTGTGTGTGTGGCAGATCTATCACGGCGCGACACTGCCCTTCTGGAGTCGGCTCATGTACCCACAGCCCTTATCAAGCTACAACGACTGGAACGTCTTCTTCGGCGTGGCCAGCACGGCACCGCTGCGCAGGATGTTCGTGGGTGAGTTCCGAGCAGCACCGCTGTCACGTGACCTTCAACCTCCTGCGCCCTTATAGCATAGTCCTTAATATAATGACTTTCGACCAATCAGAAAATGCCGAAGAGATGATCCTGTCTCTCTTGCTAGAGGACAGTGTTGAAGGTGAAAACGAAACACACCTACTGAAGAGGGAGAACATGAGAAAACTGCCAAACAGTGGATTTACTGACGAAGAAGTGAACAGAAAAATAAAAGATCTCAATAATTAAAAGGCACCAGTAATAGATGGTATCACGGCAGAGATAACCAAAATAGTATGCTTTCGAATGAAAAAAGGCTCTTGATAATGACTGCTTGAAAATAAAGTTGCTTCCCGATTATCTGGAAACAAGGGATGTTGAGAATACGCCTACTATATAAGGGTACAAAGACTCTACCATTGAAAAGACTCTCAGACCCTTAAGTTTATTGCCAGTGGTTTGAAAGGTACTTGAAAAGCTATTAAACACGTGTCTTCTCAGATTCAAAGAAGCAACAGAAGGATTGCTTAGGAAACAATGCCGTTTCCGGAAATGGCGAGGCACCGATATATGTCGATAAGTGAAGACTTCAAGACAGTCGTATGTCCTAGGAATATTCCTAGATGTAAGTTGTACATATAATAATGCCTGGAGGCCTGAGGTACTTTAGCAGCTTAAACAGAAAGAATCTCCTCAAGACCTGTACAATATAATAATAAGTTATTTTGAAGACTGCTTCAGCCAGTATGAAATGAATGATGCTGTAGTACGGAAACACCTTTCTAAAGGATACCCCAGAGATCCGTACTTTGATCCGTCCTATCGAACATTCCTTTTTGATACGTTATTACATCTGCAGATTCGTGAGGACTGTGAATTATTTGTGTATGTAGACCATGCATTTGTGCTGATACAATCGTGGAGCAAAAAAGAGTTAAAGAGAAGGTGGAAGGTACACTCAATAAAGTGGAAAATTGGGGAATAACTGTGAAGTTAGAGTTCCCTGCCGAGAAAACGAAAATGAGCAGTCACTCAGCTGCATTGAATAGCAACCGATGTTTTCACAAATTCTTGGAAATTTCGGGTTTTCTGGGGAAAAGAAAGGGAAATTTGGGTGCGAAACTGGCATTTTCGAAAACCTAACGAGTCATTTTGAGGGGTAAATTGATACATTAGGCAGTTTCGGACACCGATCTCTTCATCATAGGCTGCCGAGAAAGTGACATACTCCTATCCCCCATCCGCTTGTCTCAAAATCTTCATAACTCATCTACTCTTGAAATCTGTCCGTAACAATAGTTCACAATATTTTTACAAAAAATGTTTTTATAATCTACTTACTTTTGATATTGTTATGATATGAATATTGCAACTTTTACGGATGTTGTGCACTCGGTGAAGATGTGTTCTGTGCCACAGGCAAGATGGTGCACGAGATGCTGGAACATATGGAGAAGAAGATGGAGAGGACGCTGCAGCCCGACAGGAAGTTGTATGTGTATAGCGCCCACGACACCAACATGCTCGCTCTGTTGTCAGCACTGCACGTGTGGAACGGCATCCTGCCACCCTTCTCCTCTTGTCTCATGATCGAGCTCCGGTTGACCAACGCTAATGAACACATCGTCACAGTACGTTACCTTCTCTTAGGTTCTCCTCGTGGCTTGGCTGTTCCTGTGCATGCAAACTAAGTGTCGGGAGATCTGACCTGTGTTCTGTGCACTCTTTTAACAAATATTGTCTGTTGATTTCAATTACTATATTACCACTTACAAAAATGAAGAGATGGAATTAAAAAAGAATTTTCGCTGCTAATTTTGTTTTGCAAAATGTTACTCCTCCAATTGTTTTAGCGAGCCAAGTCAGCGGTGATTAAATCATAAATTCGCAGTCACCACAGATCGTCAGTTATACATGTTCTTGGCTTCTGGGCTGTAGCCACATCACTGCAGTATTTGGTCCCGGAATTTAGGTTGATATTGCAGCATTCATCTTCAAAGTAATGCAGCTGCTGTAATAAATGACATCTATTGAGGCTCTGTGGAGGCTGCATTTTCTTCCGGAACATCAGACCAAGATATGACAATGGTGAGACTATAACCCAGAAGCCAACAACATGCAAACAACATTCGTAAAGCATGCGAGCTTGATAAAATCTTCAGTTATTTAACTCTCCCAGTGAAACCTAAAATCTGGCAGTTGTTTCATTCACGAACTACTAGACTAACAGTTAATCACCTACGAGACAACCTGCACAAAGCACTTTATGGGAATGTCTGGTTGCAGGTGTCCTACAAGAACGACACGTCACAGCCGCCACACCTGTTGAAGATACCGGGCTGCCGCTCCATCGCCTGCCCTTTCTACGAGTTTGTCGGCAACGTCGCCTCAGAGATCTTCGACGAGACAGAGTGTGAGGAGAAACCTGAAGTGGCCCTTCCACTCATTTTCCACCTCCCTGCCAGTCGTAAGTAATACCACTGCTGCTTTTGCTCCAGCATGCCCTTTCCTAAGGCTCTGGTTTTCCAAACACATATACAATTCTGAATCAAAAACCATTGATTGCATATTGCACTCTTAGAAGCAGCTTTCACTACACCAAGCATGGGAATTAGTGCATAACTACTTTTCCATCCGGTCAGTTTTCTCTCAAAATATGAGCTGCCGTAGTCCATCATGTTGTAACTGGGTTATCGCAGGTCTGTCTTGACAATTTTGTTGGGTATATTAATATGACTGATTGTGCCCGGTGATTGACAAGAGCGATATGCAAATCTAAAGGCGGAGCTGAGCCACTAGCTAGTGCAGTGATTACAGAAGTTTCAGATGTCACAGCAAGTGTTTAGATAAGGAATAATTGAACAAAGATCTGTAGTTATTGGAAAATTTTTGGTAGGTATCAAGTTATTCTATGGATATGACTTGAGTCACCATCTATTATTTTCGAGGAGTTAATCGACGAATTTTAAATTCAAACATTGCAATTATTGACACAGGGACAACACATACCTATATCGCTTGGCTTATTGTACTATAATGCAGGGGCACAGATAGTACAGGAATGTATGAACTTCAAAGTAAATTACTCATGAGAAGTGCGCAAGAGTCAGTTTATTTTTAATACTGATGTGCATGGTGTAACATGCAAGCAAGTGACAATGCATTTCCTACAATGAAGATCAGGGCTGGAACAAATATTTTCTATAAACAGTTACGCTAATTATCCGTGCACACACTGTAAAAGTAGTTGCTTATGAATGAAACCCATAGGTCTCTCTCTCTCTCTCTCTCTCTCTCTCTCTCTCTCTCTCTCTCTCTCTCTCTCTCTCTCTCATGGGCAATTCATTTTTCCATATTTGTACATGTGTACTATTAGCATAATTTCTGCAATGTGGCAACCGTTTAGGATCTTGTGTTTTGTGTGCTGCCCATCCCGGTTCTTGGGGAGGAAAAATCTAAAGCACGAGTTTCTCACGAAAATTGTGTGTATAAAGATCAAACAAGGGTACTAATTAACTCTGGCAAGCTAATTACTAATTCACATTTTAAAAGAACCTCTTGGTACTTCCCTATTGCGAATATGTATGCAAAATAAAAGTGGTGATCACAATTATTCTCATGAGATAATTTGAAGACAGCTAAATATTTCACAGTGGTCACAAATATTTGATCAATTTATCACTTTCAGCACAGCTGGTGTTCATTCTGAAATATGCAATGAACTAGTAGTTCAGCTCCGCCTTTTATGAATTATACTGCCAGTATACCTAAGGTGCAGGTGTGTTTCAATTTATTGGTTTTATAAGCATGCAGTTACAATTTTCTAGTTAAAATCACATCCACCCTACACATGTGCATGTAAACACACACACGCTATAAAGTGCACAGATATGAATGCACATTATGTCAAGTGTGTTTTTTTTTATGTTGAAAGAGTAAGAAGTTGCTTGCTTGGGTTGGTCCATGTCTGAACCCACTGTTTTGGTGGCAGCCCCAACATCTTGGCTTCCCACCTCGGGTGTACCAGTAGGTCCCGATTCCAGACACGCCCTAAATAATATACCCACATCCTCAAAAGTGCTAACCAGTTCCCTGTGCCTATCTGGTCTAGTTGCTATCTGAACTATGCGGATGGCATTTTCAGTTCCTCAGTCGCCCAGTATCAACCGAACCACCATAATTAGGATGAGATTGCACTGAGCTGATTGAGGTGGATGTTCTGAAGGCAGGCCAAAAGAGGTACACTCTTTTCGAGAGACGACGCTGTTACTCGGCAAATGTCTCGAAGAAAGAGTGGCTTGCTGGGCCTCGTCATTAGAGATGCAAGTCTCCCAGCCCCAATGTTTTAACCGCATGCCCAATTTAAAGCAGATTGCTAGTTAATCTAAGACACCTCACTGTAGTCTGACTCACAATTAACGTCTGTAAAGCTCGCAGTTTACCCTGAAATTTATTGTATGACTACTGAGTAAGAGCAGGTACAACTGCTCGGCAATTTTCACCCTAGTCTTCAGTCAGCTTGCCCAGCATTGTTTGAAACCATGCGGTACAACTACTGCTGACCCTGGGGTGCCCTGACCTGCGAGATCGTTCTTTGAAGCATTCCAGTAGACAATAGTCATATGAGCTAATGTGCAACAGTTCAATACCTTTTCAATGCCTGCCCCAAAAGAAAACATAATTCTGATGCTAACAGACACTTTATTGCCCAACTGCCATCATGCTATCCAATGAAGACCGTGCATCTCTCTGGACCAAAATACTTCGTTGTCCTCGACCCAAAACCGGCAATAATGACAGTACGAGGTAAAATACTACAAATCATCAGTCCCTCACTTACCTACCGCTGCTGAGCGCCAATTCTAAAGGAAGGGTGGGCCACCAGTCAAAAAGCTATTGCTCAAAAATCTAGTAGCAAACAAGCCTCTGATCATATACTCTGGCTCGTATAAACAATGCTGATGAGTATGAAGGAATGTTAAGAAAGGTCGTCCAGCCAAATGAGGAGTCTCACTTTTCCACAAACTCTCCACAAGGATTCATTAGCAAATTCTCTCTCCACGCCGATTCTGCGGAGTGCAAGGCACTCACTGTGCTCTCGTTCAGTGGGAGTGACTGTTGCAAGTATTACCTGGCAGCTCGAAACATAAGTAAAAGTTTACATGAAGTGTGTGTGTGTATGCATGCATGCAAACACGCACTTTGTAAGGTTTTTATTATAAAATATGAAATTTTAAACTGTTTATGCATATACGTTATGCATTATAATAAACGAAATCATAATTAACTCCATAATGCCAATAAATTGTTATAATATGCAACTAAAAATTAGAACTGATTTAAACATATACTTAAAGTGATCATTTACACAAATATAAAGACACTGCTAATCACATTACAACATGAATGTTCAATTTCATGAGTATCAATTAATGTGTTAAATTTATTAATATAATATACGGTTTAAATGTTTGAGAGTGAGAGATTTGGGTGGCGCTTAACAGCTGAGGTCTTCAGCACCGATGAGATTGAAGTGAGATGGCAAAGGAGCAACGATGGAATGTAATGGTGGAGGAAAGTGACGGACCCGAAGAAAACCGCTTTTACAGCATGCAAAAATTTGGGACGGCATAGACATAACGAGAATAGTTTACCTCATTACAGATCAGTGAGAATATTTGTATGCAAGAAGCTTGATTTGTCAGTCATTGAAATCTCATTACTCATACTTTCTAATGAAGGTTGCGTTCACTTTGCATTTCACAAGGCATGACTTTTTCAGTTCAAAGTTACACATACCCTTTTCAATTGAAAGTAACACCTTTCTGCGGAGATAGTTGTTACAGGAATAGTTAAAATGAGTTTTACATAACATAAATATCTACCACTTATTTTTCAAATAGTTTAGTATTAAAATGTATATAAAAAGACTTCCCTGAAACAGTTATCTAGATTTTGAGCTGGTCTCCACACCGACAAACTTAGTCTTTTCTAATTAAAAAGAAACAGTCACTATTCGAAACACTTAAAGGAGTTCAGTGATTCTGTAACTAACTGGTGTCAGCCACACTGAGGGAGTTGGTCCACTCCGAACTGTGAACGTCGCGGGACTCATAGCTTAACTTGCAGAGAGGCGATATTCAAATACAAGCCATCGCAGACGTAATCAGACACCAAAAAACATTAATAAAATGTAGATACAACTGATACTAAATGTTCTATATACATGTTACGCATTTAGCATCAATTAAAAAAAAAAACATTTTATTTATTGCACACAATTAGTCTCGTGCGTAAATATAATACCTGTGCGCGGTTAGCTAGGGTTTGTTGTTGCCGGCTCACGAAGCTACATGATCCCCTTCCAATGCTCACGGTGTCATAACAGTGACAGAAGCCGAAGAGTAAACATGAAATAAAAGAACAGGAAAGTGTGGAGATAAAATGTATGTGCTCGTCAAAAGTAATGAAAAGTAGTGAGAGTTAATGTGCGCGGAAAATAAAATGCGAACTGTTTCAGACTGAAAACAGTCCAGCAATATTGCCGGATAAGCCGTGCTTGCCTAGCGTCTGTTGAATACACGCCAGTGGTATTACACATCTGTATCACTATCGCTATACAGCTTCACTACCTACATCCGATGCTGCATCCATCTATAGGCACTATATTTATTGTTCAGCAGTGTAATACACTTGTACAGATTATATGTGTATGTAATTTTAGAGAACTGTCATTCACAAACAAAAAAAATCAAGCTATATAAATTATTAGATGAATGTGAAACCATCTAACTGAAACCAGTGTGACATTTTACATAAATGAAAAATCCTTTTTATTGTATCATGTTATTTTCAAATGTGTTCATTTTTGTTTTATTTCCTAGATCTCCGTGACGAATGGAAACCATGTTTCGATGTCCAATGACATATTGCCATATCCATGGTCCTATAGTCTATGGCAAGTGTAGGAGAAATCATCGTTTCCTCAAACTGTACAAAGACTGAAAGAGAGATATATATATATATTGCTGACTGAATGACCAAGTGATTGCTTGTAATAAAGATTGTCATTTTTCTCCCCAGAATAAATGTCAGTATTCACGCAAATATTCATGTAGTAACCATGATGAGTATAAATAAATTAAATATTTTATACAAACAGAAAGCATTTAAATTGTTGTTCACCAACCTTGAAATGACAATATTTCAGCGTGTTCGCAGAGCCTTACACAACACACAAATACACACATACAAATTAGCAGCCTCGAACGCAATGTGAGTACAGGAATGTGCTTGCACATGGCTTGGAGAGTGACAGGAAAATACCGTCACGTCACAGTCGAGCGATCACTTTGTGCAGAGCACAGCAAATACATAACAGTGGCTATTACCTGCCGAATTCACGCAGTATTTCAAAACAGCAACAGAAGCACAGCAGATGTAATCGATTTTCTACATTCATAAAACAAAACAAAAATTAAGGTATGTGTTTATGTATTTTGTGCTTATATTACAAGAATCGCACAACAGTATTTGTAAGTTTGTTTTGAAAAATATTTAAATGTTATCTGTCCCTTTAAAGAGTTCACTTACAAATACGTTCACACTTGGCAAGGTGTGAAGCAGCTGCACAGACTTGTCTTGCACTGAAATGTCATTTTGCTATTCCTGTCCATACTTACTACTTTTCTTCCCAGGGGCTACGCTGGGTCGTTGTCGCATCATCGGCGGCCGGAGGCGCTGTTACCTTCGTCGCAGTTTCTGCCCATGAAGATTTCTCAGTCCAGTTTATGACATTTTCATATTCCCCCGAGGTGTGTGCTTGTGTGGCTCTGTGTCCATTCCTGGCTGCATTCTCCACTCCAGCCACTTACCTTATCCTTTTTTTTTCTCTCTTTCTGTTACATTTCACAGTACTCCCATTGTTTCTCCTCCATCACCTCCAGCACGCCCACCTTGACTACTCCTGTTTATGGGAAGGGCTCGATTCTCTGTCATATCTACTGACTTTTCTTAAGACAGACTCCCTCCATGCTCCACTATTTCTCACAAGTTGCCATTCCAAAGCTTTCAGATCTAAGTTACTTGTAGGGGCATCAATGCTGCTCATCAACACATATTCCCGATCCTCTGTCGATATACGATGGCTATTCTTAAAAAATGTTCCCTTTTTATTTCCAAATAACGCATAGGTCTGGTGTTGTGTTTACACAGGCATCCTTCCTTGTTTGTTGATGGACATAAGTAGTACATGTATAGTTTAACAAGGACCAATTTTCTTTAATTAATATTTTTATCTAGAAATTAAATTTCAAATAAAAATTATTTTAATAAATAATTTTCATAATTTAATAATAAAAGTCTTAACTAATTATTAAATATATTTCTAATAATTTTATTTACGATTATTTAAAATAAATAGTTGAAATTAATTTAAGTTCATAAATACATTATTAGACCACTAAACAAAATTTGTTTTATAAAATTTATTATTGTTTTAAAAAGTGTAATTTAATCATTATAATCGTTATTTAAATTTATCAATTGAAAATTACTATGATCTAATAATTTAATTTCATAATTCACTTCATTATTATAATAGATAACTTTAAATTTAAAATGTAATAAATAATAATTAAATATATCAAATATATTAATATTTCTGAAATAAAAATTCAATTTACACAACGAATTAAAAAAGCACTGCCTAAATTTAAATACCACCATGCTCAAAATTAAAAATTAAATACTCACAGCTTAGAAGTAAGCTTTAATTATTAATTTTCTCACTTTAGAAATGAAATTATAATACACATAAAATAGTTTTAATTACTGTCATAAATCAATAACATTAATTATTTAAAATATTTTACATTGAATTACTAGAAAATAAGTTATTTATAATTAATTTAAACTTAAATTAATATATTTAAATATTTTAAATTTAAATTGTTTGATGTTATTCAATTCAATTACTACAATTTATTAATAATACACATTGAAATTTAATATTTTGGCAGTAAATTTAATCATAAAATATTAAATGTATTATAATACAAAATTGAATTTCAATTTTTTTTTATTATTTACTCAATTTTGTCATAGTAAGTTAAAATTTAAATTATTTAAAATTATCAAATTTCTTAATTAAAATAATTTTTACTTTTAAGAATTACTTAAAGATTTTAATTATATATATATTATATATATATATATATATATATATATATATATATATACAAACACACACAACTTAGAAAATTCAAAATAAATTAATAATTAAAACTTTTTAATTCCTTAAATGCATATTTTCATTTTAATGATAATGGCATTGTGATTATAACATTTTATTCCAAATAAAGAAATAGTGTTTTCACTTGCTTTAATAAATTGTTTAGTAAATTTATTATATTCATAAAAGGTACTACTTTTGAAATAATATCAGTAGAATTTATTGAGGGAGTTCGTCAGAAGGGCGTGGGGTGTGGAGCATTGGAGCTATTCGTGCTCTGTAATTCTTGTCTCCCAGCAACCATTATCCCCTTAAAAAAAACAGTCCCATGTATCCTTCAATTCCGAACATTTTTCCTCAAAATGTCTCGCTTTTTATAAAAACGTCCCTTTTTCCTTTAAAAAAAAATGGCACCGATCCCTCCAGCTGCAAAAACGAGCTGCAGAAAGGCTATTTTCTATCCATCGGAGATTTTGGGAGGCTCGCTTCTCGACGGCAGAGCAGAAGTGGCTATATTTGGTTTTATAGGCATAGAGATGCCAAATCGATACACATGGTCCAGAGTCTGGATTCAGACATAACCATCAGCCTTCTTGGTTTCATCAGACCTCTTGTCCACCATGTTGGATATCGATTATATTGGCCTTAACCATTGACCTTTACCTCAGTGACCTTTGCCCTTAATCCCAAACATTCCCAAAATCCCAATAAATTCCCAAATATCTCACAAATTCCCTAAAATCTGAAAAAAAATGTAATATCCCCAAATAGTTTATATTTAAATATATCATTTCAAAATTATAAAATTAAAATTTTAAATGATCCGGTTTAGAGTGTATGGGGGACTGGAAGCGACCAGGCACCATGTTCTGATGTAACCCAATCACCATGTTGGACCCAGGTGAACTTGACCTTAACTCATGACCTTGAACATATAACAGTAACCTTGGATAACCTTTAAAACAAAAAATTGAAAAAAGTGTAAAAATTTAATAATCCATAAATATCAGTGAGCATATTACAGTACTAACTACTACCACCATCTTTGATCCAGATGACCTTGACCTCTGATGTTTAACTTATTGACCTTAGACCTTGAACAAAAACATTTGTCACAAATCCCAAATAGTTATTAGAGTTTATAAAAAATTAATAAAAAATATTGATAGAAATATTTTTATTATTTCTTAAAAACTTGCATTTCCTTAGGTCTCTCACTCCTTAGGTCATCCAGAAGACCACTGACCCCCCTCTAATCAATCACATTATATTAACATTCCTCTCCTGTAATCACTCACCTTTGCTCATTCTGTCGAAAGCACTCTATCCGCTATATTGGTTTTTTAGTTTGTCATTTGTTTACACTTTCAACAGCTAAGTGGCATTGATGACTCAGACCAACATGTTAGATCTGGATGACCTTAACCTTGACATCATATATATATGACCTTGACTCCATGCCATGACATTGAAAGATTCAAAAAAAATTTAAAATTCCAAAATATTAAAAAATGCCACTAAAAACTTGCTTTTCATCAATCTTTCGATCAATAATGCAATCGTCCCATCACTATTTCGCAATCAGCACCACACACACCACAATCAGCACCACAGACATCACAATCAGCATCACACACACCACAATCAGCACCACACATACTACAATCAGCACTACACACCCCACAATCAGCATGACATGCACAAATCTTTCCAGCTATCGTTCCATCAATATTTCGCAATATTTCCACAAATCTTTCACCATTTTTTCATATATCTTTCCATCAATCTTTAGCAATCTTTCACAATCTTTCGCAACCTTTCATCAAACTTTCAATTTCCCCATTAATTTCTCAATCATCCCATCAATTTATTAATCTTCTCATCAGTATTTAAATCTTCCCATCAATCTTTCGGCAACTTTATATCAATCTTCCGCAATCTTTCCAGGAATAGTTTTCAATTAGCACCACAATCGGCATCACATGCACAGCAATCAGCACCGACAATATTTCAATCTTTCCATTAATCTTACAATATTTCGTCAACCTTTCGCAATCTTTCACAATCTTTCGCAATCTATCACAATCTTTCTAAACCTTTCGCAATATTCCCATCAATCCTTCACAATCAACACCACACATACCACAACCAGCAACACACCCAGTAACACAATCGCTCAATCTTTCAATATTTGTATTAATCTTTGAATCTTTCCATCCATATTTCAATCTTCTTATCAATCTTTCGTAATCTTTCCATCAATATTCCGCAATTTTTCCGTTAATCTTTCACAATCGTTCCATTAATAATTCGCAATATTTCCATCAATCATAAATCCATATTCAATCCATGTGTTTTCTCATATGTCTCTATCCATATATAGTAAAAACGATTCACCAACACTCAGAAAAATTTGTACATGTTGACAGAATGAATCTTTTGTATGCAGTCAACTATTCAAGCAATTTTTTGTACTAAAGTATTTATTATCATTCTATATGCAGATCTTTCCATTGATATCCGAGTGCTCATAGAGCCACTTTAAATTTCCGAGGGATAAAACGATACGATGCACAAAAATATAAATAAAAAACTATTTTATAATAATAATTTGTTATTATTTTGTAATTGCAATGTCAGAAGAAAGCAGTTCATCACATCATGCCATATATCCCCGATACTTCAGTTCATCGATGATGGAAGATATCTCAAATATGTTCTTGCAGGTAAATCAAATCGGGTCGTCAGGAAATATATAACGAGAATTATTGGTGCCTTCTGCCTTCTTCGTGCCACTTTTCGAAGGAAACACAATCGTGAAATGTTGTCTTTATAGTCATTATCATCAATGCTGTCTTCATGATCGTCTCCACCTTCTGTTTCATCCTCAATATCAAGTTTCCTTCGTTGTCGCAGTTTCTGCCCATGAATTTTTCCATATGCACATGCGCCACAATCAGCAGTACTGATTGTGGTGCGTGTGATGCTGACTGTGGTGTGTGTTGGTTTAGTCATGTGAGGGATAGGTCTAGCAGGCGTCAGTTGTCTGCTTTAAGTGTGACCATGGTTTCAAGCTGAGCGAAGAAATTGTCTGGAAAAACTGTTGAATATATAACTGCATGGTATTGTGATCAAGGAACTAGATGAAATGCCTTGTTGAATGGACGCATAAAAATGCTTAAATATCACTGAATAAATGTGTTAGTAAGTATACATATATACATACACGCCATTAATCAACAGCTAGGCCAAGTAGATACACGTGTTACCACTATGGAAAGAAGAACTTCGGTTTTTTCATGAAGACGATGCAAGGCAAATGATTGTACGAAGTCCGCTCTAAAGCTTGCCTATTTGGATGCACCATCTCCAACTGCTGTAAAATTACATGTAGAACAGTGTTGCTACTGTGGAGAGATGTTTAGTAAACGCTTCCGTGCTCGGCAACATGAAAGAAACGCCTGTACGAAGAGCCCTTTCGTGAGAAGAAGCATTACGACAATGATCACACACAGTTTATGAAATGTGGTATATTGAAGAACCGCTTTAAGAACTGTAATACAGCTGCCAGTTCTAAATACTGATTATAACTGTGCGACCTCTACAAAGAAAAGTAAACTTGATACTGAGGATGACACAGGATGTGAAGGTGATTATGAAGACAAAATTGATGATAATAACTATGGAGACAATGCTGATGAAGTATCTGATGAGAAGAATGATTATTCTCTCGATGTTCCCACACATTTCGCCAACGAGTTTTCTTCGACAAGTGGTACGAAGATGGCAGAAGCCGTTAATAATGCTCGTTACATATTACCCGAAGACCCGAATTAACTTGTTGATAGACTTAGATATTTGATTGATCTGCAAAAAACATGTGGGTTTCTCACGTATTGTTGAGATATCTTCAGTCATCGATGAACTGGAAAATCAGGGCTACATCACATAATGTGATGAACTGCTTTCTTCTGAAACTGAACTACAAAATAATAAAACAGTATTATTATAAAATAATTGTTTTTCCTTTCTTTATTGTGTGTCGTATCCTTTTCTCCCTCACAATCTTAAAGTGGTGCTATGAGCACTCGACTGTTACTGAAAAGATTTATACGTACAATAATAATAACGACTTTAATACAAAAAATGCGTTAATAATGTACTGCATACAGAACATTATTTCGTCGACATGAAAAAATTATGGTTTTTTTATGTGTGTGGATAGAGACAGATGAAAACCCATGGAGTGAATATGGATTGATGATTGATGGGAAGATTGCGAAAGATTGATGAGAAAATTAAAATATTGATGAAAAGATTAATAGAAAGATTGAAAGGTTGTGGTGCTGATTGTGGTGCTAATTGTGGGGCATGTGGTGATGATTGCGAAAGATTTATAGGATGATGGAAAGATTGATAGGGAGATTGAATGATTGATGGAAATATTGCGAATGATTGTGAAAGATTGGAGGAAATATTGCGAAATGTTAATGGAACGATTGTGAAAGATTGATGGAAAGATAAAAGATTGAAGGAAAGAATGGTGCATGTGGTGCTGATTGTAGTTCGTGTGGTGCTGATTGTGGAAGATTGCAGGAAAGATTATGAAATATTGATGGAAAGATTGCGAGATTGATCGAAAGATTGATTTAAAAAGTATTTAATTAATTAGTTTAATTTTTAAAATATTTATTCTGCATTTTTTTTGGATTTTTTGGGTTTTCAAGGTCTTGGACACAGGGTCAAGGTCAAATATGAGGTCAAGGGAAAGTTAATCCAAATCTAACATGTTGGTTGAATTCATCAGTGCTACCTAGGTGATGAAAATGTACACAAATGACAAACGAAAAAACCAACAAGGTGGGTGGAGTACATTCGACAGAAGGAGCAAAGGTGAGTGGGTAGGAGAGGAGAATGTCAATAGAATGTGATTGATTGAAGAGGGGTCAGTCGTCTGCTGGATGTGGTGCTGTGGGGGACCTCCGAAAATGTATGTTTCTAAAAAATAATTTTAAAAAATATTTCTAATATTTTTTGTACTAATTTTGTTATAAATTCTTATAGCATTTTAGGATTTTCGACGAATTTTTGGGCTTAAGGTCAACGGATACCAAGTTAAGGTCTAAGGTCACCATACTAAGGTCAAAGGTCAAGGTGACCTTGATCCAAGATTGTGGTAGTAGTCAGTAATGTAATATGCTCACTGACTTTTATGAATCTACTTTATTTTTACAATTTTTTAGAGTTTTGGTTTTCAAGGTCTTCCAAGGTCACTTATAGGCTCAAGGACATCGGTTAAGGTCAACGTTACATAAGCTCAACATAATGGTTGAGTGACATAACATGATGGCTGGATGGTTCCAGTCCCTCTTCCCTTCTTATCCCAAACATTTAAAATTCAAAGTTTATAATTATTAAAATAAATTTAAAAACCTAATTTATATATATTTATTTTTTGCGATTTTTTGGGAATTTATGGGATAAATGTCAAGGACACTGAGGTCAAGGTAAATGGTTAAGGTCAATGTCACCGAAATCCAACTTGGCAGACAAGATGGCTGACAGAACCAAGATGGCTTATGGTTAGGTCTGACTCCAGAACCTGGACCCTGTGTATCGATTTGGCATACTCTAAGCCTTTAAAACCAATATTGCCGCCACTGATCTGCCATCGAGAAGCAAGCCTCCCAAAACTTCCGATAGATCTAAAATTGCCTTTTCGCAGCTCTTTTTTTAAGCTGGAGAGATCGGTGCTTTTACTGAGGGGAAAAAAAGAAAGTTTAGTGAAAAAAATGACGTTTTGAAGACAAATGTCCGATTTTGAGTGGAGGGGAAGGAAATTTTTAGGGGCGAATGTTCGCCTGGGAAGCGGAAAGACAGAGTACGAACAGCTCCGATGCTCCACACCCCCACGTCCTTGTGCCAAACTCCCCTATATAATTCTCCTAATAGAATTCACAATTGTATGTATAAAATCAGACTACATAGTTTGCTTATCGTGGAAAATTATCTTATATCATTGCTAGTTGTTTTCTTTTAAAATTACTTTCATTTAAATTAACATAATATATTTTATCAAAAAAGATAAAAGTTTTGCAATTAAAAAATTTAAAACCGAACTTATTTTGCTGTTACGATTTATTTCTATAGTTAATAAAGCCAATGGAAATGCTTGATTAAGATTCAAACTTTTATAATCAAACAAAAAAAAGTTTAACATAATATCATAACTATTTCTCCTGAAGGTCTTTGATAAACATGAAAACTGCTAAATATTTTTTTGGTAAATGTGATAACCAATCTGTTATAAGAGAATATTTATTTTCAGCTCTATCACATTTTAGATATTTTATCCAAGTACAATTAATATAAAAAAATACAATTCTTCATCGATAATAAGAAAAATCGTTATATTTTTGTTGGTACATATATCTTGTGGATATAAGTGTTCAAGATCCAGCATTGCGGATGCTGGAAAATTATTTGATAATGTTTTCCATATTTCATTTGTTTGTTATCAATTCGACTTAGTTCTAAATTGTTACTATTGTATATTGGATACATGATAGAATTTGAATAATATATTATTTGCTGACTGAGGGAGTGCAGTGATGGTGTTTCGACCAGACAGGTTGGTTGGTTTTATGGAGAATTTCATGTTGGATGGCACAGGCCTATTTCAGTGGCTCCTTTGATGAAAATATGTCAGTATAGTGATCGACGATGTCATGTAGTTCCTCAATTTGTTCGTCCGACCCTATCTAGTAATTGAACGTAAATTTTAAATTAATAATGTACTCCAATTACTTCCTAGATTTTACCTATAAAAGGTTGGAACCTTTCAGATCCATTCTATACTTGGAAGAGTATGGATGCAATGATGGCTTTGCTGTGTTGCTTCTGCGGTAAAGAATTTACAGCTCTGAGGAACTTATATTGACATGAAAGAACAACCTGCAAGATTAACAGTTCGACTGTGAGATTTGAATGCAAATTCTGTCAGAGGCAATTAACACGGAGCGATGCTTTAAAGACACATTCTAAAACTTGTAGAATTGGTTCTCTGCAACAACAATTTGCTCCTTTCCTCCATAGCTCTAAAGCTCCATCGCTCCATAACTCCATTGCTCCATAACTCCATTGCTCCATAACTCCATCGCTCCATAGCTACAGCACTGCATAGCTCCATACCTTGCTCCACAATCAGCTCAACAGAGACTAGCACAATTAGCTCCTCCTCCCACCCCACAATCCCTCCTCGTTGCTCCTCGCTGCTCCTCAATCGCACCTCACTGCTCCCTTCCCTCCTCCTACACAATTAGCTCCACAATTGACTCTGCAGTCAGCAACACAGTTAATTTCCTTCTCTACCCACTGTATTTCCTTCAAAACGGCAATACCGTAATTCAGGATTGGGAAGTAAATCGCTTTCTGGTTTGCCCCAGCTCAAGTATGAAAAATTAAGCACAGATTTTGTAGGTAGGCTGACTGATGCTAGGGTATGTAATGATCAAGTAGAGTCTGATGTAGAACTTCACAGATTCTTCTCGAGATGTAGGAAGCCACTTATAGAATTAACTACATCATCACCCCGACCAATATTTCTTAGTATAAATATATTCTGAATTTTGTGCTTGTGGAAGTGGGTAGACTTTACAACTAATAACAAAAATGGACATACACATCTCCCAATACCGAATGTTCACCGCTGCTCGGAAGTAATATAACTTAGTGTATATAAGAAGATATGTAATCAAGCACTGGTATCTCACATCACCCTCATCAGCTCTCAAGACCTCTCAAGCCTTCAAATTATCTTCACTCTGTATCATAATAAATTCATCTAAGCCACCTTCAACGAGATAATCAAGCTTCCATCTGCCTCAAGAATGTGTGAATCTTCTAATCTAACAGTCGATGAACAAACAATTTGTCCATAGTAAAATCATGTTGCATATTTGAGAGAATAACGAGTTTGTCTCCCTAAAACATTAACTAAAATGTTAACACCACCCTCGTTCCCAGATATGAACTTCACTACATCAAAGTGTATTGCTTAAATGAATAAAAGAATATTCCTTCTATATATGAATAAATATATTTAGAAGAATATGATTTTTGTATATATGAATAAATATTTTTAGAATAATGTGATTTTTGTATATGTAAATAAATGTTATGTTTATTTGAAAACTGGAATATAAGAAATTGTATATCAAATTGAAACTTTGTTTCATTTGACACCAACAGACTGTATAATTTAAATAAATGAGTGAATCATTTTTACATAAAATATATTACCTTATCAATCTATGGTCATAACTTTAGAAAAGTTTGTGTGAGGAAGATGTAATTTGTTCTTGGGTGTAACATTTTTTTTTACATATTTATCTTAAACACGCATATCAACCTAACAAAAAAATTACTTGGTGTGTATTCTGTGATCAAAATTAATAATTTTCATTCACTCAGTCTAATTACTGACATAATATTTTCTTCGACTGCATTCTCATATCAGAAACCAATACTGTAATAAATGACTAAAGACTTGTGTAAACGAAGAATCATCCACAGCGCACTTCCCCTCCGTGTTTCCACAACACAGCCCGACTGCCTGTTCCCCTGCAATCCCCTTCCACATGCGACCGTCTAAGCCTGCACTAAGCATTGCTTCCTTTCCTCTCATACTGCAATGAACCTTTCTTTCCAGACCTGTGCTAAGCGTTGTCCCCGAGAATTATGGTGACACTTCCCCCACCCACAGGCGAGTCCCAACATGCAGGGCGATAAGACTGCTGTCGACCATCGCGCAACAGTTCATTTCACAGCAGACATTTCGCACACAGTCTTCGTGTTTTGTAAAGAAGCTATCGGACTATGTTTGCAACGCATTCAGTACTTTTATTTTGACTAGAAAAAATGATTTGTCTAAGACAAAACTTTAAATATTAATGTTAAAAAATAATGTGAAATACTCGACACCATCAAAAATATAACTAGTATACACCATCAAAAATTCTTTACACCATAAAAAATTATGAATATCACACCATCAAAAAATAATACTAGTGTACATCATAAAAATACTTTACACATAAAAATGTATCAATATTACATCAAAAAATTCATTCTAGCATAAACCATAAAAATCATGTACACTATAAAAATAATTTACACCATCAATCTTTTTTATAATTTATAAGTTTAATGACGATTTTTGTCTAGAAAGTTTTCGCGAAGGAAATAAATCTGTTACTACACATTTAAATCACTTGTTGAAATTCTTAAAAATTACTTAAATCTTTTAGAAAATTTAGACTTCTTAAACTAAATAACATACTTAAAACTTCCCACCCCATCACATACATTCCACATTAATTAGAGTTACTCAAGGCTCATTCATCCACCATACAGACATCCTTCACTGAAACAACACATTCAGAATTGAGATTCAGGCAGGGCTTTGGGGCCTCCAGACATGCTTGGCATAGTCTGACTTAGTTTCTCCTTTGTTTTTCTCAATTCCATAATTCATACTCACAATCATAACCCGAATCCACCATTAATACTACCTAACCCAATTTTTTTTACTAGAGTACTTGACCATGTATTCCAAATGTATTTCCATATAATTTGCGAACATTTAATCAGTGAAGAGAGGCTGTAGGTGAGTGATATTGACATGCATCCCTATTCCAATAAGAGCAAGTATGCTTTTACTAGTGGTCTACCTCTACTCTCAGCTCTGCTAAATGCACTCAAACTAAGTAAAAATATTAAATCTGGAATTAAATTCACATGACTTTTCTCCTGCAGCTGTTTATTAAAAAAACTACTTAATAATATGTCAAACAAACAAAATTATAAATATTTTAGGAAAATCCGAATAAAATATATCCAATTCGCGAAGAAATTGCAGAAGTTAACAATTTTATGCGAATTCTTAGAAATTTCGAATAATAATTAATCAAATGTAAGATAATTACGAAAAAGTATTAAAAGTTAGTAAAACATTTAACAATTGTCAAAATATTGTTAAAAGATTTATAATCGGAAAAGTATTTACGAAAAACTAAGAACCCAGGAACAAAATATCGTTAAAAGTTTCATCATCTGCAAATATTTTACGAAAAACAAAGAAGCCAGGAACGAAATATCGTTAAAAGTTTCATAAACGGAAAAGATTTAATGGAACACAAATTAGGAAACCTCAAAACTCGAAGAAATTCTGAAAAAAAAGTAGTTTAATAAAATATCTATAGAGTGTTTTTTTTTTAAAGTCGAAGAATGAAAAATATCATGATAAAAACTGCACGATTTCTAAAATAACTACGAAATATCGAAAAGCTGCAGTGACAATCAATTAATTTAAACTCTCTGGTACACAAATTTCTTTCTCATTTTGTCTCCAGTGGGGAGTAGCCAGTTGAACTATGTTTACTACATCTGTGTGCGACAACACTCCTTGGATAGCACTAGGCTAATCGTGGTATTATTTGCAAACAAAATTTTCAGCAGCCCATTTTTTATCTTTCCATTTTGGCGTTCGACTAGGCCGTTTGCTTGATGGTGATATGCGATGATCTTCTCTGTGAGCCTGTAAAGTTCTACTGAAACTGAATTCACAAATTCTCACCCTTGATCGATAATTAGTCTACTGCTTTGTAAATACTGGAGGTCACATCAACTATCGCATGATATTAATACTATACCCAGCTCAGAAGTTCGATTGCTTCTCATACGCAAGATTTTCTCTTTCTGTGTATGAGACTAACTGTCCTTAACCAAAGCTTTCAGTTAATTTTGACGGTGCAGGAAGAATACTAATCGGTCGCAGATCCTTATATTCTTTTAGGTTGTAATTTTGTTATACGACAGGGATAGTTTTAGAACCGGTTTATTGTCCAAGGAAGGCTGAATATCGCAAAACGTAGATGAATGTGTTAACATGGGAGTACAAAATGGAGTGCATAATTTTATCATTTGTATATTTAAGCAATGTACTCCTGTGGCATTCGTTTTTTCAATACTAATGAATTTATAAATTGTGCATTTGTTGACTGATTCGGTTCCAGATGAAAATCCAGCTGTTTCTCAGGAACATGGTAGCAGGTTGTTATGACCTTTTAATTAAGAAGGGGTAAACTACTTCCATTTAGTTTGGGGAAGATATAGCTCAGAGGCGGAACTTAATTATCTTAATTCACAACTCCACATCTTAAATATTCTTTATATAAAATAATCACCATAACCATTGCTAAATTTAATTTTATTACCAACTCTTAGGAACTGAAAGTGAATGAACTATTAGTAAGTTATTAGCACGCTTTCAAATGCTAAAATTACAAACTTTAAAGAGTTATAGCCACTGCTCTATTGTAAGTCTGTTAGGAACGTCTTCACCTTGATAGTGTTGCCGACGCCTGGTATCATTCTCGCCTACGGCAGACGCAACTTCCATTCTCTCTTCATCTTCATTCGGCGGCAACTCAGTGAGGTAAGACCCTTTTCGCTGCTCTGCCCGCCTTAATATAAGGCTCAAATTGATTAAATAACATTCCTGTTATTCAAAACGCCAGCGGTCCTTATTCCGGTTTCCGTGTTCGGTGCGGCAATCAGGTTAACTATCCTGATCCGTAATTAGGTGTATTCAGGAATTTATGTGAAATATTCCAGTAAGGCTTAACGTATATGCAATACTTAACACTATTATCTGAAACTCTAAAAAGGACTTGATTATCTTGTCTATGGTTTTATTTTTTTTCTATGCCTAATTTCGTTCTTTCATTTTCTTTCTTATCTCGGTATCATCCAAGGTGCGTTGCTGGTTTTGTATCTTACAAATTTGTTAAGTGTGTGCCTATCAAATAGTTCCGCGATAGTAATGTTGTTCCCAATTTTTTTTTGCAGATTGTATTAGTGTCTAACACTAGAGGCCATGTGAGGTTGATCTGATCTCGTATAAATAACTGAGACTATCTGATGATAGTCGCGAATTAATGTATATACATTATGGGGTTTTGAGACGTAAAGTGAGTAAGTAAAGTGAACTAGATTATGTTCTGTAAGGCCAAAAAGTCCGTATCGACCTGTGTCATGCAATTTGTTAATTTTAAAAAATGGTAAGAGCTATTAAGCGTTTTCGTAGACGAATTTGTCCGTAAGTTCAGATATTTGTAAAATAATAGCTAAGTATTTCACATCGGAATTATAATTTTTCTGTACGTTAGTCTTGAAATAACCTAGCACTATTATATAATCATATTTGCAAATTAAGCTTTCAATAGCCAATTCAAAGCAGGATAGTTATCGATATTGTTAAGCAGCCTGTAAAGGGCCCGGAAAATTCACATAATTTTTGTATTTTACTTCAACGAAGAGTTCTTTTACATTATATTTTGATAAGTTATCGATTATGATGTGCTTGAAACACAGTTTATTACTAACAAAATTAGTTACAACCCCATCCCCCACCATTTAATTTCCATTCAACATATCGCAGCGATATATTTACAAGCCTGGGACCTGCCTGTATTATAGGTCATTCATGTCGACTTCACACTTTTTGAATCAATACTTTGAAAAATTAGCCCAGGTCAAACATGCTTAGATCGTTCACAAAGAAATCGGTTATCACTATAATGGTTTTGTGCTGCCATTTATGCTTCAGGACTGCATTATAAGGTTATTTTTAACATTGATATATATTTAGTTTGCAAAATAATAATATTATTTACTTTGTAGTCTATATGAGTTCGAATCAGGGAGAAACGTGGTACGTTGAGAATGGTCAGAAAGAACTAGTAACACTTTAAAATACTATTAAATTAAGTTTTATAAAATCATGCGAATACTTAATGAACTGAAACAGTTCCTATTTTGTGTGACAATAGTAAAAAAACAAATCTTTATAATTCGTTGAAAATATTTATTTTTGACGTCCTGTGTTGCGCACAACTTCCAGGTATATTACGTCGTTTCCTGGTGTCTTTTTTTTCATCCAGGACAGCCTGTGTCAATTAATGGTTTCTGTGGACTTAGTTCAGTTTTGCAATGTCACGTTTTCCGATCGGCTAGCGCTATAGTGACAGGAAAGTCAAGTTGTTTTTGATTTTATGAAATCTAATTGTCATTAGTACACATTATGTTGATTGAATTCGCAGTTTATAGCAGAAACGTGATTTCAGTATTGATATATTTATTATATTGTATATTCAGATGTGATGGCGAAACGGTTACAACTTGGAGGTTGGCAAAACTGAGTGACAATATGCAATGGTGTGTTCCCTTGTTGATGCGTTGTCAATGTCTGATGCAAAGGTTTGTTTCCTTCTGTGATACATATCGAAAATTTAACTGATAAAATGTTAGTCTACGTCCTGTTTTTAAGCTACCTAGTCAAGTTACAAGGTCGTAGATGATGAGTGTTTTTACCGCAGGTATAAACACGTTTCAACGTGTGTCGTGCCAGACGAGTGAAGTGATTGAGGTAAATATGTAGTTTTGTGAATTGCTGTTGGATGAATTACTTTGCCATAGAATGTGTATGTGCGATAATATAGACGTGCGATGGTTATATGTATTAACGGGAACTATCATTGTGAGTATACCAATTTTATTAACATATTCCTATGTTCATTTTACAACTATATAACTTTTCTGGGTGTCAAAATTAAAAACGTGCTAAGGTAGATGTTTATGGCAATTGAAAATTTTTTGCCATGGCAATACTATGAATTCCTTAAAATTCCCAATTGGAAAATTAATAAAATTGAGCTAAAACTTGTTATAAACTGGTCATGGTAAACTGAGCACTGGAACAGACTTTTGCACAACACCTTAGTCGTCAGCTGCATGCATCGTTACTACAAACAGTGACTGGCGCGGGTACAGTTAGTTTGGCAGCACGGAGAGAGAATTTAGTTTGAATGATTTAACGAATTTTTTTTTACTCTATTGCTTAAATATGGGTGAAGGAAAGATTACGAGAAAGTCAGTTCCAATCGTGAATGGACTATAGTAACTTTTTCTTTCAGTCATTCTTATCCTTTAAGCACCCTTTTAAATAAATATTGCCATGTAAGTAATAAACACAGTGTGAATGTCTCACCACACTCGGAAGTTAACATATACGGCTAAAATAAAATAAACCTGTTGAATATAACAATAGAAAGGGTTTTCAAAAGTGCACATTTTACCGTGAATAGCCTATATGCAGAAATAACGTGAGCAAAATAATAGTAGAGTGTTGGCCGTAGGGCGCACATGGCAGCCAGTCTACCACTGTCACCGTTGTTTGGTGCACGTGCTGTGGAGACTGGTGTAATCCGCTGTCCCATCTATGCTGGAATTCCCACTGGGGTTAACACCAGACAAGGCTACCTGCTACGGTCACGGCTGGTAATGATGACCAAACGGTGAAGAGTACTAACACACAAATGTCTACACAGCATTGGCGGAACACTGAAATGTTAACTGTACAATAATGACTAGAGGTATCGCAAACATTAATCCTAAAAGTGAAGGAAAAATTGCTAGTAAAGTAGTAATAAGAAATCACTGAAATTACAAGTAAAATAGGACGTAAACTAAGTTCAAGTTTTTTTGTAAAGAAAATATAACTTGAGAATTTCTGATTATCTAGAGCTGGGCATGGGTATGTCTTCCTTAGATGGATGTTTTGTGGCTCTATTTCGAATGCATACCATTTAGTGTTGTAGCATATTTGACAACCACAAATCATGCAAAATTCACTAAATTTTATTTATTTGTGTATTATTTTTTTCTTACTTTAAGGTGCACTTAAATCATGGTTTCCTTTTCTTCAAATAGGCCCATTACAACTGCTATTCCCTGGGTTCAATTTCATACTTAATTTAAATGTACACACTAGAAGATATATAATGGGGGTTCTGGCACACCGTGTAAGGCTTTGAAGGAAGGTGAAAAAGGAAAGAAAAAAAAAGGGGGGGATCGAGGATCCAGGATCCAGGACGCCATCTTGAGATTCCCATTTTCCTCTCAAAATTTCCTTTTTCTTCCTATTTTCCCTCGAAATTTCCTATTTCTCCTTAAAAAATTTCCCCTTTTCTCTCAAAATTTCCTATTTTTACCTAAAAATTTTTGAATTTCGAAAACTTTGTAAAAAATATCTTTCTCATAGTTGTGGCTGATGAAACTTCTCAATGCAGCTGAGATACCCCGAAACTAAGCCGCATTGAGGAGTTGTTGAAATGAACTGAATTTAATAATTATTTAATAAAATTAAATAAATTTTTATAATTAAAATGTTTAAAGATGTAAGTATTAAGGGTTGTATATCACCGAACTCGTATTTTCAAGGCGCATACGATCATGATGTCATAGCACCATTCTGTCTCGATTTTAATGCTCTATCATTCCATCTTGGTTTCTCTTGCTCTACCATTCCATCCTGTCTTTCATGCTTTATCAATCCATCTAGATTTTCCTGCTCTGTAATTCCGTCTTGGTTTATACTGCATTAACATTCCATCTCGTTTCTTCATGCTCTATCATTCTATGTCTTTTTCATGGTCTATCAATCCATGTTGGCTCTCTTGCTTTTTCTATCTTGTCTCTCTCATTCGCTTTCCTTTCTCTCTTTCGTCTCTCCAATTAATTCGATTATAAATATTACCCCCACTGCCATCTTGTTAATTTACCACAAAAAATTCCAGCGACGCCATATTGGATTTAGCCTCCATCATTAATTCTACTAGCCAACTTTCAGACATCCTTTTCAGACTGCTCCGCCTCTTTAACCCTTATTGACATCGGCATGTGTAGTGCCATAAGGTTTAACCTGGAGAGATAGTGTCGGAGGCGAGGTTGGTATAGAGAATTACCTTTGATCGCCCTTATCGACAATCACCTAAAAAGTTAGGATAGGTTTGGTCATAGAAGCAATCTTTATTTCATTTTTAAAATAAATATGTAACCACTCCGACCATCAAATACAATGCATCACCTACCTTACAACAGGGCATTTTTTTTTTTTTTTTTGGAATTGTGGCCTTTCTGACAAGGTAAATTATGAATGTATGCCCTTTTGTAAATATACTCATAATTTCCGAACCGTTCAAACTATTAGGATCTATTTCATAACATATACACCGTATCCGATATCCGTTACAGTGGTAAGAGCAATTAAGCCGTAGGGCCTTTTTGACAAGGTCAATTTTGAGTTAAGCTATTGCTATACATGTACTCATAATTCCTGAGCCATTGATGATATGTTCATCAAATTCATAACATAGACACCGTACCCGACATACAACATAACGTTAAGATCGTTTAGGCCCTAAAATCTTTCTGGCAATTTTTGGATTATCGAGTTCGAGTCATGGTCAGAACACCTAATATTAATTTATATCCGAATTTAAAAAATTAGTTTCATTTTATATTTCTACTAAAAGTAATTAATGTAATGTAATTTATGGATTACCGAGATAGTTTCCCAGGGGATATACTTCATAGTTGAAAATAAATTCTGGGAAATGCATTTTTATGCATTCACTTACAATCGCTGTCTATCATATTACCTGATTAGTGTATACTGCTCGACTCACATGTTATATGTTCGATATCAACTGTCGAAGGTCGGGAATGATGGAGAATGCAGTTATATGATGTAATCGTGTAATTAACATAATCGGGAAAATCTATACTTGCATAAACATGCAATGAATATTTACTAGGTATGCACATACAAACATGAATAATGAACAGCTAAACATTCACCAAAGTAATGTATCCTCTCAGCAAAACAGCCAAACTTTAACTGTCACATACCTTTTCAATTGTTTCAGAATTTGCAATTAGTGTTATTTATTATTATTATGTGTGGTAGGTATTACACTTACAATATGCTAGCATTCATTATACACATATAAAGTATACACATTATAAGTAGAGAGACATATGTCCGCTCCCAAGGAACTACAGCTTACTGTAATCATATTTTTCATATGATGTTTTCAAGCGAAATCAGCTCCTGCTTTATTCCTTATGGGTCAACGAACCCTAGCAGGAAAAAACAATTGTGTATACAGTTTCAACATACACCAACAACTACAGACAGAATATTTCAATGAATTACTCTGATAAATCTTTTCATCGTGTAATTGCAAAACACACCCATACATCAACTCCAACAAAAACAAGACTACAAGGTCAAACACACATAAAATCCTTTTATAAGCCTACAAACTCATAACTTCCCATAAACCGAAGCTACAATCATCGAATTAATAACTCAGGCATCGTATCCGAAATCCAACGCAATGGTAAAGTCATTTAGGCTGGTTGCCCATTTTGACAAGGTCAATTATACCTTAATACCTTTTGTAAGCATACTAACTCATAATTTCCCATGTACCAAAGCTACAGTCATCAAATTCATAACACACATATCAACCCCAACAACAAACAAGACTACACAGTAAAACTCACCTAAAGTCCTTTAATAAGTATACTAACTCATAATTTCCCATATACCAAAGCTACAATAATCGCAGTCATAACTTAGCAATCGTATCCAATATCCAACACATTGGTAAAGTCAATTATACATTAAGTCCATTCTGAGAAGGTCAATTATGCCTTAATACCTTTTGTAAGCATACTAACTCATAATTTTCCATGTACCTAAGCTACAGTGATCAAATTCAAAACACACATATCAACCCCAACAACAAACCAGACTACAGGGTCAAATGCACCTAAAGTCCTTTTATAACAATATTAACTCGTAATTTCCCATATACCAAAGTTACAGGCATCAGTTTGGCAACACACACACTCACACAACTCATTTGCACATACTGTACCAAGCAATTGCAAAACCCCATACCATCAAACTTTCCAGCAAAACTAAATACTTGAAATCTATATTAATATATTATACAACTAAATGAAAACAAACACATACAAAAAACAGTGATGATCATAATATGTAACCACTTCAAACTATATTACAATCAACATAACACCAAACTTGTAAAACCCCTAATATCAATTTCACAAGCAGAACTTAATACTTAACAACTAAATAAAAACTACCACACAAAACAAATGAACAACTTTCCATTATCTGTCTTCCAATACACATTATCACACCTATTAAATTTTAAGTATAATGATATACAAAAAGAAATAAGCCTTACCAAGATTCAGTTTAACCAATTTACTATATAACATCAATTAAAACCAAATTATGATCCAAATAAAACACTCATCGCACTCAAATCGTGCTATTCCATACTACATATAGCAGTCAAAACATGTTTATTACATAAAAACTCCATAGTGAAAGAATGTTTAAGATCTGCTCTTTTCAAACATTTGATTCGATCCTTCTAGCATACTTTGATCTTATCTTCGTAGCAAGTATTTGCACAATTAAACCTTCTTTCATCTCACAAGAAGCTTAAGATTTGTTTACATGTAACTATATTTATCTATTGCAAAAAGCATAAAACTCAGGCATACATACTGATTTATTCAATACTTCAACCTAAATGTAGGCATGTATTGTTATACTAACACATTCTTTGTTTCAAATCGCAACGAGGTAAATACACATATATGAATAACTATGTACGATATATATTTAAACTGATTCATCTTAAACATTAAATATTAAATAATTCTTTAAAATTAACATTATTGTTCTCTATCATTAAAACTTGATAATTTAATATAGTGTAATAATATACCCACTAAGTACACATGATGCAACAAACAACTACTTTAGATAATGCAAGTCAAAGCATTACCTAACATAACCTATCATAGCCAAAAACATTTTTATCTTTTTTAATTATTCTAGGAAGACTGTCTTTTGAATGGCTAACACATTCTCGCAAACTTCCGAAGAACACCATGTTTAATTCTTATCTATGCAGGGTAACATTTAGAGAAACTATAAAAAATGGTATGGATCATGATGTGTTAGGCTTGCATCGGGAGAACTGAGCACACATGTTATCAATTATCAAGAGTAAAATATGTATATTCGCATAACAAAATACATATTTAGCAAGAATATTTACATATCAGTAGCATATACATTGCGACTCAAGAATCATACAAGATAAGAAGATATTTCTTTTAATCGCATATCAAGTAAATCAACCAAACTATTGGTATAATGAATATCCAACTGCAATTAGCAAGAATGTAACAAGATGAAACCAAATACCCATCGACATATGAAAAACAACTAACAAGAAAGGAATATAACTATAGGTTTGAAAACATACTCATTACTTCATTGCAAGTCAAACCCATTTTTTAGCTCTAGTATTTACATGTTGAATAACTATCATGTTTAATTTCACACTAAGTATACAACTTACCACTACCAAAACTAACATCCGACTAACATATGCGTGATATTATGCATAACTTATACACGACAACTTGCAACACACTACACTACAAACACCTAAACAATATGCCTTTCCATTATCCCTTCCATTAACTTTCTCACTCTATATTCAACTACAATACAGCATTTATTACCTCTCTATATGTTTTGTTTTGTTTTATTGCATCCATAAGATCTTGTTTCAATACATAGCAGTACAAATATATTGGACATATATGTCAGACCACACATACACGCATCACATCTTTCCTCATAATTTGACCAATCCTTTCCCAACATGCTGTAGGGAATCGTCGTTTTGCTGAAACAGAAGAAAAAGGAAACGAGAAAGACTGGAACAAGAAATACATACAAAGACATGTTATGCAATAATTTCTCAATTTTTGTAGTTTAGATATTCATCTACACTATAAAATGTTAGGTTATAAAAAAAATTCTTTCACCTGTTTATTAAAGAGTTTTTGGTTAGAGAAGTAAATTTTTTGAAGGTGTTGTGGTAACTTATTGAAAAGTTGGCTACCAAGGTGGGATGGCTCTTTCTGGACATGTTTTAAGTTAACTGAAGCCATGTGTAAGTGTTTTTTTATTCTAATGTCGCGCTTATGAAAGGGCTCATTTTTCAGAAGTAAATGGCTGTTTTGGACATGAATATAAGTACTGAAAACACGTACTCACGTGCAAATGTTAAAATCTCTGAGCTCTTGAAAAGAGATCTACATAAGTCTGACTTTCTTTTGCCATTCATTATTCCTACAGCTCTCTTTTGCATGTGAAACACTTTTTTGCTGTCAGTGGAATTACCCCAAAAAGTTATACCATAACACATTATGGAATGAAAACATGTAAAATATGCCATTTTTGCTGTATTTTTGTTCAAGATCTCTGCAACACTCCACAGGGCGAAACATGCTGAACTTAGTTTAGGTAAAATATACGCAATGTGAAATTTCCAGTTAAGTAAATTGTCTACTCTTAAGCCGAGAAACTTAATCACTGCGGTTTCATTGATTTTGTCTCTGTTACTGCTTACATATGAATTAATGTTTTTTTTTCTGTTCTTTGTGAGGAAATTCATAAGATAAGTTTTATCTAGGTTGAGACTTAATTTGTTTGCAGTAAACCATGCATCTAGCTCTGTAAATGTGTCTGGTTTTTGTGTAAGATCATTTATTGAGTCTCCAGAGACTAAGATTAGTATCATCAGCAAATAAAATTGGAGTAGTTTTTGGGGTTAAGGTACATGGAATGTCATTTACATAAACTAGAAAAAGTAGAGGGCCTAATATTAATCCTTGTGGGACCCCATGCTTGATTTTTCCTGGTTTAGAGTAGAATGAAGTAGTTTTTCGTTTGATCCGCACTTGTTGTTGTCTGTTGAAAGGTATGAGCTTACTAGTTTATTTCGTGTACCTGAGACTCCATAAAACTTTAATTCTTCTATAAGTATGTTGTAATTTACACAGTCAAATGCTTTAGTGAGGTCGCAAAATATTACATTAGATGGCATATTTTATCAAGTGCATTAAGAATGCTATTGTTAGTTTGAAAATTGCATCATTTTTGACGTGTTTTTTCCTAAAGCCAAACTGGAAATTTGACAAGATTTTGTGATTCTCAAAATGTTGCAGCAACCTCCTGTAAATTATTTTTTCAATTTCTTTTGAAAAGGATGTCGAAGTGAGATGGGTCTATAATTGTTTACTTCGGTCTTGTCTTCTTTCTTGAACAATGGTGTTACCATAGCCCATTTGAGTCGGTCTGGAAACAATCCTGTATTGAAGATATCATTACCAATATGGCTTAATAGAATACTGAATTCAAAAGCGTATTGCTTTAATAACCTACAGCTAATGCCATCATAGACGCTAGATAATTTTGGTTGCAAATAATTTATTGTTTTCTCCACTTCTTTTGGAGTTGGTTTTGTAAAAGATATAGCAGGGTATTATGTGCCCTGTAGTGTAGGAATATGGTTTATATCTTGTTTAATGTTTTTTTAAATCATGTTTTCTACGACATTTAAGTAGTGTGAATTAAATGTATCTGCGACTAATTTAGGGTCTGAAGGTATGCAGTCATTTACTTTTAGGATTACAACTGGACATTGCTCTGCTGTTTTACTTGTTGTGTTTTTACAATATTCCATGTCGTTTTTTATTTTGTTTTGAGAATTCTTAGTAAGGTTACAGAAAAAATCCATTTTTGCAGATTTTATGACCTTACTCAAAATTTTGCGGTATTTCCTGTAGTGATTCATTGTGTCAGGTTTTCTGATGGTTCTGGCGGCCTTATATAGTTTTCTTTTGTTTTCGCAGGAAATTTTTATTCTTTTGGTGAGCCATACATTTTTTTTGGATTTGTATTACTGTGGGTCAGTCGGGATGGGAAACATTTTTCAAAACAATGGAGAACTTGGTAAAGAAGAGAGTTAAATTTTTCATTTGCTTCGGCACTAGTATACAATGTTGACAATTGCTCCCTGCTGAGCTCACTTTTGAATTGTAAGACATTTTCCAGCAAAAAATTTCGTATTTTCTTATAATAAATGCTTTTGGAGGGCATAACTAATATTTGTGCATCGTGATCTAATACGCCATTTATTATTTGGAGACAGTGGCACTCTGCAACTGGGTTACTATCAATGAAAATGTTATCAATTGCAGTCTGATTGGTTCCTTCTATTCTGGTAGCAACGTTTACTATGGATTTAAGGTTGAAGGTACTGAGTAGAATATCGAGTTCAGTTCTTTGGTTTTTTTTTTTTTTTTTTTAATAATCAACATTAAAGTCTCCATAGAGAATAATTTCTTAATTGGCTCAGTAAATGGCTTTAAGATAGGCTTCAAGAAATTTCAAGAAGTTACTAAAGTTGGCAGAAGGGACTCTATATATAGTGAGGACCCCCACTTTTTTTAATTTGTCAGTTATTTTTCACATAACTACGCTCAAACACTTGATATTCGCATAACAAAAGTGTGTCATGTTTAAACATTAAAGTATTTTTGATGAAAATACAGGTACGACCCTTAGTCATGCTATGTCTACAATAAGTGGAACAGAGGGAATAACCAGGAATTTTGATTTGCTTAGCAGAGGATTCATTTAAATGTGTTTCTGTTAGGCATAATATTTGTACATCCAAAGTTCGTTCTGCAGATAATTTGTCCAAGCACACAGAAAGCTTATCAATTTTGCTTATTAAAGCTCTAATATTCTGATGGAATAAATACAAATTACTTTCATTAATTATCGTAGATTTTTTCATATTTTCACAATTATTGAATGTTTCTGGTATTGAGCGTGAAAGTAAAACTTATTTGTTACATGAATTAGGCCTTATGGGCATGGGTTTCTTTAGCCTAAAAAATTTCCATGGTTTCCAACGATTACCTGGATATTTTGAAAAGAACCATTGTCTGTAAGAATTCTACTAGCAATAAGATCAGCAAGTTTTCCCTTGCCAGCACGACCCAGATGCAGACCATGTCTCATGTGGTCAGCGCTGGTTATTTCCTCTAGACCAATTACACCAACATGGCTCAGTCTGCCAGACCTTGCACAGCACTTCACGGCAGTGTTAGCTGTCTGCACCTTCCTTTGTAAGAAAGGCTTGTCATGCCGTTGCAGTGCCTCAGACCAACACATTGGTGTGACTGGTGGCCCTGGCAATGTTATGGATGTCTGCTCCAACTGAATAGTTCTTGTCCCGATCAATGATGTTGCCTATTCCCCCAACAGAAACAACCTGATATGACTTTCAAAAGTCTTTACTTAAGCTGCTTACATCTTCTGCCACACTGCCAAGGCCTGCATTAGGTTTACAAAACGTGATAATGTCATAACTGTCACCCAGTTTGTCTTTGGTGCTCTCTCCTAGGCCTCTCGCGTGACTGCTTCAGAGAATCAGCACTTTCCTTTTGGGTTTTACTGGGTTGTTGGGTGCTGGGAAGGGAATGAACTCATCTTCTTTTTCCTGCAGGTCTGCGAGGACAACAAAGCTGTTGCTATAAGGTGTTGTTGTCTCGTGGACCTGTAAACTGACAAGTAGTGGGAATGGATCACTGGTTTTTTTTATTTTCTCTACACTTACTTGTAAAAATGCTGTAATCATTCCTGACCTATTGGGAGACTGGCAATTCAGAGGATGAACAGATGTATCGGATTAACTCTATATTCTCCCTTGTTACTGCTGTCAACTTGCTAACAGTTTTTGAGTGCTCTGATTTCCAGTGTTCAATTTCATCTTTCATTCTTTCTAGTTCTTTCACTTTCTATTCCACTTGTTCCTGAAGCACAACAGCAAGCTGTTTTGCTTCGTCCAGCTTCCCTTCAACATGACAATGAAAACACTTCCAGTCGCCCTCAGGAACAACATTGGCATTAAATCTGGCACAAGGATAGTGAAACCATCTGTTACAGTGATCACAAGCGATTCCTTCTTCAACAACTAACCCGCAATGTTTACATCCATTTATTTCTAAAAAGAAAAAAAAATGCTGCAATTTCATCTGCTCTGTTTCAATATCTGCTAGGGTGTGTAAATCATGTCTGTTCCTGATGATGTGGAAAATATTTCCAGAAGCCATTGCCAGGTAAAATATATTGGATTAATTATAGGCATAAATTAGTATGTAGTTAAAAGTCGTTGCATAAACAAGCTAGGCATATGGGAACAAATGTAGACAAAATGTAAAACAAAACTCTCACAAATACTTACTCTCCGCTAAATATTAGAAAGGCCTATAAAAACTTAAAAGGTTTCTTTATTTATAACTTCGTACTAGACTAAAGTCTTACTGTATTTGTTTACTTGCACAAGCCAAGAGGAAAAAACACTGCCAATGGCCTGTGCCTATACGCCTATACAAGCAAGCAACAAAGCGACTTTGTTTATTCGTTTCAAACTAATAATTAAAGCACAAGTAAATTATCTAAAGTTCAAAGGGTAATAAAAAATCTTAACATGCGTATTAAAATAAAGTGTAATAAGTTTTATAATCTATCAGAGCTTATCGACAACAAAGAACCACATATACTCACCTACACAAGCCTCCATCAGTATAACATAATCTCTGGAAGGAGAACAACAGTTTCGCAGAAAAGATCCGAGTGCTTTATTTAAGAAGGCTACACAATCACAACCTGCATAACAGATGTAATTAAAGCATACTGTTATAAAAATCTTTTTCAAAAATTCACACACATTAGATGCATTCAACACAAGCATGTATAAAATTACTACTCTACATATCAATCTTCAATCGTCAGTTCTCTAACCTCAATCCTCAGTCCACAAAATAATTCCTTATTACACAAAATTGTTTCTTATTTCTCGAACATAATTCCTTATTCCTCATAAATCGTTCCTCGACCCTCCGCACTAAAAAATTGCTCCATATTCCCCATAAATCAGTCCAATCATTCCTCAACTATCAATCCTCAATCATCAAAACTCATTCCTTATTCCTCAAAAATCATTCCTCAATTATCAATCCTTAAAAATTGTTCCATATTCCTCAAAAATCATTCCTTATTTCTCAAAAATCATTCCTTTGCCATCAGTCCTCAATCCTTAAAAATTGCTCCATACTCCTCAAAAATCATTCCTTATTCCTTTAAAAAATGATTTCTCAATCATAAATCCTCAACCCTCAAAACTCATTCCTTAGCCCTCAAAAATCATTCATCAAACCTCAATCCTCAAAAATCATTCCATATTCCTCAAAACTCGTTCCTTATTTCTCAAAAAACATTCCTCATTCCTCAGGAATTGTTCCTTATTCCTCAAAAATCACTCTTCAAACATCAATCCTCAAAATCATTCCATATTTCTCAAAAATCATTCCTCAATCACTAATCCTCGAAAATAATTTCTTACTTCTTGAAAATCATTCCTCAATCATCAACCCTCAATCCTTAAAAATCGTTCCTTATTCCTCAAAAAAAATTTGTTCCTTATTCTTCAAAGAACATATCTAACAAGTTATCACAATACAACAAAACATACATAGATCTATTTAAACTCACAAACAGTATAACACAAACGCACACACAACTAACAAGACATTACAATTGGTAAACCCACTCAACCAGAGACTTGCTTCTTATGAACCAAATTGACCTAAAATTAATCCAAATTGTTCCAAAATAACCCAAATTATCACAAAATTAACCCAAAATGACCAAAATCTACTCCACAACAGACACAAAACCCATGCGCACACACACACCCTATACACACAAATGCACAGAATGAAGTAAATAACTAAAACCTTCATCACTTGATATCACTAGTGTTTAGGTAAACGCTACATCCATTTACACTTTTCGCGAACATATTATCATACAAGGAAGAAAATATCAAATTTAAAACCCATTCCAGGATAATTAATTAGATCAATTAGATATAAAATTAATTACTTTTTATGAAATATTTATGCAAAACTCTTTGAAAACCATATCCATATACAGTTCACATACAAGAAATAAGCAATGTTTATATGTTGGTTGCATACCCTGCGAAGACAAATACTGGTATTGGGAAGGACATAGGTTAAAACATTCTGCCAACCTTGCTCTATACACACATGATATTCCATTTATTAGAAAATATTTTCTATAATAAATACTTATATTAGACTCATCTCATATCCTACACAATATTATCTTACAAATTTAACTTTGAAATTCACATTACATCGTAATCGTTTGGTACATTCATTTATTTTTCAAACTTCTATTTATAATAAAGTATTTTATTTCATACACCCCATTTTGTCAAATGTTAATTTACAGAAACAGAGAGCTCACCGTATCACAAATCCACACACAACAATATTTACTAATCTTTCGATCAATCCTTACCAATCTTTCCATTAATTCTTACAAATATTTACCAATCTTTCCATCAAATCCTTACCAATCTTGACCAGTATTTACCAATTTTTAACAATCTTTCCATCAATCCTTACCAATCTTATTCAATCTTTCCATAGATCTTTAACAATATTTACCAATCCATGGGTTTGTAGACTCCTTTTATCCATACATACAAGAAAAACGATTCACCTACTGTCTCCAAAAAATTGTGTACAGTTGAATGATTGTTTGTGTATGCATTTTTATATTGGTGTCTTTATTATCATTCTCTTAACTTTTATAAGCGAATGCTCACAGCAACAATAAAAAGTTGGGAAAGATGAAATGAATAAAACAATGGTCTTTAGTACACTTTAACTTTATTCCAAACAATTATGAAAAATACATGGTATTACTTGCATACACTCAAACATATTCTGCGGTATTTATGCTTTACTTGAAATATATAGTACAAATCGTAGTGCGAGCAGTCAAGGTACACTTATTCACATATACAGCATCGCAATTATAACAGTGGAATGCTTTATTTGTTGGACTAAACAAGCAATGAATATGTTCATGACAGCGTGCATTACAACTTTGACTAAATGTACTTCCACAATATCAACATTAATTCTGTAATGATTCTAGAAAATACTCAGAAACCATTGCTGAAGGTGTTACAGATGGCAAGTCTTCACCCATTGTTACCATCTTCCTATTACAAAAGCTTACACTATCATTAGATGATTCCACTTGTGACGATCTACCTTCCATCACAACTATCAAAGAAGGGAAAACATTCATACAGAATGCACCCTTATGTACTGTTTTCACAACAGAACAATTACTTTAAGTACCACTCGAACTTTGTCAGAGAAACAGAGCTCTTAGTCGAACAACATACGAAAGGCGAATATCACCATCTCAAAAATCTCAATATATGTCTTAACAGATATTTGGCAGGTGTGGGACTCGAACCCACGCTCCCATATGGGGAACCAGAGAGTAAATCTAGCGTCTTAAAACATTCAACCAACCTGACAATTGCATAAAATGTTTTATTATAATGAAAAGTGTTAACCTTTTCCTTGGTTGACATCATAGGATCTTCTTCTTATGTACAAAATCTACTGTATAAAACAACAGAAATACAATTTACACCAAAATTTTAATTTCCCAGAAAACATCATAAGGACTTCGCGATTGGGAGCACTCTGAGAAAACCCAAAGACACATTGACCCAGAAGAAAACACGTTATATGTATACTCCTATCTTATAGATAATTATTTATATGGATAATTATATATATCTTATATATAATTGTTTAAGATTAATGAAAATTTGTAAAGATTTGTAAGGATTGTTGTGTGTGGATAGGTGATATGGTGAGCTCTCTGTTTCTGTAAATGAACCTTTGACAAAATGGGGTGCGTGAAATAAAAGTAATTATTATAAATATAAGTTTGGAAAATAATAGAATGTACCAGACACTTACAATGAAATTTAAATTTAAAATTTAAATTTATAAGTGCATCTTGTGTAGGAGATTAGATGAGTCTAACATAAGTATTTACTATAGAAAATGTTCTCTACTAAATTGAATATCATATGTGTGTGTGTGTGTGTATAGGAAAGGGTTGGCAAAATGTTCGAACCTATGTCCTTCCTAATACCAGTATTTGTCTGGTTTATCTGTGGTGAGATCTAATTTTATTTCAAAGTTCTTGGCTTCTGTGAGCTCCAAAATCGAATTGGCAAATCGGCCCTTGTATGAGTCTATATCATTTTGGATAGCTGCTGCTTGATCGTATGTTAGGTTTTTGTTTATTTGTGGTGTTTTGATGGTTTCATTGTCAAATGTCTCTAGTGTTGTTATGCTATGTTCGATTGATGTTATGAATTCTTTATTGAATGGTGTGAGGTGTAGCAGGACTTGTACTATCTTATTGGGGTTATGTCCGTGTATCAGCATTGTGCCATCTTTTAAAATTGGAATTACATCGTCATGCTTGAGGAAATCTATGCCAAGTATTAAGTCCTGTTGTAAATTGTCTAGTACTAAAAATCTTTGGTGGTATGTGCTTAAAACAATCCCCAATATATGTTGCAAATCGAAAGTGTTCGTTGGGGAAGAGTGGTTGGTCTTGTGTCCGACGTGCATGCATAGGGCGCAGGTGGCTTGCTCGAGGCTGCGTGGTCCAGCGATTTCCCTATTTATGTTGCGCGTGTCTTGTGTTGTATGTGGCAACACCGCATTGTGAGTCGTGGCGCGGCGATGTTATGGCAACGTCGGCCGCCCGCATGTGGGAGGGGGTTATGCTGTGCTTGTGCGACGCCCTCATGGCAGTAGCCGTATACAATATCTACTTAGTTTGTTGAGTGTGTGATCTCGCTGTGGGCAAAGTCAGCTGTGACAATACGGAAATATGGCGATGCGTGGCATTGCAATGTCTGTTTATGTGCTGCTGTGTTTGTCGTGGGGGATGTATTCGTGTTACGTTTTCCGTGTTTTGCCCTGGCGTTGTGTGTAGCTGTTGTGGTTTGATAGCATTATGTTGTGGTGTTTGTTTTTGTATCGGAATGTTGCTGTATGAGTTAAATTTTGCAATTTCTGCATACATTGCATGCTCCACTGATTTTTTGGTTGACGTCAACAGGGGTTGCGTGGTTCACATCCTCGTTCAGAAGTTTTTTGCAGTGTAACTGTAGCCCTTTCCCCATGTGTTGTTGGGGGTAAAAGGTATATTGTGTGTGTTTCCTCTGGGGGTGAAATTTCCTCTCTGACTGTATGTATTGCTAGGGTAGTGTGGGGTTTTAAATGTGTTGTATGCTGTTCTAGGCTGAAATGTATGTTGGTGTGATCGAGGTGAGTAGTTGATGACATATGGTCGGGGATGTGGTTGTGCGTAGTGTCCGCATTGGGCCTAGTTGTGGTTGTCGTATATTATGTATGTGGGGTGCAGGGTTGGTCTGTTGTTGCTGGAGTGTGAGTTGTGCGACTTCTTGTTTCAGTTTGGTGATTTCAGCATCGAGTTTGGCAAAGTCGGGGTTTGCGTGTCTGTGTGCAAATGTTAGGGAATATTTTAACATCCCTACATCGATACGCCTGAGTGCTGTAATCATGTCTGGGAGGGTGTCGGTTTGATGACCAATAAATTTATCGGCGATGGAGAGGAGGAGGGAATGCCAGATGACATTAAGGAATTAATGGTCTGACATGTTGGGGTGGTATTTGATCCTGTAGAATTGCATCATCTGTACATAAGATGAGGTGTCCTCCCCGATCGCCTGTTTTTTACTGTACAACAGATGTTTGACTCGTTCTGTGTCGGCTGGGGATGTAAATATGTCTGTAAGGGCTTGTTTCAGCTCGCCCCATATGATAGGATGTGGGCGATTGTGGTTTATACTAACGAATGTGTGTTTGGCCGGTCTGTGAAGGCAATATTTAAGTCTTCGACATTTTCCAGGTGCATTCTAATGATTATTTTCGTCTACTGACTCGAATTCATCCAAAAATTCAGAAATGTCTTCATTTCGTGTGCTGGTGAAGGTGGGTGGTTTCTCGGGGTGGGAAACGATGATCTGTATTGATATTGATATTGATGCACCATTTGCATGGATTGTTCGTATTAATCAACAGTTATTTACATCTCGGCAAATGTGTCTTACTCTGTTAAAGGCTATTTCAATAGTTGGTGTGTAGTGTATGGCTAGGAATAATCCAGTTAAAATTTGGATTAATAAACAAATCCCTAATAATGAATAGTGCAGGGGTGACAGTAGGTGGTAGTTATTGGTGGTAGTCAGGAAACCCTAAAAATTCTGATGTTGGTGAAGTTGAGGGGGAATGATAGTACTCGGTGGCTTGTGTTTGTGGGGGAGTGTTCGGTTAAGGTAGTGGTAAGGTGGTTTGGGAAGAGGCTGCGATATGTTGGTGGTGTATGTCAGTGATAATGGAGGTGTCTGTACTTTGTATTAAATTGTTCTGTTGGTCGCGTGTGTCTAGCCTGTTCTCGATGTCACTGGTGTCAAGAGAGACAATTTGAAGGAGGTTTGTAATGGTTGCAATTTTTTTTTGACTAAATGTTTCTATGCACTGTGTAGTGTTGTGTTTTGAATATGGTGTTATGTATGTTACTGATGTCGCGCACTTTGTGTTAACTTAAATTTAATTTAACTGAGAAGGAAAAGAAATGTTGTAAAAACATCCCGAACTCACACAAAATACTTGGGGTGTTTCCCGCTATAAAAGGGAACAGATGTCCCATCATGCAATGATAAGCAATTTGCACATGCATTAATTTATAACGCTAAAATCATAAGCATTAACTAGGGATAAGAGGAGGGCAATTAACGTGGCTGCGCTGTGGCAAGGTCTGCTGTGCGATTATGCTGACTAGCACATATTGTTCGTACTGACCTACCACAATTTTATGTGCGCTGCGCTCTGGTCTTGGCCACGGTGTGCTAACAGCTGGTCACTCGCTCGCGGGCCTACGCTGCGTTATACACGATTCAATGCAACTGGATTCCTTAAAAATTGATGTAGAGGGCTAGATAAATTAATTAATTGTAATTTGAATACTGTAAAAGGGGATGCACAATACCTACATGCCTCGTGGTTAGTGTGAGGCGCTGCCACGTGCTTTTCGCTGCGAAAGTATACTTTAGCTAATGAATTTATGTGCGCGTGGTGGAGTTTACTGCTTGGCAACGAGAGGGAAGGAAAGACTGTGCCTACACCAGTGTAATGACATGCCTACCTAACACCTGTGACTACTTCTATATTTAAGCTGATCTCTCTTACCACTCTCTCCTAGGCACGATCTCTCTAAATAGATAGAGGCCTACTTTAGGGGGTAGTTATATACTAACGGCTATTAATGAAAGCTGGAATTCAACTGCACATATTTATTACAATACTTTAAATATAATGGAACAATGCTTTAACACAATACTACAATAAGTTCCTCTATACAATTACTTTACTTTACGTGCTCTGGAACTGACAACACAATTATACGAACATAAGGGAATGCAGGTATACAAGAAAGAGAAGAAGTGTAAGAAGTGTAAGAGAATACGATAATACAACGACCCTAGCCTTGCCACGTGATTAATACTTATTTAAGACGGGATCTCAATATCGGGAATACCGCCCTACCGCCTGGCCCGAATTATGCTCACCAATGAAGATGTTGACAGCTTGCAGATGGGTCGGAGCTCCCCACCCTCATGTTCTTCCCTGTCGCTCCGACACTGGTGTTGACATCTCTCACTCTGCCAACAGCCTGGGGGGAGGGGTCACTCCTTCAGATCTTTTATAGCCTGGCTTTAGGAGGTCAGCCAGGCTTGTTGATAAACAGGGGGCTCGCTCAGGAATCTTTATCCCATCCAAGTTTAGCTCGTCTTGTGCATGACCCCCCCCCCCTGGAGACCGCTACACCGTGCTGTCACGAGACCAGGAACCGAAGATCCCATAACTTGTATGGTGGGTTGCAACAGAAAATGCAGCCCGACAGACTTGGGTTAAATAATTGATCCGGCAGCGGGCTGCAGTGTATATGTTTTAGCTGGGCACCGGACCCATGTTTATGGCTGTTTAAAGCTGTTACAGTGGTTGCATAAAATTGCAAATTTGAATATTGGGCACATCCAGAGATTTGAATAACTGTTTACTAAAGGTAAAATACAAATAATACATTCTCAGTTTTTCTACATTTTAATATATATTTAGGAGTTCTGTCTGCATCAATGCAATATAGAAAAAGTATTAAACCGTAAATCACCAGAGAATTTAAATAACTTAACAGTATATCAGAGAATGCGATGTAAAAATTTCATGGCGTAAGGTAAAGCAGTTTTCAAAATTAAATATGTTTGTTTAGTAAAATTTTCAGCTGAAAAACTAGTGTAGATTCAACTTGTACTCAGGTACAATTTAAAGCATTGTATCCAGTGGTGTCTCGTTAGGGTAAGCAATGCAAGCAGTGCTTGCCCAGACAGTTTCCTGACAATGTTATATTTAAAATATATATTACATTCTAACTTATATTTAGGCTACTTTAAGGTAACTTTTCACTCATGCAGTACACATTATACTCAGAAAACAATACTGTACATTATACGAAAACAACTCGTTGGCTAGCAAAACCAATATGTTTGGAAGCGCTGTAAGTAATGCTTTCAGCAGGAAGGCGGTCGCAGTGGTATCCCGGCCGATGGAGGGACGGCAGGGTAGGAAGACCGCCCGGGGAAGGGGTGGGGATTATGGCTGCGTCAACCTATGCTAGAAGCTACGATGGTAGTGGTAGTTCACCAAACTGAAGCAGACATAGCCGAAGCTGACCTAGCCGCAGGCAGTTGGCGTCATGTAGTTTACAGTAACTAGATCGATGTGTGGGCAAGTTCGTGCGCGCAACACGAATTGTATTGTTTTTATTAAATTTTTCATGTGGGCAAATTTTATGTTAAAAAATATTTCACAAGACCTGTACTTTCAAAATTGCTACCATTAATAAAATACAAACTTGGGCACTCAGTTAAATGTTTGCCACCCAGCTCCCCCCCCCCCCCCCCCGCAGGCAGGGAAGGGCAGGGTTAGGGAACCGCGGCTTTGCTGGTCTGACTGGCGGGTTGTCTGTGTTGCGCCGGGACATGCAGGGCGTTCTGATCTCTGGGATATGCGTTCTCTGCGGTCTGGAGAGGGAAACTTCCTCAGCCCGCAGAGAGATACAAATGCTGCAACCGCCTGGGTGGTATAAGGGCCCTCACAAGGGCCCGAGCACGCCCCCGCTCTGAGCTCCGGCAGTGATAGAAAAGGCGGGCGAGGCAACCACCCAGTGCAATGTACAACACCCTACTAGCTGGAGAAGAACTGGTCTGACGAGTTTCTCTAGGCCTCCAACCCACCCCTCAAACTTTTGGCTAGGCTTTACTACGAAATACAATAAGTGACCGTTGCTGTAAGCACGCTAAATAGCGCTAGCGTCGCGCGAGCCCGGAGCGAAAACACCCTCCCTCGCAAAGCGCTCCTAGGCGACTAAACGGGAATTTGGTTCTCTAACTACCCTATAACTTCGTGTTAAGTGGAAGCCCGGTGGGTAGGGCGGGATTGCATTGCATCTCAGGGCTATACCCCTTTACAAGGATAGGGAATCATGCAAGGAGACGTGCAACACGGCAGAGGGGGATTGGGCAGCCATGGCCTGCAATTGGGGCCATGACTACCTCCTTACATAGCCGGATTAATGCAGTAGCAAAAGTAGCATTTGCTACGGGCCCCGCGCTTTAGAGGGCCCCCGACCCCACACTTTATGGAGAGGGGGGGGGGGGAGTGAATATTGTCAAGCGAAATTGTGGTGTGGTGTATGACGTCTCAGGCCTATAGATATAGTTCAAATTGACTTATCATCATAGAATGTAATATTGTGCGTATACCATACTACAGTTTCGAATGTTAGAAGGTTGAGCTGGAATTATAATACCTCAGTCTGGCTCTGCTAACTTCCTCTATGCTATTACGTTCATAACGCTTGTTTTTTTTATTCCAACCTCCATGCCCTGAGCGAGCCCCCACCAGACTTTTTTTCATCTGTGTTTGTGTGCATCGTGCGTGTGCGTCAGTGTTTAACTGTGGCTGTGATTGAGTGGACGTTGCGTTGTAACTCGCAAATGTGGCGCAATTACTCTTTATGTATTCTAATAACACAGTAAGTACAAGTACTTTAACATTAAAATATAGCCCGTATAATAATTACTACGTTTACATGGCGATGTAAAATCGGTTTGAAAACACTTAAAGCATGCAGTATTCACAATAGAGCGGCGGCGGCGCGTCGAGCTTGAACCAATCAGAGCATTGTGGCCATATTTTAATCTAGCCAAGTATGGTAAGTTGAGTGAATAATTGTAATCAATAATAAATTTTATTGCAACAATTGCAAATTATTGTAAACAATTGTACACGGGTATCATTTTTTTTTTATTGAATAAAAATAGAATTTTTCATACAAACAAATAGACGTGTGCTTTTCGGACGTGTTTTGTATACGATAAAGATTAGTTATTTCCTTTGACATTACACCAGACAGCAGCACAGTCTACATTGGCGACTGACACTATGTCGCTAGATTGTGGTTGTAAATAGCCGTTTTAAAACACTCGTGCTGCGTCGCTGTATTGTGAATACTGCTTTACGTTTGGAAAATGAATGCTCACAATCTTCAGTTAAATTCTGGAGAAACTAACTACAGACTTTCCGTTAACACGTGTTCATGTTTTTGTTAAAATGTAGAATGTTTGCATTATGAATTATAAATGTTTGACAGAAGATGTTTCACATTTCATGGAAATTGTTAGAGAAAGAGAAATATAACGTAAACAGGCAGTCTTTTGGCGTTTATTTATTGCATTGCTCGCAATCATAAAATGATTTGGAATAACTACGTAAACCAACGTAGTTAAGAGGGACTGATCCCTGCGATCTTGACACTCTCTATTTCCTGCCAAAACATGACAAACCACAAATAACAACTTCTCAAATCATCGTGCAATGCTAAAGCTTTGCTACCTTGACTATTTTCGTATTAGTAATCATTGGAGAACATTACTAATTCCTACACGCGAACGATTACAAAGATGGTTATATCAACAGCAGACCAACAAAATAGAATTTTTTAAAATTTGTTAAGCCATACACTTATCATGTAAGACCATAAAACGTGGCTTGTCATTTTACTTTACAATCATGAAATGGTACTAATGTATTTACAACCTGAAGTTTACTTTTTTTTTTTTTTTTTTTTTTTAGTTCTGAGAATTTGTCTTATTAATTGAGATATGCAAATCAATTACATGCAGTGTTCTAGAAACTAGAATTGATATTTGGCATATTAATAAATGCTTAATTCCCGTGTCGTACTCGTAACTATATCATGGTTCGGTCTTGGTGCTTGTCTTTGTTGAACCAGTTGTTACAATTATTTATTTTAAATATTAATGTAATTGAAAATTTTTTTATACCTCAAATAATTCCCCTGGAGTTTTTTTTTCATAGTTTCATGTCACGAGCACGTTACAAAGAAATGTTTCCCATTCTACGGAGGACAGGCGACAGCAATGAGTCAAAGAAGCAGAGATACTGCATGTCATTAGCCTTCTGGAAGTGCAAAACTGAAAGCGAAGGAAGACAAAGGAAGATGAGATCAAATTGTGATGTTAAAAACTCGTGAAATGACTAAATATTTTAATTGTACGGGGGACAATTTCAATTCTAAAAAGACTGAAGCTGAAAATATTGAAATATTGACTAGTTATACAATAGGAACTATAGGAATTGAAGAAATTACTGAATCACCTACGACCCCTACGACTAGTGTGGTAAAAGGGAAGATACAACAATTACGGTCAGTGTCGATAAAGGCAAGAGACAGCAACCGGAATTCCGTGAATGGGAAGCCACAACCAGTATCGCAGAAAGCTAGATACAACAACCTGCATCTAGTGAATGTGAAGCAGCAAACAGTATCGCAAAAGGCAAGATACAGCACCTGGAATTCCGTGAATGTGAAATAACGACTAGTGAGGCAAGAGACAAAAAATCGACTGAAATTAACAAGTACTCTAATGACCTCGGTAAATGGCTAAACAATCTAAATGATCGTGATTACTGGCTGAACAAAGGCAGTGACGACTGTCAACATGCTAATAGTGACTTTTATGCCTCAACGAAATTGTACGACAGTGAAAGGAAACCCTGCCATTGTCAGAAATCGTATTATACATTGCTTCATAAACCTACAAATCAACAATATGCAAGAAATTGGTTATGTTATTCAGAAAACAAAGGAAGCCTTTTTTGTTTCCCATTTAAACTTATGAATTCAGGATGTCCGTCAAAATTCTTTCATGCCCAAATAGGATTAGTCCTAAGGTAAGGGATGATCTCTTAAAACAAATAAAATACATGGTAGACGCCAGAATTATACAAGAAGCTGACTCACCCTATTCGGCACCTTCTCTTGTGATAGCTAAGAAATCCAGAGGCCTACGATTTTTAACTGATTTCAGGAAGTTAAAACAATATTTAACTAGGGTACAATGTCCGTTACTTAGAACAGAAGGAATTCTAAATGCCCTCCTAAATTCTGCATACATCACTAGTTTGGATTTATTTTCTGGATTTTACAGTATCCCAGTCAGGGCACAAGACAGACATAAATTAGCATTTATGATTGACGGTGTAGGCCTTTTTCAGTATCAAAGAATGCCCAATATTTCCAGATGTTAATTAATAAACTTTTAAGACCTCTCAGATGGACCACAGCATATAGTAGTACATAGATTATACTTTTATCCTTGGAAACACATTCGAAGAACACTTAGAGAACATATGTAACCGAAGTATTTGAACGGTTCCGCCAATTTAATGTTAAGGACAACACAAAAAAAAAGGATGTTTGCAGAGAGAAAAACAGTTAAAGTCCTTGGCCATATCATCATACCTAGCAGAACATCTACAGACCCCGAAAAGGCAACGGTTATTGTCAAAATGTACCCCCCTCCCCCCTGGTAATGTGAAACAGTTAAGAACTTTCCTAGGTATGATGCCTTACTTATGCTTATACATTAGAAACTACACCTCAATAGCTCAACCACTTATCGAACTCACGAAAAACAACACCCCCTTTTAATTGACAGAGCAACACGATACGGCCTTTACACAATTAAAGACAGTAATTTCTCAAGCCCCGATTCTTCATAAATTCCACGAGGACCGAAAAATAATCCTAGCATGTGGCGCTAGCAATAAGGCAGCAGGTGGGGCCCTTATACAAGTAGATCCCCAAACTAAAGAACGAAATATAATCGCCTTTGCATCCAAAAAAATTTCACTCCAGGAGGGATATTGAAATACGATGGAAAGAGAGAACTTAGGGCAATTAGATATTTATGTGCCCATTTCAGGCAATGCTTATACGGCCAACATTTCACTAACGAAACAGATCATGCCAGTTTAATTTATCTCCGATCCATAGCTGATCACAACATGCACATACAGAAAATAGCTATCGCACTTAGCGAATACAATGTTGACGCACAAATAGTGAAGGGTAAATTAAACACCCTCCCAGACACCCTTAGTCGCATGTCCATCACACCCCTAGTACCCATTCATCATATCATTGTCAACGAAGAAGCGTACCAAATCAAAGAGACTATGCTGACACGTACTTCCCTATTCAAAGCTTTCGCGGAAGCCATTTTACAAAAACCCAGCAAAGCAGACAAAATCAGGAATGCGGTGGCCAAATATGTTTAAAGTCATTGGGACGAAATTAAATATAATTTTAGTAAACATGACCCCAAATAAAAGGACGGAGTCGCCACAGAAATAGCGCAAGAATTTTTTTTTTCCTATGGCCACTATCTGCAAAATCATTACCACATTATATAAAGTCAATATCCAAATTATTATACAGAATTGTCAAACCCCGCTCGAAACAACATGCATCGACCCCGTGTTAGAATGTACTATTATAATCCTTCATTCGGACAAATTTCATTACCTACCAGTTTACATCCAAGCCCAAGAATACATCAAAATTGACGACGATTCTATATATTTTTGCTATGTCCTATCACAGTTAATATCTCCTCTTTCACCTGTGAGTACGATCGTGATCCACATATCATAAAACTTAAACAAGCCCTGCTAAATCCAGAACAGACACAAAATACCATCGGTTAAGCCGTAGATATGAACTCAGAGCCAACGGGGATATATTTTTTAAAGTTAATACACCTCAAGGCCCGTCAAAACTAACACTTGTCCCACAAATCTACATAAATAAAACCATACAAGCCCACCATGATGCCATATTTTGGGGAGGTCACGTCGGCACTCTAAAAACCGTCTAGAAAATAAAACAGTCATATTACTGGGATAATATGTCCACAGACGTAAAGAATTATGTAAAATCATGCCCCACATGTCCGAAAACCAAAATGAGTAACACACAACCACCAAGGCAAATGACTTCTATCCCACCTCAATCCCTTCTAAAAACTTGGGCGATGAATGTGAAAGGTCCCCTCCCCACTACGGCAAACAAGTATATCCTAGTAATGACAGAATATGCAAATCGCTACATAGTGGCCAAACCTGTTCAGTCTATAGATGCGGCTACATGCGCAGAATTTATTAAACAAGTCATTCTTCAATTTGGCTGTCCCGAACAAAACCTTACCGATAGGGGAACGAGCTTCCAAAACGAATAGGTAATCAATTGTTAAAATCACTCAACATAAAGAAATTAACCACCACTTAATACAACCCACTTTGTAATGGGCTTGTAGAGTCGACCAACAGAATTCTTGGGGCACAACTTACCGCCTGCACTAACATGGATCAAGTAAACTGGGACCTCTATGTCGATTTTATCTGTTTTAATGTCAACACAAGTTCCAACACCACCATACCTGAATATCCGTTTTAATTTCTTTACATCATGTACAGTAAGGTTTTCCACTTTTCTTGATGCCATGCTGACTGCATATGTTATATCTAGTCTAGACCTATTTGACAAGTACAACAGACTACCAACAGCCTCCTTATATGGAAAATTTACACATTCCATTCCATTACAGTCTTCAGAGTTGTCAGTACCTGAAACTGCAGGACTTGTTGCAGGTTTTATGAGTCAATTTTGTATGTTTTCAACAACTGCTCCACGTATGATTCTTGATGAAGCCCCTTGCATTTTCAATTTTAAGGCCCACAAAGAATTCAGGGTTGTCAGTAATTTTAACCTGAAATTCAGTTTAAAGTTTCATCATGAACTCATCAATCTTGTCGTTTTCATTTGAAATCACCAGACCGTCATCCACCCAGATGGCTAGAATTGAATTACCCTCATAATTCACGAAGACCGATTTGTCTGTTATGAGTTGATGCAAGCCATGTGTCTTGAGAAAGTCAACAAATCTTTTATTCCAAGCACTTGTTTCAAACAATAGATATATTTCTTCAGTTTAACAACAGAGCCCTGTTCATCTTCGAAACCTTCAGGTATAAGCAAGAAAACATCTTGTTCTAAATTACCGTACAGAAAGGCGGTTTTTATGTCACATTGTTCGAGGAACATGTTTACCTTTTTAGCGTAGGCGATGAGGAATCTCAGGGTATTCAAGGACACCACAGAGCTGAATGTTTCACTATAATCAAGTACTGATTTTTGTTCACAACCATGTGCGACGAGTCTAGCTTTATATTTGCTGTCATCTTTTATCTTAAATACCCATCTACTAGAGCGTAACTTCGGATTTCTTGGGATTTTTTTTTTTTTTTTTTTTTTGCCATTTACAAACTGAAAAACACCATTCTTCTTGAGTGAGGACTTTTCTTCCTCTATGGCTTTCAACCAATTATCTTTATCTTCACCGGAAATTGTTTCTTTGTAGGACAGCATTACATATTCTTGCAAATATTGGGTTTTCTTTTTATTCGATCTTTTCTGCTCTGGTGGATGTGGTTGCAGTTTTCAATTTCAGTAGCTGTTTCAGGTAGAGAGACGGGTGTATACAAGATTGCGATACCAAACATTTGTTTATAAATGTGACGAAGTTAATGACGTCAGGACGTTGAACGTCTGGTTGATTATGTTGGTAATAGATTAAACGAGTGAAGCAATAAAATGAAACAACTTAGGAGTTAAGTTTCCGAGAGTGGCATGACTGTATAAAATACAGAATAAAATAAACGTTAGAAAATGTAACGGGTGAGTTTAGTTTAACTACAGTAATTTGCCAGTTCGGATTTGCCTCATTGTGTGATTTATTTCCTGTTTTATAGAAAATAATACTGTTAGAAGTGTTTGTTGAAATAAGTGTGTGACAATAAGAGCGTATATCTGGTGTTATTCAGAAGAGAGATATTTGATACGGAGCTAAAATAGAAATATATGGTGCATCATGGTGTTTTCGAATGAAAATTATATATGTACCATTGTGCAAACAATATGTTCCACGTCGGATAGTGAAAATGAGCAAGGTATTTCATGTTTGCAGAAAATGGATATGTTTGGTAAAGGTAAGTGTTGATACAGTTAAGCAGAAATGTATGTTTCCAGTGTAATAACGAGTGTTGTAGTTAGGTAATGTTAGGCCAGGATTCTGTAGCAGGTACCTAGTCTTTACCATTGGTAATTAATTATTGGATGTGTTTGATGTTTGTAGTGATATGTAGAAATATGTTGTAGGTAGGCCCTGTTAGGACAGTATAGGCCCAGTATGTCTAGGTGGTATTCGACAAAGTGAAGCGTATAATATAGCAGAAATTGTATTAAACAAATTGGGAAATGTGAATGACCCGTGATAAACAAGGTGTGGCTTAACAACCAAAAAACGTGATTCGTCGTTTAGATACACGTTATTTTAGGCGTCAAGTTAATAAATATTTGACTATTTTTGTTCGAAATATGCATCCATTAGTTATTCGCACACACACGACCTGTGATAAACAAGGTGAGGCTGATATACCCAAAAATGTGTTTTGTATTTTACAAACATCAAACGTTAGCTTAGGCGGCAAGATAGTGATATTGACTATGATACAAATGTGGCATTGCGTCGTACACTTGGGCGGATGGGTCCACGTGTACTTACACGATACCATATGTGGTATCCGGTAGTACAATAGAGCGGATGGAGTCTATCGTATTACACAATACCGTATGTGGTATCGGGTAATTTAATAGAGTGGACAGGCCTTATTATAGTTCACGGTACCATCGTCCAGAAACGCTGAAAAGTGTCCCCGTCCGAAAACCCCCACATTCCCGTGGATGCCCCGTTGAATTGTCGTAGGAAAGGAATGGGGCAATAGAAAAAACAGAATGACGCCATAGAAGCCATATTGGTGACGTCATAATAAGAATGTAAACATTGTGGTATCGGGTTCATAGAAGCCATATTGGTGACGTCATAATAAGAATGTAAACATTGTGGTATCGGGTTCTTAAAAGATGCTGAAATTAGAATTACCTTTGAGTTTTCCCACATGGGCAAAATCTTCCTATGCCATAGCCATTTTATTCCTTCATTTATACCAACGCAAATGCGAGACACTTCACAATATATTCTTCTTGCAGTATGTATTACACCAGAAGTCTCTGGGACCATAACCTGTTATGAATTTGATTTTAGTTTTTAAGTTTACAGTCAAAAACTAGCAAACATATATTAAAAAGTTTTTATTTTACTTCTCTTTCATAGCACATAAACAACAGAGGCGATAACAAACCATTTTGTTTTTATACAAGGAGAAAGTAATCGCATATTAATTTTAATTTACCAGGGTTGCACTACAAGGTGATGCCCATACGTTAATGAATATTTTCCATAAGGATATTATACTGATTATGTAAATTGCGAGTGGTTTAATGTACAGCAAAGAATTTTCTTTCAGAAGGCAGATACAAACGCAAACCTACTAGAATACTGATTCTTTGAAATGCGTTATGAAAGTAAACTTACCACATTGCAAATGACTGCTACAATATTCACAGAATCTGCAAACATTTTTCAAAACCTCAACCTACATAGATTAATTAATTCAATTAATGCATAAGCTATTCAATAGCTAACTATATAGAATGATATAGTATACAAGCATAATAAGTCAAAGTGTAGCTTCAGCCTAACATCATTTTGTGTAAATGTGGGCAAAGAAATAACTTAAATGACAGTCGAGCAGTAAGGCAGTACATGCCACAAATTTAACTTATTCCATTCTGAAATTATAACTCCTGAGTCAGTACCTACAAATGAGATTTAACCTTAATATTTATTACGGGGCATCCTCTAGCAGATTGATGAAATATATATCTCTAATGAAGTTAAACCAACCAAGGATTGAAGGTATAATATAACTTACTTCAAGTGAACTGCAATCAGAGATTATACTATTTCAAACTATTTCAAGTATTACTGCCCAGGTGTAGTTGGTGAATTTAAGGTATTTCATTTTTATAACAAGTAAGGCCTAGGCCTATGAGGATCAAGGAGTAGGATTATTTTATTAAGCAGATCTCGTACTTGGATATAATTTTCAGTACAGCCTATCAGGCAAATGAAGTACGTGTCATGCCACTGACATTTCTATTTTAAAAAATGTTAGCAATTAAGGTGTCCATGATAAAACGAGCACCAACTCAGTGTATTCATCAATACTTATGCATGCAATACTGCATGGTGTCGTCAATTCCTGTCCAACAGGTAAACAAATCTGTTGCAACAACAAGAAATCTTTTACCAGTTTTCGCACGCGGGTACAGACCCATGATGTCGATAGCCACGGTCTTGAATGGCTCGACTGGCAGCCTTGGCTGTTGTGGAGCGTCGCCGTCTGCTCTCCGCGGCTTACAGGTCTTACACGTGACACAGCTCTGTACATATTTCCTGACATCTCCCTGAATCCCTGGCCAGTGAAAACATTTCTGCACATTCCTTCGTGTCTGCTCGGATCCCGGATGTCCATTTTCCAAACTGTCGTGTGCGTATTTTAACACAAGTTCCCGTTTCTCTCTAGGTACATACGTCCGCCATCGCGCATGATTACCATGTGGTTTGGTTTGTATCTCCCTGTCCACTACCCTCCAGTGTTCTGTGTAGAGTGTGGCACAGTGTTGTCGGCGTTGCGCGGCATCTGGGGAATTCTCTTGTGCGGTGTGTCCTCTTTTAACACGTCACGTACACTCAGTGAAACAAGTTCGCCAGGTGGTGTGGCAGCAATGTTTTGTACAACGAGGGTTTGTGTTTCTGCAGTTGGTATTGCACATCACTGCGGTAGCCCCTTTTCCCACTCCGCATCGTCGGTTACCGTTAGATTCGGGCAAGGATTCCTGGACAAGGTGTCCGCGAACTCGTTGGTTTTTCACGCCACATGTTCTACCTTGAAATTGTACTCCTGCAGTAATAACGCCCAGCGGGCAAGTTTACTTTTCCCGTTATGCATTCTCTCTAACCATACAAGGCATCGGTTGTCAGTTTTGAGTGTGAACTGCCTTCCTAGCAAGTACGGTCGGTACTTACGCAATGCATGTACAATGGCCAAATATTCTTGTTCGTTAACGTGATATTTACGTTCTGTGTCTCCGAACTTTGCACTGTGATAACTAATAATATGTTTCTCCCCGTGTGTTCCCTCCTGATACAGCACGGCCCCAATGCCTTCTTGACTGGCATCTGTTTGTACAATAGATAATTTTGGATTGAATCTAGACAGCGGATTACAGTTCTGAAAAGCAATTTTATTGTCTTGAAATGCTCGATTGGCTTGAGGTGTCCAGACAAATTTATGTTTCTCACACAACAAAGGAGTTAACGGTGCAGTGATTACGGAAAAGTTTGGGGCAAATTCCCTTAACCAATTAATTAAGTCAAATAATTTTCTGACTTGTTTACGTGATCTGGGTGTGGTTTGTTTTGAATGTCCCGTATGTGTTGTTGTTCTGGTTCGTGTCCGTTTTCTATTACATAATACCCTAGAAACTCCATTTTACTCATATCTAACTTACACTTTTCCACTTTGCATGTAAGTTTATTGCGTTTGAGCCGTTCAACCACAAGTCTCAAATGCTCTTCCCAGCTGTTAGACCAAACAAGTACATCATCCAAGTACGCCATCGCAAAGTCTCCAATAAATCCATCCAATACATTAACCATTAAGTTCTGAAACGTTGCAGCGGCACACTTTAAACCAAATGGCATGGCTATAAACTGAAATCTATGTCCATCTGGGGTAGTAAAGGCTGTTTTCTTTCTGTGCTGCGGGCGGATAGGCACTTGCCAATATCCAGACCTTAAATCAAGTGGCGTGAATACTGAAGCTGGTCCTAATGTTGACAAAGTGTCATTCATGTTCATGACTGGTAGCGGCATGTTTACGGTTATTTTGTTAAGTGGTCTGAAATCGACACAGAATCTTCATTCGCCATCTTTTTTTGGAGCAAGGGTAATACCTGAATTATAGAGACTTTGTGTAGGTTCAATAACATTATCGTTGAGCATCTCACATACCTGTTGGTTGATGACACGGCGAAAGAAAATACCTGGATCTCGTGGCTTGGAGTACACTGGGTCCTCGTGCGTGGTGACGATCGCGTGCTCCATGACGTCGGTGCGGTGCAGCTTCCCCTCAGTGTGGAACACACTGGCATGCTGGTCCAGCAGATGTTGCAGACGTTGCTGATGTGTGGCGGGCACCTCGTGCTAGAAGTCGGCAAGAGGCAGCACAGCAGTTGTTATTGGTGGTGTTACTCCTACAGCGTAAATAGTCCATCGGCCACGTGTCCCTACGTGCAGACGATTCAGGTGCTGTTCTATCACGGTGTGGTTGTCAACAAGCCATGGCAGTCCCAAAATCACTTCTTCGCACAAGTCCACCACAATGTATACTTCGCACTTGGTACGCAGCTCTCTTATTCCTACCGTTACGCGCATCACACTTTTCGCTTCTCTCTGGTGGTGGGTAGTAGCCTAGTCGTTATTGCTTGTACTAAACCCTCATGCACAAAGTTGTAACTTAGCGGCAGTGTCAATAACAGCGGTGGAATTTTTCCCTTCAAGTTCAACACATACTCGCTGTGCTTTGACGGTGCTGTATGTTACCTGGAATGCTTTTGCACCTTCATTAGGCGGATTGATACGACATGGTGGCGAGGTTGGTGCAGGTGCAGTTTTGCCAACCTCCCGACTTAGTTTTCCGACCTGTTGCCCTGGTAACCATTTCCCCTGTTGTGGTGGAAATTTCTGTGTCCGCGGTTCTGCCTCACGGGTGTAAACACCTGTGGCGGTCGCGTAACATCTGGTAGCGCTGTAGGTGTTGACGTGTGAAAGTTCGATCTTGGGGATTGGTATGCCTGTCCCACTTGCACATCCTGTTCATACAAACATGCTTCGCGCATAAACTGTTCTACACTTGCCCTTGTTGCCTGTCTCGGATACGGCCTAATGTCCGGTGTTGACAACGTCATAATGATTTCTAAAATACCGCACGTCGGCTGACCTGGGTTCAAACGCTTGAACAAGCCTAACTTACGTTGTATAAATTCCTCAATACCTTCACGTTCACGTTGCTGTTCATGGTACAGACGCAGTTGTGCCTGTATAGCATCTCCGTCTGTGTCAAATCGACCTAGCACTCTCTCACAGAACTCCTCCCACATGACTCGATAGTACCTTACCAGGTTCCACCATGTGGCAGCAGTTCCCCTTAACCTGTTGGCAGTTACATCAGTCCAGTCATCCCTATGTATGCGATTCCTACGCAATTTCTCTTTGCACACTGCAAGGAACGTACCCGGATCTTCTGAGTCGTGTACTGCGAAAGTTGGCAGTAATACATTGCGATCTGGCCCGGTTAAGCCCTGTGGCGTCTAAGTAACAACTACTGGCGGCGTGGGTTTCACCTCCGGTGTTGGTGGTGGCGCGATCTCGGCACAGTTCGTCTTACGGCACTCGTCACAGTTTATAACACCAATTAGTAGGTGGTAAACTTCGCAGGCCCGATACAACGTAAATGCGAGTCTTTCCTACACTATTTGCACTGCCCCCACTTGGTTCCAGCCCCGTCACATCCGGTGCATGCGTACAGGCGCACACGTGTGAAAACAAGCTTAGGTGGCGCAGATGCTGCTGCATGAAGTTCATAGCAGAACACGTGGTGCAGGTGAAATTGCAATATTTCTGCGTGGTAACGGCAAACTAAATTCAGATAAAATATTATTCGTGTTTGGTAAATGGTTCTCTTTACGATTAGCATTGTTACGGGCTTGTAACATGCCTGATGGCGGTAAAATCAAACATTACTCTGACTGCGTGGTCAAGTACAAAAGCATCAATTTACGTGAAAAATACATTAAACCCTGAATGAAAAATACATAGAACCCTGAAATAAATGATTGCACATACAATGTTATATAATTAAACTCTTAAAACGCAATGATGGTGTATACAAAGACTTGGCTTCAGTCGGCCACGTGGTTATACGTGATGTTGCCGTAAAATATTCAAACACGAAAATTACCCTTAAATACATACAGAAAAATAAATCTCTTAAAATTTTGTGTAGCAATTATGCAGAAGTTACAATGAAATGCCATAAACATAGGCAGATGGCGTCTGATTCAAAATGCCCGGGTCGCGTGACCTCTCAGACATCTTTCTCCTCCTTCACCTCGATTAAGTTAAAAATGCCACAAGGGCGTAAGAAATTAGTAAAGCGGGAGCATAATGCTGGGGAAAATGTCTGGCAAAAATGTACGCACGCAAAGATTAACCAGTAAACTACATAGACTATGGAAACCTACATCAGTGAACAAAAGTTGTAGTGTGCACGTGACAGTGCCTTACCTCACCAGTTCTCCTCGACAGACTGTCCATATATAGGCATCGCACGGACCTATCATGGTCACCTACGGGGTTCACATAAGCGGAAGTGCTATGCACGTCGAGTGAAGTATTTTATATTGACAATAAAATGGCATAAATTAAATTAGACATTGTTTTACATTTCTATAATTTTGTTACGAATTTCAATATTATTTTAACGTCTCTTTGTGATGGCGTTCACGCCAAAATATTGTATTCTTAATCTCGGTGCCACAGGCACTTTGAATATTCATAACCAAACAATTAATTGGTACAAGCATTTAAAAACATTTTAAGACATATTAATCACTGTAAAGACAATATAACATGTGTTACCCGGAAATTAACATTTATAGGAGAGTTCAAAATTGTGGGCCTCTTTGCGCACGTGCGATACACGTGACACGTGAGCGTCATCGTGAGCTCTAGCGCCGCTGGCTGTATAATTAACATGTATCTCAATAGATTCAGTAAGTATATGTTAAATCACAACAGGCCAACTTGCGGCAAAAAAGTCAGCCATTTCAATAGTGCTGCGTCAAACAATGCACACTTTCAAGGTGCAGTATAGCCAACTATGGCATATAAAAATTTCCTTTCACACAGGAAAACATTAATATGTACAGACTTCCTTCCTTTATGTTAAACCATTTGTTTTATCTGTATTTAAATGTAATGTAACCTCCTAACTTAACCAGCAGACATCATTGATAAAATAACTAAGTGTCTTAACATATTACTTCAAATTAACTTCCTAGCACGTGGTGGGTGATAATACCATATGTGCACAAAAAAATTTCCAATCCCATTTACCCACGTCCACCGCCTAGTATTTCAGGGGCTTTTTAAACATTAAATGTGGTGATTGATGTACCTCCCTCCAATCCGTGGTTTCACTACATCATGTGCATAGGTATTGGCAATAATTGAAACTGTGTAAAATCTTTAAACTGTAATATTGATTAACATTCATGCCTAGCCACAAAACTTTCAAAATCCACTCATTATTAAATGTTCAGTTTAAATGCCACAGGACCTTGAATTGGGTACTCCACCCTCGACACTGCCTTAATGTATAACTCGCTAATGCCACCACTCTTCTTCAAGATGTCGTACCCTACAACCCCATCAAGACTTGTCTCAGCTCCTGGACCCCAACATTGCGAAACAGCTACCCTATAGCAGCCGGTACAGACTGCTTATTCGACCTGGAGGTAGTGTAGCGGGCTCCAGGGGGCCCGCACACAAGCTAAACTTGGATGGAATATAGATTCCTGAGCGAGTCCCCTGTTTATAAACAAGCCTGGCTGAACTAAAGACAGGCAATAAAAGATCTGAAGGAGTACCTCCTCCCCCCAGACTGTCGGCAGAGTGTGAGGTGTCGTCAGTGTCGGAGCGACACGGAAGAACACGAGGGTCCGGGGAGCTCTGGCCCATCTGCAAGCTGTCAACGTCTTCATTGGTGAGCATAATTCCGGCCAGATGGTAGGGCGGCATTCCCAATATCGAGATCCTGTCTTAAAGAAGTATTAATTATGTTGCAAGGCTAGGGTCATTATATTATCGTATTCTGTTACACTTCTTATAATTAACTTACGCTTTCTTGTATACCTGCATTCATTTATGTTTGTACAATTATCTTGTCAGTTCCAGAGTACGTAAAGTAATTGTATTGAGAATCTTATTGTAGTATTGTGTTAAAGTATTGGAATAAATGTGTATAGTTGAATTCCATCCTTCAGTAATAGCAGTTAGCTACCCCCTAAAGTAAGCCCCTAACTAGAGAGAGGGGTAAGAGAGATAAGCTTACATATAGAAGTAGTCACAGGTGTAAGGTAGGCAGGTCGTTACAACAGCCTTCGGGGGTATATGAGAGATCAGCGGCGGTAGAGAGTTATTCCCTCTCCAATAGCTTGCCTCAATACTTCCGTGTGCTGGGACTTTCTACTGACTTCTAGATCTTCAGCAGCCACCAGTCACTGCCACTACCAGAGGCTTCTGCAGCTTCTACCGCTGTTTACCAGAAGCTCCACTGACATCTACCACCATCAGTATCATCCAGACGCTCTCCTTCAGTAAAGCCTGCAGACACCATCATACCTTCTGCTGCAATTCTTCGTGGTTCAGCAGCCGTCCCTATTTGCTGGTAGAGGCCACTACACCCACTGTCCTTAAAAGTAGTGGCCCCCCTCTTTGTAAAGTCTCTTCTAGATGACCCTTGGTTAGAGTAGCTGCGACAGATATTTTAATAGCCATCAAAGTCATTCACCATTTTGGTTAGTCCAAGAACAGGTCGCCTACACCTGTTTACTTTAGGTTACTTCCCACACTCTGCTTAGTTAGGAGGTAGCATGTATCAGTGTGTTTATTACTCTTAATTAATACATTTTGTTCCTGTCACTATAAGGCTTATTATCATACGGCGTCAACCGAGACCAAGTGTTTTTACAGAAATATGAATCATAGAGTACTACTGCAGATTCCCTTCCGGAAACTCTACGTCATACACACACCATTCGCTGGCCACCCATTCTAGACGATTCGGTGGATAGAAAGGTAGAGCCCCAATCACTAGAAATACATCCAAGAGGGATGAGACAGTCAACTCAGGTTGTACTGCTACCAGAGCACTTATGGTGTTGGAAGGACTATTAGCCTGGGTCTGAAGGCCTAATTTCTGTTGCGGCCTCACCCAATAGTGGTAGGAAGATGGTCCACAAGGCTCACTGCCCTAGGTTTGTGTGCCAGTGGCAGGAAACTGATTAGGGTATCGAGCTTGCGCCGCCAACCACTATTGGCTTTACACTTAGCTAGGGTTCTGTCTCGAGTTCACGTCGATCGAGAGTGTACTTAAGTGTCTATGTCTTTTAAGAAAAGGCATTGCTCACAGAGGGAGGAGCAAAAGGCGGCCTACACCGCCGCCAAGTGAGTGTGTATATCTGACCCCTCAGCACTTAGCAGACAAACTGAAAGGGATACAGCTCAGGTCGCCCATCAACTGGAGAGGCCTTCCTTTCCAGTGTTTATGTTTGTTTATTATTTCCCTGCACACATTCGCCTAGTCTACAATTACCATCCTAGCAGAGCATGGACTACTGTCCATGCTCTGCTAACGGTCAACACTGAAGTCAGGTACAGGGCAGACAACCCCTTGTTCTGGAGCCGAGAAGCAGCAGAATGGAACCAACAGTACTGTGTTGGTCAGCACAGTACAAATGCCCACCACCCTTCTTCAAGGACCACCAGTTGCAGCTGGCCAGCAACAGCTTCTGCTGCAGTGACCAAAGCAGTCCCTGGTAAGACAAGTATACCAAAGCGAGCCAGTATTTTAACCAGACATACTGTAGTTCCAGCTGTGGTTAACTTTGTACAGAGTCACTAATTGACACAACCAGTATGACTAGCAAGCCAGAAACATAATCCAAAAGCATAACTCCAGTCATAACAAGAGCGTGTCTGATCTAGCGCACACAAATCATATTGACAGTGTCTGTAGTTCTCTAGGGCAACATACATCAGTTTGGTCCCGCAACTGTCAACCCGGAGCCAGATGGAGAATATGGGTGCCCAAAGACCCGCGAGCAGATATCTTTCGGCATCATCACAACCATCCTGAAGCTGGCCACCTGGGGATGCTGGAAACACTAGTGAACATCACCGGGTACTACATCTGGGATGGAATGAGCCGGGCTATCAGGCAATATGCCGACAGCTGCGAGAAGTGCTGCCGGGGCAAGACGTACCTTATGCCACAACCCAGTGCCAAACGAAGACGCCCACGGACGCTGTGGATACACATTGCAGCAGATTTGATGGGGCTGTATCCAAGGAATACCCGGGGTAAGCGGTACCTGCTTGTCGTAACCGACCTATTGTCATAATGGGTGGAGGCTTTCCCCTTACCAAATCAGGAAATCCACGACATCATTGGAAAGTTCGAATTTGAGATTTTTCTGCGCTGCCCTCGATGTATTCTTACAGACAATGGGACCCAGTTTGCTAGTCGGAAATGGCTCAATGCATGCACCGAATGGGGAGTAGAACTGTGGCCTTCTCCGCCCTACCACCCGTAGGCCAACCCCACTGCGTGGAGAAATCAGGAGATGAAGAAAAACCTCCGTCTCTGTGGGAAATGATCACAAACATTGGGATTGCTATATCCCTAAAATACTCTTTGCCCTACGACGATGTACCAACGAGGTTACAAATTCAAGTCCCAGTCCTCCTGGAACAGACCCTCTGCCAACAAAATGACTGGCAATGGGAGACCCGCCGACCAAACTGCCTCAACCGGAAGACGTCCGCTTAGCTGCCCTAACATGCACAGACAATGCAAAAGTTTCTCAAGAGGCTTACATCCAGCGGATGTATCCACAACCTCAAACAGGCGCCTGAGCCTTTGTCATGGGTGAGGCCATTCTGCTATGCAGTCACTCCCTGAGCAAGACAGGCAGCCAATACAGCGCAGCCAATACAGTGCAGCCCTGGCCAGTAAGTTGGAAGGCCCCTATAAAATAGTCGGACGTCTAGAGAACGTATACTGGGTGGAAGACCTCCATGGACATACTTAAAACAGGCAATTTTACATTATCTGCTGCAGTATTCATTGTTATCAAAGTTTGGAAGGAATCTGTTACAGAGATATGACATAAAACCTTTTTTTATTATTGTGATGCTGTCTTACAAAACAGCTGACAAAAGTGGGTATGTTCTAACATGTGTGATGCTTGTAGTAGAGAGACCTTGGAGGACAGCCATGCACGAATGGTAAATGAGCTTGCAAATGTCCTTCAGACACAGTTGTTAATTGTAGCCCTTATGGCAAAACAGGCGCATACAGTGTTCCTAGTAAATCATAGATCAATGTAGATCACATAAATTACCCGCAGTCTTGATTTACCCTGTGAATTTAAAGAGGAAGTTAACCACTTTGGCTTCACTGTAGTCAGTAAAGATGGATATAATTTAGCTATCCCTATCAGTTTATTATTACTTATAAATAAGCTCTTGTCAAATATTTAAAGATAGCCTTTATGTGGAAATGAAAAGTACTGCATTTACCCGAAAGGAAGATGACGCTGAATCTAAAACGACCCCTTCCTAAAAAAATATTTTGTGGTTAAAATGATTTGTGTTGGAAGTATTTTTGCATTAATTTATGACAAACCCTTCAAGAAGAAATGCTATTATATGAATAATGTGATATATTTTATTTACTTTTATAGAAAAGTTAATCACAATGAAATAGGAGTGTCTAACCTGGCTGTATGGTAGCAGCATCTTTCTTACACTGTAAAACTTTTGTGGGTGTTATATTCGTGTCTTGAACCATTTTGCTTCCCAGCAAAGCGCTTCCTCTTTGGAGGAGGCGGATGTCAGATAAGGGGACCCTTGTCAAAGTTGACACGTACAGTCTCTACACTACAAAAATACGTACAACCATAGGGGGCACATTAATTAAGCATGAAAAGTCTTTGTCAAAATCCTCTGTCTCATGGCACGCCAATTTTGGATTAACAGCTTCCTAAGTAAAAAAAAATATAAATAGAATCCTGTAGTAAAGTTGTGCATGTCACACAAACGTAAATACTGAACTAGCAGTGTCACACATTTATGGTATTTGTGGTCCTAGTTTTTGAATTGAAGAGGACCCCGAATAGTAAGCGAACCCTTATTTTTTCTATTCCTTTGCTGTCAAAAAAAAACCTAGTCTTCCTTTACGGTAAATACAGTACCTATATTTAGGAAAGATGCAGATTGGAAGTGGTATGATTTTGTAGCAGTCCCTTTTCAGTGGAAAAATCTGTTTGTGTACTGCATCATGAGACTACCTTTATTGCTGTAAATAGAGACAGTAGTGACCATTAGAGGTAGAGGCTTTGCAAAATTGCAGATCCTACCCAGACCATCTTTTTGTTTTGTGCCCAGATATTCAGGTGACACTGTAACAGGAGCCTTATGCTCGGAAGCAGTTTTTCATGGGTCTACTGCTGAAAGACTGGTAGAAGCATGTTCCTTTAATTGTCAGACTGGTTCCTGCTTGCTTATTCCTCAGGTAGGACCCGATAGATAGGTTCTGAGAAATGCCAGAGGCAAACTACAACTAAAGTGTAGCTACTATTAGTAACAATGAAACTAGGATGTTAGACAACAGTGAGTATCCATGTGCTATTAATGTAGTAGTACTATATTATTGTAGGTTATTTTTAAATGAGGAAGTTTGAATCATTGAAATGTACTTGTGCGAATACACCACACAAACTGAGTTTGAAATTATTAATGTAATTCCAGCAACCTGGTCAAAATTTAAAAAGTTGTATTTTTCTGCTCACCCAACGTCCACTCAAACCATTTTTCCTTCACTAATGATTGTCTTGAAGAAAATTGTCCCTCTTCCATACCTCATTTGAATATCACCTTGGACACCAGTACTGGTTTTTACTCTACCTATGTTATGTATTCATTTATACATACATACATACCCTTGCAATTAGGCTACCGCCCGGTGGCGAGCTCTCTCACCTCTCCTTCACCCAACCAACTCCTTTTCCACTCCCTTCCTGAACTTACCAACCCCTCTCACAGATACCAATTCCTCCCTCAACACACCACTCCCTCACAGACCTCACAAGCATGGACTGCCTACCTCGCTTCGTTCTCCTCCACATCCTCTGAAGCTTCTCACTGTTGTTTCCTCTTCCTCTAAACACCCCCTTACTTAGCTTGCAGTGTAGCCCTCCCCATCCTCCCTCTTCATTCACCATCATGTACATCCTGACTAGCTGTTCAACTTTCCTCCTGTCCCTCAATGAGCCTTGCTGCCATTCTCTGCACCTTTTCCAGTTCTCGCACCTCCACCTCCACATATTGGTCCCATACTGCTGCAGCATATTCTAACATTGGCCGTACCATTGTGCCAAACGCCTTCTTCACCTCACAGCTGACTCCTTTCAGCACCCTTCCCAGCATACCCAGAGCCCTTCTTCCCTTTGCAACCACCCTCTTTACCTGTTTTTTCCATCTGAGGTGTCCTTGCAGTACAATCCCTAGATACTTATATTCTGCTGCTTCTTCTATCTCTTGTCCCTCCCAACTGTACATGTCCCTGCTTATCAACTTCTTCCTTGTGAACATCACTACCTTAGTTTTTCTTACATTTATCTTCATTTTATTTTTCCTGGTCTACAACCATATCTTATCAATGTCCGCCTGCAAATTTCCGCCCCCTTCTCCCACTTCAGCACACACAACACAATCGCCTGCAAACAATCATATTTTCCCCCTAATCCCCAAACCTCTTATTATGCTGGAGACCCCTATTGGTTATGAGAATTTTTGGATTTGAAACCTGCCAAGTATTTCATTGGGCTAGGTGTGCTTCCCAGAACACAGACTGTGCATTTTGACACTATTCTAGGTCTAGTGATAGGGTCAACTATCATGATTATTTTGTTGACTATGATGTTTGCACTGTCTTTGTTGTGGAAATTTTTAGGCCTAAAGAGAAAGAAGAGAGGGAGTTGACTCCAGAGGAACAGAGAGGTTCCCGTATGGGACCCTAAGTGGATTGTATTCAATCAAGTGGCTAGGTTAGAGCCACCATAAGGAAGGCAGATGGCCAAAGAGTCAAGTTATGGTTGTCGCTAGTTGACAATCCCTGAAAAAAATTTATTTAAAAAAAATTCATAGAATGTTATGTTCTGTGAGAGGTTAAAGTGGCAGTTTTTTTTGTCTGTGTTTTGTTGTTTGAAAGTTTTGTCCATAATTGTTTTTATACCATGGTGGAAGTACAAGTGTAGGTGAGAAAGATGAAAAAACTTTAGAGGTAAAGTGTATTCAGAGAGGCCAAGGCTTTGAGTTGAGTAAGAGTTAACAGTATGTTGAGACACAGACAGTGATTTGCTGTGAATATAAACATTGTGTTTGGTAGCCATCATATTTTAACCAAACATTGCTTGGATAGCAGAGCAAGCCATAAAGATTTTGCACATAAAAGTAGTGAGAAAAAAACCATTTTTTTTGTCAAGACGTAAATAAACTAAAGTTGTAAATTTTATAGGTCTATACAAGTTGACGATTAAGGAGACATAAAATCTTCCGTTTGTTTCTCTTGAGAAACAAAAGGCATCATCAGAAAACGTAAAATTTAGTTTTGGGGTTATAATCTTTTATGTAAGAATTATTTTAAACCTTAGTTTGGTCATCAATATAGTCGAGGGGAGAATTTGGTGTGCCGCTGACTAAGAGGATATGTATAAATAAACTTAAGGTACAGTTCTAGATCTAGAGGTTTTGAATACTTTTGTTGATAGAAATTTGAATTTTTGAATATTTTTTTTTTTAACTTGTTGGGGTTAACTTTTTTTTGGTATAAGTCTAATGGGTGGGAGAGATCAGATTAAACGCTTCATCCCTACTTCAAGCTGCCAGTCCCATGAAGAAATGGACACGGTTTCTTAGTGAACTTCAATTGGCTGAGTGCATGCGATTCAACAAAAATTGTGACTGTAGTAAGGACCTTCAAGACCTCAGTACAAGATCAGTGCTAGTTACAAAAAAAGGACGAGGGGCGGTTCCTTTGTTTTGTTTGGGGAATAATGAACTGGACTGTGCTGAGTCTACTAAGATGCCCCGACAGTAAGATTTTGAGGGTGTAAAGAGTGATGGTCTCTTTACTTGGGAGCAGAAGTAGTCACCTGATGCCTGCCTTTGATGTCTCCAGTTTTTGAGAGGCAGCTGTGTTGAAGAACCTTGTTGGGAGGTGTCCCAGCTGCCATCCTTGGGTGCTGGAGCACCCAGTACTGGCAGAGGCTCCCCAGTCATCGAAGAGGCGACAACAAGATTACCCCTCTTTCTGTTCAACCCTGTGACCCAAGTTCCTATCTGCAGAAGTTAACTCCGGTGGGGCAGTTGTGCTATGATGCCCGTACTCCTGAGCCCTGGTGGGCTTAGTTCCAACCCTTTTGCCTGGCATGGCTGAACTTGGAGAGGCGAGCTATTGGTCCTGATGTCGAGAAGAAGACCTCACTACTTCTTCACTGTGTGCATGTGCACGTGTGTGTGTGTGTGTAAAAGACTTGAGAAGGCTGAGGCTATCCTTATGCCGGCTAGTGGATTGACCAGCCCAGAAGACAGTTGTGTGTATGTACATGTGTTGCTTGAACTGTGGACTGAGATTGTCCTTCTGTAGTTTAGGAAAATTTAGTAATACATTTAGATAGGATAAGCTGTGAAATGTGGGTGGATCGCTTTAAATTTCTTTGCTGAACAGGATTTCTGTGTATTTTATCTAGTTAGAAGAACAGCTAGAACCTTGCTTCTACTTAAGATTATGAAACAAAAAGAGAAGACGTTGAAATGAGTATAAGTTCAGGCGTCATTAATTTTGATCCAGAAGGTGAACTGGAAACTCCTATTGTAATTTGTCGTGCCTGATGCTGGTCCAATGTTGTTTCAGTCTCTACAAAGGCCCAAAAAGAGCAGCTCATCGTGTGGCAGCTGGCCATGCTGTATGCAGTCTTGGATCTCCTTCCCTGCCTTCTCAGCCAGCCGACCCACTCTACAAGGATGCAAAATTGGTTCCTTATAGACTTAGATATATAAATATATATTTGTTTTTGTGTTTTGCTGCATACATAGTTAAGCTGTAAGAACTACCTACTATTGCCAACTCAGAACCCATTGAAAAGAGAAAGTCTAAGTTAATGTCGTGGACAATTTTTTTAAATGATAACATATAAAAAATGGAATGAGGAGTGGGTAGGAGATTGATTTCCTATAGGTTAGAAAGGACCATCAGGATTTGGAGGCCCTCACTAGAAGATGAAGCAGAAGAAAAACTTGCTTAATTGTTCTCTTGTCTGCTTTTTTGTGTTAACAATAAATAATCAAAATATATTTAAAAAATTTAAAACTTCAAACACCTACATCTTGTGAAATTAATGATATTAAAAATTTAATATTTATTTATTTATTCATCTTTGTAATCAAAATTTATTTGTGGGCGTCCACAAATCACTACATAACGGCAGATATTACGATGCAAAAATCTTGATTAAATTTTTTTTAAGTAGCCCTATATTTTTTTGTTTGGTCATTTTTAAAAAAAAAATTTGGGGGAATTAATTTTTTTGTATTGTGGAAGAATTCTCGTTTTTTTTGTTGGTACGGGACACTTTTTTTTAACATAGTTTCTTTGAGGAGTTAAGGATATTGGTTTCAGCTAATTGTTCCCGAGAGATTTTTCAATGTTGTTCCACGACAATTGCAGTCGAGAATTCTAGAAGCCGAGCTGCAGGATTTAATTTTTTCTGTGATTGAGTTATCAAGAAATACACAATATACCTTACATCGTTGAAATTTTTTGAGAGGTTTCTAAACTTTTTTTTTGCCCTGAAAGTTTACTGCTTGAGTTCTGGGGCTGTTGCAGACAGCGGTTGTTTGTGCTTCAGCAGCCGCAAGCTTGGCGGTGTTGCCGGGGGTGAGAGGAAGGCAATGTGCTAGTACAGCAGAGTTTATGTAGACAACTGAGGGGTAAAGAGGGTGTCATGGTGAGGAGATTTTTGCCGACTAGTTGTTAATATGGCAAATCCGTGTCTCCTGAATGGCTGCGGCCAGTGGCATGACCAGTGATGTATGGCAAGGTCAGGCATGGCAAGGAGGTTGTTGTGGTGGAGATGGCAACCTAGACGGATGTGTTTTTCGGAGGTATGTGGCTTGGAGGAAGCTGTTGAGAATCGTCTAAAGATGAGCCAAGTACTTGAATAATTGGTTTTGTCTTGATTGATCAGGACATTCTTTCCTGACTTCAGGAAGAACGGCCCTGGTCAATCTTATAAATAATCCTGGTTAGAGGTAGTTAGGGGTCTTAGTCATTGAGAGAGTAGCATGGGGAAGAGACGAGAGAGAGAGCAGCTAGCAGTAAGTTGAAGTTGTCGAGTGTTAAGTCATAAATAAGTTGAGAGGTATTGAAGTGTAGGAGTGTGCTAAGACTTAGTTACGTTTATTAGAGTTAAGATTTTATTTGAGGGTTGGATCATGAGGATTGGTACCATGTTTATTTTTTGTTGTTTTGTTTAGGATCAGTAGCCTTAGCCTCGTAACTTTTAGTCTTTGTTTATTTTTAACTTTTACATGCAGTTTTCAGACAATTACTGGCCAATCAATGAGATAGGTTACCTGTTACATTCTTTTATTTATTGGTCAAGTATAAAATACATTTAGACTGGAAGCTGAGAGACAGGTTAATACATTTTGAAAAAGGTTTACTAATATGTGCATTTATTTTATTTATTCCTAGTTTTCTTTCATTGAGGTCTATTCTGAATGCTTGTGTTAACTTAACCTCCAATGCTGACATCCCTTCAAAGTATTTGAAGAATTAGCAATAGTACTTCCTAATGTTGTTAGTTGGTCATTTTAAACTTTGAGACATCCTGTTGACAGTTCTTGTGATGAGATTATTAAATTTAGTTTTCTTTAAGAGTCGAAGCTGAATTCTGGTTTGGATTGTGCTATACGATTATTGAAAAGTAAACAGTTAAACTAATTGTTTCCCGTTTCAAATATCATTGTTTATTTTTATAAAAAGAGGTTTGATGTCTTCAGTTTGTCTTAGTAATTAAATGTTTTTTTTTTCTTTGAAGGCTATTTTGACAACACTATAAGATTAATTTTTACTTATTGTTGATGCAGATTCTTACAGCACCTTAAACCAATAACAATCTTCTTTAAAAAACAGGACAATTACTACTCCAAGAATACTCATTGAATTTTATTGTAGTAACAACTCTCTTTTCACATTTTTCTCTTTGTTTATTCACTTCTCTAAATTGTAATATATTTATAGTTTACAAATTTTGTTACTTGTTATCTAGAGTTTATTAATTGTTATTTACAGCATTATCTGTTGTCTTCTTTTTTTAAACATGGAGTTGTTAAATTAATCGGCAAATAGATGTTTATTTTTATAATTTATAAGTAATGAATAAATACTCAGCAATAAGATATAACTGAGAGTTTAGTGAACAAGTAAATGTATGTGGGAGATAGTATTGGACAACACAACAGGTTATTTTTCTTGACAACACCCTTAAATCACGAAATGATCCCATCCCCTTTTTCCTGTACCTTTTGCTAAACATAGTGTTACCCCCCCCCCCCCCCCTTTTTTTTCTTGCTGTTATCCCACATTTTGGAGATAATACAAAATAATTGTGTTTTACTAATTTTTCAATTTTGTTTAGTCACCCTTGTGAACTGTCTGGTTGTGGAGGCATTTTACAGTTTCTTTCTATAGTGTTAAGAGACTGAGGAGTTTGTTTTTATTGCAGAATTATTATTATTGATTATACCCCTACATTTACAGAAAAACTTAATACTTTTTTTATTATCTTTTTCTCTCGATTATTCACCAGCTTTGGATATTCAGTGCCCTTCAATTTTCCTTTACAAACTTACCCATGCAACCATAGGTTTGAGTCGTCAGATATTTCATGAATTATTTTTTAGAAATTTTATTTCATTTTTTTAAGTAATATATTCTTTCCTACCCAGTCTCCCTCGTTATAATATACATAGCTCACACAAAATTCTCATGCTACCTTAAGAATGTAATATCCTGACATATTAAAAATATATACAAAAAATTTGTTTTTTTTTATCAAAACAGTAAAAATAATCACTAGAATTCAACAGAACTTATAGGGGTTAATAATCAAAGGATTTTGATTCCTCAATTCTAACCAGAATTGGTAGGTTTGAAGAATCAATATCAAACTGTCCCATCACTAATAATTATCTATTAAAAATATATTAAAAACTTTAAAAATTATGTGAATATTATTTCCAGTCACATCATACTCAACATTATGGGTGGTCAGTGCCTCACATGACAGAGAGAACCAGTACCAAACCAACTGTTTACTTTCAGTGCAAACTATGCAACTACGAGAAGAATCAATGACAATGGGTTGTAGAAATAATCCTCTGCTATATACAACACTAATTTTATTTATTTAACAGAACATGTAACTGAGCTGCAATAGGCACTTCACAAATAATTACTAGCATGTAACAAAACTAACAACTGTTTCAACATCTCCGGTAACAACTTTTGCAATTCTGTCAAAAAGTGATTCAACACTAAAATGCATAGCAAATGACATGGCCACAGAAATGGTACGTGATTCAACTAACTAGTGCACATGGACAGTGGGACATGGAGCTGTTTGAAGCTTGTTGATCGAGAGTGAGCGGCACTGCAACTCTCACCACATCATGGGACAACATTGTGGTTTATCTATCAAGAAGCACAGCTGTAACTAAGGCAAATCTGAAAAATCTTTGCACTGAGTTTAACAATACTCATTACTTATGAAAGCCACACCCTGATACAAAAGTGCATGTTAGTCTTAAAATAAGGGCAACATCTTTTTACTCTCAGAACATGTTGATATGCATCACGTGTTCTAAAATTTAAAAGTTAAAATCACATAAAAAATTACACAGCATAGTTCCAATAGTTCAAGGATTTCAAAATAATAATGGCTAAAAGTGCATAACCTGTTACCAATGATTAAAAAAAAAAACCTATTACACTGTCATAGCACAGTATTTCATGACTACTTAGGTATTAGTAGCACCAAAACTCAAAGAACAGTGGAAAAAATGGCCAGAAAATTAAAATTATAACAAAGAAGAATGAAAAATAAATGCAAGATAAGACACGATAGAAAATGTGTTTTAAGATATAAGATAGGAAAAGTAAACATCACCATCGTGAAAAAATTCAGGCACAATCCAACAAGTTTCAACAAAATATCTCAGGTTATTGTAGGTACACTAAATATTCAAAATGTATTAACAAAATTAACACTGCAGCACAAAACTAATCCTAGAATTACCTATGTAACCACACTTGATATAGGTAAATGGTAAAAATAAACTCAAGTAGAATAATATAGCATTATGTAATAAAGACAAGCACACAGTATGTATGATAACTACATACTAGTTATTGTAAGTATACTGCCTCCCGCATCCGTCAGTAAATAATTCCTGTACTTAGAAAAATACAACAACCATGTGAAACACACTAGCAATAGCTAATAGCCTGCTTATTAAAGTATAGAAGTATACAAAAAATATACCGTAGTATGAGAGAAAATCTGTGCTAAGCTGTTGTTTGTCCATATCCCAAATATAAATACCTTGCAAAGATTTTTAACTGATGTTTCAAAGAAAAGAGTTCAAAATACTTAAGCTTGGTTTTCACAATTTTCTTCTTCTAAAATGAATGTCTAATGCTTGTCAATTTCTGCACGAGTAAACATTCAACAAGAAAGCTAAATGAAGGAAGAAGAATTAATAGCTCACATAAAGGCAAAAAACCATTTCATTAAAAAAAATTTTATGCATATGCTGACATTCCGACAGGCTCTTATCACATGCATCAAAGTAAACACTCGATTTCCCAACATCAACATTATCAAACTCGCTCAAATGATGCTACAAAAGGTGGCTACAATCTGTGTGTTGCTAAACATATTTGCACTCAAGCTTATTTTGTACATTTTGTGAAAAATTTTACATTGGTACTAATCAGCTGAACCAAATCTCTTGGTGACAGCTCTATCTACAAGTAGGTGTGAAGAGAAAGACTTGAACCACACAGATATGATGTTGAGCTGTGCGAGTCAAAAAATAATTGCTCAAAACTTCTGCAACTTCACGCTAATAAAATGCACAAACCAAATAAAAATTGTGGAAACTCAATGGGACATTCCATCTCATTTCACACACCTGTTGGCATCACCATCTCCGAGTTTCATGAAACTTGGTGAGTTAGCAGAACGTGGGTAGTAAATACATTTTCTAAGTTATAGCCCCCAGTGAGTGATACTTTTGTGGAGGATAGTTGCCAACTCGTGGAAAAAGTGAAATTTTTGCCATGCATAGCTGAGGAAAAACATTAATAACTTTCATTGTATTTAAGCTAGAATCTTGATGTACAGCTTCATTGAAAGCTGAAAATGTGGTTTCTAAGATAAAAGTAATTGTGCAAAGTTTTAGTTAAGTTTTTTGGTCGCCATGTAGTGTAACCTTTGACCTTGAAAATTTTGAAAAACATATTTCTGAACGTTTCGAAAAAAAATGTGTGATGTAGTGTGTTTTTGACTGTAAGCAACATAATGAATAGGCTTGTCTGAACTTGCTCAGGGCACATTTGGTGCAAAAATGGCTCAAGCCACTGAATTCCCTAGCCAGTAATCCAGTTGTAGGTCCTGATCCCAGGGCCATCCCAAAATAGAACTTATGTCACTAAAGGCCAATAACACTGCATATCACACTTTTTTCTTTTTTCGAAATTTAAAAAAATGCACTTTTCAAAATTTTCAAGATCAAAAGTTACATTACATGATATTGAACAAAAAACTTAACTAAAACGTTGGAAACTTATTTTTATCTTAAAAGCCACTTATTCAGCTTTCTAATAAGCCATATATCAAGATGCTAACTTAAATATAAGGAAAGTTATTAATATTTTTCCTTTGCAGGGTTCCCACAGAAAAGTGACCATAAAAAATCATGACTTTTCCTGATTTTTCCTGACCATAAGAAAGAAAATTCCTGACTAAGCAACAAAAATTGTAATACACTTTAAAAAAACATTACACAAGTTTTAGGCATAAACTCACTAAGATTGGTAGCTTCATCTGTTTCAAACACATCTACAATTACATAAAAATGTTCATTAATCCCTTCGTACACAGAAAAAATTTACCAAAAAATGTCAATAATACTTGATTTGGGTATGAAAATATTGTCTGTTCAATTACAGAAACATGTTCACTAATTACACCATTACAGAGAGTTTTTGAACCAAAAAAATGTTTCTGCATGTTATGGTTTCCTTAAAGTTTTTTGTAATGAAGAAATTTTCTTTTCTGTCTTTTCTTCCGCTTCTTCAAGTTCCATTCTCTTGAGTCTCTTCTCTTCCTTCAATTTTTCAATCTCATTAGCAATTTTCCTTTTTTCTTCTTTTGTCTTCTTTGCATCACTCTCCTGCTGAAGTTTTTTTTTTCCAGGTAGTCCCTGTACTTACTTCTGGCTGCTCTCACAGAGAGTAACATTTTCCCATCCACAGGTACATTAACTATCCCACCATAATGCTTAATAGGCTAGCATCATAGACAGTCCTTTGGGCAATGAGGGACTCCCCATGTAGGTTTTCCGCCAACAATGATTTATTTATTGAAAACCCCCCTTCAACAGTCATTGCCATGAGAAAGGATTAGACACAGTTTAACCACCTCCCACAGCTGTTCATAGTTGGATTTGCCATTCATAATCTGAGAGAAAAACTCATCTAAGCCAACATCTGCATTAGCTTCAAACTTGTCAAAGTCACTCTTTAAATTACTTTTAGCATCAACACATAAATTTCTATACTGCTGCTTCACCTTTTTAGAAACATTGTCACTAATTTGATTTGCTTCATGTAATGCGTCTATCAATTTATTCATATGATTGTAACCACATGTTGGTTCACGTATGATAGATAACCTTTGGATCCAAGCTTATCACACCATCCAGTACTCTTTGACTAACACCACTGCGTTTTCTTATCTTTTCGATGAGAGATATTAGAACATTCCTACAATCAAATCTGAACACTTACATTTCTTTTTCCAACACCTTTCTTCTTTTAACAGCTGTTTTACTAGAATTCCAACATCAACAGAACTAACCTTAGAAAGGTTGTCTATGTTTTCTAAATCAAAGTTTAAAAGTGCTTTGCCATCTCTTTTGGGCATTTTGTTAGCTCTTACTATTCGTGCCATTAAGCTGCTCAGAATGTCACAAATATGGGTGTACAGGAAAGGAGCAAGGGGCTTTGCACACTGAAAATGTCTTAAAAAAAGGTTCACACTCATTTGAAACAAGTTCGAAAAATGCCAATTTGCATTTCATCAGTGGGTCATTCAGGCACTCCTTCACATTACTAACAGGCTGGTCTGAGGAAGCTTGCCAGCCTGAATTTACTTTTTTATACTTTCGTATAAAAATATTGTTCTTTCCGCACAAGCCACATTTTCCACCCACCTCGTGGAACAGTAAATTAGAGGGAAACATGAAGCACCAGTCACAGTTTAAAAATCTGCACGTCTTGCTGGCGAATCATGTAAAATGACGTAAATGTCTTCAAGGAAAGTTTCAACATCCCTGAACCCTTTTTTAACTGCTCCATTCACAACATGAAGACCACATGTCCCTACATTTGGAAGTTTCTTACCATGTGGATTTCCTTCGTTCATTTGGTTTGTGAGTTTTCCCAAAAAGCTTCAATTAACATTAGGCCCATCCATTGACACTTGAAGAAAATTTTCTCTTCATGGGATGCAGACCTTCATTAAATTTACAGAGCACGTCATCAGAAGTGGCATGCTCAAGAAAAACATTGTTCCAATAACGAGTCAAAACTCTCTGCATATTAACATCATAGTACCTTACATATATATCCATTTGACTTTTCTGTGCTACTGTATTTTGTTGAGTGACTCATCAAAGCACACAACATAAGATTGGCAATCCTGAATTGCACCTTTGAGAATTTCTGATAACCTGGGTGCAATTCCATGATTGATAACATAGGAACACTTTGTTTGACCCAAAGAAAATTGTTTAGTAATGTTGCTATCAGGAAACATGAATGAGAACAAATCATTAATATCAGAGCATGAACTTTTAGAGTATCTACTATCTACAACTTTCAATGCCCAGGCAATTTCTGCTCTTATTACATCCTTCTTAATATAATATGGCAGAAGTAATTTGTCTACACTTGGAACATGCACAGGATCTTGGTGAGAGGCTTCTGTACTTGCAGCTTCCGTGGTCCTAAATGTAGAGGAGACAAGACTACAGCCACTAGAACTTGGTTCACTTGATGTAGTTGCAGTGTGATGAAAAAATGATACAAGAGGCTTTTGTTTATCTACGCAATTAACCAACTTTTTATGTAGCTCTGTTTTAGAATGAGTTATAAGTGCCTTTTTTCCCCGTATTGCCTAGTTCCAACAATTTCTTGCACACCTTACAAAATACTTGTTCCTTGTATCCTGGGACCTTACTTGCCCAATTTGCAAATTCAGGGTACAGGGACAAGTCTAGCCACTGCTCACTGAAATATGTTTTCTTACTTGCCATACTGAAAGAAAACTGTCATATATAAAAAAAAAATTATTGTGTCAGTGCACACTACACAACACTGACTTTTGCTTCTTGTTCCTACACCCGAGTTCATAATGTCACAGTGAGGTTACGTGCACACATGTAGGCCTAAACAATAACATCCTGTGCACAATGATAGCAAGGGAGTGTACATGATCAATAATAAACCGCAGCTTGGTCACAGATATCACTGCCACGTACAACTTCACTATAATTAAAGAGCACTAAACACCAACTTTGTTTTCATAAATTACTTATCACATTGCCCCTACAATGTGTGTGTACACCACCACGCCAAAGAAACGGTCAACACGGAAGACCGTCTTAAAGTAGGCCTATAATTACATCCGAGTCGCAACTTGAAATCAACATTTACGGGACCAGGGGTACTATTCACGTGTAAAATTAAACAAATTTCAATTGTCAGTCACTTATTATTCTGTGGCTTGGCTGCACTTGTTATATCTTCAGCAAAACAACGGATGCTCGTTCAGTGTTGCCAACACCAATTTCGAAAACCTATTAAACGAAAAAAAAAATTAATAAAATCTGCGAAATTCCTGCTAAATATAGAAAACACTGCGCTCGTTACGGGGCCACACTGTGCTCTTTACGAGGCTGCACATCGCTTGTTACAGGGCTGGGTAGTGCTTGATGCGGGGCCCAGAAATGCTCGTTCTGGTGCAGAACAGCACTCATTCCCTATTCTTGGGCTTGGTCGCATTTACCCCGAAAATTCCGAGACAGGTAAACATATTATAATTATACAAGAATAGTAAAAAACATTTTTTCCTGACTAAAGGCAGCGTATATATAAAATTCCTGACTTTTACTTACCATTTCTCAAATTCCTGACTTTTACTGACTTATACTGACTGCGAGAACCCTGCTTTGCCTTGCATGGCAAAAATTTTACTTTTTCCACATGTTGGCAACCGTGCTGCACAAAACGCATTACGCACTGGTGGTTGTAATTTAGCAAATGTACTTTACAATACACCTGCTGCTAATTCACCAAGTTTCATGAAATTCGAAGATGGTGATGCCAAAAGCATTTTTTTTGTTGATTTGGAATGGAATAGCCTTAAAATGACAAAATTTTTTTTTTACACTGGCTACTTTAAAAATTATTTTTGTCTATATAAAAGAAATATATATTTTAAAAACAACCACATTAAATATCTTACGAAAACTTTCAAAATTTGCAGTAGCTAATGGATAGTAGTAATGAACTACACTGTTTAGTTTGAAATGTACACGACAGCATGTAGCTGCAATGTAATTTGTGCCTGATCACCTTGTGATCAAAATGGTAATGCATATAAAATGACATGCATGGAAGACACTGTACAAAATCAACCAATCAGTGAAGCTCTGGACACCATCAACAAGCCACTACATCATAAAACTATTTAGTAAGTACTTGCCAAAAAGAGAGTTAAAACCTCTCCACACCATTAAAACTTGAATATCCACGGACAGAGCCCTCTAACGCTGTCTACTTTGTACACAGAGACAGCGCTCCTAGTCGCTACCAACAGAATGGAACATGGAGATATGCTACGCTACCGTGCTAGTACATTGACTATGACAGAGAGATGGAGGGAGGAACTGGGGAGCTACAAGTTCGCACCGCCTTGTTGTGGCTGAGGTTTCCGGCGCTGCAGCCCTGTCATGCCCCTCGCAACGTCATCTACTGCGATAAGCTTCTCGATAGGAATGCAGGACAGTTCGCCACCCACGTTTGTTGTCTGCATCCATTTCTCCTTGGCCTTATTCTCTGCCTCCCGGGCCAAAGCTTCACGTGCACGCCTCTCCTTCAGTTTTAGGGAAAAGATGGCCACACTGCGGGCACGCTTCATGAGGCTCTGCTTCACACGTGTCTTCTTCGCAGCCAGCTCATCGCTCTTGGAGGTGGCGGCTGCCTCCTCACCCTCCTGGCTGGACACAGTGCGGCTGCTGTCCGACAGCGAACCCTCCTTCTCTGGTGAGAAGCGGAACTTGGGCTTGGTGTGTGAGATGGAACCCCAGGGTGGGGCAGAGCGCAGCAGGTCTGAGTCCGAGGACGCAGCCAGGTCCTTGGGTGTTACTATGCAGTCTGTGCTGCGTCTCAGGGGCGGCTCCTCGTGCCCGACCATACCACTCATCTCGGGCTCGCTCGTCTTGCGCGAGCTATCCAGACCTAGCCGGCGAACCCAATCTACCTGCACCCAGGTTACACAACAATCTAGTACACATGCTCTTCTGCAATTTACAGGTGTTGGAACCAATTCACAACTAATACCTTTCCAGATGTGTCACCACTAACCACACCAGTTCTAGTGGCAGTGTCTTTACCAGTATCAATACCACTAACAAATACCACAAGTAAAATCCTCGTATATATAACACTAACAAAATGTCCTGCCAGTATCTGCTATAAAATACATCAATTACTGTAACAACGTACTCAAGGTTTCCTCTTCTGAGAATTTTTTTTTTTAATTTGATGTTAAGAATCCAAATTGTTAAGAATACTATTCACATTACCAAATTAAAAACAAGTCTTTCAGAAGCAACTCTGGGGAAACCGTGGAGCAAAAACAATCCCATTTTCTGGGATTGATATTATATAAATTATCTACAAAATGAAGAGTAGTTGAAATATTTAACATAAAATATCCAAATTTCCTATACAATGCTTCAAATGAAGATGCAGAATGCCTTCCCATAGAGCAGTGCACCCAACTACAAAATGCAGGACTCAGTCAAATGTACTACACACTAGAGATAAACCTTTTTTTTTTTCTTTACACAATTTTGGTATTACCAATTTATACTTGCAGATATTGCAGGTAACAATAACGATAATTCTATCAATACATATTATGCCTGATGTGATTAAACACCAACTTTATGTGTTAACAGTTTCTGGCAAAACCATTTGCTTTGAAATACTAGTACAGGGTGGCCACTCAAATTCACTTTCAAAATTCCCTGAATTTCCCAGGTTTTCCACACAAAATCATGATTTTTCTCTGACTATTTTCAAAGGCAAGTTAAGATATGCCTGACCATAGTTCAGACCAAGACTGGCACAATTCTTCCCACTGTGTGGAAAGTACTGTTAAATTTTTAATTAAAACCATTCTGGACTTTATTAGTTTTTGTCAGCATTTTCCACTTGGTAGAAAAATTTGCCTGAAATGACGAAATGTTGAAGGAATTTATTACATACATTTCAATTTTAGTATAAAAATGAAAACCTTTATAAGAACCACAGTGTTTAATACTTTAAAATCATGTATTTTTATTATAGTGTCTCGATTTTATGTAGACCTATTATAATATTTTAGAATATGTGTTTGTAAGCAAAGATATTTTTATTCTATTGTACTCAACTATCTAGTGTGGCCGCATGGAATCATAAACATTAAATTCCCCAATTAAATATGGGAATTATCAGGCTTTCTTTTATGATTACCTATTGGAATAATTCTGATAAATCAACATTTTGAAAATGTAATTCTATCATTTTCAAACATAAATCTGTACAAGTATAACACATATAAGAATAAACAATGACACACTAAGGTATTTAATTGGTAGTAATAAGTAAACGAAAATTTTCATCAAAAACCAATAACTTTAACAAATAGTCTAGTTTTGTTACACACCTAGGTACACAATAATATAATATTTGCCTGTAAAAACCAGTATTTCCCGGTAAAAAACAAGAGTTTTTGCAAACTGCAAGAAATTTACTGAAAATTGGTGGCATTTTGCCAACCCTGGGTCAGATTTACCTTAGTTTTGGAGAGACTTCAATTCCTCATCTATGGCAAAGGCAAGTCTTGAAACATCCTCCATGATTTTGTTTCTTCTCATTCAACTCCATTTCTTTTGAGCTAGTTTTTTTCCACGTATCAATTTGTCCTGTTGAGATTGTTCAGAACATTCCCTTTCCAAACACTCAATATAATGAGCTCAAGCATTCCTAGCTGAGTGGACAAGTTCCTTGGAAATTACCACATATTCCAACCCACCATGGCTTTTTACTGCATCGCATACCTGCCGCTGGGCCACAATAGAATCCTCATGCATATTATTAACTTAGTTTTCTTTATTTATTGAAAAGCCCCTTTCAAGGGAAGCATTTCCATGGGAGAGAATAAACACCATCTTCAAAAATGGTAACAGTTCGTCGTGTTCCTCAGTACCGACAAGTACTTCAATCAACCAAAACACATTCAGTCTGTGTTCTGCATAGGAGCAAGTCTTCAGTGTTTTGAGAAATCTGTCTTTACTACACACATCCTTGAATTGGCATTCAATTCTATCTGCTCTGGTGCCTGAAAGCAATATTTTCTCTACAAAATCCTACAATGCAAGCCTAAGCCTCTCATTACGGATGGACTGCGAACTGGCAACTTCAGGATCCAAGCAGGAGATACCTTTGGTCAGTCTGAATTTTAAAGGTGATCGCTCAATTAGCTTACTACACAATGCCACCATTGCATTTTGACATTCGTTTTTGAACCCCAGGATGTCCCGTTCCTTCACATCACCAGTTCCACGAAGACCATCCCTAACTGCATACCCCACATCCACATCTTTTGAGAGGAGGAGATTTTCCTTGTTAGTGCTAGTGGTATGTCCGATTGAAACTGAATAAAAAATGTGGCTCCATATCCATGGCTAGGGACTGAAAAAAACACTGCTTGGCTTTCAACAACTTATCCTTCACAGCTAATGAAATCACGTGAAAGCTGTTGCAGGTAGGAATCAGGAATCTTTTCATCATGAGTGACACCATTACTGTACTTCAAAAGGTTTTGAAGTATTGCAATTGCTCACTCCACAACTTTATTTTCAACCAAGCTTATTGGACAACATTTCAGAGGGAAGAGGTGAGACTCTGAATAGTGAATAAAATCAGCTCGTCGAGATGTTATATGATAAAATAGGTTGTTCAAAGCCCTTAAAATTTCTATTACTTCCTACTTGGTCTTCTACTTGGTCTTCTTGATACCAGTTTTACAACTATTGTGCATCGTATGAAGGCTACACGTCCCTATGTCAACAATTTTAGGACTGTTAGTATCTCCTTCCAAGTGTTCCTGTAAATCACAAAAAACCTTCAAATTAACATTTGGTCCATCCATTGATACATGCAACAATATATTAAGTTCAAGTTCTTTGGTTGCAGTAATGAATGACTTCAGCAAATCTGTAGCTGTTGAATGGTCCAAAAAAGCAGACCCACAAAGTATCTTGTAGAAACCATATTTTTTTTCACAGTTCCAAATCCTAATGTTAATATCCATTCATCCTTTTTGTGAAATCTTATCCAATGATTCATCAAACCCCAAAACAAAGTACGTACTGCACAGCTTGACAAGTTGCTGGTGAAAATATGGTGCAATACCATACAATACTGTGTAAGCAAACTTTGTCCTCTGAAGCTATATTTTTGAAGCTATTTCTGAATCTGGAAACATTAACTGAAATAGTGGTACACTCGATGCACCTTCATGAATAGACTGGTGTTGCATGATAGTATGAAAGCACCAAATAATTTCGGATTTTGTCACATTCTCCTTCAGCAAAAACTCTTGGAGGATACAATTCCTTTTTGATAAAGGCTGGCCATCAGTTACAGTGGGGGTGTTAGTTACTGGTATGTTGGAACTTCCGTGTCAAGTTGTATTAGTTTAGGAGGTAGTACAAGGCGACCATGTTTTATTACTACATTAATATAATACGTGATTTTAAAACTATTCTCTACATACTAATTTCTTTGAAGTACTGTTTGTTCCTGCATAAATGCACCCACCAAAGACGAGCCGGCAAACCATCAAGCACATAGCTCAATACACATCTAATAAGTGGCCATACAAGCTCTACCAAAATGGTAGAATTAGGTAGAGCCTATACCACTAGAAACTCCCCCAGGTGAATCAAGAAAACTAGGTTATTCCATACTCCACCACCACTTACGGAACCGGAAAGAAGCTGGACTTAACTTAAGACCCCCTGTGGATACCACACCTGGATAGTTCTTGTCAATGAGCTGAAGCACCACCTTACACTCTATCAAACGCTCCTCCAGGGGCCGGGCGATAGGAGCAAAAGGGAACCACGCTTGCCTGGGAGACTGTGAATTATTCAGAAATACACGGTAGGGAAGTGAGTTCCTGGCTTGCTTTTTGCGAGGTTGTATTAGTTCCTCTCCCCTTATGCCGTACTCCCAGAAGAGAGGCATGTGGAGAAGGTTGAAAAGAGCTGCATACACCTACGAAGGTAATTCGACTTGCAAAACCACTACCCCTATTGCCCTCAGCAGTATTTCAACTGAGTGAAGCCGAGTTAAAACCGCCCATAATTACATAGAGGACTCACCCTTTGCTTTACCTAACCCATTATTTCCACAATTAATTAAGCTCCCAGGACCCCATCATGCAGTGGTTGAGGCATTCTTAAGATGAGAGGAACCTCCCCTTCGAATTGCCAACCCCTGGTTTGGTGGTTCCCTGACCTGCAATCCCACAGCAACCCAAAAGTCAAGAACACTCCAACGTCCATGAGCAACCAAGGCGACCACCAGCCCATGCCATGCCAGGGTAAGAGTCTCCAGCCTGCACCACCACTACCACAGAAGATCAACAAACCTGCAGGTAACAGTGTGATCAAGGGACAGCCAGCTCGTAGGGCCATGACAGTGGTTCTGGATTTTGTGCCCCTCAGGCAGGTCACCAAACTTATTCTATACACTGACCATATAAATATTATGGTGGCCCAATATCGTGAATATGGCATCGTGAGTTAAAACTGTAAAGATGACTAAGACCTAAACTTTCTCACTTAAACATTATGTGACCAAAGTCTACATAACTTTTAACACCAAAAGTCTTACGTTATTGTTGGACGTGACCAGCTCCACTAAATAATTGTTGTTTCAATTATCATCCCTCTTGGGCATGAATCAAACTTTATCTTTATTTATATACGAGTTTTGCCGGGATCGCTGAAAATTAACTGTGGACACAGTTCATCGGCACATGCGTTTTTAGTACGAGAGTCCACTGTACACAATGGTCGAGATCTCTCCCTCTTAAGTACACCAAATACAAGTCTGCAAGAAGCTTACACCATGAGGGCCAATGGTAAGGTGGTATCCGAGAGACTCTCCTTCAGGACCCAGCCAGTCACGGGACTTCTTGGGTACAGTGACCTTTGGGAGGTTTGCAGTCGGGGTGTTGGCCTCCTCGGGCGTGGATGCCGGCTCCTCGGAGGCCGCGGCCACCGCTGCTGGCTCAGGACCGGGCTCCTCTGGTTGATTGGCAGCCTCCCCGGTGTCCACCGCCTGCTGCTCTCGAGCCTCTGGTGAGCCCTCATACGCAGGAGATACGACAAACCTGCCAAGGTAACACTCTTGCTAGGTACTGCAATCTACACACTATACCATCTATATGTGGGATTTCACTGATTATTCATAGCTACAAACATAATTTTCTAGCATCCTGTACACAAATGCTCTATGATAAATGTTTGAGACTACTTTAATTAATAGTTGTGCTTTGTTTCATAACTTACAATTATAGATGTTTCTTCTGTAATTTGAAAACCTTCAAAAGACTGAAACTACAATAAATTTTCTACAGATGAGCTTTTACTGCTATATTCCTAGAATTGAAACACCAGGGAAAAAAAAAATTGTGTTAGCAAACTACATTATTTACAACCACACTGTCATTCACATATACTAAAAATAAACCAATTCTACATAAATAAATGCTAGATGTACCAGATAACTCAAAAAAGTTAAATGACCCCTAACAAAAAAGCACTTTGGTATCTTCTCTTAACTGGACCTAGGTTGCAACTAGTGCTGAGCCGATACCGATACCCAAAGTAAAAAATCTGCCGATATTAGTAATATCGTCCACCCGAACCAATTTTATTTTTAGCCAATATTGAGACCCAATATTTTCCATTAAACCAGTGGATGATAGGGTGGCAATGTTGGTGTAAGAGAGGCTCAACTGCAGCCGTTTTTAGTCAGCAGTTGCCGTTGTTATTCCAAGCACTAAACTGACAGATAGTCTTTATTCTAAGTTTGTCAAAATGGGGCTCCCGATTGTGAAATAATGATTTATGTCATACTTCCAGTGTTTGGTATTCGAAGTTAAAGATGACTTCTCGATTCTCGTGAGAAAACAATCGAGAGCACTTGACAGCTAATGTGTTGTCGAAAGCCGAGTTCCCGATCGGGAAGCAGACATTCAACATGGCGGGTGAGAAGCGTGGTGGCCGTATTTATTGCAAACTGGCATAAATCGTATGGTTTTGTACTTCTGAAATATAGTACAAAAGGTTATAATACACGTGGAACATTATTATATGCATCTAATTGTATCCAAACGTGTTCGGGAGTGTGGAGTTATATTTCTGTAACGTGAGTTGATAGTGTAGCAATGGTCAAGAGGTTATGTGTTAATATTAGTATCGTGTTGGTGGAATAATTAATTGGTATTTAGTTATTATTTTCTTTGCTTTCTTCAAGCATAGTTTGTCGTGTCTTTTCTTGAGTGAAATGTGTAATATTAATCTGCACATGTTTACGGCATCGAAAATTGTTCTCGTGCTGCCTCTGTCTTAACGCCGTCCACAGTGAACGACGAATATAATTTACATAGTTACATTTTTTATAGTTTCAGGAAACGTGCATAGTGTTGATTCTACTGAATGATTCTGCGAATACTTTAGGCTATTTAATGCTAACAACTAACAAATGTGATTTAAGTGAAGTAAACGTGCAAGAAATACCATAAAAAAAACATGTGTTTAAGAGGTTGTGGGGTTTACGATACAGTAAATGTGCGTGTTTTGTAAATAATGTATTTTTAAAATGATAAAATGCATGTGGCCTGAAAAAGCCACACTTTCAACTCTTTTGTAGTGCGTGAATAATATTTGTCTGTATCATAATGCAATGAGTGTAAGGTTAACTTTGGTCATAGTGTACGTGTGTATATTGCTGCATTTGTAAGAACATGAACAGCAATGTACGTATCACGTTTTGTTTTTTCATTAATGTTACAATTGTCGAAGTTACAATAATTTAAATGTTATTTCCATATGAGTAAAATATACCACTGATCCATCAACACAATATGCAACTCAAAATGCCACACACTGGTAAGAGCATCAAAATAATGTTGCACGAAAGACTTCAAACTAAAGTCCCCTCCACCCCACCCCCCTCTTTTACCCTTTTTTGTACTTAGATATAATTTTGTTTACTTTATTATTATATGTGCAATAATAAAATTAATTACAGGGGCAGTTTGTGTAATTTTATGAATAATTACATAGACTACACAGTTTTTGTGTACGAAGCACATTACTTCACTAGTGGTAACTGGCATTCGTGCATTCCTACGACAAATCAATTAAACACTTTAATATGTAATATTAGTCGTTTAGGCCTAACATACTTTCTAAGCAAACTTTATATGTAGTTGTATTTATTAAAATGACATTTTACGTATAGTCTTCTGTACATTTTGTTACGGTCACAGTGAACGTTATTTAAAAGGACTGTTAGAGGGAATAAAACCTAACGAATAATCTCATCTTTTAACAGTCCTTTTTATACGTGAAACAGCATGTTCCTTTAAAACGAATAATATTTTCAACAGCCAACCTGTGTTTACAACACATTAACCATTCACAGTGTCACCATGTCGAGAAATTTCACTTTAAATATCCCGCATTATGCTTTAATAAATGGAATAGTATGTGTTTTATATAAGACAATGTATATATAATAGATATACGTATTTGCACTTTTATGCATTAACTAAACACTTAAAACGCACTGTTTGCATTCATCACATTGCCTGCCTGAACACACAGGAGGGACGGGAAGCAAGTTGTGGTGGGGAGCCTGTAAAACCCGAGGACTTCCGTAGGCGAGAGAGTTCTCGAAATGATAGTGTGCTTAGAATAACTATTTGGGCACATTTTGCTCCCAATGGTTTCAAAAAAAGGCTTCTCCCGATCATTGGAGGAAGCTGACGGTCGAGATCTAAATCAAGACCTGCTGATAGATTCCCCAGAAACTTAGAATAAACACCTCCAGGACAGCAAAGGCAGGAAGGGACATGACTCCCTGCTGTGAGATAATCATCTACAGGAATATGAAAGAGAGAGGAAGAGAGAGAAAGAGAAATGCCTCTCCCACTCTACTGTGGCTGCCTGGGTGAAAGGAACTTTAGAAGATATCATCGACAGCTTGTATTGAAGGTCCCCGAATTACCAGCTTTGCAGGGGTCATACAACTGCTCCCCCTTTTCATATCAGTATTTAAAATCTTTTAAAAGCAATGATTCTAGCATCCATAATCCGGGAACTGGTAGTGCTTCAATTTTACTCTCAGTAAAATAAAGGAGTGCTGAATTTAAAAACTAAACATATTAATAGTGTTTAATTTTATGAATATGAACAAAGCTGAATTATGCTGAGAACTGTGATAGACTACCTTGTGGATTTAATATATTTTTAATTTTATTTGTTTAAAACATTAATTGCTTAAATTGCCATGACCTAAATTAAAAAAAAAATTACTAAAGTATATTTTGAGTGCTGCTTTTAATCTCTGATTTTGAAGAATTAATGTGAGGTAAATTTTCCTAAGGTTTTAAACATTTAATAGTATATTGTGTGACGCTGACTTTAACACAGATTTTCATCAGATTCCCAAAATATTTTTAGTGCTAGTAGAAGTCTTTCAGTCCATTACTCATATGTCCATTGTATCGGCAGGAAGTATCGGTTCATACTTGTATTGGTAAAAACCTGTTTCGGCTCAGCACTAGTTGCAATGCCACATTATTTAAGTGTTGTTGAAGGTTAGGCTACATGTTATTGTCTTTACAGCTGATATTAAGCAAATGTATAGACAGATAGCAGTATGCCCTAGTCATCATGATCTTCACTGTATTGTGTGATGCTTTTATGAGAGAGATTTGGTAGAGGATTATCGTTTAAAGACTATGACATATGGTGTCTCTTCTACTCCATACTTGGCACTTCACACCTTTCGACAGTTGGCTGAGGATGAGAAAAAGTGATTTCTTGTTGCTGCAAATGTGCTGAAGTCAGACCTATATGTTGATGATGTGGTCACTGGCTCTAATTTTGTTGGTCCTGCACTGGCCTTGAAAAGAGAGTAGATTTCATCGTTAGCTGTTTGTGGTTTTAAATTGCAAAAGTTTGTTAGCAGCGATCCTGCCTTGCTTGACTGGCTTCCAGAGGAAGATATTGCAGCCCCAGAAGAACTATCATTGGATCAAGACAGTCATGTTGTAAAGGTGTTTGAGTGGCAATGGAATCCCAGCATTGATTGATTCTCATACAAGAAACAGCTTAGTTGCAAAGACACCACCTAAAGAAACATCTTGTCAGAAGTTGCAAGGATTTTTTATCCTCTTGGGTGGCTCTCCCTTCTCACCATGTTTTCGAAACACCTCATCCACCAGACTCTCTGGCTAGAGAAACTTTATTGGGATTCTAAGCCTCCAGGTAATTAATATTGTGGAGAAGTGGAGCCAGTTCAACAGTGAGCTACCACTGCTAGCATGAATTGTTGTTGTCAGACAAGTAATAGGCCCAGCAGGTTCCTCGTACGAAATGCATGGCTTATCTGATAGCTCAGAGACTGGCTACCCTGCAGTGGTTTATTTACGCTTCACCACACCTATGGGAGTCACAACACATTCAGTCACTGGCATATATAAGTGGGACTTCATTATTAGCTTGCCTACTTCATCATGTGGTAGAGTTGTTCGCTTCTGCGCTCACCTTGTTGTCTATCAGTGCCTGGACAGACTCGCAGATTGCTCTTTGTTGGGTGAACCCGTCTCCTCACCAACTAAAAACTTACGTTGTCAACAGGGAGAGTGAGATCCAGGAGTTCACCAGGCCATCCTGGTGAAAGCATGTCCCATCAGAGCCCAATCCTGCCAATTCTGCTTCTTGTCGGCTCTTGCCCTCTCAACTCGTAGGATATCCCCTGTGGTTGACTGGTATATCGTGGTTACGGGAACTACCTGCTCAGTAGCCCTCCTGGTCTGAAACTTTATGCACTGACCCAGTCCTGCTTGAGTAGAAGGTTAAGGTATTGGGAACATTTAATTCAACCGGTGAGTTTGACAATCTGTTATCACATTTTAGTAGTTTGACGCGTGCTCCCTTTCGTGGATAAGTGGTTAGGGTGCTTGCCACCCCTTCTGACCCTCAGAGGCAGAGGGTAGTCAAACCCTACAGTAATTCGGGGGTCAGGCTATCCCTTCTGGGCAGCCTTACTCTCCGTACCACAAGGGACGTCAATAGACGGGACACCAGCTGTCCCGATAGGGGGTGAGTGAGCTCAATCAGCGACGAGTTATGAATGATTATGGGGGTGAGCGATCTGGGTTGCACTGACAGGATTAATCTGCCGTGGCCTCGTGGGTTGGCGAGTGGGGATGAAATTGGCTTCGGATTGTTCTGGTTGATTGCCTTAGGAGGGATTCGAACCTTGATCGCCCATCTGGAAGCAATGTGATGGTGCAGAAGTTGGGAAGCACTTTTATTCTCGGGTGTCACACCCAAAGTATCCTGCCAGATTTTATTCTCACTACGCTAGATCAACTGGAGGGACTCTGCATGTCGGTATTCTTGGGTGGTTCTGATATTAAGGTGGGCTGAACAGAAGTTTCCTCTGAATCTGATTCCTCGTCGGATTCGCACCAACCTAACAAATGATTTAAGGGTGTTTCGTGATCCGGAGGTTGTAATGTTGTAATCAATCTGATGACTCTCAGATTCACAAGTATTTAAAGTACTGGATTGACAGTTGGAAATTATTTCATTTAGTAAAGCTTGCTGTAGTGAGGCACGCCTCTTGCGTTGCCTCTGACGGCTTCCAATGCCATTGTGTTGCTTGCACATGGATAAATGAAATACAGCAAAATAAAATAAAAAGAGGTTGTCAACAGGGGTTGCGGACACGCAGTCCAGAGCAGGGAAAAATCTAGTCACTCCTGTGGACCTGCCGTTCACAGTGGCAACCCCAGTAACTGAACCTTTTGTCAGTTATTGGTACCAGGAACACTGGAATCTAAGGAATTAAGTCCAATTTCTGTCCTTGCCACCTGAGGGATTCAGCACACTACACGACAAGATAAAGACGTGAACTTTGTTAGAATTTAAATGCACACTTAATAGAACACTACACTGAAATAAAGCAACAATAATAAAAGTGGTACAGGTTCTAAAAGTAAAAATAACGGTAAGCGGCACACAAGAATTTAAGTTTGATAAATAATATTTTACTACGTAAAAAAAAAAGAGTTAGCAGTGACCCAGCTAAATAATTACAAACTATCAGCTAGGTAAGATATTATAGAAAATATTAAATCAACAGGCGAAGGTGAGCCTGCGGAAAAAAAAAAAGTAACTCCTACGAAGATGCTAAATTTGAATTACCACATTTAGAATATACACTATTTACAGCATGATCGTTAAACAAGGTGGCTCTATCCAGGGGGGCGTAAATCGTGCAACTACCTGTTACCGTGGAGTCAAGGAAAGTTGAATGAGGTAAGGGTAAGTGGGTACATGTGTGGAATTTACCAGATGTGGAGAGGTGTCCTTGGGCAGTCAGCTGAAGAAAGCTGTGCTGGCGGCCTTCTGCAAGCTGCTGGCTGGAGGTGGTGGTTCGAGTCCTTCCTCGGGCTGCTGCAGTGAAGGAGGCTGAACCCTGTGCGGGCTGCAGAGGAGACAAGAGAGTCTTCAGCAGACTGTAGGTAAGCTCGCGAACCTTGCGGCCTGCGAGCTCCGGCATCTTTGCTGCACCACAGGGCTGGACATCTGTTTATACAAAAATCGCCCTGTATCAGCGATCCTCCAGGGTAGGGGGGTAACGTAGCATTCTAATACAGAGGCTGGTTTATCTGCTACTAGAGCGCCACTTAATTCTTATCTCCTGTGGTGGAGGCGATGACAATTTCTTGCACCCCGGATTGAGGCAGGCAGGCTGTGACATCAGAAGGTCACGGGAGTGCTGCTATCTTGAGGGTTGAGTGGATCTTCTTGGCCAGGCAGGGTAGCGTAGCATAATTCAAATAAATTAAATTATATATATCTTTGCCGTGGTTGCTCTGGCGCATTCCTTCTCGATAGGATGTGGAAGAATATAAATTCAACTGTGAAGTTCGGTTACGTAATTGACTCATTAAAGCTTGATGTAATTTCAGTATTTAATTTCCAAGTCTCAGCGGCCAACGAATTTGAACTTGCCCCTCGCTTGGCGTGCTCAGATGGGCAAATTCGGCCATAGAGTGTGCATCTCTGTAGTGCAGAAATATGGCATGTGTCAAGTTTGACAAAGTTGTTTCATGTGATGTCATTGGTGCTGCATTTTATTCACAATTGCTGCAACTCTCATGCAAAAATTCTAACTGGGTACTTTCCCTCTGAGTTAGACAATTCCCTACATGTTCTATTGTTGCATGTTCAGTCTGTGGCATTTAAAGAAGAGCTTGGTCCTGTGCAGAAGTGTCAATGTCTTTCTCTGTCAATTAAAAACTCATTCCATTTGTTGATGAAACAAGTGTGTTGATGGTAGATGGTAGACTCCAGCATTCTGACCTCCCCTTCAAAATCACAAGCATCCAGTGCTGCTCCGCACGACCCACGTGTTGACCGACCTCATCATTGTACACTACCATGAAAGGAACCACCACCCTTGTATCCATACTTTGCAGGGCATTCTGAGGGAAAAATTCTGGATCCTCTCAGATAAACATGCCATCACACGGCGATTGTGCTATTGTGTGCACTGTTTGAGGGCAATACCATCATTGTGCACACCTCTAAGGGGCAATCTGCCTGCCATAATGCTTCAACAGGTAGCCATTGGCTAAGGTAGGGGTGGTTTATGCTGAGCCTATTCTGATAAGGGCTAGCAGTTCTTGCAAGTCATCTGTGTTGAAGGCCTATCTCTGAATATTTGTTTGTTGTGCCACCAAGGTAATCCATGTGGAATTTGCCTCTGACCTATCCAGTTATGTTTTCTTGGTTGCCTACAAACGTTTTGTGTCTTATCGAGGAAGGTCTTCCGAGATCTACGTGATGGTGTGATGAACTATGTTGGGACCCACAACTACCTGATGGAACTCCAGCAGCTTCTGACATCATCCTCTCGCCAGTAAAGGGGTTGTCTTGCTTTCACACCCCTTGGAGTCACGTGGCACTTTAACCCACTTGCTGCCCATCACTCTGGAGGCTTGGGACAAGTTCTTCAAAACTCATTTGGTACGTGTCATTGGGGAACAAATCCTAACCTTTGAGGAGTTGTACACTGTTGTTGTGCAAGCGGAAGCTGCCCTGAACTTCAGACCCCTGGGTCCTCTAAGTTGAGACCCCAATGACTTTGTTGCCCTTACCTCTGAACACTTCAGCCCCTTGTCGCTGTGCCACAACCCAACCACGAAAACGTGAGACTAAACCGACTTCAGCACCGGGTTTATCTCCATACTCTTCGGCAACGCTCGAAGTGGCAGAAACCAGGAGCAAGCATCACTCCCAATCAACTTGTGTTGATAATGGACGACAGAATATCTCCTATGCAGTGGCTTCTTGCATGTGTGGAAGAGCTTCATCCAGGAGCAGATGGTATTGCGCAAGTCGCTACAGTGCGCATTACAAATGGAGTATTCGTGCGTCCAATTGTTAACCATTATCCAAACAGTGCTAAGTTTATTGAAATTTTGCCATTTCAAGGTAGGCAGTAGGTTTGAACTTGTAATTGTGAAAATATGGATTGGGTAGTATTTTAGATCAGTAGTAATTTCATGGCAGAACTTGTGTAGTTTCTTTTACACATCTCTTTATTCTTGTGCGAGACCCATTTTTAATTTTCCCGCACACCTAACTTGGTGCACATTTTTCAATCGTCAACGCTGTCTCAATGGTTGGTGGCCCTGAGCTACAGAAAGAAGAAGGAAGTTTCGTGTTAGATATCATGGCGGTAAATTGAGTCATGTGCAGCTGCCGTCAGTCAGTCTTTTCTTGCTGAAATTCGTTGTACAGTCTACAAGTGCCAATTTAACTTTAGTAGTGTTAAATCCGCCATGACACAGCATATGTGGCCGTGGACTTCAAATCTTTCCATGACTAACTGGAGGTGGCACTGGTGTTCCTGCCAGTCTCTCGAGAAGATAATAACATCGTCGAAGTAGGCGTAGCAGAACTTGCAGATGTAGCCAGTAAGAACTAATGCTGCCATAAGGCATTAAAACGTCTCAGGTGTATTCTTTAGGCCAAATGGCATGACCTTGAAATGGTAGAGGTCTCCATTGGGAGCAGTGAACATGGTGCATGGCCTCGACTGCGGGTATACTGGGATTTGCCAATACCCACATCTTGTCTCGAGGGTACTGAGGATTCGGGCTTCCCCGAGTGCCTTTAGCATGTGACCCCGATTCAGTGGTGTGGGAGCTACTAACTGAGTGATCTAGTTCAGGTCGTAGTAGTTGACACAGAACCTTAGTGTGATGTCTTTCTTCGTTACGAGGACAACTCGAACATTGTAGGTAGTGTCTGAAAGCTCGATGATGTCCAACTGTTTCATTTCCTAGATCTGCTACTCTATTACCGCCTTGTGTTTGGCAGTGACTTTACCTGGTCGGTTGTGGATTATCTGTGAGCTGGTTAGGTGTATCTCGTGTGAGATCGTAGCTGTTTGGCACAGCGTATTGCATTGTTTGAACACTTGGCGATGATCTTGGATAATCTGGGTCAGTTTTTCCACAACTTTCCCTTGTAGCTGGTGGTTCAACTCATAACCAGTAATGGGGTTATTGCAGTTCACGTTTGGCAAACTTCCGCCAGGTTGGTAGCACCTAGGTAAACTCGTCCCTGCTGAAAGTCTAGGATTGCTTGTTGCTAGGACAACCAGGGCTATCCCAAGATAATCTCCTTCCCCAGGTCTTCAACTACACGGAAGTGTGTCTGGATCGCTTCGTCGGCGAACCACAGGGTCAACGTGTCTTTTCCTATTTTAGTAGGCGGGCTCCTTTCAGAGCCATATGCCTATATCTGAGTATCGCCAGCAGGCTTGATTTGGCTTCTATACTCTTTGGGAATGGCGTCCTTGTCGATAAAGTTGGCATTGGTTGCTGTGTCGAGTGTTTCAGTCTTCCTGACTAGCACTGTTGTTCGTGGAGGACCTCGTAGGATCAGCTTCTCCTGCACAATGGTGACATGTAGGGCCTCTCCCTCTACTTTGCCGGGGCACAGCCCTGTCAGGCTTCCTGACATTTGCATTTTCCTGGTTACTTGGGCTTTTCTGAGCCTTTGCCGGCTCCTCCTTTTTCTTTGGTTTAGGTGCTTGAGCCGGTCCTGCCTGTCTACTCTGGAGTTTCTGCCTTAGGACTGGGCAGTCTCGGTGGAAGTGCCTAGCAGTGCAATGCCAGCACTTTGGTAAATGAGAGGGCAACAAACCCCTGGAGGCAAAATCCGCTGGGTTTTCCTCCGATTGAACATGCACCCAGTGCATGGTTGGCACAAGAGATTGTAGCTCACCAACTCAATTAAGTACAAAGGTCTTCCATTCCTTGTTCTCTGATTTAATCCAAGCTAAGGCCACCATGGAATCTGACCAAGCAAAATAGCTCCAGCCCTGGCAAGGTGACAGCCTTAAGAGGCGCTACTTTAGATTTGGCACACACCAGAAACACTACAACCTTATAGGTTGCTTCTACCCGAGGATAGATTACAGCAGCAAATCCTCTTTCTGATGCATCTGCAAATCTGCGCAACTCAAACCTTTTATCTCCCAATGGGACTACACAGCATGAGAGTGTGACCTTTGAAAGATCATCCAGCACTTTCTAAAACAGACTCCATTTCTTCAACAAGATCTATGGAAGCGAATAATTCCAACCTAATTACAGTGACCAGAGTTGTTGGATGAGCTGTTTAGCAAACAAAACTACTGGTGTAATGAGACGCAAAGTGTCAAAGATCCTAGCAACCATTGACAAAACTGACTGTTTTATACATTTGATACCTGCAGTAAGTTGAGACAAATACAAGAAACTATCAGATTTAGAATTCTACAACAAAGCAAGAACCTTTATAGAATCATTTTCAGGACATGAGAATTAAAGAGAACTGGAAAAATTATCTGGTGGGAAAACCTGACTCATTACAACTGAATCATTAGAAGCCCACTTGTGAAGAGAACACCACTTGATTCAAAGATGCCTGTAAGATCACCCTGGAGACTAACAGCTTCCTCAGTGGAGTTTGCGCCAGTCATGCTGTTATCCATGTAAACATCTTGCATGAATTTTTTTGAGCTGCAGTGGGAAAATATCCTTTTCATCCAGAGCCGCTTGTGAGTGACCTTTATCGCTTGGCAAGGTGATGACGACAGACCAAAAGTCACTGAGTTGAATTGGTATTCAAACAATGGTTGATCTGACAAAAATCTCCACACTATTTTCTGATAGTTATGATCGTTAGGATGTAGTAGAATTTTATGATACATCTGTCGTACGTCAGCAGTAAGCGACACCAAATGAAGCCGGAAATGGAGCAAAACTGCTACAAGATAGGCAATAGCTTTGGTCCAACAAGTAACTGATCATTGAGAGATTCCCCATTATTGGCACGGGCTGATGCATCAAACACAGCTCTGAGATTGGTACTTTGACTATCTAGACGAGTTATACAGTGGTGTGGGATGAAGTAATCATTGGCACTTACCAGTGAAAGCTCCCCAAGCAATTCCATATGGTCTTGGTTGAGATAATCCTGCAGGAACATATGATACTCCACCTTCAACCTTTGATTTTGAGCAAGCTTGCGTTCCAGCGACAGAAATCGATAAGATGTCACTGTCTTGGGATCTCCTAAGTCGGAGCATACATTCTTAAAAGCCAACGCTACACAATGTCTCCTATTTGGGTCACAAGAACATGTTTTTTCAAAGAAGGCTTCTGCTTGTCTATATTCTTTAGTTCAGGTGGTATGATGGGTTGGCACTTTTTTACTTCCCAAAACCTTTTAATTAAGTTATCTACCGGGCCAATAGAGGATACAAAAAATGTTTTGAGTAATGTTCCCCAATGTGAACCTTGATTAATCTTTCCCATTAACAGCCATCCCAAATTGGTATTTATGGCAACTGGCTCTCTTGGGGATCCATAAATTTGACCTTCAAGAATAATTTAGGGGAATGCTTCTGCACCAAGCAACATATCAATCTGTTGAGGTTTATGATAATTTGGATTCACCAGGACCAAGTTGGACAAGTTAGGCTACTTCTGCTTCTGGATAAATGCTTGAGGAATGGAAGAAGCGATTTACAAGAGCACAACAGCTTCCATAACTATTTCCTTAGCCTTACCCACAAGTGGTATTATCTTACAGCTTGTTACCCCATTTGCAGCTGGAAGAGGTGTTTGGCTTAGTGCAGTCAATGGTGAACTGTGAGGAGAATAAGTAAGATGCAATCTCTGAAGGCATTCCTCAGTAATGAAGGAAACATGTGAACCAGGGTCTATAAGAGCTCTAACAGCATGTGGCTGATCTGATCTATCAAACACCTTAACTACTGCTGTGGATAGAAGCATTGTGGGTGACTCAATCTGGGTTCCTGTACAATACACTGACTTTGTGGTACTATTGTCACTACTGGGTAAGTCTGAATTTTCACTATCATTCCTAGAGCCAATGGTTGCATGTGAAAACAAATGCAAGAGTGTGTGATGACTTTTCCTGCATGTCCGGCATTTTAAATTATAAAAACAATCTCTCATGATGTGACCAGTCTTCAAACAGTTTATAAAAAGGGTCAATTCCTTCACACAATGCAGCTGTTGCTCATGCAGAAGTTGAAGAAAGGATTCACATTTGAGAATGGAGTGCTCACCTTAGCATTGTACACAGTTTTGAGAATCTGGTTTCAAAGTACTCAAGATAAATTTTGAGTTTCCAGCTTAGTAAATTTCTCACTCTCCCATGACCGTCCACAACTCTTGAAACACTAGGATGCTTGTGATTGTCTTTTCAAAAACGATATAAATTTTTGATATGAAGGCATTTCATCTCGCGGCACAGAGAGTTCCCAATTTTCCTTAGTTTGGAATCAAGTTTATGCACTAATAAATGTAGCAGTATTACATCCCAATGATTTGTAGGGAGTCCTACGACCTTCAAGGCACCCATATTTTCCGTAACTATATTCAACAAGATTGTACAGAATTTGCACTTACCAGGGGTGCATCGAAGATGGCATCTAAATGGTGTGATGCTACTGCTCTTGGCTGATTAAACCTTTTCACCAGAAGATCCTTTGCAACTTCGTAATTGGCATTCGTCACTGGCAAGGTGCAAACCAAGGCACTGGCTTCCCCTTGCAGTGATAACTTCAGTACAAGAGTTTTTCCACTCCATGGAACTGGTAATTGTTATGCACAAGTGTAAGAAATAAGTCTTAAAAGGATTGCTACTGTGTTACACCCCCATTAAATATTGGCAGTTTTATAGCTGGTATTTTTACTTTCAACACTTAGCCTACGATTCAAATTGATTTCCAGCCTATCCTTTATAGAGTCAATTTCTAAATGAACCACGTCAAATTTATCCCACAATGATGTAGATTCGACCAGTTTGGGGGGTTCATAACCACAACAAAGTATCTCCAAGTCTGAGACGTCTGCTTCAAATTTGACTGATTTTTTTTTTATTTCCTTGCACATTGACCGAAAGAAAACATTATTCACCGTCTTCAGGGAACGCTAGCGCCTTTCTTCCCCCTTCCAAAATTAAGTTCAAGATTTGTTGGTGCGATTAGTTTTGTATTCAAAACACGTTCTTCTGACATGATGGACAATGTGTTTCTTTAATGCTGTCTTGGCAGGTTGTATAAAAGCATCTGACAAGAATTTACTGACAAAATTTTAGCGGGAAAATTCTTTGTGTACGCATTCACTTAACCTCGCTTTGCAATTTTGACTTGTCACAAATTAAGTTTTGCTAGAGGATGTGCTAAAAATGTACACACGAGAACACCATAAACTCAAGGACGAAATAACTGATGTGGCCGACACAATCTGATACACGAATATTGCAACAGCACGCATGCCCGCCTTTCACATGTGTATTTCACCATTTGTCACTTGAACACACACAACAAAACCAAAATTTGGTTGCAGTTCACATAATCCGGCCCGGCATTAATCACAACATTTTGCTCCAGTTACCCTCGAAAACTAATGACCAGCCGCCATTTCGCGAAAACACTGATCTTCTTTGCTTGAGTCAGACTTGCCAACTGTCGTAGCGCATAATTTTAGTGAAGACGTCACACAGTACTATTTACAACATGAACAACACTGTTTACAACACAAACCATTTGCTTTTAACAATCATATTTTTTCCCCAAGGGTTGTTGCTATTTTGCATGCAGCCCAATATATATTTGCTTACCCCTTTCGCAAAGCCTTTCTGTGCTAAATATATTTTATTGTCAGCAGCCCAGCCTTAATGCTCAATTGTGGGGCTACACACATTAAAGAAAAAGGTTTGCAGTATATCGTTCTGGAGACCTTGTGCAACATGACCTACACAATGAAAATGGAAGCAAAATAACACTAAGACATCACAAAAATAAAAAGATAACAGAAAAGTCTTCATTGCAGTCAGCGTGCTGTAATTTGAGACTGAGGAGCTAGGAGAGAGACAAAGAATGCAGTTTACAGCGTAATAGAGAGAGACAGAATTGTCTGGGACCCAGCCAGCTAAGAAACAAAATAAGAGAAAATACTGTACGTGTGCCGCCCAGTCATTTCTCCAGCCAGCTGATTCTTCCTACTGCAAGTTCGAGCTCAAGACAAGAAGCAGCGAGCACAGACCAGAAATGCACAGAGCAGCAGGAGCTACAGAAGCTAATCTGGGAAAGAAAAAAAAACTGCTGTTGAGAGAACAGTGCTACATTCTCTTAAAGGAATTTCTTTCTTGACTCATTCCATCCTTTAGGAAGCCCAATTACTTCAGAAAGGAAAACAAATTGTTCTTGAAAGGACAGCCCTACATTCCTTCAAAAGAATTTGTTTTTTTTTTACTCGCTCCCAGGATGAGCTTGCTTTCGTCGCAGCGGAGAGGGGCATTATGTCTTTGCAAAAATGGTATTTTACCGACTTCAGCTCATCGGGAAGCATTGCCATGCGTCTATTTACAACGGAGTTTATACTGTTAACCACGAACCATTAATAAATTGTACTGTTCACCGCAGAAGAATGGATGTTCCAGCATGCGAATTCGTATTATTCACTGGCCCACCGAGATTATGCAATGAAGGCACCGAGTTTCACTGCACGCTGCTAGATGGCTACAACAGTATGCACTTTGCCATCTCTCTCATCACCAAGCCGGCCGGTGACATCACAAAAGCATCTGAAGCTATGCTATTGTCGCCTCCCTCTCTCTGCTTTGCAACCCCTCATCCTCAAGCTCACCCGCCAATGAGAGCAGAGTATAAATAGCAGGTCACGAGACTCGCTCAGGACCAGTCTTCAGTCTTCCACCGCACTTGTTGCCGGAACTGACCATCCTGCCCTCTGAGCCACGTGTCTGGCGTTGAATGGCATAGAAGTACAAAAACACTCAAGATCTCTTTAGTAGCTGCAAGTAGTTGACGAATACCCTGGCTAGAGTGTAAGCCGACAGTGGTTGACGGTGCGCTCCCTAACTCCAATCAGTGCGGGTAACTAGTACTCAAACCTGGAGCTGCGGGTCATAAGACCGCCTTTCTACCACTGCCGGGTGAAGTCCACAAAGGTAGGGCCTCCAGACCCAGGCAAATACCCCTGCCAGCATCTGTCAGGTGCTTCGGTAAGTGCAACAACCTGAGGTGACTGTCCCACCTTGGTGGGCTGTTGTGTACTTAGTGGTTGAGGCTTTACTGTTCTGCATACCGGGGTATACAGAATGTTTGGCCGTCGAAAGATGAGGTTGTGTGTGTGGCAACGGGTAGGCTCCTGAAGGGGGTCTGTTGTCCTACTCCTTATTCATATTAATAAAAACCTGGTCCCTTGCTTGCCCCTTCCAAAGTCTATATTTAGTGAATGAAAGGTTTTACTCCCAGGGCAAAAGTACTCACTGATACGGTAAAGAACTAGTATTTATTGTGGTAGTAAATACTGGGTGACAAATGAAAACTAAGCAGAGGCATACGGAAGTCCATGGAAGTTAACGAGTGGAGGTGACTCGCTCCTAAGACTGCTTAGGATACAAGGGATAATTGAAATTAGATACTTCACAACTAAACCTATTGGATTGTCTAGAAGAGACACTTGCTTATGGGGGCCACTACCAACAAGTAGTGATGGTTGTCGACCCGGGAGGATCGGCAACGGAAGTGTTAAATAACTGGTCCATGTATTCTTGCAGACGAAGGATTCAGGTTTGCTGCCATTACCAGAAGGTGTGGAAGCCTCTGGAAGGTGGTGGCTGTAGCCACTGGTGGTTGTCGAAGAACTAGAAGCTCTTGGAGAGGATCGTGAGGGCCTAAGTCAGTAGAGAGCACGAACACACAAAGTGTTGAGGCGAGCTACTGGAGATAACTCCCTACCTCGGGCGCGCACTGCCTTATACATATATGGATCAACGACAGTTGCGCACCGGGTCGGTCTGGGAAGCGTGACATGCCTCTGTGACATCTGCCTGGAGCGAGAGGGGTGGGAAAACTACCCTCGTGTGCTCGGTATATGGCCTCTCGCACTAGGCGGCTCTCGGCCAACTTCAGCTAGTGTGGCGACACTCTGTCTGCCGGGTGCTTCAGGGAAGCTGACGTGATCCGTTGGCGCTTGTAATACTCTTGGTTTTACATGCAGGAATCATCCACTTGGGTTGAAATGATTCTCTCTGCACTCGTAAAACATCATGCTAGGTTTGACCCTTCCTTGGGTTTTAATACTACATAGTAGGAAGAGAAGGTAGGTCAGGAACAGCCTGGAAACCAAGTAGCATCAATGTCCCTTCCCGGGATCACATCTAGTAGACATCTTGGAGTCATTTCATTACGTTGGTAAAGCATGTTAGAATAAGTCGTAGTTGTGTTTGATATATTCATATAAGCGGTAACACATGCATTTCCTCTTCTGATTAAGGGGGTTGAGGTTAGGGCGCTGACTGCCCTCTCTGACACGTCGGAGAAGAGGGGGAGTCGAACCCCAAAGTAAGGTGGAATGAGATAGTTTCCCGCCCAGGGAGTTCTATCAGCCTCACTACTACAGTTGCCAAAATTCGTGACACCAGTTATCCCAGGATGAGGTGCGATGAGCACTGATTACGCGATGGTGGGGATGAATGTGGATGACCTGGCTAGCGAAGCTGGGTTAATACGCATATGTCTGGCTGGATGGCATGATGGGACATAATCTACAGGTGATTCCACAACGTGGGGTTTAGGGGCTACATGTGGCGGGAGTCGAACCCGTACTGTCTTTCCAGAGGCCAATTTAATAGTACAAAAATTGGGAAGAGCTGCTTCCTGTGAGTGACTGACTTAAATGAGCTACCACAAGCCAACTTTAAAATACTGGAATGCACGGGGCATGATCGGGGACTACCTCAGTGGGAGTCACACTGGCTAACGGGGATATCTCATTACCTATCCTGACGTTACCAATCTCCCTTGGGGTCATTCTCTGGCCAGCATGCTCCTAACAGGTGGTTGAACCATGACTCTTGCATGGGCAGAAGCATAGGCGAGTCTGGTCGTGGAGGTGAAGCAAGTTCCGTGGACTGTGGTTCTACTGCAGTGGGTAGTGAGTTTGTATTACGTGTTCTCTCTAACTCACAACGCTCTCGGCGTCATTGATGACACTGCAAGCCACCTTTCTATTGTGCATTTGGCTTGTTCCGTGGTCCATTCTGCGCATGTGCAGTCCTGGGGGCGTGGCTTCTGCAGGCACACCCAAGGCCCTGACATGCATACAGCAGTTCGGTATTGGGACTTCACTGCGTAAAATTACCAGAGAACAAATTAATTAAAAGTGACTAGGAAACTACAAAGAAAAAAGTGGTACAGTATTCTGAGACGTTAGGTTTCACATAATTTTTATTACGTCGAAAGGAAGAAAATTGGAAAGCCTCTGCTAAATTAATTACAAAAACAAAATCTAAAATTGGCTAGGTGATAATATAATGATAAACTGTTGATACAGAGAAAAATCATGCGAAGGCAAGCCTGGGGAAAAATATATTAATTACCTAATTAATAAGGAAAAATTCCTACGGTACACAATTTATAGCATAATGGGGATTTTCCAGAATCGCGAAGACCTGCTACCGCAGGAGTCAAGGGAAGTTGACTGAGGTAAAGGGTTGTGGGTACAAAAAGTGGATTACCCTGGAGATAAGATGCTGCCCTCACGGTCAGCTAGGCAGTGGTGGACGAGCATGTCCAAACTGCTAGAAGTTGCAGTCTTCGCAGTCTGCTGATGTGGGCTGAAGACTTGTGCAGACTTTCGTGTTGCAGGTTAAGAGAGGAGAGAGAGTCTTTTGCAGACCAGGGAGAGCTCGCGAACTTCTTCGGCCAGCGAGCCTTGCGTCTCAGCTGGATCATGCTGCTTGACTTCTATTTATACTGAAAAAACTGATCAGCAGTTCTTCGTGGTTGGAAAGGGGAGGGGGGCTAGCGTAGCCTTCCAACACAGAGGTATGTTTATCAGCGTAGCGGGCGCGCCGCTAATTTATTATTGCCCTGCTTGGAGGCAACGACAAATTAAAACACCTCATCTTGAGGCTGGCGGGTTGTAATGTTACAAGGCCACATGGGTGCTGCCATCTCTGGGGTTGTTTGGAACTTCTTCCGTGGCTAAGCGAAGGGTAGTGGATTATCACACACATTAAATTTATTCATGGAGGTGGCGCTCGCATGCAGAATTTCGGGCGGGCAATGCATATTGTAATTAAGCATGTTAATTACAGTTACGTATTCGGCTGTCCAGGCTTGTGGAATCTCCTTGCTCGATACGTTTAAATTATTCTGCCACTGTTATGACTTGCCCCTGAGCTCGGGTCGCTCTTGGATGGGGCGAAGTCGCCCGTAGAGTGCGCATCTGCACAGCGCAGCATGTTGGCATGCGTCAGCAGGACGCGCCTATACTTTATATAATTGATTGTTATCTGATACCAAATGCAGGTGACCTAAAACTTTCTAATGTTCTGAAAATGAAAATAATATGGAATTGAATGCAAGTCAAATTTTGAATGTCCCGCATGCACTCAATGAGCTGAGAGCACACGGAGAAGTTATAGATCGGGCAGTGTGTTAACGGCAGCTGAAGGAGAGGTGGTGGCGGGAGTATTACCCCTCCACGCCACTACAGATTGGTGCCCGTAACAAATGTCAGTCTTTTAAAGTAATTAATTATATTTTACTACAAAGGAAACTTGTAATTTTGAGACAGAAATGAATAAATAAGGAGATTATAGTTAATTTCTTAACTGTCTTTAATAATTAATCTTTCAAAACCATGTCCACTGACTTTCCCATTCGTGAGTTATATTGCACTCAGTTCGGTGCTCACCTACCCATTATAAGACTGCAAAAAGTGTTGAATACACCCTTACATTATATCAGTTTATTCAAAAGATGTGTGTATTGAAATAAATTAATATAAATCCTCCGATTTCCCCATGAGAAGTTACTGAAAATTAGCTTTACTCTTATAATACAAGTCCCTTGATGATCATTAAAACAATTTCTGGTGAAAAGGAGGAAGCTCAAGTATATGCTTCTAGGCATATAATTTTATTCATGAAGTAGCTACCCCTTGAGTAAAATAAATATTATGTTTTAAAATCATGTTAAATTTTGCCAGATACAACGAAACACCTCCCTTATGACAAAAACAACACCTTTAATCACAAAAGAAAACATCTTAGTAAATAATAATTCCTCGTTAAAATGTTTTGTGTAACATTTTCAGGCGAAACCATTTGTTTTGAAACACAAGAGATGATAAGTGCAACTATTTTGAGCAACGCATAATATTGATAAAATTTATACGTTTGCCATGTAGATTTGCTCTATAGGCCGGCATGTGAAGGCAAGCACACACAGCCAACAGACTTTGTTTATTCTTTTGCTAGACACCAGCTTCCCTCTCGAAGGCATGTGTGAGCAGAGAAAGGAAGGTGCACAGATGAAAGAAAAAGAAAGAAGGGTAAGAGAGAGGATGCTAGGTCGCCATGCTGGTTGCTAGGTGACCACTTTGCCTCTCATCTGCGTGAAAGGGAATGTAGCAAGCCAGTTTGTATGTCACACCCACGCCACAGTGTCAGACAGACATGTTGGGAAGGCAGACAGTGAGCCGCAGAGCAGTGATAAACGATGGCACACGTGACGTATTTCACATCCAGTTACTAAACTTTGCATTAAGCTTAAAAACTATACTTGCGAAAATATCATGTGAAGGGACCCAAAATATAGTTTGATTGATGCACCATTAGATAAATGACACAAGTGGTTTATGTAAACAATATTTTCATAGGAATTTCACCTGGACCACAAAAAAATGTTCGTGGATGCTGTTTATCAGTAAATGTGATAACGATACATCGAGAGTCGACTGTAATACTCATGCAAGGATAGTCGCGAGCCGGAACCTTGTTCCCTGCCTCACCCTTTGGGAACTGTCTCGAAGTGGAGCTTGGGAAGCCTGTCATACTGGGCTATACCACAACAGTTGTCCACTTAGAACTATTGCCTCTCCAGTATGTGCCTGGGTCCCCCAGCAACGTCTTGCTTGCCAGGTTAATTGCTGGAAATAAATAGGCCTAACCCTGCTAACGCTGACAAGGAGTCCCGTTTCTACGTGATTCTTGGGTCTGCTAGCGACGTCCCACTCACCAAGTAGCCATGAGAACGGACACCCCTAAACATAATACTGTAACCCTCATTTGGTATTTGGCTCTGCCAGCCATGTCTCACTTGCCAAGCCACTAGACTGAAAGCAAGAAGTCCAGGCAACCTATCCTAGCCAACAGCCAATCCCTTACTCTTCCATCAGGCTGTGTCTACCCCTTTTCGGGACATCCACTATCTGTCTGTCTGATCTGTCACCCTCCAAATGCATCACCATAGAGCTGGGTGGGGTAAAGCAGGCAAGCAGGGGCTAGCTCTGGCTGGAGTCCTGGTGAGCAGAGGTTCAGATGTCAGCCAGATATAAACCTGGAAGAAGGAGGCTGCTTGCCAGAGGGAGTCCGCATCCAGCACGTCCAGCTCAACCTTGAAAATCATCTGACATATGCCACGTGCAGTTTCTCCGCTGCCTCCAACGCTGCCAAAGAAGTTTGCCTACCTTCACTCTGCCCACTAACGTCACTAGGGTGGTCAGACCACGTAACGTCACAACTACATATAACCCTACCAGGGTCCCCACTCACCTACCGGTCGCAAGTGTACCTCCTAAAACACAACACTCTATAATAGAAGTGGCCAAACACAGCTACATCTGCCCCAAGATAAACCCAGTACAAGTGGCGATAACTACTTCTTCCTTCATCTGGGGGGAGAGCCTTGATGCCCCCTCCAGTCACCTGACCCACTAAGGGTGTGCGTCAACATCATAATCTGAATATTTGTGTTCTACAACATTCTGGTTATAAGGAAAGGTGGAAAAAATGGTGTGAGAACATGTAGTAATTAAGCTCATGATACTTTGATTACGTAGTAAAAATGCACAGTGCTATACAGTAGATTCTCTATCCATTGTTTCTTAGGGGACTGACAAAAATGATCAGTACATGTGGACTTTCAATGAATGTGGTCTTGAAATACAGATAAATAATAAATGGGGTCACAGAATATGTTCCATGGATGCGTGATTTCAATCCATTCAAGTTCAATACATAGAGGTTCAACTGTATTACCTAGGTGCTGGTTCATAATAATTACATATAATGTTATATTTATACTATGGCTATTCTCATACTGCACATTTTGGAGTCCAAGTCAAGTCCTTGTCACAAGTTCACAAGTATAATTCACAGTTACGAGAACACAAAATGAAACACTGAATGACAGTTTTAAGTTCCAAGCCAGGCAAGCCACTCAGCAGTCATGTGGATTTCTCACCTGCCAATCACAACGCCTGTGGAGGTAGGAGTCGGCTCTGGTGGTGGGGACGTGGTGGTGGAGGACAGCCGGCGACACGCCTCCCTGCGAGAGAACTCCACCTTGGCCATCTCCGTGGCCACCCACTCTGGCAGGTCTGGGATGGCACACGAGATGGCGAACCGCAAGATCAGCATGATATGCTGTGGGCAACACGTGCCATTGTGGCTCCACACAATACAGCGTCCTCAACACATAATGAGTGAAAAAATAAGTTGCAGTTAGTATTATTGCATCTCGAAAATATGTTAACCTCTTATTTGGGCACAAGAGACCCATTGCACAAATTTTTTATAGTAGTCAATAATGTCATAATTGATTCTCTTATTTTTATCAAATGAAGAAAATGAACTCTTCCACTTGGTCATATTTCATTTAAGATGTTGTGGATGCCACAAATTACATGAGTTTTGTTCCAAAATAAAATGTATGTTCATAGACTGTGATTAATAGCATCTTTCTTAGAAAATAATGTAATTATAATAATTACTGGTTGCACAATATTTTATTGTTTTGTAACATATATTATCTCATGCACCCTACAAATGGAAGTTGAAAAGTTATACTGGGTGAGTCGCACACGTCTATTTTTCCATATCTATGCGACCCGCACACAATACTACCCATTTAACAAAATATCTCCTCCTCTGTAAGATGATTATCTTCTGTGTAGCCTAGTCTATGCCATACTCGTTATGGGACCTCGTCTGCTATCTGAACATTTGACGCCTTTGTCAGCCTGCACCAATCAGTTGTGCAAAAATAGAGAATCGCTATAAAACAGCACGTGCGCGTTGATTTATTTTAGTCAATACAGTAGGCAGTGACTGTATTTTTATGTCACATGAAGAAATACAATGGCTCGAAGCGAGGCAGATGTGTGTTACTATAGAGGCAATCGTCACATACAAATGTATTCGGTAAACATCGCAATTATCTGTTTCAACATAATAAATAGGAGCATTCATTGAAAAGTGACTGCTTGTCTATGCATACCTGACAACACCATTCATTCACAGCTTACTATACTAACACACTCGTAAATTCTGCGTTTTAATACTGGTTTGTAAAAAATATCCCCTAAGTTAACTCTCCCGTTACCCTGCCCTTCCCCCTTGAGTGCAGGAATAGGATATTACACCGTTCAAAGAATCTAAATGCAAGCTAAATGCCAGGCTGGGTCGGGGGTTTTCCCTTGTAAGAGAAAGGTAACTTTTGGAGTTCTTTGATTTGGTAACTGCCGTGATTGGAGGAGAGTTAAACCCCAGGGTAAACTTAACTTGGTAGGTATCTCAGTAGGAGACTTTAGTCCTGTTTACCTTCAGGGATGCCAGATATAGTGAAGTCAGTTTCACTGAGAGCATTGGGGAGAAAGGGGAACTAGGCAGGGACCTTAAGTTCCTGCGGTGCTGCCCGGCCTCTGTAAATAGTAGGTCTAGTTGGCTGACATATGGATACAAAGTCGGGAGCACCAGAGATCACTTTACTGCGTTTATCTACCTTCGGATCCAGAACTAGGTATCCAATCTTCCTGGTGGCGAGATGCAGGTTTAGGGTTTTCGAAAGAGAGAGAGGTTGTTTCTGATACAATTACTGGTGACTGGGGTTCTGATAAGTCATGTGTGCCAAAGGCCAATTGAGTCCTAAGATAGCCTTTCCATCTTGTTGTAACTCAACAGCAGGAACTCAGTGTTTGCACTCTTTGTTCCCAGCATCCTGCCTTTGCAAGCTGGGATTGATATAAGGGTGTTGCAAACAACTGGACCCTGGGTGAGTAACCTACAAGAGACCAATCAGGCCTGAATACTACCAGTTCTCCTCCAGTCTTTGTAAACTGGGAGTTGAACCCAGAACCCAGTCTGGTCGTATCTCTTAGAAGGTTGGAGTTACTAGTGTTTTGGGCACAGCTGAATGTCTACCAACCGGCACAGTTTGGCTTGCCTCTTAATGTGTGTGATTATTACATTGGAAGTTTTATGCCTGCATACCAGATTTTCCCGTGAGGCTGTTAATTATGAGAGCTTAATTAATGCAGAATTCCAAGTTACTAACACAAAATACACAAAAGGGGTTCAAAAAGTGACACAAGTTATGATAAAATGACAGTCATAGATTATATTCAAATAATACGTATTTACTGGTACATAATATGAAAGAACGGTAATGCTTCACTAACTCTTATGTTAAAATGAAAATGGAAGCAATATAATTTAAATGCAAAAGAAGGCATTTGGGCAAGAGCTAGGTAAGTTAATAAATACCTGTAATTAAACGATTATCAAGTACTTAGATAGTGTTGAGGTGTGTTTAGAAGGAACCTAAATAAATTACAGTACTGGTTGTGACAGTGGGTCTGTTGCTGAATTATTAACTAATGTAAAATTGCTGGCTAAACGGCGTGCCCTTAGGCCAACTAACTCCCCTCCTCAGCTATCCTTCGATCACCTCTCCTTTAACTCTCATTTTCCCTTCCAACTTAGGTTTATATAAGGCTGTACATTCCCCCTTCCTTCGTTCTTCAGTCTCTCCTTCCGATCCAAGACAGTTGTCCGGCTTCATCTTACTGCAATTCACCTTCAGCTATCTTCAAAGAATGTCAGGCGAGGCTACTTTTGATGGGAACCTGCCTAGATGAGAGCAAGATAATCTTGGGTTAATTTACCTATGATTTGCGGTACCGCTTTATGAAACTCCGGTGAGTAATGGCAATCAAGCTGGCAGTAAATTCTAGGATGGATTCCTCTTTGCAAAACAGCTTGAGTAACTTAGGCAAGTGGTTTAACTGATATAGCGGCTAGTTTTCCACTGGGTTAACGGTTGTGCTAATTTTGAATTAATGTGGATTATCATATGTGTTTACACTTGTTTATATAAATTATAGAAATTGCAAGTTGTTTAATGAGTGAACTTGTCCCGTTTAACCGCCCAAATTGGCAGAATTATTTAGTGGCTATCAGTGAACACTCTTAATGCCATGATTATTCAAGTTAATTATTGTCTGCTATTGCTCCAACATTTATTTTTTGCTAGTCCGAGAAATTCCACGTCTGTACCTAGTGGCAATGAAAGGCGTAATGTTGGAGATTGTGAACTATTCATTCAATGATGTTATGTTGTGGATTTGTTAAGCTGTGTTCTGATAGACAGTTCACTGGTCATTAGTTGCTGCCGTGGCCATAATGAAGTCAGACTTTTGTGTCGATGTGGTTGTGTGGGTCAAGTGGGATTTGCTTGGTGAAAAACGGTGGATTCATGGTGGTAAGATTTAAGTGGTTATTCCACATTTTGAAGAATTTTAATTGAGGAGCCTTATTAATAAATATTTGTAAATTTGTAATCACTGTGATTACGTGGATGTATAATAAGGCTCATACTCATATAGGTTTTGGAAGTAAACGTAATCATTCACGAAGGAGAGGTGATATTAATTGTAAATACTTAGTTTTTCAAGGCAGCTCAATTGTCAATGAGCTCATGGTTAAATTTTGAAGGTACTTAAATTTTTTGGAAGGTAATTTGTACCAAAAGTCTAAACAGTGCTGATGCATGATGTCTTGTTCATTAATACTAAACGACTCCTACTCGTCAGAGTAACTGCATTCCTGACAGATTGTTTATGAGTCATGACGACGACGACGCCTGCAAGATTGTTTTACTTAGCAGGCCGGGACAGAGGTCCCAATAATAATTTATTTCCCCCGATGAGCCACAGAGACTATGCAAGAGGTCCGGGGCGAATACAGCAGTGTGCCGCGAGATACCGCCACATGCAAGATACCTAGATCCCACCGCTCTCCACTATGCCGCACGCACAGAGGCTCTAGACACTGGGCTTGCACCTTCTGTCCCCCTCTCCAGACGCCCTATGCCAGTGAAGGAAGGGATGGCCGAGGAGTACATAAGGAGATGCATCCCGGCCTCCGGATCGTCAGTTCTACTACAGTTCTCGATTGCCTCTCCTGAGTCATCATCACTCCAGCTCTTGGTGCAGAGGCTCAAACCTATCCTTACTTCATTACTCACCTTGTGGGGCTGAAGATCCTCTCCAGCGCCTAACGGAAGGAAGAACCAGCGGCATCAACAGTTACACACTTAGACACATTTGGTCCCCTATGGACACCCTGAGAGTAGAACTCGCCCTGAAGTTAACTTTATGCTACATGCACCCGCTAACAGCCTATCCCAATGGCTTTGCACAGGGCCCCTTCCCATGTGTTATGATAGGGTGTTTTAACTTCCGCATGGCCCGTGGGGAATTAGGAAATAACACCTCTACCATCTGTGTTTATTTCCTTTGGGTTAATAAACACCAATCTTACCAGATCTCTTGACTTCCACTCCGAGCTACTTCCTTGTGTCATATCGGAGCTGGAGGACTTAGCAGGTGACTGGGTTTTGCTTTTCCAAACGCACACAAACAACACACCCGCACTTCCTTGGAAGGCCACCCATTCTCTGACCCACAGTGAACAGTAGAGCCACGACACTAGGATACCGTCCCATGGAACTTGGCTTGCCGGCTCAAAGTCACCCCCCTACCTCACCACTCACTTTGTGATGCAGAGGAGGGGATTTTCTTAGAGTCCGGGGAAACCACTGGACCCTCACCTCACCAGTATTGGAAGGACACCCGTTCCTTGCACCAAGTGGGAGGAACGGTAGAGCCTTGACACTCGGTATGCTTCCAATGGGATAGACTTGCTGGTCAGGGTGCTCAACTCTCACCGCTCACTGGTGGTGCAGAGAGGGTTTCATTCTGACGCAGAGAAATTTACCCCCGCGGGACAACACTGTATGGTTCCCGCAACCATCACCCCGCAGCTCACGCCGTCTCTACCTGGTACAGTCGTCGAGAGTGGGGCGGTGTTGGCAACAGTAATTTGCACATACATGTGGACACTGACATGTCAACTGCCAACATCCTGCAGCCCCGATTTAGTGCCTAATGCCTTACACCAGTAGGGGTGATGTTGAGAGAAGGGCCTTTCTAAAAATCCTCAGAGGCTACGTATCCTTCCCAGCGGGTTTGGGTTGCTTAGTCCACGTGAGCAAGCTGCACTACTGAGACGCCTCACCATACCAGCACCCACTGTCACGCCCGTGGATTTGTTCGAGCCACCCACTGTAAGAGAACTACTTGCTTTAAAACCAATTGAATCTGTACCAGAAAATATTGACACTTCACAACCTGAGCAAACTGTGGTTCCTTTATTCGGGCCACACAAAAGTGTCACTCCTGGTGTACATCCTGCCATTGAGGCAATAGAACCAGAAGTAGAGGCTAAATTAGGATTTGATTGGCCATGGCACAGGTGATTTGCCAGTGCCCCAGTTGCCAGTAATTGTCTCAGACACAACCCCAATCTCTCCCCAAACCCCTAAACCTGCAGCCATGCCTCAGTCTACTTACAGTGTGCTACCCAATGTTCCCAAGTCTGGCCTTCCCAAGCTGGGACTTGAACGGTGGGTAATTTGTAATAACTGGTGTTCTGGGAGCGAAACATACTTAACGTCGGTCAACTTCGAGTGCTTGAGTTCAACTCCAGCCTTTGCAAGCTGGGAGAGGAGATCACCCAACCTGGTTGGTTCTCTTTAGTGAGTGCGAGTGAGAGAAGAAACTGGTACTTTTTCAGGTGGTCCTATGTGTGTACTTTCAGAACTCAGTGATTGCACTATTTGTTCCCAGCATCCATCAACAATTTTCTGCAGTCCCAGTGAAATCCCTATGTAAATAATATTAACATAAATGGCTTGTATAATTTATTGCATGATGCGTCAATCAAAGTATATTTTGGGTCCCTTCACCTACTATTTTCTGCAAGTATCGTTTTTAAGGTGGTTGTTTATGCAAACGTCTAGTAACTGGATGTGAAATACGTCACGCGTGCCGCCGTTTATAACTGCTCTGCGGCACTTTGTCTAGTGTCTTGTCCTAGCACATCTGTCGACACTGTGGCATGGTGCTGCGAGTGGGACTGGTGTGGTACTTTCTCTCCAATGCCTGATGAGAGAAGAAGTGGTTACCTAAAGCAACAAGGGTGGCGGCCTTGCATCCTCTCTCTCACAATTCTTTCTGTCTCTCTTAGCCGTGCAACTTCCTTCCACCCCTCGTAAGTCTACAAGAGGTGAAGCGGGTGTCTAGCAAAAGAATAAACAAGTCTTTCGGCTGCGTAGGCTTGTCTTTACATGCTGGTGTAGAGCAAATTTGTGCCTGGCAAACATACAAATTTTATCAAGATCATGCATAGCTAAAAATAGTTGCACCTACCGTAATTTCTATTTCAAAGCAAATGGTTTCGCCTGAAAATGTTACGCAAAACATTTTAATGCGGAATTATTATTTGTAAATATGTTTTCTTCTGTGATTAAAGGTCTTTTTTTCCCTAAGGTTAGTTTTTCATTGTATATGGCGTAAAATTAACATGATTTAAAAACAATAATAATTATTTAACTCAAGGGGCAGCATCTTCAGGTATAAAATTATATTCCCAGAAGCATATACTTGACCTTCCCTTCTCTTCAAAAATAGTTTGGACATCGAGCAACTTGTATATAAGTGTAAAGTTCATTTTCAGTAACTTCTTGCGGGGAAATCGGAGGATTTATATTACTAATTTATAGTGACGGGATGATACGATTATAGTCCTCGATTCCACCAATTCTTGCCTGAATCAAAGAATCAATGAGTTCCGATTTTTTGCATTCAAAAGTTGAATTTGATTCCGTAAAATTTTCTTACCGGGTAGCATATTCTGCAAACCTGGTGGTACTTGTAAACGCAATGCTAATAGCTTGTGTGCGTTTGTAGTTGTATTTAATCAGGTATAATTAGAGATACGATTTTGTGGTAAATAGCACTAAAATGAAATAACACCAAAATACAAGTTAAAAAGTGAAATAACACAAAATATAGACAAATGCACGATATCTCATGAAATTAACTTTGTCCACAAGAAATGAACTCTTCTCCCATGTTATATGTATACACTAATTTACTTCGGCACTATAAAAATAAAAAATCTAAAAGCTAGTTCTAGGCAATATCGAGAAATACTTGACATACGCCGCTTGCCGTTGTCTAGGGCTAAGCTGTCCCTAGCGGACAAGTGGTTTGGGCGCTGACCACCCTCTCGTTCCCTATGGGGGACAGGGGAATCAAACCCCAGTGTGAGGGGGAGTGTTATACTGTCCCTTCCAGGGAGTTTCACTCTCCTCACGGCTAGAATTGTCAAAAGGCAGGAAGCCAGCTGTCCCACGGATGAGTGAAGTTACTCAGTCGGAGATTGATTGAGAATGGGGGTGGTAGTGAGTGATCTGGCAATATTAATGGGATTGATCTGCCGTGGCCTCGTCGGGAGGCGAGCGGGGATAAGATTGGCCGGGGATCGTTCTCTGCGTGGCTTTGGAACTACTTTGGCACGGAGTCGAACCCTGATAGTCTTCCTGGAGGCCAATTTTAACACACAGAAGTTGGCTAACTCTTCTTTGGTGAGGCGTCGAACCCAAATTAGTTTTCCCGAGGTCAACTTAATTGTGCTGACACAGACAGGGATTAAATGAGCAGGGGTTGCTGGGAGTTCTACACTAAGAGCTGGCTAATCCGCTGCGACGTGCTCTGTGGGAATATCGTCTTAAGTTCTCGTCCGGCGGACACGAGCCTAACCAGTGTTTCAATGGAGTTTCTTGTGTTGCAGTGTTACATGCCCCTCGTGTCGCATCTGATGGCTTTCTTCTCCACCGTGCATACTGCGCATTGAGAGAAAAGAAGGGCTGTCTACCTGGCTGCAGAAGAGCTGTCCTGGATGGGTGCCAATTCGCAATCGCTCCCAAGGACCTGCTGTGTGATGGGCAGACCTAGGTATCAAGTCTTATGCCTTGTACCAGCAGCGGGTGCACTGGAAACCCAGGAGCAGCGGTATGCCCCTGTGGGCTTGGGCTTGAATACCAGTTACTCTCAGGCCCCATCTCCTGTGGAGTTCAGCCCTCACGACCGTATAGTGACGTGTGAAAATTATTGCGCAAATGAATTTAGTACCACAATTAGGAAAATTTCACCACACTGAAATTAATAATACAAAAGTCCTGGCTGACTGATACATGTTAATATTTAGCTAATAAAATATAAAAATGTGATATTAAAATTTTACTACTCAACAAACAAAGGCAAGCCATGAAAAATTAATTAAAAAGCAAAAATGGCTAAGTAAAACGCTATTTACAGTGTGTGACTCTACAAAAACTCAGTCCAGGGGGGAACCTAATCGCACAACGAGGAATGCATCAACGTATTTATAAGCTGTTCACGGTAAAGTGAGCACTTTTGAGGCCCTAGTTACTTGTTCCTTTCAGCTATTTTTTATACTTTAACCAGCTTTTTAAAATAAATATTGCCTTGTAAGCAATAAACAAGGTGAGTTTATTCCCCCCACTCGGAAGTTAACGCCCAAGGCTAAAAGAAAAAATATTTATTGATTATTATTCCAAATGAGCAGGCTTCCAAAAGTGCTCACTTTACTGTAAACAGCCTATACTGGTATGCAATATGAAAGCAAGGTGATGCTCACTAACTCCTAAGTTCAAATAAAAATTGAAGCAATCTAATTTAAATGCAGAAGGCGTTCTGCACAAGAGCTAGGTGAGTTAAGAAATACCTGGAATTAGATGATTTATCAAGTGCTTCAACAGCACTGAGGCCTACTTAGGGAGTGTTCAGAATGAACATAAATAAATTACCATACTGGTAATGAGAATGAACAATAGATTCAGAAGGGACGTCAGCGCGGCCTGCTACCACGGGGAGTGCTGGGGGTTTACCAAGTACGAGCAGGGAGGACGTCTTTGGAAGCCTTTGGAAGTAAGTCGGCCACAGTGGCGGAGTCTGCAGGGTGACTGCTGGCAGCTGAAATATACTCAGAAACCGTCTTCCTGAGTTTGATCACAGAGGTCTAGTGGTTAGCTCCCTTTTAGGCCATTCTCCGGCCTTCACAAGATGGGAGAGAAGGGAGGCGGACCACTTACCCCTGCTACTTACTCTCTGCCTTATGCAAGCTGGAGGGTGCAGCGACTGCCCTGAGCCAAGCAATGGCTCCTCCTTTCATACTGAATCTCCACGCATGCCAGCTCTCTGAGAGATGCGGAGTATGGCTAGCTTCTTTCCGCAGGTGCTGAAATATTTGAGCTCTGAAGGTGGTGCCTTTTCTTATTGCATTGACTGGAGGCATTGACATACCTTATCTCCTCGCTGAGAGGCTGGGGGCTGGATGCTACCCTCCAGTGGCAGACCAAGGTACTAGCTTGACCTTCCTGGAGAGTAGCTATATCTCAGCCAACAGTAAAATTCCACATAGGGGGGTTAGGGTGACAGTGTGACGTCTTCTTGGCGTTTCGGGGAACAGTACAAATTCAGACCATGTGTCTGTAGTCCCGCTTGGCGTACATCCATGAACCCTGTAGGCACGTGTCCCATTGTAGTTTTTAGGAGTGACGACTTGCCCTGTTGTGAGCGGCGTGCTTGAACATGAGGCGAAGTCTAAGAGTAGAGTGCGCATGCTCAATGTGCAAAATGGGTCACGTGTCAATACTATCAATGAATCAACAGGCACGTGGTGTTCTATGATCAATTTTATGTTAGTTGGTAGTATTACATGTGGGCTGCGGAGATACGGAAAAATAGTCACGGGCGAGTCACCTGGTACATGTACATACTACAGTATTGAAGGTGATTTAGGTTACAGAAGCTCCATTTTATAAAACCTTTTTGATGTTTGAAATACAAGGTTAGCAATTCTCAAAACTGTTCCATTGGATGTACGTTGTTCTGATGCCTGCAAACAATATGTACTCACTTCTAAAGCCACAATGAGAAGGATAGTCTGCGTTGTAGACATTTCCGGAAACATGCGATGGACCTGACCAGACAAGCCAATCAGGGCACAGTTCACAAGCACCGCAATCAGGTTCATCACTTCCATTGCATTCTGTGGGGCAGAAACACAACTTGTACACATGTAATATCTTAGTGTGATGATCACAACAGTGCAACATAATAACATGTTTAATGCCACCCAACATTATTATTTACCACTTGTCTGCTATAGAAGATGAAACCATATTTAGTGTTTATTACTGTATCTAGCACAACCTGGCAGTCCTGTACACATATGAAGATTAAACCATATTTTTTTTTCTTTATTACTGTGTCTAGCACAAACTGACAGTCCTGTATACATATGCAGCATTTATATATTTATTTGAATAATTAAAGTTAAAAACAACTTTTTTTTCTGGCAACAAAGAGTGCAGTTATTTGAACAACTATATGTACACCATTGACTCAGAGACCTGCAATTTGTATAAGATGGAGTTCCTGTCACCGGTACAGTTTCATTACATCTGAACGGTAACAGATTATAGCGTGTACAACCCTCAACAACAAACCCTATGCCTTTCGGCAAAAATATTCCACGAGAAGTTGTACTGCAAAACACTAGTTCAGAACCAATTTTGTGATTTCATAATTTCACCTCCCAAGCATCTTAGGTGTCTACCAGCCAATAACCAATGTTCAGTATCAGGAAAACTTAATTCTGATTGGCACAGTCAAGTAGAAAACGTCATCTCGCACAGACATGCAGCCAATAGCCAAACAAAATTTGCCAGTAAGAAGTTGAGTGTAAACTCCGCATAAAAAAAAAACAATGGACTAACCTATGCCACTTAATTAGGGCAGAGTGGCTCTTTCCTGTGGTAAACAATATGGTGCTACACTCAACATATATACAGCACATGTCAAATAACAAAAATTATCAATGCTATGATGCTTCACGCGTTGCCACGCATTGGGCATGCGCGCTCTCCTTCACGACTTCACCTCATCAATCGAGCTCCAGCGCTCACATGGCCAAGTCAAACCCACAGCAATACAATAAATAACGTACCTAAAAGGTCCAGCAATACACGACTACAGGCACGTGGTTGCGTAAAATTGTACTGTTCACCTCCAAAGCCATCACGCGGTCGCCTACTCCTCAAAGCATGATTTACTGTTCAACAAGCCATTGACACCGTGCCCGCAGATAAGCAAGTTCCACGTGTTGCTGCAGGATGGCAGCACCCATCCCACAAGATCATCACAGCCTCCAGCCCCTTGTGCCGAGGCGATAGATATGACAACAGCCTCCAGCACAGGAGATAAGAAAAGGGTGGCGCGGCCACTAAGCTAGAATAAACTACCCACGTGGAGCGGGGCTAGCTACCCCCACACCCGTCTGGAAGCCAACAAGCTTGGAAATTTCGTATATAAGGAGGTGCCAAACCCTAGCTCAGGGCAGTTATTGGGCCCTCCAGCTTGCATAAGGCCAAGGGCATCAGTCAGGGTAAGGGGTAACCACCCTGCTCTCCCAGTCTATGAAGACCTTAGATCTTCTGACCCAGGGTACTAACAACTGGACCACTTCCATGCCAGCCACCAAAGTCTCAGTGGTAAGTGGTCCGTCTCCCATCTCTACCCCAGTCTGCGAAGACCGGAGACTGTCTAAGAAGAAATCGAGACCACTAGACCTCCCGCTATGTGTTCCAGAAAAACAGTCTCTGAAGGCGTCAGCCTATCACTGCCAGCAGCACTCCGAAGAAGCTGCCACTGCTGGCCCACAGCTACAACCAGAGTACTACGGTTGGGGAGTGACCTACAAAAACTGAAGTAAAAGTGGTCTCGTGTGAGATAGGTGTACGTTACTTCATGGAGTAGCAGATTTAAGCATGCCACACTGCTGCGTAGTGCGACTGCACAAACTATGGGCCGACTTCGCCCCATCAGTGAGCACAAAGAGCCTCGGGGAAAGTCATAAGTGACATACATGATTCCAAGTGGCTACAGGATTGATCCATGAGCTGCACAATTACAGATATGGAAGATAATTAACACAATTAATTATTTAAATTGTACTGTCAACCCAAACCTTGACATGCAGTCGCCACTCTCTCGACAGAAAGTGTCTTACCCGACGAGCCACGAACCGGCCGACAGCCGATAAGAAAGTTGCAAGTCACCCCAGGATCACAGGTTGGGGGCCTCTCCTGGGTCTCGACAAGAACTCCTCTCCCAGATTGCAAAGGCTCTACCAGCTCCAACAGCTAAAGCCTTCTTGAGGCCCTGGATCCTGATGGTTTGGCGTACCTGATGGCTTGGCCTAGTCACACCTATTCGGCAAGGAGAGATTTAAATACAATAAAAAAACCCACATTGAGGTTACCTCTGATGAACCTTCTACACACTGCTGGAGCAGAAGCTGCTGGGCGCGCTGGTATAGGTTTTTGGAGCTGGTAGAGCTTTATCAAGCTGTTGGAGCTGGTATAGCCTTTGCACTGTGGGAGAGGCTTTAGTCTGAAAGGACATATTGAGACTCCTAGGACCGCCCGGTACGCACACGCTTGTCCAGAAGTCACTCCAACTCTTGCCTGCCCATTTTACCGGTCAATGTCACAGGATAAGCACCCCTTAAAGGAGTAACTTACTATAAATTGTGACCCTTCAAGGAATAACTAGTTAAAAATTTAAGGTTTTTAAATAATTTATAATATTTAATAATACATTTTTTTTGGGATTTTTTGGAATTTTTTCTTGGTTTTTTTTTGCATTTTCAAGGTCAAAGGTTCTCAGTCTCTGATCCCGGTCAACTGGCTCCAAGGTCATAGGAATCGCTGATCCCTGTCAGCTGTACCGGGAAAATTTAGGATTTTCTGAGGATCCTTTAAATAATTTTTTTTTTTAGAATTTTTGGAATTTTTTTTAGAATTTTTTTAGTTTTTTTTAGTGTTTTTAATGGTCAAAGGTCCTCGAGATCAAGGTCAAAGGTCATATGGGTCAGAGGTAAAACGTCAATGACATCCAAGATGGCGGTCGGTATATGTAACAGCATGGCGCCTCCGTGACTCTGGCTCCGAATCCAAAATCAGTTGGTTGTCAATCGGCATATCCCTACTACTCTCTTGCAAATTTTGATATTTTACACCTGTCTTCTGGGGACGTTACATAAAAATTGGCATCTGCCACAGCAACTTTACCACTGGATCTACAGCAAGAAAGTTGCATTTAACAGTACTTCAGGAGATGGCAAGGAAACTGGCTTGATATTGCACTCCCTCTGACAAAATCATAGTAATTTCTTGTCAAATTGGGAGTCCAACACGAGTCTGAAAATACCTGCTAACTCGATTACCATCTTCATGCTTCTGGATGGCTAAAACAAGTCGGTGAACTATCTACTAGACAATAACTATCAACCCTTTTCTCCCCTATGTCAAGCAGAGTCCATCATCTTTTAATGCAAGGAAAAAGGCTGCCTAAAACAATGCAGAAAAATTGGTGCATCCCAGAACAACCAAAGAACAATGCAAAACATATCTGGCAATACGAGATCTAGTTTTAACAGACTGGAGAAAGAAACTACAGTAATTGTACCCGGCTCAACACAGGAGTGCAAAAGGTTAATTCCATGTATCATATTTATAAATAAAATAATGGGTGACGCATTCCACATACTATTTGATGAACACTCCACAGAATGACTTTGCTCCATCTTGAGAGCAATGCTTAACCCTTTTGGCAAGTCATTAACCCACACAGTACTGAAGAGGTGGGACTCGTGCTTACAGGGTATGATGGCGCAATATCGGAAGTGACTAGAAACACATGATTCTAACTTGTACTGTTCACTGAGAATCTCCAAGAAGCCATCACATTACTACCCCCACCCCCTTGCCATAAAATATTGTACTGTCTGCTGAGCTGCCGCTCCCTCCAACCAGGCAGAGCTAGTTCCAGAGTGCTGCAAGGGAGGGCAGCACCAGCCTACTTCCAGCAGCGCCCAAAGATAAAGGATGATAGTTTTAAGTTTTTTTAACCCCTGCAGCTGAGACTATTACTCCTCACACCCCTCACCAATAACCTATATGAGAAAAGTATAAAAGATCTAGCATGACCAGAAATCTTCAGTCTCTTCTCCTCCACTGCTCTTTTATAGAGTCAGCGGCAACTATCAGGGTGCACGATTCACTGGAACATCCACAGATCCCACCACTCTCTTGGGCTGGACTCTCTAACCAGGTTGACTTCACCTGGATTGCCTAGGCTAACTTCAGTGTCAACGTTTTCTAGCGTAGGAGATAGTGCAGTGCCATCACGTTTCATTACTCATGTTAATAAAACATTTGAATCTTATTTATTCCCTGTGTGCTTATTTTCTTTGTGTAAAACATCACAGGTCTCCTATGTAGTTCAGCCTATAAAAGTGAAGTTGGTGACAACACAAGTAACAAGCCAGATACGCGCCCTGTAAGTGGCCACCCGAGGTCTGCTGCCTGGTCGATTTCGGTAGAGCCTATATCACTAGGAATTCCTCCGCCAGTTGAATCAGCGACTCAGGTTATTCCATACTCCGTCACAGCTCGGAATAGGGCTGGAAAGGAGCTGGAATTAACTCTGATGAACTGACCTCCTGCACATACCACACCTGGGATTCTGGTCAGGTAGTAACTTGAGAAATCCAACATTCTGTCCACCACACTACCATATGGCCGGACGAAAGGAACACAAGGTATTGCTCTAGTTACAAGACTGGTATACTCAGAAGTACATGATAGGTAATCGTAAGCAGCTGCTCTACTTACGTGCGGTTTCAGTTGTTCCCTTAATCTTTCATGCCTTACACCTGGAAGGGAGGTAGACAGAGAAGGTTGAGACAGACCATTGCTGTCACTGAAATTAGACTGCTTTGCGTCCCTCAGCTGGAAGTTGCACTTTGCACTTCCCCCAAGCGGGGCCAAGTTCTTACCGCCCACCCTACAGAGGGACCTCACCCCTCCTTACTGATGACACCACTCTTCCCCCCTTTGATTAAACTTGAACGCCCTCCACATCACATACTAGAACCCTTTCTAAGGGATGAAGAGCCTCCTCTTGGTATCGCCAGCCCCTGGTTGTACGATCCCAATCACCCATCAACAGTTTCCTGCAGTACACCACAGATCCAGAGTCCATCACTGTCCGAAAGTCAACAAGGTGACCACCAGCCCACCCCATGACAGGGTAAATGAGTTAACAAGGGTCAGCCGATTAGTAGGGCCATGACAGTGACTTTAGATTTTGTGACCCTGAGACAGGCCACCCGACCTGTACTCTACACTGGCAGAGCGCCAGTCCAACATTAAAGCGCTAAACGTTGTGATTTGGCATTACAAAATAAAACTGTTATGGTGATTAAGGCCTCCACTTTTACATTTAAATGTTGTGTGATGAAGGTCACTATAACTTGAATTGTGACGCATTCCTGCGCAGTTGGCATGTACTCTCTAATTGCGACTTCGCCCTATCATCGAGCATCCATACTCACTTGGGCAAGTCATTCATGCTTTAGTACAATTAATCATGTGCCTACAGGGTCTACAAGCATCACAGCAAACAAGATTACAGACACGTGGTTGACAGAAATGGTACTATCTACTCAAAGCCATCACATGGTCTCCTGAACCCCAACGAGGGCAGTTTACTATTCAACGAGCCATCGACACCCTTAACAGAGATAAGCTAGTTGGAGGATTTGCTGTAGGAGCACAGCACTGATTCCACAAGATAGCTGCAGGTTCCAGCACCTCGCACTGAGACGATAAGATATGTCAACACCTCCACCTTAGGAGATAAGTAAAGGTTAGCACAGCACCGAAGACTGAATAAATAACCCATGCACAGTGAGGCTAGCCATCTCCGCACATCTCTGGAAGCCAACAAATGAACAATTTTTGTGTAAATAGGATGGGCCATACCAGGCACAAGAGCAGTCGTTGCTCTCCTCCAGTCTGCATAAGGCAGAGGGAGATACATGGTCAAGACCATTCACCCTCTTCCAGTTGAATAAGGCCAAATAACTTTCTCAAGGGTGCGACAGTCACTAGACCAACAACAATAAATGGCAACAAAACCAACCTCATAGACTGAATAAGGCAGAGGACAATATATACGGTTAAAGTGCTGACCAGTAGACCACGTGCTATAGTGCACGTTTCAACTGTAGAAGACGTCCACTATCAGTGAGCCCCGAAGATGCCTTCACCGTCGAGCTGCTTTGTACAGAAGATGATTCTTTCCTTCACCCCCCCCCCCCCCCTTACATAATTTCCGTTTACGTCAAAATTTCCTCTTGGGAACAGGTCACGAGGTATTTTCTAAGAGTATACTAAGTATCGGTATCGGCCGATACTTCACTTTTTCCCAATGTATCTGTACTGGGTATGGTATCAGACTGATACCTTAGTATCGGTTGTAGACTATAAAGTTCGGTTATTACCATATTTACTTGTGTAAATAACACCTTCCCCCCCACCCCCAAAATAAAGGAAAAATGTCTGGGGTGCATGCTATACACTGCCAAAAATAAGGTCGCAACCCCGGTCACCCCCCAAATCCTAACGGCACCCTGTCATGCCGCAAACCTGAGCTACCATGTGTTTATGGCCTCCCTCCCCCGGGAACATACCCCAAGATGTTGCAGATCGATAATTCTGCCAAGCCCTCTTTGTTTCCCTGGCAGAGGCTAGCGAACTATGAACAGAGGCAGACAAGGGATGAGACGAAGAGATGGGACGAGGTGAGAAGGGACGAGGCGACAAGTTTTTTTAGCGAAGGTTAATTTGACATTCTAGAATGGCAAAAAAAAAGAGAGCATGTCACTGCTAAAAGGAGAAAGGAGAAAAAATAAAAACAAAGCCAGAAGTGTTGAGTAGTAGGAGAATTAGGTACTCTGAATTTTTTTATTTTGGCTTTTTGTACCCCAAGTTATTTAATTAAAGTATTTTCCAAACATATCACAATCACCTAACAGTGAGGTACAAAGAATAATTTGTTCCATACTTACTAACAGGGTGAACAAATTTTTGATGCAATTATATTTTTAAATTTTTTCCCCTGGAACTTGCTGAAAAAATCAATTTGCGTGCTATACATGAGTAAATATGGTATTTTCTTTTAACACAAAAAATTACAGTATTTCGGTGTGTATACACTGCATATTAATATAAAAGGTAAAATAAAAACAAATAAATCACATCCACCAGCAATTTTTTTTGCAGTCCCGGCAAAATTCCTATTTAAATAATGTTAACATAACCTTTTATCGTTCATTGCATGTTGTGCTGATCTAAGTATATTTCGGGTCCCATCACCTAAGATTTCCTGCAACTATCGTTTTTAAGCTGGTTGTCTATGCAAACAGCTAGTAACTGGATATGAAATACGCCACGCGCGCTGCCGTTTATAACTGCTCTGCAGCACGCTGTCTATTGTCTTGTCTTTTCAACAAGTCTGTCGACACTTCCACTGTGCGGCATGGTACGAGACTGGCTTTCTATTTCCCCTCTCTCTAATCTTACTTTCTGTCTCTCTAAGTCAAGCACCTTCCTTCCTTCCTCCCCTGACATACCATACATGGCGCCGAGAGGGGAAGTTGTCAAACAAAAGGTAAAGTAAGCACGTCCTCTCTCTCTTGGCCATGTCCACTTGGGTTGCCTTCCACACGCCGCCCGCCAGCAGCAGAGCAAATAAAGTGCGCCTGGCGAATGTAATTTTATCAAGATTATGCATCGCTCAAAATAGCTGCATCTAACATCACTTGTATTTCAAAGCAAATTGTTTCACATGAAAATGTTATGCAAAAGATTTTAGCAAGGAATTATTATTTGAAAAGATGTTTTCTTTTGTGTTTAAAGGTCCTTTTATCCCATAAAGTTGGTGTTTCATTGTATCTGGCATAAAATTAACATGACTTTAATACTTAGTATTAATTTAACTCAAAGGGCAGCATCTTGGTGAATAAAATTATATATCCAAAAGCATATGCTCTATCACTTGAAAGAAAAAAAATTGTTTGAACATCGAGCGACTTGTATTATAAGTGTTCATTTTCAGTAACTTCTTGTGGGGAAATCTGAGGATTTATATTAATCTATTTCAATAGACACACATCTTTGAATAAACTGATATAAGTGTCTATTTGACTCCTTCTGCCGTCTAATAATGGGTAGGTAAGCACCGAGCCGAGTGCAGTGTAACTCATGATGGAAAATCAGATGACGTGGTTTTGAATGATAAATTATTAGAGACAGTGAAGAAATCAATTATAATTGCCTCATTAGTCTAAAAGTTAGAAGTTTTCTTTGCAGTAAAATATTATTAATAACTTTAAAAGACAGATATTTGCTACCCAGTGTCGCCAACAAGTAGTGGCATGGAGATTTCATTCCCCCCCCCCAACATACAGGGGTGACACTGCCCATTCTATAATTCCACTGGATGCTCTTAGCTGATAGTGCACGTGAGACATTTAAAATTTGACTTGCAATTGGTGTCATTATTTGCATTTTCAGAGGGTTTGAAAGATTTAGGAATGCTTGCATTTTGTGACAGTAGAATAAATTATGTACGGTATTTTAAGATGTTATTTTATTTATTTAAACAAGTGTAGGAGAAATGTTTTTTAATGAATTCTTAACAGTAATACTTTTTCTAACATTCAGTGTGAAGGTCATTGGTATAGTTTTTTGGTATCGAGGTATCGGTATAGGAAAACGTGGTATCTAACAACTCTAGTATTTTCAAGCTACTAGGTTCCTTCAGAGCACACCCAATTAAATTAGGATAAATTTAATTGCAACGTAATCATTTTATTATTTTGTAATGTTGCCCAAGTTACCTTCATCTGGAATTTCAGATAGGACTTCACTTCCTTTGAATATTGAATTGATACAGTATACTGTATAGCAGGAGCAAGTATGGACTCACCATTTTGTCTTTTCAAAATATGTAATTAAAAACGTAATTTTTATAATCTACTTTGAGAGTAACTTATTTTGTTGTCTGTATTTCCCTTCTTTTGTCGTTGGAAAGAAAAGTAATTTAATTGGTATCGGTAGAGAAAACTCTTGGTTATTGACAAAACATTAATAAATTCTGCTAGTAGTAAACCAAAGGTTCAACAAGTAACGCGAGCTAACAAGGCCAACTACACATACAATTTGGCACAGCAAACCGAGGCCTGCCATTCAGACAGATCATCGGAAGCGCCTCACTGTAGGAACACAAATTCATACCGCAGTTGGTCAGAACAGACGTTCTACTTCTCCTTCCCAGTCTGAAAAGGCCAGAAGGAAAACTGAACATCCTGCCACTGACTTGACTTCGGTTGGGTGCCTCACCCAGGTTCCAGGAACAATATACATCTCTCTCAGTCAGTCCTAGTCTGAATAAGGCCAGACTGTGAGTACTGAGACTGACGGCACTGCTTCCTGGTTTTACACAGCATGGTCGAAAGTAGTACTGGTTAATCCTTCAGATGACTTTGGCGTAGCTCAATGCCATACGCAGAGCACAGCAGGCAAAGCAGACAACACAGACGAGCTCTACGAGAGATTCTAAGGGCAGTAAGTAATTTAAACTCCGAGAATACAGAGAATAACAACTATCCGCTCATAGGAAATATTAATTTGTCCATAGATAATTTGCCCTCTTTACCCTTTCCACTTTTTGGGCCTCTTACTAAATTGCCAGGTACAGCCCATCCAGATGTTGCATGGATTTTGCGATACGGTAATGCTTTACTAGGACTCGATAATCCACGACCCCTAGTGGACTTTGCACCTCACAACCAAACCCACTGCTGTACTCAGCTGAAACTGACATTGGCAGCTGTTCTAGACATTGCCAGACTGGCAAACCATGCGGTAAAGTGGAGCGCGCCACTTCTGCTGCAAACACAGGTACAGTGCCCGGCCAAATGTTCTATTGCAAGGGTGGTGGATAATTTTTTTCTGAGCAGGAAATCCACTCAATCCACAATCTATAAAGGTCGACTCCCAGAGAGGGAATAATTACCCTCGACCATTATTCCAGGTGTAGATCACCTATGTTCCCAGCGAAACTGACTTCACACATAACCTTGAAGTATCTGAGAGTGTACAAGTCCCAGGCAGCTTGTCTAGAAGAGCGTTGAGTTCTTTTCACTACAGGGTTTAACCTCCCTTTCCCCTTCGTCTAGGCCGAATTTATAAATTCTAGAACCTGATCATCCCAATGTGGAGGACGCTCAACCCAGTCTGCAATTAGATTGTGTACTGCTCTACGCTTACACGGGTCAGTCTAGTAACCAAGATGGTAAACGGCAGATACTCCGAAAGGGGCACGAGAAGGGCATATTAGTTTCTCTCCTGGATTGTAATCATTCTAGTAAACCCATTATAGTGTTGAATGTTTCCACCCCTTCCTTCGGTAAGGCTTCAAACTTTTAATTCCAAAGGTCTTAGATCATTATTTGATACAGCTAGCCCCTCAAAGTAATTGTTGTTTCAATTATCTTCCTCCTCCAAGCATGTGTCAACATAAGGGACCCAAATCAACTCTGCTACAACATAATTTAAGAGCAACACCTTGAGGGAATTCTGTCAATTGCAGGTGAAACTTCCATATTCAACTTTGGGGACTGGTCCAAAAGCAATACTAAAGATATTAGTTTGTGTTCTGCTTTGGTTATGGTTTACATGCATAAACTTATTTTTTCACCCCCTTAACCTTTATTCATTCTGTACCAGCCAATACCTGCATTCAGACACAAAATTCGACGACCACTGCAAGAACCAAGAGTTACCTGCCAAGTGCCGATGCTGGAGACGCGCTGACCAAACGGCCGTTGGAAGATGAAGCAGAGCTTGAATGCATCGCTGCGGATCTCAATGAGGTTATTGATAAGGGCACAGAAGGCAGCCATTGGGAAGGCAGATGAGAACAATACAACGTAACCCATCTGGATGAATATCTCCAAGTGGTCCTCGAATGTCCCATCATACTGTTACAAACACACACACCCAAGCAAAACACTTCTTGAAGTAACTGTTTTCCTAAGAGTAATATTGCTGGGCACAAAATAAATAAAATACTTTTAGTTAGACCAATGATGTACATTGGAAAAATAACACAAACAAAGACTGCAAACTTACTACTTCAACTTTCACATGTACCAAGTAATGGATCATAATCACATTTCTGTTTCCAAGTCGTCACAGTTGCTTCCCACCCAATTTTTAATAGTCAAAGCAGCTTACTTTGACCCTAATGAATTTGCTTTCAAAGCTAAAAGTAACCATTATGATTGTCAATTTCCTAGCTTAAACATACGGAAAATACAAAATCCCTGGTTTTTTTTACATTATTCCAAGATATCTAGGTATTTTAACCCAACTACTTTGGCAAGATTTTCACAATAGAAATTATGGTAAAGAATGTGATATGGTTGTTTTAAACATAACATATTATTTCAACATAGGTATATCTCTAGAATAAAAGGCTATTTATACTACAAAACAAAACAATATTTTCAATAGTGAAATACTACTTAGCATGATAAATTAAACTAGTATTTAAGACCATTGGTCCATCCATATGAGGTTGTGCAAAAAACACAATATTGTATAATCTGATGGTCACTGCAGCTGGATTGATACCACGAACTTGATCTACATGGTGTTGCCTGTTGTCCTCATCCAGGTCAGTAAATTTCTGGTGCTAATGATATCCTGATACGTTGTATGACACAAGACAAGTGGTGAGCTATATCAGTAGCCCCATATCATGTGGAATAAGAGAGCAAGCAAAAATCTTTAATTAGACCCACGGTGGAAATATATTGAAAGGAAAGCGACGGATTTGTGCTGCAAAGAAAGCAGCATATTAGTTAAAGTATCTTGCATATTTTCTTTATCACTTACCGACTTACATATATTTAGCTAAATTGCAAACAAATACAGCATAAATAGATACTGTACATGCCAACTTACAATACACGGGATCTTAGCAATGGTGTATGTGCAGTTTAAAATTATGTGATTGGCCACTGTGCGTGTGGTGCGAAAGTTTGCAAAAGTCAAAAAACATATAAGGAATAAAAGGAATAACATTTAGTTAGGGCCAGAAAAATTAGCAGATACACTCTGAAACAGGATAGCCTTCGAACACAAGCAAAATTTAGTTATATTCGCAATTGGACATTACTTTATTTCTCACAAACTGAACAACTTTGAACCAGTAATAGAAGCTAGTGATTTCAGCTTGATAGAGGTGTCGAAATAGTAGATTTTTATGTTAGAATATTTTCTCATTGAATAGTAAAATTTTTGAATAACACGCAAATAGTTTCGAAGTTGAATACTTGTTAAATTACAGAGTATTTAAACTAAAACTTGACATACACATACTGTATTATGGTACTCATAAATAGACACACACACATAAAAGTTGGACGAACACATTTTCCACACAAATACATTGTCGCGACGATTCACTGGCTAAGCCAACTTCATCAGGCGGCGAGAGATGGCCTGATGAAGCTGGTCCAACCAGCAAAATGTTACCACCATGCATCCAAACGAGTTTGTCACACTTTTGTGAAAGCCATTTGGAAATAAAGTGAGTTAAAATAAATAGGAGAATAATAGTTCTAGTATGTCCATAGTGAAAAGGCTAATATAGTTTCTCCCAAAAATATATCACTGCCGTTTATCATTACATGCATCACTTGTCATTCATAGATTGACATGTGACGTACACGGGAGTGGATACTCACTTGTCTGAAGCAGTAGGCGGCATCTACCTTTTTGGCTAGGAGCTAAGCCAGGTGCTCCTATGTAAATGGAATGAGGGGAAGGGGGGGGGGGTCAGTCCTGATGGGCATTGGTGCTTTCCCCGTTGTATAGAACTGGTTAGGTTGCTTTGCAGTAGGGCAAAAAATCTGGAGCAGGTAGTATAATTTTACGTTTAGGAGCTACTGGTTTCTTGATGATACCTGGGCGACATGCTGCGGGAATTGTATCCGTGTCTGTAGCAGATTTTGAAGGTGCCGTTAAGAAAGTAGGGTGGTCTGAGGCAGCAGGCGAGGAGCTGGATGCAGTGTAGCAGGTACCAAGTAGGCAATGACAGGTAGGTGTCAGTGGGTGCTCAGACTGGTTCAAGTGTTAAAGAATCCACCATGGGTACGCTACTGTGCCGGTGCTCTCAGGTGCAGGGAATTGATTCCTGGGTACCTAAGGTTTAACTGGGTCTTGAAAGTGCCTCAGGGGCTGGACTTAAGCTTTATTATTACAGCTAGCTAAGTATGAAACCAGGGCAGGCTTTAACTCATGCAGACGACCAGAAGCCAGGAGAATCTGTCGGACCCTTTCTTTAAATCCCCTCCACTTGGAATATAACAAGACGGCAGGCTCCTTGTGCACAAAATTACGTGTAACACCACACGCGAGCAAGAAACTGGCAGACACCCTATCCCAACATTTTGTACGTAGTGCAGTTCACGTTGAAAGTTAGGCCTCACCTGTCCAAGGTCGTACATGGGTGTGTAATCCAGTCTGAGTCTTCCCAACTCAGGAAATGCCTGCCTCTCTTGGCTCAGAAAGCAGAGGAGAGACAGACGGACACTGAGCTAACAAGCTGGCGCAGGACAAGAGTACCAGTGTGGCTCCTCCTCTCCATCAACTTTCAGTGACAGGAAGGGCGGCCTGGTGAAGTGTGTGTGAATAGAAATGTTCAGTGTGTTGGCTTGTTTGAATAGGTAACCTGGGATCACCTGCAGTATTGTTACATAAGGGTAACTACAGACAAGGTGCTAAGTCTACAGGAAAAACTCAGTTTCGACTTGAAACTTACACATTTAAATTTGATGAACTGTAATGAATGCCACACATCCGTCCATGCCTACAGCCATCTTGTACCGCTTCACCACAGAGCACTTGAGGACTCCCTGGTGAGTCTTCACATCCGCCACTCTGACAACGGAGTCTAGGCCTGGAAAAGTCTTCAGTACTCCCTAGTTTCCAGCAAAGAAGAGGTAAGTTGTCATCCTTGACTAGCACCAATGTGTCAATAGTGAGGTTCTCTTGGACACAACCCTTGGGTCGTTGCTGGAGATGATGGACGTATTCTTGATGCCGCTGCCTCCAAGAGGATTGGTGGATTTACTGGATAAGTTGCCAACGTGAGAGTCTATTGAGTGAGATGTGGGATAAATCTGGCACAGGCAGCAGACCTGGGGGTCCTAACACCAGAACGTGGCTTGGAGTCAATGACGTCAGGGAGTTAGGGTCGGTGGAAAGAGCACACAGTGGCCGAGAGTTGAGGGTTGCCTCCACCTGTGTCATAACAATATACAGTTCTTCATATTCGAGTGTTTGCAAACCCAAACACTTGATAAGCAAGGATTTTGACGACTTGACCCCAGCCTCCTACAATCCTCCAAAATGAAGGTCTGAAGGGGAGTTAAAATGCCATGTCACTTGGTGTTCGGTCAGGGCCTGTGCCAACACATCCTGCGTACCCTTATCAATTATGAACATCCTCAATTCTGCCATGTAATGATTGGCACCAACAAAGTTGGTACCACAGTCACTATAGATGTCGCAACATCGACCAAGACGAGAGAGAAAACGATGGAATGCTGCCAGAAAGGCCTCAGTGGTGAGATCAGATGCAAATGTTCAAGATGAATTGCCTTAGTGGCAAAGCAAACAAATAAGCACATATGTGCATCAAGGACTCATGCCTTCCCCAACCGTGATAATGTAATCTTGGAGGTTTCTACTACTGTGCTGCAGGTCGGGAAGGTGGATGCCTCAAACGTCAAACTCTTGATGGGCTTCTAGGCGAATGCCTCTTCTGTGTGCGCATTGCCATGAGTGGGTTGGGCTTCTGCGCGAGAGCCTGCTCTGTGGGCGCTACCCGTGAATGAATAGCGAGCACCCGTATCTGGGCCGCATGCCATCTGGTTTTAATCTCTGCAGTATGTGAACAGCCTTCCCTTTCTTTCCCTCTTCGCTCTCTCTCCCTCCTCTTGGCAGCGGTTGGGTGTCAGGACGTGTAGTCATCTGCTTTTCAGCACCAAGCCGTGCAATCCCAATCCCATTGCGTTTCTTTTCTCTTGCTTACCAAGAGAGGAAGAAATTTGGAAGGAAATTGAGGAATGAGCGGTTAACCTTCCTAGTTCGAGAGCAGAATTACACTGGCGTGATAAAGTGAAAGAATAATTTATACAGCATGTGTACAAATATAGTTTTAAAACAAATTTTTACGTTAATTAATTTACTTTTCTGTTCTCGAAAAATAAAATTGGGATCTTGAAGAGCAAGTTTTCATGTGGGAGTAGTATACTGTGGCCTCTGGGGTAATAAATTAATTAGGCTGGGATGGTCGCACAGTATCCGACATGCAGTAAAATATTACCAATTTTAATTATTAAAAAATTATTAATTACACATGAGACGTTAATGGTTACTGTCCCACAAGTCAAGTGGGTATTGCATCATGGGAACAAGACACTGAAATCACTGAAGCAAAACAAAAAAAAAATTTTATCTTGGTTGTCTTGAGGTTAATTTGTTTAGCACGATTTGTGCGTAATATAATATACTTCGCTGTAAACACATTTTCATGAGCACTGAATACAATTTCTTACAAACTAGGTTAGGTACAAGGAAATATTTTGACAAGATTATCAAGTAGTAGTTACAACAATTCATATAGACAATAATCACAAATTTACTCACTCTTATGTACTAATAGGCAAGATAAGTTCCCTCACATAGCGGGATTGGTACAAGTGATTAAATATGTACAGGTACTTGCTTAAGTGCTATACTCTAAGCAAGGGTTTCATCTGGTTAGTGCGCACGAACTTTAGGGGTCTGCACTGGGGCAGAGGGTTCATGAACTTAGGTAGGCATGGGCCTCTGTTTAAAGTTACATGAAAGGGCTCAGGCACGTGAGCATAATGAGAGTGTGGAATATAGTCACAACTCAGTTTGTGGGTTTTACACAGACGTGAGATATTTTCTCAACACATGTTACACTCTTACAGACTAACATGGATACACTGGGGCATGTTTCGTACATGAAAAATTTATACAATGGACAATTCTAACCTATAAAACAATATTTATGCGGTTTTTTTTGGGTGCTTATAGTGGGATGATAAAAACAATATTTACTTCTAAGCGCCCTATAGTGGCGTACATTACGAGGAGGTTAATATGCAAAACTGAAGTAAGTTACAACTTTCCATGTTGCCCTCCTAGTGAGGTTACAAGTAGAATACACTCTTAATACCTACTTTGTACATGGGTCGAAGTTGACTATTACATACAAGGTTAAGTTCATGGGTACCTGTCAAAATTAAGCATAAGGGTTTCAGCCTGAATAGCTGGGGACGAGATTGCATTTCTTGTGGTTTTAGCGTATGGGACTTCTACTCGCACTGAGCAGAGAGGTTACACTGGCCGTGCTGACGGAAGTACATTCACATAATACGGGGTTATGCATAGTTCTTAGGTTATACTCTACACTACGATAAAAGGGTACACAAAATAATATTGTCAACTCGCATAAGATTTACTTCTACTGGATCATAAGAGTTTCCTTCCAAAGAAAAATACTAGGCTTACTTACTATGTGATTTATTTACATCAACTACTAGCCTTGAGATTTTGACGGGGTTTGTGACGCAGTTACGTTCTGGGTTTCTCAAGTGAAAGAAAATTTTACGTTAGTTTACGTAACAAGAAGTACACAAAATATTTGAGGTTATGACCTCCAAAAATTAACTTTTGAGACAACTTGCAAAGTTAAAGGTTTTACAAAGGTTACGCTCAGAAATTTTACGTAGGATTTGAATATCTGGGTGGCGGGTTCTGGCGTACTCACAGCGAGTTCTCGCCTCATGCTCTTAAGCAGGTTTATAGGGTTATTTAATGCAATGTCACCGAGTCGCATTGTGAGGAATGGAGAGGGTTTCATCAATGTTGTGTTTACGGGCCCGTTGATGGGCTTCGGTTTTGCGTGCGTCGTTCTATTTTTCTCAAATACAGACAATTTCTTAGGTTCTGGTCTAAATGCTTACTTTATGTGAGCACTTTGGGGTTTGCGAGGAAATTGCAAATATAAATTTTCCAGCTTGCTTACGGGGTTTTAAGTTACTTTAATTTAGCCTCTGCAAACAAAATTCTGGCAAGCAAATTAGGGAACAAATGCCAAATTTAGAATAAAAATTAAAATTTTATTCTGCGTTACTTTACTGTGTCCGTGTTTACGCAGCACATTTATTCATGTGGGGCCCCATTTCATTACAAAAAAATTCTAAGTGCTAACACAACTGACTTCTCGAGGTGGGTGTAGGCATTTTCGATGCACGTCCTAACAGGCTAGGATTTTGTAGGTGCTATCAGACACCTAGCCGTCCCTACTACACGAGCTATCACACTCTTGCACTGTCTTAGGGATACAGATTTCCCTAACGCAAGCACAGCCCTACCAAAGCTAGGCACTGGGATTATAATGGGGTGGGGCGCTAGTCCAAATCTCGCTTCTACCAGGTACTCACTCAGTACTGGAAGCTGATACTGGAGGCGGGCGATGACGTTACGTCACCCATCATTTCAGTGGGCACCCTCGCTTCCGAGGCGCCGCAGTAGAGGAGACTGGCCAGCGGAAAGAGACGGGAACCCGCCTGGTTGTCTCCCGATACCGCCCAGGCACGTGACATGTCCGCCTGGCAAACAGCGGGGCCTCTCTGGTAGCAGCAGACAGCTTGGGGCCATCGTCCCGGGTGTAGTTTGCATCTGCTTCAGTGTTGGTGGTGGTACTGCTGGGCTCGTCTTTGTCACTCATTTTTGACACACTGTGAGTGACGTCATTTTTGGTAAGCTTCGTCTTAGCATCTGACTGGAGTTCTCAGGTGGCAGCGGCGCGGGTGACTGGCGCACGGTACGCACGGTACTGACTACTGACCAATCCCATTCTGGGAGAGGCTTCGCGTTCACTCACGTTTACAAACTGGCCGGGCATGGCGGCTTTATTCTCGCTCTAAGCGGTAGCTCTCTCTCTCTGACCTTTCTTCCGAGCAGGTGGGGGCGGTTTCCAAGTTGACCGTGAGTTCCTCAGATGTTAGCGTTGTCGGACCAAGGTCTTTCATTCTCTGTCTGTCCGCTTTCTCCATGCTTGTCCAGGAGTGGGGAAAAAGGGTATGGTAACGTGCCATACGTCCCTGATACCCTATTCTTATTACGCTCCGCCGACTCGGGGGAGGTGTAGGCGTGACTAAGCCTGGAGGAAGGGGGTATGCTGCTGCGTCCAGTTCAGTTCCCGTGGAGGGCAGTCCTTCAGGAAAGGAGGCCGACGAGGTTCACGCAACGCATGCTAACGAGTTCTCGTGAGGGGGCTGACACTCTGCAGCCCAAGGAACAAGCAGGGGGACAGAAGAGGTTTGCAACCTTGGTCTAATGTTCATGGAGGGGGTGGAAAGGGGGGGGGTTGCCCTTTACTATAACTTTACTCGAGTAAGAACGGTTGGGTGTGAGGAAGTCCGCAGGATCGCGTCAGGGTATCTCGCGAGGTGGCATCCGGCAAGGTTCGATCTGAGTACTACTCGACGTGTACTGGGGTTTTGCAGGGAGTTCCATCCCTGTTTGGGAAATCACTACATTTTTCCAATAGTCGAGATCATCCAGGAGGGCTGACATTGTGGTCAGTCTTACGGCAGCGGGTGCCGGGGGCGAGGGAGTTATCTGATGATATTGTCGGGCCCGAAGGCACCTGACTCATCAGGCCTGCATAGGTGTTAGAACCCTCGCTATATTGGGAACTGGTGAGGGGTCGGTCCGGATGCGTAACAGCCTAACTGTGGACGGGGAAGGGGTAGTCTGAATTGGGTTACCACCCCAGTTGACTAACATGCCCGTATGACCACCTAGGGTGGTACGCAGTTTCCTGAAATCTATCACACAGTTGCTGCTCCCGCAGCCAGGGCCGTCCCAGTATCATAGGATCCTCTAGATGTGGAGCTACGAGAAAGGAAACCTTAAAGTGCCGACCCTGTACCCTTAAGGTGAGGGTAATTTCCCCTGATAGTTTAAGGAGGGCCTTGTTATGGGCCATTTTGGCCATTATATTTGTAGGGTTTACCTAACACTTTTTATCCGATGTTAAGATATGGATCCACTTTCCATCCATCTTTACCAACTTTACTGGGTAAATGTCACTCAGTGTCCCTGTTAAATATATGCATGCAGGGGCAGTGACTTTTTTCTAAAGTTAATTTCTTAAGTGTCACTTTATCGTGAACAGCGGGGTCACGTTGGCTCTTTGGCGCAGAGTGAGTAACATTCCCTGAATGAAGTTGCGGTCAGCGGCCGTGTCTAATACCATGGTGACCGGGTAATCGTTTAACTGGACGCGTAAGTGCGGCTCGTCAGCGCAGGGAGGATGGATGTGTGACACCTGAAAACGGGCCGCTGCCCCTTTAGGCCAGGTCAGCATGTGAGGGGGGCAGGGGCGCGGTAATGCTCTTGGCGCCCCGGTGTCTGCCTTTCCTCTTCCTCCCTCCCACCGGGTTGGGCAATCACCACAGGCTTGCCATCCTTGACATTCCCGGCGAGGGGTTGGAGCAATGAGGGGAGATGGAGGCGGAGTGCGGCCTTCAGCCGCCCGGAGGGGTGGAGGGGTTCTCCTTTCCGGGGCTTGCTGGGCCTGGCATTCCCTGCGGTAAAGCTCAGGCTGTGGCACTAATGGTCTTAGGTTTTGATGTCTTGGGTTTGATGGGACGGAGGGTTAGTGTTTCCTGTTGCCTGGGTATGAATCCCCAGTCCCCAGCAGCTGCCGCCTCGAGCCGTCCCGGTAAAAATGTTTCCTGGCAATCCCACCAGTGTGGCAAGTGGGCGGCAGGGGTTCGCAAGGTCGTGCAGCGTCCTACAGGCTGTCTGGGGGAGGGGGCCAGACCATTCACCCAGGCACGCGCCACCTGCTCCCTTTCCTCGTGGGGGCATTCCTTTATTTCTAGCTCCCTGACCTTTTCTACTAGACCCTTAACAGTTTGCAGTCGAGCTGTAATGATCAGGTTACATAATGCGGGGAGGATGGTGCGAGTAATAGCTTTAACCCGTAGACACTCGCTCTGCTCTGGATATATTCATTTGTGTAGGTGCTCTTTTCGCCTAATGAATAATTCTGCCTCCTCGCCGAGTTTCTGCACCCGTGAGTGTAAATTGGTTATAATCTCAATCAGGAGCTCATCCTCCGAGAAGTGAGATGTGAGTTGTGCCTTAAACTACAGTTACCTTTCCATGAACTCTCCATAATGCTTCCACCAGTGCTTGGCGGGGCCTGTTAACTGAGGGTGCGTATGGCTCCCCCATTGCCTCTACGGGACCAGGTGCTCTCTGTACTCTTTCTCGCAGGTAGCGACGAATATCGTGGGGTCTGTGAAATTTTTCTCGCTGAAATTGGGTAAGGTCATTTGAATGGGTAGGTCCTGAATACTAGGACTACGTCTGAGTGCGGAGTTACGCGGTCGATAAGTGTGCTCTCTGCGACACCCCTCACACTGGTATACCAATCCGGGTGTATTAACCCGCTCATCCAGCCATCCGATACAGAGGTGGTGAAATGCTCATTGGCAGAGAATACATTGGACGATATATCTACCGTGCCTTTCACATTCTGGCCACTGACATGGCTGTGGCTCGTCATGGTGGCACTCGGTATAGCGGTACTCGAGGCCGTCTGTATAGCGGGGGGTCTCATCCCACCTGATACAATGATAATCGTAGGTCCAGTGACAGTACGTGCACTGGATCATACAACGTCCGGTCCCAGGGCAACCTGTCACGGGACATGGGGCATTGCTCGCCCCTGTGGCAATATCCTCAGCTAGCTGACCATGGTGATTTGTCTCCAAGTCAGACATAGTGATCTAATGTGGGTGCCACGGGGTGTTTAAAACGTCTCCCCCAAGTCGTGAAGATATTCCTCATCAAGGAGCAAACCAGGGAGGAGGTAATTGGGGGGGGGGGGGTTGGTTCTGTTCCCAAGGCTTAGCTACTTGGAACATTGGCCACACGTTGGGTACCTAATATTGATGTGTGTGCTACGGGGTAGCTACTGGGTATGACTACCATAGATGGTAATGTGGTGACGTTGACTATCCTATCAAGCCTAGCTTGGCCTACCATTGTGAATACTAACTGTTCTATTAGGCCAGTGTGGCGTAAGGGGGTTAGGTGTAGTATAAGGCCACTTGGGGGTAGGTTTGCTATGGGCTGTAGGGGAGTCAAACCCCAGGGTGAGGCGGATGGATGTGGCTGCCCGTCCAGAGAGCTCAAACTCCTCACTATCAGGGTTGCCAATATACGGGAATCCAGCGATTCCAAATGGGTGAAATGAAGTGAAGGTTAATCTGAAGTGGTGGTGGGGGTGCGTGTTCTGGCGAACGAGATCTTAACAGGATGAGTAGTTCGGAGTGAAGGGAAAAAATCTGCACCTGGGAGTGTTGCACGGGGTCAGTTGTCTGGCAGGACTGGGAGTTGAACCCGAACTACTTTTCCTGATGCAAATTCGATTGAAAAAAATATAGGGTGCACGGTGCCCTCTGGGTGCCCGACTGCAGTTTAATATTACTTGTGGTTTGGGCAGGTCCATAGTGGCGTTGTCACAGGGGTTAGTCTCATCCTCCTAAGCGAGTAACATTCCCTGTTCCTCATATTCAGTTGTTGGGTAACCTGGCCACTGGCCACCGAGTAGGTGATCTAAGGGGGAGGCGATCTCTAGAGGTATATATGGAAAAATAGGCAGTGGAACTGGGTCTTGACACACAAGCTGAGGTTCGTCCTCGGTTGTAGAACTGACTATAGCACGTGCTAGTGCACGACGCTCCCTACGTCATTGTTTGCTCTGGATACCACCTTTTCTACTATACATCTGATTGCTAGTATTACACAAGGTTATATAAAATGCCAAGATATCGGAACAAGGGGTTTGCTTACCACAAGTAATGGTACACAAAGGAATAAATTTGACGTTCTGGTTCATTAACGGATTAGTCTCTGAAGACAACCAGCAAAAGATATTTTGTACAATTAAAAAAAAGTGCCTTATCAAAACACTAGGGAAAATTATAATATGTAATAACATGAGCGACGGGGTCAAGCTAATACGAGCCTGAGACGGAGCAAGCTATAGCAATGCAACTTAACAGTGGCTAAAAAAATCAAAATATATAGCAACGCAACTTTTACAGCGGCTAAGATTTAGGGGGGAAGCTAATCATGTATGCAATACAAAATGCAATGGCTCATTACTGCGGAGTCAAAAGAAGTTGACTGGAGTAAGGATTACCGGGGTTGAGGCTGGTTATACCTGTATTTGAAGTAGGCATCTCATTTGCAGGTCTTCGGTGACGTGCAGGTCTTGAGAGAGAGTCTTTGCAGACTGACGTCGGCCTTAAGGTGCAGGTAAAGGTAGGAAGGTTTAAGGTAGAATGCAGAGTGCCCTTGGTCAGGCAGACCGGAAAGTCTTCACAGACTGGGTATGCGGAGAGTCCTCGCAGACTAAGGAAGTGAGCAGAAAGAGTCCTTGCGAACTTGAGGATAGGTAAGTCCTTGCAGACTGAGGAGGTTAAGAAAAAGTCTTTGTGGACTCAGGGTAGGCCGGGAGTCATTGCAAACTGGTGGTGGGCTTGCGTCCTCTTCGGTCGCCGAGCGCGGTGCATCTGCCGAGGCTGACTGCTGGAGCTGTATTTATACAAAATTTTCAGCAGTTCTGCGGGGTGCAGGCAGTAGCGTAGCCTTTCACCAGAGGGTGCAGACATGCTGCGCTTTTCTTATAGCCCTGCATGGTGGCGACAAATAATTAAAACCCCTGTCTCTGAGGTGGGCTGGTCATGAAGTCACAAGGTCAAGGTCGAGATTGTAGGAACTTCTTCCGGAGCTAGCCACGAGTGGTAGAATTCTCAACAATATTTATTCAAATTGCAGTGGTGCCTTTTGCATGCATAAATCTGGGTAGGCAATGGTGATTGTAATTACGCAGGTAATTTACAATGATGTAATCGGCTACCCAGACTTGTGGGCTTTATTATCGTGATACATATTTTCTGGTTTGCCACTTATATATTCCGCCCCTGAGCGCTCGTGGCTCGCATATGGGGGAAGTCTTCTGTAGAGCGTGCATTCTCACTGTGCAGCAGGGTGGCCTGCATCAAAGTATACAAATCTTTCAAGTGTAATGACTGATGTGAGCCCCAGTAATGGTAGGAAACGAGAGGGACTAGTAAAGTTAATTCAAGAAGAGGTAACTAAAGTTGGAAATGACTCTGTTATGGAATACCATTGATTAATTCACCAAGAGAACCTTCGTGCGAAGTCCCTGAAAGCTGAAAGAATACTGGATGTCGTCGTTAAAGTAGTGAACTTAATCAGTTCTAAAGGTTTGTACCACAGGCAGTTTCAAGACTTCTTGAACAGCTTGGAGATAGAATTTGCAGATATAGTTTACTATTCTGACGTCCAATGGCTCAGTTGTGGGAAAATGCTGAAACGAGTGTATGAGCTAAAGGACGAAATACAAATATTCATGGAAGGAAAAGGTAAACCAGTGGCGGAATTCAATGATGATGAATAGCTGTGTGAATTTGCATTTCTAGTAGACATAACTAACCACTTGAATGAACTGAATCTCTGCCTCCAAGGTAAAGATCAGTTGATAAATTCTATGTTTGATTACATCAAGGCCTTTAAAATAAAATTGCGTTTTTGGGAATCACAGATAAGAAAAATTAACTTTACACACTTCCCAGCTCTGCACAAGCATACTGTTTATGACTCTCAAAAATATGCCAGAATTATATCAGAACTTATGGAACAATTAGACACCACATTCCAAGACTTCAAGAAGAATACTGCAAGTTTCAACCTCTATTTGTGTCCATTCTCTTTTAGTATCGATGACATTCCAGAGGACCTGCAAATGGAATGTGTTGATCTTCAATGTGCGTGTCAGACTTGGAAGATAAGTTTAACAACTTTTCTTTGTTGGATTTCAACAAGAAATACGTCTCGTGGGAAACTTATTCTAGAATTCACAAATATGCCATTTTAACGACTTCATTATTTGGTAGCACATATTTGTGTGAGCAAGTTTTCTCTAGGATGAATCATGTTAAGTGCACGTCAAGATCGCGAATCACAGATGGTCATCTGGAGAGTTCACTGCGTGATGCAACTTCGTCGATAATGCCTGACATTGGAAAACTTATTGGTGGAAAGCAGTGCCAAGTCTCACATTAACATTTTATTTTAGAGATCCGTTTGAAAACAAGTTCTAAATTTTACGCCTAATTCCTTTCAATGTGGATATTTTCTGTAATTAGTATTTTGTATGTGATTGAGTAGTGTGTTTTGTTAATAAAACTAGATTATTTGGTTTTTTTCTCAAACTATGTATTTGAGGTTATGATTTTAAACTTGTGGCTCACAGACAAGTCTACATTGAGAGTTGTGGCCCTTTACACAAAAAGGTTGGACACCACTTCTCTAGAGTATTATCTTTTTCAGAAGACATTTGCCTATTCAAATGAATTTATATGTAATTAAAAAAAACTGTCTCTTTCATGCTAGAGACTACTGAATATAGACTTCATGCATACAATTCCAAATTTTGCCATATGTGGGTTGGGTGAAAATCGCTGCAAAATTTCTCAAAATATCTCCAGCAACTACCCTGTCATAATGACCTTATTTCTGGAAACCATGAGAGGTAGTTTTAGTAAAGTTCTACACAAATTTTCTCTTCAAAAGTGCCTTTCCTCTAGTAGGTCTCATACTGTTACCCTCATTAGGAAACCTCATAACTCCGTTTTTTTTAGGTTTACACACCATCGACTATAAAAAGCTCATATCTCCACAAATATTTAAAAATAAATCTACAACCAAAGAACATAAATCTCACAATTCTGCTACGAGATTTTAAACAGTAATAAACTTCTACAATATCCACACTGCTTATTTTTAATGCAAATTTATCTTCAAATCTAGGTTAAATAGCATACTATTGTCAAAATTGTTCATTACATTTTTTTTTTTTTTTCGAAAAAGCATATCATTTCTTTTAAAATTTGTTATTATTAGGGGTGGGATGACACCATGTTTGCGATAATCAATACTCGATACAGTTTTAAGCTCGATACCCTCGATACTCGATACTCTTGAGCAAAAAAATTTCAGTAATGCAATCAAATTTTTGTAAACTACATTTTCACTGTCCTCAAAAAAATTTATGATAAAGTTTAAAATCAAAGCAAAATCACACAAGATGATATTAAGATGATGGATACAAATTTGAAATTTATATAACTTAGCATCTATGGTAGGCCTATCAAATGTTAAAATATTATAAATATTTATATAATACTAAACACAGACATTAGGCACGTCAATTTTCTAACTAAGAAAGCTTCAGAATTTTTATTTATAAACAAGTAGTAAATTTTTTCTGGATTAAGTCAGATGGAGGAAATGTGGGAACTGTTTATTGCCAGGTAAAAAACAATAGCAATTCTTCTGCTACGGGAAGTAAGATAAATGTATTATTCTGTTTGTTTTGCGTTGGTTGTTTTCAGAGATTGTGCACACACAAAACATGTAAAATAAATATGAAATACCGGGTGTAAACACAAATGGCACATAAAAATCAAAATATGTACTTGCATTCAGAATAGCAAATATACGCTCTAAATTTTGACAGTTATAGAAATGTAGCATGATCACAATGTATCCTTGCGCCATACCTGCTCTGTCTATGAATAAAACAACAGCGTAAACAAATGCTATGATCAATGTAGGTTACCATTCCAACCTACCGTATTTTTTGTTATGGCAATGTCATACTGCTGGGGCTCCATTAATTTTATTGGCAACAGATTGGATGGGGTTGGGAGAGACTTTAGTTTAACATCTTTCATGAGACAGCGTTGTTTTACACCTCTTCTTAAGAGACTGTATCATTTTTAATTACATACTGTTTTAATGAACGAGATTGGTCACATTATGAAGAAACCATATGATGTGTGTACTTGCACGTATGTGTGTGTGTGAGCGTGTATGTGTTTACTATTCCCAGTGTATAAACATTGTATACTGTAATTTCACTTGTCCAATATCTTTGTACAGATATGTATTGAAAAATGATCTTACGGACATAATAAAACAAAGTAAAACTTTGCTTGTATGAAGGAAATATTCAAATTATTATATGACCTGTCAAGTTTCAACTTTACTGAAAGAAAACACTATAACCATGTAGTTCATGCCAATTTGAATATTAAACACATTTGTGACGTAAATATTTTTGACGAAGTTCGTTTTCCATACAGTAAACGTGTTATTTTTACACTGCAAAACAGAGTTGAAATGGTGTTTTCTTTAGACCACATACATTTCAAACATTCTAATAACCATTTCAAAATACTTTATCTATAATACACATTGACTTACTGTTCAAAATTCATATTTGCAACTCCTAAATACATATTGTTCTGTTCCAATCCTTACTACACATTTCTCTGCCATCAATCCATCAATACGAAATAATTGGATAAATCATTTAATAAATACAACACTTCACTGGCTTCCCAAAACAAGTAAACTGAAGAAGAAAAGTAAACGGTGCCGCTTCATAACAATAGGGAAAATGGTGTACCAAGCCATATACACGTGCCAATAAAATGTATCGAAAAAGTATTTATATGGACATGATACTTGATACTTTCGATACGGCCCAGTATCGAGGGGTATCGAGGTATTGAATGTCCCATCTCTAGTTATTATGTTTTTGTCTACCGTTAAAACAACATTTTTTGGAGTTACACAAGGCTTTCTCATAAGGGTAGCAAATTGTGTTAGGTGAATGTGAGATCACCTTGAACAAGGAACTTTCCAGCTCAGCCTGGTTCACAATGCGGTTCCCTGCTGGCTTGGGAGTCTCGGCTGACTCGTCTGCATCCGTCGCCACTCCAGGAGGCTCCTTCTTGGCCTCAGAGGGGCTTAGCGCCCCAAACAGGTCGAAGCTCAGCTTGGCCAGGCGCAGCTGTTCAACGATGTACGGCAACGCAGACTCCTTCAGGTTGCCTATCACCTGCCTCACTATCAGCAGTACCGCCAACTGCTGCTTGACAAAACAGCCGACAACCGCACTACCTCATTATCACCTGTCACTAAACAAATGCTCCATATAAATCTAGTAAATCATGAAAGCGTTTTCTAACAACAGAGAGTCACAAAGGTTCAGATACACTTAGATATGAAAGAACTGAAACTATGGTTCAAACAAGGAAGTTTTGCTCTTCCGTGCTACCCACATATCGTCCAGGGTTGGTCCATTCACATTGATAATATTAACCAGTTCTGAAGGTAATTCAACTGGTAGCCTACATCATCTGTACAAAAAAATGAGGTCTTTGTCCATGTACACATTTTCTACCCATACTTGCAATAAGAAAAAAATGTTTTCTACTTATATAAGGGTTAACATAACTGCATACGAACTGGGAGGTTATATGTTTTGAGTTTCCCTTTTCAGTATATTTAGGAGTCATGATGTTAAAAACCATAAATACTTATACAGCTTGGTGCCTCTTTTTAAGACTAGGTTACTAGAACTATATGACCACCTCAGCAGATGCACAATACACTTACACCAACCATGATATGGAAAATTAGGTAGCAGCTATTTCCAATGTTTTACTTACCTTGACAAACATGGTCAGCAGAACATAAAGTGCCACTGTTTGCCACGCAACAAATCAATGCAGTCTTCTAAATTGACACAAAGTTTTAAACCACATAAAAAAAAATATATGTCTACTAAACTTGTTAGTATTCCTTGAGACTCTAGTGTAATCTATTGTGTTATTTACTACCATGACTAAGTGCACAGATCAGGAGGATGAAATTATAGTGGTTTTGACATGGCTATATTATGCTTGTTTAGTTCTGTAGTGAATTTCTGTTTGTGTACTTTTCAACTGTTTGAATTCCCTGCCCCATGCCAACTGGCAGCCATATTGGTGTACACTGTGTTCTATTGGTGGTAGTTTTTTTTAAGGTAGTTATGGCTATGACTCCGCCATCCCGAGGCGTGAATATCACTTTCAGGTTGAACAAACTAATTTTGGTAATAGTTTTTGGTCCTCTGTGTTCGATTTTCGTGATTCGAGCCACTCAATACTGTGGTTTATAAATAAAAATGGTAAAACCTGCAAATTTTTTTTTACTTTTCCATTCAGATGTGTTTCGGGAATAAGTGTTTTCGCAGTACAATTACAAACATTTTGCGCGTGTCTCCTGAAATTCCATATGGTAAATCTAAATTCCATATCGTAAATCTCAACATTCAAGTACTTAGAGTCAAAACATAGCATAATTTAAGGAGAACAAATAAGTTTTGAATTATGAACTTGCATGGAGAACATTAGTTAGATACCAGGATGAACATGCCATTCCAAATCCACCACCTGTAGAATATTATGCATCTGCCACAAATGTTGTGCATGTCTCCAGAGAATTTGAGGCATATGACTGACTTGATACAAGAAATTCTGGGTGCTCTGCGAATAATGAAATAAATACAGCAGTGGAGTTTTATAATGTTAAATATAATATTGCCGACGCTTGATCAGGACACTAGAAATCAGTTTAAATCGGCTCACAAACATGTTTGGTTGCCTACCTTTTACCAGCTTGTAGACTTTCTAAGACTCTCAGTGTAAAGCATTAACAATAGCTGGCATTGAAATATCACAGAAACATGCCTTCTAACGAAAAGGGCAGGTCCATCTGCCCAGGGTGTAAAATATACATTATTTGCGGCATTAAGTGCGGGTGATTGCATTGTTTGTCAGGAACAGCCCAAAATCCACAGATCTATGGCATTCTTGGGCCAATCACCTGAGGAGAGAAGGGAGTTGGTGGTTCAAAATAACTTGTATTTTAATTGCTCCACCTCACAAATACACATTCCACTGATGTACAGCAGCATACACCATCAGGTTTGTTACAGAAAGACGAAGCAGCATCAAGGCCATGTGAGAGTGAGGGTTCATCACACGTGGTTTCTGTCATGTCTTCTTTTGACAAACAAACAACAGTGTTGCTAGGGACTGCAGCTGTGCAAGTACAAACTGCAAGTAGGAACTTTCAACAAATGTGTGTGCTATTTGACTCTTAGTCACAGTCGTAATTCATTTTGAATGATTGTGTTCACAGGCTAGACTAAAAGCAGCAGAGAGCACAGGTTCTGGTTGCGGGTCTGGCGAATTCCGTAGTAATAGTCAACAAGAATCTAGTTACCTGTATGATTCACCCCACAAATAACCAAGAGTGCCATTTTACTATTGAAGCTTTGGTTTTGAAGGAAATTGATACTAATTTGCCAAGTGTTCCTCTCCCATGTACGCTGCGCACAATGTATGATAAACTCAAGCTGACAGATCCAGAGTTTAACTGTCCTGGGCCAATTGATATGCCATTGGGAGCTGACGTGTATCTAGATTTCTTTGATGGTGTGATGTATCAACCAGCTTCAGGATGTCCTATAGCTTTTCACAGCACACATTCTTAATTTGAACTTTCCACCCTGTTGTCACTGGAATCGCTGTTGGCAGCACTTTGTCCAGTGCAGCATGTCAAGAGTTGGCAATCCTGGGCTGGCTACAAGAAGTCAGTCAGTTGTTCGTGGATCATCATGGTGGTGATTCGTGCTATCGGGCAGCCATCTGCTAATCTGTGTTTTTGTGTTCACATCGCTACATATTTTTTTGTGTACAAGCCACAGTTTTTGTTTGTTACAACACACAGTGATTTTGTGATAGTGGGGTACACGAGTTGTCTTTTTAAGACAACTGCATTGGAAACAAATTTGTGCAAGTGCATAATTTTCATATTGCCATGTAAAGAAAAACATATAGGTTTCTGTCACTTCTCTTTAGAAAAAATCAACAGCTATACAATTAGAAACTTTGTAGAAACATTTATACTACCTACGTAAGGAGTATTTTTATTTTATCTATAATAAAATAATTACTAGTATTTTGTAGTTATGTAGTTTGTATCTTTGTGTTGGAGTAATAGTGAACTGAAAAGGATTTAATTAAAATATTATCTACAAATGAACAAAGAGCTATATATGGATTGATGTAAAAATCTTGTAAAACCCAAATGCTGGTTGAGTGTTCTTAGACAGTTATAAATGTTTTGACAAAGTACAAAAGTGATCACACAAAAATTACTGTGACTGACAATGTGTGTTACTTGACAAGTGTGCTCTCTTAAGGTTGTCCTTTCATATTATTGTTAGATATTTTCGAATGTTTTCCATTTAAGTATGTACTGGTAGAATTAATAAAAATTATTTTTTTGACATATTGGTGAAATTTTAACGATGAAATGTACTCAACCTTATTTACCATAAAATAGGGCCCTACTAATGTGAAAAGAATCACACGAGAAAAAAAATTTGTAATTGGAAATAACTGTTAAGATGTTCCCTGTGCATTGACAAGCTTTATTTTGAAATAGTATTGAATATGGAAAATCCAAGCATACAGTGAAGCTTGAAATAAAATACAGTACATTTTGATATTAATCCATGTATCTCCTGCACATTTTTTTCTCAGAAGTGAATTTGAGAAGTAGGGTTATGAATCTTACATGAAGATTAGTATTTTGGAAAAGAAAATAAAGGACTGAAAATAAAGACTGGTTCATCATAACATAGACTGCTCTTCCCTCCAGCTAAGCACATGGCTACAGCATGGCATGGGTACTGTCATCAAACATGTGCAGTTAATAAAAACAAAGCAGACGATTACAGCAGAAGAACTGGGAATGTGACTTTCAAACTGATAGGCAAGCAGTCCACATTTGAAATTTTTCTTTAAGTATGTAGTTCATGTTTTCCACAGACAAGTAACTTTTTACACATTAGTTACATTAGGAAAAATAACATGTTTGCCACATTTATAGATACTGGTATTTATATTGAAAGTTTGACATGGCTGGATATACGTAACTGGCCTTTGGTATACAAAATATTTTTTCTGGCTGACTTGCACTCAGATTGTAACCGTTGAATGAGTGCTTCCGCTCATATTATTAGCTGCCCAGCAGGCAGTAGTGCACTTTGTTGGGAGGAAAATTGGCCTACATTACAAATCCCTCTTTCAAAGAAACCAGATTTTTCATAATTTGAGGAAATTTTTTTTAAGTAAATACTTCATAGCTTGTGTCATATTTAGTAACATATGTATAGATTGTGCAATACAGCTGTGCAGTGAAGCACAAGTTTTTTTTAAATTAATGTACAAAACATATGAAGCGTGATGCACTGCGCAGCTTTGATGCACACCTGACATCGCCTCACCTGAATGCAGTTTCATTTCGCTAGGCAAGTAATTTTAAACAGTACTGAAGATGTCGGTCACATGCCACCAGCGTACTTTCTCACAATGAGGAATGATAATACAGACCCGCCAGTACAACTTATACTGTTCACTCTTCTCTCCAAGCAGACGTCATGTCAAACCATGTGGAAGGACATTGGACACTCGGCCGAGCCACCGAGCCCACCACCCATGGTCACGTAGTTCTAAGGTGTGCCAAGGGAGGACACCACGCATCTTGCTGACAGATAAGGGATGAAGCACGCCACATCAGCAATTCTCCATGCAGTAGACAACACAAGAAGACAACACAGGGGGTGGAGCTTATCTCCTTCCTCACCCCTCGCCTACTCTGATCCAAGCATTTATCAGTATATAAGGCCCTGCGTGGCCCAAAATCTTCAGTCTATGTTTCTTCCAACGCTCAGTTCTGGGCCGGAGGAAGCCACTGACTGTTCACTCTCTCTAGTGTGGCTGCTGATTCCACCGCTCACTGCAGGGCCAGATGAAGCCTACTATTAATGTTAACCCCTCCAGAAACCTCTTCTGCACATGCAGCAATGCCCTCTAGAGCTCGTGGAAGACTCAACACCACCAGCTCCTGAAGACGCAGACAGCTCCTTCCTTACCACCCCTTGATAATGGTCATTGAATATTGTTTCAGAACCACAGCACATCCTGCCTTACTGGATGGTAATGGCAAACCTCACCATTACCCTTCTGGTAGTAAACACTGCTTGTCCCTTCAGGACCACAAGGTAGATAATTAGGGCAAAGTTGTCAACTACTTACCTAATTTTTTTATCGCCTTCCCAATCAGGTTAGAACCAGGTCACCTTCACCTGGCTATAAGTAGGTCTAACTTACATGTCTATTTCAGGTTAGTAGGGCCACCATGTATATCCTCACTGAATATATAAGAATTATAAGCTTACTTCTGATTACGGACTTCTGAGTGTCATTGTGTTAACTTCACGTACAAAACAGCCCACTAAGGTGAAGCCAGAAAACCTAGCTAACCAAAGCAACAGAACTGATTTTGTACCACAGAAGACATGCCACAACACCTGTTATATATATACTGGTCGAACACCAGTCAAGCACGAGATCACTTAAAGTTATGTTTCTTGTGATATTGGCATCACGGATGAAAACCATACTATTGACCACAACAACTGCCTCTTACCTCAGAAGTCACCTAACCAAGGTTTTCGTGGCACTTAACTTCAAGTGTCATATGTCAATGGTTGTCACGGTGTCCAACTTTAGGCATTAGAACTTCATAGGGTGACACGCATCAAAGGTTTTGCAGGGACCAAAGTGGGAATCAGTGCTTCAAAAGTCATCGTGCATAACATTTTATTTTTTCTGGAAGAATATTCAAACTGTGGTGTGAGGGACTTATATGAGGCAGGTGGTAAATGGGTAAATATGATAGCATATGCCTCCTTCTACTGTAATCACAATAATATCAATTTGTGCAAACACACTGAAAAATATACAAACAATTAGCCTAACAGGAGACATTGAAAAAATGGTTAGTGCTTACCTCTTTCAACTTCTCTTGGTCCTGGAGGTAAAAAGCAATGTAGAAGAGTGAGAGGAAGGAGTTGACAAACTGAAACTGTCATAAGTCTCAAGTCAGAACCTAATCCCATACATAACAAAACACAAGTTTACAAATACCTGACAACCATGCTGAACACAAAAGTACACCCTACATAATGCAATAGATACTAAAGCCATGATTCCAAGAAAAAGTATTAAAATTAATACAATTCTGAAAACTGAAATTTAACTACACATTTATTACTGAAAATTATGCTGTAAAGAAAAAAGCTTAAACACAACCTACATCAATACATACAAAAAAGGTTGAAAGCTCCAAAATTACTATTACAAAAAAAAAAAAAAAAAAAAAAGGAGCAAGAAGCAAGCTGGGAGTCACAGTGACTGATAACTGATAAGGTCATGGTAAAAAAAAAAAAAAAATTGTTTCTTGCATGAAGTTGTACAAGGAATTCTGAAAAGGTATGGACTCTTTATGTACTCATGCCATAAAAGTTTGCACATCCAATAGAAATAATTTGGTAACTATGAAATTTGGAACAGACACATCAGTGGAAGATATGAAAATGATTATACTTCTTGTAGTAATGGTACAAGAACACATAACATAAGAGTGCTGCCTTGCTATGTGTGACAAATACAAAACGTCCTGATAACAACACACAAAATGTGACATGATCAACATTTACCAGGCATGACAGAAGAGCAGTAGGTATGCCCAGAAGCCTGAGACAACTGCATGAACAACTGAAGAAGCTTGAGAGAAAACAGGATAACAGGGCTGCAAGAAGTAGGGTGGATGAACCACTAGCTGTTCAGACTTCATGGTCAGAATGTTAAGTGCAATGGCCACATGACACTGTTAACAAGCTCTGGATGATTCCAACAAACTACCAGGAGGGACAGTCTTGTGAGTCATAGCCGTTGATCATTGTTCATCACTGTAATGATAGACAGGTCACTCTGAACAAGGTGGTATATTGTGCCAGACTTCTGCAAGCTCGAGAAACGTCACAAGGAAGTTACAAATCACTTATGATGCCCAGAATCCACTAGACAGAATGCGACCAGTAAGGATGTAACTGAACAGATTAGAGAATGCCAGATCATGTAAAGAATAAGAGAAAACATTGTTCTGACCAATACGTACTCATAACCCCTTCATATTTACACAACCATCCACTAATGTAGATAAGAGTACACCACTATGGTCTCTGCTCTCACAAATTTATCACTGCATAGACATACTGTACTATTATTTCATAGCTACCTTGAACTCTGAAAACCAGTTTACCTTTGCAGTGCTGAACTTAATGAAGGAGTTAATATTTTCTTATTAATTAGTCTGAAAAATTCCACGTTCTCCTCAAAACAACTCCTCCTCCAAGAAATAGTGGCCAAAAGCAGGGCTGTTTATAACTGTTGTCCATTTGTCCAGCTTGCAGATACGTGGGGCCCAGTCTGTTATGCTCGCACACCCCTCACCCTCAGAATATCCGCAGTTCAGATATACAGTATCCCCCTCTTTATCTTGGGCCTCGTTTTGAATAACTTGGACAGGCACAAAAAATACTTTTTTTAAATAAATGTAGCAGAAGAAAGACACTTTCCATTTAACAAACCATAAAGACTCAAGAAAATAATCTGCTTATTCAGTACTACATTTACTACATGCGTGTGTATGATGTGTACTTCCCACCCCCTTGTTGCAAGATGCGGTACACAAGTCACCATGTCAACAGTGAGGAGCAATGTCAGTTGCTGATATAAATAAATTAAAGGGACCGAGAATATACTTTTGACTATCAGTTCCGGTTCTCAAGGCTAAGAACTAGTGGAATGAAGAACAGACAAATGGAAGTGACGTGCTATGCCTCCAGAGATACTGGTGGTGTGTTCGTGTCCCACCTGAGAGCAGGTGGGGAACAGGAACTGATGATGTGCCCGGCACCATGTTCGATATAGAGAACGATTGTTGGTGGGAGTCGTATGGCCGATGGTGACTCTGGATATGCGGTCAATATGAAGGAGAGCTGAGTGAATTTATCCGTTATATTACGTAAAGGTAAAATATTGCCTGTGGGCGAAGCTATCGGCCACTTCGCACGCCTATATTACCACTGAAGTTACCCTGCTTAAGGGAGGCAGGCCCCGTAAATGCAAAACACACTGAAATACACTTGTAAATTTGAAGGCTGCTATTAGGGCGCAGTATCCGATGAACTCAGGAGAGTTAAATGCAATAAAACATGCCTAATTATGGTACGACTGTTTCATTACCATAAAGGTACAACGGAATGTTACTGCACTTGTTAATGCGTACCTTAGTTAAGCAGACCCGGCACTCTGGACCTGCCGGTGGTCGCTACTGCTGAAAAATAAAGCGTGGATCTTAGATTGTAATTACGTGAAACGTGTCCCGTGCGTGAAGTCCTGGTATGTTACGTCAGGATGCAGGAAGACCTACCCTCGGCTAAATAAAAGTACTATATAGGTTCTTGAATTACGTGAACTATGGATATGAAATAAAAATGTAGCCTGTATTGAATTGCAGAGGGGGGGTACGCAGAGCTTACCGTCTGCCGTGCCGGTTGTCTGGAGTGCTGAAGTCTGACTAATGACATGGTGTCGGTTTCGCTGCATGTCCGGCGAATCCGGCGCCAAAATGAAAAGATGAAATAACTGAACTTAATGAATAACATGATAAGTGAAATTGATGTTGTACATAATTAAGATTGCTAAACTAAAACACATTGGTGACATACTCGTGAACGCCGGAGCCCAAGATATGGCTAAGAATGTGACGTCACGAGAATGTCACCGCACTTGAAGGGTGATATTAAATGAAATGATACCTCAGGTGGCTGATTCTCGATAGATGATCACATGTACACTCTTATAATTAACATTTTAGAATCAGTGTGTGTCGATATGTAATTAATTTTAGGAATGTATATGGAATTCGTAACTAAGGGCGGAGCTACACCCTGTTTTCTATGGAATGTTATCGACTCTCTATGCTGGAGCGGGCAGTTTCCCTAGTAAGTTATGGTGTAATCACCGTTAATTATGCATAAAAATGCTCCTATTAATTAATGCTGCTAGGGAACCGCTCGCCACTTCCACACTTCTTGCGGGAACTTGATTCCCCGTCTTTTGAAACCACTCGGAGCCACGTCGCACTCCGGATTCGGCCACGGGGCCGTTGACATTGCGCACATCGGAAAGTCGTGGGAATAAGCGGCGCCACTTACCCCAGTGTTCCCTCCAATGGCTGTTGCGTCTAACGGTTATGGCTTCACGGGACACACTCGTTTAGGTCACATATCCATTCATCATGAGAGTTACCTCTTGTGGTGAATGTTAAACCACGGCCACGAGTTACAGGGCTGCAAGAAAAGTGTAATGCCGTTCTTGTCGACCTGCACTGATCGAAACCACGATCTAATGTCGACCGATCGAGGTTGCTGTGTGATTGATGCGTCTGCGATGGAACAAACGGGCACAAGGGATACTTGGATGTCAGGAACACGTCAGAACTGACCCATAAATAGTATCCAGGTATGAGGCAGTCAAGGTACTAAAGGTGCCCAGCTCCTGTGACACACGTGAGAGGAACATTATTCTGATGAAATGACACTGTAGATACAGTAAAACACTGTTAAGAAAAACTCTGTTAAGACATTTTTCAAGGAAAAAGCTTTCATAAACTTCTTAGCTGGGAAAACTTCTTATGTGGGAAACCAAAAATTTTAGTCTGAAACAACATTTTTGTAGTAACAAAAATGCCATGTAGGCATTAATATCAAATAAAACCAAATAACCCTAACAACCAAAAAATAATAGTCAATTTATAGCCAACATTGTACATAAATTCAAAGGCATTTTAAAATTTAATAGTTATAAATATACTGTAGAAAAACTGAACAGTAATTTATATATTGGATTTGAATAGTGTGAAAATCAAACATGAATAGACAACTGAAATGCAGGTTTAGGCCAGAATTGCAGGATTACATCCTCAAATATGATTTTTACATACATATATAAAGTACTTACTTTTAATCAGAAAGAGGCAACTGGGTGAAAACAGAACTGTAGTCATAAAATATACTTAATCATGAAGGGCTTCAGAGGTCTTTATTTACTTATTTTCATTGTTTGTTTATTGTTCTGTCCCACTGATTGTATGTTAAAATACCAGTTCTGGGTAACTTGTAATGTTTACATTTCAAAGTAAGGTTATGTTTATGTTATGGTTTATTGGCGGGAAAACTGCAATATTTGTACTGTTATTATGATGTTTGCCATCCCGTTTGAAAGACACTGAAAGTTTTTGTTAAGATTTAAATGCAATGAGCGGTAAATTAATATGTTTATTGTTTGAACTAGCAAGTTGTAAAACATAATAACTTATGTTATAGCTATTGTTAGAAGATTTTGATGAAAAACTAGGAACAATTAATCAATCAATCATTCACTGAGTGTTTGTATTTCTGTAAATATTGTTAAGTCACGATTCCGTACAAAAATTATAAATTCCGACTTAATTTCTCCCCTACAAAACATTTGTGACAGAAAATTTGTATTACGTTGCAATGTTTACAATTATACATTGTGCAATTACTATTCCACAGATGGTAACTGACGTGGGTTAACTGGAGGAGAGATGGGTCAAACATGAAAAGGGAAGGGGTAATGACTTGGCCCCATGTTGGGCGTCAATTTGACGCGGTTGGATAGGGTGATACTGGGTTGGTTGAGGTTACTAGGGCAGTGAACAATTTTGGAAAAGGAAGTTTAGAAAATTTTTACCCGGTAGGCGCCAGACATCACCGTGGTGGCGTCAATGGTGATGATGCGGTAGAGCTGAGATCTCCATGATGTTCTTGGGGTGCTGAGGGCCATTCACCCGGACTAACATTCCCGTGATGTTCTTGCAATTCACCTTGTTAGGGGTCTCATTTGTTTGCTAAATTAGGGGCTCTTCGGGCAGCCTAATCACCGCATTGTATTGCCAATTAATTGAAGACTTTCATCGGTGTAATCAGACTCCCTACACTTGGGATTTTAGGGTCAACCACAAGCCCATAAATGCTATACACGACACTTTTTAAATAAATTACAACACACATGAAACAAAATAATTACCCTTTTAAATTGACATAACAATTGCAAAGAAAATGGCGGGTTGAAGGGCCCATGCCCTAAAATGCCTCGCGGCGGCCGAAATAAAATGCATTAGTTCATGCTATTTATTCTGCAAAATTACAGTTCTCTCCAGGAGAACAACTGACATACATATGTGCACTTTTGCCTATGGCGAAAGTTACACTAATTAAAAAGCTCTGAGGCTACATGAAAATTACGTGTGCTGTAAAAATTAGAAACTCCTCAGGCAATGCAATACCTGAGGAAGCGAGGGGAAGTGTCCCGGACGGCAGAAAACAAGAGGTTCCAGATCATTACACTACTGACCACTTATGACCTGTGATGAAAAGAGTTGATGGCCATCCGGGTGGAAAACGCGAATGCAGTCTCACATGCAACCTTCCGCTCTAGGTGCAACTTGCTGACTGACTTCCCGTTGTGGCGCGAGGGCTAGCAAGCGCGGGCCTATGCACCGCGGAGGGATCTACTTGCACACGCGGAAGAAATTCACTGTTACACTATGATAAAAGGTACACAAGACATTACAGATATGAATTAAACATACATACACATAGACCTACCTTGATAATATGATGGAATGATGTGTGCAAAATATTGATGGGGTTGAAAATAAATATTGATAAACATAAAATACTTGCAAAAAAATAACAACAGGGAACATGAGGGTTCCCATGCATGCTGCCTTTATTTACTGACCACGTGTCCTTATTGTGTGTGTCAATAAATTGCTTCAGAACATTTAAAAACCCTTTGTGTACATTATCACATGTTTATATATTCCTCCGCCCCTGTCTCGGGCTGCTAGGTGCACATGGCGCTACACCACTTACACATTGCAGCACTTGCCTTACATTGCACTTTCTTGCACCACTCCTACACTACACGTCACTAATTACAACTCATCGTCGATCACACTTTGAGTGCGGGTGTGTGTTGCGCTGGGGAAGCAGTCGACGTGACAAACAGTCTAAGGTGGGGAGCGACACACGTCATAACATGACTCGAGAAAGCCAAACCACTTCAACGGCAACACGTTACACAAAACGGCATATACTAAATACACCTGTGGTATTGCAGCAGGTATGCGAACTATGGTAAATTTGTGCAACTAAGATAAATTTAGCTCTAACATCAAGAAAGTTTTTGTGCTTCCATCAGAACTTTGTCCAAATGATGTTGGCTACCCTGGGACATACATTTGTGTTTCTTGTTTATGTTTCACATCACAATGTTTAGAGATTGTAGTTATTCATTATATAACTGTGCATGAATGATGTAAAATTTTCTTGAAAACACACTTTTGTTGAAAAAAAATTGACCGTATTATGCGGGAACAATTAGTTTATAAAAAAGTTAAATGTGGGAAAAACTAACACAGAAGTATTTGGTGAAGTAGCGGGACTACTCGCACTGAACTTTTAAGCTGGGAAAATGTCTCATGTGGAAATGTCTTAAGCAAGTTTTATTGTGCTTTTTTTCTTTTCACCTGAACTGTAACACTCATAAAATATTTTTTCAACTGAATGGTTGAATTCTTATGGCAATGAATGCACATGTGATGCACAACAATTTACAATGGAAGAGATGGTACTGAAATAAGAAGCAGATTTCAAGAAGGCCCAGAATATAGTGAAAAGGAACATTTATACTGTCTATCTCATGTAAGATGGCAAGATTTTGACAGTTCAATGAATGTTTACTTTGACGTGTACACAGCTTAATAGAAATGGCACAGTCATAGTGATTTTAGATGGCGCAGGTCAGTGAACACATTCGGTTGGTAAAATGAATAGAAGGTAGTTGCACACGGGAGAGGACGGTCTCTCCTGTTGTCTAATTAAGGCAGCGCAGACACATTTCGCCTGCTGTTCCACTGTGGGTTGAGCTACTACAACCCGCTGTATGGTATCGAAGTGGGCAATCCTTTACTCCTCCCGCCTAGAGCCGTGCCTTACCTTGAACGGCATAGAGTGGTAACCGCTGCTGAAGGGAACGGGTCGAGCTATACAGGGGCGAGAGGAAAACCTATATTAGTGTATGCCCAGTATAGGCTGGTCCCCCACCTTAGCGGACGAACCAGCGGCGTTGTAGCAGCCACTGTTTCTACTGGGTGTGAGTTCCCAACCAAGGCCAGACCGTATAACCCAAGCAAATACCCCAGCCAGCACCTAGGTGCTCCAGTAGGGATACAACTCAGATGTACTGTCTCTCCAAGGTTGGAAGTATTCCTAGTGTGTGGCTCCTCTGTTTTGTCCATCCAGCACCTACGTGGTCGGGTGAGGATGCTACAGGCGGCCGTTTAATGGGTGTGTTACAACACTGGAGCCTCCTGAAGAAGGTCCCCAGTAACAGCTAATTTGTAGTAAAATCCCCGCTCTTGGTCGATAGTGCACAACTCGTATCTTCCCAGCAGGCGTACTCAAGATAACTCTGGAATAAGACTCGCGACTTAGAAGAGCAAAGATGTTTTTATTGAAGTCGTAATAAACAAACGTGACTCGTGCTAACTCTTACCAAGTAGTTGGGTTACTAGAAGTAAACCTATGTAATCCAGGTGTAGGTGACCTGGTTCTAGGCTAGTCGGGAACCTTATGTAAAAGAACGAGCTATCTAGAAAACAGGTTGCCTATATGAGGCGGCTGAAGTTGAAGACTACTGCTCTAGTAGCAGGTTATGTTTAATGTCTGTGTTACCAATAGAAGATTTTCTGGTAAGCAGTGGTAGTTGACGTCAACAGAGCCTCTGGTAGCTGTGGCTGTAGAAGCCTCTGGTGACAGCAATGATAGCAGCCGCTGGTGGTGGTTGACGTCAATGACGGCAGCCTCTGGTGGCTGCTGCAGCTGTTGAAGTCACTGGTGGTGGCAGCCATTTGTAACTACAGCAGAGTTTTCAGTCATAGAAGGCCCCAGCACATGAAGTGAAGGAGCAAGTGCTATGAACTTGAAAAATACACTCACAAGCACGGCCGCGCATGTACTTATATAGTCAGAAGGCAGGGTGTGGCGGTGGGCCGTGAGGAGAGGCACGTGATATCCCTTTGTAGCGTGGCTGGAGTGGGAAGAAGAACCCTCTTGCCACCGCTTTACTTCGGGCATCCTCAGCGCGCTCGGCCATGCCCCAAGGCGGCTGACAGCTTGTAGGCTCTAATCGCGGGGAAGGCGGCGTGCCGGCTATTTGTGTAACCTTGAATCTTCACGTATTCAAGCCACCTGGTAAGATATAGGCAGCGTGCAACATTCGTGTGTAAGTTTGCGGGTTCGACTCACACGTGGGTTAAAGTAGGAATACTTGACGTTATAAGTGATGAGCCATAATCATATACAATAGTGGTATAAGCGACATGCGCCAACTTTTAGTTTATGTATCCTTTCGCCATCAGCTGGTGCATCAATTGGAGGCTATAAGAAAGCAAGGAAATGGGTTTCCGGGAAAAAAACATGACGTGTTTTGGACATAGATGGATAATTACTGACCCAATAGAAATTACTAGTAATGAAAATTGCTGTACACGAAATATATGTTACTTTAAAAATTTTGCAGAGCTTGCAGAAAAATAAAACTATCGGTATTTGTTCGTAAATTTGTTATTTTACATACGAAACATATTCATTTCAGCTTTATAGCTGGTTAGGTTCGAGAAAGAGCACACAGATTGCACGCACGACATGGTAAAGTGTGTGAGCCGCGCATGGTACCAACAGATAGCAGCAGGTTCACAGCCTCTTGATCCTGCTTTTTAAAACTTGACTTTTCTCTTATTACTGTCTCGAAACGACACACATTAAAAATATATTTAGTCAAATTATTTGCAAAAATTATTCAATATTACCATGCAATATTTCTGTAGGCTTCAATTAATATCAAGCACATATGGAAAGGATGGATGGACAGTTGGAATACAACATGAAACGTTCTAAGGTTTGAAGTCGTGTTTCATTTGGCTGTGAATCGTCTTATTGTGCATTTCATTTTGAGCACCTATACATTACTACTTTAGCACGAAGATTAGTTTGTAACACTTACAACCGCTGTTTTGTGATCACGTAAAATAAAATATATTAATTAATCTAGGAACTCTTTTGTTATCACGTATTTTGTACTTGTTTGATGTGCATCGCCAATGCACTCAGAATAGCCAACTTAATATTAACATTTGTTCGTTCATGCATCAGCTGATACACAATTTTGTAAACTGCACTTTGTTTGTTTCGTATATGTGGAGTTGCCACTCACTAACTGTCAAAATCTTGCCATCTTATATGAGATAGACAGTAGGTATAAAGGAATGAAGAAAAGCACCAGAAAATGGAGAAGAAATGAAAGAACACCAGAGGACCTTGGACAAAAACAACAGATTATGACAGTGATGTCAATGTTTTCACTATTTGGGTTTACATTGTCTCAAGATGTCTCCTGAGAATCCTTAATTTAAAAAGTTACATAAAAGTATAATGATATACAAATGCATCACACAAGAAAAAAAAATGATTTACTTGTAATTATATACAAACACAAAAAAAATGCTATGTACAAAGAACTGCAGTACCTATGTGGAAACAGACATGATGCAAAATCCTTACTCTTCTACCACAGGTATTTATACCATAGTTTAATTTCTACTACAATTTATGTCACTTTGTGCTAACATTACAAAATACAGAATATTTAAAAATTACTATTAACCATTTGACCAAACAAATATGTAGTATGAAATACACTATGAAAACTGTTGTAGCACTGCAACCCATTACAGCAATCTCTTAGTTTAAGGTCATTCACTTTAACAACAATTTTTTCTGGTTCCAGCAAAATTATAAATTCATACTCATCATTCAGTTTAAAGACTTGTTCAGTTTAAGGAATATGTGCCAATCCACTGACAGTCATTAAAGTGAAAGATTACTGAATAAACAAACCATAAAATTTAAAACCACATCCTAGTCATTATGTTAAGCAATGCTTATCTCTTTCATGAAAACACCAATTAATTAGTATATTCTTATAAAACTTGACGCATGATGGCCCTAAAGCGTAATGCGTCACCTAGTCTACAAAGGAGGTTCTTTAATATGGGTTCAAGCCAAGAACCCTGGGTGGCCTTAAGGCTGCATCTTAGCTCGGAGGGAGCCGGTGTACAGAGTTGGCCTGGTTGGGCCACGGCAGGCTACGTAGGCATCTAAGGCACAGATTTAAGGAGTGCCAAAAGGAAGGCTCAAGAGTTTGTACAAGTTGGCAAGCATGGGAAAGTCGTCAAAGTGCCTGAGGCTGGACTCAAGATCTCACAACAAGATGGTTCTAAAGGCTTTGAACCATTGAAAGTCAAGAGAGACTGCAGTTTGAGCAAGAAAACATACCGGAAAGTGGCTCACTGGAAGAAGGTAACTTCATCCAAAATGTAACTAAGAGTACTGAAAATACTCATGCTGAAGCTACAGAGCTTGGGACCTGCATGGTAGACATGCTGTTCAGCAAGAACTCTACAGTGAATAGTACACAGGCAAGATGGCTTATACCAAAATTAAGCCAACTACAAAGCATGTTCGATTAAGTGTTCATGGAAAATGCTAAGTTAATTAGCCAAATCCAGTAGCTGGAGCACGCTGGACATGGAAAAAGCAATGGTCTAAATTCTGCTAGGTTGGTCAGTGCCACTGTGCCAGGAATCAAGAGTTATGTGCAAATAGCGAAGGGCAAGGAAATCATGCCCAAACCGCCCATGGAGATTGTGTTTGTATATCCTAAAAAGGAAGGCCCGAAAAGCACACAAGTCAAGGAAAAGGTAAAGGACAATTTCAATACAAAAGAAAAAGGATTGAAGATAAGAAATATAAAGTAAATTACAAGAGAAATCCTCATAGAAGCAGATGGAGAAATTAAAAAACCAGGAAATCACTAAGCAACTTGAATTAAAGCTGGAGTCACCCAAGAATAGAAGTCCTAGAGTGATCATGTATGACATACCTTGAGAAGAAGATACAAATGGGCTGGTGTAGATCATCTATCTTCAGAACTTTGGTAATAAGGCAAGTCTTTGCAGAAATTCAAAGACAAATTTAAAGTCAGTCACAGGACTGGTAAAAGGAAAGCTGACAGAGTTAAAGTTGTGATCGAATGTGACTCCAAATTAAGAGGCTTCTTAATTGACACGGCACTCAAAATTATACAATCACAAAAATTCTGTACAATTTGAATGTCTCTGGGTGCTGCTTCATGGTTTATGGGCATTCTGTTATGTTTTGCTTGTTCACTGAAGAGGTTCATGTGGGTTTTTACTGGCCATCTAGGTTGGTAAGCGGTGTGGTTCATAGTTTGGTTCTCCTCACACCACTTACACTTTGTTAGCATGGTAATCAATTGGTTGGCGTATGCCATTTGAAAATGTGGGACTCATGTCCCATGGATTGCCTAGGTGTCTTCTCTCCAAAAGTCCATGTGGAGAGTCACTGTTCAGGTTCACTGGTCAGGTCTGCCTTGCCATCTGAGTAAGGCTGCATGTTGGGGCTACAGCCACGTGAAGCATTTGGTTGGCTGCCAGGAAAACTCTTTGTAACGGCAGATTTGTCCTTCGTAGGCCGTTCAACACATGCGGGCTGGCATCTGGCATGTCCCACTGGTCCTCGGCTGGCTGCTGGGCTCATCAGCTGTGAGGCTGTTGGTCAATGTCTCTGAGCTGTCGGACTCCATGGACTGGCTAGGTCCTTCGTCTGTGGAGATGGCCATCGGAGGAAAGAGCTCTTGGCGCTCCCCCACCTCGTCAGCACTGTTGTACACCTCATGCATCTGAGTCTCCGTCAGGGGCAGGGGCTCTTAGCGCTACCCCCCTCCTCAGATCTGCTGGGCTCATCTTGTTCGGAGACAGCAGGTGTCATCTCTGGGCCATCCAGCACCAAGGTCCTACTAGGCCCCATGTCATCCAGGGTGGCCGATGTCGGCAAGGACTCTCGGGGCTTCCCCACTTCGTCGGGTTGGTTGAACAGCTCGTATACCTGGGTCATCGTTGGGGGCAGGGGCACTTGAGGCTCCCCTACCTGCTGGCTCTGTTGGGCTCATAAGCAGCGGGGGCGGCTAGTGAGGTCTCGGGCCGTCCAGCACCGAGGATCTGCCGCTCCCCGCATCCGCTGGGGTGGCCATCTGAAGCAATGGCTCTTGGGGTTCCCCTGCCTCCTCAGCACGGTTGGATTATTTCCTGATGACACTTAGTGGTGTGGGGACTTGCTTTGAGGCTTGGTCCATGGGGCTTAGCAATCTGCAATCTGCAAGGGATGATCCTCCTCGCCCTTGGTCAGGTCAACCCCATCTGAGGATGGGTGGCGTAGAGGGTAATGTCCAGAAGGACATTGCCCCTTGTGGGGGCTGGTAAAGTTCAGTGTGTTCCACCCTTGATTATGCCTGGGTCGTCTCTGTCAGGGCTTCAGTGTTGTCGGGGGGGCATCTTCTTCCTCGGGTTCCAGTGGTTCGTCCATATCTTATTCATTGGAGTCGACCTCCACCCCTTAGTCTCTAGGTACTGAAAATCCTGTCTTTGTGGCATTGGGTCTTATATGAACCCCGGTGACCTCCTGGATCTTCTAGCGGTAGTCTTCTGCAGAATACACCTGGTCTTGCCATCTGACGATGTGGTGACCTTCCCAGTTGGGTGCCAGCCAAGGGCTGAACTGGCCACTAGCTTTGCTGAGGGAGTAGCTCTTGAGTAGGACTGCTTCTTCCATCATGAATTCTCAGGTTCCAGTCCAGGGCTGGGGGTATTTTGAGTCAATGTAGCGTTTTTGTGACCCACTTGACTTTTCTGTGCATGCCAGGGCCTGGGTCTCCTAGTGAACATCTTCCAACTGGGGCTTTCTTGTGGGTTCCTCATCTTACAACCTGTAAATTGGGTCTCGTTATCAGTAAGGATCCCTTGAGGGTATCCCCAGCAGGGAAAAATCTCATTTTCAAACTTACTTATGATTCCGAGGACTTCTTCACTGGCTAACGGGAACACCTCCACTCACCTGAAAAACAGGTCCATCACTACTAGGAGGCGTGTAAACGGGATTTTATAAAATCTAAGCAGATGGTGTTGTTGGTTTATCATTGGTTAAGGACGTTTGAGTTACAGGCCTCCACTGTTTGTTTCAAGTGTGATGTGGGTTTTTATATAGTTTAAGTGTGTGTCAACCACACTAGTAAAATGAACTACTATTTTCTTGGTCAAGTTAGTTTGTGTTCATGACAATTTTAATTTGGTATTGAAACTGGTATCAAGTATAGAGAAAATGTGGTATCGACCAATCCCTAGTCTCGTCATGACTCATCCTGTCCCAGACATACTGTTCCCTAATGTTAAGGAGGGTATCCTTCACACCGGGGTGGGCTGCCTGGCAGTGATCGTGATGGTGTCTGCAGATGTCGGCTCATAGTTCCTTCGGGACCCAAATCATCTATAGGGATCTGGGTTGGTTATTTTGTGACCAGATTACTCTGTCCCAGAGTCTAAAACATTGGGGATGGTTCCTTAGTAAGTCTTGGGTTTCTGGGTCTCTTTGCTGGAAGAAGACAAGCTGGAGCCCGTCGATTTAGAGCTGGAGGAGGCGGATTTCTTCGGGGCGGGACTTCTGGGTGGAGGCAGGGAAGGGTCATGTGTCCCACTCCTGGTCTTCCTTTGTGCCGTCCTGGATATCTGGCTGCCAGGACAGGGCGTCGGACAGGTCGTTTGACTTTCCTGGGCAATGTTGTACCTCGAAATAAAACTCATTGAAAGCATTGTCCACCATCCTTAGCTTGGCTTTCATATTTCTAGAATCGTGGAGTCTCTGCAGCACTTTGCTGTCAATTCTAAGAATGAATCTCTGTCCTTTCAGGTGACAGGGATACTTGCAAATTGCCCAAATCACTGCATGGCTCTCCTGTTCACTGGCATGGTAACGTTGCACTGTGGCGTTCAGTCACGTAGCAGACACATAGGGGCCGCACATGACTGGTTAAGGTACAACAGGATATACCTTTCGTGTGAGCCACCTGTTTTCATAACACGAGCCGCCTGACCTAGTGTCAACAAAGTATAAATAGGAGGCGCAAGGAACCACCCCCCTCCGAGGCACCAGACTGATCGACGACGTACTACGTGCTGCTGTTGGAGCAACGACGGAGACCAAGGGCAACCCATATCACGGTCTAGAGGAGCTCTAGGCCTATCTTCAATATGCAATTATATGATTAGCATTAATTTGGCTGGCAGTTAGGTGTTAACTCATTCTCTCTTTCGAGGAACCGTTAATCTCAACGTATCAGATCTCTAATTACTGGCAACTTGATTGTAGTGTAATTGTTCCATTCAGTCTAGGTAATTGAGTAAATTGTAAGGAATCGTTCATCAGTATTATTCTATGTCTATAGCGATGCAGTTATAATAAAGGAGCTTGTATTAAAATTCTGTATTATTACTTAGATAGTATCAGCTACGTAACCCCCATAATGACCCCTTATTCTCCAGTGACCACATTGTGTTGAGACTAGATCACTATAGTAGTTGAAATGAGAAGTCGGTAACAAGTAATAGGAAGGAAAGGGAGCTCGTTACAGTGTGCTCGCATATGCTATCACATTGGAATGTCCTTCCAGATCTTCCTGGTATAAAACCACACCCAGGCCGTCTTGGGCTGCTGTCATAACTTAGAAATAGCTAACTTGGGAACACATACCTTAGAATTTTCTAAGTTATGCCTGTTCTAAGTTATGTGGTTCTAACTTGTAAACTTTCTAAATTATGTGTTTCTAACTGATGACAGTTCTAAGTTGTAATAGTTCTAAGTAGTGTGTTTCTAAGTTTTGACTGTTCAAACTTATGAATTTCTAAGTTATGTGGTTCTAAGTTGTGTGTTTCTAAGTTGTGATAATTCTAAGTTATGATTTTATAAGTTATAACGTTTCTAAGTTATGTGATTATAAGTTGTGTTTTTCTAAGTTATGATAATTCTAAGTTGTGTGTTCTAAGTTATGATAGTTCTAAGTTATGACTTTCTAAGTTGCAACTGTTCAAAGTTGTGATTTTCTAAGTTACGTGTGGTTCCCGGCCGTCTTGACAGGCGTCAGTTTTCAAGGTGAGTGGCTTCCCCTATTGTGGCCGGTGGAAAAGCTGGATGCTCCGGAAGCTGTCTTTCAGGTTTTGGAAGACCTTGGTGTTCAGAGCCCCATCGCCAGCATGGATCTTTTACCAACAGGGAGTTACGGGGTGCTATCAGCTGACCAAAAGTCTCGTATGAACTCCTTCAGCCTATTGTATAGACTGAGGAAGCCCCGTAATTGTCACTTAGTACTTGGAGTTTCATTCGCTTTTAAGGCATGGATAAGGCTCGTCTGGGGAAGTTCACCTTCGGGGAAACCACATACCCCAGGTAATCAATATTCCTCTTGTTGAAGTGGCTTTCCTAATGCTTGCAGGTAAGACAGTGTATTTCTAAATGCGCTAGGACTTTTTCTAAGTGCACACAGTTTCCTCCCAGGAAGCTGAAAACAAAACAATGTTGTCAAAGTAAGCAAAACATCATCCACAGATGTACCCAGTCAAGACTTTGGATGACATCAGTCTCTGAAATGTTGCAGACACTTTATTGAGGCCGAAAGACATGATCTTTGCTGCATCTGTCCCGCTATCATTTCACCCTTAATTGCCCAGGTACTTTCATTACAGGCATTTCATAATTACTACCTGGTATTACCGTGCCCCATCTTCGATTCTCATTTATTATTTTACTCAAAGGCTTTCCTTTCCTACGAAGCCACGCTTCCCTGCAGAGTTGCTACACCAGACACTGTCTGACCCCAGAGGTTACCCACCCGATCGTAAAGACTATAAAAGTCAGTGATACCACACTAACGAGAAACTATATTTTTCAGCCCAATCTTTAACCAACGACTCCCGTCGTTGATACCGCTTTAATTAAGAACCATAACTTCAACGCATGTCATGGACCTCTGGCCCCAGCTAACAGTTTTAGGTCAAGACACATAACTTTGAGATGACAAGTAAAACGGGTTCAAACTCCCGAACAGAATCCAAAAAAAAAGTCTAGCCAGTGCACATGACACGCCTGTACAAAGGTCATGAACCTCCTCCCGGACTCGGTCCATGAAGCCCTCCAATAGGAATATTATATGTGTTATGACTCCGCCCTAGTTCCCGAGTTTAAGCCAATAGCTGAGAGTTACGCGAGAGAGAGCCTTACGTCGGTTACGCCCCTCGTCTCCCCAGAACCTTCAGGGAACTATCCAATATACCGCTGTGTAACTCTGCATTTGTGTTCATTGTTACTTCTTGCTGCTGTTAACTTCTTGTTAAGTGTATTCGCATTAATACACTTCTCAATTCTATACTTGTCTGTGTGCTCATTGCATATGTGTGTAGCATACACCTCTCCCATCCACTCGGGGAGTAGCCAACCTACCTTGGTATACAACATATGCCACTTTTCTGGTGTCAGGTGTGGGGTACACCTTAGCGACACCCGGATGTGAGAAGTGTAATAAATTGCAAAAAACAGGAAATTACTGACCACGCTGGCGGAAAATACATAACTTGCGTATGAGAACTTCTCTCGTCACGCATGTTGCGCACTTAGGCAACCAACAATACAGAGAAGTTAGATGAAGGAAGCAAACGTGAACCCTGGCGCTAAAAATCAAGGACGTCGCGTACCTCCAGAAGCGGTTTGTAGTCTCATTGTGTGTGGGCACACGAATATCTACTATTGTGATGTGTTGTACTACGTCCTCCTAGCACATAATGCTCACTACGACGCATCACAAGTGGAAAACACTGAGTGAAGAGATCCACAAGGAGCAAGAAATTCGCAAAAATTTGAGAGAGTCCATGCGGAACAAAGTCAACTACTGCCCAGAAAGTCGTCTTCAACCAGAGGGTACGAGTTCTTGAATGGACACACTTTGTAGCTCAGAGACTACGCTTCAGGGAGACCTAGCGACAGTCACGTCCACTTCAGGGCAGCTGAGTCTGCGAGGCGTCCAGAGTTCGTGTAAGGGGGTTGTCTACCAGCTGTGTTATCGCCAGGCCAGCGCGAGAGCACTGCCACCTGGGACACCGACGGCAGAAGCAGAGGTCCTACCCTCACATAGCTGTGATGCAGAATTTACAGCTTCGCCACAGTGAGTATTTCTATGGAAATCCCGGATAGTGAGGGTCAGGAAATGGCTGTTGTGGCATCTTCATACTGTAGTACTAATGAAGCGTTGAGACTTGTAACTCATTTTAGCGGTGATAGAAAGGAAGTAATTACGTTTGTTGCTAATGTAGATACCGCTTTTGAAGTAATTGATCCACATAAACGGGATAGGTTATTTAAATTGTTGCTGAGAAAAATAAGTGGAGAACCTAGAATTGCAATAAGTCATAGGGATATAAATAATTGGGAAGAACTACACAGATATTTATTAAATACCTATGTAGAAAAGCGAACACTAGATTATCATGCAACTCAGCTTTCAGTGCCATGCAGGATAAAAATGAAATTATTACCTCATAGATACAGCGTATTCAAAAGTTAGGATTGGAGTTTAGGGAATCAGCCCTTGCAGATAGCGAGTCAGCTGAAAAACCGGGCATTCTTACGCTAGCCGACAGATTATGAACCATTAGTTTTGTTCAAGGGTTAAGCTCAGACAGAATTCAAACTATTGTACGTAGCAGGAATTATTCACATTTCGATGACTTAGCAGAAGGCGCGCTTGAGGAGGAGAGTGCTATTGTGTCCCGTAACGAGCGGTACTTCTGAGGTAATATGGGTTATGCCCCAAGTAGTAGCAGCAGCAGTAAGCCGCATATTAAAATGGTACAATGTAAGAATTGCGGAAAAAGTGGCCATTCAGCAGACAAGTGTTTTGTGAAAAAGAGAATTTTTGCACAAGTCACAGATAACGTGTGTTTTAGATGCGACTGGCATGGACATTTTGCTCAAGAATGCAAAGTGAAACTTCAGGGCCCGCAACAGAGATATCCTCTAGGATTGTACGAAGCGTATCACACGCATGGGCGAACCTCTGATCAGATAGAAGCGGAAAGGCAGCGTAATTACGTGATGGAAGCAGGTTATCTGTCCATACTGACAGTATCGAACACAGTTAACCACACTAGTCATGTTAATAAGGAGACAGTTAAGTCACTGAAGGCACGTACTGACAGTTGTGAAAATTCAAAATTTTGAAAAGGTCATGCCTTCAAAAAGTTGTGTACCGCAAATGCAATCTGTATGTATGGAGAATCAGATGAGGTGAAAAATGTTTGCCATCCATGAAACTAACACTATAGCGCAGCTTCAGTAAGTATGTGTGTGGAATAACTTAAGAGTCAACAGTTAAAAGTTAAAATGTACGAAGCGCTCCCAATAGATTGTAAGACCCAATAAATCATAAGTTAGTTCATAAGCTAGTAAATAAGAGTGTTGTAAATGTTTGTTCGCCAAAGCCTTGTCACTATATGCAAGATCTCATAAAATGTGAGCTGAGCAAAATATTTTGTGTCGAAAACAGTAAGGAAAAAGAATATGTAAAACTAGACTTAGATGCCAGTAAATAAGGTCCATTACTTCTACTTGTTGACACAGGTACAGATGTAAGTATCCTGACAACAGAAAAATTGATTCCTACATTACCACATAACTTAAGAAATAAAATAGTAATTTAAGGTGTAGATGGGTCACTAATTAAAACTCATGGAAATCTGAATACATGTGTGCATGTAGACAATATCAAAATACCATATTAATTTCAACTTGTATCATCTTAGATAGACTTATATTGTGATGGAATTCTTGGTAGAGATTTTTACAATACACCAAAGCTAAAATTTGTTACAGTCAAAATGTAATAGAAATTTTTAATCACCCAGTTCAGATGACGTGCAGTACATCAACGCCAAGACATTCAGCTAATGCTAAGCTACATTTTAACTTAATACAGGTAAAGGTCCCCAAACGTTCACAAATTATAGTAGAATTACCAGTTAAGAATGAATTACCAGCGTTCACTGAAGGAAAAGTGGAAAAACAGGAGATAACCAGTGGAGTTTACATTGCTAACACTCTGGTGGTAAAATGTAAAGGTAGAGTTAAAAAATGTTTAATGAATATTAAGGATGAAGACATCCCACTGCCAGAACCAACGGTCAAACTCACACGTACTTCGCAAATTGCTACTTGTAATGTTATACGTAACTCAGAAATTAATCGTGAAGCAGAATTAAAAACTAAACATAGAACAGCTCACCTAGGAGCTGAGGAACAAGACATTTTAGTCAGGACATGTCTCGAGTACAATGACTTATTCTTTTTACCTGGTGACAAGCTCACACAATGACAGTCACGCATAACATACCTACATTACCTGATAAAGTTCCAATAAATATTAAAACATACAGACTGCCAGAGAGCCAGAAAGCAGAGATAAATAAACAAGTTCAGGAAATGTTAAGATTCAGGAATAGTTGAACATAGTTCCAGCCCTTAGAATTTGCCACTTCTAGTCGTACCAAAGAAAATGGATGCTACCAAGTATAACTGTAATACTAGATCAGTTAGGTAATTCAAAGTATTTTTCTACTTTAGACTTATATTCAGGATTTCACCAAATCATAATTGATGAAAAAGACAAGGAGAAATACAGCACTAAATGCAGTATTTAGTGCTGGTGGAGAACAAATGCATTTTAACCGAATGACTTTTGGTTTGAAAGGTGCACCAGCCTCTTTCCAAAGATTCATGAATACAGTACTCAGCGGACTGCAATCTACACATTGTTTTGTTTATTTAGACGATTGCTTAAAATATGCTAAAGATTCAACAGAGCATGACAGGAAATTGAGAGATGTGTTGGAAAGGTTAAGAACAAATAATTTGAAACTTCAGCCAGACAAGTGTGAATTTTTACACAATGAGGTTTGTTATTTGGGACACATAATTTCGGAATCGGGTGTAAAACCAGACCCTAAAAATGTGACTGCCGTTAAAAATTTTCCCAGACCAATGACAACGAAAGAACTAAAATCATTTTCAGGCCTTGCAAATTATTATAAAAGGTTTATTCAAAAATTTAGCGATATTGCTACCCCGTTATTTCGATTACTAAGAAAGGACGTTCCATACAAATAGAAATCAGAGCAAGAGTCAGCATTTAATACACTCAAAGAGATGTTAATAACGGAACTATTATTACTGTTCCCAGATTTTTCAAAAGAGTTTGTTTAACCACAGATGCTAGTAACATAGCACTCAGTGCTGTATTATCTCAAGGCATAATAGGCCAAGATTTACCTGTAGCTTATGCTAGCCACACTCTAAATAAATAATAAAGAAATTACAGCACCATTGATAAAGAATTACTGTCAATAATCTGGAGTTGCCGAATATTTAGGCCATACATTTATGGTAGAAAATTTAAGATTGTGACAGATCATAAACCACTTGTGTGGTTGTTTAATGTAAAAGACCCCGGGTCACGCTTGATGCATTGGCGACTAAAATTAGAGGAATACGATTACGAGATAATTTATAAAAAGGACTCTTTAAACTGTAACGCTGATGCTCTTAGCAGAATCGAGAATGTAGCAAATGTAACTGTTGCAACTAGTTCAAGTTCGGATATAATCAATTGCTCAGATGTGAAAACAAATCCGAAGGAAAATCATATTAAAGAAATTTCGGAAATCATGAAAGCTAAAATATTGTATGAATTTCATGACTCACCTATTGCGGGACATCCCGGTATGAAAAGGACGTATGATAAAATAAAAGATAATGTTCCTGATATTGATTGGCCTAATATGAAGAGAGCCGTTGAGGAGCATATTAGATAATGTAAAAGTTGCCAAACAAATAAACTTCTGAGACGTAAAATGAAAGTTCCCATGGAAATAACTACTACAGCTAGCAAGCCATTTGAGAAAACAGCGCTAGACATAGTTGGTCCCCTTACAGTAACTGACGAGAATAATATATGTATTTTGACGTTTCAAGATGAACTAACAAAATTCGTCTTCGCCATTCCATTACCTAATCAAGAAGCCGAAACTGTCGCCAAGGCTTTTGTAATTGAAATAATTTTAAGATATGGTACGCCACAAACACTTCTTTCGGACCAAGGCACTAATTTTATGAGTCAACTATTTAAAGATGTTTGCAAAATTTAAAAAATAGAGAAAATACAAACTACTGCATTTCACCCCCAGTCAAATGGAAGTTTAGAAAGATAGCACAGAACACTTGTAGAATATTTACGATAATATGTGCATGAAAATCAGAGGAATTGGGATTCCTTCATACTTTTGCATGTTATTGTTATAACACCACGAAACATACAGCCACAAGTTATACACCTTTTGAACTATTATACGGTTTTAAACCTACATTACCACTTCATTAACACAAACACCCAAGTTGTCATACACTTATGATGATTACATCGCAGAATTGAAGGGACGCCTTCAAAGCAGCCACGAAATAGCTCATAAAAATTTACAGCAAAACAAATTAAACAGAAAAACTTATTACGTCAGAAATGTCACAGACATAACCTTTCAGGCAGGAGACAAAGTTCTTTTGTATGACGAATCAGTTCGTAGAGGTAGAAGTAAAAAGCTAACTCCAGCCTATATTGGGGCTTACGAAGTTATTGAAATAGATGGTGGAAATGCATTAATCCGTAAATCAAAAAATAAGTCATTCAAGATGCCTTTAAACAGGCTTAAACACTTTCACTAACTCTGTTACAGAGTGCAGCCACGTGGCACCACCTGCTGCTTTTCTCAACCATTTCCCTTGCAACTGAAGTGAAATCTATGAATTACAAAATAGAAAAGTATGATACTTCACCTGGAGTGTATTAAGAAAACTTGGGACAAACAGAGCTGTACAACACAGTCTGGCGCACTGTCACGTACATCAATCTTAGTGTTATAGAAGATGAGATTGTTATGGTAAACAGGTATGTTAAACACACCAAACAAACTTTTATGTGTAAGAGAAATTGTAATAAACTGGACAGAATGTAATCACCTCGGGTACAATATTGAAAGGCGTACAGATTGAAAATATTGAGAACAGTAAGATATTGGTTGATGAAATCACGGGAAATGACAATCAAAATGCAGGATGCTCAAATGCAAAACTTTAACTGTAAATTCAGTTGGTTCAGGAAATACATGTTCCAAACGCAAAATATTAAATTGTATTGGGTAAAATTCTAAAATTTTATTTGGAACCACGTATTCAGATGGTGCAGATTATTACATGCAGCAAAGTAAACGTTCCGAGCAAAACACTGATGAATTACTTAAATTAACTACAGAACAAATATCTGTTGTAAAATCCACATTAAAGACAATCAATGCAACTTTAGGGGACATAAAATATAACGAACAACTTTTGAAGGACAGTTTAACCAAAGCAAATCGTGTAATTGCAAAAAATAACAAAGCTATTTTCGAAATGAAATTGGCCATAGACACACATGAAATTCGATTGACAAATGTGCTCACTAATATCCAAAAAGATTTGGATGTAGTCACATCTGCTATTAATGCACTAAAGGGACGTTTGCAGTCTCAGGTTATTTCCCCGAACAAATTACTCAAAGTACTTTTAGATAATAATAAGTTCTTTCCCAAGGAAACTTCCTTATCCTTTGCATTAAGCAAGAAAAATGCTCATGCAATTTCGAATATTTGCGACATAAATGTGTTTACTATGGACAAAATGTTAGTATATGTAATTATTTTACCTCATATTAGCAAGTACATTTACAATGTGTACAAGGTAATACCAATCCCACAGCACAAACACAACACACTTTATACTTTCGTTCATGTAGAAAAGAATATTTTAAGTGTTAGGTTCAAACAATATTACTATACAAGTCACGAAAATAAGCTTAATTCATGTAAGAGTCCAATGAAAGGTAATTACATTTGTAAACAAGCACAACCGTTACTGAATACACATCAACATGACAAATGCATAGTTAAAATGCTTTAACCTATTAGAAATATTCCAACTAATTGTGAGGTACGTCATTAACATAACACACGCCACTTGGTCACAGTTAAGTGACAACGAAGGGATATATGTATCACCAGAAAAAGAGTCGCTCACCATTTTGTGCAGTCACGATGAACCTTTTGACATAATTTAGGAAGGAATAGGCAAAATTCAGTTACGAAATAGGAGCATAGGTTATAGCAAATCAGCACTTTTATTAGCGCATGAAATCGTAACATCAAACAGTAGTTCAGATATCTTATCCAAAGCTAACCTGGACTATGACTGTTGCAAAGAAGTGCATTCTAAATCAAATCTCACCACTTTAAACCTAGATGGAGAAATAAATCCCCTGGTGAATCACCTGGACAATCTTAAACTAAGTGGACACAAATTAAGCGAATTAGAAGAACACCTTGATAACTACGAATTTCAACAGAAATTCGCCACATCACAAACGCATTATTCTGCGATTATTTACATAATAATTGGTACGATTGTGTTGTATCTTATTTAAAAATTATACTTCTTAATTCCTAAGTGCCCAAAGCGATGCAGAGAAAACCTAAAGGCTCTGCCTGGTGTAGGAAACACAGTTAACATAAAGATCCACATCAGCAATTATAATGTATCTCTTTTGAACGAAAATGTTCCACTACGCGACATCTCAGATGAGACCTTTCATAGTGAAGACCAAGCAACGCACAGCAATGTTATACATTCTGCTAGGCTACTAAAGAACAAAAATGTTCAATAATGTAATTTCATCAACAAATATTCAAAAGAGAAAGACAACTTTGTAAAGGAGTTAGTTTTAAACACAGTCCAAATGTTTATATTTATAATTATAAGAACTTAGAATTAAGGAGTCCATTTATTTCTCATTCCCCATAGGCAAAGCAAATAATACGAGTAACTTGTGAATGTAAATGTCAAATGTGAATTAATGTAAGTGTTTGTTGTGTCACTTAAGGAACAAATAAACCACTTTTAAAATAGTAGTTTAAGCTATAGTAAGTAAATGGGAGTCGTAAGGATATTATTGTGTGATTTAATGAAGGGTTTTGTGTTCATACTTGTAAATGTCAACAAAATATGTTATCATGAATATAGGATATATGTAATAATGAGATAATAAAGTGTTTAATACTGTTGTATTATGTAACATGTTAACTTTAAGGTAAGTTGCAATAATATTATATTGAGGATAACCAACCTTGTGTGTAACTGTGTAAAGGTTAACAAACACAATAATTATAAGAAGAAAAGATGTGCCAATAATGATAAATGCATTCTAGAGACTTAGTGAATCATAAAACGTATTCTGTAGGCCATCAACTGAGAGCAATTAATTTGTATAATGACGTAACTTGCAAAATTAGTTTGTTAAATATGATGTAGTGGTAGGATGGCTCTGAATTACGTAAATTAGAGGGTTGTTGTCAACCTAAGGGAATAATTATAAAAAAAAAAAAATTAAAGTTTCATATGGACAAATATATTTCATTAGCTGTTCTTTTAGCGAATCAGCACTTAGTAACCTACAACTGGTACTCTTTCGTTTTAACACTTTCTATTTGGTGGTCACTACACCCCCTTGGGTCATGTCCCTTGGGTCATGTCCCTTGGGTCTTGTCCATCATCTTACGAGGAGGGTGTTGCATCCACCCCGCTATCTTTTCGCCCTTAATTTGTCCATGTATTTTCATTACAGGCATTTCGTAATTACTACCTGGTATTACCGTGCCCACCTTCAATTCTCATTTATTATTTTACTCAAAGGCTTTCCTTTCCTACGCAGCCACGCTTCCCTGCAGGGTTGCTACACCAGACACTGTCTGACCCCAGAGGTTACCCACTCGATCGTAAAGACTATAAAAGTCAGTGATACCATGCTAACGAAAAACTATATTTTTCAGCCCAATCTTTGTCCTACGACTCCTGTCGTTAATACCGCTTTAATTGAAAATCATAACTTTGAGCCGTGTCACGGGCCTCTGGCCCCAGCTGACAGTTTTAGGTCAAGACACATAACTTTGAGATGACAAGTAGAATGGGTTCAAGCTCCCTAACAGAATCCACAAAAAAACCGTCTAGCCGGTGCACACGGCACGCATGTACAAAGGTCATGTACCTCCTCCTCCCGGACTCGGTCCATGAAGACCTCCAAAAGGAATATTATATGTGTTATGATTCTACCTTAGTTCCTGAGTTTAAGCCAATAGCTCAGTGTTACACGAGAGACAGCCTTACGTCGGCTACATCCCTTGTCTCCCCAGAACCTCAGGGAAATATCAAATATACCAAAGTGTAACTCTGTATTTGTGTTCATTGTCTGTTACTTCTTGCTGCTGTTAACTTCGTGTTACGTGTATTCCTGTTAATAAACTTCTCAATTCTATACTTGTATGTGTGCTCATTGCATACGTGTGTAACCTGCACCTCTCCCATCCGCTTAGGGAGTAGCCAACCTACCTTGGTATACAACACATTGAACTGTAGGTTTTCCCTCTCTGGTGTCGTAAAGGCAGTACATTTACAACTTTCTGGATGTACTGCAATCTGCCAGTAGCCGGTCTGCATATCTAAATTGCTGAACACCTCGGCGCTCCCTATATAATGCAGCAAATGTGACAAGTTAATTTCGGGAGGCACGATGGGATCCGTGATGTCGTTCAACTCTTGATAATTCACGCAGAAGCATAACTGCCCATTCTTCTTGGGTACCAGAACAATGCAGGAATTGTATGGTGAATCACTCGGTTTGACCATCCCTTCTTCCTTACAGCCTTGACTTATTCCATTACTATTGTCCTTTTTTCCGCAGACACGCAGTATGGGTGACAGTATACAGGCTTATCATCGGTCAACCATATACACTATCTACCAAAAAATAATTGGGCACCCGTGAAGATTGGTAATTCAGTACGTCAGTTGACTTGTGTTTCACGGCCTTCGGCGTCCATGGTAGCATGAACAGAGGCTTATTGTAACATTCTGGACAATGAAATGCTCCCAACATTGTGGCATTTTTACGGAATGGACCCGTGTTACTTCCAGGATGACAATGCCAGGTGCCATGTTTCAAGGGCTACTATGCAGTGGTACGTCGACAATAATGTTCGCCAATTGGACTGGCCCGCCCAGAGCCCCGACCTCAACCCTATAGAACATCTTTGGAATGAATTAGATTGATCGCCGGGTGAGGGCTCATCAGGCACGGCCAAAATCCATTGCTCAACTCACGGAATGGTTGCAAGAGTGGTGATGAATCCCTGTGGATGTCTTGCAGACACTCGTAGAGAGCATGCCAGACAGGGTGGCTGCTGTTATAGCTGCAAGAGGTCACCCTACAAGATTCTAATGGGGTGACTACCACCGAGCAAACATTGTGAACAGGTGCCCAATTACTTTTTGGTAGATAGTGTATAATGTTGAATACTGCATGTTTGATGCAGCATTCCCCTCTGGCGAACACGGTGGCATGGTCATTTAATATTTTCCCTAACTGCAGGATTTCAGGCATTTCCAATTGGTGGCTTATTTCAGCTGGCTGTGTTGATAGGAGAAGGCGTGATGTATTCAGGATTATATTCCCAGTTTACTGTGACTCTCTCTTTACTCCCAATATAAATGTGTCTTTGGCTGCAGTCGATGATGCAATGTTGCTGTTTGCTGATGTAGCCATGGCTGCCCTAGGATCACTTTCTCCGTGATATCTGGTACCTATAAACTTGGTAGGAATTTCATGGCAATTTAACTTCACCATGAGAGTAGTTCTCCCCCCCCCCCCCCGCCCACAACTGGTAAAACGTGCATGGCACTGGCCATGTGAATTGAGCCGGTATGGGATGAAAGATACTTTAATTGTATTTGCAAGATGTTCCTTTAAAAAATCTCCCATGTCCACTGAATCAAGTAGGGCAGTCATGCGCTGCTTGTTTTCTTCTAATTCAATGCTAGGGACTTTGGGCAGGTTTGGTATTAGGCTTAACATCTGGATGTCGACGGGCCCATGGTTTCCTGTAGTGCTGGCTCGCTTTGCACTACGGTGTTAGCATTGCCTGACTGCAGATTGCTTTCTTTTTGTTCAGGAGCCCTGGGTTAGGGCACACTTTCTGCACTCGCTTCCTTCTCTTTCATTCCAGGGCAGCAGGCTTGTTCGTGGAGTGTCTGTAGAAGTGCCGGCTCGGGGAGTGCCAGCACCACAGGGGCGCATGGCCTGTCAGTTTAACTTCCTCCTTCCCCTTTCCACTCTTTGCAGTCTAGCGCTGCCTGCACTTTGTAATTCCTTTCGCTTTCTCTCTCGTATTCCACCAGCTCTTTGACTGACTGGGGCAGCGGGATTTGGAGTAAATTTCTCGGTTCAGAAGAAGTATACATGTAATGGAGTGCACGCAAATATGCTCATCCATTTCAGGGAAAATACGGTGGTAAATTTGGGTTTTCCTCTGGATGAAAATCTCAATTTCTTTCTCGCTAGTTTCGATTCTACTGTAAAAAATGGTTGTGAGTCAAGCAAGGACCTCTTCTCCAGAAAACTGTATGGCAAGACAGGAACAAAACTGAGACCAGTCTGTGATAAAATCTTCGTAACTGTTCCATCATTCCAACACCTTCCCCGCTAGCTGTTTCCTGGCCTTTGTGACCCATTGTTTGGGTGGGACTCCATTGTCCATAAATTTGTTTTCACATTCTTGAGTGAATTTTACATTATCTTCTTAAGGTCTACCTGTAAACTTCAGCAGCTGGGGCAGGTCCAAACTCTTACTTGAGGCTATACTGTAGTGATGTCTGGGGTAACTAGGTGGTTTTCTTCGGCTCGCTGGCTAACTTCACGCCAGTAAACTAATACTGGACTTATTATACACTCATCAGGCCACCCAATGGAGAGGTGGTGAAACATTTGGGTGCAAGTCATGCATCTTACCATGTTTAACCCTCATCCATTACAGATTATCCAGGCACAATAAGTGTTTTGATGTGTACGACAACCTTCGCATCTGAATTCGAGGCTGTCTGTAAACCTTGTCTCGCCTGTCCAACCTATGCAGGTATAGTAAAATCTGATATTACAATGAAAGCAATATATCACGTGTTGCCTCTTTCCACAACTGGTGGCAATGCAGCATCTTTCGGTCAATGGGATGACTTACTGTCCCATTGTGGTGTAATTCTCGCATAGCTTGGCTATTTCAGGTTCAGGTTGGCTTTGGCCAATACTGGGGGTGCTTTCTGGGTGCCACGGGGTGACTCCTGACTCCCCAATGTCTCTGAGTCGGCTAGCAGGTTGCTTTTAACTCCTCAAGGTCATACTGGCCTGGCTCTTTCCTTATTTTCTCAACAACAATGTAACGCCCCATGTTGGGAGCCACAAAAAGAATTACCCTACACCCTTTTGATGCGTGATGGCCGGGAAGCTTGGCACATCACCTAGTCTACAAGGAAGGCTATTTTATTTGGGTTCAGGCCAAAACCCCTGGGTGGCATTATGGGATGGTTATTGTGAGTGCGCCTCAGCTTTCCCTCTTCATCGGGTAAATGGTATTAGGTTAAGTACTAAGTGTTGCTGCAGCAAGCAAGTGGGAGGTGATAGTAGATCCCTAGCTAAGAGTGTGACGGTGGCGCCATTGCGTGTGTTGTAATCAGAGTGCTCCGAATTTTTGGCATGTTCCTTGGCAGGCTTCAATCTCCTCCCTTGAATCCCCCTCTATTCCCTCCCTTCACCAGGAGCCTAAGTTTATTTAACAGGGTGCACGAGTTGCTCCTGCATCTTTTCAATGCCTTCCTTCATCTCGATGGACTTCTGAATTGGACTGAGATGCCTGCTGAATCAAGTGATTTGAAATCATGCGTGAAATTTTCATTAATTTCTGAAGCGAAATGGGAATTTGGCTTATTCAAAATGTGCATAGACGTGGCAGAAGGAGCAGACCTTATAGTCAGCCATGACAGCCTTTGGCATAGGGTTAGTTTTGGTTTAAAATGTAATTTTGGTGGTGTATTTGTATTTGATACTGGGCATTCCTGCTTGGGGTGTTTTTTAAAATTCTGTTTCCTGACGCCTTTCTAAATTTCCTTTTGGCTAACTAAATGCTCATGTCCAGTGATTATTCCCGTTTTTGGTAATGCCGAATTTTATTTGCTACCCGCTTACATCTTAGTCAAATGGTAGTTCTGACGTGGCCACGACTCACTACCTGTTAGGGTGTAGGAATCATATTCCTAGTTTTTTGTCAATTATATTTTAGGTTGTCCAAGCTTTGGTTGAACATAATGTCGCCTTGGTCAAAGTGTAATAAATTTTTATGATAAATTTTAATAAAAGTATTCCTTTTTAAGACAAGAGGCTTTAATAGAGCACATGGTGCCGACCTCTTTCTACATTTCAGCTAGAATCTGTACCTGATTATTACTGAAGATTTAATGAACATTAAGGTGACTTTTAAAATATTTGTTCTCTGCATTGGTGATTATAATCAATATTTTTGAAGTAAACTACATTTGGTTTTGTTGAATGTTTGAGTAAGCTGAGTTTTTATTACGTGTTATAGAAAAACATTTTTCTGGTCATCAATAGTGAACCATTTGTTACTGTGTGTTTTGTATACATTTTAATTGGAAAGTGTTCTATTTCAATAAAGTTATATAGCCTATGTAACTTGTTAGGCTTCCAGATATTTTAGGATTCACATATTATGTATATGGCAATTGGTCCTACGTGAATAAGATTCACGTTTAGTTTAATTGTGGGCATTGCACTTTATTTGAGGCTTAAACACTTGGTTACTCTAGTGTTATTAAAAGAAATTAAATGTTAATTTAATATGGCACGTGTGCATAGGTTACACCAGTATTATCAAAAGAAATTTAATGTTAATTGAATTTGGCGCATGTGCACAGGTTACACCAGTGTCATGACATTAAATGTTAATTGAATTTTTGCACCTTTGCACAGGTTACTCCAGTTTTGTTGGACGGAATCAAATGTTAATTGCACGTGTGTGCAGAGATAAAGCAAAAGGGCCCTTTTACAGTCCCTTTTTATATAAATGCTGTGTATAACATGAACAATTTCCATTTGAATTCTTAAAATAACCAATAATTTTAGTATTCTAGTTTATGAAAGTATAGCCCAATTTTTTATATATAAATTTTTGTATAAACCAAGTTTCAGAAGATGTACTATTGTGTAATTAATGCCAAATAAAAGTTAGTTCCCCAAATCTGACTCTCCTCTATAATTGTGTACGCCACAAGATTACCCAGATGCAATGCCACACTTCATCGGGCCTGGTGCTCCGACTGGCACATCATACTCGGTGGATGGAGCAGATTAGCTGACTTGGGGTGGTGCTAAGGCTTCATCCTGAGCCGCTTAGAGGCTACTGGGTTACACCTTGTCAGGCCTGGCACTCCAAAGGGCAAATTGGTGTTGTGGATGGAGTGAGTGAGCTGATTCTGGTGGCCCAGTTGCCTTCTCGTGGAGTGTACCCAGCAGGGGGCTCTACCATACATGTGTACCAAGTGCCTTTGAGCACTGGACCCACAGTACAGTGGCCGGCGAATCATGTGGTGTTTTGCAACATACGAACAACCCAGTTAAGGAAGCCCGCAGTCCTACCCTAGTATCAGCAATGGTTTGGCAAGACCTGGTCTTCTGCCGCTCTCTTGAGGGATGGTGTTTACAGGGGTTTAGAGGTACACATCACCCTTGGAATTAGAATGCAGTATGTCAACTTGGACACATTTATTCTTGAAAGAATTAACACAGTGACCCATACTAACTCCTAGGCTTTCATAGTTACCAAGCAACCGTCAGAAGTTATGTTACGAACACGTAAATGGTTCCTGTTATATCAAGAGCAAACCTAGGGCAACTAATAAAGAAGTTCTAAGAACAACTCAAACCCTTCTGTCACCTAATGTAATTCTGAAGGGGCATGCTATGACACTTCCAAGTGGAGTGCATGTCTTGGGGGTTGAAGGAAGCTTTGTTGGTAGTACATCAGTTGCAGCAGAGGGCCCTAGCACGGCGGTGGTAGGGTAAGCTGCTGAATTGCCAAGGCAAAGGAAGCCAATACGATGACAACTCAATGTCAAATGCATTCTGGGGGGTCGCCTGGCCCTAAATAAAGACTTGTGTCATCCTTCTGCTTCCTTCGGACATCTTCGGCTGGCTGGCTGGCTGGCTGGCTCATCCCTGTGTGGATGGTGTCATCCCTCGCAGCGGTGTATTGACGAGGGTAGGAAGTGAAGTAGCTCTTCATTGCAGGTGGTATCATGATGCTCGCTTAGGGGCAGGCAGGCTCTGTACATGGTGGCGAGGCAGGGACACATGACTGACGTGCATATTTTATTGCTACTGGCAACGGTGGGTATTACTCATCACTCGGGTGTAGCAGTCCAGGTTCATCCTCCAGTGAGGGTGTCATGGCTTCCCACGAGCTGAGTTGGAATCATAGATGCTTACATAGTGCATTGCCAGGTACGCATCATGCATCAAACTTCTTGTCTTTTACTCATGATGAAGAAATGTTGCCATCTGAATTCATTTTACTACCAAAATACACGTTGTACACTCAAAATGCATTGAAAGACTACTTTCAGTTTGGGAAGTTCTATATTAATAAAATGTTGGAAGCATATTTTACATACACCACATGTGTTGTACTAATGTGTTATTGAAGAACGTGCAAATAATGTTATGATCTCTAAACAATACTGTTTAATATATATTCCCCATAAAATACTCTCATGCTACTAATTATTTCATATACAATAATTTCTCACAGTAATTTAACATACTCTCGCATTTGGAAAATACCACTGTTGGGACACGTCAGTTTTATTCAAGGTGGTGGTGGCCATGTTGGTGACGTCAGGGGCAGCATGCTTGTGTCCGCCATGTTAGTACCTTACTTACTCCGGTTGGGAATGGTTGTGTCCAGTCATCAAAGTCGGGAAAATAGGGTGTTCGGGATATTGTAAATGCTACATTGACCGAGTGTGGACTACCTTGGGCATTTGCGCTAGTTGTGTATCATGCATTGATGCTGTGAATTTTTAATGAATTTGTTAGGAGACATGTACATGCATCGCTTGTGTAAAGACATGTGAAAAGTGACTAATCTCTTTTCTACGCAAGTGAGTCAAAACAATTTTGGTCCTCCGGGCCGGATTTGGTGGACATCTGCTAACTACGGACTTGGAAGTGTGTTTCAACATCAAACTAACGTTTGGTAGTATCCTTTGTTTACATTTGTAACGGTCGCCGGATCTACCCTTTTATGCAGTCAACAAATTAGTGTTAATCGATCTTGCTCTTTGAGATATTGAACCGCTATGTAAAGTACTGCTTTGCTGTAAGTTGTGTTGGTATACCTGTTGCTGCCAGTGTTATTGTTTATGTCCGTAGCAACGATGTCGCTAAAAAAGTTGGAAACGAGACTTCAGTTAACAGAATGCAGGCTAAAGCGACTTCTTTCTCTAGTTAATGGAGATGAAAAGGATAGGTCACAATTAGATTTCTTTAAAGCCCATTGCCGTGATTTAGCACAACTGAAAAAGATTTTGAAGACATCATCATTCTGTTAGCAGCTAGTAAACCAGACTGAGCCGAGTCTCTAAACACAGATATGGAAAACTTTGACTCTGCCTACTATCGAATTTCAGAAATTCACACCACGATCTTTGATTCTAAAAAAAATGATAATGGTGACAGGAAATCAAATGTTGACATCAAATCTAAATCCGTGAAGCTTCCTAAATTGCAGCTACCAACATTTAGCAGGCAACTGACACAGTGAATGAGTTTCTGTGAGCTATATAGTATGTTAGTACATACCAACAGTCAGCTTTCAGATGTTGAGAAGCAACAGTATCTTCTCACATCTCTCACTGGAGAGCCACTTAACCTCATCAAATCTGTACCATTGTCTGAAGGAAATTATGAATTAGCATGGCAGATGTTAACTGAACGATACCAAGATATGTGTCAAATAGTTACAGTGTATTGGGAGAACATAATGAATGTGCCAGTGGTAACAGAAGGTTGTCTGCATAAACTAAGATGCCTAGTTGATGTATTGAAGGAAAACCTTGGTGCTCTGAAAGTTTTGAAGTTTCCAGTGGACCAGTGGTGCTTTGTGATGTTGAACATTGTGTTATGTAAACTTGATGCGGATACGCAATGTGGTTTTGAGCTGGAGCATAAAGAAGTGAAGATGCCTAAATTTTTTGGAATTTTGGTGCAAAGCATTGATGTCTGCTGCTTCAGTGATGTGCACATCACGCAGCACAATTCGTTATTACTAACAAAAACTGCTGTAAATAAAAATATTTTCAAATTCTAAATTATATGACTTTGCAACCAACTAATGGCACTACTTATGCTTCAGCCATATGCCTCGATTTGGTGATGACAAATTGCTATCTCACTTGTTAGATAACCCCTCCATCACATTTCAAATTTTTCACCTCACTTTACTTCGCCTCCTGACTATTAAGTTTAATGTTTGCAACCACCGCTCAGGTAGGGTGACACGCAATGAGTGACGTCATTCCCTCATCAAGCCTCGCCACAGCTGTGGCACCCTACTAAGAAGAGCCCTTACTCCGTACACACCACAGGGCGCCTTCCAAGCCTGGGTGGTTTGCCCAGCTGTGGCCACCTGCTGCGCTGCTACACACATCACTTCACGTCGCCACTTACCCCTCCAGCACCTGGCGCTTCAGGAGAAGTCTCCACCGCTCTCAGTTACTCTCTTCTCTCCTTCAAGACTCCGTACAGCCTGCAAGCCCTGTGCTGGCCCTGTAAGTTGAGTATAAATAGGACCCACAGTCCTCAGTTCAAGGCTGTCTCATGCCAGTCCACTTTCCTGGTATTACTGTGCCAGAGAGCGGCCAGACTTCATGTCTCGCCTTCGCAGAACATCACGCTGCCTGAAGAACTATTGACTTTTTCAGTTTGTATCAGTCTTATGCTGTACAGTCGAAAGCTCTGCTCTGCATGACACTGCTGTGCTGCCCATCAGCAAACTGAAGCCCATGTGCTCCCAGCTACCTTGTGGCTTACGCTCAGCTATGACGAGTGCGAGTACCTCATTCTTGGGATTTTTCCTCCCCCCCCCCCCCCGTTTCTGTGTCTTCAGAGACATACGTAACAAAACAATTTGGCAATTTATAACCGGCCCTTCAAGCCTCAGTCAGGGAACAGGCTGGTTTATGAATGTTTTAATTAAACAATCAATAAAAAAAGCATAAATCGGACTTGGTAGAATTGTCTCTCCAGCATCCTGTAGTCTTACACCTTGTCCTTTCTCTTTCCGGTTCGTCACCTGTCATAGTAAGACTTTTCTAGTGTTAGGCACGAGCCAACACCTTGCTCCTTTTCTCTCCTATTGATAGCTGTCTTGAAGCGCAGCTTAGGAAACTTACTAACTGGGCCTCATTAGAGTAGTTATCTCTTTGACTCTCAAACTTCCAGTAAGTACCTGTGTCAGATCATGATGTTTCACACGCCAAAGAGCGATGGGAGTGAATGCCCTTTGCAGTCTATTGTAATCTCTAACTTGGAACTTGGGTCAGATTGTGACGTTCTGCGCACCAAGTCTCTGGGTTGACCTAAACCTAATTGGTTACCCCCACCACCTTGTGCCTCATTATAGGGCTGGGCCGGGCAAAGCTGCAACGCCAGGGTTAGCTCAGGCTGGGGTACGAAGGGAAAGCGGCCCAGGTATACTCCTGAAAGAAAGAGGAGGCTGCATGTCAAAGAGTGCCAACCACCATCTCAGCAAGCTTCACTTCTAACCTCCTCTGACACGTACCAAGCACAGTATCTCCGCTGCGACCTACGCATCCAAAGAAATTCCTACCTTTGTCCAGCCAGCTAATGTTACCAGGGTAGTCAGGGCCCTTAACATCACACCAGCTTACATTCCAACCAGGGCACTCACTCACCCATTGCTCGCATGCATGCCACCCAAAGCTCAATGCAGAATTATTGATGTGGCCAAAGCCAACAACTCAAGCACCAGGAAAACCCCCGTTTAAGCGATGACCACGGTTTCACCGCTGTCCAGTGAGGGGAAGTACCTCGGCCTTATCCTCCAACAGCAAATCTCACTAAGGGTAAGTGATGAGGTAACAAGGGTTTCTAGCTGTCTCATATTGTATAAGATATCCCATATCTTGGGCTTAAAGATTTATCCTGTATGAGCACAGAATAGGACATCATAATTCCCATACCCCAGGCTTCAAAAATAATATGGATGTTAATAACCACAGTGTTAGTAATTTACAACTTCCAGGATTACAGATACATTTACTGTACAATTAATCATTTTGTGAATAAATCCTCTAATTTCCTGCAAAAAACATTGAAAATGGAATGTGAACTTGTTAAAAGCTATGCTGCACACAATGTTTACATAAGTTAGGAAATCATGTAACTATTAAAATCAATTATTGATTTGTTAATATAGCATTTGTTATTTTGTTATGATGCCACTGAAAATGAAATTTTCAACCATGAAAGTTGTGTGGCGCACTGTCTTTAGACTTAGTTTAGGTAATAAGGGGAGTTCCTATATGCATTTAAGGGTATCACTTTTGTTGGAAGATGTCTATCTATCAAAATTAATTAATAATTTTTAAAAACAATGTGTTGTTGAGCTGACTGAACATGGACTTCATACGAAAAATGCAGTCTCTTGGGGGGTTAAAACAATTAAAGATAACGTGTGATGATCTATGGACAGGAACACGTCAGTGCTTCGATCGATGTTGTTTTTCATTTGTGCTAGATCAGGCGCACAGGTAAAAGGGGTTTAGAGACCCTAATGCAGCAGGGTCTGTAAGATTTGGTGCTTAGACTTTATGGTGCCTTTATAGAGCGTTGGGCAGATAGGCCATCAGCTTGGCACGTAGTCAATCTGCGCTGGAGCTGGTTTGCGATTGCAGGGTATTGGCATTGCCACTGGCTTACCTCTCACTGCTAGTCGACAGGTGCTCGTCGGTACTGCTTCAATGTCAGGCTCCTGGCCCGGCTGGTTTGTGGCGACGGCTGGACTGTTTGGCAGAGAGGCGGATCTAGCTCCAACTGGCGGGCCTCCGGCCCACAGGTGCTCGTGGGTGGAGCTAATTCAGTGTCATAGATGGGTTCGACACCTGGTTCCAGTGGTAGACCAAGGCGGAGGATCTCAACAACCAGATGTACAATCTCGGAAAGCTTCACCAGGGGACCAAATAAGACCACTTGTAGGGGGGGGGGGGGAACTGTGAAGTGATGCCTCGTCAGTTGGCGGGTAGCATGAGCTCGTTCCAGAGGGGTCAAAAAGCTGAAGGTAGAAGCTGATGGTATAATCAGGGTTGGTTTACCAGACAGGATAGCAGCTGCCTTCCTTTCATTCCACTTACTATCTATCCCTTATGTGGGTATATGGGATTTACCAGAGAACTATGTGCTATGGTACACTTCCTCAACAGGGTGGCAGACAACAATAATCCTAGCTAGAATGTAATTCAGAAGGAGTAGACCCTTCCTTGCCAGGCCTGGCACTCCCTCCGATGTGTTTATATACGGTAAAGGTAGTGGATTTGCTGACAAGGGGAATCTAGCCTCTTTGTCATGTGTCTTGCTAGTGGTTATGGCTCTGCTGTACGTGTGCACCAAATACCTTTACATGCCTGGTCTATGGTATGGGTGGCCATCTAATGGGTTGTGTTTGCTGATGTACGTCCAGTTATTTTTAAGGGAAGGGCCGCAGTACTACACTAAGATAAGTAAAAAAGTTTTAACTATATGGTTCCCTGCCTCTCAGTTGTGGGGTGTCACTTATAAGGATGACTAAGCACAATTCACACCAGAAAAAGAAGACGGCGGTTAAACTGGATATGTATTTTATTCTCTCTAGAATAAGACATGGAGACCAGTACACTCCTATTGTAACCAAAGCTCTAATTAACTCATTGGAAAGAAGCAAAGACAGGTGAAAGTGCCTGTCAGCTTAAAGAGCCTGGCTTGAAGGTCAAAAGTAAAAGAGCACAGAGCAACAACTAGGTATAGGCTGTTCACAATAAAGTGAGCTCTTTTGAAATCAACATTAGAAAAAAGTCACTGCTCTTACCTGCATTTATTTGAACGGGCACACTGAACAACATGCGCCAGGTAAAGTTGGTAATGATGAAGGGGAAAACAGTTCCATGTCTTAAAGTTGAATTAAAAGTGTTAAGTATACATTTGCGATAACATAAATTATTTCTTTCACTTTCAGTTTTTTCTTAATGTACTTAAGTGTAAAAATCTGCAAGTTTATAAATTATTTACTTTTCTGATAATTTCACACTTTCACTTGAGCGAGGCATGAATAATGTAATGAGGACCATGTCAGTGTAAATTTCACATTACGCAGAAGAATACACAACATGCCTACAAGTAGATAAGCAGGGCTTACAAAAGTGCTCAGTTTACCATGAACAGCCTTTAGCCCTGATAACAACTAAACCATAACTGAAGTTAAGGGAACAATGACTCTTATGGGGCAGTTGCAGGTGCTGAAGAAGTCCGGCATTGGTAGCTGAAGATCAAATGTTGGTCTCTCGTGAGGAGAGCAGAAGAGAGTAGACTGAGCACAGAGCCTTGGCACCACTTGTGCAAGGGCGAGCAGCTGAAATCCAAATGCCCATCTGCGGCAGTGCAGGGAAATATGCCATATTTTGGCGTGTATAGGCCTCCCCAGAAGTTTATGATTAAAAATTACGGATAATTAATAATTCAAGTATAGACCGCACTGAATTTTTGTATTCCTGTAAATATTGCAGAGCCTCATCATGCTACTGCAGAGGCCAACCGGCACAGCAATAGCAAACTACAGCAACGTCTGATGCACTCCTCACTTACTGGGCTTGCCTGCCAGCTAGGTGCACTCTCCAGAATGTCCTCTCGCATGGGAAGTCAGTGATGCTCCTACTAACTAGTAGGCTTTGTGGTTAAAACAAAATTATATCTGGCGACTGTGAGTGCTGATTCCCTCCTCTATATTGTAACACAGGAACTTCCTTCAGAAGTTAAGTTGTGCTCCAAATTTGCTTTGCCTGACAGTGTTGCGGATATGCCCACATTGGGAGCTCTAAATGGACAGTTCCTTGGTGAAGGATTGGTAGTCGGAGGAGGAGAATCAAACCCCAGGGTGAGCTTGAACATAAGGACTTCCCTCCTGCTCACCATAAAGGCTGCCAAAATGTGTGATGCCAGCTGTCATTACTATAAAAAGGGGAAATTAATGGGTATGCTAAAGTTATGAAATGGAGATGAATTATTTCTCTCCCTGCAGATCCTGCTCAGTTTGTCGGCCACTGCCTGGGCATTCATACGGAGCTGGCCTAGTCAATTTTCATACTGGGACAATCTGGTTTAATTGCAACCACCTTACGTAAACGAGCCGGTTTTGGAGGAATGAGAACTGTTATCATTCTACATATTCGGCACGTGATAGTTGGATTGCTGCAGACTTGACACTGTCGTGGTGGGGGGCTAGGATCAGGTTCGGATTCTCGCAACTCTAGATTACTTATAGAGTGTTCCAGATCAGTCCACTGCCAACAAATTCCTCCACGTTTTCGGGTCATTAGGAAACAATTCTTTAAAAGAAACAAAATAGATAGCTCTTGGCTCATAATCACTATTCTCAATTAGGATGGCGTACTCCCGGTCTATCTAGCGTAGCTCAAGCTCTCTTGGGTTCAGTCTTGTACAGACGATCCGAGGTAATGAGTAGGTTGGATAAGCTGAATAGTCATAAGCATATCTCTAGGCAGGTGCGGATGTTCCGGACACCTCCCAGAAGCACCCAAGTCTTGTACAGACTATTGCGTATTCCGATGCCAGGAGTCCCAATAATGTTCGGCCCACTTGCGTCTATCCCAGAGCGGTCACTTTTCTTTAAAGAGCCACAATGGTTACTGATACCAATATCACAATTACTCTTTAAATGACTGAGGTTAAGAGTAATTAAGTAGCTTGGGATTCAATTTGAGCATAAACATATTAACCGGCGGGTGAGAATAAAATTTAGTAAATAAATTCTAATTTTTAAATTGCAATTTGATTTGTGCATCGAAAGATGGTAGCCCAGAAGGGACGATGGTACAACCTGCTATGCTACTGCGGAGTTTCGCGGATTGACTCTGGGTAATAAGGAAACAGGTGCAGGGATGTCTATATACCTCTGGCTGCCTAGAGTGGACGTCTTGATGACATTGTGGGAGATTGTTCCAATCTCTGGAGGGTTTTCTCCATGTGCTTTGGCAGGAGAGAGAGAGAGAGAGAGAGCCTCTTCAGTCCCTTGGAGCTGGTTGAGGTTGCTTGTCAGCAGGAGAGCCTTATGCAGACTTGGAGAGTCTTTGCAGACTGGAGAGCCTTATGCAGACTTGGAGAGCCTTGTGCAGACAGGAGAGTGCCATCTGACCTTACTCAGGTCCGCGGGCCGACGATGACTGTCGAACTGTGGTTTCGCTTCTCCTTATATACAGAAAATTTCTGTTTGTAGGCTGCCCCAAGAGCGAAGGAGTTGCTAGCCTCGTGTCACAGGGGTTGTTTAAATTAGAGTAGTGGGTCACACCACATTTTCTTATCTTTCTGTCTGGAGGCTGATTACATAATTACAGACTCTCCACAAGGCTCGGGCAGCAGTGATGACATCGACCACAGGGTACTGCCATCCGCAGCATCCCTAATAACTAGCTTATTCTGCTCGGCCGTGTCGGTGGCTCGTGGGTAACACAATTTCTTCCGCGAGGGTAGCGACCGCATGTCCGCTTTTGAATGGGCAGTACAATTTAAATTAATTATCTACGTGTCTGTAGTTGTCTGTAATGCTTGGACCAGCCCTGTAGGGATGAGATTTATTGACTGCTGACGTGTGACTTGCACTTAAATATTATCAATGCGTGATGATGGGATAAAATCAAAATGTAGAGGACGCATATGCAATGCAGAAGAGTGTGACATACGTCAATTGTCCACCGCCTGAAGCAAAGTAGACCCATCTTCAATCAAGGAAAACTTCTGCTTCGGGTCAGTGGGACTTCCTCTCAGTCATTCTAAGGTCTATACTCTTGGTTGTTGTTCTGGACTCACACCTCTTCGGTGCCTGCACGACCAGTTTCACAGCAGAGCTTCTTATCAGGTCGCACGTAACATCTGTTTCATGTCTGCGGGTTAATGGCCTTCTCCCTCTTTCCCACCGCTGAATGCATGGGGTGGTGGCGTGTCGCCTCGTCTCAGCTGGACAGCTCTTTCTTAGCTTCCAGTGGAGAGAAAATAAAATGGGAGCAGGTCACATCTTTTTACGAACCATAGCCTTCCTAGTTCGAGTGCCAGCTCACATGTATAGTAAAGCTGTGTGATTTACATAACAATTGCGTGGTTAATGAAACATTTTTGTCGACTCAATAATTGAATTTTTTCCTTTGGCCTCGAAATAAAAGTGTTTCTAGTAAAAGTCCCACTTGCAAGGACAAGAAGGGGTGTGTTTTCCGTGGCCCCTATTGGGAATAATTTTAACTGATATTTCCCTATGCCAGTGCCATCACACGGTAAAACAAATTTACATGTTAGAGTTATGCAATACAAGTTCTTTATGTCTCAAGCTAACTTCATTCTAGGTATTTTGTCATCATCCCCTCACAGTTTTAGATAAACAGTCACAGAAGAAACACATATTCACTTGCGCAATAATACACATTATAAAATGTTGTTCATGGTTATCCTTAGACAGTTAAACAGCACTTGGTTAATTTATTACACATAAGCATAAAACACATCATTTACAGTTTAAATACTACTGCTATGTGCTATGTATATTTCTTTTTGGATCAGAACTTTGTAAATTGTATTTAGAATGTTAATTGTATGGGCGCCAGATCACTACCATCGCTTTGGTGTAGGTATGTGAAGATATTAAAATCATGTGTTTGCGAATAATACAAAACAATTGACAACTGTTACCATAACCTTACCAATATTACTCATCTGGATCGTCATCAGGAACACTGAAATAGTCACACGTATACCCTCGTACAACAACATACACATGTAGGATCAACTCAATACAAGCATAACTCACAACTGGGATGAAAAAAATAAATTTAATTGGCTTGAAAAAATATAAGACATGTGTTTGAGATAAATTATTAAATTGAATCTGTAGAATAAAATAAATTGAGAATCAATTGCTTTAAGCTAGTAGGATTACTTTCAGTGAAATAAAATTATACCAACATCCTCACACATTAAGATTTATGAAGAGATGGAAAAATTATTAAATAAATAAAATTAAAATGCTGCCAATAAAAATGTTTTAGAAAAATAAAATGAATTAATATTGAAATTTCCCAGAAGTAGTTCACTTAGAAACATGTGCGATAGCTCCTGACGTAATCAAATCTCACGTTACGTTAAAGCAAATATTATGTCTCAGTTCCACACTAAAATAAAATAATATCGCTTCTTAACACTAAATGTAGAAAATAAATAAAGTTTATGTCCCTATCCAAACAATTCTGAGTTCAATTAAGTCTTTATATTTGATTAATATTGCTCTGGACTAGGCTCATTAGCAGAGCGTGGACCTGTGGATTTCTACGTATGCCAAACATGAAATCACACAAGAAAATGCTGTCAAACAGGCCATTATTCAATAGAAAGTTAATTACTCTCTCATAATTATGCTCAATTATACTGCAAAATACGTTGATAGCCTTTAAAATTGAATGGCGTCACCTTGACTTTGGCGGTATCTTAACAGCTGGGAAACATGGTGTGGGCACTGTCTTCTGCGATGTCTTCTTAACCCGGAACCACTTCAAAATTATATAAATAATTTTGAGAGACTCAGCCCTCTTCTTAAATGTGACTGGCTCTCACAACACTTAAACTAACTTCTGGGGCAAAATCCTGCTCTAATCTTACGATGTATCGGCAGATTACTTCAATTTAAATACAACTGTCAAATGCGCGGTCAAGTCTTTCAAAGGTCATCCCCAGAAGCCTAGACTCCCGGCAAAAAGAAACCCTAATCGCACGGAACTACTTAAGGTGACCTAACTGAAAACGAAAAAAATATTAATCTCTCTCTCAAAATGAAAGCAAAATTAATAATAATATTTCAAAATAAAAGCAATTGGTTATACAATCACAAAAATAAACAAACAAATCAAAATTAGCATGTGTAGCTTCTAACCTCTTATCTAAGAATCTATATCACAAAATCATAGAATAAAATACACCAGATAAAAAAAATTAATAAATTTGGATTGGTGGTTTACAAAATAAAAATGTTATGTGTTTTTTTTTTTTTTTAATAAAATTATAAAAGCCTAGGCAGGGTTCAAATAATTAATATTACTCAAATCATAAAAATACGTATGAGTTTTGGAGTCCAAAACCATATGTGTAAATAATTGTGTTAAAACATGTCCAAGCACCTATGCATACACTATCCTCAGCATAAAAGTGAACATAATAAATTATATGTCAAAATGAAACTGTGATACAATAAGCCACTGTCTGGCAACACTTTTTACCAACTAAGATTTCTCACACAACTCTTTGCACTTTCTACTTTGCTTTTTAACTTGTTTCTCAATTCTTTCCTTACCTAATATGCTATGTACACTAGACCATTTGTCTCTTACTTGTTCTCAACTTAACTATTTTTACTTTACATATTTGAAGACACAAAGTAATTCTTTGGTTAATATCAAGGACACTATGCTTTATATAATTCTCTCACTCTCATTTACATTGTACGTTGTCTGCTAAGTGTCGAGACAAAATTGAATTTATTACTTCTAATCTACTCCTTATTGGAACTTATATTGTTCAACTCTGGTTAATATGTCCTTCTAAGATCTACATTAAATTACTTTTTACTGTTATCAATTACACTTATACACATGATTTCCTTTCTCTAACCTATCCCATCTTATGCTTTATAATTACATGGCATTATAAACTGCTCAAAAATTATTTAAACCTTAAATGAATTGGTGCTATTCCTCCCTAAACTAACATGAATTTACAGCTCTTCCTAAAACTTACCTTAGCATATCAGTACATCCTCGGCTATACATTTCCTTAACCTAACACACTGGCAAATTTTAATTAGACTTTTATGTAATAACTTTTGTGTAACACTCGGAATTTCCTGGGCGGCGTATACGGCACTCTCACAGTGCATTTTATCTCATGCTCTTACTTTTACTAAATTTTTGAACTAAACACAAAGTCGCCCAGTGACGTATTGTTAGGAATGTTGAGGGTATGCATTTCAGTGTACATGGACCTGCTGCTAGGCCTTATTACCGCACATCTCACTTCCTAACCGTGCTCACTTTCTCTGTGACTCTACATTATACTCGTCAGGTTTACACATTCTTAGTAATTATTATTCTTACTTCTAATGCGAGCACATGCAGGGTCAGGGTCAAACCAAGCATGAACTTTCCAGCTTGGTAAGGGGTTGACTCTACTTTATTTCCTCCCGTGCTCTCTTGCAACTTAAGGACAAATGACACTCATAAAATTATAATTATTTACATTTACTTTATTAGATTCTCATTGTCAGGAGGAAAGTCTACTTAGTTAAAGGGGCACTCGCTAGTGTTGGACCTCGGATCCTGGCAATGCGTTTTCGAATTACTACCCTTAAATTATTTACACAAACAATACATTATTTATATTTACTTTTTCCAGCAAACATAAGCAAAACTCCTGTTGAAAAGGATTGGTGGATAGGAAAGGAGGGGTAGTAGGTTGTGTATCCACGCGTCCTTTGACTCTGAGATTTCCAAGTCCTCGGGAGGTGGGGATGGTATGGAACCTGGAGACAGTGGGTACAAAACCTCGTCAAGTTCGGGTTCCTGGGTTAGCTCTTCTTCTGCTAAGTGAGAGAAGGCTGGAGAGGTGGATACGCCATCAGGCGATGTTATCTTGTGTGGTTCCTAGCTGCCTCCAGCCAGGGCAAAGCTGTAGCAAAGGGTAAAGCTGTAGGAGCCGGCTGGGTTCCAGCATCAGTCGTGGTGTCCTTTGAGGTTCACTTACCTCCGTAATTGTACTGGTTGTTTGACCTCTTGGTTAAAGATGCCCAATGCACTCACCACCTAGGTTGCGAGCTGAGCTGAGGTCCCTTGCCTCTGCAATTAGCTGTGTCCCCTTGTCTTGCCCCTGTGGGGGGGGCACGCCAAAGTGGACATCTACCTTTTGGTTGGTACTAGAGGTTGCGGGAGCCGTTGATGGGATGTGTTTATCCGGAGGGCTTCTCAACACGACGTCATAGTCGACCGGCTTTCCCCAACGCTTGACTGATGTCTGGAAGAGCTCCATGACTAGTGTCGCGGGCAGTGTCTAAGTGGATATGACTCTCCGAAAATCCTGCACTAGGCTATCCTGGCCACAGGCCGGGGTTTGGTCCCTTGATACAATGTACGATGGAGGTTCAAGTTTCCTTGGGCTGGGTGGCTCGAATCTCGGGACAGGTTGTAGAGGGGGTGAAGTGTTCCTGTTATGCTGTCTGGCCCGAAGGCATCCAGTTCATCGGACCTGACTTTGGGATTTCTTTGGGAGAGTGTTGGGCAACTGGGGGGTGTCAACTTGGAGTTGTAATAGGCGGACTGGGGCAGGGGGGGGAAGGTGCTAACCTCAATCAGGTTACCATCCCAATCGAAGACCATGTTCCTGTTTCCACCCAGGATGGTGCGCCATTGCCCACAGTCGATCAGACACTCTTGCGACTGCAACCAGGGTCGCACTGAAATGATTTGATCTCAAAGCTTGGGAGCAACTAGGAAGCTGACCTGGATGGTCTGATAGTGGACTTAGGGTCAGTGGTATTTTCCTAGACAGACAAAGATGGAGGATATCTTGGGTCATTCAGATAGTCAGACTTATATGAGTCAGGCTGGCTTTCTGACGGCAAGTAAACAAGTCGCCCCTAATAAAATTGCGGGCAGCGGCGGAGTCCAGCACTGCCACTGCAATTTTATCATTTAGACAGACTTGTAAATGGGGTTCCTCCGGGGAAGAGTTTTCCGTGTCCAATACTTGTAGCCTCTCTGCTGTTTTGTTTGGCTGGGCCATGATTTGGATGGGGTGGGGAACCTGTGATGCATTCGGCGCCCGTGTGTCTGTCGTTCTTTCCCTCCTGTCCTGCTGGGCGAGGCTAACTCTGTGGGAGTGCCATCCTTGACAGACCTGACAAGAGGGAGGGAGTGGTGGTGGGAGGAGGAAGCAGTCTGCAACCTTCTGGTGACCAGAGGGGAGGAGGGAACATTCCTGCCTTGCTTCTGGAGGATAGGGCAGTCACTGTTGTAGTGGCGGCCCGGATAGTGCCAGCAGTGCAGCAAGGGGGCAGCGAGTGGAGAAAGGGTCGGTTCGCGCCCCGCACGCGGTCTAGTGAAGGGGACTGGGCCAGCTGCTTTTGCAGCGCTTGCCGAGATGGTTATCCTAGACTGTGTGCGGTTGTTTTGTTCCATTTCCTTTGCCCTCTCCGCTAATTCCCTCGGCGGTTTGAGGTGGCGATGTTAACAGCAGGTTGCAAAAGGAAGGGAGGAAGATGCGGGCGATGCCCTTTACTCTCCGTTGCTCGATCTGATCGAGATATATCCGCTTGTGTAATTGCTCTTTCTGGCGTATAAATAACTCTACCTCTTCCTCGGGGGACTAGGTTCGAGAGTGAAAGTCTGTTATTTGCCCCAACATCACTTAGTCGCCGGTGAAGTGGTCAGAGAGTCAGGACCTGAGCTGAGCCTATTCCTGAATAAACTCCCTGTATTTCTCCCACCATTGTCTTGCTTGTCCGCATAGTTGGTGGTGTGCCCTACCTACCCACTCGCAGTTGTTCAGAAAGAGGACCGGGTCTTTGTGTAGTCATTCGCTGAACTCTGGGAGTTGGGAGGCAGACCCTCGGTCCGGGGTTTGGGGGTCAGTGTGTGTGAGATAGCATCTACAGACACCACATTGATATATCTGACTGGGGCGAGTGACCTGCTCGTCCGGCCATCCTTTTATGTATGGTGATATTCATTTCCGCATATAATACACAGTACAGTGTATTACCTCTGTCCATCACATTCCGGCCAGTGACATGTGACCATTTAGTTCTGTTGGCATGGGATGCATCTTAACTCCAAACCATCCACATACCTGGGGGTGTCTTCCAATTGTAGACATTCACATTGAATCAGATTAATGCTAGTTCTGTTTGAGATTTCGATAGGACATTGCGTGTCTGTATTGCTAAGGTATTCAGCCTGTGCTGATACTTCCGAGTTATCATGCACACTGTCGTCTGAGCCTGACATAATACAATCAAGATGTAAGCGCCATAGGGCATTTATACATAATCTGACTCCCAGAAGTCAGGATAATTCCTTTGATACTAAAAGAGTTGGAGAGGATCGGGGGTGGCTGTCGTGGTCTAAAACCCCAAGGCTTAGCTACTTGGACCTTATGTCCCATATTGGGTGCACAATTGACGCACTCCTCACTTACTGGGCTTGCCTGCCATCTAGGTGCAATCTTCAGAGTGTCCTCTCGCCTGGGATGTCAGTGATGCTCCTACTAACTAGTAGGCTTTGTGGTTAAACAAAATTATATCTGGCGAGTGTGAGTGCTGATTCCCTCCTCCATATTGTAACACGGGAACTTCCTTCAAAAGTGTCCTCATGCTACAAATTTACTTTGCCTGGCAGGGTCATGGATATGCCCCATTGGGAGATCTAAATGGACACTTGCTCAGTGAAGGACACTTGCTCTAGATTACTTGAGTATTCCAGATCAGTTCATGGCCAACAAATTCCTAGCAATGAATCTAGAAATAAATTACAGTCCTCCATTAGAGGGGGCAGTTCCTTGGGCAGATTAAAAAGGGGTTCAGTAGGCTTAGAGTTCTGTGGAGGCTACCTGGACGGGCTAACCTTCAAAACTGACTAGTGTGCCATCCACCTTATCAGGGAATTAGGAGACCATTCTTTAAAATAAACAAAATTGATAACAGTTGGCTCACAATCACTATTCTCAATTAGCATGGTGCACTCCCCGTCTATATAGCATAGCTCAAGCCCTCCTTGGCTTCAGTCTGGTACAGACGATCGGCAGTAATGAGCAGGTTGGATAATCTAGATAGTCGTGAGCATATCTCTAGGCAGGCGCGGGTGTTCCAGACACCTTCCAGGAGGGGAGGGAGGAGAGGGGGAGGGAGAGGAAGAGAGAGACACACACTCTTCAGTCCCTTGGAGCTGGTTGAGGTTGCTTGTCAGCAGGAGAGCCTTATGCAGACAGGGAGAGTGTTATGCAGACTTGACAAGTGCTTTGCACACTGGAGAGCCTTATGCAGACTTAGAGAACGAGCAAGCTGGGCTGTCGCTGGGTGGCTAATGAAAAGTCAGGGGAGAGGTAGAAAGGAAGGACACCAAGCGAGAGGAAAAAGGAAAAAAGAGAAAGGGAGCAAGCCAGCTTGGCTGGCAGGCACTCGGCAGCCCATAAGCATTTAAACATGAGTGATAGGTATTTATTTGTTATTTTTTTTACTTCCTTACAAACTTAGTTAAAACATTAAAACTTACTGTATGTTGACAAATTTCTGAGCATGTACGGGAGGAGGGGGGGGGGGGGGGGGGGATTTTTATTAATGCCTTCATCTCGTAAATAAGGCGCACCCCACTTTTTGTAGTAATTGTTTTGTAAAAATGTGCGACCTATACAAGTCGAAATACGGTATTCACTTGCGTTTGGGACTGGCGGGAGTAGCTCCTCCCTCTGTGCACGGAGCCGTACTCTGGTGCCATTTCTCGGGGCAGCTGGAAGTAGGCCTGCCTGCTATGTGAAGTTGCATCGGCTGTGCAAGCTTAGGCACAGTTTCTCTGGCGTGGTTTTCTAGTAAATTCCCATTTTGCTTGGTGTTATTTAAGGCAGGGGCAATTTAATATATCCTTTCTTCAGGGTATTACTGTCTCCAGGCATTCACCTTATTATAGAGACGTAATATTGACTTGGTTAGCTGCTGTTCAGGGTTGTATCCCTTGCAGGGCACGTAGCACGCACGTGATAATACGTAATCGCAGCAAAAAAAAACTGTCTATATATGCATCACACGTCAAAGTTTCAACAAAGTCAATCTTAAAAGCGTATAGAGCGTATAATCCCATTCCTAAGAAACTTGAGAACTCATGCAATGAAGATCTGATGGTATTTGATTACTATAATGTGTAATTTTGCCGCGAGAAACCATTCAAAAGTGGCATACGTAGAAGTTACGTGGATTTTTTTGAAAATAGGGGTCGGGGATCGGTCAAAATTGGTCAAAATTCCAGTAACGACCCCTTTGAATTACGACCCTTTTCCCAGAAACTACTAAGTGTTGTATAATCGAGATTTGACTGTAGTTCACATAAAATGCTCTCTTATTTAGCCTTCCCTATGAACTGAAATTAATTTTTAAAATGTTTACCTTTAAGTAAAATGCACATTACCATATAATTTTTATAAAATGGTTTTATTCCTTGGTATTGGGTTTACAAAACAAAGTAAAAGAGTGTATATTATATTAAAAAGTGCATACAGTACATAAAAAACCGCTCAGAGTAAAAATGTACATGCAGTGTTGCTAAGCACATCAAGTAATGCAAAACTTGTACAATTAAACACAATAACATACAAGATTACAACTAACTCAAGAAAAACAAGGATTATTAAGCATCTGGAGAGCAAGGCAACGCTCGAGGCTTAACAGAACAGTAAAAACCTAGAAACTCTTAAGCTTTTAGGTTTGCACACGCTAAAAATCAAGTCTTTCCATGCCAAATAGGTATAAAGAAGAAAAACCAGCTACCAATCTTCTTAAAAAGCTACACCGATGTTTTTATCAGCTTAAAATTAAAATCTTGTGACCTCATGGTGTAGGGATTCAATGACTGAGCTGCTGAATTTGTACAAACTATCAGATATAAATAATGAAACAGAATCATTTGTGCATCTCAATATAGTAGAATCAAAAACTATCTACTGTTCGTAAAGTAAGAATTAAATTTAAGTTTTTTTAATACAAGAAGATGCTACTTGTTGACTTTTCTGAAGGGTGTGTATACCGAGAACAAATATGCATTTACATAACTTGCTTCATCTATTCTCATACAGTACCTAATACTGTAAAGGTATACCCTTTCTTTCAACAAGTTGTGTGTGTGTACATCAATAATTTCAACAGCACACTGCCGCCCGCTTCCCTTCTCCATGGTGAACAGAAGCCAAAAAATAAAATGTCAAGTGCACGCTATGACTGTGAAACATCTACACGACAACAGCAGGCAAGCAAGCTGATACAAACCAATGCTACTTTGACGATTAGATGGTTTTCATACTTGGTGTCAAGCCTGTAGTTTTCTGGTTGAGAGAGGGAGGGAAAACAAAGAGAAAACAACTCTCTGTAGATGTAGTGCCACGTAGAAAGATCATTACAAACTGCTCTCAAGAAACTAGGACACAGTCAGTGAAATAGCATGCATTAATGGCACACACTTATCCCACTAATGACTAATTGGTATTTTGAGAATGGCTGGTCTATGTCTTACAGCACTGGCGAGTTGTGAAGCCCAAAAAGGGAAATAACTTGAAGTAACTGTTATGAAATCTATCTCTACAAAATGTGGTACATTGGTCAATACATACACACAAATCAAATCCTTACTGTCATGATTATCCTACACACTTATACCAAAACACGTATGAAAGACAACATGCTCAACAAATGCATATGGTTACTTAATGTTTTAATGGCATATAAATTCAATGATTGGTCACTGATTGGAAGACTTGGGACACACATGTTCTCTGCAAGAGCGACCACGCAGTTGGTGTGATGGGGCCATATCTCAGCAACCCTAGAGGGTAAAGATTCCTACTAGCAATTAAGACTAATTTTCAGGTGGGTGGAAACTTTTACAATACGTAACCAACAGACCTCCACACTCATCAATGTCATAGAGAGGAAATTATTTCACCGATGGGGATATCCAAAGTGTACCGTAATAAATAATGGCACACAGTTCACCGGCCGACAGTGGGCGCATGTAAATGGGTTGGTACCTTTCTTTGCGACTGAATAAGTCTTGTGTTGGGCTCACAGCTGGCACTGTTCGACATGCGTACTGTACGTCCTTGGATACACCCTCCCATTTGTAGTGGCCTGAGATGGCTCACATATCTTTTGAATCACTGTGTGGCCTGCATGTGGTTGGTTGTGTTGTTCACCTACTCAGCTGTTAGGGAATAAATACAGTCGACCTGGAGAATAGGAAAGAGAAAAGGATCCCACCACCCTATCAACTGTCAAAGTAATGCATCGAGAAGCCTAGAAGAGAGTATGGTGGGTAAGGAACGCACGACGGTATATTCTAACGCATGCCAACATGCTGCACTGTGAGGATGCGCGCTCTACGAATGACTTTGCTCCATCTACGAGCCACGTGCGCTCAGGGAAGAAATATATAAGCGGCAAACCAAATTAAATGTGCTATAATTGATTATTATTGTATTTTTCTGCAATAGCCGGGACTCTCCAGGGAAAATCGACATAATAAACATTACGTCTGATTTAACTGTCTGTGTTCCGTTACTCATAGCAAGTAATCCCGTACATCCCGCAATTTGGTATTGTGTAAAAGTATGTGAACCCAAAGATCAAATGTACAATAGAAGGGGAGGTGTGCAAATTAGACTGCGACACTAGAAACATTGCGCATTAGCTCGAGCCGACAGTATAAGAATTGTGGTAAGTTCTACATTTGAGGATGAACCCTGCCCAGCATGCCACAACTACATTCCTCGACCGATCTCCCCCTCTATCCCTCTTGAAATCACCACCCCACTTGATCACCTTCTAGGAGCTCAATGGCCCGGGTACCCCACAAGTGAATACGAGGACCAGATTAAACAATTAGCCCTGGATAATGGTACTACTCCCTGTGACACCCCAGCTAGGCAACCACCCCAGATGACTAGCAATATCAAACTCAAGTTAGGTAAATTAATCCAGGTTTCACACCCGGAAGGTACCATACTTCCAAAGTTTTGTTCAATTAAGCTGGCATCCGGAAGAGTTATACGAGTTTGACTACCGGCCCAGCCAGATGACCCCCTTCCCTCAACTTTGTCCTTATGTGACGACCCACTCGCCCAGTCAAAGTCTCATCTGACAGAACACCCCCCCCCCCCCCCCCACCTCCACGACCAACTGATCAAAATCTCATTCCATTCACCTGGGATCGCTGGCATCCCGCATATTGGCGACCCTTACAGTGAGGAGGACAGAGTTCCCTGGAAGGGCAGCCACTCTTCCAACCACCTCACTCTGGGGTTTGACTCCCTTTCAGCCTTTAGTAAACCTACCCACAAACAGCCTAATATTGGTTAGAACCCCATCCGGTAACATGGGTCCAGCAAATCCAGTATTATTCGCCACAGGATAGGCCCAGCTAGATTTTGAGAAGGGAGTCAACGTTATTCTCCAACCATCTAAGGTAGCAACCCAGAGTAGCACACGTGTCAATTCAAAAGAAATATACAAAACCTACAGAAAACCAACCCCTGCCGCCCTAGTTTACACCATGCTGTGTGTCAGTAACAGGGAGAACACATTTTTATTTACATTATTGCATCATTCTGACATTTGTGCCATCAGTGCTATAGCCTACTTTTCGCCTTTGAGGAATAAAACCTGCAGTAACTTTAATTTTCTATTCATTATTGCAGAAAGTCAGAGTGTGAATAATTCAAAATTAACTACTCATTGAGTGAACAAAAACATGTGATTTGTTTCCTAAGAAATGGTACAATTCATTGTGAGGCAATGATTCAAAAGTTGAACACGAATTGGAAGAATAAAAAGATGAAGACTAGAAGGGCCAGAAGGTCTGATTCGTTCATAATAAAATGAGTCGGCAGTCATGAGTTGGCAGATTTGGAGCTTGAACGCAGCTGGGTCCGGGAAGGGGTGGTCTTCACAACAAATATCGCATTACTACTATCTCTAATAATATATATGGCCTGCATGTGAATCGTGTTATAACTTGACACCTGACAATGTCAGGTAGTAGTTTATAATTTCATAATTAATATACCAGTTAACAAAAACTTCCACGAAAATAAAATTAAAATGTCCTTTAGTAATTGTGCTAGCTAAAAGAATAACAAATAAAGACTACATTGGTGAGGCAAGAGTCGAGAATGAGAAGCAACGATAACGAATATTGAAAAGGAGAGTGAGTCATGACTCAAAAGAACTGTAGTAATTAAAAACGATAAGAAATAAAATGATGCGTGATGTGTACTGGTGTAATAATTATTTATGAATCCGCCACATCTTCATTCCACATCACATCACCCCGAGAAGGGTTTGAATGCAGAACGAATTGCTTTCAGAGCCAACCTGCACTACACATCCCTAGGTAGGGGGGGGGAGGGGGGCAAGGAGGACATGGCAGGCAAAGCCGTCTAGCCCATTGGGTACGTCAGACGTCACATGTCTTGTAATCACCCCCGCGGGCGATAGACACCAGCAACAAAGCCAAATACTGCCCCTAAGTGAACAGCAGGGATGCAACCAGCACACAATGAAAACTGCCACTTCCAGCCTCCCCCGAGAGAATACAGCCTGCACTGCTAAGGGAGGAGCCCATGTCCCATGATACCCGAACAGCTGAACGACCCATGCCAGCCATCTATATACTCTGGCATGCAGCACCAAAAGCCAGTTTTATACTTGGCAGCTCGCTCTACCACCTCGTGTGCTGGAGCTCTCAGCCTACTGCTTTCCACACGAGGAATCAACCACAGCTTCCAGAAGTCTTCTAGACCAGCATCCAGCAACCCCCGAAGAAGTCTTCGCCCACTTACACTCACTACCACTTTGGTAATGAACTCTGAGTCCCTTCTGGACAATAGTGTAGATTAGTTAGGGTCAGTTGTCATAGCTACCAAGTTTATTTCTGCTCTTTTTTAGGTTTGCCCCAGATCCCCTTCACCTGGTTTAACTTAGTACTTCCACCGGTTTCAGTACAATTGATAGCTAAGAGATAGTACAGACCACCGTGTCTATTCCTCTGGGGAATAAACACGTATTCTTACCTAACACTGTGTGCTTATTCTAGGGTGACTGACTTCAGACCTTGTAGACGTCAAACCTACAAAGGACAAGCATGAGACTGCATCTGAATAACCACTTTGCCAAAACTAGCATAGGACTGCAGACTACCCTTAACCAGGCACACATACATCACCAAAAATAACCCAGTTGACGACCACCCATACCTTAAACCAATTACTCCAGTACTTGGAACATTGTAAGGTAAAATCACAACCACTAGGAACACACACGATGAAGCGGCTAGACATCCAGATCAGCTAACCCACTCCATCCACCATGTTGAACTTCGCCAGTTGGAGTGACAGGACTGATTCTGGTCTGCCTGGCCCCTTCTGGTTACACTTAAGCCAGGGAACTCATCGCCTGCTCCTCCTCCGTGTGGTAGATCTTAGTACCTTCCCATATGCCATTCACTCATAAAAGTGGTGCAAGGTACAGCGCTGCAAGGGCAGCTAATGCCTCTTAACCTAGTCAGTTGCTCTGCAACCCATTGATGTCTGCCCTTAGCAGCCCCTCCCCATAGGATCGAGCTCAAGCTGCCCGACAACTGGCAAGGCCTTACCTCCCAGTTCCTCTTAGTTCCCTCCCTTTTCCAGCCACCCCAGAAAATCGCCGGAGATCCTCACCCACTCATAATATGATTAGGACTTCTAGTACCCTTGGGTATTACCTGCTCATACTTCCGGCCTGCGGCATCCAGCAGCCCACTGCCGGAGCCAACCAGCCCCGCTATCAGCACCACCACCGCCTCAGGACTGGACTCAAGTTCCAGCCAGCAGCCGCTGAGCCAGAATCTACCCCGGGTGAAGCCCAGTGCAGGTAACGGTGCCCTTGTCAAAACCTACTGTACATATTCATCATCGCCACATCAGACTTTGTGCTGTGTCGAAGGACTACTCGCCCCACCCTATAACATAGCAGGGTTACCACTAGGCCACAGATCTTTCAAACTTCCCCTCAGTGAATTATAGCAAGTGTGTCAGTTTGGCACAACAAAGACACCTTTGTCTGATTATGATGTAACTACTACTTCCCACCAGACATCACGTGTCAAAATAAATGATTTTTTTGAACAAATAATTTCACTGAACAGATCCAAACAAATTGATTTGTTCAGCTGAATTTCTCTGTGCATCACTATCACTTTGAAGAACAGTAATACTAAATCATAGAGTTGATCGGTTTTCACATTTTTGGTTCGATTCGGTTTTTGGTTTAAAGTGTTAGTTCTTGGTTCGGGTCGGTCATGATTAAACATTTTTTTATGAATGCAACAAAGATTACAAAAATATTTATGTACACAAAAAGTCTGTTGTCAAATTTGCTTTCATACAAAGCAAATGTTTAATGAGGTTTGTTTCACTATATCTAAAGACATTAATCCCCCTATAAAAGTAATAATATTACCAGTGCATATTACAAGTGTGTTTTTCTTAGCATCATGATAGTTGTGATCAACAACAGTGTCAAACTATTTGCATTGTTATAAATACCTGCAGATGAAAACATTCTTTTGTGTAAAAAGGAACACAAAAATTCACAGTAAAAACATTTATGCACATAAAAAGTTTGGAGTCAACTTCACTTTTGTTTTAGGCGAACACAACAATCATTCTATGAGGTAAGTTAATACATTTGTATCTTAACATATTTCTATAACATTAACCAGCTGCTATAAAAACTTTTTTCTTCTCTAAAAGTTTCGGAAAAAATTAATTTCGCTCAACTTGTATGGAAATTGTTTCAGATGAAAGAATGTAAGCAAATATCTGCTGCAAACAATGCAAACGGTATAAAACTTCACTAAAAAATTCCCGTCTGAAGCAAAAGCAAAAGAAATGTACTTTATAATTCTTTTAAGTAAACTCGTGCACGCAACGGAACACTGCCTCACACAATGGCAAAACCACGGCTGGTTATAATCAGGCTTTTAAAAAATGTAGGCCTAGCAATTAACCTCAATTGATTGGTGTTGCTGAAGAAAATGACAAAGCTGTCAGCAAGCAGAGAACAGTAACAAGAAAAAAAGATCCTGTACAGTATTGTGTCCGTGCAATGAACAAACCTTGAGTCAATACCTGTTCACCGGAAAGGGAAAACTGCATGAGCAGGTGTAGCAAGACTGACAAGATAGTGCCATATTTATTTGCTAAATATTAGAAGAAAGTTTAACTGCTTCATTAATATGAAATTATAACTGATGTGGTAATTTATGCTACTAACATCTGTGTACATATTTGAATATATATAACTAAGTTTAAAAGAATAAAATAAAAGCAGACACAATACAACAGTATTCCTGCATTGGCAAAGCATGGTTTATTGGAAACCATAACATCTTTATTCGGGGAACTGTTTAGGATGATTTTAACGTTACAACACACAAGTAGAAAAATTGTAAATGTAATGCCACGGGTACGTTACATACTGTCATATAAGTGGAAGTAGCATTATTTGGTAAAACGTCAATAATTTGTTTGTTTTCACTTCGGTTCAAGAAAAACTGGTCGGTTTTTTCTGAGCATTCGGGTCAGTTTTGGTTTTTATGAAAACAACTGAGCCAAACCGAAAATTTGGTTAACCGATCGGCCCTACTAAATTGCCTGAAGTGAATTGGCAAAGGTTGCCAAAACTATCTCGCATACTGATGTGACCTATTGACGTATGTCAAAATGGCTCATCAGCAGTAAGTCTCATTCAGGATCCGGACTGCACTTCATGTACTATAGCAATGGCAGGTGCAGTGAACTAGCTGTTGCTGAGTTTGCACCTGGCACACAGCAGAGAAATGAGAACCATGGCCCTATCCCAGGGCAATATCTGTGACAGCTGGAGCTGCTGCTAACTTTACATGGTGGCAGCATTGCACCAAACCATACTGAGTACACAGAACATGACACCTGTAGCAAGGTCAATGCCAGGAGTAGTGTATGTGAAATAGGGCTGCTCTCTCATTACTGATACGATGCACAGCATGCCACACTTCTTTCCTAGCGTCGGTGATGGTGGAGAAAGGGTGAATAGCACAGGAAATGATTGGTTGGACAGACAGAACTGAGTACTAGAGCTGACAGAGCTGGTCATGAACCACGAGTCTAATATAGAGTCTACTATGTGTCAGCCACTGACCAGGAGTTGCTTGTCGCAGTTAGTGAGGAGAATGCTGGTCAATATTTCAGATAGTGGTAGCAAGAGAAATGTCAGTGCTAGGCCTTGTAAAGGAAAGTAGTGGTTGGTACTTCAATAATAGCTGCAGGAAAAATGTATAGCACCAGTATGCAGCAGTTAGTGGGTTGGCTACACTGTGGTCATCAATGCTCACTTGTCCTCCAGGCGACCACCGTGTACAGAGTGGTGATAGCAAAGAAGGAGTCCTCTGCTCTGTCACCATATAATGAATACTGTAGTGTGGCACGGGAAGCAGCCAGCTACTAGAATAATCTATCGTAGCAGCACGTATTGCTGTAGGGATGCCAATTCTCAAAATACACAATTATGCAACAGTGATACAGCAGATAATATCCGTTCAGTGCCACGTGGTTGTACGTATTCACGATTCATTAATACTGAAATACCATGCTTATTCTAAAGTCTAGTGACATACACACAAAAAAACAACTGCACACGCGCTAAGTTAATAACAATTAAGTTTTAAACCTGTTAAATATTTGTACAATGCATGATACATGTGAATTAAAAATGTCTACTTTAAATTAACTACTAAATGAGGGATTTAATTATTTTGCTATCTATGTATACCTATAGCTAAATATACTTCCCACAATAAAAAAACATGGCATATTAAAATACAAATAACATATATTAAACACATAGAACAATTTGAATCATAGAACAGGATCTAACAAAACAGGTCACAAGATGAATGGCTTTGTATAGACAGTTATCACACTGCATAGGTTTTCCCAAATGTTGGAGTATAAAACTTTATTTTAACAATTCTTAATAAACTGACACGCGACACACATTTGGTACAATTTCTTTTTCGACTCCGCCTCATTACGTGCAACGTCACATAGCCCGAATGGAAAATCAAACCCACAGACCGCCAGCCTCCAGAGCTGACCAGCATTCTTCTAGAGACATGGATACCCAAGGAAGCAACGCTTGACCCACCAAATACCCTATATACCAAATGTGCACGTACTACAATTGCTCTCTGTTATGAAGCCAAGCAAAATGAGGAGCGTAAGATGCCCGTAACCGGGTGTCAAATACTCACCCTCCACACACAAATGCCGACAGCAACGGAAGTGTGTTACCCCAAACTGGACATCGGATACCACCTGCAAAAACACGAAAAACTACCCAGCCCCTCGTCATCCCCGAGAGGGCGCAGCAGGGCCACGCTGCCCACAAACAGAAGGGCGGTAACAACAGAAGCCACCCGAAGGCCGATGAGACCCACGCACATGCCAGCCACAAGTTCGTAAGACTGCGCACCCTGGCAAACATCAGTTGTTGCTGTTCCCCGGCAACTTGCCCCAGCACCTTCTGCAAACCCATCCCCCCTGAGGTGTCACTACCGACAGAAGATATTTTGCCACAACTCACTGCCTACCATCTTCCCCACCAGGAACCACCAGTGACCAGATATTTTCTAGATACCAGCAACTAGCTACCCCTGAAGAGTCTACATCCCCTTTCACCTTACACTACCTCAGTAGTGACACCTGAGTCCCTTTAGGCATAACACTGTCATCAATTAGGGGCAGTTATTTTCATTGGTACCTATAGTCCATTCCCCACTGGAAACAACTTTCTTGGAGCCCTGTTAAATATCTACTTGCAAGCCCGTTTCGTATCCTTCCGCCAAATGTAAACAAACATTGCCATGTGACTGCCATGTAGCATCTGTCAAAATCAATGTTTACATGCCATTGTGTGTGTACATATGTTCGTATACTTTCGCTACACCTAAAAATAAACATTGAAATGTGACTTATACTTTTATACCTGTCAAATGTGTTGTTTACTGTTTACAGCTTTTCAAAGAATACTGTCGTATTACAAAAACCATTCAGTATGAACATTCACAGTTTAGGCCTCTAACATTAATTAGGTCAGCTTTATGACGTTTAAAAAATGCCTGCATTGAAAACCATTCTTACGGTAATTTTACATTAACATATTTGTTTTCCACAACGTAGCTCAATACATGTAACGCACTTTAGTATTTTTCCGTGACTGTGTTTAACACTGTTACAACTGTGAGGTAAAGGACTGTACTAATTGTAATTATCCTTTTGTTATTGATATGTGTTGGGCTATTTCTATAAAAGGACGGCCTCAGTTGGAATAAATATTAAAACGAAGGAACAACCAGTGAAAAAGGCACATTAAATTCAAGCATGCAACCCGTGTTGCTCATTTTTGCAATACAAACTTTAAAAGATAGCTGTGAAAATGCACACAAAAAAGCCTACAGTACTCTTATTCCGTGCATATTTCTATGTATTGCTACTTACTATTTAATAGGTTTATTGAAATTTATTGGGCTGGGCTTAGTATTTTTCTGGGATAGTGGCAAAATACGTTACGACTGTGTTTTAAACCCTTAGGGCAAAGGTACGATGTTGTGATAAATCAACAGACGTGGATGTAAATAATTAACCTCATCATAAAAACAGTTCACAGTTAAAACGTATAAATAGAGCTAATCAAATATCTGAAATCACACACATACAGGGCCAGCGTATCGACCACGATGCGCAAAGGCACGCCATTTCACACGCAATGATTAGCGAAAGACACGTCCACAGTATATTTATTACTGCTGTAGAAACACAGATTTATCACATCATCGTAACTTGCCTAGGTAGGTAGGTTTAAAAAACACAATGTTCATAAACGTGATGTGGTAATTTGAAGTATTTTTCGAAGCAAGTATAATTTACACTTCGTTTGGCAAGAAGCAACACGCTACATCGTAGCTTGCCATGTCTGCCAACTTCACTTGGTAACTGCCCTGCCATCATATCTAAACATATTAAAATAAGTTTTCAAACATTAAAATCTCTTTTCAGTTGTAAATTACATATTCAAAAATCATTATTTTACTGTAATAAGTATGAAATATGTTACAATTGTAAACAATATATAATTTTCCTGTTTACTAGCAAAGTGAAACTTTCTGAGTGTGAAAGAGACAAAAGAGAGAGAGAGAGCGACAAGCCTCGCCCAGCAAACAGTTATTTTGCTTTGAGTTGCCATCTTGCTCGATAAAACAACACTGTACCATTACGGCCTACTCACAATATTTTCCGCTTTTATTTAAAACTGTAAAAATGAGATATGTTGCCATCGGGGCTACCTAAATATTTCAATAGGCACCGCTTAATTTACAAATAATATACTAATAAACTAGGTTAAAATAATACTTTTACTGTGAACTATTTCTTACCGGCCATTGCCAACACGTTACTGCTCTCGCTGTTGTTAATTCATATTTAAAAAGAAATAAATATTACAAGTTATAGAAGATATTAAGGAAAAGATTCATTTATTCAATAATATAGTACTCTAAAGTTAACAACAGTGTTATATATTTGTGGAATACAGGTTGTTGAAAAAACAGGTTGACATGTTATGCCTAGAGTATTTTCTTCAAAGGTTCATTTTCATAAGTCGCTTCCAATTGTTAGGGTTGTGCAAATGTGACTTGTTTCTCATGAAGTGAAAACGAAAGCTATTGTTTGAACTTTTGTGAAACAGAAACGAAAATTAACAATAATGACATTAGAGCTCAGCCTTTATGAAAGATTAACAAATTTCATAACATTTTATCAAGTTATTCATTATAACAAATTTGAAGTAAAATCAACCCAAAAAATGTAGGATATTTAGTATTTTCACACAGGGTGTCTTCCCAAAATTAAAATTTTCATTTTGTTGGTCACACAGGATAGTTTATTGAATGGGTCGGCTAGAGCCCCCTTCCGGTCTCTAAGCTGGGCCTCATCGGCATGGCGGTCAACCTGGTGGGTTCCTTCGGCTCTGGAACTCTCAGTGATCACTGTGGTGCTGGACAGTGGACACTGGCTGGCGACCTCCTCCTGGAAGTTGTGGGCATCAACTGTTTTTAATCTGGTGCATGACTGCTTATATCTCTGCGTCAAGCCTTGCGCACCACCACTGCAAGCACAGCTGTATATGCTCGCTAAAGCGCAGTACCCATGGACTCATGTGATATTCTCTCGTCAGGGCTGCTGGTTTGTGATGACTGGGGTATAACAACAGTGCTTTGGAATAAAAGCAATATGCAGCATGCACCAATACATACTGTGTACAGGATACAGAAGAGTACCTAGTGTGCAGTGCGGTAGAGCCCCCTACTAGCAAACTACACGACGAAGCGGTTAGGCCACCCAAGTCAGTTAACCCACTCCATTCACCCCATACAGACCTGCCGGTTGGAGTGAAAGGACAAAGAGTAATCTACCTCTGGGTACACCCTAGCTAGGGACACAGTCGCCTGCCCTTGCTTTGCAGAAGTGAAAGTTAGAACTTCCTGTTAATGCCATTCACCCATAGAAGAGGTATAAAGTGAAGCGACTGGAAGACAGCTACTCCTCTTGAGGCTGACCAGCTACTAAGTAACCAAACCCTGTCAGCCTTCAGCTGTTTAACCTCCGGAAGCAAGCTCCAGCTACCTGTGAACTGCTTAGGCCTCACCTCATAGTTTACGCAGCTAAGCTCTTTGAGTTACCTCGCTAGACCGTCAGAACACCACATCCAGTCAATGTCAGCATATGGCTAGGCCTGCCAGTGACCTTGGGAGTGACACTGACATGAGTTTCAAACCGGCGGCATCCAGCTGCCTGCCCAGGCACCCAGCTGAGGTTACACCAGAGGACCAGCAAGAAGTTCACCCTACTACCAGCCGCCCTAGGAGGGGACCCAGTCTTACTACGAAAACTTCCAGCCGCCAGTCAACCCTGGGTAAGGCCCAAACAAAGTGAGCCAACACTGGTACCTACCCCAGCCACCTGGTGGGGGCTCTCAGGGTAACACCTGATTTTGTACCCAGCAGACAGCCTATCCTTCCAACCCTGTGCAGGGGACCAGTTCTGGCCAAGTGACTGATAGTGCAAACTCCACCTTATTAGGATTTGCACAGAACCTGTGTCTCTGACCTGACACCTAGTGAAACCCTTGCTTGCGTGTGACTTGCACCACCTTAACCCAGCTGTCATGTGTCAAAGTAATATATCAAATATTTATAATCAGTAGTTCATTAAAATACATAAATTAATGTAATATCTAAAGTACTGAGACTATAAGAGTGTGAAGCTCTTACATATATAACATCTTGTATGACAGGTTTTGCCCGTAAGGAAGAGAGTATGTTTATATGAGAAAGTTCCACCACCCAACAGTTTTGCACGCTTGTGCCCTGCTGGATGATGGATAGAGTTCCCCTTCCCCCGCAGTGCTACAACACCAGCGTACCGTTACATCTACCACAACCAGCCAATGTGCGCTATGCAAGAGAGAAAGGAAATACATACGGCACTTGCACCCAATAAATTGAAGAAAAATACATAACCAACAACAAAAAAATAAACATAAACATATATTTATAAATGCACAAAAACTGCCATGTTGTTCAATTGTGAAAAGTTATACTGTGTACGAAACCAACAAACACTTACGAAATAATATGCTATATATCTCAACATAAGAACGTACATGTTACATTTCATACATATCACAAATGTACAATTATCATGTTGGGTGCAGTTTATATAATTTCATTTACAATCAAAATGTCACAATTCTTAACTTCAAATTATTCTTATTAAACTCGTTTTCTTCTTCAGCACATTTATCCAATCATTAATCAATATTCTCAAATATAATAAAAAGTAATTTTCTTTCTTTTCAATTATTAACAATTAATCTTTGAAAAACATCTTGCAGCAATTATTTTATTACTATTTACATATGTTGTCTCCTGTCCTTCAACTGGCTGTCGTCTGACTATGAGCAATGGCAAGATGAGAGACAACCAGGATAATTTTATTTAGTACTTTTGTTTAATAAACATTTCATGCCAATTACCCTCTAGGGAAGAAATGAAAAATAACAAACAAGATGTTAATATTGAATACTGTCAAGAAACAAATGAAAAATACTTACACATGATTTCTCTGTCAATAAACTACTAACATAACCAAGGATTATAATGTTAACTCATATAATTAAATGTAATTTGGAAATGATGCTACAGAAACTGACAACATAAGCAAGTACTCAGTAATCATATAGAATTAAAATATCTATGAATAATGTTAAACATGATGCGTGACGTCATTTTTACTTATTTAAATTGACTTCTACTCATCAGTGCGAACCACTCAGTCGCATGCCCCAACTGAGTTTGATTGGCAGTAAATCCACCAGATGCCAAGAACCTGTACTGTTTACCCAACGGTAAAAGACGCACGCTCATCTGCCCGAATAAATTGTACTGTTTACCAGCTGAGCCACCGAGATAATGCTTCAAGGTCACCTAGTACTATAGAGAGCCGAGGGATGGCACTACTAGTATGAATCGCCAAGAAACGCAGCAGCTGGAACTTTGGCTGAAGGTGACATCACACGCCCAGAGGAACAAACACCACCACCCCCTCCGCCTGAAGGGCAAGCCAGAAGAGTATAACTACCAGGGCACAGCCCTTGGAACACCAGTCTGTCCTGTTCCTTCACTGCACTCCTGGTGCCGAAGCACTGGTCTTGAGATCCCTCAATGCCTTCAAAGACAACAGTCAGAAGTTCTCTACATTTGAGTCACTGAATACTTAAACACCATTTGGTCCCTTTAGGACAACACCACTAGTGTTGTACCGAATTTAACACTACTAAAATAAAATTGCCACTAGTGAACTGTACAAAAAATTTCAGTGATAAAATGACCGACTGGCGGCAGCTGCACATGACTCAACTTACCACCATGATATCCAACACAAAACAGCTCCTCCTCTTCTTCTTCATCTTCCTGTAGCTCAGGACCACCAACCCTTGAGACAGCATTGATAAATGAAGAATGTGCACCAAGTCAGGTGTACAGAAAATTTAAAATGAGTCCCACACAAGTACTAGGAGATCAGTAAAATAAACTAAGTAAGTTTTGCTGTGAAATTACTGATGATCTAAATTCTTATCAATCCATATTTTCAAAGTCACAAGTCCAAACAAGCAGCATTAGTTAAGGTTGGGTTATTTTCATAGCCACTTTGCCAACCTACCCCAGTAACTTAGAAACAGGTTGCCTTCACCTGTCTAAGGTCGCTAGCTTCCATTAAACTCTTGTTGATAGGAGGTAGTACAAACCACCCATTTATTTCCGTACAGAAATAAACACAATTTATCCCACATAGAATAATATTGCTGTAGTATTACAACCTTACCAAGTAAACATCAGGTCTGTCAATGGACAGCAGGTAACCGGGAATTTTATTCTAACCAGATTGCTGAGCTTCACACAGGACTGCGAGTTTCCTTTCAGGAAATTCACACGTCAAACACACATACCTATATTGGACGGCGACCCTTTCTATGTATCCCGGTGTATAGAACAGTAGAGCCCCGACTCTAGGTACTCATCCGCTTGGGGCTGGACTATCAGTCTGGCTTATGCTCATTCCACCGCCCTTTTGGTGCCAGAGGGAGTATTTTTTTAGGTCTGAGGGCCTGCCCTTTTTGGGGAACTCACCCACATATTGTGGTCGTTGGCCAGTGTGAAACCTGATGCTCAATATCAACTGCACTTCTGGTGCTAGATGGTGGGATAAGGGGGCAGCCTTGGTCTGTCGATTATGGTCTGTGGAAGTACACCTAAGTAGGAACGAACATCATCTCTTCCATGTTCCTGGGACTGGTATTAGAGATACTATTCCTCATGCCCTACTCCCATCGGAGTAGTATTGGTAAGAAGGTAAAAAAGACTGTAACTATCACTAAATACCAACCAGAGTTAGTTCCAACCCCACGGTCTTTGATAACCTAAGTCCATGGGAGAGAGCTCAAGTAATCAACCATCTAGAGAAGCCAACTTCACCAGCACCCATACCAGAACTATTAACACCACCAGTTAAGTTCATAGGGAGTTAACTCACCCCCTGTTGCTAGCCTACCTAAGCAGGGAAGAAGTCTCATATGGTACAGCCAACTTGTGGTTTAGGGGATTCCAGCTCACAGAGTCAACCCAGATGACCACCAGCACCGACGACCAGCTGACCACCTGAGCACCAGGTCCCGATGCCAGTCTCAGTTCATCACCTCCAGTGCCACAGCAGGTCCAGCAGCCTGCACAGGCCACCTGTCACCCAGGTATACAGGTGAGAGTGGTTTCACTTAAACATAAAATTATGCTTTCAGTCTTCAACTTTATGCCCAGCCGGAGAGTCACACTGCCAGTTCTCTAAACTGATCGATCTTCTGTTCTGCGTTGCAATTAGAGTTCAAACTCACCCCGGTGTGTCTGCCCTCACGCCATTCAACACACTTGGGCCATGGACGTGCCTCCTTTGCCAATTAGTCGTCATGCATCAAAAGAATTCTGGAGCCCAACGTGGGGCATTGCGACTTAATTACAGAGGCTAATTAAGCAGAACTATGCCAGCATGACCCCGAGCCTAACGAACCTAGCAATTATGTCAGACATAGAAGTGAACGAACCTGAGCAAACCGAAGTGAACATGGCCGACGTCATAACAGGACGTTTAGTCTAAGTTTGTTGAAACGGAGCTCCCGAACGTGAAAAGAAGCTCCCAATTGTGAAAAAATGATTTACATCACATTTCCGGTATTTGGTATTCTAAGTTAATGATGACTTCTCGATTCTCGTGAGAAAAAGATTGCGAGCACTCAGCAACTAATGTGCTGTTGAAAGCCATGTTCCCGATCGGGAAGCGAAATTCAACATGGCAGGTGAGAAGCGTGGTAGCCGTATTTATTGCAAACTGGCATAAATTTTATGATTTCGTATTTCTGAAACATAATAGATAACATACGAAAGGTTATAATATATGTGGAAATTCATTATATGCATCTAATTGTATTCGTACATGTTCGGGAGTGTGGAGTTATATTTCTGTATTATGAGTTAATTTCGTAAAGTAATGGCAGAGAGGTTATGTGTTTATACAAGCATCTTGTTGGTGTTGCCGGAATAATTAATAGGTAGTTAATTATTATGTTATTTACTTTCTTCAAGCATAGTTTGTCGTAGTGTGTTTTCTTGAGTGAAATGTGTAATATTAATCGGCACATGTTTACAGCATTGAAAATTGTGCTTGTGCTGCCTTTGTCTTAACGCCGTCTGCAGTTAGCGACGAATATAATTTAGTTTCAGAAAAGATGCGCAGTGTTGATTTTACTGAATGATTCTGCAAATAATATATTTAATGGTAGCGATGAACAAACATGATTATAGTGAAGTAAACTGGTACGAAATATCATAGAAAACGTGTGTTCAAGAGGTTGCAGTCTCTACAAAACAGTGTGCGTGTGTGTGTTTTGTAAATATTGTATTTGTAAAACACTACTATAATTACTGAAATGCACGTGACCTGAAAAAGCCGCACTTTCAAGTCTTTTGTAGTGTGTGAATAATATTTGTCTATATTGTAAATGCATTGAGTGTAAGGTTAACTTCGGTCATAATGTGCGTGTGTATATTATTGTAACTGTAAGAATATGAACAGCGACGTATGTATCACGTTTTGTTTTTTCATTAAAGTTACAATTTTCAAAGTTACAATAATGTAAGGTTATTTCCATATGAGTAAAATGTACCACTACTCCATCAAAACAATATGCAACTCAAAATGCCACACACTGGTAAGAGCATCAAAATAATGCAGTCTCAAGAAAGACGTGAAACTAAAGCCCACCCCCCTCCTCTTTTTGTACTTCTAATAATAATAAAGCAAACAATGTTATATCTATGTGCAATAATAAAACTAATTAAATGGGCAGCTTCTGTCATTTTATGAATAACTATACAGTCTGACAGTTTTTGTGTACGAAGCACGTTACTTCACTATCAGTAACGGGAATTTGTACGTTCCTACAACAAATCAATTAAACACTTTAATATGTAAGATTAGTTGTTTAGGCCTAACGTACTTTCTAAGCAAACTTTATAGTTGTATTTATTAAAATGACATTTTATACCTATTGTCTTCTATACATTTTGTTATGGTCATAGTGAATGTTACTTAAAAGGACTGTTAGAGGGAATACTACGTAACAAATTATATCATTGTTTAACAATCGTTTTATATGTGAAACAGCATGTTCATTTAAAACGAGTAATATTATCAACAGCCAAACTGTGTTTACAACACATTAACCATTCACTGAGTCATCATTTTTCTCAGCCAAGCATCTAACCATATGATGAGATAGTAGCCAAGTCGAGAAATTTCACTCTAAATATCCCACATTACGCTTTAATAAATGGAATTGTATGTGTTTTATACAGGATAATGTGAGGCATGACAGTCCCCACCCTGGGTGACTTACTCAACACTTGGCAAGCCGCGTCTCAAGGTGGCTTATTCTGATCTGGGCACGGGGGCCCGCCCAGTGTACAATAAGGGCCAAGTGGGTCGGCGACTCAGTACAAAGTCTGGCTCTACAACCTTTATACGGTGAGATGCAGGCTTAAGCAGTGGTGCAATACGGCGGCGAGGTGGTTGAGTGCGTGCCTGCACACTTTCGGTTCCCTCTACCAGAGTTGCACTCGACTGGGGGGTGATCGGCTCTGGTACAGTAGCAGGTTGTGGTTCTGGCGTGCTGGCAGGTCATATGCCAAATAGTACCTCCTGCACTAAAGGGTGGTATCCTTCTGCGACCCTAGTGGGTGGCACGAACAAGTCCACGGGTATGACGGTGGGTGCTGGTACAGCGTCTCAGTATCGCAGCTTGCTCACGTGGACTAAGCAATCCGAACCCGCTGGGAAGGATACGTAGCCCCTGAGGATTTTTAGCAATAGCTATCGCCTTCTTGGCCCTTCTCTCAACTCCATCCCTACGGGTGTAAGGCATTAGGCACAAAAATTGGAGATGCAGGAGGTTGGTAGTTGACATGTCAGTGTCCACGTGTAGGTACACTTTACTGCTGCCAACACCGCCTCACTCTCTACGACTCTACAGGGTAGAGATGGCGTGAGCTGCAGGGTGATGGCTGTGGGAACCGCACGGTGTTGTCCCGCAGGGGTAGATATCCCTGCACCAGAATGAAACCCTCTCGGCACCACCAGTGAGCGGTGAGAGTTGAGCACCCTGGCCGGCAAATCCATCCCACCGGGAGCATACCTAGCATCATGGCTCTACTGGTCCTCCCACTTGGTGCAAGGAATGGGTGTCCTTCCAATACTGGTGAAGTAGTGTCCACAGATCACTGGTCTCCTCGGACTCCAAGAAGATCCCTCCTCCTCAGCACCATGAAGTTAGCGTTGAGGTGGGGAGCGACTTTGAGCCAGCAAGCCAACTTCCAGGGGACAATATCCTAGTTTTGTGACTCTACCGTTCACTGCCGGGGCAGGGAATGAGTGGCCTTCCAAGGATGTGCTGGTGTGTGTGAGTTCAGAAAAGCAAAAACCCGGTCTCCTGCTGAGTCCTCCAGTTCCAATATGACACAGGGAAGGAGATCGGAATGAAAGTCAAAAGAACTGGTAAAATCAGTGTTTATTAATCCAAATGAAATAAACACAGATGGCAGAGATGCTATCCCCTAATTCCCCACGGGCTATGCACAAGGTAAACACCCTATCACAATACAGGGGAATGCGCCCTGTGAAAATCTAGCGGGATAGGCAGTTAGTTAGTGTGTGTTGAAACCTCAGGGCGAGCTCAACTCACAGGTTGTCTGTAAAGGACAGAAGGTGTATAAGTGTTGTAGATGTCGACGCCGAAGTTTCTTCCTTCGGTTAGGCACTGGACAGGATCTTTGGCCCCACGAGGTGGGCGATGAAGTAAGGATAGGTTTGAGCATCGGCACCAAGAGCTGGAGCGATGAGGGCTCAGGCGAGACGATCGAGAACAGTTGCAGAATTGATGCTCTGGAGGCCAGGATGCATCTCCTTATATACTCCTCGGCCATTCCTTCTTCCACTGGCATAGGGCATCTGGAGAGAGGGACCAGCAGGTAGGTGCAAGCCCAGTGCCTAGATCCTCTGTGCATGCAGCATAGTGGAGAGCAGTGGGATCTAGGTATCTTGCATGTGGCGGCATCTTGCGGCACACTGCTGTACTCGTTCCGGACCTCTTGCACGGTCTTGGTGGCTCATCGGGTGAGATATTAAATTATTATTGGGATGTCTGTCCCAGCCTGGTAGGTAAAACAATCTTGCAAGCGGCGGTGGTGGCATCGTGACTCGTGGACAAACTGCCAGGAAAGCAGATGCACTGATGAGTAACAGTCGTTTAGTATTAATGAACAAGACATCAATTGCATATATAATAGATATATGTATGTGCACTTTTATGCATTAACTAACCACTTAAAAAGCACAGTTTGTAAGAATAGCTTTACTTTAATCATACATTATTGCAGGCACAGCATGTGTTTACATTCATCACATTGCCTGCCTGAACACACAGGAGGGAGGGGAAGCGAGTTGTGTTGGGGAGGTCGGTAAAACCTGAGGACTGCCAAAGGCGAGAGGTCTCGAAATGATAGTGTGCTTAGAATAACTATTTTGGAACATTTTGCTCCCTATCGTTTCAAACTGCTTCTCCAGATCAGCAGGAAACTGACTGTCAAGATTGACATCAAGACCTGCCGATAGATTTTCCCAGTAACATAGAATAAACGCCCAGAAGACAGCCACAAAACCAATTGTCCCAGTACAGGGACATATCACATAGATTGTGCCCATTGCCTACGCAACTTTCGTTATGTCTGCCTAGAATGGGCCGACAAAATGAGTTATACAGATGGACTGGAATTCAGGTGTGAGGATTGCCGCACCAGACAAACAGCATATTGCAAATGGATAACGTGCCAGTAATACAGGATCGACATAGTCTACTGCATTCTATGTTCGAAGCCCTACCACAACAGTTGCATCGGGTGGCCAGAAAAGAAGGTAACCAGACACGGTTTGGTGTACCAATGCGAGGTATGTCGATGAGCAGTCAAATACCATCCACATAACCCAGGGCCAGTCACCTATACCAGCACCGTCTGGCGCACAGGAGAACCCCAAATCCACGAATTGGCGGGACGTCTGCATGAGGACCCGCTCCTGTTCACGGCCGAATACAAAAAGGAATTTTGCGACAGTGAAATTACTCTGAAACAATGGGTGAAGTGACCGCAAGTGTAACTCAAGGGCAAAGGCCTTGAATGGAGGAACACGTACTGCGAGTTCTTCACTGACTGGGGACAGCTGAGTAGTTGACTCGCCATCCAGTTTGCTGGTGCAGAGGTGCTAGCCAACCTCACCATGGACTTTTAAAGTCATATCCAAACCCCAGATGAGGAAACAGGAATATTCATCTGTAGCAAGGTGAAAATGTTTCGGCGAATATTCCCAGACAAAAGCAAACAAATCTCCAAGCAACAAGCATGTGGTACCCAAGCTCAGAAACCTGCTACTGATACCCAAGCCTCTTACAGTAGACTAGTTACTAGAAAGTGAAAAAATCGAGCGTAACTTCAAAGCGCAGACCATACTGGACTGGCCGAAAATTAGCAAGCTACCAGCGTCAGAAAATACCACTAAACGAAGATGTAATCCTCCCCCTTTGAACCCCCAATGACCGAATTCCCAAAATGCTGGTACTGCCCAGAGTATCATTTCAATAAAGACTGCTCGCAATGACCGATAGGACGATGACGAGCAGGGGAAGGGGACGCAACTCCAGCAGCAGATACATTACGGCAACCAGCTGATAAGAAATCTACCTTGCAGGCGGGAAACACAGTATCTGGCAAGTGAAACGGGCCAACCCTACAGGGCAGCAAGGGCCCATTATTCAGCTCCTAGACGAAGAAGTGGAACCACCTGAAACACTGGACATTGAAATTGGAATCAATGGAATAAAAATTCTCGCCCTACTCGACTCAGCCGCCACAGTAAAATTCATGTGCAGCGACCTTCTAACAGCCAAACAAAGGGCATCACTCCACCCACAAACTCATACCGTAAAGATGGCAAAACCTGATGGAAACCCTTAAAGTTGACGGCTGGACCACTCTCACCATCGAACCATACAAGCATTCTAAACCAGCGAAGTTCATAGTCTCTCCAGATATCTAAGAAGTCATCATACTTGAGCACTCCTGGCTGCGCCAACAACAATGAGAAATGGACCACGGCCAATGTAGGATATACCTGGGCTACAGGCATCGCGTGACCATCAACTGGGAACACTGTCTGGATGCCATCATTCTGCCAGCCCTCAAGGCCGAAGATACCAACCAACAACTCCCCAAAGCACAGTTCCAGGAAACGAAAAAAGTCCTCTATGAACACGCTGGTGCCATTGGCCATGGAGGAACCCTTTGCCAAATCAGATCCATCCAGCACGAAATGGGGCTAACTACAAACACGCTCATCTACAACTGACCCTACAGGATGTCCACTAAACGACGCTGACTAATATTGGATTAAGTTGAGGAAATAGAATAACAAGGGATCGTAGAGCCCTCAGATTCCCCAAACAACCCACACGTAGTCATGGTCCCTAAGAAGAACGGCCAGCAGCAATTTTGTTTAAACTACAAAGCTTAGAATGATGTTGCTCATCCGATCGCTCAGCACGATATCGGGTACATAACAATCTTCAGTACCCTCGACATGCAGTTGGGGTACCAGCAAATTGCAGTGCACCCAGAAAGCAGAAAATCGGTGGCCTTTACAACACCCGAGGGTGAAACCCTCCAGTTTCAAATTATGCCTTTCGGTCTTAAGAATGCACCCGCTACCTTCCAGTTGCTCATGTCGGAGGAGGTACTCTCAGGATACATAGGCCAATTATGCTTTACATATCTAGACGATATTGCCATATACTCGAAATCATGGGAAGAGCACCTGGGCCACATCCAACATGTCCTAGAACGTCTCGAGTTACATAGGATGACATGCAAGCTCTCGAAGAGTCTCTTCAGGAAGTCTTCTATCAATTACCTGGGTCATGTAGTCACCCCGAAGGAAACTACCCACAAGCACAATCAATAAGGGCTATCCAGGCAGCAGAAGAGCCGGCCACCAATCCAGGAAACAGAAGAGTTGGCCACCAAGAAACAATTGAGCCACTTCCTCGGCCTATGTCCACTTCCTCGGCCTATGTAACTGGCTCAGAGATTTTGTGCCTAACATAGCCAGCCTCATGGCACCATTGCACCTCTGCTGGAGAAGGAACCATGGTTGTGGGGATCAGTACACAGCACAGCCTTTCTTGTCTTGAAAGCAAGTTTTCAGGACACCAAGCTACTTCACCGACCTCAAGGGGAGGAGCCGCTGATCCTACGAACTGACTCTTGCTAGAATGGCTTAGGAGCCGTTTTCCATCAAGAGGACCCCGACAGCCGACCGCAGGTGATAGCATATGCAAGAACAAGATTAAATGACACAGAGAAACGTTTTCACATAAATGAACAACAATGCCTACCAGTTATCTGGGCGATTTGCAAATATAGGTATTACCTTGAAGGCAACCCCTTCATTTTATAGATTGACAACAAAGCCCTCCAATAGCTACGTTAGTCCCATAATGCCAAAGCCAAGCTCAGACTGTGGGACATGTTCTTAACTGAATTCGACTTCCCGAGTTCAGAGTACAGCACTGCACAGGCAAGACCAATGATCTTCCAGATGCCCTATCCTGCCAACCAGATCTACATGAAGAAACCAAAGCCAATAAAGAATGGGAAAGGATGACCCCACCCCAACTTCCAGATTGCAGCCCCGAGGAGCACATAAAGCTACTTCAATTGCAACTCAGCCAAAGCCAAATAGTTTCCACCAGCACCAAGACCCAGACACCTAGAGCCACCTCCAAAAACAACCTCAGCAGTTCGAACTGAGGGACGATGTCATGTGGTCCCAACGCGGCCAACCTGGGGCCAAGTGGAGAATTTAGGTGCGGAAGGACTTTCGGGCCAATGTTTGCAGACACCACCATGATCACCCAGAGGCAGATCATCCAGGAACCATAGAAACCCTAGCCGACATCAAAGTATGCTACATATGGGATGGCATGAGCAGAGATGTCCGGCAGTATGTCCACAGCTGCGAGACATGCTGCAGGGGCAAGGCATACCATGTACCACAGCCCACCTCCAAACCCCATCAGCCATGCATGCCACGGGCTCATGTAACACCCGACATGATGGGGTCATACCTCCAAAGTACCAAGGGCAACAGCTACTTGCTAGTAGTGACCGACCAGTTTTCAAGATGGGTGGAGGCATTCCCCTTACCCAACCAGGAAGCCCATCACATTATCCAAAAACTTTGAGACTGAAAGCTTTCCACACTGGGACTACCTACAATCCATCCTCTCGGGCAACAGAACCCAGTTTTCCAGTCGGAAATGGCTGACAGCCTGCAATGAGTGGGGACCAAAACGTGGTTGACACCTCCTTACCCCCCGTACGCCAACCTCACTGTGCGGAGGAACCAGGAACTGAATAAGAGCCTCTGCCTCAGTGTAGGTGAAGACCACAAGCATTGCGACCAACACATCCCAAAAATCCTCTTTGCCCTACGAAGACGAGCCAACAAGGCACTAAATACTAGCCCCAGCAAACTCCTCCTGGGCCAAACTCTCCACTGCCAAGGGGATTGGCAATGGGACAGCCCACCTAAAGAGATTCCATGTCCCGAAGACATCCATTTAGTCGCCCTGGCCCAAACAGACAATGCCCAGGAATCACAAGAGGTCTATATAAAGAATGTACCCACCTTCCTGCACTGGCATCCGAGCCTTTAATATGGGCGAAACAGTCCTCTTACACAGCCACCCACTGTGCAAGGTCAGCGGCTAGTTTACTGTGGGCTTGGCTCAGAAATGTGAGGGTCCATAAAAAATTGTAGGATGCAAGGACAATGTTTACTAGGCTGAGGACCACAGAGGGCATATTCGCAAAGCTACCAGCGGATAAATACGGCCCTTCCCAGGAGACGCCGTTGACCCAGAGGTCAACATCGCAGAATCAGTTACCTCAGCATAACCAGCTGACATAGACAACCCAACAGTAATGGCCGCTCCAAAAGCCCAGTCGCCTACCTGCAGAGAGCCTGAGTTCAGAGCCGACACCAGCCAGGGAGCCCAGCTTTTTCATCCCAACCCAAGTGTAATACCCCAAACCAAGAGCGGCAGAACCCGTTCGGACATTGCCCATAACTCCAATGGAGTTCAACCAAAAGATAGCCGCCCGACAAGAAAAGTGGACACCAAGCATGAGTGAGATATCCTGGCATAGCCCGTTGGACTGAGAACCACATCGTAGGCAGCCCACGCCGAGTCCAGTAACGTAGAAGAGCGAAAAAATCAACGCCATCAAGACCACAGAATTTCAGGAGCCGCTACGCCACCTCAATCGGCCCCCCAACCACCCTGACCCTGGAGGACAAGACCAGCAAGGAGACTGCAGCGCCGGATGTCACAGCCGCCGCCGAGAAGCCGCCTTCTGAGAGGGAGGCACCCACCAAAACTACCAGCAGAGACAAGGCCATTTTGAAGGCCTTAATTCAACTGGTACCATCATCCATTGTGGAAGGAAGAGGAAAGGAAGAGCCCAGCATAGGCGCTGTCATGATGGAGGTCCCCAGTGGGCATCTGACTCAGGCGCTCCCATCCAACAGGGTAGCCGACCCAGCTGAAATACTACTCAAGATGGCCACTGATGTCCTGGCATCGCCAGACAGCAAGGCCGACTCCTAGACCCTACTTCTTTCTTGAATGAGAGGATGAGCCGAGCCATTATGCCATAGAGACAGAGGTTCCTCCTGGACCACTGACTGGCGCCAGCAGCAAAGTAGGTAGTCACACCAGCCGAACCACTTCCAAAGGTTACCAAGACAGCAGCTGACCATCCCCCGGTGCCTTGTGATCCACCAACAACCACTGCTGGGTACAAGCCTTCAACAACGGCCGAGCCACCTCGGAGATTGCTGCTACCTCGCGCCCGCCAGGTTGGCTCCGTTCCAGGATGGTACCGAGAGTTACCCTGGAAGCCAACAACGTACTTCACGTGGTCATACCCGCAGCACGAGACCTTGAAAATGCAGGGACAAATGCCAAAGAAGAAGCCACCACAAAAGGAGTGAGTGAAGTGCTCCGTAAAAGACACACTTATCACTTTAAAATAGCTGTCAATAAGATATTCTCCAGTGTCAAAACAAACACATTGACGAATGCCACACGCCTGCCTATTGCATATGCACTCTGTACTTTATGACAGAATCGCCCCATCATCATGCGATGATAATAATTAGGGGCCAGTCACACACCAGCAGGCAATAAACCCGTGCCTACAGGGTTGGTCAACGCCAGACACGTAGATAATAAATTTAAATTGTACTCCCCATTCATAAGTGGACATGCGGTATTGTATTACCCACCGAGCCACCAATGCGGCCAAGAAGAAGCTAGTTGGCAGGTATGCTGAAAGAGAGAAGCACCCCCAGCCGATGTCGTCACTGTTGCCAGTCTCGTGGGGAGGTGATAAATATGTCAGGAGATACACGAAATGGTGGCGCTGCCCACTACCCTAAATTAAACAATCCCTGTGAAACAAGGCTAGCAACCCCCGCAACCCTGGGGCAGCCACAAAACTGAATTTTTCTGTATATAAGGTGAAGCGACACCGCTCTAGCGAGTTATTGTCGGCCCGCGACCTGAGTAAGATCATAGGGCACTCTCCAGTCTGCAGAAGACTCTCCAAGTCTGAGAAGGCTCTCCAATCTGCAAAGACTCTCCCAGCCTGAGAAGACTCTCCAGTCTGCAAAGAGTCTCTAAGCCTGAGAAAGCTCTCCAGTCTGCAAAGACTCTCCACAGTCTGAAAAGACTCTCCTAAGTCTGTACAAGGCTCTCCAACCAGCTCCAAGAAGTTCTCCATCTCCAACTGCCACATCACACGGAGAAAACCCATACAAAATTTTGGAAGAATCTCCCATGACACTGTCAAGACGTCACCTCCAGGTATCTCAACGTCCCTACACCTGATTCCTCATTACCAGAGTCAATTCTCCATACTCCGTGGTACCAGGTAGTCAACGTCGTCCCTTCTGGACAACCATCCCTCACCTCAAAACACCAGTTGCAAGTTACAAATTTGGAAATATTTTCATTTTTCTTTTTCACTCCCAGGCTCACCTTCGCCTGCACTAATGTAATAATAAATATTATTACTTCCCCTAATTTTGGGTACAGAGTCAAGCATCCTCTTGTTTTCAAAAGTATTTTAATAGCAACGTTTGTGACCAATTTACTATCCAAGTAATTTAATTAATATTCACCTCCATCATTTATCAAGTGTATAGGTTCTTTGTATCAGTGAATACTGTGGCTCTTTCAAAACCAAGTGACTGCTCCAGGATAGACAGAAGTGGGCCGATTCATTTTGGGACTCCTGGTGCCTGAATAAGGTTATAATCTGCACAAGATGTAGGAACTCCTGAGAGGTGTCTGGAACACTCGAGCCTACCTAGAGAAACACTCACGACTATTCAGACTCTCTAACCTGCTCATTACCGCGGTTTGTCTGAACAATACCAAACCCAGGTGGGCATGAGATATGCTGATAGATCGGGAGCGCATCATCATAATTGCAGATAGTAACTATGAGCCAATAAACTATCTGTTTTCTTAGCTATTTAAGAATAGTTCTAAATGCCCCGGAAAGGAGGTGGGCATAGTAGCCAACTGTGACGACTAGCCCGAAGGGTCCAGCAAAGAGAATTAAGTCAACCCCCGGCTACTGCAGCACCTATCCCGACCAGTGAGATCCCACAGAATATTCAGCTTACCGAACAGCTTTATAATCCAATCAAGGAATTACCGCCTATTACTAAAGACTGTAGTTCTACCTTCGATTCTCTACTAGGGATTTGTTGGCCGTGGCTGGTTCATGACCACTTGAGTAATTCACAACCCCAGAATACTAACCAGAATTTATCCCCTCATCATGACTATGCCCAGTCCATAATACACCCCCTAATACGTGTCAATTACGTACCGCCACCGGAAAGGTGATCACCGTAATCATTCCCCATAAACTGGCACGTGCACGTAAGGTGGTTACAACCTCAACAGATTTTGTCCCAGTACCAAAGCGGACAAGGCCGGCCCCGTATAAACGCCCAGATCGCATGAGATACTGAGTGGGAACTACAGGGAGCAATATAGTTTACCATCATTTCACAATTGCAAAACTCCCATAAATTCTTTTTTTATTTAATTATTTTGATTGTGATGGCATCACGACTCTTGGCAACTTTTACAGTGAGCAGGACCAAACTCCCTGGGAGGGAAGTCTTTGCGATCAAGCTCACTCTGGGGTTTGATTCACCTCCTCCATCACTCAACCCTTCTCTGAGCCAGTACCCCATTATTATATATCCCAATGTGGGCAAATCCACGACCCTGCTAGGCAAAACACTTCCAGAACTCAGCCACACTGCTGAAGGGTATTCAAGTATATTGACGTGTGTCCCTTTCAAATTGACAAGGGACTTTTATTTGCTCTGGATCAGTCGCGCTTCTACTTTACTGGTTGCTCATCTTGCTCGACACTACCATCGGCCTGGTCAGCTGTCTGCTAGGAATGAACTCCGTCACATTTGGCCTGGCAACGTGCCTTACAACACCAGGGGCCCTCTGAGGCAAGGTTGACTTACGAGAGCTTGGTGGGGTGTACTTTGTAGGTGGCGCTACCATAGTGGTGGTGTTGCGGCTAGAGTTCTGGGTTCCGTTGGAAGAGGTAGAAAGCAAGTTGTGGTAGTGTTCTGCATGATGACGGAGGTTCCACTCGGTGCTGGCCCAGCTGCCGATGTGCAGATTGGCTCTTCCGATCCTGGTGTCGCTCCCGCTGATGAGGGCTCGAACCACTGGATGTATATCGAATCCAGTTCATACCGGACTCGATTGGAATGCTTAAGTTCCCACGGGCGAGACTGGTCTCGCTGCACTACGGGCAGCTTGGGCCTGCCCTCCAGGAGTGTCGACTCCTGGAGTGACGAGATTCATTGCACAGCCCTGCTTCGCAGCACTAAACTCCGCCTTCTTAACACCTCTTTGAGCTCCGTGCCTGCTATGAAACGGCATAGACTGGTAGTATACCAGTTGTCCAGTTGGTGGCAAGCAATTGACAATCCCTGACGTCTATGGTGTAAAGCCGACAATGGCTGATGGTGCATTCCCTGACTACCTAACAGTGCAAGCACCTGGAGTCGTAGGTGGTAGACCGCCTTCCTGCCACTGCCGGGTGTAACGACAAACGTAGGGCCTCTAGTCCCCTACAGTAAATCTCTGCTAACACCTTAGGTAGGCGTTCCGGTGAGACACACAGTTGGAGTTGGCTGTCCCGCCTCTGTGGATTGTACCTAGTGGTTGAGGCTCTACCACTCTGAACACCGAGGTGAACAGAATGGGTGGCAGTCAAAAGATGAGGTGTGTGTTTTAACTGACAGGCCCCTGAAGTGTGACTAACATTCTAATTTCAGTTAACTCTTGCCAACTGCTTACCACTCGTCGGTCAACACTGGTGAAGAAAGACTACCGTACTATAACAAAGAACTCATAGATATGTTTACGGTAAGGTAAATATTGAGACAGTAAATACCTAGGTGACTTGTATGTACTTCCAATATGTCTGTGCTGCGAAAGTACTTTAACCTACGCTTAACAGGTGAAGGTGACCCACTCCTAGACTACTGAAGTACAAAATAAAAATAGCTTTAACTGACAACTAGCACTAACTGGGATTTTGCCTAGAAGAAGTCCTAACTTTAAATGAAGAGCCACTACCAGCAAGTAGAGGTAGCTGGAGGATCAGTAGGTCATAACAACTGCAAGTGTTAGAACATGTTCTGTGTCTTCTTGTAGTTGAAGCTTCTGGTGACGTCAATGGTGCAGAGGTGGTAGAAGCCTCTGGTTGGTGGTTGCGGCAGCCACTGGAGAATTCTAAGTTCTTGGAGAGGACAGTGAGGGCCTAATGGTCAGTAGAGAGCCCCAGCAAAGAAGTGTTGAGATGAGCTACTGGAGATAACTCCCAACCTTAGCTGCGCACTGCCTTATATGCGACTTCCTCTGGAGTGCGCGGAGAGCCTGGAGTGGGAGGTGTGACATGCCCCTGTGACATCTGCCTGAAGTGCGAGGAGTGGAAGAATTACTCTCTCGCGCTCGTGGTATCGCCTCAGGCCCTCAGCGGCGCTCCGCTATCTCCGGCGGTGTGGCGACACTATGTCTGCCGGGTGCATCAGAGGAGGCTGGCGTGTTGTGCGGCTACTTCAAATATCTTTCGTATCGTGATTCCAAAGTGCATTTGAGTTAAACCCACTCTCTGTGCACTCGTAACACGTTGTGCTTGGTTTGCTCCTTCACATGTTACACTCTTAGTAGAGAAAAAAGGGCAGGTCAGGAAAAGTCTGGGAAAACAAGTATCTTCAATAGTACGTAATAATAATAAAACAGTGAAGTTTACGTAATTTCTAAATATTCTGGATGCTCACCACAGTGCTAGAATCAAATATAAACTGACATTTCACAGCTGTTATTACTGTGAGAAAACCCATATCAAATAATCAGATATTAAGTAACAGTATTTCATCATCAGTGCCATTCAAAAATCTTTTACATGAAAACTTTTGAACACCCCTCAGTGCCAGTACCCTGCAATGTTCAATGAATAATAGTTGTGGTGTGATAAGTCGATATGAAGCCAACCAGACTCTTGTCAAAAGGAATGGACAGAAAATTGTCGAAAAGATTCTATAATTTAAAATCTTTCTTTTTAACTTAACTATTTTACATTGTATAGACTACCTCAAGAAATTACAAACAAACAAAAGACTTTTATCAAGCAAGCCAAATGAAAGTTTGTGAATAATTATCAGAATACGCTGTATTGTTTTAAATATCCCAGGGTTCTTGCTGATGTTTGAAGGTTACATGCCTTGGTTGTACGTGATTTTGTATGTTTTTGGGTAGTTTAACTCATTTTATAGTGCTCTCGTTTTGTAAAGCTTAGCCAGTCGGCAGACATGACTGGAGGTCTAGGTTGACTCTCCTCTAGCAACCTGTCACACATAATTATTACCTGCTGTGCAACACGTAGGTCGATCACAGGTAGGGGTCATTTTTATACTACCTTCTGCAGCCACAGCAGCATAGATAATTAGAGCTACACATGTCTTTACAAGTGAGGCTTTGTAATTATTTTCCCCAAGTGTTGATTTTCTTAAATGTGCCGTCCATGCCTTGCATTTCTCTGCACAAGTCAAAATCTGTTAAGCACATATTGCAAGTACCCTCAGCCATCAGATGCTAAATGTGGGACTGCACATATAAGAAAGGCGGTCACCTACACCGGATTCCCCATGCGAAACCACCACCCGCCAGTACCGCATCCAGCATGTCGTTCCAAAGCCTAGAGAGCCCAACGCACCGATCAGAGCGAGATACAGATGCCAATCGAGAGAGAAAAATTTTTTTCTTGAGGGGACAATTCTACATTCTCTCAAGTGAATTTCTTTCTTGTCTAGTCTTCCTTCACCCAGATCAGTCTCCGTCACCATGGGGGGGGAGGGGGGAAATTGACGTGTGACGTCTTATGTCTTTCCTACTTATTTAAATTGACTTCTACTCATCAGTGCAAACCACTCAGCCAAGCAACCAAACAGAGTTTGCTTGGCAGTACAATCTTCCAGATGCCATAACTTGTACTGTTTACCCAACGGTAAAAGACGCACTCTCATCTGCCCCAAAAAATTACACTGTACACCGGCTGAGCCACTGAAAAGATGCTTCAAGGTCACCTAATACTATAGCGTGCTGAGGAATTGCACTACTACTAGTATGAATCTCCAAGACACGTATCAACTGTAACTTCGGCTGCCGGTGACATCACACATCCAGAGCAACTAACACCCCCCCCCCCCCCCCCAATAGCTCGAGGGCAAGCCAGAAGAGTATAAAGAATGGGACACAGCCCTTGGAACACCAGTCTGTCCTATTCCTTCACAACACTCCTGATGCCAAAGCACCCTCCAGGAGAGTCACGCCATTTCGACAGCACGCCAGGCACCCAGGGCAGTTTGCTGCACCTCTCCCCTGGGAATGCCAGAGGTGTCAGCCACGGGCAAGTGCCATGCTACCATTTCTACACTGCTGAGAAGGCCAGCATAATGTCTATTAGGGTGTGCCTGCACTAGACCCCCAACCCACGATGATGACAGTGGTTAATCAGTGATCGTCGATGTCTTCAGCAGCTCTGGAAGACCACCATCTTCCAGATGGCCTTCCTCCTCTTCGGCCACCTCCAGCCACCACTCCAGCAGCTCCTGAAGGCAGCTGATGCCAACCAGAGTGTACTGCCGATGTCGTCGTGCCCCCTCACACAAACCTCTTCCTTTCTGGCAACCTAACCCAGGTAACGACAGGTCACTGCAATGATGTCCTGTCTGGACAACCCCACCATCTTCACCCTTCTGGTGAAAACCCCTCTTTGTTTACTTATTTAGGTTCCTTCAGAACAACCCCAATAAATTCCAGTAGGATTATTTTCTTGGCTATTTATTCAATTAAATCTCTCATCAGTTTTAATTCACATAATACATGCTTCAATTATTAACTGCATCCAGGTTACCTTTACGTGGCATTTAACGTAAAATCAACTTCCATTATTCTTTTATTAATGATTAATTTATTCAATTAATTCAGGAGAGTGTGGAACCACTTGTTTCAAAATACGTATTAATAAACATATTCTATTATATTTCAATTAAATTTATTTATTAAGTTGTTTATATTAGCTTTGAGATTCATTTAGACCATTAAGGAACTTTTAGAGCCTACATTAGTCTTGCTTCAAGGTAAAACTGGTTGCCACGTAATCTCGTCACAAAGGCAAATATAGACACCTTACGAGGCAAACCGAGATCTGCCAGCGGTAGATCTTCGGGAGAACCCAAAACACCTTAGGAATTCCTCCACTAGTGGAATTACGTGTATCTGATAGTCTCCTACTTCACCACCACTGGCAAACGGCCCGATTGGAGAGTGAGCTATTTTTGCCACTTGACCCACAGTGGAAGCACACCGAAGTAGCCCTGTATAAAACAACGTGAATATCATATGCTCTGTTTCATAGCTGGTTGACTGCAGCAAGTACTATCCACCGCTGGATAATAAAGGGACACAGAACAACAGAGCATGACATTATGTGGTACACCAGTGCACCTAGAAGTACACGGTAGGGCCACTGTCAATAACCAGCTTCATCTTATGCAGGACAGAGCCCGCCAGAGCAATGTTGCATTGATCGCACAGTCTTGACCATCAAGGGAGGGGTCTAGATGCAGGCTAACAGCCAGCGGCGCTAGAGTCCATGATGGCGTTCACCACGCATGTGTCACGTGTCCATGCACGTATGCAAAGAGGCCAATATTTTTTAACTCTCACATCAATTATATTTTGCAGTGTAAAACGTGATTTGTATTTGCAGGGTTTGTTGTGAAAATTTTTGGTTATGAAATTCAAAGTGCCCATGGCAACGAGATCAAGAACACTAATATTCCAGTGTGAACACCGTATTAAAAAAACACTGAATTAATATGAAAAATGCATACGAAAATTACAAAAATGTAAAACATATTAAATTTAATTTTTACCACTTTTATTTTTCAAAGTATAAATATTGTACTCTGCGTACATAGCACTTCCACTAATGTGAACCCCATAGGCGACCATAGTAGGTCTGTGCGAAGCTTGTCTCTGGGCAGCTGCAGGAGGGAGCTGGCGAGGTAAGACACTGTCATGTGCGCACTACAACTTTTGTTCACTGATGTAGGTTTCCATAGTCAATTTAAATTTACTGGTCAACCTTTACTTGCGTACGTTTTGCTGGACAATTACCCAGCATAATGCATTTGCTTAAAAAATTTATTTCGCCCTTGTGGTATTTTTCAAACTTAATTGAGGAGAGAGGAGAAAGATGCCAGAGAGATCACGTGACCCGCGTAACTTGAATCACACGCAACCCGCTTATGTTAGTGGCGTTCAGGTGTAATTTCTGTATTATTGCTATGCACAATTTTAAGGGCTTTGTTTTTACGTATGTATTTTAAGAGTATTTTCATGTTTGAATATTTAACGGAAATTTCATGTACAACCACGTGCCAAGTCTATATCTGCGCCATCCATGCAGTTTGAGAGTTTATTTGTGGAAAATCATGTGCGCTAGGGTTCTATGTATGTTTCATTCAGGGTTCAATGTATTTTTTGTGTAATTGATGTTTTTTGTACTTGACCACGCTGTCATGTTAATCTTAGATTTTACCTACATCAGGCCTGCTACACGCCTGCAATCGCTTAAATAGTAAAGAGGATAATTTTCTCTCTCAGAATAACATATTGCTTAACATAATTTGCCGTTTTCAAGAAGAAATATTGCAATCTCATCTGCACCACGTGGTCCGCTACGAACATTATCCAGCGGCATCTGCGCCACCTAAGCTCGTTTTCACACATGTGTGTGTTTATTGTGAATACTCATCTTGTGTAATTTTGCAATTTGTGTATGGTGCCAATACTTCCGTCCTAGCCGGCTCTGTGTATAGGCTACCACCACACTACCACATGCTGGCGGGCGAGTTCAGACGGGTTTGCGTTAGTGATGCCAAGTAGTCACACGTGTAAAAATGTTTTCATCAAGGGTTTCATTTCTAATTCACTGTGTCCTGTCTTCAGGGAAAAATCGCAAGTCCACCCTAGCGGCTGTCTGCCCTCTTCCCTTGTGAAGGCTGTGCTTTCACGCACCTCAGTGAGATCATCCATCTAGGCGTGCACTTGATTAATTGCGCCTGGGGAGCACCCAAGTGGAATTGGCTAGTCATGACCAAGAGTATCATAATTTCATTAGCACGTTCATCTGTACGAGCAATAATAATAATAAAAGCAAGTCTACAGTGAACTTACCTTCTTTTATTCAGTAGTGACAGTGTCCTAGCCACATGTATTTTATCAAGTGTTTATTTCAAAGTGATGTTTAGTAAAAGTTTAGTATTGCCTACGTGTTTGTAAGTACGCATGGGTGAGACCGACACACAGAACCCACAGCATCCCTGAGAACCCTGAGTCTCAATAGTGCAGTGATTGGAAATCACTGCTGGTGCCTATATTACCAATAAATATTTGTGTCATCGTTCATCTCGTGTCTCACCCGACTGCGTCAATTGCCGTTCCCAAGTGGGTTCAACCACATTGCGTCAAATATGAGAAGATGGCGGTCATCATGCCTGAACATCTGCGAGAAGGCATCAAGACTTTTGTGTCTGCAACTGTAACCCCTGCGACACCAGTGATCACGATCGTGAATGATATGAACACGCCGGTCAAAAGCTGCGTACACTGTAGCAGAGTCAGTGAGAACAATCTATTTGCAGAAAATTCATGGGACCAATCAATATGTCAGTGTATGTCTGATACCGCTTCTACGCCGTCAGAGCAACGCCTGTGCACTCGCACCGGATGTGAAGGGATGGAAACCAAGTGGGCGCAGTGCCAACAGTGTAGGAAAGACTCACATTTACGATGCATAGGGCCTGCGGAGTTTACCACCTACCGCAACTGTGTTACAAACTGTGACAAGTGCCATAAGACGAACTGTTCTGAGATTGAGCCACCGATAACACCTGAGGTGAAACTCACGCCGCCGCCAGTTGTTACGTACACACCACAGAGCTTAACCGGGCCAGATCTTGATGTATAATTGCCAACTTTTGAGGGACAAGATTCCAAAGACCCAACCACATTCTTGGCCATGTGCGAGGAGAAGTTGAACTGACACTGTGTACACTGGGAGGACTGGACTGAAGTCATCGCCAACTGACTGAGAGGAAAAGCAGCTACATGGTGGAACCTTGTGAGAGACTATCGTGTGACGTGGGAGGAGTTTTGTGATAGGTTGTTGGGAAGATTTGATACTGACGGAGATACCATTCAAGCGCAAGTGCGGTTGTATCATGAACAGCAACATGAACATGAGGGTATTGAGGAGTTCATACAGCGTAATTTAGGCTTGTTCAAGCATTTGAACTAAGGATGTGTGAGCATTGAAATTTTGTTCGAGTCGAGCTCGAGCCGAGTATTTAAAAAAATTTTGATCTTTTGAGTCGAACTCGAGCGAGTTTCTATACTAACACTGTCAATACAAAACTACTAGCAGCCCACTTCACACAAATGAAAATTAAACAATTACAGCATTTTCTTATTAATTATGAGTATTAAAACAATACAGTTTAATGAATTACCTGAACCATATTAAAAAGTGCCCATTAAAATATTCCCAAATCAAATTTAAAAATCTAATATTGTATGGTAATAACATCAACATGTAAGCTCACTGTCTAATAATAAATCCCACAAAAAAAAAAATTACAATGTGGGAAATTAATTATTCAATTCAAACAGCATTGTAGTATTATTCTAATGAACAATAAATTTTTTTTTCTTTTTACTTTATATAGGCCTACTTCTCTTAACACTATACACAACTAAGGTTACTTGTTTACTTCTACTACTTTTGGAAATTATATTTTCAAAAAAATAATAATTTTTCTGTGCTCCTTTAATTCTATTGGCAGAAGGCTTCACGTACACGACACAAAATAAAAACACGCTATTGGCTTAACGTCTAAATGTCAAAGATGTTCCTACACAACACAAAATAAAATTGTGCCATTTCCTACACATCGTCATGCCGAAGATGTTCCTACACGACACGTTACACAATGTCTTCGAACAGTTTCACTATGCACACGTTCATTATGTACATTCACTATGCACACGTTCATTATGTACACGCTTTTCATCAAAAGCAACACTGCCAGTGCTAGGTTCGATGTTGCGAGCCATTTTGGGTTGAGTGCTGCTTGCATGTCTCACCACATCTTTGACGTTAAAAAAAGCAATTGTTTACGTTAGGTTTTCCATCAATACACAGACCATTCAAAAGAATTTTTAATTCAAAAAAAGATCAATATTTTATTTACATTGAAAACTAACTCAGTGAAAGGCATTTATGAAGAATTTGGTGCATTTACAGAAGTTCTTGTCATTTATCGCTACATCACAACAATTTAGCTTTTTATAGACAATAGTGCAAATTTTCAGATTTTATAATGGTTATTTCGCATTTGCGAATTTTCCGGGACTCTACAAATAGGTAATGCTTGCATTTTCTTTCATGTATGCATAAAAGGTGGCACGAAGCTGTGTGGCGAATGTTACTGAGTGCACACGAAGCGATAATAATTCGGTATATAAACCAATGGAAAATTCCGAAACTTTGCCCATCATCTCGCCAGTAGTCGTTTTTATTTTATGTTGTATATAATACGAGGCTTTCTTTCTTGTATTCTTCAGGACAAAATTGCAATATGCACTTTTCCCCCCAAAAAAACTAAAATTTTTTGAGATTGAGATAATGATACGATCTCGAGTCAAGTACTTACAAAGCTCGAGATCGTCCTCGAGATTTTGAGTACTCGCACATCTCTAGTTTGAACCCAGGTCAGCCGACACACTGTGTTTTAGAGATCATTGTCACCTTGCTAACACCGGACATTAGGCAGTATCTGAGAAGGGCAACAAGGGCAAGTGTCGAACAGTTTATATGCAAAGCGTGTTTGTATGAACAGAACGTGTAGGCGGGACAAGCATACCAATCCATGAGATTGAACTTTCGTACGTCAACACCTACAGTGCTGCCAGATGTTACATGACCGCCGCCAATGTTTACACCTATGAGGCAGAACCACGGACACAGAAACTTTCATCATAACAACAGGGGAAATAGTTACCAGGGCAACAGATTGGAAAACTAAGTCGGGAGGTTGGCGAAACTGCACCTGCAATAATCTCACCACCAGGTTGTATCAATCCGCCTAATGAAGGTGCAAAAGTGTTCCAAGTAACTGACAGTATCGTAAAATGATAAGAATTTGAGGGAAAAGATGTCATGGCTGTTATTGACACTACCGCCAGTCACAATTTTGTATGCGAAGAACTGATACAAGCTATAACAACTAGAGTGCCGCTGCGAGGGTTACAATTTGCTACAACACACCTACAGGGGGAAGCAAAAAGTGTTATGCACGTAACTGTAGGAATCAGGGAACTGCGTACCAAGTGCGATGTTTACATTGTGCCGGACTTGTGCGGAGAAGTGATTTGGGGACTACCATGGCTTGTTGACAATCACGTCGTGATAGAACAACACCTGAATCGTCTGCATGTGGGGACACATGGCCAATGGACTGTTTACGACGTGGGAGCAACACCACCAACAACAATTGCTGTGCCACTTGCTGACTTCGAGCACAAGGTGCCCGCTACACATCAGCAACATCTGCTGGACCAGTATGCCAGTGTGTTCCCCACTGAGGGGAAGCTGCAGCACACCGATGTCAGGGAACATGCCATCATCACAACGCACCAGGACCAGGTGTACTCCAGGCCACGAGACCCAGGTATTTTCTTTTGCTGCATCATCAACCAGCAGGTATGTGAGATGCTCAATGATAATGTTATTGAACCTACACAGATTGTCTATAATTCAGGTATCACCCTTGCTCCAAAAAAAGATGGTGAATGGCGATTCTGTGTTGATTTTTGCCCCCTCAATAAAATTACAGTAAACATGCCGCAACCAATCATAAACATGAAAGACACATTGTCAACATTAGGACCAACTTCAGTATTCACATTTCTTGATTTAAAATATGGTTATTGGCAAGTACCTATCCGCCCTCAAGACAGACAAAAAAAAGCATTTACTACCCCAGATGGACGTAAGTTCCAATTCGTTGCTATGCCTTTTGGTTTAAAGTGTGCCCCTGCAACGTTTCAGAACTTAATGGTTAATGTATTGGATGGATTTATTGGAGACTTTGCGATGGCATATTTGGATGATGTACTTGTTTGGTCTGACAGCTGGGAAGAGCACTTGCACCATTTGAACCTTGTGTTTGAACAGCTCGAACGTAACAAAATTATGTGCAAAGTGGAAAAGTGTAAGTTGGGTATGAGTAGAATGTAGTTTCTAAGACATTATGTAACAGCAAATGGACACAAACCAGAACAACACATACGGGACTTTCAAAACAAACCCACACCCAGATCACATAAACAGGTCAGGAAAATTTTTGTTCTCGATAATTGGTTGACGGACTTTGCGCCAAACTTTTCCATAGTCACTGCACCATTAAATGCTTTGTTATATGAGAAACGTAAATTTGTCTTTACACATCAAGCTGATCAAGTGTTTAAAGACATCTAACTTGCATTTCAGAACTGTAATCCACTGTTTAGATTCAACCCAGTACTGCCCATTGTAGTGGAAACGGATGCCAGTCAAGAAGGCATTGGGGCCGTGTTGTATCAGGAGGGAACACATGGGGAAAAACATATAATCAGTTACCACAGTGCAAAGTTCGGGGATGCGGAATGTAAATATCACATTAATGAACAGGAATGTTTGGCCATTGTGCATGCATTGCGGAAGTACCGCCGTACTTGCTAGGAAGGCAGTTTACGCTCAAAACTGACAACTGATGTCTTGTATGGTTAAAGGGCATTCATAAAGGGAAGAGCAAAATTGCCCGCTGGGCGTTGTTACTGCAGGAATACCATTTCAAGGTAGAACACGTGACGGGAAAAACCAACAAGCTCGTGGATGCCTTGTCCTGGAATCCTTATCCAGATATAATGTTAACTGGCCATGCGGAGTGAGAAGAAGTGCTACCACCTTGATGTGCGGTACCAATTTCAGAAACACAAACCCTTGTTGTACAAAGCATTGTTGCCACATCACCTGGCGAACGTGTTTCTGTGAATGTATTGGACGTGTTAAGAGAGGTGCACACTGCATAAGAAAATTCACCAGATGCTGCGCAATGATGGCAACACTATGCCACATGGTACACAGAGCACTGGAGAGTAGTGGACAGGGAAATACAAACCAAATTACCTGATAATTGTGCGCGATGGTAGATGTATGTGCCGAAAGAGAAACGGGAACTTGTATTACAGTTTGCACACGACAGTTTGGAGCATGGACACTCGGGATCCGAGCAAACACAAAAAAAGTGCACAAATTCTTTCACTAGCCAGGGATTCAGGGAGAATGTCAGAAAACATGTACAGAGCTGTATCACATGTAACACCTGGAAGCCATGGAGAGCAGACTGCGACGCTCCACAACAGTCAAGGCTGCCAACCGAGCAATTCAAAACAGTAGCCACCGACATCATGTGCCTATACCTGCATACAAAAACTGATAAAAGATTTCTTGTTGTTGCCACAGATTTGTTTACCTGTTGGACAGAGGCATTCCCAGTTAGTAACGTCCGTGCACACACAGTTGCACAAGTAATGCATAATGAGTTTTTTCCGAGATAGTGACACACCGAATATTTGTTGACGGACAATGGTACACAATTTGTAGGGCGAAAGTGGAGAGAATACTGTACCAGGTGGGGAACAGAAGACTGTACCACCCCAGCATACCATCCCAGGGCTAACCCAACAGAGAGACGGAATCAAGATGTAAAAATCCAATTACGTATCCGGTTAGGAGAAGATCACACTAGGTGGGCCGAATTGATCCCGGAGGTAATGTTTTGCCTAAGAAATAGAGTAAATGCCGCAACCGGGAAGACACCTGCCAAGATGGTACAAGGTCACAAACTTCGTGCCCGGAGCACCACGCGAAAATCCGCCCAGACCACCTGAACAGATTGTCGAACACCAGGCGCAAATACATGAGGAAGCCAGGGCGAATCAAATCAGCTACTGTAATGTGGGTACCGGAGAGCAAGAGGCCGCCACCCGAACTTGTACCCGGAATGTATGTGTACGTAAGAGAAAATCCGCTATTAGCCAGGGTGAAAAAGTACTGTGCTGGACTGGCACCTAGATGGACAGGACCAGTGAGAAAAGATGGGGAATTCCACGTAGTTTGTGAAGTTGGGACCAAGAAGTGTCATGAAACGGAACCGTGACGACCTGCGTATAGCGCAACCACCTGTAGGGAAGAGAGGCAAGGAGACGACATTACGCCCAGTACCTCAGCGAGCTCGGAGTATTTTAACAGGGAGTTCACAGGGAATGTCAACACGTACACAGAAAACAACAACACTGACACGGGAACACCCAGCAAGGCAATGAACTGTCATTTAGGGGTTTTGTACCGACAGAACACTTAACACCAAGTAGTGAGAAGGTAGAAGCAAGTAGTAGGGAAACATAATTTCTGGGTTTTCCTGTCAACACCTGTAACCACACATCCAATCAAAGTGACTTTAAGGGGTTTTTAAGTGTAAAAGAAGAGAGTGGTAACCAACATGCACACGTAAATTTAAAAACAACCAGTGCCAGTGAGTTGAGTTATAAGGGGTTTCCCCAAGGCACTAGTGAATCTGGTTGTAACAGAAGTGTAAATGTCAATTTAGAAACCACATGTGAAGGTGAGACCCCTTTCAGAGGCTTTCCAGATCCTGCAGGGGAGAGCATAGTAGCGCAAGAGGGTTTGAAAGGGTTCGGGAAAACTAGTAGGGCAGTGAGTGTGACGTCGAGTGTCAACAAGTTGCAACACAGCACTCGCAAGAGACGAGCCAAGTCATCACCACACACCCACATTATTGTTCCTGCCTACACCCCCGCCCCCTGCAAATGCCGAAGAAACGACGAACTCTGAGGCCATGTTTTCTTTGCCCTCAATTGGCACCCATGACGGCGTTCACCACGCACATGTCCATGCATGTATACAAAGAGGCCAATATTTTTTAACTCTGACAACAATAATATTTTGCAGTGTAAAACGTGTTTTGTATTTGTATTTGCAGGGTTTAATACGTCTAGAAATATTTTAGAGTATTTGTTATTGTGAATATTTTTGGTTATGAACTTCAAAGTGCCCACTGATATTCCGGCATGAATGCCATATTAAAAAAACACTGAATTAATATGAAAAATACATACAAAAATTATAAAAATGTAAAACATATTTAATTAATTTTTGTACCACTTTTATTTTTCGAAGTATAGATATTCTACTCTGCGTACATAGCACTTCCGCTTATGTGAACCCCGTAGGCGACCATGGTAGGTCCGTACGATGCTTGCTTCTGGGCAGCTGCTGTAGAGACCTGGCGAGGTAAGACACTGTCATGTGTGCACTACAACTTTTGTTCACTGATGCAGGTTTCCATAGACAATTTAAGTTTACCGGTCAACATTTACTTGCATACGTTTCGCAAGACAATTCCCCAGAATAATGCTTCCACTTAAATAATTTACTTCGCTCTTGTGGTATTTTTCAAACTTAATTGAGGAGAGAGGAGAAAGATGTCGGAGAGGTCACACGACCCGCGCAACTTGAATCAGGCGCCATCCACCTATGTTAGTGGCATTCCAGTGTAATTTCTGTATTATTGCTACGCACAATTTTAAGGGCTTTGTTTTTACGTATGTATTTTAAGGGTATTTTCATGTTTGAATATTTAACGTAAATTTCATGTACAACCACGTGCCAAGTCTATATCTGCACCATCCATGCAGTTTGAAAGTTTATTTGTGTAAAATCATGTGTGCTATAATTTATTTCAGGGTTCTATGTATGTTACATTCAGGGTTCAATGTATTTTTTGTGTAATTAATGTATTTTGTACTTGACCACGCTGGCATGTTAATCTTAGATATTACCGCCATAAGGCCTGCTACATGCTTGGAATCGCTTAAATAGTAAAGAGGATAATTTTCTCTCTCAGAATAACATTTTGCTCAACATAATTTGCCGTTTTCAAGAAGAAATATTGCAATTTCATCTGCACCACGTGGTCCGCTACGAACATTATCCAGCGGCATCCACTCCACCTAAGCTGGTTTTCACACGTGTGTGTTTATTGTGAATACTCACCTCGTGCCCCATCATCTTTTAAGGGTCTTTATGTATTTTGTGTAATTTTGCAATTTGTGTATGGTGCCATTACTTCCATCATAGCAGGCTCTGTGTATAGGCCATCACCACACTACCCACATACTGGCGGGTGAGTCCAGACGAGTTTGCGTTAGTGATGCCAAGTAGTCACACGTGTAAAAATGTTTTTATCAAGTGTTTCATTTCTAATTCACTGTGTCCTGTCTTCAGGGAAAAACTGTCAATCCACCTTAGCGGCTGTCTGCCCTCTTCCTTTGTGAAGGCTGCGCTTTCACGCACCTCGGTGAGATCATCCATCTAGGCGTGCACTTGATTAATTGCGCCTGGGGAGCACCCAAGCGGAATTGGCTAGTCATGACCAAGAGTATCATAATTTCATTAGCACGTTCATCTGTACGAGCAATAATAATAATAGAAGCAAGTCTACAGTGAACTTATCTTCTTTTATTCAGTAGTGACAGTGTCCTAGCCACATGTATTTTATCAAGTGTTTATTTCAAAGTGATGTTTAGTAAAAGTTTAGTATTGCCTACGTGTTTGTAAGTACGCACGGGTGAGACCGACACACATTACCCACAGCATCCCTGAGAACCCTGAGTCTCAATAGTGCAGTGATTGGGAATCACTGCTGGTACCCATATTACCAATAAGTATTTGTGTCATTGTTCGTCTCGTGTCTCACCCGACTGCGTCAATTTCAGAGACACTCTCCTAGGACTCAAATTGCAAATATTAATTAATACCCACACAACCAAACCCTCCTATAATAGCTTAGGAACTTCCGTGCAGTATCAGCACCACTTCACCGCAACCAATGTCGTCCACCGCACCACTGCCAAATGCCTCATCGAGCCAGCAGGCGAGAAGGAATGTGCAGCTACCTCGCTATTAACAGGTAAAATCTCGGAAACTTGAGACGTTAGATTTTGTGCCTGTATGCAATCCCACTTGGCTCACACTTTACACAGAAGTTTTGCCTAAGCATTGCTAAAATTTCAGGTTATGCTCATCGTGACACTGGCCTCACAAATGTTGAAGTCCGTCGCTCTAACCAAAACTAGATTACCCTACCACAGAACTGTGAACATTAAGTTAGTAGCAGTCCCTAGTTCCCAGGCCCAGAAGGACACTGCCAAGTTCCCTAATCAGTGATTATTCCCAACATGGAAAACCCCACCTTAACTGGTGCTTAACAAATAAGGGGTTGTGTTTGACCTCTGACAGGGCTAGGGTTTCTGCTGTCTTTATACACCCCTTTCATAGGATGAGCTAGGGTTGAGAGGTTACATTCCATATCCACCCCCCGCTCCACCGAGTCAGTAGTGCCTAGTGCCCCGGATGAGATAACTAGAGATACCGACATGAGGAGTATTAGAATAACACACCCAGCAGCCGTGCTTCACTATATTGGACGGCCACCCTTTCTATGAATCCTGGTGTGTAGAACAGTAGAGCCCCAACACTAGGTACTCATCCGCTTGGGGCTGGACTATCAGTCTGGGTTTTGCTCATTCCAACGTGCTTCTGGTGCCAGAGGGAGTATATTTTTAGGTCTGAGGGCCTGACCTTTTGGGGAACTCACCCACATATCGTGTTCGTTGGCCAGTGTGAAACCTGATGCTCAATATCCACTGCGCTACTGGTGCTATATGCTGGGATAAAGGGGCAGCCCTTGGTCTGTCGATTATGGTCCGTGTAAGTACACCTAAGTAGGAACGAACATCATCTCTTCCACGTTCCGTGGGACTGGTATTAGAGAGACTATTCCTCATGCCCTACTCCCATCGAAGTGGTATTTGTAAGAAGGTAAAATAGACTGTAACTATCTCTAAATACCAACAAGAGTTTAGCTACAACCCCATGGTCTTTGATAACCTAAGTCCATGAGAGAGAGCTCAAGTAATCCACCATCTAGAGAAGCCAACCACATCAGCCCCCATACCAAAACTATTAACACCTTCAGTTAAGCTCATAGGAGTTACTCACCCCCTGTTGCTAGCCTACTTAAGTGGGGAAGAAGTCTTATATGGTACAGCCAACCTGTGGATTAGGGGATTTCAGCTCACAGAGTCAACCCAGATGACCACCAGCGCCGACGACCAGCTGACCACCTGAGCACCAGGTCCCGATGCCAGTCCCAGTTCATTACCTCCAGAGGTCCAGTAGCCTGCACAGTCCACCTGTCACCCAGGTATACAGGTGAGAGTGGTTCCACTTAAACATAAAATTGTGCTTGCCGTCTTCAAGTTTGTTCCCAGCCGGAAAGCCACGCAGCCAGTTCTCTACAATAGTCAGGCTTCTGTTCCGGCTAAAATTAGAGTTCTAACTCACTCCGGTGTGTCTGCCCTCACGCCATTCAACACACTTGGGCCATGACATGCCTCCTTTGCCAATTAGACGTCACGCGTCAAATATAAAAATAAAAATTGCAATGTTACAATCTATTTAAAAGAAATACTTCCCAAAATTATGGGGGCAGCAAATTCTAAACAGCATTTATTTATAACATTTTAATGTTAACATTAAAAATTATCATTAAAAAATTGGACTCTTACCTCTGTCATTCAGCCAGCAAGCAACTTTGTAGTAAGCTTCATCAAGTATTGTTATCACTACAGCCAACAGAATTTTTGGCAGGTACGTAAGATGGAAAGGATAGTCCTTTTCTGCAATTTGTCTATCCCACCAAGCCTGGACAAGAACATTTCAAATATATTGCTTAAACAATATTGCCAATTTAAATGCTTTGCTACTCAATGTTTCACACAACATGCCCAACAGATAGAGCAGACACTGAAACATATCTACACAGTACTGCAAGTATGTACCTTTATGTTTGTTAGCAAAATACATCAAGAAAACATTCCATAGCCAGTCTTGCTTGAAGGTTTGGTTTGCCCCTATACCTTTCTAATTTCCCAAATGTATAACAGTGAAAAGAAAAGAATTAACAAAATTTAAAAAAAAATTGAATTTTTAACCCCACATTTAAATTTTCCAAATATTTTATGTCATTCACATTCTGGAGACGCCTCATTGAGGGGCCCTGTCTGGTTGGAAGTATTCTGTGTGTCCAAGGTCTAGAAGCGTAGCAGCACTACAGGCTGAAGCCCCAACGGCATCGTCATTTACCCACTCTAGCCTCGCCATAGCCACGACCCCCTTGTAAGAAGAGCCATTATGCCGCACACGCCACAGCATGCCTTGAAGCCCAGGGTTGGATTGCCCAGCTGATACCTCCTGCTGCACCGCAACCCGCTTTGCAACATGCCGCCACTCTCTTACCCCTCCTCTATGAGAGTGAGGGAAGTAGCTACCAGCTTCTGCCACCTTCGGCCATCTCCGTCGCTCTCTCTCTGCCTCTCTCTTCGATCTCTCTCTACTGCTACATCCACACCCCTGCGCTGGCCCTGTGTGCCGTGTATAATTAGGGCTCATAGTCCTCAGTTCGAGGCTGTCTCGCGCCAATTTGGTAGCACGCCGTTACTTTGCCTAAGCGCCCACCAACGTCATATCAATCTTCACAGAACGTCACTCTGTCCTAGAGTCAACCGACTTCTTCAAGTAGTCACTGCCATTCACAGCACTGTCGAGAGTCTTTCTCTGCATGAAACTGCCAGCACGCTGAAACCTGATGCACTTCCAGCTACCTTGTAGCTCCCCCGCATTTGACTCAAGTTCAAGTACCACTGACTTGGGGTCCCCCCCCCCCCCCCATGCTGCAGCGTCTTCCAAGACTAGGTCACTTACCAGTTGGCAGCCTAGGATTGGCCCTTCAGACCCTAGTCAGGGTACATGCTGGTTTATGTGTGTTTAATAAGCAATCAATAAACAGGCATAATTCAACTAGGTTACATCACTCCCAGCACTCTAACTCTTCTTTACCTTCCTCTCTATCTCCTGTTTCATCCCCAAACCTAATAGCACTCTTGCAGGAAGAGTCACGAGCCGGAACCTCGTTCCCTACCTCAACCTTTCAAAATTGTCTCGAAGTGGAGCTTGGGAAGCCCACCTTCCTGGGCAACCCAAGAGCAGTTGTCATTTTGGACTATTGCCCCTTCAATACATGCCTGGGTTCAACAGCGACATTTCGCTCACCAGGTTACTTGGTGGAGAACGATAGACCAACTCCTGACAAGGAACCCCGTTTCTACGGGATGCTTGGGTTTGCCAGTGACGTCCCGCTCGCCAAACCACTAGACTAAAGGCTGGTAGTACAGGCCACCTACCCCTTTTTGGACACCCATTATCTTCCTATATGAACTATCACCCCCCCCCCCCCCCTTTTATGACTCACCATAGGGCTGAGCAGGGTACAGCAGCCAAGCAGGGGCTACCTCTGGCTGCAGCCCTGGAGAGTAGAGATTGAGGTGCCAGCCAGATACACACCTGGAAGGAGGAGGATGTTGCTCGCCACAGAGGGTCCGCTACCAGTTTATCCAAGCCATCGGAGAGCCTCTTTGGCATGTGCCCAGCGCCATGTCCCCACTTCCACCGACACCACCAAAGACGTTGACTTCCTTCACACAGCCAACCAGCACCGACAAAGTAGTCAGATGACTGAGCATCACATCAGGTTACACTCCTATGTGTGTTCCAACGTGACTAGCTCTAATCAGCGCACCTCCCAAGGTCCAGGGCCGGGTTATTGAAGTGGCCAAACCCTACATTACACACCCCAAGAACAACCCCGTAAGCGAGGCTATGAATGCTTCTCAGCTGCCGAAGGGAAGGGGGGTGAGGGGGGGGGGGGCAACCTTGTCACCACCCACCAGCAGATGAACCCAGTAAGTGTGCGCGTCAAGCCAGTCGAGGTATGCACACTGAATGTATAATTGCTAGAGCCATGATTATATCACGTACACAAAATAACATGACATAATGCAAAACTTGGTGACAAAAACCCCAAAAAGTGAAATTAAGCCATAAAATTGTTAAAATGCAAAATTACTTCAACAAAGTCATAAAATAATGGAACTGTACGTTTCTAAGTCCAATACGGATGGTTTTTTATAAGATTTAAATGTAAGAAAGAACAATACCAATGTATTTTTAAAGTATCTTAATTATTTGAGTTGCTGGAATGTGGAATCACGGGCATGAGATTGGGGGTTATAAAGAAGGTAAATATAAATGGCAAAATACCTAAATATGGAATTTGGAAACACTGCAGTAAAAATTCCCACACTTTGTGTCTCATGTTCTGTTAGTTTCATTTGGCATTTGTATATATTCTCCCACTTTTCAAAAATTTGCTACATAAAATAAATGCAGCCAACAAATGGAAAGAAGTGGTTCTTTCCATTTGTTTACATGCGCACACTTATTGTTCAAATCAATCCATGCGTGGGTACGGAAATATGGGAAACAAAAAAGGCGGATGGAAAAAGAAACAACTTTTTACAAAACAGTCTTAAAACACAATGACAAGAATATTTTACTGTACCTACTCTGATTTAAATGTCGCCAAGTAAATTTCACAGTTGATAGTCTGTGCATTTAAGTACAAGTCAAAATTAAATGTGACACGCATCAGAGTTTTGAAAAAGTTACCACTACAAATATCAGTGCGTAATAGTGGATCCCTTCATGATGTCATGTGTCCTGCAAAGTCTATTTCCTTTAGGCGTGCCCTTGCTCAACTCAGAGTCACTGCGGCAGGGATTTCTAACAAATTTTAACCAATTTTATTTTGGGGTTTGATTGCAGGTATATTGTGAAGAACTATAAACCAATGTAACTGCCAGTAACTTTACTGTGCGGGCTACTTCAGGACAATGCCTAAAAATAAACCTATCATTGCTGCACATGCAGAAAAATTCAAAAGTGAAGGGCTTTTTGTGGTAGTTGTGATTTTCTGCTGAACTGTTTTGTAAGTGGCCTATGTGTATTTTTTATATTCTTATGTGTAAATATAGCATGTTAAAATTAAAACAATAAAAACCTGTTATCTCTTTTAAAAAAATTTTTGTTTTAAATTGCAAAAAACCTTTTTGTAACAATAAAGATGAAATATTGAATTTTTTATAACGAAATACACAAAAAAGTAAATCCACAAAATCATTCAGTCTTTCTCTCTTTGACTTGCCCCACAGCCTTCATAGGACTTTCAGAGGTTGTAATACCAAAGATAAAGGGTATGCTTCATATTCCTGTTGTATGTTAAGTAGCATATACCTTAATTTTGATACAGAAAATGGTATAGCATTAGATCATTTCAACTTAAAAAAAATTCACATTATAAATGAGGAGGGGGGAGGGGTAAAGGAAACTACCATCACTCAATAGTTAATAGTTTTGAAATGACAACTGTATGGCTGAAACTCTGCTCTTCGAGGCCTCGGAAAACAGCAGCCTTAGCTCATGTTCCTTGATGAGATTTATTTACAACAAACACTTAATTCATTAATATTTAACATTTAAATAAAATTATCTGTATTTCATTATTTATTTTAAGATATATAGAGAGTGATGCCATGTGAGGTGCGAGGAGGGAGGAAGAGATACAAACCTGAAGCCTGAGGTTGGAGATCATGACAGCGAAGACAACGAACAGGCAGGACACTATGACAGGCACACTGACTAGGTAGCGGAACAAACTCCTCTTCCACGCAGGGTATGTGGGCTCCAGGCGACCCGTCACCGCACTCACTTCCAGGGTGCCCTGCCGCAACAAGTATCAATCTAGCACCACCGTGGTATGTACAATAATGCTCTCACTTCTCACAAACACACAGTCAAGATACCTCCATCTTATGACCTTGGCATTTCAAAAACTGTTACATTTTAAAACAAAATATTTACAGTGGACTCATGATGTACCAAAAATGCATGTACCAATAAAGCGTATCCATTGTTAATTTTCTGTGGCCCCAGCGAAATTCCTATATAAATAATGATACAATTACCTGCTTTTATCTTTTATCAGAGATGTATCATTGATCAAAGTATCTTTTGGTCCCGTCACTGAAGATTTCCTGCAACGATTGTTTCTAAGGTGGTTTTTTTATGCAAACGACTAATAACTGGGTGTGAAATACGTTAATCACAGCTCCGCAATACTATTCTCCAGTTCAGCTGATGGTGTTAGCAACTCAATGGGCGAGTCTTGAATGCTCCCTCTCCTTACATCCTTGTGGCCTCCCGCAGTGTACCAACTGGTTTGGAAGGAGAGGGGAGATTGTTTCACTCCTGTCGCCGCTAGGCTTCCCCTTTTCCATCTCATCCGCCATAAACACACCAGCTGGTCATTAACATCTCCCCATGGTGTGCAAGTGACATTCAAATTTCAGTATCATATTATGTATTTCCATTTTCAGAGTGTTTTAAAGTTTGATGATGGATTGGATTTGTTGTCACAATTACAATCAATTATATATGGTAATTAGCAATGTTATATTCTGATGCGTGACGGGCTCAAGAACAATATGGCTACATCTCGGTCAGGACTAGTTTTGGTGTGCAGGTCAGACACACACGGGGTTTATGGCTGTACTATCTCAATGGCAGGATGGGGCCCGACCAGTATACAGGGTAGGGCGCGTGGCCTGGCAGCTGGGCACAGTCAACTACTGGTTGTGCAATCCATCGGACATTGTTACCTGCACTGGAGGTGTTCCGGCTGCACTACTGCCCCAGTCATGGTAGTTGGTATTGGCTGTGGGTGCTCCTGGAGCCAGGTGTCCTGAAGGCGCTGCAGTGGCTGGTGGCCTTGGTAAAGACCTTGGTCAGTCTGGTACTCCAGTTGCCTTGAACCATGGGCAGGCGAAGCCGAGTGCAACCTCTTCCCCTTGGCGGTGGCTGCTACTACTGGGTGAAGTGTTCCAGGCATCTTCTTCCGGGGTGAAAATTGAGAAGGGGAGGGAGCTGGGAGGTGAGGCTTCTCTAGCCGGTTGGCGGCATGAGCCCAGTCCCGGGGGTTATCGTGGCAAAGTGCCTTAGTGGTTGGGGTACAGCCCCAGATAGTATTGTAGGAAGCCGTGGCCTTTCTCTCCTACAAACTCTTCCCACCCCTTTTGGTATAAAGCATGGAGGGTTCTACTAACTGCCTCACAAGAGGGGAGCAGGCGACGAGTAGTCCTTAGTTAGAAGTGTTCTGCCACAGCCGCAGCCGAGCCGGCGCAGAGCTGTATTCTGACCCCAACCGGCAACACAAACGACGCGGTGGTTGGAGGGCGAGTTTTCTCCGAGTCGTCCGACAACAACTGTGGGTGTAGGCCAAAAGGCAGTCAGGCCTCCAGGACCAATGAAAAAATTCCTCTGGAAACACAATGGTGCGGTGGATGGAGTACAAATTGGCCTGGTTGACTGGCCTCCTTTGGGTAGTTTTTCTAATGGTTGTGGCTCTGCCTTTCTGTACACCAAGGTGCACTGTACGGGTGGACGTTGAGTGTGTGTATTTCGCCAATGTACGAGTCCTGAAGGAGGCTCAGTCCTACACTAGAAGCAGTAAAATCAGGTGGTTAAAGCCCATTCTCCCGCTCCACTCTGGTAGGCGTAGTGTTCACAGGGAATCACACAGTCACCTAAGGAAAGGAAAGTCAAAGTCATAGAGAATACACGTTTTATTCCTGAGAGGAATAGACACTGTCACCTGTACTACCTTTGAGCTGACAGGAAGTGTAAACTATGCAATATACCAGGTGAAGGGTACCTGGTTCTCGCTGGGTATGGCAGATTCGACTAGGTAGCTGTTAACTTTCGCTATCTGCTCTGATTCCATGTCCTAAAGGGACTTAAGGGGCCCACTTCCTGAAGGGAGGTGAGGGTTGCCGTTACCAGGGGTAAGTGGCAAGGGGGGTTGACGACTTCTTCAAGGTCTGCAGGGAGAGACCCTCTGGAAGGTCTGGTCGTCATCTGTGTTAGTGTTGAAGAGATTCGGAGTAGTCTAGAAGACAAAGAGCGGTCAGAGAGCTCCAGAACACCCGGTGGTGGAGCGAGCTGCCAAAGCTGTGTGGCTCTCAGAAGAGCAGTTGAACAACTGGAGATTTTGGCACGCGCACAGGTATAAGTAGCTGCCGGCCTACCCTCGCCTGGGCTGCATGGGAGTGGTCAGTCGTTCGCTCGTGATCAGAACCAAGGGTTGTCTGCTGCGGCATCTGCTGGTGGCTTCACAAGTGTCACAGTTTCTTCATTGTCGTAAGATAATACATTCAACCGTTGTCAGCCAAATGACTTTCGGCAAGTGACCATTTCACTCGCACCAACAAACGCCTGAGACAACCTTGTGTTTTCATTTCGAACATTTTTCTAATCTATTAAATTTATTTTCCGTCGGTGCAAGGAGTCGTTCGGGCGCCGGGAGAGAAATGTATTGATTCTCTCCCGTCTTCATAATTATCAAGTCTCGAAGTGCGAAGTTTTGTTTTGTGAAGGCGGCCATTCTGTCTCTTGAACTTTTTCCTTTGACTACAGCAATTGTCAATTATTTTTGTTTGCAGATGTTTTGAAGAGACGGCAATAAACTTTCTAGTGAACAGTATAATCATCTTTTATTTAATTTCTGGTTTTATTCAACAAACTTTGCAACCTTTTATTAATTCAGAGAGTCTCACAAGTTTTCATTGAGCTAGTCCAAGCTAGTGTTTGCTGCGAACTCCGAGTTTTCGTACAGCTCAGAACCACAATTGTCGCCCGACGTGTTGGTGTGGCCTTCTACACGTGCCCTGAGAAGTGAAGATTGCCGGCAACATTCATCAATAATCATTCAAGCAGCCTAAACCCAGCAGTCACTGGTGCGCTGGTATCCATTCAGCTTTCGTTTTCCAATGTAAGTGTAATGGCAACAACAAGTGTTTCAGACAACTACAGAATCTGCCCGCAGCTTCCAGTCAACAGTTCCAGTTTATTTCCATACCGCCAGCATTATCCAGTCAACAAACAGCAGTGCAGTGCATTGAGGTAAATATAAACGTCTTCACAGAAGAAATGCAGTTAAAGTGAAGATTGTGAACTTCTTTTGTCTTTTTTTTGTGTTACTAATATTAATGTGATTTGTGTATGCATTGTAAATTTTTTGTGCAAGCCGATTGTGCGTTAATATAATACAGGTTAGAGATTTAAGTGGATCACAATGGAGAGTCGGGGGGGGAGGCACGAGTAGATGAAGAGAAGGACTTTCTGGATTTTGATAATAATAAACCAACTCAGGAAGCCGAAGTTAACGTGTTCAATATGGTAATGAGCCCTTCAGGTTCAAGTATTGAAAATATAAATGGTTCAGATCTTGAAAATATAAATGGGAAACCGGCGAGTTTCAAAATGAGTTTCATAAATTTAGGGCTGAGTAAAAAAACTAATTGCAAAAGTTAACAGGAAAAGTTACAGATCTTGGGGAAATATTAAACAAAAATTCAACTGTAAATAATGTTCGCAATACAGTTAATAATGAAGAGGCCTTTTTAGAAGATAATAATGTTGTAGTGTTATTAGATAATATTCCCAGTAGTGTAAATAATGATGAAAATTGTCAAAACAAAGTAAGCCTAGAACCTGTAGTGCAGAATTCTGAGGAGGTATCCCGTAGTCAAAGTAAAATTGAAAATTGCAGAAATAAAGTAGAGATTGTAAACCGAAACTGCCAGGCTGTAAATACAGATGTAACTGGAATTCTAGTAATACCACAAAAAATTTGAGGGGTTAATCCTCGAAAAACCCTCAGTGAGTTTAATTTTAGGTTAGGTTCAGCAGTAATTTTGCAACAACCAAGGGTTTATTCAAATATTTGTATATTTTGTGACACTGCTGAGACCACAACAGATGTATAATATTATTTTGAAAATGGGGGGTTGTGTAAAAGAAAATGTAATTGGGAATTTTCTAAACCTCACAGTAAGAATGTAGAAACAAGTGCAAAATGTGTCAAAGTGCCAAACTTGGTTAATGTTCATAAATTTTCCAGGAAAAGGACTGTAAGGAAAAATAAGACAAAGGAAGGTAAGGTTAGGGGAGTAAGGATAAATTGTAAGAGAAAAAAGAAATGTAGTTTAATGAGGGCAAGGTGTAAGGAAATTGTAAAGTACATGGTAAGAAAGTTTGTAAGAAAAAGAGTAAATTGAGCAAAGTGAGGATGATGAGGAAGAGAAAGAGGAAGAAACATAATAGAGTTTGTGACTCCAGCTAGCATAAGATGATTTAGTTATTTAATTAGTGTTCATGTACAAAAGATTATTTGTAATGTATTATCTTTGTACAACTTAATATGATTCAATTAGTGTTCATTCACACAAGGTCATTTTTAAAATGTATTTCTTTATATGATTAAAATTGAGGTTAGCCTATATTGACCGAAGTTAATACGAAAAAATTAAGAAACACAAAGTAATATGATCTAATATTCTGTTGAAGTTAAAATTGGTCAGGCTAGTGGAGCCTATTATGATAACTTTGATGCGTTCCACTTATACAACTAATCAACTACGATTACAACTCATCACCAAGAGCACCTATTTCTATTTCCACTACTACAGACGTGAAAACATGTTGCCTACCCTATATGCAACAGAAACTTATGAGCAAATTCTCTTTGCCTGGAGGATATGCAACCTGTGAGGCCCGCAGATCCCCTCTTCTCCGCACTGAAAGGCAACAAGCCGCCCAGACCTCCGGCAAGGCTGGAGTCTGACCAGAGTCTGACCAGAGTCTTCCCACCCCAACCAGGGCAGAAGGGAGTCACCCCCCCCCCCTGCAGCCAGCGTAGGCAGCCTACAAAGCTTCCACTATATGTCTGGACGCTGCCGGGCACGGGCAGTCATTCTTACGTATCCTCTCTCACGACATCCCGCACTGACTCAGTGTTGGAACCTCCGGAGATCTTGGGAACTTCAAGTACGCCCCCAAGGGCTACATACTATGTCTCGACAACCAACAAACATGAACATACATATTCAACTTCACTTTGTCTCCTCTAGTCACCTTTTACTTAGCAGTTTAACTTTAACTACTATGTATTTGTTTAGAACCAGGTCGCCTACACCTGGAATCGCAGTTACCTTCATCCCTCTACAGTTTGGTAGGAGGTAGCAAGGGTCACGTGTTTATTCAATATTCAATAAACACTCATTGTTCTCTACCTTTTTGTTTACATTTCCAGGATATATGTTAGGTTGGAGACAGAATACGCCGTGCACTGCCGACAGGAACCGAGAGATTTGTTAAAACCAAGTTAGCCTGACTGTGGAATCCTTTCAGGTGTCTGCACGACAGAAGACACATATATTAGAATGCTACCTGTTTCTTCCCGATCGCACATTAGCACTAAGTCAGTGCTCGTGGGGGAGAAACATCGATGCCAAAACGATCCCTTAACACCGGGAGCAGTGACAGACTCAGGTTATATTTCACCATTCACACTAAGTCAGTGCACGGTGACCGTAGCCCCAAGTTAGAGGCTTGGTGGTCCCGCGGCTCCACATTCCTGATCAGCCTGCATACTGTGGGGGATCAGTGGGGACTCTTATTGAGCTTGTGCAGGCAAGTCACTATTGGGATACACTGTCAAACCTTCTTGTCTAAGTGCATTACGTAAGCTGCCGAACAGTTTACCCTATGCCTTACGAGAAGAGGAGTGATAGAAAATGTAGGGAACAATACCTGGCTCACACTGCTCTCAAACCGTGGAACGCACTACCACGTCCTACTTAGGAGAGGCAGGTGGAATGGAACCACACCACCGAACTTAAGATGTCAGGCAGTCGCGCCTGCTCCGGTTCTGGTAATTGACTTCCCACCTTGTATCCGCATACATCCCACGTGTCACCCTGTGGTGATGTATTCTGCATTACAGAGTTGGTGCTGTAGCTAATAAATCATACCACATCTGAAGTAACTACAGTGGAACCCTGTTACAATATTTCTCAAGGGGCCTACGAAATGTCAGCCTTGTACAAGGGAAAACTTTATAAGAGAGCAATTTTGTATTGAAAAACATGTTTGTGGGCCAAGAGAAGACAGCTTAATAAGCAGCTTAATGTTATAACAGGGTTTCACTGTATAACTGTGCAACACAAAATCTCATTTATAAGCTATAGTGCCAATACTTTAATGTGGAATACATTGGCTTCACCACCAACAGCTATAACTGGAGATTTTCAATTTTCCCGCTGCACCCTACTTCGTCACCTTGCCGCTAGGTTTACTACCAACAGCACCCTTCCACCATATTGAAGTGCCTACAACTCACCACATGATGAAGCTGGCAAGGTCAACGAAATGTTGCAATTGGGCAACCATGTGAACATGTGTGTGTGTACACATGTGCATGTGCACATGTGTGTACACCTGGGCAACGCGTAACCTAAGGAGGCTGTCTGACCTGAGGTGATTCTGACTTGTGTGAGTTAGAATGAGGCTGGCTTGTGATCAGATGCTTACCGAGTTGTATAGTTACTATGGTTGGCTCTGCTATTTGCATTCCCCACCAGTGTGGGTTGGCGATCCCGTGGGATTTGTCTTGTCCACTCAAGTATGCTGAGAACATGGGGTGTGTTTCCTCTCTGAGGCGGACGGGTGCTGCAAACAGATATGTAGGAATCTCCGGTGAGGTTGGTCTCTGCAGGTGACAAAACACTTGGGCCCGCTCCCTCGGTGGAAGGTGCGTGAGTGCGGCAAGAACGGGGTTAAGAACCAACAGAAGCTGGGGAGCAGCGTGTACCTGCTTATCAACCCTCTCTTGGACACCACTCTGACGGGAGAAGGAAATGAGAACAGACTCACTACGATCAAGCTTGCAGAAGCGGGATCAGGTGTAAATGTTGCCTTATACAGGCGTAGAACCACGTACCGTGTCTGTCAACAGAGTGTGGAATCCCTATCCCAGTGCTCGGCACAAGAAGCGCAGTGAACACTGAGAGTCAGGTCTCACTGGCGGATAGTCCCAGCACGTGGGTGAGTGTCTCAGGAGGACCAGTCTTCCCAACTCAGGGAATATCCCTTCCGGTGTAAGGAGCACGATTGAGGTGGTAAGCACTGAGCCGACAAGCTGACCTCAATAAAGTGAGCACCTAGTGTGGGGCTATACCGTTCCATACACCATGGTGCATTGATAGGGTGGCCATCCAGAATGTATGTTGGTACTCTACTGGTGTATTGTGGTAATGAGTAAATTACCCAGTCACCTGCTGTCCCTCAGATGGACCAGATATCTACAGGGAGAGGAATTAAACTACAGGAAAGATACCGTTGAGTTGGTTAAAATATCTGTTTATTTCTGTAACAGAAATAAACAGGGTGATGTCGCACTATCTCAACATCAGTAAGAGCTTACGGAAACTTTAACCTACGTGAGACATGTGAAAATACCTGTTCCTGGGCTAACAATGGCAGGGTAGATGAGCGTTATGATGCTAACTTAAACTGGACTACTCTACTACGTTGTCCTGAAGGGGCAGACAGTGTCTCATGTTTGATGATGTAGACTTTGATAGGAAGTCTTCAGCACAGAATGCAGTGAAGACAGGGACAGATGAAGGTTGGAGTCTCAGGCAAAGTATGCAGTGAAGATAAGGTAGTTGGAGATGATCCTCATCACAAGGAGTGCGGTAAGAACCAGGGAGCCAATGGTTCCATTGGCACAAGCATGCAGTGAAGGAACAGAAACGACTCATGTTTAAGGGCCGTGGCTTGCTATTTATACCATGGCTGGAGTTGTGGAGGGGGTAAGCATTGCATAGTACCTTTTGGCATGTAATGTCAGTGGCCGGCACTGGTTCCAAAAGCTTGACTCTGTGACCGTACTAGTGGTGCCATCTGGCGGCACGCTTGAGTACTTAAGATGATCTTCGAAGTATAGTCTCGGTGGCTCGGCCGATGAATAATACAATCTGCCATGGAACGTCCATCCTTTGCCTTGGGTAGACATTAAAATTCCTGACGTCTCGTGATGCGCGGCAACAATTAAAGTCTGTAGAATCGACCGGCAAAGTCATGCACACTGATGAGGCAAAGTCGATCGTTGTTGAAAAGGAGTCATGCGTCAACATATTATTGTGTTTATGAGTTAAACTTTATTCACTAATAATGTACTGCTATCATTATACTCTACATGAAGTTTAATAAGGTTAGTAGTTGTATTTTACTGAAATCCTGGGTATAATGGCCTTTTCTTGACAGTTCCTTGTAAAACAATAGATTGTGAGTCCACTGTAATACCTACACCTCACTTAAATATACATACAACACACAACTACAAAGTGTCTGTTCTAATATTAAAGAAATTAATTTTCCATTTATCTGTTAAAATTCTGACGATGATGGCATGACTAGTCTTTGAGACTATTAATTAGTCCCCAGTTGTGAACCAGGGATGCCACACTGCTGTAAGATAAAAATCTAACAGCTTTACAAAGGCTACGCAAGCAATGAGTGTGCACACATGACATGCAGGGACATGCTGATCACACTAAATTAATTACAGTAAAACTCTCTTAATAATTTTCAGAAACTGAAGGTTTTAGGCCTATTAACCGCAGAAACATCTTAAGGAGTCTAATTACTTTGATGTTTGTAGACCAGGAGCTAAATTATGTGAACTTGTTACGCAGGAAAACTTTAAATGGAACTACTACATAGAGCTTTATTTTAATGAGAATTTTTTGCCATATACCATATGTAGTATGTGAAAAACAAAATGGTTCGACATCCTGTAATTAAGTCTCCTCTTCATTTAGAAGGTACAGTGCACAGTACTCACCGAGAACAGGGGACGTGGCTCGACCAACAGTTCATCGCGTTGATCCAGTGTGCCCCAGCGATACGCCAGCTCTGCACTGTGCCTCTTCCACGCCTCCACATACACACTAGCCCAAAGCACGTTGAAGAAGGAGAAGAGCACGAAGCCCACGTCCTCCACTGCCTGGCCATGCCCACACAGGCCAACCTACACAATCACCAATTACTGCCTCAGCTTGTGTCTATGGGAGAAGCAGTGGCTGAGCGGTTAGCCTAATCGCCTCCAAAAAAGGCAAACCGGGTCCAATCCCCAGCTGGGTCACGCCCGGATTTTTGCATATGGGAATTGTGCTGGATGATGCCGCTGGTTAGCGGGTTTCCTTGGGGATCTCCCATTTCCCCTGCCCTTTCATTCCTGCACTGTTCCAACCTCACCTCAATCACCCTCAATGGCTCTCAAGACTTCGACAATAAGAGCCATTCAAATCTCTTCACTCACTCACTCACTTTATATATATATGGCATGCTGACAGGGTTGCACTTAATACATATACACACAAATAACACAGTTGTAAGGTTGGCTGACTGGTTTAAAGGCGTTCAAGAGGTTACAATTATTCTTTTAATTTTTAGCATATCACCATTTTAGTTGATTCTAAGAAATAGTCGGAAAAAGTTTGACAATGGAAGAAAATGATTTTTCACAAAAGGATGAAATGGGGTATAGGAATTTCCAATTAATAAATATATTTTTTGGTGCAAATATCAAAATGGTACAAAAGTAAAATGTAAGCTTACAGCTGAAAATAATTGCTCATGCAATTAGAATGTCATGAAGAATGTACCACAAAAATTTGTTACACAGCTCACGTGTATTTTAATTTTGACTTTTGAGGTACCAAATAAAACACAACATTTTCATTGTAAAATCAAAATTCTATTTCTATAAATATTTATAAGGGTAAATTTAAAGTCAAAATAGCATCAATTTAAACCCTTACTGCAGGTGAACCAACTGTTGGATTTCAAAGGCTCTGCAAGGTGCCAACCCTGTCACCAAAACTTCTGTTACAAAAAAATGTTATGAAATTTGAACTAATATAGGTTTTAAATCAAATTTATCACATTGATGTGTGCCGCTTATACCACTATTAAATATGATTACGACTCATCGCTCATCACGTCAAGTATTTCTTACTTCAACCCACGTGAGAGTTGATACCGCAAACCAATACATGGATGTTGCGCACCGCTTAAATCTACCAGGCGGCCGAATAAGATAGCATGGATCACTGCATTTATTGAGTCCTCAATAAATACAGCTTTTTCCTATAGCCACAAGTTTCTCATCTCTAGAGTAATATATACTTTGCCACCTAGGAATGATTCACACTGTGCACTGGCAACAGAAACCAGGTACATTTTAAATCCGAACTAGCTTTGACTGAAGACCCCCTTCTGGAGACCTCCCGTCTTGGAACACACCCTCTAGATGGCCGCATGTTGCTTCCTCACCCGAGTACCCAGGTGCTCGATGGAAAGAACAGAGGAGCCACAACCACTAGGAATACTTTCAACCAAGGAGAGACAGCAAGCCTAGGTTATATCCCTTACCAGAGCACCCAAGTGCTGGAGGAGGTATTGGCTTGGGTATTGCGGCCTGACCTTGGCTGAATATCACATCCAGTAGAAGCTGCGGTGGCCCATGCGGCTCAAAGTCTCTGATCTGCCCGCTATAGTTGGGGATCACCGAAGACACCGAGCTCGTGCTATCAAGCGGCTACTGGACAACACTATTACAGGAAATAGTTTCTCGTCCGTAGTGCACGACGTGTATTGTTCAGCAGCGAACCAAACTCTATGCCTTATAAGATAAGGCACGGCTGATGGCATAGGGAACAAAAGATAGCTCATCTAGCTACCAAGCAGCAGTTTACCTTAGCCCCTCCTACGAAGGAAAAACAGGCGGAACGGGACTGCGCCGCCTCACTAAGGTTACAAGCACTCTCAACTGCTCCTGTGGTACGCCTAGACTACCATCCTGTATAGTGTACAGAACGGAAGCTATGAACGGAATCGCCAATCCTAGGTTTTGGGGCCAAGAGTCAGCGGCCTGGAACCTGAAGTACGGTGCGAGCTGACCCAGTACAAACTAATCTACACCCGAGGACTGCAGCACCAGCTTCCCTCATCCGCCAACCCAACATTACCAACGAGCAGAAGATCTTAAGAATAAGTCAGGTATAGCTAACACCTCCTGTCAGCTACCGATACGCCGAACTTCCATTGGGATATCAACCCCAGACTTTGTGCCAACTCGTCAACCAACACGACCCAGCGAAATCTCTAGTCATAAACATTGTTAAACGGCGCACTTAGTCTAGCGCAATAAAACCACAACGATTGTGCCGAACAGTCAATAACCGGGCACGCGTCAAGTGATTTTCTGGTGCCCAACGTGGGGCATCAGACTATTAACTGTATGCAGTGAACTGCCGAACTAGACCAACCAGGCCTCAAGAACTAAGGGTTAGGCCGGAAAAACCAAGCGGATCTCAGGGAGTCTGATAAACAACTCGTGGTGCCCATAGCCATTAACATGTCAGCTTCAGAGCTAAACGCCACCTCGGGCGGAGACCGTAACTCTTAACATGGCGTACCCAAATCGCAATGCAGCCATGCTGATTGTCCCGGTATTGGCTCACTCCAGATAGAGTGTAGCTACTGTGCAAAAACGTTCCACCACGTATGCCTAGGATGGCCAGACTAAACTCGTGACACAGAAGGACTGGAATACAGATGCGAAGCCTGCTGTCAACAACCTACCAGCTCCTGTAACGAGATCACTTGCCCCCACTGAGGCATCAACCGCATACGATGCACGTCATGCAGTGAACCATACCATCACCTGTGCATAGGATGGTTTGACGAGCGCGTTTCTATGCCAGATATGGCATACCAGTGGGAGAGGTGCAGAAGGAAACACACCTCCCACTCCCACCGGTGGAAACCATCACGTATTTATATACAACCCGGAATGGCACCCGGCCACCCAGCGACCGAGAGAGATGACGACATTCAAATCACGGACTTTGCGGGCCGACCTCATGAGGATCCGGTGGCCTTCATGCAAGAGTGTGAGAAGGAGTTCCGTAATACCAACTTACCGGCAACGCAATGGGTAGACTGGGCCCAATTGCATTTAAAAGGACTGGCCTTAACGTGGTGGGAACGATACGGAGAGTTCCTGACAGATTGGAAACAATTCAACAATCGACCTTCTTCCGAATTCACTGGCAAGGAGATGTTAGCACGACTAACTATGCAGTTCTATAGCCAGACCTAGGTACCCAGCGTCGAAGCCAAGATATTCATCTGTCGTAAAGAGCAGATGTTTCGGTGCATGTTTCCCGGGGTCGACGTAGCTACAGCCGTCCGACCAGCCGGATGCTTCTGCCTAGCCTGAGGAACGTCCTCCTCACGGCCCAGCCAACAACGATAGATGAGCTAGTAGAACGCGCATGGGAAGCCGTGCAAAACTTTGCGGCTCAAGCAAGCCTGGAAAAACCCCCACCGGTAAAAGTTCCGAAGGTATGAGCTTTGCTGGTAGTATCACCCATGAATGCGCCAGCACCGCCTACCCACATGACATTTGTACCAAAATGTTGGTTCTGCCCTGATAACCAATGGAATAAGGCCTGTCCCCGAAACCAAAGGGCTCAGCCACTCCACCCAACAAATTCAATCGGGCATCCACACCAACTCCATCAAGAACCACAGAAAAACTAAAACCTCACAGTCAAGCAAACGCAGCCGCCGTGGTGCAAAGCGGGCATCCACCACCGGACCACAAGGGCCCATCATCCAGGGTTTAAATGAAGAACCATCAGTTCCCATTAGCTCTCCACATCGAAGTTGAGATAAACAGGAACAGAATATTGCACTACACGATTCAGTAGCGACAAGGAACTTTATCCGAAGCAACCTTCTAACTACCAAACAACTAGCGGATATGCGGCACCAAAAGAAAATAGTTTGAATGGCACAGCATGATATTACCCTACGGGTTGACAGCCGAATTACCCTTACGGTAACCTGTACCGCTTCTCGGCCTCCATGGAATTCATAGTGTCGCCTACACTTTCAGACGGGTGATACCGGGTTATCCATGGCTCCGGCAGCAACAGTGCATTACAGACCATGCATGGGCAACACCGCATGTACATGGGCGAGAAGGATAGGATAACAGTAAACTGGGACTAGAGCCCAGACGATATTGTACCCATGCCCATAAACCCCGCTAGGATTAATCATGAATTAGGCGAGACCAAATTCAACCAGTTACAACTAGTATTGAATAAACATGTTAGTGCATTTGGTTAAGGAGGGGTTGTTACGTCAGATGACAACTGACATCCCCATATATAATCGACCATATCGGGTGTCAGCACGTCGCCAAGACCTAATCATGGAACAAGTAAACAACATGAAGGACTAGAGGATTGTGGAACCCTCCAATTCACCCTACAATTCCCTCGTGGTCATAGTTCCAAAGAAAGACGGAAAGCTTAGGTTTTGTGTGAATTATAAGGACCTGAACGAAGTCACACACCCTATCGCTCCCCCTGCTATCGACCTAACTCATTCCCTGTGAGACATTGGCAAAGCTAAAATCTTTAATACCCTGGATATGGAGTCTGGGTACTGACAGATTGCGGTACACCCAGAGAGCTGCAAGTACATGTCATTCACTACACCCAAGAGCAAAACCCTCCAGTTCAGAGTACGGCAGTTTGGGTTAAAGAACCCCCCTGCCACTTTCCAATGCCTCATGTTCGCAGAGGTACTGACCGGTTACATCGGAGAATTCTGTTTTGCAAACCTTGATGATGTAATCATCTATTCCAATAGCTGGGAGGAGCACCTCGAACACCTACAGCAAATTCTTGAACGTCTGGAACTCCATGGAATGACTTGCAAGCTTTCAAAAAGCTATTTTAGCAAGTCATCGATAGACTACTTAGGGCATGTCATTTCACCCGAGGGAAATGTCTCACAACAGAACTCGATACGTGCTATCGTAGAGGCCGAAGAACCAACAAACAAGCGACAACTATGACGGTACCTGGGTCTGTGCAATTGGCTACCCAACTTCTTACCAAACATTGCACAACACATAGCATTTTGTCACCCGCTCCTCAAGGACACCCATTGGCGATGGGGGGGCCGGAGCAGCAACAAGCTTTTCATGATCTAAGGATCAGCTTCACAAACATAAAACAACTTCACCGTCCGCAAGGAGATCAAATGTTAATCCTGCAAACCGACGTGTGTCAAAATGGTCTAGGAGCCGTGTTATATCAACAAGATGCAGATGGCCAACCACATGCGAAAGCATATGCATCAAACCGGCTTAACGCCACGGAGCAACACTATCAAATAAACAAGCAGGAATGTCTGGCCATTATTTGGGCAGTAAAGAAATATCGATATTACCTCAAAGCGCAACACTTCATCCTGCAAAAAGAATCAAACGCCCTCCAATGGTTAGACGAGTCACGGACAGTGGGATATGTTTCTCACCGAATTTGATTTTAAAGTTCAACACTGCCAAGGTAAAACGAACGACCTGCCAGTCTTGCTCCCAACACTAGAGGAAAAAGCCGAGGAAGAGGAGGAGAGGATGTCTCCCCCCCTTAGATCGAAAGAAGTCCAGAAGAACAAATCCGCCTCCTCCAGTTACAAATCAACCATCACTAAATAACATTGAGCCAGCAGGAGGATCCTGACATACAGCGCCTACTACGCGAACAGCCCCAATGTTTCGAACTACGGGATGACATTGTGTGGACGCGTAGCGGTCAACCTAATATGCCTTGGAAGATATGAGTTCCGCAGCAATTACATGCTGATATATGCCGGCACCACCACGACCAACCTCAAGCTGGACACCCGGGTATGAGGGAGACCCTGCTGGACATCAAGGTCCAATACAACTGGGATGGGATAAGGCGCGACGTCCGGCAGTACGTAACTGCGTTACGTGCTGCTGCTGCAAAGCCTACCCAGTTCCCCCGCCTACGGCACGACCAAGGAGACCCAAGACAGCGTGGACGCACATAGCTGCCGACCTCATGGGGCCCTACCCACGCAGTACCAAGGGGAACCGCTACCTGCTGATAGTAACTGACCAGTTTTCAAGGTGGGTAGAGGCCTTCCCTTTACCTATCCAGGAAAACACCCCGATCGTGTGAAAAATAGAAACCGAGATATTCACACGATGGGGATACCCGAAGGCTATTTTAACTGAAAATGGCACTCAATTCACGAGTCGCCAAAGGCAGTCGGCTTGCCAAGGATGGGGAGTCGAAACATGGACTACTCCACCATACTACCCCCAGGCCAACCCCACTGAGAGGAGGAACGAAGAATTCAAGAAGCACCTCCGCATCAGTGTGGGAAACAACCACCATCACTGGAATAAGTACATTCCAACCATTTTGTTTGCCCTGCGTCGTAGAACCAACGAAGCAGTAGACACAAGCCCCAGCCATGGAGGCTGGATGTAGAACAACGGCAAGGAGTATTCTCCTTCAGATCAATGCCCTCAATGTCACGCAGCTACGCAGATAAAGTCGCAGCCAAACGCGACAAAGTGATCCCTAATTGCTCCGAAGTGTCATGGCGAGCAGTCGGAAGCACCATTGGTGAGAAGGGTGTAAACAACCCGAGCGCCTACCGCTCCACCTACTACAACTCCGAAGCCAGAGATCAACGCCATTCAAACTTCCACGAAGTCAATCTCTGGCTCCGACGATGAAGTACTCCATGACACTACACCACCGGAATACACTCTAGCCGAGAGCCTGGAAGACGCCACTAGACCACCGGAAGACGTCCACGACGTGAGCCCTGAGGTCTATGCCACTAGACCACCGGAAGGAAAACACGCCACGGGCCTAGTACAAACACCACAACCGCAAGAAACGTCCGGAACAGTGGCCCAAGTCATCCCAGTTTCTACGAAGCCGACCAATGTTCTGCCAATGATGAACTGCGACCGACATAGAGCATCGTCTACAGCAGTGCTCCGTTGCAACCTCCTGCTATGCAGGAACCGTCACCCATCAGTGCCATTGAGGACAAGAGGCCCGTTCTGCCTCTCGCTCAACTGGTCGCCGATGATCGGAGCGTCGAGACCGTCAATGCCTCCTACTACCCAACACGTGGTGCAACCCCTGCAGTCGAGGTCGAGACCCCTCTCCCTCGCACTGCCTCACCACAGGACCTGGACATCGAGACTGTCGATGCTTCCAACTACCCGACACTATGACAAGACAGAGCACTCGTAGCCAAGGTTGAGCGCAGTGAGCCACAGCTCCTTTGCGCTGCAACAGCAGGCGCCAAGACCGTCGACGCCTCCTACTACCCCTCAGTTGGAGCAACACCTGCAGTGGAGGTCAAGAGTCCTCTCCCTCCCACTGCCTTGTCGTGTGACCTGGACATCGGGACAGTTGATGCCTCCAACGACCCAACCCTATGACGGGATGCATCCGCAGGCAAGGTGGAGAGCGGTCCATTTCCGCAACTTCCTTGTCCTGCGCCAGTAGAGAAACGTCCTGCCCTACGGGTAGGAACACGTGCAGTCGGTGTGCAGGGCTTTCCTGTGTCACTCCCCCGCACTGCCTCAATGTCCCTTGTTCCTGTGCCTTCCCCATCAGTTGCTGCAGAAGTAGATGCCACTGCACCAACTGCCGAGCCACGACGCCTGATGCTAATGCGTGCCGCCAAGGCAGACTCGACGCCTGGCAGGTACCGCGAGTCCCTGTGGAGGCCCACATCAAGATACATGTGGCCTTACCCTGCTCATGCTGCCCTCTGTCCAAGGGGAAGGCCAGCAAAACAGAATGCTGAACACAAGTAAGTGCAGTGATCTATGTGTAATATAAACAGAACACGTAATCGCAAACCACTATGTTGTTACAAGAGTCGTAATAGATTTGCAAATAGTGACATTTAATCTACCCATCCAGTTAAAGACAGTGAGATAGACAGAGACACTCCCATTGAGGCCAGATAAAATTATGTGTATCCAGTAAATGGGTTTACCCAGCTATCATCAAGCGGGGGAAGTGTAGGAACCGGTGAAGTAAATGCAATAGACAGTTATTTAGATACTCAACCATGTGCAAGCTGAACTTGTAAATATAGCAGTCATTACGCTGTACGTAGTTAAAACAGTGAAAGTAGACATTTTACACCTCACCGACGACAAGGTTCCGTAAAAAAAAAACAATAAGTGGTCAACAACCCACATAAAAAAGTATTCGTACTTAGAGACGCTCACCACAGTGCTGGTAATTACTGCAAACAGTGTATCACATATAGACGCTCACCAAAGTGCCAGTGATAATTGAAGACAGAGACTTCAGCAAAATACGTGTTACAATTAGCCTACGATTAAAAAGGACTCTGGCAAAGGAATTAGTTATTTTAGATTTTTGTAAAAATGATTTGACATGCAGGTACACCAATACAAATAACCATGAGTTTTTGTAGTGTACTTGTGAAGATCACCTAAAAGAAGAATGCAGTTTTGTAGGAATGAATTTTCCACTCTGTTTAACTTTTATATTTCTTGAGTGCTTTGAACATTTTACAAAAATACGCAGTGAACATGTTAGGCTTTAAATGGACAACCGAAAGGTACAGTAGAAATTTGATTTCTGTAAATATGACTTGTGTAGGTATACTTTTAATATAATATGAGTTTTTACAGTGTACATGTAAAGATCACCTACAAGAAGAATTCCGTTTTGTAGGAATGTATTTTTATAATATGCTTTTATTTGCTCATATTTTTCTAGTGTATTTGTTTGTTTGTTTGTAATATCTTGCGCACCAACTTAGAATCAAACCAGAACTTTGACATGTTATTAAAATGTGTACTTGCATTGTTCGTTTAGCTGGTCAACCCAGGTGATGAAGGACCTGCAGTTGCCAAAGTCTCAACCTGTCACACGTAACTATTTAGCTTGCTGTGCGACCCACAAGCTACCCAAAAAAGATTTTCCTTTTCTTTCTGAAATCACCACAGAAAGCTCCAGAATAGTTAATGGCATTTCCCCACCTTCTGCGAATAAGGCTTGAACATACATATTTTATTCCCCTTTGTCTTTTGCATGCTGTCATTATCATGTGCTTTCTATTTCAGGTTTTTGTTGCACATTCTCTTGTAAATATCCACAGTGCTATGCTGAGTTTCCGTCTGCGGTATGCAAACATCAAGTAGGTGGGACACCCGATAAACAGTGGCATTCCTGACACTAATATATCACAACAGGGGGGGAAAAACACATTCACAGTGTCAGCGAACTCTGCTTCGCCTGGGCGAGGGGAAGAGAGGAAACCCGCCAGCCACGAGAGAGACAGAGCTATGGTCTCTGCGTCCCACGCACCTCAACTTCTCTGGCTTGCCTGAGAGCACAGTTTGAGCTCCACTACAGCAGTCAAGCAACCCAACATTAAGGGTCCCGCCTACCTGATGAAATTTTTTTTCTTCCCGACTTTCTTTGCTACTCTTACATAGACCTTCCAGAGGGGGCCTCTGACATTCTCCACCACCTTTTTCACGATGAGTCTTCATTGCAATGGGAGGAGAGGGGGGGGAGATTGATGCATGATGCTTATACCACTACTAAATACGATTATGACTCGTCGCTCATCACATCAAGTATTTCTTACTTCAACCTGAATGAGTCAATACCACAAAACCAATACACGGATGTTGTGCGCCACTTAAATCTACCAGGCAGCCAAATACGTGGTTTCAAGGTTGCGTAACCAATGAGCACGCTGCCTCCCCCCTCTCCGTTCACTGAGTACTATAATATGTCAGCCACCTCAGGACGCGGCCAAGCGCCACCAAAGATCCATGAAGCAGAGTGCTGACCAGAGGGTTCTCACCTCCCACGCCGACCTCACGACAGAAGGACGTCACACGCCCTCCCCACACCCACCACTGCACCCTACAGTTCTGACTATATAAGTCAGTGCGCGACTGGGCTCCGGAGTCATTCGTCTTGCATTCTCTCGAGTTCGCCCCGGGCACTCCTTAGTGCTGTGGCCTCCAGCGAACCTGAAATCCTCAGCAGCCCTCAGCAGCTGCTCCCTGCGACGACAACAGTCCTCGACAATTGTCTAACACGTATACACCTTGCTACTACAGCAAAGGAACTTAACTTCTTTTTGTCTCTTACAGACACCCGCAATTAGATAGTTTTAGTTCAGTAGTAATAATTTCAGTTTTCTAGTTCAACATTTCCCTCTAGCGTAGGACCAGGTCGCCTACACCTGGCTAATGTAAGTTACCTTAAGTACTCCATCTGCTTTGAAGAAGATAGCATGGGTCACTGTGTTTATTGAGACCTCAATAAATACAGCTTTGTTCCCTAGCCTATCTACTTCGCCTGCTAGGAATGATTTGCACTGTGCACTGCCAAAAGAAACAGAGTACATTTTAAATCCGAACTAGCTTTGACTGAGGACCTCCTTCTGGAGACCTCCAGTCTTGGAACACACTGACACATGCCAGATACTGCGTCACTGAGAGGCGCACTCTATGGCCGACTCCGCCCCATCTGAGCACGCCAAGCGCAGGGCGAATTCATTCATTAGCCGACCGACTTGAAAATAATAAATTAAAGAGAATTCCTGCAATGGTTAATCATTAACAAAGATTGAACTCCACATCTGAAATTACGTTTCTACATGAACAAGTAAGAATGAGTGTGCAGTCGCCTTCCAAACAAAGGGAATAAAATAATTATTTCAAATTCTACTACGCTATCCTGCCGGCCTAGAAGTTCAAAACAACCCTCAAGATAGCAGCACCCCCATGACCTTCTGACATCACGACTCACCTGCCTCAGTCCGGGGTGCATGAAAATGTCATCATCTCTACCAGGGGAGATAAGATATTGAGCAGCACTCCTGCAGCGGATAGACCAGCCCTAGTGTGAAAAGGCTATGCTAACCCACCCTCGCCCCCAGAGAATCGCTGATACACAGCGATTTTAGTATAAATAGAAGAACAGCACCCTGGTCCAGCAGAGACGCCAGGCTCGCCGGCTGTATAGGTTTGTGAACTCTCCTACAGTCTGCGGATGACTCTCTCCTCTCCTCTGCAACCCACCCAGGGCTCAACCTCAACTCAGCAGCCCGAGGCAGGCCCTCGAACCTCTACCTCCAGCCAGCCGCTTGAAGAAGGCCACCAGCACTCCAGCTCCAGCTGACCGTACCAGGGACAGCACTCCTCGTCCATGGTAATCTTCTCCACCTCTACCCTATACCCTTACCTTAGTCAACTTCCCTCGACTCCAGTGCTAGCAGGTCGTAACGCGATACCATCCCATTGATAGTGCCCCGCTAAAAACTCACTTGAATGAATCATCAAAAATCTATTGTATTTCATAGCTAAATGGTTGTTCCAAAGATATTTTGGCTTTCAGGCAGAATATCTAATTGATGGATATGGTAAATTTATGTTTTAAGAGTCGTAGCATGCAGGTTTTTTTAACATTGTTTAATATAGGATAGTTGTCGTGACTGCAAAAAAAGAAAACAAATGATACAGGAAAACTGAATAAATGGGATTGCAACAACGAGGTTTCAGTGTAATTTTATACCAAATGTTTATTACAATATTTCATTATCATTTACGAAAAGCAACATTTAAATACATACATAAAATATCTAACTAAATGCTATCAAACAGATACAAAAATATTTATGATGATTTCTACGATCTCACAGCATTACATTGCTTTAAAATACCTATTTTCAAAGTATCATTCCCAAAATTTACATACTTTAAAATATCTTTCCTTTTTACTGACACGTGACAATCCCGGCTGGTTAACTGTCCCTGTTTTGGGTGATTTACTCGCCGCTAGGCGAGTCGCGTCTCAAGGTGGTTAATCGGCTCTGGGCACAGGGGCCCGCCCGGCGTACAGCACAAGCCTGGTTGGTCGTCGACTTTGTATGAAGTTGGGTTCGGCGAGTTTCACATGGCATGGAGCGGGTTTAGGTTGTGGTGCAGTAGGATGGTGTGATTGTTTTTTGAGTGGCGGTACTGCCCCTGTTCCCACTACCTGAGTGGCACTCGACTGGGGGGTAGTGTGTACGGGTGAAGTGCTAGGTTGCGGTTTTGGTGTACTGGTGGACCTTCCGCCAAACAGTGTCTCCTGCACTATGGGGTGATATCCTTCCGCAACTTTGGTAGGTGGTTCAAACAAATCCACTGATGTGACGATGGGTACAGGTATGGTGAGTCGTCTCAGCAGTGCAGCCTGTTCACGTGGATTGAGCAGTCCGAACCTGCTAGGAAGGATACGTAGTCCCTGTGGATTTTTAGAGAAAGCCCTCGCATTCTTGGCCCATCTCTCAACTCCACCCCTATGGGTGCAAGGCATTAGGCACAAAAGTCAGGGTTGCAGGAGGTAGGCAGTTGATGTATGTGTGTCCAAGTGTGAGTGCCAATAACTGCCACCAACACTGCCAAACTCTTTGACTCCTCCACCAGGGTGAAGGTTTGAGCTGTTGGGCATTGGTTGCGGGAACTGCACGGTGTTGTCCCGCGGTGGTAGGTTTCCCTGCACAAGAGCACAACCCTCTCTGCACCACAACGTGAGCAGTGAGAGTTGAGCACTCTGGCTGGCAAGCCAATACCATAGGGAGCGTACCTAGTGTTGTGGCTCTACCGTTCCTCCCACTTGGTGCAAGGAACAGGTGGTCTTCCAATACTGGTGAGGTGAAGGTCCAATGATCACTGTTCTCCACAGACTCCAAGAAGTTCCTCTCTGCACTACGAAGTGAGCGGTGAGGTGGGAGGAGGCTTCGAGATGGCAAGCCAACTTCCAGGGGATGGTATCCTAGTGTTGTGGCTCTACCATTCACTGTCAAGGCAGAGAATGGGTGGCCTCCCAAGGACGTTCTGTTAAGTTGTATGTGTAAGTTCGGTATGTTCAAACCCGGTCTCCTGCTGAGTCCTCCAGCTCTGATAATGACACAAGGCAGGAACTCTGAGTGAAAGTCACTAGATCTGGTAATATCAGTGTTTATTGACCCTAAAGAAACAAACAAAAATGGTAGAAGTACTATCTCCTAAATCCACACAGGATAGGCGGAAGATAAAACACCCTATCTTAAACAGGGGAACGCGCCCTGTGCAAAACTAATAGGAAAGACAGTAGCTAGTGCATCTTATGTACAATTAATCCTCGCGGCAAGCTCTACTCTCTGTGTGTCCGTAAGTGACCAAACGTGTCTCAGTGTGAAGCTGGTGATGCCGCTGGTTCTTCCTTAAGTAGCGTAGGAGAGGATCTTCAACCCAATGAGGTGAGCGGTGAAGTATTAGGAGAGGTGTGAGCCTCGGCACCAATAACTGGAGCAATGAGAACTCACGAAAGGCAATTGAGAAATGAAGCAGAACTGACGATCCGGAGGCCGGAATGCATCTCCTTTTATACGCATTGGCCATCCCTTCCTTCACTGACATAGTGCATCTAGAGAGGGGGTTAGCATGTGCAAGCCCAGAGCCTAAATCCCTGGTGCATTAGGTGTAGTGGAGAGCAATGGGATCTAGGCATCTTACATGTGGCAGCATCCCGCTGCACACTGCTGCACTCGTCCCCTGACCTCTTACATGGTCTCGGTAGCTCATCTGGCAAAATAATAAATTATTATTGGGACATCTGTCCCAGCCCAGTAGATACAACAATCTTGCAGGTGGCGGCTGCATCTCGACTCTGTAGACAAACTGCCAGGAATGCAGTTGCACTGATGAGTAGCAGTCGTTTATTAATATTGTAGAAGATGTCATGTGTCATTACCAAACTTGAATTTAAAAGCATTTAAAAACATTTTGGCCAAAGCCTAACACTTACAATTTTTTTACCTTTCTTCGATATTTACAACTATGTACATATTTCTAAAATACCACAAATATTAAAATACTTATCTCCATCGTGAACACCTCCACAGTTTGACAACCAAGCACACGAGCTCCAAAAATTCATGACTATTTAGTATTTATTCAAAATCCCTTTCCTCAACCCCCCCCCCCCCCCCCCCCCCCTTTTCCACACCCGCCCTACTTCACATTTAATAGATTAGGCAGGTATTCTGCATTTAATTCTGTACACTTAATTTTAATCAATAGGAAAATTGTATTTTGAAAAATAGAGGGCTCTCAGAACTACACAGTGACAGTATTTTATTTTCTGTTTTTTTTTGTCGTGAGCATTTTCTCTCTTCAACCTGTAACTCTTCGCAACATTGCTGACATTACCAAAGAGTAACCAATAGTAGTGAATCATGTCAGTCTTTCATCTGGCCGGGCTGAAAAAACATGGGTGCTTTCAGTAGTTGGATTTCTGAAACTGAGGCGGCTACTATACTGGTCTACTCCCTGCTGCTTCGAAGACCCACTTGACGTCAGGCGCTGAATCTGTTATGTATATTTCACCATAGCCGAGGCAGCATACAGTGTGGTCTTCCAGAGCTGTTCCAAATTATTCGCCAAAGGTAAGAAAAAACGTCCACAGCTGAATTTAATAATGGGCAAGCAATAATACGTAACGAGACGGACTTTTTAAGGGAAGTGGAGCTCTTGAACACGAGACGAAAACATATCATCTCAAACTTACTATCTGAACTATTGTATTTAGCTAGTTTTTAGTTGGTTTCATTTTCTCTGCAAGTGCAGTAATAGGGAAATGCTATCTATAAAGGGGCCATGGTGGTTGAGCGATTAGCGCACTCGTCTCCCACCAAGGGAACCGGGTTCAATGCCCAGCCAGGTCACCGGCTTTTCGCAAGTGCGAATCATGCCGGATGATGCAGCTGGTTGGCCAGTTTTCTCGGGGATCTCCCGTTTCCCCCACCCCTTCATTCTGGCGCTGCTCCATCTTCACTTCAATCACCCTCATCGGTTCTCAAGACCTCTACATTAAGAGTTGCCCAAATCTCTTGACTCACCCGCTATCTATAAAGAGCAGGCTTCCTAACTTTCCTCTTCTAATACAAGTTTAAACACATGCAGTTATAATCTTGGCATCAACAACCATGTCTGCCAGTACCTCATAATACACCAGTGTTCAGTTGGCAATTTGACAAAATATGACACCTGCAGTTTTTACACAACCAAATAATAAATTTTATAAATCGGTAAATAAAAAATTCTGAAAGTACTCTTCTAAGGTTTCATATTTTTAGAAACAAAATACATACACACAAACCAGGAAAAAATGTCATTCTACACAACATAAATTATTTCCTTAACATGAGAATAATTAAGTCTTTCCAAATTTCAATTAAAATTTGCCAGTCATGATTTCAGTAAAACAAGGCTTAATTCATGGTGGAGAAAGTCACAATGTGCATTGCCAAGGGTCCACCTTCAGTGAAATACACAGAAAGCTGATAGATAAAATTTACAACGTAATCTGGTTCTTCCAGAGCAACCACACACCAGTAACTTCAAAAGAAATTCCTGAAATATAAATGGTGTCTGAACTGTACATCTTGAATATTTACAACCAAAGCAGTTGTGACAGTGGTTATCTTACCCAGAAGACCAGCCCCACGACAGCAGGAATTATGAGTGCCTTGGTGTAGTGACCCAGCCACGCAAAGTACATCGTAATCTTCACACCAAAGTAATCACAGATCTCATCTAAAGCAAAGAAACAATGCACTTATTAATAATATCACTAACATAGTTAACCTAGTGCCTTTCAGTCATAAAGATCCACTTTTAACTAGAATCTAGCTCGCGCCAAATACCTACTTGTACCTTGGGCTCAGTTCTAAAATATTTTTAGGCTAAAATAATTTGAGCTTCCATATATGACAGGTTGTTTGGCCTGCACCAAACAAGGCAGTTTGTTTATTATTTCCTATAAAATAAGATGTTATTCATTCTCAAAACACTATTTTGAAAAGTTCAAATTATTTCTCAAAACTAAGGATACGAACACAGATTACAATCAAAATTAGCATAAAAACCAGACTCGAAGCTCTGGAACTTTCCAATAGGTTCTCTCCAGCTCGGCTCAAAATAAGAATCTTAGGCTCACAGGCCTTTACTGATTAAGTATTCTTTAAGCCCACACTATATCCCTCATTAAATGTACAAAATTACTAACCCTGCTGTAGTATGAACAGAAACGAATTGTGTAACTTTACAATCAGAAAAAAGTATTCTCATCACATTAAGAAAGCTATAAGAATTACATTATGTAAAGTACACTCTCCAAATATACAGGATTTATCCAGAAGGGTAAATTACGTCGTGATGACCTGCTACCACAGAGTCAAGGAAATTAACTGGGGTAAAGGGTTGCAGGGTACAGGACATTGGGTTACCTCTGGAGTCGAGCCGTCCTTGCGATCGGCTGGTGCAGTTCTGGACAAGCTGCCTGCAAGCTGCAGGGATGGTGCAGTCTTCTCAGTCTGCAGAGGTGGTTGAAGCCGTGTTGCAGGCTGTTGGAGAGGTTGAGCCGTGTCGCAGGCTGAGGAGAGAAGACAGAGGTCTTCTGCAGACCAGGGAGTGCTCACTGATCTACACGGCCGGTGAGCCTGGCGTCTCTGCCAGGACGTGCTCTCTAACTTCCTTATATAGGGAAAAACCCAGTGGTCAGCGATCTTCCAGAGGTGCGGAGTAAAGTAGCATTCCAGCGCAGGGGTAGGTTTATCAGGGCTGCGGCAGCGCTGCTCATTTCTTATTTCCCTGCGTGGAGGCAACAACAAATTTTAACACCACGTCTCGAGGTTGGTAGGCTGCAACGTCACAGGGCAGCAGAGGTGCTGCTATCTCGTGTTGTCACAGGAACTTCTTCCACAGCTAAATGTAGGGTAGTAGTTAGTCAAAAATATTTTATTTATTCAAGGGGGTGGCGCTTACAAACCAGGTTCTGGGCGAGCCGAATATTTCATAATTAATTGCGTTAATCATCTTTACATCTGAGGCTGTCCAATATGTGGAGTTCCTTTGGTCGGCACGTGAAATTATTTTGCCACTGTTTATGGCTTGCCCCGAGCTCCCATCGGCTCGTGATGGGGCGAAGTCGCCAGTAGAGAGCGCAAGCACGTTATGCAGCATGTTGGCATGCATCAACATCAATCAAAAAATTCACTGGTTGTGGTATAAATCTTCGAGTTGACGCATGTTGCTTAGACTAGTCAATGTTACTTTTGGTGAGTGCTGGATCAGGCGCACTCGGGTACTCAATTACTGTGATTGAGTTGACTTTCTAATAGAGACTATCGCTCGTCGAGTAGCCTGGCAGCTTGATACGAAATCTGCCATCGGCAGTACCGCAATAATTCTTACTACCTCCTTAGCCTGTTGAGGCAGGGCTGACTTACCAAGGTACTTACCAATTTCCCGGGTTCTGGCGTATGTGCAGGACGGCTGGGGCCAGCAGTCACCCGGGTGCTGTGGACTGACAAGATACTGTACAGAAAGGCAACATATCTCTGGCTCCAGGGGGTGGCTGCACTACTTCCGAAGAATGAGTTGGCTACGTCCACCCTGGTGTCACTTCCAGAGCACATACTGCCAAATCTGGTGTGTGAGTGGAAATAAACTGGGGTGCTGGCTGAAGAGGACTGCCTCTCCAGGTAACGGGCAGACTAAGTACATTCCCGTGGGGTGTCACCACCTAGTGTGGATGGGAGATTGGTACCCACTCACTTAGCAGTAAAGAACCCCTCCTCCTCTTCCCTTCGAATACTGTGCCTTAACCCAAATGGAATAGAAGCGGTATTGACACTTAACTTACTTTCCATCAGTGCAAGCAGTTGACGGTACCCTTATTAAGTGTAAAGTCCAACAGCAGTTGACGGTGCAGACCTTGTGCTCCTATGGTTCAGCACCGTGGTGCACAAAACTAGAGCAATAAGTCATATGGGTCGTCTTCCTACTACTGTCTGGGTGAGTTCCAGCAACAGTAGGGCACTCCAGTCCGAGGCAAATACCCCTGCCAGCACCCTCGGCACTCTGGTCAGCGATACAACCTGAGGTTGCTGTCCTGCTCCTGATGGAGGTATTCTTAGTGGTTGGGGCTCTACCTTTCTGTACACCTGGGCGCACAGAACAAGGGGCATTCAAATGTGTTGTGTTGACGTACAGATAACTGACAGGAATCTGTAGTCCTACACTATACTTCATAATGTTATTACACCTGGTCACTCGCTTGCTCCATCTAGAAGTAGAGTTCCTAGTGTCAGACAGGATTTACTTCTAAACAAACTTATTCTCAGGATAGGATTAAAATAGTATTTATTATAAATAATAAATACTGGTGACTCGTACCTACCACTAAGCAGAGTGAGAACAGAAGTAAGCTAAACTTAACAGGTGGAGGTGACCTGCTCCTAGACTAACCAAGTATAGAATGAACTTGACGGCTATGAAAACAACTCTGACGCAGTAACACTAACCTGGGGTATCCCGAAGAGACCTAACAACAGGGGCCATTACCAGAAGAGCAGTGGTTGTAGTTGCCAGTGGAAGTGTTGAGTGTAGTCGAGCAGGTTTCTGGTGTTGAAGACTTCTGGAAGCTGATGGTGCTTGAAATCTTCAGGAGCTCCTCGACAAAGTGGTAGAAGTCTCTGGCCGTTTGTGGTGGCATCCAAAGGTGGTCATTAAGAAGTGTTGAAACGAGCTACTGGAGAATACAACTGGCATCTTTTTTTTTAAGCCTACCCTATTTCTAAGTATTAGGTGTACATCCGTGGTAGGCCAGGAGCTAAATGCATCTCAGGACTGCGCCCCATACACTTAAAAGAAAGGAAATTCATTCAAGGAGGCATGCATTCTTGGCAAGAGGGATTGGGCAGCCATGACCAGATTTTAAGACCATGACTACCTCTCTGAGTGTTACCTATAGATGAAACTATATTCTAGAAGGGGTATGGAAAAACCTGTACAGACACGGTAAAACCCATACTGACAGACAAGACAAACTGTAGGGGCATTAATGAACATGCTACAGGAAATAGCATATGTGGAATCAATATTGGTTTAATGCAACAGAAGAACTAGTAGAGACAGGTTGGGGCTTGTAGGCGCATGCTTTGGGGCACATGCACCATTGAGGTGGAAACTACTGTCCGTGTTCCTGCGCAAGCTGCCTGCACAGCAACATCGACAGCAGCATTTGAATGCAGGGCCTCTCTACTTCTCGCCGAGTGCTTCAAAAACCTGGGCAGGTCAGTCATGGCTCCAATGCAATCTTCTCTCTTCCACATTGACGCAACTGGCGTCTTCAGCTGCGCACTTACTTATATTGTGCACTCGGCAGGCTCATGCCTGGGCTGGAGTCGGAGGCGTGATGTCGCTCTGTGACGTCTGCCTTGGAGTGAGTGGGGTGGGACAACTACCCTTTCACTCTGCTATATGGCCTGAGGCGTTCTGCCTTCCTCGAGCAGCTTTGTGGCTGTGGCGACACTTTGTCTGCCAGGTGCATCAAGGAGACTGAAGTGTTCCGCGACCACTTGGAACAATGCCTGTTTCACATGCTAGGGTTGGAACGATTCTGTGCACACTCGTGAATAACGTGCTGCATTTGAACCTTCCTCAGGATACGTATATACTACGTGAGTAGTGAGAGGAAGTTGGGTCTGGTACATCAGGAAAATACCACGTGTCTGCAACTGTCCCTGCCCAGGAACAATCCTGTAGCCATCTATGGTTGCGGTTCCTGGTAGATACAACATGTTAGGATGAGTCGTATTCATGTTTAATATAACTCGTATAAGTGGCAAGCACCAAAGTAAAAAGGTACACTTTGAAAATACAAACAAAACTACGTGAAAATGACAGTAACTCTCTATGAAACGAGATAAACTGTAAATTCAAAACATGAAACAATCACACATTACATCAATAAATACATTCAATTGTCTCAATTTAAATCTTCAAATACAAAAACGTAAACTTTGGAAATACAAATAAAACCACATGAAAATAACAGTAACTTTCCACTAAATTAGATAATAAATTGGGAATTTAAAACAAAATACCAATTGCACTCATTACAATAATCAGTACATTCACTGAATGGACACCAAAATTAAGCTACGCACAGCCATGTGAAGGCAACCTGGTTCTAACCTGATGTGAAGGTGATATAACTGCTAGGTAGTTTAGTACAACTTTTCCTATCTACCTTGTTGTCCTGAAGGGAATATTGGTGGTTACTACCAGAAGGGTAGTGGTAAGGTTTGCCGTTACTGTCCGCTAAGGCAGGGTGGTAGTCCTGAAGGGACTGTTGATGACCAATACCAGGGGGTGATAAGGAAGAAGCTGTCAGCATCTTCAGAAACTGGTGGTGTTGAGTCTTCCAGAAGATCTAGAGGGCATTGACACAGGCACAGGAGAGGCTTCTGGAAGGTTTGACGTCAATAGTAGCCTTCATCCGGCTTTGAAGAGAGCACTGGAATCAGCAGGCGTACTTGAGAGCACTAACCTCCGGTGGCTTCCTCCGACCCAAGACTGAACGGTGGAGGAAACATGGACTGAAGTTTTAGGGTCACACAGGGCCTCATATACTGGCTGGTTCCTGGACTGAAGGTGGCGAGGAGTGAGGAAGGAGATAAGCTCCTCCCTTCGAGTCATCTGCTTGCATCTTCTGCTGCAGGGAAAATTGCTTATGCGGTGGGCTTCACCCCTTATGGCTTTGTAGTATAGGTGGTGCCCTCCCTTGGCGCACCGTAGAATTACGTGAACTTGGGTGGCAGACTTGGTGGCTCAGCAGATAATACAGTCTCCCTTCGGGAGGGTTGGCGTGACATCTGGTTAGAGTAGAGTGGGAACAGTACAAGCTGGACTGACGTGTGTACAATAACATCTCTCATTGCGGGCGTATCCTGTAGGCAAGTGTCCAGCCTCTTCAAGTACTGTAAATGACTTTCCCAAGGTGACATGCAACAGCATTCAGATCGGGCAAAGTAGAGTGTACGTTATAGCTGCACAGTGTGTCGCGAGTCATACTACACAATTTTGTACAATTTGTGAATTACCGCTAGATTTGTAAAAAAAATCACAATTTTTCTTTTCGTTATGTCAAAATTCACATTTTTTGCATTATAGAGTCTGCTAATTTTTCAGGTCTCTAGTTATATGTGTATCTTTGCCGATTCTTGGGCGGCAGACCTTTGGCAGACCAATGTTTATTTTATGAGCAGCAGAATAATTTTTGGCCGGCATCATGTTACAATAAATAAAGCCTGTAGAAATATGAGTTATTAATTATAATTTTAAAACTATATTGCCTCGGCAAAAGTAGCATTTATGTGGTGTACCTTTATGTTTGAACGTGTTTTATGATTTATTTACACAGATAATCACAAATTTACAATACCATAAGTGCGGTTTTCTCACCCATATATAGGTACACATAAAAATTAACATTGTTTATATGTGATCCAATATTTATTGAATACATGAGTTAAAAAGTGATATGTGTAATTTAAAAAGAAGCTAGGTGTTTTTCAGACATAACTTCAAAATTTTACTGTTTCATTTTCTTTTAATGTTGATTTGATTCAATATTTCAAAGCGAATTTTTAAATATTCAATTCTAGTTCGTAACTTTTGAAGCTTCACATATATCTAACAGACGGACACAGCATGCTTCCCTCAATGACAGCAGGTGCAACATAGCAATGTGTATCAGTCGAGTGGATGAAAGTAGGTCACGGACATGCATTCCAGCAATGCAAGCAGTGTGGTTGGGTGTCACCCCTATGCTGCTTCCCCCTTGCTCACTCACTCACTCCTTACTCAAGAAGATACAACTGGGCCATTCATGGCCTGCAGGAAGCAGTTAACTGCAGGTTTACTCCACTAACTTGCCTTGCTACAAGACTCTCTAGCAAATACACTAGAGAAAAATACAAGACAGCTCTATAAAAATAGCATCTAGATGAGTTTAAAAATAGTATGTATTATTATCATTTGTTAGAAAATATTTCCAACATTTAATGAATTCGGAATTAGTAATCCTTGCTTCGTTTTTGGACGTTGTTAAAGAAACACTCCAAACAGAAAAGAAAGTTCCATCTTCATATCCACCATGTTGGTATTGTATCATTAACATCAATGAACTGTAGTATTCAATAGATATGCTGCTGTCTGCTGGCTGGAGGTGACAACATCACTGGATTTTCTCACAGAAATCTTCAAGCTGACGGGTATTGTCTCTAGTGTATGCGAATGTAGTTTTTGGATTTGTCATGCCAAAACACCTTGTAGCGATCCCCTTTCTCCTAAAACTCGTCTATGTACTCTTTACTCCTTCTCTCTGTATGTACTGACTTCTCCTTGTTACATGTAGATGCTGTGGAAGGGGTATCACTCGGGGAAGCATAGCTGTTAACTATTAAACTAATAAGAGGAAAATTCTCTAAAAACAACACTTTTACTATGACGTTAATTTGTACAATGAAAAACAAAACATTTAACAAAACAAGTTGAATCAATAACTCCTTCAACTGATATACACAAGCTTTGCCATACTAGCAATTAAACAGCAAGTTGAGAGTATATGACCTAACCTTGCCAGTAATTAATACTCAATTACTTGAATGGATTAACGGGGCCTTGAGAAATAGACTTGCGCCTAACTGCCAAGCGGAATTATGCTCACCATACAGAAAAGTCTGTAGAATGGCCTAGAACTTCTCTATGGCCTGGTTGTAGTGATGCCCTCTGCTTCGTTGTCAACTCTGACAAATACACGTCAAACTGCTTCAATCGTTCTGCTCTGTCTGGGGGGGGGGGGGGCACAGCACGCTCAATATATATAGTCTTCAGGCAGTGGATCGCGCCGCATTTGTTATGTCAACAGACGGCTCGCTCCAAAAGCTATATCCCATTGAACTTTAAATTAGCTGTGTGCGGCTCCTTAGTGTCCGCTACACTGCCCCCTTTGTTGAAATAGCAGCCGTCCTGGCTGCTGCAGAGTAAGGTTTCAGCTGGAGTCATCCTGGGCAAGATTTTGTGGCAAGTTAAGCCCTTCTTCTTGGGTAAGTCTCAGCGGCCGAGGAGCTCAAGACAAGGTGACGATCGGAGACTAATGGTAGCAAGCGCGGATTTTGTTTAGTGGCAGTATAGAAGACGCAAGACTAAGTTCAAGGCTACGTTTTACAATGATTAAGAACTGGGTCATTACTTGGAATGGAAATAGTTAGTGTGATTTTATTACTATTGGCAAGGCGCAGGTAAGAATGCAAAATTAAAAATTATAGTATGTGGTGTTTGACAAAATGTAATATGACAATTAGTATATAAAATACATTATTATTACAATAATTGAATTCATGAGGTTGACCTGCACTTAAGAATACTAATGCATTTAATAGTAATTAGTAACACCCAAAGACTAGGCAGTAGACGTGGGTAAGAGGAAATTTGAAAAGTGTGCGCATGTGGTGCTAATTCGCTCTACAACATTCCAGGGAAATATTACTCTTAAAGAAATTAAATTTTTGCAAGTTGTTATGCCTGCTGGCTGAAATATTAATTCTAGAAATATAATGACTAAAATAGCATGTTTGAAATTGATCATCACGAAAAGTGATAGTTAAAACTGAAATACTTAAAATTATAGGTAATGTTGCTGCCTGTGTGAAAGGTAGAATGCACTCCACAGTTGGTTGTGCCGTCTTCATCAGGAATGCCAGCTACTATAACACTTAGGTTGCAGTTTTAGCCGTCTTGCGGCGTGAGCATTGTTTTTACAAAGTGCATTTACTTACGTGCCAGAGTGGCTAACGATATTCTTGTATACAGAAAACAATAAATACAAGTGTCATATAAAGCATTATAACCCTTGTTTACAATATACATGTGGTAATTTACCTGTGATATAAATATTGGCGGATGCCATGTGGTAGATGTTAACCTGGTAGTAAAGCTATTTTATAGACGAATACAAAGAAGAAGTTATACATAAAAACTTAGCCTAATTGTGATTTGAGAAATAAACTATAAGTTAGCGACAAAAATTAAAAATTATTAACATTGGTAACAGTAATATACAGTTTCATAGTGTCTTTTATAATATTTTGTACACATTCGCCGATGGCGTTTAGTTCGTGTAACTAGTTTCCTGGGTACTATGTATTACACAGTAATATTTTGAGTGCACTTGGACTGTTCAACATATTTGGCGCACTATTCTGACGTAGTAGTGTCTGTTGTAATAATAGTTCATACTCGTTTGAGAGTGTTTTTCACTGAAGCACCTTCACAGAGTACACATATATGTGAAGTTTATTGCGTGTAACTTACTTAGAAGCAGTCAAACATGTAATGTATTATCATTTTATGTTCCTACAATTGATTTGAAATTATACAAAATAAAATACTGAACTAATATTATAAACTAAGTATGCTGGTTAGCAATGTTATAGATAACGTATTGACGTATGACCGGTTAGAATAACGATCACAACACTCTAGGATTCTGTCCGCTAGACCAAAAGCGGGGTGATTGAGTTAGATAGGCGACGAGATGCGAGGGGTGTTGGTTAGTACTCATTTACTCCTACTTCTTGGGTGCAGTGTTGGTGGTGTACTTTCTCCAGTTGTAGCGGGCTTGGCCCACACCGTGGCTGCAATTCCACAGGTGAGATTCGTTGGTCCAGAAGTGGATGTTGTCCCAACAGAATCTAACCTCCGTACTGGTCTACAATCTTCTTACCACAGGATGGCACGATGGGTGAATATGTATGCACGGAGATACGAATAATACAAGAGCAGTCGGTACTGACTCGTGCCTGAGTTGGGTGGCGCCGTCCCGTTCAGTCTGCCTTTCTGGTGTAGGTTGAGGAAGTGCACTCAACTGTCTGGCGGCAAAGAGTGCTCTGTGTGTCGCTCCCTACGCTTTCGGCTGTGCCTCTGGCGGAAAGGCATAAAGTCTCTGCTCACAGGTTACTGGGTACACCTTGACGTGAACAAACTAAATATAAGTTATAGTGTAAGTTCGGTTTTGGCTTGCTGACCAGGCTCTGTTACGTCTCCACTGATCCCCCACGCTAGGCTGGCTGATCAGAGACGGGGAGCCATTTGGGTCACCAATGTCGCCACTAGATATGCATCCACACAGGAATGGATGGCAGGTCTCAAGTCACAGTTTATCCCTGCACTAGAAGCAGTGCTGTGGAATAAGGCAATAACTTGAGACTGTTGCCCCTCTCTGGGTGAAGGTGTTACTAGTGGTTGTGGCTCCTCTGTTCCTCACCACCGGCACTGGAAGCAATGCTGTGGTAGATTGGAAAGCAACAGATGGCCGTCTAATGGGTGTGTGAAAATATGATGGACCACTGAAGGGCGCCTGTGGCTGAAGTTAATTCGGTAGTTATAAATTCCCCGGTCCTTGTCAATGGTGTACATAGCAACCCATATCTAGCTGGCACCAGACATACTCTAAGAAGTAAAAGCTCATAGGTAGGAAACAACAGTATGTTTATTGAAGTCTCAATAAACATGAGACACGTGCTACCTCCTACCAGGCAATTGAGTGCTGAAGGTTACTACACTGGCCAAATATAGGCAACCTGGTTCTAAAGAGAATGGGAAAGAATTAGCTCAACGAGAAAATATATAATGCTTCTAAACTGTCTAATAAGGATGTCTTGAGTACACAAAAAGAATTTAACATATTGGTAAGCATGTTCGCTGGTTGATGGGTTGACTGGTCGTTGACGGTGAAGTAGTCGCAGGGGATGTACTCAATGCTTTGAAGATCTCGGGTGGTCCCAGCACTGACAGCAGTGCTGTGGGAAAATGTAAGAGATGGAACAAGAATGACTCTTCGAGATCGGCAGCATCCTGACTTATATAGTGGAAACTTGTAGGCTGCCAGCGCGGGGTGCGGAGGAGGCGTGACGTCCTACTGCCCTGGTTGACATGGGAATACTCTGGTCCGCGTTTCTGCTTTGTGCCTCGTCGGTGGTGCACGGCCTTACCTGAGGTCTGGGCAGCTTGTAAGTTCTTCGCGCGGGGTAGAGAGGGGGCGGCATGCCTACCGGATTGCATATCCTCTAGGTGAGAGAATACCCTTATAGATTCCTACTACCTGTAGGGTAGGCAACGTGTTAATCATGTCTATAGTGGTGGAAGAGGTACTCTTGGCAATCGAGTCGTAATCGTATTAGATTAGATGTATAAGCAGCAGGCATCAGTATATAAATACAATGAAAACTTCGTAACAAAAATGATAAAATTGAATAAATTCTAATATTGCTACGACATGACAGCTGCAAGAGTAATCTCTCCTTATACTTAATAACATAATCCCAAGTCAGATACTGGTCTCTTACCTTTAGTGTTCATAAAAATCTTTATTTCATTGTGAAATTACATTTGTGAAAAAGGAGACCACATGTACCTCTTAATATGAACTCAATGTAATAAATAGGGAAAGGACTGATATTTCAGTTACCTATAAAAATATTATATACAGACATGACATGAAGAAAATTGAGAGGTATTAAACTGGTACCCCAGACCGTAAGTAAAATTTACACTTTCGAGGGGGGGGGGGGGGGGGGTGTGAGCGCATGTGCGCACGCACACTCAATAAGCAGTAAGAGTTATAGCTGCAATTTAATTGCATGATCAACAAATTGTATTTCACAAAAAAAATATGGTTGTAATCACCCATAATCAATTCAACTAATCATCTGTAAGAGTCTGGAAGCACTTACTTTAAAACAAATATCATAATCAAATATATGTATTACACAGACCTATTGGTCTTTTACTCAAAACATTTCAAGAACTGTATATTAAATACTGTCCCTAAGAAGAGCCAACTACCCGTTCTTCCCTGAGGGCCTGAAAACTTTGTCCTTTCTTATTATAATCCAAGCCCAGAGCATAAAGTCTTGTTACCATGTTTAATTGTAGACCACATACTTACACCTTGAAATTCTGCATCGAACATCTGGTAAGTAGAATTAAACTTAACATAATATACAATATGAGCAGAAATTCTGCGAGTCGCATTTCATGTGATTTGCATACTTACGTCGTGGTTTTCATATGTGACAGTATTATAGAGAGCTTTACAAGATTGAGATACAAAGCAGTCCCATAAAAGTCATATAAAATTTCCCATAGTAATGTAGTCATAATGGACTGGGTCCAACACTGAAAACAATTTGTTTTCCTGGAACTTACCATGTGAGTAAAATTGATCAACTGCTGGGAGTACTGGCAACGCAGTGTGATTAATCTGCCAGTTTGTGTTGAGGGTAATACTAATGTTGTAAAAATGGATACCAGTTGATAAAGATAATTGTTGCAAGTGAAAAGATTGCTGCTTAAGCCAATGCACAGGTATCACAGTTTGTTGTAAAGGTGCTGTAGGTGCACGTACATGACACAGATGCGCGGCTTCAACAATAATTTGATCAGGTGTGGCAATGTGACAACCACAAGGCATGTGTAGTTCAACACTTCCTAGGTTATGATTTGTTACATTGAAATTGAGGGAGGTATTCAAACGCTGTAAGACTGTATCTTTAGGGGGGTTGGTTAGTACAAATTGATGCAGTAAAATACAGTGAATGGAAAATGAAATGTCATATGAACAATGGAATTTACAGGTTGAAAACAATGAAGTAGCATTGGAGAGCAGAATTGCTGCTTTGACACATTTAGAGTTATTATATGTGAGCGATTCTTTTGGGACGAGTGTAACATCCGTTGGCATTTCTGGTGAGGGTGTAATGGATTTTACAATGTCCACATTAGGATCAATTGCAATGGTAGATGATGGGATGTGAATTGTGCATGATTGGTTTTCAAAGCAATAGGGCACTAGAATTATATATTATATGTGGAATGAAATCTGGTTATGGGGATTTGGAATTTTAACACAATTTGACTTTTTGAGAAAGAGCATTCTGTCAGCTAATGAGTGTAATATTTAATTACATCAGGATCACCAATACTTAACGTTAGATTCAGTTTGAGCAGTTCCACATTTAATTTGGTGATATCATCAGACAGATGAGTTTTATTAACTGCATTAAGGGGTAATGTGCAAAGTTGGCAAGAATGAATATAGGTTTGTACTAATTGTTCAATAACAAAGTTGTTAATCAACTGTAAGATACTTGTGGATAGTAAATTATACTGAGCCTCAATGTTATCAATTTTACTGAAGGTTGAATGTTGGTTTTGTAAAACTTCGGAAATGCCATTAATGGTTTGTGCCAAAGAATAAATCTTACCTTCTACCTTGTGTTGTATTTCATTGATTACTTTAAAAGTCACATTAACAGTTTTGTTTGTAGTTTGTATGTTGTCTGCGAGTATATTAATTTGGCTGTCCAGCTGGGCATCATTGTCAAGTAACACACTTAAGTGCTTATTTGTTACGATGTTACAACACCATGTACCCACATAGCCGAGGATTTGAATAACTCGTTTCCGACAAAACTGGGAACTCACATCGTCAAGGAATTCTCGCAGTACGCCACGTTTCACTGCTTTTAAATATTCGCAAATATGTTTTCCATTCTTACATGAGTTGGATGTGTGATCGGTGCAAGCTACATGTAAATACTGGTCAAGAGATTCAGTGGTTGTGGGAAAGTGTAAAGGTATAGTGTATATGATAGGAATGCAGTCTTCATATACAAAGTTGACATCGGCAGGGGTCCAATACACCCCTGCATGTGTCCTATTAAGTGGCTAATACCAACAGGATGGCTGGCAGAAAAAAACACACTACAGCCATGATCTTGGCTGCGTGGCGAGCGAAGCGGGCTCCCCACTCCTCAGCTAGAGCTCACCCGGCGATTGGTGTTGCCATGGTAATCGAATGGCACATGCACAGAGCGTAACTCACACTCGTGCACTGCTGCCAATGGCATCTGGCTGTGGTAGCAGCACGGCGCAGCTGCTGTAGCCACACAGCACTCAATCTGGGGTTGGCAGCCGTGGATCCCCTCTCCACACCTTGGTTGTGCTGCAGTTGTCCCGTGGCGTGGCGGCAGCTAGGAAGGTTGGGCAGGCGCCTCGCGCTGTCTGGTCCCTGCTGCGTTACACGCGTGTTGAGTCCAGAGTGTTGTCAGCATCCCCCAGTTTCGGCGAGAACAAACTGCATGGGCGGCATTTCAAACAGTTCCCACAGTGGCTCACGTCACTTTGTTCCCCTCAGTAAGAGAGTGACATATACTGTAACACATGTGAGAGGCATATTTTGAACACCGATCAAGTACAAACTTATAATATAATACCGCCATAAAGACACTGAATTAGTGTACATAGGTGGGCTTAGTATGACGGGTACATACTGTGTCATATTTAGGGGGTTCCGTCTTTTTTATCTGTATTCATACAGTCAAGTCACCTAAAACATCGGCTACTCTGAAGGGGCCACGGTAATGATGCGTGAGTGCTTTTTACCTGCGCCAATTGCATATCCATACGTAATCATTCATTCTTAGAGTGCATGGCTTATGTGATTTGTCAAATTAGTTTTTCTGATGTTGTTGTGCATGTAAAAGATTAACTTGCCTTCTCGCGGTCTTGTAACAACTTAGTGCACCAGTCTTTTGCACGTTCAGAGTATTGTGTAGCAATTACTTGCACTGGTAATGCTGCTTGTACAAGTGGAGCAAATAAAAAGGTATGTACTTGGTTGTTGTGTGACGCTTGTGTTGTAGTTGAAAATTATGAATTAGACATAAAGGCCCCAATTTGCCTGATCTGTATTGGCACAAACTATCAATTATTCACCGACAATACAGTTTGTCGCTTCTACATGACCATTACATCGAGGGTTGTATGCAGTTTTCATCAATTTCTTTATACCCAATGTCTTAAGTAATTGACTAATCAAATCATTCTGGAAGCTCATGCCACAGTCTGTGAGGATCTGTTCCGGGCACCCAAATAGCAAAATTACTTGTTTGATAAAGCCGACCCACGAAGCCACGTTTATTGATTTGACTGCCTTAGCAACTACATAACAACTTAGATACTCCATCATCACCAATATGTATTTGTTGCCGCGTGTAGTGGTGGGAAGGAGTCCTTTTGCATCAAGCACCCATGTCTTCAAAAGTGGTTGAGGTGGGATAGGTGTCATCTGACCTGCAGGTTTACTATTGGGTGATTTTGTTTTCTGGCATACGTGGCAAGCACGCATATAATTTTTCACGCGTGTGGTTCCTTTTTCCCAGCAATAAGCCTGTTTTATTTTCTCGAGTGTCTTAAACGCCCCGAAGTGTCCTCCCCCGAAAATGGTGTCATGGTGAGCTTGAATGATTTCGTTGACGTATACTTGGGGCACAAGTGTTAGTTTCTTAATGCCTTGTGGCGAGTTCAATTTAAGATAAATTTCACCATTCGCCGCAACGCCATAACGGCGACTAAATCAACTGTATTTTGTATCAGCTTGATCTGGGGACTCTAATGCAAGCTTTAATGTGGGTCACACTCATATTCCCCAGCGAAAGGTGATGTGTTGATGATAATAGGACATAAATGTAGAATAGAGTCATCGTCAATTTTTACATATTATTGTTCATGGTTGTAGGTGGGTAAAAAATATGGGATTCCACTTTTGTTCAAGATTATAATGGCACAATTCAAAAGTGGATTGATACAATGGGTTTCTACTTTATTAGCTGTGTTTTCCATGACCACTTGTAGCTTAACTAGATATAATGTGTTAACAATTTTGCAAATAGCATGAATCAAAAAAATTTTCTCATCAGCTATGACTTTCGCTACTTTTGTTTTCTTTTGGGACTGAAATTTGTTTTTGAAAAGAAGTTTGATGTCTACCCAGTTGTTGACTGTGTACTTAACAATGCTGGATTTAATCTCGTCGTGTTTGTTAGGGTTTTGTAAAATACTTTCCGCCATAGCTTTGTATAGTGCTGTGCAGTTTATCATGTCTTGCTTAACTGTGTAATTTGTGTTATTGATTATGACGGTTTGTTTTAGTGTGTCAGTGTTTGTAGTGATGCAGCTTAAAGCGTCCGGAAGTGTGTTTAGTTTCCCTTTCATTATGTGAGGCTCAAAGTTGTATTTGCTCAATGCGATTGCCATCTTCTGAATTCTGATGTTGTGTTCAGCCATGGTGCGCAGATATTGAAGACTGGTATGGTCCGTCTCAATTATGAAATGCCTCCCATTTAAATATTGGCGAAAATGATTGCAGAGATAACGTATTGCACAAAGTTCTCTCTCCATAGCATTCCATTTCAATTCGTTCATTGATAACTTTTTGGAAGCAAAGGCAATGATACTACGTTGCTTGGTGTTCCGGTCCTCCAGAATAAGCGCCCTCCTACCGCATCATTGCTCGCGTAGCATGCTAATACAATGCTCTTGCCCTTATCAAATATTTGCAACATGGGTGTCTCTAATATAGCTTTCTTAAGGTTAACAAATGCTTTCTGGTGGGCATCATCCCATTTATACGTTATATTATGTTTTGTTAAGTCGATGAGAGGTTGTACGATTGTCGCGTGATTCCTAATAGATCTGTGCAGGTAAGATGTCATTCCTAGAAATATGGGCGGTTGTTTTACATTTGTTGGGGACGCCATGTGTTCGATAACGCGAACTTTCTTTGGATCAGTGGTAATGCCTTGTGGTGTGATTATATGTCTGAGCACCTTGACGGTTTGTTCAGCGAACATACATTTCTTAGTATTTACTTTTACATAGAACATTCGTAATCTCTCAAAAACTTCCTCAATATTGGTTACGTGTTCCTCAAAAGAGTTACCTAAAATGAAAATATCATTGATACATGCTATAGCTGCTGTCCATCTAAGAGGACCTAATAAGGTGTTAATAAACATTTGGAAATACTGTGGGGATGTGCTTAACCCCATTGGCACTCTTTTGAACTAGTATAACCCTACTCCATCGATACTAAAAGCCAGCTTATAACGGTCTTGTTGTATAACATGAATACTGTAAAAGCCTGAAAGAGATCTAAACTACTAATATAGTGGGAGTCCTGTAGAGCATTCAAAATATCTTCCGTGCGAGGCAATGGGTATTGCACTCTAGTGAGATATTAGTTTAATTTTTGAAAATTGGTTAAAATCTTAACCTGCTGTTTTTCTTGGCGACGACTAAACTCAGCGCAGTATAAGGGGAGTCAGCTTCCTCAATAATTCCCACCTGGACCATCTCGTTAATCTGTATCAACAGCTCATCACAAATTTTAGGACTGATCTTGTAGGGCCTAGTTGCTATGGGCTTATCTGTTATCAAATATAATTTTATTGCAAAGTTTTTTTTTGTTTCAGTTAACTCTAAAATAGAGTTTGCAAATCTATCTTTGTAGTGATCAATAATACAGGTAATTGTTGCTGTCTGTTTGACAGTTAATTTCTTGCTGATATGCAGTAAGTTATTCTGGTCTGCCTCAAAAGTATATAACACATTCAAAGAATGTTCTATGGACATAGTATTATCGTGCACTGATGTTGCCGAGTATATCGGTACCTGTGCCAATTTATTGGAATTGTGCACATGGATAAAGAGAATATGTATTGTATTTCAAGACTGGACTGACATCATATTTCTTGATGAAGTCCACACCTAATATTAAGTCTTGTAAATTATCTACTACTAAAAAGTCTTGTAGGTAAGTGCGATCAGAAATGCGTAAGTTGATAGTGATTTGAAATTTGGGTGACGTCAGTACCGAGGTAGCTCCAACTGAGGTGATTTCCTCATTCAAAGGTTGAAGTTGCTGCGTAGTAATTAACATGCTTGCAACACTACTACGGGAGCACCCGGTGTCAAGCAATGCGTAATATTTCTTTCCTTTAATTGTTACAAGCACTCGCAGTGTGGATGTGCGAAATCCGATATCTTGACAGACTGCCTGTGTTGCAGGGCGTTCATGTTTACGTGACATCGATGGAGGCACAGGCCTGCTAAGTATGTTATTAAACATAGACTCATCAAAGCGGGCCTGGCTCGGTGTATTATCAAAACAACTCTTAGTGGCTACAGTCCTTTTCGTAACTCGTGCTCTAGAAAAACAGTACGTGGTGTCAGCCCGAATTTGTTTTTGAACCTTTAAAATCGGTCACAATTGTCTGTTGAAAACTCAAAATTTTGTTTAGGAAACAAACTGCATTGATGGCTTTTGTGTCTGGCAGAAAAACACAGGGCACACATGTCCTGAGCAAGACTACGGGGTCCGGCAACTTTCTGCGCCTCATCGACAGTTTGCTTAGATTCGGCAACGTCGCATTCCTGGGCATGCTGCAGCGGCGGTTTGGCAACACTGACCTGGTTCACGCAAGGAGGTAGAGTTATGTGTTTGCTATTGTCGCACAGGGCCGGTGGTACACGCACAATCCGCTGAGGCGGAACTTTACTTGACCTATCTGCTGTAGCTTGTTTTGCCAGCTGCATGAAATTAATCATAGACATGGAGTGTTGTACTGAATTTTCTTTTGGTGTGCACACATTTCTTTGAACTGGGGTGGGTTGTTTGATGCAGTCAGGTTACTACGGGAATTGAATTTCGTAATATCAGTGTATGAACGCTGCGGCACAACTTTATTAAAAATTAACCTGCAGGCGTCACAAGATTTGTCATACATGCTCGTGATACCTCTGTTACGCCCTGAAGGGGCCTACCTGACTGTGTCTCGTATATTGATGATGGCCTTGAATCGTGGTGTTCTGTAATGACTCTTACTCTGTGTCCTTTCAAATACTCTAGGCCTCTCAAATCTGATTTCAATTGGTGTAACTGTGGGTGGGTTCCCTGTACTTGTGTTGAAATGTATACTATTTAGCGTTAAGTCATGGGTTCTGGGCATGGTGCGGTATGGGTGTTTGCATTTTTAAGTTTGTGTAGCTGCTGTTTCAATATATTTATCTCTTCTTGGAGTTTGACTTGGTGTGTGCTTTGTGAGTCCTGTTCAATGATCTGTTTGTATCTGTACATGCCAAGTTCAATGTTTTTGGTATTATGAATTAGCTGGTTCAATGTGTTGTTTTCTAAAGGCACAAGTTTGTCTGCAACGGCTGGTGAAAGAGGTCCAAATGATTTTAATAAATTCTGGTTCATGCAGTTGTGTTTCACACTTATTCTTATAGAATGTCAAATTTTCAATGTACGCTTGAGTGCTCTGACCTGGGTGTTGTTTTGTTGAGTGTAGAAGCTGTCTGTAGTGGTCTTGTGTGTCGGGTTTTATGAATGTGTGCAATAGTTTGTCTTCAATGTGTTTCCAAGAGATTTCCTGCGCACTGGTATAATATAGATTTTCATAGGCCCTCTTTGCTGTGCCGTGCAGATAGAACTTTAAATGCTGTCATTTCTCAAGTTCAGACCAACTGTTTAGTTCACTGATGGCGTTAAAGGTATCTAAAAACTCTTCCAAATTTTCATGACTCTCGCTAGTGAATGTAGGGATTTGCTGTGGGGCTCGTGCTATAATGTGTACTGGCTGTGTGGTGTGTAGAGGTGCAGGTGTAGGGTTGAGTATTTCTGCATTGTTAGCAGATGAACTAGGAATAGAAATTAAATGTGTGGGTGTTGTTTGAAATATCTGTTGTGGGCGTGGTGTCAAATAACCACTTGTGCCGACTTCGTTAAATGTTGATTGGTGTGGGTGTGGTAAAATCTGTTCTGCTGGTGAAGTGTGTACTACGAGTGATTCTGTTTTCACTGTTTAACTGGGTCCTTTATTGTTCGTGTATTTCAACTGTGCATTTAGCATAGCCTAAATCAATCAATAGTGCTTTTACTAATTTCCTTATCGATTGTGCAGTAGATTTGTGTTCAATACTCATGTTGACATGTTAGCATAAGGTTGTGTAGTGTAGTTGGTGCCACATACTTTGTGTAACTTATAATTAATTCTTCATACAAAAGAGAAGAATGTGAAAGGACACAAAAACAACTGGAGACTTCCTTGCTTACAAAGGAACAGATTGTCGCACATGCAGAAACAAGCAGTGTACATGCATTACAGAGAGAAAAATAGGCTTAAACTATGGCAGGCCCTGGAGGTGGGCAGCGTGATGCCAAGCTGGTAGGCTGGCAAGGCCTTTTATGCAAACTGCTGACTTACACACGTGCAAACTGACAAACTCTATCGCTTACTGCGCTTTTCTGACTGCTTGGATGCTAACAGCTGTTACCTAAGCTGGTGCTAAGACAGTAAATTTTTACAAACAGTTTATTATCGGTAATTGCAATAAAATATACTCTGTTACTGGTTCTTACTACTAAACTTACGGCACATGAATATACTAGTACAAGAATACAATACACGTTAACTACCAGTGAGTTATTACGCCTATGCGCGCTGTGTTTTGCATGAAGTGCAGCCACATTTAATGCTTTCCTAACAGCGTGAGGCGCATACTATTTGAAGAATTCCTAATTGAAAGCGAACTCGCATCAGCGCAAGGTAGGACGTGAGGCGTCTCCACCAGTGTAGTGAGCCCTTCCTCCTAACACTCATCTATGTACTCTCTACTCCTTCTCTCTGTATTTACTGACTTCTCGTTATACGTAGATGCTGTGGAAGGGGTATCACTCGGGGAAGCATAGCTGTTAACTATTAAACCAATAAGAAGAGAATTTTTTTAACACAAATTTTTATTATGATGTTAATTTGTACATTGAATAACAAAACATTTAACAAAACAAGTTGAATCAATAACTCCTTCAACTGATATATACGAGGTTTGCAATACTAGCGATTAAACAGCAAGATGAGAGTATACGACCTAACCATGCCAGTAATTATTACTCAATTACTTGAATTGATAAACAGGGCCTCGAGAAATAGACTCGCGCCTAACTGCCAAGCGGAATTATGCTCACCATATAGAAAAGTCTATAGAATGGCCCAGAGCTCCTCTATGCCTGGTTGTAGTGATGCCATCTGCTTCATTGTCGGCTCCATCAAACTGTTTCAATCGTTCTGCTGTGTCGGGGGGGGGGGGGGAAGCACGCTCAGTATATATAGTCTTCAGGCAGTGGGTCATGCAGCATTTGTTATGTTAACAGGTGGCTATCTCCAAAAGCTATATACCATTGAACTTTAAGTTAGATGCGTGCGGGCCCTTAGTGTCCGCTATAACCTGCTGCCAGTTACTGTCCCTGTACTGCATCCAGGCCACGCTAAGGAGTCGAATGTCAGTTGGATCATCCACGCCAGACACCTAGTGCGCCTGTTTCAAGAAGTCACCCTTATCATGTCAACACAACGTAGTATATCCAATGTAGTATTGCCCTCCAGGCATCCTGAGCACAGGCTGGGTATATGGTGTTCATTTTCAAACAAACCTGCTCAACTTCAGGCTTCTCATTCCAGCAACTCACTCACTTCTATCCACCTCCACGCCATTCACCATGCCAAGCAAGGCATGCTTCAACATAACCCTGCAGGCTTATAAGACACACAAGGAAAAAACTCTATCTCAGCAGGATACCTGAGTACTATATGGCAGTGCTGCTTTCAAAGGACATCCCTAGGACCAAAGGCAAGGCTCATTACTCCCTCTCTCACCAGAGACTTGGTTTCTAACTGGCACTGCCGCTTCTCCAGGCTCTCAGAGAGAAGGCTGTATTGTTGTCTTCCTTGCCCGAAGTGGTTGAACTGCGCACCACAAGGGAAACGTTACCTGTGCTGAGTGGCTGGAGATCAACTGGTAGTGCAACTTCCAGTAGGTACCACTGAAGCTTGGAGAGGGACTCACCCCTATCCACTTCCCAGAGGTTGGTTACTATCTGGTGATGCTTCTTCTCGTGGGTCTCTAACAGAGTGCAAGTGGAGTGACTGCCCTCCTAAGGAACATGGGCCACATCCTGGGCATTGATAATGGAAGAGAGACTCCAACTCTCAGAGACGCCAGACGTGTCCTCCACAAACATGTAGGCCCTGTTTGTTTCTGCTGACTGTCCTGGGTCTGCCTTGAACCTGCCACATGCCTACCACCATGCTGGAAGGAAGAACGCAGAGAAAACAGGTGCTGCCCAGGCTCAACGGATTGTGGGACAGGAGCCCAGCACTGAACAGGTTTACAAATAATGTTCAGAGGAAGTTGCCCTCCAGAGAGAAAACGTTATAGCGCACTGTTACATTTGGACCCCACCAGTCACACCAGCACAGCCCCAGGATACATGCCAAGCAGCTTTAGAGTCCCTAAGGCCATTACCCACTAGCTCCTATCATGCTCAAGAATTACCCTTCAACACAATGACAAAACCATCACACCTGCTGCTGCACACAACATAACTTCCCTTCTGCTCCTGTTCATCCAGCAAACGCACTCCCACCTGGTCCAAAAGGAAGATTATTGAACTTAAACCAATTTATAGTGCATGTGTCCAAGCGCCACTTGATATCACATACTTTTGAACCCTTCAAGTTGGCGACAATTCAGAGTACTTCTAATTTTCGAAACTATGTTTAACACCAGGAAAGGGTTATTAGAACTTGGAATATTTCATGTACAAGAATTAATGTTTCAATGTTTCAATTTTGTTTATTGTTCAAGTGTTTTAAGCAATGTTCGGAACGATACCTGGAGAGGTTGCCTTGTGACCATCATTTTGCCAGTCTGGAAGCCGCAGCAGTGAGGGATGGACGTGTGTCCAATGGGACCTGCATTTCAAGTTCATAGTAATTGATTATTAATTTCTGCTTGTATCTCTATTATTCCATAACCATTCTTAGTCGTCACGCCTATGAGTGCCCTAAGCACTTGCAGACTCACTTAGCTAGTTTTTTGGCCTAAGTCATGATGACCCCAGCCAGTCACACATTGGTATGTACATATATGGAGCCGGCCACTTCCGGCTTTAAATCCATCAGCATCCTGATCAGCAGAGATCAGGCAGGACTCAATTTTTGTGTAATTTCAAGGTCCAAAAACATAAAGCAACACGGCCGCATGAATATTATTTAAATTGTTTTGAAGGGTAATCCAATTTTTATCAGACTGTGTTTTGTACGATGTGGTGCATTATAATACCATAGCAGTACAAGTCCTTTCTTTATGTGTGTGCAGTGTCACCCCTACAGCACTGCAGGTCAAGGAGTGTGGCGACACCCTTATCCCAAGGACGTGGCAAAGGGGCATAAAACAGCAGAAAATTCAATCAAGAACAACTATGTATTTTAAAACATTTCTCAATGCAACTTCAAAGGAGTGTTAACCTCCAATATTTTTTTCAAACAATCTACAATTCCTGAAAAACAGAAAAAAGAACACTTGACCTGGATTATTATTTTTACTTATTCCAAAATGTGTGGCAAACATTGTTAACATTTCCATCATACAAATACTTACATGCAAAATATTTTTGTACTACAATTTCTTGTATTACTACCACAACACGTGGGCAGCTTTAGGCTTAAAAGACCCTGACCAAAGATATAGAGCACCCACTCTTAGACTGCGGTGTAACGGACATTCACTCTCTCTTTCCAATGCATCATTTCTGTCGTTAATGCTGTCCTTGTTCCTGCGGGCGCTATTGCCTGATAAATTATTTTTTTGCAACTTCAAAAAAGAAAACTATCTACGTTGCGTCCGCGCAGTCCAATCACAATGATAGGGTATCTCACAGGCTTCAGTTTGTTTCAAAGGAGCCGCTTAGCTTTGCATCGCAAGATTGGATTCCTTTACGAGTTGGCAGGGAGGTAAACAATAAAAATTTTCTTAATCAGGCCATTTCCTTCACCACCCATTTGTTTCTCAGCTTGCCAGTTACGTCACAAAACTGAAGCAATCTGGCAACAGTGAGCGTCATACGCCCTGTACTGCAATCTAAGCATGAGACGAACTATAAAAGTCATAAATTCAGGTATATATGCACCACGATGGATGGCAACTTTGATGTACATTAATGTGTCCCAAAATTACAACAGAAAAACGTATATACATATGTACCACGACACATGGGTGAATTTTGAATATTCTCAAGTTTAACGTGGGCTATTTTTACAGTTACCACAGTCATACGTGGACATAAAATTACAAATTCAGTTTTTGGTGAGCCAGCGCATCTGCATAACTTTAAATGCATTTCATTCATTAAGATTATGGGCAAAAATACAACAACTTCAAATATAGATGCGCCACAACACGTGGACAGATTTTATACCATCAGTTTTAACGTGAACTATTTTTACAGTTACAAAAGTCATACATGGACACAAATTTACAAATGCAATTTTCGGTGTGCCAGCGCATGTGCATAACTTTGTCCCACATGGACAAAGCTTATGATCACAACTTTCAATATAAATGGACATCACAAGTGGCTAATTTTAATAGCATCAAACTTTAACACAGACTATTTTTAAAGTTACTAATGTCAAATATATTTATATACACACCAGGGCTTATGGCAACTTTGAATTCTTTACATATGCCTTCCAACCTATATGCAATGAAACTCTGACAAAATTAACTGGCGTATAAATAAAAAATATTAAGAGATCATTTTCACCTAAGTAGCTTGACATTATATTAGTATAAAGTCCATAATGGACACAAACGAACCATAAAAAGGTCAAACATAGACCCAAATCTAAAACAACTTGGGTAAAACCTTTTCTCCTTTGCATGATTTCATTTTTCATTCAATTTTCGGCAAACACTAAAAATTCACAAATTTTGAAAATGCTGATTTCTACGCAATGCATGAATTTCGAACAACATGCGCCATAATCTAAGGCACCTACAATTATAACATCAAGTATATTTTATTTTTCCTGACGGATAGGCCATGACTCTATTTAATTATAACATTAACTTGTTCAACTACTTAACTCAAGTCGGAGACCCCAGGCTGTCCATGTCTGGTCTGCCGAGGCCGTCTCCTGACTATTTATACACGAAAACTTACAATAACCCCTGTCAGGATACGGCAAAATGCTTGTCCAATCAGCGACCATGGAAGGTTCCACCAGTTTTTAAAGTTTGAAACACAACTGCCACAGCTATGGCGTCACTGTCACGTGCTCTGTGTTTGCCAACTACCGTCAATGATGGCAGCGCCACATGGCGACACCTGTGCAAAACACCAGAGCTCTCGTTTTCCAGAGTCTGGCAGTCTACGCTGCAAGACGGACGTGTTTTATCTGTGCTAAGCCATGATTTTTTTTCCAGTCAACAAGAAAACGTTTCTACACAGAGTCGGCAATGGACATGAAAAATAGGTTAATCGTATTATAATTTCAGGAAAAACATTTTCTTAGTTGATTCGTTGATCTTATACATAAATGTTTTCTCACACACGTTTTAAAGTTACTTCACCAAAGGTAAATCTTCTTGCAGTCTTCAAACAGGTTTCTTGGTCAAACAGGTACGTGATGATAGGGGGAGGGGGGGTGTAATTCAGTAGAAAATTGAGAGACGTGTCTCAAGTGTAAGACAATTTCTATCTTCAATCACTGAACGTTCCATGCCACGCTGAGAGCTCACGGTGGCATGGGCATTCAAGTCATTATTCACTCATAGTGTGGCAAGTACGTGGTCAGACTACCCTGACCACCTTAGACTACAACAAAAACTATACAATAAACTGAGACAAAGTGCAAACTATAACCAGTACTGAATTTTTAAGTGGCTCTTGTGTTGTGTCTCTTGTAATCTTCAGACATGGTTTATGGGCAGACATTGTTATTAAAATTTAAATACAGTAAAACCCTTCTATTACGACCACCTCTCTATTACGACCCAACCCCGAGGAACCATGAAACGTTTAGGTCGAAAACGTCGAAAATTTGAGGCACCTAAAAATAGATACAGTAATCCCTCGCCAACCGTGGTATCTTCAAAGGCAGTTTCAGTTATGCATGGATTTGTTTTTGTAGACCTATTCTTCAACCACAGTAAAAGTTTCTACTATCTAGGTTTTCAGTCTATGGAAAACTGGCCTTTACTGATGTTAGGTCACCCATTTCTCAAAACTTTGTTCCAAGCAGCATGAAGCAATAAATTACTTCAAGTCAGAAGGGGACTTTGGTATTTTGGGCGGGGGGGAGGGGCATGGGGTTGCCGGCTGGGTTGAGAATTCTTTGTCTAGTCACGTACTGTACCATACGGCCCCCTGTCTTAACCCTCCCACTCATTTTTTACTTCTGTCAACTCTCCTCCGCCCATACCTACTTAAGTGATAATTTTTTATGGTGAGCAATTTATTTTGGCGAGTTATCCCGTGTGCGTGTATATTTTCACAATTTTCACAATTTTTTCATGAAAAATTTGTGTTAATTAATATTTCAAGTAGGCCACACTAAATTTTTATATTCCTGTAAACATTGCTGGGCCTCTTTGTACCAGTACAGAGGCGAACACGCCGCCTAAATTTAGTAGAAATTCAACACATTGACGTGAATAGCATCTATCAGCATGTTTTCCCAACACCAGCAGTAATGACAGCAGTGGTGCTGGCTAGTCGCAGCCCACGACTAATCTTGTAGCAATCAATTTACAACTGCGCAAGGCAGTTGGCCTTGGTATGAGCAACAGATGAGTGGCATTCGGGCAGCCTGGCACGAGCGTGATACTCATGCCAGGGCCACCTACTTCACAGCCCAGCCAGAGGATCTAGGCCCGAGCGACAGCAGTAAGATGCAGTGCCCGGCCGCGCTGCAGAGGATCTAGACGCTCACCCAGCTATGTACACATGGCAATGTATTTGCTGCTAGCCGCAGCACACGAGTGATTTAATCTAAATAATATATTTTCATATATTATAAATAAATAAAATGTGGTGTTTTACTTCAAACATAAGGTATCTCCAACAGTGTTTTAGTTACTGCTTTGCGCATAATACATCCAATTTTCTAGCAATGAAAAGGCCAGACCAAAGTGATAGCACGGCGCACACATACGTATTGCGCAACGCCATCTAAACTATTTGATTACTACATGCTTCATAGTAATGTATGACCCACGAGACCTGCATAATAGATCTTTAATAATAACTTTATATTTTAATAATATATAGTCTGATCTTTTCACACAAATTCCATGGCCATGTCATACTGTGTTTAGGCCTTCTTTTTACGACAAAGGGTGGTCCAATATGCCTTTCTTGGGTATCAAATTAATCAGGAGACGTCCAGCTATTAAAATGTATTTATATTTAATTTAAAAAGTGTTTTTTTTTATGCACTAGAGACGATTGAACATGAACTTCATGCAAAAAATGGCAAGTTTGGTGGCATAGGGGTTACGGGTGGGTCAAAATCAGCCCAAAATTTTCCAAATTTTTAATTACACCCCCCCCCCCCCCCCCCCACCCCCCAATTTCAACCCTATTCTCGGAAACTGTGATGGGTCGTAATAGAGAGATTCTACTGTAATAACAAAAAGCAAGCATGTGAGTAATAGAGCCTTACCCAGCGGCTGCTTCCGGCTGAGGGTCATGACCCAGGACCTCTGTAGCCGCTGCAACGCTGGTGGGTCGTGAAGGGGGAACACCTGGGAAACCACGCCCGCCGCCAGGCACTTGGGCACTGCAACCAGTTAACACAAACCTTTCACAACTGCCCAATGGACTTTGTCTCACAACTAGCATACTGATCCCTCCTCTCACAACTACTGTACTGGCCCCTCATCTAACAACTGCCCTACTTGCCCCTCATCTAACAACCGCCCTACCGGTCACTCTTCTCACAACTGCACAAATGGCCCTCATCTTACAAATACCATACTGGCCCCTTGTCTAACAAATGCCATAATGACAGCTGTCTCACAACTGTCCTACTGGTCGCTTATATCTCAACTGCTGTATTGGCCCCTCTTGACCTACACTAACATGCCTGCTTGCAAACACAACACTAGAGCTTCAGGTTCAACATAGAGCACAGTTGTCTGCAATGGCAGGAATTTTCTATCAATACATCATCACTCTTCAAATACACGCCACCCAACTGTTGCATTACAAACCCTTACCTTCATCTGCACCGTCATAAAAAGGATATCACGCAAGTCTCTAAATTGAATTTCTCATACATTTTGTGATTTTTTCTCTGAACTTCTGTACAGAAAACAAATATACAAGAAACTATAAAGTAGAATAAAAGTCAAGAAGTTTATCTTTAAACATTTTTGTTGCAAGTAAATCTGGTTTCACGACACAGCAACACAATGCCATGCACCACGCTCCATCACTGGAACACAAATAATTCAATGCAGTTTTACTATCAAGCGGCACTTGGTTAGCAATAACGGTCATTTAAGAAGATGTTGCCACATATTTTAGAGTGCATACGTTACTATCGACGAGGAGAGTGAACTTGTAGACCGGCTCTTCATTGGGTGTAAGACTAATGCCCGGTGAGGCGCTCTCAACCACATTTGTGGAAGGTTGTATGTCTGCTCGCTAGAATTGCTACTGGTGAAACGGTCGGTCATCGATAACCCACTTGTGCTGTGGAAATTAAGTGGTCGCACAGGACGATCGGTTGGCCCCAATGGAGGTTTTCTCTGGTGACTGATCATTGTGGTTGGACTCGTGCTGGCAGTGGTTAACTCCGTAGGCTGGAGTAGGTCTGGAGAGATTCCCAATCTTGTAGAAAAACCAGGCAGTGAGCGGCAACCCGCTCCGGTTACGCCCTGAAGAAGCACTAAGTGTATGAATAGAACCCCAGCCAGACCACACGCTTGGTTTCTGAGGGCAAGAGTCTCAGAACCTCTGTGGTAGAAGGGGCAGGGATGTGCGGATGTGCCAGGTTTGGGCTTCGGATCTGGCCACCGGTTTCCATGTGGTGAGAGGACGTGATCCCTCTTCCCCGCCTAATGCGAGGCCAAAGTGAAGTAAGGCCTTTCAGGTAAGCGCGCTGTGACAAAATTGAAAAATCAGTGACCGAGAGGTCTTACTGTATGTAGACCATATACAGGGAAAAATGGCATTTAATACACAACAAAAAGCACAAACAAACAATACAACAGAAATAAACATAAACATTTTTCAAATAGATTTTCAATTACAAATAGACTAACTAATTCAAGTTTACTTTTGTTGTACAGGCAAATACCTGTAACAACTGTTTTTCTCATATTATATACTATAGTTCCCTCATGTTATTCCTTAACAAAAGTAAGTACGTAATGCTTTTTCTTCTTTGTCATTGTTTGATGCCAACAAAAGCAAAGTCTGCAATGTATTTGTCGCTGCTGACCAGTGACAACCATCCGGCCTCACTTTGGCTATAGCTCATTACACCATTGTGAAACCAAACAGTAATACTAGTAAACCCGCTATTTCAAGTATCATAAATACAGAAATGGGCCTATAAATACAAACCATTGTAACCAGAAAGATTTTCTGAAATTACAAATGTCATCTCTGCTTGAAGTAAAAGTATTTGTAACCGATTTTTCACTCAAAATTACATTGCCATAGTAAACAATTATTGACAAATATTTAAAACGATAAAAATTCAACTGTAAACAAAATAAGAACAAAGCTGCACACCAAAAAAGTAAGTATGTATAAACAATAACATTATTTATTTCCTGCCATCCTGAAAACAAGCATTCGTGCAAAAATGGTGGCATACTGGCAACACACATTTCTATTACACTACACATAGTTGAATGGCTTGCGTAAAAGTATCTGTCAATTTTTTACCAAATGAAAAAATTTTACCATTCTGCAACACGGAACTATCACCATTTCTGCAAAAAATTATAGCTATATCACCACAGTAACAAGAAAATATGGCGACAACAGAAAAAAAAAATTGTATTTTACCTGATTAAAACACATTATGGAAATGTTACTCATACAGACCAACAAAAAATTATGACTAGAGATGGGCTATTCGCTACTTCGATATCCCTCTATACTGGGCTGTATAGAAAGTATCGAGTATCGCTATGTGCATATTGATACTTTTATTTGATACTTTTTATCGACACATGTATATGGCATGGTCCGTCATTTTCCCTATTGCCACGCAGCAGCACCGTTCATTTTAGTTCTGTAGTTTACTAGTGTCAAGTGTGTTCGCAATTCTGTTTTCATGAAAATATTTTTAAATCTTATGTTCACTCAGAATTTATTCAGATTGTCAACATATTTGCAGAAGTATTGAAATTCCTACTGAATAACTTATTGCACGAATCTCTGACAAATCAATATTATTATACAAAACTAAGCTTAAGGAAATGACAGGCATTGTTGTTCTATGTATTACTTATAAATAAAATTTAATAACTCTTATGAAACTTGGCTGAACTGAATTGATCCAAACTTTTACAATATACATACTTCTACAGTATTATTTATTACTCAATGCAAGTTTCATGGTTTGCCCAGCCACATCATTTTTAATGCACACACCACTAGCTTTAGTTGGCCTACTTCATTTCTTATGAAAAAAGCAATCACTTTTCGCTTATAAAATGTTAGTGCCTACACTGATATGGGCATAACTTCACCAAAATACTGACAACGCAATACCTTACAGATGACATTGTTAATGTACCACAAGCAATGTCTAAAACATGCTCTAGTGCAGCCACAGCCGTGGCCCACTCCCAAGACGGCCTACAAAGCCATACACATTTCAGGCACCCCTGCGGTGATACACAGGGATTGGCACACAGGCCAGCTAGACGGCCTCCTGCATCACACCCTGACGCACTTCCAATCTTCCAGCTGCTGGCCGTGGCAGAGAACGCAGCACTGCACTCAGCCCCCTTCAGCCATCTTCATCACTCTTTCTTTTTCCCTTCCCTGCACCACCAATGCTGGCCATATGTTTCAGATATAAATAGGACCAAGGGTTCTTAGTTCGAGGCTGACTCGCGCAGCCCTTGTGTACGATCTCACTCGGCACGGATGTGCACTGAAGTTTTCAATATCTGCTTAGCTACATTTTGCAAAACTGTTTTCAATAGCCTTTTGTGTTCCCTGCGCTCGAGTCTGAGTACTGACAGTCTGAGGTTACCCCCGCCCCAAGTGCAACCATTCCCGAGACTGTACCGCACCTTTTGTTGGCAACCTTAGTTCAGCCATTCAGGCACCAATCAGGGTACAGGCTGGGTATGTCTGTTTTATCGTCAAGGCAATAAACACACATATTCCAAGTTAAGTTGCTTCTTTCTCTCTCAGGCTGCTTTGCTTCTCATCCTGTTTTTCACTACCACCCTCTATGACCTAGTGCTCCGCTGTCACTCTTCCAGGAGTAGGCATGTGCCACACCTCCCCTTCTCTCGCCCTTCAGGCTTATAGTCAAAGGTGCTCCATCTTCATGTGTTGCTTGGATCTTATGGTGATGTCCTGCCTTGCTGAGGAACAGTGTCCAACCCTGCTATTGTCCAATTATGTAGATTGCTTGGGTCAGCTGGCGATGTCCTGCCCAGCCAACGTACACGTAGGAAGCCAATAGTATGCACTCCTTAGGAACGTAGGACTCAAACCTTCCAAGGGGACTCAGAGTCGCTGATAACATCCCTCCCTCTTTGGTAATGCACTGTGATGGAAGTCATTGCCCTCTAGGAGGCGCCCTGGCTCTTCCACCAACTGCAGGTTCTCCCTTAACTGGTCACGTAAGGCTGTGCCCCCTTCTACTATACACCCACTATCACCCATCTCTGTTCTGTCTCCTGTTTTCATGGCTCATCATTGGGCTGAACATGGGAAAGCAGCCAAACAGGCTCTGGCACTGGTTGGAGGCCTGGTAGGAACAACACGTAGGAACACCAGGGTGTACTCAAGGAAAAGATCTGCTGCATATCAGACAGGAGTCACCACCAGTACTTCAGAAGAGAGCACACATACCTTCTTCTGCCTCCTGTGGCACGTTCCACATGCTGTCTCGTCACTCCACAGCCAGCGAACAGGCACCATCTGTGGGGAGAGTAATGCAACACCTGGAGTTCAAATCTGTGTGTTTCACTTCAACCAGCTTCGCTCCTACCAGAGTTCACACATATTCTGCTTCGAGCAGTGCTCCACTCCATGTCCAGAGGAAGATTATCGAGCTAGTGGCTCACAGCTCAGACTCCTTACTTCACCAAAGTCCTCGTTAAGATGATGCCTGCTTCCCAGCCACCAGGGGAACAAGTCTTTGATGATGGACACCCATAAACTCTATTCAACAGGTGAGATGTCAATTGTTTTATGAAACTGCATATGTACATTTAATGCAGAATCAGATTTTTGCCCCATATTACCTACCCTGAAGGTTAGTCATGTAAGCTAGTACTAGTTTTATTTATATTTGCATACAACAAAAAGAAACTGAATTGCACGCTACAAAAATTTTCAACTATACAACTAATATAATTTTAAAACGTGGAACTACTTCTAATAGTTCAATGCCAACTGAACTGTGAGTATTGCAGTCATTGTTTATATTAAATTATATACAGTTACAGGCAGAAATTTTCTTTTACAGGTTAATTTCAAAATTGCTTACTTATTGTGAATTACCTTCATTAGCCCTATTTCAATAAGACAATGAAAATTCTGTCATTCTGGTACTGAATATTTGTGATTTGTCTGCAACAACGCATGTATCATCCATTTTGAAGACTGTCTAATTGCTTCTAATGTTGAAATTTTAGTTTAGCATGTTAAGTCTACACCCAAACAGGATTAAAGGCATCAATGCAGGTATGTTAGTTAGCAGCACTGACCTATGGCCTGCCCATTGATGAGCTTCACGCCAGTCAGATGATCTTCTGGGCCGGCACGCAGCGTCTGTAGCAAGTGAAGGACCAGTGACTGCCTCTCCTGGGTCGAGAAGAACTCCCGCTCGTTCTCGATGCCTTCGAAGTATGACATTTCCTGCTGCACAAACTCCTTGAGACCACCTCCTACATCGCGGCGCAGTGCCTTCGGCAGGTGCACCTCTTCAGCTGCCTTCAGAAGCCTTTCCCCACACAACATACACAAAGTCACTCTTAGGGTACCTGTAGGGTAGGGGATGGTTAGTTATTTAACATTACTACGGACTTACTACTTGCCTAAACCACTCCCAAGTCAGCACTCTACTCACTTTTCATTCCAGCTCCACTCCCATTACTTCCTGTAAGTTGTGAACCTTCAAGAGTCACTACTTAGCAAGAATTCCCACCCCTCAGTCATCACTCACATACAAAATGCAGGAAAGTGTAAAAAGAGGGAAACTATTGCTGTATAAACAGACATTGGGACCAAAAAAAAGTATTTGTAAAATGCAGGAAAGTGTAAAATCAAGGAGTGTAATACAGAAGTTCCATTGTAGAGGTACTGTATGTGACTTTCCCAAATAAATTTGGCAGCAACCTAGACTTCTCATCCTCTTTAAGGGCAAATTTGTTTATTGATTAGTTGCTGCCATTGTGCAAGACTTTATTTTCCAACTTGGTTATATGTGATGGGTCTCATTATTTGTGTGAGTTTATTACTGGCTAAAGAGCTGAAGCACTAAAAGAAACACTAGAGTATATCTGCCACTGAGATATTCTGTGAAATTCATAGACGTCCACTCATATTCAGTAATCACTCCTCCTGTCGCATTCCATCCCCCAAAACCACCCTTTAATTATATCACCTTAAAAATAGAGTATAAAAAAATTGTAATGTTTAAACAGTACAGGCAAAATTTATGTTTAAGCAAACTGTCCTGTGAAATCTAAGCAAACAAAATAAGCTAAAAGTACAAACACTGTACACCACAAGTAGCCAACCTACCAGTGAGTTGTCAGAAAGGCTTTCTCATGTATCAACATAAATCTTGGCGCATGCCCAGTTTATGGTTGACTGTCTCAAAATGCTTTCTCCATGCTTTGGTTCTGTTACGAGACAAATTTCCTGGCTAGGGAATAGGTTCTACACGTTGGGCTTACATGGGTTAGACTTGGTGGTTGATTCACTCTGTTGGCGGGCAGTTGGGCAGGTGTTGATTTTGGAAGGCATGCCACGGTGATGATGTCCTGGTTGTCCAGGTTGGCTGGAGGAGGGATTTCCTGTACTCGATCCCCTAACCACAGGCAGGGCAAAGACCTAGGGGGACCTCCTCCCCACATAAAATTGCTTCAACGATAGGCTGCCACCTACCAAGTAATTTAATTAAAGACGGGAACAATGGTTTTGCTGATGTTGTTTCAGAAGGGGGTAGTTTGGCTATCTACCTTTTAAGGCAAGTAACGTCCATTTTAACTTCCTTCGTACACCTCCCTGATGAGTGTAGGGCATTTAGAAACAGAAAGAAACAACCAGCAGAGGATAAGCCGACGCCTGGTGTCCCTAGCGTGTACCCAGACTTGTGACATGATGCAACACCCAGTGTTCCATTCATCCAGCCCTTGTGAGCAGTGGACAGAACGTTGGGCAACTCATGCAACTTCCTTGCTGAGGTACCCGGGTGTGGTATCCACAGGAGATCAATCAGATCGAGATGGTTCCAGCCCCTTTCCGGCCACGTGAGCAGCAGTGGTGGAGTATGGAATACTTGGTCTGATCAATTGTCTTGGTGGAGGAGTACCTAGTGATTTGGGCGCTGTCGAAGGTATACCAGTTGGCAGAGCTTGGCTTACCTATTTTGTGTGTAGTTACCTTTGTGGTTACTGGTCTGCCGGTTTTTCCTCAGGGGAGTTACATTTATATAAAGTAAATGAGTTTGACTCACTACAAAAAAAAAAATTAAATTCAGAGAAATAAGTTCAAATACATGCTATATTGAATGCACTAACTCCTATAATAACTCAACATAATTTACGGAAGTTAATCCTATCATGAAAAGCCAGGTGAAGGCGACCTGGGATTTAAATCTGGCAAGAAAACATTCTACATAGTTAATGCAATTCAACAGCTCCTAACAACTAGGGGAGTTCTGAAGGAACACTAGGGAGGACAGCTACCAGAAGGGTAGTTGCCGTCGTGGCTGCACCCTCCAGTAGGCAGGGGAGGTCCAGAAGGGACGTTGACGTGACCTGCTACCAAAGGATTCTGGGTATTACATCAGGAGGAGGTGATAGGCGAAGAGCGACGTCTTCAGGGGCCTCTGGTGTGGTGGAGTCTCACAGAAGCTTTGGGATCTGCGGTGGCTGCAGAAGGCGGGTCTGTGACTGCTTAAGAGGTGTTGAGCTTCTGGTCGAAGATGTCTTCAGCTGGGTTGAGATACCGGCCCTTACAAGCGGTAGAATCTCCAGATGCCCCAGTGGTCACACACCCGATGGCTTCCCACGGCCCTTGTGAACGGTGGAGAAGCAGACTGAAGAGCATAGGGGTGCTAGTCATTTTACACTGATATCGGCGAAGAGCTGGAGAGGCTCGAAGGTGCGGGGTGCAGGGGTAGCTAGCCTCGATCTCTGGGGTTGAGACTTCTTGGCAGCTCAGGCAGTGCTATTCATTTCATATCTCCTCTGGAGGAGGCGTGATCCTTTCTTATCGCCTGTGTGTGAGGTGCTACGAGGCTGGAGCGCTGGAGTAGACTGGGTGCTGCCATCCAGTAACGTGCTGTGGTATGAGCTTGGCCTTTGCTGGAAGCTGCCAATGGCTCGGTCAACAGTACATTTCTATGTCGGGGAGTGTTAGCTTTTTTTGGATTTTCTGGGTGAAGAGTATAATCTAGGATCACGTGTCTGTAAAGTCTGTTCATGATAAAGTGAGCACTTTTGAAATCAACCTTAGAAAAAAGTCACTGCTCTTACATGCATATATTTTAATTTAGCGCACTGAGTGATATGTGCCTAATGAAGTTGGCAATGATGGAGAGTAAGTAGTTCCATTTCGTAACGTCACATTAAAAGTGTTAGGTAACCATTTGTAACAATTGGAATTATTTCTTTTTATTTCTGAATTTTTATGCCCTGAAGTGCAAAAAAGAGCAGATTAGTAACACATTTACTTTTCTGATAATTGCACAGTTTCACATGACCGATGCATGAATAAAGTGATCAGGCCCACAGCAATGTTAATTTTCCATAAGGCAGAAGAATACACAATGTGCATACAAGTAGATCTTAAGCAGGGCTTTCAAAAGTACTCCCTTTACCATGAAAAGTATATTGACGCTGTCAGGTGAGACACGAGACAAACAATGACACAAATACATACTGGTAATTTGGGCACCAGCGGTGCTTCCCAATCACCGCACTATTGAGACTTGAGGTTCTCAGGAATGCTATGGGTTCTGCATATCTGTCTCACCCGTGCATAATTACAAACACGTAGGCAATACTAAACTTTTACTAAACATCACTTGAAATAAACACTTAATAAAATATATGTGGCTAGGACACTGTCACTACTGAATAAAAGAGGTAAGTACACTGTTACGACTTGTTTCATTGTTACTATGCATACACATCAACGTGTCAATGAAATATTGATAATCTCTGTCATGACTAGTCAATTACACTTGGATGCTCCCCCACCTGCAATTACTACAGCGCACACCTAGATAGATGATCTCACCGAGGTGCGTGGAAGCACAACCTTCACAAGGGAAGAGGGCCGACAGCCGCTAGGGTGGATTGACGGTTTTTCCCTGAAGACAGGGCACTGTGAATTACAAATGAAACCCTTGATGATACATATTACCACGTGTGATTACTTGGCATCACTAACGCAAACTCGTCGGGGCTCGCCCTCCAGCACGTGGGTAGTGTGGTAACGGCCTATACACAGAGCCGGCTAGGACGGGAATAATTGCACCATACACTAATTACAAAATTAAATAAATCCTCAAAATATACATGAAACAAGATGGGACACGAGATGAGTATTCACAAAAAACACAAAACAAGTTTAGATGGCGCGGATGCCTCTGGATGAAGTTCGTAGCGGACCACGTGACGCAGGTGAAATTGCAATATTTCTGCGTGGAAACTGCAAATTAAAGTCAGACAAAATATTATTCTTGCTGAGAAAATTATTTTCTTTACAAATGAAGTGGGTACAGGCTTGTAACATGTCTGATGGCGGTAAAATCAAACATTAACATGACCACGTGGTCAAGTACAAAAAGCATCAATTTACATAACATTACACGGTACCCTCACAAAAATTTAACATAGAACCCTTAATAAAATATTGCACATACGATGTTACATAAATAAGCTCTGAAAACGCAACAATGGCGTATACAAATACTTGGCGTCAGTCGGCCACGTTGCCGTAAAATATTCAAACACAAAAAATACCCTCAAATACATTCATACATAAAAACAAAGCCCTTAAAATTGCATCTAGCAATAATGCAGAAGTCACAATGAAACACCATAAACATAGGCGGATGGCGCCTGATTCATGTTGCACGGGTTGCGTGACCTCTCCAACATCTTTCTCCTCCTTCTCTTCGATTAAGTTAAATGTGCCACAAGGGCGCAATAAATTAATAGAGCGGAAGCATAATGCTGGGGAAAATGTCTGGCAAAAACGTACACAACCAAAGGTTAACCAGTAAACTAAATTGACTATGGAAACATAAATCAGTGAACAAAAGTTGTAGTGTGTACGTGACAGTGTCTTACCTCGCAAGCTCTCCTCGACAGACTGTAGTACAGAGACAAGCGCTGCATGTACCTACCATGGCCGCCTACGGGGTTCACATAAGCAGAAGTGCTATGCACGCCGAGTAAAATATTTTATTATAGAAAATGGCACAAATTAAATATTATTTTACCTTTTTATAATTTTTTATGGATTTTCATATTATTTTAGTGTCCCTTTATGGCAGCTTTCATGCCGGATTATCAGTGTTTTTAATCTCGGTGCCACGGGCAGTTTGAATTTTATAACCAAACAAGTCTAAAATTGCAACAAACACTTTAAGATATTTTAAGACATACTAAACTCTGCAAATACAAAATAACGCATTTGACACTGAAAAATAATATTTATGTTGGAGCTCAAAATTATTGACCTCTTTGCGCACGTGCAGGACATGTGACACGTACGTGGTGAGCGCCATCATGGGATCTAGCGCCGGTGTCAATATACTTATATTTTATCTACATATTACAATATTTAATTTAAGATTCAACATAAATATAAATAGGGATAAAATAGGTATGTCAGCAATACTTAGTAAGAACTAGTTCTCATGCAAAATATTATGAAATTAAGTGATCGAAAAAACGGTGTGTTGTCCCTTTGATGTAATTTTTATAGACTTGGTTAAGCTTTTTTTTTGCACGAGGTGCAGAAATATTCTGAAAAAAAGAAGTAGAAGGGATATGTGCTAAAGAGTGAATAGATGATTGATTGGCCTATAGGTTAGGGAGGACCGTCAGGATTTGGAAGCCCTCACCATCAGACCTAGAAAAGAAATATAAATAATACCATCTCTACATTGTTTAACTGTTCTTTTTCCCTTCTGTAACAATGGAAGTTAAATCATCTCTGTACAACATGTGAAAATTATGTTGTAATAATTTCAATATAGTTTATTCAATATTAATTTTGTGGCAGTTCACAGATCACTACACGACTGCAAATGCGACAAAATAAAAATATAGCAAAAAGTAATAATTTTTAAAATATATTTTTTGTTCGGATACTTTTATATTCTTTGGGGAAGGTATTTTTTATTAGGACAAGTTACTATTTTTTGTCAGGAATGGATACCTGTTCTTTTTGTAATTCTCTTTATTATTTCAAGGGAAGTTGGGATTTTAGGATTTTTCGGCTGGTTAGTTTCGAGATTATTCCACGTTTTTTTTCATTTTCACTGAGACTTGCAATTGAATAATCCAGAGATGTTAAGTTAGGTATTGGCACATTTTTTTCTTGGTCCTTCTCGAACTGTCAAGCTGAGTTTGTCTTTAGGTTTTCACTTTTACTGCCAATTACCAATACTTGAAGAAAAAATGCAGTTTTCCTGTTGTTATCACATATTTCCAGAACACATCTGTGGAATTTTGTGCAGAAATGTTTACTTTGTAAGTTCCTGCGCCGTCGCCGATGGAGGTCTGTTTGTGCAATGCCAACCGAAAGTTAGGTGAAACTACCAGGGGTGAGGGGTAGACATCATGCTGAAAACAGCAGCAAGAGGTCATTGAGGGAAAAAGGGGAGTGTTGGGGAAAGGATGATTGTCGACCAGCTGTTGCCAGGGGAGAACCCTGGGCTCTGATTAGCGGACGTACTGGGCATGACGAGTGACGTAAATAGGGTCAAGCGATGCGAGGTCGTAGACGGGAAGATGGAGGTGAGCTAGGATGTGAGGCAGGGTCACGGCCAGGAGGAGGCTGCTGAGAACTTCCCAATGATGAGATAAGTATTGGTTTTGTTTCGATTCATTTGATTCATCGGGACATTCTTTCCTGACATCAAGAAGAATGACCCCCATCAATCCTATAAATAGTCTTGATTTCAGGGGTAGTTTAGTTTTAGTTTTGAGGTCAGTCAGTCAGTCAGTCAGCTAGCCTTGAGAGTAGACTGCGGTGAGAGGAAGAGAAAGACACTAGCCATTTAAGTTGTTTATTACATGTGAATTTCTTTTTTTTTAATCGTGAATAATTTAAAAAGTGTCTAGAAGTAAGTGAAAACTTAATCTTATTCATTTGTGGTTGTTTTAAAAGTTCATTTTATTTAGGGTTCAAGTCGTAACGGTTGGTACTGAGCTGTGACATCAACTTGTTTTGATAGCCATTCTCTAGCGATTGCTCATTGTTTTGTTTATGGTTTGAAGTTTCGTAACTTTTAGCCAATAGTATTTAATTTTTACCTTTTGATTATTGTTTTAGTAATTCTGATAATTTTTGGCCAATCATTAAACTGAGAAGTTTTATTCACTTATTTTCTTATGTACAGTAAGTCTGGATTAGTTGCTGAAATTAGTCAATACTTAAGCAGTTTTAACGAGTGTTTTAGTAACTGTGGTGATGTTTACATTGATGCTTACACAGATTTAACCTCTAACGCACGCATACCTTCAGTTCAGAATAAATAAATGAAAAAGGCTTCGAGATAGTTTTCCCTGTTGTTAATGATCTCTGTTTTGGACCTCTGGGACAACACACCTATCTGTTCTATTAATGAGATTGTTATTTTATTTTATTATTATTGAGTCACTACTGAAGTTTAATGGAATTATTCTATTACCGATGGTGATATTAAATTCAAATTTAATTGCATAAACCATCAATTAGTTTAGATTACTTAATTTGTTACATAAATTTCTTTTTTTTATCATTTTATTTTAGATAACAGAAAATTTATAAGGGTTAATTAAATTTTGAAAAAATTGTCCCTATTGACAGCTTAACTAACTATACGATTTACATTTATAAATTTATTTCTATTTAGAACGAGATCACATGTAATGACATTGCCTTTAAATACTTTTTGCTTATGCTTGTTCACATTGTTCTTTCTGTCTTGAAATTGCCATGTTATAAAACTTTATCGACCAAAGTTTATTAGTTGATTATTTTATAAATTTATTGGTTATTCTTTGTGTTTGTTAAAAATTCTACTTTCACCTTGACAATTATTATTTTATATATTTTGTTAATAGTTTAATAAAATTTTATTTATGGTTCTGTTTACGAAAATCTCTGGTTTTTTTTCATTAATTTTTTCTATTTATTACATTTAACTCTCGCATATTTCATCTAGTTGTTTAAATTTTAAGGATTAGGTTATCTTTTTCTCATCTCACCACAAACCAAAGAGGGTTAGGTTATAATTGGAAGCAACTGATATATGAGTACAAAAGTGGTAGTGGACAGCACATTATTTTGCTTCCCTTGCAGTACCAGGAAGCATGAAAAAATTCCATCCCCAGTAACCTGTTGCAAGTCACGTAAGTATACCCCCCTTTTTTTTCTTTTACCTTTTTTGCTTCTCAGTCAGAATTTTTTAAGATATTGAAATGTTATTTAGGTTATTTGCTTATTAATGTTGAGCTCAGTCATTTTGAGAAAGATACTAGTGGTTTTTGTGAGAATTATCCTAAGAGTACTTGAAAATTAATGTCGAGGGCTTCAGGATGGCCTTACAGAACAATACTGTGGTGGAAGCTTTTACCTTCTTGCTGTTTGATTCTGAATGAGTTTGTTTTGGATGACTAGACATTTATTTATCTATCTATCTATCTATCTATCTATCTATCTATATATAAAATATATTATATATATATATATATATATATATATATATATATATATATATATATATATATATATATATATATATATATATAATATATATATATATATATATATATATATATATATATATATAATATAATATAATATATATATATATATATATATATATATATATATATATATATATATATATATATATATATATATATATATATATATATATATATATATATATATATATATATATATATATATAATATATATATATATATATATATATATATATATATATATATATATATTATATATATATATATATATATATATATATCTCTATCTCTCCAGCATTATTTACTCTTTTTTTTTTTTCTTTCTTTTTTCATTTTTGATACTGTTGGTTTTGAGTATCGGACAACGTAAATTATTTTCTTCTCCCCCCTTAATCTTCCACAGCTGCCACAATAGTATGAACTAACTTTCAATCAGCTGTTATAAACTGTGTGAGAAAAACAGTGTGATTACGTAACAAATATCATCATCATCATCATCATCATCATTGGTGTTCTACCCCTGCCCAGAGGCAGGTTTTCACGTGGTAGCTCTCCATGCTCTCCTGTCTTCTGCCACCCTCTTCAGGTCCATATACTTTCTGCTTCCCTTGATGTCATCTATCAACTTGTATTTTCTCCTTCCTTTCAATCTTTTTCCACAAACTATTCCTTCCATAGCATCTGTTCGCAAGCACTCCCATCTCAATGAGTGTCCCATCCAGTTCTTCTTCCGTTCTCTTATGACTTTCAGCAGTTTTCTCCTCTCATCAATTCTTTCCAGCACTTCTTCATTACTCACTCTTTCCACCCTGCTATCATCTCCATTCTCCTCCACATCCACATCTCAAATGCTTCTAGCCTTTTTTTGTACTCACATCTCAGTGTCCACGTATCTGCCCCAAGAGTGCCACACTCCATACTAAACACTTGCCAAGTCTTTTCCTCAGTGCTTTATTTAGTTTTCAGCATAGCAATCTCCTCATTATATTGAACACTTCCTTCACTACTGCAATACGAGTCTTCACCTCCTGATGACATTTCAAGTCCTCAGTTATCGTACTTCCAAGACATTTGAATGCTCTTACTTGGTTGATATTAACTTGTCCTATCTTAATATTAGCCGGTTTCCTTCTGTTACTGATTACCATACTCCTCACAAGTTCAGGTCTTTTAGTATTTTAGTTACAGTTCTTTCACTTTGTGCTAATAAAACCATATAATTGGCAAATTTTATACATTCTATCCTCTTACTCATCTTTTTCCATCTAAGCATTTCCCAATAATCTCCTCCAGGTATAAATTAAACAACAAGGGAGAAAGGCAACAGCCTTGTCTAATGCCCCTCCCAATGCTGCTTTCTTCCGACATTTCAGTTTCAATCTTTATTCTTACTTTCTGTTGTAAATATAGATTCTGTACTAGTCTTCTCTCCTTCCAATCTACTCCTTTCCTCTTCAAGATGCCCATCAGCTTGTTCTATTGTACTCTGTCGAAAGCTTTTTCCAAGTCAATAAAGACAGAATAAATTTCTCTACCTTTCTCAATATATCTTCTCTCTTATGATTCTTAACAGGCCTATAGCATCTCTTGTTCCTTTTCCTCTTCTAAATTCAAACTGTTCCTCTCCAATCCATCTATCTAATTTCCCATATAGTCTTCTATTCAACATTCTCAGCAGTATTTTAGCTGTATGAGAAATTAGACTAATAGACCTATGCTCTTCACATTTTTTGATATTATATTTTTTCAATTGGTATCATTACCGTTGCGAGAAAGTAATCCGGCCATTCCCCTTTGTCACATATCTCATTACATAGGTAGATTATCTCCCTCCTTGCCATGTTTCCCAAACTCTTCAACACTTCTGGTGGCAAATTATCAATTCCACACGCCTTACGATTCTTCATCTCCTTCACTGCCTTTTCTACTTCTGCTTCCAAGATGCCGTACCCCTTTCTATCCTCTGGCACCTATGCCTCCTCTTCAATCAATCTTTCACTTGGTCTTTGATCCGCTTTATACAGACATTCTGTATATTCTTGACATCTAGTCAACACCTCATGTGGTTCTTTGGCTAATGTGCCATCCACTTTTTCTATTTCCATGTTATACTTCCTTCTTTTGCCTTCAAAGGCCTCTTTCTCCATTTTCTCTATTTCATCACAGTTCAGTTTCTCTTCTTAATTCATTATTTAGTTTCCTATACCTCTTTCTTCCTTCTTCATATCCTGTATTCTTCCATCATTTTCAACATGTTTTCCATTATCCATTCTTTCCTGATACTTTTGGACACTCTAATTCCTAGAACTTCTTTAACAAATGTCATGAGTCCTTCCCTAATTTTTATCCATTTTTCATTTATACATTCTGCATCTCTGCCTCTTTGGCATTTTTCCATAAACCTGTCTTCCAGTTCCAAAGCCTTACTTGCCTCCTTGAGTGTCTCTAAGTTTAATCTTTCCCTTGCTTTACCTCTCTCCACTTTCTTCAACTTTACTTGTATTTCTCCCACTACGAAATTGTGATCTTAATTTATGTCAGCTCCTGGGTAAGCTTTGGCATTCTTCAGGCAGTTTCTATACCTTCCTTGTATCAGGATGTAGTCCAGCTGTTATCTTTCTCTATTCAAACTAGACACCCATGTATAACGTCTACTTTTGAAATTTTCAAATAGAATGTTGCCCACCACTAGTGAGTTTTCTTTGCAAAAGTTAATTAGTCTTTCACCTCTCTCATTTATTACAAATATCAGTGAAGTTTATTTAATGGCCACGTGCCATTCATTCATTCTTAAATTACGTAAACATTCTGAGACACTCTTGCAGTTCCGAATGTTAAAGGCTATTTCACTTTATATAACGCAACATACCTTGCATTATATTGAGTCCTTTTAAGAAAACCAGTGAATTCTCCTAGCTTTGTATAAATTCAAATTTTAAAGTTTAAACTTATTGTTGTAAATAATGTTTTGAAACTTTTAAAATCAATTTACTTTGTGTAGAAACCTTTTAAAGAAAATTGTCTAAAATATTTTCTATTGTAAATAATCTCATGCATTTTTTAAACTAATTATTCAATTTCTTGACTGTATAAAACCTTCAAGAAATCACAAACAAAAGACAGTTTAACAAGCCAATCAAAGAAAAGTATGTGAAATAATTTTTCTGAATACGTAAAATTATTCCTAGTGCTTTGCTTGAAGTGCCCTTCTAGTTTCTTTTCTATTTATGTGTATGATGGTGTACACAGTTGTTTACATAGAAAACTTCATTGCCAACACACTTGCTTTGCCAAGCTTAGCTGCTCAGACGAGATGCTGGAAGGTTCTCGGCTAGCGAAACCCCGTAGCTTACTTGCCACGTAAAGTTATCTGCTGTGGGCCAAAGGTAATGGTCAATTTTTTTTTTCCACACCAGGTGGCCACACAGCAGAATAGCTAGAGAACACACGCCTTTGCAAGTGAGGGTGTTGGCAACCATCACTATTTTATTATGCTAATTAAATTCTTTCCCAAAGGTTGATTTTATTTCCTGTGCCGCCCACTGTGTCTTGCCTCTTTCCACAGGTAAAAATTGTAAGCCCTATTGTATGTAACCAAGTCATAAAGCTGATATTGTAGGATGGCACACTTTAAAAACGAAGACTACACATTATCACTGTAACTAGAGATCCCCTGCAACACTCTTTTTACACAAAATGAAGACACCAAGCACCCTCAAGCAACACGGCCCAGCTGTGTGCCACAGAGGAAGAAAGTACAAGCCGTTCGCCATGTAACCAAGAGAGACAGAATCTTTAGAATGGTCAGCTACTTCATGAATGAGTCAGCGCAAGCCACCTGCCCAGAACAGCCTGCCAGCCAAGTTGTTCGAAGTAGTGGGAGCACAGAGAAAACCCACAGACCAAGGACAATTACAGAAGCTGATGGAGAGAGAGAAAAATTATTCTTGAGGGGACAAGAATTTTTTTTTTCTTTTCTCGTTCCTTCGCCCAGATGAGTAAACGTCACAGAGGAGAGGGGGCAAATTGATACGTGACCTCTTTCTGCTTATTATTGAATTGACTTCTACACATAGGTGCAAACAAACCTGGAGCATTGTTAATGGAGCTTGATTTGCCACCACAAACCATGAGACATCAGGAATTGTATTATCTACCCAAGGCAAAAGATGGATGCTCCACACCAGATTTTATTATTCACCGGACGAACCACCGAAGCCATGCATCAAAATCATACAAGTACAACGTGCACCGCCTGATGCCACTACTAGTACGATCGCTGAGGCATGAGCCTGGATCCAGCACCAACCACTGACATCACACACCGAGGATCTATGTCATGCCTTCACAGCTGCTACCCCCTCTCCAAGACAAACCCCTATGCAGCTGACCAAGGCGCACGCTGTCGCCGCCAGAGTATAAATTGTGGGCCACACCAAGTTTGGAGTGTATATAGTGCACATAGTGTACTGTGGACATTAAGTAGGCCAATTTTTTTTATGGCTGCCTAGGTTAGTCAGCCTGTTTCTCAACCAGGAAACAACAGTCAAGATGGCAGGCGTTAGGAAAGCAGATTGCTCATGTTGCTGGGTTTTTTTTTTTTTTTTTTTTTCTTTCTAAATCGTGCAATCTTGTGCTATTTTTATTTGCATTGTTAATGCAACACGACCAAACAAAACGAAAACTCACTAATATAAGCACAAATAGTTAATACAGTGAGAAATTAAATGTGAAAACAACAGTTTGTTAAAATAAGGACAACTGCTAAGATTGACTCTATTTATACAAACAATTATCATGGAAATTTAATTCATATCACAAATTAAAATGTTTGGTAGAGTTCATGGTGGTAGGCCTACATAGTAAGATATTTTCTATAATGCTAGCATTGGGCTTATTCAGTGTCACCCCCTTCTTATGCTAATTAAAAATGTACAGTTTATTAATTTTAAAAATTCATCTTTATAAATTCAAACAGTAACACATGCTCAGTTAAATAATTGCACTTTATCTAAGCTTTCTGCCAGTTGTGTATTGCATGGTGCAACATCTTGACTGCCTGTCATTAAATTGTGCTAATACTGTGTTTTGAAACCAGCTTCTTTATTTTTTTTTATTTGCAACTGTAGCCTTTCAATTTTTACCAGTTATAATTTTGTGCTTTGTTCAGCTCTCTATGATTTATGGAGTAAAACTTTAGAACCTAACAAGAAGTCATAATTTCTAAATTTCAAAGATGACTCACACATTGAATGGAGCAGTGAGATAGAAACCGTAACTATCGGAGGAAGCATGGTGCCGGACGTGGACGACCAATCCCGGAGTGCCAGCCCTCAGTCGTGACAACAACCACATCAGAGTTAGGTCCTGGGCCCCTGGCGGGAACATCAGCACCACGTCGCATTCCTGAGGACACCACAAGCAACACCTCTGTTGTACAAACGTGTTTTGTTCTAGAGTACCATTAGTCTGTGGATATATTCAATCTCATTATACACCAAAGTATGTATTATGCGAGAGACACTTTCCCCATCCACTAAGCAAAGTCGTGCAGTGGTAAACCTTCAGGAGTGTATTCGGGAGAGCGTGGGTTCAACTCCTGGTTCGGCCATCTTGATGCCAGTTTTCTGGTATCACCCCAGGTGAATTTTGTCCATGGCAGACTTCTTCCCCACTCCTGCTTCTCTGAACAACTTGCTTTCTACAACTTGTTGTTAATAAGACTTAAGCCCTTCCTACCATTCCCCATCCCTTTCATTAAATTTACAAGATTTTACAGAAATAGCAAGTGGAGTGCTAGCGGGAAACAGAAGGTAATGTCTCAGCTTATCGCGAGGCGTATTCACTGAGGACATGCACCCATCTCCAAACTTGCTCCAAGAAACCTGGCTGCAGCTCGACATTATACTGAACGTTTCCAGTGCTGATGACGCCTCCCAGTATGTAGGGTATCTGATTGTGCAACTACAACTATGGCCATGCAGTTAGTGGCATCTGGGTGTGCATCGAAAACCCAACTCCACCATCTGTAGTCACTAGCACCACCGGAGCTGCTACAATGTCAAACCAAGGTCCAAACTCACTTCCCCATCCCTACTCAGATCTGCCATATTAATAGAGGGGAAATAAGGGCTGAAACTACAACATATATCTTGAGACACATACACTCAATTCAACCAATTTGTGCATCCGATCCCCTGACCAAATAATGCAGAACTTGGGCGTAGGGTATGCCTATGCATGATTCAACTTCAGCACACACATTGTACATGAAAATACTCTACCTAGAACCTCCATAGGACAAGGGATACTGGATGTTAGTGAGTGGATCAAGTCAATATTCCCCATACTTACCTCAAGATGTCATGTCATGGGACACATAACAAGCATATGATTGCTTACCTTTAATACACATCCCTGATCCATTCCTTTGCACAACTGAGTTACTTACCACTATCCACTGTTTGCAGTTATTTGAATATTTTTTACACCCCTGCTATGTTACTTTAATAATATGTAAACTAACATTGACATGAAAACCCTATCATGCCTCAGTCCAGAATAAATATGAAATTATTGGTAGCCTAAATATATTATTAATATAAAAATACTTACCCTTAAGTACACAAAATCTAAAGAAACTAACAGCAACTAGTTCATCCAACACAAACTAAACATCTCACTGTAATTTTTACATTAGTATTAATTTTCTGCCAAACTTACTATGGGTATTCCAATTAGTGTTTATGTTACAATTTATGTAGATAGGGACAGACTTTTTTCATAGGTAGATTTCAAAGTGCTGAGGCAATTGTGAACAGCCTATAAAAATGTTTTCCTCCACTGGACGTGGTACACACACTCATCGGCCAGGCACCGTTAAAGAGATACGTGAGCTCACAAATCCACTAACCAGAGGCTTTGCCAACACTGGCCAACTAAACGTACTTCAAAGCACAGCCAGAGGTGACCACTGGTGATGTCTTGCAATGACTTGCACTCCCATTGATGCTGGAGCCTGGTTTGAACCAAGTAGATATCTATGTCAACGGCGAGAATGTTGTCTGCAGCAGACTTATCTATTCTGTATTCTGTACCGACCCTTCACCCTAACTCAAACTTATAAGCACAAGGTAAGCTTACCAAGAGAGCAAATGTTGCATGTATCACACTCAACGTGGCATGAGATGCTATGAAACAAAGTCCATGAATGCAACAGAATGCCAGTGATATGTCCCACACACATGCTTCAATAACTGTTAGCATAGTACTGGTAGAGTGGTACAAGAACAGACTGATTGGAGACCATGCCAACAGGCTGTGATGCTACTGCTCCTGATGACATCACCAGGTGATGTGCTTCTGTATCTCTCGTGCAAGACTTTGCCTCTTCTCGTTGTGACCTCATGGCCAGTTGGTTGGTATGTCACATTCACTACCCATCCAGGCAGGGGCTAAGCAAGAACACAGTAAATGGTGGGTGGGCATAACCAACCTCACATTCCATTATGGACTACGTCCATCACACAATGCTGAAAATTACAATATCCCCTTGAGGTGATTACCCTGTGAAGAGATACTCCAAGTGGTGACCATCATTCTTGAATACGACGATACAAAATCATGCTAACAAAAGGAGAAACAGAATTTGATGTTGAGAGAACACATGAGCAATCCTAGAAAATGTGACCAACGGTAACATCTATCATGTTTCCCAAGAGTTAAAATTCCAAAAAAGTTTATTCACTTAAGAGTACACCCATATCACAAAAGTGAGAATCCAACACGCTAGTTTCTGAACAAAAAGCTCAACTGCTCGACACTAACTACTCTAGCAACTAGTTTGAAACCAACAAGCATCTTATATATTTTATATCTAAATTTCGTTCACTATTTAAGGAAATGTCACTGCCCCATGTCTAGTTCTGGTAATAGATATAATGAATTACACTCTTGTGAACACTTCCTCTCAGCTATGCCTGATACTGTCTTTATTTACATTACTATATTTTCACTATGCAGAGTAAGTTATAACTATGACTGGTACAATATTTTTCACTTAATAAGTTAAGAATTCATGGTCATATCACAATGGGGTATGTGAGTGAATAGGTCTGTCACACACCTGTGTTGGGATGGTCTGCATCCACAGTCTTCGAGGAGTCATAAAATGCCCCGTGCAGGGGACCTTCCGCCGCAGCAACAGGGATGCTGCAACAGAAATGACCTACTCTCATTCATTTATTTACTACTGTCCACTGACACATTCTATCTTAACAAAACATAAAACAATGAACACTCACCAGACACCTATGATAGATGACACACTTTCACAGTGTATCAGCTGGCAGCAGACATACTATCTTGTACCCTCATACAACCCACATGCTAAACTCCTCAAGGTGCACACTTACATCCAGGCGTTTTCTTGTCGCGAGATGCCCGGAGACCAATTGCAGTGCATTTTATAAATCACACGGAGTAAATGGGTTCTTTTATGCACTGTCACAAGTTTCTTGCAGCCAAATTCCAGTTGCATTCAGAGATATGGCATTGTGTCCTACAGGACGTGTGAAATGCCCAATGGTAAACAAATGCCAACCCCTCTAGATACATATCAAACAGTTTCATTTATGCAACAGCTGCATTTTACCAATATCTGATGTCTAGGCATCGAATATGGGAAACAATGTTGGGTCAATATTGAATACCACAAACAAGTGTTTGTTCTTACCAGTGCAGTGATGGTATGAACAGGCCATTTTCTTTAATGTCTTGTCACTACAACGTAGTAACAAGCAAACTATATCACACATGAACCTCTCTTTGACTCTCAGTGCAAAGACACTTTGGCAGCACTGGCATGATTTAACTAATTTTTTCTAATCAATGACAAATGTCATCCTGCATATGCATGGCAAACTTGCCGCTCACAAACACAAAAATCTGCAGTTGGGTGTCTCAAGATGAAAAATGCCCAAATAATAGGGGCACTAAGAAAATTAAAATCAGACTGAAGATTAGTCTCACAACCTTCAGATTTACATACCAGTGCTTCACTGGTTGTTAAGATCTCACATCCATTTCTCAAGCCAGCCTTGATTCACCACTTGAATCCTTGTAAGTCCTGAAGTTCATTCTCACCAAGGATTCATATTTTTTTTTATCAAATTATTCATTCAAAATACTAAAAGGTTTAATTCAATTAAATTCTTAAAAAATAATTTAAACTTATCAACTGCGTCAAATAAATTCATTTCATATTAAAAAGCTGGCATAAAACATGTTTAATTCAACAACTATGAAAGTGGATCACAACTTTTAAAGAAATATGATTCAAGTGTACAGCCAGTTAACAAAGTGTGGTCAATAACTTCTAATGAGACACTGAAACAAAAAAAAAAACAAGATATTATCAACAGATCTAATCAGCCTACATTCCTTTCGATGAATGCAGATAAATTTGATGATGTTATTAATAGGTTAGATGATAGGTGTGTCTTGACGTCTCATTGAAAGAGATATAATTAGAGATGCAACCAGAAACCAATGTGATACTAGTGAGACAATTACAAACACACATGTGCCTTACCTGTGACTCGAACACAGAACTCCTCGTACAGTAAGGTGGCATGCAGGCAACTATATCACGGAGGTAGGATTCTGAAGGTAGGATTCTGAACATCAACTTCAATAGTAATCAGTCTAAAGTTTTGGTAGACAAAGTTTATCAACTTCCAATATTTAACTACTGGTAACATCATTTTGAAAACAAATGTGTGAGTCACTTAAATCATGTAAGTTTTCATGGCCTACAGTAATACTACTTGTGTACAGACTTTGGTGGAAATAGCTTGACCAATTCCCGAGATATGGCATAAAAGCGTAAGTTTCTCATCTGGCGCTATTCTACAAAACATAAAACAGGCTTTGTATGTGTATATCTGATGCTTTTAATGGATTCTGAAACATGTCAAATTGTTCTTAATAGCTATGGTAAATTTATCTAAATTATTTATATTACAGCCATACTGTAAATAAAGCCAGACACACTTTGAACATGGCCTACTGCAGCACTAACCTACTAGTGTGAAAAGTTTGGTGGGAATTGGTTGATTATGTCAAAAAAGTTCCATTTTCTCATGTGGTGGTATTTTCATTACTGGAGAACAAAACAGATATTTATTGACATATTCTATGATCATTTTAGATACTGTTACATATTAAGTTGCTGTGATATTGAAAACATGTGACTACTTCCTAATGTCATATAAATGTACATGTACTACAAAAGCATAACTTGTTGCCTAAATTTAGTGGGTATCAGTTAATAGTTTCTCGAGAAACCGCAGTTGACAGACAAAACTGGACCACTTAGAGAGCTCCAGCTGAAGAGTAATGAATGTGTGTGAGGCACTGTGCAAATAGAGGCTGTAAAAGTGCTGAAAGAAGAAATATGCAAGGAACCAGCATTGGTGCTGTACCAGCAAAATGCAGAGACCAGAATTGCTGCAGCTGCCTCAACCTATGGGCTGGGAGCCGTATTGGAGCAGCTGCAGAGAGGTTAGTGGCGACCGGTACTGTACGCCTCAAGGTCCCTTAACGAGGTAGAAAAAAAGGTATGCACAGATTGAAAAAGAGGCCCTGGCCATAATGTGGGCTTGTGAAAAATTCATTGACTACATTCTCGGCAAAAAAGTAACGCTCCTCACCGATCACGAACCCCTAGTGCCGTTATTGCAAAGCAAACCGCTGGCTGACTTAACTGCAAGGCTTCAGTGACTGACATTGTGCATGATGTGCTTTGAATTTGTTGTAGTGCATGTGCCAGGTAAGTGTTTTTACATTCCAGATACACTGTATATGTCCCCAGTTGACACTCCTGATGGCAATGGGCGGGATATAATGGAAGAGAAACAGTTCGTAAAATCTGCAATTGCACACACACCATTTTCAGACACCAGACTCAAAGAAATCAAGAGAGCACAAGAAGGTGATAAAGAATGTTGTCTATTGAAAGAACAAATACTGAAGGGCTTTGAAGACAAGGAGTCAATATTCTGGGCACATAGAGGTCAGTTGTCAGAGTGTAACGGCCTAATTATGTACAACAGTAGAATATTCATTCCCAGACGGCTACGACATATGTTGCAACGCATTCATGATGGGCACAAGGGGATCACGAAATGTCTCAGGCGAGCAGCGGACTCTGTGTGGTGGCCCAACATCCAACATATCTCGTGAAATAAAAACAATGGTAGAAGACTGTCGTCAGTGCTTACAACAGAGACATCAGAGGACAGAACTGATGAAAATGACAGAACTTCCAAGTGGACCATGGCTATCTCTGGGAATGGACATCTTTGAATTGGGAAAGCAATAGTACATCATATTAAAAGATTATTTTTCCAGATTTTTTGAGGTAATTTAGCTTTTGAATACCACATCTGCAACAATCATCTCACGCATCAAAAACATATTTGCTCGACATGGCATACCCAAAGTGGTATGTACAGATGGGGGTCCACAATTCACATCTGCGGAATTTTCAGTTCCCCAAAGACTATGGGTTTGCAGTGTCGATATCCAGCCCCATATTTGCGGAGTCGAATGTCCAGGTTGAAAATGCTGTAAAGACGGCGAAGAAAATCTTATCAAAATCCACGCATCCCAACCTAGGATTGCTAGCTTGATGCCGGCTAACAGCCAGCGGCGCTCACCACATGTGTCATGTGTCCCGCACGTGTGCAAAAAGGCCAATAAATTTGAACTTTCGTATAAATGTTATTTTCAGTGTAAAATGTGTTATGTCTTTGCAGTGTTTAATATGTCTTAATATGTTTTAAAGTGTTTGTAGTAATTTTAAATTATTTGGTTATAAAATTCAAAGAGTTGCAACACCGAGATTAAGAACACTTATAATTCCGGCATGAACGCCGTCATAAAGCGACACTAAAATAATATTGAAATTCATAAGAAAATTATAGAAATGTAAAACAATACTTAATTTAATTTGTGCAATTTTGTTTTCAATAATTAAATATTTTACTCAGCGTGCATAGCACTTCCACTTATGTGAACCCCATAGGCGGCCATGGTAGGTCCGTGCGATGCTTGATTCTGGACAGTCTGTCGAGGAGAGCTGGCGAGGTAAGACACTGTCACATATGCACTACAACTTCTGTTCATTGATTTAGGATTCCATAGTCAATTTAGTTTACCAGTTAACCTTTGCTTGCGTACATTTTGCCAGACATTTTCCCCAGCATTATGTTGCCGCTTTATTAATTTCTTGTGCCCTTGTGGCATTTTTAACTTAATCGAGGAGAAGGAGAAGTATGTCGGAGAGGTCACGCGACCCGCGCGACTTGAATCAGAAGCCATCCGCCTATGTTTATGGCATTGCATTGTAACTTCTGCATTATTGCTACACATAATTTTAAGGGCTTTATTTTTACGTATGTATTTGAGGGTAATTTTCGTGACTGAATATTTTACGGCTACATCACGTATAACCATGTGGCCGACCAACGCCAAGTCTTTGTATACACCTTTGTTGCGTTTGAGATCTTTTTTATGTAACATTGAATGTGCAATAATTTATTTCACGGGTCTATGTCAATTTTATTCGGGGTTCAATGTATTTTTCACGTAGATTGATGCTTTTTGTACTTGACCACGCGGTCACAGTAATGTTTGATTTAACCCCCATCAGGCATGTTGCATGCCTGTATCCACTGCAATCATAAAGAGAATAATTTTCTCAGCAAGAATAACCTTTTGTCTGAATTTAGTTTGCAGTTTCCTCGCACAAATATTGCAATTTCACCTGCACCACGTGGTCCGCTACGGACTTCATCCACCGGCATCTTAGCTTGTTTTCACACGTGTGTGTTTATTGTGAATATTCATCTCATATCCCATCTTGTTTCATGTATCATTCAAGGGTTTACGTAATATTGTAATTAGTGTACGGTGCAATTATTCCCACCCTAGTCGGCTCTGTATATAGGCTGTCACCACACTAACCACGTGCTGGAGGGCGAACCCCAGCAAGTTTGCGTTAGTGATGCTGAGTAATCACACGTGTTAATATGTATTAAGTGTTTCATTTGTAATTCACCGTGTCCTGTCTTCAGGGAAAACCGTCAGTCCACCCTAGCGGCTGTCGGCCCTCTTCCCTTGTGAAGGCTATGCATGTTGATATGTATGCATAAGACAATACAAACAAGTCTACAGTGAACTTAATTCTTTTATTCAGTAGTGACAGTGTCCTAGCCACATATATTTTATTAAGTGTTAATTTCAAGTGATGTTTACTAAAAAGTGTAGCACTGCCTACGTGTTTCTAAGTACACACAGGTGAGACGGACAAACAGAACCCACAGCATCCCTGAGAACCCTGAGTCTCAATAGTGCGGTGATTGGGAAGCACCACTGGCGCCCAAATTATTTGTGTCATCGTTCGTCTCATATCTCACCCAACGGTGTCAAGCTTATAGAGCAACTCCCCTCAAAAATGGGGTTTCCCCTTCGGAACTCCTGTTTGGCAGAAAATTAAGAACTACCTTGCCGAGAGTCCTTACAGGACAACAGATGCCTGGCCAACACCCCCACCTGGAAGGGTTTAGAGCGAAAGACTGGAGACTGAAAGAACGGAACAAACTGAACTTTGATAAAAGACACGGTGCCAAGGAACTGCCGGAACTAGGGGTTGGGAATAGGGTGTGGATTCCAGACCTGGAACATTATGGAGAAGTACAGGCACTGGCACCCTTTCATCAATTGCATATTATCCAAATAGCTGAAGGGAAGATACGGCGTAACAGGGTACAGTTGATTCCAGCATTTCACAGTCAGTCAGAGGGGCAAGGGGGTGAAGGTTGTGGAAGAGTTGCTGAAAAGGGTTGTATACAGGACAGCTACACGTCAGGCATCCACCACAGTCGGAGAGTGGAGAGGGAAGAGGAGAAATGGTGGCAACTGCGACAGCAACAGCTAGAAGTCCCTAAGGCAGGGAAGTTAGTGGTACTTCCAGACTCTCCACGAGGTTCTCTCTTCCGACGGTTCACACAAGAAGAAACCATTACAAGTGTAATTCCAAAGACTGGTGCAGGGGGCTACAAGACATGCCGTGGACGTAGGGTGATACACCCCCAAAGACTCAATCTGGAAATAAACGAAGTTTAGCAAGATAAGCTTAATAAGTAATATAACTTAGGAGAGAGAAAGGGAGATGTAGTATAGGCCATGTAGGTTAGGTTTAGGCTATGTGTACATACTTAGAGAATGAGTAGTTAGTCAACATGGCGTCGCATGATGAGCAACACATCTGTTAGTGTGCTGGGCAAATTATGTAACAATACAGTTGTTATTCTAAATCGTTGATATGTCTGCCATTTTAAAAAATAATAGTCTGACCCACTAAAACATATCAATTTACATAACCTACCATAGTATCACTTGAGTGCCATGTTTGGTTGGAATCAATTGATTGTTTTCCGAAATATAACAATAAAACTTTATTTTCGTGCTAAGACACATTTAATGTTTATATCAAGATTATTTCAGTACCGCGAGTTTGGTCAAAATTGGACAATCTGATGTTAATACATACATACATACACTCGCAATTAGGCTACCGCCCGGTGGCGAGCTCTCTTAACTCTCCTTCACCCAACCAACTCCTTTTCCACTCCCTTCCTGAATTTACTAACCCCCTCTCACAGATACCAATTCTTCCCTCAACACATTCCACTCCCCCACAGACCTCACAAGCATGGACTACCTACCCCGCTCCGTTCTCCTCCACACCCTCTGAAGCTTCTCACTGTTGTTTCCTCTTCCCCTAAACACCCCCTTACTTAGCTTGCAGTGTAGCCCTCCCCATCCTCCCTCTTCATTCACCATCCTGTACATCCTGACTAACCGTTCAACTTTCCTCCTATCCTTCAATGAGCTCCACCCCATTTCTTTCACCATCACTGATGGCCTATAGTTCGCTTCTTCCTCATCATCCTGCCCTTGCCTTCTCCACCTACCCTTCACCCATCTTGCTGCCCTTCTCTGCATCTTTTCCAGTTCTCCCACCTCCACGCCCCATACTGCTGCAGCATATTCTAAAATTGGCTGTACCATTGTGCCATACGCCTTCTCCTTCACCTCACAGCTGATTTCCTTCAGCACCCTATCCAACAAACCCAGAGCCCTTCTTCCCTTTGCAACCACCCCCTCTACCTGATTTTTCCATCTGAGGTCTCCCTGCAGTACAATCCTTAGATACTTATAGTCGCTGCTTCTTCTCTCTCTTGTCCCTCCCATCTGTACATGTCCCTGCTTATCAACTTCTTCCTTGTGAACCTCACTACCTTAGTTTTTCTTACATTTATCTTCATTTTAATTTTTCTGGTCCACAACAATATCTTATCAATGTCCGCCTGCAAATTTCCGCCCCCCCTCTCCCACCTCAGCATATACAACACAATCATCATCATGTTCTTACTAAGTACTATATGTGGACCTACTTTGGTTAAATTCGGTTGTTGGGTTTAAAAGTTATTATGGGGGAACATATATTCCAGACAGACAACCAAGTGATTGGTTGTATAAGCTAATTTTTCTTCTGGAGAGTAAGCTAAAAATGAACTGATGTGGACCTAAAGCCAATGTGTGATTTCTTTTATCCCTCTCTGTACTATACCACAAATGCCAACAGTGCTCATGCAAAAACATCTTTGAAATAAACAATTTACAGCACCATTTTCAAGATGAAATTTTTTCATTAATAAGCAACTTATTAAACCTAAAGATATATAATCATATCAGTTGTGCTAATTTTCCTTGCTACTTTCTCATTTCAGCATTAATCATATGAAAGTTACCAATTTTTTTAACTACGTAAATTATTTTAAAGGTCAAGAAAAATTTAACATGTTTCTTTTACAGATAATTTATATTTCATCTGAATGATTTACTGTATATTCCTGCTAATATTGTGACATTATTAGAAAAAAATGTTTTGCCAATGAATCTAATACAATATTTATAAACTTGATGCTTGGTTTAAAATATTCCATATATCCTTATATTTTGTCTTTAAAGATGGATACATTACACAATCTATGCTATAAATATCTTACTGCTATAATACACAGCAATAATGTAAGAAAATGAAAAAAAAAAAAAAAAAAAAAAACATAGATAGGAAGCTTACGAGCAGCACACACTATTCTGCAATAACATACAGCTTGCCAAGACCAAATTATTGAAATAAAAATAAGCACACAACACTTGTACAATGACAATAATATATGTAGTCATAATGAAAGTTTAGATAAATTACAGCTTAATTCATCATACCTGCATGTCTCATGTAATATGTATGTATGGACATGATGAACCTGCATGAACCAATCAAAATACTCTTTAAGCCACAACCTTTAAAAACAGAAGGTACAGACAAGTTGACTGTCTCGCTTATCTTAAATGTCCATGGACTATCACAACATATTTATAGAGCTGGGATCCAGACAGAAATAGACTCAGATCAATGCGCTTGGGAGGGTAATTTACTGTCCGCATGCCATCAAGCTAATCATTTAGAGAGAAAGACAAACATAGAGGATATAGCATCTTTATCATAATAAATACTTTTAATTATTGATTTTTATTTAATTGTAGATGATAACTTATTTGGAATGTCTTGGTAAACTAGCTGTCAAAATTCTAGCTGTTGCTAGTATAAATGTAAAGTAACTTAGACAATGGCACGCACAGTAGTGCCATGTTGTGGATTTGAACCCCAAGGTCTTCCAAATACAAACAACTACTCCAACCCCATGCACAACTGGAGAATAGTTTCTTGGAAAAGGACCAAATGACAAAAATTAATTTTTTCCGATATCCATCTACAAAAATTGCTGCCTCGAAGCAAAGAGATTTCGGTTTTTTCATAGGTGGTAAATGCAATAGTGGGAAGATAAGACGTAACATTATGCATGCCACTCTTTTTTTTAATGAATAATGAGCAAAAAATTTGAACATATAACATTACATCCAAAAAAGACATAGCTATTGAAATGCATGATGCAAGAATTGTGTTGATATTCAATACCACAGTAATTCCAGGAAACTTGACATTTTATTTTGAAATTTTGCTAACTTAAATAAAATATAAAACATTTTAGTACAAAATTTAACACAAGTTACCACTTAAGGGGTTCAAATAATTCTATGTTTTCCATTAATTAATTGTTCTCATACATTGCCCCGATCCGAGATTGAATGATCTTAGTTTGATATTGGTTCCAATCTAGAAGTGTTGCACCAACAAAATTTTATGATTCTGGATCTCTGATTCTTCGAACTTGGTTCCAAAGTGAGAGATCGATATTAAGTATGAGACAAATTTTCCTATTGGTTCGTAATATATGACGTCATGGAAGTAGGCATAATTTTCACTATAGATAGAACTAGATGAGCGACGTTTTATCTGTTTTAAGTGAATTATTACTGTACAACTTTTACTCGATAATAGTTAAGTGTGTATAATGTTGTTTTAATTTCCCAGTAAAACAATCAAACGTAGTTCTATCTGTTGGCGTATTTTAAAACTACATTTGTCGACGATGGCTGCTGATCTCGGATCGAGATTTAGAACTGCCAATTTTGGTGGTTCAAAATGAACTTAATCTCGATCTCCAGTCCAGTTCTGAATTTGAATGGTTCAATGGTTTTCTGTGGCGATCTTAGATACAATCTCAGATTGCGTTTCGAACCACGATGGTGAAACCGGCCCTAAGTCCACTACCGATCTGTCCCCGATCTCAATACATCCGCCTCTAATACTTTCCGGAAAAACTTGCCCGCTATAATTTATTTCACCAGAGTAAGCTTTAAATAACATGGAAATGACAGACAAACCTAAAATATTTACACAATTTTGTTGACAGTTTCACAAGTCAAAAGTTCAACTTATGGGATAATCGCCTTCATTTTCTCATTTCCAACAATAGTCAACATAGTTTATTTTGGCCTTAGACATTAACTTCTGAGTGCAGTGGAATATACACACTGTGTTTATTACATATACGATGGCAATATTTAGTTTAAAAGGTGGTTAAAGGAAAAAAAATTGCTGAAATAAAAAAGTAAATAGGGCCTAAAGAGTGCTCACTTTACTGTGAGCTGCCTGTACAAAGGAGAACTACATTTACCCAATAGTTGCTGCAAAAATTTCATCAACACTAAAATTACATACCTATTTGTTAAACACAGTAGGAAGTCATTATTTATGACTGGGGCAGGGGAAGAAATGTCTCCATGCTACTCAGATAGTATGCCACTGTCAGTAGCTTTATTTGCTATATCTGTACAATGTTTACACAACCATGCATACTCTTTACCACCACAAGTTCAGTACATCCTCAAGAAGAAAGAAAAATTAGCAAAATCTACACTTTTTTGAAAGTGTAATCAAAGCAAGCAACTCAAAAAACAGAAAAGCACCACATTCCATCACAGAATTCATTATATATTTGCTTAAGACAAGCTAAATTGGGCATTAATAGTCTACAATTACAAAAAAAAAATTTTCCCCCAAAGAACCTACACCACCAGTAAGAGAGACTTCAGTTTTGCTGGGATTCTCCACTCGGAAAGGCCGGCAGGATAACGGTTAATTTTTAAATGCAGTTGCTTGTTAAATTCAACAAGTATTTCAATAAGTAATTTTAAAGTAGTAGGACTTTGAGTAACGAGATCAATTTGTATTGATTATAATTTTACGACAATGGACTGTGTGTTAATTTTTTTTATGTTCATAAACAAATATGAATTGATAATTTTTTCGTGACTATATTGATCCAACCAAAATTTTTTTACAGTTCTTTAACGTTTAACTAATATTCAGTTAGCATAATTTCAATTTATACTTTTAACAATTATTGAAGAAGTTAACTTTTAACTTAGGCCCAAATGAATTAATTTTTTTAGATATTAATTTATAATTTGATTGATATTTGTTGTTAACTTTCAAAACTATATAAGCCATCTCTATCTCCAGCTGTCACAAGAGTGCAGATGTGAATGACTGTAGACTACCCTCTGAGATTTCTCCTTGGGTATCTCATCACTCGCTTGTTGTAGTTATCCAAAACTGGTAATCCACCAAGGCTCACAGGAAATGACTGGAGATACATTGCCGAGAACTGTCGAGGTGACAGGTTGTCCCCACGTGCCACCCCTGGACATAAGACAGCACGGTCCCTATGCCACCTAGTTTCCTTTGTGACCAGGAAACAGGCATCTGCCTTATGGACAGGCCAAACAGACGGCACCCAGCTCAAACACTAGGCGTTGGACTGCTCGCTGACAACCAGGAATATCAGTGTGAACTGTGAATATATTACCATGTAAAGTAAGGGTGAGGACTGGCGAAACCGGCATCGTAGTGTGTGACCACCCTGTAATGGATGTACGGTTCCTACAACTATGATAGTGGGAAACCACCACAGAATTGATTGGCAGGCAACAAACCTGTAATGAGTGTAAGGTTTGTTGCCAGTTGGAATGATCTGACTGCCGCAGCAGAGTTCACTCATTGCACCCAGACATTTTACTGGCCCGGTATGTGAGAAGGGCATTCTGCCCTTGCTGTAGATCTGGGATATGTTTCTTCTATTGGACCAGACTGTTGGTCACTACGCAATCATGCAGCCAGTCCTGACAAAACCCACAAGTGCCATGTAAGTAAGTAATAATTACCACAGGACGGTCAGTTTGGCCCCACCTGATGTTCTACCTCTGGTGACTGATCTAATGCGGTTGTAGTCGTGGAGGTATAATGGTTAACTCTGCACACAAGAGGAAATCATGAGGAAATTTCCCACTCTATGGTTGGTGGACATGCTGAGCTATGATGATGCTCCGATTCTGTCCTGGAGAGACAGTACGTACTTGTACGGATCTGGATAGTACCCCGGCCCAACCACAGGCGTGACTGAATGCAAGGGTCTAAGCACTTGTGGGAGGGTGTGACCATGCACATCAGTGAACTAGTTTGGGGTTCTGTTGCCTCGATAACACAAGCAAGAGCTGGGAGCGTCTACAGAGACAGGGCACAATCACTGTTCACCACTGATTGGCCAGTCAATCATGAGATCGCCAGTGTAGCTAAGAGACCAATGTTAAAGTACAAAAAGCACAGCCTGATATTCTATGTCGATATGTTATATCACAATGCTGTACGTACATTCAGTATGAGAGAGAATGGTCTTGAGTACAGTATAACAATAACAAAATACAATATTAGAGTTCTGTACACAAAATAAACTGTTGCACAGTGTTGTTACCTTGATTCAGGGTGGGCAATCCAAACAGGAGGCCAGTGCTAACTGGAGCAGGACTACCATCCCACCAAAGAGACAACCCCATCATTCCAGCCAGCCTGATGGATAGATGACGCGAGACGAGTGATGGGGGGTGGGTCAGCGGCAGATAGAATACGAGCGAAGAAACAGCAGCACACCAATTAACCCCCCTCCCCACTCCAGAAGTGTGGTACTGTAAAAAACAGCACTGTAACTGTCAATCCAGAGAGACCACTGACTGGATTAATGAGGGCCAGACAAGCAAAGTTCAACTGTACTAGCAAACACACACGAGCCACCATGACCGTTCAGTGATTCACAAAAAGTTGTCATATGCACAATTTACTACACTTAATAATGTGAGAAACATGAGTTCGGAAATACTTTCATATCTTTATGTGTGCTAGGTTTCAGTACACTTAAATTTCAAGCAATTGACTTTTCACCAGTGATGCAGAGGATCTATGCAAAGACCTTTGTTTTCCATTAGAGGTTGACTGATATTCGAAGTGAGTAAACTTAGATTTCCCTTACTCTTTTTTTAAATATTTTTGGATATTATGAATACAGTCAATCGGAATAGCTTTGAACCACTGGGGTTAAATTTGCATCAGCGTTCATTTTTGTTTCTTTGTTTATTTTTATAGTGAATAGCTTGCTACCAACCGTTTTTTTTTCTCCTTTTACTGAGTAGATTTTAATTTATATCATCCACAATGAATTGGCATTACTGGAAACCAGCAGACATTTTAGTAGCAGATGTTTTACGAGCTTGAAAAGAGTGGTTATTGTTGTGATATTTTGAAGTTCTTCTGAAATTGTTTAAGGAACAGGTAAGATGTAGTGTATTGTTTTAAATAAAATTCCAATATATAAACTTGCTGTTCTTCATATATACATTGCAGTTAATTCTACATGGATTAAAATCAATTTTATCTTTGTGAGGAATGTTGATTTTTCGTAGTTTTAGTCTAACTCTGAGTCAGCTCAATGTTTAGGCTTATGTGGCTCAAAGTTAACAAGTTCATCTCAGCATGGCTGGATAAACATTTTAGAGTACAATGTCTATGCAAACTTTTAATAAGACAATGGTAATTTAAGTTACTGTAATCCAAACATTAGTTTTGCCCTTTTTTAATGACAGTCTTAAGGCTTTAATGAAACTGCCATAAAGAAAAATTTCAAAACAAATAATACTACCTTATTTTAACTTTTGGAATATTTTGCTACATTTTTTTCAACAGGCCCACACAAACTTAACAATTACAGTACACAACAGGGTATATTTTCCTGTGATTTTAGGCCCTCCAAAGAAGGGAAACAGGAAATGGAAAGCTGCAGGAATTTCTCCAAGGCCAAGGCTGTATGGTACCAAGAGCGGGTACACACAAGACCAGTTAGAAGAAATGTGGACAAATTGGTCAAAGGGAGGTTTCACGAAAATACGGGATTCCTCTAAATACCTTTAAAAATAAAATTCAGTGTTGCCCTGTAAAATCTGTAGATAGACAACTTGCATTCAGCCCTGAAGAGGAAATGTGTTTTATGAATCCATATTGTTGCGTAAAGTGATTTTGGTGTTCCCTGTTCCCTTTTTCATATGCATTGCATTGCCAAGTGCTGCCTCGATTCTAACAACAGAAAAGAGTTGAAGTTCAAAGGAAACATGCCCAGCTGGGAGTGGAGTTATTCATTTCTGCAAAGGCACAAACATGAGCTGGCTCAGAAGCTCGGAAATTAATCTCTCAATAATACAACATGACAACATTGAAACTGAGATTGAGCAAGTTCCTCCAAATCATTTGTACGATTATAATGAGACTGCATTTCATGACAATCCAAAGAAAAGACTAGTGCTGTTCCCAAGAGGTTGCTGCCACCCTCAGATTATTAGGAATTCCACAAAGTCATGTTACCTGACTCTGTTTTGTGGAAATGCTGAAGGGGAGTTCATACCTCCATACATAATTATGAAGGGTTCTCAAAAGTGGTCAAGATTGGTTGTATGGTGCCCCACCAGGAACAAAATTAAATGTATCAAAGTTGGGTTGGATTGAACATGAGATATTTGAAGACTGGTTTGAAAACCATTTTCTACTGTGTGTCAAGAACAAGGTTGACAAAAAAAGGTCTTGATTGGTGATAATTTATCACCTCATATAACAATAAGGAGTTTACAACTTGCCAAAGAAAATTAAGTGCTCTTAATATTTCTGCCACCAAACTCAACCAATTTACTTCAGCCTTTGGATGTAGCATATTTCGTAAGTCGAGGGCCGGATTTCCCATTAGGCAGACTAGGCCTGGGCCTAGAGTGGCACTTTTCCGAGGGGTGGCATGGAGAAAGACATGTCTGCTTTAAATCGTCATTATTGATGCTGAAGACAGCTGCGTTACTTTGCTATCACCGTGAAATGAGACACACAGGCGTGAACGCGCTGTGTTGATAATCTTTGCTTACACAATACTCTCTAGATAATAACCTGCACACAGCGCATATTTGATACACATTGTTTCCATTTTAAACCTTTATGTTCACACTGGAATTCACTCGATAAATTATCCTTTGTATTTAATTTCACAAAACTCCTGTCCCGCCTGTTTCTGCCACAGCTTTATCACATAGATTGTTCTGGTAGGGGGGGGGGGATTTGAACCTACATCACCCTCGCAGTGAGAGGATTGACCATGCGATAAGGGCAGTATGATTCAGTACCATTGTTCTCTGTTTTTGAAATGGTATAGATGCCAGTTGGCACTAGTTGTCGTGCTGATGTGATGCAGGCGGTACGGCACAGGCCACATCACACCACATCATACTCACGTTTCGTACCAATGTTGTTTATTTATGTTCGGACAAACTATGAACATGTCCGCGTTTATACGTGCAAAATAGGTAAATGTGCATCCGCATGTTTAAGTGGTGCGAATTTTAGCTGCCTGTGAATCGTGAACAAAATGAATACCTAAAGAGCAAGACTCAGTGGTGCTCAATACAAAAAATTAAAAAAAGTTAAAGAAGAAAGGAGTGGTGCTCTTTTAAAGCAGTTCCCTAAGATTTCTTCTTTTTTTGTATGTAACAGTGATAACTGACAGGACGAAGCTGTCACACGACACCATGACTGCAAGTGATAATGCTATCAACAGCGGCAGTGCTTCTATAAACTGTCTTTCCTTTGATATTGATGACTTAGAGGCTACCGATGCATGTGTTTCGTCATTCCCAGAAAAATTATTTTCTGCTCAAGAACAGGGAATTCTAATAATTCACTGAACAGTAGCAGTATCCATCTACATATCCATGCTAAAGCACCTGTACGAATTTAATGGAACCAGATGCAACTAGCAATCCTAAGAAGCTTGTTTTTGAACCCAGTACAGATCCAACCCAGTGGGAAATTAATGAGGAACTACGAGACTATGTGGCTGTTCATGGAATCAAACAAAACTTAGATGCAGACTTCAGTGCTTCAAAGCATAAGTACCCTGATAAAGAAAGGCATGATTCAAGGCATATTTTTTCTCAGAAACTGTATAATGGGGAGACACGAATTAGGCATTGGCTAGTATACTACCATCAAATGGGATTTTTTTTTGTGTGACTTGCTTGCTATTTGGTAGGGATAATGGTACGTTTACTTCAGGGTTTAATGACTGGAAAAATGCTTCTAAAAGGGTAAAAGACCATGAGAATTCACCTCAGCATAAAAATAGCATTGTAACACTTAAACTGTGAGGAAATACTAAAGCACGAATTGATAACAGGCTCATTGCACAGTTTGAGCAAGAATGCAACCACTGGAAAAATGTTTTGAAATGTATCATTGCAGCAGTAAAGTATTTGGCAATTAGAGGGTTACCATTTTGTGGTACTGATGAATACGTAGGCAGTAAAAGTAATGGCAATTTTCTACGGTCGCAAGAGTTTCATGCAGAGTTTGATCCATTCATGGCAGAACATCTAAGAAAACATAGCGACAGAGGTTAGGGGTATACATCTTATCTTTACAAGACCATTTATGAAGAAGTGATTATTTTGATGGCTGAAAAAGTAAGGGATGAAATAGTGAAAGAAGCTAAATACTTTGGTATAAGTGTCGATTCCACTCCAGATATTTCACACACTGATCAACTAACATTTATTATATACTATGTTAAGAAGGATGGAGTTGGGGAGCCAGTTGAATGGTTCATTTGTTTTTTATCAAATGAAGGACATAAGTCAGAAGAAATAGCCAATGCTGTTTTTACTGTTTTGAGCAAATATGAGTTGGAGATAAAAAAAACTGCAGGGGCCAGTCGTATGTCAATGCCTCAAATATGTTTAGAGCATATACAGGTGTACAAGCAAGGGTGAAGGAACTTTGTCCCTTTGCTGACTATGTGCCATGTGCAGCACACTCTCTTAATCTTGTGGGTTCGTGTGCTGCGGAATCTTGTACTGAAGCAGTATAGTTTTCCGGACTGCTACAAGAACTGTACAATTTTTTCTCAGCTTCCACATACCGCTGGGTTCTCCTAGCTCAAAACTGCAAAAGAGAAGGAGGTCGGACACTACAAAGTCTGTCGAAGACTCGTTGGTCTACTTGAAATGATGCATACTATGCACTAAAGAGCAATTGGTGTGGACTATTTGAGACCTTACAGAATTTAGAAAATGATCATTCAGGAAAACCTCAAACGAGGAATGAGGCATCTTCATTGAGACAAAAATTATATATACTAGAAACTGCATTTATGGTAGTCTTCTGGACTGCAATCCTTCATAGGTTTAATGCTGTTAGTGCCAACCTGCACTCAGTGAACACAGATTTGGGGCAAGTTGTGAAAATGTACAATTCGCTGTCTGCCTTCGTAACAAATTTAAGAGAAAGAGAAATGTTTGATCACTATGAATGCCTTGCAAAGTCGTTGAGCAGAATAGAAATGTACAAATTTGACGAGGGAAGGAAAAGGAAGCGCACTCTGAGGCCTGATGAGACTAGGGCTGGAGAAATAACTCTTAAGAATGGGTCAGATAATTTTTGTATTGGTGCATATAATGTGACGCCATTGGGTGAGAAACAAGACGAACGATGACACAAATACTTACTGGTAATATGGGCGCCAGCGGTGCTTCCCAATCACCGCACTATTGAGACTCAGGGTTCTCAGGGATGCTGTGAGTTCTGTGTGTCTGTCTCACCCGTGCTTACTTACAAACACGTAGGCAATACTAAACTTTTACTAAACATCACTTTGAAATAAACACTTAATAAAATACGTGTGGCTAGGACACTGTCACTACTGAATAAAAGAGGTAAGTTCACTGTACACTTGTTTTTATTGTTACTATGCGTACACATCAACGTGCCAATGAAATTATGATTATCTTGGTCCTGACTAGCCAATTTCGCTTGGGGGATCCCCAGCCCACAATTAACCTAGCGCACTCCTAAATAGATGATCTCATGAAAATACTTGATGAAATATATTAACATGTGTGATTATTGAGCATCACTAAAGCAAACTTGTCGGGACTCACCCACCAGCATGTGGGTAGTGTAGTGACTGCCTATACACAGAGCTGGCTAGGACAGGAGTAATTGCACCATACACTAATTACAAAATTACATAAACCCTCAAAAGATACATGAAGCAAGATGGGACACGAGATGAGTATTCACAATAAACACACACATGTGTGAAAACAAGTTTAGATGGCGCGGATGCCGCTGGATGAAGTGCGTAGCAGACCACGTGGTGCAGGTGGAATTGCAATATTTCTTTGTGAAAACGGCAAATTAAATTCAGACAAAACATTATTCTGAGAGAGAAAATTATTCTCTTTATGAGTTAAGTGATTGCAGATGTGTAGTATGCCTGATGGCGGTAAAATAAAACATTAACATGACCGCATGATCAAGTACAAAAAGCATCGATTTACATGAAAAGTATACGGAACCCTGATAAAATTTAACATAGAATCCTGAATAAAATATTGCACATACAATATTACATAAATAAGATCTCAAAATGCAACGATGGTGTATACAAATACTTAGCGTCGTTTAGCCACGTGGTTATATGTGATGTTGCCGTAAAATATTCAAAACAAAGCTCTTAAAATAGCACGTAGCAATAATGCAGAAATTACGATGAAACGCCACTAACATAGGCGGATGGCGCATGATTCAAGTTGAGCGGGTTGCGTGACCTCTCCGACATCTTTCTCCTCCTTCTCAATTAAGTTAAAAATGCCACAAGGGCAAAATAAATTATTTAAACAGAAGCATAATGTTGAGGAAATGTTTGGAAAAACGTACACAAGCAAAGGTTGGCCGGTAAACTACATTGACTATAGAAACCTACATCAGTGAACAAAAGTTGTAGTGCGTACATGACAGTGTCTTACCTCGCCAGCTCTCTCCTCGACAGAATGTCCAGAGGCAAATGTCGCATGGACCTACCATGGCCGCCTACAGGGTTCGCATAAGCGGAAGTGCTATGCACACAGAGTAAAATATTTTATTATAGAAATAAAATGGCAGAAATTAAATTAAATACTGTTTTACATCTAATAATTTTCTTGTGAATTTTCATATTATTTCAGTGTCTCTTTATGACGGCGTTCACGCCGGAATATTAGTGTTCTTAATTTAAATTTCATAACCAAACAATTTAAAAATAACAACACACTTCAAAACATTTTAAGACATATTAAACCCTGCAAATACAAATACAAAACACATTTTACACTGAAAAATAGTATTTATGTGAAAGTTCAAAATATTGGCCTCTTTGCGCACGTGCAGGACACGAGACACGTACGTGGTGAGCGCCGTCATGGGCTTTACCGCCGCTGGCTGTTAGCTGGTGTCAAATGTAATTCTGGATACACTAAGATCAGAACTGCAAGTGTGAAGTGCAAGTTACAATGAGCTTCCAGAGAGGTTTGGCATTTTAGAACATCTCAGCACATATGAACCAGCACAGATTTCTTCAGCTGCACGTAAATTGTCCTCTTACTACAATAGTGATCTTGAAGTATCCACTGTAGAAGAGTCATTGCACCTTAGAGTGCATGTGAAACCACAAACACCTGACCATGAGGGAAATGTCACCCTAACAAAAATAAGTACATTTTTTAACAAAGAAGGGTTTGTTGAAGTAGTCCATCCCAATGTAAACATAGCACTCAGAATGATTCTCAGTGCTCCAGTAACAAACTGTTAAGGCAAACACTCTTTCTCTACTCTAAGACACATGGGAGAATAGAGGTTATCGGCCGTGGCATTGCTGAATATCGAGGGAAAGATGCTGTGGGATCTGGACTTCAAGGATATTATCAATTCCTTCGTCCAAAGGAAGGCTAGAAAGAAGAGCTTTGGATAAGACATGAGTTATCTTGCTAGGCTTAAGTTAAAGTTTTTTCCTTTTATGGAAAGCAAATTAAATTTCTAATGTTGTCCTTACTATTGAATGATACCATGTCAGTGTTTTCATTGCAATCATTGTCATAATATTTGCAGATCCGGTTGTCATTTTTTTAATGTTGTTATTTACTAATAATACATTTATGAGTTGATTCAAATTAAAATGTTGCACCTCGTATGCTCTCCGTGAATATTAAAATAACAAATAAATATGAGGTAGGAAAAATAAAACAGTTTTACTATAGGTGCGGCACATTTTTATGAGCCTAAGTCTGAAGACATTTTGGAGAGATGTTCTTCAATGCTTGCAGGTTCATGTACTGAAGGTTTATATTTAAAGAATGACTTTGTAGTTGTTGAATATGATGGAACACTTTACCCAGGCCAAGTTAATGATATTCATGACAAACTTTACAAGGTGCGTTGTATGGTGAAGTCTGCAGCATACTGGAAGTGGCCGGACAAACATGACGAAGTTTGGTATGCCAGGTGTGATATCTTTAAGAAAATTTTGTACGATTGCATAGTTCCAGTGTCCAGCCGTGGCACCTTCCACATAAATGAATGTCTTCTAGGTGCGGTTACTCTCGACAGTTAAGCTACAGTGCTATTTGTTTTCCTAAATGTTCTTACAGTTACATAAACTAAAAGGACTACTGTAACAATATTCAAATAAATTCAAAGAAGACTTGGAGAGAAATTTTTTGATGAATGAGATATTAACAATAGCATATTATCTTTTAAGTTACCTAATTTCATTGTGAACTATGTCCATTTTATGCTCACATAATAACTAATGTTTCTTTGTTTTGTTTAGTTTTTTGGTGAATAGTTTTCTACCAATTGTTAACAATAATATTTATGTATGTTTTTTGGTTTTGGAGTTATAATTTCAGCACATCGTAAAGACTAACTTTGATTGACTACTGTAATATGTAATATTGTCTTAATATTTGTCTTTATTCATAACTGACAGTTGTAGGCAACTGGTTCTATAGTTATTATAGAGATTTCAAAACAATATCTGGTTGCACAACATATTGGAAATGAGAGACAAATATGTACAGAATCTTTTTTCATGCAAGTTGTCCAGTTTTTATAACTTACATAAATAGTTATCTTAGATTATATTTACTAACTTATACGTAGATCCCATTTTTTTAAACATCCAATAACAAACATCAGGCTGGAAGAAAGACAGTTTAAGGATTTTAGAAATGAAGTTTAAATCACTGAAATATTCTTCCTGTGGCTGAAAGTTATCTTAATGTTTTTAGTCTGAAAAATTTTAATTATCTTTTGAATAAAGCCAATGGCACAAAGTTACATTAAACACAGGGGCAACTTTGAGCCAGGGTAAAATGTATTTTTTTTTAAATAAACAGAAGGGTTAAAAAATATTTTAAAGTTAAAAATGAAATATTTGGATATTAGTGTTTTAGGAATTTTATTTTGCTTCAATATTTTTATGAATTCATAGAAAGAGCCAATAAAAAAAAGCTGTAGAGTGGTTCAAAGTTACCCAATTCACTGTACAGTATTTCTGAATTTTTTGGATACACACAGCATTGCTCTGATTTTTTTTTTTACTATAAAAACTGTTTCACATTCACAAGCATTTATGTCCATTCACACGTGCCAAATCAAAGCTACAGTTGTTTATGTACATACCGTAAGTTACGATGTTCAGTCCTGAAATAATTTAGAAGCTCAAGTGTTGCAATTATGTAATATTTGTTATGCACTGTACCTGAGTTGAGTGTGCTTTTCATAACCAATAAACTGCCATATACCCATATAAACCGTTGATATGCGAGAGGTGCGGAAACTTGCACAAGTAAAATGGCTCACAAGGATGATGCTTAAACATAAGGCACATTTCTTTGCTGTGCACAGTAGGCCGTGGTTGGCATAGCAGCTAAAGCACTCGCCTTCCACTAAAAGGCAAACTGGTTTTGATTCCTGGCACGTTGCTTCCGTATTCTCGCATGTGGGAATGGTACTGGACAATGCCACTGGTCGGCAGGTTTTATCCGGGATCTCCAGTTTCCCCTGCCCTTGACGCTAATGTCCCTAGGACTGCCAGCTTTTCAGAAAGAAAAACCAAACATGTTTCACAGACACTGAATATTCCACTCTTTCTAAATTAACAAAGATGGTAAACAAACACGACACACACATTAGAACCAAACACATTAACCAAATACATTTACTAAATAGAGCCAAAATATTATACAAACATTTATGAATACTTATTATTTGAATCTGCTGTAATGAGAATGCTTTTATTCAAAAAATAATTTTTCATTAAAATCACTAGGCCTACAAGTTTTATTACAATTTCAAAATGTAAACAAGTCATGTTTTAGTAATTAATTAAACTTCTGTTTCATTCATCTCTCAATTTAATTTCAATGACAGGTTTTCCTATTTGAAAATACATAGGCCTTTTCTATTATTTCCTGTTGGGATTGTAGACAGTATCAACTAATTTGAAAGCAAAGTGTGTGCTAGGAAAAGAATACAAAATTCTTCAAAAATGCTACGATCAATAACTAATTTTTTTACATGGGTCAATTTTTGTTAGAATGTGTAGTTAGAAGTAAAAAAAAAAAAAAAAACAGAACAAATGCACAATTACTGTAGCAGACAAGAATTATAACATGGAACAAAAGTGCAAAAATGGAATTGTTCCAGGTGAAACAGTGAGCCTATGTCTGACGACACTGAGTGTCCTTCGTATGAAACATGTATGTTGGATCACATAGCTACACTGGGATTCACAGGGTGAAAGATCTATGAATTGATGTGGTTTTTTGACTTTCATTTCATGCTCATGAATTTTCAATATCTGCTACACATTTGTATTTCGCCCATAAATCCCAGGTTTATGTTTTGACATGTATCAAAATCCCATGCTAGATTTGCTTTGCAAACAGCATTGACCGGAACAAAAACTATTCAGTTGGAGGAGACATCCGCAACATTGCCAGGGCCACCAGTCACACCAATGCGTTGGTCTGAGGCACTGCAACGGCATGACAAGCCTTTCTTACAAAGGAAGGTGCAGACAGCTAACACTGCCCTGCAGCACTGTGCAAGGTCTGGCAGACTCAACCACATTAGTGTGATTGGAAACCAGGTCTGACCACACGAAACATGGTCTGTATCTGAGTCGTGTTGGCAAGGGGAAACATGCTGACCTCAATGCCAGTAGGATTCTTACAGACCATGGTTCTATTTTAAAAATCCAGGTAATCATCGGAAACCATGGGAAATTTTTAGACTAAAGAAACCCATGTCCATAAGGCCAAATTCATGTAACAAAGAAGTTTTACTTTCACACTCAATACCAGAAACATTCAATAACTGTGCAAATATTAAAAAACCTACGATAATTAATTAAAATAATTTGTATTTATTCCGCTCTGTTCAACTTATTGTAGAAATAGCATAACTAAGGGTGGTACCTGTATTTTCATTAAAAATAATTTAATGTTTAAAAATGACACGCATTTGTTATGTGAATATCAAGTGTTTTGAGTGCACTTATGAGGAAGTAATAACTGACAAATTTTAAAAAGTGGGGATCCTCACTCTATATAGAGCCCCTTCTGCCAACTTTAATAACTTCTTAAAATTTCTTGAAGCAAATATTAAAGCCATTTACAAAGCCAATCTAGAAATAATTCTCTGTGGAGACATTAACATTGATTATTTAAAAGAAAGCAACCAAAGAACTCGACTATGTAGTCTACTCAGTACCTTCCACCTTAAATCCATAGTAAACGTTGCTACCAGAATAGAAGGAACCAGTCAGACAGCAATTAATAACATTTTTATTGATAGTAACGCAGTTGCAGAGTGCCACTGTCTCCCAATAATAAATGGCGTATCAGATCACGATGCACAAATATTAGTTATGCCTTCCATAAAAATGTCTTACTATTCAAAAGTGAGCTCAGCAGGGAGCAATGGCCAACTTGTACTGAAGTAAATGAAAAATTCAACTCTTTCCTTAACCAAGTTCTCCATCGTTTTTAAAATATTTCTGATTCCAACTGACCTACAGTAATACAAATCCAAAGAAAAATTTATGGCTCACAAAAGGAATAAAAATTTCCTGCGAAAACAAAAGAAAACTGTACAAGGCCGTCAGAACCAGCAGCAACCCTAATATAGGATGTTCATGGTAAAGTGAGCACTAAGGCCCTTATAAATTTTTCCTTTCATCCAATTTCCATCTTCCTGCTGCTTTTTAATATAAACATTGTGATGTGACCAATAAATACAGTATATACATTTCACCGCCATTAAAATTTAATGCCTGAAACTGCAATAAGATATATTTACTAGTCGTTAATGCCTGTTGAAAGGGCCTTAAAAAGTGCTCACTTTATCATGAACAGCCTATACAATGAATCACTACAGGAAATACTGCAGAATTTTGAGTAAGGTCATAAAATCTGCAAAAAAAGGATTTTATAGTTTAATTCATACTACTTAAATGTTGTAGGAAACATGATTAACAAAAATATTAAACAAGATATAAACCATATTCCTACACTATAGGGTACAGAATAGGTACCCTGCTATATTATTTACAAACACAACTCCAATAGAAGTGGAGAAAATAAACAATTCTTTGCAACCAAAATGACCAAGTGGCTATGATGACATTATCTAGGGGTTTTTAAGCAATGTGCTTTTGAATTCAGTGTTCCATTAAGCCATATTTTTAATGCTACCTTCAATACAGGATTGTTTCCAGACATACTCAAATGAGCTATGGTAATACCATTGTTCAAGAAACGAGACAAGACCAAAGTAAACAATTATAGACCTATCTCACTTCTTACATCCTTTTCAAAAGTAATTGAAAAACTAATTTACAGTAGGTTGCTGCAACATTTTGAGAATCACAAAATATTATAAAATATTCAGTTTGGCTTTAGGAAAAACAGGCCTACGTCAACAAATGATGCAATTTTCAAACTAACAAATAGCATTCTTAATGCATTTGATAAAAAGATGCCATCTAATGGAATATTCTGCGGCCTCACTAAAGCATTTGACTGTGTAAATCACAACATACTTATAGAAAAATTAAAGTTTTATGGAGTCTCAGGTACACCAATTAAACTAATAAGCTCATAGCTTTCGAACAGACAGCAAGTGATAATACTAGCATCTTAGTCTGGAGACTCAATAAATGATCTTACACAAAAAACAGACACAACAGTTACTGAGCTAAATGCATAGTTTACTGCAAACAAATTAAATTTCAACCTAGATAAAACATATCATATGAATTTCCTCACAAAGAACAGAAGAAACACTAATTCATACGTTATCACGAACTGAGGCAAAATCAATGGCAAACGACAGTCAGACTTTTTTCAAGAGCTAAGATAATTTAACATTTTCACGTGAGTACATGTTTTCAGTACTTATATTCATGTCCAAACACTGTCATTTATTTCAGAAAAAATGAGTCCCTTCATAAGTAGGCCCTATGACACTAGAATAAAAAGAAAACCTATACGAGGCTTCAGTTAACTTAAAACTTGTGCAGAAAGTGCCATCCTACCTTAGTAGCCAACTTTTCAATAAATTACCACAACTGTAACATGTCATTGTACGCATTTCTTGTTCCAGTTTATCTCGTTTCCATTTTCTTCTGTTTTAGCAAAACGACGATACCCCACAGCATGTTGGAATACGATTAATAAAATTATGAAAAAAAGATACGATGCATGTATGTGTAATCAGACATGTGTGTGTGTATTTACTATGTCCAGTGTATAAACTTTGTATATTGTAATTTAACTTCTCCAATATCTTTGTACAGCTATGTATTGAAAACAGATCTTACAGAGGCAATAAAACAAAAACAAAAGCTTACATTTTAATGATTAAGTTTACGTTACAATGTCACTTGGTGCACCTGTTAAAGTATATGCCAGGGAGGAAACGTGATATTTCTCTAAAGTTGATTTCATAAGTGTTCACTTTATCGTGAACAGCCTTTACTGATTTACATTTTTAACTTATAACCTCTAAGCATTAACGGGCCTACCTACCAAGCCGGCAGTCGTGAACTTCAAATGGGGTAGCAATGTAAAACGAAATCCCTTCTCATTGCGTCAATTTTAAAGATAACTATTCCAAACAAAAAAAAACACATTGACGTGATTTTCTAAGAGAATATTGCTACCTACATAGAATTGGTTTTGAAAGATAATTATTTATCCATTTTTTAATATGTAAATTTCAATATTTACATTTTATAAAAAACATATTAAACAAAAAAAATTGGCAAAATATTTCAACGTAGCAACATCCCTTAATAAATTTCACGCTAAATACTTTTTGTTTTGAAATAGTTTTCTTTAAAATTGGCGCAATTAGAACGAATTTCGTCTAACGTTGATTCCCCATTTGAAGTTCGCGGCTGGCCGGCTTGATAGGCAGGCCCGTTAAATGGCAAGACTTCGTGAGCCCGCATGGGTTTGCAAAATCGCAGGAAAACATTTCAGCAAAATAAATATAGTTCTAACCAAGTTTACTACTAGGCCTACTGCAGTGCTCTTGTAGAACTTCATTTAACAATTCATACCACTTTCGAAAGTCTTCTTCGCACAAGACAAAATATTAGAACCCAAATCTGGATTCTCATCCATCTTCTCCATTTGATTGTTCACCACGCCTTCCGTAGCATCCATGATGCAGTTGAATAACAAGCAGTTTTTATTTGATCTCCAGAATCTGTGTTGGGCGTGAGTTTCCTCTCATATCGTCTCACACCTCAATTTATTGCTCCCCGATTACCGCAGGCACGCGTTTACGTGTATGTCACGCAAGACAACTCAAATTCTGATTGGGCAATACGAAGCGCGCAAGCCTACAATCGCCAAGTCGCAGTGGTTTTGTTTGGTTAAACTGGGAAAAAAACTAACACACGTTCAAGATGGTGATATGACAGGAGGCAGTCAAAAGGGTAACAGTGGTGCCATAACTTGAAAAAGAGCGCAAAACATTCATGCCTTTACAAATCGAAATCACATTTTCGTTTACATGATCTCATCTGCTAATCCATTATAAAACCAAGGCGTCCAGTTTCATAAAATTAAGCCACTTATGACAAATTCTAATTTTCAAAAAGGAAAAGCTCGGATATTGGGTCAGAACAGGGTGATAAAAAGTTGTGAAACGGAATAAAAATATTTTGGTGATCAAGATATAGTAATAGTGATAGGGGGAAGCAATACTGTAAGTAGGAACATAGCTAATTAATGCACACAAATGTAGTAGAAAATTTGCCTCTGAGATACGATATTGCGAAAATCTTGAAATTAAACGAACAAATCAGGCAATAGCAAAAATATGTAGACATTTCAAGAATGTGACAATATGTGACATCAGTAATTTAGAAAGAAAACTACATACTAAACATGGTCAACACTTAAATCATACAGGAAAGGAATATTTAGCTGACAAACTGTGTGAAATGCTAGAGAATATACCACTCCGCCCAGCAGATATCTCTTTAGAACTCCCTCAGCAGATTATTGCTCAGACAAACAAATATGTGAGACCGATCACTTACATAATACAAGAATCAGTCTAAACTTCTGTTTGGTAGAGAGAGAGAGAGAGAGAGAGAGAGAGAGAGAGAGAGAGAGAGAGAGAGAGTGTGTGTGTGTGTGTGTAGAGAGAGAAAGAGAGAGTTTCTGAATTAGGCATGAAGACAACTCCTTTTCTGTGCATTCCTTCAGAAGAACTTCATCGCATATCACACATATGCAGCGAAAGATGACAAGCCAATGAAAATAGTTATAAAAGGGTTGTCACATGGCTTAAACACAACCCCTTAAGGAGGACTTCAATGACTATGGCTTTAAGTTCTATCCACCTATGGCATTTTAGAACACCAGAAGACAAACCTGCAGTCTATGAGGCTGTTGTACATCAAAATGAGTATGATATACTAAAATTTAGAACACTCTACCACATATCAGTTCGATTAGAACTGTATAAACCCGTATTGAGGATGTGGTGCAGCGTATGATATGTTGTGCACTGGGCCACACTCAGAAATGCTGCACACTTCGGTATGTCTGCATTTTCAGTATGAAAAATCACAGAAAAGCAAAACGTCCGTTTAAAGAACAAGACAAATCAAAGTGAGTTTGTACACTTTGCAAAAAAAAAAAAACGGAACACACGGCCGTGTGGAAGCAGTGCGAAGTGATCAAGAAACATATAGAAATACAAAAACAAAATATGGGCCTTAAACCCATCAAACAAACACAGAATAAAAGGCAGTAAACCCGACAAAATATTCAGTCAAAGGCTGAATTTCCTCCCCTCCAAGTAGGGAAAACATAGACTGAACAAGGAAACACACGCAGGGAACAAGCACCCACACAACAGAAAAGGGACAAGTCACACGAGAGAAAGGACACCAATACAACACAAACTGCGACCATGCTCTTAGGATTGCAAGAACTGGCCGCCTTTCTGCGAGAAACACAATTCACAACACTTTTGGACCACTTTAAGTCCATCATTACACAGGCAAAAGCCTTAACAACACTACACGAGCAGCAGATGTTGCTCTTCACAGCTTTCGCCACTTTACCACAGTAAACAAACAAATAGTAGAGGATTATTTAACTATCAAATCACTCCAAACTGACACTGTCGTACTAAACACATGGGTATTAATATTTAGGGCGCTCTGCCTAAACTGGTTATGTGGGAACTCGGGAAAGGTGGGAAACAGCCCCAACCACCACTCGTCTTCCAGGTCAAGTGACACACATGCAAGTCGTGGTAGAGGTCGGGGGGCAAACACGATATGACATAGCTAATTCAGTCTAGCTTTAACAAATTGATCTAGCTTAGGCTTTTAATAATATCACAATATATTAAAATTAATGGAATTTCAAATAATAATAATAATAATAATAATAATATAAAAATTAAAAATTTAAAAAAAGATTAAATAAAAACACAAAATACAAGAACACTTTTTAAGAATTATTAATAATTAAAACATATTGTGTTTTATATGTTACAAGCACCATTAATTTCTTGCAATAATGCACCGAGACCTAATAGTCTGTTTCAGGCCGGAAAGAAAACGATCCTCGTTGAACAGATAAAGTGGGGGGGGGGGGGGGCTCTGCTTTGACTAGGGCCTGGCAGACTCTGGTCCCAAGGGCCCCACCCTATTCTTTTGTTACTAACACTGCATTTATTTTCTATGTAACAACACTCTAAAACGATAAAACCTACCCCGAGGGCTGCTCCAGGGCGATTAGGGACTCACCGACACACAACATGCGAGATTAAATAGCACACTTGAATACAACATAACAACATGCTAGACAAACATCACGACACTTACATTCACTCCAGCCGGGAGGCAGGAGGGTAGCTTCACTCCCCTGCCGACAACATAAACATGTAAAATCACATAATAATAGGTAACTAAACAAAAACAGCCTAAATGTGGGCCTGGTGCCCCAGACTTACACTGACACGGGCCCCGCCCTTGGACCCTATGATTAGTCCAAGTGTCGGGTGGCATTTCTTTTTACAAACACCCAGTGAGTTATGGGAGCTGCAGCTCCCAGTCTCACGACACACGTGTCATTCAGGTGGCATACGAGGGTCGGCGGTATGAATATATCTGATTTACATATATTATATGTAGGTAATTATGTCACTAATGCAATTCAAACACACATATGGATCAACAAATATCCATCTCTTGTCATAATAAATTAGCCCCCATCAGTAACATAAACATTCTACTGATGTGAACATACCGTTCACTTGCATTTCTCTGGCCGTTTGAACCAAATAGTCAATCTGCCGCACAGTGCAACATAGACGGCGAATCGAACAATTTCAGAGTGCATCGGTATCATGGAGTTATGAATATATAGGAGATGGCATGTTGTGACATTGGTGAAGCCTCTGAAGATACGCAGTTTTTCTATGGACTCTTGCCGCCATCTTGCCAGTAACCTAAAACATTGTGTTTACTTTAGAATGACATTGAGAGAAAGGTTACATTCGAAGCATTTCGTGCTGATAAAAGAAGTGATGAATTAATAAATGTATATTACAATTCACGTGTGAAGTTTTAGTAGATTATTATTGGCTTGTTTTAGTTGTACAATCTAATAATTTCCCCATAAAACTACCGATCGTGAGTGTATGTACCGCGGATCAGTATTGGGTTATGTGCGACAACAAGCACGTATTTTAGATATAGTGCTCATATATCAGGATTTGTGGAAAACTATTTTTAGAATAAATGATTAAATAAAGTATAACAGGAATGCTACCGTTATCGTGTAATCTATTGCAGGTTGCATATCAGTAATGAGTGCAACGAAATTGTGACCAGCAGCCTAGCTGAATTTCTAGAAGGCAAAGTTCACATGTTCCTGAGCCACGAATAAATTTATATTTAAATTGCTAACACTGACAATGACTCGGGAGGTTTGTTTCCAATTTGACTTCATCTCCTTTATACATATTTGTCAGTATAGTAAATGGTTTCTGGTAAATAAAATAAAATCCCGTTTTAGTTATTCCATCTCTTTACATTACATTAGTTCTCTGTTATGATACAGTTTTATACTTATGTGTATGCAGAAGTGAGGGGGGGAAGGGGGGGATTTTCAGGCGGGCATTGACGAGATATGGTTGTGGACCAGGGAAAAATAAAATGAAGAAAAATTTAAGAATAGCTTATATGAAAGTCTTGTTTCCATGGTTCATGTATATGATGAGGAGAAATGTAACACATGATTTCCCCAGAAGTGAACCATTGTGGAACATCTGCGTCAATCCTGATTATTTTGCCATTTGAGGCTTCAACAACTATCCCATCATCCACAGTAAATCGAGATTTGTGGTTGTATTCCTAACTTTAACAGAAGTAAGGGGTCTGTATGTTGCTTCTAGTTCGTTGCTATTTTTGTATAATGAAGGCGAATATTCCTGAACAGTCGAATTTATTTTAGACTGGTTTAAAGCACAAACACCTCTAACATCTTTTCCTGCCAATAGCTATAGACCCCAACCTGTGTCCAGCTGGCAAACAGAGAGGGAACTGCAATGAGAAGTAAAACACGACAGAAGTAGCCCAGACACCACCAGTAACCTTAAACGAACGTCGACACTATTTCAGTACCTACCAACATTTACTGGCATGACAAGAAAAGACCCTAGTGTTTTCTTAAAGGAGTGCAAATCCCATCTGAAATGCTACAGGGTGAGCTAAGATGAGTGGGACAGTTGCATCAGCGACCAATTGCAAGGTGAAGCAGGGAAGTGGTGGGGGCGCTATGAAGCACTATGGCATGAAGTGGGAAGAGTTTGTGCATGCTTTCCAGTGCCGATACGGAAGTGTGTTTACATCCCTACAAGTGTAAAGCAAGTTACACTGGCAGGAGCAACAGCCTGGTGAAAAACTACCAACATTCATCTCGCAAAAGGCACATCTGATAAAGCGATTCCACCCACAGCTGCCAGATCGCGAGGCACTGGAAATCGTTGCCGAAACCGCCTTACCAGAGTACAGAGCTGCCCTACTACCTTTCCTAAACAGCGATATGGAGGATGTCCTCAAGGCTGCTATCATTCTGGAACGTAACTGGAAATCATCACGTCGCTAGAAAAGGACCGCACAATGGAGGCACGAGCAAAACAGGAGTGACAACAATGTGCAGACCTTGGGCGTGTGATTCGCCTGGATCATGGGGGCAAATTAGGTGTGATGGATAGGAATTGTTGTTTGCCAGCCCACGGTGAGAGCACATAGTTACACTTGGTAGAGACTCTTCCTCTCGGGTCGTGATGGCTGACGACCCCATGTCCACGTCTTGATAGATGTCACCTGTTGTAAAACCTTTCCGCCAGCTGTGAATTACACTCCAATTCCCTCGTCTAGTCAGTGATGTCGGCAGACCTGATACACCAGCTCACTCCCAGAGGGTTATTATGGTTACCCCACACCATTATTAAAGACTCATGGGCGATAAAAAATTATGAAAAAGGTTATGTAACCAATAGGCGGTTAATTACAATAAAAGCATTGGCATCTCACCAGTACATATTTATTATAAGTTCTTCCCCATCGGGGCACTGAAGTTTACACAAAACTGCCGTTCTAACCAGGTGGCCTCTTACATAGATAAAATGGCCTTAGGGCCTATGAACTTAAGTGGTACATTACACCTCGGTCGTGTAAAAGATGAACCGAGGGTGAGAGACAGAGTAATCTAAGAGAGAAATAAACAAAGGTTCCGGTATACTAAAGTGAATTATACAGAATTACATGATGGTTAATGAACAAAGATGAAGTACTGGGAGCACCATGGCGTAGAGGTGCTCTCCCGAGTTCTCAGACGCTAGTACTTTCGTTTGGCATGGAGGCCGCTCACTGGCCGATGCTCCTGCCCAAACATTACGTAACATAATTTGACTTAAGGTGAAACACAATAAATGAAATGAAATGGGTTCTAAAATGCGGATGAAGTGTACATATGTATAAACTCTTAATAACAAAATATAAAAGCGCATGTTAGAAATGTAAAAATAAATACAAATGTTCGACCAGACTGATTGCTGTGGCAACACACATGTAAGATCATCTTACTTGGCATAAAAAGATTTCAAAACTCCTTTTACAATTTTGTAGTGTCTATTTGCCATGTGGCCATGTTCACCGGTTCACTTCGATGCGTCATTTTGCAATATGGTACTAAAGTCCAGTATTTCAATACTGCCAGTACATGTCGAACACACTCTTTGTGAAGCGCATTCACAAACCGGAAAGCCCACCTCGTTCGCCATTTCCGACCTGAACTTCCAGAGGGGGAAGTATTAGAGATGATAGCAGAAACCATCAGTGCAGAGTATCGTGAGCATTAGTGCCGCTACTAAATAGTGTGCTAAAGGAGTTTATGAGAGCAGCCATAATCCTAAAAAGTAGCCCCTGTTTACCGTGATGCGAGACAGCGGGTGCATGGTGGTGCCACGGGTGCAGAGAGTTCCATGCTTGATTGGCACCGCTGTTGAATCTTCAAACCACACGCCTTGCATTGACGTTTAGTATTTCGTGTGTCCCCTTCACATCCCATGCGGTCGTATTTATTTACTCTCTGCAGCTCTCAGAAAAACTATTCCCAATTATATGGTGTGTTATCTTGTAGTAGGGTTAGTTACTTTACACTGTCTGCATTCAAATTGCATTTCTTGCATGGCTTCACATTCTGACGAATTCATGCACTCGCGATGATATTTCGTGTTACATTTTGTGCAATTCAGGAGCAGTGTGCCCTGACCTGTACACAGTACAACATTACACCAAGTAGGTTGCTGAAAATCTTGCGAGTTTTGAAAGAGTTTGTATTCCCAATAGTCGGTGTTATTTTAATCACACTCGCAGTTGATTGCGGCGTGTTTGGGTGTCTGGTTGCAGTGGCGGTTGCTGTGGCAGTAATGCATGCTGTACTCGTATTTTGCTATGAAATCCTGTGGAAGCACTCGCAGACAGTGCAGACAGATGAGCATCGGGGCGCTGTCATCGATCCGGCCAGCTATGGTTTGTTTTATATACAAACCTACATGCACGGAAGCGTGAACACAGAAGTGCGGATGTGAGAGCGCTGTGCGGGTGTTGGTACAGATGGTCTCTGCTCGCGTGGTGCAGGGATCAACTATCGGCGTGCAATCAGCTGTTCTGCAGCATGGTGTGGGTGGAGAGCATGGAAAGTAGGAGTAGGCCACCTCCGTTTCTCCTTCTCGTTTCTCCTTCTCCACCTCCTCGCAGCACGACACAGGTGGAGGGGTGGTTGCACGCTCGACTCACCCTGTTAATTTGTCCTTCGATGGCGACTAGATGGTGGCTGACATCACAGTGTTCCAAAATGGTGACTTCACTCATCCTTCTGTCTTGTGCTGTATAATGGCGGCTTCCCTAGTGTTCCCCGCGCTTTTAAGACAAACCCACATGCTGAATTTTCCTGGCATCCACAGGAATCTTAACCTTTTTGTTGAGCAGATATAATTTGTCCATTGATCCCTCATGCTGGATAGTTGTTGGAAACAACCAGGGAACATTTTTTACAAGGATATGACATTTTCAGAAATTTTCGGGTAATTTTGCAGAATTTTTCTCATGGTCAAATGAATTAGGATAATTAACCAGAAGAATACGCCACTAAGTTGGGTGACATTTGACATGGTGTCGTGGTGTGAAAATGTGTTGCTGAGGTTTTCAGGAGTGGCAAATAAATTGCTGGGAAAATTTTGGTTGGTTAGGAATTTATACAATACCCATGCACCAGGCATTATCCAGTGATAATGCGACATGTGCCACATGCCTCCATCCCTAATACTGTTTGTCTGGACGAGACCTGCAACATCACCGCAGCAGGGTTATGCGCTCTACCAATGGGCAGAGTGTGCGCCCAGTCACTGGTTGGCGATCAGATCGGCGCAGTGCAGAGTAGTGTAAGGGCACACCAGTGCAGAGCAGCCTGTGGTTGCCATGGTAACGTAGAGACTCCATGAGGCTGGAAAGACATGGAAATAGATCTGGCAATAATTGAACTTACAAGCCCAGGATTTATGCCAGAGACTTTGTTGCATTTTCTTATCACAGGTTTATTGCTTGGTGTGTTTATTTGTTTCTTTGTTGAATTGTTAAACTATTATTATTTGTCTCATCACGCATCAAGTGTTATGCCCATTTCATTTATCAGTGTTATGTTGCAGGGTTATTTATGTAATTTTTTAATATGAGTTTTAATTGATAGCATGGTGCAAGGTAGAATTACGCAGGTTGTAACAGAAAGAAGTGCTGCTCTGGCATGTGGGTCAGCCGAGGCTCGCCCGCGCATCGGGCAGGAACACTTCCAGTGTTTATTATGCCCGCTTTACCTTGGGTGGCATTTTACTTTAATATTTTGTGTGTCTTACCATGATAGCACACAAGTTCTTCTTTTATGCATTCGTGCGCGCGAGCGCACATGGCCGAATGTTCTCCCTGCACTTTCCTACGCTGTACTATCTTGCTACACTCGCATTGCTGCGGTTCAACCATGTCACACTGATGCGGTGTATTTGTCTTCAATCCGAACACCAGGCTGAACTGCACTATTTGCGCATTAACACCCAGCAGAATCCGGTCTTGGTTGCGTTGCACTGAGTTGACGGTGGGCAAACGGTCTGGAGGACGCTGTAGGCGTCAGTAGGTTAGAAAAAAAACTGTCCTCAACTGGTCAGGTATTGTTCCCTGTTGATGGCCGCTGCAACGACTGCATGCAAAGTTTTTGGAGAAGAAATCCACGATGCGGCTCAAACCCAGAAGCCTAGAAATTTATGACAATGGCCGCGAAAGCCTAGTAACTATAAGTGAATATTAATTTTAAATTATATTTAAATATGTTTTTAAGATACTTTGAAGAAGCATTCCTGATAAAAAATAAGATATTCTAAAGCCAATCAAACCACCTGATTGGATTAGTACAACCATTATAGTTTCGATTAATAAATAAAAATAATTCTGTAAACTGAATAAAAATAATAATGATAAGGATTTAAGAGAGAACCTATATATTAAACGTTATAGAAAAATGTATTGTAAAGTAGTTCCGCAAGCCAAAAAATCATATGTAGGCTCATTAGTAGGAAAGTTAGGGAATGTAGAGATAGGGAAGTGTGGAAAATAATAAACAAAACAGTTGGCAAAGATAAGAATGAACAAGATAGTGATCACAAACTGAAAAATAAAAATAACCGACTCACAAATGATAGTGACATAGCAAATGCTTTTAAATAATATTTCAAAAATGTAAGTTCAATATTGGCACAATCTAACATTCAACCTGATGAAGCACTGAAGATACTACACGTCAATTTGCTTAATAGCGAAATATTGTTAAAAATGACCCTAAAAAATGAAAAAGAAGCAGATTATAGGTTATAATTAATATTATGTATAACAAATATTCAACATATATATATATATATATATGGATTATCTAACAATATCATTAAATCTTGTAGAATAAATATAGTTCGGCCTTTAACCTATTTGGTTAATCAATCATTTGTACAAGGTTGCTTCCCAGTTAGGCTCAAATTAACAAAAGTGTTGCGTATCCATAAGAAAGGAGATAAACTTTTAGCAGAAAATTATAGACCAGTAAGTATTTTATCAGTTATTTCAAAAATTGTTCAGAGCATCGTACATAGTAGATTTGTTTTGTATTTGGAAGCCAATAAATTACTAAGTAAATAACAACATGTATTTCAGAAGAATAAGTCCATTATGACCTCTGTTTTTCAAGTAATAAAATTTATGACAGATTCTCTAGATGAAGGAGATCAAACATATGGAATGTTTTGTGATCTGTCTAAAGCGTTTGATTTAGTAAATCACATATTATTGTTAGGTAAATGGGCTCATTATGGTATTAAAAACAGAATGTAACTTACTTAAGTCATACATTACATCTATAAAACAAGGAGTTGAAGTTAATGGTATTAATGGCACTGTAATATCTGATTTGGAAATTTACAGCTGGGGTGCCTCAAGGAAGTATCCTTGATCCACAGTTGTTTCTTTTATACATTAACGACCTATCTAATGTAATTAAACTGGAAAATTAAGCTTATTTGCTGATGATTAAAGTATTATACTGCCAGCAAAAAGTGTTGCATCTTTGCAACATAAATGCGAAAATACTCTGTAGACCATTGAGAATTGTTTCCTTAAGAATAGCTTAGTACTAAATGTATCTGAAACAGAATTTATTTAATTTACTACAAATAAGATGGTAAATTTGAGGATATTAAAGAATTATAATCACAATATTATAAATTAATCCAAGATTGTAAACTTGTTTTTCTTCATATTAATTAAAACAAATCGGGATGGACATATATCAATACTTGAAACAAATTTATCATCAATTTACTTTATGTTGTGAACCTTGCAAGAAATAGTAGATAATAAAACATTAAGAATGATATATTACTCCTTTTCTCATTCGATCATGAGGTATGATACTGAATTTTGGGGCAATAAGAAGGGCAGTAGAAAGATATTTACTTTGCAAAAAAAAGTTTTGCAAATTTTAGCAATGTAAAGTACTCAACTTCCTGTTGGAACCTTTTTAATAAATGTAAAATCGTGCCTCTTTATAATGAATGTATAGTAGATTTAATTGGACTTGTAAAATTGAATATTGAACTATACCAAACAAATTATAAGATTCTACCAGAAATTACTCACAATCTCACAGTTATCCCACATAGAAGCACTATTTAAAAAAAAAAACAACTTATGCTTCGTGCTGGAGCTGTGTGTGTAGTATTGCCAATGATTAATTAATGCCTTACCTCATTTATCCTTTCAAAAAATCTCATAATAACATTGTTTCATAAACATTCGTTAACGACATCTTAGAAATAGCAATTCCGCATATATTTATTAGTTGACTGGCAGTATTTATAATATGCGTTTTCTGTTGATTTCAGCATATAAATTACATTTTTAACAGTATAAAAATAATATGCATATTTCCATGAACAAACTTCTCATTTTTATTTCTTACGAGAAGTCGCCATTATTATTTCTGTTGTGAAGATTAACGTGTACATTTTGTTATTATAAAGCTCTCAAGGTGTAAACGCTAATAAGTTTTTGCAAAATGTCGTTCTGTTATATGTAAACCAGTTTAGGTCACCTAGTTCCGTGGATAGGATGTGTAAATAGCTGTCAGTTTAATAAATGTGCTTCGAATTATGAATAGAATTCTGAGTGTTTTATAGACATCTGCACACTTTTCCCAGGCGTATGCTTATAAATAATATTAAAATTTCAATCCACATATCCAAGTAGTTAAAAATACCCCCATTGAATTTGATGCCTAGTGAGGTATAGGCGCTGTTAGACCCAAGAGCTGGTATGCCGATTTGCTGCTAGCAGGGTGGTCAGAGGGTCTCGAACGCGAGTTATAATAGCGAGTGGGAGCCAGCTAACCAACGAGAGCTACCCGCTCGGGTTAACACAGACTCTTGAGGTTGGCCGTGGTCGAAAAACCCGGGCTAAATTACCCTTTGTCCCTGACGTCTGAATGCGGAGATGTTATGTGACTGCTGTAGACTTTCATAAATTACAAAAATAAACACTCGAGTTGGGCTATTGTGGCTTCCCAACAGGCCTTTCATACACTGCAATACACTTACAAGAGAAATACACACTGAACACTCATAGAATTGCATGATGGTAAACACGTGGCAGGTATCTAGTGGAAATAAAGGTCCGTCGACCTAAAATCTCCTTAGCTAGTGAGAATAATTGTAGACAAACACACAAGTTCAACAAAAATCGTAATTATTCAAGACTTATGACGAGATGGTACAAGATTAAAATAGACGGGCATGCGGCACGAAGCCCCACACTGGCTGATGTTGGAAAATGGTGTAGGCGCCGTAAAAGAAAAGTTATAAGCATTAGTTATACTGGAAGGGCCCTGATTCTGTAATGGATGGGAGGCATGCTCGGAGGTACACGACGCGAAAGAAAAATTTTGTGGTAAAATTAAAGTCTATTGTAGCTAACTTATCATTGCAAAAATTGCTTCACCTCCAAGCAGCGAGACACGACCAATGCCGATCGAACCAAGCCCAAAGAGGGGGGCATGGCTTCGGTGATGCTCGGTACCAATGCCGTGCCAGAACAGAAAATCCCTTGAAAAACAACTAACGTGAATGCTATAACACTGGATGATAAATACCTCACATTGCACGTCGAGCAATACCCTTGAAAATATAATAAACAAAACATGAAATTTACATTTACATGAATTTTATATGCAAAAATTACTTTTGTGATATAAGTCTCTCTGTTTCCTAAAAGAGAAAAATACACATAAATACATTGGTAATTTAAAAAGGAACACAATGAATTAATTTGGTACACTACAAATTAATATTCAAATTCTGAAAAATATTTAAAGTAATTTTGTGTTGTGCTGTTCTAAGTGTGTGCCTTGCACTGCAAACATTTATATGACAATATTATAGATTTAATTAATTGCTTTGTAAAATTGGCTCATTGCTAGTCCAGAAGTTCCCTTAATTTTTTATTTACGATGTACTAAACACTGTTGCAAAATATTGTCGTATAGCTGAGATCCATGTGTCCACGTGGTCGCTATTTGGCACCGTAACAGATGTGTGGATTTAATTAAGACTGTGCCACATTCATTTGCTGGTGGGTAATTTAATGTGTGGGCTTATTTTAAACTATGTGGCACTACATAAATTATTTTCTAAAAGAAGTTAAGCCGTGTGGCTTAATCTACTCATGTTTGCTTCACATTTTTTTGATCAAACCTTAAAAAATCACCCTATGTATTTCGTGTTTGGTTGTTTCCTAAATATGTCATGTATCACATGGGTTTTATATTGTAATATGTAACATAAAAGTACCTTATTTTTGGTTAAAATAGACTTTTTGTTACTTTTTATTTACAAATTATAACATTTGATTTATAACTTATATGACTAAAATCATGGGAAAAATAGGTATGTTGGTTGGTAATGCATAGTAATAAATAGTTCATATGAAAAATATGATTACACTAAGTGCGCACGAATGTGGTGCACTGTCCCTTTTGTGTAATTTCGTCTACTTCGTTAAGTTTTGCTTGCATGAAGCGGAGGAATAACCTGATAATAGAGCTTTACTAGGGCTTCAGTAAAGTTAAAAGTAACCATGAACAGCCTATATTCTTCTTTATATTAAGGTGCGTAATTTAATCACAGATTTGTCGTCTACTTTTGTTCAGTTCATAATACAGAAAAAAAAGTAACTTATATTATTTTATATAAAATGTTGTTTCTCGTGGTGCTAATATTATAGTTAAACGTCAAAATAGAAAGCAATACACTAGTAATGTAAGTCATAATTTGTTTTCTTAAAAACTCATACAAATGTTTATAACAAATAATAATAAATATTTATATACATGTATACATGGAATGGCACGTTTATTCTTGCGAGAAGAGTATCTGGCAGGTTATAGAGAGATTCTGCATTTCACTGTTTCTTGGCAGTGTTGGCTTTCTGCTTCTTCGCATTGTCCTTCTTCCCTTTCTTCACTTTCCGGCGCCTGTTCTTCTGGACATTCTTCTTCTTCTTCTTGTTGCCAGCTGCCTTTTTGCCACTGTAACAAAACGACAACATTTCCAACTTCAATGACAAACATGTATCCAAGGGCGGGTTCATTGTGTGTGGACACCTCTCTAGGGCAAAAATACAATTGAGTAGACTGTAAAAGATAGAAACAATCACAAATAACAGTTGTAAGACATAAAATGTGGAGAGAAGAATAGTGTTTATAAATTGGTAGCTGAGGTGGTCACAATTTTAACACATTCTAAGTTCCTCCTTTACTTTCATAATCTCTGTTCTTATTATTGTATCTTAATTATACATTTTGAGATATTTTTATTTTTACATTACATGCTCTTGTGTATGAAATGAAAGACTATATCGTATGAATAAAAGCTGACATCCATGGGCATAGCTATATTTTCTGTCAGACAGGGGCTAACATTAAACTTTTAAGGGCTTTTTTTACAGATACATTTTAATTGCTTTAGTAAGAGTCTTAGTAATTTTCGTACAGGACATCTTAGGTCTTCTGAGAAGATTTATTTGGTTTATACTTTGTGTAGTTACACTCTCAGTTCTCTGTTGCAGAGGGACGATTGTGCACCCCCCCCCCCCACCCGCTCCACAAACTCTGCTATGCTAACTCTCCTCAAACAGACTTCCATAGATACTTGCCTGTTCGTTATCTAGTCTAAGAAGTCACATAGCATACAACACAGTGTTAAACCAGACAGCATCGCTAAATATTTGTTGAGCTAGAGATAACAAATATAAAATAAATGTACTGAAACAAAGTTAGCCCTTAAAAATACACGAAAAAGTGGTAGTTGAAAACAAAGTATCATAATTGTCTTGGTGAAGAGGTCGGTTCAGACGTACAGATCAGTACACTACTGATGGAGTTGGCATACTTTCAACTTGGTATCGCCAAGAGATCAGAACCTGATCTGCAGTGTGTACATAATTCGCCATCAACACAACACAAGGAACTAGCATATGAATTGCAAGCACTGGTCACGGGAACCAATTCATGTTAAAGAAACTTGTCGGTACTGTACTGCACAGCCCAACACCAGCCGAATGTATCTACAGCCAGGGGGGGTGACACTAGATACGCCCTTCTGATACACTATTTTTCTCGGGTCGCAGACATGTCGCCAACACCAAAAATACAATGGAAATGTATTCATGTTTATAAAATACAAAGTAGAAACAACCAAAATACTTGTGCTCAGTTTGTAACTATGAGATAATTAGACGTATAGTTTCATTTTTTACATATAGCAAATTACGCAACAACAAATTTGTTAACATCGCTCGATAGTTGCACAGTTGCTGCTCTGTGCAAGTTGATGCTTTGTGGCATGCACTGTGTTATGTTTATCCAGATGAGATTGTTGAGTTTCGATTTGCTTTGTTAGATAGACATTAAAAATACAAAGGTGTTTGAAAAAATTAGGATTGCCAGTCTGCAAAGCCTATTGTTAGAAAGAATTGGAAGCCAATCCCTGAAATAATGTCTACTCTTTCCCAACTGGAAGAACAGTAGGAAAAAACTTAAGATAAATGGGGTTACCTTAACAATGTTTACCTTGACGAAGATGGGTTCCCTAGATTGTCTCAAATGGTAGCCAATATTTTAATTCATAGCTTATCATCTGTGTTGACGCGAATTGACGAATGTTTTTATGTTGGATACATAACTGCAGCTTGTTTATATTTTAAATCTCAAAACAGCTCGACATAATACATTGAAGTGTCACCTCTCTACTTTACTTGCTCTGTGGCTGCAGCCAGTCAGATACAAGACTAGTTCCATGGTGAACTGAGCACCTACATATAACCTCAGTTTGTATTTGTTGACGTGAACCAGACGTCCACGAGTGCTCTCATGCCCAGTTGAACCTCTACAGTCATTTGTTCCATCTAGCCGACACCAGGTCGACACAAACCACTGCGAGTACGATAGTGCAGGTCGACGAGAACAGCAACTTACACCCCCTTGCCGACAGGCACTATGTGACTCAAGTGGCCATCTTGCTTTATTTGTCTCAAGAGGTAACTCTTAGGATAAACTAGCAAGCGGTCCAAAGCGGTGTTTCCGAAAGCCACAGCCGTCAGGGGCACCGGAAATTGAAGGGAATGTTGGATCAGTTCGCGCCATGACGCCCGACGTCTCTCTAATGTGCATTACGTCTACTGGCCTGCTGGCATATTTCACAGTGCTATGTGGCCCCAGGGGCATTCAATCTATACGCAAGTATGTACAGTGTTTATTCTATGTAATTTCATCAACCCAGCAAATTTACATTCTTTTCAGTGTAATCGATCATGGCTAGCTACGCCCCTTTCCAGGGATCGTCCATCGGCATTAAAAGGCCGGAAACCAGCATTCACTTTGGAAGTTTCCAGGAAACTATAATTCACATAGATAGTTTCAAACAGAAATCGTAATATCTGAACAACCTACCATCATTTCAACTATTTCAGTGATTGTAATTATTTACATGTTGTAAAAGGGTTACTATGTTCTCATTTCTCAGCAAACTGCCTACACAGGCCTCATCTCATACAATAGTATATTTTCAGTCCAGTGTCATACCACGTAGACATATTCGCAAACATAGTTAACGCTTTAATACACACGGGGATGTCAGTCTGAATTCAATAAGTAACAGTGATTAGATTTACAATTAGCTTTTATACGCAAGTTTTAGTGTAAATGTGAATTTTCAAGTGATTTCTGACGGTGGCTTCGACAGCTATCAGTAGAAGCCACCGCCACCCAATTTAATTTGACTGCAGCTCTTGACCTAGCCGGCAGCACGGGAGTTCGCTCACGCGAGTCCTTCTGGCACATTCAAAATTTGGCTGCAACCATGTAATATATCAATAGTATGTTAGTTACCGGAACATTTGTATTCACGTCACGAGGGGTAGACAGTTTGCCTTCCTGGGTTGCTAACCAGGACTTAACGTGCTATGCGCAACATGTAAGTTACCAAAGCTTTAAGCCATTATTCGCCTCATGGGTTACCGGTAAACCGAGTGCTGGGTCCGTTTTAAATTAAGCGTAACAGCATCTCTGTTATGTACCAAAAATCAGGCAAGTAAACATCTCAACCGAAATAACGAGTGTTTTTATTTTTCCTTTATCCTCAAGGATACTTCGGGTACTGCACCCTAATACGGAGTCAAATCAGTGTTTTATGCCTACAACCTTGCTAGGGTACTAAGTGTAAAAGATACGCGAATATAGTTACTGGTAAGTGTCGAATCAGTCAAACAACCGACCCGATGCAGGACTCCAGGATCCCACAGGGCCGTCGGCCACACGACCCATTTCACTGACAAGATTAATCGTTTTCGCCTCAGCATGGTAAGACAGGCGGGGCGGGGACCGATTTCAACACCCTGGACCTCGCACCACGTCAATGTATCATATATACACAGAAAAAATTCTAATGTTGCTGCAACAAAGAAATTACTATTGAGGAATTTCTTTAATATTTATATTGTAGTAACATTAATAATGTTGTGAAAACTTTACTTTATGTTAACCATTTACAAAGTCTTATATTCTTGCAATGCAAACTAACTGCGGAATTGTTAATGCTAAAAAGTCTCTAAGTAATTTTGCCGCAACCAAAGATTGTATTGCGCAAGAATTAACAGGTACAACATATTTTTTTTAAATATTTGCAACATTAAATAAATGCCAATTACACAGACTTGATGATAAATGGCGTATGGAAGTGAACAGCAATGACCTCATACCACTTTATTTACACCTTAAAACATAGTTTGTAAACTAAATGTAGTTTAGACCAGCTCTTAAGCCCTGCAAAGCAGTGTACATGTGCCAATTATGCATATCTGTATAGAACTTAAAGTAATTCCATGTAATGAAAGATGCAGTTTGTCGATATTTTGTATTCAATACCTGCAATGCGAATCATAGAAAAAAATGTAAAATAGCGCATTTGGTAAGATGTTGGGTTCTGTATAATGGAGAATGTTAAGCCCTCATGGCACGGGTTTAAATCCCCCCCAACTGATAATTTTTTCATAGGTAATAATTATTTTTGTGACAAAATAATAGTACTTAATTTATTTTAGATCGCAATGCTTTTTAAAGCAAATGAAATGAAAGGAGATTTTAACAAAAATGTTTTCATTCGTTTAACACATAATTAGTTTTGCTACAACATGAACACCGCCTTAAAATTGACAGTACAGAAAGTATAAAATGTTGTTACATTATTATCTTAATGTTGCATTAACATAATAACATAACAGTAAATTACATCAACAGCAACATTAGTTACTGATGGCTCACAGATAACAAAGAATTAATGCTGCAGTAACATTAATACTGTTGCCACAACATTATAATTTTTTTCTGTGCATTGCTGTACACAAACATGAGTCAAGTGGAATTGTAAAGAACATAAACGAGTTAGTAATATGGTAATTCATAATGTAATTTGCTTAAGGCAGAAAACCTGAAGTTAATTTGCTGTACGTGTGAACATAAACTCGCAGCATGGAAAACCTACACGTCAAGGAGACGACCACGCATGTCGGCGTGTTTGCTTGTCTGCTCCACGTACAGGTGGAGTCGCATACCACAACTTAACTGCAACATGGTTCGCCAGTATTAGTAGCAAAACTATGGTAGTATTTCAGTAGCTGGCAAATATTTGCACTCGTCACTGCGCGTCGCCTTCGGAACGCTTAGCCGTGATAATGGATTAAAATCAGGAGTATTGTACTGGGAATTCCTGTCCTCAAATGCAGTTCCGCACTTATCAAAAATACTGTTGATATGTGAGTACAGGAGCTCGTTTGTCAAGTAGTGCGTAATGCTGCAGTTAATTTTTCATGATACGATGGCTTCAATTAAGGATATTCTTTCATTGCTTTTCGTGGAACTTACTCTAGGACTGTGTTGTTTTTACAAGCTTTTATTTCACTTGCATTGTTTGTATGTACTGTGTCTGTCCGTCCTCATCCATATCTCTATGCACTCAACTGACGTGTAGTCTGCCAGCAGCGCATTACTGTTCGTCAGGTTGCAGCCCGAAGTGTGGAAGGGACTACCATTATTTAACTGACCATTTTTTGTGTTTTTAATCTTACAAGTGCATAAATGAATGTATACCTAGTCTATGCATATATAATAATAACAAAAACATGTTAAGATGAAAACATTTAAAAATAAATTAACTATAAAAAAAACTTTTAAAACCAACCTTTTATTTATATATTCACTAAAAAGAGAAATTAATTATAGTAGTTACAGTATTTGTAGATCTTGTAAGACATGGTCGAAAAGCCATAATACATTTTACTACAAATTATTATATTTATATAAATTTATATTAAGTTTATAAAAGCTTGGCGCGAATAGTTAAGGGCCTTGCGCAAGTTGTGTTCTTACTACGCTTGCGCAAATGAGTTATACATTCTATATTGCGAATAGTTCACAGCATTACGCACAATATGAACTTACTACGATTACGCAAATAAGGTATACAATCTATATTGTGAAAGTTAAGATTCTTACTCAATATATGTGCTTACTACGCTTACGCAAATGAGGTATACGTTCTATATTGATTGCTCCAAGCTTTTTTATATTAAATATAAATTGATATAAACATAATATTTTATAGTACATATTACCGCAGCTATTCGAACACGTCTTACAAGTTCGACAAATTCTGTAACTACTATAATTATTTCTATATTTTTTGTGCATTTATAAATAAAAGGTTGTTTTTAAAGGTTTGTATAGTTAATTTATTTTATCTAAAAGTTTATATACATCGCTCGCGAATAACTTACTTCGTTTAGCACTTGAGCTTCCCAACCGAGCGACGTGATGCAGTGGTAAGCCTAAAATTCGCATTTGGGAGGACTTGGGTTCGAATCCTTGCCCGGCCTTCATCCTGTTCTCGGTTTCACATAATTTCACGAGATCACTCACCAGGTGAATACTAGGATGTTTGGTAGGCAGGAAGAAATGAACATAACTTAAGAGAACCACTTAGACTTTAATTCGGGAAGGCCAATATGGCAATAAGAGTCTTGCCAGTGAACAATTGATTGTGAATATAATTTGAAAATTGATTACCCCGCACTACCTTATAATAATATAAACCGATTTAATATAAGAGCATCTGAATGTTAGGGCAGTTCAAAAGCCAGGAATTTATTCCTAGTTTCTGAGAATATTTTATGGTTTTCTGAAAAAATTATTGATAATAACTTAATAAAAATATCAAATAATTAAAAAATAATATTCATAATTTTTTAGTTTGAGCGTGAGCATTGTGACTGTAAATCTTGATTCCTAAAAATTTCAAAAATATATTTCAAACAAAGTTTGGCTTGAGATAATGTGTTATTTGAAGTAGCATGTAGCAATTTGTTTGAAATCTCACACTTGGTTCATCTGCGATAAGGTTTTATTTTCCGGTTATTATAACTTTTTATTGTGTTCAATAGTTCAAACTGAAAGAGGGGTGACCTGCAAAACAAAATATTCTTCTTGGCATTATAAAAACGGTTCAATTATTTTGAGCAGTAAGTATCCCAAAACATTACTTTTGTTTTTATTTTGAGATTTGTACAAAAACATATAAATTTAAAATTCCACATTTCGTTTAATTCATTTTTAAGAAGAATTTCCTTCTATTATAATGCTATTTTTCCGGACTTATTTCGTTTGACAAGGGATTAGAAATCATCGCTGATAATAGTCAAAAACTTCAAGGGAAATTTGTATGAAATCACAAACAAAAAAAAACAGACATCGAGACACTTATTATGTTCGCAATTTTGATGTAATTATTTTCAAACTATTAAACTTGCGTTCAAAGTTGCATGAAGTAGCGCCTTTCATTAAACAATATTTTTACAAATTCTGGTGTTGACTATTACAAGCCATTTTGGTATGTAATATTTTACCAATCACGAATTTTCGTAAAGTGCAGAAAAATATTAAAACATCTTAGTCCGTAATGTAAACCTACGGCCGTACAATTTTAGTTATTTTATGAACAAATGTACTATGCATAGTCCATTCAAGAATACTTCTAACTTTTCTGAAGCCCTTAGCGCCTGTTACGAAACAAGCTCACAGACAACGCATTGCTGAAATTAATGTTAAACGGACACAGGGCTCTTATATTATTCGAATTAGAGCGATGTATGAGAGAGTTAATTGAAAGCAGGATGAAAACAACGTTTCTACCGTTAAGGTTTCCGGAACCTTGTGAGAAACCACATTTTAATACTTATTTAATTGCTACATATTTTCAAACGTATTAACATAGCTTAACGTACATGGGAACACTGTCACTGCGGGAAACGTCAGAACTCGGCAACTGATTTAATAAACTCGTTTTTTTCCCCTTCATAATAGTCTGTTAACCATAATGCGTATGTAAACTATATTAATGTAATTTTTTCGGTCATCTGTTTTCACACTTATAATTTTATATTAAATTGCTATCTCTTAGCTTATGTTACAATGCTATCATTTAAAAACTGGAACCGCTGCTTTATTAACTTAAAAAAAAAAAAAACGGAAACTGCTGGTCAAAAATTGATCATGAAGAAGTCACGCTGACTCTCCATCGACAATACTTGTGTACGGAGCTGAAATATACAGAATGTGTATTATTCAAAGGAGGCGTCAAACTATAACTTAGCTACGAGTCACCAGTAATTTTGCTCATTTCATTGCTTTCCACGTGGCGTGGCTACGCTGAAGATAGATTCAAGGCGATACACACTGTTTAGCTAGGCTAAGAGTGGTCTCCGAACCACGTGACGTTGACACTCGAGGTCGTGCCGTGTATAGCTTGGTAGGGCAGTGGTCACACACGATTATAGGCTGTTCACGCTGTTCAAGGTAAAGGGAGCACTTTTGAGGCCATATTTCTTTCTTTCAGCCATTTTTTTTTTATCCTTTAAGCACCTTTTTGAATCAATATTGTCATGTAAAGTATAATCAACATACTGTGCATATTCCACCGCAGTCGGAAGTTGACGTCTAAGGCTACAATTAAATATATTTATTGACTATTATTCAAAATGAGAGGGCTTTCAAAAGTGATAACTTTACCGTGAATGGCCTATAGAACTCGACATGACATCCAGTGCCCATCCTCACTCCACATTCCCGTGCTTTTCTTAGTTCGCAGCATGCTAATAATGCTGTGGTTCCTGAACTCCTAAATACGTAGTAAAAATGTAGTTGTAGGCTTTGCAACGAACAAATGCATTTGTTTCACGACTAGTTTTACTCCAAAACACGTTATTTTTAATGCAATATTGCGGTTGGATGTCTTCCAACCAATCACGGACATCCAATGTAGTGGTAAATTTATTCTGATTCGCCCAGCTAAGTAGAAAATGTCTTCTCACACAGACACGCGGCCAATAGCCGAAGAAAATTTGCAAACCTGTACATAAGAAGTTGAACTCTAGTTTGTGCATAAGTCTTTTCGCGAAAAACAGGTGGCCCTGATCATTAGTATAACACTCCGTCATATGTCGGGAATAACAAATAGGCCCTTGTGTTAGATGTTATTGGCAGTCGCTGTTTATTGCATTGTGGAGTACAGTCTCAACACCGAGTAATGTCTGCCACCGAGTTAGCGACTTGACTTACTGGATATTAACACTGCAACGTCCACGAAACATATCGCCATGACTGAAAGGATTTAAAGAGACAACGGCTGTTGGTTTCCAGCGGCCCGCAGCCGGCTCAATGATAAAACCCGTCTGTTGGACTGCAAATTATTAAGTAAACCCTCGCAAACGAGGTATGTAAACATCGATGTGCTGACTCGCGGCAGTACTGCATCCGGGTACATATGGGAGATCGGCGACGGCCTTTCACTTCCCTGCTTATCTCTGACGAAGTCAAGTCGCAACTACATGTCGTGAGAGCGAGTGTAGACACTTGACTCACCTGGCGTTCTTCTTATTCTTCTTCTTCTTGGTGTTGTTGGCGCCCAGCTCGGACCTGCACTTGCCCTTGCCGTCCTTCTTCTGGCCGGCGGGGCAGCTGCTCAAGTGGTCGGGCGAAACCAGGATCTTGTCGGCGCACTGCGGGCCTGGCGGGAAGCACTGCTTCATCGTCGCCGCCGTCGCCGTCGTCGTCGCTATCGTCGTTGTTTTGGTGGAGGAAGAGGAGGAGGACGATGACTCCCGAGGGGCGAACCAGCCGCTGAAGGACAGCTCCCGCCAGGTGACGTGCCACCGGTCGGAGGGCTGCAAGCCGACGAGGGGCCAGCGCAGGGACGCCGACGACGCCCCGCGGACGAGGAAGACCGCCGCTAGCAGCAGAGTCACTAGGAGCCTGGAGCACATGTTGACGACGACTGACGGCCGGGGCAGAGAGGCCTGTTGGTTATAACCCTCACGTCTACGCGGTAAACAAACAGTGTCGCGAGCTACGGCGCGGCGGAAGAGGCAACCCGCAGGAGGGGAGTGTTCCGGCGCCGAGTTTTATCTGCAGGATTATCTCCTTCCTGCGCGGAGTGACGAGGTTAGACGTCGAGGAGTGACGCTGTGGTTCCGTGTATTTGCCGCCGTGACGCAGCTTCTTCATCTATACTGTAGGCCATCAGTGTCCTTCCCTCTCCACACGAGCACACCTGGCCATAAGTGGGGGTCACATCGTGGCACAGTGGGGTGGATTTGTGACACATAAAATAGTGCTTAAATACCCGACTATTTAAGTTGGATATTTCAGATATTCAGTTATACCAATTTAACCACTGGCCATTTGAATCAACCTATATGAAATTAAAGAAAAAATAAATAATAGTGAAAAATATTAGTGTCCCAATGTCACCTACCCTGTCACAAAGTGATCCCGCTTACGGTAGCTATACTATTGAGGGGACCGAGATTTATTGGTTTAGATTTTATGCAAAATATATTACATGGCTGCATGCGGCGACTGGCGATAAAGTTAGTTTAACAAAAGGCGAACAGTTTCAATCGAAAATTGGATTTTTTTAAATTGTTGTAGCTGAGTTCACCAATATTTGTTACTGATACATTATATAACTATCAAAGAGTAACACAAAAAAGACGTAGTACAATCGTTCATTCGCACTAAAATCTCGGCAGTCTTACACCTAATTGGTTGTTTGTGGCTGTTAACGACTTTTTTAATATGGCGCTATCGGTATATTATAGACGCCAAGCTCCCACTTGCAATTATTGGGGGGGGGGGAGGGGTGGATCTAAACACCCGGAGGGGGGGGGGGGTGTTTGGGTCGGCTCACATGGATATATTTTCTTTCTAGTCGACCAGCTACACATTTCCTTTCCATCTTTTTTTTTAGTAGACAATTTATTGCAATGGTGTACAACAGTTTTTTTTCAAATGGCCACAACCCTTATTGTGTACTTGTCCGCGGGTTGCAGGCAAAATCACAATATTCTCAGATACAAGGATAAAAACATAATACCCATGGTCCAGTTTTATTAATACAGGGTAATAGTTCATCACATTAGATATACTACTCATAGTAAATTAGATGTGTACATCGAGAGAAATTAATTTTTTAACTCCTGTGAACTTGCGTTATGATATTTAGTTGCAGGGGCCACGGTGGCCAAGCGGTTAGCACGCTCGCCTCCCACCAAGGCAAACCGGGTTCAATCCCCGGCCAGGTCACCGGACTTTCGCAAGTGGAAATCGTGCCGGACGATGCCGCTTGTCGGCGTGTTTTCTCGGGGATCTCCCATTTCCCGTTTCCCCCGCCCTTTCATTCCGGTGCTGCTCCATACTCACCTCATTCACCCTTATCGGCTCTCAAGACCTCGCTGTTAAGAGTCGTCAAAATCTCTTCACTCACTCTTTCGATGCATAAACTAGTGTTTACACTTGAGATACAAGCCCGGGGCTCGCATGACATGAAATGTCTGTCCATGGGTTGACCTAGAGCATTAATGCTTACAGTCAATGCTCCCAGTGTAACCTATGCCTACAGCATAAGTGCAAAGGACGGATTGGCGTGGGGGTTCCTTGATGTAGGCGCACACCCATTCTCCAACTGGCTGCACGATCTTCTGGAAGTGGGCTTCGCTGTGCGTTGCGAAATGTTCCCTATTGACTGGACTCCTAATTGACAAGTGAGTCAGCAGGCTTTCATTGGCGAAGGAATGGCGTTCGCCGTATAAGCGACTGTTTTCTTGAGTGCTCTGTGTTCATGAGTGCTCTTTTAAATCAGCAGCTACCGCTAACTCAGTCCTAACGTAACCATACAAACAATCTTTCAAACTTGTATACGTGTGTTATTTAAATTTTATATTAAGTTGACAATTTTATAATTATGCTTTAAGACTACTAAAAACCTATAAAGGCTGTTCACGATAAAGTGAGCACTTTTGAAATCAACCTTAGAAAAAAGTCACCGTCCCCTACCTTCATATCCCGGCCGGGTCACCGGATATTCGCAAGTGAGAGTCGTGCCGGACAACGTCGTTGGCCAGCGGATTTTCTCGGGGATCTCCCATTTCCCCCGCCCCTTCATTTCGGCGCCGCTCTATATTCACTTCAGTCACCCTCATCGGCTCTCAAGACAAGACCTCGCTGTTAAGAGCCGCCCAAATGTCTTCACTCAACCTACCTGCATATATTTTAACTGGCGAACTGAGTGACATGCGCCCAATAAAGTTGGCAACGAAGAGTGGAAAATAGTTCCATATCTTATCGTCGAGTAAGACGTGTAACGTAACCATTTGTAATAAGTTAAATTATTTCTTTCGTTTCTTTTTAAAATTTTAATGCACCGAAGTGTAAAAATAAGCAGATTTGAAGATATTTACGTTTGTAATAATTTTACAGTTTCACTTGACCGACGCATGAATAAAGTAATGAGGCACATGGCAATGTTAATTTTACATAGAGTGGAAGAAGAGAGAATGTGCATGCAAGTAGATTTTAAGCAGGGCTTTCAAAAGTGCTGATTTTACCGTGAACAGCCTATAAACACATTTTCAAGATGTTTCCGCGTGAAAAATCCAAGTTTAAAAAAAAAATCTGTTACGAATACGTTGGACAGAATCTATCGAAAGATTTTCTCAATGTATAACAAATGCACAGTACATGAAATCAAAGGTTACCGTTTCTACCAATTAATTAGTTTGGCAATCAGAAAATAGCGCAGAGAGAAATTTGTTCTGGAAATTTGGTAGTCCTACTTGCTATTTGGGACAAAATCCTCAGTAGTTAGTAGAATATTTAACAAAGAAAAAGATATTTCAAATGCGTGGTTACACAGTCTACGTAAACCACAAAAATTATACGTTAACTCGTAAGTACCGCATAGATGTGATCATGAAATGATACTAGGACCGTTTTAAGTTGCGTGGCTGCATATTGTGTCAGTCCTTTGTACGTGACGGCGCAGGTGCGTAGTACGTGTCAATATTCACCCTAACTTCGCTTTCCGCCTCTCTCAATAACTATACTAAATATCATTATTACTTTCATTTAAGCCTAGAAATTGATTGCGCGCGTGTGTGCGCGCGCACGTGTGCGGACAGGGCGATAAACACAAACGTGGGCACACAAACACCATAAATAACAAGGGAAACTGTGCATCTGATTAAACTTTAACCAGTAAAGAGCACAAACGTTCGCTAATTTGTACTCGTTCGTCGCCATATTAACCATATCATTTTTCTTGCCAATTATTTTCCGTTATGTTTCAGAGATAAGCGTGCTATTGATACAAATATTTAAATTCCTCAAAATACTTTCTTCCACTTTAAAAAATAAATGTGGACAACTTACATGTTTGGCAAAATTAAAACCATATTAATTAAATATGTAACGATAAAATTTGGATCATACAGTTGAACCATTTTGTTAAGTCAGTTTCGTGAGGAAATCTTATTTAATGACACAGTTCAAAACCTTAAGATCAGCACTAGACAAACGTCCATCCCAATGAAAATGAGTGGAGTGTAGAGATTGAGGGTATTGGGGGCCGATAAGAGCAGTGAGAGCAGGGGTGTTGCCGTTCCACAAGCAGCCGGGTTCATTTTTTGTGTTTTTGTAATAATATATTTTAATAAATTTGGAAAACCAAAATACTTGAATTTGTTATTTCTTATTTTATTCCTGTATCGTAACAACTCTGTCATAAACTTTTTTTTTTTTTTTTTTTTTCCTCTCTCAAAAATGTCACTATGAAGCAGATATTATTTTTAATTTAATACATTTGCCTTTAAGGGGGTAGTTTTCTTATTATTTTTCTCACAATTAAATGTTTTTGCTTATTAGCTTAGTTAAATTCACAATAACTTAACAGTTGAAGGTAAAAAATTGCATTTACCAGCTCTTAAACTAATTTTTTTATGGTTTGTAAAAAATATTATGCCGATTTTTTTCAACTTAAACATGAATTGACTACATGTTTTCTCGAGAATTTTAGTTTTCTGTAAACTGTGAATCTATGTTATTTGCCGTAATTCAGGATTTTTTTTAAATGTCGTCCAGAATACTTAAAAAATTCGATATTTACATACCTCTTGAATCGCAGGATTGATCGGTTTTTTTTTTTTCTAAAAGTACCGGCTGCAAAGTAATGGAAAAAGATTACAAAGAAACGAAGCTACAGTGACATCGTAAAAACCTTGTGAATTTAATAACATATTTGATCATCGAGCTCAAATAACATGTAACAGGAATACGACTGAAAAACCATTAATTGGCAAATAGTTCCTGAGTAGTGGCGCACTCCTCGTCAGTGTGGCTCGTCGTGGAACAACGTGGGCTCGCGGAGAAAAACAGCAGGGTGGTGAGGTGTAGTGGGTAGGGACCAAAGTGCCTAACGGTGGGCCACCTGAGGTTTCAGAGCCAGGTAGCATGCTTCTATGTATAGTGACGGGGAAACTGCTATCTTCCTAACCGACAGTTCTCGGAACCGGCCAACGCTCCAAATATTCGCTGTGTTTTGATTATTTAGTAAACGTCTCCATACTTGGAATTTTTCGAGAGCCACGATACCTTGAAAACACTAAATAACCTTTTCAAATTTCCAAATGAATTTAACTATATCTTTAGCCTGGTTAAACTAATGACGGCATTTGGAGAAGTATTTTTGTCTGTATTACATGCTATAATCCTGTGTTTTATTTTCCCAAGATAATTCGAATAAGTGTAAGATGAGTGTTCAGCGTGTAAATAAAAAATATTGTAATCGATGTGCTGTTTAGCTATCATTTCAAACAAAACTGTTGACACAGACATCTAAATACATGTTATAAAGTTAATGAAACGATTTTATTATTGTGCTGAATAAACAGACAAAAGTAAGTTTTATAAGTCGTCTAGAGTACCTAATCTTTTTTATTTTGTTTACGTATTCAGTATACAAAAAGAAAAAATAAAGAAAAAACTTAGGCCTAAAATTTTTTTAAATCAGAAAATGTGTGATAAAGTAGCGTGTGCAAAGAAAATTGTTGCTAATGGTGACAAATAGTTTGCGCACATTTCAGCAGACATTTTCTTTTCTTTTTTTCGAATCAAAGAACGTTTGTGAAATGTGGCATATAATAATTCCTTTGTTGACGAACATTGTTACAACATTAGTATAACAAAATACAACGAATACGACCATTTCGACCTCAGAGGGGGAAAAAAAAAAAAAAAAAACAATGTATCGCATCTGTGCTTACATACACATTCATTCAATGATAAAGACATCAGGAAAGTCGAGTACCTGCACGATATCCCTATCGCGTAAATTAACCTTTCTCGTGTAAAGGCGGACGTATTTCACGTGATATGGTCTGTGACACTACTAATCCATATTTTTCTAATAGGTTGTGTGCCTATTCGCGAAGCAGCAAAGCCTATGAAACGCTTTATTGAAGAAAAAAAATGAGAAACCACAATTTTAAAAATCGCACAAGTATCGGTACCAAATACAGGGTCAGCTTCACATAGCAGACAAGAACTTGTGTGATATAGTAATATATTGTGATAGTGGGATGGCGACGAATTCTGGAGAGAAAATTTGTTCCCCAAGCAGCGTAGATTTTATATAGAATGCTTGCTACCGGAATTGGCAGACAGTCGAATAAGCAGAGGAATGCGTGTACGGGAGTCACCGTACATACTGGAGGCACAAGATAGAGACAAAGAAAAGAAACAAGTAGGAAATAAAAATGTTACATTGTAAAACATTTTTATTAGGTCACCTAGCTTAGAAATGCAATTAATACCATACCCTGAAAAAATTGGCATTTCTGTAAATAAAAATCGTCTTAGTCATTAGTTAGAATTATATTTCTCCATAATTAGTGTTTTTGTAGGTAATGTCAAAAATAGAAATATTTATTTTTCATTAAAATTAGTTAAGGAACGATATAACTACATTGTTTTATATGTATGTTTTTTTTTTAATTGTTGTACTTGATATAAGGCCTTTGCATGTATTTGGTATGAAGCAATAAATTATGGGTTTGGATGTTATTAGAATAAAGCATCTTATAACTTATGGCATTACAAATAACAACAACAACAAAGTGGGAAGAAAATTTTTCATTGCAGTACTGATGAGATGTGGTGTGTGACCGGAAAGAGGAAAAAATTTACTTTATTCATAACAATTTACAAATGGTACACAATTGGCTAAACGATTTTGGTTGTCCTATTCTGTTTAATTTCAAGCCCCACTGTGCAGCCTTTCAAACCAAAGGTAACAATTAACGTTGCCATGTACCTGATAGGCCTGCCTAGAAGGTATAAACAAGCATAAATGAAAGAGGCACGAAAACATTTTTAGAAACATAAATATGTTTCTAGTAAGCGAATTCTTTCTTCTAATCTATTATATACATGCAGGTACACCAACACACGCGCGCGCGCACACACACACAAGAAACAAAGTGATCTGATTTGTCACTAATTTAAACATTACTATTTTAACAAAACAGAGTATGTCCGCCTCACTATTCACATAAAAAAACAGCACTGAATCATTAGATAATTGGAATGGTTTGGTAATGAACTTGGTATTTCGAAGGCTGGCGCCTGACCGCCTAACCACTCTTGAGGACCGTGAAGGTGAGTGGCCAGTGAGGTAGGCAATACTTGGTATCTTGAAGGCTGGCGCCTGACCGCCTAACCACTCTTGAGCACCGTGAAGGTGAGTGGCCAGTGAGGTAGGCAATACTTGGTATCTCGAAGGCTGGCGCCTGACCGCCTAACCACTCTTGAGCACCGTGGAGGTGAGTGGCCAGTGAGGTAGGCAATACATCACGAATGGATTTCGCGAAAGCGGTTCACCTGAGCGTATTCCGACAAGACGACCTATTTTGGTTCGTTACGAAGTGCTGATTGTTAAGTCATGCCAACAAATCGCTTACAGCTTACTGTTCATATATTTTGTGCAAAAACTGGGTGGCAACCCCTATTTTCATGATGACGGGGGATAATATTACAAACCCCATTTTCAAATGTGTAAGATCTCCGTTCTACAATTGACCGATTTGTTGCTTAATACGTCATATATCAAACGTCTAGCTTATTTTTATTTGCTAATTTCAAGAGAAATAGTATCATAAAAGGCTTCATATCGAAACTTAAATTATTTTCTGAATTTCTTGGATTTTTAATTTAATACTTCACGTTTTGCCTTATATAGAAAACTAGCAGCCCGGCATAGCTTCGCTCAGGTATTATAGAGTTATTAAAATACATACATATATCTTTGTGACTACCCGTGACTGCCTGCGACTACTTGCGACTATTCGTGACTACCTGCGACTACCCATGACTACTTACTACTACCCGTAACTACTTGCGACTAGCCGTGACTACTTGCGACTACCCGCGACTACTTGCGACTACTTGCGACTAACCGGGACTACTTGCGACAACCTGTGACTATCCGTGACTACTTGCGACTAACCGTGACTACCTGCGACAACCTGCGACTACCCGTGATTACCGTGACTACCTGCGACTACTTGCGACTACCTGCAACTTGCGACTACTTGCGAATTTGTAATATTTATATAATATTAAGATCCACTGGCCACTGCGTCCCCACTTGATATATTTCTATCCACTGAGCCATTGCGGTGTCACTTGGGATCGATCTAGCCACTGGGCCACTGCAGCCCCACGTGGCATTACTCTACCCACTGCGTCCCTCTGGCCTCACTTGATATATGCCTATGTCCATCTGGAAGAATGTAGCTTAATAACAGTGAAAGATTTATGAGAATCGGCCCTGTAGTTTTGGTAGAGCATGCTTAGAAAGCAGCCAAGTAGCTCATTTTTCTCTGACTCGGTTTACATATTTCGAAATTTCTCAAGGACTTTTTTTAAATTTAACATAGCCCATGACCATCTGGAAGGATTTAGCTTTCTAATAGTGAAAGAATTATAATAATCGGCCGAGTAGTTTCCGAGATTACCCGAGACATATAAACAAATAAACAAACTCACATTACCTCTTTATAATATTAGTATAGATGTTAAGATATGGAGTACAACAAAATAGCAGTATTGCATTATTAACAGGTGGATGTCGACGTATTCCAATTAAAACCATACAAAATACTATACGCGAAATATTTCCAAATCCATTGGAACATGGCCTCACTCATTAACCAATACGTTTTAAATTTGGTTACCACTTCCCAAAAATTTTTTACTGTCACGTATCTTAGGTTACAATACTATTGCACGAGTTACTTCTAGCCGTAGTTTTACAACGAATTACATAGATAATACTTTGCTGGAGGAAATGGGATTACCGCGAGAAAACGCACAAACAACGGCAAATTCCGCCAGGTGTTCCACACATGCGGAAATCCGGCAGGTACTTGGATCGCCCTGGTTGAAGGCAAGCAATCTGACTACTACATACAAACGAAAAATTAACGAGTTATGAAATTGTTGTAAATTAAAATTACTTATTTCCCGAATACATATTACAATCCATATTATTTAAAAGGGGTAAACGGTATATATTAATGATTTAATATTTTTGTATATAATCTTAGATAATAACCAGACATAATATAACGTCATGGAACATTAACAATCCAGACCGACCAATAGTTCAATTCGAATTACAGTCTCTAATACCTTTGTAGTACATGCAGAATGGTATGTTGATCATAATAAATTCCCCATCCTGATCAAACAACCAAAATTACACGTTTTAGCCAGGTTAGAGCATGTGAAAAAAAAATTAAAAACTTGCTGATTTTCTATAGCATTATTATTTTATTGCGAGAGATCCACGTAGCAAACGTTTATGCTGAATTATGATCAAACGTAAATACCAATGTCAAACATAATTTTTCTTTTTCATTTTGTAGGCCTACTACTGCCATAAAATAACGTCGACTCAAAAACATTTAGACCTACTTCAATGTTTTAAGTGTACCACAAATAAATATTACTTTTGTGAGGTGTACCGTAACTTCTTTAGCCTTTTTTATTAAAAATTATTTCTTGACACAGTTCAGGAAGGAAGCAAATACATGTCCAAAGAATACATGGACAATACCCGTTGTTTCCTGTAGCTACAGTTGCTAATAACTGGTAGGGGGAGAGTTGGAAGAAATGTGAAGTCAACGTCAACAAGAATTTCCTACGAACCGTCGTGTGAAACCTGCGCCATAAAAATATTTTTAAGGGGATAGTTTCCTTAGTTATTTTTCTCATAATTCAATGTTTCTGCATATTAGCTTAATTAAGTTCACAATAACTTGACAGCTGAAGGTTAAAAATTGCATTTATCAGCTCTTAAACTAATTTTTTTAAATGGTTTATAAAAGTACTATGCTGATTAAGTTAAACTGAAGAAGCTCTCCAATATATGTGATTATGAACCATATGCATTGACTGAAATAAATATATTAATACAAAAACACGAAGGACTGGCAGCCTTTTGGTTTTGGTGGCTACTTTACAATATTTAAGCATTGCCGTCTATGGCTGCTCTTTATGTCAATTTATGCCAATGGTTAAAACCGCGGTTCATGAATTAGCACGAAACTTAGTGTTATTTGAATGGGGATAAAGATAATGTCAATCAAATTAAAAATATATAAACTGCTGATACACGAAGTAGAAATTATGTAAATTTTTATGATGTAATATAAACTTTAAATACAATCACCCAAGAGGTAAAAAAAAAAAAAAAAGATTAATAATATAGTGCTGTATTAGGTCCACGAACTGACGCCATTTACAGTGTCCTGAGCGTAATTTGTGTGTGATGACCGAAATTAAGTGTTAAAACGTTTATTTATCTTTGTTTTCGAGTAATGCGTTAATATTAGCTTTGTCGTCGTCCAGTTCAATAATTAAAAAAAAAAAGTTTTTCTACTTTGGAGTGTGTTACGGCCTGTTACGGCCGGTCACTAAAAGTTTTTTTTTTTTTTTTTTTTTTTAGTACATGTACATTTACACAGATTTATACGGAACTCGTAACGCCAAGTTTACTCTTCAATCCTATATATTTACAAAATGAACACACCGCCGGTTTTACATCACTGGGACGCTACTCCTCAGCGCGGGGGTGGATCGGTCCCTTGTGAGGGACCTTGGCCATCCCGAAGGATCTCAGTTAGATTGTTGTGGTGAGGAGAAGATACCCCCCTCCTCCCTCCACACCCGTCAAAAATACTAAATGCTGCAAAGCAAACATTACTGTACAGGATTCCCAGGGTAGCGCCTTGGAGCTGTTTCCAAGGCTGTGTTCACTCTCCTTTTCCCTGCCTGTACGGGATAGAGGAGAGTGGTGAAGTTAATTGAATTAATCATTGCGGAATTTTACAGTTCAGGATTTTTGTTGTGCTGTCGCAAACCCCTGTGAGGGGGCTGGCGACAGTGTGGTAAGAAAAGCGGAAGTTAATAGCCAGATTAAGTTAAAATAATCGGTTAAAAATTGTTTTCCCATGACTGGAGTGGCAAAAGCTTAATAATAAACAGGTTTCATTACGGTGTGGTGAAGTTAAGTTGCGCGAAAATTATTTTAGTGTTTTTGTTGTAAATAATAAGAATAAATATTGAGGATTAAGTACTAAAGTAATAAGATTGCTGCATAGTGAATTTATAAAAAAAAAACTACTGTATATTTAAATACATGAGTGTATGTTACTGCGTCGAGCGACTGGGCTGGAATGATTAGTGCGATTCAAACGCAAAGTAATTTTGTTAAAAGAGGCGAAATTTTGTCCCAGACAGATCGGAAAATTCCGGCCAGGTTCGGGGCTTGTTTTAAGTACTTTGTCTTTATATTTGGCGCTGAGGGCATGAATAAACTGTATAAAAGTCGTTTATAATAATTATTATTAATGTTTGTTATATAATACTAGTAAAAATCCGAAAACAGAGCCTGGAAACCGAGTCATAAGTGAGAAGTTAGAGTGCAAGTCGGTCAGATGGCTCTGATTGGCCGGGGGAATTCTAGGAGGTGTGGCGCTCTGAGTTCTACAAGAGATGGCAGCACTGTCGATATTTACCGAGAACAGCTTTTATATTGTATCCGGAAAATTAAAGTATGTCGTTTATAGTTTAAGTTGTTGTAATCCAATTGATTTTAGTAATAAAATAATGCTGCAAAACTTGAGTTCGACGCCAGGTTCCTGGACGGTACATCAGCCAGGTTTCGAACATAACAGACAAGCAGGAAAGAACCTGGATACTACTCGAGGCCATGGTGACGTTTGCAGCCCCTTAAGCTGGATACATGCCCTAAAAAAAAGGGGGAAAAAAAAAAAACAGTGAACAGGACACCACCACCCACAAGGAGGACAAACGCCTCCGCCATTCGTCGTCTGAGGCGAACAACATGGAAATACCGACTTCGAATCGGTTCGCCCCTTTGAAGGTCGTCACAGACGAGGCCTCAGTACAACCAACCCCCGGTCCTTGAGGCCAGCCTCCAGTCAACACCCAGCCGTCTGCCAGCCGAACAACAACCCAGAGGAAACTCCGAATTGTAGTTCCTAACAGCACAAAATACCACTTGCTACTGCAAAAACTCAGTGCCATCAGCAAGGACAGATTCTTACTCCTTCCAACTCGCAATGGAATTCAAATCCATTCAACAAATTTTCATCAGTACGAGGCTGCTCGGCAAATGCTCTCAGCCAACTACATCAACTTCTTTACTTTCAGTAATTCTTCCGAGCAGCCACAGAAAATAGTCTTCGACCTCTCTTCCTCATCCGACATGGAGGTCATCAAACAGGATATTCAAGGCGACGTAAAGTGTGTAGTTCGTGACGAGCCAAGAGAGCGCTTCACATGTACTGCCAACGACCATCCCTAAGCCGACCGTGAAAGTGCGCGCGCGCGCGGGGATGCCACATCGTCCGCCGCACATTGTCACTGTAGCCGCGTATTTATCCGAGATACGTATATTTGTTGCTGTAATTTTGTGTATGAAACATTGAAATTAAATTAAACTTTCGCTCACTATCGCATATGCTTTAAAAATGAGCGTAAAAATAGCTAGCCTATACATGGAGGTTATAAAAAACTTTACAATGTAAGATGATGTTTCGACAATATTAACATACGATTCCACTCCGCATAAGGAAAATAATAAAAGAAGAAACGCATATTTTATCTTATTCCACCCCCTCATCAATTTTAAAAGCAAATTAAATAAAAATAATCTCCTGAAATGAATTTATAAACATTTTTATGGGCAGTACTTTAAACCAAAACAAGTGTAATAACATGTAGGTATTAAGATATATTGCATAATGTATTAAAACTCACTTTACCCCTTTTTTATCACTCTACTGAATGAATCCAAAAAAATGCTGAAATGGGCTTTGAAGTTTTTAAATAGGCAATTTTCCTAAGCAAAAAAAAAAAAAAAGCAATAACATATCAGATTTAAGACATATTTTGATTTGGGGGGGGGGGGGGTTAAACCTCTTTTCATCTCACTTGAAACATTCGAAGAAACGTTGCCGGGAATCAAACCCAGACTCCTGGGATGAGAGTTAGCAGCGCTCCATACCCTGGAAGCAGACAAACTGTCAGCATTGTTTGGAATAGGTATACTGATTAGACAAATATGATAAACTAACTTAAGAACGTTTTTTTTTTTAATAAGTGTTCCTTATGAAACATTACATAAGTTTATCTTGCGTACAGTAGAAATTTCGTGCATATTTATTTTACATTCTATATAAATTTTTGTAGTCATAGATAATTAATTGATTACATTAAGCTAGTGATAGTAACATAAATAACAAAATTATTCTGAAGGTGTTAGTGTCCACTAAACATATATAGGTCAGAAAAACTGTAAATTGTTATATTTTGAACTAGTTCATGTAAAATAATTAGTTTACAAAGTTAACATCTTGCTTGATTATGTTTTCTTTGGTGTTTACAGTAGCACTGTGCATGTTTTCTCATTGCGGTCATTCAGAATGAATTAATATTGCTACCGGACAAATCGCACATCGTCGCTCCAAATACGAAAAAGCGTGTATCATTTTCCACCATTGTACAACAGTGTGATGTGAAAGAAATTATTACTTTTTCTTATTATCCGACCTTCTAAACTAAAACATCTCGTAACAGGAACAAAGTACCGAATACGCAGGGACGAACGCTCAGATTAGTGCTAGTTCAAGATTTCCTGCAGCTACAACTATTGTATAAATGTTATTGACAAAAGCATTAAATTGTGTACATTGTTGTTTATCAAGGTAGCATACACTTCAAACACTAAAAAAAATTACAATAATCATAACAGAACTACTCTGACAACTTTAATGTAACTGAAAGTAGTCTGTAAGTTCTCATTGATCAGTCTTACGTTAATGACGTAAAAGCAATAAACTGCGTTGTAATGTACGAGACAGCTTGAAAGTAACATATACAAATAACATTAATTATTTAAAACTGTGCAATAACATATTTTTGAAGACGTTTTATAAAAATGTTAGCATTCGCCAGGAATTATAAAATCTCACTTGTATATATAATTCTCAAAATATCATCTTATTCATAAGGCAGAGATAAGACAAAAGTGGCCATTGTGCATCTTATTACATTGCCTAAGCATAGCTACCAGCGCTGTTATTCTCATTCACGGAAATGTTTGGCGTCGGTGAAATAGCGGTAGCGTGTGCTAACACAGGCTATGTGCTAATGTTCGTCTGCCCTTAAATATTCGGGAACGAAAGGGTAAACGAATTGTATTTTCATGTGGGGCGTACACAATTATAAATTCCTTGGGTAGAAGCTACAACTGGGAATGAATGTCGAAGTTTAGCACCGTTTTCCATCGTCCGGAAGCCAAAATAGAATTAAAAACACTTACGCACTCTTCCTCGCAATATTCACAATAGTTCTCGTTATGCATTCTGACCCTGAAGTGTTTAACATAGACACTCTCGCTTGCTGATTATCTCGGAACTGGAAGGCCATCTGAGAATGCTGCTGCTGTTGAGTCGCTCTCGGATATTGTGAATCACACAACCACTTTTCAAGTATGATGCCGAGAAAAACTTTTTAATGTTGGTCGATGTCTTGCAGCTCCACGTCTTGCAGCTCCACGAGGTGAGTCCGACGACGATGAATGTTGATGATCACGATGATGGTGAAGTTCACACACACTTTCGAGGTATGATGGTGAGAAAACCTTATTAATGGAAGTCGATGCCTGTCAGCTACATGATACGACCTCAACGATTGCTTGACTTAGACTAAGAAAAATTTATATTATCCCCTCTCTATATAGTAACCCGATCCAAAACGGCGGATGCACCCCTTGAATTTTCCCTATTTCGTCCACTTGGCAGACCTCCAGTTAAAAATTTCCTATATTCGCCATATCCTAAACCCCCCAGAGTTAAATTCATAGTGGGAATATGTGAAACAGTCTTTATTCAAATAATAATAAGTTGTAAAATAATTACTTTACTGACATAACACGACTGAACAGTCTTATAAATCAGAGTTTTCAAACATGAGGTGAGAAATAATAATATGAAGAATACGTTTTTAAAAGGCATGAAATTAAAAACTAATTATAACTAAATAGAACTTGTGTGTGAACATAAACATTCACTGATCAATTTTTCAAACTAATAAGTCAGTCAAGGGAGTGAGCTCTGTATCTGGGTGGGGTAAAGAGGTAGCTGGGTATACCCATCCTGGTGAGAGTCTTGGGAGGGAATTATCTGCATTGCTAGGGAAGGGGCAGGGGGAGCAGGGTTGGAGCATCCTGGGCAGAGTCTGCCGAGGGTATGAACTCTGTTTCTGGGTGAAGAGCATATGAAGCAGGGTATGCCCATTATGGTCAGATTTGTCAGGGGTATGTGATCTGTTTCTGAGTGAGTTGAAGAGGAAACAGTGTAGGCACATCCTGGTCGGATTATGTTGACAGAATAAGCTGTGTAGCTGGGCGAGTGGATGGGGACCAAGGTATCCCCATCCTCGCCAGAGTCTGTCTTGGGAAAGAGATCTCAGGTTAGGTGCGGGGAGGGGGGAGCAAGGTAAGCCCATCCTGGTCAGAGTCTGAGGAGGGAACGAGTTTCGCGACCGGGTTTGCTGAAGACAGAGCAGGGTAGGCTAATCTAGTTGGAGTTTGTCGAGGGAATGAGCTATGCGATTGGGTGAGATAAAGAGTGAGGGTAGGTTATCGTGGGTTAAGTCTGTCTAGGGAATGAGCTGTGTACAGTGTGGGAGGGGTAGGAGGAATCAGGGAAGGGCCATCCTGGTAGTAGTCTGACGAGGTGATGAGCTTTTATGCTGGTGGTTAGGGAAGGGGAGAGCAGGGTAGTTCCATCCTTGTATGTGGCCTACGATGGAATGAGCTGTGAAGCTAGGGGTGGAGAAAGTAGGAGCAGGGTTGTTTCACCCTGGTTGGAATGTGATGAGGGAATGAGCTGTGAAGCTATGGAGGATAAGGGGAGCAGGGTAGTCACATCCTGGTATTTGTTTGATGATGGAATGAGCTGTGTAGTTGTCAGAGTGGAAGGTGGGAGCATGGTTAGCTTATCCTGGTCGGTGTTGGCACGGGAATAAGCTCTGTGACTGGGGGATGTGAAGGGAGGAGCAGGGTAGGCCTATCCTGGTCGGAGGCTGACGAGATAATGAGCTGTATGACTGGTGCAGGAAGGGGGGGTTCAGGTTTGGCCCATCCTGGTTGGAATCTGATGAGGGTATGAGCTGTGTAGCTGGGATAGGGGAAGGTCGAAGCAGGGTTGGCCCATCCTGGTCGGAGTCTGGCGAGGGAATGAGCTCTGTGCATGGGTGAGGTGAAAAGAAAGCCGGGTAGGCCCACTCTGGAAAGAGTCTACCGTGGGAATGAGCTCTGGCTGAGTGAGAAGCAGGGGGTGCAGGGTAGGCCCATCCAGGTTGGTGTCTGACGAGGGAATTAGCTCTTCGCCAAGAATAAGTGAAGGGGGATCAGGGTAGGCCCATTATGGTCGTAGTCTGTCTGGGAATGAGCCCTGCATCTTTATGAGAATAAGGGAGAGCAGGGAATAAGCTGTGAATTTGAGGGAGGAGAGGGGTGAGCAGGGTTAACCTTTCCAGGTCAGTGTCTGATGAGGGAATGACCGCTGCTACTGGGTGAGGTGAGAGGGAGCCGGATAGACTCATCCTGGTTGGAGTCTGGCGTGGGAATGAGCTCTGCCACTGTTTGTGCTGAAGGGAGGAGAAGGGGAGTCCCATCCTCGTTGGAGTCTGAGGAGGGAATGAGCTGTGTAACTGGGAGAGGGAAGGGTGGGAGCAAGGTAGTCTCATCCCAATCGAAGTCAGACGAGGGAATAAGCTCTGCGACTGGGCGAGGAGAAGGAGGAGCTCGATAGGTCCTTCCTGGGTGGAGTCTGTCGAGGGAATGAACTTTGGAGCTGAGGAATCTGAAGAGGGGAGCAGGGTAAGCACCTCATAGTTGGAGTCTGATGAGGGAATAAGCTCTGTGTCTAGGTGAGGTGAAGAGGGAGCAGGATAGGACATCCTGGTTGGAGTCTGTTGAGGGAACGAGCTGTGAAGGGGGGGCAAAGGGGGAGCAGAGTAAGCCCATCCTAGTTGGAGTCTGGCAAGAGAATCAGCTCTGCAACTGGGTGAGGTGAAGAGGTAGCAGGGTAAGCACATACTGGTTGGAGCCTGTCGAAGGTATGAGCTGTTTAAATAGGTAGAGGGATGGAGAGTAGGATATGCCCATCTTCATTGGAGTCGGATGAGGGAATGAGCTGTGTAACTGGGAGTGAGGAAGGGTGGATCAGGGTAGTCTCATCCTGGTCGAAGTCAGACGAGGGAATAAGCTCTGCGACTGGGTAAGGAAAGAGGGTGCTGGGTAGGCCCATCCTTTTTGGAGTCTGTCGAGGGAATGAGCTGTGTAGCTGGAGGTCGGGAAAGGGGGATCAGGGTTGTATCATCCTTGTCGGAGTCTGACGATGGAATGTGCTCTGCGACTAGGCATGGTGAAGAGGGAGCAGGGTAGTCCCATACTGGTTGGATTCTGACTAGGGAATAATTTGTAAAGCTGAGGGAGGGAATGGGATGAGCAGGGTAGGCCCATCCTGGTCGGAGGCTGATGACGGAATGAGCTGTATGATTGGTGCAGAAGGGGGCATCAGGGTTGTCCCATCCTGGTTGGATTCTGACGAGGGAATGATTTGTAAAGCTGGGGGAGTGGATGGGATGAGCAGGGTAGGCTCATCCTGGTCGGAGGCTGACAAGGTAATGAGCTGTATGACTGGTGCGGGAAGGGGGAATCAGGGTTGGCCCATCCTGTTTGGAGTCTGACTAAGGAATAGGCTCTGTAACTGGTACTGGTGAAGAGGGAGCAGTGTATTCCATCCTGGTTGGAGTCTGTCGAGGGAATGAGCTGTTCAGCAGGGGGGGAGAAGTTGGCAGCAGGGCAGGCCCATACTGGTTGGAGTCTGTCGAGGGAATGGGCTCTGCAACAGGGTGAGGTGAAGATGAGCAGGGTAGGCCATTACAATTGGTGTCTGTCGAGGGAATGATCTGTATAGCTTAGGGAGGAGAAGAGGGAAGCAGGGTTAGGCCATACTTGTCGGAGTCTGAAGAGGGAATGAATTTTGTGATTGGGTGAGGTGAAGAGGGAGAGAGATAGGCCCATCGTTGTGGGAATTTTTCGGGGGAATGAGGAATGTAGTTGGGTTTGAAAGGGGGGCATGGTAGGGCCATCCTGGTTGGAGTCTGTAGAGGGAAAGAGCTGTGTTTAAGGGGAGGGGAAGAGGGAAGCAGGTTTAGGGTATTCTGTTCGGAGTCTGACAGGAGAATGAACTCTACGAATGGGTAAGGTGAAGAGGGAACCGGGTAGGCCCATCCTGGTCGGAGTCTGTGGAGGTAATGACCTTTGTGCCTGGGTAGATTAAAGAGAGAGCCAGGAATACCCATACTGATCGGAGTCTTGTGGGTGAATGAGGTGTGAAAATGGGGGAGGGAAAGCAGGGAGCAGGGTTGGCCCATTCTGGTAGGAGTCTGTCGAGGGAATGAGTTCTGTGTCTGGGTGGGGCAAAGAGGAAACTGGGTGTACCCATCCTGGTCGGATTCTGTTGAGGGTATGTGCTCTGTGTCTGGATGGTGTGAAGAGGGAGCCAGGTATGCCAATCCATGTTTGAGTCTGATGAGAGAATGAGTTCTGTGACTGGGTGAGGTAAAGTGTGAATAGAGTAGTCTATAATTGTTGGAGTCTGTCGAGGGAATGAGCTGTGTTGCTGGGATGGGAATGGGGGGAACAAAGTAGGCCCATCCTGGTCAGATTCTGACGAGGGAATGAACTCTGTAGCTATATGAGGGGAAAGGGGAGAGCAGAGTAAGCCCATCGTGTTCGGAGTTAGACAAAGGAATAAGCTGTGTAGCTGTGGGAAGGAAAGGAGGGAGCAGGGCTTGCCCATCATTGTCGGAGTCTGACGAGAGAATGAGCTCTGTGAATGGGTAAGGTGAAGAGGGAACTTGTTAGGCCCATCCTGGTTGGAGTAAGTCGAGGGAATGAGCTCTGTGTCTGGGTTGGGCAAAGAGGGAGCCAGGTATGACCATCCTGGTCGGAGTCTGTCGAGAGAATGACCTTTCTGTCTGGGTGGGGTAAGAGGTATCTGGGTAGGCACATCGTGGTTGGAGTCTCACGAGAGAATGAGCTGTGCGATTGGGTGATGTGAAGAGGGTGCCGGGTAGGCCCATTTTGGTTGGAGTCTGGCGAGGAAATGTGCTCTGTGTCTGGGTGGGGTGAAGAGGGAGCCGGGTAGGCCCATTCTGGTTGGAGTCTGTCGAGGGAATGATCTGTTTAATAGAGGTGCGAAAGGGGGACAGTGTAGGCCCATCCTGGTCTGAGTCTGTCGAGGGAATGAGCTCTGTGACTGGGTGATGTGAAGAGGGAGCCTGGTACGCCCATTCTGGTAGGAGTCTGATGAGGGAATGAGTTGTGAAGCTGAGTTTGACGAAGGGGAGAGCAAGGTTGGTTTAACCTGGTCGGAGTTTGTCGAGGGATTAAACTCTGTGACTGGGTGTGGTGAAGATGGAGCTGGGTAGGGTCATCCTGGTTGGGAGTCTGACGAAGGAATGAGCTGTGTAGCTGGTGGTGGGGGAGAGGTGAGCAGGGTTAGCCTATCCTGGTCGGAATGTAGGTGCAGGCCTATGAAAATACTAACACTATGCTCTTGCCATGCAAGCACAAATGCATGCTCTCAAATTCAACACCAGTAAACTAAATGATATACATGTTTTATTCAGAAAGTAATTTTTTACATAATTTTCTTCTTATTGTATTAGTTTCTTTTCTCTGTTTTGAAAAAACAAAAAATGTTTACCAAGTCTTTTCACCGCTACACTTTACATTACCTGCTTTCTGAATTGATGGGGTACATAACAAACAATAAAATAAGAGGTACAATTGTTTTAAAATAATACACATATTTTAATCATCGAACACTTTCATTGTGTTTTCACATATATTTTAAATAATAATAGTTTACATTGACAGGCAAAAGAAAAGTTTTTTTTTAATGTCCTTTTTTCTGTATTTATGCTGCTACACTTTTTTTGTATTATTCATACTGTTACAATGTCTCTCTCTCTCTCTCTCTCTCTCTCCCTCTCTCTCTCTCTCACGAAATTCAGTGGGCTAAACGAAATTCGTTAAGGGATAGAGGTCTTAATTAAATAAAATAGCTAATTTTAATTTCCTAATTCTATTTACAATAACTACAAACAAAATTATCTCGACTCAACATTTCTCAATAATTTGATATCACTTATTGTTTACAATAATTACTTCAGTTAATATAATTTATAATTACCTTAAAGAAATCACTGATATTAGAGAATAAAAATCAGTTCCAAATGAACAGTGTATCAAAACCTATTAAATTATTTTAAAAACTATGTGTCTATATTTGGCAGTTACAATATTTACAATAAAATCCTTATTACACGTTCATTCAGTCCCACCTCAGTTCAGTCCATGTCCCGCCAGTCCACTATGCTCTAGAGTTCTCCGAGCGCCCTCGCGCACAGTAGGCCTCACTCATCGGTTTTCACGTTCTCTCGTCCATTCACACCACAAACACATTGTCCGTCGCAGCCCCGCAATCTCCCATCATCGTCCGTCCTCCTCACTGATGTACCGGTTACCGCACTCAGCCCTAAAACTTCTACCAAGATTCCTGGCCGCTGGACCGCTGCAGTATATAGGGTCGCAGGCCACCATCCAAAAGTTTCGCTAATTGCCTAGTTGCACCAAGTGTTCTAACTCCCAGAATATTCTTGTGCCTCCAGTATGTTTGTCAGATCCTCAGCAAGGGGAGAAGGAAGAGCCATAACACTAGCCACGTCTCGCTGCTGTCAATCATTCCCGGGCTTCCCCAGGAAGGGGTGGCAACGAGACGGCGAGCCATCAGCCTGCGGTGGGGAGGGACGAGGTGGGTCACCTGTCCTTTCTTGAATGCGTCATCTGCAACTATCGGACCACATCGAGCGTTCCTCTCGGATCTAATAGACATGGGGATATGCTCGTATCCTACCCCTGGCTGCCTTCCTTCTCCTGAAGATGCATATGTGCAGCACCATCTGTAAACTGGACTTCTCTCGTTGCGGTCGCAGTCCGACTCCAGTGTCCTTGTTCTTCTTACCACCATGTAGCGATCTTTCTCCGTTCTCTCAGGCAGGATGTTGCCAATTGTTTCGATGGGCCTGTGATTTGGATAGGTATTACTGCGGCTGTCAGTTCCAATTGTTCGTGCCCCTATTCCTTGGCCCGTTCCTCGATGACTAATCTCGCGTTGCACCCCTGAACACCAGGCTCGTAAGTGTCCCTCCTTTCCATAGTTCCGGCATTCTCGGTGCCTCCGTCGACGAAGGACAGGTGTCGCAGCCTCTACGGAGTTCAAAAGTTCCTCTGCCACTCTCTCTAGTCTTCTTATCAAGCTCTCTGTCGTACTCGCGTCTAGCTGCCGGGTCCTGTAGTTTCTCTGCAGGTACTGGATTCTCAAGTGTCGTGTCTGGCTACATTCCCAACATTCCCGATGCTTAGATGAAAAAAAAATTTATCAAGCACAGATTCTGGCAGTAGTATCTTTCAGCGTGGTCTCCAACTTTCTCAAGACGTACAGGATGCTATCTCCATCGTAGTCGGGACGGGGTAGCTGCCTGTACTGCATGCCAAATGTCGGTTCCTGCTTTGCTGACTCAACCTCCAGTGCTCGGGTCAGAGCATCCTGCATGATGTGTGCTTATCTAGACGTACAGCTCGGCACACATCTGTATCAGTAATAGCATCCAAGAAAAAGTCGACTGCGAGGACGTCTCGTGCCTCCTCCGAGCACCCCTCCAGAGACAGGTGTGTGAGCCTCACGACGTCCTGTGTCACAGCTCCTGCAGTGTTTCCCCTGGTCGCTGGATGTGGCTTCGCAGTTGGGCATGGTGGGCGTGTCGTTCTGGCAGCGACTTCAGTATGCTCAATGCAGGTCCCCACATTACAGCCGCCAGGTAGACCGCGAACTGCTCTTCCGTCCATCCATTCAGGGCGGCAACAATCTCAAACTGGTAACGGTATTCGTGCCAAAGGTTCATCATAGATCTGTTCATCATAGATGGCGGGCTTAATTGTGATGCCTTTACCCACCCCTGGCTGAGGCGTACACACACTGCAAACTTGTTGTACCTCCGCTGCGATGGCTGTATGGGTGCGGCGACCACCTTCTCCTCGCTGCCTACATTCGTAGCGTCGATGGGGGTCGATCTCAGCTCCACCTCAGCAGCTACATGTCTTCTTCCTTGCTGCTGTACGAATTCCTGCCATTCTTTCTTGAGGGCGCTTACTTCGTGTTTCATTTCCTGCTCAACACTGTCTATCCTTTCATTCACACTGTCCATTCTCTTGCTCGCACTATCAATTTTCTTGTCCACGAAGTCTATTTTATTGTTCACTAACGCGCTTACACCTTCTATATTTCGGTCTACATTCTCATTCACACTGTCTATTGTTCTATCCAGTTTACCTCGCTAACACTGTCTATTTTTCGATTCACATTTTCCTTCATACTGTCTCTAACATCGTCTACCAGTTGACCAACACTATCTCTTTAACTATTTACATTTTCGTGTGCACGCTAATTTGGCTATTTACAGATTAACTAACACTACTAATTTGGCTATGTACAGATTCTCTGACACTGTTTATTTGGTTACTCAGTCCTTCGATCAAGGCACATAGTGCTTCCATGTCTGCTGACATCTCTCTATTTAACATTAAAATAGTTCTAAAGAATTCCTTGGCCGATTAGTTAATAAAATACTGTATCATTAATCAATTTTTTGTAATAAATTGCCTCCATCCAACTTCTGACACCAACATTACAATTTATCTCTCTCGGAATTCAGTGGGCTAAACCAAGCTCGCTAAGGGATAAAGGTTATAATTAAATAAAATAGTTAATTATAATTTCCTAATTTTATTTACAACTACAAACAAAATTATATCGACTCAAAATCTCACAATAAATTTATATCACTTACTGTTTTCATTTAATGGCTTCAATTAATACCATTTATAATCACCTTAACGAAATCAATGAAATGAGAGAGTAAAATCAGTCCCAATAGACAGTGTATCAAAACCTATTCAATTATTTTCTAAATTATGTGTCCATATTTGAGAATTCCAATATTTACAATTAAAAAAAATATTACACGTTCATTAATTCCCACCTCAGTTTGTTTCACTCTCTCTCTCTCGTCCATTCATACCACGAACACCTCGTCGGCCGCCGCCCCGCAATCTCTCATCATCGCCCGTCCTCCTCACCGATGTCCCGGTTACCGCACTCAACCCAATTTTTAAAACACATATATTATTTTTATGAAAATACCCTGCTGTTTTTTTACACACCCTGACATACGATGTGCCTAAAAATCGATTTGGCAACTATAAATTTATTCACCCTTTGTTGCTCTATTCGAAACACTGTTACTTTTCATTGTCTGTTATTATCCCCTGTCCTTCCCTGTCTTCATCCAGTGAGCTTGTCTTTACCTCGCACAGCAGGCTGCGACAAGTCGTGGTTCTTTCGAAAAACGGAACCGTGTCAGCTACTTCGTCAGGCAGGAGTCTATGCGTCTCGCCATCGTATTCTTCACTGAAGCGAAGCAGTGTTTCCTGCTCGCTCCCCTCGTCGTATTTCGTAGTCCCTATGCTGGATGTCTTCTTATGACTGTGACTTATGTCTATGACTGTGAACATAATTCTTGCCCTCAATGATAGTCAAAAAACGCATACAGAAAAATCTTATTGCATGCCTATAACTATGAAAGAAAATCTTATTGCTGGTACAAGTCTCGAGAAAATTTTTAAAGAAAAAATACTTAAACAGAGAAAAAGAATTTACCCATGACTAAATATACTTATAAAACGGCTTAAAGCACAATTGACACTACCACTCTCATTAAAATCAGGGACGATGTCTATGTTATGAATTTGGTGACTAAAGCTTCGACAGTTCGGAAATTATGACTAACTACGCTTATAAAAGGGCTTAAGACACACTAAGCCATATCATATTGATCAGTGTTACTAGCAGTATTTATAATCCGAATTTGGTGACTATAACTTGAATGGTTCATCAATGATGGTCAACTATGTTTATGAGTTTGTAGGGGTCGGATATAGACATACTACACTTAAAACATGACCTGTGGTAAAGTAACGAATGCATTGTATTTGATGCTTAGACTGGTTACATAATTATTTTAAAAATAAAATTAACGCTCATATGCCTATTCAATATGGTGTCGAAAAAGTATCAATTAACAAAGTCCATAATGTTGCTTTAGCATTCGATTTGAAAATGCAAGTTCGAATATATATAACACTTGGTATATTTACTAATAAATTTATATGCTTGTAACATTCAATATGGCGCTGGTCATAGTCACAATCATATTTTCTGACGAGATATTCTTATCTACCTAAAAAATACGAATCTGTAGACACATCACTCGGTACACTTGTTTGTAAAAGTTTAATAAGAATATATAAAATGAAATACATAACTTTTATTTTATAAAATTATGCTTTGAATATATGGCTGTTGTGTTCCCATGATAGAATTGTTCTTGAAAACATGAGTTCGTATACGCGTCGCTCGATATGCTTATGTCTGAAAATGTCAGATGTTAAATAAAGAATATTAATTGAATGCATAACTTTTATTTATAAAATTACACTTTACATCAATCGATGGTTGTGACATCATAATTTAATAATCCTTGAAAATACAATACGAGTTTGTAGACATGCCTCTTAAAACATTTGTATCTGAAAATTTTACAGCTTAAATTAAATTAATTAAAATTTAACTAAAATTTCAAATCCATAACTTAAATGTGTTTTGTTATAGTCATAGCTAATAATTTTTTATGTCTTGTTTCTTATTTTTATGAGTAACATACATCTAATCGTTTTGCTTTATGCGATGGGGGATGTAGGGGTTCTTTTAAAAATATGTATAAAATAAATATATAACGTTTGTTACATATTTTGTATTTTTTCCCTCCATAAACATGTAATTACATATACTTCATTTAATATATTCGTTCGTCCCCCGTACATGAACTCCTATCACTTCTTTTAAGCCCCTTGCTCCAAAACGTGTCCTGATATAGTCCATTTCATATAATATAAGTGGTCTCAAATTTTACAGCTCTAGGAAAGTAGTGCCAATACAAACTGCATGTGCCTCCTCCCAAAATGACTTTTAGAAGCTGTGAAGGGCTGCTCACGCAGTTTAGGTTGGCAAAAATCCCATTATTTTTTTTAGTTTATAAATATTTTATGTAAATGACTAACAGCCCATGTAATAAGTCTATAAATTTATAATGTTTTACCTTGCAAGAAATTTGTAACCAGGATGTACGAAAATTAAATTGTATTTTAACTGTCAAATGAATAAAAGATATTTTACTGTTTTTGAATACACTCTTAATATATCAATGGCAAATAATCTTGTCATACTTACCTGAAGTAAGTTCTTGTAAACATAAAAATTTAGCATGGTTTCCACAAACACCAAATACCATGATCCCCCTCCCCCTAAAGGAATGCACAAATACTGAAATACCACCCCCCCCCCTCACCTTCTTTTCAAATACAGTATACATTCTTACATACAGGCTATGCCTAACATTGTATTAAAAGTACATAATTCAGCTTTGTAGTATGATATGTCAACAAACTCTGTACAGCCTGATACTTTTATGGTGGTTATAATTCACAAGATGTAGGTAGCCAAAATAATATTTAAGCAAATGTTACTTAATTTCATTAATTTTAATAGGTCTAACTCTCATTTAGTAACTCAATTGTTAAGTATTGCAAGCCTACATACAAAATACTTTAATAACTTTTCTCAAATACCTGCGTGTTCAGATTGTCATGCTGCGAATAAAAACTTTGATATTTACACTGAAGTCCAGTCGCACAACCTCCCTCCTCAAAATTGTGAATACAGCCCTAGTTTTGTTCTCGGGTACCTAGTGAAAAACTTTATTTCAGTTCAGAGATGTTACAAAGCGCTCTAGAGAAGCAAATGTGACCTACAGCAACAATATATCAAATGAACATGTTACTTACACACTAAAAAGATGCTCCACCTACCCAAGATTGAAGACATCATAAAGTTAATTTTTCTTAGTGATAAATTTTGGAATGTCGCAGTTCCTACTGTTGCACGAGACACTTCTTTATGATGTTGGAGCACCTTCGTTGGGTGCTTAAATTGAAAGAATTTTGTTTGATAAGTATGTTGTAATTTACTTGATATCAAAAAGTTGTCTTTCCAGTGTAAATCCTGTTTATGTGAATTATTCTTCCGTTACTATTACAATACTCTTAACACCGTATGTTAAAACATATGAGCACTTTTAATTTGCAAAACCAAAATGTGCAAAACGTTTATGAAAGACGCCAACGTTGAAACCTACATACCATTATGTTACTTTCAAATACAGCCTTTAAAAACAGGAAAAACCTTTAAATTTATTTGCTAACAAGTATTCTTGCGTAACAAGCTTGAAAAATTTTATATACGTTCTAAAATAATAAAGTAATACAACTTACAAGTTTGTATGGCCAGTAAGCTTTACATTTGAAACCCTCCAGAACCAGTGTGTTAGAGCTTCAATCAATAATAACACAAAGAAATGTTCATAGCAATGAAATGTGGGCCCAATTAAAGTATCATCTTTATTTTGAGGGAAAAAGGAAAAAGTGGGAAGGTGGAAAAAGGGGGGGGGGGGGGGGCTTTAGTTTATAGTCTTTCACGAGACGGGATTATTTCAGTGTTCTTACGATGCCGGAATCACATAGCCCCAACGCGCACGACACGACGGTCAACAGCCAATGAAATACAAGATATATTGTCGTAAGCTCGACCAATTCTGTCGTCCGACCAGCAATTTTGGATTAGAAATTATTTATATTCTTCGTTGTGTCGTGCGGCACGATGCACATAATGTACAACATTGCAAAATGAAATTGTATTGCAAGCTGTCCCTACAATGGTAAATACGCAGCTTAAATGAAAATTAATTGAAAACTACTATATTTAACTCTTAAATAATAATTTCACTTTTGTGTGCATTAGCGATACCAATTTGTCACCATTATGTATTACAAATTTCCCTCTTGTTCACCAACTTTGAAACTAATGTAGATTATCTGCGCCTTCTAAATAGTTAGGTTAAATGTCAAGAGTGTGGTGTCGGTTGTGCTGTAAATTCAAGTAGTCGCATTGACATGTGTCGTGGTTGCGTTTTTGGTCGTGTCGTGCTGTGTTGGTCGGGGCACGAGTGATTCCGGCACGAGTGTGTGGCATTTTGAGTTGCATGTTGTTTTGATAGCGCAGTGGAAAATTTTTCTCGTATGGAAATAACATTTAAATGATTTAACTTCGAAAATTATAACGTTAATGAAAATACAAAACGCGATACATACGTAGCTGTTCGTATTCGTACAGATGCAGTAATATATACACGCACACACTTTGACCGAAATTAACCTCACACTCGAATTTACGATGTAGACAAACAAATATTATTCACTCACTACAAAAGTGTGGAAAGTGCGGCACTTTTCAGGCCACGTGCATTTCAATAATTATATTATCGGTTTACAAATACATTTACAAAACACGCAAACTTGTTGTTGTAACCTCTTGAACACGTGTTTTTCTATGGCAATCCTTGCGAATTTACTCCACTAAAATCACGTTTGTTCGTCACTAGAATTAAATAATTTATTTGCAAAATCATTCAGTAAAATCAACACTGCGTACGTTTCCTAATACAAACAAACTTATACTTATATACGGAAATTATATTTGTGTCACTTCATTGTGGAAAGTGGTTAAGAAAATGGTGGAATGAGCAGTTTAACGACGTGCCGATTAATATTACATTTCACTCAACAAAACGCACTACAACGGTACCTACAACCAACTACGTTTGGAGAAAGCAAATAAAAAAATAATTCAATATTCCGACAACACCAATAAGATATTCGTATAATCAAAACGATGAGAAAAAAGCGCGCTCACACAGCTTCCTTCACCGGACTGGAAACATAAACATGGCTAGCCACTGGCTGGAAACGTTTGCTGTTCGTACGTGTCGACATGCTCTGTCACAAATGCTGAAAATGTTTTTAAAGTCCCGTTACTAATAGTCAAGAAAATCTAATATTGCTTTAGAAACATAATTTAAACCATAAATGCTGTAAGTATAATTAAAATTTTAAATTGCAACTTTTAGTTCCGAGTACTATTTTCTTTCAAAGACATCATCAATATAGCCAACGTAACAACACGGATCCCGCAGCAGTTCATCAGCTGATACAATACTGTAGGAGCGAGAGCATTTACTGTTTACATAGTGTGTAAGTTGGTCACATTGTCTGTCAATTTTGAGACAATTTATATGAAATGGACTATAGCTCTGTTGGCTAGGGTATCGACCATGCTGGTGAGCACGAGGTCTGGCAGTTCGATCACGCACCACTCCGCAAAATTTTTTTGAGCTCCGAAATTACAGTGCTACTGGTTCTCGACGACTTAAACTACTGTAAACAAGATGGCGGATGCACACCATAGCCTCCTAGTAGGTGATGAAGGAACCAACATGGCGGAAAAACCAGTGCCCCTAACAGGTGATGAACGAACTACTGCAAACAAGATGGCGGACAAGTGCCCCCTGGTGAGTGGCCACCAAACTACATATATGGCAGGCGAATGAGACAAGAGAGAAAGAGCGAGAAAGAAAAGAGAGAAAGGAATGAGAGAGAGACAATACAGAATGAGAGAGCAAGAAAAATCAATATGGAACGATAGAGCAGGAAAAAACAAGATGGAATGGAATGATGGAGACAAAATGGAATGATACAGCAGGAAAAATCAAGATGGAATGATAGAGCATAAAGAGAAAAAACAAAATTGCGGACAGTAACAAGATAGCCACAGGGAACAAGACGGCCACCGGGCACAAAATGGCTGAAACAAGATGGCGGTGCTGCTGAATAATATCAATTTACGTAATTTATGACGTGGAAGTAGTAACGAGATATTTTGGCATGCCTGCGTACGCGTTTCCGTAATTTTAGAATATAAATTTTGCATATATTTATCTCAGAATTCTTATTTAGACGTGAATGTGTATTTCTAAGTAAAATTGGGAAGAATAATTTTCTTTAAGAAGTGAAGTAGAAATTATAACCTATAAAAAACCTCCGAAAATAAGTATAATTGAAAAATTAACTCAAGTAAGTTATGTGATATTTGCAATATATTTTTCATTTAGTAGCCCACCTCCCTAACATGTCACATGAATTAACCCCATTAAAGCAAGTAATTTGAAGACGTGTTCTTTTGCTAAGTTCACGATATTTTGTAGGACGAACTTAATGAAGACGTCTATGGCTGACAGAAAGTTTCTGTGAACGATACTATGTTTAGGCATCATCAGAATTATCTCCATGTATAGTAAGTACACGCATATCTGTACTCGGCCTCGGATCTGATGTCACCATGTATAAGCACATATTAGCGCACCCGAACCACATTCCCAGTACGTACGTGCACACCATGATGTTCTGCCCTTGACGATATATTTGCGTACTTGCTGCAGTCGACATATTTGTGTCGTTTCGAGTTGTTAACATTTCGTGGAGTTTATGAAGAAGGATTGCACAGTGCCCCGGACATGTTGATTTCAATTAATTTTTTTATGTTAGAAAATACATGTACAGCATAACCAAACAGAATGATCAATAAATAATTTAAAAAAAATAGACATGCAATTGGGCCACAGAAAAAAAAAGGCTAGGTGCTGGTAGAGTGTGAGTAATGCTTTGTGTAAGCACGATACTAGGACCAATTAAAAGCTCCTCTCACCACGACTGCAGACAGTGGACCTGTCCCAGTTAAGGCACGTGTGTCGTGTGTTTGCAATCGTGTCACAAGAATTGTATTTGTTTCTGGTTGCATTTCTAATGACATCGCTATCGACGAGACACCAAGACCCACCTGCAATCTAACCTTACGGAAACTTTATCAAAATGATCAGCATCCATGCAGAGGAACGTATGCTCATTAATTATATCTGTAACTAAAGTCTGGCAGTGGTGTCTTCGCACTTTTAGAATCCAACATTTGAAAATTCCCCCCTATGTAAGGCGTGCTTTATTATTTCCTTATTATGGCCTGTATCTCAAGGGTTGTATACTCTGTTAACATCAAAGTATCTTATTTTTTATATTAAACTAATCATTTACTTGTATTTTAATTATAAGTAATAATATTTCATTTGTAAATACTACGAATAAAAACAGGGCGAAAAAACAGTAGGAGCGTTGATAAAGGTTAGTAAGAAACAGTTCTCACGGGAAATGTTATTAAAAGTGAGTGCGCACGAACGCGGTGTATTGTTCCCTTGTGGTGTAATATTGCAGACTTGGCTATGCTTTGTTCGTACGAGGTGGCAGGGGAATATCCTGAAAGTAGAATTTGAACAGGGCCTCAGAAAAGTGGTAATTAACCTATGTGAATGTAATATACTTGTTTAACAGTGTAGCTACTCTGGATATAAAATAAACGAATATTTTCTCCTTGTGAGTTTCCTGTGAGCTGTGATCAGCTGAGCGAGAACCTGCAAGTGGTATTGTGTCTGCTAGAGACATCTGTTTTAAGCGAAAAGATTTTCAGGACAAGTTGTGTTCCAAAACACTTTATTTCAGAACCACTTCGGTGATTGGATTATATGAACTGTTACGAATCTTATTTGTCTGCCCGCGAATCACGGACTGTCAATATCGTAAAAACCTAATTCTGATTGGCGCGCTCATGTAACGGGCTCTCTTCACACAAAGCCAAGCGGCCAATATCCAAATAAAGACTGCAAGTCTGCACATCGGATATACAAGTCTAGCCACCGCGTAAATCTTTTCGCGAAAAAACAGGCCCGTCCCTGGACTGGCCTGGCGACTGGCAGTTAAGTTTAGGAGGTTTTGCGCTGATCAGAGGACGTCGGACCGACACGCAGCTGGTGAGTGACGCCATCTTGCTGGCGTGTACGATGTTAACTGCTGTTGAACTCCTCAGTGTGGGGCGGTAGCCATGTAGAGCCGCCGCGCGGTGTTCCAGGCAAACGTGCTGACGTCACACTCCCGGGGCTGGAGCGGCATGACACTGCAGCAGGAAACTGCGGTCTCTTCTGGCCTTATCGTCTTGTCTGCGCTGCGGGGAATTCCTCTCTCCGAGCCTACGTGCTCAACACCCTTCACCTTGCACCTTTATGGGCTATTCACGGTAAACTGAGCATTTCCTTCTGACTTGCAGCTGCGAAATTTAAATAGGCAATTAATTCCATGTTAAGGAAATTTAACTTCGGCGCGTTAATTTTAAAGATAGGCATTTCAAACTAAATGTATTCTTCACAAAATTTTTAGGTGAAGATTTCTAGAGCGGAGATGTTTCCATAACATGTATAGTCTGTTTGAAAGAAAACTGAATTTTTTTTTTAAGTACATAGGCCTACTGCGTATCTATAGTGAACATATACGCTCACTATAGATGCGCTCTTCTAGAAAATTCGCGAGTTAAAAATTTTGTTTGAAACGCCTACATTTAAATTAACGCACTTAAGCGAATGTTCCATAACGTGGGATTTCATATTCAAATATCGCAGCTGCAGGCAGCCTGAGGCAGTGCTCTTTATTCTTACTTGTATGCACACTATGCAGAGGTTGTTCACAATAAAGTGAGCACTTTTGAAAGCCCTCTCATTTTGAATAGTAGCCAATAAATATTTGTTACTTTAGATTTAGACGTTAACTTCCTAGTGCTGTGGGAATATATATATATATATATATATATATATATATATATATATATATATATATATATATATATATATATATATATATATATATATACTGTGTTTATTACTTACATGGTAATATTTATTTTAAAATGTGGTTAAAGGATTCAACATGGCTGAAAGGAAAAAGTAACTAGGGCCTCTAAAGTGCTCACTTTACAGTGAAGAGCCTGTACCAACATTTACATTGCTAATGGCCTAATCACTTTGTTGATACTTCGGTCAAGCGAAACTGTGGAATTATTAGAGAACTAAATATTTTACAAAGACGCTGATTCTTACACTTGCAGAAACTGAAAGCAAAAGAAATCATTTCCGTATTCGCAAATGTTTACCTAGCACTTCCTGTTCAGTGTTAAGACATTGCTTTCCTTTCCGTCGTCATCAACTTCACTGCGCCCAGTTTGCAGTGATATTTTTCTAAGATCCATTTCAAAAGTGCTCAGTTTACGATGAACAACCTTTAAAGGGATTTACACAATGAAAAACTTAAGGACAACCTTCTCCGCCATATTAGGTTATTGGTTTTCCTAGCTTGTTTATATTTTTGTAGACTATTCACGGTAAAGTGAGCACTTTTTAAGGCTTTCCTTTCGATAAATTTCTACTTTTCCGCCACTTTTTAATGCAAACATTGCAATATGACTAATAAACACAGTGAATACATTTCATCACTCTCAAAAGTTAACGTCTGAGACTGCAATAAAATATATTTATCAGGGGTTAATGCCTTTTGGGTGGGCATTAAAAAGGGCTCACTTTACCGTGAACAGCCTATAACAAAGAAAATGTATATATATACACCCGCAACTAGCTGTTCACTTTACACACCAGTACAGGCATAACGACTCAACTACGAACTCGTATTTATGTCACAATATTGATTTTGCCAAATTTTGGAATGATTAAATTTGTTACGTAATTATGAGTTCGTATTACCCGTACCTTGTCTTGACACTTGGTTTTTCTGCGGCAAGAGTTTCACTTTTGGTTATTTTGTTTTAAATTTATTTATTTTCTCTAAATTGAAAATTTAAATACGGTCTACAGCTGCATAGGGAATTTACAAGAAATCTATTTCATGGCATTCTTATTACACGAACAATTATTTTGAGGTGTGTCCCAACGTATAAATTTTGTTCAATTTCGAGAATTGGCAATAAAGAGAGATACATTCAAAATTCTTATGGCTTTTTCATTAATTTTTCAAAAATAATTTTCGTCCGTTTCTATGCTTTCTTCGGGCCGTTATTTCACACCACAAAAAAATTGTATAATCAAACTTTAGAAAAATATTTAATACTCTTGAACGCGCTTTGTATAATTATGTACAGCTAGCGAAAATATAGTTTCTTAAAAATACTTATCGCTCACCACGAGTTGTGATTAACAATACATTATCTGTAGCAACGGTTTTGTTTCTTTTTTTTTTTTACTTTGCACGTTCCTGCATGATTATCATTGACTTATAGAGTTTTGTTTTCCACAAAGAAAGTTATGATAAAATACATCATCATAAAAAATAGCCATATGCTATACATTATACAATCGAACTTTGGACTTCAATTTGCCAATTTAATTCACCTGAAATAGACTCTACGTCTCGTAATACTTGCCAGATATTTTATTTCTTTTAGTTGGCTGTCTTGGTTATTCAGCAGAAATAACCGTCGTCTCTTCTGTGCGAAATATTTGAGTTTCGTTTTCGTAAAGCAAACTTGTGTGTTTGTAGGTGAGAAATGCACAGAAAAACGACTAAAGCAATTTGAGCGAAACTTGCATTTTAGTTCATTGAAATTTTAGGGTACTTGTTTTTAAAAACAATAACGCTGAATGCGGCAAACAAAAATTTAGTCTTGCGTTGAGAGAAAATTGAATAAATTATAAAGAATACTTGTCTATAGTAATTACTCTCTAAGATATTATAAAATTAATTATTTGGATTTATACTTGAAACTAAAGCCGATATTGTCTACGCATGCATGATAAATACTGAAGGTTTATGGCGAGGAGGAAGAGAAGGGAAATATCACAGCGAAGTAGTGGTTTTTCTTTTCTTTACCCAAAAATCTATAATTTTCCCTAAAAATAACCTAAATATTTACCTATTTGCCCAGCCCAAAATAAAAGGATCCACCAAAAAAATCCTTCAGGGAATTTTGCCGACATCTTGAATTTCCCTTTTCCCCCTCAAAATCGACTAAATATCCCTCAAAATTTCCCCCTTTCCCTAAGAATTTCCCATTTTTTTCTCAAAATGGTAGAAGCCCCTCACATGCAAAAACAAGCCCCGAAATCCATTTTTAGCCAATTTGTGGGGATTCCTTAATACTTCTAAATCAAACATATGACCTAAAAATTAAAGAAAATTTTAAAAAATTACAAAATTCCAAAAAATCGCAAAAGAATGTAAAAAATTTAAGAACATATCACGTTAACCTCACACTCATCCCACCACGCTAAACATTAACATTAACAGTAACAGATAGACCTATGGAGCTATTGTGAATGGTATGAGAAGAAGTTGATTGTGTCACTGGTATGCGGCTGGATATTTGCTTCATATGGTCTGCGTGGACGAATGTTTGAGGTATGCTAATTTTATAGTGGGTGGTATGGTTGGTAGTTATAAGAGGTTTTGGTTGGTAGAACAAGTAAAATGGGTGGAGCCTGATGGCAATGGTGACATGACAGACATGCTGGAGTTACGATTTTTTTGGTATATATTTTCTCAATTTTTGTGATTTTTCTTGGGTTTGTAGTAATAGAAGGTGGGTTGGTAATAGTGGAGGTTAATGTTTAGGGTGGTGGGATGAGTGTGAGGTTAACGTGATATGTTCTTAGATTTAAAAAAAAAATTGAGATTTTTTGGGATTTTTAGGGACTTTTTGGAATTTTGTTATTTTTTAAATTATTGTTATTTTTTTTTTTAGGTCACAGGTTTGTTATAGAAGCATTAAGGAAGCCCCAAGAATTATCTGAAAAATTTATTTCGGGGCTTGTTTTTGCATGTGAAGGGTTTCTACTATTTTGAGGGAAAATGGGAAATTTTTTATGGAAAATCGGGAAAATTTTAAGGAAAAAGGAAAATTTTGAGGGACATTTAGTCAATTTTGAGGGGGGGGGGGGGAAGGGAAATTTAAGATGTCGTCAAAATTCCTTGAATAATTTTTTTAGTGGATCCTTTTATTTTGGACTGGGCAAAACTGTAAATATTTAGGTGATTTTAAGGGAAAATCATCGATTTTGGGTAAAAACATGCGATTTTGAGAGAAAAATTCCAAAACGGCGTAATCCTAAATGGCGGCCAGATCCCTGATCGCGGACCTCGGATCCTGCGCCACCCCTCCCTATGTTCTAATATATATATATAAATTTTTCGTATTTAGCTTGCTGTCCTATTTCATATAAATCTGCTAATAAATTTCTGGAAAAAATAATAATAATAATTTACTGCAATTTCATACCTGCCGAAAATGCAAACTCTCTGCAGAGTTCGTTTGTTTTCGCTTTACCTTTAGCTTATTAGGCATGTGTGGTATAAATTAATATTTTATTTATTTTCTTGTGCAGTGCAAAAAATAATTTGGCATTCACTTCATTGTGGAAGCCAAATTCAATTTACTTTTTGTATCTGTCGATACTTATTACACTATCGACCAAAAAGTAGTTGGGCACCCGTGAAGATAGGTAATTCAGTACGTCAGTTGACTTGTGTGGTCGCCATAAGCTGCAGGCCGGTATAGAACCAGTTGACAAGGAGATGGCAAGAGGTACAGATATATCGGACTTCGATAAGGGCGTGATTGTGGGCTGCAATCTCAGTGGGCTGTCTAGCCGGGCGATTGCACGGAAGGTAAACAGACCCAAACCAAGGTCGCATTCGTCTGGCGTAATTGGAAGGTCGATGGGCATTGTGCCAATGCTGCACGTTCTGCGCGACCTCCAATAGTGACTAACTACGCAGACTCACCTACAGATTCTAGCTGCCAGAAACAGTGCAGTTCACTAGCTTTGCTTTTTGTCATCTACCGGCAGTTCATCCTGGGATCGCCACCCGCTGCCCCTCTTTCTTACCTCCTGTCGACACTAAATGCTCTGGGTCCTCACGCCCAGGCCAGCCAGCTACTCCACGAACCAGAACAAAAACTACATATGTCCAAGAAACATTATCTCGAATTTGATATTCTTTGATAATTATCTCTATTATGATCACAATATAATACTCACGTGCTTTATGAATGTGTTCTTATAAAGGTTATTCACAGGAGATTGTCGAGGTGTCACTACTTTCCACGAAATATTTTGCTTTTGAAAATACTATGGTGATTGCTGTCATTACATGTAACAATGAAGTACGCTTATAAATACAATGATAAAATCATTAATTATACATTATTTTGGGCAAAGCATCTCGAACAAAAATAATTATGACTTTGATATGGCGTAAACACAATTTCCTAATTTGTAATAACAATATTGCTAGAAGCCTAACAAAATTATCCTTTAGATAAATGGGGTTATTGCGGGTTGCATAGTACACCTGAAACACTGGAATGGCCTCTTGAAAAATAACTTATTCACTAGCAGGACAACGATGATAAGTTAGCGGCTAGCGAGTCGTACGGAAGTTTCTTCACCTCATCTGGTAGGATCCTTGCCGGGCTAACATAAATATACATTATATACGAATTAAAGCTAATTTCATCCCGACTCCAGAATAATTAATCTACTTCTTACATTTCACTTTTATTATATATGCCTCCCATCAAATAGTAATAACAGCAAATATATTTTCTTGAGAGATTTGGTGATGCTTCGACATTTATGTATCCAAGCCGAGTGGTGGGGACGCGCCTGTCCATGTACGTGATGTCTCAATGCCTGCATATGATACAAAGACTAGTATTGAGAAGGGGGATCGAACGAATGTGAGTAATTGGTAGAAGCATGTCGACTAATTAACCAATGTGAAACATTGGTGGTGGGGAAGACATTAGGAAATTCAAGTAATTTTTTATAAATTTTTTAGGGGTTTTAGAAATGTTTTATATTATTTTATTAACTTTTTATAGTAATATTTTTTTAATTCTTTCGGAAATTTTTCCCAATTTTTTGGATTTTTTTCTTGATTTTTCTTTAATGGGCAGTAGGAAGAGTTTGGTGGACACTTTTCATGATGGTTAGGAGCCTGATGGGTGAACTGATACACTAGCGTCACCTAGGTGTAGAAATCATGAAATCCAATACGACAGTTGAACACAGATGGGAGAAAAACGAAAAAAATCCAAGATGATGGCAGACGATAGAATGAGTATAGGCTAGGTGGTGGAGGCCTGCCGACTAATTAAACAATGTGAAACGTTGGTGTTGAAGATGACCTCCTTAAAATTAAAAAAATTTTCAAATACCTTTTTAATAATCAATTTTTTAGATTTTTTTTTATTTTAAAAGTTATTTTATTCTTAAATCCAAAATGTTAGTCATGGTATTGAGTTACATAGTCAATATGTCATCACGATCGTATGCGCCTTGAAAATACGAGCCCGGCAATATACAACACTCAATACTTACGTTTTTAAATTCTTTAATTGTAAAAATATTTTTAATTAAAAAAATATATTTTACATATTTTTTTATTTTTTGAGTCAAAAATCAATGGTCAGTGGTGCTGAGTCTACACCGGTCCGCTTGCTCTGGCCTCAAGGTCACCTGTTTCATTGATCCACCTCACCTACTCCGGGAAAAATGGGAACTTTATGGGGAGTCTTTATCTCTTAAATAAAAAATAATAATAATAACGAAAATTCTAGGGAAAAACTGGAAAATTCTAAAATGACTCCCTAGCTCCACCGATCCCCATCCTGGAATCCTGCGTATGAAGGAACTCTACCCTACTACTATTGTTTTTTCCTATACTGAATCACCTGAAGAATCAACTGAAGTTTGTAATATAACCTACTTTCATACACATGATGTATATGGGGAGGTTGCTTTAACTTATTCCAGTCATCCACATCTACGGGTTGAGTTGAGAATGACAAGCAATGTTCAGCAATCAACAGCCGATGTGTGGAGAGGCAGTGAGGGCAATGTGGTGGAGACGGGGCAGTGAAGGAATGCAAGTGCGGGGGATATGGGAGAGCCCCGAGGAAAGCCATCGGGGAACTGCAACCTCCGCCACTTCATGTATACGAGCGTCGTAACCAGTGTGCACGCCGTCAGTCTGTGTACTCACGACCCTGAGTCTACACGTCCCAGTCCTGCAAACAATTTAAATACCTTACGTGCACGCGTATAGTCTTCCCTTAGTTGCTGGCAGGGTGTCTTTGCGAGAAGTCATTTCTGTACTTGACTGAGCCGCCCATCATAATTACCTCACTCCGGTCCTGAAAGTTCGTGATTCGTGGGCAAGCGCCTGTCCACGCGCGACGAAAGAGAACTAAACATGGTTGTCTTTTCGAGGAAATTCGGTGTCCCTATTCATTAGGGACATCAGATTTTCGCAAAAGAATCCCACAGAGGCTACATTTCAATTAATATCTTGCACTCGAGCAGTATTCCTTCCGTTATTGGCCGCGTGCCTTCGTCTGGAGACGGTGTAGTGTTTACTGGGACAATGAGAATAAGGTTACACCGGTACTGAACATCTGGTATGCGCAGGTACGTACCTAAAACGCGCAGCAGTTGGAACTATACAATTGGAAAAGTGGATCTGAGTTTGTGTTTTGTAACACAGTTTGACAGCATTTCTTTTCACAAAAATCGGGTGTCCCTGCTACGCACATGAAGAGACAGGTTTACTAGTAATGGCTGCAAACACTTTCATTTCGCATTATAACTTAGTACCAAGGCATGCCGCAGTGATGTAGTGGTCAAACTACTTGCTTCTCACCTAGACGAACTATATTCAATTATCGACGGGGTCGCTCCCGAATTTTCGCACGTAGGAATTGTGCCAGATGATGCCGCTGGTTGGTGGGGTTTCTTGGGGATCCCCCACTCCCCCCGCCCTTGCAATCCAACGGTGCTCCATACTCACTTTTCTTCACCCTCATCGGCGCTCTAGACCTCGATGGCAAGAGCAGCCAGGCCTCTCCACTCCAGTACCAAGCTAGAGTTTCCTTTTCGGTTGCCCTGAAGGGGCGCGCCCTATGATAATATGTTAACTATGGGAGTTAAGACGGGGAACAAGTTCTAAATGAGTGCATAACCGTAGACCTATAAGCTCTACAAATAAAAATTGGGTTTAGAATGGAACATGAACCAGCCGGCCAAGTGAGATTTTGGAGTGTCAAGCCAGCGTTTGTGGTCTGGCCTTCCCCACTAATTAAACAAGGACAGCCCGTAGAAGGGTCACGGTAAAATGGCGAGGCCGCCGGAGTAAATCCATGACTATACACATGTTGGGTGGATTTCCCATGCCAAGAAAGAAAAGATAGAACTCATGCAGTGTAGCGTTAGCAAGTGTGCGAAGATGAAAGATAAAGACGAGCAGAGGTGACTCCTAATCTCACTGTAGAAGAATCTTGTTACCTGCAGGTGGTTGACCGAGGGCGGGCGAGATCTTCGTTTAGCACGTTTCCTCTTGCTGCTATCTGTTAGGCAGCTTGATGTAAGTGTAGTCGACCTGCTATTTCTTACAAGTATATGTTAATTCCACATGTGTCATCGGACCTCCGCTTATCCGACACACCCTGCAGGACTGACAATCAATAGTAACTCAGCACTGGTAACTTCATTCCACGTGGCCGGGTCAAATAGGAGAAAGAGCTCTGTATGAGACAGCTGCCAGTGAACAAGTGACCTTTGTTCTAGAATGTAGAGGACTGCTTGGTGTCATCACACGAAACGGTAAGTTCTCTGTAATGGCACGTACTAACTTCCGACGTATAACTGGGATTACTGGCTAAAGAGTTGAAGAGGGCGTATCAAGCCACTGCAAGCCAATCATAAAAGGAAAACTGTTATAGTAATACACCCACAGAAAGAATTTGCTAAATCCACGTACCTCTAGTAAGTTACCTCTACTACAAGTTGGCAAGAGCTATGTTAAAAGTTTGGCAAACAAAAATTTTCGCCACTAGGTAAGTGCTAGTGTCGCATGTAAACTAGATTTTCTTTCTTTGCTATGTAAAAAAATATATATATAATCAGAGATCAAATATAAAATAACTCCGTACCTAAGTATACTCGTTTTCATTTATAATTCACGTCGCTTAAAATTTTAACAATGTTACCTTTTGGAAGACTGCTCACCTAGCGGCGTAAATTTTCTCTACACAAAACCCTTCCATAAGAAATCACAATTTGTTCCTAACCTGAGTAGAATAAACCTAGTCATCGCCCTTTCAGCGGTACAGTTCTTACACAAGTTATATTACAGTTGAAGGGTCTCCATTTGAAACGGAAAACACTGGATCGGAAACTTATAATTAATAGGAGAGTCGGAGGTCCTGGGTAGGAATAGGACCTGATTGTGTCTCAGGGCTGAGCCCCATACGCCTAGACATGCAGGGAATGTTCTAACTACAAGGAAAAATGCTCGCGGCTTGGCAAACATGGCCACGATAGGGGCTTTGGTTACCTACCATGCTAACCTGAAATGAACTAAATGGGAGGAAATAAACCGGCATAGGCACCGTAAAAACCCCTCGGCAAAAAAAAACTGTGAAATTGCATGCAATTTATGAAGTAGAACGAGATTTCTACAAGAGAGATAATCTGTATTAAAGTGTGTTTGAAACACTAGAAGAGAAAGATTGGTAAAAAGGGTGGCGGTGGGGGGGGGGGGGGGGACTTATTTCATGTGGTCGCTGCTGGTGTTGCTCTTGAATGTGACCAGAGCTGTGGGACGTAGCCTACCACAACTCCGGTGGAAGGTGGGGTGCACAATTGTGCACGCTACCTCCCGTGTCGCCAGTAGACACTTGAAACAACAATTAGGAAATAGAAGGAATTGGGGGAATGGAGACTCCCTAGGTGGACATCCTGCAACGAGCGTGCGTGTATAGCGGTGCCCCAGAGAGCACTTTCTTAGTACCAGTTGTTATAGGCTGTTCGCGGTAATGTGAGCATTCTTGAGACCCTAGTTAATTTTTCCTTTCAGCCATATCTTGTCCTTTAACAACATTTTAAAATAAATATTGCCATGTAAGTAATAAATACAGTGTGTATATTCCACCCCACTCGGGAGATAAAGTCTAAGACTAAAATAAAAAATATTGATTGACTGATATTCCCAACGAGAGAGCTTTCAAAAGTGCTAACTTTACAGTGAATAGCCTATATCGGGAAATCTTTCGCAGATACAAAAAGACTTTTCTATTTAGGTACTGGATTCAGGTTGGCTCGCAAAACATCTTACGCTAATTTGGTCAAGCAGTTTTCTTGGGGTAATTTTTTCCGGTATTTTATTGTCATTTTACCATATACATCTGCTGCATGGCAGCGCCAAAGTGACGTCATGCACAGAAGCAGAGTTAGGCTAGTCGCCTGTTTCTCGTTATTCCTAGATCGTGTTCGAATTAATCAGTTAGTAATTTAGGTTAGATATTTGCGATTCGACAGGTTTCAATCTGGATGATGTTGGCATTTGTTCAGCATTAAGTTACAATAGAAGCAACAATTGTCCTAATGATGTAAAAGAATAAATACTCTTATCACAAAACAGGTTTCGTCAAGTAGGCCTGAGATAATAATGAATTGCCATGTATATTTTGTATGTAGAATTAATACGACAGTGAAACAGTGGTTTCGTTATTTGGTAAATTAATATTTAGTAAATTCCGTTACGTAGTAAAAGCTAAATTGTAAACTACAAAACACGTCTACGTTTCAGTTTACTAAATCATATCACGTGGCCTTTACGTAAACGAGAAATATCAATCCGAACATGGACCTAGTGTCTCCTAGGTCCACCATCACAAAAGGAAACTTCAGGATGATCCAGTCCTTCAATCTAAGCTACAAGCGCAGGGTTTTCTCGTCAGCTGTCTTCGAAGAAGAGGGGCGTTATTTTATTGGCATTACGTGAAGTGCGCCACAAGTCACTTGTCAGCTAGAGCGGTGAGAGATAAAAAAAAAACAAAAACGGGAAAAGTGACAGTTCACTTCCCAAGACATGCCACACTGTCTAATTATCGTAGTGCAGCTTGCAAACAATTTTCATTACCGGCATAGCGATATCTCGTAGGAGTTGTTCGATAACATGGTGGAAATTCAAAATTTCTTGTCGTTTCTTTTGGCACATTTGACTGATACGTTAGAAATTACGTAATATGTGTCGATAAAAAAAAAAAAAAATGTTTTGTATTGCAGTGCACTGCAAATGTTCGTAACAGTCTACTATCAGATACCAAAAAGTGCGCTCACGATATGTTTGTCCTGCGCTGCGGTGTAGAAGTAATTGCCGTAATATGTCGGCTCGGGAACTTGCAATGACAGCGTGCTTGTCAAGGTTCGCTTGTGATGCAACAGTCAGCTCCGGCAGGCAACGCGCGTGCGTGCGACGTCACCACAGGCGCTGCAGTCGATGATTAGACAGGTGTTTGCAGTGGCGCGTACGATCATCATGACGTCACCACCACGACGCCTGCCCTAACGTCTCAGCTGCCGCCGCTACACCTACACCACCCACGTCACTTCAACGGCCCGCCATACATACACGTACGCATATTTAAGTACACAGCGCATAGCACAGCTAAATTTAGTAATGTATTTATACTACTTATTTCTCGTTTTACATTTTAGATGATTTTAGACGTGTCTCGGCCACCTTAGGCAGGATTTACAACAACCCATCGCGTCCGTCCGTCACACGTTCGTCCGCTCTCAGCCGAGCGATTTACAACCAAACTTCGTCTGTCTGTAGGAAGTTCTTACTGCAAATAATTAAAAACAAAACTGTTTAGCCTGCAAATAGGAAACAAATTCTCCATAAAAAAGTGAAAGTTTTTTCATTATTGTGTTTTTAAGTACCCAAAACAATCATACACGTACGTAACGGTGATTAATCGATGTAGGAAAAATTAAATAGCATATAAAGCATGATGTTATTATTTTTATTATTGCACAAAAGGAGCTTGTGTTTGCAAACGTAACTATCAATTAATCTTCAGGAAAAGTGTAACTTAATTTCAGTTTACAATTCATCCGTCAAAAGTTAAAGCTTGCCAAGATTTTGACGGACGGACGGATAGAATTAATGGCTGTGTAGTGCGTGCAGTGTTTTGTTTTGGCTGTCTTTTGATTTCATATGTTTGTTTATGTGGCTGTAAACTGAAATTAAGTTACATTTTTCCTGAAGATTAATCGATAACTAAGTTTGGAAACACGAGCTCCTTTTGTGCAGTAGTAAAAATAATAAAGTAATTCTTTATATGCTATTTAAATTAAAAACTCTTTACATTGATAAATTGCCGTTACGTACGTGTATGGCTGTTTTGGCCGCCTAGAATAGCAATACCGCCCAAAATTTTCACTTTGCAATGGATAATATTTTCTATTTGTAAACGGTTTTGTTTTTATTAGTTTGCAGTAATGAACGTATGACGGACGAACGAAGTTTGGTTGTAAATCGCTCGGCTGGGAGACGGACGAACGTATGACGGACGGGCGGATGACGTACGGACGCGACGGGCTGTTGTAAATCCTGCTTTAGAAGGCTGTAATTTTATCCGTTTGCCCGTCAAAAGTTAAAGCTTGCCAAGGTTTTGACGGACGGATAGAATCAAAGGCCACCTCTGATTGGCTGTTGGTCACGTGATTGACGGACGGATGACGGACGGACGCGACGGGTAGTTGAAAATCCTGCCTTACCCGGTAACGCTTTCCAACAAAAAAGCAATTTGTCCATCTTTTCCCGGGACCCAATTCAAAAAATGTTCTTAGGTAAATTAAGATTTACGACTAGACAGGCCCTGCGCTGAGGCGACTGGCACCCTGCACACGAATAATTTTAATTTTCAGTAATTTTTTTTTTATGATTAAAAAATGCAATTTTGTTTTTTATCGGTATGTTTCAGGAACTCGATTCTACTTAACTTCTTAAAACGATTCAAAATACAAATCAAGTATGTTCTTACACACAAGTCACAAAAGCAACATTAACAAAGTTAAGTAACCACAATCATTCAAACATACATTATTTTTATTTCAATTAATTAAAATAATAATTAAAAACAGTTACCTTTTCCTTCCCTGTGCCTCTCCCCTCCCGACTATCTACGTGGACGTTTACCCAGAGTCCGCCCAGTTATATCACTAACTCTCATCAATTTAATTCTATTTACTCTCTTGTAGCAAGGTTCTTCTATTCAAAGGGCACAAGGTGTCTTGTTTGAAATTGAAATTGATATTGTGAAAAGTAACCGAGACATGCCTCGGTTAACTTAACGTGTGAAATCTTATCCTTTCGCTCGGCTGGTCCCGCATGCACTCTAGGGCGGCAGCGTCCCTAAAATTTGTTTTCTTTCAAGTGCTTGATGAGTGTACAGGGAGCGGAGGTCAAGTTGAGAAACTCCCCCCCCCCCCCCCCAACAAAGTGATGCATTACTCAACACTCTCATTTAGCATGTGGCAGCCGAGGTGAAAGTAATAACAAAGGTCCTGCCTCCTCCTCTACTAGCTTTTCACATCGACGCCAAACATACCTACTCCTGTGCTATGTACACACCTGAGGCAATGTTCTCCCGCAAAGCAAGGCGCGTGTGTTTCCTCCTAAGGACACCAGACTGCAGTTGAGATATTGCCAACAGTTTTACAAGAAAAGTGTATGCCACATGGCCTGTGGGGGCCTCAGCTTCCTTAACACTGATCTTCTAATTCTGTTGGTTTAATTAATATCCAAAACCGTTTTTATTTGCGCCCGCATCCGGCCTAGCCCTTCCATTGACTCGGAGGGCCCTTAGATAATTATTTCGCCTTTGGGCTGGGTCAAGAAAGGCTTCTTGTGTCTTTCAGCAACAGTGTTTCTTGTATTGTTCAATAACATTCCTTTTGCTTTAGTGTAACACCTCATGCATATCAATGTTAAAATAATGTGTAATGAACACTGGATGGCTCTGGATACAACATGCACGTGGTCATACTTATTACCTACATCTAAGTGACCAGCCTCCCTGTACTTACGTTTTGACGTGCTCCGTGGCCTACAGCGGAGCAGAAGATTGTGTCGACGTTGAACCACCAGCCTCGTGGCGACATAACGACCCTGGTAAAGCCGCATCTATAAGTAATCAACATGGCGCACATAACATGCATAGCATAAAGAAGTAAAAACCTGTATTTGAGGTTGCAACATCCACAACTAGTACCTGACGTGACATTTAGATGGTCATCTATAGGTATCTTTTTACCAAGTTTTTAACACCGGTCAATGAGAATGTGAAATGACATAAAAAATTACCGTCGACAACTTATGCTTATTTCCTATTCGTTTGTTCTTTCTAATTATTCTAGATTGTAGACGGACAGTTTCACTTGTTATGCTTTGTAAGTAATGATATTTAAGCTAAGTCGATTGTGGACAGGGCCTAAGAGTTACCGTACTGCTGACCACGTGACTATGCGTGTAATCACGGCCTGGCATCCTGGGATTACATCTGCACATCTACTTACATCTTCCGTATTACCAATTAACGCCGATAACACATTAGTCTCCACGATGGTCTCGTCATTAAGTGTGATGCATGCTACCGTATAAGGTTACGGCGGATTCAAGTTGTAGCACTGGTTTGCACATTGAATACGCTTGCCAAGTGTCATGTGTTCTAGTTCCTCAGTACGTGTACTTAGTGCAGTACTATTCCATGTTCCAGTTTTTGATTGCACTGGAAAATTGTGAACAGGTTGCGATTTCCGTCACGCCCTCTCCACCCACTCTGGCAGTTCAAACGCAAATATGGCTGATAGATTTGTGTAAATATTTTATACATCTAAACAAAAATGAAAAATAACAACTTTCATAAATGTTCAAATAGTGCACTAGCAGAGGAAATTCTCGTTTGTAATTCATATTGTTTTTACTATTTTGTAACTAAAATAACTACATAAAATGAAAATTTATATATAAGTTACTGTATAAGCAAGAAACCATATGGTAAATACTCCATATCCACGATTTCTTTGGTTTGATTTAGCAATTAATTGATCATAATGAATAATGTGTTAAAATATTATGAAATTTGTTAAACTTTCATTAAGAATGATCTCTTTTGAAATATTTCATTTTTGTTTCAGTTCCACTAAAGTTTATTACAAATTTTTCATTTTCAGTTCGAGATAAAAATAATTGCATTCGCACAACCCTAATGGCTGATGCACACACTCACTTTGGGCAAATGTGTAATAATTGCACTTTTATCGTTTTCAGAGCACACTAAGCGCACACCTAGTGCAGTCAGGTAGAATACACCGCTAGTTGAACGTTGTGCCTATAAACTGCCTATAAAATGCTACTAGATAGTACAGTATAACGTTTCTACATCGACCCCATTTACAGCGACCATCTTTCTCTAACAACTCTCATTTTTGAGGAACCATAAAATATTTGGGTTAAAAAAGTTGAAAATTTGTGAGAAATATGATAAAAATTAATTCGTTGCACTTCTTTTGGTTACTGCGCATTGCATTTCTCTAGGTGAGCACTGCACAGGCCAGGCCACTACCCCACAGGAAGCCTACTGTTTCTTCTGCGTGCAATGAGACTACCCTCAGTGTTTACCCTCTCGCTCCCTTGCCTGCTCATTTCGTCTTATTATACTTTGATTTCTCTAGGTGAGCACTGCACAGGCAAGGCCACTACCCCACAGGAAGCCTACTGTTTCTTCTGCGTGCAATGAGACTACCCTCAGTGTTTACCCTCTCGCTCCCTTGCCTGCTCATTTCGTCTTATTATACTTTGATTTCTCTAGGTGAGCACTGCACAGGCCAGGCCACTACCCCACAGGAAGCCTACTGTTTCTTCTGCGTGCAATGAGACTACCCTCAGTGTTTACCCTCTCGCTCCCTTGCCTGCTCATTTCGTCTTATTATACTTTGATTTCTCTAGGTGAGCACTGCACAGGCCAGGCCACTACCCCACAGGAAGCCTACTGTTTCTTCTGCGTGCAATGAGACTACCCTCAGTGTTTACCCTCTCGCTCCCTTGCCTGCTCATTTCGTCTTATTATACTTTGATTTCTCTTATGTTTTCATTACTTATGTCGACAACTTACTAGGCCCTATATTTAGTTTTTTTGGGACATGTCATCCGCCATGTAGATGCCTACAAACTGACTCACAAATACATGTTTCGACTGTGAAATCACTGCAAGTCTTCCTCCCATTACGGCCACCTCTCTGTCAGTCCATTACACTTGACAAGAGCCACACACACTTTCACCTCCTGACTTCCGGGCTCCTCCGCCCTCCCCATCAACCATTCACTCTTGTAATGGGTTCGCTGACCATCAGTGCTGCTACACCGTCGGTTGAAACCAGTGACTCAGTAACCTGGGTTTTTTAAGGTAGTATCTATGTGCAGTATAAACAAAGAAGCGTCATTTCATTTGTGCGTATGGTGCAAAAAAGTACCCAGCATCCCATGTTACAGTTTCTGTAGCTGTTTGACAACAAGTAATATCATTTTATTCCCAAGAAATATGCCAATTGAATTAAATTAATATTCCATTGAAAAACAGTGTTTATTTTACACCAGAGATGAGAACATGGACTTTCAATGCTCTGTAAATCCTCACCCCCCCCCCCCCCACCAGGGGGTTTCCTTACACTTTTAACATCTTGGGAGACAAAGGAAAGAAGCCAAATAAGTATATTTTTTTCTTAAGACGTTTGCCTACTAAAATAAATTTATATTTGATTTTAAAACGTGTCATATTCACACTAGAGAAAATTAAACATAGACTTCATGTGAAATAATTGCATATTTTGATGCGTATAGTGACAAGTGACTACTTCCTGGGGGCTTATTTTAAGTTATTCATTTAGTTTCCTGACGACAAAAATATTCGTGATTACTCGAATTTTCATTTGCTAACGAAAGGAGCTATTCTAAGCGCATTCAAGTGTTCGTTTGACATTACCATGTTCGGTAAGAAATTCGAAACGATAACGAAGCTCTTCGGGCTTTCGTTACCGAGTTTTATCTTAGAAACTTGACGGGTGTGTGTAACAGGTTTTTTTTTAACTGTTAAAGAAGAGAATCGTGAAGTAGTGATAACGCCTCCCAATGCTATTGAGGCAATGGCATAGGCTATTTGTAGGGGAGCCATTTGGAGTGCTATGCTTGGCACGAAGTTTTTTAACCAATTACACAGCCCTAAGAAGAAGCGAAGCTGCTTCTTTTTAGTTGATCGTTCTGCCTCCTGTGTGGCGCGAATCGACTTTGATTGTGGAAAATTACCTTCCGATGTCACTATGTGGCCAAGATAATTTATGGAAGTTTTCCCAGAATGGCTCTTGGTGAGTTTGCATGTGAGAAACTGCATCTCGAGTCGCTCAAAGACTCGCTGGAGGTGAGAACAGTGTTACTCCTACGTCCTTGGAGTTCACGATAATGTCGTTCAAGTACTCAAAGAAAAGCTGACCTATATAGCCTATCAGAACTTCCACAGACATAAGTAGTTGGACGGTGGCGGGGGTGTTCTTCAAACCGAAAGGTATGACCTTGAATTGAAGCATTTCCCCTTCAGGAGTGGTAAAAGCAATATACCTCCGGCTATCGGGGTGGACCGCAATCAGCCAATATCTGGACTGTAAATCCAGTGTACTGAAGATGGAGGCCTCTCCAACCTCTCGGAGAGTATTGATGAGGTCGATTCAGAAGCATAAACCGCCTTCTTTCTTAGGGACTAGTGCAATGCGATAGTTGTACAGGGAATTCGAGGGCTCAACGATCCCGTTCCTTCATCTCCTCTACCTGTTGGAGGATTTCGTGTCTCTTTCTGGCAGACACTTTTAAATGGGCGGTTATTGATTGACACATCTGTCGCTGGCCAAATCCCATGTGTATACTATGCATCTGGGGTAGTGAACCTGAATGGGTGAAAACACTGGCGTGTTCATCTAGAATTTTCCAGAGCTAGGAAAATCTAGCAGGGACTAATTCTGTGGTCCATCACACACTGTTGGCTGTTGAACCAGGGCTGGACCAGGATGACGTCGTCCGCAATATATGGTGATACTGCGAAGTCTGCATTGTGTGAGAGGTGATTGATTTCCACAGAGAGAGTTGTCTTCCCATCAACCTTTAGGGTATGACTGGGCTGAGCCTTCGATACGAGGTGAATTTGAGGGAGTAAACTAGTCTTCTGCTTCTCTGTTAACAAGTCACTTCAAATGAAGTCCTCTATACCAGCAGAGTCGAGTGAAGCAAGGGGTGGTTGAGCGTTTATCTCCATTTGACTGTGTGGAGCTTCAGGTGGTATATTTTTCTTGTAGGCATGGTTCAGTTTCGAGATGTGGACAGACCCTTGTTCACCTGGGGTGGCTGCCCTGTGCGCTCCTGGCCGTGGAATTTCCCACCTGGACAAATCCCTTGATCTGTGTATGGCGGGGCAACACATCTGGCGCCCGCGTGTTGCTTCTCCTTTCCCCTTCTTGGCCGTGCCTGCACGGGCAATCTTTGTTAAAGTGCCGGTACGGGCAGAACCAGTGCTGAGGGGGTGTGGGGGCAAAGGGGAGTGGGCGGTGACTCGGCCAAACGTGGTCAAAAGGTGGTAGGACTGGGCAAGTGGATGGTGGTCCAGTGGCCAGACTGAAAATTAGAAAATTGAGGAGTGATTTTGTCTGGGTGAGGTGATTGTAATGAGGTATATTACCCGGTCGCCAGGCCATTGAAATTGTAGAGCAGACTCTTTTTCACTCTGGGTCGTGTGGCCGACGACCAAAGACAACTATCCTTCTGTTGTGCATCATCACTCCTCGTGCTGAATGTTTATTAAACTGTTACGCGTGCTACGTGGTGAATTATCCAGGCTATCCATAAACCTATGTTACTTTAATTTGCCCTGTAAACACTTGCAAACATGTTCAACTGAAAGTCAATACACATGCGGTTTGGCAAGAAATTATAGGGGCCCGTCCCTGAAATGCCTTGCCGCCAAATAAAAACACTCTGTTCAACGTAGTGCTGTATATTTAGGCGCTTGATTGAAATGCCCCTTGGCAAAACTTTACAATAATATGCCAGACATTAACCGGTCTGCAGCGGTGATACTGAGAAATGGCGCGAAGGTCTGTTGGCGACTTATAGTGCATAATAATGCTTTCACAGGCGATGAAGGCACTGGGGAAGGTGAGAGGTGGTGTCCCGGGCGACGTGCGAAAAATGGTTTTAAGTTGAATTAAAGTCTATTGCTGTGAAAACGACCGGTGCTAAACGTGAATGCTGCCCAGGTGCGGGTCCGAACAGTACGCGACCTGTCTCTCTGAGTTCTCAGCGTCTACTGTCATTCCAACATAGTGCGCTCGCCGGGGCTGCCACCACAGTGCACCACATGGAACTATTTTCGTCACATCGCACTCTGCATGACTATGCTTACTCTTGCTACACTTGCAGTAACATGCATAGAATATTCCCTTGCATAATAAACAATACATAAACACTGCACAACAAACGAAATTATATTAGGATGATGACACGTGAATATGATACACTATACAACATTGCAATAGCACTGATTAAGAACTTTAGGGCTTTGGAATTAATATTGTGGGTGTACCCCCGCCCCCACTTGTACATGACTGCACGTCACCATACTTGCCTTTTTACGTAATGTTTTAGGAAAATAATGTATGTGGATACTACTTCCTTGTGTCCTTGCGTGGCTGCGCACGTGGCCGCACGGCCACTGTTCTGCTATGTGTTGTGTTACACCTGTAACATACACACTGCACTGCAATGCACTTGCTCCGTGTCGGTCGCCGACGAACTACCGTGCATGGTAAAGTGCGGCTCTCTGCTGCAGATACGGTGGACGGCAGGTAAACAGTCTAAGGGCTGGGATGTCGGCTCAAGTCAGTGCACTGTGAATGACTGCAGAACGAGTTTGCGATCCCTAGTATAGGTTCTTCGCCCCTTACGAAGGCCTCTACCACAGGTTGAGCGGTGCCTTCGAGCTTGATTAAGAGCGAAAATAAAGGAGTTGGCAGTTTGAGAGGTGAGGCCCCTCAGTAGGGCGGGTGGTAAGAACTCGGCCCCGCTCGGTGGAAGTGCAAAGTGCAACAGTAGACATTGGGTTGCAAGGCAAGTTAGTTTCAGGAGTACAAGCTGCCCTTCTTAATGTCCTTTGTCTATCTCCCTTCTGGGGGTAAGGCATAGGAAAATAAAGGATGTAACTTTTCCTTGTGAAAGCAGAGCAAGTACCGCAGTACCCTAAAGTATACTTCTGAGTAATTCACGGTTTCCCAGGCAGGAACGGTACCTTTTGCTCCTTTCACCAAGCCCCTTTAGGAACGGTGGACAGAGCAGTAGATGGTGTTTGAGCTGTTCGACAGGAGTACCCAGGTGTTGTACCCACAGGGGGTCGATCAATCAAGGCTAATTCCAACTCCCTTCCGGCCCCATAAAAAGCGGTGGCGCAGTATAGAAAAGCTTACTTTCCTCGGTTCGCCTGGTGGAGGAGTTGTTTTGAATTCTACCAGTTGGCAGAGCTCGGGTAGCCACTTAATGTGTGGGTAATTGGCTTAGTGCTGTGTGGTCTGCTGGTTTCACTTCAGTGGGCTGAAACTACATAGGGAAACAACAGTGACACACAAGAAAATCATGTGTTATATTGAGTAAGAAATATCACACGGTGGCCTGTACTACTTCTTAGTATAACTTGCTTAGACACAGTTCTTAACCTGCGCAATTCCAGGTGAAGGTAACCTGGTTTTAATCTGATAGAGAATTAGGCATTGGACACTGCTGGAATTAAGTAATTTACAACTTCCTCCTAACTAACTCTCTGTTGTTCAGAAGGAACAGCAAAATGGGGACAGCTCCAGAGGGGTAGTGTCAACAATGCCAATACCGTTCGGAGGGCAGGGGTGGTACTGAAGACACAGTCGTAACCGTTACCAGTTCTGGGGTCTATACCAGGGGTTCTTAAGTAAGGAGCTGACGTCTTCGGGAGCCACTGAATGGTCAAGTCTTCCAGAAGCTGTTGGAGTCTACAATGCGTGCAGAAGGCTTCTGGTCGGGATGTCTTCACTCGTAGTCAGATTCTGGCCCAAGAAGAGCGGTGGAATCTGTGGGCATACCAGCAAGCATGAACTGACAATTGCTTCATCTGGCTCTGTTCGAGAGCGATGGAAGAGCAGAGACTCTCTTTGGCTGGTTGCACCAACCCTGTATATACTGACGCAAGTCGAAGATTCACCAACTTGCAGGCGGCCTGAGCTCATTTCCGGGGGTTGTCTTGGCAGAGTGCCTTATCAGTCTGGGTGCAGCCCCAGGTAGCTTTGTATGTAGTGGGTGCATTCCTTTCATGCAACTTTTTCCCAGCTCTTTTGGTGTAAGGCATGGAGGTACTAAACCTTGCCTCAGCAGAGGGGAGCAGGCAACGAATAGGTCCCTGGGTAAAGTGTTCTGCAGCAGTGGCAGCTGAGCCGTCGCAAACCTAACTGTTACTCCAGCCAGCAACACAAACGGTGCGGTTGTTGGAGAACGGGTTTTCTCGGAGTCATTCCAACAACGACGGGTGTACGTCCTAAAGCGGACAGGCCCAACCCAGAACTTTACCAAACCTCCAGCAACTCACATGATGCGGAGGATGGAGTGCAAGCTAGTCTGGTGGTATATCTTCCCTAGGAGAGTATGGCTATTTGTTGGAGCTCTACCGTTTGATACACTTGGGTGCACCGAACAGGTGGCAGTCGAATGTGTCTGTACTCTGACATGAGTCTCTGCGGGGGGCCCCACAGTCCTTCAGTAGGCAGTAAAATAGTGAGATTAAATCCCGGACTCCTGCTCCCCTGATGGGGTGTGGTGTCTACTAGAAATCTACTCGCGTAAGGAAATGAAAAATCAGGGTAGGCAAGGAGTGTGTTTATTTAGAGAGGAATATAATACGGTGGCCCATACTACCTCCTAGCTGACCGGAAGTATAGACTACGCAGCTATCCAGTTGAAGGGGACATGGTTCTAAACTAAAAGGTGGCAGTTTCGACTAAGGGAACTAAGTAACTTTTCCTGTCTACACTGTATCTGTGCCCTGAGGGGACTTACGTGGCCCACTTCTTGAAGGGTCGTGGGGTAGCCGTTGCCAGGGGCAATCGACTGGGACGGGTTGACGTCTCCACGAAGGTCTGCTGCGGAAAATGATGAAGAGCAGTCGGAGAGCTCCAGCGGACGAGGCGATGGAACGAGCTGCCGGAGCTAATGAGGCTCTAAGAAGAGCCAACAACTAACTGGCGTTTCCCAGCCGGTGCACAGGTACATATACTACCGGCCGAGCCCTGGCCAGGAATTCGAGGGGAGAGGAGACAGGCACTTGTCTGTAGGCGGAGCTAAGGATTGCCTGTTGGGCCTCCATTGCTGGCTGTCAGCGGGTGGCGCTATCCCTCGGTGAGCCCTTCAACTACCTGCTCGCTCGAGGGTGGCAGCAGTAACTCACCCGCTAGCTCACTCAAACCTGAAGTCTTCTTCAGGGTGGGGGGTCTTGGCATTGCTTACTGACTGTGATGAAAAACATAATTATGTCACGTATGTAATATTCCCCGCAATGAGGGAATATCCCGTAACAGCTCTGGCAGTAATTCTACAATTCTGACCCCGTTACGGTGCACTTAGGTAAATGTGCATAGATGAAGCGAAGTAATTTTCTTCTGGGCCAGTAAGCATCATGCGTCAATACTAATCCTGTGTGGGTCTGAGGTGCAGGAACTTATAGCCTCGGCCGCAGGAGTCAGGAAATGTAGAGTGCTAATGCAGCGCTATCATCCCTTACCATGGCTGCAAGTAATATGGCTGCTGCCGCACTCTCTCGGCTTGCAATGGAACTTCGTGGCCTTGATTGGAGGGAGTGGTGGCTCACTCAGGAAGTAGAATCTGACATGTCGTTTGTTGGAGAATCTTAACGAACAGTACAAGCTGGCGTTGGCACGTGTGTGATCGCACCCAACATTGCGCCGGTGTATCATGTAAGCACGTGTTTAGCCTCTTCAATAGCCTACCGTTTGGAGTAACTTGCCCAAAGGGTTGAAAATTGCGTCAAAGATGGGGCGTAGTCGAGTGTAGAGTGCGCATCAAAAAAGCAAAAATAAATTGTGCATCATTTTAATACCAATATTATTGAAGAACGTAATGTACATAGAACTAGTTGGTGCGATGTTTTACCGGTTTTAACCAAAATAATTTTGCACGAATTTTACACAACATTATTCAAATGCATTGTTTCAAATTCCCAAAAGAAAAAATAATTAATTGTACTTAGTGCTAACTGTTGGCATATTTTCAAACTACATGTGTTAGATATAAACGGTCTCTCATTAGCAAAAAATTTGATGTGAGATTTAGCTCATACGGAAAATTAGGACAGTTTCTGATATTCTAAATAGCTTTTCCAGTTATCCGTTGTGCCATATTTTGCAGTTCGAGATGAAGTTCATCTCGATCTCCAGTTATGCTCTGAACTCGAATTGTGCAACTGATTTCATAGCCGATATTAGATAAAGTTCGGAGATGATCTCTGATAGAGACATTAAACTTGAAGAGTGGTTAGATTGACTGGCACGTTTGTCGAATTTTCTGCTAGACCGAAAGCGGGGTTGTTGACTGGTTAGACAGCGTAAGGCGAGGGGTGTTGGTTACAGTTACTTACACTGTCGTCTTCAGTGGTGGTGTTGATGTGGGTTTCACCCAATAATGGCTAGCTCAGTCCACTCCGAAGCGGCGAATCCAGTTGTGGGCTTCACTGCTCCAGAAGTTCGAGTTTGCCCAGCCGTATCTTGCCTCAGTACGGTTTAACAACCCTCTAAACACAGGGTGGCATGATGGACGAGTACGAAAGCAAGATGACAAGTAAATTACTGGGACCGGAGCAGGCGTTACTGCTTGGTGCCTAAGTTGGGTGGTGCGGTCCCGCTCCACCTGCCTTTCCTGTGTAAGAGATAGTAATGCCATCCATGGTTGGATAGCAACGTGAGCTGGGTATCGTTCCCTATGTCTTTTGCCACTCCTTACCTTGTAAGGCATACAGTAAAACGGTTTAACAGTTTACGTAATGTACTTAAGACAGGAACAGTTACTACAGTGTAACCCAATAGTGACTTGCTGGCACGAGTTTGATAAGAGTTCCCACTGATCCCCCACGTATGCGGGCTGATCAGGGACAAGGTGCCGTGTCGACCACTAAGCCTCTACTGGTTGTGTGTTCGCACAGGGTTGAGCGGCAAACCCAGACTAAAGTCACCTCAACACTGAATTAGTGCTCAAAGCGAGAAATAACCTGAGCTTGTAGCCCCTCCCTGTGTGAAGGTGTTTCTAGTGCTTGTGGCGTCGCTGTTTCTCCCCACCAGCACTAAATTAGTGCTCGGGTGGCTGGAAAGAAAAAGGTAGCCGTCTAATGTGTATGTCGACAATCTCCTGGTTCCTGTCGGCAGTGCACTTCGTATTCCGTCTCCAACTGTTAACAGAAGTAGTCGGCGTTTCTGCTTCATGCTTCTTCGGCGGCGCTCGGCTTTTCCTGGTGGTGGGGGACTTGAAGGCTCTCAGTAAACGTGGTGAATGGAGGGGAGGGGGACGCCTGCCGGGTTGCATAACCTTCAGCTGAAGAAAATTCGCTCATAAGTTTCTGTTGCCTGGTAGAGTAAACGGCAGAGAATTCGCGTGGGAAATTCTCTCTACATCTGTAGCCGTGGAAGCAGGAACATTTAGACATTAGTTATAATCGTGGTTGATTAGTAGTAGGTGCGGCACGTGCCAATTCGCCCCCCCCCCCTTTTCCGGTTGCGATGAATACATCGTGGTACAGTTGGCAGAGGAAGGCGTAGACCCCCTCTCTGGAAGGTCTAGAAGGTCAGGGTAAATGTAGGTAGACGTCGTAAGGCTGATAGCATGATAAAAAAAATCCATTCACGTACGAGGGACCTTAGGCTTGGGTGGCTTGACCGAAGTAGCGCTCTGGTCACTCGGCCGACGAAGCAAAACGTGCGAGACCTGAAGTGGTGGCGACCGGCTGGCGACCTTGATGCGCTCTCTCTCTCTCTCTCTCTCTTTTGGGCGGACATCCTTCTATATGCCTTATCATGGTAATGCGGCTTCGCTGATGCGGCGAAATGTGTTTTCCCCCTGTGTAGCAAAGATTACTGGGTTAGGGAGCCACGTGTGTCGATGTCCCGCTAGCCTACATATTTTCCGCGTGCCATTGATAAAACTAAGCATATTGCTGGTGGATACTACAAGGAATCATACATAAAAACCTGAAAGAAAATTTAATTAAAACAATAGCACGACGAAAAGAGTGTAATAAAAGAAGTAGTAATTAAAATATGTACAAGCCTTACTCGTAAAAGACGGGGAAATGCCACTACTATCCTGGAGCTTGCTGCAGTGAGTTAAGAAAGAAAAGGAAAATCTTTCCAGGGATTCCTTGGTCTGTAGCAACCTAAATAGTTACGTGTGACAGTGTGCTAGGTGGATGATCACAGGCTCTGAACACCTGGGTTGACAGGCTAAACGAACAACAAAGCGAGTACACTACAAGCATGAATATCGCTGCAAATTGTGCACACGTTTGTCATTAATACAATATACATGGACACTACAATACTGAAATGAAGTTAATATCTTGCACCTTATTTATGCGTAGCAAAGTTCATTGTGAGCTCTGTGGCTCAGAGTACTGGTTTGTTCTCAAGTGGTGCGGAGGATAGCAAACATATACACTGTAAAAACACATGAGGAATTTAAATTTTGAATATATAAGCACATTTAAAAGAATTTTTCTAGGTAAATTCTCTTCACATAGGAGTCTTTCAAAACATATATAGGCTGCTCACTTTACCATGAACAGCCTATAGCTATATATAATTGTGTGCCTACACATCAAATCAGATTTAAATGCTGGAAAATATAAAAACTTAACCTAGCTATCCCTTGAGGAAGTCTATCTTATCATGTAGGTCTAACAGCTAATTTATACAAGGTGTATCTTCATTGGAATATTCAAGGTAAGTTCCCAACAAATGTAAATGTTAATAGGTGCTGAAAATGCACTCCTACACGACGGCATTTTTCATGTAGGTGATCTTCACAAGTACACAGTAAAAACGTATGATACCACTTAGAGGTTTACCTACACATCAGGTCAGATTTAAGTGATGAAAAAAATAAAAATAGAAAAAGCTAAAAAATGTCATTGTAACGCCTAAGTGTCTCTCTTCAACTTAATCACTGGCACTGTGGCGAGTGTCTAAGTGATGCACTTATGGTAGCCATTACTGTCACTGTGGTGAGCATCTGCTTGTAATCCTTCCTACTGAAGTCGACTGTCGGCCACTGAAAACTAACAAACCTCGAGGTGTAAAATGTCTATATTGTACTGTGGTGAGAAGTTACTGTTTGATGTACAGCTGTATTTATGTTTGTTAGCACATAGTCCAGTGCTAATTTGCGGGATGCTTTTACCCCTTTGGTTCCTTACACTTCTCCCCGCCTCCCTTGTTGACTGTGGGGTGAGGCACTTTTACGGAATACTTTGAATTTAATTTAGCCTAATTATGATTGTTCTGCTTACGCCACTGTCTTTGACTTGCGGCTAAATTAAATGTGGTGTATGTGACAGGTCTAAGGAGTCCTTGGTCACACGCTCTAAGTAGTGGTTTACGGCTACTGCACTGTCTGTAATATCAGCGCACTTACTGGCGATCTTCGTTCCTACCTCTTGTGGGCCTTATCCTCGGACGAAAGGCAGCGTGCAGAGGGTACGGCCACATGTACTTTGCTGTGGGCTTCCATAGCGATTTCCTGGCATAAGGGTGGTCTTGGCGGTACACAGGGGCACCAGGTGTCGTGGAGCAGCCTGGAGCGTCGTGGTATCTACTTCTACAGCGAAAGATTGGGAGGGCACTCATACAAGGGACGTTGAGACAATGCGGGAAGTGACAAGTTCTCCAACCCGACTGCACGGGATCCTACCCGTAGGGTAGGATGTTTCTCCGACGGGCAGAGTGAGGGAGAAAGAACTCGACCTCGACTGCGAGCTGCACAGCTCATCGTAGGATCAGGCCGTGGGAGGGAGGATCACCCCGATGTCCACTGCGGGTGATGCGCCTGTTGAGGGGTAGTGAGCGGCATCGATGGTCTCGACGACAGCAGCTTCTTGCGTAGCAAGATGGCAAGGCGGAGAACTTCCAAGTTGGCAGCTTGACGTCTGGGTTTGCGAGTATTCTTGCGTCGCAAAATCTTGGGACTGATTACTTCTGTTGCAGCTCGACGCTCCGGCGGGCGGGTGTTCCTGCATAGCAGGTTGTAGGTACGGAGCACTCTCATTGGAGCTCGAAGTCCTGGGCGGCGGGAGTTCTTCGTTGGTGGGTGCAGTGGCCCACATCGTAGACGCTGGCATGTCCTTGGCCACTGCCCCTTGCGATTCTTCCTCTTCCGCCTTATCTGCGCTCGCGCTGAGCCCAGTGTCCAGTGGTCTAGTGGCATTTGTGGTAGTTCCTCGGCATCAGAAACCGGCTTAGGGAATTCTCGGACGTCCTGGATTCCTGATTTGGGAGTTGTACCAGGTGGGGAGGAAGGTGCTCAGATTGCTTCCACCTCCTTCACCGTTGTCGGTTAGGATATTTTGGCTAATCCGACTTAACCTGCGGGATGTCTGGCTGTCTTTCCTGTCTCTGGGACTTTGCCACGACTCTTCGGTACAGCTAAGGGTGGTCCGGTCAGATCTGATTGTGACTTGATGGCCATAGCTGGTCGGCTTCGAGGGCAGGGATTTAACGACGGCTGTTCCTCAGCACTGTGGCATATCTATTCTCCCGGGTGGAGAATAGGTTGGCTCCCTATCGGGTTTCAAGGTCCATGCCTCTGGCCTCTTCGCCGGCCTTTGCTCGAGTTCAGGAGCTGCCTTTGACGGTGTAGGACCTCGTTTGAAGGTCAGGGGCCTCTTCAGACTGAGGCTGCTCATGAAGCTGGCTCTTTGGACCTGGCTCCTGGTCTTCGTCGGGAGATTTAGGGCCTGCTGATCCATGTACACCTGTAACTGCTAGAGGTGGATCGGGTTGCAGGGAGGGGTAGCCTTCAGCCGGCTACCTTCCCAGCTAGTCAGGATTCCTCCATTTCTTCCCAGTTGTATACAGTGGTGTTCATAGTCGAGGACTCATTGCTGCTGACGTAGCCACGGTTGCCCCAAAATCATGGATTCCCCCACATGGGGCATAACTAGAGTCAACATGGAAAGTCATGCCATGTACCAAGATTATTAGTTTTATGCCTCCTTCAGCCTGAAGAAAGCAATTCGGGTCTGTGAGCCTGACTGCCCTTGTAGTGGGGGTCATTTTTTGGGCTCGTTGGCGGGGTTTGAGGAGGTCGCTCTTATGAAAGTACCCGTGGCGGCCGAATCTAAGATCGCCACAACATTTCCGTTATTAAGGCGGACGTCTACATGGGGCACTTCAGAGGAACCATGCTCCCTTGTTACATTTTGGAGCGTGGCTGTGGCTTCCTCTTCCCCTTGTTTCGGTTGTGTTCGCTCTCTCTTTCTTCGTCGGACAGTCTCTGTTCCAGTGGTTACCAGAACAGAACCTGCATTTTGGTATGGAGGAGAGGCCTCGTGTACGGGTAGGTGCTTCCCTAGGTGCCTCGAACGATGGAGTTCGTGACTCCGGGATTTCCACTGTTCCAGGGTTGTCGAGTGCAACCTGTGCTGCGCAGTTCTGTTCTGCCTCACGTGCCAAATCTGTCAATTGTCTTGGGTTTAGCTGCAAGCAACACATTCTGCAGCCCGGGTAATAACTTTTGACCAATCTATCTCAGACAGATGAATATTTCCGCTTCGTCGTTGGGTTCCTGGTTCTGACTGAAGAGTTTTAGGACTAATTTTTCCAACACCTCCTCGACAGTGAATTCTGCAGCAAGTATGTTACTGAACTGCTTCCAGTCCGTTAAGAACTCGCCATATCTTTCCCACCAGGTGAGTGCGAGACCCTTCAAATGTAGTTGGGCCCTGTCGACCCATTGTTTCGGTGGCAAGTCCGTTTCTCTGAACTCTTTTTTGGATTCTTGCGCAAATGCTACCAGGTCCTCATGGGGTCGGCCTGCGAAATCGCTAATATGAATGTTGTTGTCTCTAACGGTTGCAAGATGGCCAGACGCTGTTCCAGATTGTATATAGATATGGGATGTCTTGAATCTGCGGGAGCGAAAGACGTGCTTTCTTCGTCATCTCTCACACTGGTAGGCCATCCCGGGCATACAGACATGCTCGTCAAACAACTCTATACATAAGTGATAGGGTTCCCTGCATGCCGTACACCTGATACGATTTATGCCTCGGCCGGGACATGTGATTACATTGCAGAATCTTGCAGGTTATTAACAGCAAGTGGCACAGTGGTATTCTAATCCATCTGTATCACATGCTGATTCAGGCCAGCCTAGGCAGGCATAATTAAATATCTTAGCACAGAATGTGCATTCTATTCTCAGTGCACCACTGCCTGTGCAGTCAGCATGGCTACACTATACATCGGGTACGTCATGCTCATTGTCGTGGTTTTCGTCTGCAGGGGCATTGACTTCTAAGTCCAACATTATTATTGTTAAAGGCGCCGCGTGGTGTTTTGTGGACTCCCCGAAGTACCCTCGATTGCTCGGTTTCGAACCTTAGTTCTCAGGGTATAGTTTGTGATGTTTACTGAGCACAGCTACTTGTCTGACGCCCCACGTTGGGCGCCGGAAAATCTCTTGATGCATGCCTGGTTAGACTGACTGGCATATTTATCGAGGATTTTTCCGCTAGACAAAAGCAGGGTGGTTAACTCTGGCTAGACAGCGTAACGCGAGGGGTGTTGGTTACAGCTACTTACACTGTCATCTTGGGTGTTTTTGTTGATGCGGGTTTCACCCAAAAGTGGCGAGCTTGGTACACTCCAAAGCGGCGATTCCAGTTGTAGGCTTCGCTGCTCCAGAAGTTTGAGTTTGCCCAGCCGTATCTTGCCTCAGTACGGTTCAACACCCTGTTACCACAGGGTGGCATTATAGACGAGTACAAAAGCAAGGCGACAAGTAGATTACTAGGACCGGAACAGGCGTTACTGCTTGGTGCCTACGTTGGGTGGCGCTGTCCCATTCCACCTACCTTTCCTGGGTAGGAGATAGTAATGCTATCCACGGTTTGATAGCAACGAGAGCTAGGTATTGTTCCCTATGTCTTTTGCCACTCCTTACCTTGTAAGGCATACAGTGAAATGGTTTAACAGTTTACGTAATGTACTTAAGAAGAGTTACTACAGTGTAACCCAATAGTGACTTGCTGGCACCAGCTCGATAAATCCACTCGCTGATCCCCCCACATATGCAGGTTGATCAAGGACAAGGAGCCACGTCGACCACTAAGTCTCTACTGGTTGTGCGTTCGCACAGGGTTGAGCGGCAAACCCCAGGCTAATGTCACTTCAGCACTGAATTAGTGCTCAAAGCGAGAAATAACCTAAGCTTGTAGCCCCTCCCTGTGTGAAGGTGTTTCTAGAGCTTGTAGCCTCGCTGTTTCTCCCCAGCAGCACTAAGTTAGTGCTCAAGTATCTGGAAAGAAACAGGTAGCCGTCTAATATGGATGTCAACAATCTCCCGGTACCTGTCGGCAGTGTACTTTGTATTCCGTCTCTAACCGTTAACACAGACAAATACCCTGTAAGTGAATAGCGGAAGAGTAGTGAACAATGAGTGTTTATTGAATACTCAAATACATGACCCATGCTACCTACCAAACCGTGGAGTGCTGAAGGTATCTGAAGTTCCAGGTGTAGGCGACTTGGTTCTCGATTATAAGGGGAATAGCTGGTTCTATATGAATACAAAGTTATTTAAAGTTACACTTAGCTAAGTAAAAGGTGTGTAGAAGAGACAAAGTGAAGTTAAATAAGTATGTACATATTCGCTGGTCATCGAGACATGGTTAAGTAGCCGTTGGGGGCGTACTTGAAGCTTACAAGATCCCTGTAGGTCCTAGCCCTGAATTAGTGCTGTGGGATGTCACGAGAGAGGATGCAAAAGATTGACTGCCTGAGCCCGCCAGCGTCCGGACTTATATAGGTGAAGCTTGTATGCTGCCAGTGCGGGCTGCGGGGAGGGCGAGCATCCTGCCCTGGTTGGCGTGGAAGTCGAAAAACTCGGGTCAGCATTTCTGCTTCATGCCTCTTCGGCAGCGCTCGGCAATGCCCGGTGGCGGGCGGTTTGTTGGCTCTCAGCACGGGGTAGGGAGGCTGCGTGCCTGCCGGCTTGCGTAACCTTCAGATGAAGAGAATTCTTTCATAAGTTCCTGCTGCCTGGTAGAGTAGGCAGCCGAGAAGTCATGTAAAAAATTCTCTGTGAGTCTGTAGCAGTGGGATTAGGAATATTTAGCGACGATACGTAATCATGGTTGATTAGTAGTACGAGTGGCACACGTCACTTCAACGGTGCAACCGGTCATAAGCTGGTATGCACTGTATATATTAGAAGGCAATGAAACAGTACCTATTGTTGTCTATTAATGCTACAACTAATACATACATTTTTATCAATGTAAATTTTGCGTGATGAAGGCAGAAGGTTTCATTGATACTAATTATAAAGTTACTAACAACTGTAATTTATACAATAAAATGGTATGGATAAAAATATAAAATGCCATGTAATGTTTCAACAGGACTTTCATCATCATAAAATACATACTTCTAATCTAGCACTATTACAAGAAAAATACAAGTGCTCAACAACCATCTCTTAGGGCTAACATTGCAAATCTGTTAACAGAAGAAAACAAGGTACTGTATATTTGTTTATACAAAAACATTCCACAAAATACAATCACCACACTATAACAACATACAAAAAAAATTTGTTTAGCTACCAAGGTTTTGCAATCAGTCAAAAAAATGACTCCGTGATAGACGTACTTACAGAAACAACTGAAGGCACTTTCATCTTTACTTAGATGGTTTCACATTTTTTCACGAGTCAGAACAGTAACTTTGTTCTGCATATTCCATGACATACACAAACACAAATGACATATATTTACCTAAGCAATATTTTAATACAGGAAGGCATGGATCTACGATATGTGGATACTGAAAATAATGACAATGTAAGTGAAGAAAAACAAGATGAAGAATGGGTTTTTAAATATACTGCATATCACACACATTACATCTCAAAAAGCAATTAATTTACTTTTAAAAATAATAATTTAAAAAAAGTGAATAATTTACAATAAAAAATTATCTTAGAGAGCAGATCTGCTTTACATCAATGAGAAGTTGCACTGAACAGCAGGTACAAAAAAAAAAACATTTTTTTTTTTAACTTCACAAAGCCCTATTACTTAAATGTAAATGCACTAGCCAGTCTTTTGTGAATATAATTTATTGTGTTTGATAACTTGACCATTAATTATTTACAAACATTATTAAATATCATATTATTTTACTTGCACCACGAACTACATCACTGTAAGCCAAGCCAAACTGCATTAAAAAATATTCCTACATTAAGGGAAAAATAACACTGATGTTTCTCAAATGGAAGATACTTTCTTTTTTAATACTGAACTCTGAGTATTGTTCATTCCCACTAACTACACACATGTTTGCATGTATTTACAGTGTAATAGAAAGACACGTTTTCCATCCTGTCATTTAATTTACAACATTCCAAGTACTGATGCTCGATGCTTATTCGACAAAGATATAAACACGACTTTGCCTCATCTTTACGTATCATCACATTGCCCGGGGGGGGAGTGCGAGTGCGAACCCCAAAACGACTTGCTACGAGAGCGTAGTACACCCCTAGTTGTGGGGGCACCCACTGACATCAGTCAAGATCGTTTGCTCTTATGTCACACATTATCCCAACCCCTCATGTGTGATTATGACTTGTCAAACAGCAGAGTTAAGCGCCTAAGCTCGCGGAACCAAGGCAACCCAGCATTGCAGAGACACCTAGTTCGACCAAAAGCTGAGGGATTGTGCTAGTGTGTGAAGCTCCACCCAGAAGGAGGAGCTCGCTGCTGGCATCTCCGCACCCCTGATGAGCCAGCGGGTAGGTAGAATATATGGCCTTGCACCATTGAGGAACGCCAGTTGTTCTCCAGTTCTTCTTGAGTTCATCTCCAGCAGCTCACTCCACCACCTTGCATGCTGGGTCACTCTGCTGATACCAACATAATCGCGACCTACCAGAAGCTCAAGACCTGCACCAGCAACCGCCAAAGTTCTTAGACCCCCCTGAACAGCCACTACCCTTCTGGTAGCGGCCCCTCAAGTTCCTTCTTGATAATAGCATTGAGATAATTACGGACAGTTATTATAGCTACCTAATAGCATCTGCTCTTGTTCAGCTTAGACCCTGGTCCTCTTCACTTGGTTTATGTAGTTTACTTCCGTTAAGTTCCTATTTAGGAACCACCATGTTTATTCCCCACGGAATAGATACGTTTTCTGTCAAACCTCTGAGTGCTAATTCCGGGGTGACTGATTTTATCATCTGTAGATGTCAGCCCACCATGGTAAAGCAAGAAACCACGTCTTTGAACAAACCAATTATCAAACCTGAAGTAGGACTGCAGGCTCCCTTAACTGGGCGCACGTACATTATACACACAACCAGTGGATGGCCACCCGTAATGTGCACAACCACTAGCAACACAATCCACAAGGTTGTCAATCAACTAGTCCAGCCAATTCACTCCATCCACCATGCTAAAGTCTTGCCGGTTGAAGTAATCGGGTAAAACTTTGACCGGCTCGGCCTTGGCTATACACCTAGCTAGGGACAGTCGTCACCTGCTTCCCCCTGATGAGACAGACTGTTATTCCTACCTGTAAATGCTGCACAGCCATAGAAGTGGCATGAGGTGGCAAGATAGAAGGCAATTGCGGCCTCCACAGCCAACGGGAGTTGTAACACAACCACAACTGCACTTTACAGCATAAACCCCCTGGGAACGAGCTAAAGCCACTATCCAGTTGGAGAAACCTCACTTTCCAGCTCCTGATCAAAACCACCGGTCGACTGCACCCAATCGTCACCGATTCCTGTAAACAACAGCACATTCAATAAGGATTGCTAATCCCTCGTTCCAGTGCCGCAGAACCAGCAACCCTCAGAGAGCATCCTTCTGCACTGCCAGAGACAGCAGAGCAAGGAGCTACCCTGGGCCATATCCAGTGGAGGTAAAAAAGTGGCAGTTTGCCAACCAGTACGCCAGACAGCTAAGCCCAAGACTGACTTTGTGCTGTGCCGTCAAGCTACGCCCCTTATTTTGTATACTGGCCGGTGCCCGGTCAATAGTAGATAAGGTCAGCCAGTTAAATCACCTGTATCTCGTGAGACTCGTTAAAACCTTGCCCAACCATGACATCGTCAGTCACCCTACGTCATGCATCATTACTAAAATTTAAATGTGCATTGGTAACCTACACATTAAAATATTTCCTGAAGTAGAGTTTGTACAAAGATACAAAACATTGAAACAAGCAATTTACCCATGATGACGTCAGTACTACAACAAACATTCATTTCCTTTAACTTAACTAAAAATGAAGTTTAAACATTTTTCTGAACACATCTAAATAAGACAAAATGTGTGTTTGTTTTCAAATGTGAAGTTATAATGATGTGAATTTAATAACCAGAGGGGGTAGTGTTCATTGCGCTTGTTGTGGATGGCTTAGTGGCTAGAGCAATCGCCTCCACCAATGTAAGCTTGGTTCAACTCCCGACAGGATCACTTTCAGATTTTTGCACATGTGGTTTGTACCAGACAATGTTGCTGGTTAGTGGGTTCTCCGAGATATCCTATTCCCCTAACACTGCATTACAATGCTGCTCCATCTTAATCTCAAATAATTAGATTTAAAAAATGTTTTGTAAAATAAAATGTCATATTACTAGTATTTGCTTTTGAGATACTTAAAATTCACTTGGAAAAAAAAAAAAAGAAGTTTTACCACTATAATATTCATTGACGCACATTTTCATTCACGTAAACGTCAACTGTACATTGATCTATTGCTCCCACATTGTACATCTATACTTCGTTCACAGCATGACACGGTTCATAAATTTATTAGTAGGAAGGTCGAATGTCGATATATGAGCTGAATCGCTATGGCTGGTACTTGTTCAATGGCAAAATTATAACTACGTGTATTTTATTTATAAACAAACATCTCTAACCAAAAATGTTGGTGATGTGACAAAAGTAAATAGCACGTATTGACGCATGACACCGTGTGGCGAGAGGGAGGTACATTACAGCATCTAATGCTTTTGGTGGGTACTAGGATAGATGCACCCGGGGCGTGAAATTTAGGACTCTAGTCCTTACGTGGGATTGAAGCGCGTCAAGTATAAAAGAGGGGCTGGGTAGCTTTTCGGAAGGGCACCAAGTTTGGTACTGCAAGGTCTATCTTGCCTTTTGATGGGACCGCCCTGACAGGAATACCTGGGCAAAATGTAACCTGGATGAGGCTGGAGGACTTGCGGTGGTTCCGATGTGCGCGGGCTAGAACTTGGTGGGCAGGTGCTCATTAGTGTTGACGGTCGCTGGGGTCAGTTCTGCAATCCGGATTCCCCAAAAGCGTGGATTGGCTACCACGTGGGATTTGTCCTGACCACTTAGGTACGCAGCGAACACGGAGTGTGTTTCTCCGTTGAGCTTGATGGATGCTGTGAAGAGGTCCGGGAGTGACTCCAGCGTGGTGGGTCTCTCCAAGCAGCAGATCGCTTAAGCTCTCTCTCGCTGAGGGAGATGCGCGAGTGAGTGCGGCGAGGAAAGTCGTAAGTTCCTGATGTTGCTCCGAGATAGCGTTTCCACTCTCAGATACCACTCCAACTGAAATGGGCACGAGGACAGAACCACCACCATTAAAAACCGCGGAAGTGGAGCAGGCGATGTGTGGTCCTCTACAGATGTACAACCACATACTGTGTATGTCAACCGAGTGCGGTATTCTTATCATAGTATCCAGCGCAAGTAGCATGGTGAATACTAAGTCAGGTCCCACTGGTGCACAGTCCCAATATGTGGGTGAGTGACTCCAGAGGCTGTCTCCTCAGACCCAGAGAAGTACTCCTTTCAGCGCAAGCAGCACAGTGGGAAAAGCAATCTCCAAGCTAACCCCAAGAGGTGGAGTACCTAGTGTCTGGGTTCTACAGTTACGTACACAGTGGTGCACAGAAAGGGTGGCCATCCAGAATGCTTGTGGGTACTCTACTAGTGTGTGGCGGTTCAAGCAAATCTCCTGGTCACCTGCTATCTCTCTGACAGGTCTGATGTCTACAGGGCGAGGTACTAAGGCTACAGGAAAGATACCGTTGGGTTGATTAACACTTATTTATTCTGCTTAGTGAAATTAACAAGGCAGTGTTGCAATACCTCCGAACATCAATGGGAGCATAACGGAAGCTGCTACGCATTGACAGGCGAATGCAACTTGTTCCTAGGCCAACAGGTAGGTAGACAAAGTGCTATTAAAATAAATTTAACTTGGCTGCCCTACAATGTTTTCCCTGAAGGGGCCGGAAGTATCTGTGTGTTTAACGACGTAGATGACAGCAGCAGTCTTTGGCACCAGGGTGCGGTGAAGACAAGCGAGGCACTGGTAGGAATCTTCTGCACCAGCAGTGTGGTGAAGACAAGGTAGGTAGGAGATGAACTTCGGCACCAAGGTGCGGTGAAGACCAGGGGAGCTGATGGTTCCTTCGGCATGAACGTGCAGTGAAGCAACATAACAGACTGGCATATATAAGAGACGTGCCCCAGTATTTATATTCTTCTTGGGGGCTTGGTAGGTTGTAGAGGGGATGACAGCTGTGAAGTGGCGCTTGATCCTCCAGGCGTGTGATGTCGCCGGCCGGCACTGGATGTAAGTTGCATGCAGCGATTGTACTAGTGGTGCCATCCAACGGTGGGCTTTAGTACTTGGAAGATGTCGATGCATAGTCTCAGTGGCTCGGCCGGTGAACAGTACAAGTCTGGCGTGCAGCATCCGTCCTTTGCCTTCGATAGACAGTACAATCTTGGCATCTTGTAGAGTGCAGGATCCAAGCAGACTCTGTGGAATCATGTGTCTAAGTGATGAGCACTGATGAGTAGAAGTCTATTTTAATAATGATGAAACACATCATATATCAGTATATATAAAGCAGATGAATGTAATTTACACACTGAACATGCGCACAGTATTTATAAACACTGCCGTCTTTATTTTTCTGTGTTTTGTGGTTAGGTTCTTGACAAATACGGCATTTGCAACTATTGGACGAGGTTGGTTACTGTAGCTGGCTGCTTATGTTGCAAAACTGGTTAACAATGCAAAAAATAGTTACAGTTTTAAATGGTGCCACTGAGTTTGATAAAGTGAAGTTTGGGATAATTTTTAAGTTAGTCAGACACAATATATAAAAGAAATTACAAACAAAATTATTATTATCGGCACTATCTGTGAGATCGACTGCAAAGAATCGGTATCGGTAATATCTACAAAATGGGGTTTGGATCCACCTCTAGTTTTAGGCATGTCTCAGAAACATTTCAAAATATCACTTAGAAAGAAAATACACCATCTTTGCCCGGGCTACATTTACAAAAAACTTTCGTGGTAAACATTTTTACACCCTGAAAATTGAGAGTAAATTCAGATTTATATTCTCAACAAAAAAACTAACTCTCCTGTAGCATACTGCCTCTCTTCAAAAGGCACAAAGTGTTTTTCGTTTGAACCCATATTCATGGCTAAATATTACTAGACAATTGTAAAATTCCAGTACTGAGCCAGCTCATCTATTGCACAAGTGAGCACGTGTACTCTGGTTATCAGGGCAGTAGCAGGATGACAGCCATGTGGAGATTCCCCCCTCGCAACACACATTTACAAATGAAATATTTAACGAGTCCCTTAGTACACTTTACAGTTCATAAATGAGCACGTGGACTTACTTTATGGCAGAGATGAGTATGCCAGCACGAGGGAGAAAAGAATTAAATGTTCCGGATGAAATACACTTATTATTGCAGGTACTGATCAGAGAAAGATAATGATGTTCCCCTGCGACGTGAACATGGTGGCAACTGTGCTGATGGCCGCGACAGTGATGATGCGGATGCAGTTACTTACTGAGATCTCGCACCAATCCTGTGAGGGGAAATCAAATTTATACATATGTTCTTAATTATAAGTCATGGCAACTATTGGCATACTATATCCACACGCTTTTATGTTTGTTTTGAGATCAAAGTACCTTATTTTTGGTTCAACTGAATTTTTATTTATATTTTCTCTATAAATTATATTTCATTTATAATTAACATGAATAAAAACAGTAAGTAAATCAGTTTGTTGGTAATGCCTAGTAAGAAATAGCTCTCAAACAGAATAGTGTGTGCACTAATGCAGCGTGTTGTCCTTTGATGTAATTGTATGGACTTGGTTAAACATTGTTTGCACGAGGCAGAGAAATATTCTGGAAATAGAACTTACGCAGGGTTTCGGGAAAGTCGGAAGTAATTGTGAGTAGACTACAGGTAGCAGCCTTAACAGCCTGTTTATCCCGCCTAGCCCATGGCCTTTCTAATGTCATCATTTCAGTGACTTTCCATATAGCACCACCATATTTACCTGAATATAGGACGACGACAAGATTAGAACTCCTCAAAAATAATACTACAAACAATGGGCTAAAATAAAAGGTCTTCAAAAAAAGAAGTCAAAAATAAGACAAAATCAATGTTTATAGAGAGCAACAACTTCATCACAGATTATTTTAACAGCTATTTTATGTACATGGGGGGGGGGGGGGGGGGGGGAAATTATATATATGTATGTATATTCTTCATGTTCTCACAGAGACAAACTTGCCACATTAAATATCAAATGTGCTCAAGAAAGGAACAAATTATATTTTGCTATATTATTGGAGAAAGAAGCTGACAGTATCATGTTTTGTAGAGTTTTCACTACAGTGGCAAATATTTTTAAACTTTCACCAATGTTCCACATTTATAGCAGTTGAGGGTTTACATATATAATTTTTTTCTAGAAGACCCCAAATTAAAACAGTAGTTAAGAGAAAATACTGAAATGAAAACACAACTTTTAAGGTTTCAAAATACTGCTGTTTATCACTTGAAAACAGGGATGGGTCGGTTCCACATTTTGCTCGTTCATGATTTTGTTCCAGTTCTTAAAAATTGGTTCTTTTTTTTTTTCCTTATCAAAAGTGTCAAAAACTCTGGAACACTGGCTTACCTGTGATATGTGCACACATTTTGGTAGTGATGAAATTGTACAGCTCATTTTCAATGAATAAATATTTCTAAGTAATTTTTTTACGTTTAATTTCGATATGGACTCGCCTCAAAAGATCAGTTATTCACACAATGAAAACTCTGCACAGAGTTAATTTTCATTGCCACAGTTCGGAAACCGTTATTTGCTTTTTTTTACATTTGAAAATAAAAGTAAAATCTCAAGAGCAATAAAAAATTACACTTTGTGTACCAGTGGCACATGCAAATCAAATCTAAGTATAAGATTTTTAACCTTAAAGTGTTTAGTTTATGCCATATATATATACTACCCAATTTTAATAAGTGTAGTTTCTACTGATGGCATATCAAAATTTTACATGGACACTTCTTCCCCTTGACTGACATCTGAAGCAGTTCACTGCATTAGTAGCAGTGTCGCATGTGTCGACAACACGGAAAATATTGCGCACAGTGCACACACACACTAGAAATTAGCAACATCTATGGCAAGTTTCTCTTAGTTCATGGCTGATGAACTTGTTTTTTTACAACAGCGAAATTGTGTTTGTGTGATGTGTTCTATTTTTATGATGAATAAAATTTACATATAATTTCTTATTGCACATAGTAAGTATTTGGTGGGAGCAATGCTCATTGCTGTTACAAATAAAGTCAAGGAACCAAAAATGTAATTTCGGTTCCGGTTTTCAAAGCTAAGAACTGGTCGAACCAGCAACTGAATCAACCCACCCCTATTTTAAAAAACATAACTTTCATTTCCTTAGCCATAACACATGTATCTACAAACACTAAGAATTTTGTTCATTATATAATTAAAGGAATATTGATTGCACATGTACTTTCTCTCTTGAAATATCCTCAGACATTAAAAAAAATCACCAAAATGCTTGCTCAAAGTTGACACAAAAGTAAAGAAATTAAAAGAGACTTTCAAAAACTGAAAAAATTGTGGAAAACTTATTTACAGGAAAAAAATACACCTAAGTATTTGTCACAATAAAATCACACGAATAACATCAGATAGTCAACATACTCAACCCGACATCTTTCACAAACATTACAAGTGAATTCCGACATAACATGCAACAATTTAACTATAAAACACTATCATTCAACTCAAAAAAATTTACATCTTATTCAGCAGCAATGCTAAACTTAGTTTCCAAAACAATTTAGTTATCAATGGACACTATTGGTACAAAAACAATTACTTAAACCAATATCACATTAATCGATATGTATTCCTCAAAATTTTAAGTACACCATTCATTAAACACATTTCCATAAAGCATTGTTATTTAATTCACATTTCAATGTATAAAAATATAAAATAAACTATTTGTATAAATAATAAGAATTCAAAATAAAAACAAGTATTTTGTGCGAACACAAATACAAAAATATCACCAAATCGCCTTTTCCTTTACGGCCATTCATACCATGTTTGAATAGCACTGCTGTAAGTCAGCATCACTTCCATTTCTTATGGAAAATAAATTAAAATTAAATATTGAACAGAACAAGAAAAGCACTGCATAGCAATGAATTATCATAAAAAGAATCAAACATCGACAAATATCAGTGAAACCATCTCTTCTTTCCTTTCTTCTCTTTGCCTTGCTTTGTCAAAGACTGCTCTACTTCATCTATGTCTTTGTCTGCATCAATTTTCTCTTGCAGTTTTTTCTTGATGAGCTTCTCTTTCAGCTTCTTGTGTTTCTTCTTATCTTCCTTTGCCTTCAGACCAGCCACCTTCTCTTTCTCCTCCTCCTCCTTGCTGGGTACAAGAACCACATCTTCCCCAACTTTCTTTTTGGCTGTGGAACAATGTACAAAATACAAAACACTGAAATTACCAAAACTGAAATAATAAAAAAAATTAATGATCTGGAGCAACACACTAAACAGAATGGTAAAAGCACAAAGGATGTAGAAACATGTGAAAGACAAACCACAGAATTGTCAGTAAATACTGCATTTACCTAACAAGATAATGCTTTACTATAATTTTTACTTCTGAAAAATTTAGGGTCATCTTATTTTTGTATACTAAAATTGTGGGTTATGTCAATGGTTTTATTTGCAGGCAATGATCAATTTCTTTTTGACTAGATATAGGTTTTGTTACAGTATACGGCAATTAACCAAAATAAAAATAAAAAACATTTTTTAAAAATAATTAGTGAGAAAATCATGGAAATAGGAAAACAAAGTGAGAGTTAGTTATGTTTTAAGGCCCTTAACAAAATAATTAATTTCACCTGATATGGTATGTATATAGCCAAATTACTACATACGTTTATTACAAATAATTTTTACTCTGTACCCTTAGTTTTGAAGACCATACAATCTAGAGTTTGTGGTCAATATGATACTTAAGAAAATAAAAGGGTTCCCTGAAATTATTTTCTTATGGCACTAAGTCACTAGCAGATAATAAATACATATTTACCACCCATAAAGCATTAAATTAAAGAAATATAGCTATTTACCTGTGCACAAAGTTGTGATTTTTTGCAAAACATTCCGTTAGAGAACTACGTCAATATTTGCCCTAAACATTAGTTCTCCATACACTTAACGACCAAGGTGGTGTACACATTTATGCACACTGTCCCCGGTGGCAAACTGTTACCTTCTGTTGTGATCTGCAGTGCCACCACAGACAGTATAATGCATCAAATTGGCAAAGCAACCCCTCCTCGCCTGTCGGAATGCATCTGTTTTCTCCAAGGGTTAGTGTGGCTCATCAGAATGAGGCAGTTGACTTGAGGTTACATTGGGAGCCTGCTCAAGTGAGCTGCAGGTGTCAGAAGGATATTGACGAGAAAGGTATCTCACATGGCTGCCTGCACAATTTGTTACTTGTATGAACAGCCCCTGGCCCACCCTGATGGACTGACAGTGTAGATGTGTTACCCTTCTCTAACATCTCTGTTATCTTCCTTCCTTTAGATCCTGTACCCTGGTATTTAATGGTCCGCCAAGGGAGGAGGGAGTCTGTGTTCCCAACGTCATCTCTTCACATGGAAGGTTGCACAGCCACAACCATCACCCACTTTGTACAACCCAGGGGGCTGATTCTGGACAAACTTTGTTGATAAACTATATAGCATTACATTGTCATGTTATGCTCATCAACCTTTACATGACATCATGCTTTCTTTGGCCGAATTTCTCTATATTCATGGCATAAACCGTAAAGATGACAGTCACGTGAGTAAAATACACCAAATACTGTATATATTTGTTTAAATGAAAATTCTGGGGACTGTAAAATGTACTTCTATGCTAAATGAGATTTAATGCTAATTTGAATAAATCAAAATCTTCTAATAGTACAAAATAGTAATAATTAGACAATATCTTTTATTACGTGTTAATAAACATAATCCTACCAGTGTAACTCGATGCTTTCTCATTTAGCTTTGCGTATTCCCTTTGCTATTAAATTATTTTGAATCATTAAGAGTTTAGTTTTGGACCCATGAATTAAAGCCAATCCCGCATATTCGCGACAAAGGCAGAGCACATACACATTAAAAGGTGAACCTGAGGTTGGTCAACAGATCAATTTCAGCAGTGCCTAAAGCATCAACACACTTCCATCCTTAGAATCGAGTTGAACTGGTACCTTCCTACTCCACCTCACTAGACCCTAAGTGGAAACTCACCTAGGAGTATTGTCGGTCGCACAATCTTCCCATACTCTGGAACTCATGCTCGGCTAACGAACAGCTAAGCCAGTGGTACACAGTGGGGTATTAGATCACTTAAAAATTGCTTTACCTATTTCACCGGCTTTCCCTCATGAGGCCAATCAGAAGTAATCAATTGTTGTTGAATTGTTGAATTCTATTGGGACCTTATGCCTCACCCTCATAAGAATGGTAAAAAGCACAAACTTAAGCAGACCCTAAAGAAACTAGAATCAGAGATCAATAACTCTACTTTCCCAGAGTCTGACAAAGAGAATCCATTATTTACATCTCCAACACGCATAGAGCAATGTATTACATTTGAATATTTATTAATGTTTCATTGTAACATTCAGGTGGTGAGAATTGACCCAGAATTCCTCCCTGACTCAAACACTGCCATTCCTCCACGCCCATCCCAACTACTCATCAGCAGTACCAGCACCACTCTGTCGCAGCCAACGACTGCCGCTGTTGAGCAACCAGCCACATCCCAGCAGCCACTAGCAGTCGAGAAAGCACCAGCGCCACTCGGACAACAGGTAAAGTGATGGATGGTTACTGTGCCAATATAACTAGACTTCAACCCTACTCGTAAACCTACCCGACCCCTTTTATATAACGGCAAATTGCCCAAGCGGGAGTAACTTCTCCTTGAGGCATGATCCCAGCGCTACTGACGAATGTTGATGCATGCCAACATGCTGCGCGGTGTGAATGCGCACTCTACGAACGACTTCACCTCATCTACGAGCCACCTGCGCTCAGGGGTGAAATATATAAGTGGCAAATTGACTGAAAAGTATTGAGCTACGAAAGCCCACGAGGCTGGGTAGCCGAAAACTTCATTATAAATTATGTACGTAATTACAATCACCCTTTGCCCATCCACATTATGTATGCAAAAGGCACCCCAGCGAAATAAATAAAGAATTGTGAATTTCTACTAACCGTTGCTTGGTCCTGGAAGAAGTTCCTGCAACGCCGAGAGATGGCAGCACCCCCGTGGCCTCGTGACATATCGACCAGCCCGGCTCGAAGACAGCAGTTTTCATTTGTCGTCGCCTCCGCGCAGGGCGATAAGAAATGAGCGGCGCTCTTGCACCCCTGATAACACGTCCTGATGTGAAAGGCTACTCTACACCTGCTGCACCCCGAAGAACTGCTGATGAGAAAATTTAGTATAAATACAACCCCAGCTTCCATCTCCAGCAGATCCACCAGGCTTGCCGGCCGAAGAGGACTCGAGCCTTCCGCAGCCTACGAAGGCTTTCCAACCTTCAGTCTGCTAAAGACTCACCTCTCCTGTCTGACAAAGACTTTCCAGTATAGACCGACAAGGATTCTCGAGTCTGCTCATAAATTCTCTTTCCTCAGCTTGAAGCAAGGCTCTCTCAGTCTGCGAGGACTTCTTTCCTCTCCGCAACCTGCAACATGGCTCTTTCCACTGAAGACCTGCCTCCTTCAACAAGCTTGAGAGACCGCTCAACGTCAGGTAAACCTAATCTTGCCCCGGTATCCTGTACCCCAGTCAACTTCCCGTAACATTGCAGTAACGAGCCGGCACATCGTGGTTTACCTCCCTGAGTAAATTCCACTTATTACGCATGCTGTAAAGATTACACTGCTATAGTTTTCTAGCCGCTATAAATTGCATTGCTATAGTTTTCTAGCCGCTATAAATTACATTGGTATAGATTTTGTTAGAGGATTTGTTGAGATCTTTCCCGTTTGCCAGGCTTGCCTTCGCCTGAAGTAATTACATGTATGTAATACATGTCATTCAATAATTCCCGTATTTTCAGTGTGTTTTAGCCAGGTAACTTAATTATTTCATATTTTGTATTTTTTAATAGCTGGGACTCTCCAGGGTGATTCCTTATTAAACGTTACGTTTATTCTAATTGATTGTGTACTGTCCGATCGTAGTTAGCTCCCGTGTCCCCCTATAACATGTGTGTATTTTGTGGCCTAAATGTACAACAGGAGGGGAGGAATACAAAGTAGGGAGCGACATATAGTACATCGCACTAGCAAGGACCAACCAGAATGAAAACTCAGTAAGTTCAACCTCTGAAGAAACATCCTGCCCATCGTGCGATGACATCAATCTGCGGCCTATCTCTCCATTAATCCCACTCGAGGTCTCTTCCCCACTTAATCACCACCTGGGTGCTTCTTGTCCTGGGTATCCGACTACCAATTACGAGGACCAGGTCAGATTGTTACAGCAGGTAGCACAACCTACTCCTGTGGACACCCCAGCTAGGCAACCTAGCTGGGGTGTGCAGTATAGTAAAACTCAACTCGGGTAGACTGATTCGGTTACACACCTGGAAGGAACATAGCTCCCGAAGTTTTATACGGTCAAACTAGCATCTGGGAAGGTTGTACGGGTTTGACTCCCATCACAGTCAGATACAAAACCTCGTGCTTTACCCCCTTCTCCTGACTTCGTCCCCTCACTTCAACCCACCCAACCTACGAAGTTTTCTCCTGCCAGAATGTTCACCCCCACCTACAGAATCAACTAATTATCACACACACTTCAATACTCTGGGATTGCTGGCATCCCGTATATTGGCGACCCCTTGTAGTGAGAATAATTAAGCTCTCTGGACAGGATGTCACCACCATTAGACTCACTCTGGGGTTTGACTCCCCTTCAGCCTGGAATAAACCTACCCTTCAACAGCCCAATGCTATCGAGAACCCCTTCTTGCCATACCGGCACTATAAACATAGTAACATTAGCCACGTAGATCAAACCAGGCCCAAAGAGGGTAGTGAACTTAACAACAGCTGTAGCAGCGCACATCAATATTTGGCATTCAACGTGGGGCCGAAGCTCCAAGTACTTCAGCTTTGGGAGCTAAACCATGCCAGACACCACCCCTTTTTTGTTTCGTTCCCTCCTTGACGAGGAGCACCTCCGCGACTTCGGGGATTCACTCTAAACACCCAGTGGCGCCCAATTTGTTTTACAATGTCAGATTCCAAATAAAGTCAACCCGACCACTTACCAATGATATAGCCGCAGGGGCATGCAACACCCCTTATCACTGACTGCAGATAGTTGAAGGGTTAGTTGAGAAAGCGAGGGAACTAGAAGTGAAAGAGCGCCCCTCTGAGACATGGGAACAGCTGGCATGTGCCAGGGTTAACTGCCCGACCCTCTTCCCCAGGCAGCCTGTACGGCGCGGTGTGACCTTGCTACCCCCCACCATTCCCTTGCAGTGCTCCTGGCACTGCCCGAGAAGGCACTTTACCACAGACTGTCCGACACGGCAGCCGCAGGAGGCCTGCACTCCTCCTCCCCGCCCTCCAAGTGCACAGCTGCGGGCTGGAGAGACATGCAATTCCTTTCACAGGCAGCATGATAGTGAAGTGCACCAAGCTAACTCTACCTCATGATCCCTGAACTTGCGTTAGATGTGTGTATGGCCCATGGGAACAGAGATTCCCAACCCAAGACCTCCTACAGTAGACAGTAATAACAGAAGAGCACAAGTTACGCCCAGAACTTCTGGCGGAGATCAAACCCCGGACTCCCACAAGGTGGACAAAACATCCCCCTCCGCCACACAGCAATAGGCCACCCTTTCTGGATGAAGGGAGAGCGGACAGTCCCCCTCCCCTGTCTTACCGAACCTCTCCTAGGGTACATTTCTCAAGGAAATGTTACCCCACATTTTCAGGTTTTCCCCTCTGCTAGCCCCATCCTTTAAGACAAACCTCACTGGACACCACCTCGCATCCCGGCTGAGATTCCATGGTGCAATCCCGCGGATCATCTCGTCTGCAACGGCCCGTACACGAGTAGGAGTACCGCGAACTGAATTTCCCCTTCCACAAGCGCTCAGACTAGGTCGCGAACCCACCTTGTCTCTCTGCTTATCCTGCTGGCGGTAAAGAGCCAGCCAACACACGAGAACTCGACAGCAAGTGATGCACGAGCCTCATCGGGCCCCCCTCACTACAGGTGACGGACTGCCCTCCCCAGGAACCGAACTGGATGCAGCGGCGTATCCCCTCCTGCCAGGCTCAGTCCCGTCAACACCTCCCCCCAAGATGGCAGAGTTGACTCAGGATAGGGAACCTGGGATGTACGGCACGTTACCCTACCCATCCTACCCAATCCCGGACAAGTATGGCGAAAGAGGGCATAAGAAGGAAGAAAATCTAGCTCCACATGCGCTGACATCTGTGAAACCCCGGTCAACTTAGCGACTGCCTCCACCTGCTCACTGGGAAAGTCAGGGAGGGAGAGAGGGGGAGAGAGGGAGGGAGGGGAGAGAGAGCAAGGGAGGGGAGAGAGAGAGCAAGGGAGGGGAGAGAGAGAGCAAGGGAGGGGGAGAGAGAGAGCGAGGGGGGAGAGAGAGCGAGGGGGAGAGAGAGCGAGGGGGGGAGAGAGAGCGAGGGGGAGTGAGAGCGAGGGGGGGAGAGAGAGCGAGGGGGAGAGAGAGAAAAGAGTGAGCTACCACGACGACCGTGAGTTCATCAGTGACACCCGCGAAGACGGTTCCCACGAGTGTATGCGAAGTCCCTCCACCAGCTGGAGTGGCCAGTGTGAATCAGTACCGGTCGCCAGTCACCCACGCCACTGCCACAAAATTGCACCACACCGCCAACCTGAGAGAGCAAACAACAGATGAGCCTAGCAGCCCCACCACAATTGAAGCAGATGTTTGCAACACCAGGTATGCTGGCTCTAAGCTGTCTGCCACCGCCAGAGAGGCCCCGCTGCGTGCCTCGCGCACGAACCATGTGCCTGGCCTATACAAGGAGGCACCATGGCGGGCCGCTGCATCTTTCCGCTGGCTTGCTTCCACTGCTACAGCGGCTCGAAAGAGAGGGCGCCCCCTGAAACGACTGATCGTAAAGTGACCACGTCCGCCGCTATCTTCAGTTTCCAGTACTGAGTGAGTAACTGGCAGAGGCCAGATTTGAACTAGAACCCCTACCCAATATAACGCCCTTCGCTATACTTGACAGGGCAATGATCGCATCAGAGAAGCTCGTATCACAAAGAAAATGCGAGCCTGTGATAACTCATTTAGTAAGGATGTCTAGGTGATACATTTCACCTACAAAATCATAGCCTAATAGAGTAGGAAGTGCACTGAAAGTGTTTACACCAGCTTTCAAGAAGTCAATTTTTTGTAAAATTAATATTTTATAATCATATAATTTTTTTAAGATACAGAATTTACAAGAACCTGCATTGATAGGAACCGAGGCCCCACACAATAATAAGAGTGTCCCCAGTAAAGTAATCTGCCTCCTATCAACGGACACAGTAAAGTAACATAAAGATAAATTTTTTTACTTATTCAAAATTTAACATTTGATCACTAGTTTGCTTGCCAAGAAGTTTTGTTTGCCGCAGGCTAAAATAAAGTAGCGTAAAACCCCGTAAGCAAACTGGAAATTTAATGTTTGCATTTTCCTGCAAACCCCGTTAGTGCTCACGTAAAGTCAGCATTAAATAAAAACTTAATAAATATTGTTGATTGATACTGTGAAAAATTAGAACGACACGTTTAACGCAGTCACAGCATTCCGTGAGCACTGTCAGGAAATGTACACCAGAACTCGAAGCCCATCAGCGGGCCCGTAAACATAACCTTGTTGAAACCCTCTCCATTCCTCACAATGCGACTGGGTGACTTTCATTAGAGAAACCATGTAAATTGCATAAGAGCATGAGGCGAGAATTCACCGAGAGTACGCTGTAATCCGCCACCCAGAAATATGAAGCCTGCATAAAATCCCTAGAATTCTGTGTGTGAAATTATCTATTAACCAAAATGTGTTAATAAACCCATAACTTTGAAAGATGATTTTCAAGTGTAATTATTGTTCAGAGTTCAGAACCTAAAAACCTTGTGTAAATTACTGTTATGTCATTAACGTAAAGTATTTATTTTCACCCTTGTGAAAACCCCGCACGTAAAAGTAACACACACCCTGTAAAGATTTTGAGGCTACGAATTTAATGTACATAATCACAAGGGTTAGAGTTAGTTGACAAGTTTTCTTTGGTAGCATATTGTATGTATTTAGGTTAGATCTTGTGTTGAGAATCCCATAATACCGTCAGTACAGCCAATTTAACCTCTCTAATCAATGCGAGCGCGAAGTCCCATACGCTCCGATCCCACGAGAAATAAATCTCGCCCCTGCTCGTTCCCTCAACCTTCCTTCTAAAACTCTTCCTCCCTTGGTAAGAAAGTGAAAGAAGAAAACGTGATGGGAAGAATACTGCAGCGCTGAGAAGTAAAGGACTACATGTACCCGGCCCCCCACCGCTACCAAGGAAGAGAGAGAGAAAGCAAAGATGGGAAGGAAAGAGAAGACTGTTAAGCCTGTTGCAGATAGTAACCAGATGCAGCACGACCCAGAGCTCTGAACACAGAGCAAGCGCTCATCCAGAACCACAACCCACTCAAGGCAGCGAGCACCCAGAAGAGGCGCTTGCCTAGAAACACATCCGAAGTTCGACGATTGAGGCAACCACTTTCCAGACTTGCAGCCACGCAGTAAAAAAACACAGATGGGTCTTCGTCGCCCAAGAAGCGGTCGATTGACATATGCCAACATGCTGCGTGGTGCAAATGCGCACTCTACGGACGACTTCGCCCCATCTACGAGCCACCTGCGCTCAGGGGTGAAATATATAAGTGGCAAATTGACTGAAAAGTATCGAGCTACGAAAGCCCACGAGCCTGGGTAGCCAAATTTTTCATTGTAAATTACATACCTAGTTAAAAACCACCTTTTCCCGTCCAAATTATGAATGCAAAAGGCACCCCAGCGAAATTAAAAATAATTGCGATTTTCTGCTACTCATCGCTTGGTCCTGGAAGAAATTCCTGTAACGCCAAGAGATGGAAGCATCCCGTGACCTTGTGACGTCACGACCAGCCCGCCTTGAAGACAGGGGTTTTAATTTGTCTTTGCCTCCTGAAGTAATTATATGTACGTAATTAAAGTCATTTTATAATTCCCGTATTTTCAGTGTGTTTTAGCCAGGTACCTTAATTATTTGATATTTTTTATAGCCGGGACTCTCCAGGGTGATCACTTAATGAATGTTACGTTTATTCCAATTGACTGTGTACCGTACGTTCGTAATTATCTATCCCGTGTCCCACTATAACTTGTGTGCATTTTGTGGCCTGAATGTACAACAGACGGGGAGGTATACACAGTAGGGAGAGACGTAGAGTACGTCACGCACTAGCATGGGCCAACCGGAATGAAAACTCCGTAAGTTCAACCTTTGAGGAAACGTTCAGTCCTCCGTGCAATGACGTCAATCCGTGGCCTATCTCTCCATTAATCCCACTCTAGGTCTCTTCCCCACTTGATCACCACCTGGGTGCTTGGTTCGGGTATCTGACTATCAATTACAAGGACCAGGTCAGGGTAGAACAACCTACTCCCATGGATACCCCAGCTAGGCAACCTCCCACAACGACCAGTATAGTAACACTCAACTCGGGTAGACTGATCTGGGTTACACACCCGGAAGGAACAGTACTCCCAAAGTTTTGTACGGTCAAAGTTTTGTACAGTCAAACTAGCGTCTGGGAAGGTTGTACATCACAGTCAGATACAAAGCTTCATTCTTCACCCCCTTCTCCTGACTTCATCCCCTCACGTCAACCCACCTGACCTACCAAGTTTTCCCCCGCCAGAACGTTCACCCCCACCTCCACAATCAACTAATCATCACCCACATTTCAATACTCTGGGATCGCTGGCATCCCGTATATTGGAAACCCTTGTAGTGAGAAGAATTGAGCTCCCTGGATGGGACGTCACCTCTGTTTAACTCACTGTGGGGTTTGACTCCCCTTCAACCCTGAATAAATCTACCCTTCAACAGCCCAAGATTATCCAGAAACACCCCCCCCCCCCCCCAAAATTCATTCCATACAGGCACAATATAAATAGTAACATTCGCCATGGTAGGTCTAACGAGGCCCAAAGAGTGTAGTCAACGTAACAACAGCTGTAGCAGCACGTGTCAACGTTTATTTGAAGCCCACCACCTCTAACGTAAGATCTGTGTACCACAGGTCACTGGAGGTGAAACTCACACTACGGGTTGTAATCCCCAAGCTCTCGACCAGTCAGAACGCTCACACACAGCAGATGCAGAGTGGGACCCTTTCTCTAACCGGCAACTTTGGTTGAAGGGTGGGTTTTCTCAGAGTCATCTGAAAAAAAATGTGGGTGTGAACCCAAAGGTGGTCAGACCTCCAGAACTAATCAAATACTCCCTCCGGCAACACCACAGTGCGATGGACAGATTACAAACTGGCTTGGCTAACTAGCCTCCTTATGGGTTGTCTTTCTAATGGTTGTGGCTCTGCCTTTCCATACACCAAGGTGCACCGAACGTGTGGCCGTCGAGCATGTGTATTTGATCAATGTACGAGTCCCTGTGGGGGAGCTCGCAGTCCTACACTAGAGGCAGTAAAAATCAGACGGTGAAACCTGGTCTACTTCTACACTTCTGTTGACGTGGTGTTTATGTGGGATCATACAGTCATCTAATGAACGATAAATCACAATAAGAGAGAACTTGTGGTGTTTTATTCCTGAGAGGAATAGATACGGTGGCCCGTACTACCTCGTAACTACCTTGAGCTGACTGGAAGTGTAAACTACGCAAAATGCCAGGTGAAGGGGACCTGGTTCTAAACTGGAAGGCAGATTTGACTAGGTAGCTGACAACTTTCCTTATCTACCTATTTCCTTGTTCTCAAGGGACTTTGGAGGCCCCCTTTCTTAAGGGCAGTGGGGGTTGCCGTTATTAGGGGTAAGCGGCAGGGGGGGGGGGGGCTAACGACTTCTTTGAGGTCTGCAGGGTTGTCTGAAAGATGAAGAGCGGTCAGAGAGCTCCAGAACACCCGGTGGTGGAGCGAGTTGCCGAGGGTGGGTGGCTCTAAGAAGAGCAGACGAACAACTGGTGATTTTGGACCGCAAGCAGGTAAAAGTAGCTGCCAGCCTACCCTCACTCAGGCTGCATGGTGGGGGTAGTCAAGTTGCCTGCTTGTGGATAGAGCCAAGGGTTGTCTGCTGCAGCGTCTGCTGGTGGCTGGAGTGTGGCAGGTGGCACCATCCCTCGGCATGCCCTTGAATTCCTTGAATGCACAGGATTATTTTTGGCTGCTTGGCCGCTGGCTAATTCATTCTTCTCAGGGGGGTTGGCAAGACTCTAAGACTGCGGCAAACAGTACAGCACTATCGTGTCTGTGTTAGTCCCCATGACAAAGGATGTAAACTGTAGGCTCTCTGGTAGATACTATACTGGTTCAGACTCCGCCTGGTGCACCAAGGAGATATGCACAGATGAGACAAAGTCATGGTTGCATATAACTGAAGAGCATCACGTGTCAATACAATCTTTTATTGTTTATAAAACTGTTCTCACTGCATGAAACCTTAAACATAACAGCCAAATGCGAAAAAGAGATAACAGGTATTATTATAAAATCAATCACAAAGTAAAATTTTATGCTTTTCTACATTGTCAATGCTTAAACTACCTACCCTCAGTAATAATAATAATAATAATAATAATAATAATAATAATAATAATAATAAACCACCATATCTTAAAAAAAAAAAAAGATAGCAAAATTAAAATAAAAAGAAATATTACTGAATTGTTTCTTTTTGTTACCACAGCAAATAAATAAAACAAACTGGCGAGCTTTTTAATTTCTTTTTTTATTTTCATGTGAGAGTTTACGTACTTTTGTGGCAGACAAAAGATTTCCGAGACCTGCTATCATTTTCTACCACTGTTTTTTGTCATAAAGGCAAATGTAATGTATGTATGTACAAGGACCAAAATAGCAAATTGACACCTATAATCACACTGAACGCAATGACATCACTAATTGAAAAGAAACTGTATTGTAAGGCGCTCCATCACACTCATTAAAATATTGTAGGCCAACCAACTATTCAGTTACTATTCGATTGAACATTGCGATGTGAGGTGTTGGTAATCACCACCCAGGATCCTCAGAGACTTGTGCTGCTATCATGTGAAGCGTGAGGAAAAACTACCACGGCCAAGGAGCCAGAGGCAGCACGTCAAACACTCACATGCGAAGATGCCGAGCTGGTGGTGAATGCTGCGGTCTTCCTCGACCTCACGGCGACGGTCCATCTCCAGGCACTCTACTATCTCATTGCGTCGCTCCACCACCTCGACCAACCGCTGGATGAGCTCCTCTTCACGCGCCTTGTCGCTGTCCGTCTTGACGTGCTCTGGCCGCTCCAGTAGGCAGCGGATCTGGTACTCTAGGTCTGCATGCTCCTCTTCCAGGCGCTGCTGCCTGCGACTGAAACACAAAACAATCACAGTTGTTACACTATGCTCCCTATCTGCCCTTACCATACAGCCCAACTACGCAATACGCAGTTGCAATACTTCCTGAGGTGACTCCGTTATCTGATACAAGAAAACTTGTAGAATGTTGAAAAAGACTGATGCATGACTATTTTCTGCACATTTGCGATGCACACTGCTCATACAGGGGCAAGTCATTAGTCCATAACAGTGCAACGAGACATGTGGTCACAGGGTATTTTGGTGCATGTCAAGAGAAGCTACAGACACGTCTGAAATTGTACTGTTTGCCCAGAAACTCCAAGAAGCGGTCTCGCCATTGCCCAACCCGACGTAAATTTGTACTGTTGGCCGAGAAACCGCACCCCCCTCCCCAAAAGCCAAACTAGTGCTATAGCTTACTACTGGAGGGCAGCACCCAGTCTACTCCAGCAGTTCCAGCCTCCCCCCAATCTCTCGCCAAAGAGATAAGGTATGTCAATGCCTCCAGTAGAGGTGATAAAAAATGAAAAGCACCCCTTCAGAAGGAAGAATTCTCAACCACTGGGACTAAGGCTACTTCACCCTGCACCTTCCTAGCCGCCTACCAACTCCAGAAATTAGTATACAAGGATCAGCATAAACCTGACTCAAGACACTCACTGCACCTCCACCGCTTGCAAGCGCCGGAGACGTTCATAAGGGTGAGTGAACTACTAGACCTCCAGAGGTCCCACCACTGTAATGGTCGGTATCTCTCTGTGCATGTAGACATCGTCAACCAGAGGGTCAACACTTCTTCGGACGCCACCAGCCTCTCCAAACCCTGAGCGTCGGAGGATACAGTCAACCATAGGCTTCTGAAGACGTCACCCCTCGCCTGCCACCCCACCTTCTGGTAACCACCAGCAATTCCTTTTGGTAGCAGGTCACGTAGACATCCCTTCTGGACCTTTTCAGCCCACCCGATGTTGAGACTGCAAAACTACCCCCTATGATTCTTAGGTTCCTTAAAAACAATCCCACATAGACTTGGCGCTGTTAAATTATGATTAATCTTGCCTGTTTTTTATTGACTATATATCTAGCTCTTGCACAAGGTTGCCTTCACCTGGATTAATCGTACATAGCTTCCGTAAGTTTGATAGGAGTTAGTGTGGCATCTCCATGATTTTCCAATACGTATAATAAAATAGGTATTTGAAAAAGTTTTTCTTATGAGTCTTATTCGTTGGATTACATAGTTTAATTAAACTCTTTTTCTCTATCCTTCAGAAACGTAAAGTAACTTAATTACTTTGAGGAAAAGATGGAAGATGCAAAACTACTAAGGTACTTCCACATACGTTCAAGAGGCAAAACGAGTTCTGTCAACCTGGTAGATCTTCAGCTGTGCCCAAAACACTAGTTACTCACCGCCAGTGGAATCGGACAACTTAACAGTTCACTGCACCACCACTATTGTTTGAGTGACCAGAAGGGAGCTCGAATTGTATAGCCCACCCAACCCACTGTGGATACCGCACCTGAATGCTTCCGCAGTAAAGCTACGAGAAAATATTCTAAGCTCTGTCCACCGCTTGAAAGGGCAGGAATTTTTATCCACCGCTTGAAATGGCAAGACACGGAACACAGAGCGTGATATGTTGCAAAGTTGGAGTGTTTTGCAGTACACGCTAGGACCGTTATTCGCCGGTTTCTCTGAGAATTTGTTCTTTTCTGCAGTTCAATGCCATACTCACGTCAAGGAGGCAAACATAAGAAATTAAAGAGGGCACTGAATGCCATTGTGGAGGAGATTATTGTTATGAAGTCGTGTTTAGGTAATAATAATTTTTTGGGTGCTTTTCATTTTTTGTTAAGATTGATGTTCGCGGTTTTTTGTTTTTAAGTAAAAGTGTCTGTTTATTTTTTGTTTGGATAGACCCCTGTCGTTAGTGGTAATTTTTAGATTAGGTTTATCATAATTCAATTGAGAGACTTTTTTTTTTTAGTTTTGGCCAGTTTTTGATTTTGATTAATGTTTTTAATTTTTAACTTTATTTAAATTTTAATTTTGACGCATTTGGATTTTAGTTTTTATCATCTTAGGGCCCTTTCTGAACATAATTTGGTAGTTGTTTGGTTAACTTTTAGTCTTTTTCAAAATTTGATAAAGCTCACCCAAGTTATAGCCAGTACGGCTTGATTAGGCTCTAGAACACTCGGAGCTCTTGCTTTCACATGCTGCGATTGTGGGCTGGTGCAGAGTGGAGTTTTTTGTTTGGTAGGCCGGGCGCAGGAAGTGTTCATGTTCGCAGCGGGTGGCCAGGCGAGAACACTGCAAAGACGGCCGGCCGGCCGGCGATAACATGACTTGTGAATTCACTGAGGTCCTGGATGACTGAAGGACGGCCATGCGCCAAATCTAGGGCACCCGAGGGGTAGTGAGTAGGATGCTGAAGTACCATTCGGGTGAGGGGGCGGTGGTCGGTGAAGTTTCGCTAATGACTATCCAACAAAAGCAACACGGCAGCGTGGGGACACAGTAAAGGAAGCGGTCCGCGCAGTCACGTTCAGGGAGTCTTTGTCAAGAGTTCGCCAAGTGTAGATCTGTTTTTGAAGTCCACAAAGTTGATGCGGGAGGTCAGTAGGAGCCTCGGTGACTCTCTCAAGATATAAAAGATACGTGAAATGAGAACTTTTGAAAGCCCTGCTCAAGATCTACTTCTATGCACGTTTCTTCCGCCTTATGTAAAATCAACATTGCCATGGGCCTCATCACTTTATTCATGCGTAGGTCATGTGCAAATGTGAAATTATTAGAAAAGTAAATACTTTACAAATTTGCTAATTTTTACTCGTCGATGCAATTAAAAAAACAACAAATACCGAAAGAAATAATGTAAGTTATCACAAATCGTTACCTAACACTTTTTATTCAATGCTAAGATATGGAAATACTTTCCATCCCATGTTACCAACTTGACTGGACGCATGTCACTCAGTGCGCCCGTTAAAATATATGTAGGCGGGGCAGTAACTTTTTTCTCAGGTTTATTTCAAAAGTGCTCACTTTATCGTGAACAGCCTTTAGTAGTGTAGTTGTAGTTTCAGGTTCCCGATTATACTAAAGTGACAAAATTTCAGTTTGAGGAACTAATCTTTTTGATTTGAAGTTCTGGCCGGAGTTTAGTCGAACAAGTTATGAAGTTGTTGAGAATTTAGTCATTGAAGTTTTGACTTTGAACCAGTTTCAGTCACTAATCTTTGTTGATGACGTAATTTGGAAGTTTGAGTATCGCCAGTTGTTGCCACCTTTAGTGCTTGATAAATGTACCGTTAGCTGTATGAAAAGCTTGAATTTTGACGCTTCGTTCATTATCCTAGCTGTCAATACGGTTGTGGCCCAGTTTTGAGAACAAATCTTTAGTTTGTGAAACTTTGTAACTGATGAGGAAGTTAGGTGAGTTTTCAATGCCAAATTTTTTTGTGAAAGGAGAAATTTTGTAATGGAACCAATTTGCTGTACTTTCTTGATTTTTCAATTGAATTGCTCTCTTCACTAAATATTTGTGAATGCAAATTTAATTCAATTTCTGGTATTAGTTTTTGAAATACTCATTTCAAATTTTACTCAAAGAAAATTTTGGTCTATTTAATGTTTTAGTATTATAAAGAATCTTATATTTGTAATTCTTATTATTTTACTGGCTGTTAAAGAGTTTATTACTTGTTGACGAATTGTTGTTATAAATTTTTATTTTGATTGATTATATTAAATGTTATTTTTGAAAATTTAAATCTTTTATTTTATTAATTTTTAAGATTTCTCCTTTTTATCTGGTACTAAACTATTTTATTTATATTTATCTGCAGACATAATCAAATTTTTAATAGGTTATCTGTTTTATTATTTAATTTATTTCTCTGTAGTTTAACCTCTTTAACATTGTGTCAGATCTCGCCTTCGAAGTTCCCGTTTGCCTCTGTTGCTAGCCAAGTTGAGTACGTAGTTATATTTTGGTTCTGAGCTATGCTTTACTGTTAGAAGTTAAGGGCATCTAGGCTGCTCATAATGCAAAACCTAGTGGTGGAGTGAGCTTTTATACCCTTTTCCTTTTGTTTTGACATTAAAAGTAGTAGAGAAGTTTGTGTGATATGCTGAGAGGAACATCACGAGTCATCCTAGTAAGGAGTTACTTAGTGTTTATGTTTGTTGCTTACATAAATCTGAGTTATGTTTTGGTGAAAGATGCTATACAGTGTATTTATTTTGGACGCTGCGTTAATTTATGCTATACCCCCCTTCACCCACATTTAGGTTTTGCCATTATCATGAAGAAGATGTTTATTTTTTTGAAATTTATTTTTAGCCGAAAATTTCCACATCATCGCAGTTGGTGTTAGGTTCCGGCTAGTAATAATTTCGGATTAGTTTCTTTTCAAAATTTATTTTTAAGGTGTTTGGCATTTTTCAAAAGTTAATTTTTTTTTCTCTAGTCTTTACTAGTCAGCAGTAGTAGTTGATGCAATTTAAGTAGTTTTGAAATTGAATTTAGTCTTGATAATTTGGTTTGGTTAATAATTTTTGTTCTTCACATTTCGGACGCCTTTAGTGTAATTGGAACCAAAAGTAGCAACACAGATTTAGCAAGCTAATTTAGAATTAAGTCGCAATCTATTTGCTTGTTTGACGAGTAGCGCCAAGGGGTTAGTTGTTCCTTATAATTGTTTTGGTATTGCCAGATCGTAGTTTTTTTGTTGCTGATGTTATAGGATGTTAAATGGTAGTGTGTTGAAGCCGTATCTGTTGGGAATGATAGTTTTTTTTAGTAAGGGATGTTTTAGGTAAATAGTAGATGCAAAGAAAGTAAAGTTCAGTCAGTTGTTTTAAATTGTTTGTTTTTGTTGTATGGAAGTCTTTGTTGTTTATATAACTTTTACGTAGCCGGTTGATCATAAATGATACAGTAAAGTCAGCTGTTTTGGGTCGTCCATGTTAGGCTCACTGAGGAGGCAGTTGTCATTTTCTTTTGTTTTGATTTAACAGACTAGAGTAATGTAACAATTTTTTCTTGTTGTGTTGAGTGTGCTCGCGGCGGTACTAGTCGAGATTAGAGGTTCAGTTAGCGCATGCGACGGTCACAAGATGGCAGTAGATGTGTGTTATTGCCTTTTGGAAGTTTAAATTTTAGTTGTAATTATTTTCGTTGTGGTTGTTTACTTTGCTAATAGGGTGTGTGCGTATTCACGGAGCAGCAAAGTCTAAGAAACTCTTTATTGAGGAAAAAATGGGAAACTACAGTTTAAAAAATAGCACAAGTATCAGTACCAAATACAGGGGCAGTTTCACATAGCAGACAGGAACTTCTGTGATTTAGTAATAAATTGTGATAGTGGGGTCAAAGAACTAAGAGAGAACGAATTCTGGAGAGAAAATATGTTCCCCAAACTGCGTAGATTTTTTATAGAATGCTTGTTACTGGAATTGGCAGACAGTTGAATAATCAGAGGAACATATGTAGGGGGGCCACTGTACATACTGGAGGCACAAGATATAGCCAAAGAAAAGAAACAAGTAGAAAATAAAAATGTTACATTGTAAAACATTTTTATTAGGTCGCCCTAGCTTAGAAATGTAATTATTAATGCAATAGCCTGAAAAAAATTGGTATTTCTTTAAATAAAAATCATCTTAGTCATATGTTAAAATGATATTCTCCATGATTAGTGTTTTTGTAGGTAATGTCAAATATAGAAATACGTATTTCACATTGAAATTAGTTAAGGAACTGTATAACTACATTGTTTAATATGTATGTTTTTTTAAATTGTGGTACCTGACATATGGCATTTACATATATTTTGTATAAAGCAATAAATTATGGCTTTGGACGTTAGTGAAATAAAGCATCTTATAACAACAAAGTGGGAAGAAAATTATTTCATTGCAGTATTAATGATAAGTGGTGTGTAACAGAGAAAGAGGAAAACATTTACTTTGTTCACAATAGTTTACAAATGGTACACAAATATCTAAAAGCTCTGCTCTGTTTAATTTTTAGCCGCACTGTGCAGCCTTCCAAACCACAGGTAACAATTAACTTTGCCATGTACCTAATACGCCTACCTAGAACGCATAAATAAGTATAAATGAAATATGTTTCTAGTATGCAAATTCTTTCTTCTAATCTGTTATATACTGATGCATGCCAACATGCTGTACTGTGCGAATGCAAATTGAATAAAACGTATCGAGCAAGGAAATCCCACAAGTCTGGGTAGCCGAATATGCCATTGTAAATTAAGTATGTAATTACAATCTACATTGCCCATCCAAATTTATGCATGTAAAAGGCACCCCCGTGAAATACATGAATATTTGTGAAATTCTACTACTCGTCGCTTAGTCCTGGAAGAAGTTCCTACAACACCCATAGATGGCAGCACCCCCATGGCCTCGTAACGCCATGACCAGCCCGCCTCGAAGACATGGGTTTTAATTTGTCATCGCTTCCACGTGGGGCGATAAGAAATGAGCGGCGCTCCTGCATCCCCGATAACGCACCCACCGTGTGGAAGGCTATGCTACACCCCCCACCCCGAAGAACTGCTAATATGAACATTTTTCGTATAAAGAGAAGTCCAGTATCCAGCACCGGCAGACACATCAGGCTTGCCGGCCGAAGAAGACATGAGCGTTGCCCAGTCTACGAAGACTCTCCTCAGTCTGTGAAGACTTCTCCATCTCAGTCTGCAAAGACTTTCCTTACTTAGTCTGTAATGACTCTCTAGTCTGCTTAAAACTTTCTCAAGCTTGGACAAGTCTCTCTTCAGTCTGCGAGCACTTTCTCTCCTCTCCGCGACCTGAAACACGGTGCATCATTCACTCCGCAGATTGTGAAGAATGGCAGCGTCCAACAGCTTGCAAGACAGCTACTTCGTTGCCAGGTAAACCTACTCCTCGACCCCGGTACCCTTTACCCCTAGTCAACTTCCGTGACCCCGGAGTTAACAAACCAGATCGTCTTAGTTTACCACCCCGATAAACTCTGGTAAATTCTAGTACGCTGTAGAATTGCATTTTTACTTGCCGTACATTTTATCAGAATATTTTAGGCTTTTTATACGTATTGTTCTCCAGGCTCACCTTTGCCTATTTTTTTCGTTCATGTAATTTTATTATTAGAGTGCTTAGCCAGTCAGCTAATTCAGATTGGATTTCTATTTTTACTATTAGCCGGGACTCTCCAGGTTCATATTATGTAATAAATATTACGTCAAACCTAGTTGTCAATGTATCATCCTTTTTAGCTTGGTCACCCAGTGTTCCTTAGAAGTTTTATTTTTTTTTATTGATGTAGCGAGATACTGGGTAATTACTATTTGAGCTTGAACCAGGGACTAATGTTTAATAGGAGAGGGGGAATACAGAGCAGGCAACGCCACAAGGAACGCCGCACTCTAGCAAAAGCAGAGAGTTGACATGTTGGTAAGTGCCACGTCAAAGGTCGAACTCAGGTCGCAGAGCCACGAAGCCGTCCCTCGGCCTATTTCACCCGTAGTTCCCTTGAAATGCGCAACCCTACTGGACCACAATCTAGGCACCTGTTGGCCAGGGTACCCAACCGGTGATTACGTTGACCACGTAGAGAAGTCACAACATGTAGTATGTAATACACCAACGGACACCGTAACTAGCCAGACACCCACGACGTCTAGCATTGTCAAAGTCAATTTGGACAGATTCTTCCAGGTTAAAAACTCGGAAGGAACAGAGCTCCCGAACTTTTGTACATTAAAACTAGCGTCTGGGAAGATAGTACGGGTTCGACTCCTGTAAAAGGTAGACAACAAGCTCCGTGCGGCACCCCCTTCATTAGATTTCGTTCCCACACGACCTGTTAAGATTTCTCCTGCCAGATCATACACCACCACCTCCATGACCGAATAATTGCATCCTCAGATCATAACCTGGGACAGCTGGCATCCCATATACTGGTGACCCTGATAGCGAGGAGAATCGAGCTCCCTGGGCGGGAAGCTACATCCATTCACCTCACTCTGGGGTTTGATTCGCCTCGAACCCAAAGGAACCCTACCTTCAAGCAGCCCATTGCAGTACCTAATCCCTACATGCCCAGCTTGTCCCAGAAAGGTAGCAATATTCGCAGCAGTATGCTTATCTAGTGTTCTGAGAGGGTAGTCAGCGGTCTTCCACTATCTCACGAGGTAGGGCACGTGTCAATACATATACACACACACACACACCACCACCACCCACACAAACATGCACATACACACACACCAACACACACAAGAAACAAAGTGATCTGATTTGTCACTAATTTAAACATTACTATTTTAACAAAACAGAGTCTGTCCGCCTCACTATTCACACAAAAAATAGCACTGAATCATTAAATAATTGGAATGGTTTGGTACTGAACTTGGTATCTAGAAGGCTGGCACTGACCGCCAAACCACTCTTGAACACCGTGGATGCGAGTGACCAACAAGGTAGGCAATACATCACAAATGGATTTCGTCAAAGTGGTTCACTTGAGAGTATTCCGACAAGACAACCTTTTTTGGTGTGTTACAATATGCTGATTATTAAGTCATGTCAACATATCACTTACAGCTTACTGTTCACATTTTTAAAATGTAAAAGCATGGTGGCAACCCCTATTTTCATGATAACTGAGGATGATATTACCAACCTCACTTTCATAGGTGTAAGATCTCCATTGTACAATTCACAAATGTGTTGCTTAATTGTGAGCAGTTCAGGATTTTTTTTACTCAATTACAGTCACAGCCATGGTTTTTAAGGGCACGTAGCTCCCTTAATAATCACTTTAGAGAAAAAGTGGTACAGACACTTCCGTCCTAATTTTCCATCAAGAATAATTTTCCAATGTTTGGTATTTTTGCATTCTTGGGGGGGGGGGGGGGATTTCGGTATTTGTGCATTCCTTGAAGGGGGGGGGGGGGGGAAGGGATCTTTGCATTTGGTGTTTGTGGAAACCATGCTAAATTTTTATGTTTACAAGAACTTACTTCAGGTAAGCGTGACAAGATTAGTTGTCATTAATATATTTAGAGTGTATTCAAAAACAGTAAAATTTATTTTATTCATTGGACAGTCAAAATACACTTTCATTTTTGTGCATCCTGGTTGCACATTTCTTGCCAGGTAAAAAAATTATCAATTTATAGACTTATTACATGGGCTGTTAGTCATTTACATAAAATATTTATAAACACAAAAAAATGGGATTGTTGCCAACCTGCAACTGTTTGAACAGCCCTTCACGGCTTCTAAAAGTAATTTGGGAGGAGGTACATACAGTTTGTTTACAAAAACAGGCAGTAATATGTTATTTGTTTATAAATACTGGCTGTCACACGGTGTTTGTTTACAAACAGTCACCTTCAATGACAGTTCAGCTGTGGCAGGAGGATACATAGCCAACCAGATACCATTGGCAGTACTTTCCTAGAACTGTCAAATTTGAGAACACTTATATGATATGGACTATATCGCTAACTGAGGCTTTACGAAAAATAGGGCTATAATGAGTCCTATGAGTTTTGTTTACACTGTTACTAATTTACAGCCTAGGGTTACGGAGCACTGACTTAACTGTTGGTTGCTTGGCTCTTCGCCGGTCTTCCCCTTTGCCGTAGCGCAGCATGCATCGGATACGGCCACGTGAAACGTGCCGTGGGCCGCCATAGCGATTCATTGTACCGGCCAAGCGTTGATCCAGCTTTGAACCTTTGGGGTTCAGCAGGGGGCACTGGGGCATCGTCTTCTGTGGCAACCATTGGGGAGGACACAGCTACCAAGGACGATGAGGCAGTGAGAGGGAGCAGCCCTTCAGGGCCCTCCCCTTGAATGCACGGATTCCTACCCGAGGGGTAGGCAGTTTCTGGACGCCTTTGGAGACATCAACATCCGTACTGTTGGCCAGAGGGATGGATGGCCCTACAACCTCGGTGGCACTCGTGTTGAATGGCGAAGACTTCTTCTGGTGTGGTGGCTGCTAGAGGGTGTCAACAAAATCTGTTTGAGCTACCGGAGAGAGGGCTCTCACCACTAACCTCAATGGTACTCGGGTTCACTGATGTGATTTGGACGTTGGTCAGCTTGCAGTTCGCTGGCGCTAGCCATCCCTGGGGTACTAACTGGTTCTTAAGTGAGTGCGCTGTCGGACTCCTCATCCTCGCAAATTTTAGGAGGTTGAGCATGAGTACATTTAACTGACGTGTGCCGGTCGTCAGTAGGTTTGTGGTCCACATGATCGGTCACCTGGGTAGAGGTCTGAGAGGGCTCAGTAGTGTCCTTTCCCTTGCTGACCTCTACAATTGCTTCTTGTACAGTTTGTGCTGGTGGCCCATCAGCCTCGGCGGGGCTGCTCACTCATAGCTATCTCCTGACAGGGCAGCTGCTGGACGTTGTCGCCATCGACATTTGTACTGTTGGCCAGAGGGAGGGATAGCCCTACAACCTCGGCAGCACTCGTGTTGAAAGGTAACATCATCTTCTTGACATCATCAGCATTGTGGGTGCAGGGCGCCAGCTTCACTGTTGGTAGCCAACTCTGTTGTTCTGGCGGTCACGCAAGCGAGGGAATTGTCGGGACCCACATCCTCTGAGAGATTGGCTTTATGTTCACTAGTACCTTCAACGAGTGTGTGAAGGCCACTGGTGGGACTTTGTTCCACCTGACCAATCACTTCGGAGGATGTCTGAGGCCAATGTGTACCGGCATTCAGGGGTTTAGAAGCGCGATAAGAAAAAACTCACCAGAACCAAACATCCCCAAATATTGACACAAAACAAAGGGCGGACAAAGGAGATAAGAATAGTATATGGACCTGGTTGTGACCAGTGTGTATACTTATCAAAGGTTCGTCTATAGTATGCCACCCGAAATTTACTATGATTTCCAACAGCTTTACAAAATAACAGAAAATACAGGGCCGACCACTGGCCCATTCCTGCAAACTAACAATAATTTTCATTTACGCCATCAGGTGAGACACGAGACGAACAATGACACAAATACTTACTGGTAATTTGGGCACCAGCAGTGCTTTCCAATCACCACACTATTGAGAAGCAGGATTATCAGGGATGCTGTGGGTTCTGTGTGTCCATCTCACCCTTGCGTACTTACTAACACACAGACAATTCTAAATTTTTTACTAAACATCACTGGAAATAAACACTTAATAAAACATATGTGGCTAGGACAGTCACTACTGAATAAAAGAGTTAAGTTCATTGTAGACTTGCTTTTATTGTTAATATGCATACACATCAATATGCCAATTAAGTGATTATCTCGGTCATGACTAGCCAATTCCGCTTGGGTGCTTTTCAGCCTGCAATTACTCTAGCGCACACCTAGATGGATGATCTCACCAAGGTGCATGAATGCACAGCCTTCACAAGGGAAGAGGGCCGACAGTCACTAGGGTGGACTGACGGTTTTTCCCTGAAGACAGGACACAGAGAATTACAAATAAAACCCTTGATGATACATATTAACACGTGTGATTACTCTGCATCACTAACGCAAACTCGTTGGGGCTCGCCCTAAAGCACATGAATAGTGTGGTGACGGCCTATGCACAGAGTCGGCTAGGACGGGAATAATTGCACCGTACACTAATTACAAAATTACATAAACCTTTGAAATACACATGAAACAAGGTGAGACATGAGATGAATATTCACAATAAACACGCGTGTGAAAACATGCTTAGATGGCGTGGATGACGCTGTACGAAGTGCGTAGCAGACCACGTGGTGCAGGTGAAATTGCAATATTTCTGCATGGAAACTGCAAATTAAGGTAAGACTAAAGATTATTCTTGTTGAGAAAATTATTCTCTTTACGACTGCAGTGGTTACAGGCGTGTAATATGCCTGATGGCAGTAAAATCAAACAATGTGACTGCGTGGTCAAGTACAAAAAGCATCAATTTATGTGAAAAATTCATTGAACCCTGAATAAAATAGACATAGAACCCTGAAATAAATATTGCACATACGATGTTACATAAATAAGCTCTCAAATGCAATCATGGCATATACAAAGACTTGGCGTCAGCCGGCCACATGGTTATATATGATGTTGCCGTAAAATATTCTAACACGAAAAATTACACTCAAATACAAACATAAAAAGAAAGCCCTTAAAATTGCATGTAGCAATAATGCAGAAGTTACAATGAAATGCCATAAACATAGGCGAATGGCACCTGATTCAAATTGCGCGGGTCATAGACCAGATACCGATTCAGGCAGTTATGGCTACAATTGATATATAACAAGTTATGAAATTAGAGTAAATAGTCATGTGATTTAATTTTAACAAACTGGCAAAAGTAAGGTAAACAATTAGCAACATATTTTAAAGTAATACAAAATTCTAAGAATTATATTTCACATAAAACATGGCCTTTTATGATATTGTATCTTTTCCGATACATACATAACAAAGTACACAATGTTTTATTAAAATTGCAAAAAACTTTAAATGCAGAAATCTTTACCAAAATTCTAGCCAATAAAATAAATCACTTCAAGACAAATTATTCTGAAATGCTGAATAACAACCTTTTTTAAAAAAGTTGACGAACTAATAAATACAAAGGCCAGAGTAACATACTTGGTCACAGGAACAGTGACTATTAAAATTAACAGTGATTAACAAAATATATAAGATCTTACACACTAACGAGTCAAATTATTCAAATTAGATATTGGAAAATAAAATTGAGTTTACGAAAACATGACACAAAATGAACTCGCAAAAAGGAAAACTGAATGCAAAAGGGCTAAACGAAATCAAACAAATTACAAGGGGATACATTAAATCACTGACACACACACACACTAACGAAACAGAATTACAAAAGTCCCGATAGGTGTCGCAATGAGCAAAATAACAGCTAAAATAAATCACAACGCAGAGTAATACTGGAACAAGGAAAATACTTACTAAAATTACAAAATACTGGTTAGTACTCAGGAATAGAATACAAAATAGGTTACGGAAAAGCAAGGGCAAAATTAGCTTACTTAACAGGAAATAGCACAATCTCTCAAACTAGAAAGAAAACAACAAAGCTAAAGGTTAGAAAATTTGAAATTCTTAGTAATACTTAAGAAAGTGCTCTAAGGTGCCCAGAAAAAGGTAGTGTCGCTTTTCAAAGCGGCACACACTCCTGCCTCTATCGCTTTTGTAGTTGTCTTATTAAAGACCAAACCACCAAAACGAGAAAGTTATGAAAACAAAATGCACCAAGGAAACAAAAGCGCTAACGACAAAAGACAGAATTAAATTTAGCCTAAAATTACTTCAAAAGTTAACACTCAAAAAACAAACTGACTTACAAATTAATCAAGAGTGCTCGAACACGAAAAGGCTTTCAAAACTAAACATGCGAAACAGCTCAAAAATGGAGGTACATGTACCTAGGACTACCAGTCGAAAACTAAATAAACAAGTTATCTCAAAACTCAGGAACAAAATGGGTTGCAAAGAAAAATTCCACAATCCACCACATTTTGGGCATGTCCAAGTGCCAAGAGAAGAAAACTAAGTGTTGGATAACAACCACAAACACCACTCCGAACGAAAGACACCCACGAAAGGGCAAGACCAACACTGGTGCTGGCACAAAACCGAGTACAGGTCCTGACAGCAGCTAGCTAGGCTAGTAACTAGTGCTAGTCTCTAAATGCAGATGAGTGATCAGTCTACCTACAACCAAGAACAACAACACTAGGCAGAATCCACACTGAAGCTGACACGAGTACACACAAAACTTAAGAATGAAGGAAACCTACCAAAACCGAAAGGAAACAAAGGGCAAATGAGGTTAGGTTGCTTCCCCGAAGTTCGGTGAGACGCCACGCAAGCAGTATCATCCCATACCAGAGCTACGACACTGCACTCACCAAAACAAAACAAATTTCAAAATTGCTCAGGGTCAAGAGCAAGGTTACGCAAGAACGTGTTTGCTACACGAGCTAAATACGAGCATTAAGTGGCAGAACGAAACCAAAACCCAAAACAATACGTCCAAAATGACACATCAAAAGTTACACAAGAGGAAAAAAATTAAACGGTTCTCACAAAATGGTACGATTAAGGCAAACAAAAATTCAAACAAGAGGTGACGTTAGGTTACAAAAGAAATTCAACGAGAAACACCACACCGATGTGTCCCATATCACACCACTACGATATCCTCATGAAACACACTAAGTTATGTGACATGCAGCTACGCAAGGTCTAAGCACCAGAAGCGCCCCATTCCACCCTAACACGAGACCCAACAAAGCAATAGCACAAGGTAATTACAAAAGTAACCAGAGGGATGTAAAAAATGTTGTAAACAAAATGGCGACTACCTTAATTTTGAAAAGCAAAGACAAATTGGGAGCTCCAACCACTCACGCAGGAGAAAGCCAGCAGTACGGACTTCACCAGAGGCAGCCGCAGATGATAAACAGTGTCCCCTCACCCCAAAACAGCACTACAGGACCACTGCCCTGATGTGCATATGAACAAGGTTTCCCCCAACGACGAGAGCACGAAACATCAAACTACAGGGAAATCAAAAAAAGACAGAAAAAAAAGAAAAACAAACCTGGATAGAAAGTTAATAAGAGACTCTAAATTATGCTGCCCTCTGCCATCTTCGGGGGTGTGGCGACACACTGTCTGCCGGGCACATCGGGGGGCTGACGTGTTGTGCGGCCGCTTCAAATATATATTTTTTTACCTTGTATTTGAAGTGCGTTTGAGTTGAACCCCTTCTCTACACATTCTTAACACCTTGTGCTTGGTTTGCTCCTTCACGTGTGTACACTCTCTTAGTAGAGAGAGCAGGGCGGGTCAGGAACAGTCCAGGAATCAAATATCTTCCATGTCTCTGATAACACTTCCTGTTACACATCTGGTAGTTGATTCCTGTAGTAGATAAAAGCATGTGGTTGAGCTGTAGTCGTTTATATTAAAATTGTGTAAGCAGCACGCGTCACCATCAAGGTTAAACCTAACACAGAGGTTATGCGTTGCCCAGGTATCCCGCCGAAAGCTACCAACCTGAAACGCAACATCACCTTGTCCGAACCTGACTTTGTGCCCTGCTGCAAAGCTATCAGGTCAGTCCTCTACACTGGACGTGCACCAGTGCCACGTAGGGACTACATAGAAACCAGCCACCCCATTTCAAAGGTGTGCTAGAACTAACGCCCGACAAAACCAAACTCTCATTGGGGTAGTTCTCGTCAGTCAGCCAAGTCATCACTCGTCAAATGGTTTGGCGACTATCAAACTGCTTGTTTAAATCCATTTGCTTGTTGAAACCACGACTAATGCTTTGTCTCCTTTTCTTTGCTGTATCTATCTATATGGCCTTAAGGGTGATGCGTCGTCGGGGGTAATTTGGAGGCTGATTATACTCTGTCTTACGAAGGTGGCTGTTGTCAGGGAGGGATAGGAAGTGGGGAGATGTGGGTCTGCGACTGATGATGGCTGCGATGTAGGTGGTATCTTGAGGCAGTGGTCCATTCTTCTGTTCCAGGCCTCCTCCACCCCCCAAAAGGAGGAGGGAGGAAGCATTAATTAGCAGCTATCTACTAAACGGAGTTTACAAATAAATATGCCAGTCAAGTCGTGTGTTAAATAGCATGATTTTATTTGGCAAATATAGGAACTCTGTCCGAGTCTGTACCCAGCAATTTAGAGACCTAAAGAGCAGGATCTAATACCAACGTTACTAAATGCATAAGCCCGCTGACAATCCTGATCATTAAGGATGCTAGGCATTGAACACACAAATACATAAGACTCACATTAAGCTACAAATGCTGGCACTTAGCTGTTTGTGGTTCCTGCAGGGGTTTCTCCGAAAGCAGGTTGAGGTTAGGTCAACTGGGTGTAACTTCACAGGCTCCTGGTTTGGTCTCGTTGGTGTGGCAGTCTCCGCTGCCGTAGCGATCTATGCTGGTAGCTTCCTTCACGGCTGGATCTCTTTGGTGGTCTCTGCTGGTAAATTCCATCGGGACTGTATCTCTTTGGCGGCGTAGTGGTCTTTAATGGTGGTTTCCTTCGGGTTTCGGACTTCTTGGTGCTTGCGGCGGGGCTGGAGCAAGGACTCCAGTAGGCAACCTCTCCCTTGAGGTCGCAGGTATCAACTGACATTTGGACGGCGCAATGCCACATATATCTTTGCGTCTGTATTCACATGCCGCTGCCACGAGCGCTGAGTGCAACCCCTTTCTTACTCTGCCACTGTGTGGCCATGTATGCTCGCTGCCGGGTTGTCTGGCCTTGCAGCAATGATCCTTGCAGCGCTACTAGGTTGCAGTGGGTTGCATCGTCCCCTGCTCAGGCACTGAACATACGGACTCGTGTGCTATTCTCTTGTCGGGAATGCTCGTTTGTGAAGGCAGGGGTATGACAGCGGCGCTTTAAAATAAAAGCAGTATGCGACATGCATCAAGGTATTACAGGTGGTTGGTGGGTTTAATGTGAACAGCTGTTTCTCAAAGTGAACTTAGGCAGCCTAGGCGAGTTAAAGTTGTTGAGGAAATGGATGAGATTGTCCTTAGTTGAATCCCAGTCCTGAAGATATCAATAAAATACATCCAGCAAGGTGGCTGAAAAGGCTGGTGGCTTAGAAAGCTTTGTTCCAGTTTACCCATGAACAAACAGATTGGCATAAGAGAGGGGCCAAGCGAGTGCTCACGGCTATCTCTTTAATTTGGAGGCAGTGCATGTAGTGGAACCTGAAACTGTTGTTTAATGTGAGTCTTTCAAGTTTGACCAGAAATGGTGTGGAAGGTTTACTGTTGGGAGATCTTTGCTTGATGTAGAATTCTACTGCATACAGTCTTGATGAGTGGGGAATATTGGTGTACAATGATGTGATATCTATTGTCACCAGGTAAGTGTCTTGAGGGAAGGTGTACGGATTTGATTTCTCAGGCATTTCAACACTTCTTGGTGTTGAGTTGTTAAAATGATTGTTCACAAATCTAATTAGTTTTTCCATAAAATTATGCACAGACCATGAAGCACTTTGTTCACACTACAAAGTAATGGAAATTAACTAATAAACCACTTCATTAATTTAAAAAAATTTAACAGTCAAACAAAAAAAATTTAAAATCCAACTTCAGAGTTGACACTGCCCCAAACTCTCAAGAACTTTCAGAGCACTTACAGGTACATGAGCTCCGCCTGTCGCCTGAACAATTCATTCTTCTCGTTGACCAGCTCAAACAACTGCAGAACAAAGTCTTCAATATCTGGTGTGAAGCTGGAATCTGCACAAACGGTCCATACAACAATCACATTGCATTTGACTACTACATCACAGCATTTCAACTAATCTGCCACGGCATTTAATCATTTGCACTCTTAAGTTGATAATTACATCCAGTGTTTGACAGGTTTATAATGAGGCACTGATGGGCAGTTTTCGGCACCACAGTTAAGATATAACCTATAGCTGGTGTTATGAGCATTTCAGCAGCCCAGATACTTAATTTTTACTGTCAGATAAAAACCAAAATTAAATTAGTGACTAACTTCTGCACACACAAACAAAACATGAGACATAAACAATAATGGCTGCTCGTATCCAGCAAATGCCAGCTGTTTATTTGGCATTGCACATGCAATTTACAGCAAAAAAAAATTGAACACACATGCCACCTTGAAAACTTGTGAAGCCATTGTAAAATCTTAATCAGCATTCGGAATTTGTCACGTAATAAAATGAATGCTAGAGATGCAGTACTGATTTATCAAAAAAATCCCTAGTTGAAACTGTATGTGGGAATTGTTTGCTTCGTGGTTTGTTTTGTGTTACATTCTGTTCCATTCATTACGCAATTCCATGCATGCACCCTAGACACAAAGTAGCAATGCAGCCAACAATACTCAGTTTTGATGTAGCACGTACCTTTTTTTTTTATTAAAAGTCTTTCCTAGTGAAAGACAAGATATTTATGGGAAATAGAGTTGTTAAAATAATGTGGAGATTTATAAGTTGCGCTTCAAAATCACCAGAAAAACATAGAAAAACAGACAGGGAAAAGTCAGAATATAATAGCCAATATGAAAAAAATCACGTTCAAACTTCTTGGTATTCCGATTTTCCATGGATTCGATACAAGGATGAAACAACAACAACAACAGTTTTTGCAAAGTCTGTGAAAACTATGCAAATGCACCTGAATCAGTGTTAATCAAAGGTTGCACAAGTTTTTGCAGAAAAAACTTAACCTCGCATTCTGCAAGCAACACTCACAAGAAATGCCAAGATATGGAAGATGTAAAAATGGCCACACCTAGGAAGTCCCAAGCAAAGATTTCTTTGCAGAGCATTCAAAATGATGGTTTTAATAAATTATAAATTCTTTTCCACACATCTCACGCTCTAGCCAAACATGGACGGCCTTTCACAGATTTTGTTTAGCACTGTGAGTTCGATGTGAAGAAAGGCCTAAATGTTGGCAATACATACCACACTGTTAAGATAAAGAATTTCTGGGTTCAATAGCAGAAATTGAATGCCAGGATCTGGAAAATAATTTGAGAAGTGAGCCATATTTATCTGTAATGCGTGAGGAGCCTAGTGACAGTGCTGTGCTAGAACAGGTTATTGTTTACGTTGACACGTGACACCCTGTTGACTAACCCAACACTACGTCAATTGGAAGCGAGGGGGTATTTTTGTTAGTCAGGCACACCTTTAATCTGGAGGGTTCGTGTATGCAGTTAGTCTTTACGTGGGGCCGGTGCTTTGCCTGTGTAGAATATTGGCCTCGTAGATTTTCGGCAGGAAAAAAAATTCCGGTTCTGCCAGAAGAATCTTGCGTTTCAGGCTCTGAGCCTTGGGTGGTATTCCTGGGTGACTAAGATTTGCTTGTGCTGGGGCATGTTTCTTGTACAACAACTGTGCGTGTTGATGTTCCTTAGGTATGAGCTCACTAGTTGTTAGGGGTAGTTTGTGTCAGTGGGGACAGAGCAATAGGCATGAGAGATGCTATGGGTGGTGTTGGCCGCTGTTCCGGTTGACTGAAGAATTCCACAAACCATGGGTGAACTTTTTTACTCAGGCAGATTGGCTGCTGAAACACATCTTCTGGTACTTCTGGTGTGACTGGAATGAGAAGGCGTCGTAGGGCTTGAGCTTGATCCTTAGGGGTGAGCTGTCTTAACGTAACATGCCAGGAGTCAGCTATTGCAAATGCTCAGAGGAAATTAACACCTGTTTCACCTTCTTCTTCAGATCATTACGACTGGAGAAAGGCATCCGGAGACACACACACTCTCATGTCCGTGAGGCGAAAGACAGGGCTTGTGTTACTCTACAGTGTAGAGCCACGTAAGCGGCTGCCGATGAGCGGATATACTATCTCAATGCTCGGCGGTCAACCACAATCAATAGAGGAAATTAGACCTAGCTCTCTGCAGTCCCTATACATGGGTGTGGGTATCGACCACATCTTCCCAGTCTAGGGAACGTCCCCTCTGGCACAAAAGTGCAGTGGAAAGAACGAGCCCCAAACCGACAAGCTGGTCTAAAACAGTGTACATGTGAAGGCTCCGCCGTTCCACCTGCCAGGGTATGTGGAAAGGCTGGCCGAACTAGTACTTGTGGGTAAGCAAGACGTGTTTTGGCTTGAATGAGTATAGTCCCCGGGATAACCTGCATTTCACTCGAGGGTGAAGTAAACTGGGAAAGGTACAATGTCTACAGGAATGTGGTACTCAAGGATAGGTTGACACATGCCACACTCCTGCATATCGTGCATGCGCTCTCTACTCTACGACTTCGCTTCATCACCACGCATTGATATTAATTTGGGGCTAGTCACACGCCGGCAGGCAATGAATCTAGTGCCTACAGGGTTGATCCAAGCCTTACGGACAACTACAGAGACATAGATAATTAATGGAAATTGTAATGCCCACTCATAAGCGGCCAAGCAGTCGCCACCCTCAAAGGAGAAATTGTATTACCCACCGAGCCAACAACAAGGCCGAGAAGAAGGCGCTAGTTGGCACGGATGCTGCAAAAGAGCAGCACCTGACGGGTGATATCACTGCTGACCGAGCCACATAGAGGCGGCAAAAATGTCAACAGCATCCAGACAGGGAGATAAAAAATGGTGGCACGGCACACTACCCTAAATTAAAACAAGCCCTGCGAAACGAGGCTAGTAACCCCCGCACACCTGGGACAGCCGCCGAACTGAATTTTTCTGTATATAAGGAGAAGTGAAACTGCTCTTGCCAGTCAGTCAGCCCGCCGACCTGAGTAAAGTTGGAGGGCAATCTCCAGTCTGCAATGGAGGCTGGCTCTGATTGACCAGGGCTGGTCCTTTGATAACATGCCAGACAGAGGTTCAAGTTCCCACGGGCTGGGTGGCTCGAATCTCGGGGCAGGTTGTACAGGGGGTGAGGGGGTCTCCTTATGCTGTCAGGCCCAAAGGCGGCAGCTGCTGAGTCTGCGCAAACAGGCTGCTTTGCTGCACCGGCTCACTGTTCTGGTACCACCTTGTTTGAGCCGCCCACTCATGTTGCAGAAGGATTACTACACAGTAGTGCAGGAGAACCTGTTCGGCAAGGGGTCCACCTACATTCTTACTGTACTTAGCAGCTCCCCGCCAGTAACGAACCACAGCACCTCACATATACACCCCATTCTCCAGTCAAGAGCAAGCGGAACAGCGCTAATAAAGCCACCCGCAGGACACACACGCCATCTCGCTAGCGTAATCTCCATCACACCACCTAAGCCTGCACCACGCAGAGTAAAACTGTCCAAGCTGGCGGCCTACTAGGCCAGTACTGTACTCCAGTCGGGCACCAGTGCCCAAAGACGAATAGCCACCTAGAGACGTGACTCGCCTGAGTCAAACAAGTAACCCAGAGAAACGGGCAGCCAATCAGCTGGGACTGTCACGCATCAATGTAGTAATAATTATTTTTTGAGCAACAATAAAATTTCTATTTTGGGTACAGTGGGCAGACAGGTTGGATGACTGACAGGTAAATTTTTAATGCCACCTGTCCGTTGGATAGGTTCGCTATATCCTTAAAATCTAATCCTGATTACATCACCAGTTACCAGGACCTGTTGCATCAATCTTTGGATGTTTTAAAATGCCCCATCATATTTCTTTGTGGTTACAGGCAGACTTTTCCCATGTATTAGATGGTGGACTTGGCTTGTAAAGGGTTACTTCAAAATATATGAAAATTGTCTGACAGTAACCATACACACAACCAAATTAAACCAGGAAGGGCAGAACCTAGCAGTGTGCTGACAAAAAGGGTAAAAAGTGACAAACTGCAAAAAATTTAACCATAATGTACAAGGTATGGTAAAAAAAAAGTAATGGCACATTATGGTATTGTACAACCTATTAAGGTCTGTGAAGGGAATGGTGGTCATATCTATGTGTTGTTAACAAGTCAGGGCATCCATTCCAGTCATGGATAAAAATGGCATAACCACTGTATAAGTACTACAATCTTGAAGCATGAGAGCCCATGCAATTACAGTGAACTTTCAATGAATGAATGTGGTCTTGAAATGAAGATAAATCAAAAGTGGGACCACAATAGATGACTTTCAATGCATCTGGGTTCAAAATATAGAGGTTCCCCTGTATGTACAAAACATTTCACCTTTATCACATAGTCATTGTGAAATGAATGTGTATGAATCAATTATAGGACCTCAGATCTGAAATCAATCTGTTATATTTGCAGTTCCTCGTTTTTCTTTCATGGAAACCTTGCTTATGCAAATACCTACTCAAATAACATTTACAGATTTACAAAGTATTTATTCAAACTTTACTAAAGCAAAAATTTAGGTGTCGAATTTTTGCATCATGTGGAAAGAAAAATAAAGATAATTTCAAGATCACATAAAAAAGTACACACAAAACCCCACCCGTCTAACCCACCCCCCCACGACCACACTAATCCACGCGCGTTCACCCACGCATGCACACATGCATGCACATGCCCACACACACACATGCATGAACACACACACACAAATGCTGCCAAAGAGGTGTTAACTGACCTGGAGGGTCGGCAGCAGGGTCAGATCCCTGGTCAAGGAGAGTGCGGATTGTCTGCTCCAACTTGACGCCCTGCCGCTCCAGCCCCAGCTGCTGTACCTCTATGTCCTCCAGCTCCTGACGCACCTCCTTCATGGGCATGGAGCGGATCTGCCGCCGCTGTGGCACCGGCCGCGGGGGGGCCGGACCCTTCTTGCGCTTCCACTGACCCGCCATGCTCTTGTTCGGAGCCACTGTCAGTCTTCCAGGCTCTGGAACATGTGCCACGTCTTCAGGCCTCTATACTCGTGGCTTCCTAATTACAATGGGTCCCAACCCACATACATACTGACTACATGTAAACAAACAAACTTCAGCAGATACTGTGAATGGACCATCTTGAGTTCACCCTCCCTCAGGCATCAGCATGGTAATGTGGACAAGCAAAGCCAATACATACCTTACAGACCTTAAAATAAAAATAGTTACACTGACATTTAGAGAAACATGCATGCAACACAGAGGTACACAAACCAGAGCTAAGTAACAACAAGATACAAATAATTAGTTAAAAGAGAAATTTTACTTACGATATTCAATTTCTGATTTTTCTTGTATTCTTATGTTTTTTAACGTGAAAATCCCAAAAGTACACATATTGAACTAACCACTGACTTTACACTGCAGTACAGACATAAAAACTAAATTAAAACCAATTTTGTCACAAAATTACTTATACCAAAATTTGGCCAAATCAATATTGTGACAGGATTGAGTTGTTAGTTTTGATGTCTGTACTGAAGGATATGGTCAATAGCTAGTTTGTGCTAAACGAACTTCCAAAATTTTTACTTCAGATATTAATAATCAAGAAAATAAAGAATACAATATGACATGTGGAGTTATACCTTAATATACAGTAGAACTCCACCATAATGAGTATGTGCTATAACGATACATTCGCAACAGCAATCATTTTTTAAGTCACAGTTGTGTTCTCGCTCACTATAGCAATAGTATCACCCCTTCCATTAATTGAAAAATGTATAAAATAATTTACTTCTGGTTTGTACACGTTGCTGTAGCAGTCAAAAAAATGTGTATTTTTCTTCTCTCATACACGAGAGAATGGTGTAAAAATGTATCATTTTATTTTTTTCCCTTCGAAATGGTACGACTAATTCACTTCCCTCTAGACCACAGTTGATTACTACCCTATTGCCTGATGGAGTTGCATTCTTAGAAGAGGGGCGAAGAAAAGTACTGACTCCGTGAGCAGCTAGAACAGGAGACGTAGCAAACGATAACAGAGGGTGCCTAAGCAAAAGGGAGACTGAGATATGGTCAATTAAACAGCTATAACTTTTACACTTAGCAGCATCTTCATCTGTAGAATATAATGATTACGTTTCGAAAATGGACAAATAAAGGGTGGCATTCTCAGAAATAAAAGGGACTAACTACACAGCTCACACAAAATTTAGGGACAGTTATCATTCAAATGGTTCAACAGCTGTAATGTGTTATGCTTATTTTCAGTCTTTACTGTACATACATGCATTTAGAGATGAGGGAGAGTAAAAAAAAACTGTTTTTCTCAGTTATCAGTGATTATCATCACTTATTCAAATCTTAATATTCTTTATAGGAATAACAGTCACGTGTTGAAAATGACACATTCTGATGCATTACACTGTATTTCACTCAACTACTGAGTGCATAACAACTTGCAGAAAACTGGGGGTGTCAAAATAGCAATTTTGTCATAGCTATAATTTCTCTCATCATCATCAGTTATCATTATAGCAAAGTACCGCTGTATTAAACACACATAAAAATGGACTAAAGAACACTTCATTTCTTTAATACTGCTCACCAGTGCTGTCAACCCCATTCTGCCTGATACGATTTGTGGCATTCTTGTCATCCTTGATGTGGTTCCACTCAGGCAAATTGCTCGTCGGGAGCGGCGGCAGCGGAGCTTGCCGGGACTTACGGTGCCGCCTCACCACCTGGGGAGACTGCATCTGTGCACAGCAACACACACCTGCTGTTAGATGTACACTCGTCTCAACACATACATGCATGCATGCTGGCTGCACACACCCTACGTTTCCTGATCTCAAATATAGCGTATACTGTATAATAAAATTTTTATATGTACCTATACATTTTTCAAGAAACAACATTTCTGAATTTTTCTTCAAGATGGTATCTCTAGTATTCAAATCAATTCCTGGGCAGCATAATTACTGTTGAAACTGTGAAACTAGAACTTGCATTTGAAGGGCTTATTGTAGAAATTCAAAAAACAAATATGTTTTACCATGGTTTTCCAAATCTTTTGAGACTATTGCAAGTAACATCATTCACTTCAAGTACGTTGCGTATCAATACTTAGGTAGCAATATGTAACCGAGACTTTTCAATTGAGTTATTTGCATGTACAAATACATATGATAACTTTTTGAGATAAAAAATAAAATATGATATATTGTATGTGACTGGAAAAATATGCAATTTAGGTTGGCAGTATGAAGGCCTCAACATTTGTATTAAGTTTTTTGAGTTCCTCTAAATTGTTTTCTTTTTATCACAAAGTGATATATTCTTCCTGTGATCCAAATCACTACAGCAGGGCTGCTGTTTTACAGATATTATCCACTTTTACGAATTTTTATATCAAAAAACAGATTCGTGGATTTAAAGACAAAATCACCGATTTTTTTTTCATACCACTGCTCAGACACTTGTTTACAAACGAAAGGTTGGTGTCATAGATCCATATGCAATATGGATGTCAGCAATGGAATTCCCAACGTATAATAAACACCCACACGGGAATAATTTGAACTACACTACAATCTAGGGGGTAGTGCTTTAACTACACTACAATTGAGATCTTTCAACATTGAGCAGTTGGTAACATGCATACAGGAAAAGTACTTTAGGGTTCTTTGAAAATGTTGAGCATTACAATCGGTAAAATGAACAAGAATCAATATTTATGTGATTTTTGTGTTCCACAATATTGCAAAATGTTTTGTATTATATATGTCAATAGGAGTAAAATATCTGCCTCCAAGCAATGAGACAAAAATAGTAATTAATCAGACAAATGTGTATTGCAAGTGCCACTTCGCAGCTGACTCGTTATGATACATGTTGTACGTAACCTAAAACAATATACTTGCAAAAAAATACATGTTGCAAAAAAGCTGCTACTTATATTCATGCATTACGTCTTTTTCAACAATGATATAAATCACTTTGCCTCATCTGGGAGCAAGCCTAGCTGTCTGAGAGCAACAAAGTTTTATTGTTGACACGCCACAAGACGTTATGAACTTTTACTGTCTACCCTGGCAAGAATGGACGTTCCAGCCAGCAGAATGTATCATTCACTGGCCACATAGACTATGCATCGAAGGCACCGAGTTCCACTGCATGCCACTAGATGGCTACACCAGTACCCTTCACCGCCTCATCTCCAAGCCAGCCAGTGACGTCATGCCTTGAAGCTATACTATCGCTGCCCCCTCTCCAGCAACCACCCCTATCCAGATGACTGAAGGGGACTGACCTTCAGAAGTATAAACAGCATGTCACACCCGTTAATGCCAGTTGTTCATCTGCTTGTCTACGAGCCACAACGGACGACCTGTCTTCATTTCTCCACCGCACTCATTGCCAGAGAACTGACTAGCCTGCTTGCTTCAGCCCTTACAGTCCGCTTCAGCTACCCGGCTCCTTTCGTTCCTTGCTATACCTGCCTTTCCTTCACCACACTAGTGCCGAAGGAAAACACCTCTCCTTGGCCTTCACCGCATCTCATTGCCAGAGCCAAATGTCGTCTAGACACTGCAGCCCCTTCTGGGCAAAACACATGCATAGGGAGTACAACCAGTTTAAGTTATTATACGAGCGCTCTTCTATCCCACCATTTTAGCTCAGGACCAGGTCGCCTCTACCTGGATAACTTAGGGTTCAGCTTCCCTAAGCTCTTGCCAGCGTTAGGATGTAGTGAGACACTACTTATTTATTTCCAGTCAAAAGGAATAAACAAAGTATATCTGACTCAAGGGTATCCCTTTCCTGTAGATGTAAAACCTCTCCCAGTGTACCTCACACCGCCCAAGGGAATATAGGTGATCGGGAAAGTTACTCATACGAGCCAATAAACTGCCAGTATACTCACACACAAAAGCATTGGCCAACCTCTCTGCACAATATGTAAGGCAGAACGGTACAGCCCACACCTACGTACTCTGTCTCCAGGACGAGATTGTTGATTCGGTGCTTGCCCTCTCCACCGCATTTAGGCACCTGAGGGGTCGTCGTTCCCTGAGTTGGGAAGACTTAGCTTGAGACATACACCTACGTGCAGGGACTGTCAACGACGAGGGCTGACTCCCAGTACACACCGAGTTTAAGCACCGAGCACTGTGATACGGTGTCCGTTAAGTTGGCAGACGTTCCAGTGGTTCTACACTAAGTAGGACTACGCGTTCCCTGCAACCCCCTCATAGACGTGAGAGCGTGTTTTAATTCCAATGCCTTTCTCCCATCGAAGTGGTATTTGCGAGAAAGTAAAACAGGAGCTAACTAACTCTGGACGCTTGCAGGAGCTTACCCCTCCATCAACGTGCTCAACCTGCTCTCGCCCAAGAATCATGCACAGGCATTGCGCCGATTACAGATACCCATCACGCCAGAGATCCCCAAGGACCTGTTCGAGGCCCCTACGCACCTGAACGGGGAGATACACCCATGGATCACTGAGTATTTGAGCCAACCGGATCAGTCTTGGGAAGCCCCAACCTCCAGCTTCAGACTCGAATCAGCTGCACCGCCCCCAACATCCCACACAAACTTCGAGTACCACATCACTAACCCACCTGTGCTTCACATAAACCCTACAGAAACAAACCAGGTCAAACCACAGTTTGAGGTTAAGCATTGCCCAGGTATACCACTGAGAATCCAACACTTGAAGCAGAAAATCACACTAACTGATCCCGATTTTGTGCCCTGCCATAAAGCTACCGGGCCAGTCCTCTCCACTGGACGTACACCAGTACCCCGTAGGAACTAAAAGAGAAACCTGTAAAACTCCGCCAGAGGGTGCAGCTGACCTAGCACCTAACCAAAACCAACCCTCCGTGACGTAGTGATTGTCCAATCAGCCAAGGTGTCGTGCGTCAATATTTATTCTGATTATTTAAGTAAGAATGACCTGCGATTTACATGTTTACATGATACATAATTCTGGTCATTTTAAAATATGGTTTTGTTATAAATGATTTGTAACACCAGAAAATTCTGTATTTATTGTATGGAATGTGTGTTCATTCTTACAAGTTGTGTTTCATTGTCACAGTGACATTTCAAAATTCCAAAAGGTGAGAAAAGTTTACGTGGAACAAGAAAATAACTCACTCTTTACTACTTTTTGCTGTGTAAAATATCTATAAATATGTTTGTGAAAAAAGTTACTGTGTTTTATGATCATAACCTGCCCATGTGATAAGGTTATAATTGCACCACGTGATTTTTAAATCAACACATTTAAAATTGGTGGAAAGTAGATGCTAATAATTGCATTAAATTATTGCCCATTAACAAAACAATTATACAAACAAAGACCCTGCTAGTATTGTGTGGCTGCAAATAAAACAGTGAGCTTAGTGAAGCGTTAACATTAGGAACTGACTTCACAAGCAGGTCTTACAACGACCTGTATTTTAATGACTTGCGTTGCAATTTAGAAGCAAATTTGGTGAATTCAATTCTGATTTTATTTGGAAAATTAGGATAAAATTTGCAATTTTAGTTTGAAACAAAGCATAGACATATTCTGCAAGTTTTTTGTAACAAAAGTTTCATTTACCAGTACTTTTGTCACAAAATCTAAGACGACATGAACATTGTATGAAATTATGGTTGATAACAGCATATCCATTCACAAAAAAAAGACATTCTATTTACAAGTTAATGGTTAATATAATCTTGTAAATTTACTGTACTGTTCTGGCCTGATTTGTAAATAATAGAAAGTTCTCTTACTTTCCTACCTGTGGTTGCATTTGTTTGTCAGTTTTATTTAACAAAGTGAACCATAGTAAGCATGGTCGTAATGTTCAATATTTTATAGCCACAATGACTTTATTTATAACGTGATTTATTTTAATGTACATAAACATTTTATTTTCAGGATTTATTAGCATTTTAGGGAGACGAATAAAGGATTTTTGTTCGAAGGTTGGTAGCAGCCCTACACTAAAGTAATGAAGACACCACCCCCTGTGATCAAAATCCCTGAAATAATGCCAAGTCCAGCCCAACACCATTCCAAATTGCAAATGTTTCCAGTCCGCAGAAAGCATTGCTAACACACATTGCTAGGAGTGGGAGACGAGGTCCTGGAAGACTCCGCAGACTTGGAGAAGAGCTCCTGCGCACTGGGAGGGAGTGGCGCATGCTTCTTCTTCCTCTGTGCGGTGCCGAACAGCGTGCTACTGGCAGACGAGCCAATACTCGACAGTGATGTGACTGATCCCACTGTGACACCTATGCTCCTCAGCAGGGGACTTGGCTCATGCTGTGTGTCAGCTGTGACAGTCCTGCCAAATACAATCAACAAGTATTATGAGAGAAAGTTCCTATGTTATGGCATGTAATTTAATCTATAAAACATTTTGGCTGCTTTCAGTTACCTTGTCCTTTGTTCTACTTTTACTTTTAAATTTTCTCCTTCCACAACTACAGTAAATTCTTTCCACACTACTACACACCCAAACAGTAGAATCACACCCCAATGTAAATAATAAAAGACCAATAAAACCTACCAAATATTAAAACTTTTAAACTCCCAATTTTCCTACCACAGCTTCTCTGCTTCACCACATATGGTATACTATCAATTACGTTTGCATGACCATTTTGACATTTCATCCTGATGCGTGCCCGGGTTACTATGTCTCTGTGGCCAATCGTCATGGCTTTATTTGCGTTAGGCCAGCACACACGTTTAGGGAATGACCAATGGCCGCTTCTGGCTAGATATTTATATGGGACATGTGGCTTTACGTGGCAGAACAAAGTTCTCAATAGCCTGGCAGGCTAGCCCCTTACGGTTATCTACCCTCTTGCTAACTACGGGTTTATGAGCTAATGGCAGACGACTGGCGGGAGGTGTTGGGATTAAGAGGCTTACTGACGACTTCTTCGGCCTGCTAAAAAATGGTGGCTGGCTGAAGACAAGGATTGACGGCGTAGTCTTCAGACGTCGGGATCATGGCAAATTCCAGTCGACTCCTTCTGGACTCCAAAACCAGGGATTGGAGATACCGTACCTCACCTCAGTTCAGTGCAGTGCACCACTCATAACGAGATGATAGTCCTGGTGTGTACGGATATGTGGAGGGAAACGGATAGTCAGATACAGGAAAGGCCGGTCTCTCCGGAAGTCTTACTACGGCGGCACAGTCTTGTTCCGCCTGTCTGCTGTTGGTGGAGCTAATACAGCCTGCTGCTTGGTAACTAGGTGAGCAATCATTTACTCCTCTCTCCGGGAGCCATGCCTTACCTTGTACGGCATAAAGTAGAAACCACCACTGAATGACACAGGCAGTGCATCACGGACGCGAGACAAAACTCTAGAAAAGTGTACTTCCAGTAGCAGCTGGCGGCACGAGCTCGGTGCTTCAGAAGGTGGTGGGCAGACCAGAAGCGTTGATCGTCTTCCTGCTACTACTGGGTGTGGTATCGCAACCAAGGCCAGGCAGTAACACTTAAGCAAATACCCTCGTCAGCACCTAGGTGCTCCAGTAGAGATACAACTCAAGTGTACTGTCTCTTCCTGGTTGGAGGAGTTTCTAACTGTTGGGGCTCTGCTGTTCTATCTCCGGAGGTCTAGAACAGGTGGCCGTCGACTGCATGTGTTTGGGACTGGTGGACTCTGGAAGGGGGGTCCCCAGTAGTAGTTAGTTTGAATTGAAAATAACCGGTCTAAGTCGGCAGTGCACAATTCGTATTCTTCCTAGCTGGCGCATTCAAGATTACTCTATAAATAAAACCCTCGGCTAGAATAACAAAGCAATGTTTATTAGTAACATAGTAATAAACACAATGACTCGTGCTAACTCCTACCAAGTAGACGGGTTGCTGGAAGTAACCTACGCAATCCAGGTGTAGGTGACCTGGTCCTAGGCAAATTGGGAAATAATACAAACTGACAGTTAAATGAAATATTATACAAGCTAACTAGTGAAGGGGGATGTCTATACAAGACAGATAAGTTACGTCCACTGCTCTAGTAGCAGGGTGTGTTAAGTGTCAATACTACTGCAGAAGATTCTGGTAACTGATAGGTATTGACGTCACAGCAGCCTATGGTCGCTGTTGCTGCAGAAGCCTCTGGTGAAAGCAATGGTAGCAGTCGCTGGTGGCTGCTGAAGAGTTCACAGTAGTTGGAGGCCCCAGCACTATAAGTGGAGGAGCAAGTTCAAAGAACTGGAAGAATAACTCACGAGCCACACTGTGCACGGACTTATATGGTTAGGACTGCAGGTTTGGCAGCACCCCTGGGGGTGTGGGGGGGATGGCGCCCCTCTGGTGAGAGGCCGAAGTGGTGGTAGCAACCCTTAGTCATCTCTCGCCTTTGTGAATGTTTGTTGGCACTCGGCTGTGCCCTGAGGCACCTGACAGCTTGTAGGCTCTTAGTGCCGAGGATGGGAGAGGAGGGGGGACGTACCACTGGCTTGCGTAACCTCTTGTATCCACGTATCCGGGCGCCCTCCAGGATTGTGGCGGCCTGCAACGTCCGTGTACAGGTTGGCGGGGTTCGACTCTCACCTGGGTTGAAGTAGATATACTTGGTGTGATGTGAGATGAGTCGCAATCGGTGCTAATGGGTTTCCCCTCTTGTGGTGAGGATTAGTGTCAGGACTGACTTGGTGTACGGGTGTCCCACCGACCTACTTGATTTATGCAGGTCACAGACAAAAAATCAGCATAGCACTGTGGTTATTTATAAGAGAATATATATAACAAGAACCTGGAATAAAACACATAAAAATGACGACATGCCAAATACGAGGGAGGGAGAATAAAAAGAATGTTCAAGCCATACTCACGGAAGGCGGAGAAATGTTACTATCACGGATCTTGCTGTGGTGATTTATGAAAGAAAAGGAGAATCTTTCTGGGGTAGCCGGTGGGTCTAACAGCAAGCAAAATAGTTACATGTAGCAGGTTAGAGTTCGGCAACCTCAGGCCTTCCATCACCTGGGTTGACCGGCTAAATGAACTACCTGAGTACACTTTAAGAAAACATGCATTAAAACACGGGCAATTGGCGCATGGAAGTCACTACAAACTAACATACATAACCCTATGATACTTTTAATTTAATATATCGAAAACTGCTCCTTGGCGCTGTTCTACGTCTACCCTCCGTGGTGCTACGTAGCTGGGCTCCCTGTCGGTGTCTGTCGGTATCGCCTCGGGCCTCTTCGTTGGCATTGGCTCGACTTCGGGAATTGCCCTTCTGGGTGTTGGTTCATCCTCGTCTTCAGAACGTCCCGGAGTTTCCCCTATTGTGTCGCCATTATCAACTGGTGGCATGTCGCCCGGAAATGGTCGTATTTGGCCTCGGGTGGCCTTCCGGATCCTTCCTTAGTCTTCGGCCCAGTAGACCATGTCTCTCTCGCCGACAATGCAAAACAGTCCATCCCATTTGTCAGCGAGGCCAGCTCTGAACTGGTTACTAGCATTACTGAGGGGATGCAATTTGAGTAGTACAGCTTCTCCTAGGTTAAACTCACATACCCCTGTCTTCTGCAGGGGTAACTTGCATTGGATATATTTGCCTAGACGGTGTAGTGTTTGGCCCAGGAGGAGTACGTTTGGGCTGGTGTCTACCACTTTGTTGGTTCGACGACACAGGGCAAACAGAATGGTTGGGATGTGATTTTCCCAGTAGCTGTGGTCGTTTCCCCACACTCATTCGGAGGCACTTCTTGTTCTCCTGGTCCCTCCACTCAGTGCGGTTGGCCTGTGGGTGGTATGGAGGAGTAGTCCATGTCTATACCCCCCCCCATCCTTGGCAAGTTGACTGCCATTGGTGACTCGTAAACTGAGTGCCATTGTCAGTCAGTATAGCTTTCGGGTATTCCAAGCATGCGAATATTTTGGCTTCCATCTTTTGCACAATCGGGGCGGTTTCCTGGCTATGTAGAGGGAAGGCCTCTACCCACCTGGAGAACTGGTCGGTAACTACCAGCAGGTAGCGGTTCCCCTTAGTACTGTGTGGGTAGGGCCTCATGAGGTTGGTGGCTATGTACGTCCACGCCGTTTTGAGTCGTTTTGAGTCTTTTTGGTCATGCTGTAGGAGGGGGAACCGAGTAGGCTTTGCCACGGCAGCACGTAACACACTTGCTTACGCACTGCCGGACGTCGCAGCTTATCCCATCCCAGCTATATCGGATCCCGGTGTCCAGCAGGGTTTCTCGAGTACCCGGGTGTCCAGCTTGAGGGTGGTCGTGATGATGCCAGCATATATCTGCGCGCAACTGTGGCGGAACCCAGATCTTACAACGTGCGTGGGTTGACCGTTACGTGGCCACACGACGTCATCCCTTACTTCAAACCATAGTGGCTGTTCCCGTAACATGTAGCGAACGTTGGGGTTCTCCTGCTGGCTCATCGTGATTTGATGACGGGTGATCTGTAACTGGAGGCGGATTTGTTCTACCTGAGGAGGGGGGGACATCTTCTCCCCTCCCTCTTCCTCCTCCCCCTCTAATTTCATCTCCAGTGTCGGGAATCGGAACAGGGCGTCTGGCAAGTCATTCGTATTACCTGGACAGTGCTGTACTTCTAAATCAAAATTGGTGAGAAACATGTTCCACCGCCCGAGTTTGGCCTTGGCATTCCTCGACTTGTGTAGCTATTGGAGGGCTTTTGAGTCGGTGTGCAGGATGAAGTGTTGCCCTTTGAGGTAATATTGGTACTTCCTCACCGCCCAGATGACGCCAGACATTTCTGTTCATTTATGTGATAGCGTTGCTAAGTCTCGTTTAACCGGGTTGAGGCACACACTATCACACGTGGTTGGCTGTCAAGGTCTTGTTGATATAGGACAGCTCGTAGTCTGTTCTGGCACGCGTCTGTCTGCAGGATTAGCGACTGATCTCCTTAGGGACGGTTGAGTTGTTCTATATTGCCGAAGCTAGTCATCAGGTCGTGGAACACCTGTTGTTGTTCTGGTCCCCATCATCAATGGGTGTCCTCCTCTAGGAGCGGGTGAAGTGGTGCCATGTGCTGTGCAATGTTTGGTACGAAGTCATGTAGCCAGTTGCACAGACCCAGGTACTGTAGTAGTTGTCGCTTGTTCGTCTGCCTCTTCAATGGGGCGTATCAAGTTCTGCTGTAATAAGTTTCCCTTGGGTGAGACATGCCATAGGTAGTCTATGGATGACTTGGCGAAGTAGCACTTTGATAGCTTGCAAGTCATCCCATAGAGTTCCAGACTTTCAAGAATTTGGTGTAGGTGTTCAAGTTGCTCCTCCCAGCTGTTTGAATAAATGATTACATCATCGAGATAGGCAAAAGAGAACTCTCCGATGTAACCAGTCAGTAGCTCTGCGGACATTAGACGTTGGAATATGGCAGGGGCGTTCTTCAATCCAAATGGCACTACCCTAAATTGGTGGGTTTCGCCCTCGAGTGTAGTAAATGCAGTGTACTTGCAGCTACGTTGGAATATGGCAGGGGCGTTCTTCAATCCAAATGGCACTACCCTAAATTGGTGGGTTTCGCCCTCGAGTGTAGTAAATGCAGTGTACTTGCAGCTATCTGTATGTACCACAATTTGCCAGTACCCGGACTCCATATCCAGGGTACTAAAGATCTTAGTCTTGCTAATGTCTCGCAAGGTATGAGTTAGGTTGATAGCGGGGGGAGCGTTAGGGTGCGTTACCTTGTTCAAGGCTTTGTAATTATCGCAAAACCTAAGAGTGCCATCTTTCTTTGGAACTAGGACCACGAGGGAACTATAGGGTGAATTGGATGGTTCCACAATCCCCTGGTCCTTCATGTCGTCCACTTGTTCTATGATCAGGTCGTGGCGGCACGCTGATACCCAGAATGTCGATTGTAAACTGGGACGCTGGTTGTCGTCCAGATCTCGTGTTGTGTTGACCGAGTCTGACGTAGCAATCCCCCACGACCAAACGCACTAGCATGTTCGTTCACTAATAGTTTTCATTGTTTAAATTCTGTTTCCCTGAGTTCATGATTAATCAGAGTGGGATCTATAGGCGTAGGTACAATATCGTCGGGGCTGTGGTCCTAGTTTACTGTCACTCTACCTTTCTTGCACATGTACACGTGGCATTCCCCATGGTCTATAATGCACTGCTGTTGCCGGAGCCATGGACAACCAAGTATCACCGCTTGTGTGAGCGAATCTACGAATTCTGTTGACGCCAAGATATGGTGCAGGATTACCGTTAGGGTACTTCGGCCGTCAACTCGTAGGGTAGTATCTTGCTGCGCCATTTGGACTGTTTTCGTTTGAGGTCGCATATCCGCTAATTGCTCCGGAGTTAGTAGGTTACTTCGAATGAAGTTTCCGGTTGCAGCTGAGTAGAGCAGTGCAAGCACTCTGCTTCCGTTTATTTCAACCTCGATATGCGGGGCAATGGGGAGTAATGGTTCTTCATTTGCACCCTGGATGATGGGCCCTTTTGGTCCAGTGATGGCATTTCCCGGCTTGATAGCGGGGGTCGGTTTCCATGCAGTCCTTGATGCCGTTGGCACTGCCGTCCGATTGAACTTGTTAAGTGGAATCGCTGATCCAGCAGTTTGCGTGGACAGTCTTTGTTCCAATAGTTCTCTGGACAGAACCAGCATTTTGGCACAAATGCCATGCATGACGGGGGAGAAGGTGCATTCCTGGGTGATTTGACTGGTGGGGTAAGTGGCTCCAGAATTTTAACCGGTTGAGGTTTTCTAAACTTGCTTGCGCCGCAAAATTCTGCTCGACTTCCTGTGCACGTTCTACTAATACGTCTATGGTCGTCAGTTTCACAGTGAGGACGTTCCTCAAGCTAGGCAGTAGCATTCGGTCGATTGATCAGATGGCTGTCGCTTCGTTAACCCCGGGAAATATGCATTGAAACATCTGCTCCTTACGAAGGATGAACATCTTGGCCTCGTCGTCGGGTACCTGGGTGTGGCTATAAAACTGTGTAGTCAATCTTGCCAACACCTCCTTGCCAGTAAATTTGGAAGCAAGTCGGTTGCTAAATTGCTTCCAGTCCGTAAGAAACTCGCCGTATCGTTCCCACCATGTCGTCAATGCAAGTCCTTTTAAATGCAGTTGGGCCCTGTCTACCCATTGCTTCGCAGGTAGGTCAGTCTCTCGGAACTCCTCACACTCTTGCGTAAAGGCCACCCGACCCTCATGAGGTCGGCCCGCAAAGTCCGTTATTTGAATACAGTTGTCCCGTCCGGTCACTGGGTGGCCAGGTGCTGTCCTGGGTTGTATGTATATACAAGACGGTTTTGACCGGCGGGAGTGGGAGGTGTTTTTTCTCCTACACCTCTCGAATCTATACACCATACCCGGTGTAGTGATACGCTCGTCGGACCATCCTATGCACAGGTGATGGTACGTCTCGCTACATGTCGTGCAGCATATTCAGTTGATGCCTCGGTCGGGGCAAGTGATCTCGTTGCAGAAGCTGGTCGGTTGTTGGCGACAGGTTTCACATCTGTACTCCAGACCTTCTATGTCACGGGCCTTGTCTGACCAGCCTAAGCATACGTGGTGGAACGTCTTTGCTCAGAAATTACACTCAATCCAGAGTTAGCCAGTACCGGAACAATCGACATGGCTACCCTGTTTTTCTGGTATGTCGTGTTCTGAGTAATGGTCTACACCCAAGGTGGCGTTGAGCTCCGAAACTAATATTTCTATGGCTTATGGGCACCACAGGGTTTTTACTGGACTCCCCAAGTCCGGTTGACTTAGGTATCTGGGTTGGGTTGACCTGGTTCGGCCTTTTCGCTGCTAACAGTTAATCAGTCTGACGCCCTATGTTGGGCCACAGAAAATCACTTGACGCGTGCCTGGGTTACTATGTCTATGGCATGGTTGTCATGGCTTTATTTGGGTTAGGCCAGCACATGCATATAGGGATTGATCAATGACTGCTTCCAGCTAGATATCTTTATGGGGCACGTGACTTTACGTGGCGGAACAAAGTTCTCGATAGCCCAGCAGGCTAGCCCCTTATGGTTGTCTACCCTCTTGCTTACTACGGGTTTACGGGCTACGGTAGAAAATTGGCAGGAGGTGTCGGAATTAACAGACTTACTGACAACATCTTCGGCCTGCTGAAGAATGGTGGCTGGCTGTAGATAGGGGTTGACGGTGTAGTCTTCAGGTATCTGGATGATGGAACCGTGTCGGCCAAAACGGTACCACAGATTCCAGTTGACTCCTTCTGGACTCCAAAACCAGGGGTTGGAGATATCGTACCTTACCTTGGTTCCATGCAGTACATTACTCAGGACGGGATGATTGTCTTGGTGTGTATGGATTTGTGGAGGGAAAGCGATAAAGTCAAGTACAGGAGAGGCCGGTCCCTCCAGAAGCCTTACTAAGGCGGCGCGGTCTTGTTCCGCCTGTCTGTCTGCTGTCGGTGGAGCCAATACAGCCTGCTGCTTGGTAACTAGGTGAGCAATCATTTGCTCCTCTCTCTGGGAGCCATGCCTTACCTTGTACAGCATAGAGTGGAAACCACCACTGAATGACACAGGCAGTGCACCATGGAGGCGAGACAAAACCCTAGAAAAGTGTACTTCCAGTAGCAGCTGGCGGCACGAGCTCGGTGCTTCAGAAGGACCTCCACCACTGGCGACCAGACCAGAAGCGTTGATGCAAACTGAATATATAACTACTGAACTAAAACTGTCTACTTGTCGGAGTCTGGAAGAGACAAAAGAAGTTAGAGTTAAAGTAGCAAGGTATATTCGTGTTCGATGAGTGTCGAAGACTGTTGTCGTCGCAGGGAGTAGCCGCGATGGTTACTGAAGACTCAAGGTTCGCTGGAGGCCCAGCACTAAGGAGTGCTCAGGGTTTTCTCTACAGAAGAATATGAATTACTGCTGGAGCCCCGCAGAGCACAGACTTATATAGTCAGAAGTCTAGACTGCAGCGCGCGGGGTGCGGGGAAGGCGTGTGACGTCCTTCTGCCGAGAGACTGATGTGGGAGGTGAGAACCCTCGTCAGCATTCTTGCTTCAGGGATCTTCGGCGGCGCTCGGCCACACCCGAAGTAGCCGACAGCTTGTAGGCACTCAGCGCAGGGGTGGGGGGGGACAGGAGGCGGTGTACTCGCTGGTTGCGCAACCTTGTAGCCACGTGTTTGGCAGCCCGGTAGATTTAAGCGGTGTGTAACAACTACATATTGGTTTACGGTAACAACTCTCACGTAGGTTGAAGTAAGGGTATACTTCACGTGAAGAGTGATGATTCGTAATCATAGTTAATGGTAGTATAAGTGGCATGTGTCAACGTTTGATTCCAGTAATGGAAACAACATGGTGACATACTCGCAACTGTGCACTGGCACGAATAATCTGCCGGGAAGCTGGAATACGCTGGTGTTGGCCCATAGGGGCAACCGGTGCTACGTTGAGGTGTGTAGTGAGCAAAACGCAGCGTTGCTTGGCTTGCAAACTCTTCTCGTCTCTTGTTTCCGCAGTTCCCTATGCTGATAACAGTACATGGTGCTGTATGCGACGCAGGGATACTAAGCAGAGGTGAGGAGGGAATAGTCCAAAGTAGTACTGCAGGAATAGGTTTCCATGTCTCGAACACATCCGTTTTGAAGAGGAAGGGGGGGGGGGGGGGGGGGGAGTTAGCAGGAAGCTTCTTGGACAGTCGCCTGACTAACGTCGCCAAGTGGGCAGACCACTATGACTAAAGGGCTTTAACTGATTCGAGCAATGGGTGCTGGAATAAACGAAGGCTACTAGGGTTGATGTCTGAACAATGGGTGCTAGACTGGTGGGCGACTTGCTCTGAGCAGCGAGTGCTAGAGACAAAATCAAACTGCGATGGCAGGTGACTTGTTCCGAGCAGCGAGTGCTGGAGACACAGCTGGACTGCACGTGGAGGTGAGAACGATACCTCCTTTTATAATAACTCCCGCCGCTGCCATTAGGACGAGTGGATGGCCGAAAATGGGAGGGGGGGGGGTAGTGTGACATCACCAGCTGGCTGGAGGATGGGAAGCAAAAGACAAATAATAAATAATAATACCTATATTTCTCTTGTAAAGCAGAGAAATTATTTTCGCATGTACAACATATTAACATTTAACATGTGCAGGATATGAAGCTAATTTTGTTTATGAATGAGAGTGAACAAATAACTGAACGATTGTTATTTTTCCTCCATCTTTTACATTACTTCATTCCTTTCTTTATGAGTTAAAACATTAAAATGTACTGTATATTGACAAATTTCTGAACATGTTTTAGGGAATAAAAATTTGGGGGGAAAAAAAAAGTTTCATGCCAATATCTCTTATATAAGCAGCACCCCACTTTTTGTAGTCATTTTTTGTAACAATGTGGGGCCTATACACACCCAAATATGGTATAACTAATGCTATCTAGTGGTGAGAAATGGAACTCGTCCTGCACCCATACTTACAATGGGTCAGTGAATATACTAAAGGGTAGACAGAACAATCTGAGTACACGTGAGGCAGAAACAGTAAAATAAATTCCTATTTCCAACAATGCTAACATTGGGATGGAGCTGAGGTCGACTGAATACTAAATACTGGAGATGTGTCATGCCTCAATTTTGTTATGATGTCGCACTAACTCGTATGTCTCAGACTACGCATCATGTATTTAGAGAACATGGAAAAAAAAGTGGAAATACAGTACACATGTAAATGAAATATGTACTGTAGAATTTTATTAGTCATTCAGCAAACAATTTCAATGTTTACAGTAGCAGCCATGTTTGTAACAACCAGCAACAAGAAACAACGGTGCCATATTTATGAGATATTGATTCGCTATGAGATGTAGCCAACAACCTTCATAAGTTTTCACTTGAATATATTTTCATGAAAATTACGAATGCATTACGTATAAATGTAACTCTAGTAAATACTCCCAGAAAGTTAACAAAAAAAAAGGCAATGCAAAATTAAGGAAATCCTAGACGCATGTAGCTTAGACTAGTCAATGAAACTTTGGCGTGAGATAGATCAGTCGTCCTCTGGTAAACAATTATTGATCCTGAGTGGACTTTCTGCCAAAGATTAACACTGGTCAGGTTGGTTTACGACTGTACAAAATCAGCTGTGGGTGATACCACAATATGTCTGACTACAACCTTTGCCCGTTGAGGTAGAGCTCACAAGGGTACTCCCACACCGGTTTCCTGGACTCTGGTATAGAGGCAGGTCGACTGGAACCAGCAGTTGCCTGGGTAGTGCTGGGTGACGAGTATCTGTACAGAAAGGTACGGAATTTCTTGCTCCAGTCGGCAATTGCATTGCTTCCAAAGTACGAGTTGGAAATGCATAACCTAGCGTCACTTCCAGTGACCAGGGCATGAACTGCAGGATGACTCTCTATGCCAAGCCTAGTGTGTGTAGGGAAGCAAACAGGGATGCTGGCTGAAGAGGAAGGCCTCTCCAGGTGACAGGCAGCTTGAGCTCGTTCCCGCGGTGTGTCTCCGCGGCTGTGCTGTGCACATTTTCAAAATATTCCCAGAATATTTTGAAAATGTCATGTTTTACAAGTTGAGAAATGTTTTACAACATTACAATAAAAGGTGACAGACTGACAATTCTTAACAGCAAATATGTAAAATTTTTGGTAGTTTGAGTTAAAATGCAGGTGAGTGATGTTCCAATATTACATTTACACAATACATATTTTAAATTCTAACTCAGATGTAAACAGAAAGTTCAAAGAAAATTTGAAACTAATGAAATTTCATACTTGTTCCACAATAAGTGTAATTTAAAAACGAGCACAACTATATTTTTAAATAATTACAAGTGGACTGCTTACCTCTTCCTCAGCTGTATATTGACAAGTTACTAGGAGATTTTGGGGATGGTTAATGACAGTAGATCTGCTGGATCTTTATCAGCTTGGCTTTGTCGAAAGTGTGGAGTCTTGCAGATGTTCCAAGTGGAATAGGATTTCTTACTGTTAACAAAACATTTCCTAGTGGCACTGGACATTCATCTTTCTTCTTTCCAGATTCCTCTGGCCACTGAAACCATATAGCTGGATCATGGGGATGCATTAACAACACAATGTCTTGTAACTTTTGAGATATACCAGTGATCTGTCCCATCCACCAATTCTGATCGTAAACACAACCAACAAACTGACCTACTTGGAAATCATTTACTGAATAATGTATTTTAACCTGGCTATGTGTTTCAACTTTTTCAATTTTATCTTTAATTGTGCGTCCCATTTATGCCTCATTTTTAACCCGCCAATAATGTTTACAATGTATTCCAACAACTGGTTTTACAATGGCCCATTCTTTTTCCTTAGATTACCTAAAAGTTTGAATAGTTTCACCTTCAAGAACCAGTAGTGTTATCTTTGATACAAGATTAGCAACTTCAGCAACTAATGAAGCTGAATGTCTAGTGGCATTAACACACACACTCCGAAGATTAAACTTTGTTGCAAAGTGCTTACACAAACCACTTTTTGCATCACATGCACTTTTGCCATGCCCAGCAGCAGAAAAAAAATCAGTTTTTTTTTTTTTTCCACAGTTTGATTATTTTTACATAATTCATATAGTTGAAATCTATTTTTTAAATGTTCAGCAGCCTCATCTGTAATGTACACGACTGAACTCAATTGTTCTAACTGACATAACTTGGAAATTTCCCGATTTATGATCCTTAAAGCACAGAGAGCATGAGCAGAATCACGAGCTGTTTCATCAGCTACAACAACAAAACTTTTAATCTCTGCACCAAAATATGCAACACAGGTAAAGAGTGAAAACTGATCAGTTTGCCAGTGGTAAGTTTGGATTTAATCAGGTAATACAACTGACCAGATCTCAGCAAAATATAATTGTAAAACAAGATTATTAGTTTGTTGTACAGAAATGTTTGCTTCAGATATTCCTTCCCTTTGTATTTTCCTGATGTAACTATGAGGAATAGCTTTCTTGACCCCATGCCATACATCTTTCAGAAAATTATCTATGGATACAGATTTTCTTATAAGGTCACCATGTTCCCAGTTCGCTGATGTAACTTCTTCTTCAGCCAAACCAAGACTTTCAACAGTTATGTTTCTGTGCTAGGACAGTCACCATTCTCTTCGAGCCAGCAATCATTCCTTATTTTGTCACACAAACAGTTCAGTAAAAGATCTTCCTCAAGTTTGTTGTTTGTTATATTTTGGAGAGCTACACAGATTAGTTTCAGGTTACTGGAGTAAATACAAGAACACACCACCTGTTCTGGCTGAGTTTTCCCCCACCTTGGCCGTAAAGCATATAACTTTGAAAGACCCATTTTTATAGTTGGGTTTCAATCCTCCATACGCCTCTTTAATTGATCTTGTCATAAATCTTTTAACCTTTTTTTACATTCTCAGCATTACCATCTTTAATACAAACAACATTTTTGTTTGGACTATCCCTTGTACAGTCTTCACTATCCTCTAGGTAGTATGATGATGTCAAAGCTTGTACCTCTGTAGACAAAGGATGTCCACTATATGGGTCAGGTTGACCACAAATTCCCTTTTCTTTTATAACCCTGCAGCATTTATCAATGAGGTACTTTGATACTGTGGGTAACTTTTACTTCAATTCAGTTTTACTAAAAGTCTGTGGTATCAATGTCAGTAGTTGCACTTTTTCATTATAGTTAAAAGTATGAAGAGCTGAGTAAATGTTAGAGAACCATTGATTACAATTAGTACACAAAGGCACTTTATCAGCAGACTCACTTGAAACACAGGCATGATACAAGTCTTCCAATTTGTTCACAGCTGCAGTTTTAAAGTTATCAACTAATTTCATCTTCTTTCGCTTTGCATAACCTTCTCTCCTATCTAACCTCACCTGTGAAGGGGCTTTCAATGGTGACATCAAAAGTTTTGATGCTGCTATTTAAAACATTTACAAGCTCATCCTCTGGAATGAAAGTCTCTGACGAGGGGAATTCTTCTGCAGGTTCATGTGCAAGTTACAGAATTTTTTTAAATAAAAAGTAACACAGTTACTACACAAAATATAATTTCTATTTACTGAGAGAGATGAATATCATCAGCTAAATTACTTACTTTACACATCCTCACATACTTACTTCTGTGTGCAGTTTTTTTGTGTCTTTTAATGTAATCCACACATTTAGTTCTCTAGAACTATAAAAGTCAGACATGATTTAGTTTGCTAGCTGAACATCACCCAAAAGCAAACTGTAATAGCAAAAGTTTGGGAATTCCCTTGGTAGTTACTGCAGGGATTCCCCTTATAGTTGCTGGGAATATTCCTGTGTTATAAAGGGACTTCGCCTATAGTTCCCAAGGTTTTCCCCCAGTTCAGTACCAGTTACCAATTACATATACATATTTGCAGACTGACAAAACATTTTTGTTAATTGAGCATGCATAGCCCAGAACTGTTAATAACACGACATTTTCAAAAAATCCTAGAAATAGTTACAAGCAAAAACACACTATTCTACAAAGTGCACTCTATTAACAAAGGAAAGGACATCATAATCACAAATTTTCAGGTTTTTAAAAAATGGGGTTTTTGAGTAATTGTCAATCAAAAATGGACATTTTCATCAAACTTTGCATAATTGTAAATTGCATATTGTTAATTGCATGCAACCTAGGCTTAAAAATAAAATTTTGTGTAAAACTACTGTAATAGGTCTGCACATTGCCAGGATTACTTTTGCTGAAAAATGATTATTCCAAATAGAAAAAAATTTAAATATCCTATTTTTTTTAAGTTTGAACTTTCCCCCTTGTTGATATTGTCATAGGACACATTCTAACTACATATACCACACTGGAGTTTAAGCCGTGACAGTTGATGGACAAACCCTGCCTGAATTGAGATGGAATGGCTCAGTACCCTAAGTGTAGAGTCCAACAGCAGTTTTGACGGCGTGAACCCTGTGTTCTAATCAGTTCTGCACCTTGGCGCACAAACCTAAAGCGGTGGGTCTTGTGGGCCATCCTCCTACTACTGTCGGGGTGTGGTCCAGCAACAGTCGGGCCTCCAGTCCCAGGAAAATACCCCTGCAAGCATTGGCAGCGATACAACCTGAGGTGGCTGTCCTGCTCCTGTTGGATGAGTACCTAGTGGTTGGGGCTCTACCTTTCTGTACACCGTAATGCAAAGAACGGGTGGCCGTCGGGAGTGGTGTGTGTTACTGATGTGCAGATTCCTGAAAGGGAACTGCAGTCCTACACTACGGTTCGTACAGTTATAAAAACCCGGTCTTCTACTTGCTCCATCTAAGGGTTGAGTACCTAGTAGTCAGAAAGGAATTACCCAGTATAACAGATTATCTCTTGGGATAAGAATGAAATGTATTTATTACGAATAATAAATACTGGTGACATGTACTCTTACTACTAAGCAAATTGTGGATGGAAGTAGACTACACTTTACAGGTGGAAGTGACCTGCTCCTCGATTATCCAAGATTAGAATGACTTTGACGGCTATGAAAATAATTCAAGACGCAGTTACTCTACCCTAGGTTTAGTCTAGGCGAGACTGTACAAACGGGGCCACTACCAGAAGGGCAGTGGGTGTAGTTGCCACTTACCAAGGAGGAGCAACAGCGGAAGTGTGGAGTGAAGTCTTGCATGATTCTGGTGTTAAAGAGCTTCTGGAAGCTGCTGGTGGTTGAAGTTGTAGGAGCTTCTGGTTGTAGGTGGTAGAAGCCTCTGGTCGTTGGTGGCGGTAGCCCACTGGTGGTTGTTGATCTAGAAGACCTGGTAGTCAGTAGAGAGCCCCAGCACAGAAGTGTTGAGGCAAACTACTGGAGATGTTAACTGGCGTCTTCGGTCGATCATGGCCTTACATAGTTTTCTCGGCCAACCCATAACTGGACTGGAGTGGGAGGTGTGACATCGCTCTGTGACGTCTACCTAGAGCGAGCGGGGTGGGAGAATCTACCCTTGCGCTCGACTACATGGTGTCGGGTGCTAGGCCCACTTCAGAAAGCTTTGCTGGTGTGCCAAGACACTGTCAGACAGGTGCTTCAAGGATTACTGCAGCAGTTTGCAAATATTGCTTATTTCATGTGCTAGGAAAACCCACTACGCTGGGAGCGATCCTGTACGCACTTGTGAATAACATATTGGGTTTGACCCTTCCTCGGAATACGTAGATACTAAGTACATACTGTGAGAAAATTGGGTCTGGAACTTCAGCAAATACCACATGTCTGTAACTGTCCCTCCATGGGAAACAATCCCGCAGCCATCTGGTGGTTATGGCTCCTGGTTTAATATAACACGTTAAGATGAGTCGTAGTAGTTTGGTATAACTCATTTAAGCGGCACGCGTCACCCTATTCAATGCACTTTATCAATCACAATATTCAAGATGTTTTTATTTCTTAGCTAGTAACTGCTGCTGTTGTTAGTTGCTATATGGATAATACTTCTGCTACGTCAGCAGCTATTTCTGTGATCGTGATTTCAAAAGAGGTGTTTAAATACGGTTTTTATTACACTTGAGTGTGAGTACCGGAAAAATTATTTTTAATAGTATTCCCATTTTAATTGTTTTATTTTAGTTAAACTTGACAAATACCTAGCCTAGGACTATCAACGTGTTCAAAGTACAGTTTAATGAGGTTGAGTTTTTTGGGTTGACTAATATGTCTATTCCAATCTACAGAATTTTTATGTCAGTCCCCTAATATTCTATGGGCAAAGTTACCACTCTACAGAAACCCCATCTAATAACAGACTGCATTATTCTTTGTCTTTTGTGGATAGCTATTTTATGTACTTATTTTTGCAGCTTATTAAGAAAATAATTAAATACCTATATTTCTTTCACTCATCAACAACTTTCGTATCATTCCAAATATGGTAGCCTTTGTGATGCAATACAAGTCATATTGTTCTGTATGAAAAGGCCTACCACAATTTGTTACTATTTTGAAATGATATTGCATAGTTTACAGAGAATAAATATAATTTGACAATCCCTGGGTATCAAGAGACTAAAAATTAAAAACTATATAGGCTGTTCAAAGTAAAGTGAGCACTTTATAAGGCAGTGCTCTGAAGTTTCTTTTCAGTTTATTTATCTTTTACACAAGTGATATAAATGTTATCTTGTGAGTAATAAACACAGTGTATACAAACTATAGCTCTCAAAAGTTATCAGAAGAGAGAATAAAAAATAACTTTTTTGATTACTATACATGCTGGGAGGGCCTTAAAAAGTGCTCACCTTATCATGAATGGCCTATAATCGAGTTTCTTTTCTCAAAGCCAGGGAAGAGCAGCCAGGAATGCACACACTGTGAGACGTACTTGCTCCTCCGAGGGCACGGCACTGGAGTCTTCTTGTGTTCCGGCTCCTCCTTGCTGTCCCGCTCCTCCTCCTCACTGTCCGGCTTCCCTCGCTCCGGGTCAGACTCCAGCAGGGCTTCCCCACCCTGCGTGTGCCGGGATTGGCGAGCCTTGCCCACCAATCCAAACTTGGGTTCACAGCCTCTGTCACTACCACGTCAGGGTTCCCCCCCTTCAAGTCGTCATCGTCATCTCCAAATGGATTCAAATCCTCTGGATACGAACTCTGTCCTTCAACAACAGTCTTCTTAGGAGATATTGTGGTTTTCAACTGTTTGCACTGGACATGTTTCAAGCTTGAATTATTTACATAATCTGATGTTACCTTTGTCTGTGCATGTTGTTTTTCAATGGCACTATTTTGAGGATTGCCCAACTCTTTCTTTTGAGATGGAATTTTATGTAAATTTTGCTTTTTTTCATCGACAGTTTGTAGCAAAAACTTTGAATTTTCGCTGTCAGCATCAATATTTTCTGGTTTATCTACCATGGGAATGGGTGAGGTACCCCTATTTGAGTCAATAACCACCTCCTCATTACGTAGCACAATAATTTTGTTTGCCTCCTCATGGTTCATAGCATGTACGTCAACTTGAGAATCATTATCTACTTTGTCACCACTTCCAGAAACTGGCTGTAGAACGATATCTTTGACAACCTTGTGAGACTGCCTGTTGGAAGAGTTAGTTGTTTCCTTGAAACTATCTTTTTCTAAGCCATAGCTACTAGATTTTTCAAACATTTTCAACCTCATCTGTACAATAGACAATGAAGAAGGTGAAGAAATTGTTTCTTTGGTATGCATCGTTGGTGGCAGTAGTTCACCACTGGCAGTTCTCTTATTTACACTTCTCTTATTTACACTATCACTAACACTACTGGTAAGCGAAGTTGCAGAAACATCTGTGTCTGTATACTGTGGGGCTAACATGCCTATAGCATCGTCCTGTCGCTCGTCACGCACTTGCATGCTAGCGTCACTTTCATCACCATCACACACTATATCAGTAGCACCAGGTTTCACACTGAATGGAGACTCATCCAGAGAGCTAACATCAGGCTCTAAGGCCAGCAGCTGACTGTTCATGAAGTTTGACCGAGCTAGGGTAGACGCGGAGACTTGCTTGGTTTCCGTGGGAGCGCCAAGCACAGCGGAGCTCTCCATGGCAGATTCGAATGTGGTGCTGTACTCGTCATTCTCGGAGCTGATGCTTAGAGTTTCATCAGCGAGCCTGGGCGAGTCCACTGTGTCCTTGCTGAGCTGCTCGGAGCTGCCCACCTCGTCTGGGCAAGTCTCGCAACAATAGCGATTGTCCTCAGTCTCATAGCAGTTGGCCAAGCTGAGCTGGTGCTGACAGCGTGCGCAGCGGAAACAAGAGCGGTGATAGAGCGTGCGGCCACCCACAATCAGCCGCTCCGCGATGAACACTGGCAGGCCGCACTTCACACATGGCTCACGACGCGCTGCTGGCAGTGCGTGGGGTAGCTTCTGCAAGCACATAATTTCAAGTTCTCACACACACACACTTCAAAATTGATACTGCAAGAAAGAATAAACTATGCTGCAACTATACAATCAAATACTCATTTCTTTTTCCTTGTTATGTCTTTGAATTCAAAATTTAAATACTTGAAAATATTCTGTACAATTACAAGAACAATGAAAATCATAAAAATGTCCAAATTTATTTATTATTTTCTCATGGTTGGTTAGAAATTAAATAATGAACTTACAACTACTACACTGGCAGCCAATTAATAAAATATTAGGAAATTAATTTAGGAATATCTAGCAATCCTTTACAGGGGTTTTAGAAAAAGCACACCAAATACCAGAGCACAAATAAACAGAAAACATATGGAACCTTCTGTTAGATGGGGGTACTGGCAAGGTACTTTACAAAATTTGCACCAGGTAGTGCTTGATAAAATGTCCCTTCACAATTTTTTTAAAAATTATTATGTTAGTGTTTACACACCCACATGTGTAGCTTTCTGTAAACACATTTCACCCAAAAAAACCTAGACGAGTCCAAAAACACCTTATCATTAGAGACCTACAACTTCATTAAGAATGCACAAAAATACAGTAGAACCTTGTTAAGTCAGCCATCTTTAACCCGGATCTCTGGAAAACTAAACCAATTAAAAGGAACAAATAAATAATAATAAAAGTATAAAGGTAAGAAGCCTTGCATGGCCATCTGAGAGAGCGAAAACTTACAAAATACACATGTTACAAAATAAAAGTGCATTTTGTGCACAAATTACAGGCAGAGTAATTGCTTTAATTGGTGCACAAAATCATACTGTACTGTATAGTAAGTGCATGTTTACTGGAAATGTACCAGTTTATTAAGTGCGATAACATGTTTGTAACCTGTAAACATGTTTCAAACATATTTTGTTCAATATAAAGGAAATTTTCTATAAGTAAGTTGTCTTGACATATGCTGCTTATATGAATTATATTAAACATGATTACAACTCCCTATCATGTTACTTCTACCAGGAACCACAACCATAGATGGCTATACAATTGTTCCCATGCAGGGACAGTTACAGACACGTGGTATTTTCCTGATGTACCCGACCCAACTTCTCACTACTCATGTAGATTCTACATACCCCAAGGAAGGGTCGAACCCAACAAGTTATTCATGAGTGCGCAGAGGATCACTCCAACCCTAGCACGTGAAATAAGCATTGTTCCAAGCGGCCGCAGAACACACCAACCTCCCCGAAGCACCTACTAGACAGTGTTGCCAGCCTTCCGAAGATGGCTGAGCACCGCTAAATGCCAGAGGCTATATAGCCGAGTGTAAGGGTTGTTCTCCCATCTCGCTTGCTCCATATAGATATCAGGTCTCCCACTCCAGCCCAGGCATGGGCCGGCCGAGCTCATAATATAAGGCAGTGAGTGGCCGAAGATGCCAATTGTTCTTCAGTAGCTTGCCTCACCAATTCATGTGCTGGGGCTCTCTACTGAACCTTAGGCCCTCACGGCCCTCTCCAAGAACTCCAGAGGCTTCCGCAAAGCCTACCATCAGCTCCAGAGGCTGCCACCCCCACCAGCAACCAGAAGCCCAGAGGATTCTCTTAACAGCCACCAGGTTCCAGTGGCTCCTACCACCAGCCAGCAGCAGCCCCACAGGCTACCATCAACGGCTACCACCAGATCCAAAGGTTCTGCAGCATCTACCACCAGCTCTTCAATAGTAAGACTGCAGACCCCACTACCACATTCTCCATTGTCGTTCCTTCTGTTTCAACAGCCGTCTCTACTTTCTGATAGTAGCAACTACACCCACTGCTGTTAAAAGTAGTGGCATCTTTTTTTTTAAGTCTCTTCGAAACACCCCAAGTTAGAGTAGCTGCTACTGAGTCTTTTTTTTAGCAGTCCAAGTCATTCTATACAAATTTAGCTTAGGAGCAGGTCACCTCCACCTGTTTTACCGTAAGTTACTTCCGACCACTTATTGCCTGGTAGGTGAGTACATGTCACTTTGTTTATTACTACATAATAAATAAGCATTGTTCCTATTTAAATGTTCTTTATTCGAGAGGTGTATTTCCTACTCGCATCACACGTCGACAAGCCCACGGTCTGCCTATCCCTGACTTTGTGCCAAGCCGGATCCGAGCCGGGCCTACTTCACATAAACCAAGGCCCCGGTACTCCGACAGTAACCTATTATCTTGACCCAGCGTGCCTGACCTAGCGCAACCAAAGCCACATGGACTGTGTCGCAGTTCAGGTTCTAGAAAGCAACATGAGTCAGTCTTTTATTAATTTTTTTCCACATTCTCCAGATAAACTGGATTTTCGTTATCACAGATCAGCTCCTATTCCAAGGTTTCACTGTATGAAAATATACAGTTATAACACGTGTAGTTTTGAGATCTGGCAGGAATAGTTGCCTAGGCTACTGATTACATTATAAAAAGTAGACAGAATGTACAAGTAAATATATATTAAAAGATAACCCCTCTGCCAAATTTCAAATTTTCTGCCCAACCCTAGTTCGCCTCCTGGCCGCTAGGCTCACTGTTTGCCAACCACCACTCACCAGACTGCAGTGCGCCATCACTTGCCACCTGATGATGCTGGCCTGATAATGGCCTGGCGAGTGAAATGTCAATAATCCATGTGGAAAATGTGTTTGACCGACTTTGTTTGAGTATATTGATCCACAAGTACTTCCCCGTGCATTTTGTCTACTTTTTAAAATGTAATGTGTAGTCTTTGGTGTCCCTTAGTGAAATTGGGGGAGGAACAAATTACCCCCTTTAACCCCTCCATGTGAAGGGACTGCCTGGCTGCAGTATAAGTCCATTACACAAGTTGGGTAGAAAACACGAGATTCCAAAATTGTTGCATATTTTGTAGTGGTGTTTAAAACATGAAAAGCATTTAAAAAACATTTCATGCCTAAAGACAAGTTTCAATTTTTCATTTCAGCTCCAGAGATTAGAATTTGGGCATGAAAAAAGGCTAAAAAAAAATTTTCAGAATGAGTTTTAGTGCTCAATTTTCTACACATAAACAGGCTTCATATTTTTATCTTTGTTGGCTTATCATACAAATATAGGGTCACGTTTAAGAGAGTTGTCGATGGAAAGACATCACACCTGTTGACTGCTTGCACGTAGAGGTGATGATGCAAGTAGTAAGTGAGTAACAGTAGGCCTCTGAACTCACACATTTCAAGGTCTTGAATGCTCATAATAGCTGTAGGCAGATGGAACCATAAAGGTACAAGCATGGCACACTAGGAAACATTATCTGTACCAAAATTAGCAACTATATAATTTGTAGTGTGTAAAAAATAATAAAAAATTTTCAGCAAATATATTTTTGGGACACGACATTCAAACTTGCAGTGAAAAAATTATAAAATTGTTTCCTCTCTTAAAAAATACAAAGTATTTTTCTTAGTGTTTCCTGTAATTGCACCAATAATAATAATAATAATAATAATAATAATAATAATAATAATAATAATAACAATAATAACAATACACATTTACAAATATTGTCATTTTTTAATGCATAATACTATTGAAAACTACCATATCAACTGTAGTCATATTAAGAGCCAATTGAGAAGGTAGATTTTAAATATATGTTGCAAAGTCGATGTATAATGGAGCCAACCATATATATCAATGTATTTAGTAGACTAAACCTTCTATCAGACTGCGTATCGGTAGCAATACCTTACACAGTATTTCCTGAAACCAAATTTATTACTTACCTGTCAAAAAATCTGATGATTTTATAGTTAGTTTTAAGCCAGCATCTGCAGGAAATACTTTAGCTATACAAGCACAAATAAGAAGAAATGTGATCCCAAACTAAAGTTTGAATATTCTCCATGACTGTCAGTAAGTGAAGAAAATCACAACATGTAGAACATGGGAAAAATTAATATAAAATGTCTCAACAGAAAATTGTAATGTGTCAGGCCAAATAAAATTTCACGGAGAAAAAAATTTTGACAAGGAAATAACAAAATAATTCTGAGGACCAAAAACTATACAGTACTACATTAAAAAAAATTACAATGTCTGTGATCACATTTCCAACTCGAAGTTGTTAGTTGAGAAACTTCAGGTGAATCCCCACTACAGAACAAGCAAAGGAAGATGTAAGGAAACAAAGAAAAAAGAGAGGAAAATTAAAGAAAAAATAAACATGACATAAAATCCCAAAATTTGCTTACAACAAAATAAAAGCAACATTTACCTTCTAGCAGAATATTTCAGGCTTAAACTGCCCCATTATGTCCAAGCTTTCCTCCTGGGGGAAACAAGAAAATAAAAAAAAATTACAGGGAGACATAAGAAGCAGGCAGCACTGAGATCCCCTGTGTTACGCGACTTTGCTAACAACACACAGTAAGAACACGGTTAACACAAGGTACACTCACAAGAACACAGCACACAGGGTTCCATGCTCAAGCCTACAACACACACTTCAAACAGTCTACAGCCACTCATTCACACTTTACCAGCTCTCACAACTTGTTTCTCTTTGGTACATACACTAAATAAATACCAGCACATGCAATATGCTATGATGGATTATTGTTTAATGTTTATCAAGAATGTTGACACCCTGCAGTGTAAACACAGAAATTAATATCTGACACATGATGTGCTGGCAACAACGGGCATTTTCGACTACAGCTCATCAGTCAGCTTGCAGTGTTGCTATGACAAGGCGAGTGACATTGTTGGCCGACACATGACTATAGTATAGCTTGTACTGTTTATCCTAGTAAGAATGGATGTTCCTGCTCAGCGGTATTTTATTATTCACCGGCCCACCAAAGCTGTGTGCCAAAGGCACTGAGTACCACTGTCTGCTGCTAGATAGTGCTGGCAGAGCGCTGGTCTTCCTTCTCCAAGCCGGCCAGTGAAGCTATGATGCCCCCCCATCACCAGCTCAACGCATCACCGCACTCTCAAGATGCCAGCAATGAGCGCAGAGACAGTTGCCCGTTTTAGTATAAAAGAAGGCTCGAGCAGCGCCTCCAGAGCAGTCTTCAGTCTCCCACCGCACATTCATGAGTGCCGGAGAACTGATCAGCCTGATAGTCTCAGCCTTCGCTTTAAGCCTTCCAGCTTGCCTTCCCCCTTCACTGCAATTTCAGTGCAGAAGAGACACCTTTCCTTGATTTCTTACCAAGACCATTCCTTCCACGCCCTGCTTAGTCACTCAAGCATCGTGCCAGGAATCTGGCCTAGTCATCTACTCCACTATACATTGCAGCCTCTTCTGGGCAAAAATATGTTTAGGAGTCATATTTAAGTTCAAGTTGATTTTACGGTGCTTAATCTACCCTATCCCCATTAGGTCAGGAGCAGGTCACCTCTACCCATTGTTGCGTAGGATAGCTTCCCTGACAGCTCTCGTATATGCAGAAGGTAGTGTGGCATCATATGTCTATTTCATATTGTGTTAAATAAACATAGTGTTTTACCAACTCTTGAGTTCCACATTCCCGCACACTTACTCCCTTCCCCAGTTGACCTCCTCATTGACAGAAACACAGTTGATCCCGGGTTTATTACTCAAACGAACCACCAAACTAGTCTTACTACCCAGATCAACCATTCTGCATTACCCGGTAGGCAGAACGGCGGAGCCTGCTCACAGGTACACAGTCTCCTAAGCAAGCTTCTCAGTCGTCTGCTCGTTTTTTCCACCGAACTTTCAGTGCTGGAAGAGACGTTCCCTGAATTCGGCAGACTCGGCAGAGGTATACGCCCTCTGTCCTACACCAACTTGTCAGTTCGGTGCTTGCCCTCTCCATCACACTTTCAGTGCTGGAGGGGTCGCTCCCTGGATTGGGAAGATTCGGTGGAGGTAGATACACTGCATAGGAACACATACCCTGCTTTTCCTCTCATGGACGTGAGTGTCTCTTTGTGTGAATACAGATGCCTTTGTCCAAACGCAGTGGTATAAGAGAGAAAGTAAAGAAAACGCTGATTGCCTCTGGGCGCCTCCAAGAACAGTCACCCTTCCTGGTAGCTTAAGCTCAAACTTTTTGTCACCTGTCAGTACCTGTACCTGCAGTCATACCAAGGGATTTGCTTATGGTCCCAGTTCGAGGCAACGAAGAAATTCACCCCTGGGTCAAAGAATTCCTCAACCAGCCAGAACAGCTGCCAACAATACCCATTGCATATTTACGCCTCAACATAGTTGCTCTACCGCAGACACCATGTCTTATTAACCACAGACAATACTCTTAAGTACCTGCCGCTCCACCACGTCCCATTGCTAAGCCTCTGCCACACATAAGCTCAATAGTGTCGTATCGCCCAGGGAAACCAGCAGCAGCACACAACTTGAAGCGTAAAATCTCACTGCCCGAACCTGACTTTGTGCCCTCCCGCAAGACTACTCGGTCAGTCCTGTATACTGGACACATTCCAGTTCCTCGTAAGGACTAGTTTCAAGCTGAGTTAAGCCGGAATAGGATGCGCCTGGCCTAGTGTCCTACCAAAACCATTACTGATTGACGTAGTGTTCTCACAGACAGCCGGGGCGTGATGCATCATAACAAAACTTGTGTAATTACAACACAGCTATTATTATAAATCAAATGTAACTAAATGCTGACTACTATGCACCTGCCCAGTGATAACGTGCTGGCTTGGCCAGGAGCACGTTCTCACCTAAATGCCTCTAAAATATTAATTGTACGGCTTCAAAAAATAACTTCCTGTGAAGTTTGATGATTATTCAAGGATACTGTGATTACAGCCACATGTTGCAAGATAATTTTACTTGGGGTTTTGTATAATCTGTTTCATATAACTTCAGTAAAAATTAGACATACGTTGTGACCAACCTATACATCATGTAAACAGTAAACGCCCCCATTTTAAAGTACTATGACAGCTAATGGTTGATGCACGATGCATGTTATTATGTTGGTGGTTTTTGCGATGATTGTAGAAGAAAATAGTAGTCCGTATTAGAAATTAAAATGTAGAAATTTAATCGCAATTACAACATTTATGTTTAAAATTATGCTCATAGACTAATGTACAATTTTTCTGAGTTATAGAGCAAGTGTTTTAAAAACGTCCTATATAATAAGTAGACAATCTCTGTCTGTCCGTCTTTAATACCTCTAGTCCCTTGAAACTCAACAGAAGTTCTTCAAATTTTGCAGAGCGAATCCTCAGGGTAAAATACAGGTCAAGTTCGAATTTCAGCAGGATCACATTACGCAATCATTACCTTTTACCCAAAAAACCAATTTTTAAATTACATTTTCCTTATGAAAAGTTTTGTATTAATGCATAGAGAATATTGCAGAGAGATATTAAGGTAATTAAATATCATTTTTGTTTACTTTAAATGTCTCGCTTCAATGTTGTGTTAATTAAGTGGGGCCACAGTGGCTCAGTGGATAGAGCAATTCCAAGTGGGACCTTAGTGGCTCAGTGGTAAACTGTTCTAGCCCTATGACAATACAAAAAAAAAGTCTCGGGCTGGGTCCCCTAGTATAGAAATATTACGGTAAAGCAAGGTCTACACCCGCCCAGTGAAATGCCATTGCCAGTGTTTTTTCTTCTATCAAAAGTGATCTATATGCGAAAATTCATTGCTGGTGGTATCGGAATATTATATATGCAGTTCAATATTTTTTTATTTGCATATTTAATTAAATGTAAATCGTCATAGGTGCCTGTTTAGAACAGTCGCTCCAGTGAAATGAATTGACATGTGTCTGCCGCTTTGTAAAAGTGTTTGTTGTGTGCTGCAGTCCACCATTTTCTTTGACCTTCCTGAAGCACAAGCGTAAAAGTATTTATGTTATGAAGTTTAGATTTTTTGGTTTCAAGAAATAGCTCAAGTGTTATGTTAATTGAATAAGTCAGCAAATAAATTATTTCGTATCAGTGGCCGGCAAAAAATATTTTAGTGAAGTAATCATTTAAAGTTCAGTTTAGGAATTACAAAGTGAACAGTAAGTTTACATGTTTTATAAATAATGTTTTCTTAAATTGTTGTTAAAATATTTTTAATGTATTTGGACTTTAAAGAAACCTTGTTGAACCTTTACTGAACATGTTAACATTGTGCATTTCGTACATCTGTATTACCAGGGACGTATTTATTGAGTTTTGTTCTTGCGGGAGGTTTTAGTTTTCAAATGTACGTGTTCTAAATAAGTATCCTTTTAGTGTAGTTCATTATATCAAAAAATGCAATGATATATATGTATTGAGTATTTCTCACATCATTACTATCAGTGACACATTTATTGTATTTAGTTCTTTCAATGAAGTTAAAACTTTGGAGGATATATTCAACTGAATTTTACTTCTGCACGAACAAAATTTTCCACTGCATCATCAAAACAATGTAAGTTCCAATCGCCACTCTCTCATAAGAAGAACCACAAAACAATCACGTCTTATAAAAGACATTAAACTATAGGCCCCCCCCCCCTACCTCAATAAAATAAACAGAACCCTAACTATTATATTATGTGATCATAGCAAAAATAAAATGGTTGGGAACGGCAACCAGTTATAGTAGCCTAAGTACTGGACAGAAGTTGTCAACCTTTTAAGGCCATTCGGAGTAATATTTTTTATTTCATATTTAAATAGTGCATAATGAAATGAATTGATTAGTATGATATAACAATATTTTTTTAAGTTTATAACTGAAGTAAAGCCGCATCAATTTCAAAATTTTGTTAATTCAAAAGAAGATTTTAAGCTTGTGTTGTAAGTGTAAATAGGAACTTTTTTCATTTTTAAGTTATTTAGTGTGTACACTTTCTTGGTACCAAAACTTCATTTCCCTTGCTTTGATATAAATAAAATTACCATAGTACAAATATGTACAAAATTTATGAGAGTTTGAAGACTTAAATCACACACTAACTTTGTTTGCATGGCCATAGAAAACCTTCCTTTGTTGGATATAATATTAATAAATCCAGTCTGCAAATTATGTTCTATTATCTTTGATACTTTGTGCGGAAATGATATTTTACTAAGACAATGTTTTACACAGACAAAAGCAGCATTATCCAAAATTGTTTTCTCGGCGGGTAGTGTACGAAGCAGCCCCACGGCGCGGGCCCATGAATCACCCGCAACTCCCCGAGCTCAAGGTCCTTTACAAAAACCTCCCTCGCGTCTTCACTGGCAGGATTCCCTCTCACCGGAGACCAGAGCAGATTATTTTACTGTTTAGGAAAACAGCCTGTAGTATAGTAGCTATTGCAGTGTCTCGTTCCAACCTTATATGCATTTCCTTAATTATTATCTTATTATTTGTTCAGTTTAACACAGGGAATGAAGTTATTTCCCATGGCCAGGCTTGCTGCAAATAAGTATGCTTTACAGTACGATGAGTGCATATTTTAGTAACTGCCTTTTAGTTTGCAAACAAAATTCTTTAGCATGGAAAAGTTAAACATTTAGAGCTCTATCAATTTTAAAAAATGTACAATATAAAAATTCCATCCGTTCCACAGCATCACTGGATTCATATCCATTTACATACAGTATTAGCTTAGCTAATATACATTAAAATGAAATTTGGCTAGGCTGATAAAGATTGTACATACCTTAATAAAATTCATATAATAGCAAATTCAAGCTTTTCTGTTGGTAGTAGTAGTTTATCACGGAGCTAAATATTTTCAGGCCTACTTTAATCAATATCCGCGTATAGGTTGAATTTTTTTTTAAATATTGTAGGGATAACTTCAATTGTTATGGACTTATTAACGTCCCTTGGTGTTATACCTGTGTAGGTTTAATAGGGGACGGCTTATAAGTTAACGCCAACCTAAGTAAACAACACAAACATCCATATCCTTGCCGGGATTTGAACCCAGGACCTCTCGCTCGGTAAGCCGGTGTGCTACCAACTATTCCACGGAGGCCGGCGATAACTGCAGTAACATAAATGTGCATAGGCTAATATTGTAAACGTAATTTTTGAGATGAAGCATTAATTAAACCCCTAACAGTTAGTTTAGATGTTTAATAATAATTATTAAATTCGTTATGCTATCTACGTGATAATGTAATGTTTTTGTTTTGCAACATACTTCAAGTAATAAATAGACTTTCAAGCCGCGTTCGTCATAATTATCTTCTACAGAATAAATAGAGTGAGTGAGTGAGAAAGGCTTAACGAGATGAATGGTCAACATAAATATCCATGCCCTAGCCAGGATTTGAACCAGGAACCCATTGCACCACAGTCTGGCGAGTAGCCAACTACGCTATGGGGGTCGGCCAGAATGAATAAAGAATGAGTAGGATTCTCTTCTCACCAAAATTTTTGAAATCAAACACAAGCAAATATTTCATTGAAATGAAAAATGAAAATTTATGTACATATATCAATTCTGTGTAAAATTTGAATTCATTTAAAAGGAAGCAATTTATGCCCCATCCAAAAAATAAAAGTCCTTCCAACTGCTTGTATTGTACATGTTCTCGTCGATTTTAATTTTACTAAACATACTGTCTGCGTACAGTGGCCAGTCCCACGCAGTCAATGTACACTGTTTCAAAGGAAAATTAACATTCGAGGTTATTCAGATAATATAATCTTGCGAAGTCTTACAGTAGTTACCTACTTATTTCTAAGCAATGTTACAGGTCTTTTGCAGCTGGCGCAAATAAAAAATTCAGTAAAGAAAGACCTTGTCAGACAGGGTACTGCGAGGGGAGGCTGGCCGACCAATTTATCTTTTGCCGGAGTGGTAACACTGTTGTGCGCAGAACGATGAGCGAACGTTTGACGCAACCTCAGAGCGTGGCTGTGTTACCATGAGGAACACTTCCCTGCCTTTATTACAGCGTGATGGAACAGAGAAGTTTATAGTTCTACAGGGAAGCATGAAAAAACAGCCATAAAAAATATGAGGAGTTTAACAACATAAAAACAAGACGATGAGGATTATTTGTTGATAGAGACATTCCGTACCTTGGAGCTACTCCAGAGGCTCTTGTAGGAGATGACTTCACTGTGGAAATAAAGTGCTTTCCATCCATTGGTGCCACAAAATTTTATGAAACCGTTAACGACTCAGGAAAGAACAAAGTTTTTGAGATGCAATCAAATACATTATGCCTGAAAACCAACCATGCATACTATCTCCAAATTCAAGGGCAACTAAGTATATAAAGAAAAAAATCTTGTTATTTTGTAGCATACTCTTACAATGATTTCTTTGTTCAGCAAATTTGCCGAGACAAAGAACTTTGGGAAAATGAGATGCTACCAAAACTGAAGGGTTTCTACCTTGACTGTGTGCTACCTGAGATTATTGATAGTCTCATTAGAAGAAACCTGAAGTGTAGAGATCCTGAGTACATCAACACAGCTCAAGCTTTTCTAAAAAAAAAAAAATAATAATAAAAAAGAACAATTAATTGGTTTAGTTTTTATGCCATGAAAAACATGAAAATGTGTTGATTTCATTCTTGTCCTGGCCAATAATAGTTAAATTAATTCATGCTGCAAATAATTGTGATACACCGATTTAGATAAAATAAGTGCTAATATGATTAAAATGTAATTTTAACTTTATCTTTAGGGCAACTTGTTAGTTAAATTTTTAAAATATTTTGAACTATAGTATTTATTTGTTTTTAAGAAACAAAAATGATTAAACATTGTCAACATATATTTCAAATTATTTGCCACTACTGACTAAGAAAGATAGTTTACAATATCAAAATTATATTTAGTCTGCTTGAACATTAGTTTGATTCAGTTTATACATTTTATTGTAATTTACTTGGTACTTTTTTTTTTTTTTTTTTAATTTTTGTACCTTTAATATTTTGTATGCGTTTTAGAATTCTGAAACACAATGGTTATTCTTCAAACGTATTTTCCTCGACTTAGGCTTTGAATGTGCAATAACACATAACATTTATAATCATGATGTATTTCTTTGTAGTGGGGCTCTTTCTGATTGTGATGATGGTAAATGTTTGTGTTCGGCGTGAACTAGGGCATGCTAAAAATGCCATGAAAATTAGCTAAGTTAATTTTTGTGCTTACTGATATTGAAATGTTTTCATTGATGTTAATAATTGTGAAACAGACAAATAAATTTTAACAAGAAAATATGAGTTCATATTATTAAAATGTAGTCTAACGTCATGTATAAATGAGGTTTGAAAAACCATAGCTATGTAGTGTTTATTTGTTTTCAAATATAGAAAGTGCAATACGGTACTTATCTTTTTTAACTGAAATACTCTGTGCTCATTTGTCTCATATCATTTGCAATATCATAATTATATTTATAATGATAAAACATTTACTTTGATTCATTTGACTCATACTTCCCCTAATGATGTACATATTAATTATTTAAATACATTTTTTACATATATGAAATTTGTTTAGTTTAATTTCCGTTTAACTAACAAAACAATTCAAAATATTATGTGAAGCTTTTACATACATAGTCTTCAGTTCTGAAACATTGGGTATCGCATTCTGGAAATATATTTCAATCAGTCTATTATGATGACTTTCTTTTTTCTGGTAACATCCAAATTAATTTCTTCATGAGAATATTCGGCACACACACATGCACGTGCATGCATGCACATGCACATGCCCCCACACACCCCCATGTGCACACACACATATAAATATATATATTTAAAATCTATTTTAATTTTAGAGTTTTGTTTTAGGAAAATACATAAAATTTATGATCAGTATATATGTGTGCGTGTGTGTGCGTGTGTGTGTGTATGTATGTATGTATGTATGTATGTATGTATGTATGTATGTATGTATGTATGTATGTATGTATGTATGTATGTATGTATATATATACGTATATATATACGTATATATATGTATATATATGTGTATATATATATATATATATATATATATATATATATATATATATATATATATATATATATATATATATATATATATATATATATATATATATATATATATATATATATATATATATATATATATATATGTGTGTGTTAGGGGGTCTTTATAGTTATTGTAATGGTAACAGTAGGGTCAACAAAATTTTAGTAAGTTACCACAAATATACATGAATTGGTTTTAGTTATTCTGAGACTCAGTGCGGTAATTCCTTTGTGATGTTTTTAACGTATAATACGGGGCTGTTAGGAGAGTCAATACAGTACATTTTTTGTGAGTCGACATATAACGTCTATTATAACCAAGTGTGTTTTTTTATTAGTGGTTCAAAACAGATAGACCTAAATGTCATTACATATAGACCTAAATGTCATTAGGGAAACTGTGGTAAATCATATCTTTTATGTTACAAGATTCGTTTGAAAAAATCGATACTGCAAAATTCACCATACTTCCATGCCAAAAACAAATCAGCACTTTAAATTATTAAAACTAAATGCGCATACATGTCACATCATGAGGACAGCAAACAAAAACCACTGCCCACGGGGCGCCTTCCACGTCTGACTCTAATGTGTCCTACAGTTACTCCGGGGGAGATGGATGGGGAAGTAGCCAACACTTTTATGACCGTAGACCTTCCTCACAAACATTTCATTCTTATCTGGTTCCCGTCTTCAAAAGCTCCAGCACTCTGAATGATCTTAATGCCTGCCATTGAATTCGTAGTTTGTTTACAAAGACAGTTTTCTTCACAGACAATGCAGCTGTGGCGGAGGGATACATCATGGCCACACATCTTTTCGAGAACAGTCAAAAATTACGGAAGTTACATGAAACAAACAAAATAGTACATGCATGTACAGTATCCTGAAATGATATTTAATATAACCTTTGAGTCAGATTGTGGCCTCATTGCTCACCCCTAGTGAGAGTGGTAAATAGTGAGGCAGAGGTACTTCTCCCACTGGATGACAGTGAAGCAGTGGTTGTTGCTTTAATGGGGTTTTTCTTGATGTCTGGATTGCTGGCTTTGGCCACTTTTATGATTTTGCGTTTAGTCTTGGTAGGTGCGCTTGTGAGTGATGAGCGAGTGGCTACCCTGGTGGGGATATAAGCTGGTGCGACGTTAAAGGGCGTGGCTACCCTGGTGGCTGGCCGGACAAAGATTGGTGTCTTCTTTGGCAGTGTAGGTGGTAGCAGAGATACTGCACGAGATATGTGAAAGAGGAGGTTCGCGGTGGAGCTTGCTGAGCTGGTGGAAGACACTCTGACGTACAGCCTTTTCTTTTTTCCAGGAGCATATCTGGTTGCCAACTAAGCCACTTTACCTCAATAGCTCAGCCTGAGCTAGCTCTTGCTTCACAGCTTTCCCTGCCCAGCCTATAATGAGGCATAAGGTTTTGGGGGGAACCAGTTCGGTTGATAGTGGGTGGCCAGAAAGGGGTAGACACAGCCTGATGGAGTGAAGGATGCGGAGCTCAGGTAAGGTGGGAGGCCTGTACTACTGGTCTCAAATCCAGGGACTTGGTGCACGGGACGTTGTGGTCTGACCCAAGTACCAAAATGAACGTTAAGTAGGAAGAGCAGGGCTCTTTTGGGGGTTGACATATTGTTTCCAAGCAGGTGACCTGGCATGCAGGATGTCATGGTCTGACCCAGGCACTTAATGGAAGGTTGATAGTCCATGGGACAACTGCTCTAGTGAGGCCTAGGAAGGCAAGCTTCGTAAGCTGCACTCCGAAACAGTTATCAATAGGAGAGAAAAGGAACAAGGTTTCAGCTTGTGGCTAACCCTAGAAGTGTCTTACTAGGACAGGTGATGAACCAGAAAGAGAGGGGACAAGGTGTAGGAATTATAGAGTGCTGGAAGACAACTCTACCAAGTCAGATTTATGCCAATTTTATTGATTGCTCAATCAAACACGCATAGACCAGCCTGTTCCAAGACTGAGGCCTAAAGGGCAGATCCTAAGTTGCCAATTGGCATCTTACCAAGTCTCGGATTACGTGCGGCAGCGTGGGGGGTAAGGGTGACTCCAAGACAGCAGTACTCGCACTCGTGATAGCAGAGAGTAAGCTACAAGGTAGCTGGAAGCGAATCAGCTTTGTTATACTGGCAGGCAGCGAGGCAGTGTCATGCAGAATAGAACTCTCGATTGGATTACGTAAGGCAGTGGCAATTTGAAAAAGTTGATGACTGCTCACTCAGCATGACATTCTGCAAAGGTGAGATGCAAAGTCTGGTAGCTCTCTGGCAGCATGACGTTCCGTATAAGACTGGCGCGAGACAGCAGTGGATTCTAGGGCAGAGTAACGGTATGCTACTGAACTGCCGTGAGACAGCCTCAACTGAGGACTGTGGGTCCTATTTATACTAGATGCAGAGGGCCAGCGTGGGAGTTGTGGGGTGTGGAGAGAGAGATGCAAAGGAGTAGAGAGTAGCTGAAAGCGGCTGAGACTTCCCCTGATGCGCGAAGCATTGGAGAGGTAGAGAATGGGGATGTGATGCAAAGCGGGTTGCAGTGCAGCAAGCGGCAAAGGCCGGGCAAACCACTCTGGCTTGGAAGGTGCCCTGTGGTGTGTAAGGCATAATGGCTCTTCTCAGGAGGGAGCCACGACTATGACAAGGCTAGATGAGAGAATGACATCACTAGTGTCACATCAAGATAGCTCAATAAGCATTTTTCAATGTTTTTTAATAACAACCATTATTTAACCACTACCTGGGCACAATGGTTTGAGACCACTATCAGTGAAACAACAAATGTGCCTAGCACACGGCATGTGTACAACTGTGGATGTTTGTTGCCAGTGTACTTGCCAAACAGTGTAACAAATAATGTTTCAGTGATTTTACACTTCTATCAAAGACACAAGAAAATACTGGGTTATAACAGGCACCATAATAAATTGTTAAGGACTAAGCAGCTGTACAAATATATACTCAAGAACTACTCTGAATGACTATTTATCACAAACTGGAAACACAAGTAGCAAGATCTGGCCACAAAAAAACCACCTGTGAAGATAATTAGGGCAACAAAATATTACCTCTGTATGAGTACTAGCTAAAAAATAAAATTGAAAATAAAAACATAAATGAAGGATCAGTTTTCGGAATAAATAGACTTATTTTACAAACCCTTGAATGTGACCATCTTTTATACTCATGCATCCCTAATTTACAGAAGTATTAAGTAAATGAAATCCACCCTATTGCATAAAACATTTTTTACACATTGCAAATAAATTTTTTCACTGTACAGTTATATGAGGCTAGATATTTAAAGCTACACTCACAACTGATTACCAATCACCAAGAATTTGGGCTCATGTGCCAGAACAGCATTAAGAAGACAACAAAACCTCATCCAAGAATATGTCAACTACATATATCTTTCTTAACAGGACGGGAAAGCTCGGAAGATCCTTTACATAGCACACAATACAAACTTTCAGCAGCAGAGCATGCAGCTATATTACAACCAATTACAAACACATTCTTTTGCTGTTGGCATTTGTTGTCTTACCAGGTGTGGTTTGTAAAATATGAATTGAAAAATGTTCAATTAAATATGGCTTTATCACTGAAGACCTACAATGAAATATTGCTAGAGCACAGTACAACTTTTTCTAAGAGAATATGTTCTTTGAAGATTTCATGTAATGGGGATTAGTGACTGAACAAAAAATTATTCAAATTATTTTAGACAGAGGTCATTGTAATTACAAAGCTATGTTGTAATCTGCAAAAAAAAATTCAAATATGATGTAGCTGATGTCAACTGTTAGGTAAATACTGTGACATGTAACATCCTTTAGTTGCGGTGGATCATCACGGCCGGGGGGGCTGTTTTGTGTGGTGTGAGGACAGAATCCCTGTGCATGTGAGCCCGGCTGGTGTACACAGGGATGCCACTTTTTTTTCCATTGGAAAATTCCCTGACATTTCCCTGATTTCCAGACAAAAATAATCTTTTTTCCTTAAACTTTTTCTAACATTTTTTTTCCTGTAAGGATTGGCACCTTTGCATTATCACACACTTTTACAACAAAATACTTCTCTGAACTTACAAAATTGATCGCCACATAGATTGCAAAGAAAAATGACTAAGCATTTAGTCCACAAACATTAAAACAATCTTATATTATTCTGGCAGCGGTGCATGATTCACATAACTACCAAATATAGCATGCATATAACAGAATTCCCTGACATTTAGCTAACTTGTTTGAAATTCCCTGACATTTCCCTGTTTTCCAGGTTTTCCAGACCTGTGGCAACCGTGTGTACAGTACCGGGTGCGTGGCTTTTCTGCCAGGCACAAAGTCAAGGAAAGTCATACGGCCATGCGGACGGTCCGACGCACTATTGCTTTATTACATGAACAGTTGGTGGCATGTGGTGGCTGCTGACCGTGCTGCATCACTGGTCGTTGATGGCTTGTGCTGGCACCGGAACCTGGTGTGCTGAGGGGTTGGCTGCTGCTGGTTGCCCTGGGCTGGTATGATGGTTGCCCCTGAACCAGGGGTTTGAGAGGCTGTAAAGAACTTTTTTGCCCCTTGTGAAGGCTTGAACTATGGGGTGTTGTGTCCATGCGGTTTTAACGAGGGCTGAGCATAAAGACGGGGTGGGAGCTGGGAGGTGAGGCATCTCCAGTCAGGCAGCTTGAGTTCATTCCTGGGGACTAGGACTGCTACATGCAGTTGGGATTGGGTTAAGCACTTGTTTGTATTTACACTCTGTAGCTACCTTTTTATCTCTCCTTTGAGTCTTGACAGGAGTATGGCATATGGATGAAGACTACTACCAGCCCTGCAAAAGGTTAAGCAGGTGACAAAGGTCCCTAGCTAGGTGTTCTGCCAAATGTTGAAGTTGATCAGATCAAAGTGCCACCCTCTGCTTCTTTCGTATCTGGCACCATTAAGTGTGGTGGACACACAGCCTTGGATTACGATGACTGATTGTTTACAATACTTGGGTGTGGGTCCAAAAGAATGGTGGACGAAGTATATCCTGGGCGGATTGACTAGCCGCCCTATGGATTGTATTCCTAGAGGTGGAGGCTCTACCTTTCTGTACACAGAGTTATACAGAATGGGTGGCAGTTTAATTGGTATGTTTTGACATACGTGCATCCCTGAGCCCCCCCCCCCCTCCCAATCTTGCGCTATGGCTCGCAAATTGGTGAAGTAATCTTCTGCGGTCTCCTGCTTATCCTCAACAGGCATGATATCTACGAGGAAAACAGTACAAACACACTTGGAAATAATACTCTGGGGTTAGATAAAACGTGTTTATTCCAATAGGAATAAACCTGGTGGTACGAATAACCTTCTATCAGACAAGAGTTGACCGGAAGTTAAACTACGGAAAACAGGTGAAGGTGACCTCATTCTAGATGGCAAAAGGTAGAAATGCTAGGTGGCTAATATAAAAACTCGACCTATCTATCCTAAACTTGGTGCCAAGAAGGGGACTTGATGGTGCCACTGGCCAGAAGGGCAGTGGTTAAAAATGCTGTTCCTGAAGGAAAGGTGGTGTTTATGTGTTTGACGACTACTGCAGCGGCAGATTCAGAGATCCTTTGGAATGTATTGAAGATATCTGCTAAGGCATTGAAGAGCTTCTGGTAGATCTGGACGACCTGGAGAGAAGAAGACGGCCCCAGCACACGAGATGGTGGAACGAGCTGCTGCTGATGGTTCCTTCGGCACCAGACAGTGTGGTGAAGGAACAGACACTCCAGATCTAGGGCCGTGCACAGGTATTTATTCCCTGCCGGCTTGCCCTTGTCCGGGTGGTGGGAGGTGGGTGGTGTGAAATCTCGAAGCCGTGTGACATCATCGGCCGGCTGGAGTTTCAGATGAGGCTACACGAGTCAGCGGTTTTACTTGTGGTGCCATCCCCTGGTGCACTGTAGTACTGTGTGGCCTTGAAATGCCATCTCAGCAACTAGGTCACAGCGCATTCATGATTTGGGGTTATGAGTGCACATCTTTACCATTGACTGAAAAATTCAATTTCTTGGCATCTGTAATAGCCTCCATAACTGGGGGCATATTCTGTAGGCACTCCGGAAGATTGTACTGTCTTCCTAACTCGTGTGCCACTGAAGTTCACACTGATAGGGTGAAGTCGTTGCAGTAGGTTAATAAAGACGTCACGCATCAACTGTTACTGCTTTCATTGCCTCCAAAGAAATCTCTACATGACAAAAAAATAGTCTTTCATTCAAAAAAACACAATTTCGAAATAAAGTACATATGATGAGAGACAAGAGTTTACCACAGGAAATACTGACCGCTAGAATTCAAATTACTATACACACACATTTCCAACAATTTTCTTTCATACTCAGCTGTCATTCATGTATCAAGCTGTCCCATTTAATAAGGCCATTGAGGAGTCTGTATCTCTAAAGCAGAACGTCTGTGACAGATCTGTAATTAATGAATTTAGCCAAGATTTTTATCAAGGATATGTGATGACTCTTGACGTACCGGGAATATATACACACTATTTTATCTCAGCTGAGGACGTCTCAATCATTTTGGCTAGATGTGGAGCCAGGCACTTCTAAAGTGTGCGGGGTTTCAGTTCTGCCTGAGGGCTGGTGCCTTCCCATTACACAAAACTGGCCAGGTGGCATTACAGCAGGACACAAAATCAGGCATGGGCAGCACAATTCTGCGTCTAGGTGCCACCGATGCTTTGGTTATACCTGAGCGACAGGTTGCTGGAGCAGCGTTGGCGCAGGCGGGTGATGGTGTAGGTACAGTGTAGCAAGTTGTTGAGAATTGATGCTTTGGCGGTAAAGCAGGCACCAAATATGTGAGTACTGGTGTTGGTGGCAGGTCGGGTTGACTCAAGTGTTCAGCTACCCACCGAGGGTACTCCGTCGGACCGGTTTTCTCTGGAGGGCTGAATTGATCTCTTGGAATGGCGACTTCCACAGGGTCATGAAGATGTTTTAGTGCTTGCGCCTTAGCTTGAGGTCTAAGTTAGCTATCTGCGACACCAGGGAGAGCTGATATTTGTGTGATCGGCCAAAAGCGAATAGAATCAATCTCACCTTTTTCTTAGGACTCCTCCACTTGGAATAGGGCATCGGGAGATGGATTTACCCTACTACTACTGCACAGTCGGCTCCTTGTGCAACTAACGTGTGGCACCTCGCGCAGGCCGGGGTCCCACATCTGGCAGACACTACAGTCCACAAGGGAAGTCAAGCCTCACCTTGCCCAAGGTAACACACGGGTGTGTGGCTATGTCCGAGTCTTCCCAACTCAGACGACGTCAGACTCTCTTGGCGAAGACTGCAGTGGAGAGTACAACACTGAGTTGACAAGCTGTTTCCAGGACAGTATTCCTGTGAGGCACCTCCTTTTCTTCAATCCCAAGGGGTTGATGGGAAGGGTGGCCAAAGCTAGTGCACGTGAGTGAAAGTTAGTGTTTGGCTCGTTTGAGTTAAATTTCCCGGGATCACCTGCTAAATTGTTATGTGGTGTAACTACAGAAAGGCACTACGTCTACAGGAATGAACTCAAATTAAAAGCTTACCCATGTTTTATTCCAGTAAAGGAAGTAAACATTGGTGAATGCACCCTACCTCATGGTCAACGGCGCGAATATCAGCCGGAAAGTTAAAATACACTGTTAGGATGACCGGTAGAGGCAACCAATGTGCAAACAGAGGAATGCTGGGTGTGATGCTGAACGTCTAAGCAATGAACTCTTGCATTGTTGTACGTAGAAATTGTGTGCAACAACATAACGTATTAACACTGACATGTAGCTGGGTACACTAAGCTAGGACGTGACAGGATGAGTCCTGAGAAGGACTGCAAGGATAGGTCCACTACAGATACGTCCGTATGCTGCAAAGTGAACTGGTTTAGAAAAGTACGTAGCTGGGAGAGAGCGTAACTAATGTAACCTAACCCTATCGATGAAAAGGGTTGCAGAGGAAGTGTCCGAGCAACGAGTGCTGGAGTTATGAAGACTGATCACTCAGGCTGGTCAGTGTCTGAGGAACACGTGCTAGACAACTGAAGACTGATCAAGAGACGCAGGCTGACTCTCCTTTTATACTAATTCGGGCAGCTGCCCAACACTGATTGGCAGCTGCCACTAAGGCGAGGGGTGGTCGCAGAGCGGGGGGTTAGCAAATGCATGGCTTGCCTCTGTGACATCACCAGCCGCCTGGAAGGGATGCAAAACAAAATACAAACAATACTCCTACTACCAGAGCTATCTAGCGGAGAGTAAAAGAACTCGTTGGATCTAAACATGGTTACGGTGGGCCAGTGAATAAACAATCTACAAGGCAGACAGTACAAGCTCATATTATATCAGACCAAATGAAAATGCAAACTTCCATCTCCTGGCTAAACTGAACTAAGAATGGAGAGTAAGTCATCTAATCTCCGTTGTTGAAAAAGACGTCTTGCGTCAATTGGCCCCCTCTCCTCTGCGACTAAAGCTCATCCTTGAGGTCATGGAAAGGCATATTCCCTCACGGACAATACAGCTCTTTCTCAATTGCCTCCGTTTGAACAAGATGAGATTAGAGTTCATCTCTAAGGAGAGATGGAAGAGAATCTGTCTAGGAGAACCTTACTTTTCGTTCAGTAGTCCAAGCTATAGAGGGACGCAGATGATTGGGTATACTCAGGTGGAAGTGTCTGGCATTTGCAGGCACTGCCATGCGTCCATTTACCTCCGACACTCCACTTGACTAGCTTTCTGCAAGAAGGAAGGGGCGTAACCAATCTCCTTGGAGAGGAAGAGAGTGTCACCCTTTACTAGCCACCGTTGCAGGCAATCAAACAGACATCCGTGGGCAGAGACAGAACATTCTCTGTGAGTTTGAATATCCAATAGCTGTGTAAAGGGATAATATTCTGCTCGACATGTGCTGTCTAGCAGCCTGAAATGAAAGAGTGTCTTTGCATGTCACAATCATACTTCCTCTAGCCACCACTCTCAGAGGAATGGTGGAACGGAAAGAAAATTTCTTGCAGGAATGTGGCGCTGTCCCCTCAAGAGCAATTTTCTCTCCTCCACACTTCTGTAAAGAATACCACTCCAGGTGCAGTGACATCACATGCTGCTCCCCTCGTAATGACCTTGACCTTCTTCCTAAGTGCTGGGATGGGGTGGTCATTTACAACACAGGTGGCATCTAAACGCACTCTTACTCTCACATGGTAGACTATCAGGGTTGTTATACACCAGACCTGCCTATAGTAGAATTATTAAAACCCCTTCCGCCCACACCGAACTCGGGACCTGTTGTCCCTACGTGCCAGGTACATACAGCTGCAGGTAAAGTGATTACCATCCGTATTCCCCCACCGACAGCTAGCCGACACCACATAGCGGCCCACTCATCTGATTTTGTGCACTCACGCATCCCCACTAGACCGGTTAATTTCATTTTCATTTCATTCCCATGACAGCTGGCATCACAAACATTTTGACAGCATTTACAGTGAGCATAACCAAACTCCCGAGACGAGAGACTTATATGGTTAAACTCACTCTATGGTTTGGTTTCCCTCCTCCTGTCAAGGACACCCGGCCACAACTGTGCACCATGGAAAGAACTGCGACCCAGCCAGGCAACTCTACTACTAATAATTTTCCTCTGCAAAGGGTACCTTGAAACTCGCACCCCAGGAGGGAATTCACACTCCCCACCTCCCGGGATTAATTTGGTCCAATTCCCGTAAGCGGGAGTATGCGTCAATTGTCGCTCAACGTGGGGTAAACAATGGCAGGTAGCTCAGGCTTGGCCGTTGGACAAAGCCAGTCACCACCACACCCCTCAATTTCAGTTACGTTAGTCAGCTTTGACTAATGTCAACTGGTTCAAACGTGGGCCAAACAACAGCAGGTAGCTCAGACTTGGGCAATGGAACCAAGCCAGTCATCCCCCCTTAAACTGGTTGAGTGGTAGTTATGGACTTCAGGGAGTCCTTTGGTAAACACCCCGTGGCGCTCTACATTCCCTTATCTATGATGTCTGGTCTGAAAGAAGTCCTCAGAATGCCCTCGAGGCCAAGGAACAGGTAATCTATCAGATTGACATTGATACCAGGTGCGCAGCAGTTAACTGCATAAGTACAGGTATTAACACAATACATTGTGCATATTGCCAAGGCACTACCACTATATATGCTTAGGATGGGAACATATTCCCAGGTTCCAGCAAAGGCAAGGGAGATTATGCAATTTGCCCGAATTCTATGGCCAAGAGAGATACATGTTAAAGTGTATCATCTGCTTGGTGGAATACCACCACAAGTGCATAGGTTGGCCCGATGAGAGAAACGCTTGTCCCGGCCAAGTGTATAGGTGTGACGTGTGTCAACGGAATTTGACACACTACTCCTCGAACCCAGGACACAGATTAAGCAACGCTAACATCGCTACAAGAGACCGAAACTCAGCTTCCTGAATTTAGTGGTAGACCACACGAGGATCTAGTAACATTACTGAATGAATGTGAAAAGGAATTAAGGGAGCAACAGATCCCTGTAAAACAATGGGTGAGCAGAACCCGCCCCTAACTATTAGGTCAAGCCAAAACATGGTGGGGCCAGTACAGTGAATTCGTACTTGAATGGAGCCAATTACGAGCCTGACTAACCGCACATTTCACAGGGGACAAGGTGGTTTAGAATCTGATTTCAGATTTCCACACTCGAACCCAGACTCCTGAGGAAGAAGTCACTATCTTTATCCGACATAAAGTGCAAATTCTTAAAAGAATTTGTACAGCAGAGAATGAACAGCAAAGAGTACGGTGAATTACCAGCACCCTCCTCCCCACTCTTTACAACCTCCTGCTAATCCCTGGGCCACAGACAGTCAACAAATTAGTAGAGAGGGTGAGGGATCTGGAAACAAACAACAAAGCGCAGTCCCAGATAGATGTGTGCCAGACCCTTCCCCTCAGACCGCCAGCTTGCGCTGCCCACTGTATCCTCCTCCCACCGCCCCCTTGCCAAGCTGCTAGTATTGCAAGGACCCGCATTTAAATAGTAAGTGTCCCACCTGACATGGGTAGGACAAACCCCTTCTTTCTACGCAACCAGGCACGCCGCCTCATAGGAACAATGATAGATTTATTTGCAAGTTGTTTGGACACAATTAACTGTTCGCAGTGTGCTGTCACAAGTCTGGCGTGGAACTCAACATAAAACATTTCATTTGTGTTGCTGCCAGTCTTTTTTACAAATTATTTTCTGGCAGCCATTGCGTACTCATCACTACACACTCCCAGGCCCGCCGTTTAAGTTTTTTAATCATCCTCACTGTCCAAACTCACACAGCAACTACTCACACGACCCTGTGAGGGTGCTGCCACTACCAACTCCGGCAACTGATTGTGGCCTGGCCGCCTTGGCCGACACACACTAACTGACTCACCCGTGCTCAACTGAGCTGTGCAACAACCCATAAGGGCAGACCAGCTGACATCACGTGCCTCGCCTCTCATAAATTAACATATGAATAGATATAAAACACACGTGATTATCTACCAACTCATTTTTAAAGTACGCTAACAGGATTAAATATGACCGGCCATTAAAACACAATAAAACAGGGAAATATAAACATTATCTTACAGCAGTACCAACCCCTCTCCAAAATAGCACAAAATTTACAGTGGCGATCCATATATCGCCATAAGCCATATATCGCCACAAGCTATCAACATATTTTCCATTCATCAGGTACTTAATTTCCATATATAAGCACGGCATTCATAACATTTATACGAGACAACAAACTACTTTTAAACCATGCTTCAACAGTACAGCGAATAGCAAAATGTGTGTGCTAATCCTACAAAGCATACTGTCATAAAAGAAAATTAACGAACACAAATTAAAAAGTCATTAATGAGAAAGTGAGCAGTGGGATTACATAACAAAATTAATATACTAATAACCGGCAAAGCAACTGAGCTGGCAGTTATCCGACACTATGACGTCTAACTGTAAAAAGCCAATGTAAAATTCACTACATCTGAACATTTACACAACAGTTCTGGACAGTGCTGATCCAAAAATTATAGAAAAAGAGAAACACTCTGCAAAGCCAACTACACCAAGCACACATGTACAACTCTCAAAAGGTAGATAAAATTTTATTCCCAAAATATTTAAAAAGATCTAAGGTTGTGCGAATGCAACTTTTTTCTCATGAAACGAAAATGAAAGATATGTTATGAACTTTCATGAAACTGAATGAAAATGAAAAATAAGCTTAACGAATTTTCGAACATTATAGCAGGTTATTCATTATAACAAATTCATTGGAGAATCAAACCAAAAATATGTAGGATACGGAGTATTTACCAAAGGAGGTTTTTCCTACATTTAAATTTAAATTTTAAGTAGTTATTTCAGTTAAAAAATAATGAAAACCAACAATATTATTTACAGGCAAAAAACTAAATGAATATTAATTAAACACCTAAAAAATTTATCGAAATAGAGAATTTTTGTTTTGTTATGTCTTTCGATAACCAAATTCCTCACCGAAACGAAAATGAAAGCTGTCATTTTTCATTTTCGTTTTGTTATTCCGAATATTCGCACATCCCTAAAAAGATCACACTCCACCACTCACCATTTCGTCTCCCCACAACGTCGGCATGCTTAATTGCACAAACTTTACACTGTTAATTGCTGCCTAGCTGCCTCTGTGAACTGTCCCCACAAGTAGATTTCAGAAGCATAGCCTTGTAAAACACGATGAGCTGACAGCATCATAACACATAGTCAAACATGTAGAGGGGCCAGCTAGCTACAAAGCTGTGTTCTTGATGAGAGACAAGATAATTGCAGAGCCGCCGGATGAAGACGAAGCATGAATGGCAAATGACCCCGTTGTCAGGGGTACACAATTCAAACTGGCCACTCCCCTCTCTATCAAGTGACATCAGAGGGAGGGAGGAAAAGGAGTGGGGCTGAGAAAGGTGTAAGGTAAGCAGATCTGACTGACCGTAGAGCAAGCAAATACGGCACCACCGTTAGTATGTTAGAGGAACTAAAAAACAGGGCAGCCGCACTGTTTCAGTACAAAATGTAAAATCGAAATACAATGCAGTAAAATTGGCATAATGGGACAACTAACCACCCCAATCATGCATGGAAAAAGTTCTGTGTAACATTACGAAAAGTATGAATTACACAGAATAATTCTACAAATGAATATTGGTATAGTGCCCTACCTTCTTCATCCGAGGTTATAAGTGCCAAGATTATGTACAATGTTTGGTCCAGTTCAAAACTCATTTTTTTGGTTAAATATTTTACATATTCATTTTTGTTTATAAACTACCAAATAACAAAAATAAGTAAAAATTAATAATTGTAAAATATTTATTAATTTACCAAACTTTTTACAGCCCTCTCATGAAGTACTTAGAACAGGTATTTTGTTCAACCCAATAGTCAACAGTTATCCAAAATTTTGTTGCTGTGAAAAATGTGATTAAAAGTAATTTCACTATATTAACGGAATTAAAGTTTATGCATTTTTGAGCCAAGGAATGTTGTTTTACTGGTCATTTTCATTTCTTGCAATCATATGCAGTTATTTTCTCTTGTATGTATGCATAATTTGCTCCTTAAGTTTAAGTAAATTTTCAGTTTTTACAGTCTACTGACTGCTTGAGATATTTTTCAAAAAAAAAAAGGTATTTTATTAAATCTTTCAGAGCAAAAAAAGGATCAATAGGCCTTATGTATATTCCAAATTATTCTGGAAGTTAATTGAAATATATATATTAGATTACAGTTTGATTCAGTATCTTGTAATTATATTGCACGTACATTATGATCACAAAATCATTATATAATAATACTTCAAATAGTGTAAACGGGATATGAAAAACAAAATGTATAATGGAAAATTTTAAAAGGAAAAACTCTGTAATATTGTGCACACGTTTACCCGGTTGCTGTTTTGTACACCGCGAAAGAGATTTGCCTGCACAATAGTGCTGGTTAATACAGTAGTTTAAACAAAATTGTTTGAGTCATAGTAGGTCTTCCTAACAAAAGTTGTAGTCAATTAAAATGTATGTTTTTCAGGCTGTAAATACATTTTTTTTTTTCCATCACATTTCGTTCAGGCGAAAATATATTTTACTGTAGCAGTGATGATTTCCTTAATAACTATTCAAAAATTATTTTGTTGGTTCAAACAAAACCTTTTCTCAATGTTATTATGTCCCGTAGAACTTTAAAGTTTTAATTTTTTATGTGCAATATGAAAAAAACTCAGCCTAATTTGCTTCCTGTATTTCAGTATTCTTATGACCGCAACATTTTGTTGTCATATGTAAAAACCGATAATAAATTCTTTTGTATTTAATTTATTTTATTTTATTATTATTTTTATTTAAGGGAGTCTTTTTTGCTTAATATTGTAACAATCAATATTTAGTAGTTCAAAAAATTACGGCATCACTTTTAGGTAACAAGTAACAGTTACAGTGATTATCCTTACAGGCTGCAATAGTGGGTTTTAGAACTGGAAAGTTCCTGTTCTTCGGAGTAAAGAACAAGTACGGCACAACATGTACACATGCTGCAACAAAAGGTAAAACTCAATTTTTGCATGCATGTTTAAAAAAACTGCGGTGAAAATCATAGCTCATTGTGTATGGGAGCAGCATTGATTGTAGAAAGATTTTGCCAGAGTGAAAAAATGTACGGAATAAAATATAGTAAACTATTGCTAATGGGACAGTAATGTATATAAAAAAATTTGGGACACGCGCCTACAAAAATGTCACAATTGATGTTGGTTTCCTCCCTGGATAATACCAGTCCCTGGATTCTAAAACTCAGGAACCTTACGCTACTTCTCCTATCAGTTGCAAGATAGGTGTAGTTAACCTCAAGGAAATACTAAAACACACATAAAATATGATACAAGCCGAATGGATCTGGGTACATCCCACGTTGTAGAATAGTCACGTCTTAGTTCTTTTGGGCTTAATGATGGTGACAGGAGGAGGGAAAATCCCTCAAATAAGTTGGATTTGGTAGGACTCGTGATACGAGGCTTTGGTTTTCCATACAGTTAGCACCTTCAAAGTCTGTGCAACCAGATTCATGGGTAACATGGAAGTGGGGCCCAAACAGAATTTCCTGGTTTGCAATCTACCCAGTCTTGGTAGAGGGTAGGACGAGTCGGGATACGTGCGGGTACAATGTCAGGACTATTCAGAGCGGTTTTAGGACACTTATGCCCTTGGGGTGGTAAGTGCAAGCAAATTATTTTACCCGAAGGGGTTCGTAACATGCAAGTCGACTATGAAATACTCGTCGAAGGCAGAATTTGAGCGGTAGCAGGTGGGACTTCCGAGGCTACCTCTACAGGGGCATGTACGAAACCTCTATATTATTCCACTGCCTGTCTAGTCCTAACAAACTGTCTCCGTACTGTACAATAGCTTGACCCAGGGGATCTATGCTTAGTATGGGCCTAGAATAGGGTCCAAATAAATGAACAGGTTCTTCCTCAATTAAGGGGGATTCACAATTAGTACGAGTACCCTCTGCTGACGCTAATAATAATAGTTATCTTACTGAGGCTCTTAATGCCTTTCTCCTTCGTTTACTCAAACTGCCTATAATGGCATAAGACATTTAGCTGACAATGAATACAAGTACAGTACCATAAAGCAACTCTAAACTCAGGGCGGTATCCGTGTCCCCTAGTCCAGCTTTTGCAAGCTGGAACTTAGGACGGAAGATATTGTTAGAAACCAGAGGCGTAACTTGCTGGAGGTCAATCAGCTCAAAATGCACAAATTCTACCCACGCATTATGCAAGCTGAGGGCAGGTTTGAACACTCAACCAAAACTGTACTTCGGGACAAGTTAGAAAAAAAGAAAATGTTATTTATTCTAGGCCCTACACAGTATACTTCCAGGGAACGGTATGTTCCACTCCTAGTTCCCACTGTCCGGCCTTTGAAAACTGGGACCGACCAGGAGTGTGATAGATTTCTGAATCCCTGGGTGAGTGACCCTCAAGAGTTCGATCACGCTGAAGTACTTAAGATTCTCGTTGGGCCTTATTCTAGCTGGGAGTCAAATCAAGTACCCAGGCTGTCTACAGCTCTTAGGGGGTACACAGTAGCTAAGGGGTGTTTTTGGGGTCCACCGATGATCTACCCTAAGACAGAACCCGATAAAGCATCTTAATATGTGTGTATCTGCCGTTAAGACAGTTTCACGCGGATACCAGTTTGACTTTTGCAGGTAGGATTATAAAGTGAAAAATCAATGCCACTAGAGTTAATTCAAAAAATGTTAAGATAGAAAAGGGGGAAAACAGATGGGTTACACTCAAAGTATACAGAACTCGCAAATTCAGATTATAATAAGTAATTTTAATACTACGTGATATGAAAACAAAATTACGTGTAGCTCGCCTAATAAAAATCTAACTACATAGTTTAACGTTCTGAATTTATAGTAGGTGAATGCAACATACGAAAAAAATGAATTTAAAATATGCAGATATTAAGCGAAACTGTTGCTAACTATGGGGCGTGTTCATAATTAACCACAATTACAGACAGGTAGTTATGTAAGTACGGGGGTCCAGAAGGAACGTCTACGTGGCCTGCGACCAGGGAAGGTCGTGGCTCTGCAATAGCTAACTCACTGGACTGCTTCCTTCGGTAGTTGAACTCTAACTTGAGCTTATTGGTTTCTCTCTGTTGGTATGACCTCTGGCCTTTTTCAGACTGAGACGAAGAGAGGTTTTTACCAATTATCCGTGGAGACATTCCACTAGACCGTGGTTGTGCGTCGTCGATGGTCTAGTGGTCAGAACCCTTGCAGAGCAGAGCTCCGGTCTTCACAGACTGGGAGTCAGGGCTGCCACTTACCCTTCCCCTTGCCCTCAGACTTTTGCAAGCTGGAGGGCCGATGAACTGTCTAGAGCCCTGAAAGGGCACTTCCTTATATACTGAAAATCTCAGCTTGGTGGCTTTCAGAGAGGTGCGGGTTTGGCTAGCCTCTCTACAAGGATGATTAAATTTGGAGTGCTAGACCAACTTGGCCCTTTCCTTATTGCCTTCTCTGGTGGAGGCATTGACAGTTATATTGCCTCTGCACGAGGCTCTGGACGCTGTGACATTCCATGGGCAGAGGTGCTGCTCCCTTATAGCGACTCATGGAACTTGGTGATATTCAGGCAGGCTGTCGACGGCTCGTGGAGAAGTTCAATTCCCCCATTGGGTATAAGGGTGAAGGCATGACAGCTTTGAGTGAACAGTACAATTAATTTATTAACCACGTGTCTGTAGTCTTGCTGCTGGACCCTGCAGGCACATGATTATTGTACTATATAAATAACGACTTGCCCAAATAAGCGCTGCTGCTTTGAGATGTAAAGTAGAGTGTGCATACCCAATTCGCAGGAATGCATCATGCATTACTGTAGAAAAAATTTAATGTACAAATCATCTACATAATTTCTGTAATAAATTGAAGGAGAGCTCAACGACAGGTAACAAACTGAAGAACGGCACTGTCATTAGAAAGAAGCTGGGTGGTAACGTTCTTAGATTCAGGACAGCTGTTTTTAAAAACTGTACAACACAGGATTAAAGAAGAATGACTACTCCATAAAAAAGTTGAAGAATTAAGAGAAAATATACTAAATACCACAAAAAACTTATCTGGAGAGCATTTAGTTTGCACGGAGAGAGGATACTTCTGCAAATTGGATGGTAGCAATCACAATTATATAACAGAACTTGTTGAAAGTGGTGTGCATCATAAGATCTCTTGGTGTAGTAAAACTAATGAGCAATCATAGCAGAAGTCCAATACACAATGTGACCAACAACACTGCAGAACACTACAATATTAAACTTTTGGAAAATTTGTCAGTGGCAAAATAATAATTAACTATTCCACTAAATGATCCTATGCTGGGAGGTGCACAGGGGCAGTTGTAAGACATAAAACGGACATGCTATTGTATAAATTACACAAAACTATGTACAACAAGAGTCCAGGATAATTTTGCAGAAGTATGGAATACAGGCATAAAAAAAAATAGAAGCCAGCAAGACTAAAAAAGGATAAAGGCCAAAAAGTGTTCTACGCCTTTATTTTCGTAGCTACTTCACGATAAGTACTATTGCTTTGACGCACTCCAGCCCTCTCGTGGGGGCTACATATAAAACATATAGGCCGCTTCCCTTTTCTACGGCTTTCGCTCTAAGGTTGAGCAAAACTGGTATGACTGCTGATTTCTCTCCGGGGTATAATTGTTTGGCCCTTTGGCAGTAAAGAGTTTTGGAAGGGGGTTTTCATCTATCGGGTCGGGATACAGTCTGGTAGAAGGGCTATGATTGGTTGGAGGGGAATCAAACCCCAGGTGACCTTGATCGTAAATGTCTCCCTCACAGGGAACTTGACCTTGTTCACCGTAAAGGCAGTCTAAATAAGGGATGCCAGCTGTCAACAAGAAAAATGAATTTAATTGAAGTATGAAAAAAATGGGGATGAAAATGACGATGAAATGGGGCATGTATGAGATGATGTCCTAAATATCATCGTATTCAGACTTTTTCTCACTTTCGGAGTGCCTATATGGGGCAGGCCTCGTGTGCTTATGAGTGGGTATGAAATCAAGGGTAGGGGATGCTATCCTGGGTTTACACACTAGTTTGGGACGATGACGAGTACTTACCCTGCAGCGGTACAAATTCTATACGTGGTAGGAGGTGTAGCAATACTAGGCTGTAAAGGTGGGGTGGTTTTACTACAGGTTCAGGTGTAGGAGGGATTAAATAACTTACGTGGTCGTAATTGGGCCAACAAATACCCCATAACGGGTCCAGGTAAGTGTTCTGATGTTTGTTAATAGAGGGGACTTCCCTACGGGGTACTGTGGATCTTACCTTGGGCAGGGGGTTGACTTGGTGCGGGTTTGCTAGTGGGTTTGACGGGAGGTACACCCTCTGACTGGGTTAACTCACTGGAGCACTCGTTGAGCTAGAGGACGAATACAGCTATTCTGACCACCTCCCCTAGGCATTTAAACTCTTTATGAAGTCAAAATATAAAAATAGAGAGAGTTAAATAAATAAAATAACTTTCAGCTCAAATAGGCTCTTTCCATGTACTAACTGATTGGATTAGATCACTCGTATCCTAGCAGTGGGGGTTCAGCCCTCTGAGAAGTGTTTTGTTTTATCCGGCGATAAACAATTCCCACATTTTCTCTATCTGACATAATTAAGAAAAAAATTCAATGCTTGTTTTTCTAAATAAAGAGTTTTAAGTATTCTTAGTTCGAAAACTGACATGCCTTATGTTTTTTTTTAGTATCATATAAAAATTTACAACATTTTAACACATGACAGGCCTACCATAGATACTAAGTTATATAAATTTCAAATCAGTTTCCATCTGTAATATTATCTTTCATGATTTTAATTTGATCGTACACTTTATCATAAATTTGGCTGAAAACAATGAAAATATAGTTTGCAAAAAATTTCATTGCATGACTGAAATTTTTTTACTCAAAAGTATTGAGCATCGAAAGCATAGTGGGTATCGAGCTGAAAACTGTATTGAGTATCGTCAAGTATCAAAAACATGGTATTGTCCCACTTCTAATTTTAAAAAAATTTTGACGTTGAATCAGTTAACAGGTTGGTGTGTTGAATTTAGATTAGAGTTGTCCCGATACCGATATCAAGTATCGGCCGATACTTCGCCTTTTCCCAATGTATCTGGTATAGCATCAGGCCAATACTTTAGTATCAGTTGTACACAACGAAGTCAGGTTATTAATTTCTTTAGACACAAAAATTACCATATTTGGGTGTGTATACGCCACACATAAAAAAAAAAGAAAGAAAAAACAAATAAATCCAATCCACCAACAATTTTTTGTGGTCCCAACAAAATTCCACGTTAAATAATGTTAACATAACCTTTTAACGTTTACCACATGTTACGATGATCTATAGTTCATTCACGACTGGAACATACTTTTGAAAACAAAACTTTGAAAAATCAACGTAGGCGTAACATGTCAACCTGTTTTTTCAATAACCTGTATTCCACAAATATATAACACTGTGGTTAACTTTAGAGTACTGTATTATTGAATAAATTAAACTTTACCTTAGTATTTTCTATAACTTGTAATATTTATTTCGTATTAAATATGAATTAACAACAGTGAGAGCAGCGACGTGTTGGCAACGGCTAGTAAGAAATAGTTTACAGATAAAATATTGTTTTAACAAAGTTTTTTGGTATGCTATTTGTAAATTGAACGTTGCCTATTGAAATATTTAGGTAGCCCCGATGGCAAAATATTTAATTGTTACAGTTTAAAATAACAGCGCAAAATATTATACGTAGGCCCTAGTGACACAGTGTTTGTTTTATCGACTGAGGAAGCAACTGTAGGCTGGGTGAGGCTTGTCGCTTACTCTCACTTTTTCTCTCCCCCCTTCGGGAAGTTTTGCATCGTTAAGTAGCAGACAAAATATACATGTTTAAAATGTTAGCATACTTCATACTTATTACTGCAAAACAATAATTTTTGAATTTGTAATTTACAACTGAAAAGAGATTTTAATGTTTGAAAACTTATTTCAATATATTTAGATAAGATCGCAGGACGGATACCAACAGATGTTGGCAGACATGGCGAGCCATGACATGGCATGTTGCTTTTTGTCAAACGAAGCGTAAATTATACTTACTCCGAAAAATACTTCAAATTACACATCACGTGTGTAGACTTTATGTTTTTTGAACATACCGAGGCAAGTTTTGATGTTGTGATAGATCTGTGTTTCTACAGCAGTAATAAATATACTGTTACGTGCGTTTTGTTAACCGCTGTGTGTGAAATGGCATGGCGTGTCTTTGTGGTGGTAGTTATGCTGGCCCTGTGTGTGTGCATGATTTCAAATATTTAATGTGTACTATTTATACGTTTTAACTGTGAACTGTTTTGTTTTTATTACAAAGTTATTATTTACATCCACGTCTGTTTATTTATCACCACATGGTACCTTTGCCCTAGGTGTCTGAAACACAGTCGTGTAATGTGATTTGCCACAATCCCAACAAAATACTAAGCCCAGCCCAATAAATTTCAATAAACCTAATAAACAGTAAGTATCAATACACAGAAATGTGAGCGGAATAAAAGTTATGGTAGGCTTATTTGTGTGCATGTTCACCACTATTTTTTTAAGTTTGCATGACAAAAATTGGTGACACGAGATGCGTGCTTGAATTTAATCTGTATTTTTCATTGGACTGGTTGTTCCTTCGTTTAAATATATTTATTCCAACTGAGGTCGTCCTTTTAAAAAAATAACCCAACACATATCAATAATAAAAGGTTAAATTAGAGATGGGTCGAAGTTCGACAACTCGAGCCGAGTCAAGCTTTTATTATTCGACTCTGCTTGAAATCCAAGCCAACATTACCGTCTCGTCGAACCTCGGCTCGATAATCAAGCCACTTTTAATGCTACTGCACACGACTTTGAAGTAAAGACTTTGCCTTTGTTTATGTTTTGAAACAAAGATAAATACAGTGAAGCTCAAAGATAAAACGTAACACTGTGGCTACATTCACGTGATTAACAGTGAATGCGATAACTCAATATGTGTAATCAATATCTCGAAGTTATAGCACCACGTTTATTGTTATGGTAGCGTGCGGTCAAGATTCCTAATGAGAAAATTGTGCTCGCAAATTGGCTATACCACCATTTTGTCTATCGTTCTACTGTAGTGTCTTAGCATACGGATTCTATAATGGTACGACAGTAATACCATTTCCAAATTATGAGTTTTAAACAGGAAGTACAGAACCATGTGTTTTAAAGCGAGAAATAAGTGATATGTGTGCAACGCAAGTAACAAATGTGATTTACATGTGGAATAAGATTGTGTTGACGTGAATTTGAAGTTGTTAGTCTATACAATGTTCATATGTGATACTTATTTCAAGGTAAGAATTTTATTTTTATTTCTGATGTACGGCATTATTCCATATGTCATGGTATTTGTGCTTTGTGCTTTCAAATTCCCTGCAATTATAAGCGGCGCAGTATTATGCGAGGTTTAAATAAATTGTTGTCAAGTAATACTCACACCTTACATTTGTTGTTTACACAGTAACTAAGCTAGTCAGTTTTAACCAAAAAGTAACATTTTTATTGTAATTTAGTTTTTGATGCATTTTAATTCTGAGTTGTTTCTTTATGTGAGACACATTTTTATTGTGCACTATTAAACAAATTTCTTTTAATTAAATTTGACAAATTTAAAATAAACATGTAATTTAGGAATTTTTTTAACTGAAATGAAAAATTATTCAAACTGAATTTGACCTAATATGTATGTACTATAAAGTTTAGGCTCAATTAGGCTCAATGTCATTTTTTTTTTAATTGGCTCGGCTTGACAGTATTCTTCTAAAGCTTGGCTTGAGGCTCTAAAATTGAGGCTCACCCATCTCTAGGTTAAATACTACAGTCCTTTACCCCGCAGTTGCAACAGTGTAAAACACAGTTGCAGCAAAATATTAATGTGCATTATATGTAATGTGCTATGTCATGGAAAACAAACATATTAACATAAAATAACTGTAACAACTATCGTCAATTCAACCATTTTTAAAACGTCATAAAGCTGACCTAAATAATGTTATACGCCTAAATTGTGAATATTCGTACGGAATGGTTTTTGAAATAGGCATACGACAGAATTCTTTGAAAAGTTGTAAACAGTAAACAACACATTCGACAGGTATAAAAGTAGAAGTCACATTTCAATGTTTATGTTTAGGTGCAGCAAAAGTATACGAACACATGTACAAACAAACACACAATGGAATGAAAACGATTTTGACAGATTCTACATGGCAGTCAAATGCCAATGTTGGTAGATATACAGCCGGCCTCTGAGAAAGTTTGTTCCAGTCGTGAATGGACTATAGTATATTTCGGGTCCCGTCACCTAATATTTCCACAAACTATCATTTTTAAGCTGGTTGTTTATGCAAGCAGCTAGTAACTGGAAATATGTCATGTGCACCGCAATTTATAACTACTCTGCAGCGCGGTCTAATGTCTTCTCAACACGTCTATTGACACTGCGAGTGGCCGTACAGCCTGGTGCAAGACTGGCTTTCTACTTCCTCTCTCTAGCCGTACACCTTCCTTTATTCACAAGCGGCATGCCGCCGAGCGCGGGAAATTTGTTGTCGAACAAAAGACACACACACACTCTCTCTCTCTCTCTCTCTCTGCCAGACCCGCTTGGCTTGCCTTCAACAGGCCGCCCACTGATAACAGAACGAAAAAGTGTGCATGGCGAATGTAATTTTATCAAGATGAGTCACTCAAAATAGTTGCTCCTAACATCACTTGTATTTCAAAGCAAATGGTATCACCTGAAAATGTTATGCCAAACATTTTAACTAGGAATTATTATTTGAAAAGATGTTTTCTTTTGTGTTTAAAGGTCGTTTTATCCCGTAAGGTTGGTGTTTCATTGTAAAATTAACATTACTTTAAAACTTAATATTTATTTAACTCAAAGGGCCGCATCTTCGCGAATAAAATTATATGCCCAAAAGTTTATACTCTAATAATTGTGAGTAAAAAATTATTTTAACATCGAGCAACTTCCATTATGTGTTCATTTTCAGTAACTTCTTGCGAGGAAATCGGAGGATTTCTATTAATTTATTTCAATAGACACGCGTCTTTGAATAAACTGATAATATGAAAGTACCTATAAGACACCTTTTGCCTTTTAATAATGGATAGAGGAAAGCACCTAGCCAAGTGCAATGTAACTCATGACTGGGAAAATCAGAGGACGTGGTTTTTAATGATTAATCATTAAAGACAGTGCTGAAATCAATTATAATTGCATCATTTGTGTCTTAAAATTACAATATTATTTGTTAATTTATAAGACAGAAATTTGACACGCTTGCAAGGTATCAACCAACAAGTAGCGGCAGAGGTCCCCCCCTCCATTCCTAAAACCCACAGACATGAGACTGCCACATCAATAACTTCTCCGTGTGCTCTTAGCTGATAGTGCACGCAGGACATTTTCAATTTGACTTGCATTTGGTGTCATATTATTTGCATTTTTATTTTCAGAGGGTTTGAAAGTTTTAGACCAGCTTGCATTTTGTGTCGGATTACAATCAATTATATACGGTAATTTTAGAGGTTATTTTCTTTATTTAAACGAGTGTAGTAGGAGAAATGTTATTTAATATATTCTTAACAGTAAGACTTTTTCTAAAATTCAATGTGAAGGGCTTTGGTATCGGGGTATCGGCAGTGGTATCTGGGAATTGGTATCGGAACAACTCTAATTTTGATTTGATATTATTTTCCCGCACGCCTTAGGATAAGCTGTATAAATGTTTGCCTTAGATTATTTATTTCTCTTTGAAGTCTGTGTAAATTAAAGTAACTGAGTAAGGTAGGCAAAAAGAAAACAACCAAAGACAGAAGCTATGAGAGCAGGTTACGAGAAGAGAGACACTTTCTTCAATAAATAATTGTTCTTTTCTTTCCAGTGCCATGTTTTGCTAATTAGGTTACAGTAATCCTCTTTCTAAATGATGTGTTGAATATATTCTGTGAGCAGGTATGGATTTTATAAGAGTAAGGCTGCGAGAAGATCAAAAACAGAGAAAGAATACAGAGTTGTACATTTTGAAGGGTACATGTTTTCTTCTTATATTTCTATGCTGCTTTGTAGTGGTGAATGCTTTTGTGTAGTAGTGTATAAACCCCGCCACTTCACTCTACAAGGAACCCTTTAGTCAGGAAAAGAGTTTGAAAGAGCTTGGCTCTCTGAGAAAACCCTTCGTTTGTAAATAGGAAAGACGTAACAATAGCATACTGTGCGACACTAGGAAACACTATAAAACCTCAGTGTAGATGGCCACAGTAATGCTGCAGGTTATAAGAAAATAGTTAAGTGCTTAAAAATGGTGACAGTTGTAGGATAATCTGTTAAAAGACGTTTCCTCCCGCTAATTTTTTTTTTACCTGCGATTCAAGTTGTTCTGGCCCCATCCGGAGAATTGAACCAGTGCCCCGCGGACTTGGAATCCGTGGTGCATGGCAGCTGGGTAGAGCTTGGTGGCGGCCGAGGCAAAAAGAGCGGGGGTGATAGGAAGAAGGGGAACCCAGGGCAGAGCATATAAGCGGCTGCAAGACAAGTCCTGCCTACCTAAATAATCAAATAGCTCGTGTTGTTTGTCGCATTAGGCATCATGTGGCTTTAGTGCGCAAATCGATGGTTGGGTCCGCCCAGATCATAAGCTGAAGCAGAGGTTCAAATAGTCTTAAAGAGGGGGCTTTCCTTCAGTGCATTGCTACAGTTAAGTATCTATGTAATTTCATTGAGCGAATTTGCCTTTACTTCGGCAAACTTGCTCTCTGCATGTTCGCGAGTTTGCTGTTCGACTACTGCTTGCTCTACTTCCATGGAAAAGCCTTGTTCCACAGAAGTTGGCAGAGACGTGTTCTGATTGGCCGGAGCTGCTGGCCTATCCGAGGAGGTAGGCGGCTACAATGGCTGTTCAGGCTGATTCAGGTGCTCTACTACACACCAAGGGTACTCAGTTGGTCCTTGCTTCTCCGGAGTGGAGAACAGATCTCAAGGTATTTCAACCTCTCCCGAGTCCTGCAGATGTTGAAGTGTCTGGGTTTGTGTTCTTGGTTCCAAACTAGCTAGGTATGTGACCAGAACAGGCTTCAACTCGTTGTGATGGCCAGAAGCCAGGAGAATCTGCCTCATCCGCTCCTTAAGTCCTCTCCGGTTGGTGTAGGGCATCAGGAGTTGGACTTACCCTACTACTACTGCAACAATAAGACATGATCCACATGTTCAGCTTACATGCAGGCCAGAGACTGGTGGACACCTTACTTCCTGAGTCTGGCACAACGGTGCAGTACATATGTCTAGATCGCAAACTTGTGTGTGCCTTGAGCATTTCAGTAAACTTATTTATTTATTGTAGTGTACCGATCGTGTGTATACGGCGCCGCTCGGCTATGCAGCGATGGGGGGAGCAGTTACTGTAGTCGTTTGCACTGAGTTTTGAGACTGTTTGGAATTCTTTTTCTGCATATTAGGGTTCATTTTCCCTTTAGCAGATGATTGAGACTGTTTATTTTGGTTGCTGCTTGGCTTGGAGGGGATCGCCAGGGGAAGATAACACATCTCGTACTATTGTTGGTACTGCAGTGTGTTATAATAATTTTGTGACTGAACTGGCTTGTGTTGTGTGTATTTCAGCCCAAACGTGTTTCGTGGGGGCCTGTTGTTTCTCCCCACAATCGAACCAGTGCCCCGTGGACACCATAATAGGTTTATAATATACAAATCCCGTATCTGCCCTAAACTATTATATGCAGCGTCAGCTTGGGCATACTGTACTATGACAGACATGAAACAACTACAGCGAGTGCAAAATAAATGCCTCAAAATAGCTACCCATATACCCAGATATATTACCACCTGCAAATTACATGCTGAACTTCAACAGCCAGTGCTGTTTAAAGTAATTCAGGATATGGCAAGGAAGTTCTATGCCACAGCCCATGACTCAAACAACCTCCTCATTAGTGCTCTAGGGGACTATGACCCCGACCAAACCCAGAGGTACAAGCGGCCTAAATCACTATTGACGCACAGGCCACCATAGTAATTTAACACCACACACCCCACAGTGAACACCTGTAATGCCTGCGCACACTAACACACACGTGGCCACCACCACTGCGATTTAGTACATTCCAGCACTCACTCATAACTTTACATATAGTACAACACCCAATGAAGCATTACGTGCCCACAGTCACAAGTCAAAACGTATGCCGGAACAGCCAGATAACTCAGTGTTGGGCGGCTGTGGTGTCACATTGCACAGCACCTCAAAACACTGCGGCTTCTCTCAAGCCTTCAAGTGATACACTACCCAGAAGCTGACGAAGATACTTCAAGGTGACCAAGCCTCAAGTTCTCGCACTACACATGGCAGTCGCAATTCGGGGGGGTGTGTGGTGCACTATGTACGATCCGATTCAGCACTTTAGCGTTACTAGTGTGCTCTCTGATTCACCACTAAGCACGTTTGTCTGAGGCAGGCTGTCCACCTAGGGACTCTCCACTACCTCACCACTTCTTCCTCCCTGGTACAAACTAAATCCAGCACGACCAGCAAAACAAAAGAGAGCCCCCCTACCAATCTTTTCTCTTCTAGTGTTTCAAACACCCTTTCAATAAAGAATAACCTTTCCGATACTCTGTTCAAATAGAAACCTTTTTCAACTTCTTAAATTGTATGCACTCTTGCAAGAAATTCTTTTCTGTCAAGGGGTTTTTACGGTGCCTATACTGGTTTCCCCCCCCCCCCCTCCATCGTAGTTTCGATGAAGTTAGCATGAGAGGAAAACTTGGCCCCAATCACGGCCAAGATTTCCTAATCCCAGTATAGCCGCGAGCATGTGCCCTTGTAATTAGAAACTTCCCTGCATGTCTAGGCGTAAGGGGCTCAGCCCTGAGATGCACTTAGGTATTATCCCTACCCTGGACCTCCAATTCTCCTCTTAGTTTTAAGGTAGTGACACATGCCGTTTATACCATTTATCTACAACAATTATGACTCATCTCACTGCAACCCTAGTGTACTACTTCTACAAACGTTGAGATTCAAACACGGATTCTCGCACACGGAAGTAATGGTCTGCCACAATCCTGGAGGGCGGCCAGACACGTGGATACAAGGGGTTGCGAAAGACAGCGGCATGTCACCCCCCCTCCAACAAGCTGAGAGCCAACAAGCCATCAGCTGCCTCGGGCCATGCACGAGCGTCACCAAGGATATGTGAAGGCCGAGATATGACCAGAGGGTGTTACCCCCACTCCGGCCACGCACCTGAGGGACGTCACACGCCCTCTCCCACGGCCGCCGCGACGCGCTACTATGCTATATAAGTCAGTGTGCGGTGGACCTCGCCAGTTGTTCCTGTAATCTTCTCCAAGCACCTGGGTGCTGCAGCCTACTACTACTGCTAGATCATCAACAGCCCTTCAGAGGCTGTCGCCAGCGACTCAACAGTCTTCAGCAGCCACCAGAGGCTGCCATCCTTGACGTCGCCTTTAGAGCTCTGCAACACCGCTACCCGGACGCTCCAGCAACGCCAAACGCCAATAGCTACCAGAAGCTTTCTGTAGCTACCAGACATACCACACATAACTTCTTTGTATCCTACAAACATCCCACTTAGAGTTACGTTTGTATTAAGTAATTTTCGACAGTTTGTATTTCACTTCCTCTGGCTACCGTAGGATTACTTCCAACCACCGGTCTTCTTGGCAGGAGAGCACGTGTCACCGTGTTCAATAAGCTCTTGATAAACACTGCTTTGTATCTCTTAACTGCGAGTCTCATTCATAGCGTACTTTGTAACCAACTGCTGGGAGGACCTCCAGCTGAGTACCGCCGGAAACGGGAAGTTATTATTACCACGAATTACCTACAACAGGAGACTCCCCCTCAGGTGGCTCCAAGATGAATACACACCCATTAGACAGCCATCTATTTTATTCCTACCAAGTATACAGGTACAGGAGGAGTAGAATAGGGGAGCCCCGACCACTAGCAACACTTCTCAACCAGGGAGAGAGAGTACATCTGAGATGTATCCCTACCGGAGCACCTGGGTGCTGCGGGGGTATTTGCTTAGGTGCTACGGCTTGGCTTTGGTTGGGATCGCACACCCAGTAATAGTCTTGGCAACCCATATGGCTCCAATGCTTCTGATCAGTCCGCAACCGTGAGGGATCTTCTGAAGCACCGGAGCGTGCATTGGCAAACTGTTACCAGGCAACACTAATCTAAGGCTACGCATGCCCATGGTGCTCGATTCAAGATCCTCAGTAGCTAAACCCACTCTATGCCATTTAAGGTGAGATACAGCGTGAGGGAGGAGCAAAGAGTTACGCACCTTGCTGCCAGGCAGCTGGCTGGTCTCGTACCACTCACAGCTAGTCGACGAGCCGAACGAGATTGTGCAACCTTACTCTGATCACAGGCACAACCTATGTTTACTGTAACCAATCCAGCTACTTTCCCGTCAGCACCGCTGCGCACGCATCCGACCTGCCATCCCATTGTAAGAGGGATCAGACCAAGGAACAGTTGGGCATCTCGAACAGTAACTTCTGGAGCAGAGCCTCAGCGGACTGGAACAACAAGCTCTGTGCCAAATCACTTTGTGCCCTCGCTACCAATCGAGTCGAAGACGGACGACTCAATCAGCTGTATCCAGCTACCCCTTGCCCGCAAGACGACAGGTAACCTACCACTAGCACTTCCCGCCAGTTGTCAACTACGACCAGATCCGATACGAGTCGTAAGCCTGATCAATCGAAGGGACTCGTGAATCATAACGTCGATAACTTTGTTCCATCACGTAAGGCCACGTACCCGACCGCTATAACTAGCTGCAAACAGGAGTAAGTCAACCTGTAAGCACAACCAACCGAAGTCCAACCAAAGCCACACGACCGTAATCCAGCCCTAGCAAATCGGACACACGTCAGTAGGTTAGAAAAAAAAATTGTTTCTTGGCCAGTCTTTATTTCCAGCCCTCATGGCTTGGAACTGACCAGCCTGCACCCTACAACCTTTGATTAAGTCAGTCTTAGTTTCTAGTGCTAGCCGCTTAGATTCTGACCAGATTGTTCATCTACGATCCCAGCGTTCGCCGCTAGGGGTTCTGACCTCTCAGCATACACTTACGATAGGGTTTGTTTCCAGCACTCGCCACATGGAAAAGTTAAGTTACGTAGTTAGGAACTCTTCCAAACCTTCGTTCCTCGCTTACCCTAACACCCCTAAAGTAAACAAATGTATTTACAGGTTGACATAAGTCCTTTTAAGGTCTAATCCTGAACATGCCGTGCTTAAACTTCATGTCAGCTCAGAGCGCAACATCATTATACACGTACTACATGTCTCAACAATACCAGAGAAGATCATTTATACATTATACGCACTGACGCTTGTCCGGTTAAGTCTGACTGGCACGTTTGTCGAGGATTTTTCCGCTAGACCAAAAGTGGGATGGTTGATTCTGGTTAGAGGCGTGAGGTGGGGGGTGTTGGTTATTGCTTACTTACACTATTGTCTTGGGTGTTGTTGTTGTTGATGTAGGTTTCACCCAATAGTGGTGAGCTTGGTCCACTCCAGAAACTGCGATTCCAGTCGTGGGCTTCATGGCTCTAGAAGTTCAGGTTTGCCAAGCCGTATCTTGCCTCAGTGCGGTTTAAAAACCCTCTTACCACAGGGTGGCACGATGGATGAGTGCGAAAGCAAGGCGACAAGTAGATTACTAGGACCGGAGCAGGCGCTACTGCTTGGTGCCTAAGTTTGGTGGCGTGATCCCATTTTGCCCATCTTTCCTGCGTAAGAGGTGATAATGCAATCCACGGTTTGTTAGCAACATGATATAGGTATTGTTCCCTACATGTTTTGCCACTCCTTGCCTTGTAAGGCACAGAGTAAAACAGTTTGACAGCTCGCGTAGTGCACTAAGACAGGAACGGTTATTACAGTGTAACCCAATAGTGACTTGCTGGCATCAGATCGATAAAAGTCCCCACTGATCACCCAAGCATGCGGGCTGATCAGGGACGTGGAGCCGTGTCGATCACCAAGCCTCTACTAGTTGTGCGTTCACACCAGGTTGAACAACAAACCCCAGGCTATTTTCATTCCAGCATTGAATTTGTGCTCAAAGCGAGAAATAACCTGAGCTTGTAGCCCCTCCCTGCGTGAAGATGTTTCTAGAGGTTGTGGCATCACCGTTTCTCCCCCACCAGCACTAAATTAATGCTCGGGTGATTGTAAAGAACCAGGTAGCAGTCTAATGTGGATGTCAACAATCTCCTGGTTCCTGTTGGCAGTGTAAATCACATTCTGTCTCTAATCGTTAACACAGACAAGCACCCTGTAAACGAAAAGCGGAAGAGTAGTGAACAATGAGTGTTTATTGAATACTCAATAAACATGTGACCCGTGTTACCTCCTGCCAAAACCATGGAGTGCTGAAGGTAACTGCGGTACCAGGTGATCCCGGGAAATTTTTTCAAACGAGCCAAAACACAATATTTTACACATAAACTGCTTGAACCAGTTTGTCAGGTCGGTGTCCGTTGGCCTCTCTACTGCAGGATACCGCCAAGAGAGACAAACGATCCCTGAACTGGGAAGACTCGGTAAATCAAGTGCACACACTAGTTTACGACCTTAGACAGGTTAGGCCTGAACCTCTGTCATGTACTGCACCGTTGTGCCAGATGCAGGAATTAAGGTGTCCACTAGTCTCTGACCTGCACGTAGTGTTTATACGTAAGCTGAACACATGGATCCTGTCATTGTTGCAGTAGTAGTAGGGTAAGTCCAACTCCTAGTGGAGAGGACTTGTAGAGCGGACGAGGCAGATTCTCCTGGCTTCTGGCAGTCACGAGTTGAAGCCTGTTCTGGTGACAAACCTAGCTAGTTTGGAACCAAGAACACAAACCCAGACACTTCGACATCTGCAGGACTCGGGAGAGGTTGAAATACCTTGAAATCTGTTCTCCACTCTGGAGAAGCAAGGACCAACTGAGTACCCTTGGTGTGTAGTAGAGCACCTGAACCAGCCTGAATAGCCTCCCACACCAGCCATTCCATATCTGGTTCCAGCCGTCTACGACCTACATCTCATCCACCATGATCAAACACCCCTTTTAACGCTACTGTACCTATCTCTACTGCACCCAATAATAATTGGGCTCCTGTGACACGTCACCCAGGGTTCATTACCAAGCCGGCAACACCTCAACGGAAAATCTACTTACCTGTCCCAGACTTCGTGCCTTGCCACATAGCTACCAGGCCTTTGCTATATAACGGGAAGACTCCCGTTTCCCATCAGACCTAGGTTCGCAGTTTATAGGAGCATCTGGCTTAGCTATTAACCAAAGAGGTGGACATAACCTTTTACTGAGACAAGTGAGTATATATTCCCAGTATGCCATGAGTCACAATTGCGAAAAATTTTTGGTAAATAAATGACTACAGCGTTTGTGAAGAACTGTCTAAATCGGTCATGAAATAAATGTGTTTGACAAAAATGTAATAAATTTTAAAGTACCCTAAATGCAAAGTAGCATTTAAATTTGGCTTTTCAGCTATGCAGAGCATGCATGCATGCACATACATACACACATATTCACAAACTATATTTACGTCAAATGTAGCACTAGCTCTCTCAAGCAAACACACAAGAACAAGTTCTCCTCACCTTGATCGGAGGACTCTCGCTGACAGGTGACACAATGCCCCGTTCTGAAAGTGTGGCAGGCCGCTTTGGAGCTGTCCGTGAGGGAGAAGAATCTGGGGAAATAAAATAATCCAATTCTCATCACATTATTATCTCAAATAGCACCTTACTAACTACAAGTACCCGCTTGGGTCCTCGGAAGCTAGAATCACCGATACTTTTATAAGCTCATGCAGCCTTCATAACAGTCCTAACTCAAACCGTCCGAGAACCATGATGTATTCAAATGGTTTGGCCACTCTTATTACAAGCTTATGCTGATATGTATAACTGTGCAATGTGAAAACCCAATTTGGACTATTTTAAAGATACACTTTTCTTGCATCTTCGGGCACTCTACCACCAAACAATATCATTACAGTCTACATGTTTATATAAAAAGTAGTTTCTTCAAACTTTAATAACATCAATTACTACTAATCAGCACTACATTGTATTCTAACTGTAAGTACTGATGTATGCCCGGCTGTGACATGGATCTACACGTTGGGCTTTTTGGAGTTGGATTTGAACCAACAGCTGGGGAAGTTAAATACAATTTGTAAATTGGTAAAATAGGTTTTAATAAGCGTTGTCTCGGAAGTAGTTACAATAGAGGTTTTATATCGCAATACCAGTATCAAAAGAAAAATAAGTGAGACACGGACCTTAATGTCTCGTAGGTTCCTAGTTGGTATACAAGACTGGTCTTGTTGGAATAAGTCCATAGCTACTGTCACAACCCTTCCTGCAAACCAACCATTTATCTTTGGATGGCTGGCAGGAGGAAGATTCCTCCTCGATGGCTACCTCAGTGGCCCAGCTGGTGGTTGTAATGTGATGGATTCTGGAAGACACATAGGCTGTGGAGATCTCGGGATCTGTTGAGGGCTGTCGGTGGTTATAAGGACCTGGAATACACAACCACGGATTGGCTATGCCTATAGTTGGTTCCTCTCCTCTCCAGAAGGGTTTTAAAATACGATGAGGAGGGCTTTCGAGTTTTAATAATGAGGGAAACAATGGAACTGTATCTCGCAAACAGTTTGAACTCTGCCCTCAGATTAATATAAGATGGGCACATGGTATTACCTTCGGAGGAGTAGATAGCCTTTTTCAATCTCCTCCATACCCCTCCTTTCCAAGAGTATGGTATGAGGGAAAGGATCTATATAGCCTCGCAAAGGAAAAGCCGGTGACTCCTTCCCTACTCTCTTCAGGTGAATATTCAGTCTTGCAGTGAGTGGCACCAAAGTTGCTCCTTTCGTCCAGCCTCAAAGGAAGCAATGGACAGAATGAAGATATGCTCAAGCTGCTCCTTGACGATATCCGGGTGAGGTCTCCAAAAGGGGTTATCAGTCTAAGCAATTCCAGCTCCATTCCGGCCCCAAAAGAAGTGGTGGTGGAGTATGGAACGACTTACTCAGCTCAATTCACATGGTGGATGTGTATCTAGTGTTTTGGGCTCTGTCGAAAGAATACCAGTGTTGCAGAGCTTGAGTGGCCTCTTATCGATTGGGTATTGGGCTTTGTGCTCTAGCCTTCCAGCTCGACCCCTGTTTGGTTAGGTTACGTAGGACTACCAGTACTTCCAAGAAAATCAGACTAAAGAGAATAGTTTGAAGTCAAGTGTTATTAATATGAAAATAATATTAACACGGTGGCTCTGCACTACCTACTAAGTTAATACAACTTGCAATGGAAGTTATAAACCTGATGTAAGAATCAGGTAAAGGCGACCTGGGCAAAAGCTAGTGAATGTATTTTATGATTTAAAGAAAAGTTATTGGTTAGTTAACGTATTTGATGATTTCTAACTATTGGAGGAGTTTTGAAGGAATGCTAGGGGTAGACACCTAACAGAAGGGTATTGAAATCAATTTCCAACACCGCCTGGTGTGGTGGGGGGTGGAGATCCAAAAGGGACTTCATCGTGTGACACTACTAGCAACTGAAGTGGGCACCAGGGGGATGAGGCAGGGGGGAGGTGGGGGTTGGAAAGGACAAAGCTAAGTACCAGAGGTAGCAGTGGTCACGCACTCTGATGGCTACCTCCAGCCCAAAAGAAGGCGGTGGAGGAACAGAGACTCAAAAGCATTGGCCATGCCAGCCCTTTTATACTTATCTCTCAAGGGTGTTCGAGATCGAGGGGTGCGGGGAATGATAGCCTCGCTGCTGCAGGGGTTGAGAATTCTAAGATGCTGAAGCAGTACTATCATCCCTTACCTCAACCACAGGTAAAATAGATGCTGCCCTCCAATGGCAGGCTATGGCATTAGCGTGACCTTCGCTGGAGGGAGCCGGCAGCTCTGTCCACAGTATAATATTGCAGCAGGGGGGTGTTGGGGTGACAGCTTCTAGGCGAGTCTGGGTGAACAGTACATGCTAGAATCATGTGTCTGTAGGATCTTTTGACGGCATCAATGTACCCCGTGGGCACGTGTCCCGCCTCTTCAGTACTGTTTAGGGTTCATGACCTGCTTGCTCCATTATGAACAGTGTACTCAAAGATGAGGAAAAATTCAAAGAGTAGAATGTGCATCTTAAATGCGAAGAAATGCATCATGCATCAATCCACCCCTTTTTTTTCTGATTCGACGTAAAATCATCTGGGAGCGAATTTTTACTCTTGGTCCAGCGACTTGGTGTATAAGTCGTTTACATCTAGAGTGGTGCCTTCTCTGTGTACGCTAGGTTTGTAGTGTTATGCGTTTGCCTCCCCTTATCTGTTGTCAGCCGGGCGACGACATCTGGAAGTCATTAGTAAGTCATGTTTCTCTATCTCTCTCTGGTTCGTGCGTGTCTCCTCTTCAATTCCCCTTCTGCTAGTCATGGAGTGGCGTGTGGCTGTTTCAGAACAGCTGTCTTCTTGGTCCTTGCACTCTTGAAAAGATGGGAGGGCAAGGCTGGGGAGAATAGGTCACAAGCGTGAAACTAACTTGTGTTTTGACTTCTGTCGTAAATACAGCAGTGCCTTCACTTTGTAGCGGCCACCAAGGTTAGTCCATGGTTAGCCTAAGGTACTACAGGGTATAGCATCTAGTTTCTATTCAGTCACTCTATGCCCCCATGAGCGTTCCCCTTCTTGCAGGAAGGGGAGTGATACAACTTGCTTTAGTGTGCCAGCTCACACAACAACTGAGGGCTTGGATATTTAAATACAATAAATTTAACATGGCTTACCTGTAAAATGCATTTACAAGGGGCATAAAACATTTACGACCCTTGTGTCCCACTTGTAAAGGACTTGGGAAAAGACGTTAACGATTATTTACTGTGGCTCTGAAAGAGAATTTGCAAGTTTGGCCCTGCCTGAGCCAGTAATTGTTGCAGAGTAAATAAAAAGTTACATGTTCATGGATAATCATAAGCCTTCCGTACATATATGATGATTCTGTCTAACATACCTACCTAACACCTATGCAAGAACGAGTTTTAGAAATGAAAAAGTTATTTAACTAAGCTAACATTTACGTAGGGAGTTTACCTACGAAAAAAAAACTTAAACACTCAAAACACTTAACACTAGTTAGTACACGAGGCTCTTTGATTACACTATACCAGGTGAGGCATTTAAAACAGGCCACCTTAATAATTGCCCACTTGGAACGATACGGAAAATGTTTCAGACAAACGTTGTTTGGGGGAAAGGGGCCATAATGTTAGGTTAATAAATAGATGTGTTGTACACCAAGGGGTGACGGAAATATGGGGGTCAACTGCGATATGTTAAATGGGACGATATGGTTTAATGTTCACATTTATAGTACATGACACATGTTTGTATTCATCTTGTGAAGAGCTGTTCAAAGGTGTGTAATAAAGTATGTCATCCCATTTCTAATACTGACATTGACCTCCATAACTCCTCCACCCCTCGACGTAACACCAAACTCTTAACGTCACATTTTCACCCCAAACAATGTTTGTCTGAACCATTTCCTTCTATCTTTACAAGTAGGCGATTTATTAAGGTGGCCTGTTTTAAATGCCTCACCCTGTATATTAAAATCTCTTCTACTATTTGCAATTGCTTACACTAACATTGTATACATCACAAATTCATGTTTTTCGTGGCAATTTACAGTTCACTTATATTTGGAAACATCCTTATTCGTAGTACATAAGGCACTTAAATCATAAATCTTGACGCGTGCCACTTTCTACCGATTACTAAACGACTATGACTCATCACTAGACACATATTTTTACGTAACCTGGGAAAGGGTCCAACCCAAGCCAGCCATTCACGAGTGCCTTTAATTTCGCCCTTATTGTGGAGTGTGTTCCCAGAAACATGCAATGCAAGTTGTGTAAACGGTCAAGAAACACGCCAGCCTCCCTAATGTGAGCGAGAGAATAAATGCCGACTCAAGATCACTCAGCATTGCAGACTACCATGAAGCGCCCCTGCCAACTGCCACGAGGTGCCACACATATCATGAAGTGCCCCGAATTGCCACAAGGCGTCCCGAAGGAACGAAGCAGAACATAGAGGGTGACATCCCCTCCCCTCAGTGCCACCCCAGTGGATGTCACATTTTCTCCAGTAGATCACCTCAATACCTCGGTGCTGGGGCTCTCTACTGCTACCCAGGTCCTCATGATCCACTACAAGCTCCAGGAGTCTTCAGATATCATCTTCAGGACCTACCAGAGGCCCCTACCAGCACTTCCAGAAGCTGCTACCACAATTTACCAGAAGCTATCCATAAGTAAGTGTGCAGACTTCCGCCCAACATTGCCAGCATCTATACAACACTTTCCATCGTCAAGCCTCCTGGTTCGACAACCACCACTACTTTCTGGTAGTGGTAACCACACCCACTGCCCTTCTGGAAGTCACACCCCAAGTCCCCTGGATGCCAAGATAGAGTTAGAGTAGCTGAAAGAGTTGTTTTCATAGCCATCAAAGCCTTTTACTACCTTGTGCAATTCAAGAGCAGGTCACCTTCACCTGTCTAACCGTACCTTAACTTCTGTCCACGCTTTGCTTGATTAGGGGACAATACGTGTTACCGTATTTATTCTTACAAAATAAATACATGTTTGTATTCTACCAGAGAGTCATTCTTTCAAGAGTATCTAAACTGATTGCTAGTTTCCCCAATGTTTACCCTCGAGCAAGCAGGAGCTCGAGGATTGAATATACCATTGCAAACCATAGAGTAAGACTACAGGCTCCCCTTCTGGGACGTCACAACACACACCTTCGCCAGCCACCCGTTCTGTACACCCCGGTGTATAGAAAAGTAAGAGTCCAGCACTAAGAACTCATCCAAGCCTTGGCTTGTACTCCGTCCACCACACCAACGGTGCCACAGGGATTATATGCTGGGACCTGGCAGCCTGACCCCTTTTGTGACTACACCCAACAGTGGTTGGAAGGCGATCCATACGATCCACTGCTCTACGTCTGTACGCCGGTGGTGCAGAGCTGTAAAAAGCACATGGCCTGGCCAACGTCTTCTCTGTTTACAGCCCCCATTCGCATCAAATGCACCTCACAAGCGAGGAGACCAGGTACAGGAGGTCGAACCCGTGGTTCAAACGCCACCTACCAACCTACCTATCCAGCGGAGACACCAGCACTCTGGCATTCAACACCAGCAACAGTGCATCAGGACCTGAGGCCAGCAACAGTGGCAGACGGCCAGCTCCGCCGCTGGGTAAGGAGGTAAAGGGTAATGTGTGCAATCTGAGGAAGCCTGACAGAGTAAGTAAACCCGTACGTAAAGTTGTGCTCGCTGTCCCCGACTTCGTGCCAAGCCGGATACCTACTCGTCTGACTTTGTATATCGGCAGGACTCCAATAGACCGTACTTAGGTTGTATTACAGCACTACACGCCTTACCTACTGTACACCAAAACCACATAGACTGTGTCGCAGGTCAGACTCTCAAAAGCGACATGCATCAATTTATTACAATTTCCATTAGAATTACATATTTACAAGTTCTTAAATTGACATTATTTATATGTCGCAGTGGAACCACGTTATAATGATAGTTGAATATGGCAAAATAAATTATCGTTATAGCAAGTTATTGCTATAACTTGCTATAACGCTAGCAAGTTATAGCAAGCGCGTGCACGCACACACGCACACGCACGCACACACACACACATATATATATAGTCCATTCCCCATTGGGAGCAACTTTATCGGAGCCCTGCTAAATATCTACTTGCAGGCCCGTTTCGTATCCTTCCGCCACATGTAAACAAAAATTGCCATGTGACTGCCATGTAACATCTGCCAAAATCAATGTTTACATTCCATTGTGTGTGTACATATGTTCGTATACTTTCGCTACATGTAAAAATAAACATTGAAATGTGACTTCTATTTTTATACCTGTCAAATGTTACTGTTTACAGATTTTCAAATAATTCTGTCATATTCCAAAAACCATTTTGTATGAATATTCACAGTAGAGGCCTCTTAACATCATTTAGGTCAGCTTTGTGACGTTTTTAAAATGCCTGCATTGAAGACCGTTCTTAAGGATATTTTACATTAACGTATTTGTTTTCCACAACATAGCTCAATACATGTAATACACGTTAGTATTTTTCCGCGACTGTGTTTAACACTGTTACAACTGCGAGGTAAAGGACTGTACTAATTCTAATTATCCTTTAGTTATAGATATGTGTTGGGTTATTTCTCTAAAAGGAGGAGCCTCAGTTGGAATAAATATTAAAACGAAGGAACAAATAGTGAAAAAGGCACATTAAATTCAAGCACGCAACTCGTGTTGCTCATTTTTGTAAAACAAACTTTAAAAGATAGCTGTGAACATGCACACAAATACGCCTACAATAACTTTTATTCTGCTCATATTTCTATGTATTGCTACTTACAGTTTATTAGGTTTATTGAAATTTATTGGGCTGGGCTCAGTATTTTTCTTCAGGGATTGTGGCAAATTACATTACACGAATGTGTTTCAAACCCCTTAGGGCAAAGGTACAACATTGTGATAAATAAACAGATGTGGATGTAAATAAATAACTTTGCCATAAAAACAGTTCACATTTAAAACATATAAATAGTGCTAATCAAATATTTGAAATCACGCACACACAGGGCCAGCGTATCGATCACGATGCACAAAGGAACACCATTTCACAGACGCATTGATTAACGAAACACATGTCACAGTATATTTATTACTGCCGTCGAAACACAGATTTATCACATCGTAACTTGACTAGGTAGGTTTAAAAAACACAACGTCTACAAATGTGATGTATTATTTCTGAAGTATTTTTCGGAGTAAGAATAATTTAAGTTTCGTTTGACAAAAAGCAACATGGCTCACCACGTCTGCCAACTACACTAGGTAACTGCCCCGCCATCAAATCTAAATATATTAAATTAAGTATTCAAACATTAAAATCTCTTTTCAGTTGTAAATTACAATTTCAAACACCATTATTTTGCTGTAATAAGTATGAAATATGCTATGATTGAAAACATGTATAATTTGCATGCTTACTAGCAAAGTGAAATTTCCAGAGTGTGAAAGAGACAAAGAAAGAAAAAGAGGGCAACAGTTTTTCAATTGCATTCTTGCCCAATAAAACAATATCGTACCATTACGGCCTACTCACAATATTTTCCGCTGTTATTTTAAACCTTAAAAATGAGATATGTTGCCTCGGGGCTACTTAAATTTTTAATATTTCGATAGGCACAGTTTAATATATAAATAGTATACTAAAAAACGAGATTAAAATAACATTTTAACTGAGAAATATTTCTTACCGGTCGTTGCCAACACGTCTCTGCACTCGCTGTTGTTAATTCACATTTAAAAAAGAAATAAAAATTACAAGTTATAGAAGATATTAAGATAAAGGTTCATTTATTCACTAATAAAATACTCTATAACCACAGTGTTATATATTTGTGGAATGCAGGTTATTGAAAAACAGGTGACATGTTATGCCTAGAGAGTTTTTTCAAAGGTTTATTTTCATAAGTCTCTTCCAATTGGGAATGGAATATATCTGTGTGTGTGTGTGTCTATATATATATATATATATATATATATGTGTGTAGCAATCACATGGCAATGTTTACATGTGGCAGAAGGATACATAATGGGCAAGAAAGTATAACTTTAGCAGGGCTTTCAAAGGTGATCAGTTTATCGTGAACAGCCTATAGAAGCCTGCTGGCCCGTGTTTCTTGTGACTGTTTTTCGATAACCGGATGTGAAATGCTGTGTTGCAAATCGTTCTGTCGCCGTCTGTAGCTACCCCCGTTTCCACTTTCTTTTCTGCCGCTGCTGTACTGGCAACTTTCTCGGCATATCCATGCCACTTGATGGTTGATCTCACATAAAATGTAGTCTTTATTCACATGATTTCCGCAGTGCTAACTGAGCTTTTCAGCATTTTTCGCCTCGTGTAGACAGCCCACGAAATCTAGCGGCATCTGTAGAACTACCTCTTCGTCTTTTTGTTACTCCTCCTGCATCATTCACAGAAAGTTTTTTAAAGACTTTTGTCCTTGACTTGCTGCCGACATGTTATAATTGTGGTGTGCAGTGGCCGTGATGGCTTTCCTCAGCACCTAAGTGGCCCTTATTAAGTTTCTCACTCATCCATCATATAGTTTAGTAGCCAAGATATAGTTTGTGGAGTTACTTTATTTATGCTTTTTCTTCTCTGCTGTTAACATGTACAATGGAAACTCTATCCATCAAATTTCAGGGGAGTAACATAAAATTCTATAGATGCGGACATTCTGTACATGTGGACTTGACATATTAGTCACACAAAAAAAAAACATCCATATCGATGGTGTTATGGCAGAAGGTCGCAAGCCACAAACACATAATTTTACAGGAGAATCAAAATATGAATTTTGGTAGTTAAATTTACCGACTGTATCAGTTTTTGTAGCAGTGTATTTTGTATGTTGAATCATAGTTAAATGATTTTGTATGTTGAATCATAGTTAAATGATCACACCTGAGGTTTCGAAAAATATGCAATAGATATAATTTAATTTAAATGATTATTCAAATAAAAAATAAAAGTAGTACTGCATTGTGGTTTACAACCTTTTGCCATACCTTGTATAGAAAGTGAGCATAAATCACTGGATATGAAACACTTGTTTATTGATTAGATAAGAGATAAATGTTTTGGCACTATAAAATTAATTCTTATAAGCAAATAATTGTGTGTGTTTTACTTACACTAGAAATTTTTGAAATGAAAATTACCATAGCAGTGGCCATCTTCATCAGTTGCAGCAAACAATTCATGGATAGGCAACTTGTGTGGTTTTGGATAATACCCATCTATCCTCAGAATATAGGGTTGGGGGTTGGGGTGGGGGTGGTGATGATTTGCACAGATCTATAAGAACGAAAGTTACTAAAATAAAAAATAAACCTCCTGATTGTTCGTCATTACATCAAGCTATCTTTATAGTCATTGTTGACTTCTTCATTTTCTACAAACATGCCGGAGACCTATTACTTGGGCGGCACTGAAGAAAACACCTTGACGTATCTTTGGAAGCCACAAATCTTGAAGAAAAGTATTTTCCCAATTAACAGTTTTATCACTACACCTAATTATCTTTATATTCATGATTGCTATCTTCTGCATCCATTTCAACCAACACGTCAGGAACATATTACTTGTGCGGCATTGAAGAATACTCCTCATGGTATCTTTGGGGGATGATATTTTTCTTGTAAAAATCGATAAGGTCTTAAAATTTAGCTTCAGGCAAAGGTAGTCGTGATTTGTACACCAGACTTGGTATACTCATTTCGTCCGTTTGTCTAGAATGTCTTTTCTATTTTCTGACAAGTATTTCATGTACTGGAGCGTTTTCTTCCACGTCATACAGGAATGAAATAGTCTCTAATGACTTGGTGAATCCAAGTCTTCTGATATCCTTGAACTTGACAGACTCCCCATCAGTTGTAACAATTTTATTCTGAGGCAATAGTCTGTTTTGTATAGCCTTCCAGTCACAGAAATCATCATGACAGAGTACAATAACTTTGTACAGTTTAAGCTTCGACCTACAATTATTTATAAGAGTAAGCTACTCTGATGGAGCCTACACTGTCTTATTCCGAACTTCATGTTCAACAGCAGCATGTAATGAGTCTACAGGCATCATTGTGTGACCAGGGAGAAGGAATGTCAATATTATCTTCTGAATGTTGGAAAATGCTTGCAAAGATAAGAAGATCATTGATATAATTTGTCTGTTCTTGTTTTACCCTGGACAAGAGTCACAGTATAAAGACAACACTGACACTTCATTACATTCATCTACGACTTTGATGTACTGTGATAAAATGCTACAGATCTCAATTGATCCTCTTCAGCCATCACATTCGCCCCAAAGATAGCAATACGTGTAGCATAGATTGTAAAATTGAGGTATGAATACTTTCGACTATAATACAGTAGCATGTTGTTTTTTTCCATGTGGCGTGTTTAGGACTTTTTGTAGATCAAATATTGCACAAAGTTGTCCATTTGTATTGGACTTAGTTTGATCACTCTTGAATACAGCTTAGATAATTTCGTTTTCTTTAAGCACATCTTCACTTCTCTCTGAGACAGGAGTATTATTATACAGTTCACATGTGAGATATTCATCTTTCTTAGGGAGGTGAAAACCAATGTCAAAATCTAATCTAAAAATATCCTTAAAAACATTTTCTCTAGCTGGTTGAGAATTTTCCTTTCCGCAGTGTACAAGGTACATTTTGTAGAGTTTTTACAGATTTCCTATGTCTGTGGGGAGGTATTTTCTGCTTTTACTTTGTCTGCAGTAACGTGAAGGTACTGCTGACAATTTGCTAATAAGGTCTACCGCTTTTTTTCTTATGTTGTCGTCAGTCTTGTTTGCAGGAGTATGTTTTCTTCATCTGTCATCAATGGCAGAACCTACTTCTATCTGTTTCTGTAGAGCATGAAAGACTTTTTCTCTGAAATGTCAAGTGTTGACAAGAAAAATGTCTTGCATACTCTCCTTTTTTCATTATTAATACATAGGTGGTACTTCAAAGTACTTGATCTGCAACCTTTGTTATTCTTGGTATATACTCTACTCTTGGATACATTAACATTGCAGATGATGAAATTATTTTGTCTCACAAACCACAACACATTCTTTTCTGTCTTGTTCCATAAAGTTCTTGTTGCATTTAAAGAAGCATGTATAATTACAGACATTGGGTTTCGGAGTCTTTGGAGGTCGTATTTCTCCTTTCCTGTTCTCGTGTTCTTTACCTATCAGCTTTTTGCTCCTGTTTTCCTTTCTCTCCTCTACAACAATTTTCCTTTTTCCTGCTTCACCAACTTTTTCATCTGGATTTCCACTTACGTTTAGCTCAATTTCTCTTGATTCTTTACTTACCACAGAATGGTTTACAGCACTGGAAGTACAATTTTGTGAATTTTCTTCATATTGACGATTAACATGTTTGGTTCTCTGTGCAGTTCATGTTCACTTTCACTCTGTACATCCTTAATTATGCAACTGTCACTGTGAGTTTTGCTTGTAGTTGTCTGAATTGTACTGGTTTCCAGATCTTCATCTCCGTCAGTGTTGTTTACCACAAGCAAAATACCTTCTAAATCACTTTCTTCAGGCACTATCACATTTTGCCCACTCATAGTTTTATCAAGATTGCTAGAATTAATAACAGGCAGGATCAGTTCAGCAATCACTGTAAACTGATTTTCATTTACCATCTCTACCATTTTTTTCCCACTTGAAAACATTTTGTATGATCTGGAACCAATGCAACACAATTATTAGCTTGAAGGAAACATGTTTTCAAACATGTAAACAGAAAGGTAAGTTATAGCAGACTTACCACTAGAAGATTTTTATTACTGAAAAGGCAGTTTAACATAAAGAAATCACTTCAACTTTAATACAACATGATATTCATCAGCCTCAATCAAGGGCGACACGAAATACGCTACGCCGCCCGCTACCAGAGATAACTGACCCCTGTGTCAAAAGGCTTGTACACCCCACAAACCCTTGGAGAAGGCCGCCAAGAGGAAGATGGAACTATATAAGGAAGCTTCAAACTGCCAGTGTCAGAGTTCGTCAGCTCGCCGACTGCAGTATCAGCGAGCCCTTCTAGGTATGGATGGACCTCCCTCCTCTCCCAGCTTACACCTCGAGAAGCTCTCCTCTCCAGCTCCAACAGCCTGGAGTTCCTCTGACACCAACTGACTTGGAAATGCTCTACTTCCAAACACCTACAGCTTGACAAAGCTCCTCTGCAGAGTAACTACGTCCGCAACCTGCACCCCCTACCCAGTCATCCTGACTCGCAGGTAGCAGGCCGTCGTGACATCCTAGGACCCTCAGAACGTCGCAGGTATGTGATACTGAATTTCAGACATTTGTTCCATCACCGTAAATTGTAATAGTAAACTTTCAGAAGTTTGCTTGAAAGTTATAATCCAACCCAGGTTCGCCTTCACCAGGGTTAGCATAATTAAATCCTGCAATCTTTGGATGTATTAATTGGTCTTCCCAAAACTTTTTAAAAATCGTGAATAAAACGCTAAATTCCAAATCGTAATTTTTTGTAATTGAATAAATTTTATTTACTAGTTTACCTTGCTGTCAAACTACGTATAAATTCATTTTATTTCGTGAGTGTATTTCAAATATAGTTCAGCTCAAAAATTATTTAAAATATCCTCTGCAGGATAACTGCAAATGAACCAAACCACCAGTGTCACTGGTCCAAAAGGTCATCAAGTGCGAAAGGACAAGTTCTGACATCTGGGTAAGTCCAGGATGCCCACGCCTCCCCGCAGACACATACCAAACTTTAGCAGTGGTTTACCAGTTAAGGCCTCTGAGCAGCTGAAAAGTCACTCGCCGAGCAATACCGGACGACGGCTGGAAAAGTGTGTCACTTTGGTGAGCCTAGTACACTGTTCCATTGTATAACTGTTTTTCTAGTTGTGTCCAAATGACAATGAAAGGAAGTGACCTCCCCAGTAGGCTACATTGCAAGGCCCAATATGCGCTGCAATGCGGATGAATCAATCCGCTATCCGTCAGACGAATGACCCCATCAGAATAGCACGCCTCCTCGCTGATACCCGAGGTCACCACACCTGTACCTCGTCCTATCTTGCCATGGTGATCCTCACCCACGAGTCCAAACTTGACTCCGTGTTAGGAACACATTGACCGTGGTCTTGTTATGAAAAACTCAGTTCTGTGTGCGCCTCCAACTACCCAGGACACTGAACAGTCTGTTCCGCCCCCATCTACAGACCGCCCGTGTGTGAAAACGTATACAATACGTACGACCACCAGGAAGGTGATAAAGGTGGTAATCACACCTCCCATTCAGAGACGTCGAGTTGTTTCGCCCCACTCAACCTACGTACCCATGCATAAGCCCACCAGACCATCCCCTCTTGGGAGATTATATTGCCAATCAGAAGTAGAGTAGGGACAGCCGGATCGCCATATCTCATCCCATGCTAATGGTTCTACTGTTCATTCATAACTCACCACCATTTCAAATTAATTATTACCGTTCCACCTTGGGCAGCTGGCGTCTAGAATCTTGGCAACCTTCACGGTGAGTAAGATCGTGCTCCCTGGGAGAGACACGTATTTTGAAGCTCATCCTAGGGTTCAATTCCCCCCTTCCTCCCCAGTCACCTACAGTTAAACAAAACACTGACAGAGGAATTATCACATCCAACAGGAGGGAATAGGCACTTGGTAAGAAGTGCCGAGTAGTGGTGCCGTAGGCACAGAGAACAAACTACTACAGCAGCCTCCAAGGCGGAAAGAGTGGAAGAGCGTTATATATAGCCCAGGAAGTGGGTCAAAACTATATGTTGAACATATTTATTGGCTTATGTTAGATATTTGTCTAGTTTAATTAAAATAAAACAATGCAAATGGGATTAAAGAAAATTTTTCCATTACACTCATACTTAATAAACCCCATATTTAAATACCTCTTTTAAAACAACTTGCTCAGAAATCCATATTTTGGCATGTATAAGCCACACTGAATTTTTGTATTCCTGTAAATATTGTTGAGTTACAATTCCTTGAAAACATAATCAATTCCAACTTCATTTTTCCACTACAAAAAATTCGAGACAGACAGTTTGTATTATGTTTACAATTAAATGTTGCATGATTACTATTCCACAGATGCCAGTGTCACTTCAGAAAGCAAAAAAATTGCAACATGGTGCACAAAATGGCATCTATCAATGTGTACTTGTGACGCTGTGGCGGTGGCTGGGCGAACTACGTAAGATATCCTTCCCTGGTATAGCACCAAAATTATTTTCTCATGTACGACATCAATATTGTTATTGACAGAGTGCAGTGAATAGGGTTTCCTTGATTTTGAGTTACCATTTTCTCACTTTCCAGGCATATTTACTAGTTACATTTTCATGAATAAATATTCACTTGAAAAACTATAGTTACGAGTGTTGGCAACATCGCATCATGAATCAATATCTCAAAAATATGGTCCCGCTGTTGTTGGTGTTGATCGTTACCCACATGGCTATCACAGTAAACAACACAGTTGTTTGTTGATAATCTAATACAATTCTGCACTACATATTTATTTTTCATTTGTACTGTATTCCCACATTTTTTCAATTTTTTTTTTTTATTTAATTTCGTGCTCTGTAAATACACAATGTGTGGTCTGAAGACATTTGTTGTTATTTCTTGTTACACAGTATGAGTTAAGTGTGACATCGCTACTCAACAACAGGATAACAAAAACTCAAATATATATATATATATTTTTTTTTTTTCCTCAATGGATCATTTGTTTTACTATTCAGTACGGCAAATTACCAATTTTCTGAATTTTCTGTCATAGAAATCTTTAAGATCATGTCATTGCAATTGTTGCCTTTATGCAATATTTTGTTGTTCATAAAATGTTTTGTTTCAATTATTATGGAACTAGTGAAACCCTGTTAAGAAGTTTTCCTGCTTAAAAAGTTGAATAATTTTGCACATTGTCTATATGCACATGTGTCCCGACCGGACACAACCATTCCCGACTGGAGTAAGCAAGGTACTAACATGGCGGACACAAGCACGCTGCCCCTGGCATCACTAAAATGGCCCCCACTACCTTGAATAAAACTGACGTGTCCCAACATTCCGCCCACCAAATTTGGTACAAATTTAAGAATTGTTAACATTTATTTACACTATGTACAACACTAAGGAAGAAGTTACTGAGTGGGGAGGGGGCACAGCCTCACAACTGCCCTCTTGATTACTCCCTGACGCGTAGTGATACTTGCCACATGACTAACCCCATCTTTGCCTGGATGAATTGTGTCAATGCGACCAAGATGCCATTGAAGAGGAGGAAGGTCGTCGTCTTCTTGTACCAATACCAGGTCGCCTACCTTTACTGTAAAACCTTACTGAGACCATTTACTTATTTGTTGGAGAGAGTGTAGATATTCCTTTGACCATCATTGCTAGAAAAGCTGTGTAGATTGTTGTAGCAACTACCACCTGTTGAGGCGCTTTGTGGGCAGTTCCGTTAAGTCAGCAGCTGGTGGAGCTACTAACGCACAGCCAATGAGAAAATATCCTGGAGTCAGAGCACTGAGGTCATTAGGATCTGTGGAAAGAGCACACAATGGTCTTGAATTCAACACTGCCTATAGTTGAGTGAACAGTGTGGTCAATTCCTCACAGGTCAATATTTGCTGCCCTATTACACGTTTCACATGACTTTTTGCTGATTTGATGCCAGCCTCCCAAAGCCCACCAAAATGAGAGGCCGACAGTGGATTGAAGTGCCACTGGATACCATTTTCTGCCAGACTACTTGCTACTTGGGTTAAAATGGATTTATCTCTCAAACATGTTTCCAGTTCAGTAAAGTGCTTGTGAGCACCAACAAAGGTAGTGCCACAATCACTATAAACATCTGTACATAATCCTCTATGAGCAGTGAAGCGATAAAAGGCATTCAGAAATGCAGTCGTAGTCAGTGCAGAGACAACATCCAAATACACAGCCTTCGTAACAAAACATACAATCAAACATAGGTATGCCTTCAATACACGTGCATTCCGAAGATGAGATTGTTTGATATGAAATGGACCTCCATAATCCACTCCCACAGTCTGGAATGCCTTTGTGCTCTGAACTCTGCTGGTTGGCAAAATGCCCATTGTCAGCTGGACAGGTGACTTCTTAAAACGTAAGCACCTCACACATTTTGAAATTCTTGATCGTATCATGCCTTTGCCTGCCAAAATCCAATACCTGTGTCTGATGATAGAATGCACAGTGCTGACACCGGCGTGTAGGGATCAGGCATGGTAGTAATCAATGACCAGATTAGTGAGGTGACACTTCTTGGGTAACACGATTGGATGTTTTTCATTGAATGACAACCTCGAGTTTTGGATTAGTCCACCAAATCTAATTAGGTCTTGAGGATCTAGGAAAGGGTTAAGGTTTCTGACCTGTGGTGAGCATTCCCTTCCCTTCTGCAACTGATCTATCTCCATCTTGAAAACATCTTGTTGCACTTGGTGTACACAACGAATTTCTGCTGCTTTGAGGTCTGTTGATGTCAAGGTGCCACAATAGCGGCTTGATGGATGCCTAACATTTGAAATGAACCGCAATACAAACGCTAATACTCATCGCAGCCGTGATAAGAAACTAAATTTCTCTATCCACTCGGAGAAGAAAATCGTGGTCTGCGCAGCTAGGGCTGTTAGGCTTGAAAGCTTCAATTCTTCTTGATACTCTGGGGAACTAGAGTCTGAGTAACCTCCTGGCCACGCATCTTCTGATTCATGAAACCATGATGAACCACTCCACCAAAGGTGATGACTGACAAGCTGGCTTGGGATCAATCCTCTCGAGGCACAGTCTGCGGGGTTGTTTTGTGATGGTACATGTCGCCACTGACGCACTACTTTGCTTTCCTGTATGTGAGATACTCTATTTGCGATTAAGGCCTCGAGACAATGTGGTTCAGTATGGATCCATGCAATGACGGTTGTTGAATCACACCATGCTTCACCTTCTCGACAATTATCCTTTTTGACAAAATGGATATGATTAAGTTCATGAGTTTCACAAGCAAATGAACTCCCAGCAGCTCTAGGCAAGGGAGGTTTACAGTTTTCAATGGTGCAACACGGGACTTGGCCACCAATAAATGGACTTCAAGTTTGGACTGATTTGCATTCCACAGGCATACAACTGCTGCATAACCTTGGGTTGATGCATACAAAATCAATGAATTTGGTAAATTGCACCCTCAACTTGTGTCACTAGACAAGGAATAGCAACTTTGTGTAAACTGTCGAGTTGTGCAATGAATGTGAGTCACTTATCTTTGAAATCACGTGGTGGAGGTTCATCCCAATCAATCCCAAGAAGTCATAGATTCTGCAGAAACAGTTTAGCCTTGAAGACAACTGGGCCAATCCAAACTAATGGGTCCTACATCTTAGCTATATCAGACAACATCACATGTTTAGTAATATAGTAGAACTGGCACTGTGAGTACCATATGAGAAGACATCTCCCTTGGACTGCCATTCTAGTCCCAGAATTTTTATGATTTCATCCCTATTATCTTCAAATGTCAGAGGCATCTAGCACTGCAGGATGATTGCTGGCCCATTTCCTTAGCTCAAAACCACCACTCTTGAGTAGCGCTATCAACTCTTCCTGGAGTGAGAAAGCAGCTATCACTGATGATACACCTGTAATCACATCATCCACAAACACATCTTCCCTTAGCACCCTTGCTGCATTGGGATAGTTAGTTTGCTCATCAATAGCTAGCTGATGCAGGGCCCTCATAGTTAAGAACGGAGCTGAAGATATACCATATGTAACAGTGTTCAACTGATACTCTTGAATACAATGATCATAACACTCGTGCCACAAGATTACCTGGTATGACCGATCATCTTGATGCATGCGAATCTGCAGATACATCTTGCAAATGTCAGGTTGTCGGCAACTCTTCATGTTTCCAGAATCACTGCAGCACATCTGAGAGGTTTGGTGAAGTAACAGATAGTGAAACAAGGCCATCTGGGTTACTAGTGGCTTCCTCGCTCAACCTTACCATTAAGATCCAACCAAATTTACTGTGAAAAGCTCCTGGATAACCGGTAGGGTCTGGATACCGCCCACCATAAAAAATCCCTGGACAAACATCAGCACCCAACAGAATATCAATGGGCCCTGGAGTATGGAAGCCTGGGTCAGCAAGATATAAACTCTCGTACTGGGATTTTATATGTTGAGGCGGTGCAACAGATTGCAAATTTGAGGTTATGTTATTCAGGATTAATTTATACACTATTACCTGGAAACCCTCATGAAGGAACGATTTTAGCACACAAGTTACTGCACCTTTATTAGCTTGAACGACTGTGACTGGCCTAGGCCACTAATTGTTACATGTGACCTCCTATGCAAACCCAATCTCTTCACACATTCCTCGGATATGAAGGAAGCTTGTGATCCAGTATCGAGTAGAACATGAGCCCTCTGGAGAGTACAACAGGCATCCTTCACTCTCACAACTGCTGTACCTAGAATCACAGTGGCAGCACTAATGCTGGAACTATTAAGTGAAACTGCTTGTCTAGATTCCTCACATGTAGTGGTATGTCCTGCTAAGCTATCAATATTTTTCATCTCATCAACTGATTGTGGTGGCACTTTTTTACTAGCCTTGTTGACATCTGAAGTTTTGAAGTACATACATTAACACAATGTGGTTTTAGGTAATTGAAACACAGACAGTATTGGTGCACCACATCACGCCTCTCCAGAAGTGCGTGACCAAGAAAAGCACGACATTTATAAATGTCATGACCCTGATTACATACGATACATACCCGTTTTGAACTGGCAAAGAAGGATTTTCTAGAATTAATTGTAGTCACAGGTCCAACCTTCCTTGTTGTGCTGCGTGATGTGGACATCACTGAAGCAGCAGACATCAATGCTTTGCACCAAAATTCCAAATAACAGCTGCACAAATTTAGTCATCTTCACTTCTTTATGCTCCAGCTCAAAATCACGTCGCGTATCCGCATCAAGTTTACATAACACAATGTTCAACATCACAAAGCACCACTGATCCCCTGGAAACTTCAAAACTTTCAGAGCACCAAGGTTTTCCTTCAATACATCAACTAGGCATCTTAGTTTATGCAGACAACCTTCTGTTACCACTGGCATGTTCATGATGTTCTCCCAATGCACTGTAACTATTTTACGCATATCTTGGTATTGCTCAGTTAACATCTGCCATGCTAATTCATAATTTCCTTAAGACAATGGTACAGATTTGATGAGGTTAAGTGACTCTCCAGTGAGAGATGTGAGAAGATACTGTTGCTTCTCAACATCTGAAAGCTGACTGATGGTATGTACTAACATCCTATATAGCGCACAGAAACTCAACCACTGTGTCAGTTGCCCGCTAAATGTCGGTAGCTGCAATTTTGGAAGCTTCACGGATTTAGATTTGATGTCAACATTTGATTTCCCGTCACCATTATAATTTTTTTAAATCAAAGATTGTGGTGTGAACTTCTAAAATTCTATAGTAGGCCAAGTCAAAGTTATCCATATCTGTGTGTAGAGACTCTGCTCGGTCTGGTTAACTAGCTGCTAACTGAACAATGATGTCTTCAAAATCTATCACGACCTATCGTTTTCATCTTCATTACCTATAGAAACAAGGCTCTTTAGCCTGCATTCTGTTAACTGAAGTCTCGTTTCCAACTTTTTAGCGACATTGTTGCTATGGACATAAACAACAACACTGGCAGCAACAGGTGTACCAACACAACATACAGCGAAGCAGTACTTTACATAGCGGTTCAATATCTTGAAGAGCAAGATCGATTAACACTAGTTTGTTGACTGCACGAAAGGATAAATCCGGCGACTGTTACAAATGTAAACAAAGGATAGTAACAAACGTTAGTTTGATACTGAAACACACTTCCAAGTCTGTAATTAGCAGATGTCCAACAAATCCGGCCCGGAGGACCAAAATGTTTTGACTCACTTGCATGGAAAAGAGATTAGTCACTTTTTAGAGATCACTACACACCCGAAGCATGTACATGTCTCCTCACAAACTCATTAGGAATTCACAGCATCAATGCACTAAACAACTAGCGTAAATGTCAAGGTAGTCCACACTCGATCAATGTAGCATTTGCAATATCCCGAACCCCCTATTTTCCCGACTTTCACAACCGGACACAACCATTCCCGACCGTAGTAAGCAAGGTACTAACATGGTGGACACAAGCACACTGCCCCTGACATCACCAACATGGCCACCACCACCTTGAATAAAACTGGCGTGTCCCAAAAACCACAATTAATGTGTTTTCATTTATTTAATACCAGATGAGTTTACCTCTGAGACTATTTCTATATTTCGTTGCATTATACAAGTCTGAGCCTTGTCTGTATATTATGATATATATTTTTTACTTTTTGTACCATATACGATCACCCAGCAAACTAATTTGTTTTTCGCCACTTCATTTTGTATTTGATGTTCATGTTGCACAGTCCTTAGGTTATTTTCTTGATGTTTGTTATGAACCCTGTTTATTGCATTGTTTGTGGTGAAGCTCGTCAATAATTAATTCCCTGTCTCCCTCTTCCATAGTGAGAGTACACACTTGGGGTGCGTGGATTAGTGTCTGGCTAGGGTGAAGGTTCTCCACGTTGGGAAGAATGTTTGGGTTTCTGTTCCCTTACTTTAATCGGTGACCAAAGGGGCGAGGGAGGTAAACCCTAAAGTGACGTGAACCAAGTTTTTTTTTTTTTTCCAAGCATGAAGTTCTGGTTTTGTGCACTCTAAAATACTTCAACCAAAATTGCAAAGTCAGATTCACGGGGTGCATTAGGGGCAAATACCCTAAATATCTAGCCGGGCCCTTAATCCCTCTTCGTGGGCTGGCCGTTATATAGCATTGACCATGTGGGCTGTCTAACTGGAACAAAATTCTCACACTGAAATTCAACGTTTCGGTAGGTACTGTACCTTGTTAGTGGTGTGAGCGTTCCTCTTCGTAGACTGGCTCACACGGTAGGTGAGCTCCAGATCAGCAGCTGATGACAGTTGCTGCGGTGCAGTGCAGCTGGTGTGGTTACTGGGAATAAGTGAGCTTCTGGATCGGGGGTGATTAACATCTAGAAGGGCTTCCTCTTCCTGCAAGGTTAGCGCTATAGCCGGATGGGCTATACTGGGTAATTTTACTAATGGCCCAAATAAACGAGTTGTCAGTTGGAGCAAATTAGAAGTTGGCGAATTATTAATAACTGTCTCTGATGGCATTAGATACTTAGTTCCTTGATTATTGCTCCGAGAGATTTTCTACATTACTTACTCTCTTCCATGTTTGACATAACGCATTTAGACTGCTGTTAAATCCTTAGAGGAGACGCAAGCAAGTTCAGTGGTTGTATACTGTACTTCCAGCGCACAGTGTCGTCACTCCTGGTACCCACCGTCCAGCCTTTGCAAACTGGAACTGACTGGGAGTGACACAGATTACTAGATCCTGGGTGTAGCACCCACCAGAAATTTAGTCAGAAGCACAGGTGTCTAGTTTTCTCTCTGGCCATTTCAAACTGGGAGAGAGAAGTAGATCATCTGGTCTGGGAAATTTCTCTGTCAATTAGAGTACCTAATGTGAAGGGGCACAGTAAATGAATTACCAAGCGGCAGGCCTTGGTTTGCCTTTTTAAGTGGTGTTTTGTGATTCCCTTAGTGGATTATTCATGGTTCGCTGGCTCTTCCTATGAGATAACTTTAAAGTTGTTTATCATAGTTCTAGGTGAAACAAGGTTCAAACTACGACCAAAAAAATTATCTCAAATTTAATTTAAAATACATGCTATAATGACACACTAAGGAAATACAGAATGAGTCCACACTAACTCCTAAATCAATAATAAAATTAACATAATACAAAAGGAAGCTCAACTTAAATTTTAATTCCAGGTGAAGGAATCCTGGACAAAAGCTAGGTGGTACTGGTAAATTCAGTTAAATAATAAACTTTATACATATGTCTAACTTTACCAGGGAGTGTTCTGAAGGAAGCTATATTTGCCAAAAGAAACTAATGTAACTTCACCAGAAGGGGCGTTGTTGCAACCTGCTACCAATGGAGTGCTGGAGGAATTACCTAGAGCTATGCCGACCCACAAATTATGCAGATACACAGATACACATATCTGCCGATACTGCTAAGACAGAATGGCCGATAAAAGTACGTAACTGATTAAAAAAAAAATTAAATCACTCACAAAAAAATGTCCGCTTTTTTATCCTGAATGGAAAATTATTTACAATAATATTTCTACTAAATTTGGATTTATTATCATGATAAAGGCATTTGCTGTTACATTTAAGTAAAATTTTATGATAAAGACTGTGTTGTTAAAAATTAAAAAATGAAATAAATCTGTTAAATAAACTATTTGACTAGAATCCAAAAATGTCTTAATTAGTCAATAACCTCTTCTCTGTTAAGATATTAAGGAAATTCCACACACTCATATTAAACACACATAAATAAAACTGCTCTGTGTACACTCAAAGATGCAACTAACATGGAAAGATCAAGCGCTAAAAAAGTTCACATACACAGATACACTATTATGTAACAATCAGCATTTAAAGATTTTGTTAAAAAACACCAACAATCTTAACTTTTCAGGCTTTAATGAACACCTCCTATTATTTAAGAATGATCCACAAATACTGAATAACTGTTATGAAGAAACAGTACCTGCAGGCACAAAAAGATATTTGCCAGGTAGTCTTTTCAATATTGGATAAGGAGCAGTTTTATCAGCCTGTGAAGGTCGCTCCACACACGCATGTTGCAGGCTGCCACTTCCAGCTTGCCACTGAGATAACGGGAGATAGTCGCAGTGCCAGCAGTTGCATATCACGTAAATAGACATAGCTCCCACTTCATTTCTTACACTAACTACGCTTTTGGTTGAAATATATTGCAATTAACATATTTTTCAGTGCATCGAAAAATGCAAAAAAAAAAAAAAAAATCCCAGAGTATCTTGTTTTAATTAGCATACTTTCCTTACAAGACATATAGCCATAACATTATTATTTTTTTTTTTTTTTCAAATGTTACAGTCCAATTTGACATGTGGTTAACTTTTTACACGACTGCCAATATATGCAATGAGAGAACACGAAAACCTGAATGTAAAATAGCCTAAGTTTTTGTAATCAGACATACAGTGTTTGCTCATAACTCATAGTATTTGGAAAACAAACATTTAATAATTAAAATAATTCTTTGTGATAGGAAATAGAAAAAAACATGATCCATTTCATTTCATGGGTACAACAAATGTTACTATCAATGTTATTAATGTTGCACGGCATTTTTGTCGCTTCATTGTCAGCTCACAGCTCGCCACAATGTGCACGCGGTGCAACAAAGTTACAAAAAAAATTTTAAACACCAATGATAATCTACATAATATGACTTCCCTGAATTATACTTATCTTGTGATCTCTCTTGAGATGTTTTTCTAGATTTGAGGCGTTGAAACCTCGTGCATTTTTACCACTTCTTAATCATACTGCACTACAAATTGTGGATTGAGCTTTGGAATTATCAGATTCCACAATTTAAAAATAATTCCACACAATAGACATTTTATCTTAACCAAGTTATTATTTTTACATCACCACACTAAAATAAGCTACGGTAGATTACAAAATTACTGACTGGTAATGACGCTGCTCCTATTTTCTGATAACACATGGCTCAGAGTGTGACCACACCAGACATCTGACCGCCTGTGTGTGTGCATGTGGGTTCGCGAGTCATGCCAGACACACTGTTGCCACGTCTCATGCGCCGACTGTCACCGTGTTAGATGCACGCACTCCACTTTCGGCAAAGCTAACTTTGGAGAATATGTGGGTGTGGTACATGGATGTTTACAGTATTGATGTGCATTTTTATCAGCTATGTTTATGTAGTTGTATTGGATATCGGCAGACGCTCCGATACAGCAATTTACCAGCATTATTGGCACTCGCCGATCCGGATTGGGACAGCACTAGAATTACCAGAGGGTGGTTGGTAGGAATGGCTGACATCTTCTGGAGCTGCTGAGTGGTGGTTGTTAACTGACAGCAACAGGATCTGCAGGGTGGCTGACAGCGGTTGATGGCGTTGACTTGCCGGTAACACGCACACAAAGTGTGGTCTAGTGGTTAGCTTCTCCTTCAGAAAGTTCTTCAGCATTTTCAAATTGGAAGAGAGGACTGGTGACCACTTCCCCTACTGTTGCCCTCGGCCTTATTCAGACTGGACGGACAGCGACTGCCCCAAGCCAACAATGGCTCCTTCTATTTATACTCATTTTCTGAGCTTGTAGGCTTCCCCAGCGGTGTGAGATCGACTAGTCTCTCATCACAGGGATTAAAATTCCTTTACTGATGCGGCAGTATCTTTTCCTACAGCCTATCTTATGAGGTGTGGAGAATTCTTATCGCCTCGTAGCGAGGTGCTGGAGGCTGTAATGCTCCAGTGGAATGTGTGGTGCCCTGCAGCTGCCCGCTGTGGAACTAGCATAAGGCCACTGGAAGGTATCGATGGCTCAGTCAAAATTAAAATCTTTGGAAGGGTATTTTGGCATGACGACTTTTGGGCGAAATCTGAGTGAACAGTAAAATTAGGGGTGCATGTGTCTGTAGTATCAGATGAATGCATCATAGCACTATGTAGGCAAGTGCCCTTTTTAATAATACTGTTTTGGAGTAGTGACTTGCCATGCTAAGAGTAGCGCTCAGAGACTGTGAGAAGTCGTTAAGAGTGCGCATCCCTAATGCGGAGAATGCGTCATGCGTAAGGGTTTTCCTTTTTTCGTTGCCTGTACCAAGGACAGTATGCATTCTTATATTATGAAGTGGATATTATATTTCTTTATGGTCGTACATGGGCACACATGAATGAAATGCTAACTACGACTTTGAGCCGACAAGTATTGGAAGTTTGCGAAAGAATGCAAAAAAAATCTTACCAGTCTATACCTTGCAGTAAAAATTTTCCTATAACACAAATACAGCAAAGTTAAAGGAAATAGGAAACTTTGATAATGCAGCACAAATACAGTAAAACCCCTATTACGACCCAATCCTGAGGAACCGTGAAAATTTGGGTCGAAAAAGTAGAAAATTTGAGGCACGTCCAAAACTAGAAACTGTAATCCCTCACCAACCTCGGTATCTTGAGCCGCGATTTCAGTTATGCGCGGATTTGTTTTTGTAGACCTTTTCTCCAACCGCGGTACTAGCTTATATTATCCACGGTTTTCAGTCAATAGAAAACTAGCCCTTACTGATGTTAGTGGTCCACATTTCTCAAGCTACCATCATAGACGTCGACATTTGTTGCCGCAAGCAGCGTGAAGCAATAAGTACTTAATGCCAGAAGGGGGGTGTATTGTCCGTGGAAGCGAAGAGCTCGTGGTGGGGGTTGGGGGGGGGGGGGGAAGAGTTGCAGGCCGGGTCAGTAAGGATTCTTCATCCTAGTCACATACTTCTGACTTACCCTGCCTGTATATTTTCGCTTCCATTATCCCTCCTCTTTTGCTGCAAAAACAGCGGCACATTACACAGACAAGTTTCTTAATCAGTGTATGTATGATAACTTCAAATTTAATTCAATGCCCTTTTTTTAATGATTATTTTTAAGTTTATGTGCATCCACGCCTGCATAATATGCTAATTTTCTTATGGTGGGCAATTTTATTTTTCTTGTGAAGTCAATTTTATGTTTAAGTGAATAAAGATAAATTGTGTGCAAATAAAATGTGTTCTTATGTTACTGGTATCATACTATGGCGAGTGATGCAGTGTGCGTGCATCGGCAACATCAAATTTTTTTAATAAAAATTCGGGATAGTTAATATTTCAAGTAGACCGCAGTAAATATTTATATTCCCGTAAACATTGCCGGGCATCATCGTGTCAGTGCAGGGGTCAACATGCCACCTACATTTTATATAAATTCATCATACAGTGACGTGAATAGCATCTTTCAGCATGTTTTCCCAACGCCGGGCCACTGTTATGAAGTAAACCGGCCCTGTAACGACAGCAGTGGCGGCAGCCACCCGCCGCAGTAATCTTGTAGTGACCGACCGACAGCTGCACAGCCTGAGGATCTAGGGCCGAGCTTCAGCAGAAAACCATCAAGCCAGCACCCGGCCGCGCTGCAGAGGATCTAGGCGCTCGCCAAGCTACGTACACGGCCAGACCAAAGCGAGAGCATGGCACGTACACGTATTGCGCAACACCACCTAAACTTTTTGATCGATACATGCCTCATAGCAATGTATAACCCACGAGACCTGTGTAATAGATTTTTAATAATAACTTTATATTTTAATAATACATAGTCCAATATTTTCACACATTTTCAATAGTCATGCCATACTGTGTTTAGGCCTTCTTTTTTTATGACAAGGGGTGGTCCAATATGCCTTTCTTGGGTATTAAATTTATCAGGAAACGTCCAGCTATTAAAAAATACATATTTAATTTAAAAAGTGGTTTTTTATGCGCTAGAGATGATTGAACATGAACTTCATGAAAAAAATTGCAAGTTTGGAGGCATAAGGGGTTAGGGGTGGGTCAAAATCGGCCCAAAATTTTCCAAAGTTTTTATTACGACTGCCTCTCTATTAAGGCCCTATTCTCGGGAAACACGAGGGGTCATAATAGAGAGGTTCTACTGTATGTCATACTGTAATGCAGAATATGTCAAACTACAAAATACAAAACCCAAAATTCCACTTCCCATGCTACAAAACAGTTTTACTCACTTTGATCAAAATGAACTCTACAATAGCAAGAAAATTAATTAACATCTGAAACCAAAGCACAGGAAAGATGTATGTGAAGTTTATATACAAAGCACAAAAAAAAAGTTACAACTGAAAACACACAAACAACTTAATATATTTCAAAATAGAAAAACATATGAATAGGCCTAGCAAAGGAAAAAAAGCTACATTACCATACAAAATATAATCATTTACAGTAAAATCTCATTGTACAGTACTTCATTCTTTTAAGTACTTTCCACTTTACCTAAAGTAGATATTTAAAATCCCCATAATTTTTAATATAGCTAAATAAACATTCGGTATAAAGAATTTTTGTAATTATTTATAAAATTTCAAGTCTACTTGTGTACTTTGTATAGAGATTATACTATACTATGACTGTCCAGACACCCGTTTAGGCCAACATTATTAGTCACAAAAATAATTTTAAAGAATAGCTTGACATTTTTTTCAACAGCCAGTCATTAAAGACAAAACCAGCTGTTCTGACAATTCGCAGCAAGGAGCTATCCTGGCAGTGGTATACAAAAACAACTGAATTAAGGATGGCCAGACAGGAAATCGAACTGGCTTCTATCAAATATAAGTTCAGTGCCATCTTCCTTTATACTGATTGTAATAGTGATATACACACTGCAATAATCTTCCAGAGGAACAAAATATAAGTTTTTATAGCAGAAACACTGTGCTGAAATGGATAATGCCCCAGTCAGTATCTGAAAAAATAACTATCTTCTCTCTCTTTCTCTTCTCCCCTCCCACCAAGCTACACAAAAGAAAACCTAAGAGGCAATTACTTCCCCCAGCCCCCACCCGCTCAAGATCAAGGTGGCAAATGAAGCCTGTCAAGGAGGTTCACCAACCATGTGAGCGATGAGATAGCAGTTTTGTCTACTCAACAGTGGCAAGGCACAGCATTACACAAGCGACCCACTTCCCACAACCAGCCAACCAGCCAGGCGACTGGTAGCAGCACTTTCTCCTGCCACAGCTGCTGATCAACAGGAAGTAGGGCAGGAAGTCCGAGCCTCATCAATCACGCCCACTTCCTGTCCCTCAGCTTCCGCCGGCCAGTGCACTGCCGGACCACATCACACCTCTTCCCATATGTTATTATCACTCCACTCATTCTGCCACGAATTACTCCTTGTGTGTGTGTGTATATATATATGTGTGTGTGTACACACACACACACACATATATATACACACATACATACACATGGAGTAATTAGTCATTATATATATAACTTCACACAATTTTATTTTAAATTGGGTTTCACAAAATGGTCCACAGTTTGTTACCAGCAGTCTGCAACATCCCCCCCCCCCCTCCCAAAAATTCCTTCAATTTTTTTTTTTACTTTGTTCCATTCTCCTCTTTACTGCACTCCCATAACTGTATCTTTGTCCAAATGTTTCTGTAATCGTCAAGGTCACTATACTACAAATATAAATGGCATAATTTTATTTATGAACTCCCTAACTTCCCACAGCAAGTTAAATGCAGAAAACTAATTATATCTTTATATATATAATTCTTCTGTGCGTGTGTATGTCACTGAACTCCTCCTAAACGGCTGGACAGATTTTGATGGCATTTTTTGTGTGTGTTCAAGTGGATTCGAAAATGGTTTAGATTCACAATTCGGTCCACTACAAAATGTTTTCTTAATAATTTTTGGATTTAAGACATATGAACAGGACAACGTCTGTCGGGTCCGCTAGTATAATATATATATATATATATATATTCTATATATATATAGTCCATTCCCATTGGAAGCAACTTTCTCAGAGCCCTGCTAAATATCTACTTGCAGGCCCGTTTCGTATCCTTCCGCCAAATATAAACAAACATTGCCATGTGACTACCATGTAGCATCTGTCAAAATCAAAGTTTACATTCCATTGTGTGTGTACATATGTTCATATATTTTCACTACACCTAAAACTAAACATTGAAATGAGACTTCTACTTTTATACCTGTCAAATGTGTTGTTTACTGTTTACAGCTTTTCAAATAATTCTGTCATATTCCAAAAGCCATTCCGTATAAATATTCACAGTTTAGGCCTCTAACCTAATTTAGGTCAGCTTTATGACATTTTTAAAATGCCTTAATTGAAGACAGTGCTTACGATTATTTTACATTAACATATTTGTATTCCATGACGTAGCTCAATATATGTAATACATGTTAGAATTTTGCCGCGACTGTGTTTATCACTGTTACAACTGCGAGGTAAAGGGTTGTACTAATTGTGATTATAATTTTGTTATTGATATGTGTTGGGTCATTTCTCTAAAAGGACGGCCTCAGTTGGAATAAATATTAAAACGAAGGAACAATCAGTGAAAAAGGCAAATTAAATGATAGCGGTGAACATGCACACACATACGCCTACAATAACTTTTATTCTGCTCATATTTCTATGTATTGCTACTTTCTGTTTATTAGGTTTACTGAAATTTATCGGGCTGAGCTTAGTATTTTTCTTCTGGGATTGTGGCAAATCACGTTACACGACTGTGTTTCAAACCCCTTAGGGCAAAGGTACAACGTTGTGATAAATAAACAGACGTGGATATAATTAAATAACTTCATCAAAAAAACAGTTCACATTTAAAACATATAAATAGTGCTAATCAAATATTTGAAATCACGCACACACAGGGCCAGCGTATCGACCACGAAGCACAAAGGCACACCATTTCACAGATGCAATGATTAACGAAACACACATCACAGTATATTTATTACTGCAGTGGAAACGCAGATTTATCACATCATAACTTGTCTAGGTAGGTTTAAAAAACATAATGTCTACAAACATGATGTATTATTTTTTAAGTATTTTTTGGAGTAAGAATAATTTACGTTTGGTTTGACAAATGCAACACGCCATGTCATGGCTCGCCACGTCTGCCAACTTCACTAGGTAACTGAGCTGCCATCATATCTAAATATATTAAAACATTAAAATCTCTTTTCAGTTGTAAATTACACATTCAAAAATCATTATTTTGCTGTAATAGGTATGAAATATGCTACAATTGAAAACACACACAATTTTCTTGTATACTAGTGAAGTGAAATTTCCAGAGTGTGAAAGAGACGAAGAAAGAGTGCGACAAGCCTCACCAGCAGACAGTTTTTCAATTGCTTTCTCGCTCGATAAAACAATATCGTACCATTACGGCCTACTCACAATATTTTCCACTGTTATGTTAAACTGTAAAAATGTGATATGTTGCCATCAAGGCTACTTAAATATTTAGATAGGCACAGTTTAATTTACAAATAGTATACTAAAAAACGAGGTTAAAATAATATTTTATCTAATAACTATATCTTACCGGTTGTTGCCAACACGTCGCTGCACTCGCGACCAACAGACAACCACAGGCTAGTTATCTACTTACACAAATAAAACAAACACAACAAAGAAATTCCCACAAAAACAGTAAATTTTCCAAAACCAACTACTATGATTGTGAGAGATTCTTCGTTGTGTTTATTTTATTTGTGTAAGTAGATAACTATCCTGTGTTGTCTTCTGTGTGTTTTCTGTTGGTCATATATAGTTTTTCATATACATATGTAGTACATTAATTGTCCTCCTTTAGCTTGCTATCCTGTTTTATGAGACTCGATTCCTTCATGGAATTTTCTGGCTTTGTGCATATATATTCTTGACTACAGCATACCTGGCTTGCAATCTGTTGTGTCTGGTAAACCTGCTGTGTTTGAGTGTGTTGTCCCATTTTGTTCCTACTTATTTTGTCAGTGTTGTATAAACTTTCTCAAGCAGCTAGACTGGGTTGTTTTCTATGTGTTATCTTGTTGGTCATATATATATATATACATATACATATATTTTTCGTAATTAGCTGTTCTGTTTTTCCCTCTTGGAATTTCCTAGTGTACTAGACATATATTTGTTTTCTCATCCATAGGTTACTTGTCTTGCATGCTCAGTTCTGTTTTTCCATGACAGACATCTACATCGCAATGGCGATTGTCCACAAATCTCCATCTGACATTCACCCCCATTACAATATTCATTCAAAGATCACATTTTCGTATTGCTATTATTGTTTTATTGTAAATCCACTTTTTTTTAAACTTTATTTCCTATATTTTCATTATTCGTAATTCCAGTTCCAAATTTCTTTTACCTGTCATTAGATGTATCATGATTAATTTCCTATTCTCCCTAAAGCGCTTCTTGTGTCTATAGTAGCATCAGTTGAAAAAAAATCCATGTGTGATCCTGCCAACTTTAATTTGAACAGAAACTCCAACCTGACCATCACAAACCACCTCATCTCCCTTTTCCAGCCTCCCAAATCCTGCTCCATAACCTCAACAACAGAAGTAATCATCGTCTTTCCATAATTACCCAACATGCCCTTTGCCACTATTGTCTGAAATAATCAGCACTACCACCACTGCATACACCATGGCAAACCAAATCGAAACTTGCTAAACTGTGGTTTCCTCCTCTTTCTGCACCAACCTTTTACATTTCCTTTCAGTTTGCCCCCATGTGTTCTGGTCTCACAACCGAGTCGCAGAACCGAGGGACATTACGAGGAGTACCCTCCCAAGAGCAAAAATCAGAGCAACAGAAGGGGGCCACACTTTTACCACCACCTATGGAAAGCCCAACCCGAGCCATTTCATAGAGTCGGGCAGGACTGCTCCCAGGTGCAGCCCAGCGTGTTACCAACACAAGAATACACAGCAAATGACATCACTACAGCAGCAGCTGTAACAGATACTGGATAAACTTGCACATTCAGTCATTACCAGCATAAATGAAGGCCGACAGTGGAATCTCTTTGATCAGTCCCGCGACGGGAATGTTAAGTGTGCAGGTAGCTCTTGCCTGGGTCAACATGGTTGAGACAAGGCTAGTGAGAGGCAAAGTCAGCTGTCCTACCTGAGGGATGGATCAGCTGTTAAGAAATAAAATAAGATTGTTCCCAAGAAAACCCCAACTCAGGGCCATATCCACCACACAATAATTGCCATCTAAAAAAACTCCCACCTACCAGGGCTGCAGATCAAAACAAGGATCTGAGCTGCAAGAGGTTAATGTCAACCCACCGAGACAACTGTGGGTTCCAGCCGCATAGTAAATAAAATGTAAAAAATTTGTGCAACATCAACGTAACTGCACAATAAGATGACACATGCCGGACATTTGCATGAAACCTAGAAAATTAACATGTACCCAACATCTACAAGAGGTTACTTTACCACGCAGGTTGCATAATAACAACTACCAAGTTGACATGACAAAACCAATATAAATGTCTGTGAAATAAAGTTCCTGGAAATCATATAAATGATATTAGAAAGCAAGTAAAGGAACAGCCATGCATTACATATTAAAAAAGAGTTAAGAGTGCAGCACAAAGACATGGATGTGAAGGTGCTACCAGCTAAAAATAAACAAGCAGAGAATCAACAGGATATAACTACACAGTTGTAAAAATAGGTGATAGATGATTGAAAATACGAAAAGAATCATTAAATATGCTTACTTCCACAGACCCTGCTGATGACTGAAAAATGCATAGAAAGAATGTTTAAGCTGACTGAAAACCAAATGATTAGTAAAAATTTTCACACTGAAATGTGTTAATAACTTGGCATTCCACACGTAAATAGAAGGAGATTATTAACTTTAACCATGCACAAGAACATAAATACTATATCATCTTGTGGTAAGTTGGGTTTTCAGATAGCGAGATCATAAACACTATGGATTTGTGAAAGAGAAAAATGAATACCACCCACCTAGCATGCCAAAACACACAGTATAAACTATAACCCACTATAACAACTTTCACCATAACCCAGCACAAGACCAGCCACATAAACTGTGGTAGTTGGCTGACAAAACAAATGCATGTACATACTTTACGTTACACAGCTGACAAGCAGAGGGGAAAACTTGCTAAAGCATGGTACCTTGGTGGCTGCCAACGAAGGCCCTGTAGAACTGCGACAAGTACGTGAGGATGGACAATCTGTCAGGGATGGCATACTCGACCATGTCTTCTGCATCCAGGAGTGCCGGGATGCCCAGGTACTGCTCTGCCACCCTAAATGCCAGCTCATTGTTGCTGAATACGTCATCCTTGTTCAGGCTCTCAAAGTCTCTGTGGCAGGGCAATCCAACACAATCCCATTACTGTACATTACTGACCCATGTAGTCATCAAATGAAACACCATCTTGGTTTTTCACAATATACCATATCATACAACAGCTAGTACTCAGTTGCTTGTTACACACTACTGCTGGCATAATTCTATGAAAAAATTTACTAATTCAATGGATTGTGCTAGTGTTAAATAATGGACTTTTTTTTCTCTCAAAATTAAGTGAATACAGTGGTGTTTGTACAAGAAGAATTGTCTGTCACTAATATGTCACTGTTTTTTTAATGTGAATACATCTTTAAACTGTCTAGACAGACACACAAAGCACCAGGACAGAAACTGTAAATTAACGTTTGCAGGGTAATCCATTCTGACACAATTGTTTTGTGACTAATAACACAATTGAAATAAATCAAATCTCGTTTAATTGTGTATACGACTGTGATGCAAGTAAAAAAATTAAATTATCACTGCATATGCATGAGGCGCAGGTGACGGCCTGATCAATAATATTGGGCATTTGTGAAGATTTTTGAGCAGTATGTCTTATTACTATGATGTGCTATAATGCTCATTTTGGTGCCCAAAGGAACAGAACCGTCAATTTAAGCCATAAAAGCCAAGCACTTATTTTGTTACCATCATTTCATCACCATATCACAAACAAAATATTACCCGCTAATGCACACGTTTCTTTAAAAAAAAATAATAATAAAAAAACCCACTGGTATAACTGACAATCTCCTGAGATGCATTTTTCTAACCACTGTTCTCTATCCCCATAGCAGTTGCACATGTAACCTTTGCTAACCAGTACTGCAGTCATAGCCAGTTGTCAGATATTTGTCGGGTCTACTTTCACTGCCACCAGAAGACACCAAATGCACTGTTCAGCAACACTCTAGTCATCTACAGTCATATGACAACTGCTCAACCTCTGAAAATTATAGTAGCTGTTTATATTTTGTGTTATGTTTGTGTATACACATCTGACAGTGCAGCAGTGAGACCTGCATGTCTGCAAGTCATAGTAGCTCTGTCAGAATGGAAACTAATTACAGATGGTATTCTTTAAGGACGTAAACTGGGTCCTGTACTCTTTGTATTATACAATAACAATCTGCCCAAGGGGAAAAAAATGTAGGCACCACCACACCAAAATACTATCAAGCGGTGGTTGCAGTTATGTTATCTGGAAGTACTGTGGGTGTGAATGTGGTCGACTTTTATCGTGTATGCTAATTCAGGACCATGCTGTTGTCAAATACAAAAATCAATATCAATAAAGCTATCCACTCAATCTGTCTGGCAGCACAACTGCTCCTCTTATTTACAAGGCAAAATTCTTACCTTAAGCATTAGAGAAAACTGTGGTAATGTTTCACTCAAGACAGGGGGACTGCTAGTCTGATCCCCACAGCAGCTGCATTTCCTAGTAAACCCTCAGGGTAGCAATATGCCTCTACCTCAGGAAATTCACAACAAAGAAATGTAACAAGCCACTCAGACAATCAAAGTTGGATGCATAGACTTGTATCTTGACATAAATAAAATGTCAGTTTATTCACTGATTATGAAGACAAAGTTTACAGAATAGTTATATAACGTGCTTGGTTAAATGTGATAGAAGAAAATGTACACCCCATTTCAGACCTTCTTTTTCAGTCAAATCATGGCAAGATATAAGTCATATTCTATATGACATCTACAAATGGAAAACAAAATAAACACTTTTCCCTTGCTTATATTTCTGATGAAAATTCTGTGACCATATACTGTAATTCTTTTGGCTGTTCCAACATGTACTCAATGGGAAGAGAAATATTCCTTTGATGCAGCAATGACCAACATTGCAACAATTAACATTGCACTAATAATTAACAACATGCTTGACCTACTCTACAGCCTGTTTGACTTAGTCACAATAATATCAGTAGCTGGTACAAATCATACAAAATGCCAGAAGGTAACCTCATGTGTATGCTGAGCAAGTGTGTTGCACACTCCACAACATGTGCAGTGGCCGAGCTGACCGGCCGAGCAGATGTGAATAGAGCAAGGTTGTGCCGTGCTGCGTGTGACAGACGCATACAAACAATAAGCATCAGCAGCAGGAAGTCTTTCACTGCCTTGCAGCGTTACGCAGAACTAGAGTAACCATGATCAGTAGTCTTTCTAGTGGCCAAGAAGAACAAACAAGATGTTCTCGTGGCCACTGCAAGGCCAATAGCCAAACATCAGGGACTGTGTCAAGTGTGCCCAAATTTGGAACCAACCAGCCGGACCAACTCATTTGGCCAGGATAACATTCAAGGTGAGCCAGCACATGGCTTGAGTTTTACGGGGCACACAAAAAAACCTATTGAGACTGCATGATTCATCTGGCATTGCCTTTCACTTTCAGCCACTGCATCTACACACATTCTCTACATCTACAGTCTGCACGACTGTCTTTCATGACAGCGCCAAGTAAAAGTCAACACTTTAAAAACATTAAAACATGTACGTCATTGACCACAGTTGAGGAAATTAAATAAGATAAATTCAAGCATCTCAAAATGAATTAATAATCAAATACAGGGGCAGCCACAATATCAGACAGATTTGTCCAGCTACAGAAAGAATAATTATTCATGACTGTCCTGTGGTTTCAGTCAGCCAGACACAATAAGATATTAAATAAATTACACCCTAGATTTCTGCTCCTAGAGTTACTATAATATCAAGAATTTTTGAAGTAAAAGCATAATTTACACTATTGTACCCGTTTCTTCTTCCGACTAATTAAAAACACAACTAATTTTCATAGATTCGAATGAATATATGATGCATAATAACTTCCTTCTGTAAAACTAAATTTGACACAATATAAATTTTTCATTTTTCAGCTTGAGAAAAATGGTTACTATTTTCTTGGGATGCACTCTGACAAACATGGAAGCAAAGGATCATACTACCAAACTTCGGCCCAAGATGATAATAATAATGCATTGTTTGAAGACTACAAACAAGCATTTCAAAATGAACAGGGTGGTCAAACTTTATTTTAGCCTACTTTCCTTGGAAAAAATAAGCTAATGTGTCTGGGATGTAGGTCAGTTGAACCCAAGAACCTTAGTTCACCAAACTTGGTAAACATTAGTAAAGACATCTAACTTTCATAGTTTTATACACCAAGTCCTTATTTTCAAAATGGTGGCCATTATAATCTCGTAACCATTCATTATGTAAATATTTTATTTGGAGAGTTATATTGTTATTGATCCACCATTTTGGAAGTTAGCAAGTAACTAATATCATTGTAGGCCATGTTACCATAAACAAAAAAGGGATTATGCACTTGTTTCCAACATGGTGCGCATATAAAATAACTAAATTGAAAAGCTGAAAGTATCAACTAGGAGTATCAAATAGCTAATAATACATTGTCTCCTTTGGGTGCAATTTTGTAAGATAGCACCACATGAAGTAATTAAGTTTTTGTGCCCCGTTTCTGAAAACAATCAACCCATTCCTACCTAATTTTCCAAACACGAAATACTACAGTGCAGCACGTAAACCGATATGTTTTAAGTACATAAGAAACTGATTTTTAAAATGGTGCCCATGTGAGCATTACTGTGCCATATCTGCAAAACCATGTAAGCAAGTTTAACCAAACTTTGTTCCTAGCAGTAGCTTAAATTACAACCATCAAATGTGTCTACAGTCTACAAAGAACATCTTTTTCCAGCATTTTGTAAGACAAGCCCCACTTTTACGCCATTCAACCAATTCCCACCAAACATTGTCAAACAAGTGTTACGGTACTACAGTGGGCCATGTAAATTGATGTGTTTTATGTGGGTCAGACACTTTTTTCAAAATGATGGCAATGTAAATATATTTTACTTTAACAAACAAGTTTCTTTTATCTCCATCTCAGAGTATAGACTTCTTTATAAAATTTACTTGCGTAAATATGTAGAGGAAAGTACAGTACACAAGTTAGTTGTATTGGTGACCTCTTGTTTTATCATCACATTGAGGCCCGGTTTTACAATGTCTGTTTAAAAGTCATGGTTATCTAATCAATTGATTAATTTAAATAGAATTATTAAGTTCTGATTAGTATTAAAGTGCTTCTCATAATGATTTGATCTGATGGTTAGGTAACCATGGGTTAAGTAAGGTAAATGTGGCAACCATGCAGTGATGTCTCGGCTCGTGATTGGCCGGAATGAGAACTTCGTTTGTATATTTACCGGTGCTGTTTAATATAGATAAAAAAAAGTGGGCGCGTACAGAGAATTTTGTTTCCTCGGAAACTGAAGTCCTTATTTGTCTTGCAGAGAAACATTCTGATATTATTGAATGCAAAACAGCCTATGCTGTTACCTGGAAACAGAAAGAAAAGGCATGGAGCAGAATTGAACTAGAATTCAATTCAGCTTGTAGCGTGTTTCCGCGGAGCTTGAAAACTTTCAAAGCGAAATATGATCATATTAAACATTCTGTTGAAATAATTGTGATGTGTGTACAGTCCATGGCTCCAATATCCTCTGAAACCTTGCCACATTGTAAAATTCTTGCTGTAGCTGTATAGAGTCTTCATCATTTTCTGAGAACTTTATATATTCTCTCCGAAGCATTGCAATTATAGTGGTCACCATTTTTATTATACGGCACGCAGTACTTTGTGTAAGCCAAAGTAATCTCCCACAGCTATGTAATATCCATCCGATGCATAAAATCTCAAACCTACTAGCAGTTGGTCAATGGGTGGTACAGAATAATTCCTGAAAACAAAGGCAGGAAAGTAGTCTGTATAAGAACCTACACAAGTATGTAACACCCTACAAAAGTATATAACATAACCTACAAAAATATTTATCATAATCTGAGCATTTAACATAAACATAAAATGGCAAAGAAACATAACCTACAAAAGTAAGTACAGATCCAACACAACTGAAGTGGCGTTACCACAATGTGACACGTGATGATGTGACTACAATTAACATTGAAAGTTGCAATAATGTTAATTGTTAATGTATTGTATAAAAGTTAGGCCAACTTGCAAGTCTTTACATTAAACACTACATAATCAAAGTCTGGTGTGTCTGAAGCAAATTGTGTCTACATTCAATTAGACCTAACATTATCATAACTACTGTATCAACTAATTCATTGATTTCAGTAACATAAAAAAATCAATTACATAATGTGAATTTATATGGGATTAATTAAGTTACATGTGTGAATGTTGAATGTAGTTTTAAAACCAAAAGAAAAATTAACTGCAGAAAATTATTTTTGTCATTTTCTATTTGTTAATATCAGTTGTAGTAATCCAAATTTGCTTGTGGCTCTACATCAAACTGTAAACAGGGCTTAAAATAACTTACAATACTATACAGCAATACCTACAAATGCATATAAAAATCCAGCAAAGAAAAGAAGTATGAAAAAATATTTTACATAAGTTAAGCGACAACCTACAAAGGCAAATAACTTTGACGCCGTCGGGTGAGACACGAGACGAACTATGACACAAATACTTACTGGGCATTTGGGCACGAGCGGTGCTTCCCAATCACCGCACTATTGAGACTCAGGGTTCCAGGGATGCTGTGAGTTCTGTGTGTCCGTCTCACCTGTGCGTACTTACAAACACGTAGGCAATACTAAACTCTTTACAAAACATCACTAGAAATAAACACTTAATAAAATATATGTGGCTAGGACACTGCCACTACTGAATAAAAGAGGTAAGTTCATTGTTACGACTTGTTTCATTGTTACTACGCATACACATCAACGTGTCAATGAAATGCACATTGTGTGTTGGAACTAGGAACTGTGAACACTGCAGTATAAGGGGTGAATGGAAGGGAGAGGTCTGGCCTGCTCTAACGACGACGAGAGCTAATGAGGGTGAAGCGAAGTGGATATGGAGCAGCGTTGGAAACAAGGGCAGGGCAAACTGAATATCCCAGAGAAAATCCCACCAGCCAGTGGCATCCTCTGGCTTGATTCCCTTAAGGGAAAATCCAGGAATGACCCCATCGGGAATAGAGCCCAGTTCACCTTGGTGGGAGGTAAGCACTCTAGCCACTACCGCTATGCCAACCATGGCCTGATGTCTGGGGTGAAAGGAGAATGCCTTGCTACACTCAGAAGAAGAGACAGTGGAGACTCACATGAGGTCTGGTCGGAAGTGGTGGATGAGGGCACAGAAGGCCAATCCGTCTCTCCAAGACGTGGTCATGTTGTCGACTTTGACACCTGGGTAGCCATTGGTCACTCGTTTACACCATGTCTCCAACCCCTTCATGCCACGCTTCTCCCCCATGTTTGTGTGCAGATCTGCAAACAACCCCCACATTCAGCTTTATCAGCCTCTTTTAATACTCTTACCAGCAAAAATAATCATGTAAAAAATAACTACACTATACAGCACACCTGCATTAATGCATTCCATGTAACATGTCATTGAAAGAATCCTGTGAATGGCACCATTACTGCAAGATGGGAAGGTGTAGCGTTCAATTAATTTATCCACAACACTACTTGCACACATATTTACCGTAATCTGTCTTGAATCTACATAGTACTCTAGTATATTGATTCTTGTATGTTCGTTACACTGCTTTTAATAGGAATCCCTTACACAAGAACAAAGTTTTATTGATAATCAACACAAATGTTGCACAACTATAGCCCATTCACAGTTACTTCCTACTTTTCTGAAGCCCTGCTGAAGTTCTACTTTCAGACTATTCCTCCACCCCATACAAACCAAATTTAACAAAGTCTAGAAAATTACACCAAAGGGACTAAACAACACACTTGTGTGGACTCCGTATAACAATATTTTGCATAAGAACTATTTCTTATTGGCCATTAACAACACACATATTCATTTGTATTGATTATAAATACAAATTTTAATTTATAAATAATATATAAGTAAAAGTTCAATATGACCAAAAATAAGATGCTTTATGTTAACAGAATAATTAAACGCTTGTCATACACTTGAATATTTAAGAAACAACCAAACACTTCATACCTGGGTAATTTTTCAATTCTTTCCAAAGGTTTGATTCAAATGTATGATGAAACCACGGATAGACTACGCATACCATAGCTATGCTATACAACAACCACTGCACCATGCCTGGTTGCCTCGAAACAGCTCACGTACTTGTGAATGGTCTTTCGTAAAACTACTGAGAGCAAACAGTAAGCACTTGCTAGGGATGGCCAGCGTTACTATATTAAACTGTATGACAAACATCAGTCACCTATCTTGTTGTAGAGTTAACAGCAGCTATATAGACAATTCAGTTTGTTTCAAAACTATTTCTCTCAGCTGTGAGTAAGTCTGGATGAAAAATCTGATAATCTGGACAAATGCAGTTGGGAAACTGTTCCCTGTACAGATGGTACACATGGCTACTACATCAACAATCTCTGCTGTAATAACACTCTACATACACTACTTTGGCACACGAGATCCATTCCATGTTACGTCTGCCTTAAAATTGCAATGAATAGGGGCCAACACAACCCACCTAAAATATTGTTACATGAAAACACCTGTTGGGCTTGAGTTCGTGAGGGATGGAAGCCTTAATAAAAATAAAGAACTAAATTTGATTTATAACTATTATTTACAACATTAAAATATCTGTCTCCACTATTACTCTTTTTATTTAACCATGAGCGCAATACTTAATGTCTATTTCAACTTTAACTAACGTCCTCCTTGATTGTTTCAGTTTGGTTTGTCAATTAACTCATACACACCCTGAGCCACACTGAAAGAACGAGATCAGTAATCCAGAGTATTCTTCAGATAAACGCAGAAATAAATTCAACCAGGGTCCGCAGCACACACCAAAAATGGAATTATCATGTTGGCTCGCTTTCTGTAACAGATACGTGACCACCCGCCTATCACTTGCTTGATTATTCAAAACAAAACCTTTGACATGCTGCCGCAGCTATCGTATAACTGCTGTCCTTCACTTCCACTCACTCGTGCAGGATGCCAAGCAGTAGGTGCATAAGAATATGTACTCCCTGCTCTTTTCCGTGTTCAGATATACATTCATTTAGTGTCTGTATAATGAACAGACGTGCTTGCAATTACTGTGTGTGTGAACAACTGTATACCTAATTCTGGCATGACTTGTCCTACACTCCTGTTTGTATAAACTATTAGCTGTCCACAGTAAAGTGAGCACTTTTGATGCCCTAGTTACTTTTTTCTTTCAGCAATCTTATATCCTTTAACTACTGTTCGAATACTATCCCATGTAAGTAATAAATAGAGGGTGTGTATTCCACCGCACTCAGACGTCAGACGTTAACAACCGAGGTTTAAATAAAACACATTTATTGACTATTATTCTAATGAGAGGACTTTCATAAATGCTCACTTTCCCATGAATAGTATATACATTGCTGAATACTGGGATTTTGAATTTCCTTACATGGTTTGCCATACACATGTTTGCAGAACAGCACTGAGAGAATGGTTTTAATCTAGAACAGCACTGAGAAAGGTTTTAGTCTCAGATTTGGGTTTACTAGGGAAGTTTTAGCACACTGTGTTTTAAGAATAAAGTTTTTGTAACATAATTTTTTTTTTCACTTGTCAGAAGCCACGACAACAGAGGCACATAAAACTAGTTTTGCCCTGTCCAGCACACAGAAGCAATTTCAAGGGTTTAAAGTTGAATGACGCATGGAAATATTTGGTGTCATGCAATTAGATCATTATTTTCAGTTCTAAAAAAAAGAGGAAAATTGTCCAATTACTGTCATTAAACAATATGATGGCTACATGAGACCATAACAAAAAATGCATAAGAAAATGTTGAACTTGCACTATATATGCTTTTAGGCCGTTCACGGTAAAGTGAGCACTTTTTAAGGCCCTTCCAACATACTTTAACCACTAATAAATATATCTTATTGCAGCATCAGGCATTAAACTTTGAAGGTAGTGAAATGTATGCTCTCGTCACAAAGCGATATTAATATTAAAAAGCAGCAGGAAGATGGAAATAGGATGAAAGGAAAAATTCAGAAGGGCTTAAAAGGTGCTCACTTTACTGTGAACAGCCTATAGAAATATTTTCCAGTACAATACTGGTCAAATATCTAGTCAGTTGTAGAGACTTTTCAGCACAGCAAGATATGTATTTCCATCAAAAAGGAACACACACATCGAGAACAAACTTAAATGCAGGTAAACTTTAAGCGACTACGAATAGGCCTAAAGAAGTTTGTAAGAATTGTGATTATAAATCCAATAATTTTATTACATAAATGGTTGGTTACACAATATATGTTTAAAGTACTGGTTATCTGACCACATTATAGATATAAACAGACATTTTAATCAAGAAAGTGCTACTTTACTAAGTGGTGGTTAAGTCAAATCTGACAACCGTGCAGTTTGTGATCGGCTGTTATTAAGTTATAGTCTGCTGTTTATGTTCTGCTGGTTAAAGTTTGTTGTAAAAACATGAAAGAAAGAACCAATAATATATGGTTTTTATCAGAAAATCTTGCTGTCAGAAAATATTTTATTAATTTACTTGTTTCAAAAGTATTTATGTATTATTCAAAACAAATTCACTGCCCTAGTGATTACGTATTAGGTGTTTATAATTGAATAGTGAAGGCACTTCAATAAACTTTTTTGTGTTTTTGGCATCACACAATTCTACGCTTTTGTGGCCATTAAAAATCTTTGAAATAATAAAGCCTACCAGCATTTTAAGTTGAGTCATTTGCTTAGGATAGTACAGGTAAACATTTTGTAGGTTTGATCAACGATTTTCACATAAATAGAAAAACAAACATAATTTTGCATATAGTGGACTTGCTAAAATATATCCCAAATAATCACACTTTAATATTACACGTAGTTCCAGAATACAAAATACTTTCAAACAATTGTAAATATACTTTCATATTTTCAAACAAAAGCTAAACAGTTTACTTCGTCAAACTGAATGTTACAGAAACAAATCTTTCACCGGAAAAATTATCTTTACCCGAATAATTACAGCTGATAGACTTTATCAAAACTTTTGCCACTATCATCTTCAACTAACTTATTTAAATATTTAGCGGACATTGGAAAAACTGTTCAAATATAAAAACATAACCTTACATCAGCCAAGAATGACCAATGCATTTTCTGTAAATGTTCTAATTAGTTACATAATCAGAACCTATCTTTGTGATTACGATAATCATTAATTAGAGGCTAATTAAATGTTGGTTATTCTTAACCATATATTGAGAAATTGAAAATGTAGCTAAGAAACACAAATTGTAAATTAGACCCTAATCGGAACAAAACCAGATAGGAAACCGGGCCATACTAACAAATATTTCTGTAGTACAGTATGTGTATAAAAGTAACTCAAAATTAAATGAGCTCCAGGGAAATGTGGTCTTGTAATGTGAGCTAGTTCTTTTTCAATAAAAATGAGTTATTTTATGAGCGCTCCACTCGTTTTAATAGGAATTTTCCCAGCTGCCAAAAGTGGCAATTACTACTGTATCAAGAAAAACAATATTGTAATGAGTTCTCCCTTCAGAAGAATTCACTTTCTTAATCATACTATTTTGTCATTTTGTTCATGTATGGTACATAAAAGATAGTAAAATTTACATAAAATACTCTTACTGATGCTAACTTACTGCTTTTGTATTTTCTGATACCAAGCAGGCACCAAGTCATTGCAATTTAAAAAAATTGAAAACATTAATAATCATAAAATAAACCTTTTGACACATTTTAAAACAAAATATAACATTGACCCATTAACTTAAAAATATGTAATGCCCAATACTCACCTAACAACTAGTGTTGGAGAACACACAATTATTTTCAACAGCCCATTCTATTACAAAAATGTTATACACAAACTTGAGCATGAATAAAATTTATAACACTTAAAAATATTATATATCATGATTAGAGAACACAATAATGGTCTCTACAAACCACATTTTTCTTGCTGCAAGAACTATACCAACTTCAAGAAGGCAGGATGTGAGCAAGGCTTATAACCACTTCAAACCCAAGGCTGGAAACCGTATGTGACTTGACATTGCTCCAGTACCGACCTTGGAACACACACTGTTTATGGAGAATGACTAGCTCCAAGGCTGTCCACATGTGCCATTTGCCTCTATGGGTTTCACTCTAATACACATCACGTGTAAACATGAGACAACTCTGATGACAACCAAATTTCATTAACACTTTCTAAATAGCTTGGCCATGAGAAATCCCCCCCCCCACACACACAAATCTTTTGAATTATCTCCTTCCCCCACAGGTGTTCGTAACCCAGCAAAACAAATGTGAGATCAACTTATATACACACAAAGCTTTAGAAGAAAATCATTTTAAAAAACTTACCATTAATTTTAAGAATAACATTTCAGAAATGTTGCACTTGGGTGGCCAAGTGTCAGTTTCTTTATTATCCTCTGAAATACATTTTCATGAGAAAAAAATCTGGCTTGAGTTGGGAGTTTCCTCATTTTTAGATATGATAATTCAGGTACAGAATATTTTAAGTGTAGGCTGTTCACTGAGTACACAGTTTTAAAACAAATTTTTGAAGAAGAAACCACTGTTTATAGCCATATATATATAGAGCATTACAAACAAGAGATACTTTAGGTAGTAGCGAGCACCACACAACCCAAATACCGAAGTGCACTGGCTCCATTAAGCCAAAGACAGTTGGACGCATTTATGTGCTCACTGATGATTCTAGACGACACTACGCGCAAGCATAAAGAAAACGAGAAGAGTATGCCATGAAAAACCCCCAGGTTCGGGGGAAGTCGGACAATGTCCGAGAGCACGAGTACCCATGACAGCCCACAAATGGACCCCAAACCAGGCATACAAAAGCCAACCCAACCATCAACCCAACACACAGTAGCACCAGGTGTCAAATGCCCCTGGGATAAAACTAAGGAAGCCCCCTATTCGTGCAAGCATCAAGCATTGTTCGGATCAGCAATATCACTAGCACAGTGACTGCCCACGGGGTAGCAAGGGGAAAGACAATAAGGATGGCCCACAGCCGTCGGGAAACACCCCGTCGAGAGTACCCAGGCATTGACACCCCAGCAGACACTACTACAGCAACTTCTCGCCGACCAGCTACAACAGCAAGTAAGTTCATACATGTTCCAGTGTACATTAATGACATGAAGTGCTATACCCTTATTGACACAGCCACATTACACAACTTTGTAAGGCCAGGTTTTGTTGACGTGAGAGCTGTGCGGCCTCACAACGGAACAGTACAATTAGCCACAACCAACAACAACTGCAAAACTATGGGAGAAGCGGACATCACTGCCCACATCCGTGACCTCGAGACCACCACCGTAGATCTCGTCCTTAGCAAACTATGGGAGGATGCAATTCTAGGTCTCCCTTGGTTAACCGTATTAAAAAAAACATTGAGGGGCCAGCTGCTAGATGAATACATTTTGGCACACGGGAATAAAGAACGGTGTATAAACTAGATCGCCGCCCTAGCACTAGCGCATCTGGCATCAAGCTGGACAACCTGGACCACGAGGTACCACCAGGCATACCGTGATGCAGCACAGCTAGCATTGGATGAACGTGACGTATGCAGCAGCTGCTGACCCATTGCGATGTGCCAAAAGATCACAACCGACTAATTTTCACACCACCACGTAGCTACCTTAGCCACCAAAGAAAAAATCATTAAGAAAACAAATACACGAGATGTTAGCAGTGGGGGTAACTGAGCGAACGGAATATCGCTACAACTCCACCATCACGCTGGCACCAAAGAAGAACGGCACTTGGCGTTTCTACGTTGACTTCCGTGTGACCACAAGCACCCCACTTCCCTACATCAGTGTCAAAGATGCACTCAAGATTCTAGGCAAAGCCAAGATCATGTGTTATCTCAATCTGCACAGTGGCTACTGAAAGGTTGCAGTGAAGTTAGAAGATAGGCCGAAGACAGCATTCACGGCACCGGACGGAAGGCGGTTTCAGTTGTACGCGATTCAGTTTGGACTCAAATGTACACCATCCATCTTCCAAGCCATGATGGTTCGAGTACTGGACGGTCTAGTAGGTGACTTCACACTCGTCTACTTAGACAATGTCATTATATGGTCAGAGTCATGGGAAGACCACATCCACCATCTTTCACTAGTACTCGAGCGCCTTGCCATCAATGGGCTAACGTGCCAACCACAAGTGCCACCTCGGCAAGGTACGGTTGGACTTCCTGAGTCACATCATAGACAAGGACGGCAACTGACATAATCAAGAACAATTGCATGTGATCAAGGACTATGAGAGACCCGCACCAGGAAACAGGTTCAGAAATTTTAGGCCTGCTGAACTGGTTGCAGGAGTACATACCACAATTTGTAATAATAACTGCACCTCTCACCGCACTCATGTCCCCTAACCGGAAGTTCGACTGAAGCACAGAAGCCAAAGAACCGCTTCCTGGCCCTCAAAAGTTGATTCAGGGAATGCAAAGTACTCACGTAACAAGACCCCAGTCTGCACTTACACGTTCAAACGGATGCCAGTGAACAAGGCCTCTGCGCGGTCCTATTCCAGCTTGGGGGCAACTAACGCCACATCATAGACTACAGCAGTGCCATGTTCGGACCAACAGAGAAGCGCTACAACGTAAATGAGAGGACTGTCTTACAGACGTATGGGTGTTCAAACAGTACTGTCCATACCTTGAGTACCTGCACTTCACATTGTGTATTGACAATCACTGCTTAATATGGTTGCACAGTTCACGTGAAACGCAAAGCAGATTGACTCGCTGGTCAATGCTACTGCAAGCAAGCGACTTCAACATCGAGCATGTGCCAGGTACAGAGAACCAACTGGCTGACATCTTGTCTAGGTCACCTAGCGAGGTGAACACCATACATGACGAGGAGTGGGACGCAGTACTTCCCCCCACCCCTGCTAAGACTGCCGGATACATCACATGCGACACAGCAACCCGAGGTCCACATTGACCAACTGTGCGAGACAATCAAGGTGGCACAAACAATGGCACCAGGTGCGCAAAAGAAAATAACACTCTGTGGAGAACCGACCAGACAGGTGGCGAGTATTTAACGGCTGCCCTGAGTCAAAGCCATGAGATAACAGGTGGAAACTGTACATACATGCTGCGCATCGCACCAAAGTATTCCACTTTGGGCACGGTACGAAGTTAACAGACCACCCAGGTGCCAAGCAAACATCACTCAACGTGTTGCAACATTTTCACTGGCCCGGCAAGTCCCGCAATGTGCGTCAGTACATCAGAGAATGTCTGCCCTGCAATTACTACAAGACTCAATGTGACAATAGTTAACAACAGCTGCCACCAAAACCAAAAGAACCATTCGAGGCGGTAGCCCTGGACCTCCTCGGGCCCTACCCTGTGGGAAGGTTTCAATGCTTCCTCCTTATTGACCTCTAATACAACTGGAAAGTGTTTTGTTGATCACTCCATAAGTGAATACACATACACTGAATTAGACATTTTACAGGGACTATGCTCAGACATCATTATAGGTCATGATATCCTTAATGAACATACAAGTTTGGGAGTGGTGTTTGGTAGAAAGAAGCCTCCTCTCACTATCTGTGCACTCGCAACTGCTAAAGTTCCTCCAGCCATTATAAGTTTGGGAGTGGTGTTTGGTAGAAAGAAGCCTCCTCTCACTATCTGTGCACTTGCAACTGCTAAAGTTCCTCCAGCCATTATATTTGCAAACCTTTTTTTCAGACTGTCTGCCTATCGTTGCTATAAAATCTTGACATCAAACCGAAAATGATTCCAAACTCATAGAAGCGGAAGTTGAACGCATGCTCAAAGAAGATATAATCGAGCCAAGTCCCAGTCCATGGAGAACACAAGTTCAAATCTCCACCAATGAAGAGCATTTAAAAAGGGTGGTTGTAGACTATTCGCACACAATAAACAAGTTTACTCATTGGATGCTTATCCACTTCCGAGAATTTGGTAGGCAACTGGTATGAGTAAAATGCCCTTTACTGAAATTTGGTAACAGTTATGATGTTGAATTTTATATTCTCCATTTCTTAGAGCCAAAGAAAATGTTCACAGCAATTAAATTTTGCAAAAAAAAAAAGTTTGTAGGCCACTTAAAATACTACGCAGTCTAGAAAAAATCATTAGGCTTTCCAATTCAGTTAATATATAGGTCTGCAGTGGCTTATGGATGTAGGTAGCGTCACTCTCACCCATGTCTGTTGGCCAGGGGTTGTTTCTTTTGCGGCATACTAATAATATAACCTAATCGCCAGCAGGCCTCATCATTAATTGCCCGAGGTCATGCTGCACACTGCAAAACTCTTCCCATGTCAAACTATCCTAATTTAGGGCAACAGAAATGCTAAAACTTCGCAAAACTGATGACCTAAAATTCAGTGGTCCGGCCTTCATCATGGTCCCAAGGAGTCATCCATACGGAGTGCACACGCCAACGCTATAGCAAAAATCTGAGGTCTTTGTGACGTAGTTTTTCCCCCTGACGTCACTGTCAGAAAAGTCTAGATGATTTTTCCTAGGCCTACACCTTCACCAGGTAATTCAAACCAAAGCAAAGAGATCACGTAATAGCAACTTCAACACTTAACAGTCTCCTCAGATCACTTCCAAAATTAATCAATTTCGCATGATCAAAATTTATATCACAATTTTTTTTTTATAAAATATAACATAAGTGTAGTTTTGCCTTTTCTAATGAGAGGTGATACTAACATAATTTAATAATTACTCAAAATACTTGGGTCTGTGTTAACGATTTTAGTATGAAAATATGCTAAAAAAAAATTATTATTGTTAACAAACATAGTGCTTCCACAATGTAAACAGAGAGAAAATAAAATTATATACAAACAAACTTGAAAGTAAACCTGTAATATTCTACCTTTACAACCGAATAAATGCAACAGTGAATTGAACCGCTTGTCATTTATTTTGGTTGCCACAAGGCATGTCAGGGTACGGGCACTTATAATTTCCCACCAATTTCTGCAAGTGTATATCTCATGTTCCAGGGTTTCTGTTCTGCATCGTATACCATTATTTGGGCATGTCAGCCCTCAATAGTCCACAGCGTATCACAAATTTAAAAGTTTCTTCAAGTATTTCATCGTCTTGATTGCATCATGTACCAGTTTTATGTGCGTGTGGTCAGACCAAATAGTCCACAGTTTAGAAAAAAAAATTGGAATAATAATAATAATACTAACAGGGGCAGCTATGATTAACAATGGAAGATTATGTCCGCGTGTATTGGCCCACAGCACCCAGAGAGCACCAAGAGTCATCATGCATCACAACCATCATCATTGACACCCCCTTTGAGCGACGTCTGGCACCTAGTCGGATAATCACAACAATGCCTCAATCAACACCTTTCACCACCCCTGAAACCTAACCTCAAACTCATCTCATTCAGCCACACGGCATCACTACACAAATACATATGAAAAGAATAAAAATTACAATAGGCCTATTTGTGTGCATGTTCTGCTCTATTTGTTAAGTTTGACGCTGCTACGTACAAAAAATTAGCGACACAAGTTGCGTGATCAAATTTACTGTATCTGTTTGTTGGAATGGTTGTTCCTTCAATTTGATTTTTATTCCAACAGAGTTAAACACAATAGCGGCAAAATATTAACGCATATTACGTGTGATGTGCTATGTCGTGTATAACAAATACATTAACGATACTGTGTAGGCCCAATGATAGTGTGTGTAAGTGAAGGTTAGGATGTGTAAGTATAGTGTGTACAAGATCCTAACTGACATTACACTAACATACAAGAATTGCAGGTGGTTGAATACTGAGAACCCCAGGGAGAAAAGAAGAACAAAACCAGAAACAAGGAGCGTGCAAAACCTCTCTTTAAGCCTTAGGGGAGACGGTGATAGCGCCACGCTCCCAGCACTGCAGTAGGTAGAGTCAATTCATCATAAGTTTGTACTCAGATTGTCCAATAACTCAACACTTCATGGCACACAAGTAAGTATGCCAATTCTCTAAGTGATCAGTTTCAGTCAAAACATGCAACAAGAATCAAAATGTAAGCTTTAAACTTGCTCAGTTAGTCAAGTTAGAATTTTTACTCATGTAAACCACAGACATTGATATCAAAGCACTATAATGATCAAACAACAGCATTAACTATGAACTTGATTTTTACTAGACCTTAAGACACATGCAACACTTGATAAAAACATTCAAATAAGACACTGCATTAAAATCACATGCAACTATCTTATATTTAAAGAAAACAAAGAACACAACCCTCAACATGAGAAAAGAAAGGACTCATTCAATTAAGCTTAAGAAAACCAAGTAAGAACATACAGAAACATGACAAATATTACCAGACATCAATTAAAACTCAATACCGCAGATCTGATTTGTGGGAAAACTTCTTTAGTGTGTTGAAATTTGATGTAGGTTACTCTCAATTATCAATTATCTCTCAAAACAAATTAAATATTAAAATATTATTTCAATCTCTCACCCGGTGTTATTACTAAAGAATAGGTCGAGTACGTGAATTTAACAAGGTCGTTGGAAAACTGAAGTTAAAGATCACTTAAGCTCAGGGTTCAACCAAAAATTAAAGTGTCTTGACAAAAATATGGGCTCCTGGGTTTGTAGTGATAAGGCTCTCAACATACGTAGCAATAAATTGGAAGAAATCCGATGCCATCCTCGCTGTGTGCACCATTCAAGGGGGAGCCCAATAGTGCTCGCTGCATGGACCGCACAACATGCACCATTGTGTTAAATGTAGCATGCCGTTCGTGCATGAACGAGTCAGTGATCCATTTGGTGTACAAAGAGACCCTCTTACCAAGAGTAACTGGCGACTTGCCCGTTTCTTTTTGAGTTTAAGTGTGACCACCTTAAAGCAGAGTCTAATGCATGTCAGAGGTAGTGTTATCTCCTCCTTGAGTCCCTGCCTTAATTTTTATTTTATTATTAAGTGCTCACCCATGTGGTTGTGTGTTCACACAAACACAATCTGAAACACTCTAAATTCTTTTTATAAATTTCCAAGTGCTTTGATGTGTGTTGTTTTGTTTTTAAAGCGCAGGTAATTAGTCTCACGTTTTAACAAAATAAATGTTCAAACACGGTTGCAGTTCCGGCAGCCACATTGACAAGCTCAGAAAGCAAATTCCCAAAAGCTCATGTATTAAGTTTCAGTTTATTTGATATCACTGTTGTGCAGGGTTTTTATGTGTAGTTTGGTTCGCTAATTTTTATTCAAGTGTACATATGTCTTCTGCTTGCCTGTCCCGGCATTAAAGCGTAAAACGTATTAACATGAGAAACGTAGGAACATCTACAAAAGACTTTTCAGAAGATGCGTAACAGTGCCAAATCATGTAAAAATAATCTCCTGATTATTTTCCTGCCTGTTATTGTTCTTGTATGTGAAGTGTGTGAATTTTGCCTTTTGTAAACATTTCCCTCGGGATGCTGGCGACAAGGTGTCTATTGCTAACGGTAACTACACGCCACCATCTTTAGTCTAGTCTAGTGGGTCTTCGAGGACAGATGTGTACCGCTCCACGCCACGCGCCACAGGAGCTTCAACATGTGTGTTAATCATTTAGGGTGTCAATAGTTTAAGTTGTTAATATACCAGAACCATTTACATTTCTTTTGCTTTCCCATGTGAGACACTCCTCTCCGTCGACTCGCAACCCCGGACAGTTTTACCACCGTAAATTTGATTGGTGCAATCAAGTCATTTTTGCAGTATAGGCCCCTGGCAGGCCTCATGTGCCAGACTCGCTTCAGTCACAGGGAAATTGTATGTCACCACGTGTAATCTTTCTGGTAATATATTTAATTGCTCTGAACCTCACGTATTATTTCACGTAACTAATTTCCACCTCGGGAACTAGCCATATCCAGTGAGTGCAATCACGTGGTCGCTGAGCATGTGCTAGTATGTAACGTAAAGGCACGACTCTTACTACTTCGTAAAGACGTGCCCAACGAGGGGATGCCACCACAGGCTGTCAACTTGTAACAACCCTGAGAAACAAGACCTCATGCTCCTCTGAGCTTGTAGAGGAGCTGGCACCCTGGGAACTCGTAACAACTGTATCTGCATCCATCGACAAGCTGGAGTAAAAGGTAATCTGGCATCGTACGCCTCTCGCAAGCCCCAAGCCATGTCAAATCTTCTAAAATTGTTTAGACACAGTATTTTTGCAATTTAACATCTTTTCATCAATAAATATATTATGTACACCTATAATAGCATACAAACCCTCATAATTTCACACAATTATTAGATAACACTTCAAACATGACTTGCAAAAAAAAAAAAACGCATTTAATAACTTGTAAATGCGAATACTCCGACAGGGCCGGTGCAAACCAACGTCCGGCAATTTCCCACAACCAACCGACGTCAACCAACATGGACGCACAGTGTATTGAAAATAACATTGTGGTATACATCACTTCCAAAGATAAACACCATCTCTGAACGGGGCTCTGTATCATCTACGATATCTATATTTATTCTATTAGTAATATATTTTATCCTCTTGTCAATATAGAACAGGTAAGCCTTGAGTAATTCACCAGAATTACATGTCCCGACACTGCTCCAAACCTGCATTGTTTACCGGTATAACCTTGGTGCCGCACTATAAATCTACCCCGTAAATTACGATTAAGCATTAAATATTTGTTGCGAACAGTATTCTTACATGTAAAACAATTCAGCAACCGTATATAAATATATTCTATATAGCATAAATACAGCAATCTTAATCACCATCCTTCCTATAACATTTTTTTTAACCTACAGGAAACTATTTGAAGCCTCTCCAAAATACCAAGTAATTATGATTACTAATAATCATATCTAACATATCCAGGTAGGCCTATTATTTTTCCCATTTTCGAAAAACCCTTATTCTTAAGAATTTACCCCACACAGACTTTATGTGGGGTGTGTATGGACTAACCTTGCAGTGGGTAAAATGATAACCATAAGAACTATCATCAATACAGGAAATTTGAGTGTCATAAAACTGACCTAAATATGGTTATTTATGTTTGCTGTTTAGCATATGTGATGTCATGTAAAATTCTTTATATTTTTCCATCAAGGGGCTCATTAGCAAACTGGAACCTCCCTTGATAAATAGAATAAATAAATAAAACATTTTCATAACTCTTATTCCTGTTCGAGAATTCTACGCAATACATAATTTCAAGAAATTGCGCCAACAGTAATTCAACAATACTGTAACAATAGGCTTTCATACCAACAGCAACGTAAAGGCGTATTAATTGCGACGTTTCACGTCACCTGTCAGTTACCTGATAGATCACAACATATTACTCAGATGGATGAGTCACGTCATTACCACTGGATAAATATATTTAAAAAACTTGCTACGAACATTTAGGCCTACTCACAGTTTTAAAAAACTTTCATAAGTCTCCTTTCTCAAAGTGTTACACAAATAAAAAAATTAAACAAATAACATCAGCAGCCACAGTTTACATACAAGACGGACGCGGTTCAAAATTTTCTGTTTCTTCTTTCCTTACTTCACTTCACGCAAAAATCAAAAACCAACAGCCATATTTCTACCATTAATGAAACGTGTGCTAGAAAAAAGTATTTTTAATTTTATTAAGCATATACAATTTTCATGATTATTTTGTTTTTAAACAGTTGGAAAGTAGATAAAAATTGTTTAGAGTTTACTTGAATTTTCTTCACAATAATTACAACGGTGATATGCCCACACAATTGTAAAAATCGAAATTTGCAATAATGAACATTATAGTTTACATAATAATTTGCAAAAGACAAGAGATTCTAAGTAAGTAAAACACTTTTGACAAAATTTCTGTAATATGTGTATTAAATTATTTAAAGATTTTCAAATAGTATCTCTAAAGAAGGCATTTTGTTAATTTTTGAAGGCAGTCAGGTTTAAGGCATTTTCATGGATACGTGACGGTTGTGCGTAGCAAAATGATTGTAAATTTAAAAAAAAAAAACTCTCTTCGGGAACAATTTATGCCCCAAATATTATATCATTTGATCATTCTGACAAACTCAACCCACAAATAATACAAAATTCAAAATATTTAAAACTAATGGTACTTCATCGCAATGCATATTCCATCAGAAACAAAAAATTACAACTTGCAATTGCAATTAGTAAGGTAGATAACATTGCTCCACATTTAACCTGCCTAAAATAACACTGGTTAAATGAACAGGAATTTAAATTGAAAAATGTTGAGCAATTTGATGTGAGTCCAAACTGAGGGGTCTCGAAGACTGTTCACTGCGACACAATATACAATCAAGGACGAGCACCATGCCGACAGAAAGAACATCGGGTGTGGCCGTCAGCTTCAGTATCTCGATGGTCTTGGGAAGGAAGATGGTTCGCCCAACATCGTGCGAGATGTTCTAACTGTGATCCGACCACGTGGGCAACACCAGGAACAGCCTCGTAGATAGGATCCCGAGCGACCAGCATGTGTACTAACACTCAATGTTGCGCTGACAGAGTCATTAGTGAAGGCGACCCCAGGCTTCATATCACTAAAATCAGGACATGTACGAACTACTGCCATTGTACAGCACTAATGCCTGGTTGCACCAATATCTTCGCTTTTATGAGATCGAATGATGCCAGTTCCGAACTAGGATTCAGTTTGATTTTGGTTCCATTTTAAAGTGTTGCACCAACAAAACTGCAAGATTAATGATCTCCAATTCACCGATCTTTGTTCCAAAGTGAGAGAACGAGTTTAAGTAAGAGACAAATTTTGCCATTGGTCCATAATATGTTGACAGAATTAGGTTAGCTGTAACATTATTGGTTGCAGGTTATGTGGACAGGATCGATGATTGCGTAGTTTTGATGCCATCCACTTCCCCCAATCCCGTTTGCCTGCTGTAGCCGGCAGCCACTGCAGTAAGCAGCACTCTACTGGGCGCTCATGCACACTGGTCGAGGTGTGCACCCCAGCAGTTACACCGAATAGAAGCTGGCCAAAAGTGGGCCGTGATGCTGATTGAAGCGCTCGTGTAGTGAGCAGTCCAAGGATGTGTGAGTGAAAAGAAAACCACGTGCACCCAAGCATATGTGTATTCAAATGAGACCCTGTGAAACGGGGCAGATGTGTGAGAAGCATTTATTATCAAACGCTCAATGACACCCATCCATGCGATGGCAAAACATGAAGCCCTGCAATACTTCAATGATCCCACTGGCTTTAGTGTATCTTTTTTCCAATTGCTCTAATTTCCCATTTTCACTTGTTTCACCCTCATCTCGTTTCATAAAGTGATTTGTTTGTATTAAAGAGTTTCCATGTGCAGAGTATTTGTTTACATAATAGTTGCAGTCAGAGAAGCAATGTGGGTATGTTTTGGGAATATTAGTGTGTAATAAAATAGTCTGCGGGCCTGCCTGCTCACCATCACCGGCCGGCATGCCACGTCGGCCCAGTTAGTCATACTCATGTGTCTCGGGGAGGTAGACATGGGGACCGATGGGATCGAGTTTCGCATGCTTGGCGACGCATCGTATTTTGAACCACTAATTTAACATGCAATAGAGTTTAGTATACAGGAACCTATGTTTAATTAGCTGCCCAACACTCTTCGCCTCTTCCCTCCCTATGGTTTTGCATCGTGATGAGCAGGGACATAGAATATTGGGGGGGGGGGGGACATGTCACCCCCAACATTTGTGTTGGGAGGGGGATGACAGTCCCCTGCTTCCTAAACTTTTGACTCTCTCTGTCTGCATGTGCGCTATTATATGCAACATTAACTTGCTTTTATTTTGTTAAAATAATATTTATCTTGAATATCAGTTTTATAAAAATGAAATGTTACTTTATCACACAGAACAATGGATAAACAGTAAAAGTAAATATCTTTGTTGGTTTAAGCTAATTATATCATTGTGGCGCTTTAAAATTATGTACTCTATCACAAAAGAAAAGTCATATTTCTTTTGCTACGGTTACATTTTGTAATAGTCTGTTCCAGCACTACATCTGTAAATAAATTAGCGCTCCAATGCTAGCTAGGCGATGACCTGGAGTGTTAAGCGACATCTTTCTATTTGAGAACCATGAAAACGAGGAAACTTACTACCTACCTCCTGCTCTTTACTTCCCAGATTAAACCTTCTTTGGACATTGTCCTTAAGCTTTACCACCCCCCAGCCCTGTTATTTTTTGTGGCTGCAGATGAGAATATATTCCTGTTGTTCCTGGTCGCAGTGTTGAGATATTCGGCATGTAATTGTATTTTAGGTTCGGTGTTACCGTTGTTTGTGGTTCTCGTGTTAGTGACAAATTGATATGTTGGGAGTTTGGGCGTTCTTATTTATTAGTGTTATTTAAGTGTTTTTAAAGCTGAAATGAAGACACAGAAGTCAGTTTTGGCGTAATTCTCAAATACAAAAAAAAAAGTGTGGATTCACTTCCAGAAGATCCTGCTAAAACCAAACAAAATAGAAGTGAACAAGTAATGAAAGAGGTAGAGGAAACTTATTTTATAAATAATAATTAACCACATACCATCGCATGTCACCTTGTGTAGTCTGTGACTTTAAACGTGAACAACACGTACTGTGCATATATGGAGCCGTGGGGCGCAGATGCGATGTCCCATGATGCCGGAAATATGATGCACGTGGCAAAAGAGAAAAGCGCACAGAATCTGCAAGGACACTGCCATTACAACCACTCCAAGAGAAGACGAAGAAGGACAAGGGATAGCGACCAGGCGCCGAACAAAGCAGGTGTAATCACTCTCTTCCGCCCGCGTCCCATGTGCTCGAGGAGGATGAAGGAGGAAAAGAAATTAGAGAAGGCGTAAAAGAAAATCGCCTCCTTCTCATGCTACCTGCTCCCGCACCAAAAATTTTGGGCTGCCTGCCATCCATTGACCTCTGCCTCGCGCCGCGCCGAGCAGGACAGCCTTACCATGATGTCACCCGCTCCTGCATGCAACATCCACGACAACCCTCCTGCGACCACATGGATTTGTTTACAAACACGATGGCAGGCCGGACCAGTAGCGACTCCATCGAGTTTCTCTGTTAGTAGTGCTTTAGGCCACAACCGCAGGACTTTATTGTCAAATACGGGTGTGGCACTACTTACTGCAAGTGCGCCCAGCAATCCAGCCCAAACATCCTCATCGGGAATAACCGCGAGAGGGAAGGACAAGTAAACAGTGACATTTCGGACAAACAAACAACAAATTGGTGGCATGACCTTCTCTGCAAAGGTTGTCACACATTCTTGTTAAAATTCTAACTGTGTAGTAACTGTTATCATACAGAGTGTTTGAACAGAAATTAATTGCGAAAGAATATGGGCTAGTGTTTTCGTGCAAGCAGTTAAGTACACAACACTTAACACACAAGCATATTACGTATAATTGGGACAAGTTCTTTGGCGAATTGAAAAGGATAAACATTTGTGACCATAATGGATGTACAGGGAACTCTGACCAACGAGTAAGCAGCTATGACCGATGCAACATTAGGTTCCATCTATAGTGTCAAACAGAGACAGAAGAGCAAACAAACAGTGAGGAAAAGTTCATGTGTGGAGACTGCCCAGTCAAGGAGGAAACCACAACTGCTGAAGTACCTGACATTCAGAACACATACACGGTACCACCCAGGGTGAATGTACCCGAGTCACAACTACTGCCTGTAACTACACTCCAGTACAAACCTTTGCTGTTAATGTCCCATGCACCCTATTTTCTGCACCTGCAACCATATTATTAGCCGCCTATGTACACTCCGCATTTTTCCACAGTATTGCCACCCCAACAGAACCAGTTCCCAACCTCAACACCTTTTCCAAACATTCCAACAGAAGTAAACAGAGCTACAATAGCTATGTCCAATGTTGCCAATCATACTGACGTACCATGTATACCAACACCGACAAAGTTTCAGACACTGGCAACCTTTTCTGGGCAACTTAATGAGGATCCATCAGCCTTTATGCAAGACTGCACGATGAACCTGCATTTTGGGAGGGTTCGTCCATGCATTTCAGTGCCGTTTTGGAGGTACGTTTACCTCAATCCAAGCCCAAAGCAAACTCATGCTACAGGAACAACAGGAGGCCGATCGTTGTCAGCATTCGTCATCTGGAAAACGCACCTGGTACGAATATTCCGTCCTGGATTGAGTGAACAAGAAGTCCTCGAAGTGATAGCCGAGACAGCATTACCAGAGTACAGACCAGCCTTAATACCGCTACTAAACAGCAGACTCGCAGAGTGAATCCATGCCGCATTCATCCTCGAACGAAACACGAGTGTCCCATTATGCGAATCGGGAGGCGTCCAGACGTGCCAAGGACCTCACTAGTTCGGGAAAAATGCGGCGATGACCACCGCGAACACAGACAGAACTTTCAACCGCAAAAACTGGAAAGGCCACGAGTGAATCAAATAAACAGTTTTCAAGCCCTAGCATCAGGTGGCAGGAACAGGCCATATACTTAATAAGTACCATGACACTAATTGGTCTGTTCGGTGGGACTGTACAAGACCACCTCCAATGCCATGCCGGTATTGCTCAGGACAGTAGCTTCACTGGTATGCCGATTTCCCGGAAAACCCGTGTTGGAGACCGCCGAACAACAGTAGTGGAAACGCCCACCAACAACCAGATAGCAACGAATACCAGTAGGGAAATGGGTTGAAGGGGAAGAGCCAGCAACCGCGGGCTTTACCCCTCCCCACAACACTAACACAGCGGTAACACCACAGCTAGCCCTAATTACCAAGGTCAGTAGCCAGGGTGCTAAATTAATTTGTGTAATTGTTCATGCAAATGGTATTTTATGTCATGCCCTTGTCGACACAGCTGCAGCACACAACATTTGTCACCCTCGTTTTGTCAACAAATGTGGCTTAACCTCAACTGGACAGGTGATCAGGCTTGCTATCGGGGATCGCACTAACACAGTAGTCGGCCAAGCGACCATTACTATCAGGATAAAAGATTTTGAAACCATAACTAAAGCAATCATTCCTAGTGAAATTAACATATATGTTATTTTAGGAGTACCATGGCTCTCAGAGCAGAGTACAATAGTTAAACCAGCCGAACATTGCATACACTTTGTAATGAAGGAAAGACGAACAGTGTATAATGTAGACAGCTGTAGCCATGAAAATGAACCTAAACTAAATTTAACAGAGTTTGAACATGATATATCCACAGTGCACCAACCTACTTTTCAGTGCTTGCTAGATGAATGTAAACTTGCTTTCGCAAACCATGAAGCATTACACAGAACAACAGTAGCAAAACACACTATACTGTTTACTCAGGAAGAATCGATCTCCAGTAACCCCTCCATCTACTTGCCTCACAAGGCTAAAATAATAAAGCAGCAAATATCCGAGATGCTTGCAGACAGAGTAATCGAACCGACTAGCAGCCGGTATTACTCGGCCATAACTCTTGCGCTGAAAAAGGATGGACTTCAGGCCTATCAATTAGGTGTACTATACTACCCTATATCAGTGTCACTCGGAAGGGCCAGAATTATTTCGTCGCTCGAATTGAGAAGTGGCTACTGGAAAATACCAGTATGCCAGGAGGACCGGGAAAAGACCGACTTTACCACACTGGATGGCCGACGATATCAATTCTGCATCATGCCTTTTGAGTTATAGTGCACTCCCAGCACATTCCAAAGTATGATGGTATGTGGTGAACGAACAAGGTAACCGACCGAACCCCAAACAGTTGGTGCTAATTGAGAATCAGGCACAACAATGTACACATAAACAATTACGTAAATTCTTTGGTCTATTAAACTGGTTATGTGAACACATACAGGATTTTGCAGTAATCACCACGCCTCTCATGGATCAGCGAACAGGAAACTGACTTTCTGCAAAATTAAGGAGAAGTTCCGGGAATATCCTGCTCTAGCGTGGTACGATCCAGCAAGATATATTTACCTGCAGACTGATGCCAGCCAGGAGGAACTGGGCACCATACTCTACCAGTACGGCGACACAGGGGAGAGAATGGTAATTGACTTCGCAATTTTGGAATTGGGGAGGACCAAACACAAATATGACATCAACGAAATAGAATGCCTTTCCATGATATGAGAGATACGAAAGTATAGGCCATACATAGAATATCGTGGGTTCATGTTCGGAACAGCTACTCACCTCGTATGGCTCAACAACATGAGGGAAGCCAGGAGCAGACTTATGAGTTAGGCACTTTTGCTGCAAGCTTATGATTTTGCTATCGAACATGTACTGGGACAAGAGAACAAGCTGGCAGACATGCTGTCGCGAACATCAGAGGCAAAAGTAACGGTCACAGACAATGTCGAATGGGAGGAGGTATTACACCAGTGACAGAAGCGGAACCAGTGACAGAAGCGAGCGTCAACCGAATAACGGTAGGAGTGAAGGACCAGCTGATAACAGATTTGTACTACGAAGTAGTGATAGCGCAGGAGACTTGTGACTTTGCGAGGGAGGAGAGAGAGCGATGTGGAAAGGAACATGTAGATGGATGGAGATATGTAGGAGGGTGTATCAAGACATGCTCACTGCGAGACGATACAAAATGGAAACTATGTACCACCTAGTCACAAGGAGAAAGTGTTTGAATACGTGAATGGGAGCGTAACAGCAGGACACCCGTGAGCCGAGCAGACGATTAAGAACATTCTAGAACAGTTTTTCTGGCCTAGTGTCATGCATTATGTCAGGAATTGGGTACACATATGCCACAAATATAATATGTTCAAATCTTGGCCTAAACGACCATTTGAAACTGTCTATTTAGATGTCATGGGGCCTTATCCAAAGTCAGCCAGAGGGAGATGCTTAATATAGTAGTGACCGAAAGCTTTTTGAAATGGATAGAGTATTACCCGGTAAACAGTGCTAGGACCGGGCAAATTGCGAAGTGCATGGAGACCGATTTTTTTCGCATGCTAGGCATTCCCAGAGAATTACTGATGGACAGCAGATCCCAATTTACCGGGAAAAGATGGCGTGAATTTTGTACGAGCTCTGGGGGTGCGGCATATCAAAACTGCTATTTACCATCCCTGGACGAACCTCACGTAGAGGTGCAACCAGGAGTTGAAGGCGCAACTCCGGCTCCGTTTGGGTGAGCACCACAACAGCTGGGTCGAATATCTGCCAGCCGCACTATTCATGCTCAGGCGAAGAGTAAATGCCGCGACCAGACAAACCCCGGCACATGTCCTGCAAGGAAGGAATATCACAATGCCGAGCGAAAGAGATTTTCCATGAGAGAAAGACAATAGTGATGCAGCACCAAGTGGCAACCAAGACGAGATGCATAGCCACCATAATCGCGAACAACAGGATCGGTAGGTGAGATACGCGAATCGCTGGTTTGCTAGAAACCAAGCAACCACCAACAGCACTAACGGCAGGCCAGGCCGTATACGTCCGAGATAATCGGCAGCCAGCAGACCGCAATCACTTTTGCGCGGGACTGGCACAACACTGGATGGGGACTGACCGAGTGGTAAAGTCCTTGGGCCCTACCACATACCTGATCAGAACGGGCCACAAGCTGTTAAGAATCCACTGTGATGATATTCGGGCAGTGGCTGAGAGTGCTCCCGAGAACAGCGGGATGAACTCCAGATGGCCACGCTCAAGACGAGCACATTAGGAGAGGTAGTGAATCAGAAAGCGGTCCAGGACCTGAAGGAGGAGTCAGACCAACGAGAGTAGGTGGGGCATCGTCGCCGAACGACACGGAGTTCACCAGGGATCTACATCACTGAAAGGGCGCAATCGAGCAAGTCGACGAATCTGAGAAGCACAGCGACGATGCAGAGATGAGGGAAGAAGGAACTCCCGAAGTGTATATAGAGCGAGAGGAGCTGGAACCATCGGCGAAGAGCAAGGACCACCAGGAGCCCCATGACTGCTGATAGCAATGACAAGCCCCTTGGTGATCGTTCATCGATGGGAGGGGACACAGTACCTCTGGAAGGTATATTGGCAGAAGATGCAGGAGGCTCGGAGCCACCCAACAAAGAGAAACCGACGGAGGTGAGCCTGGTAACCGACATCAACAGATCCGATGGTGATGGATCGTTGAGCTATACTGTTGAACAGGAAGAGCTGAAAACAGCACCGGTACTACTGGGCAAGGATGGGAAGGGGAAGAACAAGGTCCCACCCTAGCGACACCACCTGTAAGCCTGCAGGTAAACTATGCACCAGAGCTTCGGGGAAGGACGACCTACTGGGTTGCAACAACTGTGTCGCAACCGGACACGACACAACTGCAGCAGTGATGAGAGTGGAGGAGTAAGCAGCGAGGACAGCGAAAGAAGGGGGTTTACCATTCTGCTACCTCTCCAATGTCTCAAGAGGGGAAGAGCTCCTGCACTGTACCAACTGTGGCAGCCCCACAGCGCTCTGGAGAGTGCAGGTTCGCACATAGCAGCCAAGGAACGACAGACTGCCAGCAAATAGGGAGGCCTACGTGCTGCATCCTCGCTGCAAAGGAGCAGAAGAGATGTTCCTGCTGAAAGTGAGTCGCTGGATGCAAACAGTCTCGCAGGGGAGTGGGGGCATTGGACAACATCCACTTCCCCCTAGCCCATTGGCCCGCCCTCACTGGTGTATGAACTCTGCCAGTCCGCGATTTAGTATTGGTATTATGGCTCGTCTGGACTCTGGTAATGCTGTCTTGGCTACCACTTCGAGGACTTCCTATTCGCTATTCGCTCAATCCAGGACGGAATCTTCGTGCCAAGTGCATTTTCCAGTTGACGAATGCCGAACCCTCCTGTTGTTCTTGGAGCATAAGTTTGCTTTGGGCTTGGATTGAACTGAACATACCTCCGAAGTGGCACTGAAATGCGTGGATAAACACTCCCCAACAGAGTCCGTAATGATTAAGCGAACACCACCATTGCTGTGTGTCTTCTTCTAACTGTTTCCCAACACATCCTGGCCATTACTCTCCCGACACTCCGTACCTCTGCAGGCGCATCATGCAGTCTTGTGTAAAGGCAAATGGATCCTTTTTCAGTTGGCCAGAAAAGGTTGGCAGTGCTTGGAACTTTGTAGGTGCTAGTCTACATGGCACGTCAATGCGATTGGTAATACTGCATGTAGCCATCGTGGCTCTGTTTACGTTTGTTGGTAAGTTGGGAAAAGGTTAGTACTGGAGGGTAGTTACAGGCAGTGGTTGTGACTCGGGTACATTCACCCTGGGTGGTACCGCAGACTTGTTCTGAACTTCGGGTACTTCAGCAGTTGTGGCATCCTCCTTGACCGCGCAGTCTCCACACTTGAACTTTTCCTCACTGTTTGTTTCCGTTACATCTCCGTTTGACACTGTAGGTAGACCCGAAGGTTGTATTGGTCGCAGCTGCTTACTCTTTGGTCAGAGTTCCCCGTACATCCGTTATAGTCGCACGTGTTTATCCTTTGCAACTCACCAAAGAAAGTGTACTAATTGTATGTGATATGCTTGTGTGTTATGGGTTGTGTACTGCAGTACTTACAAGAAAACATTAGCCCTTCAATTGTTTGCAACTCGTTTCCGTTCAAACACTCCGTATGATTACGGTTATTACACAGTTGGCATTTTAATAAGAATATGTACCGACCTGGTCAGAGTAGCTCATGGCACCAATATGTTGTTTGTTTGTTCGAAATGTCACTGTTCATTCGCTCTTCTCATACACGGTTGTTCCCGATGCAAATGCTTGTGCTGGATTGCCGGGCATACTTACAGTAGCTAGTGTCACTGCTACATAGCAGTAAAGTTCTGTGATTGTTGTCGCAAGCACTGCTGGCAGAGAAACTCGATGGAGTCACTTGTGGTCTGGCCAGGCATCATGTTTCTATACAAGTTCACATGGTCGCGAGAAACTTATCGCTGATATGTGGCACACTGGATCGCAGTTGGGAGCGGGTGACATCATGACACAGTTGTCATGCTTGGCACGGTGCGAGGCAGGGGTCAACATCCGGCGGGCATGTGCAGACGTTCGGCGCATGTTTCTTTCCACTTTCTCACATTTCTTTTCCTCCTTCGTACTCCTCGAGCAAGCATAATGCGGGCGGAGGGGGAAGATTTGCACCCCCTTTGTCTGCTCGGTGCCTGGGTATCGCGAGCTGGCCGATGTCATGATGCGGCAAGATGGGCGCTATCCCTTGTCCTTCGGCTTCCTTCCTCGGAGTGGTTGTAATGGCGGTGTCCTAGCAGATTCTGCGCGCTTTTCCCTTACGTCACATGCAGCTTCTTTCCGGCATCCTGGTGCTTGGCATTTGCATCCCATGGCTCCAGATGTGCACAGTAGGTGTTGTCCACGCAACCTTTGTGTTGGCGTAGGTCTAGGAAAACAGGAAAGGACAGTTTCTGACTGTAGAAAACTGCGGAAATTTTTTAGAAAATTTAAATAGGGTTTTGAGAATGGAATTTTGGCTGTTGGACACGCCCCTATGTTGGGAAAGCCATTGACATGAAGGTAGAGGAGCAAAGTGGTTTTAATTAAAGTTTGGGAGCGGGATAGGTAAATTTTCTGTAGATTATCACCAACTCTTTGGCTTGAAGATAGTAGGAGCCAGGTATATTGAAGCGAAATACCAACTAGCTCGCCAGAGCCGAAACTTCTTCTCCTTTGGTCGTGTACCGACGAGAGACAGGTGGTGTCCTCCCGGTGCTCCTACCATTGTGATTGATATGGAAACAATTGCAATACGGAAAACCTGGGTAGTGAGATCTTAGGGCAGCTTACACACCCATATTTAGTTGTACATAGATAAAACACTGAAAAGTAGTACACACACTGATACATAACCCTTAATGATTTGTAGGGAAAGGTGGGGGCTCGTGCTCTGATGGTCTCATTAGGCAACGTGAAGAGAACACACACCATTTTTCCTTAGATCATTTGGTTTTATTAAAGCTCTTCCAGCAAGCAACTTATATACGTTGCAGTGCTTAACCCGCCAGCAGGGTGACACTGTACAATTGCCCGAAAGTGAAAAAGACTTTACATGAAACTTAAGCCTTCCTGGGCGATGTTATTCCACGGGAAGGGAGTAGTGGTCTTTCTTGGGTGGCTATGAAATATATAAAGGTTCCGGTTAATTAATGTCTACTGCTGTGAAGTGATTGTCGAATAAAGATGAAGCCCCGCCCAAGCACGCGAATTGCGACACTATCAGTCAGCATGTTCCACTCCTCGAGATACCACAGTCTTAGTTACTGTTCCACGTGGAATGTCGGCCCTGGTTTGGCGGGCAAGCCAGCCGCATGGACTATTTTCTTACAGACAAAAAATCTCTGAAAATATATCCACATCGCTTGAAACATCACAACTCTGACAAAAACAATTACTCTTAGTAAGGAAACTTTTTAATAAACATGTTACACTCTGTGAAACGAATGAGAATTAAACATGTGAAAATGGCAAATGATGGAAAATAGAAAACACCCTATTTAAAGCCAGCGGGAGCTCAAAATATTATAGGCCTCCTTAACTTATATTTGCATGGACGGGCATCCTTGCGCATTTATTACTTTAACCTACTTTCATTTACACCTAACTTTGCTCAGTATTTGCACTTTCTTATCCCCTCACATCACGAGCTCTCTCTTTTGCCTTTGCAACCGTACTCGTAAATGAGATCTTCGTGATTCGATCTCTGCTGTGCACACGATCGCCCAGTAGAGTACTGGTAGCTGCAGCAGCTGCCCGTGATTCCGGGCACACTGGCTAGGGAGAAGCGGATGGCGTCAAATTTTTGGTCACGTAATTTTTTTATGCAAATAATTGTGACCTCCCCCCCACCCCCCCAAAAAAAAAAAACCAAAATCGTTATGAACACATCTACACCACTGGTCTCGGGAGGCATATATTCTTTGTAAGTTTTTTCTGTACAGTGTTACCATGCCAGTGGTTTAAGCTCGGCAAAAGTGTATCAAATGTGCCCTGGAAAAACAGTTAAATAAAACACATTTGAATCAACGTAAGATTCGTTCTCATTCGGGTTGCTTATGTGCCATAGGGGCATGGTCCCCCACATTTCCCGAATAATATTAAGGTTAATGTGTAAAGTGTTATTCGTGTCTTTTTCAGTGTTGATGTATCTGCGTTTAACAAAATAAGGGTGTGTCGGTCGCCCTGAGACCCCCACTGTGTAAATTGGTAAAGTGTTTTGTTTATTATTCATGACAGGCTGTGCAGAAGAAAGATATCAGTGTGGTTGTCGACACATGAACCGGAGGAAGGAGTTTGCTCAACCGAGAACTTGGCAATTCATCCTGGCAGTACATGGCGCCCAAGAAATACATCGAAGGTTTGGTGAGAAAACTCCAGTAAAATCCTACCTGACCTTCCGACCTCTAAACTGAACACTTTTGCTCCACCAGCCTACCACCAGTTTACCAGGTAGGGTGCCAGTGCGGAGAGAACAAAATTATGATGATGGGTCATGTGTCGACAGCCCACATGGCTGTCACACAGATGATCCTCCGCCTTTTGAAATTATTGCATTTGAATATAGAGCTAAAATACAAAGGCCTAGACTATTGGAAGAAGAATAACCCCTTAAAAATGCTTATCTCACTCCTGTAAGGCTGTTTCGGGCCTTCTTAATACTCTATGTATTTTATATAACATGATGAAAGCTTGTTACACACTCGCAAGTGTGTGGAAATTCCAGACCAGTAGAAATATTTTATAACATTTCTGTGTGTCTATTCTGCACCCGGATATCCGGATATGTTTCTGGCATGTGTGTGTGACAAAAACACGTCACTTGACATGCCTGCACACATTTATAGGCAATCATCTGTTACTCGCCAATTGTCAACTGCTTGACTCGGGTACACTTTATTTCCTTTGAATTATATTTCACGGAAAAGTTCATTCTTTAGGTCTGAATATTTTTGGATACAGATAGACAGAATTGGGTTCAAACATGATTTTATGTTTCGTAAATTCCATCTAGCTTTCACTGGCATGTAATATCAACGAACTCGTAGTATTTTATGTTGGTCATGTTTCTTTTTGACCTTAATACCTCGTTAATCATACCCTCAGTCCGGAGTAAATGTTAGGACATACTAAAGCAAGATGATCCTCGGACTAGCAATAAAAATGCTCTCTGAATACAATAAATATTGGTAGGAGGATGATCTTTCCTTAGTCCGGACTAAAAACAACTATGAATAAGGACCATGGTTTCAAACCCCGCTGATTTATTTTTCCAAAATTTTCCTCAAATTTTCCACAGTTTTCAAAATTCTCTATCTCCTTTTTCCTGCAGTTGATTGCGGTGTAGATGTGTGCTGAGCTGGTCTTTTGTCACTTACGCCCTGTTTTAACAGAACTACTTGTAGTACACATGCACGTGGACGTACGTGTTTGCTCTGTACCTTACACACTTGCTGCTCTGAACTTGCGGCTCTCCTGGCCGCACTCTTGAAATAGCTGGTCTGACATAACCAGTGTGGGGCACTGCTCATCCGGTGGGCATGAATGCCTGGTAGAGTGCTGGTACCTGCAGCGTATGTAACTAATGGCGGGCAAATATATTTGGGTAGAGCAGAATGCGTCAAACTCTCCAGTCGTTAACTAAGGCCTGTGAGTATGACAGCTCAGAAATATATATATATATATACAAATGTTGGAATTGAAACTGCACAAGCGATGTGTGGTTTTTTGAGGTTGGATAAGCTGTTGGCAATTTTCAGCCAATAGAAAACGCTCACCAAAAATAAGCAAACTAAATCGATAGGTATAGGCTTTTCAAGGTAAAGTGAGCCCTTTGAAAGCTCACTTATTTGTCCGGACTAAAAACAACTATGATTAAGGCCCATTCATTTAAACCCCGCTGAATTATTTTTCCAAAATGTTCCACTATTCATTTTAACAATCCTTATGGTACCCATTAAATGAAAAACCAAAAGTAATGGAATACAAATTAAAGCTTCGTGATTTCGGCCCAAAATATATGTAACCTATTTTCCTCACATTATATCGATTTGGCTTGGTATTGCAGATGGTAAGGTAACGTATTAGAATCGAATGGTGCACGATTTCAATCCCAGTCCTCTGTGATTTTTTTTATTACAGTTAATTGCACAGGTTAAATAGTATACTATCGTAAATATGTTTATTCCTTCTAATTATTTGGATATATTCAATAACAACAACATTTTATTTGCCACTGTGATCAGCTTATTTACGTTTTATCGAAGGTAGGGACAAAAATTCTAGTTATTTTATGTGATACATTATTGTTTGTTACTGTCAAAAAATGATTATTTCTAGAAGTTCTTTGTATAAAAGCAATGGTATGCACGAAACTTCACAATGCAATCGGCTGGCTGTGTGTATTTTATTTAGCTTTGATTTATATTATTGTTTTTTACACAAAGATATTCAAAAATAAGCATTTTCTGTCCATGAATTCAATTACAAACAGCTAAAAAAATTTCGTTACTTGGACATTTGAACTCTAAAGCTTAAAATTACACTGCGAGAACCATCACACCAAACCATTGAACTACCAATGCAATTATAAACTATGCTGTGTAAAAGAGTAGATTAATGTTAAAAATCCATTGTTATCACAAATTTTTAAAATAGAGTTTATTGTGTTATAATGATCATGTGTAAATATAAATGTTACCTGTTACTTATGCATTTATTAAATTTAAATTTTTATATAAATACGTTTCATAGAACCCGCAATTTTCATGAATGGGCATATACTGTTTTTACGTTTTACTTGGGCGTCAGCCATCTTGTCAGTCGAAGCTCCGTAGGTACAGCAGGCTTCAGTCTCGATGGATAATATATGGCGACACAAGAATGGTGGGCACATTAGAATTATGATGGCCAACAATGGGTAAAAACATGAATCATGCTCACTTTTTCACATGAAGCATAACAACTGTGGCATGTCGTGGATATGATCTTCAAAAATTACAACCATGCTTGCCCAGCAAGTGTAACTGATGGTGTGGCAGCTACGAGCACCACCATTGGTCCCACGACGCCCATTTTTGTGACAACACCACAGCAGGGGCAGCCACAAGAGGGCAAAGGTAGCAAGTGAGGTGGGAGTTGTGCGGAAAACACTGCAAGTTGCAGGTGACGTGGTTCCCCCGGGCATGTTTTCGATGGCATCAGGGCGAACATCAGGGATGTCAACCACAAGTGAAGTCCACGCAATGGAGCAATGCAAGAGAATGCAGGAAGTCGCAGCTAACCCATGACGCAACCGGAAACTGCAAAGCAGAGGGGATCAAAACAGCGAGCAGAAGAGGAGCAGCGGGAGGAGCACGAGTAAGGAGAGTGAAAGCAGCGAATGTGGGAGCAAGCACAGTTTGTTAACTGCCTCGTTATGCCTCTGCCGATCACAGCGGCGGGTTCACACACCACAAAAGTGTCTTTAGTGTAGATGTGCGCAAGCCACCCGTGGCTCAGCATGCTGCAGCATAGTCAACCAGACACAAGCACGAGAGAGGAGTTAGGCCCAGCCAGGGAGGGCCTAGTTCATGTGGCCTCTGAGGACCCTGAGGACACCCCAGTGCTGCAGGGAGCCATGTCAGCCCACAAACAGACACAAAAAGGGGGTCATTTGGCGTGTGCTCGTCCTTTCCCTTGCCCATTTGTTAGGCTGACCATTTCGATAGCCCTGCAGACGACGTCTGCACTCTACTCTGTGCTCTAGTGTGAGTGTGCGCATGATGTATGCAGATTGCAAGTTGGAGTAGATCCCAGCAAGGGCAGGCTGGAGTAGGTAGTGCAATGTTCTGCATGCCTCTGCCCTGCCTAGCTGCAATTGACGCTGTTCACGGAGTTATATGTGTTTTTGAAAACGTGCCAAAAGTAAAACTGCAGGAAGCTTGATCTTGTGGAAAGTGGAACTGGGTTACAAGTGCAATAATGCAGTGTCTCCAATCATCCTTTCATGCCAACATCTTTGTATCAATCGCTTCATTGCAATAGTAAGTAATTTAATTGGTAGCACTTTTTAACTTTCACCAGAGATGCCTGCCCCTCTCCCAAGTGGTTTGCATTGCCCCGGGGAGCTTATTTCATACTTAACCATTGTCTGACCCTTGGCCTTTTTCGCAGTGTAACTTTACCAGCCGGTTGTGCCTGGTAACAAATGTCTGGTGTTCCAAATCTGGAATGTTAATAAAGTCACGGAGTATATGTGTGAACAGTGACTGTGTGTATTATTTCCATGTAAAACGACAAGGTTTGTCAGGGCACTGGCACCCAGAATACTCATCATAGTGTAATATATCACCAAGTTTTTTTAATTAACTTATTTAAATTTGTTGCATAACTGCATTATCTGAGGCGCCTAGTCAGCTGATAGACCATCGGTTAGTAACTGTTAAATATTATGTTGCTATAGTTCTGGCATGTAACCACCTTAAGAGATTACATTGCATAGTCAGTATAAAATAATTGGCAACATTATTAATGAGGGGAGAATAACTTCAACCTGGAAGATTGGGTCGTGGGTGAATGGGCTTTGGCCTGGAGATATACAGATTTTGCTGTACCAGAAATTATGTTATTTACCAGCACCTGGATGATGCCTGGTGCCTGCTGTGTAAAATGTACCGTCACCCCTTAACAACCCCTCCACAAGGCGCCAGAGTTATTGTTTAAACAAAATATTTCACCCAGTCACAGTACACCGTACAACCCTAGGGGAAATGGACACTAGAAAGATATGTTGGCTTAATTTGGAAGACCATAGACCTTGCTCTGAAATATAGAGCTCTCAGTATCAGTTGCTCGCTCTTGTATAACACTATTAATTGTACTCCTCACGAGCGAATGTTCAAACATGCTGGCCTTGCCAGCAATGGATAATCTGCTCCAACTTGGCTCCTTCAGCCTGGTCCAGTTTTTTTTTTGCGGCGATGAAATACAGCTTCGAAATATGTTCTAATTGTTGAGGAAGTGTCATTAGTCTAAAGGAATGCTGATTATACATTTTTTGAAATTTTAATGACAGACGCGAAGTTACAGTTTCAACTACACACTTGGCACCAGCAACTTATGTTAATGAAGAACTTCATCTTGAACCAGCACATTATTTTATCTGTCTGTGTTGAGGAATGTCTACAAGCACTACCTGTTCAAGTAGATCATAACTATGGGAAAAACTTTGACAACAGCATTGAGGACAAGATACAGTTCTGGCTACACAGGAATAGAATCACCTGAAGAATTGCTGCGTCGTATCTTTAGAGTCAGACTGCCAGCTTATCTAGATGACTATATTAAATAAATTAAAATTACAGTAGGGAAGTTTGTTGTGTAATTGTAAATTATTACACTATGAGATTTGTTTAAGTTGTACTTTTATATTACCCTATGTTCCCTTATTGAATTGCAGTTTTTTACGTTTGCACTCTGAAAGTTTTACACTGGGTGTAAAATTACAATATTTAGTTTTAAAAAAATTTAGATTTAAAACATATAAATGTTGAAATTTTACCGGTTGGAATTTTAATTATTTGTAAAAATATTATTTCGATTAAGTTAATCGATAATTATAAATGAATTTTATAAAGTCGGAAGCGGAAGTCGAAAAAAAAAAAAAAGTGAATATATGTGTTGGTTTGTAGCTAACATTTTTTGGTAATATTTTTCTAAATTATTGTGGTTGTTTGGGTTTTAACATTTTCGTTTAGTTACATTGATCAAGAGTGGTAGTGATTTATTATGGAATCGAGCTCGGGGAAGACTCGGTTTCGAATGAACGAGGGAGACTGGATATGCACCGATCCGCAGTAAGATATCCAGTGACAATTTTTTTTTTTCTACGGATTTACTTAGTGAAGTTTTTTTGCATTCGTATTTATGTTTATGAAGCTTCGGCTAATTATATTGTTCCGGTGGTTTTAATTTGATAAATTGCTGGGCAGTGTGTCGGTAATAGTTATTTGGTTGTTGAAAGTATGTGGTGTTTTGATAGCTTGATGGCACCGGGTCGCGTGTTGCGTTTGATTTTATAATGCAAGTGACTGCTTTATAATCTAGTGGCCCATTTATTTTCGTGGTTGGTGAATAAGTATCTTCTTGGTATTACGTCTTTCGTGTGAATTGTCATGTGTTTATTTTCTTTCAGGCCGGGCTACAATGGACGTAGCACATGCACAGCATATGCGATAGTACAGAACACACGCACAGCTCGAATCTGAGAGCTACAATCAAAATAGCACACACACAGAAACATAAGACGTTTACAGAAATCAGTCGTTAAAATGGAAAAACTACGCTTGATAATTTGCGTGTGTGTTGGTAACAATGGAATGAACAAAATAGCTACTGTTGACAACTCTGTTTTGCTGCTCGTGTCGAAATTTGTAGAAATATAGTACAGTATACCATTCTTCTTGACGTACATTGCTTGTACAGTAACAATTCAAAACAAACTTTTGTTTATATGGCAAGGACTAGTCAAATTCACTACTTTGTAGCCATTTTCATCGTCACTTGAACTCGATGGTATCAATGTACCACGTACCGTGTATACACACATGAATTGTAGGATACAGCCCTACTTTCTGTTAGCCTCCTCTGCAATTTTTCTATGCTTGTGCTGCGCCTGTATTGTTTTCTATGCTAAATCTATTTTTAGCCTGGCCTTTCTTTTCAGCATTTTAGACCGGGTTTATAAACTACGGAATAAACGTAAACGTAATGACGCGACTCAAAAAAATTATGATCGTTTATAAACATCGCACGATGCAAGATGTAACTAACATTGTAAAATTAAGATATTGAGCACAAAACATTTCTATTCATAATGCTTTCTGGAAATTCTGAAGAATAGGAGCATTTTCGAAAATCGGAAAAATAACACCTGTGGATATGTTGGATATGATTATTGATAATCATAATTACTAGGAGTTTTGAAGGGGCTTCAAGTAGTTAGCTGTAAAAAAAATAAAATGAGATAGGGAGGTGGATTATCAAGATTGCTGTATTTATGCTGTAAAATACGTATAATTTATGTAGAATATATTTATATCGGGTCGCTGAATTGTTTTACGTGTAAGAATACAGTTTACAATGAATATATAATGCGTAAAACGTTTTGTACTTGGTATATTTATAGTGCGGCGCTGAGCTTATACAGGTAAACAACACAGGTATGGAGCAGTGTCAGACATTATGTAATTCTGGTGAATTATTCAAGGCTTGCGTGGTCTATGTTGACAAGAGGATAAAACGTATTATTTGTAGAATAAATATAGATATTGTAGATGATGCAGGGCCCCGTTCAGAGAAGGTGTTCATAAGAGGCAATGTATAACACCATGTTATTTTTTTTTTTTTGCACTGCATATCTATATTGGTTGACAGGTGGACTGTGGGAAATATCCGGATGAACAAGGACATTACTTGAGGTTTAATTCGTGTTGTGTTGTATCGGAGGTTTCAGATTTACTAGTGCTTAAACACGTGTTTTATTGTAATTCATGTTGTTTGAAGTGTTAAATCTAATTGTGTGAAATTACGAGGGTTTCTATGCTATTACAGCAAGGGAAAAGTTAAATGATAATATATGTGCTGTCATTAGTGTGTGTGTGTGTAGTTTGGTCAAATGGATGGATGCTGTGGTGTACGTATTTATATACACTGTGTAAATGGCGAGTGATTAGGCGAGTATTAACTAAATTAAATTAAATTTTCGGGGAAAAAAATCTTGGAAAGTGGTATAATTCCATTCCACTAATTACACAGAACACGAATTTACGAGGTACATCAACATTTGATCAATAGAAACCCCAAAAACGTAAGTGGGGACGGTTATGAAGATCAGGGAAATTGTAGGGTAAAACCAGTGAAACATATGTACCTACATAATGTAATATTTATTCACGAAAACATGTTAAATTGCAAATTACTGTACAAGTGTAGCCAAACATTATGCACCAAGCCAGAGTCCCAGCACCAGCAGGGGAGTAAATCCCTCAAATAACATTAATTTGACATAACACCCAAACTGTGATAGAGTCTACGTATGCATTAAAAAATTTCCAAAATAATCTCAACATGACTATTGCTGCCAACAAAAAAAAAGTGCCCAGGGGGATTTCTGACAAAAGGGACGTTACACGACCATACCACAACACAGACATCAGGCAATATTTATGAACCCTGTTGTTACACTAACCCAAATTTTCTTCATTATGTAACTTAATTCTACTATTATTTTTTAATTTAATTCTTTTTAATTTAATTCTAAGTCAGCTTACACTAGTTTTTAATTTTATTCCATGACCCAGGGCAAGTCCGTCACAGGGTCTCTGCTGCGCAAATTGTATGATTCCCTTTCAATACCAGGCTATGTTGGTTAATCAACTATTGTATTAGGGATCTTCATGTCTTCCCCTTACACGTCTGCTTCTTCCAGGACAACACCTAAATTATTGTAATGCACCGGTACATCAGATCATCATCATAATCATTTACTCCCATGCCTTCTACTTGTGCGTTTATAACTTCCTAATTTCTCTTAGCCAACGTGAAAGCATCATTGCAGTCTTTGAATTTTTTCCACAGTTGCAATGGACGAATTGGGTTTTTCTTCCATAAATTTTTTGATTTTAAAATTAGCAGAGGAGATTATCTCAACAATCCTATAAGGGCCGAGCCACTTGCTATAAAACTTCTTATTCAATCCTTTAGGTGTCTGCGCATTTCTCATAAACATGCGGTCTCCAATGACGAAATCTACAGTCTCAGCATTTTTATTAAAATATAATTCTGTTCTCTGTCTCGGCTCGCTTGTTGGTGAATCTGTACTATCAAGTGACGTTTGCAACCTGAGCAGGTGTTCCTTCGTATAATTTGAATCAACTGCATAATTAAGAAATGTGGTTTTACCATGTCATCAAAAGGCAACGGGATCATGGCAGTGAAGGAGGAGTGGATATTATCCTGTAGCGCTATAAGGTGTACATCTGGATGCTAGAAGGACGTATGGAAGCCAGTCATCCCAGTCGTGCTGACCGCAGTAAACAAAATGTGACATCATACTAACAAAGGTTTGATCACTTCGTTCAACTTGACTGTTAGAAGCTGGGTAATATGGGGTGCTTAATAACTTACTTATTTGCAAAAGTGAGTTTACTTCTTTCATGAGCTGTGACGTAAAATTTGTTCCTCTATCAGATAGTAATTGTTCAGGAGCACCATGCTTGGAAACTATTTCAGTAACAAACACTTTAGCAATGGTCTCAGCTTTCTGATCCGGTAAGCAAACTGCTTCTGGATATTTAGAAAATCCATCTTGAAAACTAAGTTTATATTTATTTCCTCTATTCGTAGTAGGAAGAGGGCCCAGAATGTCCATGCTAATTCTTTGAAAAGGCACTGTAACCTCTAGAAATTTCTGTAAGGGGGCAGGCTTGTTGTTTAGCAGGCATTTATGTATTTGCGCATTACTCACAATTTAAGCAGAAATTGGTTACATTCCAGAAAAACATATATTTTGTTAATTCATAAGTGTGTTTAACACCGTGGTGTCCAGCAAAAGGTCAGTTATGATATGTGATCAAAACTTAGTTTTGCATTGTTCCTGGTACAAATAATCTATTATTCCTGTTTTCCTCACTGACTTTATATATTAACCCATCCGGGTCAGTGAAAAAGCCGATTTCCTCTCCATTTCAACCCTGCGTTTTACAGCAGTATGCGAGGTTCACATTATTGTTCCCGCCTTATCAACTCCCTATCCCAAACGGCAGAGTTACCAACTGTACTGGGGTTCTAGATAATGTGTCCACGTTAGCATTTGCATTTTCCGCCTAATGAATAATATCAAAATCATATTCAGATGAAAGTAGAGACCAACCAGCTAAACGTGACGTCCATTATTTCATTTGAAGTAGCTATCTTAAGGGCCTATGATCTGTAACTGCAGTGAACTTTCTACCATACTAATAGTACTGCCATTTATTTAATCCAAAAACAACACAGAGACACTCCCTTTCAGTAGTAATTTCTTTCAGCTTTGTTCGACTGTCTAGAAATGAAATGTAGGATGTCGGAACTGTTGACTTTTTGAGAAAGTACTACGGCCATCGCAGTACCTGAACTGTTACATGTTACAAAGAATGGGAGGGTAAAATTTTGGGTACTTAAGAACAGGCTTATGGCACAAGGCTTCACGCAGTTCTGAACAGGTGTTTTCTCTCTCCTCGCTTCATTCAAAAACTAAATCTTTTTATGTCAGCTCTGTCAAAGGTTGTGCAATTTTAGAAAAATTTGGTATGAATCTGTGATAATAGCCAACTAACTCAATGAACTAAAGAATTTTTTTTTTACAGTCTTAGGAGCCGGATACTTCTCAATAACAGCTACTTTATCTTCATCGGGGCAAATTCCGTCCTCGGAAATAACATGTCCTAAGTAATTTACTGTTGTCGACGGCACTTCTCTGGCTTCAATTTCAAATTAGCTACTCTCAGCCTCTCAAAAACCAATTTCGCCTGGGTTTCCTTGACATAGTGCTTTACATTCATGTCAGAATGAGTCATTAACATATAAAGATTCAAATTTTTGAATATCTTAAAATGAAAGAAATCACAGCTACAGTTTCTTACCAATAAATGAAATTATTAAAGTTACAGTTTGATAGAGGTAGGCAGGGTGGCTTCCTAACATAAATCTTGAAGTTAATCTTACCATTTATGAAAATTGTATTGGAAATGCAGACTTATTGATGTACTGAATATAGCAGCTTTTATTTTGCATTGAATAAGCACTGAAAAACCAAACTTTTTCTTCTGAAAGGTGTTTATTGTCATTTGGTTATTTTTATTCAGGCCATTTCGCACCCCAAATGTTTCCAACACTGAAATGCTGCCAAATCAGCAACAAAAGCATTTGAAGCGCTATTAAAATTGTTCAGGACATTGAGAGCCTCCATTGCAACCATTGTTGTTGCCCGTGGGGTTTTCTCCTGTTCGTTCTCGCAACTGGAATTTTCCTCTTCTTGTTTTGTTGCAAGCTCAGTCAGCTCTGCATCATTCTTTTCCCTTCATACCTCGACATTTTCATCAACTGCGATGAAATCTCGAACTACAATTCACTGTAATGTTGTTAGTCAGTTGATTGCAGCTATCAGGTTCAGATAGTTAATCCTCTCCATCCCTCTCATCATTTGTTACATCAGATTGTGGTGGTGGAATCCTGCATGTCAAAAACACCCAGCAGTGGCCTCTGACAATATATTTTCCCATGACAGCAATGCTGCGGATGGCATCCAAAACATTCAATTTTGTCAATGGTGTTTCCATTGACACTTTCCGCAACAAAGAATTCACAAGCATGGAGCAGAAGTGATCTTCAGAATTCTAAAGGCACCCTTTTCCAGTGGCTGTAGAACACTGATGGAATTGGTAGGCAAAAAAATAAGTTCAGTGTTCTGCAAGATTTGCACTTTCAGAAGCGCTGCGCAGTGGTCCACAAACAAAAAATATTTTCTCCATCCTGGCATCAAAAGCATGGAGCCATTGTGTGAAGAGTTTGGCCATCTTGTTTGCATTGGTGTGCAAGGAATGTTGCTAACATCCCGATGATACGAGGCCTTGGAGATTTGCCAATTATTAAGGATTGCAGCTTATCACTCCCATCCATATTGGTATTCAGCAGTACTGTAATGCGTTCTTTGCTCAGTTTGCAGCCTTTGCATTAATCAGCTTTAACAGCTAGACTTTTATTAGGAAGGAGCAAGTTATAAAAAATACAGATTCATCAGCATTGTAGACATCTCTGGCCTTGTAGCGATTTTAAATTTCACTCAGGACGGGGTACCATTCTTGCACTTGTAAGCTGTTTACCCTCGCAGATTCTCCAGATATCTGCAATTGGACGATTCCCCTCCTTGGCTCCAATCAATTAAGCCAACCTACAGCAATTAAAATCATCAGGCTTCATCTTGAGTGCCAGTTCATTAGCTTTCGCCTGAATTTATGGTCCACTTTTCGTCACTCCTGCTGCACGTTGCTGCGAGAACCATTCGTACAGCACATCTTCCAATTCTTAATGATCTGCCTTGAGTAATGTTTTGTTCTTACCGCACACGTTCAAATTCATCACAGCATCTTTATTTTTAGTCTTTATTTTTTAATATTGAAAATAGTGTAGGACGTACGTACTTAAATTGTACTGCCTGTCTATTTCACTTACTGCAGCTGTTATCACATTCCTGAAAAATCTCAAATTTAGTGGCAATATCTATTGCCTTAACGTCAACTTTGTCATTTAAAACCACAATAGGCATACAATTTTATAATTAATCAATGTGCTAAAAGTATACACTAATACACTAAGCAAGACAGAGCACAACCGGTAAATACCTAATACAGTATGGTGTAGATAAAGGATGCGAGCACATGGTCGTTCACTGCTTTCAAGTGTGACAAAGCTTGCACCGTTGCAACATCTACTGCACTGCAGCGCTGCCACTTCTCATGGAGTGTGGCCTATACATGTTTTACCGTATTAGTTATACTGTATGCACACTTTTATACACAATTTAAGCAATTTCAATTCATCACAATTTTTAGGAAAGCAATTACAATTCATAAAAATGCATTTGAATCACTCGTAAAAATGGACATGCAAAATAAATCCACACTTGTGGTAACCAGATAATTTAACCTCGGTAGTATAGTACTATATGGCTGTGTATTAAAAAACTGCTGTAAGTATGGAATTCTCGCAATAGGCCCTACGCATAGGTATGGGATTTCACTGTATGAGACTCTTATATTGTGAGATACATTGCTTTGGAAAAGCAGATTTTAGCCAATTTGTAGTATTCAGAAATGGTGTTTCTTACGTGCATAATGTATTGGAAGCATGCAACATTCCTCGTCTGAAATGTGGGTTCCTTTCGTAGTTCAGCACGTTGGACTCACATTTAACAGTTTCGTGGGCAAATGTGTATTTCAGACACTTCAGCACAGTTTTTTAAGCGCAAGGTAAGTGGGAGCCTTAAGAGGAATCTTCCTATGCCATATTAGGTTCTTGCTTTTTTTAGTTTGTTTTTAAGTAAGAAAATTCTGAAAGTACCTGTGTAACTGACTAGCTATTGACCTTACACAGCAGTAGAGTGAAATCCAGAAGAGAAAATAATGCGCAGAAGTCCAAAACATGCCGGTTCAATAGCGACAGCGGTCGATTAAAGTCAGCAGAGCTCTGCCACATGTGCATATTACCTGTCAAAAAAACCTAAGTCTTGTCGACTATTTAACAACATGGTAATAGAGAGCAATGTTATCAGTTTGATATGTGTAGTGCCAGTAGTATCACATTGTTTCCCTCCCTCCAGTGGTGAGTTTTTGGGAGAGCCCTCCTGTCCTCTACACTGCCCACTCTTTCTTCATTCCCTCAAAGCTGCACCAATATTATCGTCTCATTTAAACTTTACTATACAAACATGACTGAACCAAGAACTTGTATTCACATCACAGTATTGATTTTGCAAACTTTTATCAGTATTAATATAATCTATCACGGTTACTTCAGACTTTTCTGAAGCCCTGGTAGAGTTCTACTTCTAGGATATTTCTCCACCTCGTGCAAACTAAGCTTAACTGTCTGGAAAATTACACCAAAGTGCAATGCACCGAATTTGTGCACAGTCTGTGTAACAGTATTTTGTATAAGAACTACATATTTCTTACTAGGTGGTGCTACCAACACACATTTTTTCTCACTGTTTTTTATTCAAATTATTAATAAATGAAGCATTATGATTTATATACAATATGAATAATATTTTTATTTAACAGAAAAAAAAGAAACTTTTATGAACACAAGTTTAAAACACTTATGGTATATGACATTTGTTGGAAATAACTAAACAAGTCATCCATGGGGAGATTTTCCAAAGGGTAAAAAACTGTGAATATACTATACAGTGTATTGTGACAGCTTCTCTTGTTTGTACTGCAGTGTAAGTGAAGTGGAGAAATTTGGGCAGCTCTTAACATCTAGGTCTTGAGACAATAAGGGTGAATTGAGGTGAATATGGAGCAGTGCTGGAATTCAAGGGTGGGGGAAATGAAATCCAGAGAAAACCAGTGTCATCGTCCAGCACAATTTCCAAGTGCGTAAGTCTGGAAGCGATCCTGCTGGGAATTGGACTAGGTTTGCCTAAATGGGAGTATTGCATTAGCCAATAACTCATTAGACATTAAGGAAATTTGGGAATTTTCTTTTTTAAAAACATAAGCTAGTAAAACCAACAATTGAATTTGGTGAGGTAAAGGTTTTTCTTAAAAACAAAACAAAAAATGTTAAAGACCACACCACTGATCTCGAGTGTGATCTGTGTCGTAATTTTCAAAATAAATTGTGTTTGTATGGAAGATTAAGATGTGCACAGAGATGTATGGTTATTTTCATTATATGCAAAATTAGTATGTTCCCAGAAGTGAATGGGACCAGAGCAATAATTATGCATGGCCTGTGTAATTCTGATTGTGTTGTGGAAGTCCACAATACAAATTATCAGCTTTATTCATGTTTTTAACTCCTTTCATTTTAAAAATGTATGGACTGGTGTTACTGCCAATAAAATTACAAACAAGTAACTACCAGTAATGACCCGACAGTCTTAAAACGGGGATTTACATGTTGCAATCCGAGACAGAACAATTAACGAAACATTGAACATGAACCCAAATTAAGATGGCTGCTGTCACATGAAACAAAAGATAACATAGCTTGATGTCCTACGACCACATTAACATACTTGATGAACAACACAACAGCTCATTCATTATGCTGGAGTCACAATAGCATGACAAGCACATTATGACTGTCCAAAAAGACATCAGAGCTCAAAAATATTCTATATACATTATTTTATTCAGTGTTCACAATGCACCCAGACAGTAATCGGTCTTGACAAGTGTTGTGATTTGCTCTTGGAAAAATCCTAAAATGGCAGTTAACTCACATAACATCCATTATTTATGCCATGATTACTTTGGTGCATGGCTGGGTGCCTATTGCTACTTGGTTGACTTGTCTTGTTGCTACCAGTTTATGGTGTAGTTGCACAATAGTTTAGCTGCCTAGTTACCCTTGGTTCAGGTGAAAACTTTTTTTAAATTAATTCTCGATATATATATATATATATATATATATATATATATATATATATATATATATATATATATATATATATATATATATATATATATAAACACACACACAGTATGTTGAACCATAGACAATATGTATGACTAGAAACAAACAGAAAGATACAGGTCTGCCAATTGTGCCAACACACAAAACACATTATATGTCTGCCATTAGTGACAAAAACACAACATAATTATTACTCCAGTGTGATGACGTCCGTCCAGATCCACACATTTGAGTACTTAATGCAACACGTCCACAACTTACACCGATGTTGCTGCTGGTATAGCGTTAATTTTCCCGGAAATCCTCTGCTTGAGTGCGTTTAGATCTGGCAGGCGTATTTGAAACACTCATATTGTGAGGAATCACCACTGGAACAAATTACAAGCAGACAGATAGGGTGAGCGGGTATGCCAAGGAATGTCTCTAAGGATGAAATTATTTGATGCGGAAACATTGTTTGTAAAGTGTTCATTGACAGGCAAGTGGTGTGCGCTGTGGCGCCATCTTGTTGGAAATAAATAGTTGTTAGGTCAATGTTGAGGTTGCATAATGCAGGTGCAGGTAACATGAACTCGGTCAGCATCTGCACGTATCATTGCAATATCACAATTAATGCAACACCATTGCTTTCAAAAAATAAGGACCAATAACACCTATGGCTGGAATTCTACACGATACTGTAATTCTGCGACTGTGAAGAGGTTTCTCATGTAGCTGGCGAGGATTATTGTCGCTCCAGCAGTGCATGTTCTGCTTGTTTGCGCTGCCTGATAGTTCAAATTGAGCCTCATCTGATATTATCAGTCGACTTAGAAAATCTGGTTCTTCATCCATTAGAGCAAGAAATTGCTCACAGAAATCTCTCCTTGACACAAAATCACAGTCGGACAACCCCTGCACCAGTTGCAGTTTGTAAGAATGGTAACTTTGCTGCATGCAAAATTTGACATACTGAACTCTGTGACAGATATAAGTGCTGCTGCCTGCTTATGCACTGAACATCTTGGGCTTCGGATGATAGCAGCTGTTACATGGTTGATGTTCTCCTTGTCTGCACAGATTTCACTACAATTACGTTTTTTGTCTGCAACAGACGCTGTAGTGTGAAACTTAACTACCCAGTTCATGATGGTGTGACGTTAGGGTACCCTCCCATGTCATTGAATATTGAAATGTTGCCTAAACAATTGCTGTGTGATGACAACAGAGTTTTTAATTTTGAAATACTCTTTGACTGCGAATGCACAGTCTCCAGGTGACTACCGCTCCATTCTTACTAACAATGGTATCACTCACTGGACAGGTCTGGCTGTGTCATGCCATCCCCACCCCAAGGACACAGGAGTACTACGTGAGTTAAATTGGTAGGTGAACGCTGGGACATCCATTATATAATTGCAGTAGAATTATTTTTTTTGTCTGAAGAAATGGAATCGTTATGGAATTTTCAAATGAGGAAAAAGTGGCAACCATGATTTGAGAATATTTCACACGCTGGTGGTGTAGTAGAGGACATGACTACATGAAGATGTGTGGCAGACATATACTCTGCTTATGACTTGATTTTCAGTCTTTGTGATAAATAAAAATATATCTTAATAGTTATTAAAAATTTCAGAAATAATTTTTGTAAGAAATGGTTGTCTTGCTAATTTTGTGGTTACTAAAGCTTTCTGAAAGTTCTTTAGTTTTAGGAGGTTTAGTGAAGATAATTATGATTATATAAATAGTGTTAGAGCATTTTTATAACATTCAGAAAATAGTTCGCTAGCTTGAAGAGAACTGTAGGAAAAATGCTTTTTTTTTTTTTTTTTTTTTTTTTATTGTCTCCCCACTTTTTTTAGAACTTTGTTCATGAAATGTTTTATAAGTGCAGCTGCCTTACTGTTTGCAATCGGTAATAAACATCTTGGTTTTGTGGAATGTGGTTCATTCTGTGTGCTTGTCATTGAACTTGTACCATTGTGTGATAAATTTATATTAATAGTAATAAATTAGTAAAAAAATTGCTGAGATTTAAAATAATTTTTTTGTAGGTGCGGTAACGTGAACTTCGCTCGTAGAGATACGTGTAACAGATGCAACAAAGGTGAGGATAACTTCAGGTTTTCAGCACTAGTTTACATCAGTATTGCTTATTTGATTAAAAGTTGGTTAATGACTTCACTAGACTACTGTGTTGTTTTGATAGGTTTGCAATGAAAATCTACATTAAACCCTATTTAACACATTTGCTACTGGTATTTATTTTAAATGAAATTAAGTTTTATTCTTAATTAGGCCCTACTTCATAGTGGATTTGAATACCAGAGGGTGTTAGATGCAAAAATGCTTAGTCAGTTGCACTGGGTTTAGATGCTATTCCTTTATGCTGTCTAGTCAAGCTGCTGTTTCCAAGCTTTGGCTGGGTCAGCATAGCAAATGTCTGTCTCCTATCTCTCCATCACACTTCCTCCTTGTTCTATTTATTTTCTTTTGATCAAGTTATAAAAAAAAGTATGAAAAAAATTTATCAACAAATAGACAAATACAATAAAATTGGAATGCATTATTAACATAAGTACTTCCAAAGTCTTTCTTTTAAACAAAAATTATAATGAAACTTCTCAGAAATATAACATTATTAACATACTTCAAACACAAATCATATCTCTTTATATTAGAAAGCTATTCTTTTAGATGTCCACAAAACTAGATATACAACAAAGTGCAAAATAATTAATTAATGTTAACTTCATATTACTAAGTAAAGCAAAGCTTATAGCCCCTGAGATGCTAAAGCTGCTAATTCATTTAAATAAAAAAAAAATTACTAACAAGAAATTTAATAGACATTACGAAAACCGTCAAAAATTGTTTAGTATCATGTGCATAAAGATAGTTTATAAAAACAAAATATGTTTTCCACTTAGCTCGAGTCCAGCAAACACTTGCACAAAAATAGAACTGCCTTCATAGACAAGGACTAGCTTTGAAAGCAGACGAAAAACGCAACAGCTATGGCTCAGTCGTGACTAGTAGTTGTGAGGTTAAGGCAGAGCTTCGCCGCAAACACCAAATTTGGGGAGAATTTTCAGTAACCAGGATTACTTGAGTAACTTGGATTACTTGAATAACTTGGACTATTTGGACCCTCTCAACAAGGGAAAAAGACAAACTGATGAAGTCATTTAGTCAGCTTCATCAAAATTCCAAAATAAATCCAAATGTACAACCTAACTATGAGATTATTAGCACTAAAGGACTACATTACGGTAAGACTACCAGTTCACCTAGGAACTAAGTCCCAAAGAACAACAGATGGTGTAATATTTCAGAATATTACAGAATGCTAAGATTAATATGTTAGCATTAGAAATTTAAATTATTTTTGTTTGCATTTCAATTGAATGTTATGTACATATGTCTGTGAAAACTGTGTTAAGTTAGGCCATCCTTCTATTCAGGTTAACATTTGCTATTCAAAAATTCTCTTTGGAGTTATATTACTTTGGTCTGAGTTACCTAGGGAAACATTGAAAAAATCTGAAGGTCAAAAATAATAATCAAGAAAAGTAAATTTGGAATGCCTGGAATCATTATCGCTGCATGTAGATAAAATGTTTTGCAGTCTTTCACGCTGAATGTTAATAGCGTTATCCAGCATTTTGAAGAGATTATTTTGCATTACAAGAAGAGTTTGGTAAAATGATGTGTCGAGATGAACTGTTGAAGTGATTCTGCAACTGTGGGAATTCAATCCGGAGGTATCTACTGTGGTTTAGAGCCCATGATGAGATGGACAATATGCAGGATGGACTTCGTTTGGGTATCTTCTGTTCCAGCTCTCTTCAATGCAGTCTTATAAGGTGAACTCCACCAATTTATATATTCTTGAGTGGATCTGTAAGAAAGTTTATATACTACTTCGGTCCTGTGGCCCAGAAGTTCCTTTTTAAGAGTTTACGTGATAAGGACTAGCTGGCAATTTTGAATAGTTCCTTAATAGTGAAAACATCTGCTTTTAAATCTATTAATAACAAAGACTAACACCAAATATCTATAAACTATTTTCACAATTTCAAATAATTAAAATACCTATATATTCTTCTAATCACATATTGTAAGGAAGGATGCAGAGAGTATTTAATATTCGTCTTTTAAATTCTGATACCAATCCAAAGTGAGTAGCATCTTAATTTCTCTTTTTCTCGTTAATCCTCTTAAATTTTCATTAAATTAACATAATAACTTTGTTATTTTCTGTAGTAGTCGTAAAATATTAATTAAGGTCTTAAAAAAAAGGGTTGATGTTTTTGTGAAATAATGTGGTTTGGAAGTGTTGATTTTTGTATATTGAGAGTCATATTTCTTCTTATTAGATATTTACTCTTGGCATTGTATGTCCTGTAGATGTAATTTTATTTGTTATATTTTCTATAATAATTCCTAAAAATAAAAACTATATATATTTTTCAAAGATTGGCACCGCAGACGTGGAGCAACGAGATAATTAAAACAGGACACACTAAGGTATTGGTGTAATATCCATAGACGTTACTTTACACCATGGATGAAGAGGGTAGAGAAGCCTACTTCCTTCGCAGCTCTTTGCACATGGATAGCGTAGAGGAAATGAGTAATATAAATGAGTCTGTTCATGAAGTAAACACAAATGACCATTACAGTGAGGAAGGTGTCGTAAATAGTATATCATCATATCTATTGTATGCATCCATGTAATCAGAGGGTTCACAGAAAGGAGGAGCTAATGACACGGTAGTGGTTAGAGCCACAAAAGGCCAGGAATCGACCGTTGGTAATACCAATATTAGTACTATTAACTTGACATATTGGCACAAATGTTCACGCAATTGCAAGCTTCATTAACCACTCAAGTAGGAGTGATGAAAGTGTCACAGGATTCTTAAATCACTCAATTAGCTGCACTAGCCACCCGATTAGATTCGCAAACAATGCAGTTGCAAGGGTTGAAGACTGAATTGCATGAGGTAATTAAAACACAGGATGCCAGGATTGACGAGGTTAATAATATTTGTAGTTTGGTCAATAAAGTTGAAAGCGAATTTGCCGTACAAAATGAGCAAATTAATTCACGTAGAATTGCACAGTCCAATTTAGAAAAGCAAGTGGTAAATCAAAACACAGTCCTTGAAAATAAATTGGCTCAAACATTTAACGATTTTATGACCGAGAACACTGCTGCGGTACTTCATTTGAGAGACGGTGTGAAAGCAACTCATGAGAACTTCACTCAGCAGATATCTCGAGTAGAAACCAAAGTAGTAGAAATGGAAGGTAGAGTTTTGCAATTGTCAGTAGTAGAGGTGAATAATTTATCACCTGCTCTGGAAACCCAACTCAATTAGTTGGAAAATCATTTTGAAAATAGTCTCAGTTACTGCACATCATTGTGTAAGCGAGAATTTGTACAAGAAAATCTTGGATCTAAAAGCGCAACTTTCTCAAAATAACTAGAGATTGGAAGAAGCGTTGATAATTACAAAAGCAACAGGGAAATGAGGCACAAAACACAGTGCGTACAGCTGCTAGTTTAGGTCAGGAATGCCAATTGCCTGTTCATACTGATGATAACTGCTCACTTCATGCTCAAGTGTCTGCAATAGTGAATCCTACTGTCACTTTGATTCATCATCCTGCTAAACAGTGGTCGGAGGGATTTCCGATATTCACTGGCCATAGCAAAGAAAATCCTGTTACGTATTTAAAATGACTGGATGAGTATGCACATATATTTGGTCTGACTGAGGTTGATAAACTCAGATGCTTAGGTTTCAGCCTGAAATCCACAGCATTGTATTGGTGGGAAGTTATTCGAGACACCGCACACGGTTTTTAGGAATTTCATTCTAAATTCCTAATTCATTTTTGGAATTCCAAAATACAAGGGAATTTATGAGCTAATTTACCATTAGAGAAGTTTGATCTTAGATTAGGAAAATTTCTAGAGGAGCATTTTCGAGACATCTAGGAAAGATCTCGTTATCTCATAGCACCTATGGAGGTCAATGAGTTCATAGAGGTTATTTTAGCTCATCTTCCTCTGCGATACCAGGAAAAATGGTCAAGCAGAGCCTAATTTCTATGCTTGGAGCAACTTGATTGTTTGTATAGGTTACAGCAAGTTAGGGTTGCTGTCAAATCGCAAAACATGTGAAATCCACCATTATATTCTAGGGAAAAGCATTACTCGTCACATCAGAATTGAGTTGTACCTGATCCTCGTGTGCATACTCTTGACTTAGTATACTATGAAGACTTCCCTGAATAATCCGATTCAGTCAAATTTGTTTGTACCTATACCTACCTCAATCTCCACCTATGTTTATACCTTCCATGCTGCCACCATTTATACCTCATGCTACAAACTCAACGCCTGCTGTACCATACCCAATGCATCCAATGCAGGTATATTTTCAGGGAAATGCATTACTGAATCCTATGGCCCCGGCATTTTCACAAACAACTCAAGGTCAATAAAATCCACCGACACTTAACAGAAGAGATGGTTCTGCCCACGAGACACTATACGAGAAGGGGTCAGTACCTGAAAGATCTTCCCAGAATGGTAGGACATGACAGCAAGGAGGATGAAAGGAAAATACTTCAAGAAGAATGAATCAGTTTAGTGAAGGCAAGATTAGTTTCAGCCGCTGAATAACGGAAGAGGTACCAGAAAGTGTTGAAACTGAATAAGTTAGAAATTGGTGCCTTGGTACTTAGACGTGCTAATCCAGTCAGTTCTGTATTGGAGCACATAACCAAGAAATTGATAAGACTACATGAGGGACCTTTCAAGGTTAAAGCAGTTATTAACAATAACTGTTATGCATTAGAAACGCTGGATGGGAAGGAAGCGGTTTCGTATAATATCACTCAACTTAGAACTTATAAAGTACCCTGCATAGAACCATAATGAGCCTTCAAAGAATAACAAGTGAAGAAGATACGCAAACTATCTTTAGAAAATTTTGTTCCATTTTGCAAGAAAAGGCAGTATGAGGAAGATTCAGCTTTGCTGTTGTAACCTAGATACCTATTGATGCAAAGAGAATAGCTACTGTAGACTATGTGTTTATGATTGATTGTGTCTTTTGTTTATTTCAAGGGTTATAGTGTTTATTGTTGTCTTGTTTCTTGTGAAATTACTATGACTTCTTGTATTGAATTTCTTTGTAATTATGTCTATTCGGTAGGGCTAACGCTGATAATGTTCTCTGCATCCTAGGTTAACGTAATTGCCTCAACTGTGCAAATGAAACTTGAAACTTATTAGTGGGTTTTGAATCCTTACTTTGAATTTTATTGAAGTTGTTGGCTACTCAGTAGAGGTCTGATATGCAAAAAGAAAAAAAGAAAGAAATTTTAAGTCAGAGGTACTATATGTGTAGTAGTCTAGCGAAGGATTGCGATGTTTTCATTTTAATTTGACCCTATCTCCAAGAATTCTATATAGTTATACTGTGACCCAAAAGTGATGTTCTTCAAGGCTAATCATGAAAAAAATAAAATGTGCACTTACCTTAACGTAATACCTGGAACTAACACTAGCTGAAAGAAAAAAGAGGAAAGAATATAATTGAAATTTGATTTAATTCTTCTTGAATAGTCTTCCGAATATCTATATAATTTTCATTTTCGTATGTATTGTTTTTATGTATAATTATTTTTGTGAGTGGACAATGTTAAGTTTGTTATTTTGCGTAGGTTGTAATTATGTGTCGTACTTATTTCATGTCTTGTTCATATACACTTTCTTTAATGTTGATGTCTTCTTTATGTTTTCAAAGGTGATAGGAAAATGAGAGCCACAAAAGTGTTCTCATGACTCTATTAGTGTTGTGGTACAGGTTTGTCTACAATAGTAAATTTAACTTATTAGGAGTAAATTAATTAAAAGCACTTGACCTGTTAGTCTTATGTACTGCTCTACATTCCTTCCATTTAATACCTATTCACCTTAATAAATAATTGTAATAGAGAATCAATAATGTTTCCAGTCTTAAAGACAAACAGCAAGCTATTAAATGGACTTGACGATAAACTGTGCTAAACATTGTTGGACATTAAGCAATAATTATTATTTCTGTCAAGTAATAAAGTGATAAGTGTTATCAAGAGATACAGTAGATAGTTGCAATTACATTCGTACTGTTAAATCCAGACCCATAACAATAAACTGTATTGAGTCTCCTACCTAATTATAAATAAAATATATAATATTGTATGTCCAAGAATACAGAACAAGGAAAAGGAAATGAATTATCGTGTTGGTACATATATTTAAAATAGAATTTTAAAAATTGTATTTGCATGATAACACGATAGAAACTGTTTAATTACATTTGGAGCTTTTGCAACGGTTGTATTACAGTGAAGAAGTGTCAATAATGATTGATCTCTGCTTACTGAACTTTGACAGCGAACAACTGCAAAGCAGTTCGGCATTGTTTCAAATTTTATTTTCAGATTTTGGTTAATTTTACACATATGGTGTATGTTATAGTTTACTGTTATTGTGTGTGTAAATAATTTTTGTTGTTTGCATAAGTTTATTTGAAAAATTACGTGTTTTAAACTGTGTATAATTGTTTCACTTTACTGTATTTTATGTATATTGTTATTTCTTTTTTAATGTTACTTGTTTCTTGTGTATTGTTTAGTTATGTCTGATGCTCGCTCACAATTTTCTGGTAGATAATGTTAATTCGCAGGAGGAGCTCTGTAATATTTTGGAATAATACAGAATGCAAAGATTATTATGTTAGCATTTAAAATTTAAATTATTTCTGTTTGCATTTCAATGGAATGTTATGTATATAGTGTAGTGGCAACCTGACGCCGCTCACCTACTGCCTAAGGTGGCATGGGGTATAGCTTGTGGCCGGGCAAAATGTTTTAATAACTTGCTCTAAATCGCCTGGCTATATAAGCGCCTCCCGTAGTGGCAATGCCCCCCCCCCCCCCCCCCCCAAATGTCATCCCAGACGGCATTGAGGTACAAGACAAAACAATGAGTGTGTGACAGAGCTGAAGCAGAAGGCTACTGTAGTAATTGGCCAGAGGAGCTTGTGAGGCCAATAAGCAGAGATCTACTGGTGAGCATAATCGCGTAGCGGTAGGACGTCATGATATTTAAGAGTCCCCGTCAATCCCCTTTCATAATTAATAATTCTGGCAAGGATAGGGCGTAACTGTGTTGTATTGTAATTGTATTGGATTATCACAGTAAAGTAATAACTCTAAGATCTAATTGCTGTTCTGTACGAGTAGATGTATGATTGTCCAGTTATTGAATTTTGTAATAAATATCTATTTTATATAATACATTTCCTTATTAGTAACCATTGTGAGCTTACCCCCTGTTGCACCCCTTTCCTCCTATTGTAGTATTGCATTAAGTTGACTTTGACTAAGCAGGTAAATAGCAGGAATCAGTGTGGATAGGAGAGAGGAGGAAGGAAGAGTGTTACAATATGTCTGTGAAAACTGTGTTAAGTTAGACCATCCTTCTATTCAGGTTAACAGTTGTTATTCAAAAATTCTCTTTGAAGTTATATTACTTTGGTCTGAGTTACCTAGGGAAACATTGAAAAAATCTGAAGGTCAAAAATAATAATCAAGAAAAGTAAATTTGGAATGCCTGGAATCATTATCGCTGCATGTAGATAAAATGTTTTGCAGTCTTTCACGCTGAATGTTAATAGCGTTATCCAGCATTTTGAAGAGATTATTTTGCATTACAAGAAGAGTTTGGTAAAATGATGTGTCGAGATGAACTGTTGAAGTGATTCTGCAACTGTGGGAATTCAATCCGGAGGTATCTACTGTGGTTTAGAGCCCATGATGAGATGGACAATATGCAGGATGGACTTCGTTTGGGTATCTTCTGTTCCAGCTCTCTTCAATGCAGTCTTATAAGGTGAACTCCACCAATTTATATATTCTTGAGTGGATCTGTAAGAAAGTTTATATACTACTTCAGTCCTGTGGCCCAGAAGTTCCTTTTTAAGAGTTTACGTGATAAGGACTAGCTGGCAATTTTGAATAGTTCCTTAATAGTGAAAACATCTGCTTTTAAATCTATTAATAACAAAGACTAACACCAAATATCTATAAACTATTTTCTCAATTTGAAATAATTAAAATACCTATATATTCTTCTAATCACATATTGTAAGGAAGGATGCAGAGATTATTTAATATACGTCTTTTAAATTCTGATACCAATCCAAAGTGAGCAGCATCTTAATTTCTCTTTTTCTCGTTAATCCTCTTAAATTTTCATTAAATTAACATAATAACTTTGTTATTTTCTGTAATAGTCGTAAAGTATTAAGGTCTTAAAATAAAGAGTTGATGTGAATAAAGACCCTTCTTTGTGTAAATTCATGCGCCAAGCGGCAGAGCTACGCCGAGAAAATTTGCAAGAACTGCAGCTGCAGGGAAGTGAGTGGAAGGGGTAACCTCAGACGACGACAGAAAGAATTTTACAATGCAGCATTGCAGATCCGGTTGGTAGAGAAACAATCTCAAGAAATGCTGGTCTGCAGGCTTTTAACAAGATTAATGCAGCATTTTAAACACAGACCCAAAACTGAATTGAAATCAGTTACGAGAAAATGTGTAAATAATAAAATATTGTTAAACAATGACTAAATAAATCAAAATTCATTAATAACACATTATATATGATTTGATAAAATTAATAAATGAAATATTTACCATGAAAAGTTATAACACCGGACAAATAGGCATTATTTAATAAATTGTAGATGCTCAAACAGATAATAAAATCATAATAATCTCATTAATTAAATACCAACTGTAATAAGACAATTTAATTTACACACAATCATTTTTACTGAATTAAATACTGAAAATTAGGTTTCAAAATTGTTTAAAAATTGTTCACTAACAGTGGCACAATAATAAAATCGTCAGGGCGTATTTTAAAATGGCACAGTTTTTGTTCCATTCTTTTTGCCTTTACTGTACTCCTGCCATTATCTGTTCTTCCCACCTAGTTCATGGTATATCCTGGAGCCTTCTCTTCCCGTGTACTTAATTTTAATAATTTTTTTCGACTTGCTTTCTTCTCTCGTTCTCTGCACATGTACAGGTCATTTCATTCTAGCCTTGCAACAATCTGATTAAAATCCTGTCTTCCTGCTTATGCTTTTACAACTTTGTTTCTAATCCTGCCCCACGTTGTTATTGTCACAACATGTAATAACCATAATGTTTTAATTAGTATAGCCCATTTGCAGTTATTTCCAACTTTTCTAAAGTCCTATTTATACTCTTCTTCTAGGACATTTCTTCACCTCATTTAACTAAGTGTAGAAAAATAACAAAGGGACGATGCACCGCATTTATGTATACTCAGTGTAATGATATTTTCCATAAGAACTATTTCTTGCTAGACATTATTTTCAGACCTATTTTCGCGTATTTTTATTCATATTAATTATATATGAAATTTTGAAATCTCTTAATTAGTATTAATAAAATATGATTAAATATTCAATTTAACAGAAAATAAAACTTGTGGTTGGGGAGACTGGGGTATTAAGAGACAGTGTTATAAGAGTAAATTTTTAAAATAATAACTTCAACATCTTTATTGTATTACTTCCAGGTTACCTACAAATAGTTATACTTGTTTTTATTTTTTCATGGCGTGAAAAAATACCTCCCTTATGAACGTGACAAGACTTTTACACAATAAAATTTTAGTCTGTAAATTGTGTTTGGTATTTGTAAGTGATTGATACATCACTTTTTGTCTGTGATTATGACATTTGATAACAAATTTTGATAAACCTGAAAACATTTTTTGCTTAATTAATACTGTGTTTCTCTCTCACCAATTTAAAATTTTTGTATGGGTAATAAGAAACACTGGTTTCTTTTTACCCCATGCAAATATCTCTTAATGTGCTTTAGGTCTAAGCTGGGGAAAACAAAATAAATAGACAGTGTAAAAGTGAAACAAAGTGACAACAGTGATAAGACACTTGACAATGCCTAGACATACAAAAAGAAAAATATGCTGTGTCAATTTGACCCTTAAGACATAAAGAAAAAATTTTTAGAAGTAAAGAAAGTATAAAACAATTTGTCAAAGTAACTGTTTCTTACTTCAAAGACAAAATTTCCTCATTATAGCAGAGTTTTTGGAACTGCCTAAAACATTTTCTGTCAACCTCATTTTTTATTTTTGTGGTAGACTGATGTATGGACTATTTGGATCCTTTATGAAGTGTATTTCTATGTTGTTTTATATGTGTTATTAAATTTAATTAATTTCAAAAAGTATTTTTCAATCTAAAACATTTCAAGAACAGATGCAAATATTTTTATACCATAATATTGAGTGATTCAGCATTTTCTAAAGATGTCTCCAATATCATCCCCAACTCATTTTGCATTGTATTTTTATGGGCAGTAAGAGAAATGTCTCTTTGTACTCCTGGGGTTATGAGAGACTAGAATTTTAATAATTAATTTTGATTGTAAAATATTGCAAAAAAACATTGATAGATGTTCATTTAGTTGGTTGATTATAAGGTATTGCTATTAAATTCCTCAGAAAATAATTATGATTAATATGATGTTTTCTTTCTTATTACCCCTGCTATCTCTTATTACCCTGTCTTCCTCTACATGACTTATTAAGGAAACAACAAAGCACATAGTACATGGGGAGATTTTTCGAAGGTTTGATTTCAAAAAGTATGAAGAAACCACGAATAGATGTTTGCCTGATAGGCTAGTGAGATGTGATGTATGTTATTTAAGGTGCATTGTGTGTGTGATGACTGTTGTTTACAGAGAAAGGAGACAGTGCCAAGAAGAAGAAGCTAGGCCAGGAGATAGGGAAGGCTGCAGCAGAGAAGAGTCGTGGCTTGTTCAGTGCTGATGACTGGCAGTGTAACAAGTGAGTTACTCGCCTTCCTCCCCTCTTCTCTGTTTCCCTCCCACCATGCTGCAGGGTATATGGAAGTCAAGCCGACGGAGAGATTTGGGCCAATGCTTATAGCACATTCATGGTACTTTCACCCTTTTTGAAACAATTGAAAAACAATGCACGTAAAATGTGTACCTTCTTTATTTTATGAGTCTTATTCCACACACTGAGTTGTTGGTTGATACTGTTAGTAATTAGTATTAGAAGGGGGGGGGGGGTTGTGCGTGCGTGTGAAGACATATTCATTCAATATCGTATGTTAGTTTAGAGGGGTTTTGTTATGTTGGGATACTGTGTTGAATAATAATGTGTGGAAAATTATTTGTTAAGTACGTACATGGTTTGAATTTGATATAAATGTGATAAACTATTGCATTGTGTGTATGTGTTTGACTAAAGCAGAAGCTTTCTCCTTGCAATATGAAATGTTCGTGCATGCACTGCCTTGAAATTCACATACATATAAACAATTACCTAATACAAATAGAAGACTATTAACCAGCAGAAACGTGGATGAAAATAGCACAAATACATATATACTTATACCCTTGGACTTGTGTAAAAGCAAAACCACGCATCAAAACATACTAAAATTGCATCACTAAATATGTAGTATTTTTAACATTGCTTTTGTTTGTCAGTTTGTTATAGGATGTAAAGGACATGGCAGAATGTGATGGAATGTATTTTAATCAACCTGGTAAGATTATGAGGTTGCATAGTTTTGTCCTTCTGCTAAAATAACATTAATGTTGTGTCAGATGGGCGAGATGAAATGATCTTTGTGGCTGAATTCCATAACCGTTATGTTGGTACGATGTGTGATAGTGTCATGCAAGTTTGAAGTTGCAGAGCGAGAGCCTATTGTAGTGTTGTGTTACAGATGCGGGAATGTCAACTGGGCCCGACGGCAGTCATGCAACATGTGCAATGCCCCGCGCTTCGGCGAGGTGGAGGAGCGCACTGGGTATGGTGGTGGCTACAATGATCGTGGAGTTGTGGAGTACATTGAGCGGCAGGATTCTGATGATGAATATGATGAGGTATGTGTTGCATCAACAGTATGGGAAAATTAATGTTTGTTTGGGAAGTGGATTTTAAATATTCTGTGTACTGTGGATTATAGATTATTCGTTTTCAGTGGACTACCAAGAAAAAACGAAGCACGCGGGAAAGTGATGGATGCGGACTTGAATTTTAGACCTGAGGAATACTGTATATAACTTCAAAATGATTGCTTGTTTAAACCAACACCCTAATAATGACATTAATTACAACTTAGTCAATTTATCATTAAATATTCGCTTTAAATTAAAAACTTCCATCCTTGAAATTGCGTGAAATTTAATTTTTTTTATGTTAATATTTTTGTTCATTGATGATTCGTCGGCTGAGCCATGCTCAATCCCTCTGTTAAAATCACCACAACTTATATATTTGCGACAATTTTTGCCAATCATGACTTTCCAAGTTATTTTCAAACATTTACTTTTCTAACCAGACACAAAGCCGATAGTTTCCGATAATAATCACATCCGTCTAAATACAGCCATGAAACCAACTTCATTCCATATTCCATTTACAATAACAACTTGATGTGTGTATTGATATGTATGTATATAAACATGACTTTGCCTCATCTTCACGTGTCGTCACGTCATCCCAGGCAGGGTTTGAACCCTGAAAGACTTGCTACCAAAGCCGGCCAGCACGCCCCAGGCAAAAAAGGGCACCCATGGACATGGCAGTCACGACAGTTTCACCTGTATGTCAAGACATCATGCCACCTCCCACGTGCGATAGAAGCCAGCCAAGCAGTCCTGCGCTGCATCTGAGCTCGCGCAACTTCTGCAACTCCCCAAGTCAGGGAAGACTGCTTCCAGTCTCCCCCGAGAGATTGTGGCTTTCGCCGCTAAGGGAGGAGCTCCAGCACGAAGATACCCAACCGGCCAAAGGGAGCAGAATGACCTGCAGTCAACTGTCCATATAGGCAACCGCATGGCCCAGAAACGTCAGTTGATTCTCAGCAGCTTGCTCCACCACCTTGTGTGCTGGAGCTCTTTTTTACTACCACCTTCCTCACAAAGGACCACCACTCTTTAGGAGATCTTCCAGTCCTTCAACCCCTGAAGAAGTCTTCATCCGCCTTAACACTTATTACCCCTCTGGTAGTGACACCATAGTCCCTTCTGGACAACAGCATTAGAGTTAGTTAGGTTCAGTTAGTATTATAGCCACATCTGCTGTTGTCTAGTGTACGCCCAGGTCCGCTTCACCTGTTTGTACCGTAGTTCACTTCCGTTACAGTTCATTGCTAGTTAAGAGTTAGTATTGGCCACCGTGTCTATTCCTTGCAGGAATAAACACGGGATCTTACCTAACCTCTGTATATTAATTTCTACAGTGACTGTGACTTTAATCCCAAGTAGACGGCGGTCCACTAAGGAAGAGCAGGAGACCGCATTATTGAAACCCTCTTTGACGAACCTAGAGTAGGACTGCTGGCTCCCAACTGGGTGCACGTACGTCTCACACACACTGTGGGTCAGGTACTGCAAGGTACTTGGTGCACACGTATGGTACAGCCACAACCACTAAAAACACAATCCTAGAGGCGGCTAGTCAGCCAGCCCAGCCAATTCACTCCATCCACTGTGTTATTTTCACTGGAAGGAATGATGACTGGTTCTGGAGGTCTGACCCCTTTTGGACCATACCCACGTTGCTGTCAGACTTCCAGAATAAACCACCGCACCAACCACTGCTTTGTACTTTGCTGGTTGGAGTAATTGGGTCGTACTCTGGTTGGCTTCACCTTGACTGGCTTTACACATATCTAGGGATCATCGTCGCCTGCTCTTAGCATGGCAGACCTTAGTTTCTACCTCTACGCCATACACTCATAGGAGTGGTGCTAAGTGAAGTGCGAAGAGGGCAGGTACTGCCTCTGAGCCTAGCATGAACTGCAACACAGTGTCAACTGTCCTCCCTTAATACTGTACTTATCTCGAATGCATGATGAGACAGACAGGAGCCGATTACAGTTTCGTACCGTAATCGCATGTACCGAGAAACCGTATCACAATTAATTTTTGGTTGTCTCTGCAAAACTCCTATATAAACAATGATAAAGCTAACCCCTTGTATCATTATTGGATGGTGCGTTGATAGAAGTATATTTTGGGTCCCGTCACCTAAGATTTCCTGCAACTATAATTTTTAAGCTTGTTCATGCAAACGTCTAGTACTGTAACTGGATGTGAAATACGTCCTGCGCCACACCGTTTATCTCGCCTTTGCAGCACATTCTGTCTTCACAGCATGTCTGCACTGCGGTGCAAGTCTGACTTGCTACCTCCCCTATGTGCCTGTTGAGAGCAGAAGTGGTTGCGTGGCGACCTAGAGTTCTTTCTCTCTTTTTCTCTAAACTGTGCCCCTTCCTTCCTCCCTTCACATGCTTTCGAGAGGGGAAGTTGTTGTCTAGCAAAAGAAAAAAACAAGTGTGTCTGCCACGCCCGCTTGCCTTCACATGCCGGCCGCGAGCAAATAATACATTCGCCAGGCACACCTGGCTGGCGAACGTATAAATATTATCAATATTATCCGTTGCTCAAAATAGTTGCAGCTATCATCACGTGTGTTTCAAAGTAAATGGTTTTGCCTGAAAATGTTACGCAGAACATTTTAACTAGGAATTATTATTTGCAAAGCTGTTTTCTTTTGTTGTTAAAGGTAGTATTTTTCTGTAAGGTGGGTGTTTCATTATATCTGGCATACAATTAACATGATTTTAAAACTTTATATTTAATTCAAGAGGTAACATCTTTGCGAATAAAATTATATTGCCAGAAGCATATACTTGATATCCCTTTGTCACTAAAAATTGTTTGAACATGGAGCGATTTGTATTACAGGGTTCCCACACTCCTTGAAACTCGTTAATGAACTCAAGGGTGTTTAAAAGTGCTTAAAAATATTTTGATCACTTAAAAGGAGATCCTTGCTTCTTTTTTTTTTACACAGGAGTCACAAGATGGCTACGTTTGGCCAATAAAATGTACCATTACTAATATTACTTTCTGAGAATGAAGAAAAGTTGGGAAGTTATGGTACGTGCAAGTAGTTTTCTTTGCCTTATTTTGTGAGCACTTACAATAATAGTTTGTTCCATGGTACAATTATCATCGGCAATTATGGTGCTGTATGTATCATGTTCTGACAAGACTATCTACGTGGCCTGCGTGGCGTCGATATTGACTTTGAAGTGTAGCCATCTTGGAATAGAATGTGGTTTGTTAAACGAAGGTCGTGCGTGGATTACCACTTGCGATTAAAAATGCCAGGAGGCAAGTGTGTGTTTAGTGATTTGTGGCTCTGTCAAGAATTGTATGCATCATAGTTAATTAAAGGGCCAGACAGATGGAAAGCAGGATGCTCAATCTGCTCTAAAACGTTCAACGTAGGTAGCATGGGAGAAGCTGCTATAAAATCTCACATGAAAGGTAAGTGAATTTGGTTTAAAATTTTGTGGCTTGTAAATTTTTTCTAGGGCATCATATGTTCATTCCTTTTATGCAGTATATACTTGTTTCAGTTAATCGTAAATCCACGTTTTCAATTCAGTTCAATATGCCTTCGTGCTGAATACATTCATGTAATCACAATTCAAGTTTAAGTATCAAAGTCTCTGCATCAGGAATCTGGAATTGCAAAACAAGATAGATATTGGGCATGTTTATACTTACGTAATTTATGTCTGCATCGGGTATGTTAATGTAACTAATAGTGAGCAGTTACAAAAATCACAATATTTGTTTGATCTTTAATAGACTTTGCATATGTGGAAATTAATATTTTAAAGTGAACAATTATGTTTACCTATTGTAATTAAGATTTTAAATCATTACACTTAGCTTTGTTTACAATTTATAATACGTAGGCTAATTTAGGCCTACTTTCTTACACAATATTTACTTGTACTGCATAGAACTTAATTTTATAATAGTCATTAACTTCCATGTATTTTGGCATTTACTCAAAATTATGTTCATTTTGAGCATAATTGTTAGTTAAATATTAGCTTGTTTGTAAAGTCAGTTAAATTTTTCTTCAGAACTAGACTGATTAAATGAATGTTTACAAATCAATTGCAGTCAATTTCATCCTGGATTTAAAATAGAATAATAGAAAGATGTCTTGGTGAAAATAATGGTATTGTTGTTGATACAAATCACAATTACAAAAAGATAAACATATCTTAAATGTTTAGTGTTAATGGAGGTTTTCCTCTCCCCCCACCTAACAAAATTTGTGCACTTGTTTTCTTTAGTGTTTCTTTATTGTCCTAACTTCCATACACATATGCTTACATATTGTGAGTAATGTTAATTCAGTAACTTAATGGTGACTGTTGGTTATGATATATTTTTACTGTATTGCGATTTGTAGTCTCCTTGATAGCTTTACTCTACGAATTAACTTACTAGGTATTCATTTCATTATTTTGGTGTTGACGCATGCCCGGCTATTGACTGAAGGGCACAATGAGGTTCATTGCTGTAGACCAAGTGCGCTGTTATAGGTAGCTGATGGGAGGTGTTAGCAACATGGCGTACTCGGTTGGAAACATGGGTTGGCTGACTGAGCGAAGCTGGTGCTAGAGTCCTTGGTTTAGATTACATTGTACTTCAAGTTCCAGTCCGCTGATTCTTGACTCCAGGTTAGGATTGGCTGGCCTGTACCTAGCTTCAATCTGGTAGACGAGACGCCTCACCACCGAGTGATAGTACTGGTTCGAACGAGTGGTGGAAAATGAATATATTGTACCACGTGGACAGTTGAGACTGCCCATAATCTCAGTGAGGCATTGTGGTCCTGTTCTGCCTGTCTTTCGTGCATAGGAGGGGCTCAGATACTTCGCTGCTGGGCATCTAGGTGAGCAATATTTTGTTCCCTATGCCTTCGGCCGTGCATTATCTTGTAAGTCCTGGAGTTTGGTTTGCCGCTGAACAAGATACGGTATGCACTTCGGGTGAGAAACTATACCCCATAATAGTGTAGGTGCAGTAGCTGATACTTGGCACAAGCTCGGTAAGTCTCCACTGATCCCCCACGTCTGTGGGCTGATCAGAGACATTGAGCCATGTGGGCCACCAATACTATTACTGGATGTGATTCTCCAGCCAAGGCCAGGCTGCAACACCCAGGCCAATACCGCCCCCAGCACCTAGGTGCTCTGGTAGGTGAAACAACCTAGTTTTGCTGTCTTTCCTTGGTGGAAGGTATTCCTAGTGGTCATGGCTCGTCTGTTTCTTCCCTCCAGCACCTGGGTGCTCGGGGTAATAGGAAGCAACAGGTGGCCATCTAATGGGTGTGTTCCAGACTAGAGGTCTCCAAAAGGGAGGGCCTCAGTCCAGCTAGTTCGGATTTACAAAAGTACCGGTTTCTGTCGGTAGTGCACAGTGCAACTAATTCCTAGCGAGCGGAGTAGATGTTACACTAGAAATAAAAGCGTTAGGATAGAGAACAAGCTGTATTTATTGAGTACTCAATAAATATAGTGACTTGTGCATCTCCTACCAAGCAGACTGAGTACCGAAGGAAACTGGCGACCTGGTCCTAGGCTAGAGTGAAAGTGGACTAGAAAACAGTATATTTAACTACTCAACTAAAACTGTCTAATGCGGGTGTCTCAGTGCGGGGGGAGGGGGGATGCGGCATGCTCGCTGGTTGCATAACCTTGTAGCGACGTGCATGGTCGCCCGGTAGATTTAAAGGGTGCAACAACCATGCATTGGTTTGCGGTAACAACATATGTAGGTTGAAGTAAGGGTGCACTTCACGTAAAGAGCGATGAGTCGTGATCGTAGTTTATTTGTAGTATAAGCGGTACACGTCAATTTGCCCTCCATCTCTCCCCCTCCATTCCGATGAAGACTCATCGTGAAAAGGTGGTGGAGTAAGGCGTAGGCTCGCTCTCTAGAAGGTCGAGGTAGGAGTAGCGAAGAAAGTTGGGAAGAAAAGACAAAAAAAAATTTCATCAGGTAGGCGGGACCCTTAGTATTGGGTGCTTGACCACTGTAGCGGCACTCGCTCTGTGCTCTCGACCCGGCCGGCGCAGTCGAGAAGCGTGGGATGTGGAGACCGGAGCTCTGTCTCTCGTGGCGGCGGGCTTCCTTTCTCTGCCCCTCGCCTAGGCGGTGTGGCGCTCGCTGATGCTGCGAATGTGGTTTTTCCTCCCTGTTGCAGAGATCATTGTCAGGAGGGCTGCGGTTTATCTGGTGTCCCACCAGCCTACATAATTTTTGCATGCCATCGACAAACACTCAGCATAGTGCTGTGGATATTTACAAGAGAATATACAACATAAACTGAAATAGAAAGCACTTGAAAATGATGACATGCGAAAAACGAAGGGGAATAAAATAATTATGTTCAAGCCTTACTCGCGGAAGCCGGGAGATACCACTGGCTATCCTGGAGCATGCTGTGGTGGTTATAAAGAAAAGGAAAATCTTTCAGGGAACCTTGGGTCACACAGCAAGCTAAACAGTTACATGTGACAGGGTTATAGTTCGGCAACCGCAGGCCCTTCATTACCTGGGTTGACTGGCTAAACGAACAATGCGAGTACACTTTAAAAACATGCACGAAACGTGGGCAATTGGCACACATTGGTCACTTTAAATTTACGTACACAACACTGCAATATTTTTCAGCTAAAAATATTGCACCTGGTTTCACCGTAGTGAGTTCATGGGATCTCTGAGACTCAGTTTCTTAGGTTTGATACCGAGTTGGTGCACAAGATATTGCAAACAAAACAATACACTAGAAAAATATAAGCATACAAAAGCATAACATATAAATCCACTCCTACAAAACGGCATTCTTCTTGTAGGTGATCATATATATACCAAAAAACTCATAGTTATATTTAAGTGTGTTCCAACACATCAAATTATTATACAAAAATCTAATTGCTCCTTTACCTTTCGGTTGTCCATTTAAATCTTAACATGTTCACTGTGTATTTTCGTAAAATGTTCAAGTTAAGTACGCAATAAATGGAAAAATTAAGAGAGCTGAAAATACATTCCTACAAAACGGCATTCTTCTTGTTGGCAATCTTCACAAGTACACTGTAAAAACTGTAGGTAATATTTAATTCTGTACCTACACATCAAATCAATATACAAAAATCTAAAATTACTAATTCCTCTGGAGGAGTCTTTTCTTATCATAGGCTAAGTCTAACATGTATTTCGTCGAAATCTCTGTCTTCAACTATCACTGGCACTGTGGTGAGCGTCTATACGTGATACTCTGTTGGTATTATTACCGACACTTTGGTGAGTGTCTCCAAGTATTACTACCTTTTATGTGGGCTGTCGGCCACTTATCTTACGGAACCTTGTCGTCGTTGAGGTGTAAAAGTCTGTTTTCACTGGCTTTAGTTACGTACAGCATAATGACTGCTATATTTACAAGTTCAGTTTGCACCTAGTTGAGTGTCTAACTGTCGCATCTACCTCACCGGTTCCCAATCCCCCCCCCCCCCCCCCTGAAACTTGATGACAGCTCCGGGTAGGCACTTATACTGGATGCACAGTATTTAATCTAGCCTAAATGTGAGTGTCTGTGCCTATCTCACTGTCTTTGACTGGTCTGCTACTTTAAATGTCACTAATTGTTACAGGTCTGTAATGAGTCCTGTAATGTTTTTATCATAGTGGTTTACAACTACGTGTGTGACATAATTTTGGCGAGTACTGCACTTACTTTTGTTTGTCGAGCTTTGGTTTAGCTGGCCTTCCTCTGGGATGTAGTGCAGCATGCAGTGGGTACGGCCACGAGTACCTTGACGTGGGTCGCCACGGTGATTTACGGTACTGGCCAGGCATCGAGTCTGCCTTGGTGGCGCGAGGTGGCATCATGCGTCATGGTTTAGCACGTTCGGTTGTGGTGTCTGCTTCTGCCGGAACTGATAGAGACGGCACAGTTACAAGGGATGTTGAGGCAGTGCGGGGGAGTGACGCATGAGGGTCCGTTACCCCAACTGCACGGGTTCCTACCCATAGGGCAGGAAGTTTCTCCGCTGGTACAGGCTAAGGGAGTTGTGGCAGGAGACCACTTTCCACCTTGCCTGCAGATGCATCCCGTAGTGGGGTCGTGTCTTTGGAGGTATCGATGGTCTCAATGTCCAGATCCCGCGACGAGGCAGTGGTAGGGAGAGTACTCTCGACCTCCCACTGAGGGTGTTGCTCCAGTTGAGGGGTAGTGGGAGGCATCGACTGTCTCGGCGCCTGCTGTGGCAGCTCAACCTCGGCTGCGGGTGGTGCTTCTCGCTGTAGAGCCAGGTAATTGGAGACTTCGACTGCAGGAGTTGCACCAGGTGTTAGATAGTAGGAGGAATCGACGATCTCGACGCTCCGATCATTGGCGACCAATTGAGCGAGAGGCAGAACGGGCCTCTCGTCCTCAACGGCGCTGACAGGTGAAGGTTCCTGTGTAGCAGGAAGTTCTGACGAAGCACTGTCATAGGCTATGCTCGACATCTGCTGCAATTCATTGTCTGCAGGAATAGTGGTTGGCTTCATATAAGCTGGAACGACCTTGACTCCTGTTCCGGACATTACTTGCGGTTTCATTGTTTGAGCCAGCTCCGTGACGTGTTCACCTTCTGATAATCTAGTGACTTATGTCTCTAGGCTCTCGTCCGGAGTGTATTCCGGTGGTCTAGTGGCGGGTGTGTTAGCTCCTTGAAGTCAGGAACCAGCTTCTTAGAAGCTTGCATGTCCTTGATTTCTGGCTTGGGAGTTGTACCAGGTGGAATGCAGGTCCTTGGATTGCTTCCACCTCCTCTGTTGGCGGTTCGGATCTCTCGGCTAATCCGACTTGATCTGTGGGGTGTCTGGCTGTATCCCGTGTCTATGGGACTTCGCCAAGACAGTTCGGTGCAGCTAAGGGTGCCCGGTCAGGTCTGATAGTGACTCGGTGGCCATAGTTGGTTGGCGTTGAGGGCAGGGATTTAACGGAGACTGCTCCTCGGCGCTGTTGCATCTCTATTCTCCCAGGTGGAGAATACGATGGCTCCCTGTTGGGTTCTGGGGTTCGGGCCTTGGGTCTCTTTGTTGGCCTTGGCTCGACATCAGGAGATTCCCTTCTGGGCGTTGGGCACCGTTTGCAGGTTGGGGGCCTCGAAAGCTCTTGGTCTGGGGCCTCTTGGGACTTTGGGCCAGGCATGATGTTGACGGGCTCTTTGGGCCTGATTTCTAGTCTTCGTCTGGTGATTTAGGGCTGGCTGGTTCGTTTCTACTAGCAACTACTGGAGGCGGATTAGTGTACGGGGAGGGGCATCATTCGGCTTGCTGCCTTCCCAGTTAATGAGGGTTTCTCTCTCTCTTTTCAGTTGAAGGCGGTGTTGTCTATACTCGAGGACGCAGTGCTGTTGTAGTAGCCATGTTTGCTCCAAAATCATGGATTCCCGATATGGGGCTTAACTATAAAATTAACGTGGGATTTCTTACGATGTATCCCGATCATTAATTTTATGCCTCCGACCTGAAGGAAGCAATCAGGTTGTGCGAGCCTGACCTTACTTGTAAGGGGGGGTCATTTGGGCTCGTTAGCGAGGTGTGAGTAGGTCGCTCCTTATAAAATTTTACGTGGTGGCTGAATCTAGCATTGCCACGGTGTTTCCGTTATTAAGGCAGACCTCTACACGGGGCACTTCTCTGGAATCAAGCCCTTGTGTTAAATTTAGGAGCATGACTGGGTTTTTCTCCTCCTTGTTCTGGTTCTGGGTTTGCTCTCGCTTTCTTCGTGGTGCAGTCTCTGTTGTGATGTTGGTCGGTGCAAAACAGACACTTTGTTGGCATCTGATAGCAGGGAGAAGTCAAGGTCGGGGTTTCCGGCTGCGTAAGGGTGGGCGAATGGCTTGTCAGTGTTCTCCCCTCCTTCCCCATGTCTACCTGCCTACGGTATAGCTCAACCTGCTCTGCGTAATTGGGCTCTGTTTCCAATGTGTGTTCTATTAGCTCTGCTATTGACTGTAGCTTCGGGGCTTGTAGAAAATCATGCAGCTTCTGTAATAGCATTCGAACTATGAGTCATACGCAATTTTCTTCGCCTTGTACTATCGGAAAAAGGCGGTGGTGAATCTGCACCTTGTTTCTTATAAACAATTCGGCCTCTTCATTCATGTCCTGCATCTGGCTGTAGAATTGCTAGTTAGTCGCACTAACTCCTCCTCACCAGTGAATTCAGCAGTGAGCCTACTGCTGAATTGTTTCCAGTCTGTCAGGAACTCGACATATCGTTTTCGCCATGTTTAAGGCCAGGCCTCTTAAATGTAGTTGGGCCCTTTCGACCCATTGTTTTGCCGGTAGGTCCGTCTCCCTAAAATCCTTTTCACACTCTTGTGTAAAGGCTACCGGGTTGTGTATAAATACGGGACGGTTTTGACCAACAGGAGTGAGAGGTATGTTTTCGTCGGCACCTCTCGCACTGATAAGCCATCCCTGGCATAGAGACGCGTTCGCTGGGCCATCCTATGCACAGGTGATAGTATGGTTCGCTGCATGACATGCACCGTATACGGTTAATGCCTTGGCTGGGACAAGTGATTTCGCTACAGAAGCTAGTAGGTTGTTGGCTGTAGGCTTCGCATCTGTACTCCAAACCTTCTGTGTTACGGGCCTCATCAGGCCATCCTAGCCATACGTAATGGAATGTTTCGGTGCAGTAGGTACATTCTATTTGTAGTGAGCCACTGCCTGGACAGTTAGTATGACTACACTCGTAGGGTATGCCATGCTCGGAGTCACGTTTATCGCCTGTGGCGGTGTTGATCTCTGAAGCCGACATGTTAATGGCTATGGGCGTCATGGGGTGTTTCTTGGATTCCGCAAAGTCCGGTTGGTTTCTCAAATTTGACCCTTAGTTCTCCGGGCCCTGGTTAATGTAGTTCGGACTTACGCTGCATACAGTTAATAGTCTGATGCCCCACGTTGGGTGCCAAATATCACTTGATGCGTGCACAGCTGTTTACTGAAGGGCTCGATTGCGCTAGACCAAGTGCACTGTTATAGGTAGCTGACGGGAGGTGTTAGTAACCGGACTTACTTGGAAGGTCTTTGGTCAGTTGGAAACGTGGATTGGCTGACTGAGCGAAACTGGTGCTATAGTCCTTGGTTTAGATTACTTTGTACTTCAAATTCCAGTCCGCTGATTCTTGACTCCAGAGGTTAGGATTGGCTAGTCCGTACCTGGCTTCAATCCGGTAGACTAGACCTCTCACCACCGGGTGATAATCGGGACTGGTTCGGACGAGCGGTGGAAAATGTATATATTGTACCATGTGGACAGTCGAGACTGCCCGTAATCTCAATGAGGCGGCATGGTCCCGTTCCGCCTGTCTTTCGTGTGCAGGAGGGGCTAATGTACTCTGCTGCTGGGCAGCTAGATGAGCAATCTTTTGTTCCCTATGCCTTTGGCCGTGCCTTATCTTGTAAGTCATAGAGTTTGGTTCGCCACTGAACAAGATGCGGTGTGCACTTCGGGTGAGAAACTATACCCCATAATAGTGTAGGTCCAGTAGCTGATTCGTGGCACAAGCTTGGTAAGTCACCACTGATCCCCCACGTCTTCAGGCTTATCAGAGACATTGAGCCGTGTGGGCCACCAGTACTACTACTGGATGTGATCCTCCAGCCAATGCCAGGCCAATACCGCCCCCCTCCCCTCCCCAGCACTTAGGTGCTCTGGTAGTTGATATAACCTAGGTTTGCTGTCTCTCCTTGGTGGAAGGTATTCCTAGTGGTCGTGACTCGTCTGTTCCTTACCTCCAGCATCTGGGTGCTCAGGGTAATAGGAAGCAACAGGTGGCTGTCTAAACAGTGTGTTCCATACTAGAGGTCTCCAGAAGGGTATTTATTGAGGACCTAATAAATATAGTGACTCGTGCAATCCCTACCAAGCAGACGGAGTACTGGAGAAAACTACGGTAGCCAGATGTAGGTGATCTGGTCCTAGGCTAGAGGGAAAGTGAACTAGAAAATTGAACATTTAACTAATCAACTAAAACTGTCTAATGCGGGTGTCTGGAAGAGACAAAAGAAGTTAAAATAGCAAGGTATATTCATGTTCGATGAAGTGTTGAAGATTGTCGTCTTCACAGAGGATAGCCGCGATGGCTACTGAAGACTCTATGTTTTGCTGTAGGCCCCAGCACTAAGGAGAGCTCTAGGTTAACTCAAGAGAAGAATTACGAATGACTCTTGGAGCCCCGCCGCACACGGACTTATATAGTCAGAAGCCTAGGCTGCCGCTGCGGGGTGCGGGGATGTCGTGTGACGTCCTTCTGCCTGAGGCTGGCGTAGGAGGTGGGAACCCTCTCGTCTGCATTCTTGGTTCGTGGATCTTCTACAGCCCTCGGCCGCACCAGAAGTGGCTGACAGCTTGCCTGCACTATGTGCAGGGGGGAGGGGAAGCGGCGTGCTGGTGCTGCAACAAAATCACTTGGATTGATAGAATTTTTTGATTAAAAATCCAGCACAGTGAAGTTAAATACATTGAGTGTAAAAGTATGCCAACTGCTTCTTCAGCTGTAGACAGTAGTCCTGTTACATGTAACAGCAGCTGTACTCTTTCAGTAGCTTCATATTTCAGTGCAACAGAGGGGATGGATGCTGAAATTAGATGCGTTCTTAAATGTAATGACAGTCATTATTCACTTTATTTCTTGTGAAGGACTGTCAGAATTATTCAAGAATATGTTTCCAGATAGCAGTATTGCGAAACAGTTTTCATATAGTACTACAAAATGTGGATATATTAGTTGTTTTTTACTTGCACCATACTTCAAAGCTGCAGTTTTCAAGTGTGTCAGTGAACTAGAACACTTCTGTGCTTATTGTTTGATGAGAGTTAAAATCTTTCAAATTAAATGAAACAAAAGGATATATATATATGTGTAGATATATATATATATATATATATATGGACTCTAACAGCAATGAGGTGACAACAAGGTACTTCACATCCGTGTTTATGGGCCATTCTAGTGCAGAAGTAACTCTGTCAGTTTAGCGTGAGGCAACAGAAAAATTGAACGTCTTAAAACTACTGAACTTATCAATGGATGGTTTAGCTGTCAACTGGAAGCTATTCAATGTTCTGCAAACTGATTAGAAAAAGGATTTTGGTTGCACTATGATTGATGTACTGAGTTGCACTATGATTGATGTACTGAGTTGCACTTTTCACACCTTAAATAATTGCTTTAAACATGTCAATAGGCCAACATCGTAGGACCTTGAATGTTTTTTGGCAAGCTTTTACTGGTTATTTAAAGATTCTCTGGCTCCCAGAGATGATTATTTAAATATTTTTCTGACCATAAAACTCCCCTTAAGTTTTGCAAACATCATTGGTTGTAATATGTTCCAGCAGCAGAAATAGCACTGGAAATGTGGGGTGACTTAAGGAAATATATTAAAGAAGTCGGAAAAGGAAACCTTTCAAAAATAAACTGTAAATAATTCAGCATTGTTGGGGAAGCATGTAAAGGTGTTTTGATGCCAGTAAAATTGAACATATTTCTTTCTGTTGTTAACCTTTTCTAACAAAGTACCAAAGTGACTTACCACACTGGCCTTTTTTAGCTGTAGATCTAAGGAACATTGCTGTTAGTTGTTTGAAGAATTTCAATATCATGAAAATAACACCACCATACCAATTTCTCTCTTTGACTTTAAAGATAAAAAGTGCCTGTTAAGCTCAAGCAAAGTGAGTTTGGGGTTCATTGAAGACAAAATGGTCAAAGAACTTATAAACAAAAGTGATGTTACAGAAAGATGGGCACTAGAACTCAGACACGAACCACAGAATTTCATTTTCTTGATGGTTGAGAACTTGGTAGCAAAGACTCCAATCAGGTCTTGATCCATGATTGATAACTACAGCAACTACAAGAAAATGAAACAAATTTTGTCTATGCTTGTAAATGCCAAAAAAGTTCAGGAAAAGTTATGTGATGAAATTTTATTAGAGTATCAAGAACTCTTCAAAAGTGCGCAGGAAAATAAAACTGTGTTTAGTGACTTTGACACTGTTGTTTCTCTAATTGGTTTTTTTCCTTACTCACCTTAGTGGTGTAAAAGTATGAGCATCTGGGGCAAGTTGTAAAAATACTCTTAATATTTTCTCATCGCTAAGCAGCTGTAGAACGAGGATTTTCTGTTAATCGCCATCGGGAAGTGGAACATTTAAAAGAAGAATCATATTTAGCAAAGAGGTTGATAATTGAAGAGGTTAGAATTTGTGGCGGTATCAAAAATGTATCCCTGAGTAAAGAATTGCGGTCATCTGTTGAATGAGCTCAATAAAAGTATGTCATACTTAGAAACATTGGAAGAAAGTCAATGAGGTGCAAAAGAAACAGTCTTGAGTTATCTGAGTAGTTGAAAGCTCAGTCAAACAAAAAACTTAGACTCAAACAATCAATAGACAAACTGCTGATGAACTGGCTGAACAGCAGAAAAAAACAGAAAATATAAATTTAATTGTACAGTCAAACAGTTTTAGGAAGACTACAAAAGAAAAATTAGTTGAACTTCAGAAGCTTGAAAATACGATTCAAGAGATATCTGAAAAGATGAAAAAATACTAGCATGCTCAAAATTGTGACGTATCCATACAGCCTAGTGTATAGTAGTGCATGTTCAAAAAGTCAATTTATGTATGATTACTATAAAATAAGTGAAACAATAAGTATAGTAATTTTACACAGGAGTGAAAAGAAAATAGCATGCTTAGCATTGTATTGTTTCTTTGCATCCTTGTGAACCTAATTTATGTGTTTATCATAAAATGAGTGAATACTTTCTCACCAAATGAATATAGTGGTGATTAAAAATGCATTGATTGTATCGTGATTTTTGTTTTGGTATGTGTTTATGTGTGTCTACTTGTACATGCGGATCTGTGCAACAGCATCAGGTATGTAGATTTTAGAAATTTGGTAGTGTGTCATATTCATGCTACACAATTCAGTGTAGAAAGTGTTAAATCTTAGGAATAGTCGTTTCAAAACATTGCACTGTTATGCACAGAAAGGCATAAATTATGAGACTTTCAAGGTAAGAGTTGGTCTGGAACTACGTAAGTATCATTTTGCTTCTCTTAAAGTATTAGTCATCCAGACAGAGTAACGTAATTATAAACACTGCTGTGTTGGTATAGGCTGTTCATGGTAAAGTGAGCACTTTTTAAGGCCCTTCTAAATTATTCCTTTCATCCTATTTCCATATTCCTGCTGCATTTTAATATTAACATTGCTTTGAGGCAAATAAACACAGTGTATACATTTCACCACCTTCAAAATTTAATGTCTGATGATGCAATAATATATATTTATTAGTGGTTAAAGCCTGTTGGAAGGGCCTTTAAAAGTGCTCACTTTACAGTGAACGGCCTAAATTGTAGTAGCTACACAGTTTGCAGTGATAACTGTCTCACCTATTGGTTATCTTTTTTCACTGAATAGTGGGGAAGAAAAGTATGGTTTACTCTACATGTTCGGAATTTTTGATAATTTTTTGGTTTGGGTCCTTGAATTTTTTTTAATTTCCTTCAAAGTGCTTGCAATTATTTAGCCAGAAAAGTAGGAACCATTTATTATAAGTGTAAAGTTCATTTTCAGTAACTTCTTGCAGGGAAATCGGAGGATTTATATTTATTAATTTCAATAGACACGCGTCTTTTGAATAAACTAATAAAATGTATGGGCCTATTCGACAACTTTTGCCATCTAATAATGGGTAGATAAGCACCGAGCTGAGTGCAGTGTAACTCACTACAGGGAAAATTAGAGGACATGGTTTTGAATGATTAATTTGACACACTCTCCTCTCTCTACCTCTGGCTATAAGAGGCTTACACCCTCGTTGGGTGCCAGTTGACGCGCTCTCTTTCCTGCGAGCTCAGTGTCTCCTCTACCTACGTAAAGAAGCCTCGATGCACACTCTACTCCTTTCCCTCCTCTGTCTTCCGGGGTCTCCACTTTACCTACTCCTGAGGGAAAGCAGAGGGGGAGGGGGTTGAGCTATAGCCAAGTTGAGGTAATAATTTGTGGGGAATTATATCAGGTATGTTAGTGTGCTGATTCCCTCCTTATGCAGAGTTACATAACCTTCCTCCTGAAGTGTCTTCATGTTTTGAATTTGTATTGCCTGGCTGGGTCACGGATCTGTCCACGTTGGGAGATCTTGGGGCAGGGTGTCTACCGGTCACGGAAGTCTTGAAAAAGTCACGATTTCGAGGGGGTAGTCACAAACGTCACGTAACATCACTAAAACAAATCAGTGTAGTTTACAAAGTTACGAATTTCAGTATCACTGCTTTATGGACGTGCCAGTTTTCTGTGCAGAAAAAAAAATCCTAAACGTGCATATTTTCCAAACTATGTGTGTTTTAAAAATATTTGTTTGGAAAGAGACGTGATTGTACCCTGTGCACGCTAATGAAGTAGATAATATGGGGTTGCGACACACCTACAATGATCATATAGTGCGTTTACGGTAACGTTTCAATCCAGATTGAACCTGGAGCGGACTGAAGAATCCAGATTGAAATGTTAGTATAAACACATCCCAACTGGACTGAAGTAGGAGTTGAGTGAGATAATCTAGTCCAGTTGTTGAGGTGGACTGGAATGTAGATCTTTAGTTTAAGTATGAGGTTAGAATCATTCTGACGCTAGCAAAATAAGTGTTTTTGGAAGTGAAGCAAAATATAAATGTCCACGAAGAAACTGAAAAATATTGGGATGGAGAAATATGTGATTTTTTTTTTTAAGGTTATATTTGAAAAATATATTTTACGTTTATTGGACTTTCATAATTCAATTTTTTTGTAGTTCTACCAGTTACCAATAGAGTGCTTCAATCCAACCTCAACCCCTTGCATGGCATTTGTACCCAAATGCTGGTTCTGTCCAGAGAACTACTGGAACAAGGACTGTCCTCGGGAAAACAAAGGGGGCTGCCGTTCCACCAAACCGAGTTGACAAAACACCATCAAATATCCAAACATGACCAGCTGAAAATCCAACTCTTTGAACCAAGCCAGGAAACACTGATGCCGGGGTACGAAGCGAGCCACCACCCCGGGGTTTACAAGGGCCTATCCTCCAGGGATTAAGTGAGGAATTACCAATCCCCATAGCCCCCCACGTAGAGGTGGTGGTAAATAACGACAGGCTACTCGCCTTACTTGACTCTGCAGCCACTGGAAATTTTATCAGGAGGAATTTGTTAAAACCAAACCAGCTCGCTGAACTAAGACCGCAAACCAAAATAGTAAGAATGGCGCAACCCGACTCCACCCTGAACGTAACTGGCTGAATTACCATGAAATTAAAAATTCAAAGTATTATTACACCGTCGGAATTTATTGTATCACCAACCATGTTCGAATCAGTGATACTAGGGTGCTTGTGGCTCATCCACCATCATGGCATTCTAGATCACGGACAACCGGATCACTGTAAAGTGAGATCAATACCCAGATGACATCGTGCCAATGCCCATTGACCCAATGAGCATTAACCACAAGCTCGAAGAACCAGAGTTCTACCAACTAAAAGCCGTACTACAGAGCATGCCCAAGCATTCGGACAAGGACTGCTACAACAAACACTTTCCATACAACGTGAAATATGGCCTACAACTGACGTTCCAGTCTACAGCCATCTCTACCGGGTGTCAGCCTGCTGCCGTGACCTCATCGTGGAGCAGGTCAACAACATGAAGGAGCAGGGGATTGTGGAGTCATCAAATTCCCCATATAATTCACACGTGGTCCTTGTACCTAAGAAAGACGCTTACTACGGGAACAGCCCCAACGATTCGAACTACGGGATGACGTGTGGAAAATTAGCGGACAGCCCAATACGCTTTGGGAAATCCGGGTTCCACCACACCTACCCGCCAATATATGCCGTCACCACCACGACCATCCCCAAGCTGATCAACCGGGTACTAGGGAAACCCTGCTGGATATTAAAACCGGTTATAATTGGCACGGAATAAGCCGCAATGTCTGGCAGTGCGTCAGCAACTGTGTCATGTGCTGACGCGGCAAAGCCTACCTGGTTACCCCTCCCACCGCTAAACCACAGAAACTCATGATGGCCTGGACCCACATCGCCGCCGATCTGATGGGCCCGTATCCATGGAGCACATAAGGGAACCGCTACCTGCTCATGGTAACCAATCAATTTTCAAGATGGCTAGAGGCATTACCAAGAAACCACCCCAATCCTGCGGAAAATGGAGACTGAGATTTTCTCACAATGGGGATATCCAAAAGCCACACTGACAGACAATGGCACACAGTTTATGAGGAGTTATCAATGGCAAACCACCTGTCAGGAGTGGGGGGGTAGAAACCTGGACTACTAACCCCCCTCCCCCCATTATCCCCAAGCCGAGCCCACTGAACGGAGGAACCAGGAGATCAAGAAGTGCCTCCGTATCAGTGTGGGAAATGATCACAAGCATTGGGATAAACACATCCCCACCATACTGTTTATCCTTTGATGCCACATGAATGAAGCAGTTGATACCAGTCAGAGCATCATCCTCCTGGGTCAAACATTACGCCGACCAGGCGACTGGCAGTGAGAAAGCGAGCCAACCGACATGCCTCAACCCGACGACATACAGCTAGTAGCCTTGGTCCGCACCACATGCCCAGCGAGCCCAAACTGCATACATTCTCAAGAAATACTCCCAACCAAAGACTGGGGTAAGAGTATTTGACCTAGGGGAAGCCGTCCTGCGAAGTTACCCTCTTAGCAAAGCCAGCAACCAATTCAGCGCTTGCCTTGCTGACAAATGGGCTGGACCGTACTGCATCGTAGGCAAGCGAGACGTCTACTGGGCCGAAGATATACGCGGACGGATCCGGAAGGCCACCCAAGGTCAGATAGGTCCATACCCAGGGGACATGTCGACACTTGGGGATGACGACGCCGAAGTCGACATGTCTAGCCAATCAGGAAATGAAGACAAACTCCCACCCAAAAGGTAAGCATCCGATACAGAGCCAGGTCCCTTGACGAGGCCTGAGCCGACGCCCATAGTTATTGACAAGGCTCCTAGTTAAGCCGCAACCAGATGGAAACCAGATGTAGAACAACCCCAAGGTGCATTCTCTGTCAGATCAATGCCCACCATGCAGCTATGCCGAGAAGATTGCAACCAAAACAAAATCTAGCTGCTCCGAATTATCCTGGCCGAGTCCATGTGACAGAGAACCCCGTCAAACACCTCGCCGATCAAGCCGCCTTAGTGAGCAATCGGAAGCACCTTCGGTGAGAGGGGTAGAAATCACCCCAGCGCCTCCCTCTCCACCTAGTACAACTGCGCTGCTAAAAGTCAAGGCCATTCCAACTTCGACAAAGTATACATCTGGCTCCAATGAAGAAGTACAAGATGCCGCTAAACCACCGGAACCTGGGACATCGGGCTCTGAGGAGATTGCTCCCCCCCAACCTCCTGCCATGCAGGAAGGACCTCCCTTCAGGATGTTGAGCTCGGACAAGAGTTCTCCTTCCCAGGAACAACATGCCATGCAGGACAACCCGCCTGCCAGGACGTCAAGCTGCCATGCCAGATGTGCTCCACCTCAAGAACCTGCCGCACAGGAGCTCCCGCCAGCTTGGACATCGAGCTCGGACAAGACTGCTCCATCCTAGGAATAACCTGCCACGCAGGAACTCATGCCACCCAGGACATTGAGCTCTGACAAGAGTGCTCCGTCCCAACCGTATGTCGCACAAGAAACTCTGCCAGCCGGGGCGTCGAGCTGCAACAGACATTCTCGGTACCCAGGTCCTGCAACGCAGAATTACCAGCAGACCCGGACGTCAAGCTGCCAAATTGGAAGTGCTCCGCTCCGCCATCTTGCTACGTGAGAGGCCGCTTTCATCCAGAACGTCAATGCCACCCACTACCCCTCAACAGGCACATAACCTCCAGTAGAGGTCGAGGTGAATATCCCTTCCACTGCCTCGTCCCGGGACCTGGCCACAGAGACCGTACCACGACGAACTGTTCTACCAGTAGTCGGGATTGAGAACTTTCTCGCTCGTATTGCCCCGTCAGAGAAATGTCCTGCCCTATGTAGGAACCCGTACAGTCAGGGTGGAAAGCATGACACTCCCCCACACTGCCTCAGTGTCCCTTGAAGGAGTGCCCTCCCAACTTGTTGCGGTAGATTTCAGATGCCATGATGCCCCAGGCTACTCCACGATGCCTGATGCCCCCATGTACCACCAAGGCCCCTCATATGTCTGGCCGGTACCGGGAATTGTCATGGAGACCTACAACCAGGTACATTTGGCCGTACCCTCTGCATGCTACCCTTCGTCCGAGGGGGAGTCCTGCTAAAGGAGAGTCCGAAGATCGCCAGTAAGTGCGCGAATATTAGACAGTGCAGTAGCTGTAAACCGCTACTACGTGTACGTGGCAAAAGGACTCGTTAAAGACCGGTCACGTGCACCACATTAAATTTAACCACAAGCCAAAGACAGTGATGTCAGCAGAACAATTATATTTTGGCTAAATTAAAAAGTATCCTGTACTAATACAAGTATAAAGAACCAACGAGGTAAATGCACCTGTAATTAGTCACTCGACTATGTGCTAATTAACTTTTTAATGCAGCCTTAAACAGCTGTACGTCAGTAACTTCTTTATAGACATTTTACACCTCAAGTTTGCTGTGTTTATAGTGGCAGACAGCCCACTTAAGTAAGTAGCATTACAAATAGAAGCTCGCCACAGTGACAGTAATGGCTACTATAATTGAATCATGTAAAGACGTTCACCACAGTGTAAGTGATTAAGTGGAAGACAGAGACTTTGATGTAACAACTTTTTATTTTTTTAATATTCATCATTTAAATCTGACTTGAAGTGTAGATAAACCTATAAATGTCACAATACGCTTTTACAGTGTACTTGTGAAGATAGTTTGCATGAAGAATGCCGTCGTGTAAGAGTGTATTTTCAGAAACTTACTACCTTGAACATTCCAACGAAGATACACAGTGCACATACTAGCTGTTAGACCGACAATATAAGATGGACTCCCGCAAGAGATAGTTAGGTTAATTTTTTTATGTTTTTCTGCTTTAAATCTGATTTGATGTGTAAGCACACAATTAAATATCTTAATAAGTTTTGAAAGTGTATATGTGAAGATCGCCTACAAGAAGAATGCCATTTTGTAGGATGGTATTTGTATATTATGTTTTACATGCTTATATTTTGTGAGTGCTTTTGTTTGCAATATCTTGTACACCTACTGAATATAAACCCAAAGACTCTGAGCGTCCAAGCTCTTCAAACCTGGTGCAAGATATTTTTAACTTCCATTTTTGAGTGTTTATGTATATAGTATTTAGTGACCAACGTGCGCACAATTTGCCGCTATAGTCAAGTGTATTCGCTTTGTATTCGTTTAGTCGGTCAATCCAGGTATTGAAGGGTCTGTGGATGTCCACCTCACAATCTGTCACACGTAACTATTTAGCTTACTGACAGGCAAAGGTTCTCTGGAAAGATTTTTCTTTTTCTTTCTAAACTCACTGCAGCAAGCTCTAGGATAGTAGTAACGTTTCACCACCTTCCGCGAGTAAGGCTTGTACATATTTTTTAAGTGTCAACATTTTTAATCCCCTCGTTTTGACGTGCCATTGTTTTATATAATTTTTCTTTTAGGTTTTTGTGTACGATTCCCTGGTAATATCCACTAGCGATATGCTGGTTTTTGACAGTGGCATGCATATGAAGTATAGGCCAGTGGGACACCAGACACATGTGACTTCCTAACCTAGTAATCTTTGCTACACGGGGGGGATGCTCACTCACCGCATCAGCGAAGCTGCATCACCAGGGCGAGGGGCAGAGGACGCCCGCCCGCAAGAAAGAGACAGAATCAAGGTTGGCGGCCGGCCGACACCGCTCCATGTCTCGCATGTTTTGCTTTGCCAGCCGGTTGCCCAGAGCGCACAGAACACATGCCGCTACAGTGGTCAAGCCACCCAATCTTCATGGTCCTGCCTACCTGTCTGGAAATTTGTTTTCGTACTGTCTGCCTCATCAAGTCTACAGACATCTACCCTGACCTTCTAGATACCTAGACCTTACAGAGAGGGGGCCTACGCCTTTCTCCGCCACCTATTCTACTATCAGACTTCATCGCAATGGAGGGGGGTCAAATTGACGTGTGCCGCTAATACAACTAATCTAATACGATTACTACTCATCACCTGAGTACCAACTTCTATTGCTACATATGTGAGTGACATGTTGCCTATCTTACAGACAATGGGAACTTATGAGTGACTTCTCTTCACCTGAAGGATATGAAACCCGGCAGGTATACCCCCCCTCCCCCCCCATGCTGTGAGCCAACAAGCTGGCCAGACCTCGGGCAAGGCCGAGCGTTACCGACGACCCGAGTATTCCCACGCCAACCAGGGCAGAAGGATGTCACGCACCCCGCACCGGCAGCCTACACGCTTCCACTATATAAGTCAGGACGCTGCAGAGCTCGGGTGTCATTTTTACGTATCCTCTTTCATGACATCCAGCACTGACTCAGTGCTGCGACTTCCGGAGATCTTGGAAACTTCAAGTACGCCCCAGCGGCTACTTACCACGTCTCGACGACTAACGAACATGAACATACGCATTCAACTTCATTTTGTCTCCTCTAGACACTTTTTTCTTAGCAGTTTAACTAATTTGTATTCATCTAGAACCAGCTGTTCCCATTTTTAACTTAGAACCATGTCGCCTACACCGGGATTCGCAGTTACCTTCAGCCCTCCGTGGTTTGATAGGCGGTAGCGTGGGTCACGTGTTTATTGAACATTCAATAAACATTCATTGTTCTCTACCTTTCAGTTTTTTATTTCTAGGGTGTTTGTATTAACGGTTGGAGACAGACTACGCCGTACACTGCCAACAGTATCCAGGAAGTTTGTTTAAACCGAGTTAGGCTGACTGTGGAACCATCTCAGGTGTCTGTACGTCAGAAGACATACATATTAGATGGCTACCTGTTTATTCTGTGTCACACATTAGCATTGTGTCAGTGCTCGTGGGGGAGAAACAGTGACCCCACAGCCAGTAGAAACACCTTCGCATCGGAAGGGGCAACAGACTCAGGTTATTTCTCACCATTCGTACTAAGTCAAGGTGCTGTGACAGTAGCCTGAAGTTTTGCCGTTCAACCTAGTGCAAACGCACAACCAGTAGAGACTTGGTGGTCCCGCGGCTCCACGTCCCTGATCAGCACGCATACTGTGGGGGATCAGTGGGGGGACTTATCGAGCTTGTGCTGGCAAGTCACTATTGGGTCACACTGTCAAACCTCCATGTCTAAGTGCATCACACAGGCTGTCGAACTGTTTGCCCTCTGCCTCACAAGAAGAGGAGTGGTAGAAAACGTAGGGAACAATCCCTTGCTCACTCTGCTCTCAAACCGTGGATCGCGCTACCACGTCCTACGCAGGAGATGCAGGTGGAACAGAACTGTGCCACTGAACTTAGACGTCAGGCAGTCGCGCCTGCACTGCTTCTGGTAATTGACTTCCCACCTTCTATCCGCATACATCTACCTGTCACCCTGTGTTAAAAGGGTTTCTGACCATTGCCAAAGTGCGACTAGGCTGGGACAACCACCTTAACTTTTGGACCAACGAAGAACACCTGTGGAATCTCCAGTCCGGCTTAGACCGAATTCACAGCTTCTAGGTGAAACCTACCCTGACCACAATGCCCAAGAAGGAGTGATTAAGTACTAACCAACACCCCTCGCCTCACACAGACTATCTAAACCAAACTATCTCGCTTTTGGTCTAGCGGACAAAATCCTCGACCAACGTGCTAAGTCAGTCTAATCGGGCACTCGTCAATGGTTAATGTTTTTAACATTAACACATTTATCCTTTAACCACTTTCTATTCATGTTTCCGAATACATGCATGCCTAAAAGTGTAAGCAACATCTCGCACTGTTTCGTGTTTTCTGATTGGCCACTGCTGAAATATTGCATTGTAACTCGCAACGAAAATAGTACGTTGTCAGTTAGGCAAATCCAGTAGCTGAGCTCGCATTGCTGCCTATAACCCGAAGGAATTTGAGTGAAGAAGCTTGTAAACAAACAAGTACAGATCTTTGCATACAATATTGTAAGAAATATTGTACAGTGTGCGGCGGGCTTAAGAAATGAATCGTACAACATATTGAATAGCTAACGTTTTTTAGGCCACATTCAAACTGACAAATGAACTAAAGTTGAGTTTCAATGTGAAGAAATTCAGACTGGAAATTCAGACGAGTTTGCCTGTTGGTGGGAAACCGTAGATGGAAAGAAAGGAGGAGCACGGGCTGACCTCTGCTCTCCTCTTGACTTCCGAGTGAAAGCCCAGAGGTCAGGATGAGGAACAACTCGTGCTGGCAGTGGGGAGTGCGTGGGCTTTATGCTCAGGCATCCACTAGGTATTGGGATTTCTCCCTAACACAGGAGAAAAAGGAAGGCCATGTGGCAGAAAAAGAGAATGTACCTGTGAGGTGGGAGGGGAGGCGGGGCCCAAGGACAAGCTCTCTTCCTATGTCCAAGGGTCCTGCAACCCCGAATCTGAAATATGGTCATAACATGGATACTCCAAAAACCCCTAAAGGGCTAGGGCTAAGCAGGGTGGAGAAGTTTGATGTGTGTATATATATGTTCCAATTCACAGTTAAGCAATCTTATTATATATATATATATATATATATACACACACACACACACACACACACACACATACATACACACACTCTCTCTCTCTCTTTCTCTGGCAGCAGTGCTGTGGGATAACAACGCTAGACATGGAACAAGAATGACTGCTCGTGCCCGGCAGCGTCCGGACTTATCTCGTGGAAGCTTGTTGGCTACCAGTGCGAGTTGTGGGGAGGTCGTGACGTCCTTCTGCCCTGGTTGGCGTGGGAATACTTCGTGACCTGAGCTAAAGCCGGAGTAGGATGCATCTGACCTAGCGTCGTACAAAAACTATTACTTATTGACTTAGTGTTCTCCCAGATAGCCAGGGTATCACACGTCATCGTATTTTAACTTACTCAATAAACTTAGCCTAACATTAAAACTTACTACCTTGCGGCCACCTACAGTATAACTCTGTTTAGATGTTTTTGAAGGGACTGAAAAAAACAATGCTTATTAATCAGGAAAACTTCTTAAAAGAGGCAAATTACACTCGTGTGCAGGGTTGCGACAGTTTTGGAAAACCTGCAAAACAGGGAAATGACAGCGAATTTGAAAACTGTTAGGGAAATGTCAGGGAATTTGGTGATATGCACGCAGGGCTGCCGTTTTTACGGATTTTATCAGTTTCTACAGATATTTACGTGTCAAAATGGATTTACAGATCATGCACCTAGTTCCTCGGATTTTTTTTTGTTGTTAGTATTTCGGCACTCATTACTTATACCCAATTGATATCTTTGGCCACTTAACCAAGACATTGAGATTTTGTCTGAACACATTAGCCTTCATTAAAAGTATCTACATTGTAATTAATGTGTTACGAAGTAGACCACACACCGAGAAACCAGAGGTGGACAAAATTCCTAGCATGGAAAAATTTCCCATAGAATATAAAAATTTAGGTCAAAATTACCCCAAAAAAAATAAATATTTATAACAAATCCTTAACGGTGTTGATGAACATTGTAATACATTACATTGTAATACATTAGTTGCACATGCACATTTTGCAATTTAGGTGATTTAGAAATGAGATATTAGCATTAAAAAAATTTTTTGCCCCCGATAGGGCCACAATGGCTGGGCGATTAGCACGCTCGCCTCCCACCAAGGCGAACTGGCCCAGAAAGTTAGCCATATTCCCCGCTGTAGGCTTACTTGACATGCCGAGAAGGTAGTCAGCGGCCTAACCACTACCTCACGAGGTAGGGCACGCATCAACGTAAGAAGAAGAGCAGTCATGTCTGATACAGGGTGGTCGACATTTTGAACACATGAAGTGTGTCCCAGTCCCCACATCACTGTAATTCTCTCACACCATATCGGTATTCACGGTACACCCGATGTCCTTTGATTATATGTAAATTAGGTATGCACGCCAGATAAAAAAAGTTTAGTTGATTTCCACTTGATTGTAGTAAGAATAAAAAAAATTTTTATATTTCAGTTTCATAATGTGTAAACTACGCATGTCACAAACCATGTGCCTCACCATGCACGTGTCACGTGTACATGCACGTGTGCAGAGAGGCCAATATTTTTTAACTTTCACATAAAGAATATTATTTTGCAACGTAAAATGTGTCGTGTGTTTTTTTTTTTTTTTTTTTTTTTTCAGGGTTTGATATGTCTTACAGTGTTTTAAAGTGTTTGTTGTTATTTTGAAAATGTTTGATTGTGAAATTCAAAGTGTCCGCTGCACCGAGATTAAGAACACTAATATTCCGACGTGAACGCCATCATAAGGAGACACTGAGATAGTACAGAAAATTACGCAAGAAAATTATAAAATTTAAAACAATATTTAATTTATTTGTGCCACTTTTATTTTCAAAGTATGTAAAAGTTTCATCTGCGTGCATAGCCCTTCCGCTTATGTGAATCCCGTAGGCAGCCATGATAGGTTCGTGCTACGCATGCCTCTGGGCAGTCTGTCTATGAGAGCTGGCGGGGTAAGACACTGTCACGTACGCACTACAACTTTTTGTTCACTGATGTAGATTTCAATAGCACTTTTAGTATACCGGTTAACCTTTGCTTGCATACGTTTTGCCAGACATTTCCCCAGCATTATGCTTTTGCTTAACTAATTTATTTCGCCTTGTGGCATTTTCAACTTAATCGAGGAGAAGTAGGAGAAATATGTCTGAGAGGTCGTGCGACCTGCAAAACTTTAATCAGGCGCCATCTGCTTTTGCTAAAGACGTTTCATTGTAATTTCTGTATTATTGCTGCGTGCAATTTTAAGGGCTTTAATTCTATGTATATATTTGAGGGTATTTTTTATGTTTGAATATTTTACGGCAACATCACATACAACCACTTGGCTAATCGCCGGCAAGTCCATGTCCACGCCATCCTTGTGCTTTGAGAATTTATTTGTGTAAAACCATGTGTGCCATAATTTATTTCAGGGTTCTATGTCAATTTTATTTAGAGTTCAATATGTTTTTCTTGTGATTGATGCTTTTTGTGTTTGATCACGCGGTCACGTTAATGTTTGCTTTTTCCGCCGTCAGGCATGCTACATGCCTGTAAACATTGTAATCGCAAAAAGAATAATTTTCTCTAAGAGAAGAATATTTTGTTGGAATTTAATTTGCCGTTTCCACAAAGAAATATTGTAATTTCACCTGCACCACGTGGTCCACTACAAACTTCATCCAGCGGCATCCGCGCCATATAAACTTGTTTTCACACATGTGTGTGTTTATTGTGACTACTCATCTCATGCCCCATCATCTTTTAAGGGTCTTTATGCAATTTTGTAATTTGTGTACGGTGATATTACTTCTATCCTAGCTGGTTCTGTGTATAGGCCATCACCACACTACCCACGTGCTGGCGGGCGAGCTCAGACTAGTTTGCGTTAGTGATGCCAAATAATCACAGTGTTCTGAGGCACAGGTAGTGGCCGAGGAGCTCTTACACAGGAGCGAAGTACGTGGAACGAATGATGGCAGTATCGAGGCACAAGACTAAGTTTGAGTCTACGTTTTACAATTGGATGATAAGTTGTTAAGAACTCAGTGTAGAAAATATTATGGTTGAATTAATATTTTTTGCAAGGCAGGTAGCAGCGAGAAGTTTTAGATATATAATGACCACTATATATTAAGATCTATGAACGTTGTGTAGCGTAATCACAGGATAGGACGTATGTCCAATGCCACATTTAATTTTAAAATTTACAGCCACCCCCACAGACTAGGCGGTGGACATGGATAAGAGGATATTTGAAAAGAGTGTGCGTGTGGTACTAGTTCGCTCGACAACGTGCCAAGAAATTTACGTTAAAGAAATGACAAGTTCGCAAGGTGGCCTCCCGGCTGGTTGAATTATCTGATTGTTAATAAAATAAACTAAAACAATGAATACAAGTAGAATGAGTCACAGTGATTATAGTTGAACCTAACATTCAAAATAATGTCATTAATAAACATGTAGGTAAGATTACTTACTACCTGTATGAAAGGATAAGCGACTACACAGTTGGTAGCATTGAATTCTCGTGCCGCCTTTGTCAACAATGGCAGCTTGAAAATACTTACGTAGCTATTTAACCGCTGTGCTGTGTGGACATTGTCGTTACACATTTCCTTATCTGATGTAGTCCAGAAAAATAAAGGAATGCTTGTTTTTCTAACTAAAATTTATAAACTTTCTTAGTTCAAAACTTTACATGTGAGTTTCTGCAAATTTTTGATATACAAGTTTTAAGTGTTATTTTTAAATTTAAATCATTGCAGAATAGGGATTTTGTATATTACAGAGTGAATATTTAATCATTTAATGGTAGGCTTATTGATACTATAAATGTGAAAATAAATACGGCATGGAAGTTTTCTTAAATTAATATATATTTCACCCAAGGCAAGGAATAAGTGTATTTTTGCTTTGCACGTCGTAGTAAGCAAACACATTTTGATGATTTATAAGTCTTCTCTAGGGGAAATCTTAGTTTCTGTTCTGAAACACCGAACAAATGTTAGAATATATTAAATTTTCGTTGTGAAATTGTGGAAAAATTATTACTTGAAATTACATGTGAATGTTAAGAAAATTAGTGTATGTGAAATTGCAACGGGCAGTTTACGCGTGTTTTAATAGTTGTTATCCATTTTACTGATTGGAAACTTTAAAAGTTGGCAAGTCTGCTATCTCCTAGAATGCCTGTTACCCTGTATGGCCCACGATAATGGTGCATAAGGGCTTTTTGTCGTCCCCTATTACCTACCCACAATATTAACACGTAGCGTTCATGGCGTGTGAATTCTGTTGAATTGGGTTTTCGGGTGGTGTTGGGCATGTAACAAGTTAACCTTCGCGTTGTCGCGATCTTGTAATAATTTAGCGCACCAGTTATTGGCACATTCAGAATATTTGGTAGCAATCACTTATGCCGTTAGCACCACCTGTACACCGTGAAGTAGATAAAACTGTGTATATTTGGTCATTAGTATTGACACTTGTGTTGTAATTGAAGACAATAAATTCTACATAAAGGTCCCAATTGGCTTGGTCTGCATTAGCGTATGCGGTGAGTTGCTAGCCAACTATACAGTTGGTGGCTTTCACAAGACCATTACATCTAGGGTTTTATGCTGTTGTAGTCAATTTCTTAGTTCCTAATTTCTTTAATAAGTTACTGACTAACTCGTTTTGAAAACTAGTACCTCTATCAGTAAGAACTTGTTCGGGACAACCAAATTGGAAAGTTACCTGCTTAATAAATTCGCACAAGTAGCCGCGTCTATAGATGGGACTGCCTTTGCAACAATATATTGATTTAGATATTTGGTCATTACCAAAATATATTTGTGTTCTCGTGATTTGACTAGGAGGGTTCCTTTGTCATAGAGAGCCCACGTTTTCAAAAGAGGTTGAGGCAGAATAGACGTCATTTGACCTGCAGGCTTAGTATTAGGAATTTTTGTCTTTTGATATACTGGGCAAGTGCTTGCATAATTTTTCACGTCGGCAGTCATTGTGTCCCAGTAGTAAGTCTGTTTTACCATTTCAAGGATTTTAAACGTCCCAAAATGTCCCCTCCCCCCCCCCCCCCAAATGGCATCATGATGCGCTTTAATGATTTTGTGTGATTTGTGATGTGTTCATTTTAAATAAATCTTACCATTTTAAGCAACCCCAAAAGGACTAAGGCGATGGTGTTTTGTGTCCGCATTTTGTGGGTTATCTAATGCAAGCTTTAATGGTTTTATGTGCTGGTTACACTCATATTCGCCAGAAAATGGTGAAAACGGTGGCAATAGGACATAAGTGCAGGATATAGTCATCTGCAATTTTTGTATATTCCTGCTCATGATTGTAGGTAGGTAAGAAGTGTGGCGTTCCATTTTTGTTTAAGATGGCAATTTAAAAGTGGATCGATACAATGAGTTTCTATTTTATTAGTGGTGTTTTCCATAATTACTTGTAAGTCGACTTGATATAGAGTAGCGATTATTTTGCAAATGCCATGTATTGGAAAAATTTTCTCATCAGATATGTTTTTTGCGACCTTTGTATTGTCTTGTGACTGAATGTCGGTTTTGAAAAAGTGTTTAATGTCAACCCAATTGTTAACTGTGTACTTGACGATACTTGTCTTGATTTCATTGTGTTTATCAGGGTTTTGTAAGATACTTACGCGTGCCGCTTATACAACTAATCTAATACAATTACGACTCATCGCCTAGAGCACCTCTTCCACCACTACAGACGTGAGTAACACGCTGCCTACCCTATAGGCAGCAGGAACTTTGAATGATTCCCTCTCACCTGGAGGACATGCAACACAGCAACCATGCCGCCTCCTTTACCCCGCACTGAGAGCCTACAAGCTGCCCAGACCTCGGGCAAGGCAGAGCGCCTCAGACAAGGTATGAAGCAGAATCTTTGAACAGAGTATTCCCACGCCAACCAGGGCCGGAGGATGTCACGCCTCCCTGCACTCCGCGCCGGCAGCCTACAACCTTCCACTATATAAGTCCGGACGCTGCCAAGCTGAGTCATTCTTTCGCATCTCTAGCAACCTCTCACAGCACTAAACCAGTGCTCTGGATCTTCGGAGAAGTTTGTTAATGTCAAGGACGCCCCTGCGGCTACTTACTACGTATGTTGACGACCAGTCAACCCAGCGACCAGCGAACACGATCACATATATTTTAACTTCACTTTGTGTCCTCAAGACACCCTTTTCTTAGCAGTTTAACTTTAATTAATTTGCATTCATCTTCAACCAACTTTTCCCTTTTTGCTTAGAACCAGGCCGCCTACACCTGGAACCGCAATTACCTTCAGCTCTCCACGACTTGGTAGGAGATAGCACAGGTCGCATGTTTATTGAACCTTCAATAAACACTCATTGTTCTTTACCTTTCTGTGTTTCATATGTAGGGTATTTATTTGCATCAACAGTTGAGGATAGGATATGCTGTGCATGACCAACAGGAACCGGGAGTTCTGTTAATCCGAGTTAGCCTGACTGTGGAGTCCTTTCCAGGTGTGCAAACATCAGTAGACATACATATTAGACGGCTACCTGTTTCTTCCCCCTGGCATTAAGTCAGTGCTCGTGGGGGAGAAACAGTGACGCCACAACCACTAGAAACACCTTAACACCGGGAGACGCGACAGACTCAGGTTGTTTCTCACCATCCGCATTGTCAGTGTGCGGTTACCGTAGCCTGAAGTTTTGCCATGCATCCTAGTGCAAACGCACAACCAGTAGAGGCTTAGCGGCCCACACGGCTCCATGTTCCTGATCAGCCCGCAACTGTGGGGGATCAGTGGGGACTCTTATCGAGCAAGTCACTATTGGGTTACACTATTAACCTTCCTGTCTAAGTGCATTGCATAGACTATAGAACTATTTGCCCTATGCCTCACAAGAGGAGGAGTGGTGGAAAACGCAGGGAACGATATCTGGCTCACGCTCTCAGGCCGTGGATAATATTACCTCATCTTATGCAGGAGAGGTAGGTGGAACGTGACTGCGCCGCCGAACTTAGATGACAAGCAGTCGCGCCTGCTTCGGTTCTGGTAATTGACTTCCCACCTTGTATCTGCATACATCCTATGTGTTACCCGGTTGTCAAAAGACTCCTGACTGGTACTGAAGTGCGCTTAGGCTGGGACAATTTCATCATCTGGTCTGACGAAGCACACCTGTGGAACCTCAGCTTCGGCGTAGACCGAATTCGTCGCACCTAAGCCAAACCTACTCCGACTACATCAAGAAGCAGGAGTGAATAAGTACTAGCCAACACCCCTCGCCTCACGCCAACTATATAAACCAAACTACCCCACTTTTGGTCTAGCTGACAAAATCATCGACTAATGTGCCCAGTCAGTCTAATTGGGCACGCGTCAATACATTCTGCCATAGCTGTGTATAGTGATATGCAATTTAGCATGTCATGTTCAATTCTGTAATTGGTGTTGTTAACTGTAATGGTTTGTATACATGTATCTGTGTTAGTGGTAATCCTGCTTACGGCATCAGGGAGGGTGTTTAATTTTCATTTGATGATGTGTGCCTCAAAATCATATTCACTCAAATGCGATTGCCATCTTTTGAATGGGGATGTTATATTCAGTCATGGTGCGTAAACATAGAAGACTGGCGTTATCTGTCTCTATAATGAAATGGCGCCCATATAAGTATTGCAGAAAATGAAACATATTGTCCCAAGTTCTCTCTCTGTTGCATTCCATCTAGATTCATTGAGCAATAATTTTTTTGATGCAAACGCAACGGTAGAATGCTGTTTTGTCCGTGGGTCCTTCTGCATAAGTGCTCCACCTACTGCATCGTTACTGGCGTCGCAAGCTAATATTATGTTCTTCTTTTCATCAAACTTTTATAATACGGGAGCTGCTAGTATAGTTTTCTTAAGATTTACGAACGGCTGTTGATGGATCTCTTCCCATTTGTATGTGATATTATGTTGGTTAAATCAATGAGCGGTTGAGCTATTGTAGCGTAGTTCATGATGTACCTTCTGAGGTATGAAGTCATGCCTAGAAATGTACATACCTTTTTGAGATTTGTTGGCATAGCCATGTATTCGATGGCGCAAACTTTGTCTGGGTCTGTAGTTATACCCTGCAGGGTGATGATTTGACCAAGTACCTTTACTGTCTGCTTTGTGAACATACATTTTTTTGTATTTACTTTGACATTGATCATATGCAGCATCTCAAAATCTTTTTCTATCTTAGTTAGATATTCCTCAAATTAATATGACATCAATATATATGATGGCTGCGGTCCATCATAAGAGTCCCAATAGAGAATTTATAAACATTTGAAAGTACTGATGCGATGTTGTTATCCCCATTGGCATTCTTTCATATTGGAACAACCCTACTCTATCAATGCTAAATGCTAATTTATAGCTGTCTTGTCGTCTAACAGGAATACTGTAAAAGCCTGAGAATACATCTAAACTTATAATGTAGTGAGAGTTCTGTAGAGCTTTCAAAATGTTTTTGGTACGGGTAATGGGTTCTGCACTCTTGTTAAATATTGATTTAGCTTCCTAATATCAGTTAAAAATCTTAAATCACCCTTTTTCTTTCAAACAACTAAACTCGGCGCAGAATTAGGCGAGTTAGTTTCCTTGGTAATTCCCGCCTGTACCATATTGTTAATTTGCATTAACAGCTCATCACGCTTTTCCAGACTTATCCTGTAAGGCCTAGTTGCTATGGGCTTATCCGTTGTCAGGCTAGTTTGATTTCAAAGTTTTTGGCTTCAGTTAATTCCAATATAGAATGAGCAAATCTATCGTGATATTTGTCAATAATACTGGTAATAGCTGCAGTTAGTTCACTATTTAACTTCTTATTAATCTGTTGCAGCAGTTTCTGATCACTTTCAAAACTATCCAAAGCATTAAAATAATGGTCTATCTTGAGCGGATGTCACAGAGTATATCGGCACTTGTAACAAACTATCAGATTTATTAACATGGATAAAGAAGATATTGTGTTTTAATATTGGGATGACGTCCTACTTCTTAATGAAGTCTACTCGTAGTATTAAATCCTGTTTTTAAGTTATCCACAGCTAAAAAGTCTTGCGGGTAAGTGCGACCGGCTGCACACAAGTTAATTGTAATTTTAAATTTGGGCGCAATTAATACAGATGTCTCTCCAACTAAAGTAATGATCTCTTTTAAAGGTTGAAGTTGCTGTGTAGAAATTAAGGTGCTCGCTACACTACTACGTCATCAAGCAATGCATAGTATTTCCTGCCTTTGATAGTTACGAGAACCCGCGGTGTCGAAGTGCGAAGGCCGGCATGCTGACATTCCACTTTTGTTGCGGGGCGAGAATGTTGATATGAGCTAGATAGAGGCGCAGGCCTGCTCAGTTTGTTATTAAACATTGGCTCATCATCGTGGGCCTGGCTTCGTGTGTTGTGACAACAATTATTAGTGTCTACTGCAGTGTTTCTGGGTTCGTGGTCTAGAAAAACAGTTTGTGGTGTCCGCTGGAATTTGTTTTTGAAATGCTTAAAGCAGTCGCCTATTTGTCTTGAAAATTCAATACATTGGTTTGGAAAGAGACTACACTGACGCGGTTTATGGCCCGTATAAAAACACAATGCACACGTGTCTTGGGTGAGACTACGAGTTCTGGCCACTTTTTGCGTATTCACAGCATTTTGCGGGCGACTTGACAATCTCGCCTTGAGGGCGCGCGGTGGTTCTCAACGCTGACTTGCATCGCTCATTGAGGCGGCAGGACCTGATTGCTTTCCTTGTGCTCGGGCGGTGGTGTACGCACATTCCGCTGAGGCATAAGTTTGCCTGACCTAACTGCATTCGCTGGTTTAGCCGGTGGCGTGAAATCAATTGCGAACATGGTGTTATATTTACTGGCTTGATTTATTGGGCACAAATTTCTCTGTAACAAGGGTGGTTTGCATGATGTAATTTGATTGCTATAGGAGTTGAATTTAGCAATATCAGCGTATTATCACTGTGGCTCAATTTTATTAAACGTGGTTCTATATACATCACAAACTCCGTTGTTCCTTTCGTGGGTGGGGGAGACAGGTTTTTCTGTGTAATTTGGGGCCACTTACATTTACAATTTTCCGTTGGTTACGTTTGTTTTGTGCCCTAAAGCGGCCTGCCTGTTTTTGTGTGTGGTATTTATAGGGGCCTTGATGTGATGGTTGTCTTTAGTGATCCCTACTCTGTGTCCTTTCAAATGCAGTGGGCCTATCGAACCTGGTCTGAATATGTGTGCTTATGTGGGTAGGTTCTCTGTATACATGTTGAAACATACATTGTTTAGCATAACTGATTGGTTTTGGGCGTGGTGCGGTGTGCTTATTCGTCCTTTTCAGTGTGTGTTGTTGTTCTGGCAACATAGTTATCTCCTGTTGGAGTTTGACATGTTGTGTACTGAGTGAGTTGTGTTCAATGGTCTGGTTGTACCTCTATATGCCAAGCTCAATGTTTTTGATGTGTAATAGTTGGTTCAGTGTGTCATTTTCTAATGGCACAAGTTTGTCGGCAGTGGCTGGTGACAGTTTTAAATGACTAATGAATTCTGGCTCTGGCACTGTGGTTCACACTTATTCTTATAGAAAGTTAAATTTTCTATGTGAGTCTGAGAACTCTCGCCTGGTTGTTGTTTCGTTGAGTTTAACAGCTGTTTGTAATGGTCAGTTGTGTCAAGCTTTGTGAAAGTGTCTAATAGTTTGTTCTGTATGTGTTACCAAGAAATTTGCTCGCCATTAGCGTAAAATACATTCTCATAATGCCCGTTTGTTTATCACTTGCGCTTAAAACTTTAGGCGGCATAGTTTTTTTAGTTCACTCCAACCATTTAATTCACTGACTGCGTTAAAAATGTCTAAAAATTCCTCCACATTTTCGTTACTCTCGCTGGTGAATGTGGGGATTTGTTGAGGGGCTTGTACTACAACGTGTACTGGTTGTGTGGCGTGAATGTGTGCTGGTGTAGTGTTTAGTATTTCTGCCCTGTTATTAGTGTTTTCTGTGGTGTGATGTATGTTTGTGTATTTGTGTTCCCTGATCTCAGTATTCATGCTGGGAATGGAAATAAAATGTTGATCTGTTGTCGGAAGTGTGTGAAGTGGGCGTGGTCGGAGATATTCGCTTGTACCAGCCTCAGTTAATGTTGATTGGTGAGGTTGTTGAAAAATATGTTTAAGTGGTGACATCTGTTCTGTAGCTGAGTTGTGTACTACTGCGAGTGATTCTATGTTTTCACTGGTTATCTGGTTCCTTAATTGTTAGTGTATTTCAACCGCGCGTTTAGTGTAGCTTAAATAAATCAATAGTGTTTTGACCAATTTCCTTATCGTTTGTGCGGTAGATTTGTGTTCCGTACTCATTTAGACATTTTAGAATAATTTTAAGTGGTGTTGTAAATGTATGCACTGTGACTTATAATTGCTTATAAGTAGAAGAGTAAAGGAGTTAGAAAGATCTCGGAAACACACACAAAACAAATGGAGATTTTCTGGCTTACAAGGAACAGGTGTTCCCACATGCAGAAACAAGCAGTAATCATGCATTAATATATGAGAAGCAGAATTAAGCTATTCTAAAGCTCCTGGGCGGGTGACGTGACGTCAAGGTGCTAGGCTGCAAGGCTGTTGGCGCTGACTGCTGACGAACGCGTGGTTAACAAACCTCGCCCACGCTCGCTTACTGCGCTTGCCCTGACCGCATGGGAGGAACAGCTGTTAATTATGCTGGGTGTAATGGATGAAATATCTACAAGCAATTGGGTATCTATAATGGCAATAAAATATTCAGGGAGTGATTCTTACTACTAAACTTATTTTACATGAACATACTGGAAGAAGAAGGTAATGAATGTACAAGTTAATTATCACTGAATTGCTACACGTAAGCACGCTGTGGTGTTTGTGAAGTGTAGCCATGCTTGGTTCCCCTTCTCCGCTCGTATTCTGCTGCTTACAAGTAACCAGCGTGAAGCACAACTATGAAAGGAATTTCTAAATAAAAGACTACTCGCATAAGCGCGAGGTGGGATGAGAGGCATCTCCACCAGTGTAGCATTCTCCTTCCTCCTATCTCTCATCTCTAGAGTCACTTCTACTTCAGTTCTGCTATTGAGGGTTAATTATATATACAGATTGCCGCGGATAATCCGCATACTAAGAGAAAAATACAGTTTTTCCAACACTAAGTTTTGTATGGTTGTAACTGAATACTGGGTTTTTCAATGTGAAACCTAGCCTATCCTTGACATAATACAGTGGAAGCCCGGAATACCGCGGCCCTGTATTCAGTGGATTTGGTTATACAGCGGGGCAATTTGTGTCTCCCGGCCTCAATAAATAAGGGGACAGTTTGGGGTGAGGTAGGCATGTGGTCTGCCTGCGGGAGGTCGTGAGTCGCGGACACTGATGAATGAAGCGGAGGGAGTGGGCGCATTCTCCCTCCTTTCAGCGGCGAGATCTATTTTACTGATTCTTTACAGCCAATATTGTATGTTTTTCCGTGTATGCAAATAAAATGTGTTCTTATATTACCATATTGGCGAGTTAGGCCGTGTGCATGTATGGGCTACATCAGAAGTTTTTGATGAAAAATTCGGGATAATTAAAATTTCAAGTCAACCGCACTAAATTTGTATATTCCTGTAAACATTACCGGGCCTCATCATGCCAGTGCAGAGGCCAACATGCCACCTAAATTTCATAGAAATTCAACACACTGACGTGAATCGCATCAATCAGCATGTGTTCCCAATACCGGGCCGCTGTTACGAATTGAACCGGCCCTGTAACGATGGCAGTGTCGGTGGCTGTCTGGCCACCACCCACCAGAATAATCTTGTAGTGACAGACCGACAGCTGCCAGCCCCGACGATCTAGGCAGGAGCGACAACAGCAAGCTGCTGCGTCAATCTCCTATGGCGTATAGCTCTATGTAATCATTATAATTATGATGTAGACACTTTGATTATATTGCATATAATCGGCTATGCGGTATGTGTTCCTATTTTCGAGGGGGGGGAAAAAAACAGAAATCTGACGTCACTCGGTTGCTAGGCAACAGGCCACCTCCCCCTTCCCTCCACGAGAGGGGAAACAAAAGACATGCAAAGTGAACTGCATGTCGCCCGTATCACACACACACCTCCCAAACTGTCCAGGGCGTGCGGCATACAGCCGGCTGTTTCAGCGTGTGGTAAACAGTGTTTAATGTAGGAAACCAGATTCGCCTTCCATTCCCAGTTCTTCAAAAAAAAATATTTGGGTAGTTTCACACACACTAAGCCCGACACTAGCATTCCCATGGCACGTTTCTGGTTAAACCGCTCCAGCATAGCCTTATCTAGTTCTGTGCACGTCGATAGTTTCATCATTTTCCTATTCGCCAATCCACTTGTCGAGTCCGCACTGCTGGCAAACTCAATAAGTTTGGATTTATTGTTTCGTATATCCCGAATTGTTTGTTTCTTCCACTCCATACATAAATGAAAGCTGTTTTATTATACTTCCTCCTTCAAGTTTATCAGTAATTTCCAGCTTCTGCTGTAAATTTAAAACCACACGTTTACGTTTTGCTGATATTTTTCGGCTAAAAATGAGAAAAAACAAAACTGAACGTAACTACTTACTGGCGAGATAAAATGGACACTGACCGTGGGAATGCGATATGTGGGAGGAATGCGGTGGTCGCGCCAATTTCCGGCTATACCTGGTAGGCGGCAGCTAGGCTAGCAAGTTGTGCGGTGTTGTCAGCTCGCTGTCTTGCGACGTAACTAAGCTCATTGCACCATCGGGAACACATTTTGATGTGCATTTGCATAGATAAAGAAACATATTTCATTTCACAGTTATTTTCAGAGAGTACCTATTATGAATTTCATTAGCATTTTATTAAATAACTTCACTCTTGTAGTGTTTGAGTTAATTTCCAAAATTTCTCAATTCCAACTGCAAAACCTTTCACTCAATTCCACCTCGATTCCGATACCATAAGTTAGGATATAACGATTATCATGTGCCTACAGTCAATGTATCGTTTTAAAATTTGGTTTTATAGGTCAAATTAGACAGAGACAAATATGAAGACAATTACAGGAAAGACTTCCTGGTCTGCTAAATGAAGTTAATTTCCTATATTAATGTAACGGTCGGACTTATTTTATTAGGCATAACAAGTTCATATCAGTATGTTTGATAATTCTCTGATTTATTTGATATGAATATAGACAGTATTATACAAAAAAGTTAAACAAAAGTTCTCAGCTTCTCAATGCAATATTTTAAGTTAACTTATGAAGCTAACCAATATGTACACAAATATTGATGCTATTCAGTAATGAAACTGAAATACAAGTAACCTTTCATTTAGCATTGCTAAATTAAAATATTCCTACCAGACATGTTAAATTGCAGGGACACTGGGTGACTTGCTTCAATGCACATTTTTGCCCAAAATATCTTCTGAAACACCACTATTGCCAATTTTCTTGTACTTGTCACGTTTACTTAAGTGCTTCTCAATTTACTAGTTGTGCGACTAACCCCACCCCGTGAAATTTTTTCCGAGCACAAACTGCAAAATGCGTAATTTATGTCAACGGAAAAATAATTCCACATATCGCTAGACATTTTCTTCACGTCTAAGTAAATAAAATCCTCAGTAAGTACATTGAAAACTTTAACTCTACCCACTTTTAGAAAAAGGAGATGGTTATAATTGGTAGTAAAGGTAAACACGGAAAAAAAATTGCTTTCAATCTCGACTACCTCAGAAACGAAAATATCACAAACAGGAAATACGTATGGTATGGAAAATGTACCAGTTCTTTGTCTAATATACCATTAAATAATAGGTAAACTAAATAAAAAATAATAATATACCGTTAAATAATAGGTAAACTAAATAAAAAATAATAATATACTGTTAAATAATAGGTAAACTAAATAAAAAACAATAATATACCGTTAAATAATAGGTAAACTAAATAAAAAATGATATTGTTGCCCGGTATACCGCGAATTCGGCTATACCGCAAATTCGGCTATATCGCGGGGCAATTTATGTCCCCCGGCCTGAATAAATAAATAAGTGGAAAGTGTGCGGTCAGGTAAGCCTGTGGTCTGTCGGCGGGTGGTCGTGAGTTGGGGACATTGATGAGTGAGGCGGGCACGCGTTCTCCCTCCTTTCAGCACCGAGCTCTATTTTACTGATTCATTACAGCCAATATTGTATGGTTTTCCATATATGCAAATTAAATGTGTTCTTATATTACCATATTGACGAGTAGGGCCGTGTGCGTGTACAGGCCACAACAGGAGTTTTTGATGAAAAATTTGGGATAATATTTCAAGTAGACCGCACAAAATTTTTATATTCCCGTAAACATTGCCGGGCCTCATCGCGCCAGTGCAGAGGCCAACACACCGCCTATATTATGTACAAATTCAACACATTGACGTGATTGCATCTATCAGCATGTTTTCTCAATGCCAGGCCGCTTTTACAAAGTGAACCGGCCCTGTAATGACGACAGTGGCGGCGGCCGTCTCACCGCCGTCCGTTTACCAGAATTATCTTGTAGTGACCGACCGAGAGACAGCTGCCCAGCCCCAACGATCTAGGCACGAGCGACAACAGCAAGCCGCCATGTCAACTCCTACGGGGCATAGCTCTATGTAATCATAATTATAATGTAGACACTTTAATTATAATGTATGTATACCGGCTATGTGGTATGTCTTCCTATTTTGGAAAAAAAAAAATCATAAATTTGAGGTGCGCCTCAAAAATTCATGCTTCAAAGTCATTTACAGGCCTATAATTAGTCTCCTACAGGGTATAGCTCTGCATAATCATTATAATTATGCTGTAGACAATTATATTATAATGTATATATACTGGCTATAAGGTATGTTTTCCCGATTTTCGAAAATGAAAATTCCTGAGCGGACGAGCTATTGTGGACAAGGCTTAATGCAGAAAAGCAGCCTTTCTTTGCATGCCACAAATAATTAGCTATTTTTTGTTATAGTTTTCCTTTGTAAAATGCAAATCAGACGAGCAAGCGACATGTTTCACAACACGTGAGGCACTGATAGATCCCATCTGCAGTGCAAGCGTGTATTCTACCTTTGGACCTGAGCTTCCTTTCTTATTCTTTCTTCCTCCCAACTAGGCCCAGCAGGAGGTGAACCCCTTCTTCAACCCATGTGACAAACAACTCACAGCGAACACCACCCTTGGTGGAATAAGTACATTCTTTGCCTGGAAAATGCAGTATTTTTTAGTTATTCTTGCTTGAATGCATGTGACCCTTCATCACAGCACGTTTCTCTTCTGTTTCTCTCCCTTGGGTGTTGTCATGTCCAGTGATGCAGACAAAAAAAATTAAGTTCCATTAGCAAGGGGCTAAATGTTTGATGAGTTACGGCGGTAACTAACAACACTCCCGTGTTTGACAGGTGCCACGCCACATTAGAACATTCCTTTTTTTTGCTACTGTACTCGGTCACTCCCAGAATAGCATGGAAAGCTATAACGCGGGTCTGAGTTATTTCCTCCAACAGCCGCATTATATCAGGCTTTTACTGTACCAGGAATCCTGGTATTATTAAGTATCCTGGTCCGTGATCCTTAAGCTCCCGCTACTAATAACTATCATGCAACAGACTGAAAGCCAATGCATGTTCCATGTCAGCGACCCAGAACTCAAAGAGCTTGTCTCTAGCGAGGGTTCTTATCTACAAACCACATCTGATTTTATCTACAAACCACATCTGATTGTAGACCGACACCGACTTCGGATTTCCGGCTCCCGGCTTATCAACTAACGCTGATCGCAACTCTTACGAGCAACAAAGTGCTATCTCCAACAATATCCGCGTGTGCGGCGGTGGTCTTTCATCCGTGACTGATATTTTGTGTAGTGTTTCATCTACGCGGATATTTACAGGTTTAGATACTGTGCGGTAGATTTCCATGTGTGTTTGTAGCATTCTTGTAACAGTATACACGTAGTACTGAATAATGTCGGAAAGTGCACAAAAAAAACGAGAGCAGTTTTCCCATTAAAGCCACGCCACACAGCACATAGAGTGACGTCGGAGTGAAATGAGGTAGCCAAATACTGATAATAGCCGTTTGGCACATGGTAGCCATCAAGATAAAAAGACTCGTTTAACCGCAAGTTTTGATTATACGACTATCTCTTCACCTGTATTATCGTGGATAATCAATGTTCTAATGTATTATCTTAATTATTTCATAGTCGAACCATCATTGAATGGTTAATTCTGGCCTACACATGCGAGTTCGGTACAGGGTCAGCCTATTTGGAAAACAACCTCAAAAAATTATGTGAAGGTGGACGAGGATATATAACAATTAACCATTTGATTCTCTATTCTTTGATACCTGTAATAATCGAGGGTATCGAGTAATCAACTTTGACGCCCCTAATATATATATATATATATATATAACGTTAATAATGCTGTGTGAAGAGGAAACGCTCAGGGGTGCGTAAACGGGCAATACAAGACACTAATCAAACAGGGAATTCTCTAAACACAAACACTTTTATTAACACAAAGGTTACAATATTAGGAGGATAAAAAATATATTCAATTAAAAAAATGTTATGCTTGAAATGCACGCTCATGCTTCAACTACCTTAAGTGTACTTATATTGACCTGCCTAACCTTGCCAGCAATATTTAATTACTGAGTGATCTGGATAACGGGGTCTCGATAGGTTGCCTTACACCCTACTGCCAAGCCAAATTATACTCACCATAAAGGATGTATCTGCTGGTGGCCAAGAGTTCCTCTAGTCCTGGATAGTAGCGTAGTCCTCTTCTTCAGCATCGCAGAACCCGCCGTTGTTGGCTCGCAACAATTGTACGTAGTGCAGTACTGGTCTCTCTGGTACGTCTGGCGGGAAGGGGGGGTTGGCGCTTTGTGCATACATTATATACTCCTGGGGGAGTAAGTCAGGAGGCATTTGTAAAATAAAGTAAGCACCTCGTTCTTGTCGCTATACCCGTTGTACCTTAAGTTTGATGTGTGCTGCCCCTTGGTGGCTGCTACAATTCTCACACTATCTATTTCTCTATATATCTCTCTCTACACCTCTTTCTACATATCTCTCTACATCTCTCTATCTATCCATCTCTGTATTTGTATCTCTATCTCTCTTTCTATATCTATATCTCTATCTCAATGTATCTTTCTATATCTGTCTATCTCTATATGCAGTGAAACCCAGTTCTGAAGTTCCCACTTAAACAATTTTCCTTCATAAGAAGTTGAATAATTTTGCACCTTGTCTATACACTCATGTGTTATTCAACCCATTTAAGATGTTTTTCTGGTTAATAAGCATTATTTTTTCAGTCCCTTCAAAAACGTCTTAACAGAGTACTTTTGTTCTTTCTTTTTCCCTTTCTCCTGTTCTCATGAGGTAGCCCACATCTGTAAATTTTTTTCATTTCTACAACTAATTTAATATTTGTTTTGGGTAGGCCGAAAAGGGAAATTTATTCCAAAAGTATCTGGTTTAAAAATTAATGAATTTTTTGGATATTAGTGTCTTTGACTCTTTTTACTACAGTGCCTTAGGTGTGTTGTTTCAAGTATGCAGGCTCTGGAGGACTGGAAATTATGGTTAATGATAAAGAAAGAAAAAGGTTCCCGGAAATGTTTGGCTAACATAAAAATAATTTGTATTCTCTTTCAGTCATTAGTTCCTTTTAATATATGGTAAAATTACAGCTCTCTTCTCACTCAATTTTTTTCTTTGCATTCTTGATTTTAAAGATAACACAAATGACTCCATAGATAAGTGGTATATCCTTGTCACCTCCGTAAAAGGTTTTACTACACGGATTTAGTTAACTGCTAGATGTATGTGGTGAAATGCACAGACTTAACACCAGTAAATGAAGAATTAAAATTTTAACTTTGTTACAGACTATTTAGTATAAAAGTGGTGAAACCAGCTAAGTCCCTCAGGATCTTTGCCATCAGTTGCAGTCATAACATTTCCGTCCTTGTTTCTCCCTCTTGTAGAGACTTGCCCACCACCATTTACTGTGAGGTATTGTCCGACCTGTCCACAGAGAATGATTGTGCGACCGTTATCAGTTATGTGCTTGGAACAAGAACTACACAAGTCTGAAATTAGCATTAGTTGACTTACTCTTACTTTGATGCTGTTTATCTGTGTTCTTGTTAACTCTCCACTACCAAAAAAGTGTTCACTTGCTGTGTTGATAGCATGTCGTCAGATTAATAAATGAAATGAGCCAAGGGGTTTTTGCACTCTCTCAGAAGTGCATTGGGAGAGCAATGTCAGTGTACTATAATGTACTGCATCTGTATATATTAATAAAATTATTTTCATATGTGATTTAGTTCCTTTTTGATGCACATATGTGCAGCAGGTAGGCCTTCACAACTTCAGTTACCAGGTTGCTGAAAAATATATAAAATTGTATTTTTATTGTGTGTACATATGTTGGTTGAACATTCTCGTATAAGTGCAGATAAACTTTTCTTTTTTACCTAAAATTGTGTTGCAGATTCTCATCAACTATTTTATACTATACATTGTTATACCCGTGTCAGTCTGTTTTATTTCAGTTCTGGAAATAATGTTGGTACAAGGGAGGAAACAGAGTTGCTGTTTGTTGAAATGTGTGAATATGATGTTAATGTGGTTTTGTAGTTTGGCCGCAGAAAGAAGAAGAAAAATAGAAGCGACAGTGGTTCACAGCATGGTTCCCAACATGAGAAGGAAAATAATGCAGAAGAAGAGGAGGAGGATGAGGAGGAAGAAGATGTAAGTATGTTGGGATACATGGTTCAGTTGCAGCATAGTTATGACATGCAGCTAGTAGATGATCTCCATTTATAACTGTGTGTGTGTTTTTATACATATGTAAAATAGTAGTCACATTTATGATATCCCAAATCATTTTTATATAAAAAGTTTTAAGTATGCATTAAGTATTTTGACCCCAATCATTACAAACATTGATGTTCAAGTGTATCTATTGTGGTGGTAGGCCATCACAGATTTTTAAAGTTTGTTTCTTTACTTCATCTTAATATTAAATTTTCATAGAAACTTATTTTGTTTAAATTATTCTCTTGATTTTATTTTGTTATTAAAAATATACAAAAACCCCAAGGTAATATGCTAATTAAAAAAATTAAAATATTTTATTTTAATAACCCTTCTCTTTAAGCATGTGTGACTTAACCTTAGGTATGTCATTATAGTGAATGTTTACAATTCTTGGTGTTATTATTTTCTGATAAGGTTTTAATAAATTAATACTGATCACAGTGAAATCCATAACATCAGTGTTGGAGATTGTGTCCTCTTAGCATTGAACTGGATACCTGATTGAGATAGGCCTAAAAGAATTGACTTTTATTGCCAGAATTTCGTCTAGGATGACGCCATAGAAAAGATGTCACTGGGACTTCCATTTTTCCTATCTGATAGCGTGATTGGAAGCCCATTAAAGTTACTCTCCTTCTGATTGCTAAAATGGACAGACCTTCCTAAGATAGGGCATCGAGATGAAGTTTTTGACGTCCACCGACCTAAATGAGGTTAGCTTTTGCATATGGAGAGGCACTCCAAGTTGTTAGGTCGACAGCAGGCAGTTTAAGAAGAGGTCTGTCTGTATTTTTAGATTTTGAGTGACCTGGTGATGCAGCTGACTCCAACTAAGGATGAACATAAGAGCTACGCCATTTGGCGTCCCTTCATCTAGGCTGATTTCTAACTTCATAATTCTTTTGGACTGTTCAATTTTAAATGGCAATTAGTAATTTTGGAAAATAGTAATTGTTTGGAGTTCAAAAATAACTTGAGAGTCAATCTTTTGTAACTTTTGTACTAGTAACTAATTAACAGGCAGAGGGCACTTATCATTGTGGCCATCTTCAAGATTTCTGAATATTTTTGCACAATCAAAGAGCTAGTTTGGTATTTATCAGAGACTGGCCTAAGATTTAAATATTCTTTTGAGCTACATACTACATTAAAATTTCACTTAATCGGTTGTTTGGTAATGTGGTATGAGAAGTGGTTAAGCGTTGCCAGAGTTGAGTATAAATGTCAGCATAGTTTCCTCTTCTATCACATGCAAAATGGGATCAGCATCTTTCATTAATGTTTATTCTCATACAAAAAATATGATTTTTGCAGTGAAAATGATTCCAGTGACATTTTCCCTCAGTGTAAAGTGCTTATTAATAGGAAAGTCATTTCTTATTGTACTGTGTGTAAGGATATCGCAGAATAGCATTTTTAATTCATCACTATTAATGATAATCAATCTGATTTTGTGAAAGTTTTATACTTTCTCACACCGCATTCCTAAGAGGAATTCCTTGTAGCGTGGTGTCATCATTACCTCCCATACTTCCCCTTTGTTGGTGCCTGGCTGCCTATAAGCCAAGGAGTGTTTTTTTTCCCGTCCCCCCCTTCAAAATATCTCATTCACACCCAATGTCCTCTGCAATACTGTTTAAACACAAACTCAAATTTCATTTGAAATTTTTTATTTTATTTTAATTCTTTGCACTATATAGGTAGTTTTGTTCTGAAGCACATATATGTTGCAAGAACAGAAAAATAGAAAGACTGTATTCATAGAGAAAGAACTATCAGAAAATTGTATATACCCAAATGTTTATAACACTTTTTATATTATTAAATTTTATTTTGGTTCTGGCCATTAAGTTTAGTGTTTGTGTGTGAAGTCATGTACCATGTGCAAAACATATATGTGTGTGTGTATGTGAATGTTTGTTGTGCTGCCAGGATGACGTGGACTTGTCGAAGTATGACTTGAGTGGTTGGGGAGATGACGATGCTGACCAGAAGAAGGGCAGTCCTTCAGCTAGCAAGGATAGGCGCGCTGACAGGCGCCGGTCCCACTCGAGCTCGCCGTCCCGGTCCAGGTCACGCTCGCGCTCCCCCAGGAACAACAAGTACAACAGGTCTCGGTCAAGGTTACAATTTTCATGGAGAGAGCACGAGGTTCAAAATGAAATGACGTGTAAAACTCAAAGCCTCAGTGAGTTTCTGTGCTTATAATTATTCAGATTTAAAAGTCTTCCAACTTTACTTTTATAGTCGTAATAATCATCCTGTTTTACAAGTTGCCATTCTGCATGCTCCGCTAGGGGTGATGGCAGTTGATATGCGGAGAGCTTGTCCTCAGACCAGTCATTTGTACAGCGTGTACCTTGGCAATTTCTTTGTTAACTAATTATTGGAAGTTTCTTTATAAAGTATCAAACCAGACCTGCCAAACCTTAAGATTTTCCTGTAATTTTTACATAAAAGTTCACACTTTATGATTTTTTGGGAATTCTCCTTATCTGAAGAGTTTTCTCTCGGCTGGATTCCAAAATTCATGAAATAGCGGATTCCAAAATTCAGGACTTTTGGCTGTTGGTCGCTGTGAAAGTGTCTCATATACCATGTTTACTCATATATAGTATGTCCTTTTTTCCCAAAATAAAGGAAAAAATTTCTGGGGTGCTTGCTATACATGGGAAAAAAAGGAGGGGGGGGGGGGTGTTAGATAATGGTAGTGTGACAGTCTAGCACTGAAAAAAATGAGAGTTGGTCACTGTTAAAAGGAGAAAGTAGAGAAAGGAAACTAAGCTGGAAATGTTGAGTCGTAGAAGCATGATGTTTCCCGATTTTTGAAAATTTTTTTGCACCCAAGTTATTTAATTAAAGTATTTTTCAAACATATCACAATCACTGCACATTAATATAAAAAAGAATAATTGGTTCCATACTTACTAACAGGGCGCCACAAATTTTTGGTGCAATTTTATTTTTAAAAAATTTCCCTGGAACTTGTTACAAAAATCATGGTGCACACTATACGCGAGTGCGTGCTATACATGAATAAATACGGTATATTGTATTTTCAAGATAATTAAAGTAGGCCACTTAACTGGGAAATATGGGAAAAGCCATTAATTTTCTCAAGTGGTGAGAAAACCTTGAAAATGCCAATTTTCCTTCAAGCCAGGAACGTGCACGAGCGAGAGATTTTTCATGTGCCTGCGTTTCGAGCAATACATTGCACGTGCAGTAACTGTTAAGATTCACTCTTACGTAGTCTTATTTTGTCTTGTTTTTAACTAAATAAAATTTTAGTTGTTTTTATGTTCGTATGGTGCATTATTATGGTGACACTGGTGCTAGTAACTATTTAACAAAAACGTACGTAAGTTCATTCTGCAAAAAATTTAAAATGGTAGCCTTGAGTTGGTCTGGGCGCAGTACATCGATCAATAACTTACCCAACATGCAGCCAGTCATATGACAACTGCACGTGAAACATGCTGGTTACAGACCATTACGGCTAGACAAATGCCATTGTTGTTTGTGTTTATAGACTGCAATTATGCTTGTGGTTGAAAGTCATTAATATTGTCTCTGCGTAATTTGTGTTAAATAGTGAAAAATATTTGAAGTTCATACTGCAATATTTGTGGGGTTTATTTATTTATTTTTTCATTACCTGGCACAAAAAGTTAATTGATGTGAAGCGTATGCTATTTATGGTCGTGAAGAGTTAGATGTTGAAAATATTTTTTAACGTAATACCATCATTTACGTAGTTTGTAGCAAGTTTATGTAAACTTTGCCCTTGTGTTTGTACAGCAACTGCACATATTTATTTTGTGACCTGGTAGTTGAGCATTTAATGCAATGACATCGGATGGGCGTGAAAGACAACTTATTATATAAAGTTGATGGGTGTTGATATCATGATTTTTAAAATTTGCTGTGGCAAAGTACGGAGTGAGCTTTCAGTCAGGTGATACGAAATAAAGTAAAAATGATTTTGTTAAGTAAATTTATAACATATTACTTAGTTTATTTCTAAGTTAGGTATTTCCAAGGCAGCACATTCTTCCAATGTGTATTTGTAAACGGTTTGCCTTGATGTTTCACTGGTTTGCTTGTCTAGCAAAAATAATCATAAAATTTTTATGTGAAATTACCACTTCCTGTCTCCTAGGTGTCATAGGCATCTGTTAGCAGTGCTAATATGTACAATAAATTAAAAACAGCGGAAAACGCTCGCGTGAAGTTGTATAGTTTTATTCATGCAACCATATAGTAACAAGGATAATGTTAAAAATTATTTCGGTACCACACGGCACTACAAGTGCAAAATAATATTTAGTGTTGTCAAGAAAAAAAAAAACAGAATTGAGATAATCTATTAACATTAAAACTGTGAACAATATTTCAGTTTTGAAGAGCAGTTCTTTGCCTGTTTATCATAAGTGTTCTGATGCAGATTTTTTGAAGAGGACTAAGAAGTAAACTTCAAAATACTTATAGAGCTAGAACGAGTAGTTTCGTGGTTTTCAGTGTAAATACGTATGTGTATTGTGTGAAAATGTTTTTGTTTGGAAATTTTTTGAACGATTACCAGAATATTTGTGTTCGTATGCTTGATTTTGTAACTGACGTAATGTGCGGACAGTGTTGGAATATTTGGTAAGTAGCTGAATTTTTCTTACAGAAAAGTAATATATGTGTTAAACTACACATCATATTATTGTATTCTCAGTTGTTTCATGAAGCTCAGAAGTATGTATTGTTGCATCTTGAAATAATTATTGTGTTGATTTATTATCAAAGTGTACATATAATTTCACATTTTCATAATGCCAGTAACTGCAGATGAACAAGAAATAAATTTATATAAAATGCAGCGATCCAATTACACACTATTTTAAGCATTCTTCGATCATCTTGATTTCAAATTTTACAGTTTGGCCGGTCTGTCAAACGTAAAAGTATTGAAGAGTTAATATAGTCTTTATGTGGTTTCAAAGTAGTAGGTCACTGTGTATTAGTGATGTGTTACTGACAGTTCTAGGTGAACAGTTTGGCAGACTTTTCTGCAATACACATAAAAATCTGAGTCTGTACTAAGCAAATCTGAACTATAAGATGACCTGCGTCAGTATTGTTTGATGTAACAATGCAAACTTTTTCTGGCAGTTCAAATTGTTGGTGCAGTTTGAATTACTGGAAAAAATTTTGGGTACTATGGAATGCAACTGTTCCTTCTTATCGTCATATTGCATAATCACATCAGCCCATGTTGCAACCTCTGTGTCCCCCTGTTTGTGTATTTTTGTGGTGTCGTAAATAGTGATGCCACATCCAGTAGTGCGTAGACTAGTCTGGCTGTCTGTGTGTGTCACTTCAGCTGGTGAACAGCTACTAAGAGGTCTGCGAGCCTGGGATTTTTAATTTAAGCTCAATCTCAAGTTGTTTTATTGAATACAAATAAATTTTTTAATGAAGATGAAATTCACATTTTGAAGGTAGTCTGTGTTCATATCTGCAGTTATAAGGAGCAATTCAAACAGAACATGCCTACCCTTTAGAGTATTGTTTCGTTTATGAACAAATTAATTCATTTGTTTTCTGTGAAAATGTCTCCATTTTTTTTCTTCTTCATTTTTGATAATTTAATTTTGGTATATTTTTGGCTACTCTTTTTAAAATTACATCAAATGGTTCTGTGATTTTTAAGTGTAATACAATATCACAAACAATATATTGTGTGCATAATTAACATTCCTTCAGTAAAATATTAATTTGAAATGCTTGATTTTATGTAAATATGTTATTTTAATGCCTGAATTTTGCCTGTTCAATTAGAAACTACTTAATAGTCCATGCATACAGTACATGTGTGTGCATATAAAAAATTTCCATAAAATTTCCATGGATGTATAAATTGCAATCAATGGCAAGCATCAACAGCATGATTGCCACACCCGATTTTCACTTATTTGCAAACACATAACACAAAAACTTCATGATGACTTTATAGATACAGTACAACACATGACAGTCCCGGCTGGTTAACTGTCCCTATCCTGGGTGACTTACTCGACTCTAGGCGAATAATGTTTCAAGGCAGTTATTCAGTTTTGGGCACTGGGGCTCGCTCTGTGTACAACACGGGCCTGGTTGGTCGGGCGACTGGGTACGAAGTCGGGTTCGACAAGTTTTACCCGGTGTGGTGCGTGTTTGTGTTGAGGTGCAGCAGGAAGGCATGGTGGTTTGGTACGTGGCGGTACTGCCCCTGTTTCCAATACCTGGGTAGCACTTGACTGAGGGCTGGTGTGTGTGGGTGTGATGCTTGGCGTTGGTTTTAGTGCGCTGGTGGACCTTTCGCCAACAGTGCCTCCTACACTATGGAGTGGTATCCTTCAGCAACCTTGGTGGGTGGTTCAAACTAATCCACGTGCGTAACGGTCGGTGCAGGTACGGTGAGACGTCCCAGCAATGCAGCCTGTTCACATGGATTGAGCAGTCCGAACCCGTTAGGAAGGATACGTAGCCCCAGTGGATTTTCGGAGATAGCTTTCGCTTTCTTGGCCTGTCTCTCAACTCCACCCCTACGGGTGTAAGGCATTAGGCACATAAAATCGGGGCTCCAGCAGGTAGGCAGTTGACGTGTATGTGTCCAAGTGTAGTTGCTAATTACTGCTGCCAACACGGCTTCACTCTTGACTTCTCTACCAGGTAGAGAAGGTTTGAGCTGCAGGGTGATGGCTGCATTAACCGTTCAGTTTGGTCCCACGGGGGTAGGTTTCTCTGCACCAGAGCGTAACCCTCTCTGCAGCATCTGTGAGCGGTGAGAACTGAGCACCCTGGCCGGCAAGCTGATCCCACCGGGATTGTACATAGTTTCATGACTACCGTTCCTTCAACTTGGGCAAGAAACCGGTGGCCTTCCAATACTGGTGAGGTGTGTGTCCAGTGGTCACTGGTCTTCCCAGGCTCCAAGAAGATCCCCTCCTAGGCACCACAAAAGCCAGCAAGCCAACTTCCAAGGGATGGTATCCTAATGTCGTGGATCTACTGTTCACTGCCGGGGCAGAGAATGGGTGCCTTTCCAAGGATGTGCTGTAGTGTTGTGCGTGTAGGTTTGGTAAAACAAAACCCAGTCTCCTGCTGAGTCCTCCAGCTCCGATATGACAAAAGGAAAGAGCTCGGAGTGAAAGTCCAGAGATCTGTTAAGATTGGTGTTTATTGACCTGTAATGTCCAAGCGGTCTAGTAATTTGAGTCAATTTAACACATTTAATAAAATCAAACACTCAAACGTCTACATTTGTAATTATGTATCTACTTACTTGGCGATGTAATGAGAGTTGACTTGGTACATATTATTATAAAACAAAATGAAATCATGATTGGAAGCAGAATCATAACGTAGCTACGGTGATGGAGGTGGAGTCTCAGCGCAGCTCAGGTGAGTCGTCCCAAGTGGTGATGTTCAGTCTGTGGTGTCTACCTCTGAAGTCTGGTGTCCTCGGGCCGTGCATGGCATAATAAATAGGGGCAAGATTTTGTGGTGCTATTTTAATTCGAATTTCGTTTTTAAAAATTTCTGTGTTATCGGTTTTATTATGAAAGTCTTTGAAATTGAAACTTCATAACTAAAATTCTGCATTATTAGAGCCGACATTGTACTGTGTTATGTTAATGCAAATTTTATTATTAAAAGTTGTTGATAATTTATTCTTATATGCATATTTCGATTGAATTTTTTAATGTTTACATACTATCTTAAACAAGAGAAAACAATTAATTTGAACAAAGGTAATACAGATCATTACCATAGGTTAAAAAAAAAATCACTTTTTAAAGGTTTGGTTTCTTTGTAACTATTGTGTTGAGGTTTCTGTTGAGTGGATTTTCTGTTACAGTCTTACACGAACAGCTTGGATACTTTTGTAGAGCAAAAACAATCAATACTGGAAATAAAATTATTTTTATATTTGTTTTCACAATTTTGCTATTCTAATTAAATTATCATTTCTCTTCCACTTGGTATTCAATATTTACTTCTGTTATTCACTCAGCCTTAATGACAACAGCTTAATTTTGCCCCCCCCCCCCCCCCCCCCCCCCCTTCATCATCTGAAAACTTGTATTCTTATCATCATGCAGTTGATATATTTTTGGATACATATTTTTGGTCATGGTTTCACAGATAAAATTATATATTTGTGCTAAATTAAATTTATTTTGTGTTTCAACAGAAATTTCTGTGTTTGGCGGTGTATAAATTGCATTTCGGTGTTTTGCTGTGAATTAACTTACATTTTGGTTTTATCGCTACTCACCGTACAATCTTGGCTCTAATAATAAAGCAACATGAATGTAGTGGGGAGAAGTCTCCCTCCACCAAGGAGTCATCACATGAGCAGTCTCCCACCAATGAAACGTCAGGGTGTGGAAAGTCATCAGCCACTAAGAAAGCAAGGTTAGGGCATCAGTCAATGAACTAAAACTTTGCCCCAAAATGTGATATTGAAATCATGTGACGGGAAAATAATGCGTGATACAGGAGTCATGGGACTGAAATATAGTGAAAACAGGATGTGTTTCCCATCAAAAAGTGGTTAGTATCAAGATCACACGGTGCTGAAATCACCACAGGCAATATTAGAGTAGATACAGCTTCCTGCTTCAAACACTGCAGGACTTGATAAGTTGTGAAAAATACTTCATGTAAATGTTCTCTCTCTGTTCTGGAAAGTTGGCGGAGGGTCCGCCGCACTACATCACTCCCTCTTTTGGGAAAATTTTGTTTGTTCTGACCAAAACTTTAGGAAGATATGTGAGTCGATCAAAGTGAAGCTGGTTGAAGTATATTCTGGAAGTGTAACTGCTCTATCGGAAACAACAGGATGTAGACTCGCCAGCAACGGAAATTCAGGTTTCCGGTTGACCAGCTAGCAGTAGCCATTGGCGTAGCAGCGACGTTGACACAGGAGGCTGCATTTCTTGAAGCTTTATGAAATTGCTTCCATACTCGCAGTCAACTGAATCATATAAGTTAATAAAAAGGGAATGAAGTTAATTACTATTCTATCAAACAACTTTAGAATTTACTGAACTCAAAATGGGAATACCATGTCACCTTCCTCATTATTTAAGTTCACCTGAATAACTTTTCAAAGTGCAGCTGAAACATATCACATATACACATTGGACAAACATTACACATCAACACCTATTACAAATATTTGTTACAGCTCTTGTCTTGCATACCAAGATGATTAATTTTTGTTTCAATAGTTCAATCATCATTTATTTGTAATGTTCATGGAGTAATTAAACGAAATATTATATTGTGGTATATATATGCTCATAACACCCTGTATCTGGTTTTCATTAATCAAGTTTAAAATAGTTAAGTGTTTTGATATTTGTTCAGTTATCACATTAGAGGAAAAAAAAGAAATATCAATCATTATATTACAATCAAACAATTGAATAAACACATTCGGACATTTTACATTAGTTGCTCTCTGGAATATTGGATTCTTAGTGTAATATCACTTGCTGTAGCATAAAATTTTCAAAATTACGCTCACTATACTCTGCTTTTTACTGACTCTACTTTACTTTTGCCTTTGGGCATCAACACTCAATCACTTCGACATATTATGGAATTCTTAAAGCAAGTAGTGGCTGTCATTCTCAATATCGGTTGTGGGGCTGGAACCGTGCTCGAAATAGCACACATCTCCATGGCATCTGCTTGATCCTCGGAAGTTGGGCAGGCCCTGTGGCCTCAGCTACATTCCGATGTGGGAGGCAGGCGCGTAAACACCTCGCCAGTGTCTCACACAGGTGCCATTTCAGGAACCAGATGACGAGTACCAGACATCCCATCATAACAAACCCTACCAAGAAGTGACTGTGGTGTTCAATGTGTTGACTCATAATCTTTCTATTCTATGTTTCAAATCATGAATGCCCGACATGAGATGATTTAACTCAAATCTTCCTCTGTATTTAACTCTGACAGATTAACGTTAAAGTGGGTTTTCATGGATGCAACGAACACTTGTTAACTACGTGTTAATATGGACTGAACTGGAGAGAATTTGACTTAATTAACTTTGTACTTAATATGTGTTACTTTGTTACTGTGGATAACAACTGAATTCGCTCATTATCAGACGATTGCTTACCTGGAACATAACTCCCTGCGCTGAGATCCACTCCTCCACCATGCGTTCTTCACTCTTTTCATAAGGACACATTTTAGTAACTTTCATCTTTCCCGGTACTGAATAACTCCAACTATAACCATCTACTGATCTTATAAACTCTAGTACAAATGAATTACTTAATCTTCTTTTGTACACAACATATGATCGTAACCAGATTGGGACAATATTACATTCACTAAGACAACCACGGAACCTTTATGGAAAATGTCGGGACGTTAGCTGTACAAACTATGATATTTCCACCTTTACATTGACTTATGTCTGCTTTAGAGGAAACTCAATTATTAACTGTGTACTATCAATTGTAGCAAGTGCATGTACAGTTGTTACGTCATAGTAATTGTAAACCTGATCTACATCAGTTCCTGCTATCAAAGTCTTTGTCCACTGGTAATTTAAGAGCAATACCTTGAATAATTTCTGACCAATTTCCTGGAACAATGAGGTGGGCAACCTACCAGTCGCTATCATATCCAACGCCATATTCATTTTTATTACCTCTGTTTATAAGTCTGAAGAGTTAACTCTAACTCTCTTAGGAAACTACCATAGTTAAGTGCTTCCTCATAATTTCTAATATTTCATTTGTGATTTCTTTCAATCATTGAGGTTGCTAGAGTATTCCAACCAGTCATGTGGTTCAAAGTTTTTATCACTTTCGCTAACTCTTTCTCTGAAATGCCTACTTCTTTCGAGTTTTTCTCTACTCTGGCATTCGTCCCTTTCACGGAAGTTAACTGTTTCTCTACTAGTACATGAATCAATTTTTCTAGTCTCATCCCCAACTCACTAGTGACTTGGTGGATACGGACATAATCATCATTCGTAAGTGTACCAAATAGAAATTTCAGAATACTACCACCTGCATCTATCAAACCTCTCTTTTTACAAGTTGATGTTTTGGGTAATATCAAAGTTAATTCATTTACTTCCTCCTCTAATTCTGTAACTAACCTATCAAGAACATCTAGCTCTGAACATGGTTTTTCAATCTCTTGATTTCCAGAAAACTTTATCCCTTTAATTATGTTCAGTTGGTTCCTAAATTCCTGATTAATACATTCCAATTTTTTAATGGGTATTTCTAGCACTATTATCCATCTGTCTCCTGTTAATACGACGTCCATTTTTTGGACCAGAATTACGCCAGCGCCTATGGTATGATCTGAAATGCAAGCCAGTATAACTCTTATTTAGTTTTTCGCATTGAACCCATAATTACTATTAAATTCTAGGTTACATTATATTCTGAGGCTACGCATCACTTATTTCTGCTTCCTCCACTTCCACTGAGGGGTTACTTACTCTCGAACGCAGATTTTACCTGACACTAGGTTCACCTATTTTATCACGAATTTTCCCTTTTGAATAATGTGACAGTTCCCAAACGTTGTTGGTTTCGACATTGTCATAACACTCACTATCATTGATGGTGCTGTCGTCCCTAGGGCATTCAACACATATTTCTTCTACTTCACCGATTTATGCTAACACTGTTACATGTGATATAATTGGGCATGACTTTGAGCCTATGTTTTTTTCAATATTTTCTTCACCAATTCATTATCACTTTCACTGTCACAAAATTTCTCAACTGATTCTACTTATCAATAATCTGCGAGGCATTTTCCCTACACATTGTGTCTTTGCCTAGACACAAGCTCCTTGACTCTGTAGAATTCTTAGATAACTTTAAACTGTCACTGTGCACAATAACTTTTTTCTTGTCTAATAATACTTCAAATGTGACTGAGCACAGTTTTTTCAAAACTTTATAAGGTCCAGACCAAAACTTATGAAACTTAGACACTCTACCTCTCTTAACACTTGCAATGTGCAAATACACATAATCACCTACCTCAATATCTGGTGATTCTGATTTCTTATCATAATACTCTTTTTGTATCTCAAAAGCTACTCTATTCCTTTCGCTAGTGACTTCATGTGTTTTCTTTTAACTTGATACTCAAAATATCTACATGTTACCTGGCTGTCATACCTCCCTCTAACATATTAGGCTGACACTACCCAATTCACCTAGAGGGGGTGGACCTAACTTCTTTCCCATACAACAAATAATGTGGGCTATAACCTGTCACTGAGTGTGGAACTGTTCTATATGCGTGCACTGCATATGTCAAATATTCTTCCCAATTACTACTGTATTCATCTACGCAATAAGATCATGTCCGCTAGGGTTCAATGAAGTCTCTCAACATGTCTGTTACATTGTGGTCTGAAAGGGGTTGTCTGTAACTTCTTAGTTTTTAACACTTTGCACATTTCTAAAATTTACCTAGACACAAAATTTCTCCTTTGATCTGTCAGGAGGCTTTGTGGACAACCATGCTTTAAAATATCTGCTGTACAAAATATTTCGCTACTGTTTCTGCAGTTTGATCGGTAATTGGTATCACTTCACAGTATTTGTGAAATGATCAATAAATGTAAACCCTTTTATTCCCTCTCTCACTCATTGGTAAGGGACATAAAATATCTAGAGATACCAACGGAAACGAGGAATTTACTTGCGGCAAAGAGCCTAGCGGTGCTTTTGTCATTTTCATACTTTTTCTCCTAGGACAGTCATTGCACCTCATAATGTATTCATTGTGTTGGATACCAGTACAATGATTTGAGGAGGTTCTGAGTTCTCTTCATTCCTTGGTGAGCGGAAAATGGAGTGACATGGTGATGACTAATCACTCTGGTCATGAGCGACTTTGGAACAACAACTGAAATTTTCTCCTGTTCTCTTTTGTGTAGGATGCCTTCCCTATCAATAAAGAAATTTCCCTTATCTGCTTTATTAACTATACTTTGACATGTTTCGTCTTCCCTCTATTATGTCTTAATTATGTTAAATCTTGTGAATTTATCGCATTTACCATTCACTACAAACAATCTGTATTCACGTGTGTCTTGCCTGGTTTATGAACTACTTCAAAATCAAACTTTGCTAAACGAAGTGCCCATCAGTTGAGTCTCGAACTAGGGTCTTTCAAATTCAATAACCATTTCAATGCACCATGATCAGTAATAACGGTAAATCTACGCCCGTCCAAATATACTTTGAATTGTTTTGTGGCAAAAACTAAATTGGGCAATTTTTTTTTCTGTTGTACTCTAATTCCTTTCTGCTGAATTTAACAGTCTACTGGCATAGGCGATTGGTTTTTCTTGTCCGTTCCTCATCTGAGACAGGACAGCGCATACAGAATAATTACTGACATCTGTACTCACAATAAATGATCGTAAAAAATTTGTCTACACAAGAATTGGATATAAAATAAATTTTTCTCTTAACATTTTGAAAGCTTTCTCCTGTTCTGTTCTCCAAATGAATCATTCATCTTTCTTAGTTAATTTCATTCGCTATATCCGCTAAATTCAGTACAAATTTCCTATAGTACTGAAATAAACCTACCACTGAGCGAACTTCTGTGACATTTTTTAGGTTTGGAGAGTTCTATAATTGCTTGTAGATTTTTCTGATTTGGTTGTACACATTCTGAAATTATAACAAGCCCTAAGTATTCTGCTCTATCTCGTACAAATTAACACTTACTAGGTTGAATTCGTAAAATAGCTTTCTCTAGTCGTTCCAATACTTTACTCATGCGCTCAGCATTCTCTCACCGTACTACTAAATATTATAATGTCATCAAGGTATACTAAACGCTGATCACCTAACAAACCTGTTAGAACATAATTCTCCATTAACCTTTCAAATGTAGCTGGGGCATTACACAGTCCAAATGGGAGTCTATTAAATTCATATTTCCCATGAATGTAGCAAAACTCATTTTCTCCCTATTACTTTCTTCTAACTCAATTTGGAAGTAGCCAATCACTAAGTCCAATGTTGAAAAATATTTCGAACCGTGCAAGGAATCTGACATGTCTGTGACATTCCAAATAGGTAGAGACTTGAAAAAGTAGGTGTTATTTTTTTCAAAAATATGTGTTATTCTTTTGGAAAAATGGTGTTATTTTGGCCAAAAATAGCTGTTATTTTCTTGCTACTAAAACTTAGGTTTCTGCTTGAGAATTGCTCCAATTTTTAATGTGCTCTTTATAAAGACATACATAATTTGAGATGTCACTATATTCGTAAAACCTGAAATTGGCAATGTTATTCCTATTGATAAGCGGGTGTTTTCTATCAATTGTTATTTCCGTGCAAAAATTCCTCCTCCTAGAGAAATATACAGTTATGGTTTTAATACAGACAACGGTTTATCAACAGATAACATTGAAAACAAGTTCAGATTTTACTTAAGATTTTGTATTCTGCCTGTCACGGGAACAACAAACAGTCGCAATGCATTGGCAAGGGCATACTGTTTCATGAAAAGAATTATGTAAACAATTTGTACAAATCTATAAAAGCACTTTCAAAAAAATAATAAAAGTGCCTTGTGCGAACAGCAAAAAAAAAAAATTAGAGAAATCTACCTATATGTTTTTGACCATCGAAACTTTCAACAACAGATTTTTTCGTTAGGCCCGCTGAAAAAATTTTGTTTCTTCAAAACGTCTCATTTTTTACCGTATACATTTACAGAGAATGTGTATGATAAAAATACAGTTTACTGGACGAATACAAGTTTAAAATACGTGATAACTTTAATTCACAAATATATTCTACGTAAGTAAATGCATATAAACACATTTTTTCACCGCCGTACCACTCGCTTTGTAAAAAAATAGAGTTGTTGGTTATAACGTGACGATGATACGAATGTAAACAAGGCGTGAATTCCATAGATAGCATGGTGCTTGGTGGACGTGAACTCTACAACGGCATGTTTTCCTAATGAACAAACTTTTGAAGGGCAGTGAGTAGAATGTTCATTCAAAGTGACTCATCATCACTTGCGCTCATGTTATCTATGGTGGTAAATACACGTGATGTAAAGTATAGTAAACATGTTTTCGTTTAAGGTGATAAATCAAAGAAATCTACTAGCCAACTTATGCATACATTCGTATTCGAATATCCAAAAACACATAAAATACTTATTAAGAAGCAACTATGTGACGTAAAACAATAATAATTAACAAAATACTACAGGATTTTTTACAATTCGTGAATTACAGCTCAAATGGTAAAAAATCTCAATTTTTAGTTTTTTATGTCGAAGTTCGCATTATTTTTCGCTTTATCGCATTTGCTAATTTTTCAGGTCTCTACGAATAGGATAAGGATCATGCTTTGTAAATTTATTTAACTGACTGAGATCTATACAATATCTCATCTTAAAAGAACCGTCTTTGTTTTTCTGTTTCACCATCACTATGGGAAACTGCCAAGGTGATTTACTCTCTGAAATAATATTTTCATCAAGCATGTCATTTATTTGCTCCGAAATTACTGGTTTCAATACATGCGGCATCCTGTATGGATTCTGTTTTATTGGTCTGGCCTCTCCTGTATCTATCTTATGTTCGAATAAATTCGTGCACCCAAAATTCGAACTACCTTCCACTTGAAATATATACACAAACTTAATTAATACTGGGAACATTATATTAAAATCACTCCTACTCAAATGTTTCAATTTATCTCTGACCAATTTCTCTACCTCCTTAAATTCATCTTTTGGTAGTTCTGGTAACGTTTTAATCTTCCTAGTTACTGATTTACTGTTATCTGCCATGTGAGTGTCAAAACTCTGACTACCTTGAGTCACTAAACAAGTTGGCTTATTTAATATTTTATTCTCTGTTTTACACGTATTTTCGGTCCGAGTCTTACAACTCTTGACTACTTTGAGTCTGTACATATTTCGGTTCATTTATTCTCAAGTTACATGAACAATCTGACTTCGGTACCAATTTGTCATTTTTGCACGTACTGCTATGAAAGAACTTACTTGTAACCACGTAATAAGATCTGGTATAAAAGTAAACAGAGGCAAACTTGGTCATATTTTGCAATTTGTTGTAAATAACTGTTTTGTGTTTGTAAATGTTAACTAGTAAAGATCGTTAATCGGTTTGCAAAGTAACTCTCATTGATGTCAGAATCAACTTTAGTTTTGTTTAACAGCCACTAAACTGTCAATAATTGGCTTAGTAACGTAAATATTGCAGTTATATGAATTGTTGGAAATTTGAGTGCTCTCTTGTGTTCCATGACTGCTCTGTGTTCTCTTCACTATTTGATGTATGATGGAAAGTGCTCTTTTCTTTTGAGGGCCCTGTTTGCCCAGACCCTTGCTTCTCACTTTAGCGCACAGCAGAGATAATGGAAAATCTCGGCCGTGCAACCCTCTGTAGCATTTCTAACTTTCACCCTGCTGTGTGTTCAGATAGAGAGGCCAAAGACAGGGCCTAGATAGACACTACCGCACCAGTCGGCCACAGGGAAAAAACTCCTTGCAAGTGGGGCTTGGGGCACAATTTTTCTGTAAAATTTTGTTAAAATACTATATAAATTTTACTCCCAAGGGTCAAAAATTATTCAGTGTGCTGGCCAATATGATTTTTCTCTCTTTAGATTCTTATAGAATCATATTGTCAGTAACCAAGCTGTAGCACTGTAATGTAGGTCGGCACACTATAATCTGAAGGTCACGTGTTATCACCGATACCTGGCTGCCCGACGCTTCAACCTGCCAACTATGGTCAGGAAGAGGGAGAGAGGAAGATCATTGTCTTGTTTGTGTGACACCGTGAGAGAGCAGTTCAACTACCCGACTCTGCTACTGCAAGTAGTGAGAGCCCGCGCTACTGGCACAGAGCGGACAATGTGCAACTGCCTAAATAGAGGAAAATAAATTGCTGATGTGAGGACATTCCTGCATAGGAATTTTTTTTTCTCTTCTCAACTCGTTGCCCAAATGAAACTATGTCACCAGGGGAGAGGGGGCGTATTGATGCATGACGTCTTCTCTATCATAATGAAAGATTGCTACTCATCAGTCAACTGCACCCCTGGCAGCTTGTCAACAAGTCATGTTGCTGCCGCTAACATCTGCAAGACTGTATTACCTACCGGGCCAGGACAGGTGTCCCAATGATAATTATTATTTCGCTCGATGAGCCACCGAGACTATGCAAGAGGTCCGTGGCAAGTACCGCAGTGCGCTGCTACATGCTGCCACAGACAAGAGACGTAGATCCCGGTGCTCTTCACTGCGCCGCCTTCTCGGAGGTTGCACCTGCTGTGCCCCCTCTCCAGATGCACTATGCCAATAGGAGAACCGATGGCCGAGAAGTATAAAAGGTTCGATAGCCAAACCTTCTGTTCGCCAGTTCTCATCAGTACTCTATCACTTCCTGAGCTCTCACCGCCCCAGTTACTGGTGTCGAGGCTCCAACCTCTCCCAAGCTTCATCGCTCTCCTCGCAGGGCCGAAGATCCTCTCAAGCGGAATCCTAAGGAAGACCCAGCGGCTGTCAAGAAATTACATTTATAGTCCATTCCCCATTGGAAGCAACTTTCTCGGAGCCCTGCTAAATATCTACTTGCAGGTCCGTTTCATATCCTTCTGCCAAATGTAAACAAACATTGCCACGTGACTTCCTTGTAGCATCTGTCAAAATCAATGTTTACATTCCATTGTGTGTGTACATATGTTTGTATACTTTCACTACACCTAAAAATAAACCTTTAAATGTGACTACTACTTTTATACCTGTCAAATTGTTTGTTTACAGATTTTCAAAGAATTCTTGTCATATTCCAAAAACCATTCCGTATGAATATTCACAGTTTAGGCCTCTAACATTATTTAGGTCAGCTTTATGACATTTTAAAAATGCCTGAATTTAAGACAGTTCTTATGGTTATTTTGCTTTAACATATTTTTTTCCACGGCGTGGCTCAATACATGTAATGCACATTAGTATTTTGCAGCGACTGTGTTTACCACTGTTACAACTGTGAGGTAAAGGGCTGTACTAATTGTAATTATCCTTTGGTTTTTGATGTGTGTAAGGTCATTTCTTTAAAAGGATGGCCTTAGTTGGAATAAATATTAAAATGAATGAACAACCAGTGAAAAAGGCACATTAAATTCAAGCACGCAAATCGTGTTGCTCATTTTTGTCATACAAACTTAATGATGGTGGTGAATATGCACACAAATAAGCCTACGATAACTTCTATTCCGCTCATATTTCTATGTATTGCTAATTACTGTTTATTAGGGTTATTGAAATTTTTCGGGCTGGGCTTAGTATTTTTCTTCTGAGATTGTGGCAAATTACGTTATGCGACTGTGTTTCAGACCTCTTAGGACAAAGGTACAACATTGTGACAAACAGATGTGGATGTAGGCACTGTTTAATTTTCAAATAGTATACTAAAAAACGAGGTTAAAATAATATTTTAACTGTGAACTATTTCTTACCAGTCGCTGTACTCGCTGTTGTCAATTAATTTTTAAAAAGAAATAAATATTACAAGTTATAGAAGATATTAAGGTAAAGGTTAATTTATTCAAGAATACAGTACTAGAAAGTTAACCACAGTGTTATATATTTGTGGAATGCAGGTTATTGTAAAATCGGGTGACATGTTATGCCTAGAGTGTTTTTTCAAAAGTTGATTTTCATAAGTCGCTTCCAATCGGGAATGGACTATAGACACGTTCGGTCCCTTACAGACAAGTCACCTGTGAGTAGAGCTTGCCTCAAGGAAACATGCATTAAGTAACTGCCTAATCCAGCCAGCTTTGCACAGGGCGCCTTCCCCTTTTAACGATAGGGTGTTTAACCTTCCATATACTCCGTGGACCCCTGTTAGTAAGTATGGAACTAGTTATTCTTTTTTACATTAATGTGTGGTGATTGTGATATGTTTTGAAAATTCATTAATTAAATAACTTGGGTGCAAAAAGCCAAATTAAAATTCAGAAAACCTGATGCTTCTACTACCCAACACTTCCGGCTACATTTTTCTTTTTTCTCCTTTCTCCTTTTAGCAGTGACAGACTCCCTTCTTTTTTGCCGTGCTAGAATGTCACACTACCCTTCTCTCAAAAAAAAAAACCTGTCGCATGGTCCGTTCTCCTCGTCTCATCCCTTCTCCGCCCCCTTATAGTTTGATAACCCCTGCCATGGAAACAAAGAGGGCTTGGCGGAATCATCCACCGGCAACATCTGGGTGTTGTGTACTGGTGGAGGGGGGGGGGGGGGTTGGCATAAACACGTGGCAGCTGTGGTTTGCGGCACGACAAGATGCCATTATTGGGGGTGGAGAGTGGGGTTAACGACCTACACATAACTAAAGGGTCGCTGAGAGAGAGAGAAGGGAGAGGAGTGATGTAAGAGCGAGAGATGAGACAGCAGACAGTTTCGCCACGTCCCTCAACATCTCCGGACAATTTATGGCTACCACTCCCCCATCATTTTTTTTCCCGTGTATAGCGCACAACCCAGAAATGTTTTCCTTTATTTTGGGGGAAAAGGGCACGCTATACATGCAAGTATAGACCTGGTGTGGTGGGTTTATTTGGAGTGAGCAGTTTAATTGAAGTCTGAGATAGGTCTTGGGGAGGGGGTCCTGGACCACAAGGAATTAGTCAATATGGTCTCAGAATGTGGTGGTTGGGTCTTCTCGTAGACAGTTGTAGGTATATGCCTCGAGTTGGTTTTCTGCTTCTGGAATGTAGTCTGTTTTGATGTGAATCATTGTAGTTGTGTCTTTGTCGACCAGCAGTATCATTAGTCTATGTTGCTATTGTTAGGTAATGATGTAGTAAAATCAGGGTCTGCAATGTTGGCTAGGATGTGTGTGGTGAACTGCTCAATGGGATGTAAGGGTAGTAGTGGGTGTCAGTGTTGACACATAAATGAGAAAAATATTGTGTTATTCAGTTGTTATAGCTCATGTATTATCTTCTAAGGATTATGTTCACAACTTCTAACAAAATTATTTACATATTTTTTGTATATTTTAAGTGATGTATAGTATTTACAATAGTGTAAAAAAAACTACAGAACTTTACAAAACAATTTACACTTGAAACTCAGTACATCGAGCACGGATGGAACAAAATTCTGTGTCCATAGAAAATTGTGTCTGTGGTCCTGTCAAAATTTATGCAAATAATGCTAGAAAAGTCAGTTTTTGCAGAACTCAAAATTTGTTTTCACTTCATCGATCGAACAAAAATTTTTGTAGTATCTCCGAAAATTACATGCTCCGATCATTAAACAGTGAAGTATTAACGAAAAGTATAAGCATCAGCTGTAGTCATCATGGCATACAAAGTCTGTATACAGTACATTATGTACACATGCATTAGTGATACTAATAGATAACACAAATTAACTAAATTTTCAACACACATTTTTTTCACTTACATCTCACTGCCCTGCATTTGTACCTATTTATGTAATTTACCACTTCCGAAATAACCTGTTGTTGATTTCGTCACGCTGTCACACTTAACTCATACTTAGTAACAAAAAATAATAGATAGTAACAAGAGACGTCTCAGACTACACATCATGTATTTCAAAAGTATGAAGTACAAAAAACTGAAAAATGAGGAAATACAACACATGTGTGAAATAGGTACTGTAGATGTTTTATTAAATGTTCAACAAGCAATTGCAATGTGTACAGCGGTAGCCATGTTGGTAACGACCAGCAGAGCAAACACTAGAAACAGCCGTGCCATATTTTTTTAGATATTGATTGGCGATGCAACGTTGCCAACAACACTCGCAAGTTTTTAAAATTACGAATACATGTATGTATAAATGTAACACTACTAAATATGCCCAGAAAAATAAAAGGCAACACAAAATAATGGAAAAAAAAATGTACATTCTATTCGCTGCACTTTATCAGTCACAACATTCAAGACATTTTTATTTCTTAGCTAGTAATTGCGACTGTTGTTAGTTGCTAAAAGAGGTGTTTAAATATGGTTTTATTAAGTATGAGTGTGCATACTGGAATAATTTAAAGTGGATTGTGTATGTTTTTTTACATATAAGGTCTATACTTTTGGCATCCCTTGAGAACTTTATAACAGGGTATCTGCTGTATTATGAATATTTTCCTTAATATTCCCATTTGCATTGTTTTATTTTAGTTAAATTTGATAAATACCTAACATAGGCTTATCAATGTTTTCAACATAAAGTTTATGTGTGTGGGGTGTGTGTGCGCGTGCGTGCGCGCGCGCACTTTTTTTCCCACCTCTGATATGTCTGATGGTGATAGTTTCCACTGCATAGATGTTTCACAATTAACTGAACTCTTTTAAAATCAATCTTAGAAAAATGTCGCTGACCCTAGCTGCATATATTTAAATCAGTACACTGAGTGACCTGCACCCAGTAAAGTTGCTAATGATGGAGGGAAAGTAGTTCTGTGTCATAATGTTGAATTAACAGTTTAGTATACATTTGTGAACACACAATGATTACCAATTTTGCAAAATATTTATTTTTCTAATAATTTCATAAATTCACTTGACCAACATTTGAATAATGTGATAAAGCTGTTGGCCATGTTGTTAATTTTACATATGGTGGAAGAATGCATATTGTGCACACAAGTAATTCTTAATGAGGATTTTCAGTAGCACTCGTTTGAAAATGAACAGTCTATACATTCTGTATATTACTTATAATTGGATGTATGTATATAAGTATAACTGGATTGACATTCGAAAACTTGCTGAGTCAAGTCAGGCCATTAATGTAAGGCTCAGATTGAAACTACTGCCAAATTAAACTGTTTTGTTGAACCTCATCTCAATAATTAAGCTTGCTTTTTTTGTTGTCACTATAGTACGTATAATTAAATGTTAAGTAAAGTAGAAATGTATAGATAGGACAGAAATACAAGTTCTCACAGTCTAGTTTTTGTCAACAGGCACATACACAAAGAAGGAAGACACAAGTTTCACGTGGTTGCACAATCATAACATTTCTCTGACCAGGCAAGCTTCCATCAGGCAGTGAGTTGTGGGATAACACAACTCTGGTTTTTGGCTCATGCTACAGCACCAGAATTGTGAGAGCCCTACCACCTTCAAGCAGTAGTTCACAGATCTCAGACGCTAGGAATTAGTTCTTTAATTTATAACAAATTCCAGGCAGCCACCAGGCCTCAACATTATCAGAGCTTCAATCCATACTCATCAGCTGCTATACCGGCAGTCTCCAATTTTCTTGCCCCACCCTAGTTTTCCACCCGACCACTGAATTTACTACTACCATATTGCAGTGGCCTACAACTCGCCACCTGATGAAGCGGCCTAGGCCAGCAAAATGTCGCAATTGTGCAAACTTGTGAAAAGTGTGTCGTCCTTCTTTGTGCATGTGTGCCTGTTGACAAGCACTAGTCTGTAAGTACTTGAATTCCTGCCATTTCACAAATTTTTGGTGGCCTAGCGGCCTACTTGTACCCTTAACTCAAATGGTTAAGTAAAGTGGCTTATAATTAGAGTTGTTCCGATACCGATACTAAGTATCTGTATCTGCAGATACTTCACATTTTCCCGATATTCCTGTATTGGGTATGGTATCAGGCTGATACTTTAGTATTGGTTGTAGACAATGAAGTCAAGGTTATTACTTTCTGTAGGCACAAAAATTACCGTATTTCAGTTTGTATACACCCGCATGTTAAAATAAAAAGAAAAATACGCACAAATACCGTATTTACTCCAGTATAGTGCACCCTTTTTACCCAAAATAAAGAAAAAAAATTCTGGGGTGCAGGCTATACACAGAAAAAAAAAGAGGAAGGGGGAGTGTTAGCTATAAATTGTCTGGGGATGTTGAGGGAAGTGGCCCAACTGTCCGTCACACATTAATGTGAAAAAGAATAGTTTGTTCTACACAGTAAAACCCCACCATTTCGACCCAATTTATTACGACCACCTCTATTACGACCCAATCCCGAGGAACCATGAAAAGTTTGGGTCGAAAAAGTCGAAAATTGATACAGTAATCCCTCGCCAACCACTGTATCTTGTACCGTGGTTTCAGTTATGTGTGGATTTTTGTAGACTTTTCTCCAACAGCGGTACTAGTTTCTATTATCCACAGTTTTGAGTCTATGGAAAACTAGCCCTTACTGATGTTACTGGTCATGCATTTCTCAAGCTAGAGGCTGTTCACGGTAAAGTGAGCACTTTTGATGGCGTTATTACTGTCTAAGGCTAAAGTAAAGCATACTTATTGACTATTATTCTTAATGAGAGGACTTTCAAAAGTACTCACTTTGCCGTGAATGGCCTTTACCAGCATATACTTTGACATTGGTTGTCCCATGCAGCATGAAGCAATAAATTACTTAATGCAAGAAGGGGCCACTGGTATAAGGATTCTTTGTCCTAGTCACATGCCACCGCCTCTGCCTTACCCTTCCTGTCTTTCTCGATTCCATTATCCCTCTTCTTTTGCTGTAAACAGTGGCACATTACACAGACTAGTTTCTTAATCAGTGTATGTATGATGACTTCAAATTTAATTCAATGCCCTTTTTTTTAATTATTATTTTTAAATTTATGTGCGCCCACGCCTACGTAATATGCTAATTTTTTATGGTGGGCAATTTTTTTTTCTTGTGGAGTCAATTTATTGTGTAAAGTGGATAAAGATAAGTGTGTGCAAATAAAATGTGTTCTTATCTTACCGGTACCATATTATGGCAAGTGAGCCCGTGTGCGTGTATAGGCAACGTCAAAAGTTTTTGATGAAAAATTCAGGATAGTTAATTCAAGTAGACTGCACTGAATATTTATATTCCTGTAAACATTCCCAGACCTCATTGTGCCAGTGCAGAGGCCAACACGCCACCTACATTTCATATAAATTCAACACATTGGCATGAATCACATCTATCAGCATGTTTTCCCAATGCCGGGCTGCTGTTAGGAAGTGAGTGAACCGGCCCTGTAACGACAGCAGTGGCGGCGGGTGGGCAGCCACCGCCTGCCATCTTGTAGCGACAGACCGATAGCTGCCCAGCCTGAGGATCTAGCTACGTACACGGCCACACCAAAGCGATAGCACGGCGCACATATATGTATTGCACAACGCCACCCAAATTTTTTGATTGCTACGTACCTCATAGCAGTGTATAACTCATGAGACCTGCATAATAGATCTTTAATAATAACTTTATATTTTAATAATACATAGTCTAATCTTTTCACACTTTCAATGGCCTTCTTTTTTACGATGAGCTGTGGTCCAATATGCCTTCCTTGGTATCAAATTAATTAGAAGTCCAGCTATTAAAATATACATATTTATATTTAATTTAAAAAGTTGTTTTTTATGCACTAGAGATGACTGAACATACTTCATGCCAAAAATGGCAAGTTTTGTGGTATATGGGGTTAGGGGTGGGTCAAAATCTGCCCATAATTTTCCAAATATTTTATTACGACCCTATTCTTGGGAACCGAGAGGGGTTGTAATAGAGCGGTTCTACTATACTTGCTATAAGGGCGCCACAAATTTTTGGTGCAATTTTATTTAAAAAAATGTTTTCCATGGAATTTGTTGCAAAAATCATGGTAATCACTATACACGAGTAAATACGGTATGCGTCACTCAAAATAGTTGCACCTAACCACTTGTATTTCAAAGTAAATGGTTTCACCTGAAAATGATATGCAAAACATTTTTACGAGGGATTATTATTTGTAAAGATGTTTTCATTTGTATTTAAAGGTGGTTTTATCCGGTAACATTGGTGTTTCATTGTATCTGGTGTAAAATTAACAACATGACTTTAAAACTTAATATTTATTTGACTCAAAGGGCAGCATCTTCGTGAATAAAATTATATGCCCAAAAGCATATACTTTACCACTTGTCAGCAAAAAATTGTTTGAACATAGAGCGACTTGTATTATAAGTGTTCATTTTCAGTAACTTCTTGTGGGAAATTGGGGGATTTATATTAATTAATTTCAATAGACTCGCGTCTTTGAATAAACTGATAATATGTAAGTGCCTATTCGACACCTTTTGCCGTCTAATAATGGGTAGGTAAGCACCGAGCCGAGTGCAGTGTAATTCATGACAGGGAAAATCAGAGGACGTGATTTTAATTACTTTAAAAGACAGCTATTTGCCACGTGTGCAAAGTGTCTCCAACAGGTAACTGCGTGGATCTCCCCCCCCCCCCCCCCCCATCTGTGTAAACCGACAGACATGACCCTGCCCGATCGATAACTTTTCCGTGCGCTCTTAGCTGATAGTGCGCATGGGACACACAAAATTTGACTTGAATTTGGTGTCATATTATTTGCATTTTCAGAGGGTTTGAAAGTTTTAGTTCAGATTGCATTTTGTGGCGGATTACAATAAATTATATACAGTAATATTTTTTCTAAAATTCAGTGCAAAGGGCATTGGTATAAGTTAGTGTTGTCAGAAAACATGGTATCGGAACTCTACTTATAATTAGCATTGGTCGACATCTAGAGGTAGTGATGAATGCACTGAAGAACAAAAACTACATCTAAAATTTGATACATTGACAGGCTTTGCAATTATCTTCTTAGAGAAAGCCTGAAATCAGTATTTTGAAGTATGTGCTTTGCACGTGCTTATGTTTGTGGTTATGAGTGCACATTTGTGGTTCACACAGTGAAACATGCAATGTGCATATGAGTAAAATCACACTGCAATTTTGACACAAAGTAAGCACGTATCTACGGCATTCAACATTTGAGTAGTCTGGATCATTGGTAGCATACGTGTAGATGCGTGTTTGCAGTTTCAATTTACTGATAAGTAGCATTAGTATTCTGTGAACCAAAACTTCCATAGCATAAGTCAGCATAGATGAAATTTTAAGACACATCTGCTACTGTGCTATAGGCTATTCACGATAAAGTGAGTATTCACATTGTGTTTATTATTTTCATGGGAATTTTTTTTTTAATGTGGTTAAACTATAAAATATTACTGAAAGAAAAAAGTAACTAGGTCCTCAAAAGTGCTCACTTTACCGTGAACAAACCTATAACAGAGTTTTACTGTTGGGTTGACGTGTTCCATATCTCATCTCGTGTGTTTTGTCCCATGTATTATATGTGTGTGTTGTCTCTGTCAAAAGTACAGTTGACTTGTTCCGTCGGGTACTTACTTTCAAAATAGTGGCCATTTTAAAATTTTGGGTGATATGTCATATCTCGGGAACCATTCAACTGATTTAAACCAAATTTTGTATGCTGGCAGACCATTGTGTAAACTTTAAATTTTGAAAGGATATTGTTACTGGTTTGCTATTTTGGAAAATAGCACCAATTTAGAAAATGTATATTTGACATATTGCGAAAACTATTCAACAAATTCTCACCCAGTTTGGCATGTAAGTAATACTGTGGTAGGTCATGTAAATGTAAGTGATTGAACTTGATTAGTTACTTATTTTGAAAATGGCACCCATACAAATGTTGTGGGTTTATTTTGAATATTTGCCATACAATTTAACCAATTTTGACCAAATTTGGTTACTGAAAGTATCTGTTACAAACATTATATACATCAACAAATTACCACTTTTACTGGCCATTTTGAAAGATAGTACCATATGAATAAACTAAGTTATGTTATAACGCTGTAAATAATTAATCAATTTTTTTACAGGGTTTGGCAAACAAGTAGTACTGATGCAGATTATGTTAAGTGATATGTTTTAAGCATTTCAAACACTTATTTTCAAAATGGCGGCCATGTAGCCATTTTTAGCATAGAATGCTATGTCATCAAAAACATATAATCAATTTCAACTAAACTTTGTATGCTGGCAGTAGATATTGCAAGTCAACTGTATATACATGGAGCATTTTTGTCTGCCATTTTGTAAGATAGCACCATGCGAGTTAATGATGTTTTTCTGTCATCCCGAGAAACAATTGACAGATTTCTTCCAAATTTGACAAACAAATAGTACTGCAGCAACTGGTTTAAATTGGAATTTTTTATGTAGGTCAGGCACTTATTTTCAAAAATGTGGCTATATAAATATTTTAGCACAGCATATTTTTGCTAATGAAACAAATTCCAACTTAATTTTGGATGCTACGTGCGGTAGTACCTATTAAACCTTCAAATTTGTCTATACAGAACCTCATTCCTCTGCCATTTTATTTCATGTCTCGGGAAACAATCTACCTGTTTTTACAAATTTGGCAATGATGATGTACTGTGGTAGGCCATAATAATAAATGTATTTTTTCTTAAGTAGGGTACACTTATTTTTAGAATGGATGAAATCATTTTAGTTTTGTGGGCAATATCTACGAAACTATGTAACTTATTTTAACATATCTTAGTATTTTGGCAGTGTGCAATCATCAAAATTGCTACAACATTAGTTTTTTGTCCTCTATTTATGATCATCGGCAAATTAAAATTGTCGAGGTTTTACGCCATATCTTACGGGCCAATCAACAGATCCCCACCAAATATTACACTGGAACGTTTAAACTAATTTGTACCAAAATGTGCATGTCATAAATGTTACAGAAGGCCATGTAAACATTCATGATTTAAATGTGTCAGACAACTTAAAGGCCCAGTAAATATTTTATTATATCAGTAAACCCTATCATTCGAAATATTAGACTGATTAAATCTGAAGTTGATGCTCCAAATCTGACCTTCGTAATGCAGTGGATTGCACGCTAGCGTATAGTACGAGGTTTTCTGGGTTCAAGTCCCAGGTAAGGCATGTGTGTATTTGTAATAATTGTCTCACTACTGTTGCATAAGTTTCTTGTTTCGTTTCTAAAGTTATTGCTTTCAGTGAGAAGTCAAGTTCTTCCTACTAACTCAGATTTTCAAAACTTGTTAAAAAATTTAATGCACTAGTGTTTAGGAAAGTAGGCTCATTAGTTATATGAGTAACTTCTAGTTTTTAACTGAAGAATGCTTTAAACCTAAGGCTCTACTTGGCTTGATGTTACTAAAGTGTGAGTTGCGAATTGGCTCAACTTGATGTAATATTTTTTAAAGCTTGGCTTGACTCAGCTCGGAGATAAAAAAAACTAAAGTTACCCTTCTCTATTAAAAAGACATGATTTAGTTTCCTAAGACACCGACTTCATGCTGCATAAACTGTAAGTATTGTTTAACATTCATGCAAATATTTTAAGAATACATGTGTGCAAAAAAAAGACTCCTATATTTTTTGTTCTGTATATAATGTGAAACATTTAATTGAAGCTCTCATGTAACACTGCCATTGTGTTTGTAGATTCTTCATTTTCTGTTGTGTGATAAAATTTTTTATGCCAAAATAAAACACATTTAATTATGTAGGTGTAAATTTTGGTTGTAAGTTATGGAGATTTGAATGAAATATCAAAATTTAAATGTTATAATTTTTTTAATATTCAAATATTTCAAATTAATTTGTGAACTGATTATTACATACTGTTAATTTGGATATTAATATGCAACTTGTTAAAAAATGTTTGCATTGCAGTAAAGAATGTTAAACATTCTAGTTCTGAATTTTTGTAATTTGCAGCAGAATGTAATGACACATTCTATTCACAAGGGTAGGATTCTAGTCAGTGATTTCTTATAATTACCTTGCTCATGACTAGACAGTTGATATAACTAGAAGTTTCTAATAAGCACTTAAAGTTTATGTTCTGAATAAGTAGATAAAGATTCCTTTATGTTTTAATGGAATGTTTGACCTCAAAGATTTGAATTTACTCTTCACAGATAGGTTTGCTCATATTGTGAGAAATAATCTTGTTGTATAAGTGTGAATTTTACAATATCTACATGAAATTAACCCTTTTGATGCAGCATGAAGGTTAGTTATTCTAGCATCTTTATGGCAAAGTCATTACCTAAGCCTGAGCAAGTTGTGTTGCATTTGTTTCAGGGTGTTTTAAAGAAGCAGTAACGTGAGCATGCCCAGCAGGCGGTGTGTGCTGTGTTGGTCATCACTCCAGAAGTTACACTGTATGCACGGCATGCAGGCAGGACTGACAACCAAACAGCTCCGCAGTAAGGAGCCCTAGTGAACTTCTCTTTCTTAGTTGTAGCTATGGTCAGGCAGTCTGCTGTTTCTCTGATTGTGAAGGTCGTCAAGATAGCAATGAGAAAACAGTTTCTGTTGAATAGGTGTGTTTTTTCAAGCATATCTACGGGTGGAAGAGTGTCAAGTTCATGAACCTTTTTTGACGAGGTGTTTCCGTTTTTTAGTTCATGTATAGAGAGCTACTATTTCTATTGTTACATGTTTCAATAGGTGTTATTTTGCCATTTTTTCCTGTGATGGACATATGCATAGTTTTAGTAATTTTTATAAACCGTACACATTTACACTTTTCCATAATATGTTTGCAATAGAGTACTCATATATAATTATTCCACCATTTCTGTTATGCAGTTGTTTGAGATTTTGAATTCCTGGATGTCCCAGTGTTTCTGTGTAAATGAACTCTTCAGTGAGTTATACAGTGAATGTATTATAATGTGAATATATTTGTTAACACAGTTGTCTTAACATTTAATTCTAATTGTTGGTAAAGTTTTTAGTAATTATCTTTAGACTGTTACATTTTAAACAGAATGATAATTAATAATTACTCTTGTAGACTTTTGGCATTGTATCTTCAAGCTTTAGTGCCAGAAAAATCAATCAGTGCATATGTGTAGGTAATGAAATGTGAAAATGTATGTTATCAGTTCCCACAACTTTGAAAGATGTTTTTTTCTGCTAACTGTTTGTGTGATTTGGCAATAACATCCACTAGATATTTTTTACTGTATATGTATGTACATATATATAATTTACAAGTGTTGTATTGATGTATGAAATTCATGCATATTCAAATTTAGCCTGCAATTTCTTCAAGGGGTTTTTTCGGTAATCATTTTGAGATAATGTGCAGGTTACTTCCGTTGTTTGTGTCCTAGTAACCTAATCATAATGTATTGTGTTGTAACTTGTAACAATCTGTTTGAAGCTGCAGTGGGTTTATAAATTTGACTAGTAGTTGTGCACCTTCTGCAGATTCTGGCTACATACAAGGTACAGTTGCTGACTAAAAAGTCATTCAGCTCCAGCTGTGTGTGGCTGCAAGTTGGAGAGTGTTGTGAATTTTATTGTGATTATAACAATAGTGTACACCAAAGTAATGTATGCTGATTTACGCTATGGTGGTTTTGGTTCAGAGAAAACTAACGCTACTTGTCAGTTAATTATGACGACGAACCAGTGATGAAAGAAAACCACCTGTTGAAAGGGTTCCACAAATTTTTTATTATTCACAGCTGCTTTGAGAATTGCAGCTTTCGTCAAGGTGCTGACTCTCAGTCCACCTGGATAAAGCATTAATGATTGTCACTAAAGAGAACTCAAATGCCCATTTCATCTTTAGTTTTGTACAGTGAGCAGTATATATACATATATTTTTTATTTCTATAGGTTTTTGTTTGAAGTGATATTTTTTATATATACTTTATAGTTGTCTTGCCGATTGGTATATTTTATGGTAAATTTTATTTTTATAACAGTGTTCTTTTCATTATCATAATTGATTTTTATTTTGACATCTATAATACCAATATTAATGTGATAACCTACATTTGTAGTGGAATCCACCTTTTGAGGCTAATAGTAGCTATGCACAGTTGCCCGAAAAAAATGCTACATTAAATGAGAAAAATAATGTTTACTAGCATTCGTTTCATTCTTTGGAACTTAATTGTTTTATCGTAACTTTAGTAACAAAAATTTTTGTTACATTATCGTTTCCTAGTGTCACATGACTGTAATGATTCAACGTTCAGTTGTAGGAATTTAATATTTTGCAGATTTATGCTGTTTAAATCAGGTAGTGAAACAGTGGCGTATGGAGATTTAGAATACCCTTGGTCGTGTTCCGAGTTGAACCTGCATGCTTGTAACTGCTATGGGACTAAACTACAGCACACACTCGGGAGAAGTGTGTCGGCCTCCGTTAAGTACTGAACATTTTGTGACTTATGGAAGTTTTGAGTTCTGTACAGCTCAAGGCATTTTATTTGTTAGTTTGCAATTTTTCTTTCTGTGGTTATTGTCACATAAGCAGAGTTGTCTCTTAGTGTTACTGTGCAGTACAACATCCCGGTGGCTAAACCTGTGCTCTTATGCATTTCTGCAAAAACTGTATTGTAGCAGAATGTACTGCTTTCAGGAGGCAGAAATGGCATGTTGAAGCATGAATGTCTTGTGCACTGGAAATAATGCATGCCTTTCTTGTAGGCTGAGTGAGATTCATATTTCTTAGCAGTAATTAAATGTAATTGGAAATTGTATAACCTGGTCCTGGTAGCTACAGTATGGTGTAAACTGTGTTCACATTGTCTGATTTTTTAAATCAATTAATCCATTGTGCGGATGCGTGTTACACCAGATTAAATTTGAAGTGAAAACCATCTGAGGTCTGGTGTGTTGCGAGTTGTAATAATGTTGATTGAATTCAAACTTGCCATTGGCATCTGACATCTCAGAGTCTGTGAGGATTATCACTTTGATTTTAAAATAATTGAGGGAGTATTTAAGTTTTTTTGGACTTTGCTCTCGAAAATATCAGCTAATTCTACTGATTCTTGTATGGCCATCATATTATTGTGTAATAAAGATTGTCAATTATTTTCATGTGCAGTGGAACCTTGCTATGATACGGCGAGATAAATTATCACTGCAGTGAATTAATATTACAACCATAAATCACTGTGCAGCATCTTTTCATGCAGTGTTATTGTACATTCACGTCTTGGTTACCCTGTGTTTTCTGAATGCCGTTATGTGTACAGAAGCTGACGCATCAATAATGAAATACAGTGTAGCACATCTTATAGTGGCATTTTCCACTCATGGTCTTCAGTCACACAGAAATCGTTAAAATTAGAGTAACCTGTAATCACTGACAACTAAAGAAAATGTTTTTTTTTTTCGCCATTCTTCATCTGTAAAGATACGCAACAAAGACTGAAAAATAAACGTGATTTACATCTGCAGGAACCAATTGAATAATGTGGCCTCTAAATGTGATCCTACTGTGCAATTGCAGGTATTGTACTTTTATTTCCCAGAACAGCAGCAGCCATTATCTGAAGTTTAAAGAACAAACAGGCAGTGTGGGCGAGAGTGAGCACCATAGGGTACGCATAACTCTGCTGAATGTTGTATAATTAGCCTGTAGGGGAACAGGTTGTAAAGTGTGAAATCCACGTGGTTGCCTTGCCCCATATTTCCACCTCACTTCCGCTTGGGTGCCGTCACTTCTCGTGTGCTAGAACCTGTCTTTTAGCTGTTTGCAGATTAGTACTTCTCTCCACTCCTCCTTGTACCGGGGAATGCAATTCTGCCTTACGACTGGACAGTGGACAGTATCTCTTGAAGAGGAAGAGGATGCCACTCCTTACTATTCCCTTTTGTCTTCACAAGGGAAGAAAAGTCAAATTATTTTGACTTTTACACACCAACTGACCACGAATATAGTAACCATGCATTTAATATAGAACACTGTAGGGAATTCAGATATTTTTGTAACAGCAAATGTGTTTTTATTAGGGATGGGCTGATACCACATTTTACTGATAACAACAATACAGTTTCTTGACTGCCGATGTTGCCGATGACAGTGATGCAGATACCAGTTTTGATGAGCCCAATCATAATTCCCAATTCCCAATATTTGAAAATACTTTTTATTACATATATTTAAGTATGTATTCAATTTTATGAACACTTTTAACCACTTTGTATTAGGCGTCTACAGCATAGAAATGAAATACAACACTAATTTGAATAATAAATTATAAGATAGACAGTTTAACTGGGCAAATAAGTGACTAATGGTCAAGGAAAATCTTCAGGCAATCTGATGAGGACTTGAATTTTAGATCTGAGAAATACCATAAATTACCTCAACTTGCATGTTTGTTTAAACAAACAGCCTAACGATGTCATTAAAAATAACTTATTAAAATCAATTTACTGTATTTCGGCGTGTATAGGCCGCACATTTTTCCAAAAAAAAAAAAAATTACTATAAAAAGTGGGGTGTAGCTTCTATACAAGATATTGGCATAAAATAAATTTTTCCCCTATAACATGTTTAGAAATTTGTCAACATGCAGTACATGTTAATGTTTTAACTCTTAAAGGTAGGAAGGGAATCAGAAGAGAAGAAATAATTAATTTTAAAAAACCCGTGTGCAATTAAAATTTTCTGTCTGAAATCAGATGTTTGGTAGGGGGGAAATTAAGTCGGAATTTATTATGTTTGTACGTAATTGTGACTTAACAATATTTACAGGAATACAAAAATTCAGTGTGGTCAATACTTGAAATATTAATTATCCCTAATTTTTCCTCGAAAACTTAAGTTGCGACCTATTCACACACGCAGCCTATACGTGCCACAATACAATATTAAATATTCACTTGAAATTGTGGGAATTTTTAAAATTCTTATTAATGTTTTCGCTTAGTATTCCGTCGTCGGCCGACCCATATTCAATCCCTTCTTTGAAATGACAACTGATATAGTTGCTACAAATTTTGCCAATTATTACTTGCCGAGTCTTATTCAGACCTTTCACACTCTAACCAACACCTCAGCTGACAGTTTCCAATAAGAACAATGCTCGTCAAAATGTAGTGTATTTGCTTTCACTTTACATTTACAGTAACAACGGTGTCATAGAATGTGTGATTTGTTTCATTGCCGCCAACCTACGACTGCAGTAAACGCATGATAAGAATAGATGCTGCTTTCTTGTTGCCAACATACGAATGCAGTAAAAACAGTCAAAATGTAATAAGAAGATAAAACAAAAACTTGCGGGATGTAAACAATACTATCAATAGCACCAGTAGTCTTAGTCTATAAATTAAGTTATTTTGCATTCAGGTAGTGTCCAAAAACGAATGATGCGCACAATTTTAGGCAAATGTACCAACAGGAAATACTGTAAAATGTAAACATCGGGAACAAATCATCGAGAAACAATTGTTCCCAATATATTTTGGGTTTCGGATAGAATATCTGATTGTTGGATACAGTAAATTATTGCTACAAATCTGTGAATGCTATCCAGCAAATAATGTTCAGATGATGCCGATGGTTGTGGTATTGGCCAGTTAATCTGTATTGGTATCGGCCTGTCCCTTGTTTTTATACTTCTTATTCATTACAGCGTTAACTGTATGTGTGTTCAGAACTTTAAGTACTTGCTGAAACTGTTTAAATAGCGGTGCATTCTGCATTTTTTTTCTCTAGCTTGGTGTAGGGTTAGAAACAGCTGTTGATCTGATGCTGAATTATTTTTATTAATCAGAGGAGTATTAAAGTGGAAACAGTTTTGGTGATGGTCATCTGTGGGTGTGTTCTGGTCACCATATATATGGATAGGATTTGTTAGAGTACAGGACTTTGTTGTTGCACTGGTGGCTGTGTCTGCTTGTTTGGGAGGATTTGTACATAGCACAAAATGTTGCACCCATGGGTGAAGAAGGCATTTGGAAACAGAACTTTTAACTGATCTAATTATAATGCAGTTTGTTTATGTATTTATGAATTTGTCAATTGGCTTGTACTGTTATGAAACATTGACTGTTAATGTTGCAACGAGTGAAATAAAAATAGACCTCAATATTTTTAGTAATTGAAAATAAGATGAACTTCAGTACTTTGGCATTTAAAACTATAATGAAACACAGTCTTGTGTACAGGTAAGAAGGAAAGTTGTGCATTTTCCTTCAAGGGGCCATAGCTAGCTGATGTAAACATCAGTTGTTCATCTTTAGTGTGCCTGCCCAAACAACTATTACACAGTTGCTTTTTCACTCCTGTCACCAAACCGTTGTCTTATGTGCTCCTTAGGCATCATTTTCTTATGGTTCCAAGTACCATCAGCTGAACAAGCAAGCATTAGAGTTTCTCTGTTTATTTCATCCTACATTGTTATTTCAGTTTTATTTACTTTTGTTAATAGTTGTTTTAAAACGTATGTGAAAAAAACAGCATTATGTTTTCAGTGCAACTCTTTAGATAGTTGCTCACATGCTTGAAAGTGAAAAAGTAAATGTTTTCGTTGGGCATGTTTAGTACGTCCATCCACTGTGCCATTGTTTTGGTGACCCTAAGTATTCAAAAAGATAATTACAATACTATATATTCAAAAACAAATTAGTATTTTATTTTGAATGTAGATGCTGCTATTGCTATGAAGCTGAATAAGATGTTCGTACTTTTTTTTATCCTGAACTTGTAAGTAGGATATTCCAAAATTGTAGGATTTGTATGTAAGTGCATTTTGACTGTTGAAGTCTTCTATTCCTGAGAAGTGCAAGGTGTAATTTAACTAATGTTGAAGTGTTGTGTTGGAAGTAATTTTGTGTGTGAGTGCGCGCATGCACATGCGTGGGTGCGTGGGCACGCCCCCTCGCATCCATGCAGATAATGGTGTGGCTGATCATAAGACATTGATTAAAGTGAATCTGTTTTTATTTCATCGTATTGTATTTCCCAAAGCATGTTCAGGTTTACCCTGTATGCTACACGTATGTTGAAAAACTATTGTGGAATGAGCTACACCTTATTTACACAAAATATTCACTTTCAATTCATAAAATTAAAAAAATGTCATCTGGGAAATAGGAAATAAGGGCGGGTGTTATATTTGTGATTTGGGCTGTTTTACCTTCCAGCTAAGCGCATTGATGCCTATTGGAAGATAGATATAAAAACATGAGCAGAAAGAGTCATTCAACAGTTACTGTTTGATCGCGGTGTAAATAGGCAAGCTGTTTTACCCGCAAAAAGTTAATCTCAAGGTACATTACATCTTTGTTGTAAATATACTTACATAAAAATGCAGTAATTTTTTAAATATAATTACTGTTTAAAAAGTTACTTATCTATGGAAAACATGAACAATTTGTACAAAAATGTCGCCTGCTAGGCCGGCCACGTTTTCTCAACCAACATGAAAGCCACCCACCCATTCCACTCCCCAACAGTTGTCGACGTTGTTTCTACAAATGCCGTAGCAGACAACATGGTTGCTGTAGTAATGTGTTTGTTGGTGGAAGGGAAGTGCAGCTTGTTATGGCAATTTTTTCCAGTCCTGTATTTTTCTGAAAGAAGTTATTCTCCATGTAAGGTCTGCACTGCTATTTTTCAAATTCATACTTGAAAAATAATTGAGGGTGGTACATGAGTTATCACAGTAGTTTTGTTTCATATTCAACCAAATAAAAAATTTAGTGTGTACACAACTCCGTTTCAAAGTAACACTTAATTCAAGCCAAACTTTTATAATATTTGAATTCTTTTGTTTGCACACTGTAGCTTGTTGTGTGATGGTAAATAATTGTTCATTTTATACCTGCATTATTACAGCTACTTAACTTTTATTGAGAAAAAAAACCATTTCACTAATGTAGGGCTGTCACCAGCCCTGAAGCTGAAATCCTGGCTCCTGTATATAAAAATCCTGTAAAATCCTTGAATCATTAGCTTAAATCCTGTAAAATCCTTGAAATTAAAATATTGCTAACTACAGAAAAAAGTTGACATGAAAGACGTTTACATATTTAGTGTAGTTTTTTTTTGGTTTGGAATATACAAACCATAGTAATTCTTTTCTCCACTTACACTTTCGTTTATACAACTGTATCTGCGATAATTTTCATTTTCTCACCATTGTGATATTAATGCCAAACGCAAAACACAGTCACCAAATTTGGATTGCGTAAGGGGCGGATCCTGAAAATTTTAGCAAGTCATGCAAAACGAAACTTACTTTGGCACAGAGGAATTAAATATTAATAGTAACAAAATGAAAATAAAAGGTTGCTGGAAATATTTCTGTTTTTTTTTTTTTTTTTTTTTTTAGTACTTTTTCCTCTCTTACCTTTATCTGGATCACTTTGAAACACGAGAGAATTACTAACCTTAAAATAAGCCCATATAAAGCTCAAAAGCTTCTCCAGATATAGATTATACCCTCATGTAGGTGTACGTGAAGTGTAAGAGATCTGTAAACTTTCAATCCTGAAGAAAATTTAAATATTGAAGTAAAACAAAAATATCTAAATCACAGCACTCACTTGAATTAGGGCTACGGCAAAGTTACATTTATGCTTGTTAACAAGAATAATTTGAAATCTGTTAAAAACGTTAATATTTACCTGTCAAAAAAGTATTTAAAAAGTAAACTTACATCTGAAAATTTACAAAACATAATTTATGTTTAAGTTTTCAAGAATTATTTCCATTGTAACATCTACCATTTGTTTATATGTAATCATTTATAATTTTTGTAAAGGGCATGATTAAATGTTCTTACAAAGTTTCTGACTTTGTTCCCTGTTTTTAAATTATTGTTGAGAGCGGCCATAGTTCTCCAACTTTTAAAAACTTCTAATTTCTCACGAAACGAGCATAACTGAAATTATTTTTTTAATACACTTGTTAAAATGTCACTTCTACAGTCATCATTTATCTTGCGAAACTACTGCTTAAAATACTAATTCAAACGTAACCATAGCATATGTAACCCATCAGTCACTAAAAATCAATTGAAGGTATATAAACTTGCTCGCTAGCACGCTGAATGCAATGTCACCTTGTGCATTCATTCGTCCACATTTCGCGTGAGCTAGTTGTGACATCACACCAGCAGAATGAGAGTTGAGAATACCACAGCGCTATGCCTCGACGTTTCAGGGAACGATTATGATCAATTATCGAAATACGCACTGCGCCGCCACCCCTCAGTGCCTTGCCATGACATTTCGAGTAACTATAAAGTAGAGAGAGGCAAAAAGATGCGTGCATCTCAGTCCCATGTGTAGCGAGAAAAGGATAATTTAATTTTATTTAAAAAAAAAATGGGAAGTATATGGTTCCGAAACATGTTCGTTTTTTAATTTTATTAAAGTTTGCACTGCAGGCATTGCATTCATGGAGAATACGCCCCTGGATTTGCATGCGCAAATACTGCAATTTGGGGCAAAGGTTCTTTTCTATAATGGCCTGGGCCTTTGCATGTTATCATATAGTCGGGAACAGAAATATATAGATAACTTGATACTCACGCCCGTAACGAATTTACACCACAGAAGCGATATCGCCAACGATCATCTACTCGTACGGAATACCATTATGTTTAGGAAATAAACTGATCTCCGTGACTTATAAAATAAACTAATTTTGTTTGCATTTCCTTTTTCACTTTTCATCCCATAATTAATGTAATTTCGTTGGTAGTATACAAATGTGATAAACAGAAATATTACCAAACACTTGTCTACTAAATAGTAACAAAAATTTTCTGTTTTGCCTCTAGGTACTGGCTGCACATTTATTCGGTGAAGGCACACAGTACACTCCATAGATTTGTATACCTATGGTTCACCATTTTTTAAAAATATAAACATGTTTTTAAAATTATCATGGTTATGAGGATGACTTTATCGTCTTAAGCGAGATGAGGTTGTTTTGCGCCTCTTATGAGAAAATAGCAATTAGATCTGCTCATTGTTTTGATGTTTCAGTGGAAAATTTCGCTTGTATAGAAATAACATTAAAATTTCTATAATTCTGAAGTAAAATTATTGAAAGAACAAAACGTGATAAATTTGACTATTATTCGTACAGATGCAAGATTACCTAATAAATATTTTCAGTGAAGTTGAAAATCGTCGGGGTTTTTTGTAGAGTTGTTCCAATACCATGTTTTCCTTTATTGATGCCAATACCCTGATACCATTTCGGGACACCAATATCATCAATTCTGTTTGTTGTTCCAGCTTGTCATTATTGTGCAGAAATATAAGAAATAATGAAAATTGAAATATTGCCACCAAGAGCACAGCGAGATAAAATTTTCCACTTGCTTTCATGATATACGTATTTTGGCATTTATAGGCAGCACCAGAAGTTTTTGATCAAAAGTTGGGTACCGTATAACTAATATTTCTAGTATAGGCCACACTAAATTTTATATTTCTGTAAATATTGTTAAATCACGATTCCGTACAAACATAAATTCTGATTAAATTTCTCATCTACAAAACATTTGTGATGGAAAATTTGTTATATGTTAGGGTTACAAATATATGTTGTGCTATTACTATTCCACAGATGGTAATGTGACTTGAGAAAGTAATACCACTGCAACATGTTACACAAAATGGCATCTTTCAATTTGCACGTCTAGCGCTGCGGCTGGTGTACAAACTACGTAGAAAAGCTTTCGCGTGTATAGCAGCAAAATTCACAAAATGGCATCTATCAATGTGCACTTGTGTTGCTGCGACGGGCATGCAAACTATGTAGAAAAATCTTTCTCTTGTACAGCAGTGAAATAATTTTTGCATGTACGGCTTCTATGGCAGAGCTCCAAATTGTTCACATTTTATGCGTGCGGTATGAACATAAGTGAACAAATTATTGCACGTGTGATCAATACTGTAAAATGCACAGCCACGCCATCTAATTTTTGTATATAAAGAAAGTAATAACCCGATTTCATTGTCTATAACCGTTACCAATGTATTGGTCCGATACCATACCTAATACAGATACATCGGAAAAAGGTTAAGTATCGGTTGATACCGATTCTTAGTATCGGTATTGGAACAACTAAATTTTTTTGATGAACTACACTAATATCAGTATGGATTCCAGTCAGTAATGTAGACACTGAATACTTTTTCAATGTCGGAAATATGATGACTGACAAAAGAACAAATCAAAATATAATTAATATGGTAATAATTAATTATAGTTACTTGCATTTTTCAATTAAGTGCATGCTACTTTATTTTTGTGCCATCACTAAAGTAACCAAAGTTTGGTGCAATACTGCTTAGTTATTACTTGTACGAGTATTGGAAACTAACTGTGAATCATTTTAGACTAATGTGATGTAAATTAATCTTTAGAAAAATAGATATCAGTGGTAGTGTTTATGAAGATGAGGACCAAGCAAGTAGTTCATTCCACAGCAGTGAAAACAAACATGATCATGAAACTTCAGGTAGTAACACAATTATTTTGAAAACTCTTGTCTGGAAGTTTTTCACTCGTATGGTCTTAGATATAGGGAAAGAATGGTGTTATAATTTTTACGCGAAAATTAGTGAAAATGTGCGAAATGTAGATTTTATAACATAAAAGTGTGAAAATGAACATTTCTTGTGAATAAAAGTGAAAACTGATATTTCTGGTGAAAAAAATGTGATTTCTACATGTTTAGGCCACACATTTTTACAAAAAGAAACAGATTTTCACTCGTGCAATAATTTGTTTACTCACGTTCATAAACAAAATAACCATCCCGCCTGCAAAAAATGTAAACATGTTGGAGCTTGACCACAGGTGATGCACATGAGAAAATAATTTCGCAGCTGTACAGGAGAAAGCTATCGTAGGTAGTTCTCACAGCCGCCACCACCGCGCCCACATGTGCACATTGATAGATGTCATTTTGTGTTACGTTTTGCTTTCTCAAGTCACGTTATCATCTGTGGAATAGTAATTGTGCGACGTATTTTAATCATTGCAACGTAATACAAATTTTCTGTCTCAGAAGTTTAGTGGAAGGGGGAGGAGATTAAATCTTAATTTTATTTAATGAACAAAATTATAATATAATAGACAAAAATGGGTACCCATATGATTATTAAATATAGTAACTATCAAAGTAAATAAATATGTTTTGCTTGTTGTAGGGATACTAGGTGGCCATTAAGTAGTGTTTACTGTTTATTGATCTCGTGCTAAAGTAAATAATCTCCATGATATAACCAGACATTTTCATGTTTTGCCTGTGCAAATATTCTTGTTTTTTATGCTGGGTAATTATTACTGCTAATGTTTTTGAAGCCATTCCTGCCTTATTAAAGTTATTCGGAACAGTGTTTCATCTGAACAGTAATGCCAAAATTTAATGCTATTCCCGAGCTACAGGCCACTAAGTTTAAGTCCGAAGTATTGTAGGTAAATTGAAATGCATGGAACAAAATGTCTTAGAAATAACATACAAGGCACAGCCTTCATACTTCTTCCCTTAAATGTGATGAATCAAATATTGGTGCAAAGTAACCTTATTGAGGAGGTTACCTTGCACCACTTCAATAAAGCATTGGCTAGAAAGCTGCAGAGCACACTGGTGCAAAGTATATCCAAATTACTTTGAACCTCTTGGTGTAAATATATCGTATTTTAAATTCCTGAAGTTACTTTCGAAGAGAACATTTTTATTCCTGAAAAAGTAACAACTGTCAAAATTGTATGCTAATTTTACACGAACATGCGTTTTTGGAAATGAAAATTTTTATTAAGCAAAAAAAGATTATTATTAATGTTACAAGTTGTTAAACAAATTACACATGGACATACAGTTATCAACAATATTTATCTGGCGCAGAAGTGAACAGTTAAAATTCCCAAACACCATGACATGACAACTCTGTTCTGGAACAGAAAACATCCCTTGTTTATTTACAGGTGTAGGAGGGTTGAGTGACCCAAGAATGACGTCCCATTCTTAGGACAATTGGTCAGGTTTTGTTGGCCATTTCCAGTTAGAAGATGACTGTCGTGGATGAAATAACTACTTCATCTTCATTGAATTTTACGATCTTACCAGGGTACAACTGATATTCATAGGAAAACACCACTGGCTCCAAAGTGAGGCCTCGGTTCTTATTTCTCACTTTTCCATGATGATCTTGTTCAACATCAGAACAATTTTCTCAGTCATTTGACTCATCGTGAGTGGAAGATGCATAATCTGTGCCTGAGTGTGAAAACTTACATCAACGAAGACTTTCTTTTGCATGCACATGGAACTGTAGTATCTGGTATTTTTTGCTCAAAAAATAATTTGAAACTTCCTTCATTTGCAGAGCAATCAGAAACATAACCTGGGAACCGTTCAAGCAGAGGCAAAACATCACATGTTTCAGTGCCTATTTTTTTAAAACCAGATTTCAAATTAGCCTCTGCATTTCCTGACACATTGTCCATCAATTTCTTCAAAAGTTAAGGGATGTATTGCTTCTGCAAAACACTGCTTGCTAGTACAGCTGGACTGAGTTCATACTCTCTCAAAATCTTCCTCCATTTACACTTCTTGGGATGACAGGCGGCCACATCAAATGGCTGGTTAAGATGTGTTCTATTGGATGGTAAACACACAAAGGAGGTGGTGTTCCGCTTACATTCCCTTGACACAGTTCTGGTCATGTGTGGAGGAAAGATTGTCACCTATCAACACCTTTTTCCCTTCCTTCTTCAAAACTGATAACGTTACACTCGTAAACTAGGATTCAAACATTTCAGATATATGCCACCTTGAACTCGTTGCCATAATGAATTTTGAGGCCCACCGTCAGTCCATGTTAACCACAAGTGTTTGGTTCGGTATACAACGGAGGATGCAAGCAGTTCACAAGTAGCGCTACCACACATCATTATAGAAATGCTGGCTTTTGATGCATTACAGGCTTCTTCAGGATATTTTATCCCTCATTTTGTTAGTTCTTTCTTTGACCTTGGATTGTCTGTAAGGTTGGTTTTGTCATAGTTATAGACATTTGACAGATCAACATCCTCCAAAGTTTCTGTAAGATTGGAAATTTATTCTGTCAGAAAATTCTCGTCTACAGCTGCTCTGCTTTTTTTTAATGTTCGCAGCAAAACAAACGCTCAGCTGGTGATGTCGCTTTAGGAAACTCTTAACCCACTCTTGTCCTGGTACAATTTTTTTTTTTGGAAGCAGAAACTTTCCTCCCCAATTTATCAAGATGATAATGAACGACCTAACAGGTCTGTTTAGTCAATAGAGAAAACATAGTCACTCGTCACAATTGTACATTCAACAAAGGCCGTTTCCTCTTGTGCTGTAAAAACATTTGGTTTACCTACTTTCTTAGTGTGTTTACCCTTTAGTTTGTTGTTTAGTATAGTGCGTTTAGGAATGTTTTACTTAACAGCTGCAGCTCCATGAGTGATCTGTCCACTTCTGGTTTCTTCCAGGGAGGCATGCAGAGTAGTTTGCATATGAACGACAACCAGGCTTTCTAATGTGATTTCTTACCATCTCTGAAACAAAATTACAAACAAATTTATAATTATGTATTGTTTTATAGTTGTTTTAACATGTTTAAATGGTTGCATTTGAAATAAAACTTAATTTTTAGGTTTGGTGCAAAGTAACCTTACCTGACCTCCAAAATGACAAATGTTTTCAAAATTTTCTTTTAGTAAATTTTTAGGAACTTCTTGAGATAGGTAACCATATTAATCTTTCATCAGTCTCAAATATAGAATAATAAAATTTCATTATTAGCTTTGTCTTTGTTTCTGAAACATGTGCAGGTGAGAAAGTTCTGCTAAGTATTTTGGCTCACAAAACGTCAACCTATTCAAACATATCAAATGATACACAACAGATATGGAAGTCATATGTGTACCAATATAGTTGCAAAATGTTCACTCACAATATGAAGAGACTAGTTCGTTGTTAACCCACCAGTCCACTACAAATATTTTTATGAGAATCGTGCAATGTTACCCCTGTGGGGCAAAGTATAACTACCTTACGGTACTTAAATTGATGTAAACTAGGCGAGAAAATATTTTATGTTAAAAATTCATTCACTTATTTTGGTTTTAATGCCCAAGCCCGAAAATATGAGGTAAGTACCTGCCCGAACCCACCTGAAATAAAATTTCTCTGCCCGACTTCTATTTACCTACTAGTGACATTAAATGTTTATTTTGATTTATGACTTTAAAAGCATTATATTTTCATCACCTCATATGTAATTCTGTTTGTGAATCTTAACAGTTGATTTATCAATATGGGGAACACCAGCTATATTTCAAATTTACGTACATACTACATTTGCAAATGTGCTTACAATGTTCACATTCTGCCACAGTATTAAGTGTGGAAATGGAAATAATTTAAAAATTAATATTAGCAACTGCTTAAACTTTTGAATTTTCATATGTTGATGTGTTAAAAGTCTGTTCTCGTCTGTAGCATTTGTATGTTCTAGTGTATAAAACATAGTAATCCATATGAAAACTGGGTAGTCTAGTCATTCCACAAATATCAGGGGGCATTCATTCAGATAGTAATTTCCAGCTAAATCATTGGGTTTGAAACACTTGGGTGCTGGATTATCAGAATTGTAGTATGTGGTTGGTGGTAAATTCAATCATGTAGAAATGTTCCAAGTTGTTAATGTTTAACATTTTATGCATCTGTACTTTTTTCGTTTTGCATGGAAACTTGCTTGACTTTTATAGTTTTCTACCATGCTGGGCACTTATTTTCTAAATGGTGGCAATTTTAATTTTTAGGGTGATATGTCATCTCTGAAACCATTCAACTGATTTAAACAAAATTGTGTATGCTGACAGCACAAATTGTATGCATTGAATTTCTGGTGAATGTTGTAGGTCCGCTGTTTTGGAAAATAGCGCCACATGAAATAATAAAGCTTTTACTTACATCTTTAAAATTACTTGACCAGTTTTTGCCAAATTTGGCACGTAAGAAATACCATTGAGTAAAGATATACATTAGAGTGGCCATGGGATAGTAAAAAGTCTGACTAGTTTTGTGTATTAGTTCCACATATGATTCAGAAGAGCGCTAGTGTTCTTGGTGACGTTATCCGTGCAGTGTTGCCAGTTTCGCAACCAGTTAAAGTATGTCATAATCCTGGTCTTGGCCCACCCACATGTTCATTCAAGGTCTGCTAAAGACCAGCTTGTCACATGCGAGTTACCAGCATTCGTTGCAGCTGTGAATACCAAACTCATGATTAACAAGTGGCGACCATGGCATGTGTTTGCGGATTGCAGCGATATCAACTACTATTTGGTTTTATTTACCTCTGCGAAAATGAATGACTATAAATATATAACTGTCATTGTTTTTAGTTTAGTTTAGGTGTTCATGATAAAGAGTACTGTTAGCACTTGTAATTACAAACGTCATATTAATCATGAATGATGTCGTGCATCATAGTAAACTTTTCATTCCGTTACTCCACTCGGTTCGATACATTCCGATTAGTATACTTATTTACATCCCTTACAGCAACTAGTTAGCAGATAAGATTCTGAACAATCATTTTGACAGAAAACACATACTGAATATGTGCTGGAATGTAGATTCATAGATTTAGAATTATCAACCCATTAGGAGCTGTAGCTGGAAAACGCATTGCAATGAAAGTGTTTTCTATTAAACAATCATAGACATTTTTACAAGAAAGGAATGAATATATATCAGTAAACGCAGTTTTAAATAATGTTTCTTTAAAACTCTTAACAACTAGAGGTAATTTTCTTTTTAACACTAATATTGGTATGACTAAAAATTAAATGTCTCATATTGATAAAACATTTTCACTCATCATCCATACCATGCCTTGCCTTGTAAGAACGTTGGCAGTGCTTTCATTGCTCTGCATCTTAACTATAAATTTAATGCCATGCCCGGTTTATAACAAATCACGAAGAAAACTGGTTATGTTTATCCCGGATCTTCTAGAACATTAAAGGTTAAAGAATATACATTGTTAAGAACTTTGCTTTGTGAGGTTATTTGAAAGTTAATGCCTCAATTCCACTCTTTATGAAAAGAAATATTAGGACTAACAGTTATGAAATACATATAAATCAATTTTAAAAATACTAGCTTATGGGCTGTAAGGGCGCAAGACGTACACATTTGTTTCCCCGTGTACGTGCGTGAAATTTCCAGAAACTTGTAAAACATTTATGTACATAGATGAATGTGAACGCTGTACGAGCGTGCATCTCATTAAGCAGAAAACCTTATGCACACTGCGGACAAAGGACATTAATGATCACATAAAAGGCTCAACCTTACAGATGTTTGTTTTACAGCGATAATACAACTGTCGTCTCTGTAAAATCCAAGGTTACAATTTATGAGCAGTAGTGGATATTGTCTGAAAAGTTGGCAGCTGTGTGTGTGTGTGAAACCTGGGACTCATAACAGTGTGAAAAATTTTGACACTGAAGTGTTTATCAGTAATGTTAACACTACGAACACGTGAAAACTAGATATAACAAAGAGAGTCACAATATTCTACTTCAGACTAGGTACATTACAAAGTATTACTATTTCTACACTAAACATCAGTTGAATGCAATGACTCGGTGCCAATCACTAATAGTTAAGCTAATGGAGTGTTCGAAAGGACAAATGTAATGTCATTTCATAGATTTTAATCCAGATGTTTGACAGTCACTTGTTTAGCACTTGCAGCAACGCATTCTTACATTTACAGTGAACATTTGTTTTATATAAATTAAATCCTTAAAATGTGACGTATTATTTCAACAATCATCAGTGGAATGCTGTGAATATGTTAATATCGTAATGAAAAAGAAAATATAATATCCAATAACAACTTAAAAATAAAACACGTGTAGGAAATATATAAACAAAGCGCAACACTTACCTGCTTTTTAAAACATGTCTAGTGTATTTTATAAACAGGTATTTGTTTTAAAAGACATTTTAAGTATGCCTTTGCGCATGTGTTTTGAATGTAAAAATCAATATAGCGCTGATTTTGTCATTTTTTATTTTTGCTAACATTTAGTATATACAATATTTCAATTTACAAAATACTTCACAATATTTGTATACCAAATCAGGTCATGTGATCATTTTGTCAACACAATCTGACATTTCGGACACAGCCTACATTTGCAATACAAAACTAATGCATTTAGAATTGTGCAGTAGGCACTTATTTGTCATACGGAAACACGTCTTCAAAATTTTTCTAATATAAAATGTAACTATTTCTTTCAATGCGTAAGGAAATCCCACCAACGCACATGACCTAAGTGCCACTGGAAAACAAAACGTAAGAGAACACACATTTGCTTCTGCATACATCTTAACGCATAATGTAATGCTTAAATATTTCTATTTTAAACCCAACTTTACTTGGGATGTTGCAGCTTACGCTGAATTACAGTGTGCAGGTGTGTTTCAACACAGTTGAATCAATACATTTATCTGTTCATAGTGGAATGATTTGTGACAGTAGGGCATTCTTGTTGTTAACTTTGTGGCATATTTACATAATTATAATTTTACTTTTCCTAAAAGTAGATATGTTCTGTTTGCCCCATGTTTTGTTGAATGAATAAATACTTTTTTCGTTAACGACCACTCATTTTGTTCGCACAATTATACTATGCTAACAAAATATATTTTATTACTTGTACAGTACTATCATCTTTGTAACAAGGAGTGTTAATTCCTACAGCAAGTGTACATTCAATTTGTTGCGAGTATTTTTTCCTTTTTATTAGCATTTCCCTACCACTTAACAATGTTAATTGCAATATGTTACACTACATACTGCTAGTATTATATTATCATATTTTCAAAACGGTTTTTCTTCCAATATTTAAAAAGTATTTAAGAAGTTTCTGGTGCCAAAATTTTGCGAGAGATGTGTCGTAAGTCCGTCTTATACAATACCAAATTTCTGCTACTTTCTGTTATACTCGTGGTCATAACAGAAGGCGAAGGCATTCAAGTTTTTATAGCAGAAAGGAAGAAAGAACGTATCCATTCATACCCACACGTTACCTAAAGTGCTAATAGAAACTTGGAAATGGTAGGCAAAACATCTCGCAGGGGACAGGGTACAAATGCAACTAAATTTTTTAAGTAGGTGATTTGTGGTGCATCCACAACGTATGGCTATTGTTTCTTTGCTCCCCTGAGAACTTCATTGGTTTAGATTTTAACGTAAGAGTACTATTAATATATGGAAAATGATATGAGTAACAGCACTGCTTATGTATGGAAAACAAGGTACTGTATTCACGTGTATGTAGGGTGAACATTTACGCCAGTCATTAAAACATTGTCATATTATTTAAACAAGGACACGCCTAGGAATCTACTAGGAAGGGGGTGGGGAAGAAAGATGTCATATTTCGATTTTTGAACAAAATACAAATCCTCTGTTGTTACAAATTTATAGTTTCATAGTTATTTATAATCTATGGGTTCATGTACAGATATGGAACCACAAAATGCTGTAAACATTCTTCATGTTCAAGGACGAACACACATTCCTTGAATTAAAATAATGTAAAACTTGTAATTTTGTTTTCAACTTTTATTTTCATTTCGGTGGGGGGATGTGTCCCAATATATCACCCCCCATCCCAGCTATGCCCCTGTTTTTAAATGTGTATCTTTAATGAGCATAATAATCAATCTTGTGCTCTCTGTAGTTAAACATGCTTTTACGGTTGTGGCCAAAAGAAGACAGAACTGTTATAATATTAAACTTAAGGCTTTCATGTGTGCCTGTTAACATTACTCACGCTATAAAGATCAAATTATCTACTTTAGAAACCAATGTGATTAGCAAACAACCACTGCTTGTCGATAGTACTGTGTTAGTACTTGTGTATTATTATTACTTTTAGACTAAGATATTCTGGAAATAAACATTTTCTAACAATAAAAATAAGTTATAAACAGCCGTAATGGGTTGCATAAAAAAACTTGCTATATGTCGGAGATTTGAACTCTTAAACCTACAATTTTGTGGTGCAGACTTGCGCACTAACTCACTGAGCTACACAAACTACTTACAGTGCACATGTGTAATACGGTGTATATGGAACATATCTACAGTTATCGCATAATTTATAAAGTGGTGTTTATTCTTTTATTATAACTGTGTGAGTAATAGGCAACGTTACCCGTTACTTATGCGTACATTACGTTTGATTTTGTATATACATATGTTTTACAGAACTTGTAATCTTTTTGTAGGTGGGCATATACGGCATGAGTTAGGAACTCGGGTGTTCACCATCTTGTCTGTCCCAGCTTGTGTAGGCCATATTAGTGTACCTAAATGTTTTGTGTTCAAGTGTTTTGGTTTCTGAATGGTGCCTATACAAACATCTTAGCTTAGTGTGCTATAGTAAGGCACCAATACAGCGAACTTCATTAAAAAGAACATTTCATTACTACGAACAAACCATTTGGTCCAGGCAAAATGCTATACTTTTACATAGAAATAATTTTCAGTAGAGCGAATTTTTCACAATTTAAGGTTGATTTATAAAGTATTCACGTTAACGAACACCTATTGCACTTCCTGAATCGCAATATTTGGGTAAAACCTTTTTTACAGAAATACAATTAACACTTTGCATCCATGAACGCCATGGAAAAATATGTTATGAAAAACAAAAACAATTCTACTTAAATTCTCATAGATGCTACAATTCTTTGGTGTGGTAGTTTGGTCACGAGTTTTTGTGTTGGTTGATGTGACAATTAGTGCTTGACAGCTGTTCATTGGTGAACTACACTAGCAGCAGCTGATGCTACTGCAGTGCAAGGTGGTGCGGTAAAGAAAACGCTTGCCGCTTAGAACCTAGTGCTGCTTCGTAACACGGGCTATGAAATCTGAAATCTGTGTGTGACTTAACGAAAGTTTTACGTCCACCTGTAGTATTGGTGTGTTCTGTGAGTTACATCGTACAATATGTAAACATTGTGTTTGTTGTGATGATTAATACCTTAAGTTCCCATTGGTAAATTGTAATATTTTTGGTTACGCTTCATTGAAAAATGCTGCTAAAAAAATGAAAAGCAATCAACATAAAAACTTATTGTAGATCTTAAAATCAGTAGATGCCGGGAAAAAATGCTTTTCCCAACATCTGTAAATTTATAGCATCACGTGTCAGCACTACATAAAATAGATAGAGATGTAACTAAAGAACTAAGAGACATAAAGAAGCAGACAGCCATCCAGGAGTGCTTTTCTAAAGTTTAAATCAATTTGTCATATTTTCTTATTAAAACATTTTGCTTTCTTCAGTATTGTTTTCAAATGGATTCATGTACATACGTAATTTTGATTGTTAAGTGAATGTCCTTAAAACGTTTTAGATTATACGAGCAGTGTGTTTTGGGGTAGTGTTTTGCAACATTGACTCTGAATGTTTTAAAGTTAGGCATGCATATTATGTAATACTGTATTCTTAAATTGTACGCTATTGACTCTGTTTATGGTATTGTTTTCACGTAATACATACATACAAAATTTTCAAATATCCTACAATATTGTTGCTTTGTAGCTACTAAAAAGGCAGGAGGGCGGGGGGGGGGGGGGGGAAATTACCACTCGGGAAAATTAAGATCACTGAACTGAAAAATATCACCTGGAAACCCTTACTTTAAAATGTCATGGTCAGTCAATAATACCAACTCACTCAAAAAAATAAATTATGTAAACGTCAAATAAACACAATTCCAGCAAAAAAGACCTTAATCCTTTGTCCATTTGTCCATAAACAGGTATAAAACGTCATTGAAAAGGCCAAGGAGGGGGGGGGGGAGGAGGATAAAAAATCAAAAGGCTAATTGAGAGGTCCTTGGGATTGTTTCACGATTTCCTTTATGTTGCAAAAGAAAATGACATTGAAATTCAGTAACACCAGTCACCTTGTAAATACCACTTGGTGGTAACCCAACTTAAATAAAAAATAAATTCATAGGTTGAGAGAGAGTAAATTGAGAAAGACCTAAATAAGGAAAGAACAAAAGCTCTGTTAGTCTTATTCTCCTAGTTCAAATATGTAAAGAAAATAAATAACAGGCTTTTATTACAGAGGGAACAGGTCTGCTTTAATTTAAAAATGAAAACTCAATGTTTGATTTTATCAACAAAATTAAGAGTATTTATTCATATAAACTATAAAGCTTGAATAATGAGACAAATAAACTAAGTATTCAATACATTCAATAAAATTAACAATTTACAATAAAAGAAGTAAATATAAATCTGTGTACTAAATATCATGAAGATGGGTAAACCATATATATATATATATATATATATATATATATATATATATATATATATATATATATATATATATATATATATATATATATATATATATATATATATATAACCTGTAAGAACTAAACTCAACATGTGATCTCAACTGAATGTGGTAATACAGGAGCTTAACCACTAAAATCCACAAAAAAAACTTAACTGTCTTACCTTCAAAAAGATCAAAAACTCTACACGGCTAATGAAGTACACACACACACACACACACTCTCTCTCTCTCTCTCTCTCTCTCTCTCTCTCTCTCTCTCTCTCTCTCTCTCTCTCTCTCTCTCTCTCTCTCTCTTCTCTCTCACACACACACACACACACACACACAGATATATAGACACACACTCAGTGGCTAACTGACTTAACTCCTGTCCCTAAGAACTGGTATTAATTAGATTGACCGGGACCATCCCTTCAGAAATTTCCGAAGGAATGTCGCGATCAATCAAAATTAACGAGAAAAAATCACTTACCTCATGTTGACTCAGTGGTTGCTTCCTCTGAGCCATAGCTGCCTGCCTTCACACGTCCACTCACCTCGTCACCATCTTGCCTCGACCAATCAGGAGAGACAAAATCCCCTGGTAACAATGGACCACCAGAACTTTCCGACTGCTTTCCTCCCTTTACCCCTCGGGGTCCTAAGGTATCCCAGCAGGAAATAGCAAGTTGCCTACCTCTCGCCCCTCGCAGTACCCTCAAACTCACTGGCCGCCACTGCAAAAACTACATACTGTAAGTGCCAGCTCAGGTCTTGACTACGAAAACATTCCACCAAAGGAGTCCAGAAACTTTGTAACTCTCCCATAAAAGAAATTGCATAGCTGACCAAGAATGTGCAACCATTCTACAAACTTCGGTCGATACTACAGAGTTTTGCAATATGTAGCCCTTGAGAAAAAATGGAGACGACATAGCACATGACTTCTGGAACCCTCTACCACACCTTGGGTCGAAACGAGAAGAAAAGTTAAGATCCAAGGATGAACTCACAAAAAAAGTCCCATTTAAATAGAGTTACCGAAACTGCTTTATAAAAACTAAAAAAAATTTAAATAAATAAAAAATTAATAAAGAAAAGTAAATAACAGCACCAAACTGAGTCCCAAACAAACCTACCTGAAAAAAAAAAACACAAATTCCTGTGGACAATAAAAGTGAGGTGATTTATAAAATAATAGTGCCCTACCAAAAAAAAATTTAAAAAATTTAAGTGCCATTTTCCAGGGTCGTAACAATATAACTGGCATTTTTAAAATGCTTAGACCTCCTAATTCCAAGTGGTTTATTGATAAAAAAAAAAAAAACTATGCCTAGAATTTTTTTATTTCAGTATAAAGAACTTCATTATAACAAACAAATGATAATTTGGGTCCCTTGGAGCTTGTAGTGAAGCTTTTCTGTTTCTACAAAACTGAGTTAAAAAATTTAAATTTAACTTTCTATATTGTATATATTGACAATCCTCGCATGTGTTAATACATAAACTTTTTGTCGTCCTTTTATGAAGATTGTCACTTTAACAATGAATGTTTTATGCCATATCTCTAGTACTGATCAACCAATTCATACCAAAATTTCACTCAAGTTTTGTTACATTAGGGTATGTAAATTAACGTGTTTTGTGTCCAGCAGGCATATTTTAATGGGGTGATGCTTGATGCTGGTGGGGAACAGTCTCAAGCTACGTCACTGTTAGAGCTAGCTTTTAGTGAGCATGCCTATAAATGTTTTTAGTTAGTGATGGGACGATTCAATTATCAATTCCACTGATTCTTACCGAATCGAAGAATCCCAATTTTTTTGCATTCAAAAGTTTGATTAAATTCTGTAAAATTTTCTTACTGCGTAGAAAATTCTGCAAACCTGGTGGAGCTTGGTAATGCAACACAAATAGCTTGTATGCGTTTGCAGTCTCATTTAATCAGACATAATTAGAGGCACGATTTTGTGATAAAATGAAATAACACCGAAATACAAGTTAAAATGCGAAATAATACAAAATACAGACAAATGCACGATATCTCATGAAATAGCTTTCTCCACAAGAGATGAACTCTTCTACCCATGTTATATACACTAATTTACTTCGGCACTATAAAAATAAAATATCTATAAAGTTATGAGAGTTCTAGGGGCAATATTGAGAAATATTCTAGATGAAAAAGTTTTCTATTTCGTCTAGACAATAATTAAATCTCTGAAATCATAGTTTTACATTTAACACACCCATGTAATTACAAATATTAAACACGCAGTAAAATATGCAATTTAAAATAAGCTACAGTAATTCGACAACAAACTGCCTCCAAGCGCTAGTAACATTGGTGTGAAATGAACACTCGCACCTGGAATGTGTGCAGTAATCTATGTCTGCAGCACCCAATTGAATGTTTGTTTACATTGACAGTTGCTTGTAAAATTTTGCACAATGAAAGTGCAATATCTGAATTGATACATTAAACAGACTGTTTTTATAAAATGTCTAGTCTAGTAAATTATTAAAAAACTGCAGCTGCTGTAAAAGACCGTAAAATGTCATCATTAGACATTTTGTCTGAGCATATTTGTTTATTTAACCTTCAATACACGACAATTGATTTGTTCTGTTTACGTTCAGTGGTATTATAAAATGCCGCACTAGCCGCAACAAAATTAAAACTTAAAAACGTCGCACTGCAAAAAATTACAAAAAGAATATACATACGTATAACTTGCCTTAATGTTTACTGTATATGTTTGAAAATATATTGTTTTGGGAAATGTGCACTATTCTTCAACTCATACGATGTTGACTTTCGTTTTACCTGCAGGGCCATTTCTACATGACAAAACTATACATTTCTTCCATCAGAGTAATGGATGAAATAGTTAATGCCACTAAATTTGCTAACTCAACTAAGAAAAACGGTTTTCTCTCGTTCTCGTTATTGTAGTTTCTGCTGTAAGTTGTGTGAAATGTAGAATTGTACAGCTGTATACAAAATGTTGCAATGTACCTAGTTAAAATTTGTTAATCGAATAGAGTCCAGAATCGAGAATCAGAATCAACAAAAACCTTAAAATCGTCCCATCATTATTTTTTTACAAATAAATGTGGAATATTGCATTAACATAAAAATACCAGGAAAATGTTTGATGTCTATTTTGGAAACTGTTAAGTGCAAATGTGTTAATAGAAAAACTATGATTGCATCAGCCATACTTGCTGTAAAAAAAATACATCACAATTTATCTGTGCTAGTGCAATAGTAGATACGTAAACTTGAGTTGGACGTGCTGGTCAAATGTGAACAAATGAGCCTGCAAGTCTGCATATTTATTTGTAGGCTAATTTTTAAATTGATGTGGAAGGAAAGTGAAGTTTGGGAGTATTTTACTGTTAAGATTTCTCCCCACAAAGCCATTTTCAAATTGTGTAATGCACTTATTTCCCGGTGTGGGAAAAGTATTTTGTTGCTCTCCGACACCATATAAAAATTACAAATAAAATGATTTGTATCTGCACTCTTGGTCGGATCAACCACAAAGTATCTGTATCGGTAATATTTGCAAAAATGGGTTCTGTAATTTTTATTTTTGTTCTAGCTATTGTATTGGTTGTCTTCACCATTACCGCATTCTGTATTTAGTTTCATACACCGAAGACACTGCAAGCAGAGGATCAACCATAACATCGGTATTCCACCATTGTAAACATTAAATTTGTAACAGAAAACTAGGTATTCTTTTGGAAGTCGTAGATAGATCCATATTGTTTCCACCTAAGTACTCCACACAATGTTAGTTTTCCGTAATGCCCATATGAAGATCATTTTGTGGTTATGGAGTTGATGTGGCAAATGAGTAACAGCTGACTTTTTTAGCGGTTTTTTCCGGTGTGGCTTGTAGATCTGGAAAATAAAAAATTAATTGAATTTCAAACTGAATAGGTAAAGATTAATTGCACAATTCTGTGTTGAACAAGTTAAGGAAAAAGCACTTTTTTGTGCTTGTGTTATATCATTGATCATTTTTTATCCAGAGACAGCTGCATTTCTTGTACGAAAAAATGGGAATTGCATTTTTTTTTCAGTTGTATATCTCCATGATAACACTTTGTGTTATTTTCTGTACATTAGTAACATACGTGTATAATTTTTCCCATTTTCAATCGTTTATAACTTGGATCTGCTGTATGATCACATATGGTACAGTTGTATATATTATTTTTAATTTTTTAAAATTTACATGAGCTTTGTGTGACTATTGTAAGCTGAAGCTCATAGCTTTGCAGTTTTATTTTAAAATTGATTGAACTGGTATGGTGTGATTGTTAGTAGTATTGTTATTGGCTGTTCTTGAATGTAATGTGAGACCTGTTAAATTTGGCCAAATAAAATTGATTCCAAAGAACAGTGCTTTACATACAGTGAAACCCTGTTAAGATGTTTAAGAAAAATAGTGAAAAATGTGTGCTTATTAAGCAGAAAACTTCTTAAGAGGATTTTACTGTATTTGAAATTATTAGTTTTCACTACAACATAGCAGTAAGTGCTTGATCTTATTGGAAGCTAATTTCTTAGATGTCCAACTTCTAGCTATCATGAAAAGATAATTCTAGTTTTCACTGAACAAGTCTTTTTCCCGCCTTCCAAGGTACCCACCTAAATTATGAGTGGGTTTAAATTTTCTTAGTTTGTTTTCATGTGGAAATGCCTAACTCACAGCTGCAGAGTACAGTATATGCAGAACATCTTATGTATTCCTAGAATTGTTTTGAAGTTATTGGTCAAAGTAAAGGATTAATTTTAAACTGCTGTGTCTAAAAATAAACTATCTGCATTCAGTAAAAATACCGAATTTTAAAGTTCAGAATTTTTTCTGCTCTGTAAAATTTAATCATTTTGATGAGTGATTCGACACTTTTCCAAAAAAAAGTTTTTGTCCTAGAAGCATTTCAAGACGCATACTGTATATGCTGGTCATGTGTAGGCGATTGCTATGAACATTATATCACTGCTGAAATGGAGTTATTGTTTACAAAATGTCACACAGAAAAACAGATTACCACTAGTGTCTTGTGCTTTGGAGCATTAGATGCACCTGCCATCCTCACCTTTAGTGTTCATCTGTCTTATTATTTGTATTCATGGAGGGTAATTGACTCTTCTGGACAGTTTTAGAACCGGTTTGGAACTCTGTGAGGGCATCTGCTATTACTCACTGCATTGTGGCAATTACTCACTGCATTGTGGCATCACAGTTACCTTATGTGTAGGCATCTTTCGGGTGGTCGCTCCTTTACCTTGTATGTGGGTGACAATTGCTTGTGCAACCCATCACACAGGAGCTATTGGACTACTTGTGGAGAACACCTTTGTAACAGTACTTGTTCCCTTGTAGAACTTACTTGCGTAAGGGTCCTGATTACAAAGTATTCAGCTTTGCTCAACAGGCAGTCACCTCCTTCTAACATGACAGTTGTCAGGAGACAACCTCGAAGCTAGTGCTGTCGTTCGCCTTTAATACCCTCTTACATTGTCACTGAAACCCTCGCACTCTGATCCACCTGTAGTCTGGTAGAGTTACTGTTCACCCCCTCTGCTCTCTGTCTATGACAGTACTGGAGTTGTGTGTCTGCTCATTGCATCAAGCTTTCATGGGGTGGGATACCTCTAGGTGTTCTACATGCTTAGTTTCAGTCACTGCCTGCACAAGTCCACCCTCAATGGATCTGTCACCAGAGAGATTTCTCTGAGGCCTACCATTCATCCTGTTCTCCTACTTAAGTTTCTTTGGCACTTGAGTGTTCTAAAACAGTGTATCCATTAACAATGGCCAAAAAGATTTCTTCACATTGAAATTCTGGTTTAAGATTTCAACAACTTGAGCACTCAATAGCCAATGCCTTTGCCTAGTGGTCTTTAGCTAAGTGACCTTGCAGTAGAGGGGTTATGTACAACACTTTGTTCAGCATATCTAGACTCGTGACCAGTTTACCATATTCAGGTACTAGGGCTCATGGCCTGTCACGGCATCTTGGATACGTGGATGCCTTCTTTCCAATGACAGGTAGTTGTGCCTCATCCGTCCTGTCATCTTAGATTGAATGGGGGAGGTTTAGTTCCTGGCTCTCTCAAAATGGAGTTGACTAAGGTAGGACAAGGATGCCATCAATATTTTCTGGTTCAGGGTCATTTATTTCAAGATTAAATTTTACAGGGTCTCTGTAAAACATTTGCTCTTGCTGGGTGATGGAAAAGTCTAAAATGTGAAAGCCTTGAAAAAAATATGTACCTAAAATGGATCTCGGTAATATGGCAGTAACTTTTCCAAAGTGAGAAACATACCCCAGATAAAGAAAAACTTAGGTTTGCAAAGTGTTGCTTGATCTGTGGGAAGACAAACCATGTAGTAAAAGATTGTCTTCACTGAAAATCATTGTTTAATATTCCTTTTGGGGATGAGTCCTATCAAACAAAAGTTTCGACTAGATCTTCGTATTCTCAGACTCAGACTAGCCCATCTCAATCAAAGAAAGCTCAGGGTAGTAATGCAGGTAATGGATTTCAAGATTACGCTTGTTTTTTTTTGTAAGCAAAAGTGCCATATCAAGACACATTGTCTGATGAAAAATAAGGCTATGGGAGGAGCTTCAGTTAATGTATTAAATTTTGAGAGAAAATATGGGTGCTTATATATCCCTGTGGCTATAGCGGATGCAGTGGTGGTTGCTGCATTGATAGATTCTGGAGCAACATGCTCTCTCATAAATCAAGAATTTTGTAATTATTTACTCACTCACTTACCTAAGGGATTAATTAAAATTCAGAAAGGAGAATATTGGGGATTTTCTTTAGCTAATGGAGGACTGATTAGCTCTAAAGGCATAGCTGTATTTAAAATCAAGATAGCTAAAGTTTAATTTTAGGATCTTATCAGGACTTGAACACGACCTGCTTTTAGGAGTAGATTTTCTGGGGAAAACCTAGACTTCCTTGTATGTTAGTCACCAAGAATTAGTGTTTGCCTTTTGTAAATTGCAAAACATTTTGATTCTTACAAAATTTTAATACAGTCAGTGCAAAGTATTGAACTTAGTTAATAACAGAATTTTCAGATGTGGTCATGTACAAGTTGGATCATTATTTTAAACAGCCAATTGATTTGCATCTTAAAAATACCGAGCCTGTAGCGTCAGTGCGCTACAGGGTAGCACCACCTAAGCTGAAGGTTTTTCGAAAGATAGTGCAAAACTTGCAAGAGGGGGATCTTTTAGAACCTTCCAACAGTAATTATTCTAGTCCTGCATTTTTATTGCCAAAAAAGGTCCTGGGAGAGTTCCGTGTTATGTCATTATCGAAAGGTCAATAGTAAAATCTTTTTAGACCCTTATCCATTGCCCACAATGGAGTCTGTATCCCAGCTCGATATTTTCTATTTTAAAACTAAACTCAGCATTTTTTACGATGTGAGTTACATCCGGAATCCCGTGGGATATTGGCCTTTGCGACTCCATGGGGTCAATACCAGTGGAAGAGGTTGCCAATGGGTGTAAATTGCGGCCCTCAAGCTATGTCAAGAGTACTTTTTTCCGTATTGGGGAATACCAGTACAAATTTTTATTTACATGTATAGATGATGTATAAAAGTTTTTTGCCAAAATTTTCATCTTAACACACACATATTACGATTTTCATAACTGTCAGAATGTCAGTAGAATTTCTGTGTGCAAGATTTTCTCCCTTGTGTAAAATCGTCATTTTTGCTCTGAGGAATTTGTAGGCCAAATATTAAAATGATTAATAAACTAGTGTAAATTGCATATTGTGATATAGTTTTAAGTCTAGCCATGGAAGATATTGTATTTTACGTATCTTGCAGTCTTTTAGACATATATTCATTTTACATGTTGCTATTTAACCAAACAAATTTCATATAACTTAAAAACATTATTATCCATGTTTGGGGCTATTCTATAGATTAAAACAAGTGGAAAAGAACAAAACAAAATAAAAAATAAACTTAATGTATTTCATGGTTTTTCTGTGTTCTAATTTATGCTATGGTTTTAAATTTTGCTCTGATTATGAAGTTTCTCTGCTCAACGAAGGTTTCCTTTGTGTGTTAAAGGGGTTTTTATTGCGGATGTGTTTAAGTCCACTTTGTCATGCCTTTGTGGGGACAAGGCCATAGCATGTTGATAGTGGCAAATTTAATTTGAAACCTCTTCCATTTTTTTAATTTTTCTCAAGTTGATCTTTTGTTAAGAATTTTTCTAAATCCAAATCTCTCAAATGAGCAATGGGTATATCAAAAATTATATTTCTTACCTTTATTTATATAGAAAAAAATATAATTAATGCATTTAAATGTTCCATCCTAATTTAATTTTGTAATCATAGTTGAAGCAACATTCGCAAAAAGCAATTTTTTCACTAATTGGAGTATTTTTATCTAACATAATTTCTTTTGCTTTTTGTAAAATTTTATCAGATTCATGTGTAGGTTCTAAATCTTTGTGATCTCTATAAGCAATATTGTGATATTTAAATGCTTCATTAAATTTATTTATCCCAATGTCACCTTTTTCTAGTCTTTCGTTTAATTTTGTAAATTGACCACAATAATTATAGCCTGGCAAATGCATTTCAGGCAAATTTAAATTGTTAAATGCCCATTTTATCACGTCTTTACCATGATGTTCAGAACTCTAAAAATAATGTGGAATTACGTTTAAAACTCTTATAAGTAATGGTATTCCTTTTGGATTATAATAACAAATCCAGAAAATTTATTGTTTTACATATTCATTATGCTTACTTCTTCATTGTAATAATTGTTATTTCCAACATTTTCTTCACCATGAAAAACTAACAATCTGTTGATAAATTTTCTAACACTTCCCATCCAAACGTATTCTTTTGGCAAAATATTGATTTTTTAAAAATACCTACTCCAGATTTAGGAGTTTTTGGAGAAAGCAATTGGAGAAATCATTCTTTTAGGTATGTTTGGCACTGATCTTGAATTTGATTTTCTTATGAGATGCCTTCCGACCCCCATGGGGGGGGGGGGGGGTGCACAAAATGTGCCTCACTCCATCACCCAGACAACAATCACCAACCCCGCCCCTGGATGAAGTTAGACATGCTCAACATTAAACATCCATCTGAACCATGCCCCATCCACACCGTTGTATGAGCTTATAAATAAATTACTGGTAAAATACATCAAACAGCGATACAGGTCCATTTCAGTGAAGCACGAAAGAATGTTTTCCAAGTTGAGAATTTGGTGCCAACAAATTAATTTTTAAATTACAATACATTCATTCACGTGGCATTGCAAAAATCTCTGGCCAACACATTGAAAATACTGCACATAAAAATACTCTTACACCAGTTTAGAAAGTTCGTTCTCACTCTATGTAATATTAACTACCAAAAACACTAACACAAATTCCAAAAATATATAATTGCAAGCCACCCCAGTGAAGCCACTGAGTTCCTCTGCTGGCGAGTTTTAACCACTGTGTTACGTGTCACACTCCGATACAAAAAAATTCCAATACAATAATCACAGTACCTTAAGCCCTATCATGGGCCTGACGATGTGAAGGAAACAGCCCGACCATTCGTGCCACGGTGCAATGCAATTGTCGGGCCGCCTCTGCCCGCGATGCAATAGTCGTACTTTCTCAGCAGTTTTCACCCCGCAGGCGCGGTCTTCATTTTCACTCAGCTCTAGACTTTAATTACGCCGCTCTGTTGTGGCACACTTGCTCTCATATTTAATTTACCATGGCAACCATGACGGTAATGTACATACCCAACGGAGTTTTTGGCTAGCGGAGCAGTCAAGGTGTTATCCTCGGCCAAACTGACTTCCATCATTCAGCCCAAGAATTTTACCAGGTCGACCGTCCGGTAGCATAGGGCGCAACTTCTAACACGTCCGCCGATATCACAAAGTCAGGGTTCACCTCGATACGTTTTCCAAACCAAAGTCCAATAATTGTTTTAGTGACGTTGATGATTAATAAAATAGAGCTATGGACATTTGGCCACCTACAACCGTCTCTAAATAGTGTTCCAAAACTCGGCACAAACTTTTACTAGCAGCGAATAATTCATTCCTCCTCAACTCCTTGCCCTCAATTTCGTTATACAACCTGTCCATGTTGTAATCAGTTTTGCACATGTTTTCCGGGGAGGGTTGCATGTCACGCACTGTTAAAACGCCAGCTGGTGTCTAGTCCAGCAGACTGGTGGCTAACTATCATATATTACAGGCACAATCCAAATTTACGTAAGACATCGGTGGAAATCCTGTCGCAGTCGGACATTCTGTACACACCGTCCCTTCTCTCTAACCTGATGCTGGCTGGTAACACACACAATCAGACCTTTGTGGCGTTAGCACGTGCGATGACAAATAGACACTTTCCGGCAGTGCTGTCCTAATTCAGTCCTGCAACATTACACTGCTATCGCACACAGCTGACTCTCTGAACCCGAATGCTGAAGTCTGACTCTACCAGTATACCACTTACAACTACTGCCCGCCGAAGTCACATACTTAATACTACTGTACGGTCGGCTCACTACTGCTGCTCGCTGCAACGCCTGCGCCACCAATGCCGTCCCACCCCCGCGACGTCACGCGGGACATGCCAGTTGCGACACCCGGCGGCTGCTCTTTACACTAGGGCGGTGGAATAAGGAACTATAAATGCCATAATTGACTCTTAGCCTACATCACAATCATTACCCAAACACTCAAAGACTATTATCACGCAGTGAATAATTGTAAATACGACTAAATGTTAGATAAAATAATTACAATGTATATATGAGCAAATGATTAAATGATAGGATTAAATGCATGACCAGTCATAATACAATTATTATCCTATATACTGAAAGTTGCCAGCGTGGTGATACCAACCTCCATAAAAAATTACACTAAAAATATATACTACAAAATACTTCAAGAAATATAGTGATTCCCAAATCATCACACTTAAACGATTATCATAAATTGGTTAAATTATATTTGTATACTTCAACTTCTATTTGAGTTTGCTCTCCCTCCGTGATCATATTTTTGGTATGCAACACCGGTTGCTATAACAATGTCAGCGTAAATTTTGTAGTCATTATCGGTGTATTTATCTTCAAGATCTGATTGGTCATTTTTTGTTAACAAATTAGATAGCCCTTCTGTTAAGGTATATTCTTTACCATTAAAAGATTGTTTATCATGTTTTATCTCTACTTTTCTATCTCCAATGTTAAAATTATGATCCTCTCCTTGTAAACCATATATTGCGTCGATAGCATTAAGTCTTTCGGAATTTTCTTTTCTGAGATTTATATTGGAATCAGGACGTGTAACATTTTTTATGAGTACAATTCCCATGTGCTTTTCTAAATTAGGTTTTTTTGAAAATAATTCTCTTTCAAATTATGTTTCTTCTGGTTGGATAATCTAAATTTTCTACTGCTACAGGAACTAATGTTATTAAATTTTTATTTTCTTACGTGTTCTTCATTTTTACCAATATTTTGTAATTAGTCTATTAATGTAAGTTCTTTTTCCTTATTTTTTTCATACTCTGCTTTATGATCTTTTTATAATTTCTGTATTTTTCAATGAGTAATTTAACTTGAGAAACGTCCGTGGATAACTCATTCTTATATATATATATATATATATATATATATATATATATATATATATATATATTATATATATATATATATATATATATATATATATATATTATATATATATATATATATATATATATATAATATATATATATATATATATATATATATATATATATATATATATATATATATATATATATATATATATATATATATATATATATATATATATATATATATTATATAGTAGTATTGAGAGTTTCGAGAGACAAACTTTCCCTCCAACAGACCAAACTAGGAGGATTTAAATACTTACAATAATAGAATTGAATTTGATATTCCTATAGGCTAGGGGTTTTTCTTTTCCAAATTATGCTTATGTTTATGAGCGATTTCGTTTACTAGAAATAGAGATAGAAGGAAATGAAGCAAAGTAAAATTAGATAATATTGATGTTTGTTCTAAGTTTTTTCCTTTTAAATTTTCTAAGATTATAAAAATATCAAAACATGGACATAATATTGAAGCTATTGATAATCCCGGAATAACTTCATCAATGATGAATAATTTGTTAAGATCATCAAGTGAACAAAATTATTTAGAATTTACTGGTGTTGATAATAAATATTGAGTAAAATCTGTTCATAGTGATAAAACAAATGAAGTAATGTATCCGCTGAGATATTTGTTTGGTTTTATTGTTGAATATGAATCTAACACAGTTATTGCAATTAAAGAAAAAATATACTAACATCCTTAAATTCCTATTAATTTTGATTATTGGCAATTTTTAGAAAAAGAAGTTCCTGTTGAAACAACTGTTTTTAACATTGATATAAAAGATCAGATTAATAATTTACAATTTGACATGCCCGATTTTGTAATTGTAGGGTTTCAAACTAATAGAAAAAATTGTGCTGAACAGTATGTGCATACATGCTTCTATGTTTGATCATTGTAATGTGAGAAATATTAATGTTAAAAATGGAAGAAATGAAATTTTTCCAAAAGAAAATTAGAATCTAGATATTGATAATGATCTTTGCCTTAAAATGTTTTTTTGCTTAAAATGATTTTAGAAATTCAAAAACAAAACTAGATACTACATATAGAAATAATGAACTTTATTATAAACCAATTGTAAACTTCCATGGTGATATAAATTATTATTCATTTTGGGGGCGAAAATTGTTTATATTGAAAAACAACTGTAGTTAAAGAAAAAATCAAACATAAAAATTAGTGTAGATTTTAATAAAGGTGTTGAAGCTAATACAATTTGTAATGTTCTAACTAGCCAAAAAAATTAACTTACAGTTATTTGAAAGTAAGAATTACTGAAGATATATAAATTTTTAAAAACTAATAAATGGAGGATGTAAACAATTTTACAGAAACAGCAAAATGTTTTGACACATTAATACAAATTTTTAGATGTATAGTTAAGTTGTTTAATCATATAAAAAAACCTTTTGTTAAACCTGAATGAGATTTTTCTCCATAGAGTCAATTTTATTTGAGCATATTTTTGAAAAGGGGCAGATGTGGTTATATTTCCAAATTTTTTATAAATTCAGTAGATATGTAATCCGTATCCAAGCGCAGCGCACTAAATTAGTTAGAATTTGTGCAAATTAAATTCAAAATCTAGTAAATTTCTAATTTCCTGTAGAATCTTTCAAATTGCAGCTCAAAATCAAGCAAATTTCATGTTTCAAGCTCATGTGAGCAGGCTTTTTTTAAGCCAAATTTGCAAGCTATATCATCATATAGTTGATAAAATTTCAGCACCATTTCTTTTATTCTTCTTGATAAATTTGTCTCTTTGTAAAACAAAAATGGAATCGCTTCTCAACAGGTTAAACAATTCTTTCGAATTCACTAAACTACAAGATCTCGAACAAAATTGATGGTTTGCTGCTACAAATCTTCAAATTTATGAATCTAATTTTGTTAAAAAAAATTGTGTTCTAGATGGTAAGTATAAAATTACTCTGCCTAGAAAAATATTAGATAAAAAACGCTTCAAAATTTGTAAATGAGAAAAAAGTTTTTATAGCTAATAGAGGCTTAAAAGAAATTAAAAATGGAAAATTGATGCACGATTTAGAGTTCTCGTAAGAATTTCATCAAATTTTCTGATATTTTTTTTACTCAATGATTTGGCTTGTAGATTTAGATTAAATCTAGCTTGTTTGACTGGAAAAGGACCTTCCTCAGCAAGTTAAAAAAATTCTGCTTGTTTTAGATAGTAGTTTCGGATTAAATTTACTTGATTTTACGAATAAAATTAATGAGATAAACTACGTCTCCAGAAGATTTGAAAAAGTTCCTTGAAAATGAGAAATTTTTTCAATTTTTAGTCCAGTTATTGCGCTGAGCTTGGATCCGTATTACATATCTACTGTCATATGAGATCAGAAAGATCTTGATAGAGTATGCTGTCCCAAAACCGGGAAAATTTTATATTTTTGTGCATGCTGTTTTGTTCCCAGATTTGTTCCAATATTACCATAATTCCTTTCTTGGTGGCCATCTTGGGCAGGACAAAACCATTTCCCAGATAAGATTGATATTTCATTTGCCCGGTATGACCCAAGATGTAATTAACTGGGTTGGTAGTTGTGAGGAGTGCCAGAAAGCGAAAACACGAAATATGAATGCCACGGGAAGATATAGAACTAGTGTAGCTAGTTTTATTTTGGAAATTGTGTATCTGGATGTATTTTGGAAATTGTGTATCTGGATGTATTTTGGTTGTTGCCGAGGAGTAAAGCTGGTTTTTCATCAATTTTGTTAGTAGTAGATAGTTTTAGTAAATAACGTTTATTTCCAGTGTTCGGTTCACCAATGCATATAATAACGATAACGTAGTACACTAGTGTCGAGATGAAAAATTTAATATTTTTGTGGGGTATAAAGTTAGTGTATACATCTCATTATTCTAAGGCAAATTTAATGGAACGCTACAATAGGAATATGAAAGCTGCAGTACGTGAGCTTCAAAGTGGAACACATCATGAGTAGGACGATGTGCTATATCAACTTGCATTGGCTATCAAAAATTTGGCAAAGATGTCACTAAACATGTTCCATCTGAGTGGTTTTTGGGGAGAACATTGTTTTGCCCATCCATTCATGCTTGGGGGTTACACAAGTTCTGTTGGGTATCTGTTGATCCGCAACACCTGGATGACATATGAGATGAGGCAGCTAAAAATTTGCAGATTTATCACCAAAGATTAGCGAGTAAACATAATAAGAGGGTAGATAATGTAACATTTAAGAATAGTGAAAAGGTGATTCTTGAAGCCCATTTTCTTAATGTAAAGGCAGAACGTTTTAGTGCTATGTTTGCCCCAAAATATGTTGGGTCTTATGTTAATAGGAAATTTTTGTCTCCTATAACTGTGATGTAAGATAAAAAAAAACTACAAGTTTTGTGAAGGTCGTGTGTCACAATTAAAGTTGTTTACCATTGTAAATATGTGTGCTCCTAAATGTTTTTTTTTAAAAATGCAAGTGTAAGTTTTTGTAATGGAAGTAGATTTCCTCAAATCTTGCTCATTTCATTTTCATTTATCATGTTTCATTTAGGTTGTAAGAGTATTTTGTGTTAATTATGTTTGAATTGAAAGTGGTAAATTTTATATTAAAAATTGTGAGCCTTTGTAAGAAGAAAAATGAAACCAGGCTAAGGAAAAGGGGAAACTAGGAGTAGGGTTAGGAGAGTTAGGACGATGGGAGTCAGATTTATTATTGCTGCTGAGGAGGTGCAGCTGAAGAATGAATTTACACATTTGTGTAGCCAGCATTATGGATGCTGATGTTACTGCAGGGAGATGATTATGTTTTTTACCAGGTTTGTTTGGCGGAGTAAAACCATTAGATGGAGCACCATGGAAGAAATGTGGAGTAAATTTACATAGCAAGTAAGGTACTATTCTCTAAATGTAAGGAAAGAGTACCCGACAAAAATGGGGGGAAATCCCATACAAGTAAGGTAATATTAACAATATTGAATAATAAATTTATATTAAAATTTTTCGTGGTATTATAACTGTTAATGGTTTTATTACCTTTACCTTCTGACGAAGAATAACCGAAAAACCTCAACACTAAATACTCGACACTTGCTAATGGATGGGCACGAACCACGGACCTGCACAACGATAGGCCGATACTCTATCCATTACACTGCGATGAGAACATGGCAGCGCGAGTAAATATGAGGGTGTTAAATGATTGTTTCTTCCGCCCGTCTTCCCACTTAGCTGTTGAGACAATGCTGAAGAGATGCACCCGTCGTAATGTAATTTTCCCATCCATTTATAGGATTTTCCACAGCTGTGTACGTGAATTTTACTCCAGAATGCAGTAATTGTACCTTAGCCATTTTGGACGGCTTCTATGAGTAGACAGTAAAAATTAATTTTAAGGTGGAACATATATATATTATACAATTATCAAATAGTTAGAAATCAACTAGGAGTTCCACATGTCATATGGTAATTTTCCCGTCCATGTATGGGATTTTTCACTACCATGTATGTGAATTTTACTCCATAGTGTGGTAATGTTACCTTACATGTAAGGAAAACTATGTTTCCCACACAAGTTTGCGAATATTACCTTACACATGTCAGGTAATTTTACCATTATTTTTTACAGTGTGGAGCAATCGATACCCTTCCTTTCCAAGACGTGGAAAGGGTTTAAAAATTCTGGCTGGGCAGAGGCATGAGGAATCGGATCCCATCAGTGGTCGTGGACAAACCAATATAAGTATGTTAAAGACCCCTCAGTTCTTAAGTGCTGCAACCCTCCAAACAGCACTGCGCTGCATGCAGATGTGGCGACAGGACTCGAGCACTCGCACCAGCAAGGGAGGACACAAAAGCACAAGCTGGAAAAGCCACACAGTCTTATCATCACACCTCAAAATACAAACTCAACACATGTGATGGAGCACACTCCGTCACAATGGTTTAGTGAAATCGCATCCACTGAATTATTAAATCTGTTCACAATATTCTCATAAATTAATATAAATCTGTTCATGTTTTACTTCTTGAAAGAGGTTATTAAATTCGTTTTTACTTGATATTTTCTTTCAGATTTATTGGCCTAACTGCTCAATACATTCCGAGTTTTTCAAAACGATAACGCAAGCAGTATCTGTAAGTAATGTGCAAAAAATAGTATCATTCTTGTCAGTTTTTCCAGGTTATATCAGTTGTTTTTGTTTCCTAATCATCATGATTGGCTACACTTAACAGTTGCTAGGTCAATTATGAACAGCTGAATTACTTTTTTGTGTACTTATCAGGCATAAGTACAGGTTTTAATTTTTCAGTACTGATTTGTAAAGCAACCTCAATCCAGTAGTGACTGTGGATAGTCAAGGATGTACCTCACAAGTTTATGAATATGTGGTGTTTTCTCCCACCTTGCAAATAAGGCAAGGTGGTACAACTGATTAATGATTATTTGAACACAAAATATTGCTGTGTAACAGTAAAATAATTGCAGTTGTTGCTGTCAGTGATGCAAAACATACAAATATGCAGTTGCTAACGGATATATTGCAGTCAGCATCTGACGATCTTAACTTTGTTGACAGAACAAGATAGATTCATTTGTTTACCATAGTGTTTTGGTTACTAGCTGACGACATCAGGAAATTAAAAACACACTGCATCGAACAATGAAGTCCGCCACTGCCACCATGCTCCACAGGCGCAGACTTCTTGTTTCCAAACGGAGGAAGTTTCAAAATTCCATTTAAACTTTTATTTCAATCTTTTCTGCACGTCCCTCCCCTCTCGTACTGCGATTTTTGTTTTTGTGCTTGTGGTTATGCACATGTGTAACAATTGTTTCATTTAGGCCAAGGTTTTAAATATAAAAAAATAATTTGTACTGTTATAATGCAGTTTTGTTTATGGAAATACCTATAAACATGATTTATTTAGAAAAAATGGAGCAATCAGTTTGCAGTTAGATATAAATACTTATTACAACTGCAGTTGTGACCATCCAGTGTTTATCAACCCAGTGGGAGGATGCCCCTGCTGATTGAAAAGTGGAGGGGTACCACGTTTGCCCCCCTCCCCCTCCTCATCCTCCTACATACTCGCTGACAGCCAAGCTCTTCTATGCCATCAGTAACTTTGCAGATGACAAAATATAATGACTTGAAAAACTTTAAAAGATTTTTGGAAAACAATTATATTTCTGTAATTTTTTTAACTATCAAAAACTCATTGAAATTCTCTTTTATAATTAATTTAATTCCGCGGTGTCCAAAAGGGTATGTTTTTGCGAGTTCAAAGTTATTGTTTTAACATTTTACACCTGAGTGATGACTTTCATTGACATTTTAATTTGTATGTTTGTTACAGCAAAGTTTCAGATAACTGAAAGTGTAGTTGGTAACTTCAGTATTGTATGTCGTTGAGTAATTGCAGTAGTATTGTAGTTACCTATTATCACACAGCCATTACCATTTGCAACTTTCACACTGCAGTTACGCAACTGAATTTTTACAGTTATTGACCAAAGTTGTGCTTTTGTGTGACCATAAAATCGATGATATCAGCTGCAAATTTGCAATATTAATACAGTTTTTATTTATTTATGGGGAGTAATTGAAAATTTGCAGTCTCTTTTTCAGCAAGGGTTAATGAAAAAATTTACATGTGCCGAAGTGATATATACACAAAAAAGAAACTAATATGTATTTACATATTTAAATTAACATTAGAAGAAAGGTTCGGGGAAGTTTGGCACAGTGGCATCTGGCCTGGAGCATTGGAGCTGTTCATGCTCTGTTATTCCAGTTGGCCAGTGGCCATGTTAGATGTTGATGACCTTGACCTGGTAACATTTGACATTCAAAACTCCCAACAAAATCCCAAATTATCAAAAATATTTATAAAAAAATTGTTAAAAAATTTATTAAAAAATTATTTTGATATTTATTACAAAAAATACTATTAAAAATTATTAAAAAAATTACATTACTGGAGATTTCCCAGCCTAAAGCCCAGCAGACGACTAACCACCCCACTACCAATTGTTATTGGCTGTTTACTTGGCAAGTTTTCACCCCCACCATCCCTCACGTATACTCATTCTATTGTATGCAGCCATCTTGGTTTTTAGTTTGTCATTTGTTTATACATTTCTGGAGTACGCCTTCCTGGATTTCATATGTTTTCTTTATCCCCTAGGTGGCGCTAGTGTATTAATAATTGATTTAGCCATCAGGTGGCTAAATCAAATATTAATACATTAGTGCCACCAGGTGATGTAAAAGTAAACCTATGAAATCCAAGATGGTGTCCTCCCACAATGTATAAACAAATGACAAACGCAAAATCAAGATGACTGCATACGACAGAATTAGTATAGGTGAATGGTGGTGGGTGTGGAGACCTACCTACTAAACAGACAAAGCAATTGGTGGTGGGATTCATTCGTCTGCTGGGCATGAGGCTGGGGGACCTCCGGACGTTTTAAGTTCTTTGAAATTAATTTTTTATAATATTTTTAAAATCATTATTAAGTAATTTTTTTAAATAACATTAAAAATAATTTTTCAAAAATATTTTGGATTTTTGGGGGTTCTCGAGGTCAAAGTTAACCGGGTCAAGGTCAAAGATCAAGGTCTATGTCACCGACATCAACATGGTGGACAATATTGCCGCCAGCTGACCAGAATGACCTAGTATGAACACCTCCGACATTCCACGCCAGACGCCATTGTGCCAAACCTTCTCAAATCAAACTACTAACGTTGAAAACAATAATTATAGCCAGACAACTGTCTTATTTTATATAGACCTTCTTATTCCTTTAAATATTTTTTTGCATTGTTTAACTGAGATTTTGTTTTCCATGTTAAGTATACTTTTTCATAAACATGTGCAAATATTAATTAATATGCTTTACTGAAACTTTATCTTCCATATAAAAGATATTTGTTAATATTAATAAATATTTGCTGATATTTACTAGCTTGCTTTACATAAACTTTATTATCCATGTACAATATACTTATTTTTCATGTGCTTTACTGTAATTTTATTTTTATATAAAATATACTTGTTAATATTAGTAAATATTTGCAGACATTTATTAGTTTGCTTTATAAAAATTTATTTTTTATGAAAAACATACTTTTTAATTTTCAAGTGCGTATCTGAAATGAAAAATACTTCGTATGTACTTGTGTTTATCTTGCAGCACAAATTAGACAGTATCAATTAAACACAGGTTACATTTTCAAAATCTTTAATTACAGGTGTTTCACACAAATATCTGTCTGACATAAATTGTTGTGATAGCGTTTTGTAACATGATTCAACATCATCAACACTTACTATGTAATTATTTTACATCTCATGCTTCTACAATGATATCCTAGTATATTAGCTATGTTACATATTATTGTTTTTTTTTTGGTTGGAAAAATTTAATATGTTGTTGATCTTTGTACGTCATAAACAATCATAGATTTTTCCACATATCTGTTATTTTAATTAATAAAGCTTACACTCTAGTGCAAAGGAATGACACACGCCATTTCTGTGTGCCACCTTTACAGTAACCAGCTCGTAGAAATATTCCCTTATTTCACAAACTAAATACACTATAATATCACATGGAATACCTTGAAAAGTCCTAGCAGTTCATCAAATCTAAAACCTACCATTAGAGATAATGCCCTCATACGTACTGACATAGGGCCCAGAAAGATTTCTGAAGACAGAAAATGTTTCTTTCTTCTTTGGCATTTGTTTCGTTGAGGCTACTAAGCACATTGCTTCTTTTTATTTACCTAATCTTGTTGTCACAGCACGTTGTTACAAAAGTACAAAACAAAACAACGATAAAATATACATCAACATGGCAGCAAAGGTATTTTCTCTCAAGTATAGTACTGTCAATACATTACTGTGTGACGTGTCATTACAGTTTGCAGCCTTGTATTTACATAGAATATGCATCACATACGTGTTGGCATGTCCGGACAGTCGTCACACACTGGTTCCTTTCCAAAAGATAACCACACATATTTTAACTATCTACAACATAATAATATTGGTCTTGAGCTTTTAACAGGTAGTGAGATTTCTGTTTATTAAATAGTTTTATCACCTAACATCAATTTTAATAGCTCAGTATTTGTCCTCACCAATTATATTAACAATAAACAACAATTACACATTACGTATTATAATACAGACAAGAGCACTGATGATATACAACCAGTAACAAACAAACAAATTGCACCAAGAATAAATTGCACATCCCCACAAATGAATGACTTTGAACAAAGTATAACAACTTTATATAAAAGTGCGTGTTGTTCCAAGTCGAGTTAACCGTGCCTGGATTTTAGATTGAGACTGCGTGTTCTTTGTGCAGGGGAAAAAAAAAAGGGGTTGGGGTAGTAGCATTGCCATTTCATTGTAATAGCTGTTTCCACAGTGGTTGCTACAGTTCCCACAAAACAAATACTTCTGCGCTGTCATTTCCACTTATGTTCCACAAAGGTCCAAACTGACAAATTACAGTGATACTTGTATGTCAAATATTGATTTTATGTAAAAGTAAATTTTTCTCCTTGGGATTTTTTATTTAATGGAAAAAAAGAAACTGTTTTCATTAGTATATTTTGCATTCTAGTGTTAGTGGCACACCCTATATCAAGGTCTGAGTAATAAAGAAGTACTAAGCAGTGTCTTCATTTTGATGAAATGTATGCTGAATTAATAAACTGTAAATATCACATATACTCGTAAAGTTGTTAAATGCCATCCAGTGTGAAGGAAAATTACAAAAACAGGAGTGTCAGGCGAATTTGTGCCGGGTTGCTAATTAAATTCTTATTTCTTTGCTAACATCGAGGTTAATGCAGCTGAACACATGGTGGTGTGCGAGGTCTGTATTAAACAACCTACTGACGTGACCAGATGCTGTACTGACGTTAATAACAACTAATTTAAAGCCAACGTCAAGTTGAGTCAAGACTGTCATGTAGCTGGACCATAACTAGTAACAATTGCAGTGTACATTACTGAACTGAGATAACTATGCACAGTGTAATTCTCTAAATTTTAATTGACTGTTACATAACCGACTTGCAGGTGGTATTAGGAATAATGCATTAAACCAGGGTCCGTGGTTAAATAAGCACTGACCACTGAGCCTTCAACAAGCAGTGTACAGCTCCGCAGCGAGTGACTGGAAGAAATGTGGCAGTCGTCCATGGCAGAACTGAGTGTGTGCATGTTGTGACACTTGGAATTGCATTTATTTGTGCGCTGAATAATGTTCTAGCAGAGCTGGCAGAAGTGATTATTCATGAATACCACAACAATTTTCAAAGTTGATGGCTTGGGAAAATATTTTGGCCCACTGTCGTTACTTACGTAATACGAGACCCTAGTAAGCGCCAGTTGGAACCCTTTGCCTCCAGGTAGAACGTTAGACATGAAATATATACATTGCAGCAAAACTTTCTGGAATGACAACACCATTAGTGAAATACTAAGTACTAATGATGCAACTAAGTTATACGAGTACTGTAAATAATCAACTAAGAGTGTTCAACTTTTGTGTATCCATTGCCCACAGGTGATGAGGTATTATCAGTATTGCAAGAGCAGATCTTAATATGCTTGTTTTAGAGAAAGTTTATTCACAAGTACCAGTTGATCATACTGCAACAGAGCTGATTGCTGTTAAAACAATAAATTAGTTATTCAGGGTTAAGCACTCGTCATTCTGGGTCAGTAGGGGTCCAGCTGTTTTTCAGCATTTGTTGGAAAATAGCTTGCTGGCACATCTGAAACTGCAATCCTTCTTGACGACGTACTACCGTCAGCAGTGGTGGTTCCTGTATGAGAAGTGAACTAGCAGCAGCATTATTGACTACAACGTGGAAATGTTGAACAAAGTATCATATTTCCAAGTTTTATGTTGGGCAAATACTAGTAGAAGACCATACAAAACTCTTCATGTCATAAATTGATTAACTGTAGTTTTACAACAGATGAAATGAAATCTGCTGCGCGTTGAACGAACGTACAGCACAAGACATGTGAAATTGCAGCCTGTATACATACTGTGAACGATAAAGCAGCAACCCTGCACAGCACCTGTGACATATACAAGGAGAGGGAAAAGGAAAAACTTTCCCCTCGTAAGTGTTTTACTTTCAAAATACCTTGTATTATATTTGATGCAATTCGAAAAGAGAAATCACTGTTTATTAGTTTTTGTAAACCTACAAATAACCTTCATTTTCCGTTTAGCTTTTTCTTATTGCATAACTAAATAATTATTATTTTTGTATTTTTCTGATGAATTTAAAGGAACTTGTGGACAGACTGCTTATTGACATAAAAAATGAATACATGTGAACAACACGTCTCCACATCCCAAACCATGCTCTGAGCCTGCCACTGCACAGTAGCGCTACAAACCTGTAGCTAGTGTAACATAACTTTGCAATTACACACATGACTAAAGTTCTGTTGAACAGTAAATACCACAGTGAAAATATTTCTTCATCTGGATGGACATTCATAATAAAAGTTATGGACAGTACTTAAGCAAATATTACAACTGTGCAGTATCTGTTAATGAGAAATTCAAGGAACATGAAGATTTAATATTTCACCTGTGTATTCATTAATATTGTTACAATCATTTTGTTGGTATGAAAAATTAAACTTAATGTTTGGATAACAAATGAGTACATGTTTGAAAGAGGGGCTTGAGGGCCTTGCATAGCTAAAATAATCTTGTATACTCAAGCAAGAAAGCATTACGGTGACATGGTGATTGGCAAATCCCACAGTATCTGCATGCAAGGTATTGAATGGATGTAAGACATGAAGCAGTCATCCTGAAGTTTTAAAGTAAAAGTAGCTCTGCACATAGTATAATGATATAGACTGAAGGAACATTTAAAAAACAACAAATTGTTATTTCTAATCCTATGTGCTTGTTCTTTTGAGTGTAAAACATACTTTGTAATGCACAACTTAAGCAAAAATAGCAAACCAAAATAGCTATAGATGATAAGCTTAATGAAGATGGCGCGAATATGAATTTCCCCCCCCCCCCTTTTTTTTTTGTAAAGTGTACAAAATGTGCATGAAGACCTCAGAAAATTTATAATATATTTACAGACTGAAAGATTATGGACTGTCTGGAATACAAAACTTAAGTACTAATGTGAATTTTTTTTACAGTAGCCCATGCTACTTCAAGTAGTGTCTATCTTATGTATTCATGCAATGTGTCTTGATTCAATAGAGAGTGGTGAGATAGTTTTTGGGATATGGTAGGTTGAAATTTTCAGAAGGTTATTGATCGTCTTGAAATTTTCACGTTAAGTTTGCAATATTAAGTGTACGTAGCAGTTTGTGTTAGTTGTTTTACTGACTACAATGGCATGACACATATATGTAAAGTATCATATTATTTTCCTGAATATGAAAGCTGGTAGATCTATTAAAAAATATAAGATGACATTTTTTTTTTAAGAGCAGCATGGAAAACGCAAACTGCATGATGCCTAGAAGTAACTTGTAGTCAGAAGCATGTTTTTTAAATTTTATAATATAACAAATTTCCACATTGGATATTCAATTTTAATGATTATACCCCTGCCCACAGTAAAATTACATATTATTAATGAACAACGACTGTTAAAAGTCAGGGAAAGTAATTGAGTAGTGTAAGTTTAAGGACATAATTTTACCTCTCAATTATTTACAATTTTTATTTAAAAATACAGTACATTTCTTTACCATAAAATATTTTATATGACTGTACACAACTCAGAATCTTTGAAACATTTCGCTTAACACTAATGCAACACACATAAAACAATTTTTGTCAGAAACGAGAGCGGCTAGTTTAAAGAAAAATGAAACATACGTTTACTAATTGTCATAACATACAAACAAAACAAACTGCAGAACATTAACACTGAGTAACCATGAAAACAAGTCAAAACTGGACATTTCATACCCATACAAATATGACAACACAGTTCACTGAATTAGTCGCTCCAGTTTTGAAACTGCAACTTCTGAAAATCATTTATCACCTAAAGGGCACGAGCTCGACGAGAAAAATATGGCGACAAGTGGCTGGAGAAACATTATCACGGTCGGAACAGGAGTGATGATAATATTGAATATGATAAGATACGTGAAGTACTCACCTCTATGATTTCTGTAACATGTATTGTGCAGAAAAACAGAGCTGTCTTAATCTCGCCTAGGATTGATCTGGAGTGCTGTCTGTACAGGAAACATGATTAATGTTGTCAGTGTCAACTGTATTATCCTTACAAATTTTTAAAATACTTTCTTTCAGAGTATAACTTCTTTGTTTTTCTTTTATGGATCAATTAAACAAATTTAACCGCTCTAAAATTTTTACGTATTCTGTCAGTAAAAATTTATTAACGTGGCACTATAGTTACGAATACCAGCATTTGTGAAATATCCTTCTGCAAATCATTCGTATGATAAAATTCTTTGTTAGCTCTTTTGAGCTCCTTTCTTTCATAAATATTTTAATACACACTCTGCAATATTAACCATTATATGTAAAAATTTAACTTCAGGATTTTCTGATGTTTGAAAAGGTTTAAGACATTATGCTTTCAGGTATTTGCAGAATATTTTAAAGCTGCTTAAACAGATATTGTAACACAGCTGTAAGGCATGAATATTTAATTATTTATACAGTAAATTGTGTTTGGCAACATGTGTATAATTATTTAATTTCCGCAAACAATATAAAACAACTTTCATGTTTGATATATTGTGCATTAAGATCTTCAAATGAAATACATCTCCTAATAATATACAAACTTTTATATTGTTTACTTCGTCAGATAGATATTCACAGAAATGTCTTCCCTTCTTTTGCTTGGATAGGTTTGGGCAGGAACTTTGACAGAAAGGTGAACTAAGGATACTTGGGCAGTAACCTGACACTTAAGGTGTGTAACATTTACTGGTTTACTTGGCAGTTGCCGAAGATTTCCATCATCGTTCATACATTTAAATATTTGCATTAGTTCATTGGTTATTCTCTGGGTACGCTGATGTTCTGTGTGAATTAACAACGTGTATAAGTTTCTATTTTGAGGTAAGAGATTTTCTACATTCAAAGTGCATTATAACCACAAATGTAACATAAACAAGTTGTGGAGTCTTAGCGTAACACCTACTAAACTTACAAAATTTCCTGTCTACAATGAACAGTCAAGAATATTTAATACGTTCCTACAGTCGTCTAATGTCCTTGATCATTATTTTTAACGAGTAAATATACATCCAAATACATTAATAATGTATAAACTCTTTTTGAGAAAACAAAATCTTGCCAGTATTATGTTAACAATGAATTTGGAGTTTTCAATCACAAACCTCAAAACAATTAATGGTCTCTACAGATATAACTTTAACATCTGTTATTTGCAAATTATATTTATAAGGGTTTTTAAAACAAAATTGTTATTGTGAATGCATGTCACTGCAGAGCTATGTACACAGTAATAATTCTTAATTTAGGTATATACTAGCCTCCGTTGCAAAAATCACTGAAAGAACTATCAATCAATGGTTAACAGTATCTTAAACGCTTTCTAACACAATACGTTGTTTCAGGCTCCAAGTGGAGGTTTCGGCATATGTAAAAGTGTTTCTGTAAGGTGATACCAAATTATGTGGGATTTATTATCGCCATAACAATGCAAAATATATCTAAGTACAGTGCATGGTTTGATCATTGGAAATGCTCATAATGTAGTAAATGGTACCATCAGTTTTGTTTATGATACAATTATGTAGGAGATACATATTCAAATATTGCCTCATTTGATTCCAAGAAGACTTCAACTTATTTGGTGTAAAGTTTTGGGCATGTCAATTGTCACAGAATTTTTTTAACACCTGTGCAAATGGTGTTGAGTTCTTGTAACAAGTTACAAAAATCACATCTAACTTTTTGCAAAACACTTACAAAATTTTTATTATTTTCATCCCAAATTTTTACAGTAACTTTCTAGATAAATAAATATATCCAAGGACATTTTACAACAATGGTTTTTTTGGTGGTAAAATATTAAAGACTATCAAGATTGATTTTGACTTTCTGACACAGACTGGTCAAAACACATGCTCCTCTAAAAATATTATACATAGGAAAACATAATTAATGGATCTGTGTATTTATCCAGAGTATAATAAATCAATGACAAATAATTGTACGGACACAGCTGCCAAGTATGTGATAGCTACACAACACTGAACCATATTGTGACACAGATTACAGTAATATGTAGACCTCCATTGCACAACTCAATGTCCATGTGAGTAGCCACTTATGCAAACATTTTATTGGAGTGAAGACATTAACTCGGAACGCAGTATTTTGGGAACTAAACAATGCTGTTTAGATTTTTAGATTTGGGTTTTCCTTAGCAATGTGGCACCTTCAGTTATGTCTAATGTTGCAGTGTTTTCTTTTGTGTTGTATTACTGAAAGTATCCGAGTAGTACCCAATATGTGCAATACTGCTCTCTCTGATCATCACCAAGAATGGCCTATCCACTCCATCGCTGGCTGAATTGCATCATGGGCAAGATGTGGCACCATTTTTTCACACACTGTTACACCAGTCTGTACGTCTGAACAACCTGCATTGCCCACCGACAACCTGAGTGTCAGGCAATGGTGAGGACTTTCGCCATCAGGAGGGTTTGCCACATCACGTCAAGGAGAGGCCAGCAGAGTTTGTGTGGCAGCCCAGCTGAAATGCTGCAATCCCAGCATGGTGGTGATGCTGCATTTTTCACTGCCTTCATGGTGGTGGAAAACAAATATATACTTTACTGCTGATACTTTTCGGGAAGTGCAACATAAAGAGCGAAGACAGCGAAGAAGACGTAACACTGACCGTGGCAGCACTGGGCCTCAGGTTGCCAGGTCAGGAGGCGGCCACCACACTCACAAATACGCGCCACCCCAGGGCGCCTGCGCTCAGATCGGCGTTGGCAGCACAGTAAAGTCCTGCAGTGCCGACTTGACTGTCTCGTAGAGCGGTCGGTTGGCCTCGTCACTGCAGTAGCCGTCGGGTGTGCAGAGTGTCTGCAGCTTGCTGAGGTAACTGTCGAAGTTGTCGTGGCCAAGCTTGTCCTGATGCACGCCCGGCCCACCTCCATTTGGCAGCCGCACATGCTCTAGTAGAGTGATGACGTTGTTGCGCAGGCTCTCGTAGTATTCGTTCAGGTTGTTGTTGCGCTGGCTGATGACCTGGTTCTCCTGTAACACCGCGTGCAGTGCCACATCAGCGTGAGCATGGTCTCGGATAATCACTCTGGTACACCGTGCTGTACACACTGGTGTATGTACAACATAAAAACACTGGCCTGTGCAAACTAAACTGTGAGCCTCAAATAATGTTTATGATCTTCGGTTCTAATAGTCTTGAACGATGGAATGGCCGGGCAGTGAAATAGTGAGAGAAGGGTGATATATGTAATTTATATGACATGGTCATGGTACAGGACTGATTCTCACCATTTGATTATGAAACATTCCCTGAACAGGAAACAGGTACAGCTACAATAAGAAGTATTTGCCTTGTGAACACATGTGTGATCTAGTTTACTTTTTAAGGTGCGCATATTCTTGAATCTATTTTTGCACGATTGAAGAGCACAGTTTGAATGACAGTAAGGTGAGACTCCTACTCAAATGCGTATATCATCATCGTCTCTCAGTGCAAGTGCACTGAACTGGTATGCTGGGGTCAACTATTGCACTTAAAGTGGTGGCCCTATCATTTCATTGACAAAACATTTTTAATGAAGCTCAATAGAAATCCCGTAAACAAATTTTGCAATACAATTTAGGATAGAGTGGTCAAAAATGCCATTTTTGGCTATGTCGATGATCTTAAAAATGATTATTGTACATTAATGATGAAAAAAATATCTAAATTTGCACATTACGTTGCATGGGCACAAAGGTGAAAGGTCATGGGAGCTACTTGAGATAATGGTCTTGGAAACAACATTCATATCGACGGTCTTTTAGGTGTTATGCTCTGGCTCCGTTTTCTCACTACTTTTGAAAATACCTTATATATATATATATATATATATATATATATATATATATATATATATATATATATATATATATATATATATATATATATATATATATATATATATATATGATCTGATTACAAAGTATGCACTTATTAATAACATTCTGGTGAAAAAAAACTACTTGGCTTCTCAAGCCAATGTACTAAATATATTTTACACATAATTGTTGGTATACTTATATTGTATCAATTACTCTAAATTTTTACCGAAAAACTGATGCAAAAAAAGTTAAAGTATAGTGTTAAAGACTACAAATGCTAAAATTGACTTGTCTCAAATATTAGCTCAATTTTAAATTATTTGACAAAACTGCTATGTAGCAAGAGGAAATAGTCCAAATTGTACGTAATGGGGCACATGTGAATACCATCGCTGGGTGCTTAATAATTATAGAGTTGTAGTGATCTGTGACATGTATAGCGACAGTGTTATTAGGCATATGTATAAGGTAAGACAAAATAATGAGGAAAGATCACCAAACACTTGACGGTGTTTGATAGAGGCCGCATGGTGTGTCTGCGTGAGGCTAGGTGGACATGTCGTATATTTGTAGGCATGTGGGGTTTCAAGTGTCGCAGCGGAACAATGTTGTGTACGTGAGGGCACCCACACGTGTGATGGCAAAATTGTACATTATGTCAAGAAGACAACGCTCACCCACACACGGTAATTTGTGTGTGGAATGCCTGTGTCATACTGAGTTATACACTTGGCGAGTAAGGTTCCCTGTTATGTCTCCGATAAGACGTGATGAGCTCTGACATAAACTCCGACCTGATGTTGATCACTCAGCAGGATATCGAGGGCCTGTTACAACAGCTGCGGGTTGACTTGCTTCAGGAAATGATACATCTGTACGACTCTCGTCCGAACCGAATTGGTACGTGTATCCAGGGGCGAGGGGGTGATGGGACCAGCAGTATGCCCGAACTTCCAACTTTGTTGTCCGTGCGATCTGATATAGTAAACATTGCAATTTCTCTTCGCGTCCACTACTCATCCTGTGTTCTTATCTATGTTTCCGCCTATGTATTTTTATTCACATCAGTCTTTCAGCAAACATTTGTGGGATAGAGACACAATTTGAAATTGGTATTAAACATAAAGGTTGTGTAATACAATGTAAGTATTGTCATGTATAGAAAAATGGTCAGACCTGTGTCGATAACGCTATGCTATAATACCATAATAGTACATCAATATCAAATTTAACTACTCCATTATTTAGAATGTTTTCAAAACAGTTTACTTTATGAGTTTTATACCTGTATTATTACACTATTAAGGTACTAATACTTATTACCAATACTGAACACCACTTTTCAAATCACCTTTTGATGAAGCTTATCCGCAGATGGCAAAAGCGTAGAAATGTTTGCAATAAAGCTGCTTTGTTTTCCTCCCAGTTTATTTCGTGTTGCTCAGTATCTCAGACGATATGGTAGGAGTTAAGCCAATGATAAACATTTAACATATTATCTTTCTGTTGGAAGAAGAAACACTTTAATAATATGGCTTCAAACAATATGTACCACTTTGAATCAACTATTTATCGTTCACATCAGATGTATTCACTATCAAGTTAAAAATCTAATTCCTCGCAAACAAAGGCAATAATTCATTGCATGTTAGGAGAGTGGAATAAAAGAAAAATGTACATACATTACTTCCTATAAGAATAAACTCATAATTGCACTGTAGGATGTAAATCTATTTATATTTAGGAGTAATAGTATTTGTTTTAATACTACTATATCCCTATGCATTTATTAAGCAAGCATTTAACGCATATATATTAAAAAATAATGATTATTTGTTGTAAACCTTAAGATACAAATACAGGAAATTTAATAATAAAACAAAATTAAAGCACCTGTAAGTTAGTTACCACTCCTACGGCATAATGTTTCCTGATAGATACACTCGCTTGTCTCTTAACAACACATGAATCTTGCCTCGTGTACAAGACCTGAATGGATAGCCGGTACTTTAGTAGTGTGCCACAGTACAGAAAGTGTTACACTGCAAACCAGAGATGCACACAGGTCTCACAACAGGTGCAGCAAGCCTCGCTAAACAACTTCCTTTTTCATTTTTGTCTGACTGTGTTTGCCTTTCCTTCCTTGATTTATTTGCTTACTGCACTCCTTTTGTTCCCTCGACTATCTTTTTCACTGGTTACAACCGATTTACAAGGCCTCTTCGAGACTTATCAGCATTGAACGAGTTTATGGTTTGGAGTGTTCTTGAAAATGTGCCGAAGCTTATGCTAGTGTAACTGATCTTGTTATGTGATATCTGAATATTGTCATAGACACGCAATTTGTCAATGAGAAAGAAATTAATTACTTTTATGTCTGTTATTATGCAAAATTCTTGCACAAAGTGTGCAAAACATTTCCAATAACGTAAAACTTGGCTGAATGAAGTAGAGTGCTGTGAAGATGTATCTGGAGAACTGTTCAACACACATTATGTTTAACAGTGTTAATTTTCCTTTATTATTATTAATAAATACAAAAGGAGATAATAGTGAGTTGTAGTGTTAACTGTAGAAGAGGTACGGTTACACCTGGGTACATATGCACATCTCTGGTAGCAGGACAGCAGGCGATGGGACAGACCTTCTCTCCATGCCTGAGGTGTGCCTCCATAGCCGTGATGTCTGTACGTAGCCGCAACATCTGAGACTCGACACGGGCATTCTCTCGTTGTAGCTCCGTGATCTCCGCCTCCAGTGTTACCAGGTCCTCCCCGCCCTGGTTCACCATCGTCCCCTCCAGGCCTGCCAACAGCGACCATGTGCACTACAACTCGCACCAGCAGCCAGCATTGCTAGTGTCAGCATGAGAGCCTAGCAGTGCCGCCAACCGTAGTCGACTTTGATTACATGCAGCTTCAGGTTTGCAGTAGAAAGTATCGGAAACTAGAAAAATGCATTTCCAAGCCTTAAGTCTAGCCATTCACAGAGGAGCAGACTTTAAAATGAACACATATTTAAATTCTAATTTGAAAAAAACGAAAACTCAAACATGTGTTTCTATTGGCCTGCTTCTAAAAACTATTTTAAACTGCAAAAACACTATAACATAAAATTCATGACTATAAAAAAAACACTCTAAAACTTTTTTTAACTTTTGAAGCCTATGGTTACTGCCTTCTTTATACCGATTACTGATTATTTTTTAGTTGTGTACACTCCTTAAATTTATGTATAAAGCTTGTAGCAGGATGGGTGTTGCCAAATGTCAAAATGTAGCCAATTTTAAGTTTGATTTAGTGACCAAATTTCCTCAATATATTACTCTCTTACACAGCATAACATTAATTTCCTTTTTTTTTTTTTTTTTTTTTTTTTCCTAATGAAAGAGATTTCTAACACTCCTACTTTTCAACAAAAAATTTTATCACTGTTTCTCAGGAAGAGGGTTCTTACAATATCGCAACACAATATGATCGCAATATTTTGAGCAAGGACTTAATTTTTTATTTGAAGTGACAATTAAACAATATTAGAATAATTCATTTATAAAATATATGTTAAGTATTAGCATTTATGAAAAATTAATTATGATTGTGTTCTTAATTGTAGTGTGTAAATTCTATAGGTCGGAGCGTGACTGAAATATGTTATATGTAGCTGAATTTCCAGACGCACGTAGCAGACTTGGTCTTTTAGTTGGTAGCACTGAGTAACAGCTGGGAATGTTCATATGAAGGCAGTGCACTAGCATTGACATGAGATAGTCATGATAGCTGACTTGGGGACAAAACCACCCCAGCACAGATGATTGGCAGCGAAACCCTCGTGTGCACTACCCGACCAAACACGGCTCTGTCTTTTCCGACCTACAGGAGCCTCAGCTCGACCTCGAGCAAGTAACAACATACTGGAACAACTTATTCGAGCTCTCATCCTCGAAAGTCTTCCACACAGTTGTATTCTTTGAATGTTGTATAACTTAGGTTTCATAATTTTATATGTGGTGGCAGCCATTCTGAATGTCTTGTGTTCACCTGGGAACTTAACATTAACATTTTTGTGACCGACTCTGAAATGGACTAACGTATGCGAAACTAACTTGAGAAAACTGCTATATTACCGTATAAAATCCTCTTGGAACAGCTTTTGATATCTCTGGTTTGACACTTTATTATAATACCGACCCTGCCCACCCCCCTCCCTCCTCTCTACACTTTCACCCAACTCACAGACTTGGCAATGTGAATCCTCTCACATGTTATTCTTCGGCTTCGTAAAGAGAAAAACTGGACAAGTCTCCAGACATTTACTCGCCATTGCTACTTATCTTGCAGCTGTTGACACACTTTCTGAAACTACTTGCTCATCAAGTTACATAACTTGTCTGCATTCCTCAATATTCGAAGGAGGCTGTCAACAGTTCCCCGAGCAGTGTACGGACATTCTACAGATATGCCACCGACTACAGGTGGTCCACAATCTGCAGATGTGCCATAGTTTTCCAGGAAGTTTGTTATCGAGAAGTTTACAGTTGTCAAACATCCTTGCAATACCTCTGCATGCACACATTCAGCCCTAAACCATCCCAAAAATTGGGAGTAATTTAGAGTTGTGGGAACAGCAGTAGCCATTCAACATAGCAATTTATTGTATATGATGTTCGTGTTTACTGATTAAAAAATACGTACTAAAATTTTTACCTAATTGTGTACATCAGAACTGTACACATCTCGATTGGATGCAGTTGAAAAGGACTAAATAATCGTCTTACTTAGTGTAGCACCTTTTCTCCAAATCTTCGTTGACTAAAGATACCGAGTATGTTTCTGCAAAATAACTATTTAAATTTTATGTGTTACATCATTGACTTACAATTTTCCTGTATTGGCGTGAAAATATAAAAGCTTAAACACCTGCTTAATGAATTCATTACTTTGTATACAAATACCATTCACTACCTCAAGGTGTATATTGTCCATTTCGTGTAAGTGGTGTAATTTCGACAGTTATAGAAAAGTAGTCCGGCCACAATGTACCCTTCCACCACAGCAGTTTTGTCAGTGATGAAAAAGACGTTTGTAAACAAATGTCCAATGCACACTTGCATTTTCCTTTTCCTCGTGTTTCCTGTCATAGCAGGTACTGAAAGATTGATGTTAGTGCTAACCTCCGTCCAGTAATCAATGTAGGATATTAGGTTGGCATTCCAACCTATTTTAATTTGTAATTGCCAAGATAAGTTTGCTGGGGTTGTTTATTTTATTTCGAGGAGATAAAAGGAATGAAAAAAAAAAAAAGGGAGGGGGTGCTAGTTCAACGTCTTTTGTACACTCTAAATTCGAATCAGTGGAAAACCACTGATTCGCAGTGAAAATGGCTCCACTTTGAATCAGTGAGGATTTTCACAGGACTAATACAATCAAGAGCAATTTTCCCACATAAAAAAATCAGTGTTGTTTTTAACTGATTCTAAGTGGAGCCATTTTCACTGTGAATTAGTGGTTTCCCAATGATTCAAATCTAGAGTATAAGACGGCATTGTTTAGAGGTTCTCACGAGTATGTGGCATTTTGAGTTACATATTGTTTGGATGGAGCAGTGGAACATTTTTCTCGTGCGGAAATAACATTCAAATTCTTATAACTTCAAAAATTTTAACGGGAATGAAAAGAACATTCTACATAGGCCTACGTCATGATTCGTATTCGTACAGATGCAGGGGGGAAAAAACCACAAAAAAAAACACACACACACACACACACACACACACACACACACACACACACACACACACACACACACACGCGCACGCACGCACGCACGCACGCACGCACGCACGCACGCACACACACACACACACACACACACACACAGATATATTAAGAATGAGATTAACTTAACATTCGTTGAATTTATGATATAGGAAAATAAATATTATTTCCACACTACAAAAGTGTTGAAAGTGCGGATTTTTCAGGCCACGAGTATTTCAATCATTATATTAATGGTTTAGAAATAAATTATATACAAAACACCCAAGCTTACTGTTTGTAAAAAAAAAAAACGCAACCTCTTGAACGTGTTTTTTCTATGTAAATCCCTGCAGTTTTACTTCCCTAAAATCACGTTTGTTCGTCACTAGCATTAAATAATTTATTTCAAGAATCATTCATTAAAATCAATACTGCTCACGTTTCCTGAAACCAAATGTAAATTTTATTCGTGTGGCTTTATTGCGGACGGTGGTTAAGGGAAATGGTGGAACGGGCAGTTTTACGAAGCGGTAAACACGTGCTGATTAATATTACATTTTCCTTACGAAAACGCACTACAGTAGTACCTACAGCCAATTATGCGCAAAGAAGTAAATAAACCAAACAATTAACTACAGGTAAAATATTTCGACAACACCAACGAGGTACTCGTATAAATGTGATGAGGAAAAGCACATGCACAACTGCATTCACTTGGTTGGAAACTGGAAAAGTGGCTAGCTATTGACTGCAAATGTCTACTGTTCGTACGTGTTGACATGCTCTGTCATAATTGCTTATCATGTTTTTTAAAGTAAATTCGCTAAAAGCCACAAAAATTCAATATTTCTTTAAAAACATAATTTTAACCGTAAATGTAAGTCTAACTGAAATTTTAAATTACAGCTTTTAGTTCTTAGTACTACTTTTTCCAAAGCCAACATCAATTTCGCCAACTTAACAACATGCATCCCGCAGCAATTTTCAGCTGATATAATACTTCATAAACCATATCATTTACTGTTTACATAGTGTCTAGGTTGGTCACATTGTCAGATTTCACCCCATTTATATGAAATGGACGTTAGAAATTATAATACTGCTAATATTAGACTGGTATATAATTGGGAACATTGTTTGTTAAAAAAATTATCGCTTTCTGCTTCTGATTTAATTACGAGCTAACAAGGATGTCTTGAAAAGTAACCATGAAGATATCTGTACTTTTCTGCTCCTTTTCTTCTTATTCTGGTTCATCCATTGTCCACATGGGAATAATCTCATGTCCTTTGTACAGTGTTCAAAAGTCTGAGTTTATAAACAAATTCGGAAAATACACAGACGACTTTTGCATTGTCTTTTTCTTTCTCCAGTCATTTGCCGCTTTTCCCTTTAGTCTTATTGGCAAGTTCATAGAGTATGTCAGTAAAATCATCATCACATTAATCGGCATCTTCATTCTCTCGAGCATGCAAATCATCACCATTTACATCAAATTAGCTAGATTCTTCTTCAAGAATTGTGTTATCTTTCCTTTAATTTACAGCAGAATTCTCATTTCATACTTCACAGCTGATGGTGCTGCTTTATTTATGAAGTCAATTTCACACGAAAGTTTAGCAAATGTATTTTTCACCTGAACTGACTGATTTTTTTTAGGTATTTATATCTCCAATAACATTTATCGTTCCTTCACTGTTTATGCTTATTTAAACTTTATATCCAATGAATTCAGTTCATAATACAGAACAAGTACAATCAAATGGTACTACAGATGGTCGAGGCAGAAGAAAACTGAGATGCAACATTATCTCGAGGTATTGGCGGTTAACACGCTCTGTCTCTCAGAGGACAAAAGAAAAGTGTTCACTCGTGTATCTTTTCAAAGAACATCTTTCGTGCCCTTGCGCACTGTAACTGAAGGTGAAAATTCTATCAAATAGCAGCGCTAGTAGTGCCACTGTGGCAACCGCATTCTCAGAATAGATGGAAATGGTATTGCTGAAGACACTCTGCATCTGTCGATGGCCTGTTGATTGGTACAGATTCGCTGCAGACAATGTGATGCCTTTATTGGCACGATTAAGCTCAGAGAAGTTTGTTTTTAAATTAGTTCTTCCACTTGTCAACACATTTAAACTACCAGCTATAATTACAGTGCGACAAATGCATATAATCTACATAATATATCAGCGAGAGTTGTGTTTACCTCAATAGTTTCAATAATGTTGTATTTTGCCACTATCAAACACACTAGTATGCTAGTTAATAAACAGAAGATATCAAAATCCATTGTGCTAGTGTAGTGTTTAGTTTTATGGAGGGTTCCAAATATAATCCATTTACAGTTACTTCCAACTTTTCTGAAGCCCTACTAAAGTTATACTTCCAGGGTATTCCTCCACCTCATGCAAACAAAGCTTAACCGAGACTAGAAAATTACACTAAAGAGGCAACGCACCGTATTCGTGCGCACTCAGCGTGAAAATATTTTGTATGGGAATTAGTTCTTACTAGGAATTAGCAACACGCCTATTTTCTCTCTGGTATTATTCATATTAATTGTAAATGGAGCGGAGTGGAGAAATTGGAGTGGCTCTTAACACCAAGATCTAAAGAGCCGAATTAATTGTAATTTAAATGTTATAATTTATAGACAAAATATAAGTAAAATTCAATTTAGTTAAAAATAAGATACTTTTATGTTATCAGAAGTTTAAAACGCAATACGTGAGATATAAAACTACCAACCACGTCATGCATAGAATGTTTATTCAAAGGTTTGATTTTAAAAAATGTGGAGAAACCACAAATAGACTATAGTCAAATATCAGTGGTGTGCAAGTAGGCCAGCAGGTCGACATACCTGCCTTAGATAGGGATCGAGCTGAAATGTTGAAATTCAATTTGGCAGTGGTTGAACTACCCCAGTAACAGCATGCGTAAGGTTAACGTTGGAAATTGGTTGGCAAGGTAGGCAGTATGTTGTGTAGAAATCCAACATTAAACTGACATTGGGCCAATGTTGGAAATTGGTTGGAAAATGTTGTGTAGGAATCCAACATACTTTGGGCCAATGTTGTTTGCCAGCAAAAATACACCCTAATATGTTCATGAAAATTATCTTAAAACATACAATAAATATCATATACATAATAAATAATTTAAAAAACTGTTACAGTAGAAAATGTGGTGATTATTAATTCGTTGGTGGAATGTTGGATAAACGCGTTGGACAACTGTTGGTGTTTTGTAAATGTGTGAAATTTGGGCCAACATCATTTTCCAATCAAACTCAACCTAATATATTTAATACAAATTGTGTTAAATCATAAAACAACATACATATTAATTAAATAATTAGTTAAAATACAGAAAAAGGTTATTTTTTTATTTGTTGGTAGAACACTGAATAAACTTGCTAAAGGAATGGCTGGTGTTCTGTAAATGTGTGCGCATTGAGTCAACATTGTTTCCCAACCAACATCTAACGATTTATATGCATAATGAAAATTATTTTAAAACATACATAAATTAACATACTAATTTGTTTAAAAATGTTAAAAGAGGAGCTGTTATGATTTTGTATCCATTCGTTGAGCATTGGATAAACGTGTGAACGAAAACGGTTGGTGTTTTGTACATATGTGCAGGTTGGGCCAATGTTATTTTTCAACTAAAACCCGACCTAATCTATTTAATGACAACTGTGTTAAAACCTATTATAAAAACATACATATATTATTTTGTGACTTTTTATTTGTTGATGGAGCATTGGATAAACATGCTAAAGACAGAAATTTGGTGTTTTGTAAATGTGTGCGCGTTGGGCCAACATTGATTCCTAACCAAAATCTAACCTAACGTGCTTAATGAAATTAGAAACCTATGTTGGCCGAATGTTGGCACTTGGTTGGTAAGGTTGGCTATACGTTGGGTTGGAACACACACATTAATACAATGTTGGGCCAACAAAAATTTGTTACCACGAAAATGATACGAGGTTACTTAGCAACCTCCAGACAATTATGTGTAACCAACATTATACCAACAATGGTAATTACCATGTCTAATGAAATAAAACCACAATTTGGCATTTGTGTTTAAAAGCTATGTTTTAACACACAAAAATATGTTTTATTTTTTAATTTACTTTGTTCGTGATGTGTTGGTCACTTTCTGGAAAACATACTGTTGGCATTTGGTATGTAAACATATGTTGGGCCAACATGTGTAACCAACATTACACCAACAAAGGTAATTGCCATATTTTGAATGGAATAATACTATAATTTTGTATGCATGTTTAAAAGCAACACCTCTAGGACACAAACAATTATTTAGAATTGGTGTCATCGGTAATGTGTCGGTTACTTGTCGGAAAAGATACTGTTGTCATTTGTTATGAAATGTTTTGCTAGGCCAACATTGTGTAACCAATATTATGCCAACAATGGAAACTGCCATATTTCTGATGAAATAACATTATATTTCCATGTGATTGTTTAAAAACAATGTTTTTAACACACAAACCATATTTTATTTAAAATTGACCTCGTTGGTTATGTCCTGGTTATGTGTCAGAATACATACTGTTAGTATTTGTTATGTACTGTATACATTTTTTGGGCCAACATTGTACAACCGACATAAATGAACTAATAGAAAATAATAATTTTAAATGAAAAAAATAACATTAATTGTCACAACCTATAAAGAAATACCTAATGCAGTTTACCATTAAACTGTTTTTTGTTCCTCATGTGTTGAGACAATGTTGTGAACAAAACAGTTAGAGATCAGCTATTTTTGTTATGTTGGAACAACATTGTATATTGCATACATTATACCATCATAGGAAATTATTAATTTTTTCTGAATGAAAACATAAATTCAATTTATTTGCTTAATTGTTTAAGTTTTTTATATTTAAATTGGAGATTCTTTAAAAATAAACTGGCTATTGTTGGTTGGGAGTTGGTTATTGGTTGGAAAATATATTCTTGTATCTGGTAGGTTTTTAAATTCAGTTTCAAAGTAGTAAAATCGAACTTAAATACATACATCATATCGAACCTCAATAGCATATGTGCCTATTTCTTCACCTATGAGTATAAGTTTCAGTAGTCTAGTGGATAACTTCTCGGGCTGACAATGTAAGTAGTGCAACTTGGAATTCCACATCCACCAAGGAAATCTACAGGTCGTAATATGAAGTGAAATGTGACAAGAAGTAAGAGATTTAAAATTATAATTTTTTTTTGTTAGTGGGTAAAAAAAAATTAAAACACTGGTAACCAACGGTGGCAGAACATTGTTTACAGGCTGGCATTATGTATACAATAACACATCTTACCAACACATTACTAACTGTGGGTTAATGACTGTGTGAATGCCTTTCTGAAAGAAAAGCCTACTACATTTAAAAGTTTGCACACAACCATGAAATTATGTTAAGCCAAAGTTGTATTTCAGTTGGCAACCAATATAAAAGTAATTTTGGGGTAATGTAATCCCGCGGGACATTTCGGCGTTGAGGCAATGTAATATGCCGACGTTGGCCATACGGTAGAGCCAAATTTTGGGCCCACATTGGCCCAACAAACTTTTGCTACTGGTGTAGAATGACAACACTGTAGGGCAGGCTGGTCGTTACATGTGTATAACTATCAAATTATTTCTTGGATTTTTCTGTTTCAATTATTTCTGTTTTCGAGGTCATGGTCCAGTCAAAGTTCGCCGAAGGTCACAGTCAAATACCGTTGTTACATTGGTTGACTTCGATACCTAAGATAGGCATGGGACTGTAATGGTGACTAAATTTAATATTATATCAGATTGAAATAACACATCAACAAAAGTGTGGGACATATTTGCAATCACATGTATAATTTACTGTAAATTGAGGAAGATTAGAAATACACGAGGAAGTTGAAACTTTCGGAAATGTAGCGAGTTCAGATTTTAAAATGACAGCTATCTGACTGTGACGGAACACATGCATCAAAGTCAATATCTAGACAGCGGTAATATAGAAGAAATGCAACATTGCCATCTGCTTTTGCAAGGAGAGCTGGAACAATGCAACTTCGCTGTTTTTACTTTGCACCTAAAACCTGAACTGTGTTCGAAAAATCCATTTTACATAATATATTTAAGTGATTTTCATAATTACCTTCTATTCGCCATAAACGTTAGTGCGAGTTTTTAAATCTTAATACCAACTGAATAGAACTATTCAATTGCATAGATATTTTACATTAACTTTTTCTGGTTTCTACTTAGAATGCAACGGTGTATAATTCAGGAGATTTATGTTATTAATTTCAGAGTGTTTGACAATTATAAAAAAAGAAAAAAAAATAGAATTGTGATGGAGAAATAAATCTAACTTAAAGAAAAGAAAATGTATAATGCATTTCCTTACCTTCAACAGAAAATGGACTCTCCAAAGGTGAAAGTCAGGAAAGGGGCTGAACATAACAAACAAAAAACTTTAACAACAAAGCATTCGAATAAATAAAGTAAGACTGAAAAAAATTATTAACTAATAAAGGTAACAGTAGAAATAAAAAAGTAATTACATGATGTAGACCATTAAATTAATACAATACTAAAAAACAACAAAATAAAATAAAATTTATAACAGATAATCATCAAGAAATGTTATGCCCGGACACGCATCGTGTGTAATAATATGAACAAATAAACTGACAAGATTTTTTGTTTTTGGTACGTAAATTTTAAAATAAAGAACTTGTTGAAAAAAGTTGAAAAACTTAATTTTACCAATATTCTCTTATACAAGTGATTTTCTGATGTAAGGTAACTGCAGTGTCATTCTGAAATCTTCTCAGAAATAGCAAGTGGATCTCCTGACATCTGCAGTATGACATTGGCAACTTCTGTGTTATCACAATACCTTGTTCTGTAAGTTCAGACTTATCTACCTTGCTTACAGGGTCTCCTTGGATTGTATCGCTGCAGAGCCACGCTCTTGTAGGAGAGATGCCAGTATAAATAAAAAGGGAATTTTAAACCATAGTTCTTTAGCATTAAAAATATCTTATTTTCACTCACATTTTAATGACATAACATCTTTTCTATTTTGGAAAGCTTTTTTTTTATTTCTACTGTGAAATCTTAGCCCAAAATCAGGGTGCTGCACAGGATTCACAAAAATCACAAAGTAATCTTACAAATATGCATTTTCGTATGAAAAGACAAGACTAAATTAACATTTTAAAAATACCAAACCTGAACGAATCCTGACAAAACTAGAATGAATAATGAACATGTGTTGAAAAAATAAGAATAATAATTTTTCAGTAATAACAAATTATGAACAATACATCCTGAACGAGTACTAAATAAGGATATTGTACAAAATTATTTAATTTTCGAAAATTTTATGAATGCATATTTGGAATTAATTATCTAACTAAAAAATAAAACGATTTAATATAAAAATAATATTTGTAAAAATTCAATACTATGCATGCTTTGGCTATCATTAATTTCATTTAACTATTCTTATTTATGTAAAAAAATTGAAAAATTGAAAATAATAAATGATTTCGTGCAATAAAAGTTATAATAAAAGTTACATAATTGTAGGAAATATACTGGGAAGAAAGATGCAATTTAAGTGATTAAACTAATATATAGCCATGGTAAATTAATATTCAAGAAAGCAAGTAATTAATATAGTTAAATATGCAAAGAATTTTAAGATTTAATTTTTTCAAGAAAGGATTGAGCCAGAGAACAACCCGTAAAAATATTACATTTATTTATTGCAAACACAACACCAATAATTTTATCCAAAATACCTATACAGTACCTGCTATATGAAATTCAATATTTTTCTTATTTTGAAGTTTTATGAAATATTTGGATTTTTTTCGTTTCTAATTGCATGATATGATTGGATATGAAGTTATTAAATCTGAGATTTATTTGTTTGTAAAAATTACAAAATAAATTAATGTTAACTTCCACATTAAAAAAAAAAATTAAAATTTTGCACTTATTACTTAAAACATTCTTGGTTTTTGTGAATTTATAAAATAAATTACATCAATTAAATGAATTTTCTTTCTATATTTCTAAGTAGCAACATACATTGGCCCAATGGTTGGTATTTGGTTGGAAAGGTTGGTAATATGTTGGGTGAGAAAACATACATAAATACAATAATGTTGGCCTAGCGTAATATGCCAACCAAATATTTTTACTCGAAAATTTTAATGAGATACCTTAGAAAAACATACATCAACACCTCACTATATCAAAAAAATGTCAGAACATGTCGCAAGAGCAATTTTTGAAAATTTTTAAATGGTTCGCTAAAAGTTGGCAACACGTAGGTAGACATAATGTTGGTAATATGTATGTATTTTTATGTTGGGCCAACGTTGTAAAACCAGCATTTTATGGCAAAGTTAGGGAATAGGTATTCATAATTAAAACAATACTCCTTACCTGCATATTACGAAATGCAAAATGTAATGTTTCTCATTATACTGACAATTTTTCTTTCACATATTTGTAGTTGATTTTATACTAGGACACTGTTCGAGATCAAACAGATCAAAGGTTGGGCTAACATTGTGTAACTAACATAATTCCAACAATGCTCAATAATTGTAATTTAGGAATAAAAAAACAATAACTTTTAATGTTTGCTTAAAATTTAGGTTTTTAATTCATAAATGTTAGAGTAGGGGAATGGGCAATGGCGTGCAAGGGCATGGAGCATCGGAGCCGACGCTGGCCGGCCGCCGTAATGATATGTCACGTGTCTGTCATCTTGGAACCATGCGACCTTGACCTTTAACCCTTGACCTTTAACCCTTGACCCCTGTCACATGACATTGACCTCTAACTCCAAAATCCTCCCAAAAAACAGAAAAAAATGTTTAAAAATTATAAAAATGTATCACAAAAATTTAATTAAAAATTGTTAGCAATTTTATAAAACATTTATTACAAAAAATTAATTTAAATATTGTTTAAAAACTTATAAAAATGTATTATTAAAAAATTGTAAAAATTCATTAAAAAATTTGATTTAAAAAACATTCTGCTGTGGTCGCCATCTTGGTAAGCGACTCGACCAAGTAGTAGCGTTCGACTAATTAGTCACTGTTGCTCCACCACTATCTTGGCGGTGGAGCTGTCAGGCAAGCCTCCATCCCTTCCAATATATTTAAGTGTTCAATTAGTCACATTCAATCCATCCCCTCCAATATATTTAAGTGTTCAATTAGTCACATTCAATCCATCCCCTCCAGTGATTCTCATTGGCCAACAACCGTTACCCCTATTTTCCCATTGGCTGATTACTCGGGTGTCTTTGGCAACCTTCGTTCCACCAGTGTTTCTCATTGGCTAATTAGTGTTTAGTCGGCAAGCCTTTAACCACGTACGTTCCACCTGACCAATTAGATGTCTCCATTCGATTCCCGCAAATGCTTATCATTTGCTAATTACTGTTTAATCGGCAAGCCTCCACCAATTAGTCAACTCTATTCCACAGATTAGTCGCAAGCGCTCCATCCCCGCCAATGCTTCCCATTGGCTAATTAGTCACATTTTTTTCACCTCCCTTAAACTCTGGCTTTATAAGACGCATCCCGGAGGGTCTCTGGGAAAAGTTGTTAAAAATGTAGGCATGTTGTCCAAGCGGTCATAAAATCTTTTCGTCCATTTTGGAATTCGGAAGGGTGCGTTCGCTTAGTGCTTTGGACAAACGGGATGAGTTGTCCTACCTACCAAAAGAGTTCCTGCTGACGTACTCACCGTACATATGGGATTGCCTCCCGTGCAAGGCGTGTTTCGAGCGGTGTTTCCCGGTTCCCGACATTCAGTACTGCAGAGGCTGGTGCAAGGCCCACCGAGCAGCCCTGGCAGCGCCTGCTTCCGTGCAAGATTTCTACGCACAAGCCATACCTGCAGAGACGTACTCGCAATGCCCCCCCCCCCCCCTGCAAGTGTTCTACTGGCAAGCACTACCCAGCGACGAGGGAGAAAACCCAGAACACGATGTGAAATGACTTAGTAAAAAAAATGATATTGTCTGTGAAAAAATGTTTTGCAACATCCAAGGGCTTCGTGCGCTGGACACCATCAAGCAGATTGCCATCTCGTACAGTGACGACGATGAGAAATTCAAAGTGTTTATGTTTTTACCATCATGGGTCGATGGAAATATTCCGCACGGGGACATTCGCAAAGTGTTGGACGAAGCCATAATAGCCAACTACCTCGTATACGTGAATCGCCAAGAGTCAGCGATGCGCTATGTGTCCCGCTGGAATGAACATCTTGGATCTGCACAGGTATCGCCAATGTCCACTGTTCAGACAGATGGTAGAGACATACGTTTCAAGTCTTCACGAGTGTGAAAATGGACGATGTGCATCGTGCAACGCCCAACCACTAAGGCTCTGGACATATGATAATCCATGGTACATGTAAAAAAAAGACTACGAGCAACTTTTGGTACATTTAAAAAACAGTGTATGTAATAAGGACTCGGAGAATAAGTGTATTCCTTGTATAATGCAGAAAATATTAATTACTGTGATGTATGTGTAAATAAATAAATAAATGTGCTTATAAAAAATGTATATCTCGTGTTATGTCCTGCTCACGTAAGTTAAAAAAAAATGCTTTTTGTTAATTAAACATGTTTTATATTATTGGTTATAAAACATGGCTGTTAAAAATTTAGTATATCAGTTTTGTTAAAACAAAAAACACGCTTTTGGTATACATATAGGTTTAAAATTGTTACATTGTTACTGAGTGTAGGTACATGTCAAAGGAAAAGGGAGATCACCTACATATATATACATACACACACACACACACACACACACACACACACATATATATATATATATATATATATATATATATATATATAATATATATACACACACACACACACACACACACACTACGTGTACGAACATAAATACTTTTAAATAAAGGAAGAGCTTGCAGCTCCAGGCGACTGCGAAAGTCGTCTGTAGACATGTGCCAGCAGGAGGTTTTCACGACATAAGCAAATTTTGCACACATTGCAGCTGGGCGGATGGTTTACTTCCTGTCAGCATCGCGCCGGCCGGCACACACTCAGAACTGAACTTCAAAGATGACTTCACAACGCCAAGAACCATGGTTTGAAAATACGTCACACTTACAGTCTAGTATCCCAACAGACAGCTAAAGCATATTCATTTACCATGTAATATGTCGAGGACCCTAGTCCCAGTCATAAAAAAATGTAGAAAAAATATATATATGCACACATACACATGCGAACAGGAGATTTCGAACTCTGGAGCACATGTTTCCCTCGGAAACAACACACTAGCCAAAAAAAATTATGCATTGCGGGAACATACAGGAAATATATATGCACTTCAATACGTATGAAAAAAAACATGGTACAGTAACGAGAAAAAAATATGGTACAGTACTGGCCAATTTTTTTTTACAAAAGGGACAAAATAAACGCTACTATATTGACGGGGGAACAAACTCAGTTTAAAACAAAATGATAAATGTCACCCTACACACGATGAGACATAATATACAGGAGGGGCAGGTGCGATATATGTATATATAACACACACAAACATGGTAAAATTAGTTTGCCGAATTAAAAAAAGTAATTTTATACGGTGGACAAGAAATACTTCTCAACACTCGTTAAAACCCAAAGACATCTATGGGAAAAATTGTTTATCCCATCCCCCAATACAATACATATATATGTATATATATATATATATATATATATATATATATATATATATATATATATATATATATATATATATATATATAAACACACATAAAACCTATGTGAGAGAAAATAATTTACGACTGTGTGCTATGCACATCACCAAGGGAAAATATATAGAACATGTGTATGTATGTATGTATGCATGTATGCATATATGTATGTATGCAAAAAATACGTTCACATCCCAAGGTGTGGAATAATCTATCAGTTTAATAGATTTACTGTAAACAAGTACAGTCTCACACTCATGAGCGCATACACAACAGCTTGCAGGTATTGGGAGGATATAAACGAAAGAACGAACATTTCAGCAGCAAACATGCAAATATTTACTATAGTAAAAATTATACATTTACATTAAATTATATTTGTAGCAGGATTGTTACGACGAAATGTCCTTCTTGTCTACCAAGGAATCATCACACTTCGGGTGACACAGCCGCCGCATTTACACACGGTCATTACGTCGTTTCAGCACCTTCTCTGCCAAGTAAACATATGGAAACTGTGAAGGCCAGATCTCTTCGGCATAAAATCCACTAATGATAGCTTCTCCATGTAGGTCCTCGAGGTAAAACATGCGTGGGTATGCATGTCGTATACTCACCGCCTTATACAGCTCTGCAGACGAGTTCTGACGGAAGCCTTTGTGGAAAATTCCCCGTTTATTTTAAATACGCACAAAGTCAGCGATCGTAGCTTCAGGCTTTCGCGGGTCCCTCCTCTTCGGAGTAGCATATGATGCTCGAAGAAGGGAGTAGTTCTTCACATCTTTGGGCTTCATACGAGTGGCAGAATGAACGTTAGAATTATACTCGTGTACGAGTTTCTGAAGCAGTGTGAACCACTTGTAGTTTCCATTCGCGGTGATATGTCTCCACAGTTTAGCTTCGAGCATCCTGTAAAAACGCTCGGCAATGCTAGCTGTGAGCCTAGAGAATGTGGAATAGTGATTGATGTTATGTTTATTCATCAGTGCACAAAATGTATTATTAAAATATTCGTTACCGTCATCGATGTGGAGATTTTTGGTACGCACACTTCGCGCATTACACTCGCCACAGTTTTCGCTACGTCGCGTGAATTCTTCGATTTGAGGGACCTGGCCCAGGCATACTTGGAGAACGTATGGCTCATGGTCGAAATGTAATGGTAGCCTTTATTCGCACGATTAAAGTCTTGCATTTCGACCAGGTCAGATTGGAAAGTATTGACCAGCCCTTTCATGATGTATTTTCTGCATGGGTAGCATATGTGTGCAGCTAATAGGCAAGTGCATAATTGCTCATCTTGAAACGTAGCCCATCTTCGTGAGTTCTTCGATTATGGAAATTATTTCGTTCGTGTGCTAGCGGTTTCCTGCAGATTTTGAAGCAACCAAATGTCTCAGCCTATGTACCAACTAGTCAATTCCGATCCACCAATTTCCCATACCTTTGGAAACCGTCCTGCTATAATAGGGAATTTTTCGTGAATCACATCCTTAAATCGTCTCGTTGGAAGGTTATTCTTGGTGTAATGAGCTCGATTTGACTGCAGCAGGCGGCGGTATTTGCGCAAATCCGATTCGGCGTAGCATCAAGGACGCCTACAAAACCAAAGTTCTCCCAACCCCTGCGTGATTTTCACCTTGCGCTTGCCGATCCCTGGGTAACAACAAAACTTCCTTGTTTCCGATAAACCATTTTCCAACAGTTTTCTCCAAACCACAATTCTTGTCGGCATTACGGTCAGAGTAGGAAGCGATGTAATGAGATAGAAGAGTGCCCACTTCGGGTCCGTGCTCCCGGGTTCGTTTCCTTTTTTGTGCACGGAGAAAATCGAACAGGGGCAAATCGTTTTCATCAATAGTGATGCCACCTTCCGATTCGTTCATTTCCGGAGTTATTTTTTGTTTGTGCGTGGGGGTCGGTTCTTCCACCATGATTTCACATTTGATTTCAACGTGAGCATTGTCACCGGTTTTTTAAATTTATTTTTTATAATTTCATCTACTGTGAGGGTAATAGGTTTGAGAGCTCCCCCCCCCCCCCCGCCACTTCGAGTCTCAATAGCCATTCTGTTAGTTTTCGCGAGTAAGGATTTGGCCCGTACTGCCTCGATCGCTCGCTGAAGCTCGCTCATCAGTTCGGCTCGGTTATCCATCATTCAGTGAGTGGAAAAGACTTTTCCTACACATATACATATATAGATCTCGCCTTTGTTTGTAGTAAATCATTCGCGATTTGTTTTTCGAAATTGTTTTATTGAGGTGTCTGACACATGGTATCCAATATAGTCGGGCTACGTCTGGCGACATCGGTTTTCGTAGTCAGTTTGGACATTAAAAACTTTTATAGCTCCTTCAATTCTTCTCGCCTCTGTGCGATTGATACGTTGATCAAGTCTATTATCCGCGCCTCCACACCTCCTATGTGCTGGTCGACAGCTACCAAATCTCCAACCACTTCGTTCTTCGCACTCTCCAATTTTCGCCCGATAAGAGACAAGTCTTCTGTAGGTGCAGGAGCGAAGCAATTCTGACCACATGCAAGGTGTTATAAACATACATAAACTGAACATCCTCATATGAACATGGCCTAATACTTTCAGTAAATCAGGATGCCAGGATTTGTGACAACTTCTTGCAGCAGCCTCCGGGCGAGGCCACTTATAAACATCCCCTCCACCAGCCAGCGATCGGAGACACGGACTCCTAAACGACACACCTATCTAGGTCACTGTAAGGCAGGACTCGGCATCTTTCCACATCCGATCGGCAGCCAGGGAAGATCACAGCATACGTGTGTCCGACCGCCGTCGGCCGATCAGCTAGAAACAGCTAACGACATCAAGAATAAGGTGGGAACTGTCCATAAAAGATAATTAATTAAACTGCCGTAGTCACTATGTCGTAACTTAATTTAATATCAGTTAACAGTGCTCCCCCAAACGTATAATCATTCAGTATTATGTCAATTGTAAATGTCTTGTTATTATACATGTTTCACAGACTAAAATAAACCCCCTCAGTTACAGTAAAAGCTCTACCATTATACTTATCATCTCAGCTATTCCCCTAGCCCCTTCTTGTGTAAATATGTTTATGAAGTCATATTTATAACAAAGTTCATCGTAACGATCGATGTCGCCAAATAAGTCTGGCCGAGGTACACACAGTCCACGTTAGCGTGCCATCGCATGCTAAAGCACTCTTGAATGCAAGTCTGTTATTCGCAGGCAATGTCATCAAAGAAAATATTGAGTTTGGAAGAGTTTCGCTCGGTGGTATGACGGTTTCGTTATCGCTTCAGGGGAAATAATCAATACCTTCCGCAGCCTGCAGTACTCATACCAGTCACTGGTATTTTGGTTGCTGGAACGATTTCCAATAAACGCACACGTCCTCGAAGCGAAGACTGTTCGGTTCCTCCAGCAGGCTCAGTAGGATGCACGTCTTGCCACAACCCGACGAATCGCAAATCATGCCTCGCGTACTAGTAGGAAACAGGACACCGTGGTGTGATTCGTGAGAAACATCTTCATACTCAGCATGAATGCATATGACTAGAGTAACATTTTGATTGATAATACGCATGTTATCGATATTCTGTGGAGGTGGAGGCAGAGAACCAGTGCTACAAGTTTTAGAATGTCTCTTCAAAATACCACTCTGAGAAAACTGCCTCTGACAGTATTCGCACTGAATGACATTCTCGAAGTTTTCATCTTACAGGTCGTTATTTAGCGTCGTCGTAAATTCTGCCAAAATGTTTTACCGCAAAAGCGACACAGCGGATGCTTCATTGTATCCGTACATATCCGAATCTAGACTGATACTGAAACGAAAAAGTATAAAAGAATAACATTTATCATTTTTAGGCAATTTTAATTCGATTCGCCGTTAGGTAAGGACAGTGAAATCCGGTCGTAGGATCGTTCATTCGAATTGTAAATTCCAGGTTCTGTGGAACCAAGCTAGACCAATGACGCAGGTATCAATGCGTTGGACGAGGCGTGGAAGCAACACGACACCGCTAAAAGGATCTGGACACTAGGCAGACAAGGCCAAAGAAATAAGAAAATTGACAGCGTCTTATCCAACAGCATGAAAGCCGGTGAAACCTGGATCTACGTACAAGCAAAAGGTGCCCTGAGAGAAGTGGAAAGATTAAGGTAGGTGGGTTCCTGCCTGCACTGATACCTGCAATCGGCGCTCTGGCTATTATCGCCGGGGCAGTTACAAATATTGTTAGTACCATGAAGAGGGCTTCGAATGATAGAAATCAGGTAGAGGAAACACGCTGCCATAACTGAACGTTGGAAGGGGTAAAAAAATGGCCGGGGGGAAAACAGGAAAAAATCGAAGAAGGAATTCAAAGTGATTCTGCCTAGATGTACACTGACGAAAGTGGGTTTGGTACTGTTTGCATGCAGATTGAAGATACCTCATTTTCGCGGAGTGTTAGCGCAAGATGATTTGCACCCTAAACCCAAGATACATGATTGTGTCGTAATTAATCTGGACATGACAGCCTGGCTCGGAACGCACTGGGTGGCGCAAATAAAACGTGGCAAATGTGCGGTATATTATGACAGTTTTGGGAATTTGCGTTCTCCGCCCGAACTGCGCGAATACCTGAGAAATTGTAAACTGACTGACAATTACGAAACGGTGCAGATTCCCAACACGTGGAACTGTGGACAATTGTGTTTGCGATTTTTAAGCATTGTATAAAAAAAGACTGTGTCAGCCGTACCGATCTTATCAGTATGTCGGAGTTCATCATTCTGAGTGGTAAAACGTCCGAGCTGAGGCCTAGCTTTCATCCTCCCTTGGAGCTGGAGAGGGAATAGTGTGTGGGGCTAGTAGACTTTCAAACTTACAACTCCATATCCAACATAGAAAAAATATGCGAATTCCGCATTCAAGTATGTAGTTGCAGGAGATGTGAAGGAAATCAGCACTCCCACCGCGGCGCACGAGCTGTAGGATATGAAATACTTCATTAAAAAATCGCTACGGCACGACATTACATTTGAACTGCATGGGAATCCGAATACCCTGAAGGCTGAAATGTTTTGCACCACAGATGTAGATTTCACGGAACCGGATGCCATCGGGCCCATGCTGGGTTTAAAGCCAGAGAGTACGAAGCAGGAAAGAAACATGTCGTTGCGGGCTGTCAACATATTTCCGGTCAACGTCATACGCATAAACTGTAACTTGGCGAGTTGCAGTTACATGAATGGGAAACCAAACAGTAGTATTTATGAGTTCGCCCTCACCGTAGGTCCTGGATAAAAAATCGTAGAATTTCCGAGAACGCTCATTTACGTCCCGATGGTTGCGTAGAGAATCCACGAAATAGCCATTTCGATCGTGGACAAAAACGAGGAACTGATAACTTTCCAAAACGAAGAAATTTGCTACGTTTACACATGAAACGATGGGACTAAATTTCGCCGGGAAGACAAAAAACGTATAAATGCCCGCTGTACATCGAACCCGAGATCAGTAAGCTGCGAGGAAGCGTTGCACTAACATCTGAAAATGCTAAGTTTCTGCGCGTCCTCGGATTAAAAGTAAATCGACAAGACAGGCGAAATTCTCGACGTGGATCAGCGCCTAGAATTCGACGATAAATTCGATAAAACCGAAATGCACTGTTACAAACCGTATCTTGCCGGACCTTTCGCTCTCCGAATGCAGGTTAGAATACCTATACAGCGGCAAGATGTTTACACCCTGCCTAGCCAGTCTTTTGCGCACATAATAGGCAGGCTAACGAAGGCGGACGGGACCCACCTGATCCCCAAGTTGGTACAAATTGGGATTCTGCACCTTTTCGAGCGAGTAATGTACGAGATTAAAGGTGTCGCGGTCGACCAGTCGCGAGATGCGGGCATAACCTCATCGATAAAAAAATACGTATCGCTCACTTGCAACCATATTTCCGCAGCCAAGATGGCAGTCTGGGGAATCGAAGCCAACTAACGTTCCCATTTACGACGAAGACAGGTTCAAAGTATGCATTCCACTCTCGATGATACTGGGATTGGCCGAAGATTATAAGAAAATAACAGTAGGAGCGAGGCAGGAGCTGGTGATAATGCTAGCCACATTACATTTGCATGCTGTGTTGGGAGTAGGAGAAAACCCTCAGCCCGTCTCTCTTACTTCGAACACCATAAAATGGTTCGTCCTTCACGTCACCCCGAGCACTCGCGAAGCTGTTGAGTTATGCCAAGAAAGAAAAAGTGATAGAAATAGCATTCAGAAGTTCGAGTCTGGTTACCTGCCCTGCCCTGCCCGTCGCCACGCGAAATCACTAGGTCGTGAAGACGTCTTCCAGCACGGAAATACCCTGCTACATCATACTGGGGCTTCAGACGAACAAACAGCATAGTATCAGAGCCGACAAGTCTACGGTCGACCAATGCAAGGTCGAAAACGTGAAGATATTGTTGAATAGCGAAAGCTACCCGTACGTGAATGTGAACGTGAACTATGAAAATGGACGGTACCGGCTGGCATATTATATGTATTCGCAATTTCAATCTTCGTATTACGGAAGCGAGGCGCATCCCATCCTGAGCCCCGAAAATTTCCGAGACATGTCAGCTTTGCTAGTATTCGATACATCGAAACAAAACGAATGGTACAGTCGACTGTCGAATTGAGATAATCATCAAGGGAAACGTGCCCGCAAACACTGCTGCCTACTGCTTGATACTACATGACAGGATTGTTCAGTATGATTGTGTTTCTGGCCTGGTAAAAATCATTAGTTAATTACGCATGTAAATAAGTATGGTGTGGGGACGTACGTTTCAGAGGTAATAATGTACTGTAGTCTGCAAGGCTTCTAGAGCAGCTACGTGCTCAGGGAAATCGCGGTCATGGATTGCCACCTCGTGACTCGAACCAATTTTTTGGGTCGGACCCAAACAGAAAAACAGTCTGAGTAATTTGTGTAAATTAAAAGTGGAGATTATCGACTTACAGGGCGATCATAGCTAACATTCCCTTTGTAAAATGAGGAAAGAAACTGATTCAAGTTCTTTGGTGAGCGCTTCGAGAAATACACAGTTACTTTACGAGTGGCACGCCCAGAGATGTAATACAGTTGTATATATGTATATACTATATCTCTTAGGTAGTGTGAAATATCATGTCATTCCACGATGTAAAAAACTTAAGTAAATTAATAGAACCCTAAAATAAATTAGTCGCCAGTCGAGTACGATTCGCCGTGGGAGCAAGATGATGCCATTTCCTCTGGAGAACATGTACGTCTTGTCATTCCCGGATCTCTACATAACTACGACGAAAAATGTAATGAGTGGGACCACTGGCTATGTTCGGTAACTTCGGGCGAACCTACGCAACAGTTAATAACTTGCTGCACTCCAGGGAATTGTTTGGTTCATCTCATGAAGCGGGGTACCCCTCTTCCTGCAACCATGGACCAGGTTATAGAATTTGCAGCAACTTCGAGCCGAGGCGACTCTATGAGCACCGAGATTCATGCCCCTGACTGCTCCACCCAGAGTTGTGTATGTCCGCACAATAATATCAGCGAGGTGTCGACGCCGCGATGCAAAAGAAAAAAATTCCAGGGGACCTGCATCAGACCAAAGTGCGCCCCACAAACGTCTATGTGTGACGTTACCTGCTGCCGTCGCCGACATGGGTTCGTCCACGGCTGACCTCAACTTGGAAGAAGATGCCTGGAAAATTCCAATTCTACTGCATCGGATCGAACGTCAAAGACTGTTAATAATATTTTACGAACGTGTTTTGACTGGCACATTGAATTTAAAAAAAAAAACGGACTGCCTCATTTGTAGTTTATTGAATTTATGTAAATAAAATATACACGTATACTTGATTGCATATTTTATTTAAACATATGTTTTTTTGTTACTAAATACATAAAGTGTGTGTAAATATTAATTAAAGGACTGGCTCGCGGGAACAGGAGTCCCTCTTGCCAACAGACGTTGTATGGCCTACATAAAAAAAGCTTGTGTGAATAATTCTCTGACATCCGCTCGACCATGCCCTGTCACGCGTGCACTACAAGCCGATCAAAAAAATATTTCCCTGCTAGAATCAATTCGTGTTTCCTGGCGGCCAGCTGCGTTTCCTCTCTTATGCATGTAAGCAGTTCCGTCAGTTTCCTCTCCTGGGAGTCGCGACGTAGCTCTTAGGGCGGGTAATACCTCCCTCTCCATTAACCTGCCTGTGACCGTCCCCCACTCCATTACGTTGCTATTGGATATTGACAGAATTTCGTCGGTAAAATATTAATATTTTAATAGTAAACAATACGTATACAATTTTTAAAAAGACGGACTATTACGTCAACTTATTTAATGGTCCTGCCTACCTAGAAATAAAGTCGAGTATATAAGTTTTTTTTTTTTGTTTTCGCAAGCAAACAAGCAAATTCTGAAGGGGAGGCAGGATGTGGTGGGAGTATTCGGAGCATTATAGGAAGGAGGATGGACACTCGCTTATAAGCTTTAGTTTGGACATTGATACGCCATTGTTGTACTGTATCACGCTGTTAAAGGTATGTGGCGAATATTACAAAGTGATTGTTGTGTTTTGAAGGGTATGACAAATGTACGGGCTATAATTGGTACGAAATAGAGTCTAGGTACCCTCGGAAGCCGCACTTCAACGTATGGTGCGAGGCGCGTTGGGCGGAGAAACGGAATTCTGTGGTGCCAAAGGACGATGGTTCGATGCCGTAGTGTGACACTTTTAAGAAGATGCCAGAATTTATTTCTTGAGGCCGCGGCCTACAACTGACAAGTAATTTCGCAATACTAAGCATTATCCTAAGTCGAAGACTTTGCGCTGTGTCTATGGACATTAGCAACTATCTTCGTAATGTCGATGGTCGATTTCTGGCCCGAGAGTGACGATGCTCTCCTAATTGCAGCGGGAGAGTTATTCGAATAGATGGATGCCTCCGTCTCAGGACGACGCGACACTGCACCATTGGAGACCATGGTAGAATCCGGTGCTGCACCTATAGCAGAATTCGACATCGCGACGGAGATGTTCTTCCGGAGCACTTAGACAGGACCCTTCGGGAGGAGGACCCGGCCGGCACCTTTTCAGAGGCACCCATCCGGAGCACTCAGGTAGCACCTATAAGCGGTATCCTTCCAGGGCTCCCAGTCGCCGCCCTTTTGCGGCTTCCAGACGGGTGAGTTGGCTATACGCCTCAATAACATCACTGAGGATTCCCTGCTACTGGAAGCTGTCAATACACCACAGCGAGAAAGTAGATCGCCCGAAATGATAGTTTTACATTTGCAAACAACAACAACGGAAACTGATGGAGTGATAGACTCGCCTGTGCCAGTACGGTACTTTCCAGTCTCTGATATTGATTATACCAATGCTGAAAGATGGGAGGACATGTGGTCTCCGCTGGCTCTCGATGCTATCTCTCCCTCCCTTCGGCCAGGCGGAGATGAGAGTCGCTAGTGTTTCAATTACTTTTGCTGTGACCCCGCTTTAGCTAACAGGTCACACATTCATTTATAAGGGGGTTGGCGTAGTCTAGTAAAGCAAATACTTTTATTCCAAACACTATGTTTTATTGAAGCCTTCAGTGATACAAATAAGAAGTAGTTAAGTCGTTACGTTACTGTTTCGACCCAATGCAATATATTCATTATAATTCAGACTATCTGGACGTCAATCCCACTAATAGAATATATAGATTGCTATAATAAAGATCTTAGATATCGCCTCATTCGCCTTCGTCTCACGATACTTTATGACGCCCTAACGGTAAGGATAATTACTCACTATTGATGAGTTGGATTCGCTCAGGCTCGTCTCGACGGCTGCACACTCTTGGTGTCGTAACCTGGTCTGCTGGACTGGCGGACCTCACGACGGGAATGACGCATTCAACCCTTTGGCATCGGCAGGAACAAATATGGCCACGAGCCTCCGGCGCTCGCGCCATTTATACTTCACCGCCAGTACTTGTTTAGGATACCATTCCCCATGCTGTTGCCACAACTAACATTGCCATGGCTGACTTCCTTCTCGCATCGTACACGGCCTGGCAACCTTTGGTCCGGTGGTGCTCACAACACTTTGCAACAAGGTTACGTAACATTACATAAGGATGTTGCTGATGTGCACCTAGAACTGTCCAACTGTGTGTGTGTTTTCACGGAAGTGAAATGTAACATAGAACGACTTGTGAAACGATTTCTACTGACTGAGAGTGTGCAGCTCAATCGATATATTTACACGAATGTAAAACAAATGTGATTTTAAAGAGAGACAAGCATTTATCCTAATTTTTTTAGTGTGTTATTTGTATGTGGTTTTCGATTACAATATAACGACATGTCATTTAACTCATAACTGTGTGTGTGCTCAGTATTTTATTTTATCTCAGTGTAAAAAGAAACCTAAGTAAGTTTTTTTAAAAAATCTGTGTATATTGCGCTTGCTTTTCCCTTGGAGAAGGGGCAAGTATGTGCAATAGTTTCTTTTTTTTTAAATATGTTTATTGTGCTTGCTTTTCTCTTGGAGAAGGGACAAGTACGTGCAACGGTTTTTAAACAATTTGTATATATTGTCCTTGCTTTTACCTTGGAGAAGGGAAAAGTACGTGCAATATCTATTTTACAACAGTTCCTATTACCAGCAATATTAACCAAACTTAAATTTGACGCACATTTCTTAGCTTCTTTCTTTATCATTATGATAAATAACTTTGGCAACATTATTAGCAAATAGCTATTGACTTATAAAATAATGTACACTGCACTATGAAACTGTTACTGAGCTATATTAATTACCTCTCTAAAGTGTGTGAAGACAAAAGAGGAGTAAGAAATCTGACGGAGAGGAAGTGCTTATGTGGCGACCTTCTTCTACCAGGCTGCACAAGGACGACTCCAGCCTCCCTCTGTATCGCTCGCATGCAGCATTTTAAATGATTTCAATACGAATAAAAAATATTACACAAATACGTGTAACACAGAAAATATATTTTTTGCATCGTATATATATATATACATCACACTTACAAAAAAACCTTGAAAGAAAATAATATATAACTTACATCCATCATAATTCCAAAAAAAATTGAAAGAAAATATTTTACAAGATAAATATGTTAAATGAAAACATACTTTAACGAAACCTGTGAAAAACATATTTTACAAAACATGCGAAAGAAAATATTTTACAAGATAAACATATTTACTGGAAAACTTGGTAAACACAGTTTACAAGATAAAAATATGTACTAAAGAAAACGAAACATTATGAGATAGTAAATAACATACCGACATTTCCCTGTACCGAATAATGATTTTTCTTACACCTAACATACTTTTTTCCCCATCCAAACTATTAATCACGCACGTCGATATGTTGTTTACATTGTAGGACTTGTGCATGTGTTTCTTCGGCTACAAAAAAATGGGGGAATGGGAGGTTTTCATCACCTGAGTTTTCTGTAGATGGAGCAAAGCTCATATGCACAAGCACACACGAGCATCTCTGGCAATGGATTAGGTGGTGTTGTAACTTCCAAACTGTGCCACGCACTGTCACATCGTTCCGAACATACGTTAAAGAGTTTATTATTTATTTTAATTTCGAGATTAATTTCGCAATTTTCCCTGCCGTACTTGGTTGAACTTCTTTCGCCCGCAATTTCTTTTTTTATATTTCCAATGTTTGCGGGGAACTTTGTGGACGACACAAATTAACCACATACTCATCAATATCGCAATCTTGAACATTTAATTCAAACACCTTATTATAGATGATGCTTCTTTCGAGAAGGATGAAATGAACGTTTTGGTCACGCCGCTCCACGACCATGGTAGCCGACGGCTGCTGCGTGTATGTTAGGCCGTGCAGTAGAGGAGATATACCTGCATATGCTTTCTCTTGGTTAAACTTGTCATCGGGACGTGCTCCGTCGTTGCGAGAAGACTTGGTGAAAGGTCTCGGCATCGAGCCTAGGTACACTGCGCATGCAAAAGGCGTGCAGTTGGAGGTCCAGGCCGGAAATCCTTGAATTTTCACGATGGGGTTATGACCATTGCAATTCTCCTGCCATTTACCAACATACTTATTTTTACTTTTTCGGAAAAGTCCGTTTAATACACTTTAGTACGTTCTTGCCTTGCTAACTCAGTGAACATTGCAATTTTGTTTTACCAACTCCTCCAGCGAACATGGAAGCCTTGAGGCGGGGCACAAATTGTATACGTAACAGTTTTTATAATTGCACGTTAATGTGTTCAGCACGTAACAGCCTTCGAACTCATAGTAGCAGCATAGCCAGTGAATTGCACCGTCGCAAAAGTGAATATTAGAATGCCTCTAGCATCTCGAAAACTTACGCGTCGGTACCCCCAGTTCAGTTCGCTGTAATTGCTCGCGTTTTCTGACACGAATGGAGAAAATTCGGCGATGGGCTCTTCTTCGATGCTGCTGTCTTCGGAGTTGGAGCTGATGGGAATCTCTGCGAAGCTGGGTGAAAATACACTGTAGGCTGAATACGGGGGGTGATGCGAGTTGACTGATGGATGCGGGTTGACTGACAGTAGCGAGTTGTCTGATGGTAGCGGGTTCGTGCCAGTAGATGAAGTTACTCCTCGTGTCAATATCGTGCTGATGAGCCGAAGAATACTATCTCAATTTTTTTCTGCGTTGCTGATGGTTTTTTCTGCACTTGATAACATGGCTACGTAACAGGCGTTTGAAACGAAATTATCATCGGGCTCTCCTCTTGAAATAGCAACGTACAAATTTTCCCAGAGACCCTCGGGGACGCGTCTTATAAAGCCAGAGTTTAAGGTGGGTGAAACGGACATGACTAATTAGCCAATGGGAAGCATTGACGGGGAAAGAGCACATGCAACTAATTGGTGGAACGGATGTGACTAATTGGTGGAACAGAGGTGAATAATTGGTGGAGACTTGCCAACTAAACAGTAATTAGCGAATGAGAAGTACTGGCGGGGATCAAACGGAGGCATCTGATTGGTCGAGTGGAACGGATTTGGTGGAGGCTTGCCGACTAATCACAAATTAGCTAATGAGAAACATTGGTTAAACGATGGTTTCTGAAGACACCCGAGTAATCAGCCAATGGGAAACTAGGGTTGGGGGTAGTTGGCAAATGATAATCATTGGAAGGGATGGAGCGAACATGACTAATTGAACACTAAGAGGATGGAGGATTGCCGACAGTCGAACGGAGTGGACGAAGGTGAGAGAATACCAAGTTGGCGGTGGAGCGATGGTGATTCATTGGTCAAATGTTACTATTTGGTCAAGTAGCTTACCAAGATGGCGACCACCAGAAACGCATATAAGAATTTTTATATTTTCAAAACAATTTTTTATTAATTTTTAATAATATTTTTTATTAATTTCAAAACTATTTAAAAATAATTTTTATATTTTTAATAAAGGGAGAGCATACCAAGATGGTGGTGAAGTGACAGTGACTAATTGGTCGAATGCTATCTACTACTTGGTCGAGTCGCATACCAAGATGGTGGCTATAGCAAAAGTTTTTTAAAAACATTAAAAAAAATATTTTTTTACAATTTTTTTAATAATAAATTTTTAAGCAATTTTTTTAAATTAAATGTTTCATATGATTATTTTATAAAATTTCAAAACAATTTTTAAATTAGATTTTTCATAGCAATTTTTTATCATTTTTTAAACAACTTTTAAATTAAATTTTTTACTGTATATTTTTTATAATTTTTAAAGATTTTTTTGGATATTTTGTTTTTTTGGGGTCAGAGGTCAAAATATTCTGAGTAAAAGGTCAAGGTCACATGGATCCAAGATGGCGGATGGTGACATAACAATATGGCGGGCGGCCAGCTCTGGCTCCGACGCCCCACGCCCTTGCACGTCAATACCTCTTTCCCTACTAGTAACGTTTTTGGTTCAAATTGAATTTGATGGTCGAGGTTGGCTAAATGTTGGCAAGAAGTTGTAGCAAGTTGGTAGCTATACTGTTTATAATCTGTCTGTATGTTTATGTTGGTCCAATGTTGTAAAACCAACATTTTACGGCAAAGTTAGAGAATAGATATTCTTAATTTAAAAATGCCTGTTTTCTGCATTTTATGAAATACAAATGTTTTTCACGATACTGACCATTTTTCTTTGAAATATGTGTAGTTGGTTTTATGATGTTGGGAAAGTGTTCGTAACCAAACAGTTGGTAATTGGTACATTTTTTAGTTGCGTCAAAATTGTGTAACTAACATATTTCCAACAATGCTCAATTGAATTTTTGGAATGAAAGAAAAATTACTTTTAATGTTTGCTTAACATTTCAGTTCTTTAATACATTAATGTTTTCGTTTCAATTGAATTTGGTGGTTGAGGTTGGCTGAACATTGGCAACAAGTTGGTATGTACACCTACAGTTGGTAATTGGTATTAACATTTATGCTTGGCCAACATTAGTACTACCAACACTTTAATGTCTAAGTTAGGGAATAGTTATTCTTGATGAAAACAATGCCTATTTCCTGTATTGTATGAGATGCAAATGTTGTTCACGATACTGAATATTTTTTATGATATATGTTTAGTTTGGTTTTATGTAGGAACAATTTTGGGAACAAACGGTTGGTGTTTTTGGTCCTTTTTCATTTGTTGGGCCAACGTTGTGTAACTAATGTAACTTCAACTATGCTCCATAAAAAGTTTGGGATTAGAAAAAAAACATAATTTTCCATGTTTGCTTTATCAATGGGTATTTTTAATACATAAACTACTTGTATTAAAAATATATTTTGATGATCATGGTTGGTTTATTGTTGGCATCTAGTTGGTAGACATACAGTTAGTAATTGGTATGTATTTTTTATCTTAGGGCAACACTGTACAGCCAACATTTTAAATCAACATTAGGGAATGGGTATTCTTAATGAAAACAATGCCCCTTTGTTCCTGTATTTAATGAAGTACAAATGCTTTCCACATTACTGATCATTTTTCTTTTAAATATGTTTTGTTGGTCTTATGTTGGGATAATGTTGGAAACCAAACGTTTGGTAAATAGTACTTTTTCTTTCTCTGTTCATCGATATCCTCCATGCCTGCATGCATACCGCCATTTCCGCTTTAAGAATACGTGTTCTGGTTGCTACTGCTGTTAAGATTAGTAAGGAAACATTTGCGAGATTATTGTTGTAAACTATTTCGGAATACATATTTATGTTTGGTATGTAATCTTTCTCTTTTTTTGTTTTAGGAAGTAACAGTTAAAGTATGTCTTACAAGGGCCGTTCAGCAACAATGTTCGTTTTAACCTTTGCTATCACAGGATAGTATTGATTTTTTCGAAATAAAAACACATAATTAATTTCATTATCTTAATGTTTAAGTTGTTTAACACAGAGTTTCTATAGAAATAAACTGGCTGTCTTTTATTGTGTATTTGTTATTAGTTAGAAAATATATTCATGCAACTGGCAGGTTCTAAATTCAGTTTCAGAGTAGTAAAATCTGCGATGAGTAATAATTGAGTTAATAAATTTTAAAAAAAATGTTGTTATTGGGATAAATTTATTTTAAAAATCTGTTAACCAACGTTGGCACAACGTTGTTTATTAGCTGGCGCTATGTATGCAATAACACATCTTCGCAAAACGGTGCTAACTGTGGATAAATGACTGTGTGAGTGCCTTTCTGAAAGAGAAAATAATATTATTTAGCAAATAATCAAAATACTACGAATAACCAACATAATATCAACATTAGTTAGTGATTAGGGTTCTGTCTTATTAGATTGGTGATCTGTAATAGACACATGATAAACCAACGTAAAGCCAACAAGCAGCATTTTGGGTTTTTGTTTAATATGGCATATGTTTGAATGAAAGCAAATTTAGGACAGCGTGCAGAAAACCATACATTTTCATAGGACCAATAATGTAGGTTGAGCATAATATTTCAGTTGGCAGCCAACGCAATGTTCCCCCGAGTTAAATTCATGAATAGATGGATACATTTGTCTGTCGTGAAATGACAGACATCTGCATCGTAATGGCGAATGTCAAAAAATGTCCATCTAGTAATTCACCCCAATTGCACTATTCATTCAAACATCATGAATTCACGATGTTGCGTCAACTTACATTTACCAACGTTGGCCCAACGTCAGCGCCAGATGTTGGGTCAACAAAAAGTTGCTATTGCGGTTATCTGCAATATATTTTGAAAACCATTTGAATGAAATGATCTTTCTATTATTTGGATGTACACTACAACCCAGTCAAGCCTAACTAATTAGGACCGCGCTCAATCCCGATTTGTCGATGTTCAGATTTATAACTAGAAATTGAACTAATTATACTAGAAAGTATCCAACATTTGAATAGCATACTGTTTTTTTTTGTGTGACATGCAGCATATTGACAGTACCTTAACAAGTGAACCAAGTTCAGTCACCCCCTTTGATGACCCAACTTGTCTGTTGCCATACACAGAGTGTGAGGAGGCCGGCCAAATTTTGCACCCCACCCCATACATATTATTGAATTTTTCACTATTTAACAATTTTCCTAATTAAAAAAAAAACATTCGTTTCGTACTAGCAGGAGGGTTTAGACTGGCGGGGCTATTATGCTTATAGATCTGATATAGCTACTATCATATACTGAAATTCTGAAAATATTCCTTTTTTTTTAAATATAATTACAATAAGAAGCAATAGCGATCGTATTGATTTAAGTGATATTTGTCATAATTTTAGAGTATTTTATATCTGTTACATTTCGTAATACATTTTGATTTAATGAACTTAACTTGGGGAGTACTATTTTGTATAATCAACTAATCAAAGCAAAATGATTATAACTGCATTTTTCTAGGACTTAATGATATATTTTGTGATACATATATACGTGTGTATATATATATATATATATATATATATATATATATATATATATATATATATATATATATATATATAGTCACAATGAATATTTAAATATTTATAATAATTTTCTACTACGCAATATGTTAGTTACTGTACTTTTGGGTAAAAGATTTAGTCTTCTTTTTTTTTATCAAATAACTAAACTTTTTACAGTAAATGATATATTTATCTCTGAATAAATTATATTTTTAGCACAATATTTAAATCTTTACCTTCTTTATGTTGTAAACTTTTTATAGTATTTCCTAGGCCAAAACTAACAAACTCGGTAGGATACTATAGGTTTAAATGCATGTAAGTTATTTTGTAATTTGTTTTCATATCTGCAAAATAATTTTCTAATTTTCCATTATTCATATTTGATTAATATTGATTTAATTTGAAACATCTGTATATAATAGTTTTAAAGCAATGAATATTATAAAAACATTTATCTATATATATTTACAATCATTTAAATGTAATTTTTAATGTGCATTTTTATTTTTTTTGTATCAAGAACCGCATAGATCAAGAAATTCTTGAAATCCGTATAATTTTTGTAAATTTATAAATTGCCATGCTCAGATTTATTCAAGTTATTATTTAATATTTACAATTTTTTAATTGCTGTTTTTTCTGGTTCATAACTGCTGTTTTAAATTAACGTAATTGTTTATATAAATAAATATTATAGCGTATCTTGTTTCATCAAACATTAAAATACGACTTTTAAAATACTTTTAGCCAGTTGTTACTTATCAGATTTTTGTCATAATTCGATAAGTGTTTAATTCTGTTAATTTAATTCTGTAATTTTTACTTTTATAATTTTATAAAACCAGTACTGAATTTATTTCGATCTAAAAATTCACAGCGAATATAAAAAAATGCGAACATTCATTAAAATATGAGGGAAAACAAACATTTTTAAAGGCTGAAGAATTGTGGTAGAATTGAGGCTAAAGCAGTAATCATCCCACCCCGGCTCTCCTCAGCACTCACAAGATAATCAAGTGGTTTAGAGACCAGTGTAAGTGAACTTGTTGAGGCCTTTTCTGCCCACAAGAGTGCAGCTCAAAATAATAACTATAATCAACATATCTTTAGGCATTCTCAGACGACACTTAATTATTTATCTCGACAGATTCCAGATTGGACAGTAATACCAATACCCAGTCACTGTTAACTTCTGGCGATATGCCAGTTGTGTTCCACGCTATGGCGCAGATGAAATTTTAAATATACATCAGCATCGGAAATATAGTTCATGTCTCAAAATACCAATAGCTCCACAGTAGATTTCTCCTTATTATGCTTAATACATCTGTGAGGCCTTGCTTCGTGCCATGTCCATTTACAGTACAATTGATTTGGAAATGCCGATACGGTTTCCTGTGCCCATATCACACAAATACGGGTGCACTGCTTTCACCGTGTGGCATCCTATATTTCCTAGTTACTTCTTTGGTCGGCCAACACGAAGAAAACAAATTACTTTTACCCACACAGCCACATTCGCTTAGCGTCAAATGTTCTTCAAAGCTGGCACACATCATAAGTTGCAGCAAATTACGGTTGAGTAATTTAGTTTTCTGAAGTGCATGTGTAAGGTTTTATTAAAAACTTAAAAAAGGAAGGCGCGTTTATTATTTGAACTAGGTAGTTTGGGCTTATCAGCAAGTCTACGAAATCGAACAACATACAAGGAAATTCGTCTGTGTATGCGAATGTCTAAAATGATATTACTGCATGCAGCATTATGTATTAAAGCCATGAAATCATATTATATAATAAATACTGTAGGTCATTACTCACGTATCGTTCTAAACTAAGTTGGTAATGAGGAGATATTTCTACGAAGTAGCTGCTAGCGTAGGTGTAGTCATAGTCGGCCACTTCTTTGGTACTGGGTAGTCTCATTTCAAGGACTCGGGAGCCAATGTCTTAATTTAACACACACTGTGGCTAAGACCAACGCAGAAGTATCAGTAGTACAAAGGAACCAACAAATAAAACGAAAATAACAGTGAGCGTCACCGTAATTATGACGAGTTTTGGTACTGTGTACCCAGACAAACTCTGTCAAGCCTACGTCTATTTTCCCTCCTTCACTTGAAACTGCACCAGGCCAAGACAACCTACGGAGGAACCTGCCATTCTCACCTTGCATCTGGGAAGAACGCTAGTCTTGGCTCTCTCTTCATGCCAGTGCAACGTTTACTTTATTATTGACTTTCCTTTCCTTTGGAAACTTAACTTTACAGTGAGGCTGGGAGTCGATGAAGCTCGTTGTTTGTGTCCTAGTACTGACCACTCACTACAATGTTCATTTGTGTACATCAGGTGAGTGGTTGTGAATCATGGAAATAGATTAATATGCAATCTTGTTCAGCTATCTGAAGTTTCACAAAAGCACACGACAGCATGGAGTTCAGGCTCTTGCCATACTACGGTGCATGTATCAAAAAGACATTCTTCATCAGCAGCCAACAAGTACCAAAATAACGTGAAAACTTCATAAATGTGCATTTCATCAGCTGGATGAGGAGGATACTTTCGAGTTTAATTTTGTATCGATTACACTGCGGATGGTTCCTTAACGCACGCATGCACGGCATTATCAAATTATAAATGTTTTTTTACTCCTAATGATTCCACGAAACATAGTTTTAATGTAAGCATTCCTTGAGTTTGTAAAATGTGTTTTGACTTTAAAACGTTGTTGATCACAGTTTGATTGAAAAGTAAATTTCCTATAAAAATTTATGTTTACCGGGTTGAAATTTTAATCAGGTCTTATTTCTTGCACTTACTGTATTCCAAGTGCACTGTAGTGTCTATCAGCAAATAAACAACACTCGTTCCAATACATTTAACATATGTATGCTAATGCTTAACTTGAAAAGCTTTTAGAAACGATAAAGTTTACATAAACTAATTTTTGTCATCAACTTTAACCTTTTTTTTTTTTTACGGTTTACAGCATGGAAAGAAAGTGTTGGTAAGAAGGAAAATATCGTTCTCATATGGTCACATGGTTAATATCAGATAAGTAAGAAACTTTTGGTAAACAGTTAATAGAGTCAAATCGGCAGATTCTAAAGAGCACACACAAAGCTGTTTTTATCTGAAAATAAAGTGAAAAACACATTGTTAACAGTATGCTACAATACAAATATTTTATATAATGTAACACAAACATTTTTATAGGGAATTTTTTCTTAAAATTACAAGATACGTATAACATAAACTTCAACGAAAAGCAGTAATCTTGCGAAATTAACCAAGAATAGCCAAAACATTTCTTTTTGTTAACATGATTGCAATTATAGGCAAAATTAGTGTCATCACCACTTAAAAATATTTTGTTACGGATTTTTGATTTTAGCAATATTTTAATATTACGTATAATCTAACCTTCATTCCATTAAAAATATTTCATAACAGAAGTCATTTTGACTATTCCACAATTTCATTTAATGGTATATATTTGACCGTACAAAATTACAGCTTATTGCCACAATGGATGGTAATATGAAGTAAACAAGATACTATCTCTATTTTTCAGCATTTCCTGTGTGAAATATTTTCCTAAGTAAAATGGTCTTAAGGGGCTCACATTGACCACTGTGTACCTGTATGAGTACTAAAACGCTGTAAGGTTGACCCTCGTGCGTGTATCAAATGTGCTTTCACCTTTAACGCTATACCGCAATTCTGAATATGTCCGTAGGTACAACAATAAAAAATAATACTTAAAATTGCTCTTTATTGTCTGGATTGGACCAGAGCTTCAGGAACAGAGTTATATTAAGTTTCTTATCTGTAACAAATCTGTTTTAATATGACGCAAAATGGATTTCGTACGAGGCCCCTCATGCGAAAATAGCACGAAAATCCTATTAGAAACAAGTCCACAGACCAAACTTGCAGCTAAATACCGTCTTGCATTAGAAAAGTTGATAGCTTCAGAATATCACAACTAGCCATAATTTAAATAATCAAATCTCATGAACATATGTTGTTTTGAAGTAATGGCTATTAAATAGGACAGAATATTTCTTGTACTTGACCAAGAATATCGAAACACTATCTCACTTCCACTCCATTTCCAAAGCAAATTATTCAAAAGTTCTTCAAATGAATGAATATTTTTTCGCCTGATTCTTCTTCGCACATCTATATTCTTTGCTCTGCTCCTAACTCTTTGGTAGATAGGTTGAATATGACTAGAGTAGAATGACCAATAGAATAATTTGTTTAATGGAAAACTCTCATGTAAATATAGGACATGCTCTATCTCCTTGCGTTATACGAGACCTGCTTTCCTAGAGATATTCTTGCATGAGATGTAGTATGAGAATGCCATCTTGCACGGGTTCTGCATGTATCTCGCTTCGTGTTATATGTAGTTGCTTTGTGTACAGTTTTATGTGTGGCGTGACCGCATGACATTCACGGTGTACATTTGTTGGCGATAATTCGCAGACTAACGCCTGATACATGTGTGAAGGTAGAGCTTACCGCCAGTTGCAACTCGCGACACATCCAGAACGAGGCTGGTTATTAAAAGTGATCAGTCCCCAACCTACCGTATGTATGGGACGTACATCACAACATCCACTACAAATATGGCATTTTGCATTATGTTTTACGGAACTACATGAAATAGGCTACTACTTCTCAGTACGTTTTCCAAACCTGGTTTTGTTTAAATATTGTTTTAGTAATAATTTCCGCATTAGTGTAAAGAAGTAGTTTCCTTTATGTTATTAACAGTAACCAACGAAAAAGTAATGACAGTGTGTTTGTAGCAATTTTTTGGATTATTAGAAGCTACTGAACTGCTCGAAAAAAGCTTTGCTTCGGAGATTTATTGCACCAAAAATACCATACCATAACATTTTCCCTTTATGAAAGCAGGTTGCAAATGCACGTGTTACAAAACAACACAAACATTGCAAAAAGTTCCATTTTTTATCATAACAATTAACAAAATACGCTAGCTGTCTGTCTGTTTGGGAAACTCCACCGTTTTCTTCTCTATTATTGTAACTTTCCACATGGATAAATACTGTGTGTGACATCCTGGAGATCACACAAGATCCCTGACGCACCGAGGTATACTGAGAATGAAGTTATCCAGTCGCTCTTGTGGCACGTTTCCCCATTCTGCCTGCGCAGCCATTATCAGCTCTTGTACATTGTTGGGTTGTTGTTGGCGTGCTTGAATGGTAGTTTTCAGAAAGTCTCAGGCATGCCCTATGCAGTGCCAGTCTGGACTTAGTGCTGTCTAATTCATTCTTTAAATACCGGCTTACTGACAGTATTGATCAACGACTCTTGCATGGTGTGCGCGGGTATTATCATACGCCAGCAGAAACACTTCACCAAATGCCTATCGGTAAGGGTGTACAACAGTCTGAAGGACATCTGTGATGTACCGCCGAGCTGTCACTGTGCATACAATACGAACTAAAGGCGTTCGTCGTCCAATCACGATTCGTGCCCAGACCAGGATTCCTCTACCTCGGTATGCATGGACTTCCTGTACACCACGACACCTTGTCTGCACACATCGTCTTCTCCACACCCTCAAAATTTTTTAATCTGGCCTAAAACCAATTCTCGTCTCTTTAGTCAACTGAACATGGGATCATTCTTCAGCTGTCCACTCATGATGATCGCGTGTCCATTGCAAGCAGTTCTGCCGATGTTGTCTGTTGCGATTAGGGCATCTCATGGGTCTCCTAGCACATAAGCCCTCCCTCTCGAATACCAGGTCACGGAGGGAAATGATTCGTGCTGGCAGTGGTTATATTCGCACCCAGATGGCTTGAGTGAGTCAGAAATGACAAGCAAACGGATAAAAGTAAAATATAATTCCAACTGGGAGATAGCCTTCTGAACGGAACTGGAGTACAAACCAAGTAATGTATGTGATAAGAGAGCTTTGACTCCCTACTTAACGATACATGTATATAGCCAAGATCAGTAAATTACATCAAGAATACGAGGAAGATCTGGAAGGCCTGATGGCTATGGAGATCGAAAGAAACTATCCACAGCTTATGTCTGATCATAGAGCTCTACACCCGAGGCTGCTTGGAGACGATCTCGTATCTCTCTCGCTGTTAAGGTATTGTTTCCTGGATACATTAATTGTCACACAGTGGTCCTCGGCAGTCGTGTGACCCTCGGGCGACCAGATCTTGGTTGATCATTACCAGTACCAGTGTCTATGTATCGCCTCCAGATCGTAGACACATCACTTTGTGACACGCCCACAGTTTCAGAAATCGTACGTTGTACAAAACTACTTTGTACGAGCGAAAGGGTCCTAGCATGTTGCAACTTCGTTATCGCGTGCCGTGGCATGATCCAATCACTACTGCAGTCAAACCCTTACTAACAGTCTCCACATAGCGGAATAAAAACAAGCTGAAATTCGTCTGTCACAGATACTGCGCACGAAAAGTTAACTACAGTAAATCGGGACACATACATTCCAACTAAAACGCTATAAAAATGCGTAAACGTAATTCCAGAAATGCATTCCGATTAATAGCGTTGGAACATTAATGGATTTTCATTAGATGCAAAACTTTTTTTGAGCAGTTTATTACGAGAGTGGGAGGACAAAAAATGACTATAAAATTTAATCGAAGTATGCAGGTTTTCAGAGTTTTGTGAAATAAGGGGGGGGGGGGGGGTTTCCCTTTTTGGTTACATATTGACTTTAAAAATCCTGTAGATTTAGTTTATAATGTTTCCTGACAGGTTTTTTTCCCCGAAGTCTTTTAACGAGCCGGCTTCTCTACCTGGAACTGTTCCCCACGTTTGAGACCGAGAAGCACGCGAGCTATAAGGACTACACTGTCACACCCATGAAGTGCGCCATCACCGCTATGCACAGGGTTCTAAATATCGGATTTGAGTGGTGTCCATAGGCTCTCAAGACTTCAATTTTAATAGTAGCACAAATATCGTCGCTCACTTACTCAAGTGGTGATCCTGTAGTTTTATTGGCGGAAAGTCTGTAGCAAGGTTTAACACAGGGGCCTTGGGTAGTTTCATGAGAATTCACCCAGAATATATTCAGGTATAACAGTCTGGAAATGGTATCGGTCATGTTGAAAAGCTTCAATGTTGTGTTTGCAATCAGTGTTATGTATTGAAAGTTATGTTCCACCCTAGAGTGAAGAGTTAATAAATTATTTTCGTCTGTAAAACAAGTAGTATGCAATTATGAGAGCTGAGACAGGATTCCAAGATTCGGGTTCGGCCCTCTGCCCGCCATCTCAAAAATGTCCTCTTTTTATTTTATTTTATTTTTTTTAAATCACTTGTTTTTCCCTAAAAACCCATTTTTTAAACCAAAAACCCACAAAATACTCTCTTTTTTTCCCAAAATCATTTCCGATTTTCCCTCGAAAAGCACCGAGCTCCTCAGCTGCTAAAACGAGCCTCATTCCTGCGAAAACGAACCAATTCAGGTAATTTGTGGGACTCTTTCATACTTCTAGACAAAACAATAAAGATTCGATAAATTTTTGTTTTTTAAATTTAAATATATTCATATGACTACAACTTTTAAAGGCATAATTATTAAGCGTTATATATCACCGGACACGTCATTATAAGGCGCGAATGATTATGATGTCATATCGATTATGTAACCCAATATGGATTTAAGAGCCAAAAAATTTAAAAAATCTATAAACATATCATGTTAACCTCACACTCATCCCAGTACCTTAAACACCAACCCCTAACCTTACCTATCAAAATTTCAATACTACAAGACAAAGAAAATTCACAAAAAATTAAGAAAAAATATACCAAAAATCGTTAACTCCGGCAAGTCTGTCATGGCATCGGTACCATCAGACACCACCCAATTACCATACCACCCATCAAACAAACCACCCGATTATACCAACTATCCATACCAATAAAAATGCTGACCACCACACCTCAGACATACGAAACAAAATATGAGTAACCCCGCAGACCAGGAGTACTGGGTAATATACCAACTATAACCCGCAAAGCTGTAAATGCTTTACCGCAGAAGCGACACAACAGATGCATCATTGACATTTTATGTCTGTACTGTTACAAATCGTGAATGGTACTGAAAGGAAAATGTATAAAAGGCACGTATTTAAAATTTGGTGAAAATTCGATCGGAGAATCGACACTGGCGAAAACCAATTAGCAATTATGCAGGTCTTTAGTGTCGATTCTTCGATCGAGTCTACACATAAGGAAAGACGTGGGTTCGATCAGTTCATTGCGGTTTGCTGAGAGGGTTCGTCTACTGGGAGCCAGTAAGTGAATTCATCAATACCTCCTTCTACATCAATGGGTACTATTTCCGTAGACGATTATGAAGAGACAGTTAATGCTAAAGACAGAATGAGTGCAGTACAGACGGTTTGCGTGGAAGGCACACTTGCAAGACATCCGTGTGAGTTGAAAATCTTCAAAATAAACGACCATAAGCTTTAAATACTTATGAACATACAACTCCTGCTGCAAAGAAAAGTAAACTTGTTATTGAGGGTGAAACAGGAAATGAAGACGATCATTAAGACAGCATTGGTGATGACTATGATGGCAGTGATAGTGTTGAAGATGATGGTGATTTCCTTAACGTTGCCACATATTTCCCCAACGAGTTTTCTTCAAGTGATGTAAAGAAGGCAGAAGACGTCGCTTATACTGACTACCTATTTACCGAAGACCCGAATAAACTTGTAGATAGACTTAGATATTTGTTTGAGCTTCAAAAACGTGGGGATTACTCGAAAATGAGAGAGATGGTTTCGATCATTGGAGAACTTAATGATCGGGGTTATATCAGATGATGTGATGAACTGATTCCTTCTGAAGTTGTAATGATAAAATAATAATAGTAAATTACTATAAAATAATTGCGTTTTCTTTATTTTTGTGTGTCGTATCCTTCTGCTAGCCTTTAAGTTTTTAATATGTATAATAAATTATGAATGAAGGTTTACCGCTGATTATAAAAAAATATTTTTTTAAAATCAGACAAAAATTGCAGTTTTTTTTGTCTATAGTTATAAATGCCGACAGCTCGCTTGACAGTGAAATCGATAAATTAACGTAGTACTCAGTAACATAATATGCTTGAAGCATTTCTAGATTTTGTCTTGGGTTTTTTGTTTTAAAGGTTATTCAAGGTCATGGGGTCAAGGGTTGGTCTGAACTATATATTTGGTTGGCACGCTTGGGTTATCAAGGATGGTATGTTGGGTGATATGTTTTCCAGAATATCTGTCTTGCGATTGTTGGTGTATGTCGATTGGTGTGGACAGTATGTGTGTGTGTGTGTAATGCTAAGGAATGCTTGAGTTAGTGAAGTTAGATGGGCTGAAATGGTACTTTAATGTTATGATTGATCAGTAAGTCTGAGGTATGGTTGTTGATATGGCCTGTATTGTTAATAGCATGACTGAGGTATGGTTGGATTAGAGCGAATATGGTTTGGGCTTTACGTTTTGGTTGGTATGGTTATCTGCTGTGATGGTTCGTTTATATATTATTGGTTCGTTGATATATTATTGTTGAAAGTTATTATATATCAGTTTTAGTACTCAGTACTATTGGGTTATCAATATGGTTGTTAAGTATGCTGGAGGTATGTTACTTGGTAGGTTTTTAAGAGCAGCTATTAATATGGATGTCTGTCATAATTAACTGGTTTGTTGGCGAATATGGAGATTTATATTAATGTTTGGTATGCTGGAGGGCTGTTACCTAGTATTTTATGGTTGGTGTAGTTAATGGAAGGTGTGGGTGGTATGAAGTGAGTAGTTATGTTGCAGTGTATGAATACAGTATGATCTGTGTGGCATGACTGAAGAATGCTGGAGTTATAGTTGGTATATTATTCAGTACTCCTGGTCTGCAGGGTTACTCATATTTTGTTTCGTATGTCTGGGGTGTGGTGGTCAGCATTTTTATTGGTATGGATAGTTGGTATAATCGGGTGGTTTGTTTGATGGGTGGTATGGTAATTGGGTGGTGTCTGATGGTACTGATGCTATGACAGACATGCTGGAGTTAACGATTTTTGGAATATTTTTTCTCAATTTTTTGGGGTTTTTTCTTTGTTTTGTAGAATTGGACGTTGTACAGGTAAGGTTAGGGGTTGCTGTTTAGAGTGCTGGGATGGGTGTGAGGTTAACGTTGTAAGGAGTTGCCTTACCAGAGGTTACCCAAAATTGATTTAAAATTTCATTGCTTAGTTTAATACTAAAATGTCTTTAGATGGTTTGTCTATGTTGTTTAACGTTTCCCAATCATAATATTTCCATATGTGTTAAATATAATATTTATATTATTTAATAAAAAATGAAACGAACATTTATACACAAATATCACACAAGTTAGTGCAGAAGTGTGATTCAAAGCTATGACATTCAGGCAAAGAAGACAAGTAATTTGTCTTAGGAAATTTGTTTGTTTGGTACGCAAGAATAGTGTATTAGAGAGTTTTTGGTGAAAGAGAATTTTTCGCAAGAAGGCTAGCGAATGTTTGAAGAGTCGTTCGATTGAAGTCTTGGAAGGAGGATGTCTTTGACGCAGTGACGACGAGAGGGACAGCTTGCAATGCCCCAGGATCCACATGAGGCCTGATCCGATGTAGCAGAGGCGCGGTTCGACAATCTACTACTGGAGGATGCAGAATTGGGAAAGGATTCCTAATTAAGTGAGAACTTCACAACTTCCAGGTCGACGAATACTAACTGCCATCTCCACCTACACATTGTCTCCAAGTAATATCAGCGTTATGCCAGTTAGTCCTCCTGTCAGCTATTTTTGTCGAGACTTACAATTTAAAGATATTAGAGGGTGAAATAATTTTATTAAACACAAAAACCTTTAATTTGAACTCTATCGAGATTTTAATGTAATGTTGAACAATTCAGAACTTCTATGATATTCAAAATTCGTTGATAATATCTTCAGAAGTTTTTTTTCGTGAACAATTATCAGCAAAACTCAGTGGTCTTAGTGTAAATAATTTCACGAAGTACCGATTTGAAAGCTAAGCAGAAGCAACGTGGTTTTTAGAACTACAAGAAACTAATTTGAGTAATATGCTAGAAGCCATTATGAAAACCTTTAATTCTGTGTCACATATGGTATTTGCGAGAGAATATTTTTGATTTTCAAATCTTAAATTCAAACCAGTAATAGTTTAGTATAAGTATTAATTTTCAAGTGTTTATAATTGTATTGTTTGTGAATTATGTGTGTTAATTTGACGTAGTAGTAAAATATATTTTATTTATTTATATTTTCTGGATATTATCATTTTGAAGTTGTCCGGTATTTTCAACAAAGTCATAATTTCGTATGTGGAACCACTAAATATTCCAAAGTGGTTTGTTATATAGTAGTTGCTCATATGATGTCAACGCATATAATCTTATAAGCACAATCTTATAAGCATTTTTTGGGTTAAAACATGGAAATTTTGAGGGAATAATAAATTATTTTGCGTGAAGCTGAGTGATTTTTAGGGGAAAAAAGCGGGAAATTTCTGAAATGGCGGCTACAACCCCGATCCAGAATCCTGCTCCACCTCTCTGCATTGCATACTACTCAAACAGATTGTGAAATACGTTGTTTGAAAAGCGTGCTCAATAAAAACAGTGGAACGAAGATCGCATGTCACGTGGGCGGGCGCCTTAAGTGAGAGCGGTCCCCGACATTTTCTATGTATCCGTTTTTCGTCTGAAGTTCCTTTTAAGAAACGTTAATGATATTTTTTTGCACAACAAAATGACTTCTGGCGTCCAAGTGATGTTTCCTAGTGGATGATTACAGAAATTACACCAGTATACTGTAGTCAGGCAGTAGGCACATTAGGAAATGCAGAAGCAACGCCCTTCGCTATGTCTATTCGTAAATGTAAAATACCACAGTTGTAATGTAGGTTGTGGTAAAAATGTAGTAGATCCACGATTGCGGGGACTTATCGTAGATGAGGTAGACCAAGTCTTCGTTTTCTGCGCATGTGCCCAACATTGGTCTACCCCAAACTAACGAAACTGTCAAAGTCACATGGGCGACAGTGAGGAACGTGTTTGTTCATATCGTAATTTTCAAAAGACGAGCCCCTTCATATGTATAAAATACTTTAACTAGTTTGAATTTGATATAATTGCAGTGTAAATCGATTAGAGGAGGTTTACAAACATGTCAAAGCACTTGTTTACTGAACTGTTCTAACCCCGACTTCTGTCCACGCTGTTTATGATAATCGTGTTGGCAGCAAAGCAGCTCGATGTCGGGGCACAGATGCTGCTGGTCCTGCGCAGTCAGCTAGATCGCCCTGCCTCATATTTACTTTACGGAACTGATGGTTCTCGTTGAAGGCACTTACACAAGCGAATACTTTAATATTTGCCTTTACGCTTGCTTTTCGACATGTTGTTTCGTGTGGAACTTGACACAGTGGAACTGTCAAAGGTAAAGTCAAGCACGCTTGACTTTACGATTTCGGAAAGTTGAATTTTAAAATCAAAGTCAAGTAGCCATTTTGCCGAGAACCTAACAGAGGCTATGTGGAATGGGTGTTATTTTATTGTACGGCAATTTTCATCTCGGTATATTATACCAAGCGCGTCAAAATTAAATAAATGGCAAACGAGTACAATGTGAAGAGGAAATATATGAATTTATATTTTTCAATAACGTAAACAAGCGAGTTTTTTTGTTTTGAAATAAACTTTTAATGTAAATTAGAAGCATATTTTAATAAAAGGTAGATGAAATGCATTCCTGGATAATATTATGTGTTACATAACAAGATACACATTTCTATGAAGCTCGCAGAACCAATTTTCGATTGACTGAACTTTGACTTCACAATTATATTGTATATTGGTGGTTTCGTCAAAGGAAAGGGAATGTAAAGTCAATTGCTAAAGTTTTGTGTTTTGTAAAGCCCCTGTCACACTGTCAAATTTTCGCCTTTAACTATATTTGACAAAAAAATTTTAAGACGAAAATCGGCCATCAAATTTTTCCTTCCAACATATTTTATCAAATAATCTTTAATGTGTTTGAAGATGTGTCACACTGCCAAATTATTTTACTGGGAGAAACTGATTTGAATTATGATTTAAGAATGATTTTCATAGTGAGTTATTATTGCTTTTGTTTTGCCGTGCAGTCCATTACAGGAAGCAATGTAAGGAATGTTGTAATTTATTGGCGCTTCTTTACTAAATTCTAATTTTAGTTATCAGAGAAGTTTCCTGCACAAAGAAATTTAATACGTCTGAGTTCGTAATATTATATGCAATATTCATTAGATATAACATTCATTCCCAGGCAGATTTTATGTAAATTAATTATCTCCATAACCTATTTAGTTTCCAGAAATTGTTCGTTATTTTAAATTTTCTTGATTTCCATTTTTATCGTGCACGATTCTGATTGGCTGAATCCGCGAAACATTAAAGACAATTATAACCGGTCGAATCTTCAAATGTTTGATGGAAACTGAAGTTATCTAACTTTTTCAAACGACAATGGCGGCATTTATGACGTCACAATGACGTCATAACTGGCCATCTTTATTTGATCAAACTTTTTGGAAGCAGTTTGACGGAAAAATTTGACATTGCGACAGTGCCTCAACAGAGTGGTGCTGGGAATGGCGGCAGGCTGAGACGTACAGTAGGTAGGTGGCGCACCTGGCGGCGGCTTGGAGTAGAGTCCCGCCATGTCGTCAGGGGAGTACTTGCCCTTCTTGAGGCCAGGCTGCCCTGCGGCAGGACACCCGGACAAGGAGCGGTGCGTGAGGAAGGAGCCGTTGACGTGTCCTGTGCCGTCGCAGCCAGGCGTCGGACAGTTGACGCCCTCGAACTTGATGGCGGTGGCGGCGGCTACAGCAGCCTTGTGTTGCTCCACTGTGCCGCCACTCTCCAGTACACGCAGCTTGTTGCGGTTAGCGATAGGACAGCCTGAGGCGCTGCGACATAACACCACATCGCACCGCTGTATAAACACTGCAGTGGCAGCGGATCCACTACACAGCCTGGAGATAACCCCCCAAGAGAATCGTACGAAAATTTAGAAGGATTTATCATCAGGTTACTAATTAGTTCGGGGGGCCTTGCTCGCCTCTCTGATGAACTCAAGATTACAGCGATGACGGACCGGCAATAAACGAGTAACTGATGGAATGGAGTAACGAAGACCAATGCGATATAACAGGGGAGTGAACCAGGTACTAAGCAGACAGTATCAAAGGAAACGGAACACGATCTAGACAAGATTCAAGACTACAGGCGTGACTACAGGGTGAGGGGGATCGAAAATATATCCGGAGGCCTCTCTCTCCGCTGGATGTCTATGCAAACGGATTCAATCGATAGTAGAATATTATTTAGTTAGTCAAGTAGATAGTGCTGCTATATAATTAGCATAGATATAAAGTGGAATAGAATACGAGAAGTGCGGGGAACTGGGTGGAAGGCAGGTAACACGCACCGCACAACTGCTCCAGACTGCCTGGATGTAGGTGTTATATAATAAAATATAGAGGTGGAAATACTGCATTGTACTGATAGCAAGCCAAAGGCCAAAAGAAAGAAATGGGAAATTAAAAGGAAAAGGAAACACTTATACCCATGTAGTACCCATAAAAGGTGTTAAGAAAGCGTGTCCCACCATTAGTTGGCCACGTAATAAAACACGACACAGCATCTCTAGTCCTCTGCTCCCAGCAGCATTTACACAACACTTTGGACAAATTAGTGCTGCTCACACCACACCCAACACAAGTACACAAGTCATCAACCTACTCAAATATCAACTAGCGGTTTCCTCATTATTTAACCATTACTATGACAAAACTGCAAAGCGTGTATTATTTGACCAATGCCGAACCACGCTGTTATCTAGAGGCGGATCTAAGAAGGTGATACGGGAGCTTGAGCCTCTCTCCCCTTGCAGTTTAAACTGGAATATCGACATTTAAACGCAGTATTTAATGTGTATGAATTCTTGAAAGCATACGATATGAACATGACCGGTAGCACTAGAAGTCTACACCACCATACGCCATAGAATGCACACGTTCGCTCGCCTGCATTGCACATTATAGATGCGGATGAGAGGTTGCTAGGTGAACAGGCGTTTAATGGTATTTTCAGTGGGTAATTGTTTTAACTTTGCATGTCTTATTGTAAATATTGTGTTTATATGCGAAATGCACATAAATAATCGATTATAAGTCGTGTGCTGCGGTTATTATTTAAACATAATTTCAATAATACACTAAATAGATCTGTACAACGAAAAATAAATTGGTCAGAGATAGCTAACAATCCCTTGAAAGTAACCCCTCCTTTAATTGGCAGCTAGATCCACCTGCTATCATCAGGAAAGGAGTCGTTCCTTGGAACGTTGTTAAACTTTAGCACCTGCTTGGCATGGGCCATTAAACTTGTTACAACGTCATTTAAACACTGACAGATGGACCAGGTCACGAAATCGTGATGTTGCATACACTTTGGTAATTGAGAGATTCTCATTCCAGGACATAAATCACACATGTGATTAAATGATTCTTACAGTAAACTGGAACGCCAAAACTTCGGGAGGGGTAAATTAAAAAGTATATCACTAACTGAAAAGTAAGTTACTTCACGCAGAATATAAATTGTTTCAAAATAATGACACACATCTATACCTCTGTCACCATTAACAGATACACTTTCCTTCTACACGTGCCTGAGCTGTATGAGAAGCTCTCAGCCGACCAATTTAGTGAAGGTAATTGTATTGCACACTATTATTGCTTGCGCAATATTATATAAATCTGCAATTTCATAAACTAATTTCCAAAATTCCATGATCAAAACAGTTTTAAGATCTAACTAAATACTCATGCTCATGAATGAATTATGAACTGTCAACCCCAAGGCCTTAACGCATTACTCAGCGATACTTACCTCCTGTGGGATAGGAATTTCCCAGTGGCATGCCCGGATCCATCACATCCAGGAATAGGACATCTGTTAGTAAAGGTTAAGTGTTAGTCATGTTAGTCTGCCTAGAATTGAACAAAACAACTAAAGCATAATACTAACAGATAACTACATACAGTATTATCATTAAGTTAGCTAGATGTTACAGGGATATAAAGATCAAACTTAAGATTTTATACGTCACTTAAAGACAATTACTTCGAACATGGAAGTATAATAATCCATGGCATTTTAACTACTTATAAGATGTATATAACGGTGTGAACGTAAATGCAGGTTGTTAGTAGAGCATTGCATACTTCATTCGCAGTATCTTCTCAATTTTTGAATCAAACATTTAAAAAGTTACAACATATATATATATATATAATATATATATATATATATATATATATATATATATATATATATATATATATATATATATATATATAGTGCTTAGTGCTTGGTTGATTACTAAATATGAAATGTTCCAAAACAAACTCTCTCTCTCTTTCTCTCTCTCTCTCTCTCTCTCTCTCTCTCTCTCTCTCTCTCTCTATATATATATATATATATATATATATATGTTAATAGAAACGTACCTTATATTTATTGTTAAATTAAACTTTTACTTTCATTTTATTTATAAATTATAATATTTCCTTTAGTACTAATACTAATGAAAAATGAGCAAATATTCATTTTGGTAATGACTAGCAAAAATAGTTCTCATGCAAAATATGATTAAAACCCAGAGCGCACAAATGCAGTGCGTTGTCTATTCCATGTAGTTGTAGTTGAGTTTTGGTTGTATTAGTTCGAGGAATAGCCTTAAAGTAGAACATTAGAAGGAGGAATATCCTTAAAGCAGAACATTAGATGGAGGAATAGCCATAAATCAGAACATTAACAGGGATTCAGGAAAATTGAAACTAAACATGAAGGGACAGGAACAGTAAAGTAAGACTGGTAGGAGGATACAGTAGTGGCAGCAGAATATGATAGTGGCAAAGGGTGAGCAGCAAGACCTCATGGTGACAAGCAGAGAAAGGACAGCACCAGAGCATGGTGGTAGCAGAATGCTGAGGAGTGGTAGAAGAGTACTGAGGAGTACTAGCAGAGCACTGAGGAGTGTTAGCAGAGTACTGAGGAGTGCTAGCAGATTACTGAGCAGTGCTAGACTGAGCAGTGTTAGCAGAGAACTGAGTGGTATCAGAGTGCTGAAGGGTGCTAGCAGATCACTAAGCAGTGGCAGTAGAACACTGAAGAGTGGTAGTAGAGCACTTAGGGGTACTAGCAGAGAACTGAAGAGTGCTAGCAAAGCACTGAGAAGAGGTAGCAGAGCACTGAGGTGTGATAGCAGAGTACTGAAGATTGGTAGCAAAGTAATGAGGAGTGCTAGCAGAGCACTGCGTAGTGGTAGCAGAGCCCTGAGGAGTACTAGGAGAACTGATGAGTGGTAGCAGAGTGCTGAGAAGTGCTAGTAGAGTACGTAGCAGCAGCAGAAGAGCTATGAGAAGCAGTAGAAGTGTACTGAGGAGTGCTATCATAGTGCCGACGATTGGTAACAGGCCACTGCTGAGTGGTAGCAGAGCAGTGAGTACAGGTAGCAGACTATTGAGTAGTACCAGCAGAGTACTGAGGAGTGGCAGCAGAGTACAGAGGAGTGCTAGTAGAGTACTGAGGAATGCTAGCAAAGCACTGAGGAGTGGTTGCAGGGTGGTAAGGTGTGGTAGCCAAGCACTGAGGAGTAGTAGTAGAGCACTGAGGAGTGGTAGCAGAGCACTGAGGAGTGGCTGAGGAGTGGTAGCAGAGTACTGAGGCACGCTAGCAGGAACTGAGGTGTGGTAGCAGAGCACTGAGAAGTGCTAGTAGAGCACTTAGTAGCATTAGCAGAGCTATGAGAATCAGTAGAAGTGATCTGAGAAGTAGTAGCGGAGGGATGAGGAGTGGTAGCATAGTTCTGTAAAGCACTAGAAGAGCTCTCAAAAGCAGTAGCAGTGTACTAAGGAGTGCTACCATAGTGCTGACGATTGGTAACAGGGCCCTGATGAGTGGTAGCAGGGTACTGAATACAGGTAGCAGAGTATTGAGTAGTACCAGCAGAGTATTGAGTAGTACCAGCAGAGCACTGAGGAGTGGCAGCAGAGCACCGAGGAGTGGCAGCAGAGTACAGAGGATTGGTAGTAGAGTACTGAGGAATGCTAGCAAAGCACTGAGGAGTGGTTGCAGGGTGCTAAGGTGTGGTAGCCAAGCACTGAGGAGTGGTAGCAGAGCACTGAGGAGTGGTAGCAGAGCACTGAGGTGTGCTAGCAGGGCATTGCAGAGTGCTAGTAGAGTACTGGTGAGTGGTAGCAGAGCGCTGAGGATTAGTAGTCGAGTAGTGAGTAGAGTTAGATTGTATTTACCTGAGTGGCTCCGAGTCCTGGCCATCACGTGGCTTGCTCTTGGGCTTGTTAGCCCGGGGACAGCCGGAGAGACTGCGGTGAGAGGAGTAGTTGCCTGTGACGTGTCCCGAGCCATCACAGCCCGGGGTGGGGCACTTGAGCTCCTGCGAGTGTGCCTGGATCTGCGTGCGGTCTGCTCGCGGACATCCGGACAAGCTGCAAGCAGCCCAACCATGTGCCTCAGAAGTTACCTGCCAATCTGGCGCCGCTACTGGACGGCAGTGCCATCATCAAGAGACCATTTGCCACATTTCTATGAAATACTTCCTAATACATTTCAGCCAGAGAGTATGCTCAGTATTTTCGTATGAAACTTATCTTACGAATATGAAAAGAGCACGAAAATATTTCCTGCATGACTAAGTTGTGAAATAACTGCTGCAATAAAAAATTAAACGTTTACATATAGTTACTATAATACATACTATGTGCACATAGTATACTATGCTAGAAGTGACTGATTTTATGGGCAAATTATAGTTCCTTAAAAAAACTGTATGTATAGAAATTATTAATTTATATATTTCGTGTAACAGGTCACAGTTAAAAATTTCCCTGCTAATTCATTGTTAACTCTTATTCCTATTTAGCTGCCTGTCTGATCGCCAAACTAACTATATGCATAAAGAGATTAGTAATACATTTGATGTATATTGTAATTATCAAAACAGTCAGTCTGAATTATGTTGAAATACTTGACAAATGTTTTACAATTCTAACTTGTATTACACTACGGTATATATATTTTTTAAATTTCTTAAGGGCCTCTGACATTCCTTTATTTCGATAAAAGTCTGAAAATTTGAATGTACACTTATTCACAACAATAGTGAATATATTAATACGGACATTACTAAAGCTCTTGTTTACTGAATTATGCGAGGTGTACGGAGGTATTAACACAAATTTATTTTAGGCTGTTTTTTGTTTTATGAACCAAAATTATTTTCTTTCATGCCATGATTCTGGCTTAATTTAGATGGTAAAATATAGTTATTTAAGAATTTCTTGAGGCAACATAGTTTTTGTTTATCATCTCATTGTCATGAGAAAAAAAAAAAAAAAAAAAAAAAAAAAAAAAAAAAAAAAAAAAAAACAATTTGTACTTAGTTGTACACAATTCTATAAAAAATAAACGACACTTGAACAACAAAATACATAATATAAGTTGTGCCTTGCATCTAGTGACACTGTAAGCGACCAATTTTTTTCTTTGGGTACACGTACAACAAGCAGCACACAGATTAATCCAAATTACAACAGCCAATCCGAAAAAAAAAACAGGACAACACATGAACATCGACATATACCACATCCTGTGCACGGGAACACAAGAGAACGAACCAATAGAACACACGATGGGAAGGTAAGAAGGCAAGGACCTGATACCATAGAATGAGACATGGTCAAAGTTTCCTCAATCACAATGATAGCGTATTATGATTAATAAATTCCATTATCAGATCTGATAATCAGTCTTTTTGAAAGTATAAATTCGCTGCTGCCCACTTTTTGGCTTGTTTCCACACGTTTCAAAATAACTGCTGAAAATTAATTTTTCTTTATTTATAACTTTTTGTGGCACGGTTCTTCCCTCCCGTCAGAGAAAGGTGCAAAACCAAACAAAACAGGGAGCGTGGTGTTTCAACAGAAAGAGCGATGCAAAGGGGATTGAAGGAAATTAAAAACACTGCAAGGCGTGGGTACTACCAACACTGAATTCCAAAGGAAAATGCAAGACTATGGGCATAGGCACTAACTTACAAGACACTATTGGTACATTCAAATGAAACACCAAAGCTAGTTAATGCTGCTAGTGACAAGAGTAATTGAGAGAATTTGTACTTGTGTGAAGCTGTTTAAGTGAATATTAAAATTCGATTTAAAGACAATATATCCTATTGCACTGCATATTTCTTACAAGACACAATATTCAAACTGCAATGTTTCAGAAATAATCTCACGTTTATTGGTCAACCCTTTATTTGGTTCATTTTGCCTTATATCTGTTCAGAAGATTACCGGCAATTATTTGTTAGCAAGCATTAACATTTATTTTAAAGATTCTGCTTTTTATAACTGTTAAACGGAAAGAATTCGTACTCAACTGTCACTATTGTTCCGTTAAAATCGGTATGCAGCTCTTTCGTGGCGTTATCTATCGATACGAGAAAAAATATCTGACACTTACGTTTTAACACTTGAACTATAAACTAATTCCATTTTCCAATGTATCAATATGCAAGTTCCAATAAGCTCTAATAAAATAAAATATCGGTTGATTTTGATTTTATAGAGGAATATCGATTTTATATTCTCGTTAAAAGAAATAAGGTGCAGAGAGTTTGGATACCAATTTAAAGGCAAACTGTCACAAGAAGTTAAATTAGGGTATTTGTGCAACTTTACAAACACAACTGCCATGAACAAAATCTGTAAAAAAAAAAAAAAAAAGTGTGTTAGCTGATTGCCTCGAAGAGATAACAGAAAATCGAAAGAGTATAAATATATAATTTTGTTTTAACGCTACGCACCTAGCGAGACGTAAGACTTTCTGTGCAGTTTGGAACCCATAGATCACGGATATCATTAAAGGTGAAAAAAAAAAAAAAATTCAGTGGCTGGAGCTGCTTACTTTAAAAGTTAAACAGGACGCAGGTGCGACGTAACTTTTATTCAATAAAATGTCACGCAGGGAAGAAATGCAACGTTTCATTTGAATGACCAACGCAGAAAATCCAACATGAGACTACTCATATTGCCATTTGCAAGCATTATGGCAGGAACTTCCATAACGTCAACACGAGGTAAAGAGCTACGTTTCTAGCACGTTCAAACGTACAACAAAATAAGAAATAAATCCAGCAATCAAACAAACGAACACCGACTTCAAGCAATGGGATAGTTCTGACAAGCACAGGTAAGGAAAGCGGACATTTTTGGATTCTGCATCAGGAATGGGACAATGAAATTTGTGTGGCGTGGTAAACTACTTACAGATAATATAACATATTTGAGTGATTTGAAGTACCTGTTTAGAATTCAAAAGTTTACTACCAACGCACAATAATTTGCTGGAATAGCTTCTTCGCGTACATCCACACAAACTTCATTCCACCCAACGATGTGCGCACAATGCTTTCAACGAATCAACTTCCAGTAACTTTTATGAATTCAAATTTTCAAAACACGCAGGTCCGTATTCTTGCAAGAAAAAATTAGTCAATGAAGGCCAGAAAATTATTAAATTTTAGTAGTTTTAGCGACTACTAAAATATCAGTAAAATTAATTATCCAAGAAATGTTCAGTTTTAGTAACGAACAGGTACACGTAAAATAATTTTCGAAAATAATTTAGTGCTCTGCATATTTTCATTATGATTAATTACACTGTCAGACTCATCGAAATGAAACAGAAATACTGTTACGTGAGAAAAACTTCTTGTTTTTGCAAATATGTGTGCAAAGTAGACATTGGAAATAAATCAATGATGGCCCGCAGGACGCAAGTAGACGTTTCTCGGCTGGTTTTTGTCCTGGTTGTAAATGTGTGGAATTGACACTGAGCAAGCAAAGTGCGCTGCTAAAGGGGAGGACACACTCCGTTCACACAGAAACTACGGCCACAAGCCAGAGGACGACGAGACAACGCAGCGGGATACATGGATTCTTGCCACTGCGTTCTGCACTAGTGTCAACTGCGCTTTCAATACGCGCATAATTAAGTACATTCTTTACGGAATTAATTACACGTTTCTCTCAACTATAAATATGTTTTAGCATAATATTTTTAATGTGTAATTTATCAAATTATTTTACATATTTGTTTTAGGAATATATCTCAGTGCTGTACAGATTCAGAGAGCAAATTGCCCATAACTATACATATATAGATGTAACTTATTCAAGACGTGTGGTAGACACATGAGTTTAATGCGCCCCGTGTTCTTTGATTGCGCAACCCTGTGTGCTTGTGTGAACGACAGGCCTGCATATTACCCCAGCGTTGCTCATCGTTAGTCAAAAAAGCCTGCAGATTATTATTTTTTTTTTCTGCTGTAAACGCAGCGTGTGTCAACACACATACGAGGCGAGAACACAGAAGCGACACTTGGGGATGGAAATGTCGAGAGTGAAGCCGAGAGCGGAACTGCTGTGGTAGACTAGTGGTGAACAAGTGTTATGATTGCTTGTGCAAGCGACTAGCCCCGACGCCAGGAGACGGGTTGTACATATGGTAAATGGTGAGCGAACAGAACTGAGGGATCCAGCCTCAAGGAAGGTCTATTCTGCTCAGATTGTGAAGCTCGATGCTAATTGTTTGTCTAATTAAAATTTTCGCCGCCAGGTGGCACTGCTTTGCATGTATTGACGGTTTTCTCAGTTTTGTACATAAATATATGGGATACTTGCAATTCTTATTAAATAAATATAAAATTATAAAATCCTCCTATTTGTCTGGTGTTAAATTCTACTAAAAGAATACTCTTTGTTCTTTTTCAGTAGAGTGGAAATCTAACGAAATACGTTCACATGTCAGATATTCTGTCGTAAATCTGGATTTAGTAAAACACAGTTACTTTATTTAAATGTGATAATAGAATCAAAATGTTAGTTTTTATGACAACTACCTTTATTTCGTCCATAAAATCGTATGTTCTTAAACAGGACATAATGAATGTTGTGAGATCTCAGTGCAATATACAATTTTTTCCTGCTGAAAATACCATCGGAGGGCGTGCATAACAACTTCAAGATAAAGCTATACTTAATATTTTGACAGGGGAACAATATTATAATTAGCACCAAACACGAACTGTTACACTGAAATAATAAACAGAACTTGTTCATTAACCGCCAATCGAAAAAGCGGGCTCTTTAAAACACCAGCGCACCTTGAGGGCGGACATTTCTCTAAGCGACGAAGCGAAACTCTCCCGCAAGTAATATAGATTTCTTCACATTCAGAACAGAATAAACATTACACGGTGAATTGAGCACTTTTAAAGTGAACCTTCGAAAATTGTATATGCCCTTACCTGCGTCTACTGTAACCTGTCTCTACATATTGTAACTTGCGTCTATGGTAACCTGCTTCTATTGTAACCTTCGTCTATTGTAACCTGCGTCTTTTGTAACTTGCGTCTATTGTAATCTGCGTCCATTGTAACTTGCGTGCGCTCATTCAAGTTCCAAACACAGAGGGGAAGGCGTTATTTGTTATAGCATTGAAATAAACGTGTTTGGTCAAAAATCTTCTGAATACTGAAATTATATCATCTTTATTTTTTTTTAATACACCGAGGTGTAAGAATAAACATAATATATTTCTTAACCATATGTTCACTTAATAATTACACAGTTTCGCTTTACGACGTATGAATTGAGTAGGCCAGTGTAAATGTGGATTTTACATTACGTTGGAAGAATACACGATGCGCGTAAAGGTGGATGTGTAGCAGAAGTTTGAAAAGTGTTGAGTGGACGGTGAAGCTAGGGTATAAGAAGGAAGTGAGGAGGCAGCATCTGCGGACATACGGTGGGATGTTCGCCTCTGTGTACTCGCGGCCGAGACGGCACGAGGGACAGCTATCTACAGGAAGTGGCGGGGTGAGGCGATAACGACTGCAGGAAGATAAGCTGGCTTGCCTCCGGTGAGTGGCGTAGTTGCCAGACACATGTCCCATGCCATCGCACCCCAGAGTAGGGCACTGTATCAGCTCCTTGCCATCTCTGCCCCGCGCGGCTGGCCGAGGGTAACCCAGCGTTGATTGACGGCAAGTCCCGTTACGGCCTCCACTACAACTGCCGCGCCGGCACACAACCACACACACTCTCACCAGGTCCGTTGTCGTGCATGAGCACGTGCTTACAACTACAACAACATGCCACTTCAGTCGGCGCCAGATACATTGTTGCTGGGTTCAAGCCTTTGTAGACAAACACTCGGTGCCGAAGTACACCGATAGACACATTTTCAACAAAATACTATAAACTCCCATTCTCCAACCAAGCGATATGATTACTCGTTAGCTTGTCGGAAAAATTTGCGACAGTAAGAAAAAGAATTCGAACCAAATAATAACTCCAAAACATGTTTACAGGTTAAATTATAATAGTAGTATTTATTTGACCACTATGCTATCGTAAATCTCAGATGAAACATTTAAAACTGAATACTGAGTGTCTAGGTAATCTGTAACTGAATGTAGTTATGCCAAAGCTGCTGAACCTCTCACTATCATATAATTATTTCGTGGAATTGTGACATTATCATCATAACTCTTTTTCTATTGGATATATGGGTTTTCGTAAATATTATGGCGTACTGTTTTTATTTGCTGAATTCTTCTTTCCATTCGCTGAAAGTTTGGCATATATATATATATATATATATATATATATATATATATATATATATATATATATATATATATATATATATGAAATACTGCTCCGAACAACTGTGCGTTGGAGATTTTTCATGGAAGTATCATCGCCGGGTTGCTTCTGTTACTAGCAAAGCAGTATTGCTCTGCGGGTTGCCGTACTCAATATCTAAAGATAAAGTAGTCAGAATCAGACTGAAGCGTTAGTTATGGTTGTGTGTGTACGATGTAATACACTGGATGGTTCTATATTATCATTGTTCTTCCTCGTACCATGTTCCAAGAAACTGTTCACAGGAAGTGTATCAGAACTAGGCTGGGCGACTGTGGCTCGTGCTAGCGCAGGGATGTCTCTACAACACTTGACAACGCCGACCAGATGTGGTGCTGAAGAAGGAGATGCTGCAAGAGATATAAAGAGTGCTGCTGCCCGAGTATACATGCATTCATGTGGAACTTAAACATTTTACGGAGTTTACTGTTGGAACCCAGTCGTGGGAAATGACGAGAGTCTTTAAAGAGAGACAGGCTAGAGGAAAAGTATATTTAGGGACTTAAATAAGGTTAAGAAAGAAGGAAACTGCTAACTTGAGATGCACAACTAAGAAAGTTTTTTTTCTCCTTGAATCAGATATGATTTTAAGTTGAGACGTAACACGCATGTATGGGAATATAAATGCTTGGCGAATAGAGCTTAATGATGGGGATTTTGGTGTTTGAAGACTGGTTTGTGAGTGAGTGTGTGAGTCCGTGTGGGCCAATGTGCACTGTTTACTTCTTTTGGTGTATAATGAGGGCATTCTTCTCAGTTGCGAACAAGGTTTAACTCATTCGTGGGACTGGATGCTGGCTACATTCTCGGAGTGTGTGTTCCAAACAATATATCTTAAGAGTCCGAATCATCTATGACATGGATAGAAACGCTGTTTGCGTGTGCTTGAGAAGGGAGAGCATCTATGAGTTGCTTCACAGCTTCAAGTATTAGTGTTACTTTTTACAGTGTTCTACTCTATGCGGAAATGGATTAATAGCAGTGAATAACATTTTATTTAGAGTTGAAATATTTTTAAAAGATCTTCGTGAAGGCACAAAATACTTTTATTTAAATGCAGGTTTCGCAATGAAATTTTTATATATATATATATATATATATATATATATATATATATATATATATATATATATATATATATATATATATCGTGAGAAATGTTTTTCTAGTGCAAAATGAAACGTTTATAAAATATTTGTAAATTGGGAATTTTATTCATTTTCATAGTTGTAGCATATTTCTATGTTTGGCATATTTGGAAAATAAGCTACAAGAAGCTTAATCCATACACAATAAACACATAATGATTTTAAAGATTTCTTATTTTACATCGTTCCTGTCATAACCAATCCTAAAAAAAAAAAAAACCAAAAGGGGTTTATCTTTTGAGATTATATTGTAATTATTTGCTTTTCTTCCTTTCACCAAAAGACTGATCGGGGTTGACACCCCATTTTTTACTATTTTGTATTACGGGGAGACATACATGGTTTTTTGGTCACGTGCTAGTTTTAATGAGAGGCCTAGGGTATCCCACAGTGATAACTGTTTCGTTACTTGTGATATTATTAACATTCTCTTTAAAACTTCAATAGTTTCTTGGAGATGGAGTTTGAGTGAAGTCCTAAGCCGATTACTTGTGAGATCTAACGCATGAATACGTTACACAAATATCTAGGATTGTCTTATATTTATTGTAAATTAAATAATTTCTTAACAACACTTTCTCACGTATGTGCCTCCCTTAACCCCCCCCCCCCAAATTCCTTCCCCTCATCACGGCTGCCGTAATCATACGAGTGTTGTGTCCATTACTCTCTTGAAATTTGTAGCTAAGTTTTGTTTGCAAAATTAAGTACTTGTTCTTTAAATAACTATGTGGTTTAGGGTAGTAACACAAATATATTTTTTTGTTTATTTTGACTCGAGAGCTAAACAGCCTCACTAAAAACCACATCAAGCTCTTACGGTACGAAAATGACAGCAAAATAAAGAAGAACGGCGATAATTTCCATGAAACAAGACGTGACTGTTGGGAATATTTGTTCAGTTACAGATCCCACAGACACTAAGTGTTCCACATGAAATAGTTTATCTGATATTTACGTCAAAATGGTGGCCCAAGACTAAATTTGGAAGCGTATACCTTCCCTAGGAATCATTTCAGACCGTAAAAAGGACTTGTATGTTTACAATTTTTTTTTTCCGTGATGAACCTGCAGCCAAATTTTGTTGGTTGAAATAACAATCGTCTCTCACGTCACTCAAACAAGGCTGTGGTCTCAAATAATTACAGTAAGTTCTCGAATTTACATGAAGCCAATCCAACTGATTGGGCGTAGAGGAACCATTTTCACGCATGTAGCATTTGTCGTACTGAGTTATTACAACATATATTTCAAACAAGCATTTAGAAATCTAGTTTCAAACTACAACTGTGTATGAGTAAATTGAAATATACATTCTAACTGGCTTCAACTCACAACAGGGAACTGGTTAGGTTTTTTATTCTCGTCTGTCGAACTGCAGGGTATTTACTCTGTACTTCCCTGCCAATTTCCTCTCTAATTATTCTTCTAGTTATTGTTGATGTTTCTCTGGCGGATTACTTTAAGCTACAACCAATACTTGTTACTCACGGCTTGCTTTTAGCCCGCACACAGATGACAGCGCATTTGCACTGAAGATAATAATTTTGTTGCTGATAACCCAGCTGCATATGTTCAAAGCACAGGGGTAAACACAAAATCATAAGTGGCTTTGCTTGCATGATGCTCGAATAAGCTAAAGCGTTGGCTTTTCTGTGAATAATGTACTGAAGAGAGACGAACTAGTAGGCCAGTTTCTATTTTTGAACACGTTCCATGAAAATATTGTAACAAAATTTATAAAAACGTTTGTACGAGAACCATTTCTTTCGTAAATCCCGCTCCTGCCATAAGAATATTTTAAATACGGTACCTCAACTTTTCGGTTGATATTTGATTCAATATATGTGTAAATACTTTTCTAGCTATGTATTCTGCAGTGTTCCATCAACAAGTATTAAACCAAGCAACCCGTATCTTTGCCAAAAATATACGTCCCAAGGTACGACTTGTGTCTTAATGCAGCTACAGTAAACAGAGTCGTTTGCAATACACAAATGCACTACAATACACACTAACAGTGATCAATTGTAAAAATACAAACCTATTTTAAGTTTTGAAACTTACCTGTGTTTACAGACTGTCATTAACGCAAGAAGTACAATGAAAACCATTCAACATTTGTTGCACTTCATTAGATGTATCATTATTTCCTATTCACAAGTAATAACCAACAGTGAAGAGAAATACTGACAAAAAAATTGAAATTATAAGGTGAAAAGGAAATGGACAAAGTATGTGTTTGACATTCGGTTACCTTACAACCATTACCTTATAAAATAAAGAAACCATATAACACGATAACAGTACAGAGCTGGCTTTCACTAGCAAGCAGTTATTACTTGGTAGCGGAAATGTACATGTACTCGACACTGTAGCTTGTTCCAGTTTGAACAAATTCTAACTAACTGTACGAAGTTACGTCTATGGAGCTTAGGCTAGGACATTTTCTTCTTGCCTCTTCCTTGCAAATACGATTCGCAAGACAATGGCTAGTTCGAACAGTAAATAGAATATGCAGCATTCCTACATGTAGCGATAATGCAGTTTTTACGGTATATTTTGCTATAATTGCCTAACATTTTCAAACTCCAGAACGAACTTTTGAAGCTACTGATGAAATACAGAGAACTTCAATATTTCTTACTACAGTTTGGTAACATATACCATACGTAAAGAAAGACAGAAATGTCTGCAACTATGAGAGAGAGAGAGAGAGATTACAAAATGTTTCCATACAAGTATAAAAGGGGAAGATATTTCCGTGGTTTTACATAAATGAGACATCTCTGAAAAAGGAAGTAATGACATAAAGCTAAAATTAATTTTTATTCAAGATGTTTGAATGAAACAAAACGTTTCTGAAAATTTTGAAATAACTTACTATGTGCTACAGTATTATCTTTCACGTAAAGCAACTCACCCTATTAATTAAGGAAGTTTGTAGGGTAAATAAAAAACTAACACTGGCCACGCCTGCTTTATAAACACATAAAATATGTTACACACAATTACTTTGCTTTGATATTTTTAAAATATGCATCTATGAAAAAAAAAAGTTTACAATTTTAAATTTTGTCGGATTTCTTCAGTGCAGTTCTGTTCATCTTTATCATGCGTGGTTCAGTTTTCAGGTTTTATAATATATCCTGAAGTTGATTTCAGGGATTGTTTCAAGTATTTACGAGTGTTTTCTAAGGATCCTACATGGCGCTTGAGCTGCGTCGCAGTGTGTGCTTGAAATACACGTTTCTCAACAAAACTATTAAAAGTGCGTTCAAAGTGCTGATCTACAAAACTATTAAAAGTGGTTCAATGCGCTGATCTACGAAACCATTAAAAGTGCTTTCAATGTGCTGATCTACGAAACCATTAAAAGTGCTTTCAATGTGCTGATCTACGAAACTATTAAAAGTGCATTCAATGTGCTGATCTACGAAAAGAACACACACTTCATACGAGGGCTGTTGAGTGCTCTCAAGACAACGCGCACGTTAGAAACGCCATTCCATAGCACTCCATAAATGCTACAAAAGACTTTTTCCAAGCGCTGTATCTCAAAATATCACAACTCAAGGGCCCTGCATCGGATCTTCCTACAGACTTATCAACCAATAAAATAATAGGGTGACCGCTGGAAGTGCCATATACTCTAAGATATTATTCGGAAATGTACCATACAAGTGTATACGCGTAATGAGAAAGCAGGAATGGTAATGTTTTCCTTATACATTCATAGGAAAGTTCCCAACTTTGTATAGTAGCGACGCTAAACACGCCTATATCTGCAGTTTTATGTGTAGTATAATGACCATACAGTGTATAGAGTGAAACCTTCCATTACAGTTGAGGAAGTTGACCAGGAAATTCTTTACAGTGTAGGTAGAAGCAGTGCGCGCCAGTTGAGAGCCTCCTCGCACTTAGCGGCGATTCGCCCCCGCCTTCTCCACCACAAACACGGCAGGTGGGAGCCACTGCCTCTTGCTGACGCCAGCGATAAACATACAAGGTCATGAGGGAAAGCGAAGGAAGGTAGTGTTGCATTCCTCTATTGCATTTGTTTATTACGTAAAAGTTAATTACAGTTTGTTTAACCCTGTATCACATCTTTATTACTGATTTATTAAATATGTGATTCGTTTCAGGAGTAATTCTAAGTGTTGACCATCTAGGTCGACGTAGCATTAAACACTGGAGAGTGCGAATACTGGAATACAATAAGTTGGTGTTTTCATGAAACCTAGAGAGAGAGAGAGAGAGAGAGAAGGAGAGAGAGGAGAGAGAGAGAGAGAGAGAGAGAGAGAGAGAGAGAGAGAGAGAGAGAGAGAGAGAGAGAGAGAGAGAGAGAGAGAGAGAGCGAGAGAGAGAGAGAGAGCGAAGAGAGAGAGAGAGAGAGAGAGAGAGAGAGAGAGAGAGAGAGAGAGAGAGAGAGGGGAGAAATTCAGAGTAATTCTAAGTGTAATGGATCTCGGAGCAATCACAAGGAAATACAGAGGGCTGTTCTCGATAATCTTCCCCAAACAATGAGTCAATAGAATGAAATAAATTGTAACATTGTTTCTGATATGAGTACATTCCGGGCCGAAGTTATAAGACCACGTGTGTTGCTCCTTGTCATTGAAGAAAATGAAAGAGACGCTTTTAAAATAGCTGAAAAAAAAATTAGTGAGTTTCTGAGGAAGTTGTTCCCAACAGAGTCCAATACAGACGAAGACTGAAGTCCGCGGCCGTATCGTCATCATGGTTTAAGTATTTACGAGACTATAGCACTATTAGCAAAAGCGATTCTTTGCTTCACATTTTTATATAATCTGAAGAAGAAAAAATGCCAAGAACAAAAATTACATATATTTCTGACCAGTAGTAAAAATTTGCTCACACGAATATGTCCCAACAGCCTAGTTATAACATCGGAACACGGTGTGTAGAAGTCGATGTTTGTTAATTCCGAATAAATAATAATTACTTGGAATGCAGAAGTTAAGAGAGTATTATACTTCATGTTTTTAAAATAAATAACAAGCGCAATATAAGCTCTTAGACCTCGTCGGAATGCTCTCAAGATGTATCAGGGAACAACGCCTCAAAACGTATTCTCAGCGTAGATTTCTGTAATAGTGAACAGGATATTAAGAATGCAAAAATATTGTCGAGTTCATCGAATTCACTGACATATGAAAATAACTGGAAACTATAGAGGCCCAGACCTCTGTGATCCGTGTAAAAGACAGAACAACTGCTGTACAATGCTGTATTGAAGGTCCTTTCCAATTTTTTTTTGGAGAAGCGTTAAATTCTACGATGCGGAAGGAAAGGACACTGCTTTAATATGGGATTAAATATCTTACTGCACTACTAATGGTGCTTACATTGTCAACAGTAAGTAAAATAATAATAATAATAATAATAATAATAATAATAAACCACCTACCGTAAAGCAAATTTTCGAGGTAAATTTTCTAAAAACGGTTGCGATATCGTCACGAAAATATCAACTACACTGTTATAAATTAACTGCGATGCAGAAACCATACTGTATTGTATGAAATAAAGAAAAAAAGGCGCAGTAAGAGTAAATATATAACTTCGTAATTATGGAGTTATTATAATACTTATAGCCATTGAACTAGCAACGCCAGCTTTTCCTGTTTTTCAATCCGAAGTGCTCGGGTGAAATAATAAATGAACAAGATGGGGAAAAGCACGTTAACTGCGCCGGGGACTAGTGAGGATACTCGCGATGCCAGGTGGTAACCTCACTGGGAGACTTGTTCTGGCTCGGAGGGGGAGGTGGGGGGAAGAGGAGTAGCATATTGCGGTGGCTCAGAGCGGAATTCGCAACTTGTTTCGAATTATTCGCAGGCAGGCAGGCAGGTAGGTAGAGAGGGTGGTGGATATTGGGGTCGCCACAAACTCGATCCTTCATTAGGACCGGAGCACGATGATAAATAAGCGGGCGCGGTGCTGGCATCGGCCGGACAATGGGCAAGGGGGATGGTGGTGGGTGAGGGCAGGAGGGTCAAAGGGCGGAGGCGAGGTTCATAGCAGAGCGATCTGCGATGAAACCCGACTCGCGCACCCGACAGCGAGCAAGCCACTCACATGATGCATCGCCAATAAAATGAATTGGTGGCTGTATGCCGGCGCGGGGTGAGGGTAGGGGAGGGGCATCTCTGGCGCCGACCAGCTCTCCTCCTCGAGCCTTCTCAGGGCTGAGAAGAGAGAGAGAGAGAGATAGAGAGAGAGAGAGAGAGAGAGAGAGAGAGAGAGAGAGAGAGAGAGAGAGAGAGCGACGAGCGCCCCGAAGCGGAAAGAGGGGCTGTGTATCTCTGGCCTTCTACTCCAGTTGCCGGCGTCAAATTAGGAAAAGGCTGGAGGCATTTTCAGGGCGTGGGAAGAGTAATTACTTTAATTAACAAAATGGGCTTTCAAGGTGTATATGGGATTGAGGGGGGAAGGGGGGAGGGCGCAGTGAATGGAGCAAGTCGGCGGGAGGGAAATCTGTGGCCCCGAGAGACGAGCGGCTGGGTCTGAAACGAGGGCGGGGAGCAAAACCACTCGGCCGGAAATCGGAAGTGACGCCGTAGAACGAGGACGTGACGCACTTCCGGCGCCCAGCGACGCCTCAACGACGTTGTCAACTGACGTAACTTTGCCTTCCTTTTTTCTCTTGAACCGCGAATCATGGTCCGCCCTCCGACATCTTTCATGTTTATGTCAACTTTTGAGGTTTCCCTTCTGAACTTCACGTTGCACGATCACAACCCAGAAATTATTGTTGTGTTTAAGTGTATAAGAACTCTGTAATTTACAGTTATACATGATATTGTTCAGAAAAACTATTTAACACCGTTTGGTTTATTCTGGTACGAGTTACTCTAAATGGAGCTTCGTAAGCATCATCACATTGAGCGAACAAGAGAATTGGCTAGTGACTCATGTTCTGGCATTCTTAATTAACAGCGGCCGTATTTATTTTCGAGGACCTTTAATTGTTCACTTTAAACTTTCAGCAACACAGAGACTGACAATTTCCAAATTTCTAATAAAATAAGGGCAATAAAGTTCTTAAGAAAGTTTTATTTACTCTATGTGAATGACAGTCATGTAGAAGTTAGTTGATACCACAGAAAATAATGAACAAGAGTATTCCGCGAAATATACATTTACAAAATTTCCGAAATTATTTTGCGTCTTCCATGCTGTATTATTCCACTTACATTGACGCCATATTGAATTTATTTTGCAACAAGACTCTCATGTCTATATAAAAACTGTTTGACGAAATAATTTAATAAGAAAATTCTCGGTCATCTAACTTTCAGTGCAGTTCTGGGTTCAACTTCTTGAAAATGCTAACTACAACGATGTTGACAGCACGTAATAAACTCTTTTATCACTTAGCACTTCTCATTTACAAGGTTCTGTTTCTGTTTAAAGCTTTGGAATCATTATACGCGGCTGTGTAAGGACATCAGATGTTGCGCATTTACCGACGCAGAGGCGCGCCATTCGCCGAAAAATCACATTTAACCGACAATTTCTCGAAATTTAACAGGCAGGCGCTTGGTCGGACATACATTTCACTTAACAGGTGTTTGTAAAAAAAAATTTCTGCGTTTGTCAAAAAATGCTGCCAAACGATTTTTTCGGCCAAATGACGGGTATCCGTAAGTACGACAGTACATACAGCGCGAGCGGACGCGTCTGTTCACAGTTACGTACTGTTTCAATCGATTACAAAATCACTTTCCTAGTAAGTGGAGAAACTGCTAACGTCTGAATAAATCGGAAATTATCAAAGTTATTTCGCAGTCCGAGGTACAGTACGCATGCAATATTTATTTACTTACGTTTCTATTAATGTTTTCAATGGCGATGTTACGGTTTCTAGTGTTTCTCGCGCACGAATATATTTATCTCATAATTTTCATACAAATTCAAAGCCATCCAGTTATCATAATTACACTTTTATTTACTGAAATAACGGTTTGTAAAGCACATAGCGACCTGTAAGCGACCTGTTCAAACAAATTAATCCACTTTTGAAGCACACCTTTGCTTTTAACGACAGGAAACTCGCGAGTGTTTACGTCATAAGTAATTTAAATTTACCTTGCATTCTGATTACTGCGCCAAAAACTGCTGCTTCTAAAAATGAGGGACTTATTTTACAAACTGATAAAGCGTAACCTTAATAATCATATATAGGTCTACGTTTCAAAACACTTCTTCGGACTTTAGTGGGCAGTTGTCCTGCTGGCCACAGCGGTATTTTTTTTCTAGCTGAGGCATGCACAAATAGTTCCGATGAAGCCACTGCTACATTTAAACAAGAAATTCCATATTTCATTCATCCCGTGGTTATCTTTGCATCCAGGTATAAACCAGGAAGTAAAACAACTGTGAGAACCGCGAGAATGTGTAACCAGCTGTCTAAGTATGTAACCAGCTGCCTAAGTATGCCAGAGATAACCCATACACTCGTGCATTTTGATTTTTGTTGGTAAATAAAATCAATACGGAATATTAGGACGCAATCTTGCTGTGGTGCGTGGCACTAAACAACTAACCAAGCTTATTTTAATGTTATGAATAACTGTGTAGTTTGTATTTGCATTGTATTTCACTAGCCCGGTGATATGTTGAGACTGTGCATATGTGGTTACTCTAGAAAATGTAATTGGTGGATGCAAAATGTTTACGTAGGTGTAATTAATGACACGCCTGCTTTAAGAGTGAACTTATATCTATGACTGGCCTGATCGCGCGCGTGTGTGTGTGTGAACGTATAACTGTGAAGACATTTTGTCATTATTTTATTGATCTAATTATTTTTTAAAATTGTAAAATCATATTTTGAATAACATTTCCAAAATTATATTAAATTTTTTTTTTTGATCTGGTGATCGTTAATTTATGGCAAATTTAAAACAAATTTTATAAATGCAAGTGTAAAATATGGATACAACTGTGAAGTGTTGTTAAATGAAAGACACGTGGCAAGTTTGTCCGTAGTAACGCAGCGCAGATTATCTCGTGCCACTTCTCCACGACATCTAGACCGCTGCACGAGACCAACACGGCGGAGTTCTGTGCTGAAACACTGGCTACCTCGTTAGCAAAACCGCCAATAGGGGGAACAGTTCTAGGAAAAATGGCTACATGCGAAATTCCGTTTGGAAAAACGCTGTAATACAAAACGCAGATATTTTTGGCAAAGTTTCGTTTTAGGCAAAATGCAGTTAGTTTGGGTAAAACGCCGTCGGGTGTAATTCTGTCAGGAGAACAAGGCACTAGGCAAAACGCTGTAGCGGATACGTATTTAGGTGAAACGCTGTTAGGCAAAAGGAGGCGTACTGAGTGAGAGCGGTCCACAGCCGAGATGCGGGTGAAGTGTCGGCGAAAGCCTCTCGAATTCCGGCGGCGGTATTGGCGGGCAATCTGTGTTTCCGTATGGGGGGGGGGGGAGGCTAGCGCAAGTCAACAGGCCGCTACTGAGCAGACGAGTCTCGAGTGAGTCCCTCGCCTGCTCTATACTGCTATCCACCTCTCAACCATTACGAGAAGCGCGCGCTCCTGCCAGCACTTGAGTGCAACACCGGGCTAACCACCTTGCCGGGTTACCCTCGTGCCGTCCTCGCACTACAATTTACCTTTACTCCTACAGAACAAACAAACTATTAAGAGAGTTCGAGTTAACGTTTTCATTTCGGAGAGATCCAGCATCTACGTCTGAAAATGTCATTTCACGACTAACACTTATAGAAATAGAGTAAATATTATGTTAGACTGGACATATTCGGAGTATTGCAAAGACTTGTGGTTTTGCTTGTTTTCGTATTTTTAAAGTTGTGTTGTCCTCGTCGTTTCTTTGTCTTTTGTTATCTACCTGGATAGTTGTCTTTTGTTCCATATATGTGCTTATTTATATTATAACCTTTTTATTGCACTTGTATTTCTCATCCATATATTGTGTTCTTCGCTTTTGGTTACTAGTAGGAGGACCATGTATGTTTTAGCAACTAAAAACATCAAAAGTGGTATAAGGGACATCCTTGGAAGCGGTGTTTCCGAGAGGGATCACAGTTGGTGCTATCCTTCCAAGGTTAATTCAGATCAAACCCCCTCTTCACTTTCCCCTTGGATATGTGCTGTGTTTGGCTGACAGGTTGCCACGCCTCTTCTAAGGTGTGCTGTGATTGGCTGTTGGCTGTGGGGGTACCCTTTTAGCACACATAGCACTCAAGTAACATTTGTGGAACTTTGAAATTTTTAGAGGGCGAGAGGGTGGATGCGCGATAAAGAGATATAGGGCGTGGCCACGGGAGTGAAGGGTTGGAGCAGGAGGGTTGAGGAGTCGCTAAGTCCGTGGTTCGAGACTCATCGAGGGTTATTAGATCTTTTAATCGTGTAATGAGTAATCACATAATGACTAATTGCATAATTAGTTAGTGCATAGTTAGCAAGTAACGAGTCTAAGTACACATGTTTACCCATCCACTGCCAAACCACAACTGACGAAATTGGAAGATTAGGGTGCATGGTAAAGGGGGATAGGGTGGGGTAAGAAGGGTATAGGGTTGAGGAGTCGATCCTTGGTCTCAGATATGTCGAGGGTAATTAGAGTTTTTAATCGCGTAATGAGTAACTGCATAATGAGTAAGTACTGAGGGTAAGTACACTTAATCCCCTTCGGCTGCCGAAATACAACTGACGAGGTTGGAGGGTTTGGACACAGGGTAAGGGGGATAGTGTTGAGGAGTCAGCCCTTGATTCGAGACCCATACAGAGTAACAAAATTTTAAATGTGTAATGTGTAATTACAGATATTGAGTAATCTTGTAATGAATAAGTAAATGTAATGAGACTAAGTATACACTAAGTACACATCCTACCTAGGCCACTGCCCACTCGCAACTGAACTGTTTGCTAATATGTTTGTGATATAATTCCGCTATGTTGTAATGGGAGCCAAGGGCAGGCATATGACAAACCTTCCAAAACCCTCTCTCAGTTTGTGTCCAGCTCTCGAGGTGTGAGGATGGCTCCACACACCATCCACTAACAAGTATACCAGTGTTCGCAAGACCACTTTGGTAGCGGTTCGTCAGATTACAGAGGATAGCTAGCTCTCTGGCAAACCCCCCCCCCCCTTTTCCCCCCGCTCTCTGTCTCTCTCTCTCTCACTCAACCATCTAAAGCAAGAACATCTTTCTGCACTGCCGATTTTCACTGCTCGCTACAGTCCTGTTTTGACGGGAGGTCATGCATCGACAGAGGCTAGTTAGATCTTCGGCACTCGTCTCCAGATATAATTTTGTAAATGTTAACACAATGTTACAAATAACATTTCCTTGCACATATTTAATTGAAGAATGTCATTATAAAAATGGTAAAGAAATCCTTTTCAAAAGTAGTTTTTTCTAAGTTGTTACATGTTAACATTAAAAAAATTAGAAACCTTACATTTACACTAAAATAAATATTTACTTCTCTCAAAACATTAACAAAACATGGTTTCCGATATGCTTGAGTTACAAAAGTCAAATGCCAATATCATTATATGTTAAAAATTAAAATTCGCTGTTTCCATAATTTATTCCTACATATACAAAACAGGAATTTATTTCAGAAAACTAAATTCCTTAATAGAATATTTTTTTGATAAGTGACACTCCTTTTGAGTCTATAGAGACATAAAAATTTGTGTATGCATTGCGACATCCTACAGTCCACATCTCTTGAACATATTCTGCTATGTACACTGATAATAATCCAACATTGCTTAATATGCCTTCTATCCCCAACAGTCAGGATATCAAACATCGCATTAAAGAGATGAGATTTAAATTTAATATTGTGTAAATAACAACAACAATGCCAACATCGTGTTGGAATACTTGAAGAAAAATTCCGAGGAGCGTGATCATGTGTCTGGCGAAAATTCCTTGGCATCAGGCGAGAGAGTTTACATTTTCTCCTGTTAGGGGCGCAGTATAGTGCAGACACTCCAATCGACAAGCCGACGCGAGAGCGGGTGGACCGCTCCGCGAAGAAGACAAGGGTGATGGTGTTGAGCATGATTCCAGCGATTTGCCGCCAGGGGCGTGTCAGCGAGATGGCAGTCTTTCCTCAACCCTTACATGGCGAGACAATACCAAGGAGAGGATGTCACCGGTCGCTATATACCGGGTTTGGCGGCGGTTTGTCCCACCACAGAGGGTAGTGATATATAAGGAACCCCCACCTCTGGCAGTATCTCACCACCATCTGAAGTGTGAACATCTCTCCACTCTCCATACACTAGCAATCTTAGATCTCCTTCACCCATCTCCACGTATAGTTTTTGTTAACGTTAACAAAATGTTACAAATAAATTATCCTTATACGTATTAATTGAAGTGTCATTATAAAAAGTAAAAAAGTCATATCTAAAATTAAATTTTTTCTTTAAAAATAAACTAAAACCCTTACATTACTCCAAACAAAATGATGGTTTAATTCAGAACATTAAGAACACATGGTTTCCAGATATGCTTGAATTACGAAAACCATATGCCGATAACATGTAAAGCATCATTACTATGGTAAATGTAAATATTTTGTTGTTACCATCATTTTGGCTCCGTTTAACAAGCAAGAATTCTTTTCAGAAAACAAATTCTGTAATTGAACAATTTTCATTAAGTGCGACTCTTTTTAGGTGTATAAATATTTGCGTATGCATTGCAACATCACAAATATTCCACAATTCGTATACATATTCTGCTACATACACTATTACTTATTAATCTCTCGAAGGTTGAATTGTTTTCTATACCTTACACTCAGAAGTCGCCCCGTGCTCACACCAACTCAATCCATTCTCAAACTTTCTTCACTCACAAAAACTCATATTGAAAAACATACAGAGCGGGACTGTAACCGCATATCCAATCGGCAACACCTTTGTGTAAGATATAAAACCTAGCACTCCATTAATAATACAATTCCTTTATATATCATATCATACCTCAAACCAAACAAATATTACATTATACTAAATAAAAAATCAACAGTATTATTACAATCGTAATTATTACATCTTTAAAACATCAAGTAATATATTAGAATACAGAAATAAATCATAGCCACAAATATATACAGAACTCGTGAAAAACAAAACATACTGCGATACACTGCATTTACATTTGGCTATATTTTCCACTAATATAGAGTTTCTTTAAACAAAGCTTACACCGATGCACATCGCACTCAGGCTTCCTTAAACAATTGCTCCTCTTGTAATGATACATATTGGTTCATAAGTTAATAACTTTAGACAAAATCGACACTGATTTCCAGAAACCGGCGAGCTTTCCACTGCGTCACAATTTTTGCATGTCAACAAATGTTTTTTAAGTTGCATCTGATCACTATACACACACTGACATTTTTCGCAACAATATTTTTTTCTAATAGTGTTTTCCAAACAATTAATTTTTTATGCCTTCTCATTTGGCAAATTAAAGTAAATCTCCTCTTGGAATATATACACTGATAACCAGTTTGTATATTCTCTTCCAAAGTAGTTGGCGGAGACGTATTCGAAGTACTAGTTGCTGTTAAGGAAACATTGCAAATATTCATATATTTCATTAGTGCATTGTCATTCTTAAACAAACAAAGGCATATTGTTCATTGGTATAGTTTCAATGTAGTATTCTTAGAACTTGTTCTCAATCAAGTCACTGCATATCATGTGTGTGGTAAATGTTGATCACAGAAACACCATAAAGGTTTCATTCCTATTGGAGCACTAGCTTTACATAATGCTGAATATTTTGCTAATGTGGAATTTCTCGTAAACTTATGAACCCACTATGCGCAGCAATATCTAATACAATCAAGATTCCTTTCACAACCATTCCTTTCATGACGATCCATACTGCGACTTTGCCTAAAGTTTGTATAGCAATGTTAATACTGAAATCCAAGTGATGGCCTACCCGTTGCAGGAGTAAAACTGCAAAATCTCAAACCACGCAGATATACTTCACCACTACTATCAAACCAGCATTGACATTTCAAACAACGATGTAATTGGCGAGTAGGCTTTCTGCGACTTGATCGTTCATGAGAACGTAAATTACTTGCATCGAAGTTACCCCCTTCCCGCAATAACAACACTTTTGCTTCGAATGTATGGTTTGCTGTGAAGTTTCTTCCAAAAAACGCATATCCGACATATTAACTTCTAACATAACAGACTAAGATGGTATATCTACTACCCCACTGTTAATGTTTGGCTTAGGAAACACAAGTAGGGCTGTATGCTTTTCACTTAAAAAAGTCACCTAAAAATTGCTGTTACAAATACTTACATGTAAACACCCCCAAACAGAATGAAGTAACTACCTAAACACACCAACCTTTTATACATTTCATACATACAGTTAGTAACACACAGGGGAAAATATGTCCTATAGGAAAACATTCGCAGGAAAATTAGATTATTCTGAGGATGTATTATGTACGGTGAGGGGAAAAAAAAAAAAAAAAAAAAAAAAAAATTGTTCAAAACTCTCTATGCTTATATACAAGAAATAAGTAGTGCTATATGCTTTTCCATAAAAAAAAGTTACATAAAAACTGATAATACCAATCATTACATGTAAATACCCACAAACAAATTAAGTAATTACCTAAACATACCAATTTTGTATAACTTTCGTAAAGTTAGTAACATATGGGTAGAAAAGGACCTATATGAGAATCTTCAGCTAGGAAATTAAACTATTCTTAGGATGTATCATGTAAGAAGAAAATAAATATATTTGTCCAAAACTATAAAAACATTTTTTCCATATTCAATTTACATACAAGAGATAAATAATGTTTATATCTTACTGGCCTACCATGCGAGGTGGTGCATTGACGAACACTGTATTTAAAACTGGACTGAAGTAGCCTCTATCTGTCGGCCCTATCCTGCGTCCTGGATGACTCATACGTCCGAGCACTTGGGGCAAGAACTACACATGTGCTTTCAGGACAATAAACCTGCAAGCCTCAAATTTCAGATTTTTTTTTCTCCAAAATGAAAAGACCTACCGATATGGCTGCTGTATACACATTGTTTTCTATAATTAATGGTTATTTAATTAGGATTATAAATAAGCCATTAACCAAGTAAAAAATATAGGACTTTAATTGTCTGTCAAAGCACACAATTACAGTTACCTTTTTCGCCTGAAGGACAGTATCAAGTTATTAAGCTCTTCAAGTTATAGTGGGGGTATTTATATTACTACGCGACTTTACCCAAAGCTAATCAATTTGACTCACCACTGTCACTTACACACTGGATCTGTCTATCAGGCCAACACTGCAAGGAAGGCCAAATGGAAGTACCCGTCGCCGCTTTTCTTCCCTGGACGACGGCATCTCAGTACCCGGACCTCGTGGTTGGTGGATAGCAATGGCGACCCCCGGCCTTATTTGGTCCCGCCTTATATAGTCTGGTTGCACTCTCATTCTTCCCCTCTTCCGCCTTGGATTGAGTGACCCGCTCAGCCGCTCGAATATTGGCATCGTGTGTCCATAACAACATCCTCCTTGTCGGTAGTATCGATAATCCTCGATCGATGTGCATTGGGTGGAATAGGAAGGGTTGGGACGCCAGACTTCAGCCTCTGGACCACAGAAGTTGCTGGTAGTCCCATCGATGTATGGGCCTTCGCTATCGAGGACCTGTTTTTGTCGACGCGGTAGCCGCGATACAGTGGTATAATGTTAAGACTGTCCTTTTGCAGTTATTTTCTTTGAGTCATGCTTAGCTGTGGATAATGGAGTGTTATTAATGTAGTTCCTCTCTTTACTGACATTTGATACATATTTGCATGGTATTTTACAATTTGAATTCTGATGTTAATATGTATATATATATATTTACATAAAGACATAGTACTTATATATAATGTGTATGTTTGGGTATGATTAGGCTGTGTTTGAAACATATCTGCATGTTATTTTACAAATTTATCCCTTGTACTACTATGTATATATATATAATTTTACATGTAATACATAGTACTAATGTATATATTGTATGTGTTTTGGTATTATTAACATCTTCTCTACCTCTATTACGAGCTTCATGTCTTGGCAGGAAAGTGGGTTTTAAGGATTATCTACGATTTATTTAAATTAAATTAAAAATGAATAATAAATTATGTGTTACCATCCTTACTGGAAATGGCACTTGGTGGGATGCTTGCACAAGCTGTGACATTCTGCTCTTTGCTAAACATATGCTCTGATCCTATTGCTATTAGTTACAATATATACATGGCTAAAGTAATGTTAATCTGATTTTCCAGTGGCCATATTGTAGTTAATTACTTCCCTTTTATATGATGTTTATATATTTTTATCTTAAAGGCTATATATAATCGTAGTTCCGTATTTGTATATATGTTGTACTGTATAACATCTACATTATAATATCTTTCTTTTACTTTCATTTACAAAATATATACCTTGTTACATGTTAATATACGTAAGACCAAAATTAGTGTTTAAAATAATTTAAAATGACGTTTGTATTAATACACAGTCTGGCCTGATTACTTTAACACAATTACTGTCCTCATAGCTTTACTTTGTGGCCTGGTTCATTATATCTTGCCTTGTCTTGGCCTGGTGTAACTCGTCCTGGCCATTGCTATTCTAATTTAATATTCATCTTAGCTTATGGCCTTTAACTTATTATATTGCATTTAACTTCGTGTATGGCCCTAGGGTATTGGATTGTACAGAGCCTATCATGCAGGAGTTGACTTAGTTCTACATGAACTATGTTCTGCCTGCCTATAGAAGACAAAGTCAGCATAAATATTTCGTTGCTCATATGTTTGCCGGAGCTATGTGGCACGCTGTGTTGACATGACTTGTGCGGTGCAATATAATTGTGTTTTTGTAACATGTTAATGCATTTCCGATTGAGTACCAATTATATTCGTGGTTTTTTGTTCATGTTATGTGATTATGTGGCTTCTGCGTTGGTTATTATATCAATTTAATGCTACATTACTCGTGAGGACCGGCTGGCGTACCTTTAAATTGAGTTGCATACTGCATTGCACATCGTTAAATTTTTGTATATGATGACTATGGAAAGTTACTGAAATATTCATTGTTAACTCACACTCATACGTACGTGCGCGAATTTTACAGTTATTACTGGTTTTATCTGAGTGCAAAATATTATATGGTTGTCTCATTACATGAACATTGCTATTGGCACAGTACTGACGACTTAGCGCACCCTAATGTCCCTTCGTGGTGACATGATACTTATTATGCACTCTTTTATGATACCTTTTTTTAGATTGCCCTGTTAAATAATTTTGGTTGTACTTGACGTAAACATTTTTCTTTTCCAAGGGAATACCTACAATCTGTAAGTACTTATTTACAATATTTTATTGTGTAGATAATGTTGGCAGCACTGCAGAAATTTATATGATTTTGATATACAACAAAACAACAGTAGTCATCAATACAAGCATGATAGTGGTAATTACATATGAGTATTCCTTCCTTGAAAAAAAAAAACTTTTTCTTCAGATGGAAGACTGGTAGGAGTGACTAGTGGTTCTGTCAGTAGCATGTCAAATGATACAAACTTAACAGTCAAATTATTATCAAAAGATTAATTAATATTGTAATAAAATGAATCCCCACGTTAAGAGCTAGTTCGTATACCTGAAAGGATTTAACTTTCAAAGTACCTCTCAGTTAGTGTATTGGAAGAGCACGTTCCTAGATTGCCTAATATTTGTATTCTCCTCTTAATGCGGAATGAAATTTAAGCTTCATTAAGGAATTAAGCTAACAAATTTTCGTGTATAAGATTTACATAATTCTTTATAACTCTGGCATTGTTGCAAATATTTGTTAAGTTTATTGCACAGGTTTTATGTAGCCATACTTCGAGTATTTCAGGTTTTGTGGGCTTACTTAGTGGTATACTACATACTAAAGGAAATGACTCATCATAGTGCAGCATAGACATCAGTAGACTCCAGTGTGTGTGTGATACATTCTCCATGGATGTGCGACCTGTATAGCACATAGACTGACGATTACAATTGCTGCGTTCAATCCTTGCATTTCAACTGGAACCCGGAAAACATAAAGAGACGCATGTTACTTATAAATGTGTGCAATTTTAACATACCTTGTGCACACGGAGTCATATTGTTTTTTTACTGGACTTCACTACTCGTATGAGTAAAGTAGACAGACTGAGGATTTTTTTTTGTATTAAAAATGGTCCCTTATATTTATATTGAAGTCTTTTATCCCCGTTCATGATTTTTCACCCATACATAGTATACTATTTTTAGTGTATTTGCATTGTGTTTTCTGTCAAAGAAATGTTTTTTAACTGATTGGTTTTGAACTAAATTGAGCCTTGCTTGCTCCCTATTTTTCTGCAATTCTGCCTCCCAGTCGGCTGATCTTGCAGAAAATTTTCCGAATGGAACATGTAATGGTTGTACGGCTTCCTGACAGTATAGCATGTCGAACGGTGTGTACTTAGTACTCGTGTTCAACGTTGTATTAAAATTAAATGTAATATAATCAAGATATTAGTCCCAGTTTTAAGGGTCATCGTGCACGTACGCAGTTAGTTGTTGTCCAATAAATTTATTCCTACTTTCTACTAAACCACTGTAGGTTTGGTTGTGTGCTCAAGTTTTCAGCTTTTATATTTGGAGTTGTTTTAACAATGTAGCTGTTAGCTTGTTGTTGAATGATGTCCCATGGTCAGCCAATATTTGTTCGGAGAAACCATACCTTAATATTACCTCCTTAATACATCCAGCACATGTGGACACATCTATATTCCGTACTGCCTAAGCAACTATGAATCTGCTTGCAAATTATATCATAACCAATATAAACCGATTGCCTTGTTTGAATTTTTGAATGGGGCTTTTGATATCCAAAGCCCAACTTTTTAGAATTGGGGGAGGGTCGATTGACTGAAACTATCCAATTTGTTTTTTGTTGCTACTTTTAGTTTTCTGGCACATTTCACAATTTTTAACATAGTTTGAGACATCTGAGTGCATTGTGTACTAATAGTACCCATGTTTAATTTTTGCTAATATTACAAAATGGTTACCTCCCAATAGTAAATCACGCAGGCAATTATTATTTCTTGTTGAGAGTGTTTGGGCACTAAAGTTAGGCGTTCCTTACCTGCTAGTGTATATACTTTTAAATAAATCTCCCAATTTGCTGCAATACCGTATCACCTAGCGAGTTTGAGGTATTTTACTTCTGCTTTTTGTGGCTCTAACTATACTGCTTTTAACTTTGCTGTGTTCATAATTTCCATACTCCCCTTGAAATGGCAAATTTGTATTTGTTTGAGCTGCTAATAAATTTAATTTGTCAGTTTTATTGTCAATGTGGATAAACTTTTCTTCATGGTTGTATACTGGAACGAATAATGTTTGTTTTGATTAAATAATTTTTGCTATTTGTATATTGAGTATAGGATCTATCATACTGTATTTGATTTTATCTTTGCAGCCTTCCTAAACTAATTCAATACTTACGCCTTATATTTCCGATGCGGCTTTCAAAATTGATTTTACCATTTTATTTTGATAACCTGCTAGATACTTTATGTTTGTAGCTGGATCTAATTTTATGTTAGTTCAAGAAATGAGTTTTTAAATTCAGCAAAATGTAATTCTACATATTTCTCGACATTTTGCATTATTTCATGTTCTTTTCCACTGTTATGAAAAATAGCCTCTGCTAATGTCTTATATAAGCTCTGTGAACTTGGGACAGGGTCCTTTACATTATAGTTTACGCTATCTATGGTAATTTCTCTAGTTTACACTGTTCCTATTGTGCACATCCTGCTTAAGGCATCTGGCAATGTATTTAGCATTCCTTTAACTACTATAGCCTCAAAATCGAATTCCACTAGAGCATCTGTCATTTCCTGAATCCTCTGATTATTTTCAGCCATGCTCTTTAAGTATCTTAAAATTGTGTGGTTAGTTTCTATAAAGAATTTCCTACCATACAAGTACTGTCTAAAGTATGAGCAGAAATATTTGTAGGACCTAGTTTCTTCTCTGTAGTCGACCATCTAACTTAATTTGAGGAAAGTTTCTTTAATGCGAAAGTTACAATGTTTCTGGTTTTATCTTGGGTCTCCTGCATGAGAACTGCCCCTATAGCCATTTGGGTAGCATCACATGATGAAATCGTGGCTCTATTCTCATCAAATTTATGTAAAATGGGAGCTTCTTGTAATGCAAATTTAAGTCCTAGGAATACTTTATGCTGTTTTCCCCCCTATAGACAAGTGCTATTACTTTTTTGTCAACTCAATTAACTGTTTGGCTTTACCTGCGTAACTAGGCATAGACTTTCTTAAGTATGAAGTCTTGCCTACAAATGTCCTTAATTCTTTTTTAAGTTAAAAGGTGGTGCCATTCGCTTAATGACTTCTGTTTTGTCAGGATGTGTTTTAATTCCTTCTGGAGTAATTAAGTGACCTCAAATCTTTATCTTTTGTTGAGCGAAATTGCATTTGTTTACATTAATTTTAACATTAAATCATCTTAGTCTTTCAAATGTTATCTTTATATTTTCTAGGTGTTCTTACAATGTTTCCTAATATGAAAATATGGTCTATATATGCAATTGCTGTATTCCAACTATATGGTCCTAAACAACATATATGAACTTTTGAAATATTGTGGACTTGAGGATAGTTCAATTGGCATGAACTTATACTGGTATAACCCTATACCATCAATGGAGAAAACTAACTTGTGCTTGTCTTGATTCCTCACTGGAACTGCATAAAAAAACCAGAGAATAAATCTAGGGAAGTGGTATGTTTTATATTTTGAAGGGTGTTCGAAATGTCTTCCATTCTGGGTAATCCTTTTCACATATTGATTGAAAAGCCTATAATCAGTTAAAAATCTGATACAACTTTTTTTTTTTTTTTTTTTTTTTTTTTAATGAGACTCGGCATGGCACAATATGAGGATGATTTTTCTATAATATCTGCCCGAATCATTTGTTCTACCTGCTTATTTAATTCTTCTCTTATTTTGGGCTAATTCTGTATTGTGGCCTATGAATTGGTTTGTCCATTTTTAATTCTAGCATAATCTCAAAGTGCCTAGTTAGAGTCAATCCTAACATGTTTTCAGCGAACCTGTCCTTATACCCTGAAATTACATTAAGTAAATCTGAATTTTGTTTGTTGCTGAACTGTTTGTTTATTTTGTCTTTTAATTTTATTGCACAATCATTCTCAAATGTTTCTATCCTATGCATACAGTGTTCGACTGTATTAACTCCACTTTCTTCAAATATAGTATCATATAACAGCACTTGAAGCAACTTACTAGGGAAACATAATTTTATGATTTAGAAATGGTATGGCATTATATTTACGAATAAAATCACAGCCAAGTAGAACACATACCCTTAAATTATCTATTACTAAAAAGTTCTGTAGGAAGGTATATCCTAAATTATTAAATTTAATATTCACTTTATATGTAGACACATATCTTACTTCCGTGGCTCCAACTATTGTAAATTTCTCTGTGACAGTTTGTAAATTCTGATTTGTAATTATTGTTGACACAACACAGCTCCTACTGCACCCTGTATCGAGCACTGCGTAAAAAGTGGTGACATTAATGCGTACCTGAACTCTGGGTGTTGATGTTTGCACAAATTCAGTTCCCCTTTTCTCGTTTTGTGTTTTGACACCTGACATAGTGTTGCCATCATGAATGTGCTGTTTATTGCGAGACTCAGTTCTGCCTGTGTTGGCGATTTTGTCATCATCGTCTGCTGGATAAACAGCTGTGTATGTGTCGTTGTTGTCAAACCCAAATGTTTGTTTGAATCTGCAAAAGCAAGTCATTATGTCTGTATTGAACTGAGAGTTTTGATTGGGGAATAATGGATATTGCTTAGCAAGGTGGCTTGTATGCATATAACAAAGGATATATCTCACTTGCTTAACACTGCAGACCTATTTTGCTTTGTTTTGCTTGCACATGGCATGATTTCGGTTGTTGATTTTTTATGTTTTCCATAGCTTTAAATGCATGCTATTTAAATGCATGTCCCTGTTTTGGTGCCTGAAATGCATGTCATAATTTTCTGCTCTGGAGGCACTTTTACTGTCACGCAAGTTCCTTGTTGTTGTTGTTGGCTTTCTAAGATATATGCATTATGTTAGCGTTTCCTCATCGCTGGCCTGTTTTTCACCTTGATAATGTATTATTCTAATACTAGGAGAGAAACAATTTTTATCAGGTGTTGGATTCTCTGCCGCTACTTGTGCGTAAGACTTTGTGTTGTCCCTGAAGTTATTTGGAGCATTGTTTTCTATTTTCACGGGTGTAACACGCTCTTCTCCCTGATTACCTAATTTTTGAACTGGTGTTTCTATCGCCCTGGTACCTATTTGTTTTGTCAGCCTTATTATATTTACTGACATTTCCCTGGTACCTATTTACCTTCTCCATCTTATTATATGTTCCATTATTTCCCTTTTTGTACTATGGCTGGGGACCTTTATAACCACTTTGTTTACTCATGTCCTTTATTTCTGGCTCCTGTAATATACTTCTTTTTGTATATAGTAAATTGGCCTACTCTCTCTCTCTCTCTCTCTGTATTATTACTACGGGTGCTGTGTTTTGATTTTCTTGCCTTTAAAAATGTTTATTATTCCTGTTTTCATTACACTGTGTTTTTGCTGGTTTTCAGGAATTTTCTTTCTAACTACTGCGCTACTGTGATCATATTTATATGTGAGTTCGATGTTTTGAACCCCCCGGTTCTGATGTCATTTACTTATTAAGCTCCTCCTTGATTTTGTGTATTTCTGTTTGATTTTTTTTTTTCTACCTGTAAGTCAGTTTTGAGTAAGACATTCACTGTAGTGTCTAATTCTACTCTTGGTACGTTATTTATTAAATCCTCTAACATAATATTTTGCAGCCCTGTGATTTTATCAGTATAGATTGGAAAGAGCGGTTTTCAAGCAATCTTCATGAATTCACTATCTAACATCTCGGGGCTACACTTTTGTTTTAAATACAGCAAATATTCTTTATGGGACTGACAATTTCCCCCTAGTTTCTCTCTTTTGTTGTGTAGTAATTCCCTAAATTTTCCTTTTTTAACTAGAACATTGAATGCCTTTCTTAGCCTATTTTGTATCTGTTGTTATGTGGAATTATTATGTGCATTCTTTGTTACTGTATTTTCATATGCACGTTTTTGCTGTTTCCTGTAGATATAGCTTAATTCTAGCACATTTCTGACCTCCATTCCATTCATGGAGCTGGCTAGTTGTTTCAAATGATTCTAAAAATTTGTCTATATCTGGGTATGTAAATTATGTGAAAACGTGGGAACTTTGACTGGGTGGGTATGGGAAAACTACCCTTATTTGCTGTACTTATGCCATATTATTTTGAGCTTCTAACTAAATATTTTCAGATTCGTCAATGGAACCTGTATTTCCATACTCGTACTGTGTCAAACTGATAAGGCTAGCGTGTACTTGAATTGGCATTTTGTAACCTTGCAACACTTGGGAACTACCGAGCTGTCTGTGCTGCACACTGTCTGTCTCAGCTAAACCTCTTTCTTTTATCTTTGTCAAAAGGTCTCGCATTATTCTGGTTGAATGAAAATCTAATTATGTAAGTAAATTGGGATTGTCCTGCAATAAATAATCTACTGTTTGTACTAACACGCGATATTTATCTGCTGGGGATTTTTGTCTGTTTTCAATATTTGACCTAGCTTCCAATAGGTCAATTATATATCTCCTAAAGGCTTCTCGCACAAAAAGAATTGGATCAATATGGCTGCTATATACGAGTGTCCCCACAAGTGCCACCCATCATTTTATTATTTTTTTGGAGGGTTATGTACTATGGAAGTCATGCCAAAGCCATCCGAGTGCACGGATACACACTTTTAACAGTATATAAGCACAGCTCATGTAAGAAGGTTTTTACTTCTGGGACGGATATATCGGAAGGCAGATCGTCAGGAGTAGATTCATCTACTAATACTGTATAATCTGTTATAATATGAATAGGAAATCTGCAGGTAAGGGTATGTCGATATCGCCAAGGCGAAAGTCCTCGGACTCTGGGAGTCGAAGTTACGCAACAGTAACAAACATCTGTAAATATTGTGGCAAGACATTCACGAATAGCTCTAGCACCAGATGACATGAAGCTAGTAACTGTGTATTCAGCACCACATATAAGATGTTTCCATGTGATAATTATGGTGTAGTATTTGCGAATAGGAGTACCTGGACTGCTCACAACAGGATTTGTTATATTATAAAATTAGCCTAAATCATAATTGTTTTTGTTAAATGAAGAATATGTTTGAGTATGTAACTCTTATTATATATTTTTGATAAATTTGTGAAATTAAATTAAAGTTTTCTGTTAAAATTGAATACTTCTGTTTGTATTTTATCCCTATTTATATTAGGCCATTCGGGAGAAACGAATAAGTATAATCTGAGTTAAATGTGTATTGGAGATGATATTCATTTTATCAACAAATGTATATTTTTTCTGATGATCGTACAAAATATCTTGACACATACAAATACTTGTAAGTCATGATGTTATAAGAACATAAAATATATGTATATACACGGCTAGTTTAGCTATTGGAATGGAATTCTCTGAAAGTTTAAATGCTCTTTAGAAAAAAATACTAGAACTTTATTGAAATTATTTTTTGTTTCAAGCAAAGAGTAATCTGTGATTAAAGGCAGGAAAACCTCTACGAGAAACTTTTATAAACTATTAATTATGGTGAGATGCTTGACATGCAACTAAATAATACTAATGTGTTGCTTACTCCTACTTACATGTGATTTGTTTGAATATACAGATAGTTGCATGATCTCAGTAAAATCCCAAACGTTAAGCAGCCTCAGTAGCAATCATTTTGGCAATAATTTGGGTATAGTTGATTCACCATAATTTTGGCCTTTTCTGAAGCCCTGTAAAATATCTACTTCTGGTTACTGATTACGCATCCTTCCGCTACACGTAAACATAAACACTGCCATGTGACTACTACTTTTATAACTGTCAAATGCATTGGTTGCTGTTTACAGCTGTTCAAAGAATGCTGTCATATTTCCTACGAGTGTTGACAATTTAGGCCCATAACAATATTTAGGTCGACTTTATAACTATTTGTTGCACACGATATAGTTCATTACACACATAAGTGTTGTTAAAAGTACTGCAAAAATGTAATTGGGCTCAGTTACAATTACTCTGGTGACAATGTAGCTAATTACAAGTAAAAATTATTTTTGATAAAAGTAATCAGTAAAAGTATAATTATAATTACAATTAATTTCCACTACCATTTTGAAACTGAGTTACAGTGCATGTTTTTACACGCATTAAAAAAAAGGAACATTTATATTTGGTTTTAAGAAATATTTGCAGCTAATGGTTAGAGTGTTTATTATTTTTTAATAATTGAATGTTTTTTTTTGTGGACACACTTGTTTGACTAACATCAAATGTATGAATATAAAATATATAATAATAACTTTTCCAAATCACGCTACTGTAACGTCAATTGAATTTTAAAAATTCTCATAGGATAGATTCCCTCTCTTGATAGCAAAAACGTCTTTACTGACACTAAAAATACGCTCAACGGGAGCAATAGAGAGCAGTAATGGAACAAACGCGCGGAGAGAGGAAGGAAGAAGACAAAGATTACTAGAACCTGACAAGCCACTTCTATGTTTTGTCCATAGATGTTGTATATACGATCGTAGTGCTACAAGTGTACATTGTGGTACTCCTTCTTGTTCTTAATTTCATCCGAAACACATCGGAAGCATAAAAAGGGACGGTAAATAAATGCAATGTAATGATTACCGAAATGTAACAATTACATTTCATGTTTTGTAATCCGATTACAAGTACGAATAACTTGTTTTGAAATGTCATTCATTACAAGGAGAAATTACTTGAATATTATATGTTAAAGACTGTTCACGGTAAAATGAGCACTTTTGGAAGCCCTGTTTATGATCTACTTGTATGCACATCGTGTATCCCTCCACATTATGCAAATTTACCATTGTCATGGGCCTAATCACTTTATTCATGCGTCGGTCAAGTGAAACTGCGAAATTATTAGGAAAGTAAATATTTTATGAATCTGATAATTGTTACACTTCGATGGATTAAAAAAATAGAGAGAGCCAAAGAAATAATTTAAACCATCACAAATACTTACCTAACACTTTTTATCCGACGTTAAGATATGGAACTACTTTCCAACCGTTGTTACCAACCTAACAAGGCGAATGTAACTCGGCGCGCCCGTTAAAATATATGCAGGCAGGGGCAGTCATTTTTTTCTAAGGTTCATTTCAAAAGTGCTCAATTTGCCGTGAACAGCCTATACAAGTGATCTGATTACATTTAATTCGTTACTTAACAACACTGCACATAATACACATTAATATTTTGCCACGACGATGTTTGTTACAACTGTGGCGGAAACAAAAGTAGTATTTAACTTGTTGTTAATAACATGTGTTGGATTATTTCGTTAAAAGGATGACCTTATTTGGAACAAAAATTAAAACGAAGGTACTCCAACGAAACGACTCAGTAAATTCAAGCACGCAACTCCTGTCGCATATTTATTGTTTGTAGCATCGACAAACGTAAAAAATAGTGGTGAAAATGCAAACATATAGGCATGCCGTAACATTTATTCTGCTAATATTTACATGCATTGGTACTTACTGGTATTTAGGTTTATTTTATTATTTATTTAAATTTATCTGGTTGGGCTTAACATTTTGTAGGGATTGTGGCAGACATTAAAATCACAGTAATGTAAGCTGGTTACACAACTGTGTTTCAAATACCTAGGGAAAAGGTTCAATATTGTGATAAATAAACAGACATGGCTGTAAATAATTAAATTCATCATAAAAAGTTCACGGTTAAAACGTATATATAGTGCACATAAAATATTTGAAATCACTCACATACACACACACAGGGCCAGCCAAACGACCACCACACGGCGGTTAACGAAACACACATAACAGTATATTTATTGCTGCTGTGGAAACACATATTTATCACAACATTGTAACTTGCTTAGGAAGTTTTAAAAACAGCAGCACGATCTTGATGCTTCGTTCAGAAACACGCCGTGTCATTGACATGTCGCCACATCACTGCCAGTCGTAAGGCACTGGGTATAATCGCCCGCCATATTGGCACAAGCGCGTGTCTAGGGGAAAGGTGATCAGATTCCAGATTCTCCTTTCCACACCATGTCTGCCAACCTGCTGTCTTTGTAAGCGTCGTGCCGTCGCATCGCATCTAAATAACATATGATAAGTATTTAAACAATTAATTCTTGTTTCAGTTGTAAATTACAATTTCAAACATCATTATTGTTGCTGTAATTTGTATGGAATGTGCTGAAATTAAAAATAACAAAATGTACACCATTCCTGCTACACAGGAAGAGAGCCGAAAGAGAGCCGAAAGAGAGACGAGAGAGAGAGAGAGAGAGAGAGAGAGAGAGAGAGAGAGAGAGAGAGAGTACGAGAAAGCGTGACACGCTATGCTTAGTTAATTTTAGTCGACTATCTTCCGGGCGGAAAAAAAAAACACATAGTGTGACCAGAGCCTAGGCATGGTAATTTGCGCTGCTATTGTTAACTGCAGCATAGAAATGTGTTTCCATCAGTGCTACTTAACAATACAAATATATACATGGGCAACATTAAAATTTACAAATACTATACATAAAAATGAATTTAAAAACTATTGTAACTGTGAACGATTTTTTACCGGCCGTTGCCAACACGTCGCTGTTCTCGCTGTTGTTAATTCGAGTTTAATACGAAATGAATATTACAAGTTATGGAATATACTAAATAGATTATTATTCTATTCAAGAAACCAGTACTTCACCTTTAATCACACGGTAATATAATTTTGGAATACAAGTGATTGAACACAACAGGTTGACATGTTACACCTACGGTTATTTTTTAAAGGATCGATTCCTTAAGGCCAAATAAAGCGTGAATGGACTTCATATGATAATGTATCTGTTTGAAAATGAAGTTATGTCTCTGATGGTGCGAATTCGAGTACTGAGCATATTTCTATGTACACAACTTATTCGATTATCCTAACATGAGATGAAAAATAATGTTTTTAGTACAAATATTTTAGTAATAACTGATGACAAGGATAGAACAAATGTTAGGAAGAAGAACTGATATCCGAACATCTACGATATGATGGATCTGGTATGCGATTTACTAGAGCAATAATTTAAAATATGCATTGACATATATGTTAAGGTATTGTTATGATGTCAGGATGGTACGGTTGAAATGTTTTGGAAAGTATTGTGGGTGTTAAGTTGTAAGTATTATTAGTCGAAATGGTTTCATAATATATGGCGGAGACTGTTTTTTTTTTTGGAAGATTAGTTCATCTGACTTATATGGCATGATAATATAGTTGTCAAGTATTTGATTCTAATTCTTTTCATACGAATGGTTGATAGGTTTGTTCTGGTAGTAGGAGAGTTGAGTATCGTCAGATGGAATGATCTGTTAATATGGAGTGTTAGTAATGTTATTCGTAATGAGTGTTTGAAATATTTTGGTTAGGTCGTTGATGTGATTTTTCTACATGGATTGTTGGTTTTGCAGTTAATGTTTGTTGATAAGGTCTTTGCAAAATTGATGGTATGATTTGTGTAAATGTGCAAGTGGTGTGATATGGTCTGCGAATATTGGTAGTTATAATGTTTTCTATTGGAAAAGTTGAATTGTTGGTCTGGTGGTATGCCATATTGACCTGACATTTCGTTAAGGTTTGTTCGTATACTGTACGTGTGATGTACTATTTGGCTGTGTGTTCGCTACTACATGATTAAATGGTTTATCAGAGAAATTCACCGGAATATTTCATAGGAATGTTTGTAAGGTAGTTAAGTTGTAATATCTTATATGAAGGGCGCTGCTTAGTGTAACAGGTATGGTCTAATTGAATGGATTGTAGGTAATGAGTGAAGTTATGTTCTTTTAATGTATTTGGGGATGATAGAATATTTTCGCTTGAACAATCCGTATAAATAGCAGTTTGGCATGTTTTTTGACATTACATAAAATTTTATAAGTTGGTTTAATTTTTTTTTTTCGGTGTGTATTTAGAGGTTTGGAGTATATAGTTGGTTGATATGTTATTAAATATGACTGGGCATTAGATAATGCTGGTTGCCATATTTAATTAATTTTAAGGTGTTAGGGGTGAGGACTCTGTTTCTATTAAATAAAACATTGTCTTAACAGGTTGTAGATAAAAAATTAATAATTAAATTTACTTCTGTAATATATTTAAGTTATTATAGTATTGGAATTTTTTTTATATAATGGTGTATAATGTTGTCACTGTTAGTGTAATCTGAATGATAGTATCAAGATATATTCTGAGATTTACAGCATTGGTTTTATGGTTACGTACAATTATTTGTTAGATACATTTCATTTTAAACTACAGAGATGTAAGGGGTTTACTATATATACGTGTTTGGTCTAACTGGCTGACACACTACAGGCACTCGCTTTCTGATGAACAACGAACTTTGTCAACATATATAATTTTCACTGTAATTTATAGATGTTATATTGTGTGATTATCTAAAATAAGGATATGCTTGTATAAAGAAACCGAGAAATTTTTAGTGATGGTGGTATATAATTGGAGTGCTAATTTAAAATTCACATTGACAAAGCATCATGATATAATATATTTATCTCTACTTGTGATCTCGATTTATCACTAATCCTGCAATGCTAGATTAAGCAATTCAATAGACATGATAATGTAAAGAGATAATACTAGTCACGTAAATGTAATGTTACTTGATGGTATGTTAGATTGCATTATTTCGTAAGAATGCTTTGGTGTTGTTTTCGGTAATATAGGTCGAAATGGTCTCATGGTATCGTCAGTTGTTATGGTTTGCTAGTAGAGTTTATGCATGGTCAATTTCTGCAAGTGCTTAAATATTTTGTGTAAAATATAGTATATGTATGTATCTATGTGTGTGATGGGTTTGTCTGTTGGTAAATAAATATTACATCAGTTTAACAGTAGTTACTTTTATTTTTAATAACATGTCTATATGCATGTATGCGAAAATATTAAAAATATAATTACCTGTATTTCGAAATCAATTTTATATGGGTCCACAGTGAATACTAATTATAGTTGAAAAGTGAATAATACATATAATAAGTGTTAATATTATCATGTGGTTGAGAGAAAAAAAGTGTGTGATCAAAAAGTGTGGAACTCCCGAATATATGTCTGACAAATAAATGAATGCAGCAAGCAAATACGTTATAGTGGATTTTAAAATTAATTTATTAAGCGAATGTTTTATAGGTGTCATTGTTCTAACATGCCTATTTTTTATAGTGAATGCTTTCTACTAAATAGAACCCTATTGTTGTGTAAAGCTATGGTGGCAAATTTTTGCCTGCAGGAGAGATGAATTGGAATATTTAAATGAATCTACAAATTCAGTCGTCCTCTGGTTATTACTTTAACAATGTGTATGTTGTGTACAACACAGACATTAAATTATATTTATTTACTTGCATTAGTTCTGGATGGCAATCCTTTGAATTCCGGGAATGGGGTTCTGTGATATGATGTTGTTAAACAGTTTTAATGGATGCATGTTTTTGCAATGCTTTTCTTTTATATGTTATCATGGAAGGATACGTGTTTTTTAGTGTGCCCTTTCACGGAAATTTTCTGTAATATAGGATAGATAGGAATTTTTGTGTATATTAGAGAGGGAATATTCTCTTACACTCACATATGTTTTGTTTAGACGAGTGTTAACACAAGTGATAAACAATCGAAAATTTGTAGGATGGATTGATCAATATGTTGTGTTTTTGCTAACAGTTGAGTGATTTGATTGTTACTCCACTAAAATTTATACCCTATGTTCCTGTGTGATGATAGAAATAGGGATTGTTGGAGCGATAGGTTAGGTCGATGGTTTCTTAATTACATTTCATTCTTAAATATTTCGCATGGATACAAGGTTCATACAGATGTTCTTGGTTCTCATTTTACAAAATTTGGGGGGAAATGATTGCGAGGAGGGTATATGTTCAGTTCGTATTTTGATATCGGTTTGTTTAAGGGAATAGGTATATGTAGTGGATTGAACATTCTATTATATCCCTCTGAGAATTGGGAATTGGTTAACTACATTTGTACTGCTAAGGAAACGGGCATGGTGTGTAGTATGTAAACATCGCAGAATATGTCTGGAGTGATTTGAGAACCCATCGGGGGAAAAAAAACGAACTCCGAATGTTCTGGTTGGAATTCGAACCCACGTCCTTCCGAATACATGTTTAAATACAGTGTTTGTCACTCCACCACCTTGCATAGCAGGCAAGTAATATGTAAACTTCGTTTATTTCCTGTACGTAAATTGGTCTTGGAAAACTTTTAAAAATAGTTTTGCACAAATATATATTTTTTTGCCTTGCATGATACATCCTAAGAATAGTTTAATTTCCTAGGGGATGACATTCATATACATACTTTTTGCCCCGTATGTTACTAACTTATAGGTGTGTATAGGTAGGCCATCGCCTGGATTTTAGTGTTAGCATTGCTATAGAAACTTTAAGAATAGTTGCAGTATGCATCGTAATGAAAGGAGTGTTTGTGAAAGTAATCATGATTGTACTATATATTGCTGTGCATAGTGGGTTCGTAAGTTTATGAGAAATTCCACATTAGCAAAGCATTCAGCAGTATGTAAAGCTAGTAACCCAATGGGAACAAAGCCTGTATGCTGTTTATGTGGTGAAACATTTACCACATATCATTATGTGCAGCGTCATGAAGTGAGGACACTGTACCAAGGAAACTTGTGAATATTTGCACATTTTCCTTAACAGCCAGTAGTACTTCGAATATGTCTCCGTCAGCTACTTTGGAAGAGAATACACAAACTGGTCATCAGTGTATATATTGCGAGAGGAGATTTACTTTACTTCGCAAATAAGAAGGCATCAAAAATTAATTGTGCGTGAAAAACTGTTAGAAATAAATGATTTCGCGAAAAATGTCAGTGTGTGTATAGTAATCAGATGCAACTCAAAAAACATTTTTTTTGTGCAAAGATGGTGATGCATTAGAAAACTCGTCAGTTTCTGGAAATCAGTGTCGATTTTGTCTAAAGTTATTTACTTATGAACCAATATGTATCATTACAAGAGGAGCAATTGTTTAAGGAAGCCTGAGTGCGATGTGCATCAGTGTATGCTGTACGGTCGTTTGTTTACAAGAAACTCTATATTAGTGGAAAATATAGCCAAATATAAATATAAATAGTTCATGAGTTTTGTATATATTAGTGGCTATTATTTATTTCTGTATTCTTATATATTGTTTGATGTTTTGAAGGTGTATTTAATATGATTGTGATAGCACTATTGATATTTTATTTAGTATAATGGTATGCTTGTGTTATTTGAGGTCTGGCATGATATACAAAGGAATTTTATTATTAATGGAGTGCTAGGTTTTATATCTTACACAAAGGTGTTGCCGATTGGATATGTGGTTACAGTTCCGCCCTGAGTATTTTCCAGTATGAGTTTTTGTGAGTGAAGAAAGTTTGGGAATGGATTGGTTTGGTGTGAGCACGGGGCGACTTCTGAGTGTAAGGCATAGAAAACAATTTAAGCAACGACAGATTAATAATGAATAGTGTACGTAGTAGAATATGTATACGAATAGTGGAATATCTGTGATGGTGCAATGCATATGTAAATGTTTATACACCTAAAAAGAGTTGCACTTAATGACATTTTTTCGGTTACAGAATTTGTTTTTATGAAATGAATCCCTGTTTGATACATGAAGACAAACTTATGGTAACAACAAAAAATTTACTTTTGCCATAGTAATGTTGCTTTACATATTATTGGCATTTGATTTTTGTAATTCAAGCATATCAGGAAGCTATGTTTTGTTAATGTTCTGAATGAAGCATTTATTTCATTTGGAGTAATGTGAAGGTTTTAGTTTATTTTTATCGTTAATATATATTAACATAGAAAAAAATAATTTTTAAAATTATATTTCTACCTTTTTATAATGACATACTTCAATTAAGTATGTGTAAGGAGATTTTTTGTAGCATGTTAACGTTTACGAAACTATATGCAGACAGGTGTCGGATATATAAGGCCGCTAGTGTTTGGAGTGCTTAGAGATGTTACACACTCAGATGGCGGAGAGAGACTGGTAGAGGAGGGAGTTGCTTAGATATCACTACCCTCTGTGGTGGGACAAACGACCACCAAACACGGTCTGTAGCGACTAGTGACATCCTCTTCTCGGTATTGTCTCGCCCTGCGAGGGTTGAGGAAATTCTGCCATCTCGCCAACACGCTCCTGGCAGCAATCGCTGGAACTACACTCCCCCCCCCCCTTACTCTCATCTTCTTTGAGAAGTGAGTGGCCCGCCCGCTTTCATGTCAGCCTATCATTTGAGAGTCTGTGTTACACTACGTTACAAGCAGAAGAAAATGTAAATGCTCTCGCTTGATGCCAAGAAATTTTTGCAAAACACATGGGCGAGTACTTCGAATGTCTAATCTGGTTTAAAGTATTCCAACATGATGTTGGCATGGTTATGAGTTGTTATTTACAAAATATTAAATTAAAATCACATCTTTTGAAATCAATGTTTGATACCCTGAATTTTGGGGATAGAAGGCAAATCAAGCACTTTTGTATTAATAATTATTAGTGTACATAGTGGAATATGTTTACTAGATGTGTAATGTAGGATGTCGCAATACACACAAAAATGTTTATATCTTTATATACACAAAAAGAGTTATTAATGAAAATTCTTCGGTTATGGAATTTTGTTTTCTGAAATGAATTCCTGTTTGGTATATGTAGGGAAAAATTATGCTAACAGCAAATATTTACTTTTAACATAGAATTATATTGGAATTTGGCATTTGTAACTCAAGCATTTCAGGGAAACCATGCTTTGCAAATATTTTGATTGAAGTGAATATTTCATTTGAAGTAAATGCGTGGGTTCTAATTTATTTCTAATGTTAATATGTAACAACTAAAAAATTAATTTGGGAAAGAATGTTTTTTACCTTTTCTATAATGACACACTTCAATTAAATATGTGTAAGGAAATTTTATTTGTAACACTGTGTTAACATTTACGTAACTATTCAAAGAGATAGGTGCAGAGATCTAACTAGACTCTATCAACAAATGACCTGCCAAATCGGAACTGTAGAGAGTGGTGAGGTTCGGCGGCGCAGAGAAATGTTCTCATTTTCGATGGTGAAGAGAGAACAGAGGAAGGGGTGTCAGAGATCTAGCTATCCTCTGTCGTCAGATGAACCGCCGCCAAAGTGGTCTTGCGAACATCAGTAAACTTTTTAGTGGATGGTGCATGGAGCCATCCGAACACCTCGAGAGCTGAACACATACTGAGAGAGGGGTTTGGGAAGGACTGTCATCTGCCTGCCCGATCTGCATTGTGCTTGGCTCCCATTACAGAATGGTGGACATATGTTACAAACATATTAGAAAATCAAATCTCATTTGCATGTGGGCAGTGGTCTGGGCAGGATGTGTCTTAGTCTCGGTACACGAACTTATTTATTATGCAGTTACTCATTGCATATAATTACTCAGTGTGTGATTAAGATCAAATTATCCTCGATGGGATTAGAACCACTGTCCGACTCCTCAACCTTATACCACCTTACCCTGCACCCTAACCATTCAACCTCGTCAATTGTGTTTCGGCAGCCAATGGGCAAACATGTGTGCTTACTCTTGGTCTCTACTCATTATGCAGTTTCTCATTATAGAATTTTAAATAATCTAATTACCATCGACATGCCTTGAACCAAGGACCGACTCCTCAACCATGTACGCCCTTATCCCACTCATACCCCCTTACCCCACCCCTTAACCTTCCAACCTCGTCAGTTGTGGTTCGGTAGCCAATAGGTAAATATCTGTACTCAGACTCAGTACTTGCTAATTAAGCAATTACTAATTATGTACGTAGTAACTACACAATTACTCATTACATGATTTAACAAAATTAATTACCCTCGACAGGTCTCGAACCACAGACTGAGCTACTCCTCAACCCTCCTACTGCAACCCTAACCCCCGTACCTAGCCCTATACCCCGTTACCATGCACCTATTCTCTAGCCGATGAAAAATTTTTAAGTCCCACAAGTGTCCCTTGGGCGCTTTGCATACTAAAAGGGTACACCCACAGCCAATCACAGCAAACCTTAGAAGGAGCATGGCAACCTGTCAGCCAATCACAGCACACCTCCAGGGGAACGGGGGTGATCTGAATTAACTTTGAAAGGATAGCACCAATTCTGCTCCCTCTCAGAAACATCTCTTCCAAGGATAATCAAATGTCCCTTATGCCACTTTTGTAGTTTTTAGATGACAAAACATACATGCCTCCCCCCCATCTGTTACTTTTTTCATTGTCATGATCATTAAACTCTAGAAACTATGATAACAATTGTAGAGAGGCAGACTCTATCTGTTCATAGTACACCAAAAAGAACACGATTTTGATAAATACTCATATATGTGAACTGTCAGAAGAGAGGTCAGCTGCAGAAGCATAAATTTGATTCAAGGGATTGCCTGGCACACCAGAGAGCCCTGTTAATGAAATTCGCCAGAATTAATTTTGGTATGTGATGTGATAAGATGTGGGCAGCTAAACATGTAGCTGTCAGTAGTGGTAACTGCTGAGCGTAACATACAATAATTGCAGTGGAGCAGAAGCTCGACATTGTCCTGTTTAAGGAAACTTATATTCCTTTTGACAGTTTAGTGGGTCTGGGCACAATGAATACAAATGGGTTCAAGCCCCTAGCTGGAGTATTGTGGACCAACATTAGTATGGATGTGGCGAAGATCGCCAGTGTGTTCCGTACATATGATATAGGAGTACAAGTCATCATGGGACTACAGAATATTGGTCGGTATCCTCATTCTTTCAGTTTGAAAATGATACACATGTGCACCTTTTTTGAGAATGATACACAAGTGTACCTTGGCAAATGGGAAATAATAACAGATACACTACGAGTGGAGTGGAGAGAGGAGTGAATTTGGGTGGCTCTCAACATCGAGGTCTTAAGAGCTGAGAAACACTGCGATCATACACTGCGAAAAAACATTAATCATAGGTGCAGTCATGAATGCCAAATAAGAATTATGGTATTCACCATACACTAAAAAAACCAGAGAGCTTGCCAGTCAATCAATTCTGACAAATGATATGGCTGTGGTGAACATGGAAGGGGAATATACCGACTTTTGTCTTACAGGCATATGGGACTGAGAGGCATATTGATTAAATGGTGACAAACAGCAACAGAAACACGCAATTAAAAATAAATTAGGCTTCAGAAAATAATGGGAACAGTCTTAAACCTTCACGATGCCTTGAAGACTGTTCGAGAATCAATGGCGAAGTATGTCATGGGAGTGTTCCTGGATATTTTTGGGGCATTTGACAATGACTGGTGGCTGGAGGTGGTATTTCAATAGAAGTGCAAGAGATACAAAATATGATTGTGCACTTCTTTTCCAACAGATGGAGTATGTAAACTTCCAAGACACTACAAGTCGGGAAGAAATTGAGGGGATTTCCCCATGGCTCGGTCCTTGGACCTATCCTATATAATGCTCTATTCGATGGATTTCTGTAACTAGGTCTCTCGCCGAGTTATGCGACCTTTGGGTATGCTGACGATGGCCTAATCCTGATAACTGGGGATAAACGATGGAATTTAGAAGAGATAACAGCAGTGATCATGGGAAAAAATCAGGGATTGGGCTGGAGAAGTGAAGTTTAAGTTTTCAGCAGAGAAGACCTAGATTATGCTGCCCAATGGCAAGTTGCTAATATCGCCATATATATGCTTTGACGGGGACCCTGATGAATATGTACACGAGTTCGAGTACTTGGGAGTCATCATGGATTATAAAATGAGCTTTCTAAAGAACATTGAATATATGTCATGGAAGGTAGTGTTGGTCTTCCAAAAAACTGGAGAGGAATGGAAATATGAACCGAGGCCTTACCTAAAAACACTGAGGACTATATACAAAGTAGTGCTCGAGGCCATCATACCCTATGGATCTATTAGCTGTTATAATAAAGTTGAATTAGTGTTTCACAAGAGGAAGCTCGTTAGTGCTCAGAGGGCAGCACTGCATACCATAACTAGGGCTTACAGAACTGTACCAAACGAGTAGCTCTTTATCTTGGCTGGTAGGCTACCAACAGATCTGTTGGTGAGATACAGCAACATCATGGTCAAGATGGTGTGGACTGGTTGGCTGTCAAAGGATGCAAAACAGGAAGTAATGGTCCAAGTTCTGCAAAGGTGGTAAGAGGAATGGGATTCTTCTGAACGAGGAAGCATTATGTAAGAGCTGATGCCGACTATCATGGCAAGAATGAAGTAAAAGTGTATAAATCTAAAACACTATAGTACACAGCTCTACATAGACCATGGGAACTTCAAAAGGCAAAGCTTCAAAGTCTTAGTTTGGCGTGGTCGCCATTGTGTAATGTTTGCGGTGTTGATGACCCATTACCGCATGCAATTAATTAAGGGCTCTCTGAAGATGGAAGACACAAGGCAGACAGACAGAGCATTAATTTGAAATTATAAAATCTATTAAATGGTGAGGTTCTTCATAAGCTTTGGAACGAGTTCGTCACTAAGATTGGTAAGAGATTGGAAGAATACGATAGATGTTAGGAAGAGTGAAGCTCCGAGGACCCACGAAAGGATATTTGGGTAAGCGCTTCCAGTGAGAAGTTGGAATTCTTTTGATCGGTAAGGACAGGTTTTTACCGAGAAAACAGGTAGAATTCCATGTGAAGAAACTAAGAAAAGAGTGTAGTCCGAGGAGAGAAGAGAAGAAAATGCCATGCGCTGTCTTACTCATCAGAGTACCATTGTAGTGTGGGAGGACGGAGGGTGCGCCGGTCTTCGGGCCATAAAACCTGTCCGCTGAGCACACATCGTTTATTGGTTCAACGATGTCTTTGTTAGATGTATTTTCCCTCATCGACTGTCTCACACGAAACTGAATTTCGTTTTAGGCACTTGTTGCTTGTTCCACATACTTTCAAGGTATCAGTGACGCAACTAGAAAGTAAAAATGCAGAGAAGATACAAATTACTTAAATTCTTACCATTTAGCAGTGACTATGCTGATTTATCCCCTCAATAATACGAATACAAATATTGCAACTTGCGAACAGTATAACATTAAACGAACATAGAAATAAAACTATAAATCAAAGTGTATTAACTACACTCAATATAGCCAAATTTTCTGTACGGCTGTTCGAGTACTGTTGTTCGTTGAAATGAAGGAATATTCTGTTGGCTTATCTCTGCCCCTCCATCCTCACTGCGCAGCTCAGAAAGCGAAAAGTGATCCTGAGAGAAAACGGCATGTGCAAGTTTCCTACTATTCAACAGAACTATCAGCTATAAACTGATGTCGATCCCTTATCATTTGGACTGCTGTCCCAGTGGCTTCAGGCTTTCATGAAATCACTCGTAATTCTATTTAATAGCCAAGGTATAGTAGTGACTTGCTTGTGCTAGATGCCAGGTGGTCATTCAAGTGTCTTGGTTAAAGGATTAATGATTGTTTTCTATTTTTTTTCCATTTGGAAATAGGTATGGTTTTAAGTGCTCCCCTATTTGGAGTCAGAATTGGCTACAGTATCTTTGGAATTAATTTATTTTGAAACAAAAACTAGTACACGAATTAATACCAAATTTTCTTCGGAAAAGTACTCAGACGTGAGATAGTTAGGCATTTAATTTTGGTAGTCATTCTGCGTTACGCAAACAATTATCCAAGGCCCTTCCACACTGCAAGAAAATTGCATTTTCGTACTGTCATATTTTTGAAATTATTAACTAAATATCTACTTAACTTTTATAAGATATGGTTCTCAAATTTGCAACACACTCAACTACGATAAAATTTTAGGCACAAATTACTACGAAAAGTCCACATGTTGGTTAATGGGTTGCGTGTAGAGGCGATTAAGAATTTGATACACGCGCCAGCGTCGCTCTTAAGGTTCTCTGTTTCCGTGGACACAGTTTGCTGAACTGAGCCACAGACGTGTTCTCGGAGAACACAGTAGCCACTGCTGCTGAGTGTGCAACTGTTACAGTCACCCGCAATGAGTTGAAACTGACACCCGGTTCTTGATCAACTATCCATACCAAGTGTCACGACGAAGCATCTTGTTTGCTCTGCTCTGTACTTACGTCGATATAGCACTCAGTCAGATCACAAATATGTTTCTACAGAGAAGCAGCATGACGATATTAATCTGATGGTGTATCCGTGTTTATAGACTCTAGTTGGCTGCCTAACACCGGAAGAATATACTCCGACATCATCGCTTGGGTGATTTCCGGTTTGTTCACCTCGCGGCTGGACCGTTCAGCTGTGGCCACTGAATGTTAACACTTGTGCCATACTGCTTAGAATACTTGGTTATTCCATGATTGCTTAATGAGGAAAATGAATTAAATGAAACTTTGTTCACTTGCAGTAGCGGAGTCTGAGAGAAGACGTAGTTCCATATCTGTGGCTGACTTTACTCACTTCTTTTTTAATGGGAACTGTAAACCAGAAACACACCCCCTGCTGCGTTGCTTACAGCTGACGGTCACTGAAGTCACTGATGATTTGACAGTTTTCGTCAGCAGTAACGGAACAGTCTGCAGTAAACTGTAAACAGTTTTGTTCGTCAGTAAGCTTATGGTTTCGGAACATTCGGCAGTGAGGTGTATATTAATTAAATAAAACGGATTAAATGAGAAATATGAGTCTTAAATTTGCCATCGCTGCGGACTTAAAATATCGTTTATGCGTAAAATATCTACACTAATGCTTGTGGGGCGGAAGAAAATTAATTTCCAAAACAAAACAGTTCGTGTTTTGAGGTAGCTTTTATGTGGTATGTCAGCAAAAAAACCATATGATATTTAATTATACTACCTTTTGTATTCTTGTAAACTTGATTAGATAACTCACGGTTTTAACAGCTAATGGTGGGTTGTTTCACTGGCGCTGCATTTCCCCTTCGAGTTCCAGTAATACTCAGGTTTCACAGTAGTCGTTGTGGCCTCGCATGATGAGTCAATGAAAAACCATTCACAGTGTTAGTCCAGTGATCGTCTTCAGTAATGGGTGAACAGAAGAAGCTACTGAAATTACTGGCCAGTAAAATTAGTGAGTATCGAAATGCTGTGACTGTAAACCATGTCCTCACGCTGGGTAGAGTTAGATAATATTTGACAAAGGAATTCGTTGTTTGTGAATTACGGGCAACTGAAAAATCTCGCCGACGCAAGTCCTGACGCCCCGGCGTAGACAACGCTGCGGTTAAAGTCGGGAAGTCGCTTCTTTATCTCGCAGGCGCAGAAATAAAGCCCACGGCGCAAGTTCCAACACAGATTTCATCTTCTGCGATTGTGTGCGAGCGCCTGGGAAGGCATCGATATTCCCGTCCGCCCGTTTGTTTAAAAACCAGCGGCGCGATCATTGTAACAATAGGCGCCGCCACAAAACCCGCGGGCGAAATAAAAAGAGCAATAATAATGATGGTAACGTGGGCGGGCGGCGCGGCTGGGCTCTCGGGACTCGGCGGCGTGTTCACTGTGTGGTCTGTGTGCATGCCTGCTAACCGGCCCATCAATAATTCCCACACCTCGCCGCAGTGCCGAACCACCACTGCTACGTCGCAGCTGCGTGTTCATAGCCAGGGCTGGCTAGAGGGGTGGTAACACGGCTGTGTGCGTGAAGCCTGGCCCGGTACAAGCCAGAAAATTATATTTAATAAAAGTGTCAAACGAAATGAATATTATTATTTTTATTCGAAGAGGGATAAAGAATCTGGAGGTGTTCACCATCGAGATAAGTGTGTGTGTGTGTGTGTATATATATATATATATATATATATATATATATATATATATATACACACACATATATACATATATACACATACTTATGTGTATATATACATACATTGAAGTTTTGTAAAAAAAGGAAAAACATCTTGAAGTATGTAAATTTTGGGGATGATACGTTGAAAATATACCAAAGAAATGTAATACTGTGAGATCGTAGAGATCATTATAAATATTATAATATATAAATTTTCATAGCTTTTTAGCTAAATATTTATCATTATATTTAAATGTCTCTTTTCGTAAAATATTATGAAATATGTATTAAACATTTGGTATAAAAGTAATTTAATAAAAATTCCCAAGCGACATATTTTAAGTTTTGTAGTTATGAATTTTTTTTAATTTCCCATAAAATGATCCCAGTTGCAACCACGCAAATAATAAAATTTGAAAGGTTCGAGAAAATATGTCAGGACACAATTGTGAGACATGATGCGGACCAATATCAAATTATCACCTTTTTGACTTATACTGATGAGGTTTCTTGGGGGTGTTTCCAAAGTCTACAGCCCACAGGAGGTACAGGCCGTGTCAAAGCTGCGCACCCTGTCGTAAGTGTTGCATAAGCTGGAACTATTAGGGGCAATTAGTGTAAACTTTAGATTTTAGGTTTTAACGGTTTTGTAAACTTGAGTACAGTGTGTGTGTCTTCCCGATCGCGTGTGCCAGCTGAAAGGTTTATCATTTGCAAACAATGTCGACAGGTTGGGTGCAGCATCTGTCCAAAGTAACCCTCACGGAAATGTTGAATGGTGAGGGGGAGGAGGTTAAAGATGATAAGTCAATTGAGCAGCTACGTGTAAAGGTCCGTGAGATGGCGAAGAAAGGAGCCGATGTGAACCATGAAATGAAGGGTGAGACCAGCCTTTTTTTTTTTTTAACAGGTTCATAAATTACCTCCCGAATTAGTGGCTCACGCGCCAGAAATTAAAAAGGACAATTTTAAATGTTGTTTTAGATTTTTTCATCAAATTTGTGTCCTAGCATTTGAGCTATGTTCTAGAGAAACCATTTATGATGCAGCTATTTTTAAGGTGCCCAATTTATTTCGATGTATTTTTAGTGTAGCTGTAAAGGAAAATTGTGATATGAAACTGTTAACAAATGCCTATTTGACTCTTGTCTCGTCTCGTCAGACCATGCTGTGTTGCGTATGAGAATGCAATTGATGGAAATATATCAGGGAATTGGGCAGGTAATGCAGGAGTTTGTGAGCGAAGTATTGGGATTGGTGGACGTGTTAGGTCTCCCGTGTAGCGAAGAGTATTTCACGGAAATAACGTTTCATAATCTGTTGCCTAGTAATAGTAGCTTGTTCGTGTTTGTAGACCAACCGAAGGCTTTAGCGCAACTGCGTGAGCTTGTTACTGCTATGAAAAAGACTGTTCGAGATCGTGCTGAAAATACAAATGATAATAAGGGGGTGGGTAGTTATGTACGAGGAAGTTTCCAATCAGGTTATGTTACACACATTGGAAAAGCGAAAGCAGCAGTAATGCAATTATTGGGATGGTTTAGCCAAATTCTAGTTCTGGTCCCACATTGGAAAATTCGAAAAGGGAAAAATACACTCAGATTGTGACTAGCCAGGGAACCGGATAAGGGCGTAGAAAGAGTTTACAGAAATGACGTTCGGTTGTAATAGTTCGTGAAGGTACAAAGTAAAGAAGGGATAGTTAGTTCAAAGACCCCACATCTCCAATATATTTGAAACCTGCTGGGATATGTGTCGGAGAAACTTTTTGTTTGAAAGAAGTTACGGGTTGTTTTATGTGCCAATAATATTAGGAAACCAATTTCAAGTAAATGCATTACTAGATTCTAGTGCGTCTTGTTCATTAATAAGTCAAGAATTTTGTAATATAGTATTGCGGGCATTGCCAAAAGGATTGGTGAATTTGGAAAGGGACGAAAATGTGGGTTTTTCTTTAGCTTATGGCGGTATATTATACTCTGATCTGCAATGTTTAATATTAAAACAGAACAATTTTCTTGGAAGTTTAGTTTTCATGTTCTTCCAGGCTTGAGTTATGAGTTAATACTTGAGACTGATTTCCTGGGGAAAACTCGTGCCTCACTGCAGCTTGCAGAGAGGTTCTTTTCATTTTTAATTTTGTAAGAGTCAGCCTGTCTCTTTGGTTACAACCAGTATGAGGTATCGGTTAATGAAAACAGAAAAGTTAACAAATGGACAGTAACTTGAGATTCAAAACTTAATACATGAATTTCAGTATGTTGTGACTTCAAATTTGGGTCATTATAGACAAAATCCGATTAAACTGAAACTTAGTAACCATGAACCAATAGTGTTTGTTCCATATCAAGTGGCTCCCCTAAAAACCAAAGCGTTTAGATAATTGATTTTGAATTAAAGAATCAGGATATTATTGAAGAGCCGAATAGCGTATATTCATTCCCTTCCTTTTATTACCAAAAATAACTCCAGGTCAATTTAGACCGATCTGTGATTATCGAGTGGTTAATAAAAAAATACATGTTGATCAGTATCCACTGCCTACCATTGAGAATGTATTTCATCATGTATAGCTCAGGAAGTTTAGATTTTAACCCGGAAAAAATATTATAAAGCTGCAAATTTGGTCATTATTACTATTCACCCTCCTGAACAACATACTGAATTTCCCCCCATTCTCCTTTGCCGGTGTCCTTGTTTTTTCGGGCAAGAATGTCTTAAGTCGCAATGATCGACACAGAAGCGAAATTGACCCTTCAGATATTAAACCCAAAAATCAATACTCTTCTATATAACTTCAAATTCGCCATAAGACCATACTGAACTGCCTTACATGTTCATTCAGTGGGGAAAAAAATATTTTAAGGGGTTGTTATAGCGATTTTCCTTCAAGAAATCGTTAAAAAATTAGTAAAGTGAAGAATAAACTGACTCAGAGACTATAAAGTATGCCAGATAGCTAAAACGTGACTTCTACAATTGATATTCGTTATAGTTTTCCCTTTACCACGGTGTATTAGTCATTATTCTGTGATGAACTGTTGATGAGATATGGCCGCCTAACCATTGGCGCGAGTCGTCTAGTCACAAGCACTGGCGCGCGTCGACAAGTGCAACTGCGAGCCGACTAAATCTAGATAAGTGTAAGCCTGTTATAATTTTCCAGTAACATATATATAATTTATATAATTTATTCATGTATAATTTATATCAATAATTATGTATAGAATGTTAAGTTATGAGACACATACATTACGTGGAACAACACTATTTAGAATTTTAATTGAAGTTTGCATTAATTAATTTGAAAGAAATAAATTATATTAGGCCTATGGTATTATAACTCTTATTACAGTATTTGGTAGCAAAACGTTATCTTATTTACACTGAAATACTCTTTTCTAGGTTAACAACTCTCTATTAAATTATATTCAAAGCAGAAATGTTTGAATTATAGTCTACTCTTCCATTTTGCATTATAAACAAAAAAAAAAGGGTAGGCAATTTAGTTATTTTGTTTATGAATTACCAATAATTATTTATAAAGTAGCTTCATCAGGATCACCTTCGTCATCACTTCCGTGAAAATCTTAAATTTTTATATTCGTGTAACTTCCTCCTCTACAATGTCCACACATTGTCGAGGCCAATCCAGCACGCCTGCATTCACATCTGTAGCCACAGTCTGTCTTATAGCCACAAGAAACCAGGCGCAACAGACTCAGATGCTGGTGCCTAGCTATTGGAACCAAGAATCCTCCAGGCAGTTTCCATCCCCCCAGTCAACTGGATTTAGAGATATGTTATCGCAACACTGCTGAACCTAGGGAAAAGAACAAGTTTTTGTTATTTAATGTTTCGATATTATGTGTATACATTTTGACTCTCAGTGTAGACTTGAAACAACGTACCTGATGATATATCCGTAGTGAATGTTCTGCACATGCTGCACTTGTTGGTGGCTAAGTCACTAGTTCAAAGGCCGCCGTCACAGGCTGCTTAGCGATGGAGCGTGTATACTGGATTACTTTGAGTTCATCCAAACTGTTGACATTTATCCCACCGTATAGAGCTATGACGAACTTCTCTCCAGCAGCACAAACCTCCTCTTTCGTAGACTCTGGACTGTTGAAGACTTATGTGACATTTCTCATGTCAGGTCTCTGGAGAATTTTCCATGCTTTCTTTTTACCTTTGCCAAAGAAAGCAGATGTTGTTTCACAACCAGTAATTGCATGACAGAAAAGGACACTATCTTTGCTCTCCTGGATCTTTTCTTGAATTTCCCTTACATTCTACACTTAGTCACATTTTGTATTCGTACCTGGACTAAGGACTCTTAATTCCATGTCATCAGTGACGCGGATTAGCAGCATGACTACAATGTCTGTGTCAGAGGCAACGACTGTGGCATTGTTTCCCACTGAAGCCAGCTCAAGTGCTCTTTTCACAATCAGAGTATCAGCATCGCCTTCAGAATTGCACACTTCGATTCCTGCTGTTTCAAAATAGTGGGACAATAAGGTGATCAGTCGTTCCTTATTGTGATGGTTGCTTAGGAGATCTGCTTGTGGTGTGCTCGCAGATGTGTTCATGTCAAACATAATATCAGCAGATGTCCTTTTAGAAGCACGTCGAAAATGACAGACATTATGGCTTCTCCAAGTGCTGTGTTCTTTTTCTCGACGACTTCACCTTGAATTACTCCGTTCAAAAATGTTTTCAATGTTTCAGGCAGGTTTCCTGAATCTAGAGACTCCATGGCAGGGTAAATTTTGGTGTCGAATACTAGTGATCTAATATCTCGCCTGATTATATCTGCTGCTACCTCTACAATGCGAATATTCTCCTCTTCTTCCATGTTCTTCTTGTCCAAGTACCATTTATCATGCAGAATACTACTCGCACTTCCCTTCAAGTTTACAATGGACGATTTTCCTGATAGTTCAGTTATAAAAACACTATTCCCGTGTTGTGCATTTAGTTTCTCCTTCAGATATTTGGCAGTACAAACAGAATCATTAGGATTATTTGTATTGAAGTAGTTCATGGTTTCTACGAGGTCACTTAGAAGAAATTGTGAATCTTCAGCACTATCCGTATAAGCACACAGCTTTGTAAACGCTAAAATTCTGCACTCGTCTTCAGGCCTCTCTCTTCCTCGAAAAATGGTTTTATTGTCTTGTAGTCTTTGCAGTGTTCTTAAAATAGACATAATAAACACTCATTATAAAGATAATTTTGTAGCATTTATTATACTGCTGTACACTACAGTATGCTACAAGAATTACTGCCAGTGAATGAACTGGGAGCATACCTGTAGATACATATAGCAATCGACATTGCTTGTGGTATTTAGCCTCAGCAGCCACGAGATCAGCTACACTTACTCCCCGTTCAAGTGCTCGAGCAATAACACTATCCTTAGACGGCGATGTAGTAACTTCACATATAGTTTTTCTGAACTTTGCTTCCTTTAGGGTTTTCCTTCTGAACAGAAGCTTCTTCTTCACAATACAGGCAGTCCTGCTTTATATTGAAAACATCTACAGGGGAGCGAAGGCGCCGTTCTCTACCAAGATCGGGATCTTTAGATTTCTTTTCACTACTCAGATCTTTCTTTATTGTACTAAGTCTTGTGTAGTTTTTCCTGGGACAGAAATTAGGGAATGTTGTGAATGCGAATATTTCAGTCCCATTCAGCTTTGTTAACAAAATTAGGTTTCAGTATAAACCAAATCAAACTTTCTGCTAGCTCCTACACTTCTAAGCAAACACATATTACCAAATAAATAAACTGATTCATTTTGTAGAAGTGTGTGGAATATCTGTTTCGTCTCTCTTCAAGGTAAGTTCAATATGTTTTAAACACATGTTATGGGTTGATTTCTTTTTGTTTTTAATTATTATTTTAAGGGTTAATGATTTTGTATTTTCGACTTTTATGGTAACATGCACATTCATTTGCATTTATGAGACAAAGTCTATTACATTTTGGAAAAAAAAAAAAAAAAATTCTACTTCTTTACAAAAAAGTCATTCAACATGCAAACATGCCACTAAGGGTGTTATTATGGTAGTTGGAATACAAAATCAATAATACTTTTAATGAATGCTGGGACAAACAAAAGAAATGTGCTTCCTATCAAGGTAAAAATTTGACACAGCTCGCAAACACAATGCTCATCTGAATCTAATATAAATTGGTTTATTTAGATGTTCTAAAAAATCATACGCAAACTTTATTCAATCTTAATTTTTATTCAAATGAAAACAGTTCAATACACACAACAATGAGTTGCGTGAAAATATGCAGGAAAAGGTTAATATAAAGAAGTAGGTTTAAAAACATTTGTTCTTATTTACACTGTACATGTTATTTAGTTCTGCAGTATGGAAGAAGCAAATGCAGAACATTGTTGTAATTGTTAATGGTGTTTAAAAATCAATATTATTGTATTGTGTTAGAATTTTTTTTACATCTCTCTCAGATGACATCGCATTACTGCACTTTCAAGATCAAAATTATTCAATACTATGAAATAGTAGCATATCTTACTAATATTAAAGCAGTGCAGTATAAAACAAATTAATATTTAGAGAATGGAAAAGTTTTCATTTATTGAACATAATGATGAATTATTTTTTTGTTTGTTTTGAGTGCTTCCCGAACAGCCGCAAAGCCTTAGAAGAGGAACACTATTAAACAGGAACTAGTAGAAGAATCGGAGATCGATTAAGGAACCATCCCAGAATTTGCCTGGAGTGATTTCGGGAAACCATGGAAAACCGAAAACAGAATGATCGAGCCGTGGATCGAACCCGAGTCCTCCGATTGCTAGTCCTACATGTTACCGTTGCACCACCTCGCTATTGTAAACACTGTAGTAATAGAGGTACAGCACCTAATACAAAGTGTAAACGAGTGCGCACGTGTATAACAAAGCTATAATAAATAACCTTACCTGCATCGTTCGTGCAACTTCAGTGACGTCCCATTCGCCACGAGAGGTCACAAAAAAGGGACGTTTCCATCAGCCCTTTGTTCACTGGCATTAACGAGTCCCAACAATCCTCGTTTTACTGTAGTTACTTCTTCCTGACCAGGCTTCAGTTGTTTTTCACAAACCAAGCACTCAGATTGACTACCCATATATACTAGTACTTCATATCTAACCACAAACTAATTCTACAAAATAAATAATTCATTCCGGAGCACCAGCAAATACGCAACTGCACAGAGTGCGTTAATATTTCTGACACGTCCGGACAAACACTGAACATTTATGCGACGAGCTAGTCACTGTTCAGTCGACTGCATGTAATCGATATGGTAGATAACAGACACGTGTGCAAGTATTGAAATACGACGCGTTGGATGAGCAGGTCTAGAGAACACAATCTGCACTTGGCGACGCGCGCCCGTGCTTGGGACTAGACGACGCGCGCCAATGATAAGGCGGCCGTATCTCATCAACAGTTCATCACAGAATAATGACTAGTACACCGTTGTAAAGGAAAAATTATTACAAATATAAATTGTAGAAGCCACGTTTTAGTTATATGGCGTACTTTATAGTCTCTGAGTAAGTTTATTATTCACTTTGATAATTTTTTAACGATTTCTTGAAGAAAAATCGTTATAACAACCCTTTAAAATATTTTATTTCCACTGAATGAACATGTAAGGTAATTCAGTATAGTCTTACGGTGAATTAAAATGTACATATAGAAGAGTATTGATTTTTGGGTTTAATATCTGAAGGGTAAATTTCCCCTCTGTGTCGATTCTTGGAACTTAAGACATTATTTCCCGGAAAAAACAAGGACGTCGGCAAAGAAGAATGGGGAAAAATTCAGTATGTTGTTCAGGAGGGTGAATAGTAATAATGACCAAATTTGTAACTTTATTTTTTTTTCTGGGTTAGGGCCCTTTTGAGCCTAAACTTAAATTTCGCATTCCTTCAATGTGAGCTACATCCCGATTAACGGGAAATTTTAACTTTTGTAACACCATCGGGTCATTATCAGTGGAAACAACTGCCATTGGGCGTGAACTGTGGGCCTCAGGCAATATCGCGTAATTTATTTAAGGTTCTGGGAAAATTTTAATATGATTTTATTCTCATGTATATATTGATTATGGATGTGTGTACAGTGAGAATTTTGAACAACATATTCAGAATTAACATGATATACTTACTGCTTTACATGAGGCAGGCAAATAGTCATGTCAAACACATGGAATTTATAATTTATGATGGTAAATTTATCAATTTACCATCATATTACAAATTAACCCCGAGAAAATTAGTCCTGTCGTCAATTTCCCCCATCCCAAAGAATTTGGAAGGAGTAAAAAGATTCCCAGGAGTGGTTGGTTTATATTCAAAGTTTATCTCAGATTTTGCCACCATCGCTAAAATCCTCAATGCTTAGAAACGAAAAGGGGAGAGCGACAAGAACAGGCTTTTGGCAAATTAAAATAAATGATAACTTCTCCTCCAGTATTGCGTTTGTCTGGTTTTGAGAAGCAGTTTTTTCTACAGGTTAATGTAAGTTCTATAGCCGTGGGAGCTGTTTTATGTCAGCACGTTGACAACTCGTTAGCATCTGTTGCATATGTTAGTCGACTGTTAACACCTGCCGAGCAAGAATTTACTGTTTATGAGAAAGAGATCTCGGCAGCTCTCTTTGGTATGGATAGGTTTGCGGATTATTTAGAAAATAAATAATTAATTCTGTTTACTGATAACCAGGCTTTAAGTTGGATTCTTGCCCCCCAAAAAGCCTGCTGGAAGAATAACAAGATGGTTAGTTAGGTTACCTGGATATAAATATATTGTAAATAATATAAAAGGGGTTGACAATAGTACTGCAGAGTGTATATCGAGGATGCTTGATGCTGACAAGTTTCAAGTTGATGATAGTGATGAGAATGGTCAAGTTAATTTAGTACAGGAACATGAATTGAAGCAAGTGGGAGTTCTACAAAGTTACCCTCAGGCTTATATTGAGTTGCAGGTACATCAGAATGATGCCTCTGAGTGTATGGAAATAAAAAAACAAATTCTTGCCAACACCTCAAAAAGTTATGAACTAAGGAAAGGGTTGGTCGGGTATGTTGATCATAAAGAGAAATTTAGAATTTTTGTTCAAAAAGCATTACGCAAAATTATTTTTAAATATTATCATGAGTATTATCTGCCATCTCGGGTTGGACATGACTTTATCTTGTATTAAATAAATGTTTTATTGGCCCAAAATGAGGGATGATGTGGATTTGTGGGTTTCGAGTTGAGATACCTGTCAGAAGGCAAAACCAAGAGTCACGCGGGCCATGAGTCAATATTCAGCTAGTGTTGCTCAGTACTCCTTGGAGAGAATTTATATGGATGTTTTTGGGTATTTACCTTGGACCAAAAAGGGTTTCTCATTCATTTTAGTATTGATGGAAAGTTTTAGTAAATTTGTGTTCTTTTTCCCTTTACGTAATATGAAGTCAGTTGAAATTTGTGGTATTTTAAGCCATCATTTTTTCCCCTTTTTAGAGTCTCCTTTTAGCATAGTCACTGATAATGCTATATATTTTGTTTCTGCTGAGAAGAAAAATTTGTCTGTTGTGTATTATCGCAAAGTTAACTTGGTTGAGCGATATAACGAAAATTTGAAAGCAGCTCTGTGAACGTTTCAGTCTGGATCTCACCGTGATTGGGATGAGACAGAGCATCAGGTGTCTTTAGCATTTAACAATGTTTTTAGCGAAGCGACCAAACATGTGCCCTCTCATTTGTTTTTAGGGCGAAATATTTTCATCCTTTGATACATGTGTGAAGTCTTCACTCCTTCTGTTGGGATTCGGTGGATGTTAATAAATTGTCTGAGGTATGAGAGGAAGCAACTAAGAACTTGCGGAAGTAACATCAGAAGTTAGCTATTAAGTATAATCAGGACCTAAATCCCATTCAGTTAAAGTAGGTTATACAGTATTTTTTGGAGGTGTATTTCTTAAGTAGTAAAGCAGATAAGTTTAGTGCCAAGTTGGCACCAAAATATATCAGGATATTTAAAATAACAAATTTTTTAACACCTTTTACTCTGTTGCTAGAATATGCTGATAATCCCAACAAAAGGAATAAAGTCCATGTGTCGCAGAGAGTCCCAGGTGTCTGGGATCCAAAGCACCACCATGTCATGCTCATTTCTTTTTATTCATCTCCATTAGTGATTAAGATTGGTTTAATTTTTATGAAATTGGTAAAGATTTTCGAAAACGTGATTTTTAATTGGATTGTTTGTAAATATTCTGGCAAGGGTGGGAGAATATGGAGTAGGTGTTAGAGAGATCTGAGAACCAAAGATATCATGTAGCTGTGTACCATGAGAACATTTTCTTGAGCTGAGAAAGTGATCAATAAGTAAAAATGTATGGATGTATCTTGGTTACTGATGCTGGATTGGTGCACCGTTTGATTCGGTGGCGCCTGGCCGAGAGGACCTGTGGGAGAGAAGACGAGAGGAGGCTTCTCATCTGCCGTTGCTAGGATCTTCGGATGTTGAAGATTCCAGATACAGAAGAGTATCTCCACTGTGCGAGGACATCTTGCAGCATGGCACCATGGCTCCCGCGATGGTCACGATGCCTGATGAGACTACAGGGACATCTTGCAGCCTTGCACCAGGGTCCTGTAGTGGTCGCTTCTCCTGCTGAGGTTGCTGCCTTAGAATGCAGTGAAAATCTGAAGATCCTCAAAATAATGTTAATAAGGTGATATGATAGGTGCTGTGGATGTTATTCTTTTGGAAACTGTGGAAGAATAAAGTTTTTTGGAGCTGTCAGAGCTGTAGTCTTCACTCCAGTTTTCTCTGCAAGACTGCCACCTTGAAGAGATCCTGGAGGATGGAGGCTGAGATTCCTGATTGCACTTAGCTTCAAGGGAGGGAGAATGAGACAGTATGTTTTTCATTTCGTGTTCAAGAGCTCCAATTCCCTATAAAAAGTACGTCCCGTTATGTATTTACGCCTGCCCGTTATTAAATTCAGCTGTAGACGTTTTTCCTACCTTTGGCACACAGTTTGTAACAGCTCTGGAAGACCACAATATATGCTGCCACGTCTACGGTGAAAAATACGTAGCAGACTCGGCGCGCGACGTCAAGTGGGTCTTCGAAGTAGCAGCGAGTCGACCATCATAGTAGCCGCCTCAGAGTCAGAAATCCAACTACTGGGAGCGGCCGTATTACAGCTCGGCCACACGAAAGACTAACGTGCTTCACTACTATGGGCTACTCCTTGGTGACGTCAGCGGTGTTGCCAAGAGTTGCAGGTTGAAGAGAGAAAATACTCATGACAGAAAATAAAAGACCGTCGCCGTGTAGTTCTGAGAGCCCTCTATTTCAAAATACATCTAGTCTATTGGTTACAATTAAATGTACCAAAGTAAATGCTGATTACCCCGTTGCCAGATCTATTACACGTGAATTAATGGCGAGGGGTGAGGAAAGGTTTTTTTCAATAAATATGCCTGCATTCTTGGAGCTGGTGTGCTTGGTTCTCAGACTCTGAAGGTAGTCACGATGGAAATAAGTATTTTAATATTTTTTTATAGTTGTAAATGTAGAAGTAAGGTAGAGATTTAGAAGTGTTAGGCATTGGCCAGAATATTTTTAAGTTTTGTGAAAAAAGGAAAAATAACTTATAGCATGTACCTACATATTTGGGATGATACTTTGAAAATATACCAAAGAAATGTGATTCTGTGAGATCTTAGAGCTCATTATAAATATTTTTGTATCCGTTTTGATAGCTTTTAGCTAAATATTAAGTCCATCCATTTAAATGTCGCTTTTCGTAAAAAATTAATGAAATAATGTATTAAACATTTGTTATGACAGTAGTTATATAAAAAAATTCAAGTAAAATATTTCAAGTTTTGTAATTATGGTTTTTTTTAAATTTTCCATAAAATGTTTTCAGTTGCAACCACGCAAATAATAAAGTTTGGAATGTTTTAGAAAACACGCCTGGGCACAATTGTGAGACGACATGATGCAGACCAATATAAAATTAATACCATTCTGTCTTATGCTGATGGGGTTTCTTCGGGGGTGTTTCCCAAGTGTCCAGCCCACAGCACCGAGCCAAAATTTAATGTCAACTAAGAACGAAATACTGAACATATCGGCATGATGGAAAGTATAACCATAATTACGACTGTGGTGTGGAGTCGTAAGACGCCTAGATGCTTTGTGTTCCTTGGCTAAAAAATTTAAAACTTGTAAATTTATATTTGAAAGTCGCAAGGCGTGTATGTAACTTTCTCCGCGCATATTTGCGTCGCGGAATGCCATCAGGTTACTTTTTGCTTCGCCGTTCTCCCGACCGTAGACAGGCGTGCGTGTCCCGGGCGCCAGAACCGCGAGATACGCACGACGATATCGTACACGGCGATATAGGCTATTCATGGTTAACTTAGCACTTTCGAAAGCCCTGCTTAGGTTCTACCTTTATGCACGTTGTGTATTATTCCGCCTTATGCAAAATTAACATCGCCATGGACCTTCATGCGTCAGTCAAGTGAAACTGTTAAATTATTAGAAAAGTAAACATTTTTCAAATTTATTCCCTTTTTTCAATTCGATTGACTAAAGATATGTCATATTAAGTTATTACAAATGGTCACGTGTTTTTTCTTATTCGACGTTAAGATATGGAACTACTTTCCCTCTATTGGCACCAACTTTTCTGGGCTCGTGTCTCGCTGTGGGCCCGTTAAAATATCTGCATGCAGTGGCAGTGACTTTTCTACAAGGTTGATATCAAAAGTGCCTCACTTTATCGTGAACAGCCTTTAACGACGAACGTATCGCCTTTCGTCGCCAGAAATACGCGTGGTGACATCTGCTTTAAGTCATATCGGTTCCTTGATAAGGTGTTATCGGGAATAGTCTTTTCAGTAGCAACGTGGCAACAACTCGCGTGCTTAGTCCTGTTAGAGCCGCAAACACGGTAATGCAAAAATGCGTAATGAGTAAGATTTTTAAGCGTAAAATCTTACATGATTTGGGGGAGAAAATACTTGAACCCCCGTTTGATTGATTTGGGCAAGGCCCTTCGCCGTTGGGCGTTACCAATTGAAAGTGCTGCGTTACACCCCTGGTGCTTACGGGATTAATCCTTTCATAATACCGAAAATATTTGTCGACGTTAGGCATATTTCATACACATATTTTCCAGACGCCCATCGATTTCTTGCTATTTTAACAGTTCTTTCATACATGCCATTGCGTTCTTCACGTATGTTCTCCTCTGCTTTCCCGCAATTATTTTAAAACATCCACTTCAACTTCCTATATTCATTCGTAGTTCATATTCTTGTACTAAAAACTATTTCTAAAGCCTACGCCACAATGGGACTGACTGTATCTTCTTACAGCCTTGCATTCATTTTTTTACCCTGACATTTTCATTTAAGAAACATCTTATTCTCTATGATATTAATATGCGTTACTTACCTGCTTGTTTCATGTTCCAATTACATAGGTGAATACTGTACATTTTAAAGTTATTAAATGCCATCACTTGTTCGATATTATTACTGTTCATCACTGTTATACATATAAATGAAAGTTATAATATTGCATAATGTTTTTTTTTTGTGAAGGGAATATGGGTGTTAGATAGTTCTGTAAGTTTTCGCCAGCGAAGTTGAACCTGAAAACTTGTCCATAGAAGTAAAAGGCAAATAAGAAGAAGCCAGGACCCACTCCCATACACAGAAGAACGACGAAATAACAGCGAATACCAGGTTGGTGTTTAAAAGAACAAGCCGAAGAATAAAAAAAAAACAATATTTGGCAAGAAGAAATTACTAACAAATATGCGTAGTGCTTAGTACGGTAAGAAACTAGCGCCTACGTAGCCGGCGACTTTCTGTAGGCAATGACACTACTCTCTTCTGGCTCAGCGCAGTTGTGTGATGGTTTTTGTCAACTTAATTACTCAATACGGACTACTATTATTGGATGTGTTGTGTACGATACTTTTATACATCTGCAAATACTTGTTACACTAAAAAAGGCTATCATAGTAACACCCGAATTGAAGAATAAGATTACTATAATTAAAGAGTTTCATATCTTGGTTAACTAAGTATTTGTTTCATATACTAAGAGTTAAAAACCAGCACACATTAGTAAGGCTGAAGAAATATGATGTTGGGTTTAATTAGCCGACTTCCTGAAACGTAAAAACATTCAACCGATGACAGAATAGCAACAATTTCATATTTAAGTTGCTAGAACGGATGGCGTCTCTTAAATTTATAACTGCAACAGCAAAGTGTTATGACAATAATCATTTATCAACACGCAGCATACTTAAAGCTTATGCAGCAGGTCACATCACATGACATATGTAAGAAAAGTTTACGGGGGGTACGTCGTGCAACACTACACAATAGTTTGGAACGGATGAAATACATGTTTACATTATAAGAGCTTAACTCATTCTATCTCGCACAAATAAATTATTTAAAAAAAAAAACCTTTAATAATAATGATATTTCAACTAAATAATTACCTGTTACGCAACTCAATAATAATACAATGCCTGTTTATGAGCCTATTGTATTCTGACACGTACAGATATCTATCTTCACTTCCATGATAGGCCAATAAGTTAATGTATGGTAGGCATTATCCTTTCTGTGAACAGTTAAAAGCATACGTTTACTTCCTTTGCAACACACCCTATGGAGAAAACAGAGGGATTAAAAGAACACATGCGAATCCATAGACTTAAAACACACCAATTAGGGCAAGTTGCACAATCCATAAAAGAAAAATCTAAAATAATTTTTGTAACTGATTTTATGTGCGTCCATTTGTCGCACACATTTATGGCTGAAACTGACGAAAATAAAGTTAATTATAATGTTTATATCGTACATTATTATTAAAATTTTCTTACATGCAATCATATTAAATATTATGACAATCTTTCTTGAAGAAGAGTTTATTGTAAATTATGTTTCCTGAAATATATAGAATCGAAATGCGTTCAAATTTTGTTAAAAACGCGGACTCTATGGATCGAATATTTTTTTTACATTAAAAAAGTATATTTTAGCAACTATTTTATAATGTTGCAAAATATATACACTCTTCTTTCAAATACAGCATAAATCGCATTTTTTATGACAATTTTCAAGGTGTGTGTACTACTTTTTTATTAGTTCTTCACTTTATATAGTCGTGTGCAGTGCTCCATAGCCGGTTAATTGCTTTACTTCAACCTTATAAATACGACAATCGTCTGGGAAGTCTGTCGAATGCGTAATGAGACCGCGGTAGTCTAGCCCCCGCCCCCTCCTCAACAGCACCGAATTGGCTAACCGCAGCAGTCCCATTAACGAGCACACTGCACTTTGAAATCTCGCCATGTGCGCGCGCACGCACACGCACACGCACACAAAATGCACGACGCAGGACTGAATGTTAGTGGCGATTAAGAAGAGGCCAGAAAATTTAATTTTCTTTTTTTGTAAAAGCTTATACTTGAAATGTTTGTAGGCTTGTATCGCTTCTGCGTAGGAACCTTTAAGTGAGATGCTCTGACGAACCACAAACCAATGATTACCGGTAACAATAGATGGGCCCAATAAAGCCTAGTGCGACCCAACTAGGGTTAAATTACTTCATACTGTTCAACAAAAAACTAGAGAGAGTGTAAACAAGGGGGGGGGGGAGATACTAATATACAAAGGACCATTAACTCAAGCATGCAGGTGATTGGATCCGCTATCTTTCCCAGTTACCAGTGATCACTTGACTAGGACACAACCCTTAAACAGTTGTGAGCAAAACCAGTGAGTCTTGCAAACCTGAACTAGCTGCTATGTGTTATGTTCGTGTCAAGGACGTCCAATAACTGCGTCTACAAAAGCAAAATTGGCTTTTTTTAAACCCACATTACAGTCGAATGGCTCTACAGCACGCTTCGCAACGATAAAGCCAGAAAATAAATATGTACATAACAATGTGAAGCCTGTTCCCTCAGGATGCAGGCCACGTGAACACAAGTTTTAGTCATTTCTCTTCTGTATTCTCACTTATTCTATTGCAAGGCTTGGGATAGTGAATATCGTGTTATACTGCGTGTGGAGGAAGAATGTGTTATACGGTGTGTGGAGGAAGACTGTGTTACACGGTGTGTGGAGGAGAATGGCTGCGTTACACAGGATGTGAAGGAAAAAGGCCGTGTTACACGGAGTGTGGAGTAGGAAGGCCGTGTTACACGGAGTGCGGAATAGGAAGGCCGTGTTACACGGTGCACGGGGCAGGAGGTACGTGTCACAAGACTTGAAGAGCATGGAGCACTCACCCATCGTCCTTGTTGGGAGAAGGCTTGTCGCCATGCGAGGGCGGCGGCTGCTGTGGAGGCGGCATGCTGTAGCAGGGACCTGGTGAGTAGCCTGCGGAGGCGGGGGTGGGGTAGCTGGTGGGAGGGTAGCTGCAGTAGCCTGCCGGGTATGGTGTGTAGCCGCCTGGGTAGTCTGCCTGCACCATGCCGTAGCCGAGGTGAGGGCTGGCTGCCGCGTACCCTGCACACACACTCGCTCACTGAGTTACGCAGCACTTACCTTACAGGCTCTTACACTCGCCAACACTCCCATCACTTGCTCCACAAACTGACTAAGCAGAGTTGCCTTTCACTATATGTTTATAAACTTACTTTCCAAAATAATAAACTCTTTTTCAACCAAAAGTTTTGTTTTAGAACTTTTTTTTTTCGTTGTATTAATGGTATGCATAAATATAAACATTTGTCACGTAGCTCACTTGTTATTGGGTTTTGGTTTTCGCAGTTGAATATTAAACATCTAGCTAAAGTTTTAAAGCAAGAGTGTTGGTAAGCTAAATTCACACTAAATTTTACATAAATGCTTTAAACAAGCACCGCAAGGCATTATTCAGTGAAAAGTTAGCAAGACAAATCAAATTTCGGATAGCATAAAAGACGAATACTTCGGAAAACAATAAACTTGCTTAGTAGGGAAAAATAATTAATGCACAGTAATAATACTAGGCTTACAGAAAGCAATGCTTTTGATGAACGGTTGACAGAAATATTCTGAAAATAATATTTTTTTTTTTTGTAAATTTAGATACTATGTATATTTCGACAGCAAAAAAGAATGAATGATGCTCTATACGTAGTTCCTTATCCACAAGCGCCATTTAAGCGACGCTGAAGAATATTTGGAAAGCCTGATAAATACTGTTACGTCTATATGTTCTTTATGCGCACAGGGCCAAGTACTTTATGTTCATTCGCTACCCACTACAGCGATTTTCGGCAAGGTCACTTGGATATTAGCACGTGGGAAACGTGGCTGCCGTTGTCATTGGCTGGCCGATTTTATGGGGGCATTTCCGGTTCCTGCCGACCTTGCATTGCAACGCTTCTACATCCTCATCTCACTTCATTCTCACCGGCGCGGCGCTCAGGACATCTCTGTTAGGCGCCGACCACAACCTCTCAACTTCAGGCTCCAGTGTGCTTGGAGCTGTTCTGTGCGTTAAAGGTCGAGAAGCGAGGGAGCGATACGGACGACACTAACATGCACGTCTAATGCCTCATCGCTCCTATGCGCAAGGCGTGCAGTGTTTCCGTTGGTACGCTCTACTGTGTGTGTAAATTACATAAGTAAGAGTGGCACTTCATTACACGTGACCGAAACTCTCAAAATAGACTACACTCGTATAGTTTTACTCATCTCCTACCACTTAAGGAAATTGCGCAGGCTATATCTATAAATAGCCCCTTTATTTTTACCATTTCTCCGTTTATTTGAGCTTTTGAGTACACTTAAACTGATAAAAGTATAAAGTAAAACAAGCTTAGTTGATTTATTTAACCTTTTCATAACAAAAAGTCGTATTACCGTAACACTTATTTATTGAGATACGCGAATTCACACAAAAATCGATTTCAAAGAAAAGTTTTAGTACATAGTCTCCTTAACCTTATGCGTACGGAACAAAATAAACGTATTTATTCTGACAAATAACTTAAGTGTTATAATTAAAAAGATACTTTAAGATACGGAACAACTTTTTGATAGCTAGCTACCAATACCACAGTTGATATACTACTCAATATTTAATCTAAAATATTTGATCTATGGGTAGGGGTTGATTTTCGAATACAATATCCCATTAACGAGCAATATCAACTTAAGAACCCACCACGCTTCAAGATTTTAGCTTCGAAAGGTTTTAAAAACACTGTTACATACGGATGCTTGCTTTAGTTTCCCCTCGGTGTCTTCGTCAGTAGCGGGGGGGGGCTCAGTGAGGGAGTTGATCGGGAGGTAACGCCGTCAAGGTGGCTCTCAGGTGGCCTGTCGCTCACTGAGCGGAACTGACGACCAATCAACGGCAAACAGCCACACCAGTGGGCTTCACGCTCATTGCACTTCCTCATCAAATTGAACGGCGGCTGGCGATCGCAGGATCTGAATACAGTAACCTTTTCTCAGGAGGAAACAGTTTCAACTATGTCACGTGAGAGTATATCTGAATGGCCTCGGGAAGGTCTCGAAGGATCCGTAGTCCATGATGCCCGCCAATGGCTTGTTCCAACTTTCGACTAGCTTTATTTAGTTAAGGCTGTTCGCGGTGATGTGAGCACTTTTGAAAGCCCTCTCATTTGTATTCGTAGTCAATATATATATATATATATATATATATTGACTACGAATACAAATATATATATATATTTATATATATATATATAATATATATATATATATAATATATATATATATATATATATATATATATATATATTAGCCTTAGACGTTTAATTCCTAGTGTGGTGGAATATACACACTGTGTTTATTACTCACATGCCAATATTTATTTGAAAAGGCGGTTAAAGGGTAAAAATGACTGAAAGGAAACAATTAGTAGGGCCGTAAAAGTGCTCACTTTACCAAGAACAGCCTATATGCTTGCTGTTGTTTCCCGTGCCGCTCGATCGAGAGAATCGGTGTGTTAAGGTCGAGCGATAACCGGAGGAGTGTACGGAGATTTACAAAGGCGTGCTTCCGCTATAACCCTATCGTGACTCATGCGCGCCCGTCCTTGAGTTGACTGAATTTTTGTGGTTTTCGTCGAAAATATGTTCTGGTCATCACCCTTGCCTCTCTCAGCGGAATTCGGGTTGTGGGAAACATTATAGATCGGGCCAGCGAGACTACGTACGCCACGGCGGACCTCCGAGCGAAGCGACGAACCAGCAGAGTGAAGTCTGCGGACTGCGAGCATCGGTACAGTGTAGGTGCGACTGACGGGTGGGACTGTAATGTAATGCATGTGCAATTGTAGAACATTTGGAATAATGACAATACACAGATTGAATAAGTGCAAATAATGAAAGAGAATTAATTAAGTGACTAACCAATATAGACATTGATAGGACTTTAAATAAAATTGAGATATATATTAAACATTGCGCCGACTAAGATTAACAAGAGTAGCAGTGGAGATAGAATATTTAATGTTGTAAACAACAGCTGTGTAAATAAACAAAACATCGATTTTTTTCCATTATTTTTACTAAGGCCTCAAGCACGAACTCGGATACGACTCTCAGGCGTCTTGTAACAATATAACCCACTAACACAGGCGTGTTCACGTAAAACACAGCGCCATCCCCGACACAGCCACGCCGCGATTTTTTAACCAGGCTGTCACTAATGCCACGGACAGGAGACAGATGAACCACGCAGTTATAGGCGATTCACGTTAAAGTGAGCACTTTTTAAGGCCCTGCTGAATTTTTTCTGTCACTTTTCAACATAAACATTGCAATGTGAGTAATAAACACAGTGTATACATTTTACCACCCCTAAAAGTCACTTTACTGTGAACAGTCTATACAAGCCAGAAGACGAGCCAGATCAGCTGGAGAAGGAAACACGAGTCAGCAGCGCCTGCATTGTTCATTTGTCTTCACAACAGTGGCACTTCCATGGCGACATCTGAATATTTGCAAGCTTTCTGAAATGTTACCCTCACAAAACAGTTCCGAAAACTTTCTTCTCAACTGTAGTAACTATTGGCTCTGTTAAGAATTGAGGTTAAATATCATATGATTATACGAATAACAGAACAGATATTAACTGCATGTGTTGGGAGGACAGATGATGACTGTAATCAGAATTTTATCTATAGGTACCGTTTTTCCTGTCAAGGCCAGTTTTCTTGTCAGAGAAGAAATAGCTGTGGTATTAAGTAAGTCGGTTAAGAGTAAAGAGCCCGAAAAAGAAATAATCATTGCGTTACTTTAAAACATTACACGACAAAAATAATGATGAAAAACTAATTTTAATATAATGTTTAAAAAATTCCCAGGAATGAAAGAAATGAACGCTACGTTCAGTATGGACAAGCAAGCGTTTATCATTTCATTATAAAATGTGAGAAAGTGGAGGAATACTACATCGTCTGCAAAATAAATATCTCGACTATAAAAAACTGTGTTCGAATGACGACACTACTCAGGAAAATTTTCTGGGGTTAGCCAATCAGTATAATAGACGAAACTTGTGCGATGAAGGACAATTAGTGGTAAATTAGTTGTAAATACGTAAAGTAAAGAAATAACTGCGTATATAGAGTGGTTAACCTCTAATTTTGCACACTTAAGTGTTTCCTGTACAAATGAGCGCTTCCGTGCCTTATGGTTGACCTGGGAGGGTTAAACATACACTAAATTTTCAGTAAAATCCGGACACACATCCGTCCCTCACCAGGAATCGAAGCCAGGACTTGTCACCCCACACTTCAAGCTAGGAAGCAAGGAACTGCGGTATCAAGTCAGTGTGAAGTCTCAGAGTTTTATGAATGTGATTTTCGAGATTAACGATAGAAAGGTGGTAAATGAGGCCCATATCACGGAACTGTCTTTAAAACAAATTTATCTTGTACAGTTGTAGACGCGTTGCAGAAAAAAATGTCGTGTAGTTCATCATCATCATTTGTGTTCTGCCCAGAGGCAGGTTTTCAAGTGGTATCTCTCCTGTAGTTCACGTATAATAATTAAATTGCTGACATTTAGTCTACTTTCCTTGGAAATACAGAGTTATGTATTCACGTGAATGTCTGGAATGTATGTCCCCATTAGTATATTTTGAACCAGCTAACCGTAATTCGCAAAACTGTGTACACATGTAGTACTTATAAAGGACATGATACTTTATATAGTTTTCTACTACGCAGTGTGCTTGTTTTCAAAATGGGGGCCTTTTTATTATTTAAAGTGATACTTTATATCTCGGGAACGATTGAAAATATCTACACCAATTTTCGTACTTTGACGGTACATAATGCATGCATTTAATTTAGGGAGGTTATTATACCTTCATTTTAGACGACAACACTACTCGAAATAATGACTCTTTTACGTCATATTTTGGAAACAACCCGATAGGTCTCGCCAAATTTTGCCAGTTACTACAGGTACTATTATAAGCCATGTTTCCATATTCGACTAAAGTAGTTAAAAGGACTTATTTTAAATATGGCAGACATGTAACACTATTTTAGGTTAAATGTTTATACATAACCTACCGCCTAACTGATTTCGTCCAAACTTCGTATGCAACGAGTATCAACCACAATAATTAAGAATGCTACTACATAGTCTCTTTCGTCCACCATTCTGTAAGAAATAGTGCCACATAAATATTACAAGCTTTTGTATTATATCTCGGGAAACAATTAGCCGATTCGAACCTAATTGGGGGTTGTAACCTACTGATCAGCTATAATGGGGAAGGTATGGACGTGCTCACAGAGGCGTGCTGCGGCGAACTGCCTCGTGCTTAGTAACTCACTAGAGGTGCATGAGTCGTCAGATGGCGGGAGGTATAAACAAATATCCGCGAGGTGCGTTGTCCCTTTACGGCTGAGGGCACAGAGGATTGTCGAGACGGGATGAAAGAAGGGGAGGCGATATCAAACGACTCCCAACAAAATGATGTTATCGATGTCCGTTTTCAATAACTGTTCCCTGAGGTACCATTTCGGAACAGCAGCGTGTGTAGGGGTGGTGCGGGGGTCGAAACTACAAACATGTTTTGTAAGCGCGACTCGCCCTTCAACCCCTCGCACTCATCCCCCGGCGTATTGATTACCCCCTATTAACAATGAACCGGGCCTCCACGCATTTTCCCATATTTACCCCTGCAACACCCTCCCCCCTCACCCCTCCAACCCTTCGCACAGCGCACAGCTCTTTTACCTACCGGTACATGCTCTTGTTGAGTTCCCCTGTAAAAAAAATAGACGTTGCTACCACTTTTTCGTTTCACTTTTGAAACGAACAAAAAATTTTTAGCTGTCTATGGGGGCGGAAGTTTAGCAGGCAGAGAGAAGGGAAGGGAGCTGGGGATGAATGTAGCGGGTGGTCGTATGAAGTGGGCGGGAGTTTTATTTTGTTACGTTGGCAACACGAAAGAGCGGTGAACATGGGCAGGGAGGGGAGGGTGGCAGTTTCACACCCCTACTTGCGGTGTCGCAGAACTCCGACAACGCTCTGTATTAATTGTTATAGGCTGTTCACGGTAAAGTGAGCACTTTTGAAATCAACCCTTTAGAAATGTCACTGTTCCTTCCTGCGTGTATTTTTAACAGGCACACGTAGTGACATGCTCCCAGTAAAGTTCGTAATCCCGGTGCGAAAGTAGTTCTATTTCTCAACGTTGAATTAAGAGTGGTGGACACACATTTGTCAATACTCCAATGATTTATTTTTCTTTTAGATTTTTTTCTTTAGTGAATGTAGACTAAGTGTATAAATTAGAATATTTTAAAAACATCTACTTTTTGAAATAATTTTAAAGCTTCCCTTTACTGGCGCTTGATCATGCACGTGGAAAAGTTGATGTTACTTATAGCGGGAGGATATAGGCTACAATATTCTTTTAATGGCAGATCTTAAGCAGGGCTTTCAAAAGTGCTGATTTTACCGTGAGCAACGTACAGTGTTTTGTAAAACTTTTCCTTGAGACTTTTCGCAGCTAACAAGAAACAACCGCCGGCTTATTAGCGAAAGCTCGTGGTTGAACCTTCTGGTCGCTGGTTGACGCGCCGCGCCAGCTCGTCTTGCAGGGCGAGACTAGCAGTCACTGAATTTTGCAGCTGCTCTGCAGTAGGGGGCCGTGGTGACGCGATGGCTAGGACACTCGTCTCCAAGGGCGAACCGGGTTCGTTTCCCGGCGGGGTCGCTCCCTGATTTTTGCACCTGGGAATCGTGCCGCACAATGACGCTGGTCGGCCAGTTTTTCTCGGGGATTTTCCGTTTCCTTAGCATTTGCATTCCGGCGCTGCTCCATACCCACCTCGCTTCATTCTCATCGGCTCTCAAGACCTTGATGCCAAGAGGCCCCCAAATCTATCCACTCCACTGCCGTAAAGTATCAGACTGACTAGATAAAAATTTTTGGACATTCGCTATTACGACTGAGATCTCTGTCATGGAAAAACAACACTAAGCATGAGAAAATGCTTAAATAAGACAAGTAATCTAAGGACGAGAAAATAAATATGTGTATACGACACTGTAAAATTCCAAGAGGGAATACAGCCAAAAAAAAAAACAGAACAGCAACTAATTAAGAAAATTATATGTATATATAAATGACCAACAGATAACACGTAGAAAACATCACAGGCTAGAACGAAACCTGCTAGAAAATGTTAGGACAACATTGACAAAATAAGTAGGAACAAAATGGGACAACACAACAAAGAAACGCACTAAACCATGGGAGTTTTACCAGGCACGACAGACAACAAGCCAGGTATGCTGTAATGAAGAATATATACGCACAAAGTCAAAAAATTCCACGAGGGAATCGAGTCAATTAATACAGAACAGCAAGCTAAATGCGGAAAATTAATATACTATATATTTACACTGAAAAACTATATACGACCAACAGAAAACACACCGAAGACGACACAGTATAGTTATCTACTTATACAAATAAAACAAACACAACGAAGAAACTCGCACAAACACAGTAGATTTTCCAAAACCGATGGCATGCGAGACTTCGGGAACTGCTATTTGTTTCCGTCTTCAGGCAGCGACACACAGAGTTCGAGAACAAAAGTGCGACTGTAACATATTATACGTGTTGACTTTAATGTATTTTTTCTCGAGTTTTAGTTTTCAATGTCATTCAAGGTCATAAAGTCTAGGTGACGGTCATCTGCATCTAATATGGTCGTAGTAGTAAGTAATGTAATATGCTTGCTGACTTTTAAGTAGTTTTTCTAGATTTTTCGTTTCCAAGGTCATTCAAGTAATGGGGTAAATATCAAGGTCATCTGTATCCAATATGGCTGTTACGATGGCTCACAGTACCAAGATGGGGGACTGGGCGTGAGCGAGGGGTGGAGGCCTGCCTACTAATTTGTTTGGGATAGCGGTAAGGGGGAACCTCAGAAAATTTAATTCTTTAAATACAATTCTAAATAATTTTGTAGTAATTAGTAGTAAAATAATTTTTAATAATACACTTTTTGGGATTAAATTATTATTTTTTATTTTTTGGGAATGCTCTGGATTTTGGAGTTACAGGTCAAGGGTCAGTGGTCAAAGTTCAATGGCTTCCAAGATGGACGGTGACGTCACAACATGCCGGCCGGCCGGCGCCTGGCTCCTTCGCGCCACGCCGTTGTCCCCGAGAACATCAAATGCTACTACTCCTGTAGTCTATCCGAAAACTGTTCCTAGATTCCTGGTTTTAATTAAGTGTTAACTTCTTGAGATATATCTATATCGCCAGTAGTACATTAACTAGAAAATACGTATTGTTATTTTTTTTTTTTTTGCGTTCACGCCAGTTCGCGTGCTTAATTTATTTTCAGTCTAAAATATTTAGGCGCCGAAATATTTCATTATTCATTCTGAGTTACACTTTTCGATTATTTAGAAGCTCTGCGTCGACACTATGTCGTGTTTGATAAATAACACTTAAAACAAAAGTTATTTCATCCAGTTGAAAAACTTGGAAAAAGTAAATATTCATATAAACTGTGTTGCAGTTCTCCAAATGTTGTGCGTGTTCAGGTATTTGGACGCTCTTAGCAACTTTAGCACAGCGGAAGAATCGATCATATTTAAGAGGCATTAAATGGAGTCTAAAGGTTTTTCAAAGCAAACGTAGAAAAAAAAAAGCGATCATAGATAACGATTTCTGAACAAATATTCTGCTATAGTAGTGAGTGTGTGAAGAGATTTGGACGGCTCTTGGCATCGACGTGTTGAGAGCCGATGAGGATGATTGATGTGATTATGGAGCAGCGCCGGAATGAAAGGGCAGGGGAAATGGGAGATCCCCGAGAAAAACCCGCCGACCAACGGCACCGTCCGGCACAATTCCCACTTGCGAAAATCCGGAGTGACCCGGCCAGGGATTGAACCCTGATCGCCTTGGTGGGAGGCGAGCAGGCTAACTGCTCAGCCACCGTGGTCTCTGCGATATTGGTTTTTATGTTTTTCGCGTATCATCTTGCGCCACGATAACATCAGTGTCAGATATATCTCGGCAGAAATACATCACTGTGGCAAAATAGTTGCTGTCGTAGTTAGTAAAAACGAGTATGTGGAATTGCCGTATCTTCGTTTTTCAATTGTTTGCCACAAAATTGCAAAATATCGTTAACGTATATAGCGTTAATTTGTACCGCGTACTAAGGTACCGACAAGCACATTGCAGTAGGCGTCGGGTACGAAATGAGCGGCAAAGAGTTAGAGCGGCGTCGCTCAAAATTATGTCTGAAGTTGTTACGAGAAATAGATAAACCTGGCTTGGGTGGACTGCAGCTCATACGATACCGCTCGCCGCAGTTTCAGGACATTAACATGCCCGTGTGCCGCTCTGGTTTCAGTCTGGGTCAAGACGTCGGATGAGAATGTTGTGAGTAAACAGAGAGTTGTTCCTGTTGAGAGAGAACATTCAACGATTAGTAGAAGTAAAATGGGGACTTTCGGCCAACGTCACGGGGCACTTGAACGCAGTATCCAACAACCGCCATGTTGGCATTCCCCTTTTTTCCCTCAAAATAAACTAAACTTCCCTACAAATCTCTATTTCCCTTAAAAATGTCCCGTTTTTCCCAGAGCAGGAGAGCAGGATTTTCGGCTCCGAGCCAGTAGAGGACTCATGTGATCACTATTTGTGACCTGGAATGACCTTGAGAATCATCATATCATGTGATCATTACATCATCGTATATTCATAAGATCATCACTTTATAATTATATCATCACATCATCATATCGCCATACCATAACATAATCACATCATTATATCACAATCACATCATCATATTAGTATCACATCATCATAATGCAGACTTATACTTCATCTTTAATTAGTTACGATGTCAAACATCCAATATAGTGTCAAATCAAATGACTCTTTACTGAAAAAAAGTTTCATCAAAAAATTTCAGTATGTCTCTTCTAATCACCATTTAAATTGCCAGAGAAGTCAATCTCAATAGCTACACCAAACATGTATATAACATATATTTGATTTTTTATATCCTCAGAGCTTACACTTGTTTTGTATATATATATTAAGACCGTGCATACAACAGGAAGGGGAAAAAGTATGTTTGATGGTAAAGTGAATAAAATTAAATCTCTTTCATACACTTTCACTTTATTTCACACATTTGTCAAAAGAACACAATATTACTTACATAAACTCAAACATATTCGCCATTAAAAAAAACATTTATGCTTTAGTATAGTTTTATAGAACATTTCTTGCAGTGAGCACTCAAGGTAGCCCCATTGGCATAAACAGCATCGTAGTTATCACATGTGTAGGTCTTGTAGCTGACTGCAAATATACAGTTACTATCTTCACGTTGTCTGGTGTTAGACATAGTCGAGAATGTCATGCTACAATACTTGCACTTCCTTCTCGATGATCGACAAACGGCACCTTTACACTTATGCTTATGTCTGTTTAGGATATCACAACGAGTAAACACACTATCGAAATTATCACAGTGGAACGACTGGTATGCTTGACTGAACAAGCAATGACTACGTTCATGTCGATGGGCATGACAACTTGTAGTAAAAGTATTTCTACAATAACTTCATGGTTCTGTAATGCTTCTAGAAACTCTTCAGAGATCCTTGCTGATTGTGTTACAGATGGTAAGTCTTCAACTGTTGTTGCTGTACAAAAGCTAATATGAAGACAGCAACAACAGTTGAAACATCAGCAAGGGTCTCTAAATATTTTCTAGAAGCATTACAGAACCATGATGTTATTGTAGAAATACTTTTACTACAAGTTGTCATGCACGTCGACATGAAGGTAGTGATTGTTTGTTCAGTCAAACATACCAGTCATTCTACTGTGATAATTGCGATGGTGTGTTCACTCCTGGTAATATCCTATACAGACATAGGAAAAGTGTAAAGTTACTGTTTGTCAATCATTGAGAAGCAAGTGCAAGTATTGCAGCCAGACATTCGCGACTATGTCTAACACCAGACAACGTGAAGATAGTAACTATATTTGCAGTCAGCTACAAGATCTACACATATGATAACTGCAATGCTGTTTAAGCGAATATGGCTACCTTGAGTGCTCACTGCAGGAAATGTTCTATAAAACTAAAGTATAAATATTTTGTTGAATGGAGAATATGTTCGAGTGTATGTAAGTAATACTATGTACTTTTGACAAATGTGTGAAATAAAGTTAATATGTTGGAAAGTGTTTTGTTTTTATTCACATTACCACCAAACATACATTTTTTCCCTTCCTGGTGTATACAATGTCTTGATATATACAAAACAAGTGTAATCTCTGAGGATATAAAAACATTAAATATATGTATATACATGTTTAGTGTAGATATTGATATGGACTTCTCCGGCAATTTAAATGGTGATTAGAAGAGACATAAGGTAATTTTTTGATGAAACAATTTTTTTTCAGTACTGAGTCATCTGCGAATAAAGGAAGGAAAACCTGTAATTAATGTGAGATGGGAGATGTTGTTCAACTTCAGTAGCAATCGGTTTGGTGCTGCATGTTTGAGTTCGTAACTGACTGAAGATTAAATATAAGTCTGTTTTAAGATGATGATGTGATAATAAGGTGAAATGATGATGACGATATAATGACATGATGATGTGATGATATGATGATATTATAATGATAATATATTATTATGTGATGATATGATATACTGATATGATGAAGATATGATTATATAATAATTTGATTATTGAATGATGATGTGATAATGATGTGACGATGATGTGATGATGATGTGATGATATGCTAATGATGTGACGATGATGCGATGATGATATAATGATGCGATGATGTTACGATGATATGGTGATATGATGTGATGATAATGAAGTGACGATGTAATGGTGATATGATGATGGCATGGTACAATTATGATATGATGCATTGATGATAAGATGATGTGATGATATGATTATGTGGTGATATGATGGTGATGATATGATTATGGGGATGATGTGATGATGACATTATATAATATGATTATTATGCTATATTGATATTGCATGACATGATGATGTGATGTGAATTGTGAGCAGATGGTATGGAATGTGCACACCAGTTGTGTGTTGCGATATGGATTGCAAGTATTGATATTTATAATGTTTTTCTGCTGGAACATTTGAAATGCTGGTTTGTTGGTATGGTCTACTGCAATGCGACTTCCTTAAGGTTGGATAGTTTACTATTGTAGACTGTATGGTTGTTGGAAATATTTGAATGTGTGTTTTGCTATTACACAATGAAATGGTTAATCAGAGTAATTCGCTGGGTTATTTCATGGAAATGCTTATATGATTGCTTTGATATCCTGGATGGTATGAAGGGAAGTGTTTTGGTGTAACTTACATAATGTAATGGAATGGATTATAGGTATTGTACAGGTATTTTGGCATATTGCAAGTTAGGATATTTTAGTTTGGAAGAATATTTATAAATTAATTTTTGATCTGTTTTTTTAGCAGCGACTGGGATATTACATCAAAATATTATGAGCTAATTTCAACAATTTTTGATGGGCAAATGGAAGTTCGGACTATATAACTGATATGACATAAAATTAAGCTTGGGTGTTGGGGAAAAGCTGGTCGACATATTTAATTAATAATAATACTGTGATATGTGTGAAGTCTCCATTTCTGTAAATGAAGCATTTACATTCCGGGATGTGTATAAAATTATTACATATGTCTAGAAAATAAATGAATCCATCAATTACAATATAACATGAATTTTAAATTGGAATTTATAAGTGAATGGTGTGTAGGACCTGAACTATATAATACATTACTTCTTATAGCAAATTTCCATTACTAAATAGAATATCTTGGATGTTATAAGTAAGGGCTGACAGAATGTTCGAACATATATCCTTCCAAATACAGGTATTTGCCTTCGCATGATAATCGACTTAGTTATAAACATTGTTTATTTCTTGTATGTGAAACATGCACGGAGATAGATGTTTAAAGAATTTGGCATAAATATTTTTTAAAAGTAATGTAATGTAACTCTTATGATATATTTAATTAACCTAGGGTGGTTGAAAATTTGATATTTTCTTCCTTCGTGCATTATTGTGTTCACGAAAGTTATAAATGTTTGGTTTGTTTAGGTATGTCAGACTGGTAGAAAGTGATGATTATTTTAGGTATGTACTTCATTCAGTGTGTGTATGTGCATGGTTGTGTGTTTTGGGTTAGATTTTGGGTCATTTTTGGTAAAGTTAGGGTTTATTTGGGTTGTTTAGGGTCATTGTGGGTTTATTTGGGTCATTTTTGTTTATTAGGAACAAGTCCTGGGTGGAGCGAGTTTGCAAATTTGAATATTTCAGGTTCTTTGTGTGTGTGAGTGTACATGTTATTCTCTCTGTGTGTTATACTGTGTGTTTATGTGTGTGTTATACTGTGTGTTTGTGTGTGTATTTAATGTAATGAATGGCAAAAGCGAATTTTTTAGTTAATATTACATGAATACCATATAACTCCTATGTGGGACATTAACATTTTAAGGTAGCATATGCAACATCTCAGACTGGTATTTCTCTAAGTTAATATGTGTTCTTTAGATGAAAGCTTACAGCAAGCAATAAATTCGCGAAACAGGTGTTGATATTTTGAGATAGAGTATCTCTATGTGTGAAAGTTATGTCCTCATGAAGGATATGGTTGCACCAAGTCTATTTGGAAATCGTAACACGCAATGAAACACTGTGAAATATACTTCTTGGAAATTCGGGTAAGCTAATAGACAAGTGTTGGATGCAGGATAGAGTTCTTAATGTGAGATAAATGGTCCATAGTTCGAATACCAATCCGAGTATTGGATCATTTTAAACGAACTTTGTATGTGAATTTCTGTTTATTTACATGCTTATACATATGTGATATAAATATTTAAAACATATTCATCAGTTAGGCTTGTCATGGAAACGGGTTCGAAACCCTAAATTATAAAACATATTAAGTTTCTATCAGACTTTGAAAGAATAAATGGTATTTTTCGCAGTATTCATGCAAGCCTGATAAAGAGATTTGAGTGAACACCAAAGGCTACATACTGTGTAAGGTTTTGAGTTAGAGATCCAAAAAGTAGAAAAAAAAAATTAATTAAAAAAAATGGATTTTATACTAATCTACTTTATTTACATATATCTATTATATAGGCTGTGATGGAGTAGCCTTCCCACATAAAGCACTCACCTGCATCTTTTTCGCGAGACTATTGTTCTCTTTCCAGAGATGATGTTAGACTGATGGAGGCCTATGTTGGTGTGTATAGGTTGTTCTTTGTTTGTTGATGACCTTTGATAGCTTGGTATAGAGAGATGATGAATACTGTATGGGCATTGTATACACAATGTTTTGTGTTTGGAAAGGTAAATTGTTTAAGTGTATGTTGTTCATTGTGTTACAACATGGTGTTTATTTAGTTATGCATAATATCAAATATGTTGGTCGGAAGTTAATTTGGTTATTGTAAGATTTGTACTTAGAGTGAATTTAATTATGTTGGATATTCAATATGTAAATACTAACAATTACAAGTGGGTTTGACTTGCAATGAAGCAATGATTATGTTCTCAAACCTATAGTTGTATTCTTTTCTTGTTTGTTGATTTAAATCATTCGATGGATATTTGGTTTCAGCTCATTACATACATGCTACTTGCAGTTGGACATTCATTACGACAATAATTTATTAGATACGTAATATAATAAATATCTACTTATCCTGTATGATTCTTAAATTGCTATGTATATACTAGTTATTTGGAAATAGTCTTGCTAAATATTAATTTTTTAAATGCGGATATACATTTTTTACTCTTTATGATCGATGAAGCGAGTGCTCATCTCTCCGGTAGTAAGCCTAACCTATCAGTATCGATACAATACTTTAAAGTTTATCAAAACAATGTTTAGGTGTTTTGTCAATCAAAAGTTTAACCTGTATAGGTAACAATTCAACATGTTGTTCTTCTGCAGCTTGTGAGAACTTGTCAAATGTTTACAAAACAATATTATATAGGATATTTATAAAGATTTAAATGTCTTTGGTCATTGTAGGGTATATTAGGAGATGCATCGACTTGCAATATGTAATGTTGATGTTCTGTATCTGACTTCTCGATCTGGTTGTTTTGGCCAGAGGACATGTATTCAGTTAGTGAATGCATAATGCGTAATTGTATAGGTGTGTATAATGTTTGTTAGATAATAAGCACTTAGTGTGTGTATTATTCCACTATATTAAATTAGCATATCTTTTACTTAATGGCAGATAAAAGAACATTAATTTTCAACAATTATTTAATACTTAATGTTTACAATGAGTGGGTTAAACAAATGTGGCAAATTGTAATTGATAAAGTGTTTCTAACTGGTTGGGATTTGAATAAAAGAATATATTAGTATAGCTGTAATTGGCCTCGTTTAGGTTGAAGTAGTGACTAAATCAGTATGTATGCTTCAACTTTGACGATTTTCGAGGTAATTAAATATAGTTACATTTAAACAACACTTAAGCTTCTTGTGAGATGAAATAATTTTTAATTGTGTAAATCCTTACTAAGCAGATACGATCTGAGTTACTTGAAGGATCGAACCAACAGTTAAAAGATCAGATCTTAACAATCATTTTTTGATTATGGAATTTTTATGAAATAAACAACTTTGATTGCTATGCGTAGGGATAACACGATTTGAGTGAGACAAGTATTTCATTTGAATTTGAATTTTGTTTTAAATAATGTTATACAGAAAATTAGAAAAAAAAAAGAATCTTGAAAAGACTTTTTCTTTATGTATATCATTATACTTTAAATTAAATAGGTATGATAATGTGTATTGGAAGACAGTTTATGGGGATTTGTCCATTTGTGTTGTATGATATTTTGATTTAGTTTTTAAGTATTTAGTTTTGCTTATAATTTTCGATGTTAGGGGTTTTGCAATTGGGTGGTATATTGTTAGCATTATAGTTTCAAATGTTTTCATAATATTATCATGTCGGCTTTTGTATGATTTGTTCATTTAAGTAATATATGTTGTTATAGGTGTGTGTTTGTGTTATAATGTAAGTGTTTTTTGTGCATGTGTGATATAGTGTGTTTGTGTTGGAGTGTGTTTATGTGTTATACTGTGTGTGTGAGTTTGTATGTGTGTTACACTGTGTGTATTATACTGTGTGTGTTTGAGTGTGTGTTATACTGTGTGTGGGATTGACATACTGTGTGTGAATTTGTATTGCAATGAAAAAATTTGTATCAGAATGGATACGTTTGTATCAGAATGAGAAGTATGAGTGTTGGCCAATATATAAATACTATTTTGTGTAGTTATCCATCACTTATTACACAAATCTATTTACCTTGTTGGGCGTTGCTCGTTTTTTACTGTTTAAATTAAAAACTAATAAACACTGAATAAAATATAAGTATCCTGAATGGGAAACGAGAACAGTACCAATCTTCTCACCATTCGTCAGAGTCTGAGTTTTTGGGAAACAAATAAAAATATATTTAATTTTTGTTTGGGAATCGAACTCAGTGTGGTTATACTTACCAGTCAGAGTCCGAGTTTGATGAATATATATTCGGTAGATGGGAAATTAATAGTAACTATGCTTATAAAAGTGCATAACTTGTGTTTGACCCTGCAGTATTGTTTGTTGTTGGGGTTAAAATGTATGCTATGCATTTTATGACCACAGCTTTGGTAGATGGGTAATTATGTGTTACTATTCCTATAAAAGAGATTAACTTGTGTTTGACTCTTTGGTCCTGTTAGTTGATGTGGATTATGTGTAATTTATGAATTTGATGGCTATAGCTTTGGTAGATGGGACATTATAAGTAACTATGCTTATAAAAGGGTTTTAGGTGTGTTTTACCATGTAGTGTTGTTTGTTTATGGGGATGATGTGTATGTTATGAATTTAATGACTACCGCTTTGGTAGATGGGAAATTATGAGTAACTATGTTTACAAACTGGATATAGGTGAGTTTGACCCTGCGGTCTTATTTGTTGACAGGGGTGATTGTATGTTATGAGTTTGATGACTGTAGTTTTAGTAGGTGGGAAATTATGACTAACTATGTTTATAAAAAGGCTTAATTCGTGTTTCACCCTGTGGTCCTGTTTGTTGTTGGGGTTGCTGTGTACATTAGGAATTTTATGACTATAGCTTTGGTTGATGATAAATTATGAGTAACTAAGCTTATAAAAGGTCTTAACTTGTGTTTGATTTTGCAGTCTTGTTTGTTGTTGGGAATTATGTGTATGTTATGAAATTGATGAACATAGCTTCAATGATTTGGATATTATGAGTAGCTATTGTTATAAAAGGGCTTTACTTGTGTTTCACCCTATGGTACTGTTTGTTGCTGGGGTTGAAGTGTATGTTATGAATTTGATGACTATAGCTTTGGTAGATGGAGAATTATGAGTTACTATGCTTATGAAAGGGTTTAACTCGTGATTGACCTTGCAGTCTTGTTTGTTGTTGGGGTGATGTGTATGTTATGAATTTGATGACTTCAGCTTTAACAGTTCGGAAATTATGACTGTTACTTTGCCAGAAAGAGTTTTTTGTGGCCAAATGACCCATGGTAAGGTAAGCGATGTGTTGTATTTAGTGCACTGAGTGTTTATATTTTTAATTTAAAAAACGAGTGCTCCTATGCTTACTAAATTCAATATGGCAACACTTATAGTTACAAAATCATATTTTCTGATGACATTCTTATCTGTCTAAAAATACTAATATTTAGACACATCACTCGATATACTTGTTTGTAAATGTTAAATAAATATGTTTTTAATTTAAACACATAACATAGCATATTAAAAAATATGCTTTAAATATTTGACTGTTGTGAGCCCATAATCATATTCTTATTGAATATATGAGTTCATAGATATACATTTTCATTAATTTATATTTGATAATTTTAAAGTGATAAATAAAATCATTTATTAAAAACATAACTGTTTTTTTTATCAAATTACAATTTAACCAATCGATTGTTCGATTATCATAACTTATAAATAATTTTTAAATGTATCCTTTTTTTATGCCTCATAAAAGTTCCATTGTCACTAATATAGTGGTGTTTCAGATGGAAGGAGCATCAGTTTTAGAATCCAAGAGCATTCGTATCGAAACTGCATGCCTTCACAGTTTTTTATACTGAATTAACCATAAGACTTCTGCATATAGCATGTATAAATAACATTGCCTTAGCTTCCAGCTGACATAAGTGATCCTACCAACAGATGACAACATCAAGCAACACCAGTGCCACCTAGAAGCCTATGACGACATCAAGCTAAACCATCGCTTCTAGCAACCAACTCTATAACTAGGCTGGTGGCCAACAACAACAGCAGTGCTGTCTAGCGAGCAAGTTTAGAATTAATCACAACATACCTAGATGGGAAGGAGTAGGGGTGACCGATCACAGCACAGTGACTAGGAGGTAAATGGGTGGGAGTAGCACCAGGGATAGCACCAGTTAGTATCATCTACTCCAAATATGGGCAGCACAAGTTTGTATCCCTCTGTCCGAGACCCCTTCCTAGGTTAATCTTATGGCACTTCGCCTGCCAGTGACCCAGGTGGGCCAGAATTCCGTCACCCCTACTACTTCCACCTAATGTGGACACCTCCAAAATTTGCAGAATTGGTGAAGATCACAAAATGGGGTTTTCGCTAAATGCAATTATGTAGAGCGGCACGTAATTTGCCGCAAAAGGACTATTCGTAACATGTGTATGGGCATAAATAATTATACCACATTTGTTTTTTCCACTGGAAACATACATTTATTTCAATGGAATCTGAAAGTACATGCAAAAACTAATTCAGTGATATAGCATATGCAATGGAAAGTAACACAGTGTGACAGTTATGTCACATGGAAATCACGCCTAAGTTGGAGGTGCCTAGAAAAGTTGTTTCTACGAGTTCTGTGGAGACTGCTTACTTTCGCTGTGAAGGACGTGTTCAACTTCCCACCTCCTCACTGCTATTGTTAGCATGACCGCTGCTCGTTAATTGTGCAGCGTGTATATGACTGCCTCTTGCGTAGCTTCGTCAGCCATCTTTCCCTCCCACTGTGCATAGCCATGGCGCGCGAGGGAGCAATTTTCGGACGAAGAACACTATTAAATGGTCTAGAAGCTTTGATGATTTTGTATATAAAGGTTATTTTTCCCTTGTGCGGGAGATACAAGCCATGGATTTTAACGAAGCAGGAATTGTGGTTCCTTATTTTAAAAAGGGGGAGGGGCTTGCTGCCAAAATTATGAAAGTTGCATTATCATAGTAAATTTTATTATTGAATTAATTTATGTTATTACAAAGTTGTGGGGGGAACTAAAATCATGTGTTACAATAACTTTAAAAAATATATCTTTTATACAATTTTTTGGAATTTATATATATTTTTGATATATGCTTGTAATGGTAAGTTTATATAAATAAGTATTTTCATAAAGAAATCTTTCATTGTGCAAACCTAAACCCTTAGCACGACATTTTTATTTTCCTTGGAGGTCTCTGTTTCTTTCAATTTGACATCTACATTGAGGAAACATTGAGACAAAGTCCTCTCATCATGTGTTGGCAGAAACTATCACACGTAGAGAGGAAACTGCGCCACTCTGCTTCCTCAGTGCAATGTCAAATAGTGTGGTCAGTATAAGAATTTTGAAATTTTGCAAAATATATTTGGGTTTTGTACAGTAGTCAAGAGGGTGAACCTGGTCGTGGTGCATCGAACTAATCCACAAAATGACTTTTACAGGAAATATTTGCATCGCTTGGATCAAGTCTTTAAGTAAGGAGCCTCTGCAAAAATCACTCGCCGATGAGAGTGTGAAGATTATGCAGGACGACGGAATTGATTCTTGCGTCACCTGATGTGGGAGTTGGTGAGAAAAGGGGGAGTTCCTGACCAACAAGAGGGTGAGTTCGTCGCAATTAACATCTTCAAACATTTAAATCATTCGCCCAGTAGTCTGAGTGACAGATTCGAGGTAGTGCGTAGTTTAAATCTGAGCGGAATTGTAAAGTTGCTTGTTAAAATGGATCGAGCAGTCTCACTAACATTTGATAATTAACCTTGTTATACGTGGCCATAATGTTCCAGGTACTCGAATCTTTGCAAATTGTGCTAGGGCAAGGTATAATGAGTGTATGTCCTTTAATGAATTTTGTCAGGTTATGTTGCGGCAAATAAGTATTCCTGTAACCATTGACCACCAACGTATGGTAATCTTAGACAGATTTCAAAGTCCAGGCGAAACCATGCAGCAATTTGTGAGACAGTTAGAAGATTGGCAGAAGTTTTGAAATTGTCATGTGCTGAAACAAATTTGTTAGAAATAGCCAGAAAATTGTTGAAGTTTAGTCCCACCCCCCCCCCCCCAAACAGCAATAACTTTACAAGTTTAACCCTCCCATTGTCATAAAATTCAGTTGCTTCAACAGTTTGAAGAAAGAGTGAAGGCATTATATTAGTCTAAAGTAGTGTACAGTTGTGTAAGAGTGACCTAAGTGTCTTAAGAATAATGTGGGGAAGGGGTGGGAGGGCGTCACTCCTTTTTGGAGGGGAGCACAGTTACTAGTGCTCCCCCACCCCTCCCCCACCATTAACCAAACCCCTCCCCTTTCCCCATACCCCCTAACCACACTGAGGTGCGTTGTGATTGGCTGTTGGTGTGACCCCTTCGTGCTACTGGCTACCACTTCGTGCAGAGGGGTTATATCTCCTTCGCTGTAGGTGTGCTGTGATTGGTTCTTGGAGCAAGAAAGCCACAAGGGGAATTTGGGGAGAGTCGATGTTGACAGTTCAGAGTCCAGAGCACTCCTGAAATCTGATGAAGGGGGATTGCTAAGGGGGGAGATGGGTCAGCAGCATAGGTGTTGACTCTTCGAACTCCAGAACATGACTGAGACGGATGGAGGTGTGTGGTTAGGTGTATATGGGGTGGTGGAGAGGGGGTGAGGGTGTTGGGAACAGGATAGGTCCTGCTTCTTTGAAGTCCAGAACACTACTGAGCTGTGTTGTCGAGTGAGAGGTGGGGAGGGAGTTGTTACAGAGGAATTTTTAATTGCGAATGTAATAAATAATTCTATTAAATAACTTTATATATAAATGTAATAATTTAATTGCATATGTGCATATGTATCAATGCATTATTACATATCGCAATTACCGATTACTAAGTACTGAGGCTCTATTTGCATACCTGTCTCCAACGACAGCTTGCTCTCAACTGTCCGGATTTTCGATAGTATGGAATACAAATACCTCCATTTGCAGTGGCCATATTGGAATGTCTTTAATATGTAATAGCTATTGGGAGGGGAGTGGGTGGGGAGGGATGGGGGAGTGCCAATTAGTGTGCTCCTCTCCAAAAAGGGGTGGAGTTAGTTAGTGAGCATGCCATGCCACCCCCTCTCCAGGTTATTCTTATGGCACTTAGGCCACTCTTGCACAACTGTGCTTGGAGCCTTGCGCTCACACTGCTTATGTGCTTACGTCAAAGTTAGTGCACTGTAAAGAAATTCCTGTTGTGTTAAAGTTAAAAGATAATGAGACCATAGTGTGTGTGTGTGTGCCATGCATGCTCCCGAAATTCATGTTTTCAAACAGTTAATAAATTATTTAGATGGACAGGCAAGTGTGGAATAATCCACTAGTCCGTATGCTAGACCGTATTTCTTGTTACCTAAAAAAGCTCAGGTCAATGTCGGCTAATAAGTGATTTACATAAAGTTAATAAAAAAATCGTATGTAGATTCATGTCCGGTGCCAGTTGTAGAAACAGTCTTTCAGCATTTACAAAGAGCAAAATATTTCTCAATTTTAGATTCACATTCAGCTTTTCTTCAGTGTGAATTGCATCAGGAGAGTAGAGCACCGTTAGCTTTTTGTACTCCTTGGTCGTTGTAGCATTGGACGCGGTCGCCCATGGGGTAAATTCGGGACCCCAATGTGTGTCTAGAGTATTGAATCATGTGTTGGTGTGATACTTGTATGAGTTTGTCGTCACATACATTGATGGCCTGCGTGCGTGCATAGTAACACGTTAGAGGAACACTTTAAACATTCGCGACTTGTGCTAAACGCGTTAATAAATGCTGTTTTGGTGGTTGGGCACAACAACATGTGCGATATTTAGGATTTGTTATTTCCGAGGGTAATTTACGTACTGACCCGGGAATGGCAAAGTCTGTAGTAAATTTTCCACAACCTGTGCGATATTTAGGATTTGTTATTTCCGAGGGTAATTTACGTACTGACCCGGGAATGGCAAAGTCTGTAGTAAATTTTCCACAACCTGTGCGATATTTAGGATTTGTTATTTCCGAGGGTAATTTACGTACTGACCCGGGAATGGCAAAGTCTGTAGTAAATTTTCCACAACCTGTGCGATATTTAGGATTTGTTATTTCCGAGGGTAATTTACGTACTGACCCGGGAATGGCAAAGTCTGTAGTAAATTTTCCACATCCTGTGCGATATTTAGGATTTGTTATTTCCGAGGGTAATTTACGTACTGACCCGGGAATGGCAAAGTCTGTAGTAAATTTTCCACAACCTAAAAATTTAAATGGTGTAAAAAGAGTTCTAGGAATGGTTGCCTTTATACAGGAATGTATTCCAAATCGTTCTGATCTTACTGAACCATTATATGAGTTGAAAAGAAAAAAATACGGTTTGTATGGGACGTGGAACAAGAAAATGCTTTCCAAAATTCAAGTAAACGTTAAGTAACTCTCCTGTTTTGCATTTGCAAAAATTTTTACAAAAATTTTTTTTTCTCTGTGCAGAAAGTTCTGTTACTGTTGGGGCATGATTGAACCAAAAGAAGAACGGCCATTTTGTGCCGATAGTATACGCCAGTCAATTATTAACTAGGGCTGTATGGAAATATACAGTTTATGAGAAGGAGTGTTTAAGTTGAATATGGGCAATTGAAAAGTTTGCAGATTATTTAGACCATGGGTCGTTTACTTTGTCCACGGATAATGAAGCTCTCAGCTGGTTATTAAAATCTCAGAAGCCAGCTGGTAGATCGGCCGGTTGGCTAGTATGTCTAGCTAATTCTAAATTTACCATGCAGCAGATAAAAGGGGCCAATAATTATGTCGCCGACATTTCACTCATGTACTGCGCAGAAGAATTTGAGACGGTGGAGAATAGCGTACCTGTGGCGAGTCTGTCAGCTGATTCAGATACCATTGGCATACTTTTTTTTTTAGAATGAAATACGCTGCAAACGTTTTACGGATATAAAAGAACGCCAAAGTTCTGACACGGAATGTAAACAGATTTTGTCTGAATTTAAAAATGAAAATTCTTGTTACGTAGTTTATAAAGGATGTATAGGAGAATGGACAAAAAGAGGAAAATTCGGCGTTTTAATACCCAAAAAGTTAAAGGCTATGATATTTAAATATTACCATGAATCTATTACGGAAATCACGTAGAACGGGGTAAGACAATAACCTGTGAATTATAACTTTTTACGTGCCAACTTAGTTGAACAGGTGAACCATAACATTAAAATGTCCTTACGTAGTTTACAATCGGATACGCAACATTATTGGAATGATGTACTATATTTGTTTGTTTTTTTGTGATTTAATAATATTGTTCATAGTGCTCGTTAATATGCTCCAGCCGAGGTATTTTTGGGACTACGTTTGATGCACCCCCTAATAAATGTGAGGCCATTCCATAGTATTTGCTTGGAGAATGTGAGTAATAAAAAGTTAGAAGAAATGTGGGCAGATGTGACACATAACTTAATTACGTATTACCAAAAAATGGAACAGAAAACAAATGTATCTTATAAGGATTTAAATTTTAAACCAGGTAATTTAGTGTTAGTTGAGACTCACCACCCCAGCTCGAAAAATCGATTTTTTTTTAGCTCTACACTAGCTGTGAAATGGCGTGGCCCGTATTAAATAGTAAGACTTCTTTCGTCTGTGACTGTATTGATTACTGATCTTCATTCTCCCAACAAATCTGAAAAGGTTAATATTGTACAGTGTAAAAAATATTATGTACTCATTAATGCCGTGTAAAGGGGCTTCCCCTACCCCCAAAAATCCATTAATCTGTCTTAATGTTATGGATGGAAAAATGACTTGTATCGCCGAAAAAATATTTAAAATGTTGAAGTTTAAACTGGTGTACTTCCAGTGATTAGAATGATTTTAATGATAAATTTAAACATTATTAATGTGAGATATTTTGGAATTATACTTTAATATTGGTTGAATTAAGTGCATATAGAAATGTACGGTATGTAAAAGAGAGAGTTAAACATATTTAATAATCGTACACACATATTTAATATACGGTTATTGATTTTATTGTTAGTATTTCATGTGGGTATTTGTGTGTAAAATTATTTTTTTGAGCAGCATCTACCTAGTAAAGTTGAAAATGTTTAAAGTTACATTCTACAAGTCGTGGAGTAAGTCCATGGTGCATGTATGTTTCAAATGCTGCCTGACACCCGTGCTCCCTGTGAAAAGAAGCTTGGGGTAATGGTCGTGCCAGTCGACGTTTCAGAATTTCTTGACGTGAGAGCAACACTGCCCTGGTCATCTTCGTGGGAGGATGATTTGACAGTCCTGTCACATGGAAACGACGCCTAAGTTCGCGGTGCCTAGGAAAGCTGTTTCTACACGAGGGCCATGGACACGGCTTAACTTCGCTTCGATGGGCCCGTTCAACTTCCCACCGCCACACTGCTGTTGTCAGCATGACTGCTGCTCGCCAAGTGTGAGGCGCGCGTGGCTGCCTCCAGCGTAGCTTCGTCAGCCACCTTCCCCTCCCGCTGTGCATCTCCATGACAACGAGAAGCCGGCCAGCCACGACGGGCCAGGGGCAATTTCTGGGCGAAGTACAGTAGAAAATTATCTAGAAACTTTGATGATTTTCTATATAAAGGTTGTTTTTCCCTTGTGCGGGAGAGACAGGCCAGCGACTTTAACCAAGCAGGAACTTGGGTTACTTTTTTTTTTTTTTTTTTTTAGAAAAAAGGGAGGTGGTGGAGGGCGGCTTGCTGCCAAAATGATGAAAGTTACATAATTTTTGTAAATTGTTATTATTGTTTTAATTTATGTAGTTGAAAATTGTATGGGCAACTAATATCACGTGTTAGCATAACTTGTAATATATATATATATATATATATATATATATTACCATTTTGGAATTTTCATATATTTTTGATATATGCATGTAATGGAAAGTGTGCATAAAGAAAGTTTTTCATAAATAAATCTCTTACTGTGCAAACCCAAACCCTTAACACGACCTTTTGCATTTTATGGAGTCTCTTTTTCTTTCAATTCAACATACGTATTGAGGAGATATAGAGACAAAGTTCTCTCTGCATGTGTTAGCTGAAACCATAAATGCAGAAACGCTAAGAAATAATGTGCAAATATGATTAAGTTAAGTGGGCTGACAGCATGGGGCAGTGGATCTGCACTCGCAACTATAAACAAGCAACACGAGCCGTGGTTCATCCTGGCGGGATCGCTTTCTCATAGCAGCGTAGTGTTTACTGTAATGAGGCAAAGGGGCATGGAATGCGATATTGTACAAAGGAGAGCACTGGAGTGGAGGTTGTGTGGGCAATTTGAGTGCAAGTCTGATATCACTGAGTAACGGGTGCGTAAAGATGCACAACAAAAATAGAACAAACCGACCTAAGGAGAAATGCAATCGCATCCGCATGAATAGTACAAAAGAGCTCAGTTGTGGTTAAAACCCTTCACACGGGGTCTTTTTCACAGCATGCGCTCTACGTGTTTACCGTCGACAGAAATACACATCTGTATATAAACGGATATGTAGCGAGCAACGAGCGGCCTGAAGTGTTTCTGGTGTATTGCCTCTGCAAGCTGCCGCAATGCGTTTCTGCATGTCTTCTGGTGCCGTAGGAATCGTTTTGTAGTCTTTCAGTTGTACCCCACAGGAAAAAAAAAATTGAGATGTGTGCGGTAGGAGGAGTGAGCTGGCCGTCTTGCCTCACCACCAAAGCAAAATGTGCAGGACAACCATTGTGCTGGAACCACATATCACGATGAAAGTCGAGCGGCATGTTTTCCAGAAGTACTGGTAAGGTCTCTCTGAGGAAACGGACGTACGTACAGCAGGTCATTGTCCCGTGAATGAAGTATGGCCCTATGACATAGTCTCGAACGATTTTACACAACATGTTCACTTTCCACTGTCGCTGGTGCTCCACATGCCATACCCAACGTGAATTCACCGTCGCCCAGTAGTGCATATTTAGTAAATTTACGCAACCATGTTTTGTGAAGGTCGCTTCATAAATAAATAATGCGTTCTTCAGGGAATTGCTGTCATCCCTTACAGACATCAGAACAAAACTTCATGAAATGGCTGATGAAGAGCCACGTGATGTGGACGGAATATCCGTAGGCGCAGTATATGTAACACACTTGTTTTAGTTATTCCTGCGAACCCGGAAACTTCTTGCATATCCATGTGGGGGTTTGTAGCGACATGTGCCAACACATCGTGGTGATGCTTCTCGCCCGTAGCAGTATTTCGTCACACTCGTGTTGTGGAATTCTAATCACCTCGTGACAAGTGACGTGTGCAAATACTTCGTATCGTTTACCGTGAGAAGGGCATCCGATTAGGATACCTTTCATCATACATCTGGACGGCTTGCTTGGCATTTCTGCCACAGCTGTGAGTACAGGTCCACTGCCCCATGCTACTGGCCTACTTACCTTAAATCATATTTGCACATTATTTATTGGCGTTTCGATGTTACTTTACATTGCATATACTATATCACTTAATTTCTCTTTGCACGTACTTTCAGATGCCGATGAAATAAATGTATGTTTCCAGGGGGAAAATGATTTGTGGTTTAATTATTTCAGTTCTTAAGCGTGTTACGAATAATCATTTAGCAGCAAATTACTTGCCCCGTACGTAATTTCATTGAGCGGAAACCGCATTTCGTGATCTGCAACCGTTCCGGAAATTTTGGGGGTGTCCACATTAGGCGGAACAACCTGTATATTGCGTTCAGAGTACAAAAATTCGTCACCAGGGGCGCGATTCTCGCCCTCTTTCTCGGTTATTGGGAGCGGATTGACGCCGTGTAAGCAATAAGCGGCGTGTAAGTTGCCTCACAGCAACCGGCCTGGTAGAATGTGGTAAACTGTTCCACATATGGTTGGCGATGCTCATATAACTGGACTGCCGATATGGGGCCGTGGTGGCTCAGCGGTTTGCCTGCTTGCCTCCTACCGAGGTTAATCCCCGGCCGGATCATTCCCGGATTTTCGCATGCAGCAATCTTGCCGGGCGATGCCACCAGACGACGGGATTTCTCGGGATCTTCAGTTTCCCCCGTCCTTGCATTCCGGCGCTGTTCCATACTCACCTCAATTACCTGCTTCGGCTGTCAAGACCTCGCTGATAAGAGCCGCCCAATATCTCTTCACTCTCTCACCGGGTTGTCTATAAGACGACAAGAGAATGAGAATGACGCTGCCAGGAAAAGTGAAAGACAGTTGGCAGAGTAACGTAAGGAAACATGTATCTTTACAAAAACGACGCAAAACTGTAACTCTGGATCACGTACGACTGAGAAAGGGGTGTGAAGTAGGATTGAGGGCGAAGAGAGCATGAAAAATAATTAAAAGAGCGTGACGTTTGTGTGCGTGTGTGTGTGTGTGTGTGCATGCATGTGGTCCCGCGCGGGCCATCTCGCGTCCAACAAATTAAACACCGGCGTTGGCGGTCGTTTGATCCCCCCCCCCCTCTGGCGGGCTGATGCGCCCTAACATGATGAAGCGGGGCGCGCACGCACTCCCAGAAGTGTGCTCTCCCTCGGCAAGGCAAACACGGGACACCGTGCGACTGAGCACACACTCGCCTGCACAACTTTCCTTCGCTCACTCGCCTCACGGACCAGCTACTTACGCCGGCCTGCTAATATTTACATACTTCCGGCCCCATTCCTGCGCCATCTACATGCTTCCACTATTTCCTTCATTGCGATACACTCCTCATCGTTTCTCCTCTTTTTACAACGTTCCCTCGCCAAACATCGCAGCTTCGTTGCTGGTGTGACAAATTATTGCTTTATTCATTTTACGTACAGAGGCCTCTCATCGTGGGATCTCTATAGGGAAGACCGACGTACGCACATCGTACGCCTCATCGCCTCTATACCCAAGGAACTAAACAGGCGTGAAATATTTACGTGGGAAACTTGTCTTTTACGATGTAATAGTAAAATGGAACGTGTTCTGCGCGTCCCTAAAAAAATTTTAATGTCCTGCAAACGTGTTTTCGTATCTAAAGATGACTACTTTCACTATAAAAAATACACATTAGAAACTGAAATATAAAATTGCAAACTTGTTTTTGGATACGAAATATTTTTCAAAACGCTTTTTTTTAAATTATGTTTTTGAATGAGAAGTTTTTCCCCTAAAGCCGTGTGCACTGGACTAGCCACGTGGAACAACCTAACCCTGCCACCATGTTGAGTGTTTGATTTTTCTAGCTTGTTTCTATTTTCAAGAAATATAATTCCTAAATTACCGCTACACCCAGCTAGCTGTCGACCTTACACAACCGCGAGGACACATGGTAATTACTGAACTACGAACTCGTATTTAAGTGACAATAGTGATCTTGGCCAATTTTGGCGGAGTTATCATTGCGGCGTAATTACGAGTTTGTAATTCCCTTGTTTTATCTGTATAGGCTCTTCGCGGTAAACTGAACACAAGCCCTGCTTAGCGTCTACATTGTGTAATTTTCCACCAGAAGTAGAATTAACACTGCTATGGGCATCATCACTTTATTCATTCGTCGGTCGCGTGAGTAGTAGGAATGGGGGAGGCTGGTGCAGGAGCCTCTGGAGGAGTGGTATGAAATGAAAAGTTTTTATGTTGCATATACAATATGATCCGTGTGGCATGACTGAAGTATGTTGGGGTTATGTATGGTTGGTATACTACCCAGTATTCTTGGTCTGCTGGGTTACTCATATTTGGTTTTGTACGTTTGAGGATTGGTGGCCAGCATTTTTATTGGTATGGCAAACATGTTGGACTTGTGATTTTTTTTTGCTTTACTTAAGTGGGTGTGGGCTACGGTATGGTTGGATTCTTGTGGACAGTATGAGTGGTGGGTATATTTTTAATCTTATGACGGTTGGTACAATCAGCTAGTTTATTTATGGGAGGTATGATATTTGACTGGTGGTATGACAAACATGTTGAATTTTTGATGTTTTTTTTGTAAGGTGAGTGTGGGCTGTTGTATGCTTGACTTCTATTAAGATGTATGAGTATATTTAGTCTGGTGATGGTTAGTAGAGCAGATGGTATGGATGTTAGGTTATGGGTTGGTCTGGACTATAAAAATTGCTTCGATCACTTGGGTTATCATAGATGGTATCTTGGGTGATATGTTTTTTCCAGTATATCTGTCTTGTGATTGTTGGTGTATGCCAAATGTTGTGGAAAGTATGTGTATGTGTCGGTGAGTCATGTAATGATAAGGTATGATTGAGTTTAAAGTGTATGGTATGGGCTTGTCAGTATATTTTGACTGGTGTCAGTCGGCATGGTGGATGGTATGAGAAGAAGTTGATTGTGTTACTGGTATGGGCTATATGTTTGCTTTGTATGGTCTGTGTGGACGAATGGTTGAAGTATATTAGATTTATAGTGGGTGGTATGGTTGGTAGGTATAAACGGTGTTGGTAGGTAAAACAAGAATAATGGGTGTTAGGTTATGGGCTGGCCTCAGCTGAATTGTTGCTTGGTACACTTGAATTGTGATGGATATTATGTTTGGTGTATTGGGTGGTGCAGTTGAATAGTTTTTCTTTGGTTATAGGAGATGGGGTGTTGACTAGCCTGGCATGACTTGAATTACATAATGAATGGTATGGTGGTCAGTATATATTTGACTGGTGTCGACCAGTAGAGCAGAAAGTATGAGCAGTAAGTATATTTTTCGTAAGTCAGTGTAGACTGAATGGTTGAGGTATGCTTCAGTTATAGTTAGAGTTATGAACGATGAGTATATTTTGTCTGGTGTTGGTTGGCAGAGAAAATTGTATGTATGAGTTACAGTGGCTGGTATGGCTGGTTTATATGTGTAACTGGCGAAGTTAGATGGGTATAAATGGTAGTCAATATAGTTGACTATTATGACTGATCAGTAAGTCTGAGGTATGGTAGTGGATATGGCCTGTATTGTTAATACCATGACTGAGGTATGCTTGGGTTAGAGTGAATGACATGGTTTGGGAAGTATGTTCTTTTTGGTTGGTATGGTTATCTGCTATGACATTTAGTTGATATATTCAGACAGTATAGTATGTTAGTATGCTGGAGGGCTATCACCTTGTATGATATAGTTGGTGTCTGATGGCAATGATGACATAACACACATGTTGGAGTTATGATTATTGCTATATTTCTTCTCAATTTTTTTCGTGATAATTCTTTGTTTTTGTAGTACTGAAAGACAGGGAGTTAAGGGTAGGAGTTGATGTTTGGGGTGTTGGAATGAGTGGGAGGTTATCATGATATGTTCTTAGATAAAAAAATATATTATTTTTTTGTCTTATAGGGATTTTTTTGAATGTTTTATAGTTTTTTTTGTAATTGTTGTTTAATTTTTAAAAAAGTATTTTTAAATAATAAATTTTAGGGAAATTTTTAGGGGAACAAGTGCATTTTTTGGGTAAAATATCTGATTTCAAGGTGAAAATAACCAATTTTGAGGGAAAAAGGGAAATATTTCAGTAGTTTGGGTTGATGGTAGGAGGGAGTTTATTTTGATGGAATAGCTCTGTCTCTGAGTGTGGCATGCCCGTATCGTTGTTAAACAGGAGGGCAGGAGGTATGATGATAGGTGTGATGGTTAGTATAGAAGGTCGAAATGTATGGCTTGAATATTATTTTGGTCAGAGTGATAATAATATGAATAGTATGTAGCCTTAATATTGTTAGAGGTGCTTTAGAATGTTTATACTGTATGATCTCTCTGCATGGCTGTTATAGGTAGCTTGTTTTGGTTATACGTTTTTTTTATGTCTGACTCGAATGTTATTTTTTGTTGGTATGGTCACTTGGAATGGTTGAGATGGATGGGACAACATGATGGTATTGTCTGCCAGGATGGGCTGCATGTATGGTTTTGGTTTTTTATAGCTAGTACATCTTAATGGTATAACGTATCGGTATGACTTAGTTTTACTGTTAGTTTCTTGTATCATTGGTATAGTCATTATGTTGATCGGTATGGCCTGATGCATGTTCGGTTGTTTTGGCAGTATGAAAAAAGTATAACATCGTTGGTGTGGGGAGAGTGGTTTAATTGAGTGATTAGTTACTATGAGCGAAATGATTAATGGGTTGGTTAGTTATTACGAGAGGGGTAGAATGCTTAGCTGGTATGGTTGGTTAGTATGAGCAAACTAATGTAATGGTGAAAGGTATTATATCTGTTTTGGTACTCAGTACCATTAGGTTCTCGAAATTGTTTTTAAGTGTGCTGGAGGGTTGTCACCTAAAATGTTTTGGTTGGTGGGGTTAATGGGTGGTGTAGGAGTGGTATGAAATGAGTAGTTGTAATGTTGCTTATACAATATGATCTGTGTGGCATGACTAAAGTATACTGGTGTTACGGTTGGTATAGTATACAGTACTCCTGGTCTACAGAAGTTACTCATATTTTGTTTTTCGTAAGTCTGAGGTCTGGTGGTCTGCATTTTTTTATGTATGGATAGTTAATAGAGTGATTTTGATATTAATGTCTGGTATGATATTTTGGCTGGTGACTGATGGCAGACAAACATGTTGGACTTGTGATCTTATTTTGGGCAAGGTCAGTGTGAGCTGAGGTTTGCTTGAAATATAGTATGAGTGGTGTGCATATTTAGTCTAATGAATGTTGGTAGTGCAGAAATAAGGCAAAAATGTGGTGATATATATATTGAGTATTATAATATGTATTTGAATAAAAACAAAAATAAAAAAAAAACCTTATATTTAATCATAGTAATATGTGTATCTGCTTCTCTGAAACACTTATTAAGTCAGTTTAAATCAAATTTTATGAGACTGCATGTCATAGGGGGGCTATAGTACTTGTTCTAAATGGTCTATGGTAGCTGCTAACTAATCAACATTGCCCTGCCAGTGAATAAGTTCTTATACATGTGAAAATATTTTCGTTCTTGTGTTATCTTCGCTCTGATTGAGCTGATGGTCACATTTAAAGCTGATTACTCTCAAATCTGCCACTTACAAGACTGATTATTTGACCCTTGACTCTTGACTCTTTGACTTCTTAGTCCAAATGACTCCTAAATGACTCCACATGACCCCAAATGACTTCAAATGACTCCTAAATTACTTCTAAATGACTCCAAATGACTCAATTGACTCCAAATTACTCCTAATGACCCCTAAATGGCCCCTAATGACCCCCTAAGTGTGGTGCCTTTGGTGATGAGTGCAGTGCCTTTGGTGATGATTGGTGCATTATTGGTGATGATAGGTGAGGATTGGTGAATGATAAGTAAATAATTGGTAAATTATTGGTGAATGACTGGTGAGGATTGGTGAATAATTGGTGATGATTGATTATGATTAGTGAGGATTTGTGAATGATTGGCGAGGATTGGTGAATGATTGGTAAATTATTATTAAATGATTTGTTATTAGTGATGATTTGTGAATGGTGAGGATTGGCGAATGATTGGTGTGATTGGTGATGATTGGTGATTATTATTGAATGATTTATGAATAATTGGTGAAGATTGGTGATGATTGGATTGGATTGTGATGGCGCCTTTGATATATTAAACTTGATCACATGTTCGGTTATTTTGTCAGCATGGAAAAAATTATAGCTTCGATGGTGTGATTTGTTATTGGAAAGCAAAATGGTATGATGTGATATTTAGTTAGTATGAGAGGGGCAGAATGCTTAGCTGGTATGGTCGGTTAGTTAGAGTGGAATTGTTTAATGGGAATTAAGGCGATATGGGTGTTGTAGATTGTTAAATTAATAGTATTAATCTTACGATAGCATGGAAGGAATATTGATTAGTTCAGCAGCTGGTACTACTTGTTTATATGTGTAACTGGCAAAGTTATATGGGGCTGAAATGGTAGTCAATATAGTTGACTTATTTTTGACCAGTAAGTCTGAGGTATGGTGGTGGATATGGACTGTATTGTTAATAGCATGACTGAGGCAAACTAATGTCATGGAGAAAGATATATCTGTTTTGGTATTCAGCACAATTCGATATGGTTGTTAAGTAAGCTTTAATGGTGGGAGGGGGGTGAAAAGGGGTCTGGCGATGGCTAGACTATGATGGTTAGGTTGAGCGAATGTCGAGAGAAATAAAATATATTCAGAGTTCTTACAAGATGATTGGGTTAGGTGAAGTTAGGTTAGTCGAAGTTAGGCTATGTGAAGTTAGGTTAGGTGAAGTTAGGTTAGGTGAAGTTAAGTTAGTTTAAGTTAGGTTAAATTATCTTAGGTTAGGTGAAGTGGTTACTGAACTGTTTATGGGATGGCATGTTGGAAAAAGATTACAAGCATTACATTACATATGAGTAGGAAATATTTTCTAAGATCAACATAGGGTAGAAGTCCCTACATACTTAAGTCTGGGGTAGCAATAAAATATTATATGTAAAAATTATATAATAAAAATAAATACTTAAAGTATTAAACTTAAGAAGAAAAAAGTTATTGCTGGCCTATGTACGTTTGTTGATAGTTGGTAGAGCACATCACATGCATGAGTTATAGTGGGTGGAACATTCAATGTTCAGTTCTCAGCTTGCGAGTATATATGGTGCTGTGTTCATTTTATGGAGCTGTATGACAGTGGTAGTCGTACAACTTTGTCGGAAAGAATAAATGTGCAAGGGTTCTGGTTAGATGCTTGCTAGAATAGACTGTCTAGAGCTGTGTATAAGCAGTTTGTATTAATTATGTGCTGCTGTAAAGATACTATGTGAATAGCATGGAAAATTTTAAGGATTTTGTTTGTAGTCTGAAGTATGTAAATATATAAATAAAAAAACCATCTTTAATTTTTCGCTGATGTATCCTGCCTGATATATAGAGAAAATTGTGGTGCTTTGTTTAGTCACATATACATACATTGAATAAAATCCGAGTAGGAAAGTTATGCTACAAAAATAGTCGAGATAATAAATAATTAACATTGCATAGTTTTTATTCTTGAGCAGAGAAGTCCTGAAATCAAGCTGAGAGAACTTTTTTGATGTACTATAAATAAAATTCCAGTACAACTTAAAAATTTCATAAATATCAAACTTGAATAATAAATACAATTTTATTTCTCTTACTTTAATCCCGTATTGTTACCAAACTGTTATAAACATATCATGTTGAAAAATTCAAAATATTATTTTAAGCTAACCGCTATGATTATATAGGTCTTTGAAAAATAAATTCCCAGGGGTTATAAATGTTTCTTGCAAATTTTGTGAGACTGCCTGCCTCCTAAGAGTTCGCAAATTATATTTGCCTACCTAAATGTCTGTACATATTCCTTGCTACATAATTATTTTAAAACAAATATATTAGAAAATAATTATAAGTGAGCTTAAGAATTCAGACTCCCACTGAAAGTTACAAGATGTTAAAATACAAAACATTGCGGGGCTTTACACAAACTAAAACTTCTCTAAAATATATTATTCATAAGTCATATACAAACTGGTTGAAAAAAATATACATTAACAATATTTCTGTAACTGTACGAGGGAATGTAGCTGCTAAGTTTGCAACTTATATACTAGTTTTAAGAAGATGACTTTGTATCAGATTAGTAATCGAGTGGTTAGCATGTCGAACTTCTAATACAAAGGTTCAGAGTTTGAATCCCCTTCGAGTATGAGAATTTCATTTTTTAATGTTACCAGCCATCATGGTAAAGTGTGAAATTTACAAAGTTAAAGAGGTTTGAACTGATTTTACATTGAAAAATACATTTTAAATATATTTTTTACTACATTTTCGAATATAATTTTTTCGGCATTAGTCAAATGGTAAATGAAATAAATTTAAATAATTCTACTTATTTATTTATGCATGGATTCCTAGATGTCTGATTGGCAGGGCCAATTAGCCCTAGTGTCTCAGGATCGCTTAAGTTTGCAAGCACTTGTCCCTTCCCCCACACAATGTCTTTGGATGATGTTATTGTTCGTGCATGTCGATGACATTACTCTTGGCGAATCGCTGCAGGTGCATATGTCCTGGCAGACCTGTCGCATCTGAATTGCAGGCCTATCGGTGCATGCTTATGTGGTTACAAGACTAGGCAACAAATGTAAAAACGAATTGAATAAAGTGAACTATTAAGAGAAAATATTGTTTTATAAAATACAAAGTATTGAAAATCGAATATGTTTTGCAATGTCCTGCCTGGAATATACTTTACCATAATTTTTATATACCTTCTCGTTTATGGAAAATTACATCTTTAAATTCGTAAATAAATATTTGCACTGACAATTAGTGTACTCTAACAGGCGATTAAGGAACTATGTAGATGGTGGAATGGATCAAATGCAACTAATCGAACATGTATAAGTTATCAGTGGAGCAAATGTGATTAATCGAACAAGTTACATCTTAAATTATATATATGAGAGTTAAACCAAAATATTTAAAAAAAATTTAAAAACTATAATTAAAAAATTAATACTTAAAAAAATACTTTAAATAAAAAAGTTAAATTTTAAAAAGTATTTAAACAAAATCTAAATAATAGATATGTAAGGTAAAGCAAAATAAGAAAGAAATTAAAAATTTACAATAAAAAAAATATATAAGAAAAAGTAAGTGCTAAACAAATACTGTAAAAAATTATTGATAAGAAAATGGAACCAAATAATAAAAATTATATAGTAAAAATTAAAACATTAAAAAATTATTTAAAAAATAAAAATGTAATGTCCTTAATGAGAGGCAAGATATTATTTATTCGACTACAAATTGTATACCACTTATATACTCTTGTCCCAGTGCATGTCGCGATAGCCGAGTGGTCTAAGGTGTAAGTCTGTAGACCCAAGGTCCAGCAGTTCGATCCTGTGCACCATTCCAGATGATATTTTAAGTTACACAGCGCCCCTAGCGGCTAATTCCAGAATCAATAGAGCAACGATCGACTTATCGAACGAGAGCGACAGTGCTCCTAGTGACAAAAACCAGAACCAATATGGCAGTCGATCAAACGTGTGTAATCAGTGGAGCGAATGCGACACTGAGTGGTCAATGTCAGAACTAATGTGGGAAACAAATGACAAACAAAAAACCAAGATGGTGAAAACAGAGGTGAGAGATAAGTGACAAATGTAAACAAAGCTCCAGTAACAGCCAATGTAAACAAATGATGAAATAATGGGATTGAAAGGCAAGAAGAAAGTAAGGAAAGAGAGAGAAAGAAAATATGCAAAATAAAAAAATGGGAACACTCGTAGGAAACCCTCGGAGAGGAGGAGAAAAACGGAGAAAGTAAAAGGAAGAGAAAGAAGAAAGAAAGAATGAAAAAGAGAAAAAAGTGGGAGCACTCGAAGAAAGCATGAAATAATGACATACTGGTTACCAAGATGGCAGTCGAACGAATGTGATTACCGAGATGGCGGGATACTGCCTACAAATATGGCGGTCAAGATAGTGGCATACTTGTTTAAATTATGGCGGCGTACTCGCTACCAACATGGCGGAATCCACTATGGCGGACAAATGACAGAGCGTGAAGTCCGTAATCCAACATGGCGGACAGAGCCGGAGCTGGCTCCTGTACCAGCCCTCCCTATGCCCTACTACTCGCGTGAAACTATGGAATTATTAGAAAAGTAAATAGTCCCCATATTTATTATTTCAATCACTTATAAGTACTAAAAAATGACATGATTACTAAACACTTTTATTTCAACGTTTAGACATGGAACTACATCCTCACCGTCGTTACCAACTTTACTGGGTGCCAGTGCGCCACTCAGCGCGCACATAGGGCCAGTGTGACATTTCTCAAAGGTTGACTTTACAAGTGGTCACTTTCCGTGAATAACCTGTACCGTAGTGTAAGATCAATTACTTGTTGGTTGTAGGGGTACTTTCAGAATTTCCTTTTTAAAAATATTAGCAAGCTAGAAAAACTAAAAATCAGAAGATGCTAGGGGGTGGGGAGTTTCCCCTTAAAGTAGTGCTTCATAATTTTCTTGGAAGATAACTTGGGAAAGTACATTCCCGGTTTCCAGGAGGCAGTCGGCGAGATCGAGTTCACTTACTAGAGAAGGCGAGTGCACAGCCAAGCAAGTAAACACTTGGTATTAGTGGTGGAGAGATATATGTACAGGAACAAATGCTAAAACAAGAGTCTATCGTTTGTGTTAGAATATAAAACTGTTCAGACGCATAAAATATTACATCGTAGTTAATTTACATTTTCCTATATATATACCGCACAGGTGGAAGCGTTGTGTTAAAGGCGGTACATCTACGCACGTCTCAATTTCCGCAAGAATTATGTAAGAACACAAGTACAAATTTTATCCGGAAATCTTAACATGATTACGGGCACGTCGATTTAAGTAACGAACTTTTCCCGTACATCTCGCAACTTTCTGTCATTTAAAGTATCTCTCCGTAAATGTGCTATAGCCATTGTTTGTTGGGTTTGGGGTTTCTGCGATAATACTAAGGAAACAGAATCATTTTCTGAAAGAATGAAATTGTTTTGTTGGAGCAAGAGTTGAACACAGACCCAAGACGTAATACTTTCATCTATCATATTTACGTATGCAGCATTCTGAAAACTACAATTAGAGTTAAATGAAGGCGAATATTTTCATTTATATTTTCCTGTATTACTGAAGCATTAAAAGGAAGATTTTTCTTTGACAGCCTGTGTTGCTTGTGGCGAGAACACTGAGGTCCATGAACATTTAATTAGACCCCCAAGTGTTACGATCAACTACAATACTTTATTGTTTTACTAGCAGCCCACCATCGCTTCGCTCAGGTTTTATGGAGTTATTGTATTTCATATCTACATATGCGACTATCCGTGACTATCTGGATTACCCGTGACGACCTGTAACTACCTGCGACTACGTGTGAATTCTTGTGACTACCCGTGAATTCCTGCGACTATCTTGATTACCTGCGACTACCCGCCACCACCTGCGACTACTTGTGACTATCCATGACTACAAGCGAATACCCGAGAATACAAGTGACTACTTGCGACTACATGTAACTACCTGTGACTACTTGCGACAACTCGCGACAACCTGCGACTACCCGCGTTACCTGTGACAACCTGCGACTACCCGCGACTACCTGCGACTCTTTGTGACTACTTCCGACTACTTGCGACAACCTGCGACAATTTGCGACTACCAGCGACTACCTTCGATTACTTGTGACTACTTGCGACTACCCGCGACAACTTGCGCCAACTTGCGACTACCTGCGACAACTTGCAACTACCCGTAACTACCTGCAACTACCTACGACTACTTACGACAACCTGCGGCTACCCGTGACTAACTGCTATTACCTGCGACTACCTGCGGCTACCCGTGACTAACTGCTATTACCTGCGACTACCTACATATTTTTTATATTAAGATACACAATTTCTTCTAACATTGTTTCTATTTATCTTTAATGGTTGGGCAGCGTATGCTTAGAAAGCATCTAAGTAGCTCATTTTTCTCCGACATGGTTTACAAATTTTGAAATTTCTCAAGGAATTGTTTTAAAATTAAACATAGCCTATGTTCATGTGGAATAATGTAGCTTTATAACAGTGAAAGAATTATAATAATTTGCCCTGTATTTCTAGTAGAGAATGCTTAGAAAGCACTCAAGTAGCTCATTTTTCTCCAACATGTTTTAAAATTTTTGTAATTTCTCAAGGATTTTTAAAAATAAAACACACCCTATGTCTATCTGGAAGAATGTAGCTTTCTTATAGTGAAAAAATAATAATAATTGGCCCTGTAGTTTCCGAGATTAGGTGTTATATATAAACAGACAAGCTCACATTACCTCTTTATAATATACTAGCAGCCCACCATCGCTTATCTCAGGTTTTATGGAATTATTGAAGTACATACATATAATTGCGACTACCCGGGACTACCTGCGACTAACCGGGACTACCTGCGACTACCCGTGACTATATGCGACTACCCGTGACTATCTGCGACTAATTGCGACTACCTGTAACTACTTGCGACAATTGGCGACAACCTGTGACTACTTTCGACTACCTACTAAAACTCGCGACTTGTGACATTGTTTCAATTTATCTTTAATGGTTTCGATAGAACATGCTTAGAAAGTTGCCAAGTAGCTCATTTCTCTCCGACTTGGTTCACAAATTTCGAAATTTCTCAAGGAATGTTTTTTTTTTATATTAAACATGGCCTATGGCCATCCGGAAGAATTTAGCTCCCTAACAATGAAAGAATTATAAGAATCGGTTTTGTAGTTTCCGAGATTATCCGTTACATATAAACAAATAAACAAACTCACATTACCTCTTTATTATATTATAATAGATAATTTTATTTAGTCGCCATTACACTATTCATTACTTCTCCGAACTCTACTTGCTTTGCAGCAGCAGTAGACTAAACAATTTTAAGGAGAAAGAGTATTTTTTCGCTACCACAGTATTAGAATAATAATTTTGTAACATTATTTTAATGATTTTGGGTCACACAAAAAACAAACCTATTACAAAAAAAAAAAAAACGAAATATACATCTCTGAAGATGGAATTGAAATATATGTGAAACAAATTATTACATTAAATTGCATTTTAAGTATGTTTTTCTGGCGATATAGGTAATAAGATGAAGAGCGAGCACATTACTTGTCTTTATTGTGTCAAACAAATATATACAATAGATTCAACAAAATAACACGGATTCAGGTAGAATTTTGCTGACACGCAGAGGAGAATCATAATCTTAAATATATATTTTGTTCGATGGACAAAATCAATAACGTTGCATATCAGATTTTACATACATTTTTGGAAAATCAATTACAAATATGTTTGGTCAATTTTGTTCAAACAAACCTTAGTTTCAGTGCTAATATTTGCGTGAAAATATATATAACAAAACTTCTCAGGGCATGTAGAAAAAAATATGGCAAAAATTCTCAATGTATATTGTAATAAGAATACACTTAGAAACACTGTATGAATGAGGCACTCTTGAGTAGGGCAATGCAATATAGCGATATATCGACCACGGAACAACAAGTTTGAAATATATTGCAGTTGCGATGCACTCTAATAGTGTAGGACAATATATGGCATTATTAGCGACACACAATATTAGCGACTGTGATGCTGGCGATATAAAATATTTGATATCAATATGGCCGATATTTGCGATGCTGCTATTTGCAATATCGATATAAGCGATTCTTGCTATATATTGCCATCAAATTTCAGTATTCTGTGGTAGCTATATATCCCACCGATACCGACACGGTCAACATGTTTCGAAATGATATTGAGAAGCGTGTATCGCACAGCCCTAGTTGTAAGAGAGCAGTCAGTAGAGCTGTTAGAAGTGAACACGTGACTTTCCGCTCAGCCAGCTGCCACACGTGCAGGTGTCTGAGGTCTGCCAGGAAGGACTCACCATTGGCGTCGCGGTAGGAGTCAAGGTAGTGCGAGCCGCCGCTCTCTGGAGTCGACTCGCGGCTGTAGCCTCCTCCAGGAGCCTGGAAGCCAGCGACAGGCCGCGCACCGCTGAAGTTGACAGGCTCGTTGGCGGTGGAGAAGTCCACAGGCTCGGTCTGCTCCTCTATAGAGCGAGGACCCACGAAGCCAGGCACTGCCACGCCATCCGGGTACATGGGACTGGGAGAGCCGCTGTGACATACACACATCCCTCAGTCGGCAGATCTCTTAGGACACTCACTTGTGTGTAAGACTCTCATCACCTCTGTGCACGCTACTGAGGGCCTCCACTAAATTCATATGCTAGTACTGATTCACTTCGTTACCTCTGCGCAAAATATTAATGGCCTCATTACCTTTATGCGCGAATCACTAAGGGACACGTTACCTTTACGCACTAGGTACTAACAGTCCCCATTAACTTTGCATGCTAGGTACCGAAGAACTTCATGAAATATACACACGAATTATTAACGACCTCATTACATCTATGTATGAGCAAAGTACCAACAGCCTCTTCACCTCTGTGTGATAGTAAGGGCTCCTACAACTCCATGCACGAGGTGCTGAGAGCCTCGCCAATTTATAACATCATTGTATATGTGTTCTGAGAAAGAATGACTGGGAAAGATTTTCCCCACACATCCAATGCAGCTTTTCTACATCTGTACAGGAAAGTGTCAAGTGTGTACAGTAAGTGCCCAAGTGTGAATAGCAGCATCCCCGTATCTGAAACCTGACAAATAGGAATCAATTGATTATAGTTTAAAAATTTCCATTACCGTTTAGGAATTATCTTCTAGAAAGTTTTTTTAAAAGTGTATTTAGTTAAAAAGTGTTCCTCTTTATTAAGGGAGGGAAATACAGTTTCCCTGTCTCGGGAATTTATTCGACTATCACGTACGATTTGAGCCACTCTATACCACCTAAACCGTCTGATCTTGGATTTGAGCACAATTGCTTCGGATAAGTGGGAATGCATTCACCGCACAGGCAGGCTTACGTGTTAAGTCAACTGAATTCTGGTATCTTGAATTATCAGTTCCATACCAATAGTGATTTACCTTTCAGGCATCGTGTCAATATTTATGGTCAATATTATTAAGTTTCTTGATGTTGATTTTGACAAAACTGATTCTTCTTTATTTGCAACGGTGGAGAGAAAATCGTGATTATTTTATGAGTGATTTCAATTGTGATAATGGAAATAATTCGCAACCAATATCAACTTCAGAAAAAACATAACTCAATTTTTTACGGCCCCCAACATTCTGAAGGACGAAATCCATTGTTTTGTTGCGCTGTCGAGAATAAAGAAAACCTTGTTAGTCTCTTGTTCCAAGACATGAAGGAGCGGCGGACTAATGCCAATCGTGTTCAGGACAGAGTTTTGTCAGTTGAGCTGAATGCGCCTGGTTGTCAGACACCACACTAAAAACTCGAGAGTCCATATTGTCAAAATAGAGCTGGTTTTTCTCGCTCCCAGTGACCTGAGGTGCCAGGGCGAACACAAGGGCACTTCGACACCGTCCACTTTTACATCCCTCCAATAAGGAAGCCGATTGTTATAATTATTTATTTGTAATTAGTTATATGTATAGAATTATTAATGGAGAGTTTTAATGGTGCCACATGAGATGGGGTATATACGTGTCTGTGGAAGATGTAATTACTGATTCAAGGAAAAATTAATGACTGTACTGCGATGCAAGTAGGACTTGGTTGGCCGCGGGGGCGCGAGCTGATCAGCTAGTGGTCTCAAAGAAATTTTGTAAGAGGATAGTCGCGGAAGAGAAGGGTAGGGGTCTCCGCATCGGAGTTCGGGAGAGGAGGACGCGTATGTTTCACGTCGTCTAAAATCAGGATCACCGGGAGAGCCCTGGTCGTACTCCGGACCTTCGGGGAAGGCTGGGTTGTCAAGTTTTGAAAATCATCCCTTGATCAGAAATGTGGTCGGGGACCGGATATCACGGGAGAATAATAAAATGTGGGTGGAGATCTTGTGTATGCGTCGTTCTTGGCGCTTCGTAGTGAAGTGCATTACATCTGCCAATGCAAAAGACAGCTACCTACTTGCCAAAGAGTCGGTTGAAGAACTCGTGAAAATCTATTTTTGTGTAGAGAGTAGCAAAGCTAGGCAAGCTAGTAGGTGCAAATGTATTAATAAATAATTTTCGACGGCCGGCATAATGACGGTCGCGAGCCTCCAGCAACTTCGGATGTTACAAATTCCTTGATGACACACTAATACGCGCGTGACTCACAGTGTATTTGAGTCCTTGGAGGAGGTCGTGATCACTAAGGCGTGGAGATCAAACCGGTGCTGGTTTCGCAACCAAGCAATGACTCAATATTTGAATACTGTATTCCGAGTGAAATCAGCAGGGCTGTACGATTGCCACCCAATTACTAAGATTTACTGTGTGCATATCGCAGATTCCTGGTACGAATATTAGCCCAACTATAATTAGTACCAAAGATCAAATGTGAATTTCACATCAAATGGTTACACAAACGTAAAAGTGACGTAATCCTCTGATTTTAGTGGAATGACCTAAGCATTTAATGACTCTGAAACCACGAATAGAAAACCTAACACTTTGCGCTGTAATTTGGTAACAGGCATAATTATATACAACCATACATAGATTTGTGCAGCTGTCATAGTTATTAGCATTCCACTCTCCATTTTTCTATTCTTCTCGACCACACGAAACTAGGACACGCTGATGAAAAGTGTCTACAAGTGTCTCAAAATCCTTGAGTGCATGTTAGGTAAGTGGTGGTTAACAAAAATGAAAGGAACTCATATACAGCTCTTGGACTTCTAACGAGTTGCCAGTCTACCATGAGGAGTTATGAGATCCCTGCTTGGTGCCATGGACGAGTGTCGAACTGCTGCTGGCTCGGCTTCCTTGACTCCTAAAGCCTCGACTACACACAGACTAAAGATGAGGTAGATCAATTTTCCTTATTCTGTGTTTGTGCCAAATATTGACCTACCCTACATCGATACAACTTTCAAAGTCACATGGTCAACAGTGATATGTGTGTTTGTTTATTACTTAATTTCCAAAACTTTAACCAACTTGACTTTAATCTAATTGCTTTGAATATTGGTTAGATGACATATGCAAACATCTCAAAGCACTTGTTTACATTAACATTATTCTAACGTCCAATCCACATTGTTTATGACAGTCGTATTGGCAGCTGAGCAGTTCAATTTTGGGACACAGAGACTGGTTTTGCATGGCCAGTGAGATCGGTCTACCCCATGTTCACCCTACGGGTGCACACGCTCCCAGTAGCTGGCCCAGAATGGGCCAGTACAGGAAGCTAGTGACTAGAAAACAGCTACTCGAAGGCTGTATGTAGCTGACTAGGGACAGTCCGGAAACTTTGGGCCAGCAGGTGGGAGGAAATCTATTTGGAAGCTACTGGGAAGAGATTAGTTTCTACTGGTCACTGGCCATTCTCCACCACGCGCCCTCTTCCCCCGCCACTTTCATCGACCCAGCCCAGACCGTTACTAGACCCTAGTGAAAACAGAGAGCCCATTTTCTGGCTCGTACGTGTTGGGGTTGTCACCTCTGTACCAGTTATAATTTAGTGTGATTGTTTCTGTGCCGTTTTCAGAAATGAGCATGATCATCAGGTCTTCAAGAGATGACTAATCGCTGAAGTGACGGCCAGATAGTGAGACATGTTGAGCTCTACATTAAAATGGAAAGGTGTACGAATGTTTTAAAGCAGAATGAAAAAAATAGAGACAGCCGGCAATGTTGATGGAGCACTCTCCATTCTTCTGAAGTTGTACCAGAATCACTCGCACAGTTCCTGAAACAGAACAGAGCATTGCTCGGGAACAGGCAGATAACATGAACATATGTGAGTGCAACATTGCAGCTAATTGAGAAAGTCAGTGGATGACCGACGTGGGATTGTTGGCTACTACAGGAGACCTGTGTGAACGCTCTCAGTCCAGCAGCTGGGAGTCAGTTATAGACATGCATGTACCAGCAGGATGTCCACGCTTTGAGTCCTGGCAAACACACTGTCTCATTGGGCGTACTGTACGACTGTGGTCCCCTCATGTGGCAGTACACAGCTCGCTCTCCTGTTCGAGGCACTGCACTGCGGGCAAGGAAGAGGGGTTGTTTCACAGTAAAGTCGGATGGGAAGAAGCAGACGGGGTAAGAGGTCGCGGAAGGAGGCAGAGAGGCTAAAAGAAAAGTGGTGTCAGCACGTCAAGGGAAAATGAACACGGAATATAATTAAAAAGGAACGCATTTAAAGTAAAAGGAGATGAGGGTCCAGAGGGTTGAAGGGGTTCCTTTGTGCGGTGCCTCAGGGGAGGCTGGGGATCTCGTGGCCTGATGTTGCCGCGCCGCTGGCCCCATACAAATGTCAATTTACTTCTTGTGCGCGAGGCGGGGGCACTCCTCGTCGGGATCATGAGGTCCTCCCTGCCTTTCGTGTGGGCGGAGGAACCGCCTATCAGACTTGTTTATGTATGAGCCACGAGTTACTCGCGTGCCGCGGCCACAGGAGTGACTAATGAGTTCCAGGCAGTGAGACAGATTGCGTAAAAATCCATAGGTGAACCATTCGCTTGTTTGGAGAGCTCGAGCAGCTTACATACAGCCAATAAAATCAATGCAACCGCCATTTGAATTTTCGGGCTGTGTAGAGTTGCTAGTCAGAGAGGCGCACCTTCTGCTGAGGAGGACGTAAGGCTGCTCGCGGTGTATAAGCTAATGGCACATGACGGTCCTTGGCGGTCGCCCATCCAAGTACTGACTAAACCTGACGCTGTTTAGCTTACATATCAGTATGTCAACTCGGTATTGCTGTTGGCTGCTAGAAAGGCAATCGCCAATCGTTGCCTGTTAACCTACTCGTTAGACAGCAACCCAGGCAGCAGGAAAACACATAACGAAAAAACATTTCTCCAGATAAGTGAGTTTTGATAACAAAGCCAGTGAAATTGACACAATTGAAGACACTGAATGGTTGTTTCACTGACAACTCGGAGAAATTAAATAATGTTTACAATGGTTTTCAGTGAATTGTTTACAGTTATTTACTTCCTGTTCCAAACTGCTAGCTGCATTGCTGTCCACTAATTTTCCAATGGTCTGAATTTCCAGAACGTCGCAGTTCACATTAAATCATTGAATTTTTTACAGTACAGGAATGCTGATAATCTCAGTACATGATCGTAGCCCCTGTTAATCAGTGTGAACTATTTAAATTAATTACTAGCCATTGTTTTCAGAAATTGCAAAAAAGCATGAAAATAAAAGTATTCCTTATGTATTACATTACCATTGACAGTGAAGTTGAAAATACACCAGCATGCCGTTAGATATGAATTAAAAATTTTATTGTACTGTGTGATTCAAGATTGGGATTCGAATTATAGCCCTTCGGTAAGTTGATTGAAAGATTCTTGCAATGGGGGTGAATGAATAAGTGAAACATTATGAACATGCGACCTTGCTTTAATATGTCGTCACAGAAAACCAAGTGTGAGACACGAAACAAACACGGAAAAACGAGCCGAGTGTGTCTGTAGTTAAAATATGTAAATAAGATGTATAATAACTCCCAATCAGTTCAGAGCTTGACTGCCGTTGGATGTGCAAGAAAAACAGGTCTAGACAATATTTATAACTTTTTTTTTTCTTCCAGTTTTCACTTTTAGTCCATTTGAAAACAGGACTAGATGTCAGCTCTCGAAACGTTGCGATAAGCTCGTCTGAGGAAACCTAGTGTGTTCTTCTGAGTCGACATCGTTGTGTCGTCTAGCCTTGCGACTGTTACTTCATCGTTGTGTTATCCTGTATTATACGATTACAATCTTTGTCTTCGTCTCTGTGCTGGTTTGTGCTGTCTTAATTTGTGCTGTGCTTGTTTTTTAATATTTTTTCATTTGATAATTTGTTCTTGAATTTTGTTCTTTGCTTTCTATTTTGTTATTTACCTGACAAAATTTCCTGTCGGATTTCTTATATTTTGACTACAGCTACTCTCAGCACGTTTTAACATGTTTGTTTCGTGTCTCACACTTAGTCTCATACTTAGCGTACGTTAAAGACATTTTACTTAATCATTGACCTTTGGCCTGCGGTGCAGGTGTTGTGCTAATCTACCTATTAAAAGCCATTCAGTAAAGACATGTTTGCAGATTAGAATCGGACTATAGGACTCCAAGAACTCTTCTATTTGAATCACTGTCACAATCAATGTTATCGGTTAGGTTACACTGTAGCGTGTGCACAAAAAAGCGAAGAGATTCAAATGACAAAAGTTTGCATTCATGTCCTGTAAAGAAAAGCAGGATAGATCAACTGGCATAGTACGAACATGTAATACCAGAGGCTCTGTGGTTGGAATCCTGCTGTGACTACATATTTTGACTGCAAAATTCAATGTTGTAAAATAATTTTGCTGATTTGTGTGAAATAGGTTTGTGATTCAGCTGGGAGAAGGGTTACAGGTTGTCCCTCTCCCCGCAGTATTTCATGTCTGCCGATATCATTTAACCACTGAGCGAGGTACGGCCATTTGTTATTTCACAAAAGACACGACCAGTAAAATTTCAAGTCTCTCCATCTCCAGACGAACATTTTTTTTGGCGACAGTGGACCACATGGACAATATGGACCATCTATTACGATATGAAAGATGCGAGATGCTGTTGTTTGTTTTCTGGATGAACACAATGCCTCTGCCCGAGACACTCTGCCGACAAGAAGAACGGTGCTCTTTGGGCGTTCTGTCAACATGCGCTCAATGGACACTGCACACTAATGATTACGTGTGAGGCCAGCAGAATCCTTACAAACATGAACAATGCTATAGCTGAAATGGTGTACAAATTGCAGGAAACTGCCAGTAAAACATAAACCAAATGTTTAGATTCCAACGAAGTCTCTCCTGCGCCGCACTCCAATAGCACAAGTTCGCTGGTACATACAGTCAATTCTCCACCACAGAAAGTAATCTTCTGCTCTCGGCAGGCATTATTCAGTTGAGAATATTTTTGAATGAAATTGCTAAATATCTGGGCTCCAGCTTCGGTAAGAAAATTACTGGTTTGGCATGTTACGCTCCCTTCCTCAGGTTGTTGCATTCAGTACAGTTTCTTAATTACAAGTAGCTACACTGTCTGATATGGCAAGGGCTGTTAATACTGTATGATACATGCAGCACCTAGGGAACATATGGGCAGTGTGGGTGGGTATACCTAGAGCACTACGGCCAACAGACACACACTCTCTGGTACAGACCCTATGTACTAGAAGTTTAAACCATTACAGTAATGGGAAGGTGGCTCACCTTAGGGACCACTAAACCCCTCAACATACAAACAGTACTCCTAACATACAGTTTTACTGATCACTGATGTGATAAATCATAATCACTGATGATTCGCCTCCAAAGTTGATGAAATTGGCAGGAGTCAGTACAATCGCCAGTGCTGCATTGTGTATTTGATGTGATATCTGTGTGGTAAAACATGAGTTAGCTTCACAGGGATATCACTTGGAATTCAGTTTTTTTAGTAGATCTGAAAGTCACAGTTTTATCAGTCAGTAGAAGATTATGTGCTTGAAATACTATCAAGTGAGCCCACAGTTTAGATGTATGTGCTGTTGAGCTTCGTCTCATGCCTACACCTCCCAAACTCCAGTGGCAGTTATCTAGCTTCACAAAGATTTTTTTTTTAACTTGGGCAATCAGGAATGCTCCGAAGTATAAAGTAACTCAGGAAGTAATTACACATGTAACATTTTTGATTAGGTGGTGAAATGATGAACTTTCACGTTGCAAATAGGTCGCTACTCCAGTAAATTCCGATAAACGGACATGGATATGTGGCTGAGACAGAACTGATGTTATAAGGTATCTAATGGAAACACCGACATTTCCTACATGATATTTTAGAGCAATTGTTGGATTATTTTTAAATTGCACATTAATGAAATTGTTTAATGAATATTCAATTCACTGAATTAAGGCAAAAATATTGCCATTCCATAAAATAATTAATAGTGATTTTTTTTTACGTTTCTGTCATTTTAGCCGTCTTAATTGCATTGACATTGATCACCAAAGGCAGTCTGCCTCAAACTAAGGGATCCAATTTTGGTATTTGGTTTTGGTAACGATATGCAATGCGAGACTATAATTAGTTTTTTTTTGCAGAAGTTAAATAAAATTAGATTAATTTTCTAGGTGTAAATTTATTTGCTATGATGTATTTTATTACACGAAATAACAACGGTAAGTTAAATTTTTCAGTACTCTAACACCTTCAGCTGCTTTCATTCTGCATCACCTCGTCTTTCGTCTTAAAATAGTTACTTGTTAGTCGAGCCCACGTGTGCTGATGCATGTGCATAGTAGGACGGATAATAATTCTAGTTAATTGTTTTATCAAGGCCAGCACGTTGTCTTCTGTATTACTGTAAGTAAGGAGTCTTATAACGGAGGAAAATCTGATCAGGCACAAGTGGTTTAAACAAATCTGGCAGATACGTTTTTTTTTTTTGTGGGGGCGTATCTCTGGGGTCATTATAGGCGGTCGGCTTTTGTCTCTTCAGCCGAGATGTGGAGGAGAGGAGGCGTGGCCGGATGTAAATCCCCTCTCGAGCCTGCTCTTGCAGCGAGACGCACCTGCTAAATAAAATATCTTTCTCCGACCCTCCAACCCCCGGGCCCCATCTTCAACAGCCGGGAGTCAACAGTGCTTGACTTATAACATCATTGTTACTACATCTCGCGGAACTCTTCATTCCCCCTCCCCCGTGCTCTCCACTCGCCTCCTCGCCACTTACCCCACCACGCCCCCTCTTCTCAACAACTCAACACCACAAGCGCTTGTTTAAGTGCGCGTAACAACTTCCTCCTCCCTCCCATCACGCGACGGCAGAGCTCCTGCCGACTGAAACCCGCATTAAGGCGCAGCATTACCGACACTCTACGTCCGTACCGCGCCACGCCACAAAAACATGAGCGCCCAAGAAAAATTATATTTTGTTGGACTGACGAACCGCGAGAGCCCTTTAGAACAGAATGCACAGGAGGTATGAATTCGCAAGTCTTGGGACTTGGATTCAAATAAGATGATGGATAGTGAGACACAAGCGAATTGACATATTATGTTTTACCCTTGAAGAGACAGGTTACGTACGTGACTGGCATTTCTGATGCGCACAGACCAAAACACTAGAAGAATGACGCCTATAAAAGTTACTGATCGGTTAGCATGCTCTAAGCATGACCGATGGCGAGAGAATACTGTATTTAATTGAAGGCAATTGAGAAATAAGCCTGGCTAATGGTGCGGTAAGGTTAAAAATATGTATCCAAGAGAAGTACACATAGTTTTACTTACGACAGTGAAGAAACGAAACTTGATACAAAATTATTTACTTGAAAACAACTGCCAGAGTAACATTTACGCATATTTAGAAAAGTGCACGACAGTTAGCGATAGCTGTTAAGTAATACTTTATCATATTTATATAATTATCACATGGGAAACTAGGCTCAGTAGTTTGGTGAACGTTTTACTACGGGCATCAGAAAAGAAAGCAGCTTTATGGGAAGAAACTGTCTGTAAACTGAGGGAAGTAGTTTTACCAACATTCCATTCCATCCCCTGGAGTTGGGTGTCAAATCCTCCTGCAAATATATATTTATCTTTGTAGGGATGTGGTGATTGCTGGCAACCCCTTCCCCACCCGCTGTTGCAGCAAGTATGCGATGTCTCGAGAAGCCAATAGGAAGATGCGACATCAAGATTTTATTCTACGCTAAAGAAAAATACCTCACAGAAACCTCAACCACCTTCTCGCTGTAACCGTACAACCGATACTAAAAATATTTATTTTATTGTATCAAAGTTCTCAATGAAATCACACGAGTGGAATGTACAAATGGAGTTAGGAGTTGTGACAAAGTTGGGTTGGTCAAGTCGAGTAATCACCAGCAGTAGGTTTGTGTCATATGGCATAATGTGGCTATTCACAGTTGAAAAAACATCGGAACCAGAGGGAAACTGTCATTGTTCCCAACGAGAGTCGGGAGAAGGCGCCAAGGCTACAGCACTCAGTGGATCTGGATCAGCAGTCCCCATTCCTGATTTAAGTCCGAGGATCGAGCATGGAAATAGTTAAAAAAAAACCTAACTTTATATTTCTGAAGGTTTTCAGTTTAGCTTTTTATAATTCGTTTAGTGAATTACGAAAATGCGACCTTTTAATGTTCCATGCATAGTGACGAGAGACATGTAAATTATTAAGAAGATTCTATGTGAGGGTTTTATCAAAAGCGCCTGACACAATGAGGAAGCAGGTAATTAATGTATTAAGGGTAAATTAAGACCTCATATTTTTTACTTTATAACACACCGATTTATAGAGGTTTTCAAAAATTTCATGAATATACTACTTCAGTAGCTGTCGGAGTTTCGTGTCCGTCAAAAGAAGGAAGCTAGGCAAAACAACTGATACGGATAATAATTTGCCGAGGCAATAATTTAACAAAAATAATAACAAAACCATGAACAAAATAAACTTTAAAATATTTTATTGTGAACAGAAAAATTGAAACAAAGTCAGCAATCCGTTTTCTCCACCTACTTGTTCCTCAATAGGAACTTCTTTATTCCTTGCCGGTACCCACTGTCAAATGACATTTAATGGAGCTAAATAAAATACATAAAATATTTTAGATTATCACACACGTAACTGATAATGTTGGCATGATTTGTTAGTTCAGCGAAATGCGAGGTCAGGCCACGACCGTATTGCAGGCTCACACACTATTTAACATGGATCTACTGAGTCCACAATATGATAGACACATCTGTCAGGCTTACTCGGAAAATTTTCTAGGGATTGTGGTATATATACTCTAACATCAGTCCCTCAACGCGCGACTATGTATTTTTATAAAGGTGGCTCCTGGGCAAGCGTCCTGTCAACCAGAAAGCCTTCTGGGGTATTCTTACATGCAGCTGAAACTTAATGCAGTTGTCATTTACACTGGGCATACAACATACATTTGGCAAAATGCCCCCCTCTCGAAGTACATATAGCCCATGCATATAAGTTGTAACACATTGACTTGGCTGGTGGATAATGGTCTATGTTTTCTGGACTGAGTTTCTGAGAGCTCGTCAGATTCCATAAAAATATATTAGTTAATTACAGTAGCAGATCACTCTAACGTCTCGACAATGCATGCTAATATAAATTGTGAAGATTTACATGTAACCATCAAATGCCAGTAGAGAAATATAGAAATAACTTTGCAATCGAGAACATTAAAAATTAAAAATATAAATTTTATAAAATGAGTTAGAATACAAGTTAGCAAAATTAAGATGTGAACTATCTGCACTAATACGTTTATAATGCATTTGTGAACTTTTGTTTTACATGACATAACATTGCAATAATGATTAAAAGCATATGGACTATTTATACCAACTTATACTCCTTATTAAAATACATGTATTTAACTTACTATGATTTGCAACGCAGATCAGTAACTACCTTTTCGTGTACAAGTCAGAATCCAACAATACATAATCGTGGCAAACATTCCAAGTTTATTAAAACTAAAACAAAAACGTAAGCACTCTTCTTCTCTGTAATGGAGTGGATCCTAATTTTTCAAGGAAAGCCACATGAAACTTAGCTGAAACATGCGGTACATATGTAACACAAAATTTATGAGTAATATGTTAGCTTGCAATCATGACAGAATTGCACAATGGCTATACGGATAACTTTAATTTTCTTGTGATGTAAAGAAATAAATAATTGCGTGAACTGTAAAGACAGGGTCTTCTATGGAAGATACTAGAGTAACGATTCTAGCAGTACATACTTTCTTGGAAGTTCATCACTTCTATTCTGTAATCCTTACCAGAGCGGTCTACGAAGACTCTGTCCAGGCAATGTATCTTCCATCTCTCCTGGTTGGTACATGCACTGTACTACGCATTTAAAACAAAAGTTCACGTAAAATTATCGTGATTTCCTGTGAAAATTATGTGAAAATTTTACGCTTTTCACACAAATATGTGTAAATGATGGTGACAAGATTAAAAATACTTTTAATATCTGTTTTTTTTTTTTATAGAAGTTCAAAAGTATGCACAAGAAAAGATCACTAAGAAAAAAGGCGGGATCACATACTAACTGGTCAGCAATGCGCCCCTGCCCTGAATTTCATTGAGGAAACAGAGCTCTGGAGAGAGAAAACATAATAAGTCATACATATAAGTACACTTCGCATAAACTACCAAATGCACACATCCATTCTGCTGTGGCTGCCATTCAGTGCACATATGTACAGCAATGTCTTTGTTTGCATACCATTAGATACAAAATAAAATTAATGCAGCAACTTAAAATACAATGCACACATAACATTAAGAACCCAATACGTATCGATAACAAACAAATGTTTACTCTCCACAGTTGAATATGTACCTTATCAACCACGAGAGCTGAACTATGTATATGCTATGTACACGAATTACTCATGAACCTGAGATAATCGTTTGTCCAATGTACTGTGCGCTTGGCACCGTGCTACAATAACTACACCTCTCACACATTCTCACACACACTAACTTTGCGTACACAAGAAAGGTACGTATGTTAAAATTCCTGATTTAATACAGACGTAGTCTCTTAAGAAGATGACTGTTGTCGAGTGTGGTGGTCATACAGGCAAGACAACAGACTGACCTGCAAAAGCCACCCCTACTCCCCCCCCCCTCCTAAAGGAACTCACCTGGCAGGGACCCGGTTGACGCTCAAGTCGAGTGTCTGGCCTTGGGGGCTGGGCACCTGCGGGCTGGTTGCTACCTGGGGGCTGGTTGCTGCCTGAGGACTGTCGTCCCTCTGGCCGCCGTAGTGGGGACTGTACTGTGCCGCCTGCAAACACACACACACACTCAAATTACACCACCACTAATTACGTCTCCAGAGAGGAACATTATCTTCAACCACTGCACGAAGCCACACTCTGCCACTACTTCAGGCATTGCTGACACATCTGGAGAACATTCTCCTATTATACTCTTATCAAAGTTTATTTATATCAATTATATCTCTTCAAAACACGCACATCTGTTTACAATCACACTAGTTCAAAAGTATGACCATAAACCTATAGTTTGCTGACTATTAACGATTTCATAATATTCACAGAATTTTTAACTTTCTGCCATATAAGATATTTGAATTGAACAGGGCATATTGTTTCAAACACACAAATATATGCAAACGAATACAGACTGTGACTTGTGTTACTACTTGCTATGAATTAATTATGCACACATGTATTGGACAGAACAAATATTGATCTTTAAACACAAATGTTAGGACTAAATGAATCCACAAATGATGAGGCGAATTTAATAACTGATCCAAATATATCACTTTTGAGTACATACTCACTGATGTCCTGTCAGTCCTACCACACAGAGTACCATATTGATTTACAAGCTTTAAACCGAATGATGGCACTGACATGACACACACATTTCTTTCTTTACATGGAGAAGTTGGAAGCATAGTTAACACACAGATTCCCACAAGTACATATTGTGATGTATATTCAATACGAGTCAGTTTACAGAGAAAGCAGTTTGTACAATAACATGGACTGTGAACAGAGCTTGTGTTTACACCAGAGGAGTCAGTCAGACTGTCTAACAAGGAATGACTCGATAGCACTCTGACCTGGGGGCTGGTGGACGTCACGCTCGAGGTGGACAGGTCCATGACAGAGCCCCCTGGAGAGGTCGGCGATGTGCCCTTCATGTGGGCCTGCGCCTGAGCCTGTGCCTGGGCTTGAGCCTGAGCGATGGCAGCGCACTTCACCGACAAGTTGATGGCTGAGGAGAAGCCTGTGGCGACCGCGCCAGTCGCTGGGTCGTACTGGTACACAGGTCTGCAACAGGTTGGGCTGTGACAGTGTGTAATACTGCCCTTGGAGTGCGAGCCCCTCTGGCACACTGGGCAGCAGGGACCTGCCTCCCCCATGCCAGTATGTCAAGAGGGACAGGCTGGAAAACATTGTGAATTACGTTTCTCACGCATACTACTGTTATTGGGTCACTACAACTGTAGTCACACATTTTACATACCACAATAATCCCACGACTTTCATCACCAACACGGGTATCTTCCTAATATGCATCTGCAAATTTCAAAATAGTGTTGTTAAATTATCTTTCAACGACAGCTTATTCCAGAAAAAGATTCGTTTGAAATGTTATCGAAAAAAAGTGACTAAGAGATTACCACATCTCGTATGAAATGATGTAAAATAATGTCATTACATAAACATACAAATGTGCCTAGATTTCACACACTTAATATTCTAAATAAATCTAAGAAAAAGCAAAATAACCATGTTCCATACAGCATATGCGCATCGCACTTGGTACATTGGACAAACGACACTGTCAGGCTCTACGATAAAACGCATCCCCAAAGTCTAGAAAACCAAAACCATATGTAGGGTCTGCCATTTCGAAAATTTAAATCAGTGTTCTACCCGGTAACAAAATCGTTCACGTACAGTGAACAAAGTAACAGCTCAGACACATAGTAACTTGTATGAAGGACACACATACACACAAGCACATATACTTACACAAACATTTATAACCTCGAGCATACATATGTACATCAATATAGGAAAAGGCTTGTAATTTAAAAAAATGGTTTAAATATACATGACGATAAACAAAATGTTATGACTGGAATCAAACACAGCTATCAGTAATAAATAACTATCTAATGCACCATCTCTACTGGGCACAGTCTACAATTCGCGCGCCATCGCAACCACAAGTTTTTCCAGAGTGAAAAGTGTTAGACGCATATTTCATTACCAGTTCGAGGTGATGCGCTGTTGCCAATAACAATTTTACATAGAACTGGAACACACTATTAAAGGCCTCACTAAAACAGCATAAGAAGTATTTTGTAAAGCAACGTAATAAAGTGAAAGGAGATACGCACATGGACAGGGCAAGAGCAGTTGCAGTGGCGTGCGACGAAGTGCGTGCATGCACGTCACAGTCGGCACTGTACCTGGGATAGAGCGGGCCACTGCTCGACTCCGACTCGGACGGCCCCTCTGTCTTCATCATGGCAGAGGCCATCTGGTGCTGCTGCTGCGCCGCCTCCTGGTGGTAGTCCGCCGAGTAGCTGTACATGGAGGGCGGCGGCGGGGGCGGCCGCTGCAGCGGCGTACACTGCGGGGGCGGCGCCGGCTCGTAGCGCTCGTATGCAGCGGCGGTGCCGGGGTCGTAGGGACGGTGGCCTGGTATCGTCGAATCGTAAGTCGAGTAAGAGACGATAGGCCTCGCTATGGACGAGCTGGCGGTGGCCATACCGGGGTACTGCCTGTCTGTGGCTACGCGTCCATGCTGGTACATGTCTTCCAGGTTCGCGTCGTATGGCGACCGCTGCGCCATCTGGTGCGGCAGAGTGGGCGGCTCCTCCACCAGCGCCATGGCACCGTACGGAACTGGCGGCGGTGGCGGCACAGTGTGGTGAGATGGCGGTAGGTGATGGTGCGTCCCGCCCATCGCCCTCGGTGTCATCGCGTCCATGCTCGACATGGACGACGAGTTGGAGTCCTGGTTGAGGTAGGGCGAGGGGTCGAAGCCGCTCGGCTGCCTCATCGCCGGTGGAGGCGTGCATGCCTTGCAGGTTCCGCTGCCTCCTCCTGGCACACCCTCCATCTTGGGCACCATCAGGTCCATCCTGATGCCGCTGGAGGAGCTGCTGCAACAGCTGCTCGCGCCGTCTGTCATCTCCGTCTTCGGCACGATCTTCGCTGGTTGGTTCTGCACCTCCAAGCTGTCTGGTGTCTTGGGCTGCTTCACGCTGGGGGTCATCATCTTGCTAGCTGTGCCGGAATAGTAGGGCGAGTGAACGAAGTTGTGTGGGGTCGTCACCGTCGTCTTGGGAGTGAATTTCCCTCCGCTTTCTGATGTTTCCTTGTTAATGCTCGCAGCGGTAGGTGCGGTTGGAGAGGGCCCGTACACCATGGAAGGATAGCACGGCTTGACGTCTGCAGGCTGGGTGGTGCACGGCGAACTGGTTGGCATCAGATGGCTCTTGGAACCAAAACTGCTCGTGTCCGCGAATGCTGGCTGGCAACTTGCCACTGCTGGAAAAAAAACAGATTTATATTATAACCTCTCATAAACAGCAGTGTGTATTGCTGTTTAAAGCATCAAAAATATCACATCATAAATTAGGGGCATTCAAACTATGCTTCTTATTAAAAAAATACACACCAAATAATTTTCTGATAAAACATCGTACCCATTCAAATTTAGTACCTTCGTAAAATAAATTCAAAATCGTTTAAATAAAACAAATAAATGATTAAATTGTATAAATTTCAACAGTTACAAACAGTGTTGCATTTCCAGTGTACTTTACAGGAAATGGAAATGACATGCTAAAGAAGGCTTAATGAAAATGCAACAAAAATAGCTAGATTACAGTTTAAAACTTTTTTTTTTAGTTCCGACTCATCAATGCCTGGAGTATGTTCGGGAGAACCAAACAGGTTTAAAAAATTTAGAGGTACAGTTGATGAGGCCAAAACCGCACGTGCAATAGAATGTGTAAGTAGGAAGACTTAGTTATTTCTGTAGAAGGTTGGGGCAAATGGGCAAAAACTCCATTTGATTACCATGTAAACTTCCTCACTGAGTGAATCCTCAAGTGCAGGCATAATTTAACCTGTGATTCTGGCTCCTTTCCCTTCTTCGTCCCCCTCAAAATGGTGTGTGATGATTGGTTGTCATGTTAAGACTTCCTTCAGAGGCATGCTGTGAAAGTTTAAAGGCGATATATGATTGGCCGAGGAGTGATGTGGGGTGTATTTAGTACATTAGTGCATAAACCTAATTAGAGGAACTTTGTTTGTCGAGAAGGAATGACCTGGGATTCGACGCCTATTGACCCAGTAATACACATGTACCAACCAAATAAACTTGTGTGTACCTAGTAGTTATAATTAGTGTTACTGTGTTATGGGTAAATAAGTAAGAAAATATACGAACAGAGTGAAGCGAGTAATTATACTTGTGTACTGAGTAATTACGAAACTTATACTGTACAGTCATGCGATACTGACTCCAGCAGCATGTTGAGAAATATACAATGTTGCGGAAATTATATAGTATTTTCCTCTAAAGGGATTCATTAATTAATTTTAAAAAATCAAATGTGTTACATCATGAGAAAGTTTTTCAATGTTGCATTTAATGCTTTCTGCGAGAGTTAACAAAAGTTTTTTCGTTTTTATGCTTTGTGGTATGGCATTGATTGGAGCTAGAGGCAGATTTGAACGCATGTCATGACATCCATTAGGGAAAATTTGTGAGTTTTCTTCTAGATACAGTAGAGTGGGTCTACGACTGTTTCTAGAGACATGTATACATTTACTTTAAAAGAGGTTACTCTCAGTGGGCTCTCCTATACAGTACTTTCTAATTTCATTGCAAACAGGAAAAATTGCATTAAAATTGACTGCAGAGCAGACGAATGTGGCAGCGAGTCTCTTTCTCATCACAACAAATGTCACCAGAGCAGGTTCACGCCTACCACATATGGCTGTTAATACGAGTAGTTTGTCATTACCTATCATATCACTCTTCACAACACCAAACGTTCTGAGGAGCTTATTTCCACGAATGTGTACTCTGTTGTGAACAAGCACGGTATTGTTGACACATTATTTGATAACGGCAAGGAAATCAATATTAACCCAGTTTGCATTTCATTTGTGCAAAAGAAAAATATTGTGAATGTTGTTGCTATCCTAAGCCAACACCACAACACTGTTAGAGCTACATTCCTAACTAAAGGAAGCAAGTGACTACAGTTCAGAAACTATGGAAAACAGTAAATAACGGATTTTCATCGCAGGTTGCAACTTGAAAGTGCACTTCAAACCCATGTCTATGTGTTTACTGCAAGGTGGCACATCGAGCACGACTGTCATTAATTAACTTGTTCGTATGATGCAAGCATACTACTCGTATGTAAGAGTGTGTGCAAACAATAAATTGTATTCGCTATACAGACTGAGGAGAAATCAGCTTGTTGCTCTATTCCACAACTTGCAAAGTTGTGATGCCCATTGTCTCATGAGGCCCCTGACCACACGTCATTTTGTCTAGCCTGATGGTAGCATTTCTGATACAAAGTTATAATTGCAGAACTAAGCATATCCCATAAAGAAAAAAGCGCAAGGATGTAAGAATGCAATTCAGTTTAGTTTTCTTGATATGTTTAATATCATGAATGCTTCTTAGGCAACTCTAGCTGGCAATCTTAGATCTGCTTAGTTGAAACTTACCTGTTCTGGGTTTTCAGACGACATGGAATTTCCCTTGGCTCAAAGGAACTGGGTTTTCCCTTATGACGAAATTCTGTCTACAGAAGACTTTAACAGTACCTTCCTATCACCAATGTCGTGAGAGGCAAAGGTGTGAGTGATGTGCACTACACTCATTCAATCCACGTGGAAAGTGTTTAATTATGCAAATTTACTCAAGTACGCTATGCAGTATTTTTACACAGACGTATGTTTGTTGGCTGGTGTTTCAAAAACTTCAGGACCGTATCGCTACAGGAATATGATCTGGACACCACATACTATGTCATGTCTCCTTTGTTCACAAGGGATTGGCTTAAACTGGAAATAGGTATGTCTCGAGCCGTTGACACATGCAGACAAATACCTCTTTATAGATATAGGGGTCCAGGGTATATGGTATGGGAAATCCCATAGTACTTACATGGGCGACCAATTTAGTACAACTGTGACAGAGAAGTATGTTTGTTACTTCGATCTGAATGGGCTGTACTGTAATGCAATATATGTGCAAGCCGCCTATTGTAAATTTCGAGTGGGTACAGAAAAGTGAATTTTCATCGTGGATATTCTCCGAGATCGACACTCAAGGTTACTCGTGTTTTTTTTGGGGAAGTTGATTTGTTTTTACAGAATTAATGCCATGAGATGCTCTCGGATCTGCCTGTTATACAACCAATGTCGTGCAGTGAAACAGAAAATGGGAAATTTATATCATTCGAGGGGAAACACTGAAGTACAACATATGGGCCAAACTCGACACTGTTTAAAACATACTACATGTAAAGCAGAAGACATTGATGGCACCAGACACAAATTTAATATTTAAAAACATGCTCAGGCTGAAAACACATACAAAAAATTATTTTTTAAATTTATTAATATCTCCATACATGGGAAAACACTGCAGAATGTCCATTGGGAATGGGGTACCCAGGTCGTGTCATGGCATGACACGATATATGGGCAACAGAACTGATTGGATGTCCGACATTCATTATAAGGAAAATTATCGATTAGAATTTGATGCTCATTGAGATGGAGAAAGTGTCTGTTATGTCAAACAGACCTATGACGACATGCAAAAAGTTCCTTCGCCCTCCTGCATTTGCTCTATTCAGACACAGATTCCATGATATGTAAGATACAGATGGCAATAGCTTCTGATTTGGAAACACGATTTGATATGTCAAACTAAGTGTAATATAATCTCCAAAAGTTTCCCTTGGTTAAGAAAAGTATAACATAAGTGATGAAGAGTGCGATTTCCGGCTGCATTATCATGCTTTTTGTTGGCCTTTATCCAAACCTCATGCATACACCTTGCAGAGATGTGATTGTGCGCATTAAGTGAAGGATGTTAACACCAGTGTGTTGCAATCACTTGTTCCTGTATTATCTGGAATGCCTAAGTCAAATTCATGGGTTTGAGGGATCCTATATTATTTTAGTACATGGAACTACACGATGTTTACAGAATGTATATAAAAAGTTGTGTTAGAAGAAGGTGATGACAAATGCTGCATCACAGACGACTAGGTATCAATGTTACCACGTGGTCATAACCACGGCCCACCAGAAAAATATAACTCGCCAAGTACCAAGTATCAGTTCTTCCATTATCTATCAGCACCGGTCACCACATTTCTACACCAGCACAACCAGTTGAACCTCTCAAAATACTTAAACAGCAGAAGTCCTCTCCCCACCCTCTATTGGTTTATTAAAGTTTTTTTTTGCAATAAGAAAGTCATATAATTTTAGAAGAAACTAAGAGATACAATAAAATAAATGTTTGTAACAGAAGAATTTGATGTGTAGTGAATTTCAGTACAAGGGAATATCTCCAGTATCAAGTAAGTATGTATTTTTTGTAGCAAATGAAATGGTACATTACAAGGAGTGTGTGTCAACTAGGTGTAGGGAATTTTTGTAAGATGAAACTGTGTTATAGAAACAAAATAGTGTGAAAGAACATACTTTGCAGCATTGGAAAATGTACTTTGTTGATATAGAAGTGTGTCAATAGAGAAGAGTTTTGTTAGCATAAAATGGTAAATAAATGAGAGCGTGATAAAATGATACATGTTATATTATTCATTACTTAGTAATATGTATTTATTACATTTTTTAAAAATTTTTATGTAATGAACGCCTTTGACGCTAAATATATTTACAATTTACTTTACAAACTTGTTTTATAATCATATTTAACTAAATATTTTACTTTGTTCAGCTAAGGTGAGTATGTCTGCCTACAATGAGTATCGTAAGAGCTAAAAAGAGTATGTAATAAAATTCTATTGATTATATGACAGTTGGATTGTATGAAAAAATATTTCGCAAATATAACACTTTAACAAATATAACAAATATAACGTGCGTTTCTAGAGCAGTCACAGCAATGACGAGTAAAATAAAACATAAACTGATATAAGCGTTTTACATTAACTATGTGACTTTTTTACTCACATACACATACTTTCTTATCGATAATTCTCATAAACAACCGAGAGAGTGTGTGTATCACAGTTTCTGAAAGTGAGAGTGTTATGAAGCGAGTGGAAGAAGCTAACACATTTTTTCTAACGTTTGTTGAAGTGAAATATTTCATATTCCTGTGCTACACACAAATAAATATTCCAGTCATGTACGTTTGTGTGTACGAAAATATACTACTTTAGGATTATTTACGAAACATTATTTTTAAAAAAATTGTATTTAAATGATCACTAGTATTCGAAATTGAGTGGCAAGAGAGGGAAAATGTTGTGGAGCTTTTGACTCGTGAACTGACTCTGCTGTGTTGACTAGTGAAGGCCTCGGCGAGAGCAAGGAAAATGGGGATGGATTCAACTCTCCTCCGCGGGCTTCCCGTCACTCTGCATGACCTTTCACACGGCTGGAGAGGAGACAAGAGTGCTCCGACAGATTCTCTGACTACGAGTCAGAGACACGATCTTCACCATTCCATGATTGTAAATGACCGAGGGCTGTCGCCTCGACCTCAGCACACCTGGCAGTTGGTATTGATATACAGGTGGTATTCGTTCTTGAAATGTAGGGTTAAGAGGGGCTGTTGCAACAGACATTCATATACACAGGGGATGCGAGGTATACTCTAAAGATACTATCAATTTGGTTATCAGTTTGTAACATACATTCCAGGTGTACGGCTGTATATGTGGCACTGTGTAATTACTTAGTATGTAAGCGTAATTACATTATACAAACATGCTCAGTGCATGTATTTACTCAGTTTTTACTTTGTGCACACTTACCCTAATTGAAAATACTCAGTACATTTCTCTCAATACACCAATATTATGAATTTAAACTCGAAGACTCCCCCTCCTCTGAAAAAAAATTGGAATTCCCCGTGGCAGGGGATGGGAGAGGGTGGATTTATTTCCCAACCTATTATTGAACATATCTCGGCACATTTATGGAGTCGGTTGGGATGGATATGCAATTATGTAGCTATATTACTCATTAAAAAGTGTAATTACTTGCTACATTCTCTGTGTATGTTCAGACAGTTATTTACTCACTTTGCAATTATAATATTGTATTTACTTAGTACACACAAGTAAATTTTCTCACCAGATGCGCAGTACGGTGTCAATAAACATCAAAACCTAGGTCTTTTCTTTTCGACAAATATTCCTAATACACCCAAATTGTTTTAGGCACCCTATTTAATAGCACACACCCCACATCACTCCTCAGCCAGTGACTGTTCGCCTTAATACTTATCCTTCCTCCCTTTAAGGGGAAAGACGACAGCCAATCACAACACACCATTTTGAAGTTATAACTTTTGGGGGGGGGGGGGGAGCGGATCGGAATCACATGTTAAAAGGCGCCTGATCTTGAGGGTCCACCTGAGGGCGGGGAGTACCTACATATTAATCAAATTGGTATTTGTGGCTGTTTTGCTCCTAGATGATCGAGAAGTATCTAGTTCTTTCTATTTGTAAGAGGTGTCTGTTTAAGAGGTAGAAATGTGGGCATGTATGGAGGAGATGTAGTGTCGAGAACAGCGTTTCCGCAGTACAGTAACTGAGCAGAAGAGAGGAGGCGGCAGAGAGAAGACGGCTAGATGAAGGTGCAGCGTGACTTGTGTCGGTACACACTCACCTGCCACGTGCTGGTAATGCTGCAGGTGTTGTGGCTGGTGGTGGTGGTGGTGGTGGTGGTGGTGGGACGACGAAGACACTCTTCTCGACGCTTGCTTGTTGGCGGCAGCGATGGGACAGCCGGACAGGCTGCGGTGGGTGTTACGGTTGGTGCTTACGTGTCCGCGGCCGTTGCAGCCGGGGGTCGGACATTTCAGGATTGTCTCATGCATTGCCAGGACTTGGAAACGGATCATGACCACAGCATCAGACAGTCGCCAGGGAGGCCCCTCTGCTGCTCTCCCGTCGGCCGGAGTACAAGCCATCTCTCTCTCATTACCAGTTCGCTGCCTTACCGCATAGCTCCGAGATCGGATATTACTGACTTTACGACGTAAGTGTTTTCAAAGTACCCAATAGTTTTGTCCTCTGTTCTATTTCGCCAACTATATCAAATTTTATGTTACAGAATTCCCCTCTGGAATTTTGAATATCCAGTGTCTTACTCAAAGTTATACCTCACGGAAATTGTACGTTAACTTATAAAATTTTTTACAGTAACACTCACATTCATTGATCAATATATTATGCAACAAATTTAATAATAAGTGGAGAGAATGTATGACACCCGCTGATATTTTCAGTAATTTCTTAAGAAAACATTCTTTCCGTCTACAAACACAGAGTGAGTAAATAATTTATTCGTATGAAGCGGTATTCCGAACTGTGGAAGTCGTGAGAGTTTCGTTGGCTTGACTTCGACTGGGAAAAGCAAGAGGCTTCAAATATTGTTTGAGTATAAACAACCTTTATTTCACACACTGCTTTTACTTTCACGATTAGCGATTTGAAAAAAAAATGAAGGTAAAACACAGAGTAAGATAGATAAGAAAACAACTAAAGGAGCGGGTAGAGAGATAAAATAAATGAAAGAAAAATCAAATGGAAGGTTACACTAACTTACCATATGGGAAAAACTAACATTTTTTAACTGAGATAAAACATGTTTTATGATTTGTAAAACTATTTTATACCTGTTAAATCTATAATTTTATTTAAATTAAATAAAATTGTTGTTGAACGTATTTCAGTAAATTATTGCATGTAAGAAATTGTAAGGGACTGAAAGAAAATTTCAATTTAAAGGCTAAACTTGCAATTTTCAACTTCTTGCAACAATCGTGAATTCTAATTTTTGGCTGTGATTTTAGGCAGTTGTTTCCTTTGGTAATTTATGCAGAAATCGGAATAAAGGTGTGTATACTCAACCAATCCTCTGCGATTCTGATGCATGTCCGAATTTTGTCCAACATAGGGTTTTGTTTCTCCCGAACAGGCATTGCAGTCTGACTATATCGAGCACCAACATAAGTTTGCTAAACTTTCTACCAGAGAAAAGATTTCGCAGAAAAAATATATAACTAAAAAAAAAATAATTTGGCAAAATACACCTCTCTACCCGGCAAAAAATTAAAATTGCAAAAAATAAAATAATAGCCATGGCATTCAAAATTAAACACAACTAAACACACTAAATTAATAAGGAAGCTTCTAAAATTACTATAACATAATAAGAGATAGTTAAGTATACTTACTTTCAGGAGTAACTTTGTCTTTCCTTGGACAGCCAGACAAACTGAAACAAACAATTTATAATAACATAAATTTCCACAAATATTCATAAATAGAAGTTTATTTCACCACATTTCTGTAATTTGCATGAAATTTTGGCGGTACATAACTCCTGAACCAATTTGAACAATACTCAATTCGCAATTTTGTCCACCAATTTATTTCCAATTGAACTAGTAGACACGTAAATTTGAGTTACGCATTTAACATTTATCTTTATTACACTTGCTGCTAGGCAAACTATGTGTACTTTAATTTACAGACAAAAAATATGCGCCAGTGCGTGCAGCTACGGGATTCATTTTTCTGTATCCCATTATAGGAACGAAAGTAGACGAATTTATAGACTGAAAGAAATTGTATACATACACTTGGGTAGTTGTGTTTGTGTGGGGGACAAACATTTATTTTATAGTCTCTACAAAAGTGTTTGTTAGTAATTACAATGTATGCTATTCTTGTGAACTCTAATGATCAGATTAGCGATCACTATTAATTAATTCTGTATTCGCCACAAAAATAACTACGGTTGACGCCCCACAAAATGTTTTGAAGAACATTGAACATCTGCAATGAACACACATTTGCAGCCACCAAATTTATGCGAAAATGCTCTGTTGAGCTTGTCCATTGTAGGTGTCCGTAAAGGCAAATGTCGAGAGCACATGGACGAAACGACATGAATAATATAAAATAAAAAAATCTGCGCAGTGACTTTGACACCAGTGACCTGGCCAGTAATTCACGGTCACGCCCACTTCAACTGCACTTTGTAAGTAGCCAGTGCACAGCACAGCTAATGGCAATGGCACAAGTATGGCATAGTCTCGTGCAAGCTGTCCATTGGCCGCAATGAAAATAAAAGAAATAATGGGAGCTCTAAGGTAAATATAGTTTTTGATGCAGACGACAGATGTCGGCGGTTCACGGTAAAGTCAACACTTTTGAAACAAAATTTTGATAAACAAATCGCTGCCCGCAACTTTATAATTATATACTGCAATGCCTACATACAGAGCTGACATTCAGGCTCCTCCTAGTTCAGTTGGTAACGAACAAATAAAAGCCGTTCTTAACACTTGACGTTCTGTTGCAAGTGTGACATGGTCAATGAATTTGCTGTGTCTGTTTCACACATATTAGAGTAGCTACACATTAGCATATTAGTAAAACATTTATGTTGATAACAATTGCACGGCTGTACTTGGACGGCGCATGAATTAAGTGGAGAGGCCCGTCGCAATTTTAATTTCACATATGGCAGAAGAATACAAAATTAGAAGGAATATTCGATCCCAAGCTGGGCTTTCAAAAGTTCTCAGTTGATCGTGAAAAACCTATAACACTTGTTACTACTGGAAGTGTGCGCTACGTACAGACTATTTCTAGTTACGAGGATGACGCAAACAAATGTCTTGACTAGGTCCCAGACAATGCAGACTTCTTAAAATGTCATGAAACAAAGCAAGTGGTTGTATATGCTATGGTCTTGTTGTCCATTCTTCGTGCGGCAAGCACTTTCGTTCTCGCAGTGAGTTGAGGGAGGTTAGGATATCCCAGCGAGGAGACATGCAATAGTACAGTGCAAACACGGGGGTGCAAGGATGTTGTAGCCTACTTACCTCCTGTGGTGGGAGTATAGTCCGGTGACGTGTCCTTGACCATTGCAGCCCGGGGTTGGGCACTTGCTGCCTTCTGCAACACAACAAACCTAGCTGTGTGAGCAACAACTGCACTATAGTCCATTCACGGTTACTTACAACTGCATGATAACAAATATTGGCTAAGTCAAGAAAATTACAGCAAATTGATAACACACCGCATTCATGCGCACTCACATAAATAAAAGTTTTGCTTGAGAACTATTTCTTACTAGCCATTGCCAACACCCCTCTTTTCTCACTGTTTGATATAACTAAAATAAATATACCTTTACGTTAACATAAGTAATACACGCTTATGATATGTGGTATATCAAGGAAACAACCGTGATTTTTCAAAGGTTTGACTCAAAAAGTGTGAAGAAATCGTGAATAGGCTATATCAACAATACATACACACATGCGCTGGAATTAGAGGGGGCGGGGGGAGGGAGGGTACGTTGTACTACCTCAAATCATGTGGGTGGGTTACTACATAGCATTTGTACCATCCCATCCCCAAAATATTAATTTAGTGTAATGCACTTTAGTACTTCAATAAAACAGGTAGCAACCATGGACGTCGACTGTATCAACTTCTGGGGAGGGGGGATGGGGGAGGGGCAATGCTAGGTTAATGTAGGATGTAGGTAGGAATTAGTGTCTCGGCGACTGCTGGGTTATTATATAAATAAATAAAAAAATATATGTGTGTGTAGGTATGTGTGCGTGTGTGTGTATGACAAATTACTATAAGAGAAACATACAAATTTAATTCAGTAATAATTTGAATTGTTAAATTTACGATAATACAAGATTTTAAATTTCTTAAATTATTTTATTTATGCAAACATTATTTGAACCAAGCAATCTTCTAAACGTTCGTAATTGGGTAGAAAGCCTGGAAACAGCGCACACTATCTGTACTGCAGTCTAAATACCTACTGTACTACAATCTGCACTGGATTTCGCCTCGTACTTTTTATCGCCAAAATCACTGGCTCATAGTTTGAAGCATTTCGCTTGTCTGGCTGTCTGTGGTATGAAAAACATTTTCAGTTCCTAACGGAAAAGAGGTAGTGATGCTTTCTTCAAGCGTGACAATGGCGTCCGTAAATTAATACTTCATGGATTCTGTTTCTCGGCGCGTATAATGTACATCAATTAAGGCGTATGTTTTATTTCGTACGTATAACTGTGTTGAATACAAAAAAAAAGGGCTACAATACATTTTAATACAAGTGGTGTTCTAAGTAAAAATATCTGCCTGCGTGCCAACATATGAATTTAAATTATTTAAATTTCGTTTGTAAAACTAATAAGCAAGCTTATTAGAGGCTGTTCACGGTAAAATGAGCACTTTTGAAAACCCTGTTTAAGATCTACTTGTATACACGCTGTGTATTCCTCCGCCTTATGTAAAGTTAACATTGCTATGGGCCTAATACCTTTATCCATACGTCGGTCAAATGAAACTGTGAAATTATTAAGTAAGTAAATACTTTACAAATCAGCTCATTTTTTACAATTAGATGCATTATAAAAACAGAAAGCGAAATAATTAATTTTAAGTTATCTCAAGCGAATACATAACACTTTTAATTAGACATCAAGATATGGAACTACATTATCGACCAAAAAGTAATTGGGCACCCGTGAAGATAGGTAATTCAGTACGTCAGTTGACTTGTGGGGTCGCCATAAGCTGCAGGCCGGTGTAGAATCAGTTGACAAAGAGATGGCACGAGGGACAGCGCTATCGGACTTCGATAAGGGCGTGATTGTGGGCTACTATCTCAGTGGGCTGTCTAGCCAGGTGATTGCACGGAAGGTAAACAGACCCTAATCAATGGTCGCATTCGTCCTACGTAAGTGGAAAGTCGATAGACATTGTGCCAATGCTGCATGTTCTGGGTGACCTCCAATCTTGACCGACAGAAATCGCAGAACACTGAAACGTGAAATTGTTAAAAATAGGGCACAAATAATGGCTACCATCCGACAGGAGTTTCATGCAGCAACAGTAGTATCGGTTTCCATTGGAACATTGCGTGCAGAGGCCCACCAACTAGGATATTTCGGAAGAGCAGCTGCACATAAGCCCCATATCACGACAAGCAATAAAGCTCGACGACTCAGGTGGTGTTTGGACCGTCGCAACTGGACACTAGACCAGTGGAAATCGGTTCTGTGGAGTGATGAGTCGAGGTTTACATTTTTCCGGTCCGATGGACGTGTATGGATGTGGCGTCTACCCGGGGAACGGCTTCTGCCGGAGTGTATAGTGCCAACAAGAAAATTCGGTGGTGGTGGAGTGATGGTGTGGGGCTCTTTCACGGCCTTCGGCGTAGGACCGCTGGTGTTTGTGCGTGGTAGCATGAACACAGAGGCATATTGTAACATACTGGATAATTAAATGCTCCCAACACTGTGGCGTTTTTGCGGAATGGACCCGTGTTACTTCCAGGATGACAATGCCAGGTACCATGTTTCAAGGGCTACTATGCAGTGGTACGCTGACAACAATGTTTGCCGATTGGACTGGTCCGCCCAGAGCCCCAACCTTAACCATATAGAACATCTTTGGGACGAATTGGATCACCGGGTGAGGGCTCGTCAGACGCGGCCAAAATCCATTTCTCAACTCATAGAATGGTTGCAAGAGGAATGGCGACGAATCCCGTGTGGATGTCCTGCAAACACTCGCAGAGAGCATGCCAGATAGGGTGGCTGCTGTTATAGCCGCAAGAGGTGGCCCTACGAGATTATAATGGGCTGACAACCACCGAGGAAACATTATGGACAGGTGCCCAATTACTTTTTGGTCGATAGTGTACTTTCCATCCATCGTTACCAACTTTACTGGGCGAATGTCACCTAGTGCGCCCATTAAAGTATATGCATGCAGGGGTAGTGACTTTCTTATAACTTTCATTTCTAAAGTGCTCACTTTAACGTGAATAGCTTATAATACGACATGATTAGTGATAGCGAAATGTAAAAATTGCACACATTTGTGAAATACGATGCATAGTGTAATGTGCATTGCAGTGTACAGCATTGGTACTAGTAGAACACATGTGTTAAGAGAAAATCTTAGAAGGTTACTGTTCAGAAAATATAATCGAGTACAGTTAGTACTATTTATATATTGTATGTATCATCCTCTGTTATCGATAACTCTTTTCACTGAATGTGAATTTTCATTAATATAGGCACAGCCAATATAAGGACACAAAATGTAGGTACCGTAATCTTTTGCCGTAATATTTATTTGAAATTATTTATTCCTAATATTTAGAGCAAGCAAACAAAAATGTATACATTCAAGGGTACATTTGCATTTTCAAGTCCTGTTGATAAGATATGGTAACATATAAACATATAATGGGTGTACTTACTATTTTTATCTTTACATTCCTGAAGGAACAATATAATAGTCTGGCAACTTCTTCCAGCACTCTTAAATCAATCCGTAGGCCGATTGTGAGCCGATTATTAAGAGATACTATTCAATTCGTACAACGACTTCACTCCAGTACGGGTCCTGAAATACTAACTCACAAGGCTTCTTTCTGGCCGAGCACGAAGCAAGCAAATTATAATTGATTAGCGCGTCCACCTTCTAGGTAGCAGGAGGGCGGGCTAATGGAAAGCCGTCGAGATTCAAGAAAGAATGCGTTGGAGACTAACAGAGGACATGATCAGGTAGAAATACCACAATACAAATACCTTTCAGGAATCATGGTAAAGTGAGGTTATTGCCTTTGTTACTGTCACACATCTGAATCCTTGAAACGCGAGGGCAGCTGAATATTGCTGCCTACTTTCAAGGTAATAGAATGTGACGAAATGAGAGAAGAATCCTTACACATAACAGATAAATGAAATGTATTCGGTTAAACTAACCAAAATTCAGCAACGAGTTTTTAAAAATTCTCTTAATCAAGGGATGAGATTTACCATACCTCGTCCCCCCCCCTCCTTGCTCGCCCTTGCCGGTCACTTGGGGAGGTAAATACCGCCCCCTCCTGCTACCCCTGCCGGCCCTTGCCGTCGACGCCCATGGAAGCAACGGCAATATTAATTCCTTCAAAATCTCACGACCTGCTTGCAGCAGAAACTGTTTATACTGTTACAATACGAAAATTCTGCTCGCTCGAGCACAAGATAGTCCTCATCTCTCTACAACTCTCTCGCCACTATGATCCTCCTTAAATATTTTTTAATTAAAATTTCTTTAGTACTTGAAGCCTAAATAGTGTTTCGTGGACATTTAAAAATGATGAAAAAAATTCATTTGAAAAAGGAGTTCAACAAAATCGACTAAAAAAAATCGAAATAAGATCAGTATTCTCAGAAATGTATTTTGGTCTTTATTTCCCAAAATGTAGCACTAAAATAAAATAAACTCCACAGCTCAATACAGTATTGTCACGTGTAACCGATCCGCCGCGTGAGTGAGCGAAGAGAACAGAGAAACGTTATATGATAGCGGCGGCAACGCCAGCAATGGGGGCAGAGTATCTGTTACAGAAAGCGAGCCACCAAGAATATCTCACTCATATAGCGACCCGCGCCGCTGACCCTGGTTGTATCGATTTTTGCATTTATCGGAAGAATACTCAGAATTATTGACCCCGTTCTCTTAGCGCTACTTGGAGTGTGTTGAACTTTTCAGATGGTAGTGGCAACAATATAAATATTGTGACAGGCCTCCAGGTCGGGAGTTAAGTTGAGTGGAGTTAAAGTTGATGAGTGAATGAGCGGTTGAGTTCCGAGCGATAGAAGACGAGCAGCGGGGGAAGTGACCAGCGGAAGGGAAGTCTGCGACTTCGGGTATCAAGCAGTGTAGTATGCAACTGGCAGGCTGGATTATTGGACTAGCTGCAAAGACTGAATACGTGTTGATAATGAGCATGAGTTAATTGACTGTAACCAAAGGAGACAATTAAGAAGGACTTTAATTAGAGTTGAAATATGCATCAAATATTGCGCTCGCTGTTAAATAGAAAGAGTAAAAGTAGAGACAGATAATTTAATTCTGTAAATAATAGCTGTGTGAAAAAAGCAGAAATCAAATTTGGTTCTTTTATCTTTGTTTTTAATAAGGCCTCCATCTCTCACGAAATCAGATACGCCCCTCAGGCGTCAGCATGTTACACTGGTGTCAGAAGTGGGATGGAGGCAATTAATAATTAATCAATTGTAATTAAGATATAATAGTTAGTGATGTTAAAACTAATTAATTAATTGTAATAGTTGTGGGTGAAAATTATTAAGACTGTTTTATACGACTAAGTGAATGTTAACAAGGAAAATTGGGACGATGAGAACGTCACATAGTTTTCCAGTGTCTAGTTACTTTGTGCCGAGCTTGGCAACACCCTCGCTTTACGATATCACATTTATCCTGTAATATTTTAATTTGTTTTTAAAGGCTGGTCTGTTATATACAGATATTTTATCATGCTATTATTTGTAATAATTAATGTTTTATAATTTTAGTTTTATCAATAATATATATTATATTGATATCATGTGTGTTAGACTTCGTGAATATATGGTATTTGAATGTTGTTAAGAGAGTCGCCGTTAGCGGTAGCGGCATACGGGCCTGGTGATGACGTAGGCAGGCGTCTGGTAGGAGTCGCGAGGTAGCTGTCGTCCGAGAGAGTCATCTTCGGGACGTGACAGTTAAGTGGCGGTGTGAGAGCCCAGTATTGGCGATGAGTCAGCTGTTAGACGCGACGGGCGGGTAGTGCTAGTTTGCTATCGCGGCTGGGACTGTCGGTGAAGTTGTAATTATGTTAAACCCTGCCGTGAGTGATCGCGCTGATGAATTATAATATACGTAACAAGAAAGAGTCCGCTAGCCCGCCGATGAAACAGACCCGTTACGTCTTCACGTTATGTTTGATATTAACTGGCTTGTTCGTTAAGTGGTAAATTTATGTTTGGAGGGAGCCAACACCCAATACGGTTGTGTCGCAAGTGTTTCCTATCGAAGCCGTTAATCAAGTACTGCAGTGTAAGCGTTTTGCAATGGAGACCGTCTTGTCCGCTTTGCACCGAGGAATTGTACGGGGTAGACAGTGCATCAGCTGATCGAGCCAGCCTACACGTCATCCAGTAACGCATGGCAGATCAACGGCGTGCAGCGCAGCCTAGGAGAATGGGGCTGATGTGTACATGATAAGGCTGTACCTTGCCGCTCTGGGGCCCCTACTATTTTAATTATCCAGGTATAAAGTCGACGTTTTATGGTAGCGTCCATAATAATCCTAGGGCAGCTTTATCAACGTGAACGCATTTTCGCAAAGTTTGCACGGAGCTACTTAAACAAGCTGCGGATATCCCATTTTGCAGAAAACTAACTGTAATATGAATTATGGCAGACATTATTGACCTTGGTTTTCTATTTATGACTATTTTTAAAAGTACGTGTTTGGTGCTGCAGTGATTAAACATTTTAACGTACTCTATAGCCAAAATGTTTTGTAGTATTTTATGGCCAGTGTATGGGAAGAAGTTTTAAGTAATCTTTTATGGAATTTTTAATAAATTGGAAAAACGGTTGAGCATTTGTAATCTCGTATATAAATCAAAGGCAGTTTGTATGGTAGAAACGGCCAAATGTTCAAGTGATATGGTATCTTTTTTTTTTATTATGGAAAACCTTTTTACATTTAAAGTGAAAGTAGGCATTGCTAATATGATATAAAAATGATAATATATCTTATGATAAGCTTGTTTGCATCGGGTTAGAAAATGGAAACATTTAGACGAGGTCCCACTACCTCGAGTAAATTTAAAGTGTATGGTTTAATTGATAAGTAGCAGTGAGGCAGTGTTGACAAACCTGAAACCTGAGAGGTAGAGGGCGTCTCAAAATGTCTGCAGAACTGGAAGCACTGCGAGTATTGACTAAGGGGCTGAGTAGCCAAGTAAGCTCAAGTGCAAATAGCTTGAGGGAAGCTGTAAATAACGAAACTAGTAGTGTGAATGACAGCGCAAATGACATAGTAGATACCCAAAATAGTAGCGTGAATGAAATGGTAAATATACACATTAGTTCAGTAAGAGTAAGTGTGAACGAGCATTTAAATAGCCAGATAACTACTGTAAGTGATTTAGTAGATTAGAAAATAGACACTGATAATGAGAATGTTGACAGGAAAATCAACTCTGCGGAGGAGAAAACTCACAGAGTAAACGAGAAATTGAACAGTGTAAATGAAAGAATGAACAGTGTGAATGAAATAATTAACAGTGTAAACAACCTGACGAACAGTGTAAATGAAGTAGTGGACGCTGTAAACGATAGGATGTACAGTGTTTAGAATTAAGTGCTATGAAGATGTAATGGCAGGAATTTCTGCAGCTGCGAAATTCTACTACCACAAAATCGGCAGCCGAGGAAAATGAGGAAGTAGCACAAGTCTTCACTAACACAGCGACATCGGAGGATAGCAAGCAGCTCAGCAGCATTGGCGTCACTCGCAGCTGGCAGTGGGGAAGGGGGTCTCAATTAAGCCCACCCCACATGATGATGGCCAGACTTCTTAGCAGCAGTACCAACACAAGTTTTAATATTCGCTACCCTAAATGGCTGGACAACCGAACAGCGGGCTTACTATCTCACCGTTGTAGTGAGAGGCCCCACACTGAACAAACTACAATCTCTGCCAGAGTGACATTGACTGGAGTACCCCACACTGGTGTTGGCATTGGAGATAAGTTTTGGTGACCAGTACCTGCGACATTCCCACCATGCCCAACTGCGAAGCCGCACCCAGCGACCAGGGGAGCCACTGCAGGAACTATGGCAAGACATCGTGTGGCTCTCCCACCCATCTCTGGAAGAGTGCCTCGAGGAGGCGTGCGACATCATCGCAGCCGACTTCTACATCGATGCCATCGCCGACGCAGAGGTACAGCAAGTGGTACGTCTGGCTGCATCCCACAACATGCAGGATGCCCTGGCCCGAGCACTGGAGGTGGAGTCAGCAAGACAGGAGCCCGCACCTCTAAGTGAAGTATGCGCAGCGAAGCTGAGCAAATGTGAAGGCAGGAAAACGAAGACACTGGATGAGTTGCAGTTGGCTTTGAGGGAAATCGCTTCCAGGATTCGTGCCATAGAGCTTCGCCGTCCCCGACCCAAACGGAGAGAGCGTTGGTAATATGGACAACTGGAGCTCCTGTGAACTTATTGCCAACAACAGAAGCAGTATCCAGTAAAGAGACAGCGTGGCGAAGAACAAATTGCCTCAATGAGCGCATACAAGCGCTTGCATGAAGAAATTTGTGAGCTTCGTGCTGATATGATGTTATCAGGCCTTAAGTAACATCCCGGCCTGATCACACCTTTATACATTAAAACAGAACTAGAGTGGAATTGCAATTGGCCAACAGGACGAGTGTGTTTCAACAACGCGCCGATATAGGCCAGCCTCAAGCTGGGCGTGCCACGTCTTTACTCATCCGGCCAGCAGTGAGAGAAGAAAACGCAGAAATGGGTATGTCCGATAGCCGATAGCCGCCCATCAGAACATCCTCCGGAACCATGATTAAGGTGGGGACATTCCAGTTAGTTTTTCATAGTAGTGGCGTGAGTAATCAATCATAGCGGTGTAATTTAAATTGATAATAAATTCAATATAAGCTCTCCCGATATTGTGTGTTCGACATAGCTAATAATCCCAATCATTCACAGTAGTGCTCTACCATATCATCTCTTGTTATTCAGCTACGTTGTTAACCCTTCTTGTATGGAGTTAACAAAGTGATACTTCGTAACGTTTGGCAGCAGCGCTAGTCTTTCCTACCATCTCGCTGCATTGCAGAGGCAGTTGCTCTACCATCCATCCACCTCCTAATTTCTTTAATGTCCCCACCCACCCACGATAGTTGAAGGAGTAATAGAAATAAAAGTTTCAGTCCCGTCCACTCTCGAAAGTAAAAATTTCACATTTTCAGAACCAGTATAGCTAAGTTTAAAACTTATTAGGTTGAAATAATAATTAAGTTTTACATCCTAATATCTGAACTTACAAAAAATGAATTGAAATCTAATTTACAAACGCTAGTAAAGTCTGCAAAATTCAGTATGAACCGCAAGTTCCCAGTAGCGCGCGCGCACGCACACACACACACACACACACACACACACGTGTATATATATATATATGACGAAGTTAACTCAAAAATAGCAGTCTAAAAAATTTATTTAAAAATATAGATTACCTGTGTGAACTGTTTTTAGTTATTTGAAATGTAAGTATTAATATGATAGAAATTAATAATCACATGACCATTGCCATTAAGCTAACTCTCAACTAAGGCGAAGTTAGTAAATTTCATATAGGATGAAATAATTTAATATGATATTACTGTACATAGATAGAAGTCCAGAAATTTATTAAGGCTTAGAGTATTCAACCTATCTTTAAGAAAGGTGTATAGAAATAAGATATGGTAGTTTATATAAGAATTTATATATTTTAAACTTACAATAGTATTACGTTCAGCGTGACCATATGAAACATCGCACAAATTGCTTGACCTAATTCCGCGTGGTAGCGTACCTTGCCCCAATTCCTCTCTCCATCCGTCACGAACACGTGTTTATTTATTTCCTGTCAGCACATCGTCCAGTGGCGAACGGTCGATAAAACCCCTTCCCCCCTTTTTCGCCCATTTCGTCATTCACACTCAGCACATTCTTTCAGCGCGATTGCAGCTGTGTTGTGAAACAGCGCACCGGTGCACGCTTCGCAATAGAACCACTTCACACCCGCTTGTACGTCACTCTACAGTGCTAGATTTAAGTCCAATATAGTTTGAATATGCCCATCAATTTCCCACCATCTATTGGCCTATGACCACGAGGCAGAACGAAGTCCATTGGGTTCATGTAGTTCTGCTATCTCTTTCCTCTACTTATGCGTAGACTGCGGAATCTGACATGACGAAGGTTAATTGTGTGCGATGTCAAATGTATTTAACGAGATGGGAGTTATGCTCGAGACAAACTCATTTCGACTATACTTGTGCATGTGCAGGTTAACTACATTTCGCGTAATTGATATGAGTACTTACAGCCAGGAGGTCATAATCTTTTTGTTTCACGTGAGATGTGGCACATCTTCCATAGGTCTTAGAGACGGAGTGGTAACCCGTCCTCAAGGAGCTTTTTCTTTTGTGTTCTACTGGCGGTGGCAGAGTTCAGGCAGTAAGGGGTGCAACCCTGGAGGTGTACACAAGTACACTTCCCAATTTCCCGACCTCTCTGGAGTAAGTCATGAGTGCAGATTTTCCCCAACTCCGGTATGCCAGTCTTTGCGTGGAAGTACTATTTTAATTAATAATTATTTATAATTCCTTATTTATCATTTAATCACTTTTGCTATCCTATAACCTATAAGGTTCTTCATTACTGTGGGCCATTAAGTATATTCAATATATGTTGTAGTCCATAGTAATAAGTCATTAATTAAAAGGTTAGCAGCAGGCACACGGGGCATTAATATTAAAAGTTTTTCAGAGATTAAGAAATTTTGTATACAAATAACTGAATTGTATCACAATGCCCATTTACAGATATCGCTTCTGGAATGAATTTCAATCAGAATCAATAGTAACATATGTCAGCAGTCAGTTATTACTCCACAGAAATTACATAGACTCTTCAGAGAAAAATTAATTAAATGCAAGCCTCAGTATAGAAACCACCCGAGGTCGGACGCACACACATAACCTATAAATAAAAATCAAATTCTCAACTAAATTTAAATAAACATAATCAACAAAATTATTAAAGTCTACTTATTTATTTAAATTAGGAATTAAGGAAATGATGTAAACAAAAATATGAATACATTTTTGTTAATAAATCTCATTATAATTTTCAGATCATCAGTAACCAACGTGACGTCACACCTCAACTGAAGTCCCTTTGGAGGGCGGCCGCACAAACTAAGTCAGCCCAAGCAGCGACACCCATCTGACGTCACACACACACGAACCAATGTCACGGCGAGCACTACGGCATCAGTCTCCCCCTCAACCCCGCTCACGAGTAGTGACTTTGTATCCAGGTAACCGATGGCAACATTATTTTACATACACCCCTGACAATTCGCACCCTGCAGGGAACACTAACATTTCATACAAATATACGTAGAAGTTTCACATTCCTTACAGTTAAAACACAGTAGTTTTCAACACTTCATTTGTTCTATAATTTCAAATAAATAACAGGAGGCCTCCACAAGGTATTTTTAAATTATGATGTAGAATATATGTATAACAAAAGGAGTCTTTGAATCCTGATTTCCTTACACAGTAAATTAAAGTGTAAATTTTTCATAGTAAACAATTGATTTGTACCAAGTGATATATTTAATAGATGTTCTAATCAGCTATTTACATATATTTCTTCTCATATCAGTATCATCATTTAATTCAAAATTGTTTAGTTTTAGATAAATTTGAATATGTTACTACTTTAAGTATCCTTTCCATTTCCCGCTAACATATTGAAACATACTTTAAAATAAGCTGACTATAGTTTATTTGTTTGCATATTTTTATAAAAGTTTAATTAAATACTAAAATAATCTGTTATGTGTCGATATCATCCTATCTCTGTCGTACCACCATAACGTCACGTTACATTTTCGTATTAATATTTTCCGCTAACATCACTGCCTGTATATTCTACTAACATGTAGCTCATAATTGATCACTGTGATAAACATGTAACCATGTAAATGTGTTATATTTACTTTCTCTTCCCGGTTCACATAATAATTTTGTTAACACAATAAACATTGTGACGGGGAGAGCAGTTGATTTTAGAAATCCCATTCATTTAATGTTTTGAATCATTATTTTCACTTAATTAACAAGTCATTAACTGCTATCTAATTTCTAATAATTAATGTTATCAGGAACATCACAGCAGCAAGACAGGCAGTCTCGAATGCGTACCACCAGCGAGGCGTCTGCCACACTCGTGTGGAAGATAGTTTGCACACCCCAATACAACTGAATGTCAAGGCCACCATGCCACAGCAAAAACAAACCAAGGTATTTCTCTGGAAGCACGACAGCCCTTGCTCGAGGACTGTACGGCAGATCCTTATACCTTAATTATCCGTCTGTCATTGCTATATCCTGTCAAAACTTTCCTACTGTAGCGAATATGTCGTCAACTTTATTCTTCTTTCTATTTCCACAACAAAAATTCCACAACTATCAGTCAAATACAAAAATTTACCCAGACTCCAGGGCGAGATGGGCGCACCTCGCTGGTGAAGGTTGGGTGAAATGTTACAATGTGATCAGACCTGATCACACCTTTATACATTAAACCAGGACGCGAGCGAATTGCAACAACTTACTGCGAAAAAGCCAGCAGCAGATATAATATCGCAATATGTTATTGGGTGTTCAATACGACTTATAAACCAAATCATTCACAGTAGTGTTCTACCATATAATTTCTTGTCTTTCAGCTACGCCCCTAACCCTTCTTGCATGGAGTTAACAAAGTGATACTTCATAACAGTGCATATATGTCCAATAACTGAAACACCACATCGACGATCTGATGCTGCAAGTTGCACACCTCACAAAGCAGTTGGAAAATGCATGTGACGACCAGCGAGTGCTGTCCAGAAGCCCTGTGTACACTGTGCGATATAACAGAGAAAGGTTCCCATGGCATGGAACGAGCGATATTGTGGCCCCTCTCACTCTACCTCTGAGGATACCAGTACCATGGAGGAAGTGGTTCGGGGGTCAAAGAGCCAGTTGCGTGAAATCGAGAAAGGGAGTGAGTGAGGCAGTCGACAGGGGCTACCAGTGCTTCAGTATACGTTGGACGAGGAACCAGGCACAATCTGCAGCGTCCACCGCAACTCAGATTGTTAGACATGGTCTTAAGAAAGATACAAGGGGAAATTCTGGAATTGCTTCGTCTTTTCAAACTGTTAATTAAAGGATTAGTCCTTCTGTAAGACACGAACGACCACAGAGTTACAGGATGAAGACCCGGTATGAGAAGATAAGTTCGGGCGAGGTATTTAAAGAAGGACAACTGGTATGGCTGTACAGCCCACAGATACGAAAAGGGTACTCGAATCTACAGAAATGTTAGGAATGCCCCTATATTTTCTTAAGAAGATCAATTATGTGATCTTTCGGATTTGTCGTCAAGGCTCTCGGGAGGTACCAAATATTGTCCAAATCGACCGACTGGCACTCTAGGATGGTCCGGACGTTGCAGAGTCAGCTCGGGACGAACCGACTTGAGGAAGGGGAAGTGTTATGTGTCGCTGCCCCACCGCGCGAGCGAGAGAAGAGGAGAGAGTGTCGTTATATGATAGCGACGCCGCGCGAGCGATGGTGGCAGCATATCTGTTACAGAATGCGAGCCGACACGTTTATCTCCTTTTGCGACCTGTGCCACTGACCCTGATTGTATCGATTTCTGCGTTTATCTGAAGAATTCTCCGGAATACTGACCTCGGTACTCAGTGCGACTCGGGGTGTGTTGAACCTTCCAGATGGTAGGGCCGCCAGCACTATAAATATTGTTACAGGCCTCCAGGCTGGGAGTTGAGTTGAGTGGAGTTAGAGTTGATGAGTGAATAAGTGGCTAAGTTCCGAGCGATAGAAGACGAGCCGCGGGAGAAGTGACCAGCGGAGTGAGTGAGTCGGGGACTGCGGGTAACAAGCAGTGTAGTGTGCGGCTGGCAGGCTGGATTATTGGACTAGATGTGTGAGTGAAATACATTATAAATTATCGCAACAGATAGACTGAATACGTGTTAATAATGAGTGTGAGTTAATTGAATGTAACCAATGGAGACAATTGAGAAGGACGTTAATTAGAGTTAAAATATTCATCAAACATTGTGCTCATTGTTAAGTAGAAATAGTAAAAGTGGAGACAGATGATTTATTGCTGTAAATAATAGATGTTTGAACAGAGTAGTAATCCAATTTAGTTATTTTATTTTTATTTTTATTAAGACCGCCATCCCTCATGAACTCGGATGTGCCTCTCAGGCGTCTGCATGTAACCATATTTTATTGTTTTATTTTTAGCTCAATGTACTTTTAAAGATTTAAGATTTCGGTCGTATTGTTTATATTCTCGCGAAGGCTGTATATACTAAGCAAAAATGCATATTGAAGCACGTATTCGCCTAATACTTGTGATACATAGCATTTAAATATCTATGAACTCAAGATAAAACATTTAATTAAAAATGTAATAACAAAGGTAAAGCAGATGGCATGCTTGACTTACAGTGAGTGGAACATTGAATGTTAAGGTGCCTGCTTGCAAGTAAGCAGCCGGGTTTCAGTTAGGTAGTTTAATTTGACTGTGGTAGGCGTGAATCTTTGTCGAGAAGAATATATGGCCATGCGTTCTGGTTAGATGCTTGTTATAATGGACTGTCTTGAGCTGCATGTAAGCAGAAAGTGAGTATTCTGATGTAAATATACTACATGAACGGCGTGGGAAATGTAAGAGTTCTGTTTTTATGTTTGTAGTCTATGTGTGTGTGCATATATATATATATATGATTCAGACTCTGACTGAAAATAACGAAATGATTTAATACAGTACATAACTTGCCTTTAAATAAACAAAAATTGCTCTAAAATATAGTATCCATAAACCATCTATGCACTGATTGAAAATAAATTTAAAAAACAAGAAACAATATTTCCATTAATGTATAAGGAAAATTGTCAATTTCGCTTCGCAGAATATACTCAAGTGTTAAAAACTAAATTTGTCGTGAGTTCGGTGGTCCATGGGCTTGCATGCCTGACTTGTAATACAATGGTTCTGATTTCGAATCCTGTCCGAGCGTGATAATTGTTTATTTTTTTAATGTTTCCAACTTTCATGGGAAAGTGTGAAATTTACAAAATTTAAATTCATAAATATATATACACACCAAACACCAACGATTCACGCACTCTATCGTGCGATTAAGGAATTATGTAAACAGTGTTGTTGAACAAGTGCGAGTAATTGGCCGAACGAATGAGAGAGACAAGAGGGAAAAGAAAAAGCGAATATAAGAGACCAGAGAGAAATGTAAGAGAATGAAACAACAAAAATGGGAGGACTCTGAGAAAACCTTTGGACTGAGAAAGAGACAAAAGAGAACGAGATGGAATGACAGATTGCGAGAGCAACGAAAGAGATAAAGAGATGGAATGAGAGAAACAAGAGAGAAAGAGAGAGAGAGAGAGAACATGGAATGATAGAACATGAAAAACCAAGACAGAATGGTAGTATGACATCACGATCGTATGCGCCTTGATAAAACGAGTCCAGTGCTACACAACACTTAATATTTACGTCTTTAACTTTTTTAATTATAAAACTATATTTAAATTAAAAAAATATTTTTAAAATAAGCTCATTATGACACCATAATCTTATGTGCCTTGAAGAGACGAGACCAGTGATATATAACACTTAATACCTATTCCCTAAAAAATTTATAAAATATATTTAAATTTAAAAACAATTTTTTAGATTTTTGGCATTAAAGGTCAAAAGTGCTGAATCCCGCTCTCCTGACCTTAAGTCCACCCAGGTCACTGATTCCTGTTGGAAAAATTACTGAAAATTGACTTTTCTGGGGGGTCCTTTTTTTTTTGAAAGTGGGAGAAACTGGAAATTTTTGGGGGAAAAAAGGGGAAATTTCTAGGCGTTTTCGGGCTATAACATACGGTCGGGGATTGAACCCGGTTTGTCTTGGTGTGCAGCAAGCAGGCTAATGACCGCTCAGCCACTGCGGACCCGGGAAAGTATGTTTGCATAAAATATTAATTTTCTTATTTTACAAATGGGATTGGGATTGATTAAAATGGATAGTAGGCGCGCAATTAATTAAATACTGTAGAATACCATTTATTTTCCTTCCGATTTCCAGCAGCTTTTGAAATTGGGGTCTGTCGTTCCTTTTATTCGGGTTGGAAACTGTGTCACCTCCCTCCACCTCCTCATACTCACCACAACAAGAAACTTTTCCCGGGCTACTGAACACAGTACACACACCTGCTTGGTTTGTGTCCTAGCAGTTAGAAGAGTGGTTCTGTACGTCGAGGTACTCTGCTCGTGCATCGAGGAGATTAAGCAGACGTGATCTCACACACGATAGTAGCCTACTCACGTGCGTTTCCACAATATATAATAATTTAGTAGTATTAGTATTCATAATAATTTAGTAGTTAGTTGGAAGAAAGGCTGTAAACGTAAAACTAGGACCTTTATTTTGTCAAACAGTTTATAGTGTTCTTAATTTTTTATAAATAGTACACACAAATTATGGCGTTGATATCTCGATTCATCATTAGGTTATGAACATTTCTGGGCCTATGTTGGTATATAACTTAGTTGCTGTTGTAGGTTTGCGTTGGATTATTGTGAATAGTATTTATTCCTTTAATATGAGTAGTTAAAATTTATAAACAATATCGTCTTTTAAGTGAAAACTATAATTACTGACCGTTTTTGTTGCAAACAATGCAAGTCTCTTAAACATTTAATTGCCATTATGTCAGAATATGCTTTTCTTATTAGGGTCGTTTTTATGGAGAGGATAATATTACTTCGCAATTGGTGTTTGGTGCTGATGACAATAAGAATGTAAAACACTACGAAATAATTTCGCCATCGCCACACGTAAAGCGCCACGGCCTGTTTCTGGCTAAAAACATGGAAACTCATACAAAGAAGTTAGCGTTCCCTCTTGCAATTATACAAATACTTAAGTGGTAACAGCGCCGAGTTTAAGGTTTTACGGCCCCAACCTCTACCTCTACCTACTGCACTTCAACTGTACTCTGATGAATAAGACAGTGCACAGAAATTTATCCTCTTTAGTGTCTTTAGACTGTAATCTACCGATTTTCTTAGGAAAACTTGTCCTCATCAATCACAGGTATTTCGACTCCAAACATTGAGGCCTTTACCCGAATACCCCTTCATGAGTCACCAGAGTTTTGCTCTTGTCACTTGTCGAACTCTTCAAATCTTTACCCAGTTCCAGTTGCAAACTCGTTCCATAATTAGGTGGTAGTCTGCAGTACGTTCCAGGAAGCGAAGACAGCAGCAGGGGTTTCTTCCTGGCCATCCAGCTGCCAGCCATCTTGTCCTCACCTCGCCGTACGATCACTCTGCGCGACCGGTCTACTTGCTCGCCGCAGAGAGGGGAGGAAGAGACAAGCTGGTCATGGTGAGATGAGTGAGGTGAGGACGGGGGAGGTGCTGCCATTATGCGTCTGCATACCGATAGCATCTCACAGTCCATTGTTCCAGCGGTAGTGGTCCAGCCGGCTGGAGGAGGGCAGATCTGTGGTCTCCGCATCGCAGCAGTCCACACTTCTCCCCAGGGGGCGGCCTCGCTTGTAGTCATATAGTCGGGAATGATGGAGCCGCTTTCATCACCATAACCATGTTGTTACACACGAAACATTTAAAATTTATATGATGATATTTTAATAAGGTTATTATTTTTAGAGCGTATTGATGTTTGGCTTAACATTTCAGTTACGGCCGGTCTTTATTAATATATAAATTGCTATTATTAACATATTTGATACTTAAAAAAGCAATTATATTGTCAGTGTTTTGGGCGTCACAGCACGGTGAACACAGAATTGTTGCTTCAGCTACGTCACAGCAAGCCGCCTCCTAACTCTATTTCTCCAGGCGGCGAGAGACTACCTGCAGAGTCGTTCAACGTGCGACCGATCTGTTTGCACGCTAAAATAAATAATAATCCATTCTAGGGTGGAATACAACTTTCAAAAGCTCGGATTATTGCAAACCCTGTTTTGAAGAACTTCGTAATGAAAAAAATAATAATTTTCAGACTGTTACAGTATACAATTTTACAATTGAATACTTGCAATATTAAAATAGGTCATTCCTTTTAACTTTACTACAAGCTTTACTCATGCTTGTTTGTGACCTCACCGCGTGCCGCTCAACCTCTGCCGCCATGGAGCAGCTGCCAGTCCCGTCCCCACCAAGTCTGACACGGAGGAAGTGAATTATTCGCCTGTTCGAGATGAACTTCGTATCTAAATTGTGATATGTTGGATGCAATGTGGAGTCCTTCAGAGGTTAGAGAGTTTTCACCTCCCCAACCTCCACCGCGGATAATTTGCCTAAGTTCTCGTCACTGGGAGCGAATAATGATGCGTAAGTTTATTAGTGATACTGAAAACGGGGTGCAGTTTTTGGAAAGGTTGGATAGCATGGCACAATTTAAATTAAATGTTTTTACATCATTCTTCGATATTTATAAGCAGTTAATTTTAAATGTATTTTTCGTCAAAATTTTCAGAGTTAAGTTAAAAAAATATACATTAATTCTTAATTCATTTATTTTTAAATATCTTTTCTCCCAAAATTAATAAGATCTTATTGTGATATCATTTTTAATGCATGGACAATCTTTACTTCAATAAGTGTTAATTTTAAAACGTTTGAAGAATCGTTTCCACCTCTTTTTTTTAAGGTTTAAAACAATAAGTATAAAGAGTAAAAATAAAATAAAATTGTATTATCAATACACCCGCCCTAGTGTAAATAGTTAATGTTGTTTAATATTTGAAAGATAGCCCTCAAAATAGGTGTATTTATTTTTCGGTCCAAGATTTTGTTTGTATACGTGAGACTGTTTATTTAAAAATTTTAAACTTGTTTTAAAAAGTACTAATATGATATTTGTATTCCAAGCACCAGCAGAGTGCTAGTTCTTGTGGCACCTCCAACCTTTAACCTAATATGATTAGCTTGTTTATTTTTAATACATTGTAATTGGGCTAGAAGACAACCATGATAATGAAATTTCACTTTGTAGAAGTTTATTTTATGGTGAGGTTCTATGAGCTGTAAAACCAAGAAGGAGGAATTACATTGTTAAAAAAAAAAAAAATCTTCATTTTGGTCTGTATTCTTGATCTGACTGCCTGTAAATGCAGTGGGTGAAAAGTTTCATTTAAAGTACACCCAGACCATCTACCTAAAGTTAGTCAGATGCAGGCGAGGCATCTGAGGTAATTAAACCAGAGTGGGTAAAATGAAGATACCAGAAAGTGCTTGGATAGATTATTGGAGTGATTTTATCAATTGAATTAATAAAATGCGTACGCTACTAGCCAAGGTGATGGAAATTCACTCCAAGCTACTGCTCAAATGGTAATACATACTCTTCTATTTATGGTATAACTGTGCTGAAAGAAAGTTTCTGTTGCAACTATATTTAACCCTAGTAAATTACATTAAAATGCACTGAGTAGCCCTTTCGAGAATATGGAGTTCTCTACTGCCCTGCTTGTCGAAGTGCTTGTAAAAGAGAGAAAATAAAGCATAAATTAGTGTAAAGTTGATAACTAGTTTACTTAACTTATATCAATTGTCTGGAACTAGATCTGTAACATAATTTACTGCATGTTTCAGAGATGGAAGTTAATGCAGGTATGTGGCTTTACTTTCAAGAACTGTGCATGTGAATAATTTGTGTTACTGATAGAATTATGTTTGTTAGTGTTGTTTCTTGTCATGTTCACAGATGTTGGTTCGTGCCTTCATTTACATACCACATTTTGACACCAGTAAAAGACATGAAGTTTGAAATGAAACTTATTCTTTTCTATGTAAATAGGAATATTATTCATATTCATAATGTGGTTAGTACAAGTCTGGTTGATAGACAGAAGTGTGGTCTAAGATACAGGAAGGTGATAGTGAAAGCAATATCTTATTATTTTTTTATTGTTGTAAATTTTTATTAGTGTCTGTCATGTGTAAGAGTAAGTGTAACCAGAGATCCCCAGGTCTCAAACGCTAATGCTAACTTAAAAACTCCACCGAATTATTTACCAGTAACACAACCTGCCCAAATTCCCCGCAACTAAATGATACGTGTAAGTGTGCACACTTCAAACTAGACACACACGTATGCTAGAGAGTGGCGTACAACATGGTGGCCGTGTTTATACATGAATGGACATTTATCACATTTGGTCAGCCACGGAAAGAGTTACGTACACATGCACACCTATACTGTATCAGTTTTTTTTAAATGTAAAATATTGTAAGGGTTACCTATATCCATCACATGAAATTTTAGATACTTACGTGTGAAACAGTTATTATTTTTTTTATCAGTACGTCAAAGAAGAGTGTTCTTATATTTTCAAAATGTGTTAATGGAAAAAAAGTTTACATTATGTACATTATTATAATAAAAACAAAGTCGTCGTGTTTCCAAGGTGAATATTTATTGAAAATCCTGTTATCTATGTATTTCATTTTATTAATCATATATTTGGTGTTCCAATCTATATATCCATAGTAATATATTTCACTTAAATTTGACAAACAGTGCTTTTGGTAAAGTTCCAACATGAATATTTTTACATAGTCTGAGTACACTTACAATCAACTCATGTTTTTCAATTCAGAGTTTTTGGTAAAGTTTCAACATGAATATTTTTACATAGTCTCAGTACACTTACAATATTTTACAATTCAGCGTTTTTAGTAAAATATAAATTTATCATGTTTTATTTACATAGTCTGAGTAAAAATATACACTTATAATAATACATTTTTTCTTAAGCATAAAATATAAACATGAGTTCCTAATTATATGATGTATTTTTGCTCTTACAAACAATATTCTTACGATGCAACACAAGTACTTTACCATGTGAGTAACTTTGATAACACAAGTGAATTTTAGCAACACAAATTATTTTGTTTATGAGTAAATATCTGGCTGTTACTAAGTTTGCATCATGTAACTTTAGACATATTATGGGTTTGCATACATGAATGCTCTTAATGCCTCAATCTTGCATTGGGTGCAAAATAAAGGCGTTGAGCATCCATGAATGTTAAACTGTTTAACCAGTTAATTAATGATAATATTTCCAGATATTAATGAGCTCAGAATTTGTTAGAGGTTAAGGAAATAACTTTTGCGAGTTCCCTAACACATAAATTTGATAGCCTTCGTCAATAATGTTATTAATGTCCTGGAATCTCTCAGCATAAGGGATAGAATTAGAATCCCATTTAATTACATGCTGCTCATATGTCTGAAGTCAGAACATACTCTTCAAATATGGAGATAAATCACTTCACAGATAAGAAGAATTGAAATATAACACTTTCGTTTTATCATTGTCACAGGGATATGATAATGAAATCTCTTTAATAATAAATGCCTTACTGAAATTATTTTGAAAACCTTCCATGCAACAGAAGATGGCTAATAGAATGACTGTATACATGAAAACCCCAAGAATATTACACTCACTTCTAAATTATATTTTCACCCACAAAAATATAAATGGCTTTTAAGCATAAATTACACTGAATCCACCTTCTCGAAACCTGATTCAGATGTAATAGCACCATAACCTCTGACTGCTTCTAATATCTGATCATCTTGCCTATCATGCAATCACATCGCATGTGTGATTGGTTCACATCATTAGCAATTGCAAGCATATCATCGGCACAGTCCATACAAGTCAAATAAGATACAATGTCTTCATTACCCCTTAAATTTTCCGGTAAAAACTGATACATATATTTTATCTCATGTGGAGCATAAAATATAATAAACTTCTTTGGCAGAAATCTAAATTCATTCTGAATGTCTAAAGGTGCTTTTGCTCCTTCCATACACAAAAATAGCATTGTTCACATGAGAACACCCAAAATTGGAATTGACGCAACAATGACTGTGATTCCTTATCTTTACCTTGCAATGTGAATGTTCATTGAGTTGAGATGCGGGAATGGCAAAACACAGATTACGACATTCAGGGTGGGTTGGCAACCTCCGGTGAGACGAGAAGGTTGGCAGTGATCCAGCAGGCTCAGGGGCAGGAACTCCGCGGAGCAGTTGTCCGTCGGCTTCCTGCAGTCTGGCCGGTCTGGCCTCTCCTTGGCCTGAACAGTGGATGGATTCACTTCCTTGAGATGCAATCTCGCCAGCCACGTGTTGTCTCACAGCTCTCCGCGAGAGCCCTTTTTGAAGAATACAGACTCGTCACTTGTTGCACTTTAACACATCTATAGATGCTAGTTGCATCACAGTCACTACGCAGCTCTGACCTCGATAACTTCCCAGCATATACTGACAATTTTCTAAATAAATTTTCCAGCTTATATATCTTGAACACAATCCAATTTGGATGCCGGCCAGCAGAGGTTAAGTACTCTGATAGTATCAAACTCTGCTCAGTTGAGACCTAGCTGTTCTGGGGTTCTGACATATATGAAGGTTTCGTACTTAGTAATTATGCAAGAGCATACTCTCATTTCTTTAATTAAATAATTCTGGTTAAATATTTCATTGCTAGATATGCAAGTGCATACTCTGTATCTGTCTGTCTGTCTGTGTCTGTCTCTGTCTCTCTCTCTTTCTCTCTGCACATGCAAGTGTGTGTAATACATTATTGCACTATTAAAATTATATAAATACATTAATCGAATTCTTTAGTCTTTGCACTATTCAATTATCTATTTACACATCCTAGCCCTATGCAACTGCATTTACCTCCTCACCACCTCACTAGCCAAACAGCTGCTCCACTTCTAAATGAATTTCCCCTCCCATCCTCCTCATTTGCCTCTGGCTGCCAACCAGGCGATTGTGTACTTTCTCTCATTGCGCAAATACAATGTAAGTACTCTTCCTAAACACTGGCGGCTGCAATTCCAGCCTGGCTAGCACGCACCCCACGATGGCCATGAAAACAACCCCTCACATCTCCAGCACTCAAACAGGGGGAGGGGTGTGGGGGAAAGTACATGTGAAATTGAAATTATAATTGCACGTGAAAATGTATCTGCAATTTAACATGCACATGCAACTTCATGTGCAAGTGCTCTGGAGGGTGGGAGATGGGCAATGCAACTACATCTATGCTATTTCGAATAAATTATATCTCGGACTCTCCCCCTGCCCCTACTAGCCTTTATATTTTATCTCGAAAACTACTAAACCAATTCTGGCCAAATTTGGAATATAAGTAATGCTGTGGTAGTTCATATAAATGCACACAATTTAAATTGATTAATCACTAGTTTTTTAAATGGTGGACATACAATTATATTAGATTTACTTGGCAATTCTACCACAGAGTTCAACCAATTTCGACCACATTTTATATGCTGAAAGTATTTGTTACAAGCATAGTATAAGTCAACACACAAGTACATTTACCAGTCATTATGTAAGATAGTGCTACATGGATAAATAAAGTTTTTATGTCATGCCTCAGAAAACAATTAATCGTTCCCATTACATTTAGTGAACAAGAAGTGCTGCGGCAGCTGATGTAAATTGGTATGTTGTAATTAGGTCATACACCTATTTTAAAAATTGAGTTTGTCTGTGTTGGGGACACGGCCTCGCCGCTTCACACGATCACATGGGGTTTTAAGGGAATCACTGGATTGCTTTTGAGATGCTATTTCCAACCGTATACAATGTTTGTATTTCGATTTGGCCTTTTGACGAGTATAGACCGAAATTGTGTCAGTTTTCTTAATTTTTTATATTAAACGCATACAATTCCTCCATAACCAAGCCACGCAAATGTTTTTATACACGAAATCGATTGATATTGAAGAGAGCTGTTGATTAAAACCTAAAAGAGCGTCGTAGCTTCTCATAGTCAAAAGTTACACTACGCGGAAGTTATGAGTTATGAGATACTGCGAAACGAACTCTAAATTGCGGCGCTCCCCCCTCCCGCCAAGCAATACTTCGCAGTCCTCATTCAACGTAACATGTTCTTTGATCCCTTGGGAATCAAGTGGTGGAATTGAATTTTGAATGTACACGATGGATTCGGAGCTGCAATACCAAACGTTCCCCCAATTTTGTTATCATTGGATTTTCTGGATCGCCTCCCACTATGGTTGCAAAATTTAAAGACGTATTCACGTCAAAATGGCGGCTATATAGTAATTATATCTTAGTACGTGATATAGTATAATCGATGTAATCAATGTCAACTTAACTTAGCATACTGTTTCGTATGTTTCTGGTTTCAGCTATAATCATACTGCTGTCAACAAGGCGTGAAAAACTACCTACCATTTCAGTTTTTTATGAATTTCACGAAAAATAATATGCACCAATGTAGAGGAAAGTAGGATAATTATGTATATATCCATACCTTCTTATATTTAATTGCTTGCACTCGAACTGGTTGCCCACACTCGCGGGTGTGGAGTGTGAAGGCGAAAGCATTCTTAGCAGTTCGACCAGCACTAAAATTCCGTCCCATATACGCCTGCTTCGAGCTACTTTAGCGTTTAGTTTCAAAAGCGCGGGAGCTGTAAGGGTGACACTTACAGGCGCATCAAGTGCCCCATCGCCGCTATGTGAAAGGTTTACGATTGGCGTGCAGTGTTCTTGTGCTGCGTGTACTTTTGTGACCTTTAATGGTGACCATCTTATTTTATTTGTTGAAAGTCTGTAGCAAGGTTCTGTGCAGGGACCTTCAGTAACTCTGCATTATCTGTTGCGTATATTTTGAGATACAAAGTTTTGGAGAAAAAAAAAACATTTGGCCGTTTTAAAGTACTCTGAAATGGTGTTTCTAGTCTGAGTGATGTCTTGACAGTACCCAACAGGCCTAGTCTGAAATGCGTGTTCTTTATATAGTTCAGCACAGTGGACATACATTTGATAGTTTTGTGCATAAACGAGTACTTCAAATACTCAGTAACACAGATCAAAGGTAAGCAAGAGCCTTAAAGGAAGTTGATGGCGTTTCGCTGAGATATTGAAATGTAGATGGCTGCCACATATTTCCACCGAACTACCCATGAAGCTAGGGACGACCCAGGACGAAGAGCTGACAACAGAAGGGCGTAGAAGAAGGCGGGTGGCCGGGGAGGCTCGCCTTCCATGGCGTAGTCGAGGCACGCCCGTGTAAACAGCGACTGCGGCCTGCACTGGTGAGCACAATGAGGTAAGGAAGGGGCGGGGAGTTACAAGAGGCGAAAGGGGGGAGGGGGTGGAGATTAGGAAAGCTCGGGGTGGGCGGTCTTACTGATACTAAACGATGAGTTCGTGAGTAGATTCGACAACGCCTCATCACCACCGCCGACGAAGGACTCTCGTCAGTAACTCCTCCACCCCTCACATCCCCGGCGCAAGACGGCAGATCCTTGCGGCTTCCCCGGCCAAGAAGAGTTAATTTCTATTCAAATGCATGCGCCCCACAGGCCACCCTCCTTAACGCACAGGTGGTGTAATGGCCGAGACTCCGTGGGTGAGGGGATGCCGTACAACCGCCAAGACTCCCTGAAGACAGGCGACTACATGCAAGTCTCCGCCAAGCATGTCACAGCGGCCTGGTGTACCTCACACATCACAGTAGTGCTTCGCAAGGAGGTAACACATGGCCTTACATTCTTCTGAACAAGATGCAAATAAAGGTCTACATGTTCTTATAAATTACTTGAGTTATTGCTTAACCATTTTTAAACCCTCATTAATGAATGGTTTCAAGTGCGCAAATAAATGTCTTGACGCATACCATAAAATCCACTCACGGTTATTTCCGATTTTTCTTAAGCCCTGATACTAAAGTACTACTTTCAGGCTATTACTCTGTCTCGTGCAAACAAAGCTTAAGCGAGTATAGAAAATTACCAAACGGACAACGCACTGCATTCGTGCGCACTTAGTGTCACCATATTTTGCATAAGAACTATTTCTTAACAGGTATTATCAAGAAATCTATTTTATATATTTTATTCATATAAGTATAAATGTAATGTTATAATTCATAGAAAAATATAAATATATCTTCAATTCAACAAAAAATAAGGCTCTTTGGTGTTACCAAAACTATAAAAAGCTTGTGATAAACGACACATTTATGAAACAAACACATCATACGTGGAGTGAATTTTTAATGGTTTGATTTAAAAAATGCGAAGAAACCGTGAATATATCTTACTTAAGCCGACAGAGCACTTGTTTATCACAACATATGCGTTGTAAGTGCAGTGTTTGGTAATAGTAACATGAATCACTCTATATCCTAGTTTTATAGCTTGTGCTATGCCAGTTTTCCACAGGAAATATCAATGGGCATTTATCCTCGCATGGCACGTTTTACCGGTCGAGAAGAACATTTCTATTACACTACTGTATACACGTTTACTTACTGAATCTGTTAATAATAAACTTATTAAAGTATTTTCTAAAGAAAAACATGTATGGTTATTTGAGGAAGTAATATATTTTACAAAGCAAATCCAATCTTCCTAATCCACCCACAAGGGAATCATTGCTACACCATTATAAAATACAAATCAAAGAACCCGCAGATCAAGTGAAGCCAAATATATATGAATCGATTGACATTCAATATGAACGTGTATTCGGAAGACTTTAAACTCACACGGACGAACATGTTATAGTAATGAAGCTCACGTACAGGTGGCGCGTTATTTTATTTGCCACTTGTTTTTTTTTTTTGTACCACCACAGGAACACCGATGACAACAATCTTTACACGGCGACAACTGGAATCAAACTTTAGCATTCAAACTGACGTTATTTTTGCTTCATTTTTTGCATGCCCCAAAATATTATTACTTTGTCTATTTATTTATTTTTGTTTTTATTTACGATTACTTCTTCATTATCAGCAATATGCTGATGTTGCAAGAAATATTCAAATTGCGGAAATATCTTCGTGCATTACTTGATTGTGAGTTTCAAGTATCTGAGCAAAGTCACTAAGCTGCAGATCGTAGGACATGACCCTCGTTAATAAGTCCAAAATGCCGTGAAATAATAGTAATATTTAAATACCGCACATGCAGTATTCGGTACAACGAACCATCAACGAAACAACGGGGCTCCATCTACAAGGACGAATACAATTCCACGTATATTACACATATAACACATACAAGAAATGTTGACACTTTCGTTTCTTTATACAAAATCTTCATATCAGCAAAAAAAAACAACTCTAAGGGTATTCTGTAATTTAAATAATTAATTTACAGCAGAATATACATATACTTGCACCGAAATGGGAAGTTTAGTGTGGAAGAAAATAAAATCAGTAGCAAACGGCAATACTGAACAGCGACTTAACGATTTTGTAACTTAACTTATTAGTTGTAACTCGTACAACCATCGCATATGAATATTGATATAACGTAAAAAAGACAACGAAATATATTTTTTATTAAATATAAAACATACAGTTTTAAATAAAAAATACAATGTGCGAATAGTTTTATGTTAATTAGAACGTAGACAGGATCAGAATTTAATTTATGTAGCACGATATCTAAATTATGAAATCTGAAATTACACCTTTGCGTATTTTCCTTATATAAGACCAACATGGCATGGATACTACTTATACTGTAACAATTATTCCAAAAGTCGGATTCTCAGGAGAGGCAATCGCTCCAATCTCTCGCTCCCCGACCCTCATGCACGCTGCTGGAGCTCTATGACCTAAGGCTGCACTTGGCAGTCGTTTATAAACTAGACAAAATGCCAGTAGTAGTCCACTCACGGCTACTACCAACGTTTCTAAAGTCCTACTTAAGTTATATTTGCAAGTTATTCCTCCGCCTCGTGCAAACAAAGCTTAACCGAGTCTAGGAAATTACATCAAAAGAACAACTCACCGCATTCGTGTGCACTCGTGATATTTTTTATGAGAACTATTTGTTAGTATGCCCTACCATTACACCTATTTTATCTCCGTTTCTACAAAACAGGAGTCAACTGCGAACGTAATGATCGTGCAAGTTAAGCTTGCCTCAGCGGGAACCCTTGAATTTTCCACGTGTAGGAACATCACGCTTCTTACTGGTTCTCTCGTACCAATGCGACTGTAGTGATACACAGACCAATATAACTGGTGTCTCCTCAACAGTTGGTTCTAGGTGACTTGCTCCTAACTTGCCTACAATATCTGCGAATATGTGCTGCGCTCAGTGTGTTGCAATTGTCACAGTAACCTGTATACCGTATGTAATATCACATCCGAACATACAAACGTTCAAGCGTGACGGCTGTTAGCTTAGGCCGTAAGATGGAGAGACTGGTTCTTTGCCCCCCACTTCCTTCTTCAAACCTCCAACCTGAGGTCATAAATCTGCTCCTTCAGGAGTCCCGGGAGGAAAACAAAGCTGTTCCCATTCGTGAGCTAATGACGTCACGTCCGGTGATCCAATTTCTAGGGACGGAGCAGGAGAACTTTGGTGGTAGAGGGAGGGATGCCACCAGTGGATGGTTGGGGGGGGGGGGTTATTGACAAAGTGCCGATATTGGCCGCCATTAGCGGCAAATGTTTCTATGGAAGTTGGCAACGTCACAGCCAGACGAGGGCAGATTGTCAGGAGAAATGAACAGTACGCGGCTGGAGTTCAAGCCTTCTCCGCCGTGTTGAGCCCAGACAAGACACGGCACTAATGCTGTCTCCACACAGAGTCACTAATGTTCCTCGACTTGCAAGTGTTAACTACTTACATATTTTCAGACTACGGCTTCCATAATTTTTCTACAATTATTTTGAGTACCTTCACAGTAGCCGGACACGTTATCTGCGTTTATGAAAAACATGTTACGCCTAAATCGTTGAAATGTTTTCGGTAAATATTAAATGCTACTAATCATGCAACAAAATTTTGCTTCTGAAACATAAAATTGCGCAAATACAAACTTCTTCTGGCTCCCCTCCGTCAAGCCCCTCCCCCGGCCTTATCACCATTGCTAAGCACTAACCCATCTTAACAAATAAAACAAGTTGTGCAAACAAGAAATTATTCCGGAAACAATACATGAATGGCTTTCTCCAGCCAACTTACACCCGTAGAATATTTGTGATGTGAAGTTTTTTCGAGTTGTAAGAAATATTTATTTCAACGTTTTTGAGAAATGCAATTTCGAAAACAAACATTTTGATATCTTGAATGAATTGGGTATTAATATTTGCGTCTTATCTTAAAGATAGTGTGAAATTGTTCCTAAAATGATTGAAATCTGCGACAGGAAACCATACTTAGCAGAAAAAAATATACTGAAGACATAGCTTAGTTGTTTTTTTAAAGTTTACTTATTTTCAGCTGTCCATAGTGTGTTGGTCTCGTCCAGATTAAGACTACTAGCAGCTACGCAACACGAAGCACATTAGTTCACTTCTCCTTTCTTTTTTTAAATACAGGTATGTATAGACTATAGGTATATAAACTGTATATATGTAGGAATAATTTGCATGAGCCTACACGAGGAAGGACATTTCAGACGTCCGAATATTAGGATAAATGCGAAAGTTTGTATATTTGTTTGTTACTCAATCACGTCGTAATGGTTCGACGGATTTGGATGTAATTTGGTACGGGAGTAGATTATATTCCGGATTAGCGCATAGGGTAGGGACTTTTCAACCCGGGAAAGCGAACAGTTTCTTAGGGAATATATAAAATATGCCACCAACCATTAAGATAGAGAACTAGGTCATTATATGTAACTAAGGTTTAATTTTTGCACGCGGGTGAAGCCGCGGGTAACAGCTGGTATTTAATAATTGGAAAAGGGTAACATTTTATTACAACAATATACTAGTTGTTTCTGCAAGACATTTTATTTTTCGTTATTTTTTCCCGTAGGGCGCTACTGAAAGCCAAGTTTTATTACATGAGGTACACCACTGTGGTCTTTGAGGAAGTAGGGAAGGGGATTTCCTTAGAAAGAGAAGGCTCGCGATATTTTCTTTGAGACGCGAAGGACTCAAAGACTCATCAGTGTGTCTAGAAGGCCTGAAAGAATCAAGCTTCCGTATCAAAAACTCCACAAGCATTAATAAAATTACCTGAAAAGAACAATTAAAAATGATGTTAGCTGCGAAATTTCAGAGTCAGGATAAAAATACCTGAGTCAAACTAAAAGTTCCAAAATACTAAACGTCTAAATTTTATTTTAAATGTGAACTACAAAATCTGATTGCCAAAAAAAAAAAAACCCCCCGTTCTGGCTTTAATGCCTTATATGCTATAAATCTGACATAAAATATTTCTACCTTTATTAAATACCATTAATAACACTCTTCAAATTTCTTAGACAAGGAAAAATGCAAAAGTATTTGTAAAGGTTTTACAATAGAACGTCCAAAAACTCCTTCTGTAGAAATAGCTACATGTTGTTGACTAGTTGCACACATTATCGAAAGCTAAAACCAGCGTATATAAATCTCGTCCCACTCCTAAAATGAACCAGTCTGAAAAGATAGCTAGCAAAGCAAACATTAAATTTCATTCATATCGTTCGACGATATTTGCCAACTGATAGTAAGATGAAGTTTATCTTAATTTGACTCCACATGAAAATAACGAATTTTTCACGTCATCCTATACAAAATATGAGGCATTATGAATAACCAAGAAAACCGTTGATTTAAATATGGGGAACAATCTTTTCCCCAATATCTTACAAATCTCACCAGATTTATTTGATAAAAGAGGGGATGAAAATACTAAACATATCTTAAGCTAAAAAAAAAAAAAAATACGCAAAACAGTATTTAATCCGATATAAGGGTTCAAATACCTCCAGTTAAAAAATTTCCAAACGGAACTACGCAACAGAAGAAACAGAATGAGTCCACGTGGTTTAACATTATGATACTTCGCCTTCTGACAGTCTTAGCTTTGCAAAACACATTTACTCAAATTATTCTGCACATTGGGATTGGGCCAATAAAACATTTCCTTTACTATATTTACAATTTTAACTTGTTCTAGATGCCCACCAAAACAGGATTTGTGGGTAATAATGGTGAAACATCTCCCTTAGGATATTTTATAAAAATAATACATACTTAATTTGCCACTCGTATCTACAATCCTCTAAAGTATTACCCTAATCTCGTAAGATGATGCCTCATATTTTTTATATCATGACATTCTCTGTCATCTCTTTGATGATCTTGGAGTGCATCACTTGCCTGGCGGCATTTCTGTAGCACTGTTCTTTTTTCTACACTACCTGTCTTCGTTTGTTCTTCCTCTCTGGTATTTCTATTTCCTATTCAAATACTGCAATTTCCTGTTTTTGAACCTACATAGATTCCACCGTATCAAACATTATAGATAAAACAATCCTTAATATGTTTTACTGAAAATTTCAACTTTGTAAATGTGACTACTCGTCGAACATTACTCTCAACTGGTTTATTAGAAGGTAATATCGAGCTGACAGCTTCATTATCAGTATTTAAAATGAACTCTAGATGATCTAAATAGTCAAAAAAACTTTTCAATTCCAAAAAATCGCAGCCATCACTTCCATTAGGTAAATAGAGTATCATCGTTCAGTACGATTCAATAGTCTGCTTGCGTAAGCCGCATTATCTCTTGGCTCAGTAAAGCGCCTACAAATCGAGAACTTGCACAGACGTGGAGAGAAAAAAAATTCTTCAAAATCAGATACCAACAGCAAAGGAGAAGACGACTGTTTCAATTTTAATTCACAGCAAGTGTTTGCTTGCCGAAATCCTGTTATAGCAAGCTCCACCCAACCTAAGTGCTGATAAATCATGGATCATCATCGGTTCTGTGTGTTCACCACACGAACGCGAAGTGTTAGCGATGACAGCAACCAAGGCACTGTTTTGTTTATAGAATGCCTTATTCACTTAAATTCGATTAATATGAAGTTTAATTTAAAAAATATCATACTGAATAGATAATAAAAATGAAATATTTAATTTTTAAAGTAATTGCTCTAAGCCAAAAATTTCAAACTTCCTGTACGGCTCTTTAGAACTAAATAAAACTTTCTTCATTTTATTCTACAGTTGGTACACATTCTGAAAAAACTTGGTAAGTAAGCTAAAACTAACAGTGATAATGATAACAAATAAAACATGTAATACTACTCAGTAAGTGGTAAAATATGGCTCATAAATTTTGCAATCAATGATAAACCCCAGTAGAAACTTTTGTAGGCCCAACATTGGCCCTACGTCTGGCTCTGGCGTTGGGCCAACGTTGGAAAACATAAGTTGACCCAACGTCAAAAGTCACTCGGGGCAACATTGGCATAACGTGTATTTTTTGCATTGGCTGCCAACGGAAATATGATGCTCAACCTACATTATTGGGCCAATGAAAATTTATGGGTTTCTGCACGTTTTCCTAAATTATCTTTCTTTCACAGATATGCCAAATCAATAAAAAAACCGAAATGCTGTTTGTTGGCTTTACATTGATTTATTGTGTGTATATTACAGATCGCCAATATAATATGACAGCCCAACAACTAACTAACGTTGGGATTGCGTTTTTTATTCGTAGTATTTTGATCATTTTCTAAATAATATTCTTTTCTTTTTCAGAAAGGTTTTCACACAGTCATTTAAGCAATGTTTTACGAAGATGTGTCATTGCGTACATAATGTCAACTAATAAACAACGTCCTGCCAAAGTTGGTTAACAGTTTCCTTAAAATAAATTTTACCCAATAACAAAAAATATAAGAAATGATGTAACCCTATTAATAATTACCCCATACCACTTCAAATTATGACCTGAAACCCACGCTCTTTGGATTAGCAGACCGACATTATAGCCACTATACAACAGTAACTTGTCATTGCTGGTGAAGAAATATGTAAATATCTATATATTCCATTTCGAATATACTGTGTTATATTTGTTGTATATTTAAATAATATTTTACTTCTCTGAAACTGAATTTAGAACCTGCCAGTTGCACGAATATATTTTCCAACTAATAACATATACGCAACCAAAATTAGCCACTTTATTTATAAAGAAACTCTGTGCTAAAAAAAAATTAAACAGTAAGTAAATGAAATTTATTATATATGTGAGTAGAGGGACCGAGTGTGTCCTGGACTAAATTTGACTTTGACCTTGGACCTGACCTCGTGACCTACTGACCTGCTTTTTGACCTCCGGCCTAATTTTGAAAATTTTACCTACTTTCTATTTTTAACATGGCGTGACAGATTTGCAATTTTTGTACAGCTGGTAACCTAGATTATATATTTAACACTTCCGGTGCACTGTACTTCTGGTTGCACTTCTGGAACACTTCCGGGCCATTGCCCGACGATTGCAATTATCTATTTTTACATTACTGACTTCGATTTGTGGCGAATGCATGCATTTATTTTTAAGGACTGAGTTCTAATCTCGAACAGCGCAATTAATATTATTTTATTTTTGAACTCAATAAAGATTTATTTTTGGCTTGTGTTCCTGGTAAGGGTAATTAATGTTATGTTATTTTCAGATTACTGGGTTTGATCCTTGGGCAATGTATTGGAAAATATTGAATGTGAGTCACATTGGGAGATTGTGAGTTCGACTATCAGGCAGGCCACTTAATGTAATGCTATTTTTAGATTACCTAGTTCTAATCTCTAACAGGGCAATTAATATAATTTTTTTACTTTTGAATTTAATAAAACATTTATTTTTGAGTTGGTTTCCATCTTAGGCCCAGAAATGTAATGCGATTCTTTGTTTACCGGGTTCGAATGTCGAACAGGGCACTTAAAATTATTTTATTTTTCATTTCAGAAAAATAATATCTTGTATCCTGCTTAGAGCAATCAATGTAATGCTATTTTAGGTTTGTCGAGTTCGAATTTAAGACAGGGAAATAAATATTACTGTATATTTGGATTTAACAAAAATTTATTGTTGACTTAGTTTCCTGCTGGGGGTATTTAATTTAGTGTAATTTTTGAACTACAGGATTTATTTCACAGGCGACGCACTTAATATTTTTAAAAATTACGGGAAATGCATGAATGACACAATCACAGGTGTAGTTCTTTTTTGGAGACGCGGGAATGAACTTACTTACACCTACTGTTCCCTAGGTCTGAGTTCGACGACTGCTGTTACCTGTTCTATGTCCCTCGCTCGATTGACACTCAACGACTGTTGCATTCGATGGTCTCGACTCATCGGTGTGGAATAGGTAATGCATTTGTATTATTAAATCGCACTAACATTGATTAAGATGTAATTGGAAAATGACATAACTGTGTAATGAATGTATGCTCTCGCATAGCTGTAAAAAAGTTAAGATTACAAATATAATTACTGGGTTCAATGTCTGATCAGGGCACTTAATTTCATTTTTTGTTTTGGGAAATTTTGGTTTGAAGGTAGATTCCTGGTAAAGATTTTTTTTAAATTGGGAATTGTTATTTTTTTAATTTAGGGGAATTTCTGGGAAATGCAGCTGCAAATTCACACATAGTCCGCAGGTTCACAACTAAAGATGAGTGTTATTTTACAATAAAAATGGGAATTGCATTTACTTACGCAATCATACATTTATAGATCGTCGGAGAGAAAGTGAAATGTCATGCAACCACAAATGTTGACATCCCGATAGCTGGGCAATGACTGACGTTTTGACCCGTCGATCGGTGTTTCACAACAGAGTAAGCATGGAAGGGGTAATGCAGTCGTATATGCACACTTTCACCTCTACCCCCTCCCTCTGTCCTTAATAAAACCTGGGGGCCTGCTGGAAATCTCACTTGTCAAGCATCATGGGTTCGACACCTGCTACACTGCTTAACTCTAACAACCGGTGAGTGGATTAATACGGAATTCGATACCAGAGCAGTAAATAAAAGTTTTGTATTTAATGTAATATAACTTATTTCGCTTTTAAAACATACAGAAAAGTTTCTGGCGAGTAATGTGTCTATGGAATCGTATCTTCCAGGCGAATTTGTAGTATATGATGACGTCTGACATCTCAAACATCGATTATGCAAAACATCATTTATAAATTCATGCTCTGTTATTCCATACCATCCAGGTGTTGGTAGCAAACTGATGCACTCATCGATTGCTGGTCAACTGATCACACATGTTCATTTTTGAGAGGAAAAACAAAAAAAAATCTACTTGCATTATCCAACTATTACGAACTTCTTTTCAGATCAAGGTTAAGTTTGGAGAATGTATATATATATGTGTATAATTTTTGAGAATTTTTTCGAAATTATGGGAAATCCAACTACTTACACAAACAAGCAGGCAGACTCTTCAGAAAGAAAGTGGACTCTTACACATTCACACATGTTGACGCTTCGATACCTGCTCAGCGACTAACGTTTCACCTCGCCGACAGATGTATCACAGCTAACTCAGTGTGGAGAGGAATTACACTTACACAATCACACACACCAATCCACCTAAAAACACCAATCCACACACACCAATCCCCACACCAAACCACACACAAATCCGCACCAATCCACATACACTTACCAACTTACAAATGTTAACTACACACTTGCACATTTAACAATTATGCACATGAATAATTAGTAAGTACTCGTTACACAAGACCATGTAGGAACATGGTAAGAACCCATTTACACAATTATGCATGTATGCACATGAATAATTAGCAATTACTCATTGCACATTTACAAACAATTACACAAATACACAGTATGCACATGATAATTAATGTTAACACATAAGTTACTGAGAGAAAACACATCCACTCAATACGACAGCTAGCACACAACTCAAATTCGTTCGCATATATGAAATCCTATTAGTTTCTCACTACATTCGACTACCGTAAATGTTGATCAAATTGATTAATTACTCACACATGTTCGACTGTTTAATCGCCATAGCTCCAGTGCCATATTATATTTGAATATAAAATAAAGGGAATTATTTAAAAAAAATAATATAGTCCGAGCTTTAAAGTTGACGATGTCAGTTCTGCAAGCTATCTACGTCAACATCATGGAACTACTGTAGGTAAATTTATACCCGACTAAACAACACGTGATACAGAGGAATGTCATGCAGTGGAGAATGAGTTGTTTATCATACAGCCATCATGTAACACAGCGCAATGATTTTGCAAGGACAGAGAACAACAACATGCATGTCCCGAGGCTAACTGTTAAAAGTGCAGCTAACACTTTCCCTCTCATTGACCAACCTAGATACCATAGAGCCTAGATAGCACAATAGCGAAGATTTTTTTACGAAGAATTAATCATGTTGTATCGTAGTAGTACCGAGTCAACACTGTGCATAATATACAAACTTAACTCGTGTTACGACTATGGGCGTGAAGGCATTGCATGCAACATGGTATTGCCTTTAAAATTAGTGTGATGATATTTACAGATCTATACTTTGAAACATGTAGTGATAACGTACATTTCCACGTACAGTGGAAATAATTTTTTTTCATATGAAACCTTTGTGGTACTATCCAGTTTCGTGGGCGAACTTAGTAATTGCGAAATTCATCTCTGTGTCCCGAAGTTAGCAATATCCTATGCCATGCCCGGAAACTCCAAGAACTTCAACTACAGAAAATATTCTGATAGTAAACATAATTTTAGAAGTAAAAAGAAAGACATTACTTAGCCAATTATTGCCATTGGATACACATTGCACATTAATTTTGTGTTCTGCATGTAGACAAAAACAGCTTCGATAAGCTAGATTTTCTCCAAAAACATCCCTTTCGATTCAGTGTGGACTGTATAAATAATGCAGATTTGTTTATTCATACACTAAGCCATACAGCAAATGTACTCCAGCAACAGGTATGCTACTACTGGATCATCCCACACTGTCCACAGCAGCAGAAGTTCCACCCTATAGGCCCAACATGCTTATCTACACAGATGATGTCGTTCTTCTCTTCAAAACATTAAGAGACTCTGATATGCAAACTTCAGGTAAATTAAAAAAAATTTTTTTTTGTAATTTTATCTGATGTAATAATTTTTTTTGTGAACATGTAAATTAATGTATGTTTGTATGTATGTATGTATGTATGTATGTATGTATGTATGTATTTATGTATGTATAAATATATAAATGTAAAAATGACCTATTTTTAAAAATAACCCCTGTGACATGAGTGTGTTCAAAACTTATATAAACTCAAATTTGCTATGCAAAGAACTGTAACTAGCGAGCAATATCGAAGGATTTCATAGAAATATAAATATTAGAGGCTGATAAACAATTCTAAACACACAAGCTTTGTTACATAAACACACCAAACCTGTATGCATCTTTATTTTTTTTTGTAATTATTCCAGGAAAAATGTGTTATGAATGGCTGAAAAGATCTTGCAGGATTCCGAAAAATTGCATGATTAACTGCTATCTCCATAGGTTAACCATTCGTTGGATAAAGCACCTAAACAATGTTTTTTTTATGAGGATAGTCTATAGGTTGCACTCTAGACTAACATCGTGAGAGTTAAACACTCTCCCATTAAGAGTAACATTTGTGTATCATTTAATGAAAATTTAGCTATACTAATTAAGCACTTGTAGTATGTATGTAGCAATTTCAGAACCATTCAAAGTAATTAGATTTTCTTATAAATCACATATTAAGTAAATTATGCAGAGTATATGAGTAATGAATATACACACTATAGTTCCATTACCTGTCTCAGTCTGTCTACATCATCTCTTTACCAAGCTATCACAGATCTTCGACCAACAAAGTACTACCTAATCTCACCTACCCAATTATCAATCTCAGTCTATCGTCACCTCTGTAAGGAAGGACAACTGTCTCGCAGAAAAGATGCAGGTGAGTGCTCTGACTGGAAAGGCCACACAATCACAATCTGCATAACAGTTATATTTGGTTAAAGTATATCGTAATAAAATTTAAAAAAAAATTATATTTTAACATATTACAAATAATGACATATGATGAATAATTAAAACCAAGTAGATGAGAGCGAAACTATTTTCAACATTGTATGTAGGGGTTGCATGTCGACGACAAGACATTTGTTCCCTACTGCCCAAACAGATCACAACTAACTTATACTTAAACAATTTCATTTACCCAAGAAGATATCCATACAACCCTTGCAAATAACAACTTTACCATTTGCTACAGAATATATCTACCAAGCTAATGTAATACAGCAAAACATACCTACATTTCATCCAACACACACATACCCACTCAAACACACACATACACACACAAACACAAACAGAATTAAGTAAATACCTAAACCTTCATCGATAGTTACCACTATGGTTTACCTAAACACACCAACAATTTACACTTTTCGTGAACATTGTTACATAGGAAAGAAATTATCATCTTTAAAAATCATCACAGGATAATTAAAAAGATTGTAAGATGTATAAGGCATTACTTTAAAAAAATGCATTTATGGAAAACTCTTTTAAAAAAGTGTTTTTTCCGTACAGATCTTACATATAAAAAAATAAATAATGTTTATATCTTACTCGGATTCCATGCGGAGGCAAATATCCATATTCGAAAAGACATAGATTAGAACATTCTGCCATGATATATCTATACACACTCAAGTTATTCCATTTAGTAGATAGCATTCGCTAGTAATGTTAGAGTCATCTCATCTCCTACACACCATTCACTTATAAATTTCACTTTAAAATATACGTTATATTGTAATTGTTTGATGAAATTATTAATATTTCTGAGTTACATATATGATAATGGCTTTTAATATACACATTCTGTTTTGTTAAAGGTTCATTTACAGAGACGGAGCTCACCTTATTATTAATTAAATGTGTCCTTCAGCTTTTCTATTGCACAATCATAATTTAATGACATATCATGCAACTATATAGCTCAAACCTACATCTACATATTGAAAATTGTTTAAAATAGCTCATAATATATTTATGTCGTATCATGCGCGCTGCTAAATAAACTGCCAAAAATCCATTTTTACATATTCTCCGTAACAAAATATTCCAACTTGTGATATCCCAAATTACCTGAATACTATCATCATACCACTTATATCAAACACTTCCCTTCATACCTACCAATACAACAGGGCACTCATATAAACAACCCAGCGAAGTACTCTGATAAACCATTTCATCATGTCATAGCAAAACATACACATTCAAATAATACCATCAACCATAAAGTATACCATATTCAACGATAAAACCTTAACGAAATCTCATTACAATAAACAATATTACCAAACTAACATTGCAAATGTTGTAACAGAAAAGAAAATATTACCATAAGATTGTATTTTCTCAGAGTGCTACTATATCACGAAAGTGTTATAATATCTCTGCCAATTTACATTTTTTTTTTAATTGTTCTAAAAATTATGTTTCCTTTGGTTTTATACGTTATATTTTGAACATAAGGTTAAGATCCTGTGATATATTCGAAGGGAAAAAGGTTGACACTTTTCATTATAATAACAGGTTTCCTGCAAATGCCAGATTACCGGATTTAATCACTAATTCCTTGTAAGGATATCATTGGTTCGAATCACACACCTAACAAATAATTTTCACACAGACAATGAGATGGTTAACATACACTAATTGTTCTGTTGTTAAAAGAGTATATAAGCATGCATCATCATGTAAAAATGGGTGTCATTTCACCAACGACCATGGCAGAAAGCAGTTCGTTACGAGTATATTCATCTTCTTCTAAAGATGGCATCAATAGACGAAGACTTACAATTTGTAAAACCGACATAATGGGTGTCCGACGAGTTGCTAAAAGCAATACACCAGCAATGTTACAATTGTGATAGTGTACTCTGCTATAATATGAAGATGGTCAAAGACTTACCATCTGTAACACCATCAGCGGTGGAAAGAAATATCGAAAAGTCACTAGAAGCATTATAGAAACAATGTTACTGAGGAAACACTTTTAGTAAAAGTTGTTATCTACGTCGACATGAGCGTAGTCATTGTTTTAGTCCAGCATACAGGGCGTTCTACTGTGATAAGTGCGATACTGTGTTAACCCGTAGTGATATCCTATATAGGCACAGCAAGATGTGTAAAGGCAATAATTGTTGTTCATCGGGAATCGAGTGCAAGTAGTGCAGCAAGAAATTCGCGACTAGATCTAGCACCAGATAACATGAAGTTAGTAAGTGTCCATTTTCCATCAGCTACAAGTGCTATGTATGTGTTAACTGCAATGTTGTATATGCGAATAAGCATACCTTGACTGCTCACAATAAGAATTGTACTATAAAATTTGAGTAAAGCTTATCTACTTATGTTGAAAGGAGGATATTTCTGAGTGTATGTAAGTAAAACTATTTACTTTTGAAATAAAGTAGTAGTGTATGGAAGACTGTTGTTTTTATTGTACTTGTACAATCACCTAGCTTTGCTCTTCGTGCAAAATTACAACAAGATTATTCCCCTTCCAGAAGATTTACACAAAGAGACTTTTGCATCGTCACATTCATCATTAAATATACATTTTATACTAGCATTAGATAGAAAAAATAACATTTTTTAATCATAATTTATTATAATTCATATAGAAATAACTGATGATGGGTATAGAGCGAACGTTTGAAAGTAGTACTGAGTGCCGAACTTCTACGATGTGATGGAGGTAAAGGCGATTTTCTAGAAGCAAAAGTTTTGTATGATATGATGATATAGTTCTCAAGGTTTTAATACTTTTCACAGTGGTATTTGATACGCATTTTCTGATAGTATTGATAGTATAAGGGTTGAGTACCCCCTGGTTGACTAAACTGTTCATCTTGTCTGTGTGGTATGTTAGTTTTGCTGGTAATGTTTATTGGTAGGGGAATTGGGAATGGAAAGTTATATTTATATTCTGTTACAATATTTGCAATGCTGGTTTGGTAATATTGTTTACTGGAATGAGATTTCGTTAAGGTTGGATTGTTTAATATGGCATACTGTATGGTTGACTGTATTATTTGAATGTGTGTGTTTTGCTATTACATGATGAAATGGTTTAACAGAGTACTTCACTGAAATATTACGTAGGGTTGCTTATATGAGTGCCTTTTTGTTTTGGAAGGTATGAAGGGAAGTGTTTGGTATAAGTGATATGATGTAGGTAGTTTTCAGGAATTTGGGATATTACAAGTTAGAATATTTTGTTTGGAAGAATATGCAGAAATAGATTTTTGGTTTATTTATTTAGCAGTGAGTATGATATGACATCGTTATATTATGTGTTATTTAAAAAAAATTATCGATGGTTAGATATAGGTCTGGGTTATATAGTTGGATGATATCATTAAACTATGTTTGGGTGAGGGTGAAGCTGTTCGACATATTTAATTAATAATATGGTGATATGGGTGATCTCTGTTTCTTGAAATGAACCTTTAATAAAACAAAATGTGTAAAATAAAAGCAATTTTATATATGTATATATATATATAACACAGAAAAATAAATGAATACATCAACAATTACAATATAACGTGCATTTTAAAGTGAAACTTTTAAGTTAATAGTGTGTAGCAGAGGAGAAGATGCTTAACAACTATTTCTTATATCGAATGCTCTCTACTAAATGGAAGATCTTAGGTGTGTATAGGTATGTCATGGCCGAATCTTCGAATCTATGTTCTTTCGAATACGGTTGTTTGCCTTCGTATGGAACCCGAGTAAGATATAAACATTGTTTATTTTTTGTACGTAAGATGTATATGAATAAAAAAACCTTTTAAAGAGTTATTATAAATATATTGTTTTAAAGTAACTCATTATAGTTCTTGTGATATGTTTAACTATCCTGTGATGGTTTTAAAATATAATGTTTTATTCTCTCGTATGTTACAATATTCACGAGATGTTTAAATGGTTGGTGTGTTTAGGTAAACCTTAGTGGTAACAAGAGATGAAGGTTTAGGTATTTAAATCATTCTGTTTGTCTTTGTCTGTGCATAGGTGTGCGAGTATGTGTGAGAGTGCGTTTGTGTGTTTGTTGATACCTAAGTATGTTTTGTTATCGTATTCTGCTAGCTTGCTAGATATCTTCAGTAGCGAATGGCACATTTGGTATTGGCAAGGGTTTATGGATATACTCTCATGTAAATTAAATTTATAAATATTAGTTAGCTTGGGTGCAATGTTGAAAATATTAGCGCTCTCATCTCCTTGGCTTTAATTATTTATTTTAAATGTTATTACTATGCAATAAGTTAATATTTTATTTATTTTTAATAAGATGTTTATAATTATATACTTTAACTAAATATTACTGTTGTGCAGTTTGTGATTGTGCAGACTTCCCAGTCAAAGCACACACCTGCATCTTTTCCGCAAGACCATCGTTCTCCCTTCCAAAGGTGACGATAAACTGATGGATTATTGGGTTTGTATGATTAGGTAGTTCTTTGTTTGTCGATGATCTGTGATAGCTTGATAGAGAGACGATGTATACAAGCTGAGATATGTAAAGGAACGACATAGTGTTTAAGTGTTTGTTGTGTAGTGTGCTTGATAATTCCATCATGAAAGTTATATAAGTTATGCATATTATAAAACATATGTTAGTCAGAAGTTATCTTCGGTTAAGGAAATATGGTCACTAAGAGTGAAATTAATCATGTTAGTTAATCAAGATATAAATACTATTTATGATTGATCTTGACATGATATGAATAAAGAAGTATGTTCTCAAACCTGTAGTTGTATTCCATTCTCATTCGCTGTGTTTCACCGGTAGGAGTGTAGATGTTCTCAGATCATTATGTACATGCATACTATTTGAATTTGGATCAAGGTTAAGTTTGCAAAATTATATAATTTTGCAAACTTAACCTTGATCGGGAAATGAAGTCAGTTATAACTGCATAATGCAAGTGCGGTTCCTGTCTTTCTTCTCGAAAACGAACATGTATCATCAGTTGACCAGCAATCGACGAGTGCATCAGTAAGCTTCCAACACATGGATGGTATGGAATGACACAGCATGAGATTATAATTTATGTTTTGTATAATCGATGTTTGTGATGTCATCACATACTACAAACCCATTTTGAAAATACAAATCCATAGACACATTACTGGTCATCAACTTTTCTGTAAGTCTGAAAATTGAAATATATTATACTACATTATTTACGAAACTTTAATTTACTGCTCTGTAATCTAATTTCGTATCAATCCACTTACCAGTTGTCAGAGTTAAGCAGTATGGCAGGTTTCCAACCCATGCCGCTCGCCACGTGAGATCTCTGGCAGACCTCTCCCCCCCAACCCGGTGGGGTTTAGGGCGGAAAGGGAGTAGGGTGTATAGGTGAAAGTGTGTGTTTGCGACTGCATTACCCCTTCCAAGCCTACTCGGTTATTAAACGCAGGCTGATGGTTCAAGACATCAGGCGCTGTCCAGCTATTGGGATGTCATAACATCTCACTTTATCTCCGACAATCTATATATGTATGTTTGCCTAAGTAAATGGAATGCCCTTTTTCTCGGAAAAGAACACTCATCCTTAATTGTGAACCCGCAGACTCTGTGTGAAAATGCAGCTGAATTCCCCAGAAATATCGAAAGGACAAAAAAAAATCCCAATTTCAAAAATGAAATGAATCCCTTCGCAAGGAATCTACCTCCAAACCAAAATTTCCCAAAACCGAAAATAAAATTAAGGTCCTGGTCGGACATAGAACCTAGTAATTATAATTGTAGTCGTTGATAAGTAAACAGTTATGCAAGAGTGTACATTCATAAAACAGTTATGTCACTATCCTATTACATAATAGTCAATGCAAGTGCGATTATATAACACAAGTGCATTACCACTTCCAAACCGATGAGTCTAGACCATCGAATACAACAGTCGTTTAGCATCAGTCGAGCGAGGGTCATCGAACAGGTTACATGTCAATGGTCGAGCTGAAACCTAAATAACAGCAGCTGTAAATATTTGAAATCCCATTTTTCCCAGAAATGAATTGCACTTCTGATTATGTAATTCATGCATTTCCCAGTATTTTTTAAACATATTACGTGAGCCACCTTGGAATCGGAGCCAGTAGTCCAAAAATAACTTTACATTACGTACCCCCAGAAGGAAACCAAGTCAAAAATAACTTTTTGTGTTTAATTCCAAATAAAATAATATTACGTATCCTGTTCGTGATTCCAACTCGGTAAACCAAAAATAGCATTGCATTAATTTCCCTAAGCAGTTAGCCAACTAAAAAATAATTTTTTTATTAAATATGTAGTTTAAAAAAATGTCAATTGCCCTGTTAGAGATTCGAACTCGGTAATCTAAAAATAACATTACATTAGCTTGCCCTACCTGGTAGTCGAACTCACAATCTCCCAATTCCAAAAACTTTCACAATTTTCTAAAATAATATAAATGCACTGCCCGTGAATCGAACCCATTAATTAAAAAATAAAATTGCATTAATTACCATTACCAGGGACACACGCCAAAAATAAATTTTTAATCAATTAAAAAATAAAAGAATATTAATTGCCCTGTTTGAGCTTCAAATCTGATATCCCAAAAATAACATTTCATATTGCTCTTACCAGGAACACAAGTAAAAAATAGCATCTTATTAACTTAAAACTTCTAATAATATTAATTACCCTGTTCGAGATTTGAGCTTGATACTGTAAAAATGAATAAATGTATTCGCCAGGGATTGAAGCAGGTAATCTATAAATAAATTATTGCATTCGTCGGGCAATGAACCTGAAGTGCTAAAGAAGTGCAACCAAAAGTGCAGTGCCTCAGAAGTGCTAAAAATATAATCTAGGTCACATTGTGCTAAAAATGGAAACTAGATGAGTAGGTCAAAAAGTATGTCAGTTGTTCAAAAAGGAGGTCAGTATATCACGAGGTAAAGGTCGAGGTCAAGGTCAAACTTGATACAGGACCTGTTCGCTCCCTCTACTTATGTGTTTATTTCGAAAAAAATCAGTACTATCCTATGATAGCTTAAGTTAAACGAACATTTTTATTGCTGAACGGCCCTTGTAAGACAAAGTTGGCCTCTTACTTTCTGAAACAAAAAAGAGAAAAATTGCATACTCACCAAACACAAATATGTAATCCAAAATAGTTTACAGCAAATATCTCGCAAATGTTTCCTTACTAATCGTTACAGCAGAAGAACCCAGAATAAATGTTTTTAAAGCGGAAATGGTGGTATTGCTATGGTGGGCAAGCCATGCCCATAACACGGGCTAGAGCGGACACCCTACGCACGAGAAGCTACACACCGCTGCAATCAGGGCGCGGCCACACGCTGAGTGACGTTTCGAATGCAGCATCTTAGTTTACAAGCGACGCTGACTATTAAACGCCGGAGGGGATATGAAACGGGGCCTGACGCCAGCCAGCCGCCGCAGAGTGTAGAGAGGACCGCAGAAGGGCGTGCCGAGGACCGCCGCTACCTAGACGTGATTATACGCAGCCTTGGACCATTAAGATTAAGGGAACAAAGATAGCTCCAGAGACTTTAGCTATTTATTAACAATGTGGCTTCTGCTTATTCGGTTAACAGTATCATAAGTGGCTCCCCCGCTTTAACACATACTATCGTAGAGTGTTGTAATAACTGTAATTTAATAAGGTTTTGTATAAAGACGTTAAGAGTTAACCCTGTCTCGTCAGTTAGAGCTACGCCTTCCCAAACCAAGTAGTCATTAACGTTTGGTTTGCTGTTTGGTTTGCGATAAAGTTCGAAACCAGAACAGTATGCAGGCAAGCATGGAGGAAATCGATGAACAGAGAACAAACGCAAACGTGCTTGTTCAGCAATTGTATGCATATTATAAAAACTATTTAAGATTCAAAATATTTGTGTATATGAAAAGTTTAATATATTGTTTATAATAGAGTTTTACCGATTTAATCCCAATTCACACCTTAATAATCCTAGCTGAGTATTTAGTATACACATAAATGTAAGGTTTGCCATGTATATCTTATGTATAATAGTCAGGAAATTTTTTTTTTCCCCCATCATGAACAACTATTCTATAATTTTGACAGAAATGTTGGTTATAAAGTTTTGGCCCAACATACAAAATTCATGCCAATTACCAACTGTATGTCTACCAATCTACTGTCAACAATGAGCCAATCATGGCCATAATAATCTATTTGAAACAAAAATAATATGTATTAAAATCGTACCTGATAAGCAAAAATGAACAATTATCGATAATTTATTCATCCCATACCTAATACTGAGTACTAATGGAAATATGTTGGCTACATAATACTGGCCAAACTGAAAAAATAGTACCAATCACCACCTGTTTTATTTCTATTATTGTCCCAACATAAAACCAACTGCACATATTTCAAAGGAAAATTATCAGTATCGTGAAAAAAATTGTATTTCATAAAATTCAGGTAACGGACATTGTTTTAATTCAGGATATATATTCCCTATCTTTATCATAAAATGTTGGCACAAACAAAAAAATACATACACAATACCAACAGTACGACTACCAACTTGTTGCCAACGTTCAGCCAGCCTCGACCACCAAATTCAATTTGAAACAAAAACTTTTATGTATTAAAACACCTAAATTGTAAGCAAACATTAAAACTCATTGTTTTTTTTTTTTTCATTCCAGAAATGCAATTGAGCATTGTTGGAAATATGTTAGTTACACAATGTTGGCCCAATAAAAAAAAAAGTACCAATCACCAACTGTTTGGTTTCGAACATTGTATCAACATAAAACCAACTGCACACATTTAAAAGAAAAATGGTCAGTATTCTGAAAAACATTTGTATTTTATAAAATGTAGGAAAGGGACATTGTTTTAATTAACAATATCTATTCCCTAACTTTGCTATAAAATGTTGGTTTTACGACACTGTCCCAGCACAAAAATGCATACACATTACTTGTTGCCAACAGTTAGCCAACAATTTAAAAGTTTTCAAAAATTGCTCTTGCAACATGTTCTAACATTTTTTTGTTATATTGAGATGTTGATGTAGGTTTTTCTAAAGTATCTCATTAAAATGTCTGAGTAATAAGGTTTGGTTGGCATATTACGTTAGGCCAACATTGTATTTGTGTATGTTTTCTAAACCAACATATGGTCAACCTTTCCAAACAAATTCCAACTGCTGGGCTAACATATGTTGCTACTTAGGAAGTGACATCGGCTCAAAGTAGCCTATACCTAGAAAGCCTTTAAGTTGACTGCTTAGATTTTCAGACATGTAATGTTTACGTGGCTTTCGCTGAATGTGAAATATTCATTTCCTTCTAACTGCAGAGAAAACTGCTTGCTGCTGACGACTTAGTACAACTCTTGAGAACTGGAGATAGGCGGTCAATATCAATACAGTTTATGTAAATTATAATTAAGGCGAAAATGAAGTAAGGTGGTTATCAGCTACGTGAGAAAAAGAGTATTAATTCTGCAGTGAAATTTAATGAACACATACGTGAAACAGAAAACCAAGACTGAAGGAAATAACGAGGTGAGTTCTAGCGAGAGAGGCGTGCGTCTGTAAGGAACAGCTGTTTGCACGAGAACACAAACTGTCGCTATTGGCCAGCAAGCACTCATAAACATTTCCCATTTATGAGACCAGCTCGGAAATGGTTACGGTCAGTACTCCGGAAGATGCATTAGTCTGCAAAACCTTGTAAACAAGTTGGAGTGATATTCCGTTCTCTTTTCAAACGTTCAAATTTTTCTCCACAAGGTGATTGGGGGAGGGGGGGGGGGATTAATTTTACACTACAAGTGAGCACAGTCGGTACCCAAGAAACCCTATCTATTTACCTACGCCTTTTATATCAATGTGAATCCAATACAATACAGTACAGAAAATAATTTTTGCTGGTTTTGACTATGTGTAACGGTATAATGGAAAGAACATAATTAATTAGCTTTTCCCTCATCTGAGTGTAATCTAAGCTGGTGTATTAGTCGCAAACAGACGTTCAAGCAACACTGCCTTTTGAACCATACTATTTTACGAACTGGATGCTTGCTGAGCCATAATTAGACATCCGGAAACTCTGGAGGTCATGTAACGGCTGTGCTAAACTCGGCAGTAGTGTATACACCCCAAGAGCTGTACATTGGCTGACGTAACTTCATGACGGGCACTTTATCCTGTGTTGTACGCGATTATGCGAGTTTCTTCATACACGTGTATTACTGATTCACAATACTTTAAGCCGTGTCAGGAAACGAGTGGCTCAAACACAAAAGTAACCAGCAACTACAAGCGTTTATTACCTTTGGTCACAGTTAAATAAATTGATTCAGGCAATGAAAACATGAACCTTTAGTTAGGATTTGTACTGTCATAGTTACGACGCTGTGTCGTACGTAGAGGTAGGTGTTTGCGAGGTTGCGGGATACAGAAAAACCAACTCGTAGATGCGAGGGAGTTGCACACTTTGTTTTCTGCTATGCGCAGTGCAGACCAGTAAAGCCGCTTCCTGCGCACATCAAAGCTATAGATAGAGTTGGACGTCTATTCTGTCACAGCCTGTTCTTGGTCTCTAGTCATGGTGATGATGGTGTAGCATCGCCACTTGGACGAGCAGTCTTGGCGAGGAGACGAGGTCAGGTGGCGTTCTACATGTGTTACGCCCTCGCGTCTCTGGCAGTTGCCGCACCATCCGCCAGGCGGCAGCACCCCCCCCCCCCCGCGCTATAAGCCACAGCGGCCAACTACGGCCCGCCTGGCAGAACTTCTGCCTGCCGCCGGCTCGTGATTGGCGCCACCCCCGCCTCCGCGCCAGACGCGCTCCAACCAGAGATTTCCCTCCGACAACTTCTTCCTTTTTTCTCCTCTTTTTATTTGCTTGCACCTCATCCGCCCACTCCTCCTGCCCTAGTTTTTCTCTCTCTTCTCTCTCCATCTGCCTCACTCGCGACCTCGAGTCTTGGCAGCCCAGCCGCCCTCTGCAGGAGTACACGCGCCTTGTTTACTCCCCCCACAACCCCAGGAGAAGCCCGGGTAAGGCAGGCTGTGCTGCGTTGTGGGCTGCTTACCCATCTCTCTGCAGGCGCCTCTTCGCGGCACGCGTCCTCGCACCGGCCGGGCAGGATTACTGTCACAGGTCTGGCCAAGGTGTTGTCTAGGTGTGCTAACAACCTGCACCTCCAAAAATATCACGATTCTAACTCACTGAAATCTGACCTTAAAGAGGGTCTTAGATTATAACACGGAGTTACGTTAAGCACAAAATTTAAGTTGGATTTTGATTACATATCGAAGGCTCCCGTCTAAATGGAGGTTCCCTTCCACGTTTGAGGCTAAGAACGATAAGGGCGACACTGCTTCGAGCATCAAGTGCGCCATTGCCGCAAAGCGCAAGACTCTTAACTGTTGTGCAGTGTTCTAGTCGCATTGCATCTGCCTATGGCACTTTCAGAGGTGGCCCTATTATTTTATTGGTGGAAAGTTTGTAGTGAGATTAAATGCAGGGCCATTGAGTAGTTTTGTATGTATCTGATGCGTGTATTTTGAGAAACAACGGCGTGAATAAGCCGTTTTTGTCATTTTTGAGTACTCAAAAATTGCGTTTTTTATGTGCGTGAGTCTTGAAAATATTCTGTAGACCCTGTCTGAAGTGTGTGTTTTTTTTTTATATATCAACACTTCACACGCACGTTTAATAGTTTTGCAGAAACACGTGAATTGCAAACATGTTCTGTTACACAATTTAAGCGCTAGATAGGTGGCCGGGAGTCTTAAGTGAAATAGCAGGATGTTAGATGATTCTTCCAAGAAGATATTAAATACGCCAGTTTCTCAATACAAACCTGATTGGAGAGTCGCCACTTTGTTGATGTAGCCGTAGGCTGAGTGGTCCAGACGGTAGTTAACGGCGGCCGAACACACGCATCTCGAGACCCGTCGCTCAGATGACAAAAAGGCCCAGCTCATAGCTTTAGTTGTCCTACATCAAACTCGTTGATGAAGTATTTGGCCCCTCTAACTGGTCGGCGGTGGGTTCCTGCTGTTGTCTCTCGCAACCAATCACGACTCCTGCCCTGGTTTACTGTCTGTAAGTGTGATCAGGCAGGTCGTTCAGCTAAGGACTGATCACCGTTCGTAACACTAATATTATCTCATGTGGCTTACATTCCCAAAACATTTAATGAATGGCGAGACCAAAGACATTTTTAATTATTGGCTTCATTGTACCGTGGACCTTGGCCACACTCCATATTAAATTAATACGTTGACTCCTGGATCCGGTACCACAGGAGTGACCGACTTTAGCCACACTGTTTAACATTACTGTACTTTAGTTGAATACGATAATTGTGTCTTTTATCAACCCAGGTTACCTTTAACATCTGAGTTACAGTCATTCTTTGTTCATGCTCTATACGCTGTTCAGTAGATGTCTGCAGCCTTCCTAACTGCAAGCATCTACTCGGCCTTGCTCAGTTGATCGTACAACAATCTGTTTACCTGTGCATCTGAATAACAGAACATCGGCATTTTCTGGAAAGTATTATTTCACAGGGTTATTGTTTGTGTAGATAATACTGCACTCGTTCCTTCCGTACGTTCAAAACAAGAACATTTCGAAGATAAGTTTATAGTTGGGTCGAAAAAAAAACACTCGGAAAATTAAAACTAAAGTAATTTTTAATTGAAGACAATTTAAAGTCACAGAAGCATGCTGCACCTAAACAGGTCGCAAGAAATCTCCACTGCACGCTATCTTCGCTTATATATCACTATCCCCCTCTTCCTTTCTCTGCGACATCCGTTTTTCCTCCTCGAGTGTAAGGGGGCAATACACAAACAAGAGGCAACCGGAAAATTTTCTTGTAAAAAGTCTGGTTGTTAGTTAGGCGGGGGGGGGGGGGGGGATCTGAGTTTTTCGTAACTACTTCGTTGATCTGTTGTGCAAAGGGCGGGAAGGGCGGGCTGTTTCGCTGCTTGCTAACTTGCTAATAACGGAGCAGCGGAGTAAAAAATACGCACGAAGCTGGCAAGTGCGATGGCGACTGAGCGCACGGAAGATTGGAAAAATGGCGCTGGGGTTGACGGGGAGGAAGAGGGCAAGTTACTTAACTGACTCCAGATATGTCGTTTTATAATTTTTTTTTTTTTTAAAGTTCATCTCTCTCCTGGTACTCATTAAAAATAATTGGCTGCGAAGCTGTAGGTAACACCATAGCACACAGATCCACCTCACCCCCCTCTTCCTCTCGCCTCACTACTTCCCCCTCTCCTCTACACTCTCGTGCCGAGGTGCACACTTGACTTCTGACTCAGTCCTCGGTCTGACAGAGAAGTACGCGACTGACCACAGTTAGCTGTAACAGCTTTAATGTAAATATAATAAACGTTAATTGAGGTACACATATGGAAATAATACCAGACATCATGCTGCAATACAGGAATTGTCAGTATAGCTATTAGAGAAAGTTGACTATTCCGTGAGCAAATCTAGGAACTCTACCATGGATACATGGGAAAAGAACTTACCATTCGCACTTTCTTACTTTAGATATACACTCGTTCAGAAATTGTAGTTTTTTTTTTTTTTTTAACTTAGGTATGCCATACCTTATTAGATACTTATTAGCGACGTAATTTTTTCTACTGTTATTAACGTAGCCATTACAGGCAATGAAATTATTTTAATTTTGTAGACAATTACACAAAAAGTAGGCAGTAAAAAGGATACTCATTTAAAGATATTAGAAGGTGTAAGTAATTGGTTTTCAAACAAAATATGGCAATTCAGTGTGCGAAGTGTACTTCGTGACTTCAAATTATAAAATATGGCAATAATACTAGTATATCCCTGACACTATTAGGGACCTGAGAGAGGAAAGATTATAATTCTAATTAAAGAGCTGACACTAGGGATCTCTCGTGTTTATATGAATAAGAAAATATGATATCTTGAACGGATGGACTCGGTTAAGTCGCACGTGTGAATGCTGGCTTGCGTGGAAAACTTCCGAATTCTATAATCGCCTCCAACAGAATTTGGAGACATCCGACAAATTCTAGGAGGTCACTAAATATGTTTTACAATATAGAAATACCAGTAAAATAATTTAATTGGTATTGCGAATATTCTTTTCGGCTTGTTAAAACTTAAACCGCAGCAGAAATAGAACATGTTGACTACGACTTCGCAACGATCACGTTCAGAAGTGGAATATAAAAGACAGTGGGTGGAACGAGCACGACTACAAATGACGCAACAGTTTTGTACAGCGGCACAGAGTGTGGCGTGCTGTAGCAAGTACAAGGGGAGCGCCGATGTGTGAGCAATAAGGGGTGAGTCGGGGATCGGAGAGGAGAGAGTCACTTCCGGCATGCTCTCTCGTCGAATTCCCGGTCCAGACCTTTCAGCCAACCTTTTTCCAGAGCCGTCGAATGGCATCCTCGAGCAGGAATACCTCTGCACGGGTGTTGTTGCCTGTTTCCTCCGACCTGCCCCCCCCCCCCCACCCGAGGACCATCTACACTTCTCCGGCGTTTCATGCACTCTCCCAACACTTTTAGCGGATTTTTAATTATAAAAAAAGGAGCGGCGGAAATTCCAGCAACCCGTCATAACTGATTCATAGCACGCCGCGCCGAGATGCGAGGGCGAACGAAAACAATGAAGAATTTTTATTTTTTTTGCTTTGAAACTGGAATGGATGCAAAAGGTTTGTGCCGGTGGTAGGCCTCCTACTCCCACCTCGAGATTTCCACAGCACTCACTGACGTTCGTCAGAACTTCCGCCCACGTGCGCCGAACTCTTTCCGAAGAGGCGAGCCAGGCGTTGGTAAGGGCGAGAATGTATGGCGCACAGAGCAAATTTCATACACCTTGCAACCACGCAGTGTGCAAATGGGACTTTTAACTTTAAGATATAATTAGAAGGGAGCTTAAAATTTTGCTAAAAATCTCCGATTTAATAAAACCATACGCTTTCAAGCGTTTCAAGAATCAATAAGAAACTCATTAAGCATTACGTTAACTTCGTTAGCGTGTATGTATACTTAAAAACCACACGGTAAAAATTTTACGTGAACGGAACGTTTGTATGGTACTATGGGTTACACTCGGTTACTTATTTTTATTGTTATTTTATTTATTTCGGTTTCCCTAGGGCAAAACAAAATTACTCCACAAACTTTGCCTAAGCTACAAATCAGTGAAAATAAATAATCTTTTATAATAGTTCCAAAACAATTAATTATAGCACGACAAAATTTTATTTGTTAATTATTGTTCACTACTTCACAATTGGTGGGAAACATATTATCAAATATTTCCCAAGAATAAATTTACACACACACACATACGCACGCACACACACACACACACACACACACACACACACATATATATATATATATATATATAAAATATATATATATATATATATATATATATATATATATATATATATATAGAGAGAGAGAGAGAGAGAGAGAGAGAGAGAGAAGAGAGAGAGAGAGAGAGAGAGAGAGAGAGAAGGATGTTCTCAATTAGAGCCAACAAACTTCGTGATGTGATTCCTTATGTAAAAATAATAGAAAACTATAATGAAACGTAATACCTAAACTGATTATTTAGAAAGTTATAATCCTTTGAAAAGTTAGGTTTTTCAATTTGTTTTTGCAATACATCGGAATCAAAGTGAAATTAAATTACAATTCTCCGATCACTATTCTATGATAATGGGATCTTCAACTTAAGATCATAATCACATTAATACCTATCCCCGTACAGGAAATAAAAGGGGAAGCGACCCAATTTTTTCTGTCAGCTCTTTTACACAGGAATTTCAAATTTCTGATGAAGAAATATTGAACAGTATGGGCTGAGTAACAAAATGTATCTTTTTTCTCAACTGCCCTTGCCCACCGTTTACGTGCAAAACGCAAACAAAAACTCGTCTACAGCGATTCAGTGCCTAGCACATAGGCAATACCATCTACATCCGCATACAAAATACTGCGTGTCTACTGCGCAGACGGCTACCTATTTGTTTCTGGCAACAGTTTGTACGTATTCCTTGTTTTGTACGTTTGAATGTAATTTTTGCAAATTGTAAAAGAAGTGAAATGCAATAAAATTCTTCGAATAATGTGTTATGTGACCGGGAACATCTACCTAAGAGCAAACCCGTATTAACCCCCCCCCCCTTTTTTTTTTCCAGGGATACAGATTACAGGGGTGGCCACGTGTTAGGCACCATCGCTGGGGCTGACGATATGAGCCCATACTCTCCTTTGCGTCGGTGCCGTTGTAGAAATTCATACTATATGTGCTACCTACCTAGCAAGCATTATCACGCAACACATCACATTTACCTTCTGATATCTTGGAAACGGCGGGTCCTAGGTTGTTGCAACACGAGGACCATTTTCGTTACGCGGGTGTTACTGCAACAAGCATCATACGTTCACAATTACTCACGGTAAAAACGTTGTATACAACAAGAGGGTGGCCACGACTGTTATCTTCAATACTGCGGGGGGTGGGGGAGGTAATTAATACGAGTTAGCTCTTAGGTTGACGTTCCCGGTCATATAACACATTATTCGAAGAATTGTAATTGCATTTCACTTCTTTTACGGCTTGCAAAAATGCTATTCAAACATACAATACAAGGAATACATGTAAACTGTCACCAGAAACAAAGAGGCAACCAACTTTGCAGTGGACACGCAGCGTTTTGTACGCAGATGTAGATGGTACTGCTTATGTGGTGGGCACTGAATCGCTGGAGACGAATTTTTGTATGCGTTTTACACGTAAACGGTGGACAAATTGTGTTACTTAGGCCATGCTGCTCAAAATTTCTTTATCAAAAGTTTTAAATTCCTGTCTGTAAAAGAGTTTCGAGGAAAATAGGGTGGCCACCCGTGTTATTTACTGTACGGGAAAAAGTATAACTGTGAGTTTGCTTTTAAGTTGAAGATTACATTTACATAGAACAATGATCGGCGAATCGTTATTTCATTTAACATTGATTCCGATATATTGCGAAAATTCATTTAAAAATCTCACTTTTAAAGAGCTTACAACTCTTTCAATATTAATTTTAAGTAGTACGTGTCCTATGTATTTTGTACTTATTTTTACAGAACGAATCACATCACGAAGTTTTTCGGCCTGATTGAGAAACATCCTGTGTGTGTGTGTGTGTGTGTGTATATATATATATATATATATATATATATATATATATATATATATATATATATAAAATTTACAACTAGACTGTAGCAACAAGCCCTCTTTAGACAATCTGGGGGAATGTACGACATAAATAATCTCTTATGAATATCTCGAAGGTCTTGACATGTTTATGTTCCCGGTCTGGCCTCACACATGAAGGGATTAGCGAGATTCCCTCAGTCATGTCAACTAGAAAGTAGCGAGAAGCTTCTTGTCGACGGCGTGGCGGCTTGTTAACGCTCCCGCCTACCTGGAGCTTTTTTCCACGTTTCAGCCTGTAACATCTCAAATTTACCACTGTCATGATAATGTTGTAAATTTCCGTAATTTAATGTATATTTCGTAAGTGTTAGATGTATGAACTGTTTTGCGTATGTTTAGTATGTAAGAGGGTTTATTTTGACAGTTGCATTGTTTAGTAGTGTGTGAAATTGTTAGCTTGTTTCGTGGATTTTGTTTATGCAAATGAAAGTGTTTTGTAAGTTGAATAGTTTGTTATAATGTTCTCAGTTAATCACTCTACACCAGTAGGAAATAGCCACTTTTTGTTTTGTTAGGAACATTCAGTAAGTTAGAACGTTTACAAAGGGATTCTAAAAGTTGCTTTTTTGAGAGAAGGATGTAAAATACGAAGGGCTCCAGGGTTATTTGAATATTCTATCTACAAGTTTTATATATGTAAATAATTTGATACATCAAAGTACTAAAAGAAGAAATGTGTAATAATATTTGATGAATTAAAGCCTTGAAGCAATATTAATAACAAGAAATACTATGGGCCCAAAGAAGATGATCCCGTCAATGAAATTCGGCTAAGTTTGATGACAGGATAACAAAGGTTGAGCGACAGTTCCCAGAGACGACAGTTTGAGGACCAGCGGAAGTCTCCAGCCAAGTCGACGGAACTCTATGCTGTATCGAGGTCGGAGGAGCATCTGCCCTCATCATCAACGTCCGATGTTCCATTCCTGAGTTCGACGCCATGGGTCCAGCTAAGCAGAACGATATCGGGATGCCCACTCCATGCTGAATTGAATTCGAAGTCGGGAGTCCTGGTTCGCGGAGAGACGTCAGGATATCGACTGCACGCAGGACCGTACGCAGTGGAAAGGTGGTGCTACACTACAGTCCGACAACAGCTAGGTTCTCGCATACACGATCAGCTAATAAGTGCTTATTCCTTTTATATAACGGGCCATTATTATTGGTAGTTTTTGGCAGATGTGCAGCGGCAGTCTTTCTGACTGGTGTAGTGTTGGTTAAATTTTAATAATTAATTATAGAATAAGTTCAGTAGTTCTAGTGTTCAGATTTTAGTTTCTTTGTAGGATATTAGTTGGTAATTTGTTTCACACAAGGGTGATAGTTATTTTGTTCAAAGAGCTGAGACTTAATGGAATATATTTCACATAAATGAAACGAATCTTGTGATTATTCATAATTAGTCCTGATACTAAACTGCCTTATGCAATTCTAAGGTGTTTTTTTCCACATTGATTCTTAAATGTTTAGTTGACTTTCTTTTGGAAGATTTTTTAAAATAGAAATTCTAAATCTCCATAGCCGAGGCATCTACCCATGTTCACATATTACACACTAAATTGGATAACTTTGCATACACCAACTTTTAAAAAATTGTGTACCAATATTCGATGTTACAAGCCCGAGAAGCGCGGGAGCGATAAAGGCGACACTGCTACGCGCATCAAGTGCGCCGTCGGCCCTAAGCACAAGGATCTAAACTGACGCGCAGTATTCTCGCCGCACTTCCTTTATAGGCTGTTTACTGTAAAATAAGCACTTTTGGAAGGCCTGCTTAAGATCAACTTGTACGCACATTGTGTATTCTTCCGCCTTATGTAAAATTAACTTTGTCATGGGCCTCATCACTTTATCCATATGTTGGTACAGTGAAACAGTGGAATTATAAGAAATTTAGACATTATAGAAACATGTTCATTTTTACACTTTGATGCATTAAAAAATCAGAAAGCGAAACTAATATTTTAAGTTATCACAAATAGTCACCTAACACTTTTTATTCGACATTACGATATATAAATACTTTCCATTCATCGTTACCAACTTTACTGTACACATGTCACTCCGTGCACCCGTTACAATATATGCAGGCAGGAGCAGTGACTTTTTTCTAAGGTTGATTTCAAGTGCTCACTTTATCGTGAACAGCCTTTACCTGTGGTACTTTCAGCGGTGACCCTATTATTTTATTGATGGAATGATTGTAGGAAGGTTCAATGTAGGCCCTTGGGTAGTTTCGTATGTATCTGAAGTGTATGTTTTGAAATACGACACTTTGAAAAAACCGTTTTAAGCCATTTTGGAGTACTTTGAAATGGTGTTTCTATTATATGTGACGTCTAGAAAGCCCTCAACAGCCCTCGTATGAAGTATGTGTTCTTTTCGAAGACCAGTACATTGGACGTATGTTATATAGTTTCGTAGAAAAATGAGTATTTCAAACATTCTGCAAGCGCCAAGCGGGCGCTTGGACTGTTTCTGAGCACCCGATGTCGAGCTGGACTGTGGTTCGCTCGGAACGTCAAACATTGCTTAGTCCAACCACACCTAGCGACCGTGGTGGTGCAGGGGCTACAGCGCTCGCTTCCTACCAAAGCGAACAGGTTCAATTCCCAGCGGGGTTACTCCCGGATGTTCGTACGTGGGTATCGTGCCAGCGCGCATGGTTGGCGGTTATTCTGGGGGGGGGGGGGTGTCTCCCATTTTCCCCGCTCTGTATTCTGGCGCTGCTCCATACTCTCACCCACTTTCACCCTCACCCTCATCGGCTCTCAAGACACCGTTGTTAAACCACCCAAACCTCTCTACCTCACGTGTTGTTGCTGTTGCCGTTTTTTTGGCATATCGGGTCGTATTTGTCGGAGCAAAGTGACTCGAGCATGAGAAACGTTGCAGGGAAAGGCCGTTATCAAAGTGGCGTGTAACAGTAAAGACACTTCTTGCGTTTCTCAGACAACAACAACGGCAAGAACACAGCAGCAGCAAGGTTCTGCGTGTTGCAGTCTCCATTAGTTGGACCATCGCTGGACTTGCGACGTACTCTAGATTGTAAGTTCTTTACTTCAGTAGTCAAATCCCTGACATTGTTGTACTAGATCAGGTCCGTTGTACTAGATCAGGTTCGTTACTAGCCATTATGGAACTCCATGTCGTGCATGCGAGTACCCACATCGCTTTATTTTTTCGGCACTTGCACACCCAACGGTCTCCTGACACTGCTGCTCCTCTGGTCACTTGCCTAAAGATCCTTGACACTTCCACCCCACAGGGTATATGTCTTTAATAAGACAAACCCATATCTACTATACCCTGGCATATTATTCTGCAGATTAGTTTTACGCTCATAGAAGGCATCTCAACTCTGTAGTATTAATTTTATGGCAGCCGCTTGTCCTACGATAATTGGAGCTCCGTTGCCGCGTGCGATATTTAACACACTGCCAGCACGAGTTTGACCTTGTGGGCATTGGGAGGCGTCCGGTGGTTCCAGGATATCGTACCTCTGACGCCCCCAGCTAAGGGAACTTGTGGGTCCTCCATCCTAGTGGTTTAATACCCAAGCACCGAATTGCCCATTACCACACGTGAATTTCTTCACATTGAAATCCTCGCTGATAAGGGCCACCCAAATCTCTCTTCACATTGGAATTCACACTTGAACCCTAACAGTCTGGCCGTAAAGGAGTCAAACAGCCCTCCACAATGTTAACACTATCACCAGTGCCCATTATTCAATCTCAGCTTGGGAGGTAGATAACTCGTTCATTTAACATGACGAAGGGAACGTCCGGGAGTATAATATGTTTGCTGACCCTAACAATGTGGGTCACCCAGCGATACCACAAGGAGACGTGGGTTCCCTTTAGCTAGCAGAGGATATTGGCTTGAATATAACGAGTCCTTTCCTTGACTGTGTTGTCATCGAACCATATGATATTATTAATGGCAATATCCCCGACACAATTATTAGTCAGACGGCTTCTGTTAATGCGGTTCTCCGGGAAGGAGAGAAAGAATATCTTCTAGTAGTCGAGAACACACGCACTAGGTATGGTAACACAGCCCCAGGCTGAACCAGAGACACGTGGGCTGATCTGATTCGTCCTTTACCCCCCCCCCAAGAATGTGTCCAGTAGCTAACATACACCTTACAACAATTACAAGGTGGTCTCCCGGCTCAGAGGCCCACACCAACAGTAGTGAGAGTCACAGACACTCCTGCGTTCCTCGACAAGGAAACTTGCCTTTACTGTCTGTGGTCGGCACATCACGTGGGAGAGAGAAGTGGAGGGAACAGCGGGAGTGATCCAAGACGCCGCAAAGACGGCCAACTTGTTGCTGCGCCCCGGAGCGTCTGTGGCGGTCTCCGAGGAGCGGCCAATCAGCAGCAAGATAAGAGGGTTGGGGGGATGCACCGCACCGCTGCATGCCAAGTGGCTAGCGTCTCCACTGCGAGGAGACCACGTGACCTGCATATCCACACTACAGCTATACTTTACCCGCTGACACGAAACATTCTGCTTACACAAAACCATCATTACACATTGACACTCATATGACCGTGGATACTGTGGGTGTTGCCATACACATAAAAACGTGTGCATAACAATGCAATCTAATAAAAATATACACAAAATTTATATCATTACAATAAACACAATATAACAAGAATTCACATGTCAAATGTAAACTGCAATACTATCTCAAATGTAAACTGCAATACTATCTGACGTAACATCTCAGCACCACTGTGTATAAAGCTAAGGCGTGGAGCAAGGTGACGCAGAGGTGGACTTCTGGACTCGTATACTGTATCACTTGGGTTTGATTCTCTGTTCGGACGTTATTTCCATGGTTTTATTCCTGTACGGACGACGTTATTTCCAAGGTTATTCCGTGTCCGGACGATATTATTGCCATGGTTATTCCCTGTCCTGATGACGTTGCCATGGTTATTACCTGTCTGGACGAAGTTATTGCCATGGTTATCACCTGTCCGGACGATGTTATTACAATGGTTATTCCCTGTCCGGACAAAGCTATTGCCATGGTTATTCCTTGTCTGGACGACGCAATTTCCATGGGTATTTCCTGTACATACGACGTTATTACCATGGTTATTCCCTGTACGGACGACGCTATTGCCACGGTTGTTCACTGCCCGGACGACCTTATTGCCATGGTTTCCCGGCATCGTCCCAGAATAATGCTGGTATGATTTACTTACTACAGGCCAAGGCAGACTACTTCCCCGGTCCTCGTTCTCTGGGTTACTAAATAGTCCCGTCGCTAATGACGTAGCTGTTGGCGAGGCGTGAAGCCTTACCTACCTGCCTTCACATGGAACCAACGTGCAGTACACTAAGTGTCATCATGGCGTACTGAAGCACAGCAATCCAAGTCTCGCCTGTGATACCTGAGTATCTATTCTTAGAAAAACCCATTAGTAAGAAAGAGATAAAGACGTCTTAGAAACGTATGAATTCTAACAAAAACTTCTTAACAAATGGTCATGAGAAAAAGGCTGACACTATGAAGTTACATCTGACAAAAGAAAAGTGGATGTACCACAATTACTATATTGATGGTTTTATTTGTTATTGAAAGTTAGAACCCAAACTTCATCCATAACACCTGATCGACTTCCCTATTTGCTGAAACTTCAGACAGATAAAGGATCTTAAATGTCCACCTGATGTCTAATAACATAAACGATAAACAGGAATGGCCACGAACTTAAGAACGAAGCATAACTATGGATATTGCAGACGTAGTAACCAATTCAACGGCATCTTTAAACTGGACAATATTTATTACTGGTTTTTGAAAACAGGCTAGAAAAGTGGTTTATAGAGTTACCCGAGACTGCAAAAAGTGGCAATAAACGATAGACAGGTGACGGAAACAATTTACCGAAATTTTTACAAACGTCAGGCAATGGTGTCCGAAGAATATAAAATGAACGTAAAACACATAGATAACAAAACACATAGATGGGAACAACAACGAAATACTGATGAGAAAATGAACAAGAGTTATAAAACTTGGCTAAATGCAAGTGGCCTCAAAATCCGTGTTTTTTAACATTACCTTTTAACTTACTATTTTAAACAAAAGGGTTTAGGAGCCCAGAACTTTGTGGTTATGTGGAATGAATAAACCATCCCAGTTTATTCGTCTCCATTTAACGGGTTGATTACTGATTAATGTGAGTGAAAAAATCACCTAATTCGTCAGATTCTTCTGAAGAGACATTTCTTACGATGTTTAGGCTAGACAGGATATTGTATGAGTGACTGGGAAGAAAGGTTGTCATGTTTACTGTAAAGTTACATCTTATAAAATTGTCTGGAACATAAAACCGACTAAGTGTAGGGGCATGTGTTTCAGATACACTTAAATCTAGAATAATTCGTGACTTTGATATGTTTGTGCGATGCAAGGTGGTTTGCATAAGAGAATATGAACTTTCGGTTTGGGAGGGGGGAGGCGTTATATTCCATTGTGTTGGTGGAGGTCCAGACATAGGATGTGACACTCTTACTTCATAGTCTTATGATACGATATTAAATCAATATACTATATTATAATCATTGTTTTAAACAATTCTGATACTACTGTATATAATTTCAGTTTTAAAACACTCACAAGAGAGTTTCACATCAAAGTGAGGTTACTTCTTTTTTGAGAGGAAGGGGGTGTCCTTAGACCACTGTGCTCGTCTTTGCAGGTACAAACACAGAAACGTGTTGCTAATGGGTATAAATATGAAACCTGATACGGAAGGGCATCTTTCTTGTACAAGTGTCAACTTGCATCGTGTGACTGGCTAACTTGCATGCAAGTGGCGTGCATGCAACGACTTGCATGCTAGCTAGAATCGTTTAGACGGTCCTATATTTCGCACACCTTTTTGTGCAAGTTGTTTGTCTATATTTCTGTTTTTTTTTTTTTTACATTTATGTATTTCCGGTACATTTATTAATGCAGATATTGTTAATTTGAAGGCAGAAAACAGATTTTAATTCTGTATTAGTGATTTGTTTGGACTGTAAATTTTTTTTTTGTGTTGTGGTGGAAATAAGTGGCAAGTCGTTTGTTTACATTTGCGTTGTATACGTTTATGTAGTTCCCGCAGACTGATTTACGTCGATTTAGTCACCATATATATTTTTTTAAGCAGATACTATTGCCAATGCACAAATTACTCCTACAGCCCCACAAAGAGCCTACAGATCCGAATCTCTTGGCATGCAGCAACATTCAAGTACTACTGCTGTGTTTACAGTCGGTGCATGGGACTTGCATACAAGAGGGTGTTCACCTTTTGAACAAGAAAGGTGTACACCTTCTTGTACAAGAAATGTGCCCGTCTGTATCAGGTTTAAGCCAGTTTTGTATGTTCAATACAAGAGGTTGCCGATTCACAAGGCATAGTAGGGTGAGTGAGTGAACAGAACAGAATAGAAAAAATTGAAATGGCACCAGTCCCAGGCTGAAGGCCATCACTGGGCTTAGTTACGTTAGTTAAAAGAGAAATTATATTTGGTCGAAAGTAAAATTTTTCGCGTTATAAAATTTAACTTTAAAAATAAAATTCTATTTCCACAGAGGATTAAAATAACTAAAGTTCTATATTAAAATTGAATTTACGTTAAGGTTAAAATAAATATTTAAAGTCAAAAGTTTAGAATTCCTCTGCCTCCACCCCTTACACCTCACCCCTCCATCCTTGTCGGAGACAGAGGGCTGACGGTTTGTTGTTATTCATATGAGGTGTTCGTCGTACTTTATGTTTGTGCAATCATGTGTCGGTGTCAGTGTTGAGTTTTTTTATGTTATGTGTTGTTTGTGTTGTGTTGTTGTACGTGTTTATTTGTTCCAATGTCTACAATTATACAATGATGTCTTTCTGAGCATGTAGATACATTGTTTATAATTGTGCTATTATTATTCGGTTATGATGTGTTAGTAAGGTATAATGGGGGTATATTTTAGATTCTGTTTTCGAATTCATTTTTTGATATATGTCTATTTACCACTTATATACCATCTAAATATGGGGACATTACATTGCAATTTACATTATTTAATTAGGATATAATCTGAAAGCCACTGTCAACTGAAAATCTATAAGGATGGGATGGGTTAATAATTATATGATTGTATTATCTACGGTAGGCTAGGAAATTTTGGCGGTGCCAGATCGGGAAGGCGGCTATTCGCTTGGACACTTACGTTTCTGAGATTGTATTTATTTTATATTTAACTAAAGGCTGAAACACTCAGTTATACTTTAGTTTCCCCCTTTTTGGCTCTATTCCGGGACCAACCCCCCCCCCCCGGCCCAGTACAGCGGTCCTATCTGGAGGTTCCACGGAACGCAGTCCGTTGCCTCCGGATAAGAAACCATTCCTGGTATGATATTTTGTCCACATCTGCATTTCTCAATGGGGATCCCTCCCCCCGATCAACCGCTCCGGATTCCCAGGCGGAGTCGACCATGGGCAGAGTTTACCCCATACTACGAGAAATGCAGAGCGTGTAATTTAGTTATTTTATTAATTTATTTTTGGAGCCCCTCTGCCCCCGATTCAAGTCCGGGGATAAACCTTCGTCTCCTCAGGAGCAGGGGGGAGGGATACACTCCCAAGCTCCCAGCCCACGGGGAGCTATGTAGAGTTTGCCTCCCCGGCCACAAGGCCACCTGTCCCACCCCACCCCCCACATACATTTTTCTTTTTTAATTTGTTACATTCCTTGCATTTATTTACACAACATATAACAAAACAAATAAAAAATACAGGACAAAAAATACAAAACAAATAACATGACTATACTACTTCACAAAATTTATAAAATTTAGATAGTTACCAAACCATTTAGTTCTAAAACAAAACAAACACTATGCAAACAAACATAAAGGTTTTACAGAACAATTTATAATTTTTTTTTTTTTTTTCAGATTATGGGTGAGTGAGTCAGTGAAGATATTTTGGTGGCTCCTATCAGCTAGGGCTTGAGAGCCGAAGTGGGCAATTGAGGTGAGTATGGAGCAGAGCCAGAATGAAAGGGCGGGGAAATGGGAGATCCCCGAGAAAACCCGCCCACCAACGGCATCTTCCGGCACGATGCCTACATACAAAAATCAGGGTGTGAGCGGGCTGGGAATTGAACTCGGTTCGCCTTGGTGAGAAAGGCATAATTGGCTCTAGACAGTTTGGTACCGAGTAAATGTTCACATTTTGAGTTACGCACTAGGCGGGTTTCCCATCACAATAATTACTAATTCCACATCACTTGAACGTGGTAACACAGTGGTGACAGTCACCAAGATCTCTCATTCTAGAGGCGAAGATGACTGAACGTGGATGATGAGGAGCTATTGTTTTCCAATCGCTGTTGGGCCTGGTTATACCACCTACCCCCCCCCCCCAACCGCCCAGCGACCTCTATTTGGGTATTATATGGGAAAATAACCTTTGTACAGGATGTATCTGAACTTTGTGCAGATAATGAAGCCACAGTATATGTGGGCCTAAACAACCCGAAAACCCTAGTAGCATAATGTCCGGAAAAGCAATCTTATATTACTAAACCGACGTTGAAGTTAAGGTACAAAAATGCCGGAAATCGGAAACAATACAAACAAATGAATGCATTTATTACTTTTTCTACAGAAAGGTATTGTTTTTCAATACAATACGAAAAGTAGTGAGCTACATTCTGCACAACAATGCACTTAAATAAAGTACACGTACGTACTTGCGGCTGCGTACTCCTGGCATTGTTGCACCTAACTTCAAAGTAATTTTAGTAATACAGGATTGCTTTCGGGACATTATATTACTAGGTTTTCTGGTTGTTTAGTCCGACAGATTCTAGTGGCTTCATTTTCCTCACGAAATTCGGATACATACTGTATATCTCGTGTTGAAAATTTCTCAATTTCTCACTGTATTTAGGCGCTGTCTTTAAGCCACAGATAAATGGCCATTTAATCAAAATTGGTTGTATACACACATATATAAAGGCTGTTTACCGTAATGTGAGAACATTTGATTCCAGTCTTTGGAAAAGATTACTGACGTCAATATATACATTTATGTTAGTAGTAGTAGACGCTGACCTGCAGCTTCCAGTTAAGTTGGCGACGACATAATTAAACCAGTTCTGAGACTTGACGTTGTATTCGTAGTGTAGGGGATCAGGCTCCGCCATCTTGGATTATTTTACTGTCGGCTACTACCGCAAAAAATGGATTTTGGATGGATTTTTTCGGACGACAAGACATAGGATATAACTTACTGAGTTTTCTGAAATATGTTCTGTTCAACTGCCATAGCTATTATCACCTATTTAGTCGTACCCACAAAATAATTAGTTATTTTACCTCGGCTGTTACAAATTAGAAAATATAATATGCAGAGAAACTGTAGAACATTAAGAAAGGTTTTATTCAGGCTTTGTCGTACCAAAAGCTGTAATGCACTTCTGAAATAAAATTTGTGGCGGAAAATCTATGAAAATAATTCGAACGGGACTAAGTCTCCTCCCCCCCCCCCCTTAAGTGAATGGCAGCTTGCATTAATATTTATAGTTCTACATACACAATACTACATATCTGCAAGTCAATAACAGTTACACAGTTTAACTTGCATGATGCGTGAGTACAGTGATCACTGCCGTGGCAGTGTTGATATTACATATGACGGAAGAATACTAACTAAGAAGGGAAAGAAGATCGTAAGGAGGACTTTGAGCTGAAAGTGCTCAGTTGATCGCGAAGAGCCCACAGAGAGGGCGTAAGAGCCGTGGCCACGGCAGGAGTGGTACACGTGCTCTGGTGTATCAGTGAGTGAGTGAAGAGATTTTAGCGGCTCTTAACAACGAGGTCTTGAGAATCAATGAGGGTGAAGTGAGATGAACATGGAACAGCCCCGGAATGAAAGGGTGGGGGAAACGGGAGATCCCGAGAAAACCTGCCCTCCAACGGCATCGTTCGGCACGATTTCCACATGCGATAATCCGGACTGAACCGGCCGGGGATTGAACCCGGCACGGCTTGGTGGGGGGCGAGCAGCTTCTGGTGTAAGATAGTGAGGAATAGCAGTGGTAGACGTACCTCTGGCGAGAGAGGAGGGTGACATGCTGTCTCCGGGCCTCGCGCAGTCCGTAGTCTTGCCGCTGTCTCCTGGAGCGCCACTGCTGCTGCTGACGGCCGCCACGCTGACCACGCCCTCCCTTGCCACGTCCTGGATGGCGGTGGCAGCTCGCGACCCCGCGCCTGCCGGCTGCAGGATCGTGTACTGCTTCGACGTCGAGGATGGATCGTCGGGCGAGGCTGCCTTGTCGGGGATGGAGGCCGTGCTCTCCGGCACCTTGTCACGCACCTCCTCCGCCTTGACGGGTTGTGGCCGCAGCTGCAGCAGGCAGCCGTGCTTGTCGTCGAGCGTCGGCACCGGGCACTGCGCCCCCGGGTAGCCGACGAACGTCGCCGCCGCCGGGAAGGGCCCTATGGGCGGGATGGCCGCGCCCACCGAGCTCTGCAGGTCGATGTTGGCCGGCGACTCCTTCTGCAACGACGCGCCGCCTATGGCGCGGAAGGCAGAGCTCGACGAGAAGGACATGGAGGTGGCCGTCAACGTCCCCCCACCCTGCGACTTGCCTGGCGACAGGCTATAGAGCTGTGCACGGTCCGTGAACCCACCCGGCTGCGTGCTGCTCGAGATCGCCGACTGGTCCGCCTCCTGCTTGACGCGCACTCGACCCTCCTCCTCGTCCTTGTCACCCCCGCGTCCGACATGTCAATCTCCAGTTCGTTGGACGAGTCGTCGACCAGCTCGTTGAAGTCGGGCTCGTAGCGCGCCGCCGTCTCCGTCGTGGACGCCGCCGTGCGGTCGCGCTCACGCCCGCGCCGCCCGTCCCCCACCTGCGACTGTATCGTCGCGCACTCGTTCTCGATCTTCAGCAGGTTCTCCAGGTCGTTGCCTACCGGGTAGGCACTGTGCTGGTGGCCTTCCTTGTCGGGCTTGCCGGGCCGGGGCCTGGAGCCTTGCAGCGACGCCTTGCTGCTGTCGGGCTGCTTGAGGGTCGTCGTCGGCGCCGGGGGTCTGTGGTCGGCGGGCGGCGCTCGCGGGCTGCGACTGTCGCTTTGCGGCTCTCGCAGTGTGATGACGTCCTTGAGCGAGCAGGTGGACGACGCGGAGGAGCAGGAGGACTCACCACCACCCGCGTGGCTGGCGGCGGTGGAGGTGGTAGCCGTCTTGCCGCTCACCTTCTTCTCCTCGAAGAGGTTCTCGAAGGCGGGCGGCTCGAAGCGGTCCTCGTGTTCGGCGATGCCCCGGCTGTAGAAGGAGGCGCGCGGGCCAGGCCAGCTGCCCGACAGGCTCTTCAGCGCCGCCTCCGTCTCGCGGATGAGCGTCTCGTCGTCGACAGGCTCGTCAGCGGCGGCGGAGGTGGACTTGGACGTCTTCCTGGCCGGCGACAGCGAGGCGCAGCCCCCAGCCAGGGCGCGCTTCTTCTGCGGCAGTAGGGCTGGTTTGTGCGGCGTGCTGCTACTGGAATCTGCCTCGGCGGAGCGTGGCTCGTCGTCAGCTCCCCGGGCCGGGCCCTTGCGCCGCCTCTTCGCCGCAGACACGTCGTCCTCCCGGGCCGGCGGCGGGCTGGCCGCCTCCAACATCGTCTGCGTCTCCTTCCGCCTCTTCAGCGGCGGCGGAGGCTGGGCTGCATCAGGTCTGCAACACACAACACTCGTTACCACTCGCTCTCAGCTATTCCTCTGCACAAGAAACATGCTTCCTGCGGATACACGACCCTCCCAGCTCTCCCCCCCCCCCCCCAATGCAACACAAGCCACAGCCCCTCTCTCACTCGCAACTCGGGCGAGAACTTTCTACTGCGTGGAGGGGGAGCAACATCTTGAGCCGACAACCTCTTACACGTCACGAAATTAAAATCTGTTTGCTCCAACTTTTTGTTCTAGAATTATAACGGTAGATTTATTTGCGAAATGAGAAAGCTTTCTTAGAAGACTTTTTACTGTAGTGAGAAAACTGGTGACATTCAAATGACATGCACATAAGCATTAGAAAATTATTTATAGCCCCAATTAAATTGTTATTTTTGCCACAAAAATTTAACATCTGCCATACATTGACACGTAAATTAATTGAAAAACCAAGTTCTCCTAGTTCTTGGATTTAATTAAAATTTGGAGACAATTTGCTATAACTCATAATTTTTCTTTTTTGTTGATTCAGTGACAATATTGATATAAATTTTTTGCTTCACAATTAACATATAAACCGTACACAACACATAATTACAACCCCAATACGCCAAAGGTTGTGTTGGTACTGTAATATGTCAAACTACCCATTACTATAAATTCTCTGAAAATTCACCCAAATGCATGTTTTTATATTAACTTGGCTTCAGCAACTATCTACAAGTACATCTTAAGTTATAAAAATAATATGTTTAATATTGTTGAGCTTTTAAAATCTCATTCTCGTACTATCTTAGAATATAATGATTTTTTGATGAAAATCGATTCACTGCTTCAGCTGTACGCAAATAATTGAAAAGGAATTCGAAAACTATATCTGATCACACAATTTTTCTGTATATAAATTTTTTTTACCTTGACGTATTTAGTTATTCAGCGTTAACAACACAACTTGGGATATGTATTGACTACTCTACTTTATTAAACAAGTGGCAGTGTTAAATTTCCAGAATAAAATTCAGAAATATTCATGAAGTTCAAGAGAGTACAGCGACAATGATAAATAAATATATGTTACTTGAAAATATGAACATTCTTATCTGCATGAAATCTAATCATTTATTTTAATTTGGCTGCAAAGTTAGGTCATTATTTAATATAATTTTATAGCACCTCTTGATCTCTGCACAAATTAGTCTGATATTTAATCCAACTGACAGAGCCTAACATTACACAAATTCATTTCCAACACGGGGAGTAATCTCTAAGGCATTTTTCTGTATGTACTGTGTACTCAAGACAGGCACACATAATGTCATAAAAATTGTTACTTAGCCTTAGACTAGTAGGGAAAATAACACCAGAATAGTTGAATAAATCAAGTAAACGTTATTTATAATCCCACTAATGGAAAATTTAAATTAGTCTTCAGATAAAAGTTTTCATAGAAATATCACAACCATTTGTGTACTGCATATAAAGCATATGAAAAACAAAAGTAAAAAAAAAAACTGTTTACTGAACTAACAAAACACTATTTTACTAAATTATTAAGTCAAAAAATTTAATCGCAAAAATCAATCCGCACGCAGAATGTCCTAGTGGTTTATTTTCGTCAGCGGAAGTTTTTGAAGTAGTCTGTGAAGAATACAGTTGAACAAGTTTAGGCATTATATAACGTCATTCATGTTGTGTTTGTAGTATAGGGTCTTGGTAGTCAAAGTTACTATGTAACACGTGGAAAAAACAAGGTTAAACGGCTTCTTTTACTATCGGAAACCTAAACTTAGTCTGTGGTGCTTCAATTTCCTGCACTCTTCCCCTTTTGGTTCTGGAGAAGAGCCATGCCATCGTAAAGTTACGGACGCAAAGTTTTTTCGACAATTTTTATTACAATTACTTAGTTTAATCTTTAGATTTGCTGTCGGCATGCGAACTACAGTACACACGTCCAATTTCTCGCAATGAATAGAAATAGTGCGCTCAAGGTTTGACCCAGAGGCTGCGGAAAGCAAAAATAAAGAAATATGATGGTGTACACTCGGTTAAATGAAACTTACTAAACGCTCAGTTTTTATAATTCTTTCCGAATGAGAGGATTTTCATGTCTGTGTTTGTTGTGTGTCCCTGAAATCTTTCGAACACACGAACCGAATTTCATCAAACTCAGTGCTCACGAGGTACTTAATATGGACATAATTCTTTTATAATTCATGACTACGTAGTATGCTTATTTTCAAAATGACAGCAAGATATCTATTAAGACGCCATTTTATGTCCCAAGAACTCTTTAACCAATATAAATAATTTCTGTATTTTGACAGTTAATTACGTAAATATCTAATTTAGAGAGATATACTGTTATTGTCAGTCCATTGTGGAAGATAGCATACGACAATAAAATAATGCTTTTACTTCATATCACGGAAACTACTCAATAAATTCCCGCCAAATTAAGCAGGTTTGCCTAACTAATACTGCGATAAACATGTTAACATGAGATAATTGGACAAGACACCTATTTTAACTTGGTAGCCATATAAATATTTTATGTAATCTGTATGACTGATTTCGACCAAACTCGGAACACTGAAAGTACCAACTGCAAGCATCAAATAAATCAAGTGATTCCTACCAAATTTGTTAAGCAAGAAATAGTAAGGTACGACATATACGACTGATATGCTTTAAGTGGGTCAGAAATATCTTGAAAATAAAGGAAACATAAATATTTTATTTTACCGCACATGTTCCTTTTATATAGTCTGTTTCAATAAAAGCGCGTAAAAATGAAACAAGAAGTAGGGCCACATAACGGCACGTTTAGAGATTGGGAACGTGTGGTCCAGGAGGCCAGCTAAAGAAGAAATGGGCGTTGATTTATGGGCGACCCATGTAGTATGTGAGGTTCACCTGTCATGTGTCGTCCCTACGTTAACACAGTACGTGCGTGTGTCAATGGCAGACACAAAACTCATAGGATATTTGAAGTGACGGGGCAGAATCTCGTACGCCGTTGTGATGCTTGTGCCGAGGTTAGTGGTCGTCACTTTGAGCAGCTCTTGTGAACCACAAACTGATACGTTAACACATGTCCGTCAATGGAGTGATCGTGTACTGTACTACTTGTCAACAGTGTGCACACCCAATGTCAATAATCCGTGTATCCAATACGGACAGGTGTATTCATGTAGACATATTGGCTCCCATATCTCCTTTCGCTGACTTCCTGGACGACACGTCCCCAATATCAAAACATTCCGTGATGCGGCACCCTTTCTCAGTTCCATTGGGCTGTAAACTGTGCACCGTAAAAAGAACAATTTTGAAAAAATAAACACGTGGAAAAAAATACAGAATATTACTAAAGGCTGTTCACGATAAAGTGAGCAGTTTTGAAGTCAATCTTAGATAATTATCACTGCCCCTGCCTGCATATAATTTAACGGACGCGCTGAGTGACATTCGCCCGGTAAAGTTGGTAACGATGGATGGAAAGTAGTTCCATATTTTAACGTCGAATAAGAAGTGTGAGGTAATCATTTGTGATAATTTAAATTATTTCTTATGCTTTCTGTTTTTTTTTAACGCCTCAGTGTGTAGAATTTAGCAGATTATTAAAATGTTTACTTTTCTAATAATTTCATAGTTTCATTTGAGCGACGCATGAATAAAGTGATGAGGCCCAAGGCAATGTTAATTATACATAATGCGCTAGAATACACAACGTGCATACAAGTAGATCTTAAGCAGGTCTTTCAAAAGTGCTCATTTTACCGTGAAAGCCTACATATATAAATAAATATATATATAACTATATATATTTGTATATATATACACACATATCAACATTATACAGGCACACATAATAATAAAATTAGTTCTTAACAACTGACTGTTTAATACGAGTGTAATGTTTAGTTTGTGGTGTCTAAAGTAAGTATATTTTGTACACACAAGAATATGAACTTTGATGTAAGTTACAAAGTTACATTGCTAACAATACCCCGGTTTAGCATGGATGGCAAGTGTATAATGTGAAGCGGTCATGGCATTGTTAATCTCACGTATGGCGGACCGACACAATATGGGAAGGAAATGTTGTTTTTAAATGCTCAATTAACCTAGAAAGGCCTATAATAAGTTGTATTGCTAACGTGTTGTTCTGGTGTTAGTTATGGCCAGCCTTTACAAAGATAGTGGTGTAGAAATAGGTTGTACAAAGTGTAGAGGACGAGGATGTGAGGTGGCGCCTACCTGGGGTAGAGTGTCTTCCACACAGCCAGCTGCAGACAGGTATCACTGCAAGTCGACGGCAAGGAGCTCCCTTCTCCTCTACCGCCCACCCCCTTCGTGACGGGGTTGCGGCGGCCCACAACCCCTCACCCCTCATCACCAATGTTCCTACCCACTGCTCTATGAAATTTAATCACGAGAATTAATCTGGACGTCTGGAACCGCCAGTGTAATAACTTGCCTTGCGCAGGCAAGCAGCCCTGTTACCTCCTCGCCCCTCCCCCGCCCGCCATATTGTTTAGCAATATATTGCTGTTGACGGAAGGTGAGTAGCGAGAAGGAAGGCAGAGACTTGCCCTCATCCTAGTCTGCCAACACGCCCCCACCCCCGCCCACAGACAGCGCCACCATCACCACTAGCGTCCACGCCCGCCTGCAACTGAGGCCGTCTTCCAGCCACAGCTTTTCTTTAAGTGGATCAGCTCAGGAGCCGGTTACTTTGGTGGACTACCATGCATTTCGTCCAAACTACATGCTTACCAGTACTTCTTTACCCGTAATGCTTCACGCAGTATAAGTAGAGATATGAACAATTCGCGAATTCATTTCAGGACAAGATAGACTTCAAACACGTGTACACTGAAGTTGACTTTGCAATTGGATCGCAGTTTATTAGGCACTCCCTGGACGACTCCAAGCCAATTTACTTAGTTTCATGAACACTCTCCTTGTATAGGCTGTTCACGGAAAAATGAGCACTTTTGAAAACCCTGCTTAAGATCTACTTGTATGCACGTTGTGTATTTTTCCGCCTTATGTAAAATTAACATTGTCATGGGCCTCATCACTTTAATCGCGCATCGGTCAAGTGAAACTGTGGAATTATCACAAAAGTAATTATTTAACAAATCTGCTCAAATTTACACATAGATGCAAAAAAAACAGAAAACAAAAGAAATAATTTAAGTTATCAGAAATGGTTGCCTAACATATTTTATTAGACGTTAAGTTACGGAACTATTTCCCAGCCATCATTACCAATTTGACTGGTCGCATATCACTCAGTGCGCCCGTTAAAACATATGCAGGAATGGGCAGTAATATTTTTCTAAGATTGAGTTCAAAAGTGCTCACTTAATCGTGAACAGCCTTTATTCAGGGTATAAATTAAACTTCAAGGAAAGGGCTCAAGACTACTTAGTGTACACCCCCCCCTTTTTTTCCCGTTCCTCCCGGGTGCCCCACGGTTAACTTATTTTTTATGTAAAACCGATTTCGTGTTTTTGTTATTTGAGTTGTGCGCTATACTCCACTATAATAAATTATTGACAAATGTTAATGTTTCCCCCATTCTTTCATTGTAGCGTTCCTACCTTTGCTTAGAAAAGAGTTTAATGTATAAGTAAGTTTTCGGCTGTATATAGTAACGATACTTAAAATTCGTATTTTTGCAGCCTGATATGTGGTATTATTAACATACTGTGTACAGTCTAAAAACTTACATTGGAATTTAGAAGGTTTACTAAAAATGTTTTTCACAGTGTTTTGTCGACTTGGAAGCATACAAATGGCCAAATGGCCGACATTTTATGTAAAATATGCATACAAAGGAAGACACTGTAATCCTCTATGGCATTTCAAAATTGAAATAGCTGTTTATTAAAGCAATAAGTCGAAATGTTAACAAAATGTGTGTTTCTATTATACACTTATTTTTAGTGTTAGAATAAAGTATTTTTATTTCATTATGATGATGTTACGTTTTAAAAGGTCCATTAAACAAAGGTTTATACTGAGACGGTGACGTCTCATTATTCATGGAAAAATACCAGCCTGTCTACACGTCCCTAGTTGACTACCTTTGCCTCGACATAGCCCTATTGCGTCAGCTGCTAGCCCGCCGGCTTGTTCAAGTGCACGACGCAATATCATCGTTTCACGGCGGAATTACTACAAGAGTTACATATGAAAGACTTATTATACTTACTTTGTACACGAACTAGCAGTGTGAAATCGACGAAAGATAACGAACACGAGAAGTTCGTCTGCATTCCAGGCACGGACGCCCGACCAGCATGACAGCTGGAACCAGACTGGGAAACATTAGTTCGTCGTACTCGCGCCTAGGAGCGCCAGCGTCACCGAGCTCATAGGAAATGCACGCTGCAATTTTTAACAAAATAGATGCCGTTTCAATCACAGATTCTGAGAGTTACTTGCCACGATTTATGATTGGTTAGCGTAAAAATGTCACCCCCTCCCTGGCTTAACCCCTAGTTTTGATTAAGTATTTAAGTCCTTGCAGCAGGTTGGGACAGCAGAGACTGGTGGCTGCTGGTAACGAGACCATTCCTAAGATAAGTATTTAAAAAATGAAAATGTGGGGCTCTTAAGGTGAGTTCGTAGAAGTGGACATTGCTGTCCAAAATTACTTGTAGTAGTAATTTGGTTTTTTCTACTTGAATTTTGAAGTTAGATCGGACAAAACACGAAATTGTAAAAATGTTGAATTTAAAATTAGTTAAAGCTAATAACAACACGTGTTTTTTTTTTTAAATGTAAGATAGACATAATTTTTGATCTGTCAAGTACGAGTATTTGTAAAGTACGTTAAGTATTGCGGATTATATATACAAAAAAAAAATTTGAGAAATTGTAAAAGTAAGGCAGCTGCAAAGTCTCTTCGCTTTACAGCTTGTAATTTTTGAACGCAAATGCGAAATGTACAAAATTGGTTTGGTGAAAAAACCCCAGTTTGTAAAATTATCATGTCCCTCGCAATGTTAAGACGATTTTTGCGGTAATTTCTCATGAGAATTTTTATTTCTAAAAGAATAGTGGTATGATAGGGTTTTAAAAAAATGTTAAACTTTTAAGGCTGTTCTTTTTGAAATTGTATTTTTTAAGTATTAGCATTTTAAAGAGAGTGTTTCAATATCTATTGCGAACTAAAATGTGTATTTTGAGACAGTTCTTTATTAAAAATATTCCTGATTTATACAAACTGGAATGTAGTACATGTAGATTTGTTTTGAAATCTGGTTTGAGCATAAGGATTGTAACATTGATTATAATGTGTAGTGAACCTTCTTCAAAGAACTTGTGTGCGTGTGTGTGTATATGTGTGTGTTTGGTAGTTTTGCTAAACATTTACTGCTTCAATTGGAGTGGTTTGATTTACGACAGTTTTTGTCGTGGGGTTTTGGAAAAGAGACCTTGCGTCGCCCTACAATTAGGACGAGGGAAGGGCTTCAATACAGACACGCAGTTTATTTTAAAAAGTCCCGGGTCTTTGGTAATCAGTGAACTAAATACGTCTATCTGGTATCATTGTATCATCTAAGTTAAGGTTTACTTTAGCTCAGGTTAGGAACACAACTAGTATTCGTGCGGGAGAGTTTGGTATAGCGGAAAATTCCGTTGATAGTTGCGCAGTGTTCCAACAGGTTACTTTTAATAAGAATTATCAGCTAAGTGATCAATAAAAAAAAATGTTTTACTTGAGCACGTAGTTACTTTACATTTTATTTATGATCATTGAAACTATTTTGTTTTTAAATTAGAAAAGAGAGAAAATAAGTTACACATACGACACTAACGGTTACTTAGAGGTTAAAAATGTTAGTTGCCGAACTAAGCATTAAGCTTACCAACCTGTGTGGAATAAACCTTAGACAAATTGTTGACAGGAGTAATGCATGCTAGACAGTTGACTATCGTGGTGTTGCTATTGAAACTTTACTAAATAGAAAACGCAAATGTAATAAATGGAAACGCAGCTAATTGGAACATGGCCAGAACAACCAACTCTAAGGAGCTGTTAAGTTGGGTTCACTTGTGCGCATATCACGCTGTCACTTAGAGATAATGGCACTAGCCGCCAGTAAGAGAGCTTCTCGACACTTGATGATTATACATCGATCACGGTTAGCTGAGCTATTTTCAAATAAACCCGTGGAAAATATGACTGGCCCTACCAGCATATATACAGTATATTATAACTGAGTGGAATGCGGCTAGTAAGTTGGCAACGACAGAGGAGGGAAAGTTATCCCATGTTTACTCTGAGTCAAAGGTGTCAGGTAAACATTTATTAAGAGCGGAATAATTTCTTCTGCTTTCTGTGCACATGCATATGCATATGCATATACGCGTAAGAACGTAAAATTTGTAAATTATTTTCATTTATAATAATTGCGCAGTTATATTTGTCAGACGCATGCGATCAGGCCCACAGCAATGCAAGTGTTACACACGGCGTAAGACTACACAACGAGCCACAAGTAGATGTAAAGAAGGGTTTAGGAAAGTGTTCAGTTTACTACGAACAGCCTGTATTTGAAGGAACAAGGTAAATAGTTTTAGTGACAGGCGGGAGAGGTATTTTTGTGTGTGTCGCGGACCACCAGCTAATTGACGTCGGCTCTCAGTCGGTAATGAGCCGCGCGAACACACTGAATGCCAGGTGAGAGCTATAACTTGAGCTGGAGTGGCACTTAACCCCCGGGCAAACAGCGTCGCCGAGAAATGGCCTCACCTGCTGTTTGCTACGCCTAATGCGTCGCCACAGCTATTGACATCGACCCGCTGCTGCCGCCACCGTCGCGTAGCGAGGTAGACAAGGTACTGGCCGCGTGTTGCCATCCGCTCCACAACACTTGCATCTTCTACTCGCGCGCTATGCCTGCCCTCCGCGTATCTAGCAAGCACGCACTCGCCGCAACCAGCACACACGCCACTTAAGGGAAATCCTTATCAAAAAATAGTTGTTAACGCCTCAATGTCACGTCCATTTATAAAGAAGCACTGAGGCGGTGATAGAAAATTGCATCATGAAGCTTCGCTTATGTTCCTCAGAATTTTAAGTGCTCACAATAGGTTTTTAATAAAGCAATCTATCGAGGAGATATACGACATTATCTATTACAGTTTAAAGCCCTGCGTTACAGAATAATACACATCGTAAACAGAGCGAGGGCTACTTGCAGCGACTGGTGCTGATGTTGGAACTTTTCAACGATCACATTAATGTTTCAAAAAAACATACTTAAATGGACAATGAAATATCAACTTTCATTACTGGCCTGGAAAAATATTTACATCTAAATATCGCGTAGTATTAAAAAAATGTAAACACAGAAACCACTGCTTACATTGAGAGGCTCAGGTCAACTATAGGCTGTTCACAGTAAAGTGAGCACTTTTGAAAGCCTTGCTTAGAATCTACTTGTATGCACTTTGTGTATTCTTCCGATTTATGTAAAATTAACATTGCCATCGGCCTCGTCACTTTATCCATGCGTCGGTCAAGTGAAACTATGAAATTATTAGAAAAGTAAATATTTTACTAATCTGCTCATTCTTACACTTCGATGTATTAAAAAAACCGGAGGCGGAAGAAATAATTTAAGTTATCACAAATGCTTACTTAACATTTTTTATTCAACGTTAAAGTATGGAACTACTTTACTGGGCGCATGTCACTCAGAGCGCCCGTTAAAATATACGCAGTCATGGGTAGTGACTTTTTCCTAAGATTGATTTCAAAGTGCTCACTTTATCGTGAACAGCCTTGAAGCAAGTCTCTTAGTAGCCGCTTATTGCAGGGTCAACTCTGGCCGCATACTGACTTCACTGGCGAGAAACAGGTCGGAATGCCGTTCTCCAATCAGCGCCTGGTAACCTACTTCCCACCCGGCAACCTGGTCAGTAGGAAACCTTCCGCAGCACACAGTAGCCAATCAGACATAGGCGTGCGCAGGGTCAGGTAATACGGGGCGCAAACAGTAAAATAAAGATCCAATTTAACATAAAAATACAACGTAAGAATGTATTTAAGCATGATCATTACAAATCGTCAACGATATATTATAGGAGTTATTTTTAATTTAGTTACAGTTTTAAACACGCAGCCTGTCAGTGAAAAATACGTAATGGGCAGCATTACTTTTTATTTTCCTAATGATGTGATGAACTAGGGAATGCAGCTGCTACCCTTTTACGCACGCCTATGCAGTCAGAAACAAGGCCCACCCCTTGAGCCATCAGAGAAGAGTTACGCTATCGAAAATTGAAAAAAACGAAAAACGCTACGCCATTTCGGTGGGGCCACGATGGTGTAGTGGTCAGACTATTCGCCTCCCACAAAGGCGAACCGGATTCGATTCCTGGCAGGGTCTTTCCCGGATTTTCGCATGTGGGAATAGCGTCGGACGATGCCGCTGGTCGGTTGGGGTTTCACAGGGATTCCTCGTTTCATCCGCCCTTTCATCCATACCCACCTCGCTTCACACTCATCGGCTCTCAAACTTCGATGTTAAGAGCCGTACAAATCTCTGCACTCCGCTTTGGCCAGGATCCGAACGACAGGCTCGTTCTCCAAACTGAGAAATGCCAACTGGATGTACGGAACTGATGTGCGTGTGTGTGTGTGTGTGTCGATGTAGGGTTATCGCCTGGCCACCGAATACACAACTACACACTCGCGAAACTTGCATTTGAAATATTTACCAGGATTTATATATATATATATATATATATATATATATCAAACAATATAAATTTTTTACGTTATGGATGTATTAAATATTGTGCATAATTAATGTTGGCAAGCCATGTGTGTTGCTGTTAAGGCTTGTTCGTTTTCATGTTCGTAATAGGATACATGGTATATTTTAAGTTGAACGAAAGAGCTGAATATGATACTCCAGTTTATTTACAACATCGGATAAATTATACAGCAAAAATTGTCCCACTTAAACAATATTATAAAATTGTGACTTTTACTTACTGAAAATTTCCAGTAAAATACGTGTCGTTATCGCAAAAGCACAACAGAATGTTACGCGATCAACGTCAAAGACGACGAAATGCAGTAAATGAGTTTGTGAGGGAACTCATGCCACCTCCACACTACAGACCTGGTAAAAACTTAAAACCACTGGCTTACATGACCATCCATCTATGTTAACTCTGGGCGAAGTAATAATTAGACAAGGGTGCCTTTCCAGGCAGTGTGTTCTGTTGTAGCGGTGAAATGTTTTAGTAAGTAACGATGATCGCAACTTGTCGTCGAGTTGTCGTTCTCTGCCGGCTACTGAGTGTCTCGTCACTAACAACACAGACGACTGACGTTTACTTACTGTATCCGTAGCACGTGATTTACTTGCTATTAAAAGCTGTGCTTCCTCTCTACCTTATCCGATAAAACCTCAACACTCTCTTAATTTTATTACTGTACATAAAACAAAGAATTACAATCCATTTCTTGTATTAATTCCCAAAAATTAACATGCGAAATAAGTGCAGTACTTTCCGCAAACTTTTATTTTTCTACCCCCGGTTACACCTATGCAATACGTTTCCTCAGAAGAAAATTTGATGGTATTACTGTCTGACATAATTCTCAGCGAATTATCCAACTAAAAAGAGACGAATTTTTTTTGTTGCTTACTAAAATATAAGAATTTACAAATGATTCGCCAACTTTGTAGCGCCTGATAGCATCTGCAGCGATGTGGAGCTAAGTGTGTGCCTGGTTGCATGCACACAGGTAAAAACTGTTCACGGTATAATGAGCACTTATGTAATCAACCTTAGAAAAATGTCACTGCCTCTGCCTACATATATTTCAACGGGCGCACTGAGTGACATATGTCCAGTAAAGTTGGTAACGATGGGTGGAAAGTACTTCCATATATTATCGTCGAATAAAATGTGTTAGGTGTCCATTTACGATAACTTAATGTTTTTTTTTTTTTTTTTTAATGCACCGGAGTGTAAAACTTATCAGATTTGTAAAATATTCTCTTTTCTAATAATTTCACAGTTTCACTTGACTGACGCATGAGTAAAGTGATAAGGCTCATGGTAATGTTAATTTTACATAAGGCGGAAACATACATAACGTACATACAAGTAGATCTTAAGCAGGGCTTCCATAAGTGATCATTTTACCGTGAACAGCCTATAGTTCATGTTAACTGCATTTTCATTAAATAAAAAACGAAACTAACAAATATTATAATCAGCATTATAAACACGTACACGTTAATTTCAGGAAATAATACTGGTTTGTGAATATTGATTAATGCTATATATATATATATATATATATATATATATACACACACACACACATATATATATATATATATATATATATATATATACACACACACACACATATATAAGACATTTAATTATGCTTTTAACTAAGGTAAATACATCCCAGGTCATGAGAAAATATGTTTGGTTCAGGTTGTCAGCAGACTAGCAGAAGGTTAAAACACGATTGTTTTTCCCGTCATAAAAACAACAGCAAACACGTTTGGAATGTCCACCTTTAAAAACTATGTATAGCTGGTACGCTTGCCCGTTAAAGGCACGATTTTAGAGAACACGGTGAGATTTACTCCTTCATACAGGAGACAATGTGCCATAAACTATTTATTATATGACCTAAGAATTATGTTTAACAACTTTTAAGAGAAAATTATATTTATTGGTATCTCGACATTGAAATGACCTTATACCTAACATTTTTTTCCGTTTTTCTCCCAAAATCGTTCATTTTCACTCAAAATCGTACGTTTTAGCACCAAATGCCTTAAAATTTCCCCTTTCCTCCTGAAAATTTCCCGTTCTTCCCTAAAAATTTCCCGATTTTTTCCTAAGAAATGCAGAAGATACACCAAAGCCCCATTTTTGCAAAACCAGCTAATTCAGATGACCTGTTGGGCTACCTATTCCTTCTAGACCAAACTATGCGGTATCCAAGAAATCGATAAAATAAAGTTAATTTAATAATTATTTTATAAAATGAAAGATACTTTTATAATTTAAAAAATTAAAGGCGTAATTATTAAGTGTTATGAATCACCGAACTCGTCTTTTCAAGGCGCACACGATCGTGATATCATACCATAATTCCGTCTGGTTTTTTCATGTTCTATCATTCCGTGTTGTCTCTCTCTTTTTCTCTCTTGTCTCTCTCATACAATCTCTTTCTCTCTTTCGTTTCTCTCTCATTCTTTCATTCTATCCCTTTCACTCATTACATTTCTTTCTCTCTTTTCTTTCTTCCTTGTCTCTCATTCCATCTCTTTCTCTCTCATTCCTTTGGTTTGCTCGGAGTCCTCCTATTTTTTGTTCTTTAGTTCTCTTTATTTCTAGCTTGTCTCTCACATTCGCTTCCTCTCTTTCCTTTCTCCGTGGTCTCTAACTTTCGTTCAACAAATTACTCACACTTGTTCAATTAGTTACATTTGCTACACTGCACCGTCTACATAGTTCCTTCATCGCCTGATAGAGTGCGTGAATCACCAGTGTGTATATTTATTTACGAATTTAAAGATGTAATTTTTCCATACAGGAGAAGGTACATAAAACATTTTTGTAAAGTACATTACAGGCAGGATTTTGTAAAACATATTTGACTTTCAATAATTTATTTTTAAACAACTCAATATGTTTTTAATACTTTACTTTATTCAATATTTTATACTGTTTTACGAAAATTAAGTTGACTAGCCTTGTAGCCACGCACGCATTCACACGCCGACAGACCCCGCGATTCAGACGTGCCAACTGTGACATGTGCGTGCGGTGACGTAGGTAAGCTCTGCGCAGGGAAAGGCAGGGAGGCCAATGACGCGAGGCACTCGGCCGGCCGGTCTTGCCAATCAGACATCTATGAGGCGTTACATTTATAAATAAGTATAATTATATACATTAATTTTATTTATCACTTTAAATATGCCGAAAAAAAATCTTTTAAAAATACAGTAAAATGTGTTTTAAATGCAATTTTTAATTAAAAATCGGTATAAATGATTTAAATTAAGTAAATTTCACACTTTACCATGACAGCTGGTAACATTTAAAAAATAAAATATCCTCATGCTAAGACATGATATGAAACCAGGACCTTTCGGTTACAAGTCGGGCATGACAGTCACTCAGCCACCAAACCCTCAACAAGAATCAATGCTTAATAGTTATATACTTCGAAGCGAAATTGGTGAATTCCTTCGTAAAATTACATAACTATTTTTAATGTTTGTTATAGTATTTCAATGAATGCATATATGCCTTAAGAATACTATATTTTACAGCGTTTTTTGTTTATTTAAAGGCAAGCGATTTACTGCAATAAAGTCATTTCGTTATTTTCAGTCATGGTCATATCTAATTATTTTTTATATATTATTTTTTAATTATTATATAGTAAGTCGGGCTCGTAAGCATGTAATTATGTAAATGCATATGCAAATATATTGCAAACTTTTAGGAGGCCGGCTCGCGAAATGTTTAGTTTGCAAGTAATATTTCTATCCCCCGGAAATTTATTTGTTTAGGCCTTTTATAATTAGCTAAATATATAGTAATATAATTAGCTTAAAATAATATTTGCTTCGTAGTGCTGTTATTAAACGAGAGCTATTTATAACAAACTATTTACAAAACAGGATTAAAATAAGAGAATAAAAACATATTCAAGTATTTATGTTTTTAAATTTAAAGTGAATTTTTTATTTAGCTATACTGAAATTGTATGTGTAGTACAGCAAAAGGTTCTCTAAACTACATTTATGGTCTCATCTCTTCAAGTCTAAATACTATACAATGTTTATTGTTTATTATCTCGACTATTTTTCGTACGCAAAGTATCCAACACGGATTTTATTAAATTTAAGTTTACGTGACTAAACCAAGCATCATATTCTCTACATATCAGGAGAAGTAGGCAGGGTATAACACCAACAAGAATTTAAAGATATTTAGATTATATCATATATATATATAGTCTGAAGATGTTTATATACATACACACACACATATATAGTAGTCTGAAGATATATATATCTTACAAAAATTGAAATCTTTAATTTTTCCTCGCCATTCATGTAGTGTCTTTACTCCAGCATGCTTACTTTTCACTTAGGGAATATAATCTGCTTATACGCAGTTCAAGGTAGTCTATGCTGGCAAGCGTCCAAACAGAACCCTCTGCCCCTGGCAAATGTACAGTGCTTGATTCGTAGTTTTGAATGCTCGGCGACTGATGGCTTCATCCAAAGGCTGAGGCTTTTCATAGGTACACTCCACCCAAAAATATTGTATTATAGGGGACCTTTTTCAACTTCTTCTGTTAACTGATTGATTATTGTTTGCTGAATGTGATTTAAGTATGTACATATGTCTTTCGTACCTAAAAGTTATTTCCAAGCACATAATTCTTTAAAGTACCCTTGAATTCTCATTGTTCCATGTAGAATCCGTTCGAAGTAGTTTCGCCAACAGCTAGTACAGGTCGTTTCTAAGCTGCTGAAACTCGACCTTTACAGTTATTGCCAAGTCTCTTCAGCTTATTACCGCGTATAAACAGACGCTTGCACTTGATACATTGCTGCATAGCCCAGAAAGGTCTCTTCACACAAGAAGTTCTTTCATGTTTCCTTGCACCGTAGCTGTAGGCAAATATCTTGTCAGAGTAACAACAACGAAGCTTTGGTGAAGTCGTCGGCGGCAGCACTGTTGTAGATGTACCATCCGAAGAAGTCGATAGCACTGCGCCAACATCAGGCGCTGATGGACCAGCAACCTTTGGCTCCATACTATATTCCAGTTGCTAACAGGTGCTCAGACGAAGTGTCTTTCACGACTGCCACTGTTAAACTAAGCTGCCTAACTGAAACCCAGTGGCTTATATACTTACAAGCAGGCACCATACCACCCACCATAACTCAAGTTTACAATAAATATAGAATTCAGATCAACCGAAACACAAACACCCCTGCCATCTGCTATACCGACCAACACCAGACTCACATATTAACGTGTATATTTTTTTTGCTATCCGAGACATTATCAGAATTTTTTTGTTTGATATTCAGATTTCAATTATGTAAGAGCTTTGTTACTCACACCGAAATTACCAAATATTTATTTACTGCTCATACTTTCTGCTCTACTGGTCGGCACCAGCCAAATATATATTAGTCACTATACAACCATGCCATACATTATAACTCAACTCATGCCAGGCAACCCAACACCCCATCTCCTATAATCAAAGAAAAAACTAAATTCGACCACACCACCCACTACACAAAGCCCAATATCCATAGTAGCTCGAGCAACTATATCGCTGAGGCCTGCCCATTACCTGACACCCATTTAACTTGTTCTCCCAACCAACACCACTTATACCCACCTACCAACAATACCACCCACAATAACTGTAGCATACCTCAACCATTCATCCACACAGACCATACAGAGCAAACCTACAGCCCATACCAGTGACACAATAAACTTCTTCTTATACCATCCACCCATGCTGGCTGATATCAGTCAAAATACACTAACCACCCATACCAAACACTTTACTCAAGCATCCGTTATCATTACACATATCCGTACTGTTCAGGCCATTTGACATACACCAACTATCCCAAGACAAATATTCTGGAAAACATATCACCCAACATACCATCCTTGATCACCCAAGCGTACCAAGAAAATTTAATAGTCCAGACCGACCATTGTCCCTTGACCTCAAGTGTGGTGCTAACTAGGGTGCCTGCGGTGCTAAGTGCGGTAATGACCCTTAAAACCTCAGCCATTCACCCAACAGAAGTCTCATCAAAATTTGCCTACCTTCCATACCATCTGATCTACCAACCATCATCAGACTAATTATACTAAAACCATCCACTAGAATTCAAGAATACCTCAGCCCACACCCACTAAAATATACCAAAAACCGTGACTCCAACATGTCTGTCATAGCATTATATACCAGCCAAATATCATACCAGACATTAATATAAAACATGCTGACAACCACATCTCAGACATAGGAAACAAAATATGAGTAACCCTGCAAACCAGGAGTACTGGGTACTATACCAACCATACATAACCCCAGCATACTGCAGTCATGCCACACAGATCACATTGTATATGCAACATAACTACTCATTTCATACCACCCCACACCATCCATTAACACCACCAACCAAAACATACTAGGTAACAACACTCTAGCATTCCAGGAAATCACACTATCAACCAACAAATCAGTTAATTATGCCATCCATCCATAATAATAGCTGCTCCAACAAAACCTACCAAGTAACATACCTATAACATACTTAACAACCATATCGACAACCTATTGGTACTTAGTACTAAAAAAGATAATATCTTTCCCAATGACATTAGCGTGCATCAGCCATGCAATGTCGAAAGCCATGCAACCCAGCATATTAACATACTGTATCATCTGAACATATTAACGCAGAAAGTCATACCAAACAATACATACAGCACAAACCATATAATTCGTTCTACGCAGCCGAGCCAATCAATATATTCCGATCATAAGCTCCAATAATGCTGTCATAAGATCAATTATAATAATTTTAACGTTTATAATATACATACAGTCCTAATTCCCAGATACCATATAATACCTTCTAAACATACTAACCAACCATACCAGCTAAGCATTCTGCCCCTCTCATACTAACTAAACATGCCATTGCACAATTCTGCTCTTACAAAACTAATTCCATTCTCCCCACACCATCGAAGCTACAGTTTTTAGGCATTATGAACATAAATATTTTCTCTCCGGTATTAATCATTTAAATTATAAATGAAATATTGCATTTTATGTGTAATATATTACTAAAAGTTCAATTTAACCAAGAATAAGCTCCTCTCGTGTTAGCAAAAGTATAAAAAGCTTGCGATACACGACATATTTTGGAAACAACCAAACACGTCATACATGGAATGATTTTTCAAAGGTTAGATTCAAAATGTGCGAAGAAACCGTGAATAGAGTATATGTATGCGGTGGGGAGCGACGTACCTGGAGACACGGGGTTGAAGCGGCGCCTGCAAGTGTCTGAAGAGAGACGAAGGGTGCTGCAGGGTGGAGATCGCAGCTCGCAGGACGGCCAAGGGCAAGGCTTAAGACATTATCACTCTCCACGCCTTGCCACCCCGTCCTAAATCAGTACCCGCCTCCTCCCCCTCACGACTCAGTGGTAGTCCCGGGACGGATTACAACGTTCAACTGCGAGGGGAGAAAGAAGACGGAGGTCTTCTAACAAGTTTTACCACACCGCCAACCCTGCAGGCGCAAGAAAGACAACAGACCTGAGGAAACCTTTTAAGCCGGTTTCTCAATTTACGATCTGACCTTTGACCTCGCGATCTCCACACATCAGAGTGTAAACAGAGACTTTACAACGAAGAGCTGGTTTATTAATTGACCATGTTTCATTTACATGTCGGTTTGCTACGATGTAACTATGTATAAGGTATTTGATTTCGTAAAGGGTACTCATACTTCACTTACATAACGCTTACATACATACAGGATGTTTCAGTAAAATCGTGCAGAAATGAAACTGGGAATAGGGGCAGCACCACGGAACGTTTTGATATTGGGGACGTGTGGTCCAGGAGTTCAGCGAAAGGAGATATGGGAGCCAACATGTCTACACGAATACACCTGTCCGTATTGTATACGTGGATTATTGACATTGTGAGTGTACACTGTTGACAAGAAGTACAGTACAGGACCACTCTATTGACGGACCGGTGTTAATGTATCAGTTTGTGGTTCACAAGATCTGCTCAAAGTGACGACCACTAACCTCGACACAAGCATCACAACAGCGTACGATATTCTGCCCCGTCACTTCAAATATCCTATGAGTTTTGTGTCTGTCAGTCATACACGCACGTAGTGTGTTCATGTAGGAACGTCAGACGATAGATCAACCCCACATACCACATGGTTCCCCCACAAATTAACGCCCATTTCTTCTTTAGCTGGCCACACGTTCCCAATATATAAACGTACCATGATGCGCCCTGTACTCCCAGTTTCAGTTTTGCACTCTTTACAGAAACATTCTGTATAGAGACATGTATACGTACACGGATCTACGTGTGCGTTTCTATAAATTCATAATGACTAGATATCTGAACAATTTGCGTAATTTTTTTTGGGACAAGAGGGAAATCAAGAATTCAAACACTTGTGTTACTTTTGTGCGTACTACTGTAAGGTCCAGCTTACAGGTTGTTGAACTTGCCAATATTTGACGTTTGTAATAATTACATATACATATTGACTATTTGCAGTGTCTTCAAACATTTTGAATTCAACCTCTGAAAAATCAGCCTGTATACGACGCGTTTGGTTGTTGCCTTAAAAAGTTAAATCTCACAAGCGTTCTATGCTTCTCTTAACATTATTATTATTGATTACATTTATCTTTAACTAATATTGATATACTATAAATTATAAAAATGAATTTTATGATAAATAGGCGTAAATATAGGCCTGTTGGTAATTCCTAATAATAAATAATTCTCGTGCAAAATATGATTTAATTTAGTGCGGCCGAATGTGGCGTGTTGGCACTTTGGTGTAATGTTCTATACTTAGTTAAGCTTTGTTTGCACAATTGTTATCATGGATGGACTATATATATACCCTGAGATGTGAGAGAGCAAGAGGGAACTATACACAACAACGGTAGCCTTATCCTCAGTTCCCCTGCCACCCCCTCTTTTTTTCAGTATTTTCACTTTCATGGAGCACTTGCCGTACCTATCTTCAAAAGTTGCGTTATAGGCTATTCATGGCAAAATGAAAACTTTCGAAAGCCCTGCTTAAGATCTATTTGTATGCACGTTGTGTATTCTCGCGCCTTATGTAAGATTAACATTGTCATGGACCTTATCACTTTATTCATGCGTCGGTTAAGTGAAACTGTGAAATTATTAGAAAAGTAAATATTCTACAAATATGCTCATTTTTACACTTCGATGCATTAAAAAATAATCATAAAGCGAAAGAAATTATTTAAATTATCGGAAATGGTTACCTATCACTTTTTATTCGACGTTAAGATACGGAACTACTTCCCATCCATCGTTACCAACTTTACTGGGCGCATGTCACTCAGAGCGACCGTTTAAATATATGCAGGTAGGGGCAGTGACTTTTTTTCTAAGATTGATTTCAAAAGTGCTCACTTAATCGTGAATAGCCTTCAGAAAAATTCTCGAAACAGTTTTGAACGAGTCGGCAAGCTGATTGCTCCTCAGCAGGCAGGCATGGTGGGTATGGAGGACGTCATAGAAGCGGCGCTTACCCAGTAGGCCACCGCCCTGTCTTCCAGCCGAGTCATGAAAAGCCGTTATTATCTACCACTGATGGTAGATAATAAAAATATGCATCATTATTACCTTTCGTCAGTAGACAGAGAAAAATAAAGGCGGTGAATATTCAACGACGTAAAAAGGCGCATGAGAATATTATTTGGATGTTAACTTGCAAAAAATGGCTGTACGCACTCTGAAAAACTAATAACGAGAAGGTGGAATTTACAAGACATTAGTGCACCTTATTGTCATAATAGTAATAACAATAATTATCAATAACTTCAAGAACAATGTAAAATTCTCACAGTTTGCGAACTACTGAAACATAACTTAGAAAACATAATTGGAATTATTTCTAATACTTTGATAAGCGTGGTTTTATTGACGCGACATACTAATGGGGATTACTATCATATACAGCAATAGTGGATATAGTCGACTGTTATATATTTAAAATTGCAAACTTGCAGGGAAAAAATAGGAATATAAAACACAAAATCAGTAATTGTACTAAAATCATTTTCTTGAAATAATCAAGGTAATTTTATCCACACCTATTTGAAATTGAAATTGATTAATTTATTGCGAAAGAAACAAAATGAATTGGCACGAGCTTTCAAGGGTTGAAATTCGGTTAAATTTAAGAAAGATGTTTTAATTCGTAATGGAGTTACCCAGCCTCACGTCGAAAATGGCTACTTACGTTATCCAAGAGGTTGATTGTTGACAGCAGCCGCGGAGTCGTTAGACTGCGCAATGTGGGTGCTTGTTGATGTCGATCAAGATCCGAACTATACAGAGCGCGCAGCGTTACCTTCCACCTAGCGGCGGCTGAGGCAACTGAGAGGGGGGTCGCTTTGTGACGTCAGCACCGCTTTTGAATTGGATTGGACGAAGATCTGCTTCCGTTTCGAGGAGGTTCTCCACATCTTTGAGCTGGACGATGGTTGCGAAATCTTTGCTATAAATTCCCTGGCAAGTAAAGCGATGGCGGACACTTGGGGGGAGGTCGCACCTAGGGGTTTTGATCTCGCTCGAGACATGGCAATTTGGGACTATAATAATTGTAAATTGGGAAAAATTGGTGCCAGTAAAGTAATTGTATAAATTATTGTAACTGTATATTTTTGTTATTGCACACTTTTGTTTTAAACCCCAAATTGTATCATGTATTTTAATGTAATCTGGGGAATTATAATCCCTCAATATTTTAATGTAATTTTTGCATAAATGTCGTAAAGTTATTGGTTTAGAAAATGGTTTCAATTTTTTCTTGGGGCAGAGGTAAAAAATTGAGGTGCCCGGTAATTATAAGTAAAATAGAAATTAAATTTTTTACTTTCTACAGTGAGCCTCTTAAATTGATTATCGAAATGCTGTTACTGATCAAATTTTTGCTATCATTCTTATTCGCCTCCGATGTATGTTCATCATTGATGACATAGTTGCAGAGTATAGGGCGAGTTTTATACATGTGGCACAGTGGTCTGGCAGTCACTAAGTACCCTCTGTTGCAAATTTGATTTTGTTAAGTTCTAAAAAACAAAATTGTATAGAATTTTAAAACAATGGTTTTGCATGTGTAGTGATATTTGGTCTCCATACATTTTGTTATTATAAAAAAAGTCCAAAATATTTCATTCAAAACTATAGTTAATATTAACTGTTGCTGTATGTGATGGTTTTGTAAATTCAAACATATAATTAATGAAAACCTCCATCGAAGTATGAAAAGTAACCGATTTAAAATTCAGTTGCTGAGTTTATATTAGTGATATTTACGCACTACACTACCTTTACATAGCTCTTACAGCTGTCGTCTTCAGTGAGAAGAAACCGGAGCAGCGACGGAATGCAACGGCGCAGAAGACGGGATTACCCCGAGAAAACCCGCTAGCCCCATCACCCATAACAATGTCCAAATATAAATTACGCCTGGAGAAGAATTTGTACGATCCCCTTACGTCCCGTAATACATATAAGAATACGAGTCAAGACACGAAGAGCATTTTTACTTCTTACGTTTGGATACATACTTTCCACATAAAGTTTAGTTCATTTTTTAAATCATATTTTTTCCAAAGATTTTAGACTGAAAATTTAGTTGTTACCCGTTGGGTAAAAGTTAAGTTAAGACCCACGGACGAAGACATACAACGATGAGGATTCAGAGAATTTTGCGAACTTTTTCCCGCCTTATCAGAGAAGCTGAACCGACGATAACAAATAGAAATTTATAGTGTTCTCCAGGGCAGGAAGAGTATTCTTCCCCTATCCTCCGGCCCCTTGCAGGTATAAGAGTTAAATATCCTGTTAGGATAGCACCCCAGCTCCTAGTCGTCCCTCCCTCGGGCTGCTAGCTCCAACCATCCATCTTTCCTCTCTTTTATTTGGTCGAAGAGGAGACGGAAGGGAGAAGGCGGGGCCTAAATATTTTATCAGCGACTCGGCTCCTGTTAGGACCAGCAAAGTGCCCGTCCTATCGTCCGATCTGCTCCCAGTACGCCACTGCCTTATCCACCTACTCCCTCCCCTCCCCACGTGCTTTATCCTCTCTCCTTCAGCTCGCCCGAAGGGCCGGGGCGTCTGCCATCCTACGCCGGAGCACTTCATCTATACCCTCTTCTTGCTCCATGACACGTACACCCCTACACAGCGGCGAGTGTTGAGGTCCTGTGTTCTGTTCCTGGCGCCACACTGCGTCCTGCGAGCCTGCCAGCAGGATCTCACACCCCGCGGAGTTGCCTTGCGCTGGTTTGCAGTGCCGCGGGTCCTGTCCTCCGATTGTCAGTTACGTGTCCGCTTGTCGGAGCTCAAGTAGGTCGTGGGAACAATAAAAGCTGCGTACGAGGTCGTGGGACGTTCATTACCTCGTAATACGTCTGCTGGAGTTCACGGGATTTCCGAAGCCAACATTGAGAGCCTAGACTCTGATAGAGTAGAGAGATTTAGGTGGCTCTTAACATCGAAATCTTGAGAGCCGATGGGGGTTAAGTGAGATGAGCATGGAGCAGCGCCGGAATGCAAGGGCGGGGAAAACGGGAGATCCCGAGTATAATCACTACAGAACAGCGGCCCCGCTATACTATGATTTCTGCCAACTTCGTTAACTCATATTTCGCCATGTTTATGCATTTATTTAGCATAATACCTCTTGCACTGCAGTAACATGTCAAACTTATCGGCAGAAATACAACAAATTGTGCAGGATCACCCTCAGCGTTTATAAAACTGTAAAATGTATTTAACCTCTTTATAGTTAGTTCAAGCGCCAGGTACTCGTGAGCTGCCGAGGCACGAGGTGCAGTGTTCACCTACCTATCTGAACATCGTCAACTCCGGCTAACGGTGCTCTCTTGTAACTAATTGTCTTCCCGGTAGATGAGCAAGTGTATGAGAACAGCGCCCCTGGATTGCAATTCTGGGTGTGGTGTGAGGCTGTGATGTCTTAAATACAAACATAGCGTGGCATACCGCGTAGCTGCAGCCAGGGTAGACGCGGGCCGGTGTAATAACAACGCAAGGTATGCCATTTCCCGATCAAACCCTTTTGTTAATCTAACTTTTTTTTTTTTAACCACGAATGTGTCTCGTGTAAGTTCTTCATCGCGATAGTTAAATCATAAACGTAGCTCATTGTTTGACAGTGCCCACTAACGGAAATATGACAGGACATATCGTCTTCAGTCCTAGTATCCATGTCAAAAAAATGTTGTTAGGGCATCGCCCCTCTGGCAAAATTGTTTGTAGCATTCCATACCGTTGCTCACTCGCCATTTTCAGTTTATACTAGTCTACCCTATTCTACTCTAAGTGTCCATCCAGCCATTCTTCATACGATAGTGCTCCTAGTTAGTTAGTTCTCCAAGTCGTCCAATGACCATGCATACAATCTAGAAATGTCACGTATCAGAACAGTAGTATGTACACACTAGCGAGCATTTGCCGTGACGTAACAGCGTCACGAGCCGAACACCGTTTCATGTTCGGTAGTGTGTAAGGGACCCCGTAACACCGAATCCAACAAAATCCGCTCAGGGTTCGGCTCGGAGGCCGTTCCCTCCAGAGGCGGTCTCGCGACGAAACAATGTGTTATCGAGTGGTCTGAAGACAAAACCCTGCGACTAAGTGAAGCGTATAAGAATAGGCCACTACTGTGGGACTTGAACCGTGAATATCCTTATCATAAGATAAAGCGCAACGAAGCGCGGATTGAGTTGTCTGGAGATATAAAGAGAAGCCCCGAGGACTGTAAGAAGAAATGGGAAAGTCTGTTGGCTTCATTTCGACGAGAGAGGGCAAAGATGCCAGTTTTTTACTCGTGTCAATTAATTTACGTTTCACAGTATCTCATATATTTGACTTTGTACGATGACGAGCTTTAAGTGAAGGCCTGGACCCTGTTTACCACCTTTCGTAGTATGTAACTGGTTGCAAGGGAGACTTGCCTTTGCCATGTTAGTATAAGACTACATTACGTAGGTGGAAAATAATGCGTTTTGTGATAATAAAGGTAATCACATGTCAGTAGTACCCTCAGAGATAAAGAATAAGATCTTGTAATGATTGATCAAAACTGTTTAACATTCGGGAGCGGTTCTAACCCCCTAGACCAACCCTTCCTCTTTTTTTCTGGCTACACCACGGGTTTAGCGCAAATATTCAATTACTGAAAACAATACGTGTTTTACTTAATTATGTAACAGAAACACATAAGTCCTGTCGAATGCGATACATAGATGTGTCCTGAATCTGTAGTTTCTAACATGACCTATTAGAAACTTATTTGTGGTAAACCTTTGTGCTGATACGGTCAATAACTTTTGTTCTGGAATGTATGTGGCCACAAGTAAATACGTTTTGTTTCTAGGCATTAAATTAATATTGTTTATATATATATATATATATATATATATATATATATATATATATATATATATATATATATATATATATATATATACACATACATACGTGAATGTATTCAGCGAGGTCGTCGACCAAAAGTTGACACACTCGGGAACAATCTGTCCAATACATTGCTTTGAAAACCTGAAGAGGTATTGGAGGCTAGAATAACTGTCACCAGTAGCCAAAAAACGTAAGGTTACTGCCAATCTATCGTGCACAGAAATGGCTTGTCTCAAGTTTGTATCTTTCTTTGCTCTCTTCCCTCCCACCATTGAAATAAAATATTAAAAATCTACTGGCGACACCCACGTAAAAATTTTATACTGACCGCTAACATGCTAGAATCTCAAGTCTGCCATTAAAGTTGATCCACGATACTGTTCTCTCCGCTCAAAAATCAGGGTCTGCCACCACTGTCTCCTTTTTCACTCCTTCCTTAAAGCCAAGTTAATGTGCATGTACGCTGCTGCAGCTACCTGCGAATCCATGTCAGAATACAGCAGTTCGAACACCCGCGATTCATTCTGAGCCCAATGTACGACTACTTTCGTTAGTTTGGTATTCATACTTGTTCTGGCTCTGAGTTCGGCTCGGGTCACAATCTGGAGCAACAATATGGACCTAATACCGAACCGAACAATCCTCTGTATAAATATTATTGTGTAATATCTTCCAGTTTGCTTTGTGTTTGTACCTACGTAAAAAATTAACCTTGTTCTTCGCGCTAACGTGGAAACATTACGGAATACGTTCAGTCGTTTAATATTCTGCCATAAACTGGATTTAGTAAAACTTTGGCTTGCACAATTATTTTACTTTACTGTGAAAACTAAATAAAACATTGTGAAATGGTAAAAAAATAATTATTATAAGGCTTTTCTGCGCAGTTCTCGCAAAGCGAAAATGCGATGCGACTTCCAGTGACTTATATATTTATTTCGCCCTTAAATTCATAGGGTTTTTCCGTCGAAATGAGATTGCTTATGAACGCTCAGCGCCAAACACAGTTATTGTTTTTATGTTTGTTCATGTAAACACTATTGCAGGGAGTGAATAATAGTTAGATTCAAATCAATGTTAATATAAAAAATTTTGGCTGGGGTAAGTACACATTACAATTCGAGAAAAACACGCACTGTTATACACGAATGAACATTATTTCTCAATTAACCGCCAGCTGAAGAGAGACCTCTTTGGAACATATTGCGGTGGAAATGTTCCCAATGCCAAACTCCCCCAAATGAAATCTCGCTTTGTTCCTACATGAGTATAATAAACCTTACCCTTGACAAACGCACAAATTAAGTAACCGATTCTTATAGCCATGCTTCGGTAAAAGGAAACAGTGAAATCATTAGAAAAGTAAATACTTCATAAATTCGCTAATGGTTACAATAATAAGTATTTAAAAAATAAAAGTAAAATAAATAATTGCATTAATAATCAATGTTTTCCTAACACTAATAATTCATCATTAAGACACGGTACTTCTTTCCGCCAATTGTTACCAACTTGGCTTGGTACATGCCTGTCAATTGTTAAAATAAAGGCAAGGTAGGGACCGCGACAGTTTTCAAAGGTTAATTGCCAAGTGGTGTAGTAACGCAGACGAGCCTGCACAGAGCACGGGCGAGTCCTAAGAGCGAGCCGAGGTTGCAATGAGTTATGGTTGGGCGGCGGTTATCAGCAAGCACTGGAGACTCCACTCTTCAGCGTGCAAGCGCCTATAAATTACGAGCAGCGGCTGGCTCGGGGTTTGCATCCAGACCGCCGATCACATGAAACACTCATCTCTCTGAAGATCTTCCGCCTCGACGCTTTCCTTCCACACCACGGCACATTCATTCTCTTCTTATTTTTACTCGCAACTTGCGGCAGTTTCCCTCGGCCGCTTGTACATGTAAATCACATCAGGCAAGGGGTGTGGCGCTGGGGAAAGCAGTGGCTGCGTGAGCTGAAGCACGGGGAGGGACGGCCAGACGCCAAAGTATAAAATAAAGAAAGCGGGGAGAAGTGGTCTGCTGATGAAGTGAGTGAAGTGAGCGAGCCAAGCGGAATAAACAAGGGACAGGGTGGCCCATGGAAGGGCGGGAGGGGTGGCGGGGAAGAAATCTAAAAGACTACAAATTAGAAAAAAAAAATCCTGTGGGAAGAAAAAATTCTGGACACAAAGAAAACGTAGCAAGTTAACTGAAGAAGGACTGAAAATACCGCTAAGATTTTTTTAAAGTCTTTTTCTTCCTTCCTTTCCGTCCTACCCGGAGTCTATTATACGATCAATTAGGAAGTTTTCTTTTAATTAGAGCAATAAAAAAAATTAAAATAAGGGACCGCATGTTTCCTTCAGTATGAAGAAAGAGGCAGGATAGGGGGAAGCTTGTGACGTGCAGGGTGTGAAGTTGAGGATTCCGCGTGGAATACCAAATTACTCCATTTGTTCTCGCCCACGATAGAAACCCTAACTTCCTTGCCTGCAACACTAAAGAAAAACATTATACTATAGCTGAATGCAAAACATATTTTATTACAAAAATCCTGGGCGCGGCTGTGTGTGAGACACGGCCGTGGGCTTTACGTCAATACATTAGCGTTAGCGGGTAGTATTTTATTTGGCATATGGGAAAGAAATGAGAGTAACCACATTAATACTTGACTTTGATGCGACAAATATAGAAGATATATTTAACTTGGCACGGGCGCGCTGAGACATTGGAGTCGTGAGATACTGCACCGGCCAGTCGCCGCGAGCCCCCTCCCGCGCGCGGCGCCAACTCAAGGTCATGCTCACACAGCAGTCGTACAGCCGAGCGAGATCATTTTAGTCGTGCTATTAGTCAGCAAGTTATAGAGAGAGTCGGTGTGTATCATGCAGCAACCACGTTACAACGCCCTGGCGCCACGTGTGCCGGTCTGATTTTACCCACTTATTCAAGTCAAAATGTACGACAATGTCTCTGAGAACAATTATGACACTTTTGTTCGCCCCTCTGTTGCAATCCGGATATGGGCACACTTTATGCTTCTGCGCTAGTTCCACTTCAGAATGCGCATTATTGCTAACATCACTCGCATAATCTGTGGAGGAAAAATGAGACCGAAAAGACCGACATTTTTTTACTGACGTGCAATTTTCCTATTTGTTGAAATACGCGAGCAGTGAGTAAGTATAGTAAACCTTTTACAATGAAATGTTTGTGACGACTTGGATTTGTTGGTAATGTTTCAGTTTTCTATAGCTAAAACTTAACAAATAAATTCGTCTTAGTGAACTACATATTACGAAAATAACAATATTGTGTTCCTTTCGCTCTAAATAACGCAAATGAACTATAATATTTATAAACAATTTCTTAATCTAGTGTGCGTATTGCAGTCACTGAATTTTGAGTAAAGGATTGTTATTTTGTAACAGTGTTGACTGAAAATAAGAACATTTAAAATAAAAGTAAAATTTAGTTTGAGCTTAGTTACAGTCGGAATATACATTTAAATTATTGTAAAATTTATTTACGAACCAATGATGTACAAGTACAATGATTCCTGAAACGCATACTGTAGACACTAATTAAGTTGGTGACGCCATTTATTTGTAACTTACACATTGAAGGATTGGGGAATAAGTACAGTGATTTCATATTAATAACTTTGTCATCAGAATAAATATTTTGCAAACAAAATACAAACGAACTCATATGGGTGAAATGTAATGAAAATTGATTAAGGAAAAGAAGAGCTGCTACAATCTATACCTGATTCGGAGACAAAATCTATTGGGTAAACCTTTCGTAACAATTATTTTTGCGCAGGAGACACTCAATATTCGTGAATTACGTAAAACAGAGTAACTTAGGAATCATACTTCTTGCAATAAATCAAAACTATCACAGTATAAGTTAGAAAATTTTCTATTTGGTGGAAATGCCAAAGCTTGATGCGCATGTGCTACTCTAGGCAGAATACTCTATGAGAAATGTTTTATTTCCGTTATCTTCCTAAAATGAGTGAGTAAAGAGAATTAGGCGACTCTTAACAGCGACTCTTAACAGGTTTTAGGCGACTCTTAACAGGTTTTGAGAGCCGACGAGGGTGATTAATTAGAGTATGGGACGGGGGAATCGGGAGATCCCAGAGGAAACCCGCCGATCAACAACATCGTCCAGTTTGATCCCAAGTGCGATACTCCGGGAGCGACTCCACCGGGAAGTGGGAGAGGCGAGACATCGCAGCGATATCGTGTCGAGAATGGCAGCTTGTTTATTAACGAGGAGCGATTTACATGGCTATTTAAATGTTGTTTTTGGAAGGGTGTAGAGGAGGGGGAGAGCGGGAGATAGTGAAAATGAGTTGTACGCGGCGGGCTAACACTGTTGAGGCTAATTTGTACAGTCTGGCTACTGTGCTTCATCTTGGCGGCGTGTCACGTGACGTAGCAGGCAAATGCGAAATGGTTGGGGGGGGGGGGGGAAGGCAGCGGGAACAAGATGTTAATTAGAGGTAGCGGCGGCGAGTGTAGGGCCGGTGTCGTGACGTCACGCGAGTGGCGTTCCACGCCGCGCCGTCTCAAGCCACGCTGTGGCGTGACGACAGCCCCTGCCTGCGAATATCGACTACAACCCCCACAGACCACTCCTCAGTACACACCTCCTTATACACTAGCGATTTGTGTGCGACGCCAGTAAACACATTTCACTAAACAACATATTAAAATAAACATAAACTATACGTGGAATTTTTCTGTACATGTAATAAACAATTATTCTTTGAATACTTGTGCACAAAAGTTTCTTGTAACATTGAAAGCAAAATATTCGATAAAAAATAGGAGCTTTACAACTCGTTATTTTATACAAAATTGTTTATGCGTATTCGTGTTTATAATAAATCAGAATTCTAGAATACTTTATTATTAAAATGTAACATTCATTTTACACTCTCTAAAGTAAAGTGTTGTGAATCTTGCTCTAGTTTACGTGTAGTATTTCAAAGGTAATATTGGCACATATTTCTGAAAGAATCGCTTGCAAAAATACAACACATATTTGCAGTTATCCGTAGTTTATGTGTTGTAAGGTGACAAAACCATTGACTCTAGCAAAATAAAACCTAAAGCAAAGTATTGATTTCTTTTAATTGCACATGACCTTCAGTGAAAGAGATGTTGGTAAAGTGCACACAGAATCGTAAGTGCTAAATTCTTGTTTACAGAAGAGTCGTAAAACACAAACTTTCTGTGGCAGTGCCCACGTTCATTTAAATAATTTCTCCCTCCCCCCCTTTGCCTAATTGTGAAGTTATGTTGGTTCATGCGACTATGTGCGTATGTAACCACATTTCATGTCATCCAAAGTTTTAAATAAAAAAAATAATTCATACAAAAATTTTCTGGTTTTTGGCTATGTAAAGAAATATAAACACGGTATATTTTGAACAGAAAGAGGCAAACTGTCTACAAATAGTTGTAAATACGTATTACGAACTGCAGTAGTGACTAACCCATGTTTATCAACCCAGGCGAGTGACGTCCCTACTAGCTGAAAAATGGAGGGGTTACCTCCCCCCTACCAGCCCATTCTTATACTCGGAGCCAATGCACAGAGTATTTTCCTGGAGTGGAGATAGAAAAAGCAACGTGGATGCAGCCGGCCAGGACCTGTCACGCGTTCGCTGGAAATGCGAGTCAGTATGTTGTCGAAGTGTCTCCTAACACACGTTGTAGAAACCGCCTTTCAAGATCTCGAGCCGCCCAAATATCTCCGCTCCTCTTCATTCACTCACGTACTGCAGAAGCCAATTATACTGGAGCACTGAAAACCAATAGCGGACTGACTTAAGGCTCGTTTACACGGTGAGAGTAGCTACCACGATAGTAGCTATCACAAAAGTGCGTGAAAGTAGGTCCTGTTTACACACATGATTGAGATATGCTGTGATAGTTAACCACAAAATAGACATGTCCGACAACACTTGTGTAAATACTTTGATAGGTACTACATATATATCCTTTTGTCAAGAGGTTGACAATTGTTGGGGTAGTTAAATATCATGACAGGCTATTAATGACATCTAAACATATATTGTTCCCGTGGTTTATTACATGGCAATACAGGCAGCTCACACCGGGAGACAATACTATAATGTTACTTCATCCATTTCAGCCCTTCCAAGAGACCATACCAACCATAAACATACTATTCAGACACACTAACCAAACATATTACCAAAACAAGATACCTATAACAACCATGCGCAGAGGTCATACAGTATAAACATTCTAAAAGCATATATACAAATGATGAGCCTACATACAGTTCATATTATTAACAGACTGACCTACATAATATTAAAGCCATATATCTTAACCTTTTATACTAACAATAACACCTGTCATCATTCCTCCTGACCTCCCGTTTAACAGCCATACAGGCACGTCACACTCGGAGACAAAGCTATTCCACTAAAATTAACTCCCTCCTACCATCAACCCAAACTACTGCAATGTCCCAATCACATGTTTCTGACATCACTACTACCATACTGATAGGCAATACAAGCAAGACACACCACTAAACCAGTGAATCCATTGAATATACCGAAGTCATCTTATAGAAAAGTTTAAATCACGAGACAGACCGCACTCATATCCTCAGCAAAGCTCTCTAAAGGTTAGATCTCTCGAACGGTAGACGCAAATACGGCCCACCAACTTGCAAAGGAGATGGAGATGAAGGGTAGCGGATGGCGAGACTATTTCCAACACTGCCGCTAGGGGAGGTGCAAGTCAAAAACAAAATATTTGTTCCCCACCACCCGACCAGATCTCATTCACATAATATGACAACCTGCGAGGGTATCAATCAAACCCTTGCGAATAGCAACTTTACCGTTCGGTATAGAACATATCTACTAAGCTAGAGCATTACATAAAACATACATATATCTCGCCCATCACACACAACCCTACGAAAACGTCTCAGCAGACGAATGATTGTCTCTGATCGTTTTGTCAACGACTCATGCTAACCAACATTTCTAGGGTAAAAAGTAAATATTCGTTTTTACTATACTTTCCACCCACCCACACACACACACGCGCGCGCGCGAAAAGAATGAAGTAAATACCTAAATCTTCATTGTTGCTACCAGTCTGGTTTACCTAAACACACCATCCATTTATACTTTTGTGTACATAGTAACGTACGAGGGAAGAATATAGCACATCTAAAATCCAGCTTTGGGTAATTAAACCGATAATAAAGGTGATAATGCATTACTTTAAAAAAAATATTTATCCAGAATTTTTAAAATAAGTCTATCTAAATCCATCTTACATACAAGAAATAAACAACATATATTCCTTAGTTGTATATCATGCAAAGGTGAATAATATATTTACACACATTCGAAAGGACATAGGTACGAACATTCTACTAGCCTTTACCTATACACATCCAAGATATTCCATTTACTAGAGAACAATAGATATCAGTATTCCATTTGATTTCTCCTATAGACGAAGATTTTGAACTCTGCTCGCAACCATGTTACCACCATACCAGGATATTCTATTTACTAGAGAGAATTCGCTATAATAAATAGTACCAACTCAATCCCTGCAAACCTCTCGTTTATAAACTTAATTTCAAAAGCCATGATATATTGCAATTGTCTGTTTGATTTATTTATTTTTTAGACTTATTTATAATAGTTTTTTTACACATCCCGCTACGTCAATGCTTTATTTACAGAAACGGAGACTACATCCATATCACAATATTATTGTTATTTAAATATGATGGTCAGCTTTGCCCCAATGCCTAATCATAATTTAATGTCATATCAAACGACTATATAGCCCAAACTCCATATGCCCATCGTAAATTTTTTTAATGTATCGTAATATTTTCATGCCATACTACTGTCGCTGTATTTAAAAAAAATCCATTTATACGTATTATTCCAGACAAAATATTCTAACTTGTAATATCCCAAAATACCTGAACACTGCCTATAATCCAGTCCATTAGATGATATCGGTTATACCAAAACACTTCCGTTCATACCATCCAGGACCACAAAACAATCATACAAGCATTCCTATGCAATAGTCCACCTAATTTCTCTGATAAAACATTTCAACAATAAATCCGTAACGAAATATCATTCCAATAGACCATATCACAAACCAGTAATTCAAATGTTCCAGCAAAAAAAAATTCTAACTATCATAACTCGCAGACAGTTTCATGCCAGACTGCCCATTTAGACAGGCCATAATATCATCTAATAACAAACATACTACCGTAGCATACTGTCATAACATACCAATTACCCAACCATATAGTAGAAAATTCTGACTATCTATTTTATTACACCATGCCATCAATTTGCAAAGACTCATTACCAACCAAACTAACATACCATACAGGCAATATATATTAAATCACGATCCATTCATTACCACCTATCAAAAATAGTTTAACTCATAATATTTGGGTTCATATCATACTCACTGCTAAAAAAAAATGCCAAACATCCATTTCTTAATATTCTGCAGACAATCATTCTAATTTCTAATACCTCAAATACCTGAACAGAACATAACAACACTCAATATCTACAATCCGTTCCATTAGACCATATGGGTAATACCAAGCACTTTCCTTCATACCATCCATGACAACGAAACAACCATATAAGCATTCCTATTAAATATTCCAGTAAATTACTCAGATAAATCATATCATAACCATCACCATATCATCATCATCATATCATCACATCATCATCATATCATCACATCATCATAATATCATCACTCATCATCACAACATCATATCATCACATCTTCATCACATCACCATTATCATCATGCAGACTTACACTTCAGCTTCAGTCAGATATAATCTCTAACATGCACTCTAGTGTCAAAGCAATTGCTACTGAAAGTGTATAACAAATCCAATCTCACATTAATTAATAGAGGTTTCCCTTCCTTTGAATACAGATTAATATTTACTGGAAAAATAATTTCATCAAATGTCTCGTATGTCTCTTCTAATCACCATTTCAATTGCCAGAGAAATCCAGAGCTACACCAAACACGTATATACATGTATTTAATGTTCTTATATCATCAGAGCTTACACTTGTTTTGTGTATATCAAGACATTGCATACTGCATACAACAGAAAGAAAAACACGTATATTTGATGATAAAATAAATAAAAACAATAGTCTTCCATTCACTTTATCTTTATTTCTCACACCTGTCAAAAATATATAGTATTACTTACATACACTCAAACATATTGTCCATTCAACAAATATATTTATGCTTTATTCTAATTTTATAGTACAAAGCTTATTGTGAGCAGTCAATGTACACTTATTTGCATATACAGCATTGCAGTTAACACATACATAGGTCTTGTAGCTGATTGCAAATGGACAGTTACTAACTTCATGTTATCTGGCACTAAACCTAGTCGCGAATGTCTTGCTGCAATACTTGCACTCGCTTCCGATGATCGACAAACAGTACCTTTACACTTCTCCTTATGTCTATATAGTATGGTGGGGAGGATTCACGCACCTTTTAGCTGTCCTTTGGGAGTTGGAAACGGCCGATGGATACAGTGGGACCAGCCTGTAATGGGTGTAAGGCGTAGGCTCCCCCAGTAGTTTCGTAAGGGGATAGGTAAAGGCAACCAGCCTGTAATGGGTGTAAGGTGTGTGGGTGACACGATGGACGACTGCGAATAGGGCGGAGGACCAGCCTGTAATAGGTGAATTGTTATGCCTGGTGGGATATGTGTTGACTACGGGAAGCACTACTCCTCTCTGCCTTGTTCTGGGTCACAGGAGTGCCACTTGCTAAGACCTGGTTGGAATATGGTTAATTAGGGGAAACCTATTCCTAGCCTGTACATGTCCCTATCGATATTGCTGGGATGCTTAAGACCTTGTGGGAGCTTTGTTGGCTGAAAAGGAAGCTTGCTCCCTCTATCTGCTCTGGAGGGCATGGCTGGTGACCGAAGGCGCTGATCTGAGAAGTGTCGGAGCTATTGCCAGCTCTAGTAACGGAGAGTAAGCTGGAGTGTGAACCAGAAAGGGCATGTGAAGCATCTCTTATAGCCTCTCCTAGCCCAACGGAACCCACTAGCTCCTTGTGGTACTGCCGGGTAACCTCTGTATAGAGGTTAGCAAAATTGGGAAACTCCTGGGCGTTCCCTATGCCTTGTTTACTAAAAGGCGTAACTGTCACCTATGATAAACTTGAATTATGGGCAATCATGATGGAGGTTCATGGTGATGGGCAGGTCGACTTCTTTATGGTCAGAAGGGCCCAAAAGCTGAGTCTCAATGTGAATAAATTCTAGCTATGGAAATGGACCATCTTTGGATTGGGGTAGTAGCCCACCAAGGTGGAGAATCCTTGAGAAAAGGAAGGAGGAGCACGGGCTGACCTCGCTTTCACCGTAGAGGTTTGCTCAGTTAGAAAGGGTGGGAGGAGCAGTCCTGAGGAGAGGTGCAGTTTCCCTGAACCAAACTCGCCCACTCCGGCGCCCTGAGGTCAGATTGCGGAGATGGACTCGTGCTGGCAGTGGGGAGTGCCTGGGCTATATGCCCTGGTATCTGTGATGGTAGTGGATGGATCTCCAGAACATAGGAGAAACCCAGGCCAGGTGACAGATGGCCACCATTGAGAACGTTCCTGAGTGGCGGAAGAGGGCGTGGGAGGCCAGGGACCTTGGTCAGAGGGGGACCGCATGCCTCAAAACTGCAAAATGGACTATTATGGAGAATCGGAAAATCCCGGTATGGCCGCCGGCTAAGACAGGTCAAGTGTTTGAAAGTTTATTTTATTTTGTCTATATATGATATTACTACGAGTAAACACAGCATCTCACTTATAACTGACAAATGACTTGTATGCTGGACAGAACAAGCAATGACTACTTTCATTACAACTTTGGCTAAATGTATTTCCACAATAACAACATTTACACCATAATGCTTGTAGCAACTCTTGAGAAACTCTTGCTGTCGTCGATGCTGTCGGTGTTACAGATGGTAAGTCTTCAACCATTGATGCCATCTTTAGCAGAGTACACGGTCATAGTAGATGAATCCTCTCTTGACGATCCCTTCCGCCATGGTCGTTGGCGAAATTACATCCGTTCTTACATTATGCAAGCTTATATAATGTTTATGCTTGATGCAGTGTAGCTACATAATTATGGTTTGTTGTTCTAGCAGCCAGATAATTTTTATCAGCTACTGTGACATATGGAAAGCTTAAATCACTTGCAGCACTCAACACAGTTACTAAATTCGTATACCTACCTATTTACCTAAGGAATTCTTTCTGATGTATTGCACGACATGAAATAAAATGGACAAGTAAAAATGAAAAGTTGTATCCATCATTGAAATATGTATAAGTGTAAAGACGAATGGTAGTTTGATGGATGAATTCGCAGGTTTAATAATGAACAGGTTCATTATCCTTCATATAATACTCACTCAAGCATATTGATTTTTACATATTCATACTCAGCAGACCTATAGTGAGATACTTGAAAAGGATAACATACACAAAATGTTCTGTTTTTATAATATGATATAAGCGTGCATCATGTAAGAACGGATGCAATTTTGCCAACGAACATGGCGGAATGGGTGGTCACGAGTGGAACCTTCTACTATGATCGTGTACTCTGCTAAAGATGTCATCAATGGTTGAAAATTTACCATCTGTAACACCGACAGCATCGACGACAGCAAGAGTTTCTCAAGAGTCACTACAAGTATTATAGTATAAATGTTGTTATTGTGGAAATACATTTAGCCCAAGTTGTAATGTGCGCCGACATGAAAGTAGTCATTGCTTGTTCAGTCCAGCATACGAGTCATTCCACTGTGATAATTGCTATGCTATGTTTACTTGTAGTGATATCGTATATAGACATAAGAAGAAATGTAAAGGCACGGTTTGTCGATCATCGGGAAGCGTGTTCGCGACTAGGGTTAGCGCCAGACAACATGAAGATAGTAACTGTCCATTTTACATTAGCTACAAGATCTAAATATGTGTTACCTGCAATACTGTATATGCGAATAAGCATACATTGACTTCTCACAATAAGATTTGTACTATAAAATTAGCTTAAAGCCTAAATACTTTTTTTGAATGTAGAATATGTTTCAGTGTATGTAAGTAATGCTATGCATTATTGATAGGTGTGTGAAATAAAGATAAAAATGTATGGAAGACTATTGTTTATGTTCATTTTATTATCAAATATACATTTTTTCCCTTCCTGTTGACTGCAAAGTCCTGATATATACAAAACAGGTGTAATCTCTGAGGATATAAGAACATGAAATATATGATACGTGTTTGGTGTAGCTATTGAGATGGACTTTTTTGGCAGTTTAAAAGGTAATTATAAGAGATATACGATACTTTTGATGAAATTATTTTTCCAGCAAAGAGTTGTCTGTGAATAAAGGAAGGGGAACCTCAATTAATGGGAGATTGGATATGTTATCCATCTTCAGTAGCAATTGATTTGACATTATATTGGGTGTTTGAGATCGTATATTACTTAAGATGAAGTATAAGTCTGCATGACGATGATGTGATGATGATATGATGGCATGATGACGGATGTGATCATGTTATGATGGACTGATGATCATGTGATGATGAAAACGATGACAATGTGATGATGAAATTGCATTATGATGATGAATATTATGACAATGTGATGATGAAATGATATGATGATATGGTGAAGATGTTATGATGATCATGTGGTTTATTTAAGTAACTCGCTGGAATATTTTATAGGAATGCTTATATGGTTCGTTGGTTATAATTGATGGTATGAAGGAAAATGGGCAGTATAACCAATATAGTCTAATGAACTAAGTTGTAGATACTGAGTGTTATATTTTGTTCAGATATTTGAGATATTACAAGTCAGAATGTTTGTATTTTAGAATATGTAGAAATAGACTTTTGGCATGTGTTTTTTTTTCTTTCTTTCTTTCTTTCTTTCTTCCAATAAGTATGGTATGAACTCGAATATTATGAGTTAAATACTTTTTCGATGCGTGGTAAATGTAATGAATGGATCGCGGTATAATATATCTTCTCTGTATGGTATGTTAGTTTTGCTGGTAATGTGTATTTGTAAATGGATGGCATGGCGTGATAGTAGGACTGGTCAGAATGTGGAATATTTAGTAAAATCTGCAACTTTAAGTCATAAAGCTAAGCATCAATTCTATTACTCTCATTATTTCATTCTCTTCTCTCAGTGGATATATAACCCACTAACGTACAAGTATTCACATAAAAATCCACCACCGTGTTTCCAACACAGACATAAACTGATTTTCTTACGGCTTATACTTGTAATTTGGTAAAAGGCTACATTTCACAGATACTTTATACCCTCCAGCTACGGTAAAATGTTCTGTGACTTTTTCTGAGACAATCCCCTCATTGATTCTGCACAGCACCGTATAGCTAAGTATACAAAAACGAATTTGCTGCGTGCATCCTGGATTTCATTCAGTTGGGACAGGAAAAAAATACCTTACACATCGGCAACACGGTAGGAACATTTCCCGCAAATCGCCACCAAGTGCCAAAACGTCAGTCATGCACGAGGGTCTGTTACAGAGCCATGCTGAAGACTTCTTCCCGACATCATCTAGATGGCAGGCATTCTTTGATGGACATTGCTTCAAGATATTCCCCGTTACTGTTCTGTTGCTCCACCCAGTTTCGTTGCCCGAGCGAGCACAAAAACGTGTGCCCGAGTGTTGCTCCTCACATTTCCCATCTATCTCCGTCTCTAGTTTCACGTGGCAATGGCGTAAAATTGTTGCCTCTCATCTGAAAGGCTTTTGGTTTTAGTTTTGCAGTTCGTGAAAGTATATTTGCGAGAGTAAGGAAGGAGTCCTGCTCCAGTCAGCTGACATCTAGACGAAGAAACACCGAAGATGCATCGCCTGTTTATGCTTCTGCCTGTACAGCAGTGACGCTTAGCCGGTTGCAATCAGCCAGATCGGAATGGGATTGGGTCGCGCCAAACGGAGTTTACGTCTGAATGGTTGGGAATGATGTAATTTTGCGTGTCGCATGTTGCGGAGATTCAACCACGGGAGAAACATACACGTGACTTTACGAAGAATTGTCGTAGGGGCAATAAGTAAGTAAAGTACGAGTGCATGCTGATTTACAATAGTCTCAGTATTGAAGGCCTACTATTTTTACAATTAACTGTCAACAGCATACGGCTTGAACTCTAGGTTAGCACAAATGTTCACCTAACGACGTGCTTTGACAGATTATTTAACTTGCTGTGGGCAATATTTAAGGTAAGAAATATTTGCTTATGATATTCAAAAGTTCCTTTTTATAAAAGCAAAGGCCTGATAGTAAATAAAAACTTAACAAATGTCACATAACAGTTCGATCACGGAGTAAATAAGTACACAGAGACAAAATAATGGGGTGGTTCCTTTGATGTTAGCGAACTCATTCTGTGATTGACTACGCGACGCTCTGCAAACAGGCCTTGCGCCTGATTGGGTACTGTATGGTGCAGGCTGCTGTTGGTTGGGCCCCGGCGGCTGGTAACTAGGCTACCCGGCACAGATTGGAGAATGGCATTGCAACAGTTTGCTGGCTGGTGACGCCATTTTGCTGGCGTGTATGGCTTGAGTTAGCTGTGGTTTCAGCTCTATATTGTTAAGGTAGAAAACTCTTAACTATGTTGGATTTTTTACAAATCTTTGTAAACAAACTTCATGACCGGACGTTGAAAATCAAAAAGTTTGTCATGGCTTAGAGGATTATTTATCATTTTTTAAAGTTTGTACCGTTTCAGTTATATCCACATTTTTCATTGTGAACGAGAATTATGAAATAATCAGGGAATCTTTTACTACAGTCACCGATGTGTAACGAGGAACATATCAAAAAGAATATATATTTATAAATAACGATAAAGATAACCTTTGTGCTTCAATAAACTTGGGTTTTTATTACTGAATCTGGAAATTAAGTTTCGGATGATTATACGCCGATCATAGTTGGCATGTATCTCTCCCTTTTAACCCCTTAAAAATAATTGCTCATTTCAGGAGTCGTAAAAGTGGAAATTTATGGCGGCGGGGGGAAACGGGAGATCCCCGAGAAAACCCACCGACCAGCGGTATCATCCGGCAGGATTCTCGCATGGGAAAATCCGGAGCGACCCCGCCGGGAATCGAACTGGTTTTTGCCTTGGTGGGAGGCGAGTAGTCTGCCCACTAGACTACCGCGGCGAGGTTGCTAGGCGGAAACATGTGAGCGGGGGTGAAGCGGTCATGAAAGCAGCCGAGAGTGAAATAACATAGCAGGGGACAATTTGCGACACGGAATTATTACAACCCCCTTCTCTGGGTCGCCTGGCCTCTCGCGTCTGTTGGCGGCAAACGGCGCCCGGCAAGGAACTAGCGACGGCGGAAGATAGTCGCGGGTGAAACAGCGTAAGGGGGGGGGGGGGTGGCTGCGACGTGACCCACATTACTGAATAATTACGTCCGATGTGGTGCGTGAGTTGCCGAGTTTGAAAATTCCGACCCCAAGCACAGAGCAGTCGCGCATGCAAAGGCCCATTCGCTCAGGAGGGGAGGGGGGGGGGGTTACTATTGTGTATAAAGAAAGGGAAAACATAGTAATGAAACGTCAGTAGGCATTTCATGAGCTGGTGATGAGCTAAGGAAAATCAATATGTCGAAGACCCGGCAATGATCAATACCAATGAAAAATAATTTGAATAATAAAGATTGAGGTGGCTAATACAAGGAAGAGGACCAGGAAACTATGAATACCTTGGAAAAGGACTCGGCACATGAGGCAAGACGAGATTCAGGACCAAATAAATTACTACCAAGGGGAGGAGGAGGGGTCGACAATATGTCTGGAAGCCCCTTCTCCGCTCGATGTCGACACTGAGGAGTCTTGTCGGAATTTGCAGTAATCTAGTAGCTAGTGCCACTGCAACTAGGCATAGAGTTAGAATAGTAGACCCGGGAAGTGTGGGGAACTGAGTGGAAGGCAGAATAAACCACACCACTCACTACTACAAACTACCCGCACGTATATTACAGAGCAAAAATAAGAAGTAAAATAAAATACAGGGGTGAAAGTATCGTGGGTTTTATCGAGGATCTGCCGTTTCCCCTATCCTTGCAATCTGATGCTGCTCCATGCCTCGTTTAACCATCATCGGGGCTCTCAATATCTCGATACTAACAGCAGTTCTAACCTTTTCACGCCATTCCACTCATATTGCGAAAGAGGAGACTGTATTGCGTTAACGTGGGCTTCGGCGTCTCTGCTGTAGTCGTTTACCATCCGTGTTCTTGGGTTCTAATCCTCAGTCAGGCGTGGGAAGATGTGATGTGTCCAGGGAAATGCACAGTTTAGTTCTTTACGTGGCCCATCCCAGGAACACGATCATACGTCGCTCATATGGCACGTGTTTAATGAATGAAACATAATGACAGCGTGCAACTTGTTGCCCACTGTCATTATGTTTCTGTGTTAGATTCGTAAAGGCAACTGGACCTTGGTCGTACGGTTGGAAGCATTACCGAGGATAACACCTCCAGTACAATACTTGACTAAAGAGCCGCCTACCTGGCTTCTTGCATAATGTCAAGAGGTTTTCCAACACAATTTCATTGTAAGAATAATTTAAAACCACGGACATTGGATTTATATATGAATATCAATCCGCAAAAGTTTCACTTCTCTTGATTGTATCATAACTGGAGTTAATATGATTTGCCTAAACAATAGTTTTTCTATTCCCAACTTTATGTCGGGAAGCCAATCAAGGGACGGCTTACATATCAACATCGACTTTAAATGACACGTGTATACATGACGTACTCGGGATTCGAATCCACCACCATGTGAGCTCCTAAGCGACCCCATTATATTTGAACCTTTCGAATGCAGGTTCTAGAACCTTTGAGTAGGTAGCATAAATGTTTTTAGGGTGACATTAAAACACAAATATTTCAGAAAACACACTTAAAGTGTTCTATAAACTTGTTTGCAAAGGTACATTCGCTTCATTTTCACGGAATGTAATAACAGCGCCATGGTTCACTGTTGAGCGGAAAAGCTGAAAATCCTCCATTAGTTCCACGCTATTCTCGTAAGGGCGACTACGCCCTCAGTGCGCATAGTTGTGTCGCCCCTAACACCCCCTTACTTAGTTACTACACGGAAATGCTTCAGGTACGCGGGACCAGATCAGGAGAGAAATATATTTTATGAGGAACGAAGGACTCACCAGGAGCGTTCACCACACAGCGGTGGGTCGCAGCTGTCAACTTATTAACCCTTCCTCCAAAAACAGCCCACGTCGTTCCTTGAAAGTTTTTATCTCTCATGAATCACGGCACGCAAGATATTTCCCTGTCGAGACTTGCTCTTCTGCTATCAAATTTCCTCAGACCCGACAAATTTTTTTGAGTCACGAACATTAAAAAAGTTTTTAATTTAGTTGAAACTACAACCATTTTGATTATAATTTATGTACGAATGCAACTCACGAGAGTCTAAAAGACGCTAGGTACGAACTTCGTTACAGAAGGTCAGTTTACGTAAAAATTGTTGTCAAAGGATGCCAGTTTTAAAACTGAAAAATAGGAAAGGTCGAATGAAATCTTACTTGCCGCTGGGAAACGGCATTTCGTCATCAAAAGAAATAAAACTTACAATGAAATGATATGTTTACTGGCAATAACGACGGACATAAAAATAATCTTTATCATCTTTACAGATGAGGAATTAGTTAGGCGATGATAAATCAGGTCGACATGATAACCGGCAAGATACGAAGTCAGCAATTCACAGGCGTCGAATGAATTGGTGGAGAGTAAGATAGCATTACGAAGAATTCACAAAGTAGACAGGCGCCGTTAACACGCAATTACGAGTTCACTTGGGGCACGTATTTCAAGGAGACCTATTAGCTCGTGTTACCTGAAGTAAAATGTACGTTTGCATAGTGAAAATCTTGCTAATATCTATCTTTTATCGCGTACAAACGTATATCGCTCTATCACGTGACCATCTGCTGTTATCTGCTGTTTGAAAGGGCTGTGAGCGTTATTTGAATTATAACGTCAACATACTTGAGGCGTGTACTTGTGTCCTTGCTATGGTTAATAAATATGTTTCGTTTGTTTTAAGTTGAGAATTTTGTAAGGGTTATCAATAAATTCACTTTCAAAAGTCCAGAAGGATTTACTACATATATTTTAATTGTTAGCCAATAGTTTTAGTTTGTAGATCGCATTTTTCTCTTGTAAGTTACTTGTGTAAGTAAATAATGAAAGTTTAGTAAAAGTGCTCAGAATTATTTTATAGTATAGATAATATACTATAAATTATATATACTATATATTAAATATAGTTCATTTCAAATATACTATGTGTTATATATACTCTATTATATATAATTTGTATTATGTATACTATATATAGTATATACTATATAAATTCTATTTTTTAGACTACAACAATATTGATTGATAAACATGGCAGAGCTCAAAATACATTTAATTAGTTATTTGGTTTGTGGATAAGCACAGGAAATGTAACTTAGACTCGTAACATCTCTGGCGTGCCCATGTAGCACATTGTTACGAGCGGTCGTACGTAGGGATGCCGCCCGAGTAGCAGTGCTTGGGAGGCACGGGGAAATATATACAGAGCCCACCAAGTGTTAACTAGGCCAGCAGCATGAATATATAGAGCAAGCGATCATAAGGAGGGGGACTTCATTACGTCATCGGACCGCCAAAGCGTGGACGGAGCCCTCGTACATCAATCGTGCAGCAGAGCAAACTATCAGTGGCGAGTACAACGCCATCATGAATGTGTGACGGGACTGCAGTAAAGTTCAGTTAAAATTAGAGAGATATGCTAAATCACTAAAAGTGTCTCGGTCTAGCAGGCTAACGGTAAAGAGTTAGTTGTAGATGTAACGACTACTTGACTGTGAATCAGGTTGAGATAAAGTAAAGAGCTATTTATTGCCAATCTGGCTAATTATTGAATTAACGTCCCTACCAGCAAAATAGCCTACTGCTATTAATCTGTACCTGCTTGGCTTCACCTAGTGCAAGGATAAGCTCTTAGTTGATGCTACTGCCGCCAGTGTGTGCGACGAGTATGTAGAAGCGATGGAACTAAGTACTAAATGCTGTTCAAGTGCCTGGAATGGTTTTCTGAATTTTTAACATATTTGGCGGTTTTGCGATACAATATCAAGATTGATTTGATAAATATGGCAAATCAGTTAAAAATAAATTTTGCATACTTTTTTTAGTGGAATAATCTGGATATGAATATAAACATTTGTGCCAAGCAAATTGCAAAAAGTCATACGAGCAAAGTGTTTTATTTAAGCTGATGTGTTTTTTTGGGGTTTTAGGAACACCAAGAAGAAATGTTTTTGAAGTGTGGAATTTTGTCGCCTGCAATTTTTAACTTCTGGCTATTTTAGATTTTAATTTTTTTTGAAAAACCTAAAATAAAATAATGCCCCAACCACTGGAAGTAATTCCATGAAATTTCTTCATCTTATTCTTATGAAATTTACAACTAGTTTGAACTACATTCAAACATGATAACTATAAAATAATTTAACATTTGTATGCCAATATATACAAATTTGGAATCCCTGTATTTTCTGTAATTAATTATCGTGGATTAATTGTTCACGGTTTTTGATACTTTTATAATGCACTGTTTGATGTAATAAAACCAAAATTATAAAATATAACATATGAAAATAATTTTTGGTATTTGAACATGCCTAAGGGACTTACCTAGCTGGCATTTGAACTGCGTTGCAGAGTGTTAGAAATACCCTTTTAATACGTTCTTTGTCCAAGTATTAATTAAAAAAAAAAACAGCACACACGCCAGAGGAGATCTGTTGAGAGACGTCACACACTTTAGAAACACCATTTCAGAGTATTCCAACTGAGCTAAAATCGCCTTTTAAAATCACTATATCTCAATATATACGCGTCACGTAGTACAGCCGTGCATTGAACCTTGCTACAAACTTGCCTCTAATAAGTGACAGGATAACCGTTTAAAGTCCTCTATGTACAGGCAGCACGACGAGAACACTGCACGCCAGTTCCGAACCCTGCGCTTAGCGGCGATGGTATACTTGATGCACGTGGCTGTATAGCCCTTATCGCTCCCGCGCCTGTCTGCCTCACACGTATCAAACTGCTCCAAGTAAGCGTGAACAATATATTTTTAAACTACATGTCGATAATCAAACCACGGCATCTATGGGCTAACATATATAAAACATACTTTTTGTAACATGTTCGTGACATTTATCTAGTATTTTTGCAATCAAATTGAAGTTACCAAAACTGCGTCAGGAGTCCGCGACCTCACATACCTGCGTGCACACGAGTAGCATATCACGCAGGGAAATGCAACTGGCGTGTCATGCGGCGACCGCCTGTACATAGGACACGTTGCAAATATATGCAGACCCAACATCACCAATACTGCTGTTTGCATGTTGTTGGAATTAACATGCAAACACTTCTGGCAGCCTTTACTACTCAATTGCTAATCCCCCATTGTTCATGTAGTTTGACATACGTGTGATAACAAGCAACCACTAGCTGCGCTCACGTACCTCGAAATATGTGCAGGCGCTCTCTGCATGGCGCGCCAGTTCCGTGTGCCTTCGTTATATGCAACTTGTTATACACGCAGGTACGTGAAGTTGCGGACACCCAGTGCAGTTTTGCTAACACCAACCTCATATTAAAGTGGCCGCCTGGTGGAAGGCATTTTGAACTCATTTGGCCTAAAAGTGTGGAAGCGCTAAAGGCGACCGAGAAATGCGCATCAACTCTTCCATTACCTTTACGCGCAAACACTGCACTGGCGTGCAGTCTTGCAGTCGATAGCGCGCTTCTATGAAACTTTCAGTGGAGACCCTACCATTTCATCACTTAATAATAAGAATAAATGTTTGATGCGCGTTCCTGTTCTTTTTTTAATGTTTTGTACCGGAATGTTTATACCTAAAATTACCGTGAAAACATCCGATAGAGCCATATTCACAATCACAAAAACATGCTTTAGAGAGAAATGGAGGCACAGAAAACGTATAGGGACGCGTGACGTTTCTCAGATGCAATTCGTAAGCAGACCTTACTCAGACACGTTGGATCATCTTTTAATAAAATGTTTTCTTTTGGAGCTCTGCCCACCGATCGATGGCCTAGCCAGGCGGCCACCTTAAATATGCTAGATGAATGTTCCAAACATATCGCCACAAGTAAGTATTTATTGTTTATGTTAGCCCATATGCCGTGGTTTTAATTCCGGCAAATAGTTTAAAAACACTTCGTACACTGACAGTAGGTATAGTGCTTGAGTTGCAGCCCTCGCACCAACACACGAGCTCAACACCGCTCCACCAGCACATCGGCAGAGCGTGATTTGTGTGTGTGCTGGCGAGGGGCGTGCTTCATAACAGAGCTAGAGAGAGAAAGTGTGAGAGGGGTTATATGACGAGGGGGGTGAGAGCTAGAATCCTGAGGGGTGGTAGGGAACCATGTGGCGCAGGCCTCCGGCAAATTGCCCTCCGCCAGCAAGGACCATGAGAGAGATGCGGGAGGCGGGTAGGGGGAGGGGGGCATCACCCCCACATACTTCCTCTTCCTTTTACAGCCGAAAGCTTTTCTTTCCTCGCCGAACAACTAATCGCGGGAGAGTAAGTTATTTACGCGACTCACCTTATGTTTCGGCGTCACCCCCCCCCCCCCCTCCTGCTTTTTTTTTTTTTCCTTTCTTACCGCTAGTGCCATTTTCGCCGACGCTGAGCGGAGGAGCGATAAAATAAACGCAGGCCTGGGCGACGCCGCCGTGTTTTTACGCCGCACGTCCACGCGCGTTACATCTCGCTGTTTGCGAGTGCCAGTCGAGTCTCCTGGGGCTAGCGGCTTCCCTCCACGGCACCCCCTCTACCCACGCAACAGCTCTACAGCTCTTCGCCCTCTTAAGTCGCTCACCTAATACTCTATATTATAACTTTTATTATTACATTATTAGGACTATGATTTATTATTTATAGATGCAGGATTTTCCCCATTAGTTTTAAAAATATGTCTTATTTTTGACGTAAATACATGTGTAGAATGTGACCGACACGTAGGGTACCAGGACGAAAACGGCTAAGTAACCCTAAATGCCTGTCTACAATCGGCAGTTCCTGTGGACGTAGGGTACCAGGACGAAAACGGCTAAGTAACCCTAAATGCCTGTCTACAATCGGCAGTTCCTGTGGACGTGGCTGTGTCCGAAACACGTGCTCAAGTGACGTCACATTGACGCAGTTCGATTATGGTCTACCAATGCGTTGTCTGGTTTATATGTTGATACGTAGTAATTTGCAGAATTTGCAGAATTTTTTATTGTTTAATGTTTACTAGAGGGGCGATTGTAATATATATTTTTAATATACTCCTAATCTGTTTTATTTTAAATAAGTTCGCTAAATTACATCAAAATGTTCTGTTTTTAACTTTACGTTTCAAAAGTTTTACCCTCTAAATCTGAACCGGTGAGAATTTTACTGTTTAGTGGTTTATTTTGACTGATGGATCAGTTAAACGGAGTGTAAAAATGGCCGTCAAACAACGTTTAAAAATGACTTTTAAACAACGTGTAGCAAGTGAAATAACAACGAATAAACTAGCAAAACCAATACAAAATACTTTATAAAAAAAGTGTTTCTTTTTCCAAAGCGCTATTTTGTGAGTTACTATGAACACTCAGATTTTCATTCCGTTTTTACGTCTTTCACTTCGTTTTCGTGTAACCGCCATAACACTCTGTTTGAATGTTCAAGCTGCATATAATGTGATGAAGAGAGTGCATTCATATACATACATATATATATATATATATATATATATATATATATATATATATATATATATATATATATACTATTCGTTTTAACAATCCTAACGGTACCAATTAAACCAAAAACGAAAAGTAAGAGCAAACAATTTAAATCTTCACGATTTCGTGGCGAAACTATGACACATATATTTTCCTCGCAATATTACAACTAGGCGTGGTAGCGTAAATAATAGCCCAGCCCCATAGCTCAGGGGTAGGGTGGCCGACCTGAAACTGAGGGGCCATGGGCTCGCGCCCCGGCCCTTACGAGGCAGATCCTTAGCTCGCCCGTCACACTGGGACTTTGTCTGCAAGTTGGTCCAACTTGAGATCGACAACGTCACTTCAACAAAGCTACAACAATAACTACAAAAAAATAAGATGGTAATGTACCGGTATAGAATGGAAGAGTATGTATTCAATCCCAGTCGCCTTCGGGATGTTTTTCTTTTTTTTTAATTACGGGAAATTGCGCAATATAATTAGTAATTTATCGTAAATATGCTTGTTTCACATAATAATTTGACTACATCCAATAAAATCAATATTTAATTCACCACTGAAGTCGGCCGTCACTAATTCGATTAGTGAAATATTTTACGTAACTAATTCAATCAGTGAAATAATTTTACGTCACTAATTCAATAACTGAAATTTTTTCTCACTGAAACAATCAGTGGTTTTCAACTGATTCTAAGTGGAGCCATTTTCACTGATTCGAGTCGTTGAATTTCGCTACGAATCAGTGGTTTCCCACTGATATGAATTGAGAGTGTAGCCTTCATAATAAATCGTTTAGAACAAACGAAGACATAACTAATTATTTATTTCACATTTGTTTTGAGAAAGCGCACCGTGTACATCCATAGTTTATATTCACAGAGTAAACACTCCATGAACGCGCATGAAGCATTGCAAGTTATTGCTTTTCTATCAACTTAGGACACAACTTGTACAAAAGTTGAGTTTCCTGAATGCGGACTTGGGATACAGGTTGACTTGTGACGCGGGAGCTTTGGACAGCACCAATCAGCGCATCCTTGTGCTAAGTCACAGGTTGGGATAGCGCATGCGCGGGCGAGGGCCAGGTGGGAGCCCGCGACGACTGGCGTGGGCGGATATCTCCAGGCAGTAGCCTATATCTCGCGACTACGATGTTCTGATTTTGGTGTCAAACGGAACACGTCATCTAGATCTGGCAGTTCAATTTATTAAAAACAAACTATCCATTTCGTTATAGGTTATTCACTGTAAAGTGAGCACTTTTTGAACCCCTTTCATTTGAAATAATAGTGAATAAATATATTTTATTATAGACTTAGATGTTAACCTTCAAGTCCAATTAAATATATACACTGTACTTTTTACTTACAGGGCAATATATATTGAAAAAAAAAAATTGTGGAAAGACAGAAAATGGCTAAGAGGGAAAATACAACTATAGGACCTCAATAGAGCTCACTTGGCCACGAATAGCCTATAGTTATATTTAATTCCGATATCTAAAAGGAAATATTACTCACGCAGACGAGTTCACGCAAAACCCAAGACTATGTCCACGCCACGGCCAATTTTTTTCTGATTAATGAATATGTGTTTATTTGAGTATTTAGTTCTTTGTTTTGATAACATTTTATTTGATGTTCGAAATCTGTCATGCAACTATACATGGAGGTGGTTGTATGGTTGTAATTTATTGGCAAAAGCACTTGTAATTTGTTGCAATGCTGAATTTTTTTGTCTGCAAATAAATACCTTAAATAATAAAATATTCCACGTGATTACGTCAAGCATTTTCGACACAAGATAGTCTTGAAACACCCGTATGTTTGTGCGGTATTTGCGATTAGAATTTGATTTATTTTACACTGTTTGTAAGACCGTGGGTCAGTAGTGAGCCACTAAGAAAGGACAGAGTCAATTAATGCAAATGAAAAGTAGCCTTTCCCAACTTGAACTTGGTAGCAAATAAACCAACAGCAATATTTCAAATAAATGTACAACTGCGATTTCTATCCTTGCGGTGGCAAAGACTGAAAAATTTCTTCACTAGTTGCTATATTGTAATACATATGGAAGTTACTCTGAACTGGTTACTAGAAAACGCAATTTGTTTTACCTTACGCGTGGAAAATTAGGAAAATTAGGATCAAATTACAATCAATTATTGGTGTCGGGTAGGGGGGAGGAGTGGCGTTAATTCTGTATGGTACCTACATAATTAGGGGAGAGGAAGGGTACAATGTCCCCTGTAAACCTGTTCCTGCCCTCCGCAAGTCGCACAGAGTCGCTTTGCAGCTCGGAAAGTCGCTATTACACGACGCAAAGTAGATTTCGTACGAGACCTCGCATGACAAACGATGATTGCCTCGGAATATTATAAGTAGCAATAATTTTTATAATAAGATCTCACTAACAGACTTTGTTTCAGAGCAGTGGCCATATAATCCACCAGAATATTTTTTTTGTACTCGCCAATCAATCTCACAACATAGTCTGAACTCCACTACATTTCCGATACAAAACTTATTCAAGGGTTCTTCACAATGAATATTTTTTTGCCTACTTTCTATTCACATTACTATATTATCTGCTATTATCCCACCTCTATGGTTTACATATGAGAAGTCACATGATTAGTGTAGAACGACCAGTATAATCACTCTTTTCGTGTAAAACTCTCCTGAAAATAGGACACACACACTCTCTCGCTTTCTCCTGCTATCATGTGAGATCTACCTTGCACGAGATATTTTCTCATGAAATCCTGAATGGGGGTGAGAGTAGAAATACTTTTTCCTTGTTTTTGCACCACCATAAACGTGACGCATAATAGCGACCAAAGATATTACAGATCCTATCTTGCATGTTGATATCTGAGTAATACGAATGTGGGTACAAGTGTGCGCGACGAGAAGGGGAACATATTTATTTTAACTCGCAGGTACGTATAATCTCCAAGGAAAAAGTTGTGAATATATAAAATTAATATTTTATGAACTATGTATTACTGGGATTTAGTATGAGAGAGTTTAAGGTACCATGGCACGTTAGGGGAGTAGTAGTATTCAAATTTGACCACGTTTTCAGGTGGACGGTAAGTGAACCCACAAAATTCACAATATATAAATACTTTTTTTATTGGCATTGTTTTTTATATAAATATTATTGCACGTGTTTTGAATGTATCTTCGGTCGTGTTAAAACTGCCTATTACTCCGAGTATACTCGTCCACGTATGACGTGTTGCAAACCGGAGTGACTGAGCCGGGAATGGAGCCCGGTGCATCATGAACCCGGAGGCAAGCGGTCTAACCACTCAGCCACCGCGGCCCCTGTAAGTTAAGGAATTAAGTAGCAAGTCGTCGGAGAGGTGACGACATGAATGAAGGGGAAGGGCGGCAGCGCGTCCTGCTGGAGGTGACAGGAATGCGGCAAGGCGGCTGTGGAATGTTGTGTCGCTTCTTGTTCGTCTAGCCCGCCTCGCACCAGCACCGTCTGCAATACCTCGTTCCTTCTCCCGACCTCTCCCAACACCTCTCGACCGCGATAATCGAACAATTGGTGTCGATTATGACACCTCCTGCTGGCGAGCTCGCGCATGCACTCCAGCTGCCCGCCAGCGGGTTAATCCGCACTTTTGAAACGAACCGTTGAACAAATAACCTTTCAATGCGCACTCAGGCTGGCAATTCTCACAATTAAGTTGGTAGTGATGAGGGAGAAAGTAATTATGTATAGTTAAGACATATTAGAAATTAATTGTTCAAGTTTGCTGCATCATAAGTTATTTATTTTGGTCTCATTTTTTTTATGCACATAAAGAGTACGAAGAAGTTTCAGTTTCTCATTTAGCGCTATCGCAAAAAAAAAAAACGCCTAAAACAGGCCCTTAATAGGCATATCTCATACGTCTAATAGCTAAAGTCATTATAAAATTGTTTGTAGATATTTACTAAATTAATTAAAACGAATAATGATATTATCTAAATTATTTGTAATGCACCATTTTGAGAAAAAAAAAAAAAATTTCTAACCCACTTATTTTGAGTAAGTTGGCATTGTACACTGCGGTACTACTTTTGTGCAAAATTTAGTGGTAATTCGAGTATTTGTCCACGAAATATGACATACATGTTGAATTTTATCACCTAGCAGTATCTTGCAAAAATTGGCAAAAGATTATCTCTATAAACGTATTTGATGATTCCGATGGCTACTTTCGGCATACTACGTTTAATTGAAAGTGGGTGAAATCGTTTAATATATATAATAATATAAATTACAGACTTATCTAGACGATGATATGGTTGCCATATTGTAAATAAAGCCAGACACACTTAAAAATGGCCCACCGTAGCACTATTTGTGTGCAACGTTTGGTGGGAATCGTTTCTAGGGTCCCGGACATAAGACACAGAAACTCCAATTTCTCATGAGGTGCTATTTTCGTTACGGGACTGGAACATTATATGTTTGTTATAGATACTGTGTCATATTAAATTTGGCTGAAATTGTTTAGGACATGTGATTTACTATTACCAATCAGAAATATTTACACGGCTGTTATTTTGAATATATGTGACTACTTCTTCTAGTCATATAAATTAAGAATGTACTACAAAAGTAGGTGACAGAAAAAATGGCTGCAAATCAGTTTATATGTCAGCTAATTTAATGGTTGCATAGCTACTGCCATAATTGAAAGTTAAGTTGGAATTGATGACATGTCTTCATAGATATATCATAGTAGTCTAAAATGATTATGTGGCCGTCTCTTTGAAAATAATAGCCTGGCCCGCTAAAACATGCGAGTTTACATTGCGTACTCTAGTATTACGTGAATGTCAAATTTAGTAGGAATAGATTGAATGTTTCCCGAGGTATGGCATTAGAACATTATTTTTCACTTAAAAATATTTTTTCAAAATTACAGACAAAAGAGGCTGTGTTGTGATACGTTTGATGCTTTAAATGGTACTTCAGGCATATCAATTTTGGTACTGTCTCGTTAAACGGTATTGTAAATATTGCAATTCAAGCTCAAATATCTATATTGCCATCATTTTGAAAATAAGTGCCTTATTCATTTAAATTGTATATATAAACATGGTCTATAATAGTATTACTATTATGCCAAATATAGCAGTAATCGGTTGTGTAGTTACCGAGATATAACGTAAAAGTTTTATTTTTCATGTTGCATTATTTTTAAAAATGGTGTATTAATAACACTGTCAATTTATGAATTCAATGCTTGCATCGTGCACTGTCAATGTACCAAATTTGGTATATATCAGTTAAATTGCTCCCGAGATACCTATAATGCAACAGCTTTCTTTTTTACGTTCCACTATTCTCCAAAATGGTGTATTATTAACATTATAGGTATCTAAATTAAACACTTACTACTCGCACTTTTAACATATCAAATTTTATTTAAATCGGTTAAATATCCCGATACATAATGGGAATGTTTAATTTCTTCAATTTGAAGTATCCCCCAAAGTGACAGACTAAGAATATTATCGGTTTCCCAATGCAATGCTTACATCATGCACTCTCAATGTACTAAATTTGGTTTAAACCGTTTAAATGGTTCCCGAGGTATAATGGAAAATATTTATTGCTTCAATTTACACTACGTCATAAAATGGTGGACCAATAAGATAACTGACTTCTTATTTCAATGCTTATATCAAGCACTATCGACTTACCAAATTTGGTTGAAATCGGTAAACTAGTTCCCAAGATAAAATAAAATGTCCTAAATATTCAAATTGCCGCCATTTTGGAAACATTTCCCCGCGTGATCGAAAACTATCAATGTCCGAGGTTATCACTAAATGCTATATGTGGACGCAGTTTGGTGAAATTCGGTTGTCGTGTTTAAAAATGATTTGGGGAGGACATACATTCCAGACAGACATTCGGGTGACTGCGTAAGTCTGTCCTCGGAAAGTAGGGAAATAGCACTCGTGATTTACTACTATAGTCAATACGTTTGTTGACTGGCGCCTCGAGTGTAAGCAACCACGAAGTAGGATTTCCACACTCTTATTGACGGTACGACTTAATATGTACATACTTTATTCTGAATAACAAAAATATATTACGTAGTTTTTCTAATAGTTACGATTTCTTACATATTTAAATATTTATGTAGGTCGTTAGGGGGAGAGGTCCGGACGTGTGTGTGGGTGCGGCCCCTGGGGATGAATAGTGGTTGAGGGAAGGAGGTGAGGGGGAGAGGAACTTACTTGCAGCGATAGCCTGGCGACGAAGACGTATGTGAAGGCCTCGAGGAGGCAGAGAAAGTTAGCGAGCGAGGAGGCGGCACATGGAGATGGGTTATCCAGAACAGCACTAAGAGGCCGGCGGGGATACGCTATATATGTAGCTGCTCCCTCGGCGAGTGTTGACAAACAACCCTAGTTGCGGATACCTGCCGGCGACGACTGATAGAGCTAGCCGAGTGAGAGACGCAGGCAGGATGCCCTGGAGCCGGCTCGTAATGTGCGATGAATAAAAACATGACGTGCCGCAGGCCGCGGCGCGGGGAGAGACTGCCGTATGTGATGTAGGAGGCGAGGATAAAGAAGCAGAAGGAGTCTGGAGGGAGAGAGACCTGGGGCGGAGGGCGGCCATCATTGTCGTCGCTGCGGTTCCATTACGGCGGTAAATATCTCTCGACGCTCTGCAGTTCGCGAGTAATGGAGTCGCCGTCCTGGAGAGACTGCTCTCGAACTGTGCACTTATGCTCTCTAGAGAGAGAGAGAGAAGAGAGTTGCTCTCCTACACGTCCTGGGGAAACACACAGCTGCTGTTACTTCACTCTCGTTGCGACTTATGCGTCATGGTGTTGAAATCGTGTAATAGTTCGATGCGCGTGGTGCTTACATCTTGCGTGCTTATTCTCAAGGCAACGGGCACTGACTCCTCGCTGTGTACAGTACTGGTCACAAATAGCTTTTTCCACGAGCAGTGACACTCGCAGGTCACAACTGCTCTCTCCGTGGACTACAGATCAAGTAGACTGATCACAGTCTTCTGCGCACGTCAACACTGTTGGACATGTTTGTTGACATTCTTCATTAGACTCACCCTTTAGCTTGATTATAATGCATTGACTTTGAAAATGTTCTAATTTAATTAACATCAAGTTGTATAAGGTATACAAACATCAGAACGCACTTACACAAATTTCAATCCCTATCTCAAACGTTCTTTATTGCTATTGGCGGGAAAGCAGTCCAATGTTGAATCACAGAGAGTGATTACTACGCAGCTAGAACGAGCACTCTGCCATTTTACATCAACGGCTCTCTCACACGTACTGGGAAAAACACAGTGCTTCATGGTAGAGTGAGCATTTTTGAAATCATCTCTTGGAAAAGTAATTATAACCCTTTAGCTATTTATACGTTTACACTATCACAAACACTGACCTGTAGACTCGCAGTAAAGTGGATAACGAGTTAAATAATAATGTTCCATGTCTTGACGTAATATAACGAGTGTTATATTTTAACATATTACATATTAAGTTTGCGTTTTTATGCTTTAGACACATTAAAGCGTGCATTGGCATAACTTTCTAACAATTTCACGTTTCTACTTGACCGGCGCATGAATAAAGTCGTGAGTCCCGCGGCAATACAAATATTACATATAGCAAAAGTGTACACAATTTGGACGAAAGGAGATCTTAAGCAGGACTTACAAGTGCTCAGTTAATTATGAAAACAGATAACAGCCTGTCATGCATGATAAACAAGTTCATCTCTTAGACAGGACTTAGAAAGTATGTGTAGATAAACCCCGAAAGAACAGTCCAACAAAATGGAGTGCACAAATGGTATTAGCAAAGATTTAATTAGTGCAGCGAGTAACATTTGAAGATATTTCTGACGCTACAGAACTGTAATTTTTAGTGTTGCTGAGGGAAATATTTAAAAAGAAATGTCAGAGGCGAAATCCTCTCAGGACTGTCCGCGGCAAGAATGCCAAAAGACCACGTGAGCCGCAATGATCGACGTGTTATCGCTTAGTAGAACGGACGGATGCCTCCTGCGATATAATTTATTCAAAATGGCAGCTGTACAGCGTTGCACATGCACTTTCGGTGAATATGCATTCAAAAGTGCATATTCACCCGGAAGTGCATTTTCACCCGAAAGCGCATGTTCATGTGTGATTGTAATTGAATGTGGATGTTTAATTGTTATGACAATTGTAATTATTATGACAAATGTAATTATTATGACCACTGCATTTTTTAATTTTCGCCTGAGGCATTTGATCAAGATAATTGATCTTAAATGTTTTTTCATTGGGAATGATGAAATAACCAGTGGACAGCAGGTGTTGTGTCACGCGTTTTCTCGGGTCGGCTGCCTGGGCGAGACTGAGGTCCTGCACCTAAGGAAACTGGTTTACAAGTAAGCCGGGTAGGGTGGAGGGGGAATGCAATCATTGACACTTGCGGTGTCGGCCGTTGTCGCTGGACCCACTGCACTTGCTGTAATGTCAATTGCAATCGCAATGACAATTGTAAAGATAATTTCTTTTCAATTTTTTTATTTAATTGTCGTCTGAGGTTGCAGGTATTGCGTAATAAAACGTCTTCACTCGTTGGCTGACTGGGCGAGACTGAGGACTTGTTCCTACGGTTATACTCTCTTACAAATAACTTGAGTAAATTTTGACAAATCTCGAAAAGAAGTGCGACCACCATGTATCTTTCCGCCAAAGCTGTTCTGCCGGTGAAGAAAACGATCTTTGTAAATAAACTACGAATCCAATGGCAAGCATTGAAAGACTGACAACTTCTGTCCAGTACTTATGCTACTATAGCTGGTTGCCATTCCCAACTGTATTGTTTTTGTTATGTTCACATAATATACTAGTTAGGGTTCTTTTTTATTTTATTAGTGGGGTGGGGAACTATAGTTTAGCGTCTTTGGTGAGACGTGGTTCTTCTTATAAGTGACGATTGGAACTTAACATTGTTTTGATGATGCAGTGGAAAATTTTGTTCGTTCGGAAATAGCATTCAATTTACTATAACTCAAAAGTTTTAACTTCATCGAAAGAGCTAACAGCGATAAATGTGTCGCTGTTCGTATCGATGCGAGAAATGCTCAACAGATAAATATCATTGCATTTATTATACAATGAAAGTAGTAGGAAATAGTATGTTCACACACAAGGGCATGGGATATAGGACCACAGGATCCGAGGAGCCGCCATCTTTGATGTCATTGCCCTTTTACCCTTGACCCGTGTGACCTTTAACCTTGACCTCGAGAACCTTTGACCACAAAAACACTAAAAAAACCTTAAAGAATTCCAAAATATCCTCAAAAGATTAAAAAATTTCACATAATTCTATAAAAATACGAAAAAATGCATTATTAAAATTATTAAAAATCATTAAAAAATTATTAAAAGCATCCTCAGAAATGACTCTTTTTTCTAGAAATGCTGACAGAAATCAAGATCTCAGGTGATTGGGATCAGTGACTCCGAGCCAGGCGACCAGGATCAGGACCATTGACATTTGACCTTGACCCTTGATATTGAAAATGCAAAAAAAAAAAAGTAAGAATAATCCACAAAAAAATAAAACATTTATAGCAAATTTATTATTTAAAAATCTAATTGTTTAAAAAATCTTAAAAATCGTTCAAAATTATTATTTTTTAAACTTGATATTCAAAATTTTATTAATTAAAAAGGCTTTAACCCTGGCAACCATTTTTCCCTTTTACCCTCGAATATTCCCTTTTTCCCTAAAAATTCCCGTAAGAAAATTTATAAAAAATCAAATTTGAAAACTTGCATTTCCTAAGATCGCCCCCCCCCCCCCCAGCCCAAATTACTTACCTCTGTTCGAATACAGCAGACCCTATCGACCCTAAATGACCCATGACCCATTGACCCATAATTACCAATTACCCATTGACCCACTGATCCCATGACCTTGAATGACCTTGAAAATAAAAAAATGAGAAAAAGTACATAAAAGTCAGCAAGCATAATACATTACAGACTACCACCACCATATTAGATGCAGACGTATCTCGACCTTGACCCAATGTCCTTAAATGACCTTGAAAATAAAAAAAATTAGAAGAGTACATAAAAGACAACAAACATAATACATTGCAGACTCCTGCCGCCATATTATATGCAGACTAACTTGATATTAACCCCATAACCTTGAAAATAAAATCTCGAGAAAATATTTATTGCAAAGATACAGAAGCTAGCAGAGACGATGTATCTTTACAACACCCATTGTTACACGAAGCTTCACAGCCTACCTCCCTACTGCTTATAATATACACATATGCAAACCCTTTGATGTTATATTGACTTCGAACCAATCGTATTACACTATTAATATTTTGTGCAGACACCAGCCAATCAATCACGGAGTTACCACATGATTGCAGCTGAAAAATCACATGCATGCATTAGGGAAATCACACACAGAGAGATAGGTACGCAGGCTTTAGATGCTAGTTTCTTGATCACATTAACATGCAGTTATAACTTCATCACTTACTTCCAGACTTCTTTGCTCACCTATAAAACATGGTCATGCTTAAAGTAGACTACTGACACCTGTTGCCCGACTACCCCTTAAAAGACTGACCAATTAACCCATTGACTCCATCGATCCCATTGACCCCATTGAACCCATTGACCCATAATGACCCATGACCCATAGACCCATAATGACCGATGACCCATTGATCCATAATGACCAATGAACCATTGACCCCATTGGCCCATAATGACCCCTTATTGTGGTGTTGACCCCTAATGGCCCCAAAATGACCCATAATGCAGCATTTTCAGAGCAAAATGACCCAGACCCATTGGTCATTTTGCAACATGGACTTTGTACTGAACAATGCAGCACCAGGACAGCACACCACCATACTTCTCGATTGGTCGTCGCATGAAAATGACTCTATGTACGGACCACCCTCTCATACAAACAATATTACATAAATTCATGCTCTATCGTTCCCATATTTTATTATGTAAACGTATAAATGTATTAATAAATATACCAAGTGTTTTCAAAATAAATGCGATTACTCACATGTGCTCCACTGCCATATTGAATTTAGTAAACACAGAAGCGATTATATTTTTTAATTTTTTAAAATAATTATGTAAGGAGTCCGAGCATAAAATACAACTCAGTGCTTACCACAGGTCTTGTGTTAAGTGTAGTGTGTCTATATCCGACCCTCACGAACTTATACGCATACTTGCTAGACATTCGGCAACCACCAAAGCTATATCCACCAAATTCATAACATACAAATTACCTCTGACAACAAACAGGGCCACAGTATCAAACATACCTTAAACCCTCTTATAAACATAGTTAGCCACCATGTCCCACACTACATTTCTACTGAGTTCATTGCTTGGACAGAGCATTAAAAACGTTTGTGTAAATATTTTTTACTTAACCTTGAGCTAGGAGTGTTCGACTAAATACTCACAAACATTCGATTGTCGACAAACTCCCATCACCCTCATTCGAGCTATTTGTCATGTGCACTACGTCCATGTCAATGTGTTCACAGTGTCTAATTACTCACATTCATTCGACTGTCATACTGGATGGACTTAGCATATGTTCGACTGATTGCTCAAATACTTACTAATATAGACAAACCTCCATTTAATCGTTCTAATTCGACTTATTTTTCACATCTGTTCATGTGTCTGCAAGACCTCCAACCACATCAATGCTATCCCATTTGCCTATTACTCGCATTTGCTCCATCTCCATCTTGGAAATTTTTCAGTATATAAGGGATGAATATTTTAGAAATATCATCCAATCCATTGCAGTCAGAGTTCGTGTGAATGGTCTATCTCTGACACCAGCAGCAGAAACTCGTACTCAGTGCCAACAGCCGAGACTAAAACCCAGCACTAGCAGCCGAGACTCGAACCCAGCTCTTGTAGCCGAGGAAAACTTTGCAGTGGAGAACTGTTCGTTGGCTGGACTAACAGCCACTTTACATCTCAGCGGAGCAGCTCACCTACAGAAAACAAACTGTTGAACAAGCTCAATGGTCTGGGTTATGGGTCCACAGTTATGGTTCTGTGCCCCATTGGTCGGTTCCTGATTTTGTGGGTTTATCGCCAGGTCTTGAATTTTTGGGGGGGAGAGCTCCCTTACATGAAGGACAGAGTGACAGTACCATGTTATATGATGCCGAGTAAGGTCACAAGCCCACAGACTCTTGAAAGTGTGGATGATGCATCTCTTATAGTCTCTCTCCACTCATGGTAACCCAAGACTACTTGTGCCACCCCTGTTAATCAACTACCAGATTGGGCTCGGCCGTCCATCTCCCTATTAGAGTCAGTCTCCATGCAGCTGGCAAGATCTATCAGTCATGATGGCTTGGGCCTATAGCTGGTACTTAGGTTCGGCCACTTCGTGGGGTATTGGACCACTTGGCACTTAGGTCATTGGGGTCCAAAGACTGAAGTTTAATGTAAGTGGAAATTCAAGGCATGGAAAAGGAGTGTGGCCGATGAGGCTGTCCCGCAATTTGGTGATAGCTGTAAATGCCACAGTTTGGATTTGAGAGTGATGGACTGGATGCAGTGACGAAGCTATGGAGGTATGTCTTATAGACTATGATATCAATCCTCCATGATCAGAACAAGGGCTGCTTTTCCTAATAATTGCATTGCCTGGGAGATGGCCTTGGCTGCTTCCCTGTGAACAGGGATATCGGGTGAAGTAGTCGATCCGGACAATGGTAAATCTCTCCACGCCATGGGCGAACCACCAAAATGGGAGTGGGAGCAACCATCCTGTAATGGGTATAAGGTTTATGCTTGGTGAGGCTTTAAAGTGTTCTCAACCACCTTGTGTGGACAATACTGCCTCTGCTCGCCTACCTCGATTCAGGGGAGCTTTTCGTCATGAATAACCCACAAGTGCCATGTAAAATAAGTGGGAGATGGGGATGATCAGTTGTTTCCACCAGGGGTTCTCTCTGGTGACTCATCTAATGAGGTTGGATTCGTGCTGGCAATGGTTAAACCCATATGCTGGGTGATGTCCAGAGAGATTCCCTTTCTTATAGGACGGGTGGGGAGTAGCAACCTACTCTGGTTATGCCATGGAGAAGCACTAGGGGTTAGATAGGCCCTGGCAATACCTCACCCTAGGTCTTTGGGGCGAGGGACCCAGAAACTTGAGGTAGGGTGACTGCTTATGTGTCTGAATATCAATTTGGGGCTTTGTATATGTTCAGTTCAGGCATGAATTTGGGTTACCTGCGATGATAAGAGGGTGCGATCCCTCTCCCCCACCTATTGGGAGGCCAAAACGTGGAGAGACCTGACTACTAAGAGTGCTACGATAAAATAGAAAAGTACATGCATTTCGTATTGTATATTGTATTGTACCTGGTGATAGCTTGCTTCTGTTCGTAACCACCGTTGTGGACTTCACATGAATTGCCGAACATGCTCATTGCTGTGAAATACGAATACCATCAAAATATATGTTATGGAGCCCACCCGATGTAGTGACCATTGCAGTGCAGACTGCAGCCCAATTTACAGAGCTATAATTTCGTAAGGGCATTGCAAATATTTGGTGTTCATGGACTTTGAAACGGAACTGCCTTGTATGCCCAAATAATATATATTCCTATATGCTTCACGCGATATTAAGTATGCATATAATTTTTAAAATATATACTTTGGCTTACATACACACAAGAATAATATTTTGGCTTACATACACAAGAATAGTATTTACATATTTCCCTAAAGGACGTAGTTGCACTGAATGTGATTTACAAAATCTCTCTGAGGGAATAATTAGCACTTAAAAAAAAAACAATTCTTATATACAAAACTTCACCAAGAGAATTTTTACACACGCGCACTACTTTAAAGTACCTATTTTGAGGCTTGAGAGTCTACATCATCGATTCCAGAGTCAGTTATGATGCAGCAGGGTCATTGCTGTGTATGTGTTGCATCAATTGTTGTATCCTGCACTTGCGCAGTCTCTCCTGAAGTGAAGTTGGTTCACATCGTTGTTGAAGGCTGGTGTACCATAGAGGTAATTTTCACATGGTATATATAAAATAATACCTTCATCGCCTCTTAGCTCTTCACAAAGGAAAGGGTATATGCGCTTTATTTCCTGGGGAGCATACAGTAAGATGAATTCCTTGGGCAGAATATTTAACTGGGAATGAATGTCGAGTCTTAAAAGCATTTTTGAGCATCCGAAAATCAAAGTAGCATTAAACACATTTACACATTCTTCATCACAGCTATCGCAACAGTGTCCATTGTGCATTCTAACCCTTTGTACGTCCTCGCTGCTGTTGATGATCTCGGTGATGGCATGCGCTTTGCGAAGGCTGCTGCTGCTGGTGATGATCTCGGTGATGGTGAAACAGAAACACATTCGAAGTATAGTTATGAGAAAAAAATATTAATTATTATTGCTGACTGTAGCTCCACGACACTACCTCAATGAGTTTTAAACCAAGACTTAAAAGGTTTTAAATTATTCCCTCCTTATATAGTAACCCTATCCAAAATGGCGGATTCGTACATTAAATTTTCCCTATATTATCCACTTCACGAACCTTCCAGAGTTAAACTCCTAATGGATTACACGACTGAAGATATGAAAATATCTTAATTCAAATATGAAGGCATAAGATTAAATAATACTTTACTGAAATGCAAATATTAAAGCAAAAATTAAATTATAATGTACGGAAACATTGAAAATAATAATAAAAAGTGAAATCAACTTATACTTTACTGACATTGTTTTTGATACGGCAACATACCGTGTGGGGTTCTGCGTTCGAGACCAGAAAACAATTTTTTTTCGGTTTTGGGGAAACAAATTGGCACTGTTCAGTTATTAGATAATGTGTACATATAGTGCTGACGTTCACGAGAACCATAGTTGACGTTACGAGACTAGTGTGAACATCGATGTGGAAGCACTCTCTCGTAATACCTCGAATATGAATAGTGAATATGAAGGTCTGCCTTTTACCTCGAGGTTCGTGGAGTCGTGAGATGTATCATCGCTAACTGATTGCCTCCATTGTTGAGATTTCACCTATTGTAAAAAAGTTTGTTGATATGAGAGAAGGATCTGTAGAAGGGTTCTTTTCACATGATGGAGTATTATGATATTGGTTCATGCAATTTGCGCAATGTGACATAATGAAGGAAGAAAGCCAGATTAGCAAGGGTTCGTCTACGGGGAACCAGCAAGTGATGAAGATAATACCGTCTTCTAAATCGGTGGGTGGTGTTTCTCAGATGCATATGACGTCACAGTTTATGCTAAAGACAGAATGAGTGCAAAACAATTCTGTGAAGTTGACGGACTTCGTAATATGTAGTCGTTGGCACTAATAGATTATGTATATAAAATACCTGATACAAAGAAAAGTACACTTTATATTTATGATGAAGCAGGTAGTGAAGCCAGCATTTATGATATTAATTGTGTTGAGGACAATGATTCCACATTTCACTAATGGGTTTCCTTCGACAAATGTTGTGAAGAAAGGCAGAAGATGATGAGAATATTGACTACGTATTTCCCGAAGTTTCCAATGAACTAGTAAACATAGTCAGTTTTCTTTTTTTTTCTGCTTGAGCTTCAAAAACATGGGGATTATGCGAACATGAGAAAAAGATGATTTCGATCGTTAGAGAACTGAAGGAGTGAAGGTATGTCAAATTGTGTGATTAACTGTTATCTTATGAAATTATAAATACAAAATAATGAATTATTATTTTTAAATATCTGCTTTTTTTATGTCTTATGCATTTATGATTCTTAACTTTGAAGTGTTGCTGTAAGGATTCCCTTATAAAGATTAAGATTAGTACATAGAATGATAATAAAAAACTTTAATATTAAAATGCACGGATAGCTGATTGCATACACAAACAATAATTCTGTCGACATGAACAAAATTTGAAGACAGTAGGTGAATCGTTTTTCATATGTAGGCATAGAGATAAGTAGATTGATTGCTACAGATTGATCTAAGTTTTGGTTATGGAGAAGAGCACGAATGATTATCGCCCTAGCTGTAATTGTATTACTCCAGGAACATGTTAGTATTGCTATTTAAATTAACATTAGTTAGATCTATACAGGTGTTTGTAACTGCTGATCCCTAGCATTATTATAGCATATTCGTGAATGTGGTTGCTATTAATATGATAGGTTCGGTTTAAACATATATACAAACACTAAAACATTTCGAGTAGCATTAATAGATATACTTTCCATGGATTTTCAACCTGATTTTTTAGGACTTACACTGTGTTCTGTTGTGTATCTGACTGGACTCCATCATATCGCCTCTGGGAAAATAATATTGATATATGCAATCTCATGTAATTCACGAGCTGACAGTCTTAGGGATAGTATCTGTATAGAGTTGGTTTGGTTATGTAAGTGTGTACATAGTAATTCGTGCGGGAATAAAGGCGTAAGCATGTTTGGTTATGTAACGACACTTGTGTTTGGTAGTGACATGCTGGGTTAGTGTTTATAAGTATGAAAGCTTTCGTAATTGTTAGTTAGTTAAACTTACTTTGCATACCGCTTTGAAGTGTATACTTATGGTATATGGGTTATTTTAAGAAATAGTTTTTTTTTTTTTTTATATTTACATACATTTATTCAAATTTAAAAAAAAATTACGACTTCAGTTACAATTTGTTTTTACAATTTTTCATACACGTGAAGTCGGTATCACACACATACTGAATACACTGTATATTCCTTCTGTTTACGTATACACGTTAAGTGGGTTGTTTTTATTTTTGTGACCCATCATTACCAGGATAACTACGCACAAAGCACATGGCGTTCACAATTTTATTTATTATTCGCCATAAACATTCACACCGGATATGTGGATTATTATTATCATTTTTAAACGCTGGTAGACCTAACGGACAATCTGTGCATAACAGGTACTGTCTGATGTCGGAGTTGGCCCTCAAGTTTAGAGGTAAAAAATTATATGCATACTTGATCTCGTGTGAGATGTATAGGAATATAAATTCTGACGGGAAATATGGCAGTTCCGTTTCAAAGTCCATCAACAGTAAAGCTTTGCAGAGTTCATACAAAATTATAGATCTGTAAATTGGGCTGCAGTATGCACTGCAATAGTGTTACAGCATCGGGTGGGCTCCATAACGTACCTTTTGATGGTGTTCATATTTCACAGCAATGAGCTTGTCCGGTAATGCACGTGAAGCCCACGGATGTCGGTTACGAACAGAAGCAAGATAGTTATAGTTCCAGGGAGAGTGAGTTAACTGTGGAGCCTGTTGAACTGGTTCGTCTCTGTAGGCGAGCTGCTCCACTGATATGTAGAGTGGCTGTTAGTCCAGCTGACGAATAGTTCTCCACAGTAAAGTTTTTCTCGGCTGCTGGCGCTGGGTTCGAGTCTCCGCTGCTAGCGCTAGGTACGAGTCTCAGCTGCTGGCGCCAGATACAGGTTGTTCCCTCGGGCTCTCACTCTGATGGATTAAATAATTTTTCAAAGATATTTTTTCCCTTACATGTTAAAAGAAATCCTAGCTGGAAAGTGGAACAAATTCGAGTAATAGGCAAATAGGATTTCATTGATTTGGTTGGAGGGCTTGCCGACAGATGAACAGAGGTGAAAAATAAGTCGAATGGGTGCCATTAAATGGAGGTTTGTCGATAGTTGTAAGTATTTGAGCAACTAGTCGAACATATGCTGAGTCCATCCAGTGTGAGAGTCAAACGAATGTGAGTAATTAACCACTGTAAAAATATTTACAGGGACGGAGCGCACACGACAAATTGGTCGAACGAAGGTAATAGAGGTTTGTCAACAATCTGATGTCTGTGAGTATTTAGTCGAACACTTATGGAAATTTTAGTTAGTGGGGAAACATTGGATCAAACTCACGTGAGTAATCAGTCGGAGAGACATGAGTATTTGCCAGGGGACAAAGACATTTGCTGTATGTCAATGGACTTAATTGCTAGTTGGGTGATGATGTATAATTAGCTTCATTGCATAAATAACATGTAATTATCCTGATCAGGAAACAAACATATTATCAATCCACCCAACAGTCGTCAGAGTCGGGAGGTCAAGACAAGTATTTAAACGTCTTGTTCGTGAATCAAACTCAGTATCATTATACTCAACAGTAATCCCACAGAGCCCGAAGGTTAGAAAAAGAAATAGTGAGATTTTAGATGTCTTGTCCTGGAATCGAACTCAGTATCAATCTGCCCAGGGGTCGTTCAGCTCGAGGTTAAGTAAAAAGTATTTATACAAATGTTTTAAATGCTCTGTCTGGGCAATGTACTCCGTAGAGATGTGGTGTGGGACATGACAGCTAACTATTTTTATAAAAGGGTTTAAGGTGTGTTTGACACTGCGGTCCTGTTTGTTGTTGGAGGTTATATGCATGTTATAAATTTGGTATACATAGCCTTGGCAGTTGGCGAATGTCTAGCAAGTATGTTTATAAGTTCATGTGGGTCGGATATAGACATACTACACTTAACACATGACCTGTGGTAAGCACTGCGTTGAATTTTATGCTCGGACAGCTTACATAATTATGTTAAAATATAAAATAAGGCTCGCTTCTATGTTTACTAAATTTAATATAGCAGTGGAGCGCATGCAAGTAGTCGCAAAAAGTGCGAATAATTAATGTTCATAGTTACTTTAGCATTTAATTTAAAAACACTTGGCATTTTTATTTATACATTTATATGTGTGTATAATTCAATATCAGAATGAATATTTATAATTATGTTTGTAACCTCACAATCAATTTCTCCTTGAAAATACAGAGCCGTAGACATATCGCTCGATATATTTAGTCAAACAAAGATATTTTAATTTAAATACAAAACTTTTATTCATAAAAATTGTGTTTGCTCATAATGGATGGATGTTACATGATATAAGATTTATTTTTGAAAATATGAATCCATAGCCAGGTGGTTCTTTTAGTATGTACCGCATTTAGACCTGTAATGGTACTCATGTCTTGGTGGCTTAGTTGGTTAGAGTGTGTGCCTACCAACCCAAGGTTCGCTGCTAGTCCCCTCCACAGCTTTTATTAATGTATTAAAACTTATCGCATCAACATATAGCAACTATCGCCCTTTACCTTCGGTCGACACCAGCGCTCCTTGTAGCCGATTACAACATCAAGTAGCACTAGTACTGCCTACTCTAGTAGCAGCCAACTCTAGTACTAAGATGGCGGCGGAGCGAGGGTGATACTAGCGCAGCCTTGCAGACAGTTGAGAAACTAAGCTGGGCACTCTGGTGGTCTTTAAATGTACCTTCCACGTAAGTGCGTACTTGACGAGTGTATCTCGGTAATGTGTATTTGGTAAGTATGTACTTGTTCGATTACATCATATATGCCTTTAGCCCCTGGGCTCCCGACCACTTAGTTGTGACCTGACACTCGTCGGAGCAGGATCTCCGTTAGTCGGCCAGTAATAACAACAAACAACACCTTCAATTAAACAAAAAATACAATTGTCATTACGATTGCAACTGACATTACACCAAGTGCAGTGGGTCCAGCGACAACGGCCGACGTCAGTGACTACCCGCCTTACTTGTAAACCAATTTCCTTTGGTTGCAGGACCTCAGTCTCGCCCAGGCAGCCGATCCGAGAAGACGTGTGACGCAACACCTGCTGTGCACTGGTTATTGCTCATTCCCGATAAATAACATTCAAGTTCAATGACTTTGAGCATATGCCTCAGGCGAAAATAAAAACTCAATTGTAATAATAATTACATTTGCCATAGTAATTACAATTGTTATATCAATTACACATGCACATTCAATTACAATTAAACATGAACACGGCAACAGGGTGAAAATGCACTTATGGGTGCACATGCACTTCCAGATGCACATTCACCGGAAGTTCATGTGCAACGATGCGCCGCCTTCATTTTGAATAAATTACATCGCAGGAGTAATCCATCCGTTCTTCTTCGCTTTCGCCTTTCGGCCAAAAGCATTCCCTTGCAACGTGACTAATGAAACTCATAAATGACGGCACTTTCAGTGGTCGGACTCGGATTGAATGTGGACGCAAAAACTCATTCCATCTGATCTATCAAAAATTGTGAAAATTTTTTTGTCTCTTAAAGTTATGACAGAAAACTGCCGGGGAAAACCTACATAGGGCAGAAAAATGACGCGGTAAATATTTTAGCAAACGAGGGTCCACGAAGTGCGATGATGGTCTGCTCCGTAGTTGTGTCGTCCTGTTCCGGGAGCAGACGCGGTGAGAGGTCTGCTCTCCAATCACGGCAAGGACGAAACTTCATTAGCCGCTCGCCCAAGAGAGACAGAGAGATAGATAGATAGATAGAGAAAGAGAGAGAATGGACAAATGTCCCCCTTCAGTCTGCGGCCTCCCCAGCCCTAGTCCTCTTCAGGTGGAGTGTTTGACTCGCGGACTACGGACAGCTATTAAATGACACTTTAAAATACCGCGAACACCACAAAGCTCTCGTCGCCGAGATAAGGGACGAAGGAGCGACTGGGTTAAAACGTTTTGTCAAATTAAAAGGCACTTGTGTGTCCGCGGGCGAGACGGAAGGGATGGGTTGGAGAGGGTTTGAAAAAATTCCGGCAGCCGCGCGCGCACACACCATTTTAATTAAACACTTCAACGATTTCTGTGTGGAAACCTCAGCGCGTAGCTGCACCTTTTTATTCCTCGCCACGCTTTCTGCTCTTCAGACTCACCCCCAGCCCGAGGGTCGCTCTTTTTGTCGCCTTTTCATCGCCGAGAGAAAGCCGAGGGAAAGGGTTTTTCTGTCCGTGTTGAATCTCTCTCGCGACATAAATATTTCAATAATCTTTGGCGCTGTGGTGGCGCCGGACAGGCCCGAGTGGCCGATGACAGTCCCTCCCCGCGGACACAGTGTATAGTCGCGACCTCCCTCTCACGTCAGTCTTGATTTGCGCCCCGACCAGCCCTCGCAGGCTCTCACCGGTCTGCTTATTATCTGGACCACGTGTCATCGTCATCTTCGTCGCAGCAGTTCCGCGGAAAAACGACCGTCGTATCACCTCATCCCCTGGCTCCCGCCACACCTACCCCTTGACACTTTCCAGTCTCCTTCCGGAACTGTCAACTGTTCCAACATCCGGCAAACAGGCGCCGCGAGGCCGAGACAGGCCCAAGTGCCACTTCCTCTCTTGTACCTGTGTCTTCACTAACTTTTCACCACTCACTCATTTCTTAAAATGTGTTATTGTTAGGGACTTTAAGTAATGTTTAATGTATTTTATATAGTTATTTTTATATGCCAAATCATCCTTAGGAAATAATTAATACATTATTCCCGTTGAATTCATGACGGGATATTAAAACCATCAAAGACTGCTATGTTGATTAAACATTTAAAGTAGTCATCTTAATTAGCAGGGTTTTAGTTTTAGCAGTAAATACGGTGATAGATACTTCTTAGAAGAATAGTATCTTCGCGGTTCTAAATTTAAGGCGAGCACACATAAGTTTGTTTTTGTATTACTAATTATCTATCGTACTCGAAGGATGGGAATATCAAAAGTACTACTGTATATCCCGTGGAGAAGTGAGACTTAGTTAAGGTTTTTAATTTTAATTTTGGCATAACAATACTAAAGTATTTGATTTTACTGACATAGGGTCAGTGTGAAATCCTGTGTTACCAGCAATGCGAGACAGAATTTTCACTTGTAAATCGCAGCAATAATATAGACAGTAAAGATTTATTAACTTTTATGCTAAAGTAAAGATTGCATTATGACTTCAAATATAACAGGCGATGATATTACTCACCGAAAAACAAATAGTACATAGGTAATCTTCGTGTACGATTTAATTTAATAGCAAAATGTAAACATACTTAACCAGCTGCAATGTGTTTATTTATGTACTAAAGTAAAGCATATTTTTAAAAATAAGTTTTAGCATTTCTTTGAAGTATATCAGCTGCCATAAGAACGAGGGAATCCGCTGCAAGAAATACTTGGAAAATTACCGTGAAGACCTGAAACTATGCGCAGACAGAGAAACTCTTGCAACTCAGCCCCTGGGCTTCATACTTCGCACATCCAGTTTCAGAAACCGTCGCGGAAAGAGTACAATCTGAAGAAAGTAATGGCGAATAACCATGGAAAACTTGGGAAAACGCATCTGCTGTCCTGACCTGAACTCGCGTAAGAAAATATCTCAGTCCGCTTTTGCAGGAGTAAATATACTAACGGCTGTCCACGGAACGAACACTTTAGAAGCATACGCCTTAAAATGTCCCTACCAGCTGCTTAAAATATTTTTAAACAGTCACGTAATCGAGTGCTCGCTGTAACATGACAGAGAAAAAGGATAATCAGTTTCGTGTATTAAAGTCTTACTACAGATGTGAACCTAATAGCACCTTTCTGTTTATTTTTTTATACACGTATGAATAATTTGCGTGAGTTACTTCTCATAGCAAATATTTCATAGAATTTCTTCATGAACGCGTCGCTACTAGTCAAGTGGTCCGGTAGAGTTAACTTTTATAGTTTACGGAAGCACCTAAAATAAAAAAATAACTAAAAGCTGTTGATGGTTAATGGAGGAAGAACTTCTGAACTTTGTACCCAAAGGTAATGGGTACAACGTTCAGAAGTTCTTCCTCCATTAACCATCAACAGCGTGCAACTGCCTTTCTGACATAAAAAACAGCAACATGAAAAGTATGCGAACACGCTATTGACAGCCACGAAATAGGGTTGTGCGATATCAACTTCTCAGTATCGCTTCCATACGCCGTAACAACATCGACATCAGCGCGGCATATAGTTTCCATTGTCGTAAGTAAGTAATATATTACTTGTATAAATATCGCAAAAAATCGCTATCGTAAATCTCGCTAGTAATAACGCACACGTCGATTATATCGATGTCGAAAATATTGAAGCCACAAATGTATAGAAAATGAAAACAATGAACACAAATATTAGAATATAGGCCATATCACAAAAAGCAAAAAAAAAAAAATGCTCTGAATTTTAACATAACCTCGCGGTTGCGAGATTTCAGAAATAATGTAAACTTGTGGATGTATGGCGATACTGTACAGCCGTGCAATGCACTGGCTCATTGGTGGCTTATGAATATTTATCTTGTGTTACAAGCGATTTATATAAAATTCGTTTAAACTTACTTTGCATGAAAAATTGCACGTGAATGACGGTACTTTGACAATGCACATTTGTTTTGCATCTAGTTTGGACAATCAAAAAAAAAAAAAAGAACACCTGAATCAAGGAACCACAGCACATGCGTCTGGAATATTGTCGAAAAAAACACTTTGAGAACCGAATCAGGACCCTTCAGACTATGTTCCCTGTTGCCTTGCAAGATTTTTTACTCCGTATACACAGCACAGGAAATTTATATCTTACTTTCAGAAAGGGGTAATTTTACTCTGGAGAGATTTCATTCTATAATATACACAATTAGGAGCTCTCCCTAGTAAAATATCGATGGTAAAATGAGTGTAGTGTATGCGTGTATATGTGTATCTCGGTAAATAAATGGGCTGGGAATACGTTTTTCCCCAGGAAAGGTAAAAAAAAAAAAAAAAATTATGTATAGCCGCCACGTTTTATTTTTTAAATTTAAAATACCAAAAGGAAAAAAAAATCAAATAGATAAAAAATAATTTTTAGGGGATGCCTGTGCAACAGTCCCTTAAGCTATATATATAAATTAATGTTATAATTTATTGATAAAATATAAGTAAAAGTTGGAATTATCAAAAAATAAGATACTGTTACGTGTCGCTGATCCACACCGCTGACGTTGGCCACCCCGCGCGAGCGAGCGAAGAGGACGACGGAGAGTCGTTATATGATAGCGGCGGCAGTGCGAACGATGGTGGGCGCGAATCAGTTACAAAAAGCGAGCCGACACAATAATCTCTTGAGGCGCAACGATGCCGACCCTGGTTGTATTGATTTATGCATTCATCTGAAGAATACTCTGGATTACTAACTTCGTTGTCTCAGCGCGTCTCGGGGTGCGTTGAACCTTCGAGATTGTTGGTCAACGCTAATATTGCGACAGGCCTCCGGGCCGGGAGTGGAGTGGAGTTGGAGTTCATGAGTAAATGAGTGGCTGAGTTCCGAGCGATAGAAGAACCAGCGGTGAGAGAAGTGAGCAGCGGAACGGAAGTCTCCGACTGCGAGAATGAAGCAGTGAAGGACGCGGCTGGTAGGCTGGACTATTGTACTAGATGCGTGAGTGAAATACATTATAAACGATTACAATAAATAGATTGAACACATGTTAATAATGGGTGTGAGTTAATTGACTGTAACTAACAAAGACAATTAAGAATAATGTCAATTAGAGTTGAAATAGACATAATATATTGCGCTCGCTGTTAAATAGAAATAGTAAAACTAAATAATAGAAGAGTAAATACATTAGAGTAAAACTTATTTATTTTATTTTTTTATTAAGACCTCTATCCCTTACGAGTTCAGATACGCCCCTCGGGCATCCACATGAAACAATACGTTTATGTTAACGAAAGTATAAGACGCATGTGATTCGTAGCGTATTTAGGAAACAACCAAAACACGTCATACGAGGCATGATTTTTAAAAGGTTTAATTAAAAAAGTGTGAAGAAACCGCGAATATATTATAACGTTTTTTTAGGTATTTCCCCCGAAAACTAACAAAGGCTTGTGATGACTCTGTCGGTGCAACTTATGTGTATGAGGATGCGAAGGACGCTGGCTGGGCTCTTGTGCCACTCTTGCCCGCGGCCTCCGCGCGACACGATGACGTATCAAACGAGACAGGAACAAAGAAGTGTCTGGCAGGATGCTGGAAGGAGCAGGTCGTCCCAGGACGCAGGATGCCGTGGGCGGCCCACAAGGGGCCATAGGAATCACAACTCGCCGCGACAGGCGCCGCATAGCAAGCAGGATGAGGGCCGGGCGACCCACGCCCCTATGTCCAGGCGCATACGGCACACGAATAGGTGCCACACATTTCCTTTGTGGGGTACAACATTGCATTTGTACCCTCTTCAAATTATATTAGTGTTACAACCTTCAGTACCTTTATAAACGGTGCACTACTAGAATTATAATTTACAGCAAAATTTTACAACATGCTGGATCAGAAGAATTTTGTTTGATTTTAAAAGATGAGTGAGGGAGAAATGAATATATATAAAGATTATTACAACTGAAAACTCGTACGCCAGGGAAATATCGCGAATATGTATTTCCTTTCACCACCAATGTACAGCAGTTATTTTTAAAATGATGTCCGCAGTTTCTGACTCGGGTGTCAACTTGTTTGGACCGCTCCGGTTTGTCCTTTGTTAGTGTCCGGGAGACACGCCCTCTAGCAGCGTGTAGACCCGCAGGGCGCTTGTGACGGCGAGTAGCAGTCCTAAACACTCTTTTCAACTCGTTTAAATTCATTAGAAATTCGAAAATTATTGTATACATTTTAAAAATACTGCATAGGTTTTAATTATTGTATTGAATAATTTTCTAAAACAATAAATACTACATAAGCTTACTTTCCAAAAATCAATGGAAACACATAGGTAGCAGTTTTAAATTCTCATAAAATAGTTGAAATATAAATTTTAGGTTACCGCTCACAGTAATAAAACATATTATTATACATAATATTACGAAGATAATTTTTTTTTAAAATTTGTTACACAGTTTGCCTTATTGTTATTTTAACCTTACAAATAAAATATAAAATAAAAGTTTTAGAAGTTTCTGGTTTTAAAGTAATTGCAACATAAAATAAATTCTCGTGAATTCAAGAAACGCTTTTAATAACATCAAACATCTTTTCCGTAAATAACATTTATATATCTGTATTATCAGGGTTTTAATGTGAATTATGATATTTACATCCAAAGGTGATTATAGTTACTTGCATTTTTTAATGATTTGGTATTTTTTAAACATTTTATTACTGCTATAATACCCGGAAATCGCAACATTTCTTCAAAATTTTGATTCGGAGGGGGCGTGTAGGGAGAGCGTAGCATTCCCAGATCACTGGGAAGCAAGAGTGTCATAAAGTGACATTACATCAAATTTGGGAGGGTGTCCCTTCACCCCTTCCACCTGTATGTGTTGTCTGATGGGTCCGTCCTCAACCTCCTCCTCATCCCCCTGAGGTGTGCTGTGATTGGCTGATGGATTTCCCCTCACCCTGGGAGGTGTGCTGTTATTGGCTGATGGCTGAGAGGGGTAGCTCTATAGCAATACTGGCACAAGGGGCATTTGTGAGAGCCTCAGAGATTTGAGGACCTGTTTTAGAGGGTGTCGTATGTTGGAGTGCCGCCAGAGTGTGAGCTCTAGTGACCGTTGCATGGAGTGGGCTTGTGCTTGGTTCGCTTCTCATGCAGGGTAATCACATGTAATGAGAGTAAGTACGTATGTTGACCTTTCGGCTGTCGGAGCGCAACTGAGGAGTTGAGCAGTAACGAGTACACATGTTGACCCTTTGGCTGCCGAAGCATAAGTGACGATGTTGGAAGATGAGGGACAGAGGGAAGAGTTCAACAGTCGTGTAGGGTAAATATATGTAATTAGATTACTTAATTGCAGAATGATTATTTAATCGCGCAATGAATTATTTGATTGTGCAATGGCTGAGTATGCAATTATACAATTACTACCATCACCAACTACGCACTTGCATTATTAGCAATTACTTATTACATATAGCGAGACTACATATGCACTTGCACTATTAAATATTATGTACAATGAACATTACTAGGTACAAAATATAATTATAGTTCCTCTCTCTAGGATTTCCCACTCGCAACTGAACTCCTGCCTATTTCAAAAGTTTTTTACCCCTCATCGACGCTATGACGGAATGTATTCCTGCAGACACTACTGCAGCTGGCCAGCTCCTCTGCTGGCTCGGATGCCAATGGTCCCAGCGTGTCACCTGGTGGGTCACCTGGCATTGTTCTTATTTAAATATTATAGAAACCTGTAATTACATATGTTTCTTCTCACTATGCCAGTAAACTTATTCTGAGTTGAAAACTTGACCCCAAAGTGTATAGGTGTTTGACATGCTGATTTGTGTAACTCCCCTGGAAATTATTTTTCATTCCACCACTTATATTATCACCACTATAAAAAAATATTTAAATAAGAAAAGAGTTTTTGTGGAGTAAAAGTGCAAAAATACATTATTGTAACCTCCTGTGTTCGAAAAATTCCACGATGAAAACACATCTGACTCAACCCACTCAAAATTACCAATATGTAGCTTGCATGCCATTGTGTGACTGTACAGACCATTAGCATCGAAATAGCAAATGTATTTGTATGCAACAGTGGGATTTTCCATTACCACGGTTCCATCGAGCTGTAAGTAAGTGGGCGTCAGATTATGGAATACAGCTGCAAGTAGGTTGTTTTTCAATCTGAGCAACAAATTCCATTTATTATGTGCGCTGTTTCTGACTGCACCCGTCAAATGATTGTGGCCGATCACAAAAACTATGCCATGCAACTTATTACAAATATGAACCTTTCTTTGGGCCATAAGCCTAGCTCTCTCAGCTATTGTCAGTGGCCTTATTGGAACTGTTATGCTATATATGTCTGCTACCCACTTTGTCAATTCAACTAATTTATCAACCATCCTATATATGAAACATTCACAAATCTCATAGTACTGAGATCATTTGGAACCATAAGCACACATGAACAAAATGCTATATGCATATAGTACATGTTGATTGTTGGTTTTGTGTTGCTACTGTCATTGTGTGGTAAGCAAGTACACATGGCTAACATATTAACATGACACCCATGTCGCACAGGAGAAATGCGCTTGGGTACGACAGTTCCTTCCTTGGTGTTACCAAATGATTTGTCAACAATATTCCTATCTTTGTATACCACTGAATATACATTAATATAAATATTATTCAACTCCTCGAAGTGTTTGATCTCATGTAGTAGTCGGCAATCCCTTAGTATTCAGAACCCAGCAATGATCTAGATATAAAGAGGATGTGCAAACATTGATTATGGCAGGAAATATATTCGCTATTAACGCGTGTAGGAAGCACTCATCTTCCGCACACTGTACATTCATGCAGACCTGCCTATTGGGAATGAATTTAGGTAAGTTTGTGTGAGACGCACCTACGGGGGAAGTCTGTATTGAGAAATGTGAAAATCCATTGGCAATATCGGTTTAGTTTTACAGCTGCTGCTCCTACCACAAAACTCACCAAAATTTGTAGTTAGTTGAGGGACGATGTGTTCGTCATAAATTTCGCCAACATCAGACGAATAGAGGACAGGTGTGGCTTTAGCGGAAAAATTAATTGTCTCTGTAATGTTTTCCTCAGTGACAGTGTTTCTTAAAAACTTTACCGCTACACAGACGTAAATTTTGAAAGACAGTGTGCTTGATTGCTAATTGTCCAAATGTATTGCATCTCTGAAAAAACCAACACTATATGCATTTGAGTTTACCCTATCATTATGTATCCGCACACCCACGATTCTCCACCCCAATTGCCATATCAAAAAGCACATAGGCCAAGTATTGGGACAAAGATACGTCAGATTTCGATGAACCAGGATTTGAATAGAATTCTTATTTGGACGAATCAGGAGACAAATAACTTCCTGACTCTGAACTAATGTGACGATGCTTAATCATGGAGATCGTGAAATATTTTTTATGTCACTAGTCACCAATACATAAACCACTCGCCAAAGATTCGATCTAAAACAATAAAAGAGAAAATACCAAAATTATATATACATTAACAATACAAAAGTACCTAAAAGAAACACAAAAAATAAATTTATGTGTTCCATATGTAACTTTCGCAAGTCAAGGCCTGTTTGAATTATTATTTCTAATGTTAATAAATATTTATTCTGACACTAACCTGAAGAAATATAAGGATCCTGAAATATGCATAAATTCACATAATCACAGTTGTGGAACAGGGAGTAATGGTGAACGCCCAAAATGCATTTATTGCAGGAAATTGTAGGCAGAGGGATGTTTCAGATGAGATAGACAATCAATTTTGCAATATATACTGGAACAATCCCAACTAATTGGTGTTTAGATTAAAATTGCTCCTCACTTCAAAACAATCTGGAAATAACTAGCATACTAACAAAATCATGTCTACTATCGAGAAATTGACTGAGAATGTATATATTTCTAGATATGGAATTCAGTAAGCTTACATCTGAATTACATTAACTTGATTGAATTAACTATCATAGAAAAAAAATTATCACATTATGTTTGAACAACTTGTTCGAAGAAGACTTGTGTGACATGACCTTGCTGTCAAAATACAGTAACATATATAAATACATATTAACAGTAATCCATGTTTATTCAAAATATGCATGGGGCACACTATTAAAGAATAAATCCGAATAACAAGTTACCGGTGCAATGAAAAGTGTCTTACAACAGAGAGCATGTCGGAACCTGTACACAAACCAGGGGAGCGAGCTCTTCAATGTTCATTTCATGAAACTGATGAGAGTCTGGAACAAATCATTATGTTACTTTTTCTGAAATTAAATGTGCTTTAATTAAACATTTCATCAAGAGTTTAAAACAGCTAACATTTAAATATTTTAATTCGCATGGGAGTGATAAGCGGGTGAAAATTCTGCTGGAATTGATGAAAATAAATTATTCGCGATACCATAGAATTATCAAGATGGTGCTTGTAGATGTGAAAAAAATTGATATAGACCGTATATAGAGATATGAACGTGATTGACAAAAGAAAACCAAAGTTTAAAATTGGCGAATAATTGGCCTCTCCAAAGTTAAAGGTGTTTTTTGAAGAAAAAAAAATTAAACACAATTAATTGTTAATTTGAAATATTTAGAAACAGTTCTATCAGACATTTGTTTATTAGACTATATTATTTCAAATTATGCACTGGTGAGGTAATTAGCGGCAGGATATATGCATTAGAATTGCAAAAAAAAAATAAAAAAAATAAAAATCACCAAATAAATATTTAAATGAAAAAATTATAAAATGGAAGAAGCATAAGTCCTAGGTACATTGGAAAGGATTTTTACGGTCTCATGACAGTTGGGTGTAAACAAAGCAATTAAGAGTTTGAAATAGTGCTGTTGTTGTCGGCAAGTATTTCGAAGAAATTTGGAAAGGCTATTGTGCGATAGAGCGACAAACAACTGTGTGGGTGAACCCCTGTTATCAATACTAAAGAATACTTCTGCACCTACAAGGCAGCGAATTTCAAAAATAAATAATTGAAAAGAACTTTTTGTGTCAGAACGACAAACTACAAAAGACTAATTCTCCACCTGCGAGGCAACAAATCGCAAAAAGAAATAATTGGAGTGGTCATTGTGTGAATAGGCGAACAAGCAACTATGTGGGTGTTAGCCCGTGCGTACACTACAAAACAATATTTCTGCACTCACAAGGTAGCGAATCGTAAAACAATAATTGTAAATGGTTATTGTGTGAATAGGCGAACAAACAGCTAAGATCTGTCGCTGGGGGAAACTGCTCCGGGTTTGCTATAAGGGAACAAGTAATTATCCTGGTTTTTTTTTTAACTAGTTGGGAAATCATCTGTCAATAAAACATATATATATATATGATTTGCCAGCTTCCACTTCCTACTTACTTTTTGAAATTGAAGCAGGAGTTTTGTGTGCTATAGGATGTCGCAGGTTACGGAAAATTTAGAAGATTGGGTGGACTTCGAGGAGTATTTTAACATATCAACCTAAGTTATCGAAGATCAATGACTGCGGTGGGAATAAGAGACGAATTTGTAAGCTACCATCAACATCTCAGGACGAGCCATTGGATCTGCGTGTTGTTCACAGCGAGCGTCGGTCGGTGTACCCCATTCGGAGAGGGAGCTATGGACCTTCGCCTACAGCGAGCTAGGAGCAGGAATGAGACCTGGCAGCCCCTCACGGGTTGCCAACCTGCCAACCCGTCGTCTCTTGTCTCGACGGAGGTGAGTACCTACTGCCGCCACGGGGTTCGTCAAACCACTCGCTGAGATGAGATCTGCTGCCGCCTCCACAGTGACCGCTGCGGGGTCCTTCGAGCTCCTTGCGGAGGAAAAAGCTAGCAGCAAATCTTCTCCTGTGAAGTAACTTCAAAAATGTTTGCGATTTGATGTATGGGTACGTGGAACAATTAAACTATGTCTTTCTCTCCTTCAACGAGCTCGTCGCCATCAGAGGTTAGGGCGACCACGCCATCGCCCCGACCTCGCCGATTGAGTGTTTGTTTGTCGTCGCGTTGCATGAGAGATAGAGAGATGGTCGATGCACGCATTTATCACTGGAGTTGAAGGGGGTGATCAATTTTTGGGGGTGTTAGATAGTATAACCGATGATTAATATATTCAAAGTAATTAATTGTAAAGGTTTATTAAGTATGTTTTTTAAAGAATCTTTTCTTCAAAATCTAGAGAGAAATTCAATAAGTATTAATTTGAAATGTTTATTGCGTATTAAATTTAACATTTTTTTTTTTTTAGAGTAAAATTCGGTAAATATTTTACAAAATCTTTAAATGTAAAGCAATATTTTTAAATTTTAAGTGGTTTTACAAATTTTACATCAGTTACACATATCCATTTGTCCGATTGAAAAAAGCTCGTGCGAATCACATATTTATTTAAATTAGTGCGTCGAAAAAGAAGATTGTTTATAATGGGAAATTCACTCCTTATACCTGTAAAGTGAATATGGGAAAGTTTCTGAGTGTGTAAATTATTTAATAAAGAAAAGGTTTTGTCTATACTTCGCGAGTGTTAATTTAATAAAACCCACTTTATTATTGTATATCTTTTTTATTTAAATAATATATGGTGATGCAATATATACACATGATAATATTTATTCACATACATTACACTTGTAATACATTTTACTATTGATAAAATATATACTTACATATTTTAGTAAGAAGTTCACCGTGACTAGACTATTTATTTAAACACGCATAATCTGAGTAAAATATATAGTTACATATATTGAATAATTTTTAAACTGTACAGTTTCATTCAATAAATATTTTTCAAATCAGTGAGATTCGTTATTACATAAATTATCAGCTAATGACATATACATTATATATATACACACATGAGTTTCTTATAGTAATATGTTACATTTTTTGCTGATACAGTTAAAATGTATATTTTGATAAAACATTGATTTTTCTTGTGATTGAATATTTGCTGTTACTAAAAAAAATATACAAAATGGTTCTTCTTGCTTCAGACATATGAAGGATTGGTGTATATGAATTCTCTTAAAGTCTTGTTTTTACACCACGTGCAGAACATTGGTTTTAAACATCCACGTATATTTAACTGGTTTACTAATTATTTAAATTAGGGCATTCGAAAATCTTCTAATATTTATAACTTCTCCATTTGTGAGGGACTTGATTATTTTCTTTTGTATTTTGCCTAACACATATATTCGAAAATCCTCAATTATTATATAATTTATATATTTGAACCTGGCATCGCAACGTATGCTGCCAACTTCCCAATTAAGCCTGCGTGTTTCATATGTCTGGAGTCGGAATATACTTTTCATATCTGGGGTTAAATCATTCCATGGGAATGTGGTTTGAAACTTAATACTTTACTTTCATTGTCATTTGAAAATTTCATTGAATTTTTTTTTACAATAAATGATTTGTTGTAATGATTTTCGAAACCTTTCAAGCAGAAATACATTGCTACTATATTAAATACGCAGATTACTCATACCGTTTTTCACTTAGAATGAAAGGATACAAAAATAATACCTACACTCACATCATATTTTGGCACCTGCAATAATTGTGTCACTACACTTATTTAAAAAAATATATATATATTTGCAGTTTTTATGCATAAATTACAATATTTCAGCAGGTGATTCTGAGGAAACAGATAGATTGTCCGGTTTATCATATCCTGGTGTGTGTTGTATAGTTCGTTGCATTTTACACAGCATGTACTCCATCTTATATGTAGTTAATTAGCAAATATGTCATATACTAATGCTGGGATTCTTAACAGACAGTCCTCACACTGCAGATACAATATAATGTCCTCGTCTCCTCTTAAGTTTTCAGGAAGGAATTGGAATACAAATTTAATTTCGTGGGATGCAAAGTAATTTATAAATTCCTTGAGTAGGTACGTCAGGTCATTCTCAGTATCTAATGTCAATAGAGTTTTAGATTTCCCGTATGCTAAAATGGCCCAATACACACGGGATTACTTCAAGTTACAGATTTAACAACAGTGGGTGTGGTTTATGTTACCCTGGAAATTTGTTGTCCTGAGTTAAGGGGCCTCACTACTATTCCCGGCGAAATGTGACAGTTGAAAGCCTCTAAACTGCCCGCAGTCCTTTTGTTCTGCTGTCGTGCAGTCTTGCCGCACTTTTGTTTGGTAAAGCTGCTGACCGTCCATTAACCTGAAGAATGTGGGTTCGACACTCACTTGTTACACTTACAAAGTAATAGAAAAACATAGTTAATGACAGTGATTATTGTAGTTGTGGCCCACACTGACTACACAGCTCCTCAATCCGAAGCCGACTCCTTCCACAATTATTCTAAGAAGTTTTTAAATAATATTCCTCATATTATTTTAAACACGAAGCATTAAGGCAGATAGTTCCATTGGATTTTCCTTATATTAATCTCCCTAGAGCCTGACTGCAATCCAATATGGCGAGCGGTTGTAGAAATCATTGATACTGACGACTGGAGGTCAGTCGAATGTGGGCAGTCATACAACAAGGATATTTACGGAGTGTCTCAGTACACATAATAAGTAATTGCTAATTATGCAATTGTGTACTTAACCATTGCATGATTAAATAATTTATTGTACATAATAAGTAATTGGGGTAATTACACAAGTACATATATGTAGTCTCTTGGCACACGTATACGTAATTGCCAATTACACAAGTGCATAGTTGGTGATTGTGGTAATTGCATAAATGTGTACTTAGATATCGCATGATTAAATAAATCATTGCTCGATTAAATGATCATTGCATGATTAAATAATCTAATTACACATATTTACCCTACACGACTGTCAAACACTCCTCCACTCCACCTCCCCCACCAACATCGTCATTTATGCTTCGGCAGCAGAAGGGTCAACGTATATAATCATTACTGCTCCACTCTTCAGTTGCGCTCCGAGAGCTAAAGATTTAACATGTGTACTTACTGGCATTACATGTAATTACTCTGCACGGGAATATAACCGAACACTAACTCACTCCATACACCGGTCACTAGAGCTCACACATTGGTAACACTTCAACCCACAACTCCCGTCAAAACAGATCCTCAAATCTCCAGTGCTCTTACAATGTCCCTTGCGCCAGTATTACTATACAGCTAACCCCCTCAGCGAACAGCCAATCATAGCACACCTCCGAGGGCGAAGGGGAAACCCACCAGTCAATCACCGCACACCTCAGGACGAGCAGAAGGGGGTAGAGAGGAAGCGTCAGACACCACATGTTGGTGGAGGGTGGTGAGGGCAAGCCCTCACGAGTTATATTAAATGTCACTTGTGCCATTATTGCTCTCCAGTGATCTCGAAACGCTACGCTCTCCCTAGTGGGGTGGAATACTTGCTATTTAACGAATTGTAATGGGGCCATGGTGGCTGAGCGATTAGTACGCTGGCCTCCCACCAAGGTGAACCAGGTTCAGTCCCCGGCCGGATCACCGGATTTTCGCAAGTGGGAATCGTGCCGGACGATGCCGTTAGTCGGCGGGTTTTCTTGGGCATCTCCCGTTTCCCCAGCACCTTCATTCCGGCACCACTCCATATTCACTTCAATCACCCTCATTGGCTCTGAAGACCTCGATGTTAAGAGCCGCCCAAATCTCTTCACTCACTCACTCACGACTTTTCAACGTCGGCTAACCTGCTGAAGTCGAAATGCATTTCTGGCTAAATGCCTGCAGAATGACTGATTGGTAAGCTGAATGAATGCCAGTAAAGATAATGTTATACTAAACGCTTGAAAGTGTAATGTATTTCGTTTTAAGCGGCGTTTCCCAAATGATTTAAAGACACCCATGTGTCTCTGAATGTAAAAAAGGTCTGATAATTTTATTTTTTTCGAATACTTATAAATTTGTACATGTCAACTTTAGCATCCATTCTGGAAAGTAAACCATACTTAACTTAAAATTGTACGCATGACTGCATGTTGAAGATTTAGTTTTGTGTTACATCAACAATCATTTACAAAGCTATACGAAAGACAATGTAACATATCGCGTCAATTTTTTTACAGTTAAATTCAAGCAAAAAAAAAAGCTTAATTTTATTTATTTATTTAAGTAATTTTTACAGCTTAGGTGATTTCTATAATTATTTTTATGGTAAAGACACAACGAAACTGAAATTTTTACGATAATAATAAGTGTATTTTCCGGAATACAATCACTATATATATATATATATATATATATATATATATATATATATATACATATATATATATACATATACACACACATAATTTTAATAGGTAAAAATTTGCAGTGGTTTTTAAAATATAAAACTGTGAATTCATGGCTTTCAATGTACTAGGAGAGGCGACAATAATTTGAACGTTATAACCAAAGTCTAGTACTACAGCATACCTTAGTAGCGAATGATACTACACTTCAAAATGGTGTCTCAAGTTCAGAAAAAACTGCTTATGTTCTCATTTAGGAAAGTCTTGAAAATAAATGCAAATGCTTAAAAAAAAAAAAAAAAAAAAAAAAAAAATGACGCTGCAAAACAATAGTTACCAGTGAAGGTGTTAAATAAGCCACTACACTCGCGATATAGAATTTTTTTCTAACAATTAAAATATTTTTTACGAGAACTGTACTTTTATAAAGTATGCTTCTCGTATTCACCTAACATTGTACCGTAGGTTAATTAAGGTCGGCATTAATCAGAAGTAGAGGAACTTCAAATTAGATATCTCAAATGAACACAATAAAAATCACCGGGTACAGAATAATTGTTATGTACAGTGCCAGCCATAAATATAATTCATTTGAAACATGTCCGTGATCACGGCCTTGGAGACTGATCTGTTTAATTTAATTTAGAGTGTTAGAAGAGGTGTCCAATAATTGTTCTAGAATGAAATTCTGTAGAAGGGGAACGGGAATTTTTTATCGTAGGGGTTGGGGGATGGACAAGTGCCTCTTAGTGTTTCTAGTCAGGTGCTCAGAGTTTGTTCGCCCCTGGCAGAGTGGACGTCTTCCTCCTGGCAGCCAACCACAAAGAAGAGCGAGGGAGGGAGGAAAAGCCTTCAGTTGAAGGCGACAACCGTCCCCTGGCTTCTACCCCCCCCCCCCCCCACAAACCCCACCGACCTTCTGTTACTACCAACTTTTTTTTTCAATTCAGGTGATGACATTCACAATTAAAAAGAGGAAAGGCGAAACGCTGTAGACGTGAGAGCTGGAAAAAGAACACCTCACAAGAGCTGGGAGAAAGGGATGATGGTGATGGCAAGGGGGGTTAGGGGTAGTTGCCCGGGCAGCATTGAGACACCGCCGACACGGAATTCCAATTTCCCAGGCGGTGATAATTAATGCATGGAATATATTTTTACAGAGAAGAAAACTAGGTGGCGATGAAAGCTTGGTTCGTCGTTCTCTGGCTGGGAGCCGCGAATTCTGTCGTGTGTTTTTTAAATGCCTTTTTGTTCTGGGAAACGACGTACGCACCAGGTCTCTCCCCCCACCCGCCCGCCCCTTTTCCCTTTCACAACTCGCAACTGGTCGGAAGGTTAACGCGGCCTCGAGGTATTTATATAATAAATCTGTGTAAAAAACTTTTCCCCGGATATGAGGGCGACAGGAAACAGTGGCAGGAGAGACGCTCGCATTTCTGTGTTTTATTTTCACTGCAGGAGTTTCCACCCTTTCGCACGACGCTAGCGCCGTGGTGACGCCCAGTCTACAGTAGCTCGCCCGCCCTCCTGTGGTCCACGCGCACATCACGTCCACCCACTCATGTCCCCACGTACGTGTCTGCATATACGTCTGTAGACTAAAATGAAGTAGACCGAGGCTCGTCTTCTGCACACGTCATCAACATTCACTCTGCCAGGGCCAAGACATCTGTCCTAATAACGTGGTTAACGCTGATGGACGTGTTTGTATTTGAATTTTCTACACACCCGCCTTTTACAAGAATTAAATAATTTTACTACACTAATATATACTAGTTGCATAAAAACAATCACATCTCAAAGCACTTGCTTAGGTAAACAGTACCCTAACCTGAAATCCTACCCACGTTGTTTCTGGCATTGCTATTGGTAGAAAAGCAGTTCAATGTTGGGACACGGAGAGCGGATACTGCGCAGCTAACACGTGCACTCTACCTCATTTTCCTTCTAAGATTACGACGTACGAAGCAAAGTTTTCGGACACTAGTGTACTACATTTAGTGCGCCTATGATTTTTATGCGATTATTCATAAATAATTATATTTGTAAATAATTTTATTATATTTTGTTTTTCCATTGGAGTTATATGATTGACAAAATTTGGTTTTGCATTAATTTAACAGTTTTTTTTTTTTTTGCTTTATATTTAAGGCAGCACTTTTTGGGTTTTTATTCAATAAAGTTTTGTTTACTTTTCTGCGTCTAGGTTTTCAGATTGAATTGAACATCATTGACGATTACGTCTGGTTTTTTCCTTTCAGTCTTCGGGCCTCGATATCAGCAACGTGAATTACAAGCATGTTGTGACATATCCGCGGACGAAAGTTGAAGTTTGTGAATGTTGTTGGGACATGGGAGCAGCTTGGGTTTATGGACCTGAAGCTGTGAAATCAGAGGGTCACGTGCACCAATCAGCAGACGCGCCATTGTGGCTCCAGTGTTGGTGGTTCCTCCACGGGGACAGGCCTCGTCCGAGAAGAGGGTTGTGTGTGGCTAATAGTTGGACGTATCCCAGACATACAGGCCATGAGACCAGAATTACCAGACACTCAGGATGTAAAAGGACATTCACTCTTGAAAAGGAGGACATCTCATTAAAATTGACAATGCAGTTTCATTAGCGCAGTAACCATTTATTAATTAGTTTCGCATGTAGCAAAGTTTTAATGATTATGAAAAAAATATTTAAATCGAAATTTTATTATTTTAAGCTAAATATTTTCTGGAGTTTGGTAACACGAAATAAGATTGTCATTATCAGAAAACATGAAACATATGAAAGTTTGGTATTAGGAAAGTATAGGTTGTTTTGCGGAACAAAACATGTTAATAAACGCACACCACAGTATAAAAATGGTTTTAAGTGAAGAGCTTAAAAAATATCTAAATATAATTTACATGTATTATAAAACCAACATACAGACGTTCTTATATTATTAACCAAGTGAATGTTGACAACTCGGATATAACACGTTTTGTTGCAATAAAATCTAATTATATCAACATTCTTAATTATTAGAAAACCGCTATTTATTAGCAGGTCACAAAAGCCAAACATTTTAACCGACACATGACAAATATGCCTTACGGAGTACCTACATGTGCTCGAGTTGTCGGACTGCGGCAAGCACGTGACTTCCAACTTGACAAAAGCATGTCTGCAGCGCACTGTCCAAGTAATACAGCCACTACTCAAACACTGCGAAATAGAGTTCATTTCATCATTGGGAACACCAAGTTCCATCCTTTTAAAATGTGATTAGGCCATAACTCTATTTCAGTCACAAAACCTAATAGTCTACTCGATGTTTACTGAAACCATATATTATCTGGTGTCATTAGAAATATTATTTATGTATTTAGGTTTTTTTTCTATAACAGAGTAAAGAAAATTATGGCAGGAAACATGTATTAAATAAATGTTTACCTTATTCAAGCGTGGATTTTAAAAAAAAAATTAGTGCTTAAAATTTTAAAATACTCCCCTGAAAAATTAATACTTCTGATTTGTGGCCATATAACTATGAGTGTGTGATATCTTAACAACTGTATCTCAGTACTCAAAACGTCATGAATGGTTATGAAATACATTTATTAAGTAGGCTATAGTAAGCGAGGAATAAACTCACGACTTTCAGAATGCTGTAACCTCAATGAAGTTCGTTTTACACGCACATTGAGTATACTGTTCACAGCTTCGTCCTACAGCTACTCACATTACCAGGGTTGTAGTGGTGATAGCGCGCCATGCCGACAGTTCCACGCTGCCAATCACAGCCAAACTTAAAATTGGAGCAATAATACCCGCTATAGTGCTGCATATCAATTTTCGCTTTTTGTAGATTATTCTCTCTGGGCGTGGATATTTTTCTAGAAATGAGTGGACATACACAGAGAACATATTAATAATCTCGGGTTCGCTTACTTTATGCTTTCAGGTTTTGCAACAGGGAGATGCGTACTGTACTTAGGCGGACAAAACACTTATTCCTTTTGCTCAGCCAATAAGCTATAGGCTTAATGTTCGGTTATAGTAATATGAAATGAAGTAGTCATAACCTAGAATACTAACCCGCTTTACGAATCAGTTCCCCATAGGGTAGATCATTGGGAACTGAATAGAGTAAAGAGATTTCCTCGAGAGCCTATGAAGGTGAAGCGAGGTGAGAACGGAGCAGGGCCAGAATGAAAGAGTGGGGGAAACGGGAGATCCTCGAGAAAGCCCACTGAACAGCGTCATAGTCTGGCGTGATCGCAACGCGCGAAAATCCGGGAGTGACCCCGCCGGAAATCGAACCTAGTTCGCCTTGGGATAGGCGAGTAGTCTGAGCACTACACCCCCCACCCCCCTCAACATTGGCCATTAAGTCTTGCAGTGCATAGAGCTTACCAAAACTAACTTAATGGGCTTATGTTCACTATGGAGTGAACTGGGCGTGAGCGAGTTAAGCGTATACCTATGAATATCAAACTAGAAAGTTAAACAGGGGCGTGTTGATGGGGCGGGCTCCTGTATCAGTAGAGTGACTGTACCGCAGAGTTTTTGGGGCGTAGAGGTATGGCAGACGCTTGTGCCGATAACTCCAGCTTCACACGCCAGCAAAGTGGCGTCACCTGCCAGCAAAATGTCGGCACCAGTGCCTGGTAACCTAATGTGACCAGCTGACGTCTGTTCTTGTCCGAGCGCAGTGGAGTTTGGTTAGCGGAACAAGGGCGGAAGAGGTGCGAGCGCAGTTCTGGCCGTGCTATCGGCTAATCTACAGTTATATGTAAGGGAATAGAAGGCGAAGGATGTTTGCAGAGGCACGGAAAAGTTATCCTCAGTGTTATAAAATTGCACTCGCCTACAATATTCATATACGACCACATATAACAATGAGTTATACAACTGATATACTATTTAGTTTGTAACACTCGGTGCAATTTCGCTTAGATTCATTCATGCGTACATCTCAACAAAGTATAAGTAAACAGTAATTTTATACCAATGCTTGTCTTTTGAAACTATAGAAACGTTGTATAGCTTTATGTGCTCAAAGTCGCGAAACTGAGGGCTCTTACTCATAGTGAACTGTCCCGAGATATAAAGAAAGCCTACACACAGTTTTTACAAAAAAATAAATAAAATATAGAAATTAAACAATGCCACCGCTATTAAATACTACACTACACAGCATAATGTCCATCTACTTCATAAATTCCACCTAATTAACTTGCGTGTAAGCATTCTTCGTGTTTTACGGTAGTCTATGTGAAGTTGTGGTCTGCCGTCTGCATGCACGTAGGTGTTCAAATTATAAAGCTCACAAAAATCATAGTAAATCATTGAGAGTTTATATCGAAAGGTGTTAATTGTCATATCGGATTATGTATTATTTCTAGAAATCCCAATCACGTGCAAAACTAATGCCACCTGTAAATATGTTTCTCCAAATAATGCTTGCTTATTCAGTACAGAGTAATTGCTGCAAGAATATTTTTATAGCCTTCACGACAAAATAATTGTTTGTACTAACTTAACAGTCCGTAATAAACTTTTGTATAAGATTTATTCCAGTAAATGTTATTCCAAACTCAACGTCCATTAAGAGAAAATAATTTCTCTATTATGAAACCAAGAATGTGAAAACAAGTAATCCTATTTGAAAAGCATTATAAACAAAAACATTAAGAGTTTAAAATTATATGCCTGCCAAATTATTAGACAAACACATTCGAAACTAACGCTATCGTTAAGTAAATTTGTTGGTGTTGAAGTTAAGTTTACACGTATTTGTTCAAGAAGTTGCAGGTTCGATTTCCAGCTGTGGCTTATTTTTTAATACAATATAAAATATAATCTTCATCTTACAGTTGTAGCATGAATAAATTTATTTTCGAAAGCATATTACATATAATTTTACATTCGCTATTTACCCATGTGATTGAAATACAAGCATAAATAAAATATTAAGCATCTATATCTTGCAAGTCCACATAGTAGGTTAATGTACTTATTACAATAAAAATCAAGTATTCATTTGGTTACTAGTAGCCAGGGTTTTACTTGTAAACGTACAAGAAAAAAGTGCAAATATACTTTTATATTTACAGCTCACATTTTTTAAAAATTCCGTGACAACTTTGTTCTCGAAGTTCTCCTACTGGAAGTGACTTTTCCCGTGAAAGACTGACCCATACGGACGAGCATAAATCACACCCTGGCTCTACCCAGGATTCGAAACCGGAACTACTAACGCTATGCACTCAAACGACTGCGCCACATAGGGCAGCCAACAGGTAATATATTAATTAATTGTTCTACATTGTATAATTTGCTGCCATGTTGGTTGGGATCTGCTTGCCTATATTTGCGCTAAATTAAATGCAGTTATTGCGGGAAAAGTTTTGAACGTGCACACACGGAAGGTAGAGAAACCATCCAGCACACACTGTCATAAGAGGAGTGCTATTCGTTGTCGGCAGTAAAAGTCTCCGTGTCCGGTTTTGACAAATGCTTTTGTGTCCGCGCGCCGCCGCCGCCTTTCCTATCATTGCTGAAGCTCAGAGCGGGGGTGTGCTCGGGCCCTTATACCACCCAGGCGGTTGCAGCATTCGTATCCCTCTGCGGGCTAGAGGAAGTTTCCCTCCCTAGGCCGCAGAGAACACATAGCCCAGAGGTCAGGACGCCCTGCTCGTCCCGGCGCAACCCAGACAGCCCGCCAGTCGACCCGGCAAAGCCGCGGTTGTGTCCGCGGGTACACTACCGGGCCGCCGCCGTCTTTTGTCGCTCAGCTAGAGACCAGTCCGTGCCGTGCCGCAGTCTTAGGGAGTAGGAGGGAACTCAGACGTCTGCCCGTACCAGTACTCGCCCGCCGGCAGCGAACCATCCCGAGCACGCAGTAGCCAATCACGCATCAGGGAGACCTTATAGAGCGCAGGCACTGGGCATGCTCGCATCAAAGGAACCGCCCTTGTTTCGTCTCTGTGTACTTGCTACTCGACCAAGCAAAGTGAACATCCGTAAAATATATGAACTACACAAAGGTCACGCCGTTTTCTCGCTTGTCTCTTCTCTTCCTCCTTCACGAGGAGCTAAAGTGCTCGGCTACGGGTGTCAGGTATCGCAGTCACCCCTCAGTGTTGAATATTGGGTGTTGCCGTATTGGCACTTCCGTGTGGACTAGTGTCTGCACATGTGGACAAGGGGCCGCGCGCGGTGTTGTAGTGGCTTTCACAAGTGGGAGTCATGCCGAACAATGCCACTGGTCGGCGGGTTTTCTCGGGGATCTTCCATGTCCCCCGCTCTTGCAACCCCACAACTCACATACAGAAGCTTGCGAAGCCAGTTAGAGAGTGCCGTAGATATCGCCTACAGGTAGGTGGCGTACAGTGTGAACAGCGAAGCGAGGTAGTGGCGCCAGGTTGGTTGTGCGCGGTAAGCCGCTGATATACTGCCGCCACGTGATATATAGCTATGTGATTTACAGTGCGCAGGTCCTGTTCCCCTGCCAGACCCGGCCTCGCAAACTTCTCTCGGCACAGCGGCGTTTTACGACGCAGTCAGCTGCGAGCCACATAACTTGTGATTCTCCGGCAACCTCACTTACACCCCGCTAACTAAGGTTTGTTGGCGAGCAAGACCGGGCATGCATGAGGTTGCCCACGCACCTGACCTTACACGTGTGTTCCTTCAACACGTTCAGGTAACATCTCACAGCCTGAGACTGCACAATACTTCTACGATTATGTTATTTCGATAGTGGGCCTTTGTTTATTGAACCTCTGAGTTTAAGGCATTGCAAAACACAAACTTCCTGTTAGGCACTGTACTTCCCGAGCCAGACGTCGTGGCACTTGACCGCCAGGCGCTGTAGCGTACGAGGTTAGTTACTCTTAAGGCCACGATCCTTCATTTCTACAGCTTTTGTGAGAATTAATTTTTTTGTACCCAAACGGGAGCCGATATTGTGAAATCCAGTTTTGTTAAAAATAGTTTTTATTATGTAGGCTAATTTTTTCAACATAAAAAATTGTATATTAAATCAAATTAATTAATTAACGAAAATTTTGTTTTTTTTTAAATAATTATTTAAAATTATACAGATTTTTGTGTTACTAAAATTACTACTAGGCTACATAATAAAAAGTATTTGTAGCAAAATTATAAGAGGATTTTACAATATCTGCACCCTTTTGGGTACAAAAAAATAATTCTCGCAAAAGCTGTAGAAATGAATGACCGTGGCCTTAACCAAAAACATTTTCCATAGTTTCCATTCGATGATTTCACACCAAAGCCTGGTGCATATTTATACCCATCACGCCGAACAAATCTGTCGCCATGTATGCAGATATTCCGTATTACCGTTGTAGTACTTGGTTGAAAGCTCGGTTTACGACCAAATATTCCAATGTAAACGCTTCACAATAAACTATATGTCACATATAGTTTGTATAGTTTTACTTTATTTTAGGTAATCAGAAAATGTTTGAAATATTTTATTACATCATTTTTAATTGTCTCACAGTCGAGTTGCTGTAGGATGGATTGCACACTACTTCAATAACTTGTGCACAGATACACTGACGCATATGATGCGCGTGCCTGGATCCTGGACACGCAGAATACGTCCTGATAAGCGGAACACTGAATATTCATATTCGAGGTTGTAATTATTATGTCTGATATATGTAACGACGCTCTAACAGCAACTACTTACGCGATAAACCTAAGTATTTTACGTATAACAACTTCCACACGTCGGAAAACTTCCTCACTTGTGCATTATTTTCTGCTGCGTACAATGCACACAGTTAAAGCCACTTGCTTTGATACATCGCAGATATATGAGACTGCGATTGTAAGGATGTACCCGCCATGGAGGTGGTCTGTGATGAGCCGCCTGGTAGCAGCTCAACTGCAACTCCACTGACGCAGCCAGTCTACTCACGGCGGATCAGCTACACAAATGTCACCAGACGTGCGTGTGTTCCCGGCCTCGGCTGAATGAGTTTCAGCACTGACGGCTTGTTATTGCTGACTTGACTTTTTTTGCATAGCACAACAACCAGTGGCTAGAGTCCACCAGCTGGCGGCGAGGTGATATTACACACCAAGTGACGTCCACATGTCAACAAGCCAGCGGAATTAGTAGGATCGTGCCGGTCCTAATTCACTTATAGAATGACATGTGGCTGGCGCTGATTAATTAGCACATTAATTGTTAATACGATTAGCTGGCTAATCCGATTAATCTTAATCCGATTAAATAGCAAATTTCATGATTGAGTTAAGTCTTAATCCATGTTTAAAATTTTTGGAGAATTTTGGATTTTTCTCTATTATTGTATTTTAATGTTTGAGGGGATAAGTGTAATAGTTGGATAGTGTTCTATTTTTGAAGAGCGATGTTCACCCTTGGACGTCTTGAGGTGTACTGAGGCGTGATGTGTTGGGGAAGACTTATATTAATTTTAATTTATGGTATTGAGGAGGGGACGTGTATGGAAAGTATGTGACTAATGAGAGCAACAGCAAACCACGTCTGTTCACTTGGGAAGTCGGTGCAGGACTGAGGTGGTGTGGAGCACTTGCGACTAAAGGTAGGCTGGGTGAGGGAGGGGGGTGGAACGCTTGCAACTAATGGGAGAGAGCAGTAGAGGAGGTCCGTCCGCTTCGGGCGTGTCTGAATGTGGACTGAGCACTCGCGACTAATTAGATGTGCGATACGGCGGAGATTGGAAAGAAATGTTTTTAAAATATTATTTTGGCAATATTAAAAAAATACGTTTATGGAACATGACAGAAACTAGAGAAAAGCACGTCACATGCCACAAATATGAAATAATACTATCTAGCAAATGAAAAACATGTCACATGCCGCAAATATGACATAATTTACCACAAATCCATTAAAACGAATACACAATTACGTCGCACACGCAAATAACTCGTAACAAATGGACCACAGATACAAAATTTATAATATCCTAGCTCGCGACGAAATGTATTAAAACGACCCAAACAAAATATGAAGATCTTCAAAAACTATTTCCCTACTAATTTAAGTTATTCCAAGAAGCGTATAAACTACAACATAATTAGAAATCATACGGAAAAAATCGCAAAGAACACGAAAATACGTTACAATTACAAACCAAAGAAAGAATGAAGAATTAATACCGTTTCACGAATCACCTAACCACACGCATATTAAATCACACACTTTAAAAATACGCACACTCATTAAAAACAGGAACGAAATACCCAGAAGAATTACACACGAATCACCTATTAACCAAAACCACTCATTAAAACACATGCACATTAAATTAATCACTTATAGTCCCAGAACCTAGGTGTAACAAAATCACACGTTCAAAACTATATAAAAGCACGTACTAGATGAAACGAAACGAATCATCCACACGAATTATAATAAACTTACCCTATTTCCACGTCAAAATCAAAACTGAATTACCGCCATAGCAATCTTGGTGTTAAAAAATGTATATTAATATCCAGCATGTGTTGTACATTGAACCAATCACAATACCGCACACGTATCTCACTTCACGCTCATCGGCGAGCAGGATTACCTAACCAGAATGAAATATTCTTAGCGTCGAAACGTAACTACGCACATTAATCTAAGATATAAGGAAATACACGTTAAACCAGACAAATGACATACGTACAATTATACACAAGCAAGGAACGATCTATCACTTTCAGATCACACGAAACGTAATATATTAACCTCGCACAAATAACTAAATTTATCACAAAATCGCACACAAAACAACTTACCCCAAGCGAACGTTTGTTAAAAACACGTAAAGTAGATTTAAGCATATCGGATCCTACAATAAAATGTCTTCCGAACACACTCGTACATAAGAAACTCACTTCACTCTCACCGAATCGCGAAGGTCCGTAGCTCACTATAGCATATGTTCAAATTAATTAATCAATAAAATGATCAAAAATGCACTTTATCGCATTACCGGTTTATGCCGGATCCTACAAACACGTTGAGTATCGCCATTTCTAAGATAACAGCATCTTCCGACACCGCCCTTCCGCAGCGACTCGCGACGATACACGCCCATCGCCCGTAACTCGCTGTATCGTTATCTGACACGTTTCGATTAATAAATACCAACAACAAAATAGATGTCCGATCCTAGGTACCTATATGAACACGCGCAAGAAAAAGTAGCGGGTAAAACGAGTTTATGAAGGACAGGTATGTCCACTATTCTCCCTCACCTTGCGTCTGTACCGCTCCAGCCAGAGCAAGTGTCTGATACCAACTCATTGTGTACCCCCTCCCCCCTCGCTCAAAGCCATGGCCTGGGCTGTCGAGTACGTTGAACTTCCCTGATGTTTGCTAGGGAACGGCACCAGAGAGGCGACGAAGCGAAGGCAGGGCCCAACGAACAGCACATTGGGAAATAAAATATATTATATCGCAACTGATATTAAAAACGGATTTCAATCCCGGGAAACTTTATCCCATTTCCAACAAATTATCTTTAATCCATAAAACATATTTCAATTCCGGGAAATTGTACCAGCAAATACAGTCTAAATAATATATTAGGAATGGATTTCAATTCCGGGAAAACCTTATCCCAACACAATGAAATACAAACACGAAATACATAACGATTTAGCATTTAGATATTCCCAAATAGCGACAAATGTGCGTTCCAAATAATTTTGTTAAAATATTACGAGATCCTATGCTCACCATACTTGGCTCACAACACCTACGCGTAATATTTATTTACTTAAAATTAAGTATCTGACAGGTATTTGAAATGTTTAAATATTGTAAGCGTTTAAAAACGGTTTTACATCCATTAAAGTGTTACATAGTGTTTTCACGCCAAACAACCGTCAAAAATTTTGGTACCAAATTCGTATATATTTATCAAACACGATTAGAGAAGTATGTTAAACGAGCGTGCATACATATTCGTTTGTACTTTCAAATAATTTTGTTTAACCGAGAAAATACATTTTTGTATACATTTGCGTATAGATTTCCTACAAGATGAAACTTTAAAATACTTGGATATATCTAAAGTTTTTTGTATGAGAAAATAAAGGAGATTCTAGTATTACATTCCTTTGACAAACGTTTAAATGTTCTCATTCGAAATTTTCGTTATACAAATTATATCAGGAATGTGTATACATAGACAAATGTACGTCTATTTTATTTTAAAATACCACATTTTAACAAAATATTAATGAAATAAAGACCAAATAACACATTTCGAGCCAAATTGACTCGATAGGAGCTGTAAAGTGACAAAATAAATTATATTTCAACAAAAAGCAGTATTTCAGGCAAAATCCAAGCAAAACGGTCGTCATTTTGGATTCGAATACTATATAAGTAGGGCAATAATTTCCATTCCCAACAATTTATTAACATCGTAAATAGCTATCCGAAACAAATAATACCCTTCCATACATAAGTTATAAAGTTGTCATAGTGAATTATCAAACAAAATTTATTATATAAATTTACTGGGAAAACGAAATTCGTATTAAATACACACTCTTAAAACAGAATATATTTCAAACACGGTTAAGACAATCCCAGCTCCAGAAGGAGTACACACCAGGATAACCTTCGCCTAACATAATCGTTTCAGAAAACAAAGTTTTTAAACATTCGCTACAGAAGACTTCCAAACCCATACCTCCGCTCATATAACTATGTAAAAGAGTAATAAATTAATTTTTTTTTCACATGTCTAATTAAATATAAAATAAATTCATTCCTAAAATTAAATTATACATTATTCTTTTTTTATCGAATACCAAGTAAAGGCATCGATTATCCAATTTCAGCTAATATGTAACCTATACCGTCTAAGATACGTAGATTTACTCACATTGTGAATTTATATGCATAATTCCACAATGAACATGCACGTATTAAGAGTGGAAGACATTTTACCGACATTAATTAAACCAGCTAATGTTTAAAACATTATATTTATACAGAAACAAGTTAGTTGACATCCTGACCCCGAAGAGTAATGATACAATCCACCTTGATGCGAATGGTGTCGGAGTATCACAGAATCGTCTACACTGTAAATACTGTGAAAAATATACACGTTTACCTACAATGCTCGTAGGCTTGAGAAGAGTTAATGTTTGATGAACGCATCTCGGGACATTCTTAACTGCAAAAACTGTTTTAGGCAGTTCGCACAAACTTGAATCGACATATCAAGATCTGTAAAAATAATCTTCCTACAGAGAAACGAAATGTATTGTCTACACTACATAATATCTCAGAAGGAGAGGATACTAACGTAATTACAAGAAAAAAATTGTATGACGAATCGGATCATACGAAATATACACCTCCTACAAAGCAAAGTAAAGTCGATATTTATTATGAAACAGGAAGCGAAGAAAGCATTGACGATGATAGCGATAGTATTGAAGACATTGGTTTCACCAAATACTTTCCTTCAACAAGTGCTGTGAATAATGAGTACATATTTTCCGAAAATTCCAACGAACTTGTAAACAGGCTTAGATATTTGCTTAAACACAGGAAATACTGAAACATGAAATAAATGTTTTCAATTATTGGTATACTTCAAGAAAGGAGATAGATCGAATGAAGTTATTACCTGCAAACACCAGAGAAGTATGAATACAGCATACATTAAAAAAAATATGATGATAAATTTAGTGAACCCTACTACTTTCCTTAAAAAAGTAATTATTTCAGGGATATGTTTCAAGTAAACATTGCGTGATAGGAATATGTTTTAATCTGAAGTAATGTGCCTTTCTGAAGTGGATTAAGTCATTTGAATTTTCTTTGATAAACTGTCTAAATGGGAGGGAGTGTTCTTTGAGGAATATCCTTTGAGGAATAAGGAATGTGAGTGAGGAATGATTTTGAGGAATGAGTAACTAGATCGTGTCTACGTTTTGAAACAACCTGTACTATATGTGTAACAGTTGCTATGAATGTTTTTGAAACATCCTATACTAGTGTTAGTTAAAATATTTGTTATGTTTCGAGACATTCTGTAGTTCCCTTATTTTGTCAATAAATATGTGTTAAAATGATTTGATTTGCATATTTATCTAACAAATCCCTTTGCAAACTATGAAATGCATCTGTATCTCTAAGAAACGAAAAAAAGCATTACCTTGTTTAATGAAATATCTCAACAAAGAGAGAGTCTAAACTTTCTAAAAGTATGTTGCAACGAGTAAAAAAGTGTTTGGTTTTACTAATACAAACTAGGTTTCAGTAACACGAACGAGTGTTGTAATGAAAAATCTAATAACATGTGAAACATTTGGAGGAGATCATTCTAACAGCTTACACCAAGAAAGGTGCATTTGGTAAACACTCACTAAAATTAACAAAGTTGACAGGATCTTAAAGTTAGTAATTTAAAACAGTGTGCAAAATATCGTTTTAACAACTTTTATTTTATGAAAGTGATTAAAAAAAATGTAATACTGACAAGAGTTGTTTGAAAACAATGTTACTACATTAAGAAATAGGCACAGACTTTGAAAACCTGTTCTCAATTAGGTACATGTAATATATAAAAAACACCAGGCACTGTTAAAAATCAGGTATAGAATTATAATGATTCAAACAATGAATCATATAAACTATAGTAACTATAAGAGTAATAAATGATTAGATAGATCTTGACTACAAAACACTTCATTATCACCACAGACTTGTGTCTTAAACAGGCGAGAGTAAAATATACTCGATCGCAATTTCAGGAAAAAATATTAAGGCATATTCACGCGTGAACAAATAGCAGTTTTAAAAGTGCCATACTCTCCTTAATAAGAACTCTCAAATTCTGTACACCAATTCTATAGGGGAACGTGAAACAGTCTTTAACATAACACCCTGACAAGACTATTTAAAACAGTTTCTAACACTTTGCATTCGAGGTTTCAGAGTGAACACTGATGTCCACTTTTTATTGCAAGATGTGCGCGGACGGGGCATGCCGCTGACTGTTACGCTGCGTTAAACTGTGAGACGGAGAATCCCTCAACTCAGGAGCCCAAATATCAAGTATGAGAATAGAACCAACATAAGATTAGCTCACTAAATATTGCCAAAATTAAATATTAAAAGGTCTTAGAGGGCGACTGAAGAACACAACAAACTTTAGGTCACCAACCCTCAAACAATGCAAAAACTACTAAATATCCCTATAATCAAGAAATAGACCTTAAAATCCAAATTCAGACTAATGCTTAACAACTTGAAAGCCTCACTAGACTACACGATATTAAGAATAGTTGAAAGGCGTGCGATCCTATCAGCACAAGCTTATCTGTTTGTCAAAATATTGGTTGAAAACAACTAAAGTTACTAACTTTTGTGAAATAGTTGGAGACAGTATACAGAAGAGATGTTCGTTGAAACTTGTATTATTAATATTTTAAATAATAATTTCCAACACACTATAACTATACAAAATCGTTCAATCATGTCGCCGATCTCTGTAGTAGAGTTGGTTTACGCTCTAGTTTGGAGGTCCTCGGTTCAAAACCTTGGCAAGGTATGGATGATATGAACTTTCCCTTCTATGGTTTCAAACGCAATACACTATACTTAATAAACGTTACGTAACTATATAACATTATTTCATGGAATAATGCACGAATAATGTAATGCTTCATAAGTAAATATAATTAATTGATATTCAAAACAGAAACCCATATGTAAAAAGTGTATAATAAATGTGTGGAATCGTAGTACTTTAATAAATTGTAATTCAAGACATTCTGGTTTACCATCAATCTTTACCAATCTATAACAATATTTACCAATCTTCTGGTGGACTTTGTTCAATGGGAGGCGTAGTGCCATATGATTAACCTGGGAAGGGGTCTCGGACAGGAGGATACCAAACTGATGCTGCCCATATTTGGAGTGAGGATTACTAGCTGGCGCTATCCCTGGTGCTGGTGCGGAGGTATAACAACTGACGCTCAATCGTAGTCCCATAAGATTAACTTGGGAAGGGATATCATGGTTTTGGCTCACAAGGGTAACTCTGACACATGTCATGATAAGTCAACTTCAAATTGTAGTGCTATAAGATTAACCTAGCAACTCAAAAGCTGTACATACTGGCTCACTTAGCACCTCAATATTAGCACTACAATTAGCATCGCAATAAGCACCGCAAACTCTCCCCCCCCCCCTAAACACTATCAAAACAGAGTTGTGATTACATCTGGAATTCACAACACCTCAAAATTCTCAATATATGCCTTAAAAATTACTTGCCAGGTGTGGAACTCGAACCCACGCTCCCATGTAGGGAATACAAGTTTAAATCATGCATCTTAAACCACACGGCCAACCTGACAATTGCAGAAAATGTTTTATTATAATGAAACGTGTTAACCTTTTCATTGGTTGACAACATAGGATGTTAACCTTATGTTCAAAATCTACTGTATAAAACAAAATAAACATAATTTGTAACATAATTTTAATTTTGTAGAAAAAATCATAATTACTTCGCGATTGGGAAAACTCTGAAAAAAACCCAAAGACACTTTAACCCAGAAGAAAACATGTTATATATTTACCCCTATCTTATAATTAATTAAATGTTATCCTTTTTTTTAGATGATTATATATATGTTCCTATATTATAGATAATTATATGTATATATTCCTAAGTGTTACTAACCACTGGCCGCTGCAAGTCCAGCCTGGCGGGCACCGAGCCCAATGACGACCGTCAGAACACCCTTTCAAATCATTGGCACACTCACATAGTAGGGGGAAAAGTGCATCCAGAGGTGCATCCGAAATGTTGCATCTTCAAACGCCGGTGCCGGCAGTGTCGCGCTATAGCTCTAAGAAGGGAGGGAGGGAGGTAGGCGGAAGACCGTATAGCAATAAACAAACTAAAGGGGTCGGGCGGTACAATTGCAACAAAGGAAACTATCTCATGGGTGGGTGGGCGGGGTGGGAGGGGCGTAAGCAATCAATCATCTCCCTTTGTGAGGGGGGGGGAGGGACAGGGTCAGGGCCCCGTCAACAGTCAGGGTGTCGGGGTGTGGTGGGATAGGGATGCATCACTCTGAGGTCTTAGTCCCCCTTCGCCACCACTAGGTTAAACAAACGCACCCGCCGCCATAATACATAAATTATATCTAGAATATACATGCTCCTATTATTCTGGATGAAGCGGCGTCTCTTAGAAGTTAATGCCATCGCGCTACAGGATGACCAACTTCCAAGCGTTTGAGTAACACTAACCGATCAGAATTTAATGCATTAAAGACAAGCGAAAACATATAGTATGCACATTCAATAATAAATAGATTCGCCACTGCGTACATTATTATTTTATTCAATTATAAGAAATCAATGGCAAACAACATAAGAAGTTTTTGAGAAATATGAGGTCTATGGTATGTTTTGTTTAGAACAAACATTACTTAAATAAAAGTATTTATAAATTACAAATATAATTAGAAAAGTATTCCTGTCTGCAATACTAACTTATTTTATTATTCAACCATTTACCGTCAATAGTAGACAAGATAGTTAATGGTCATTGGCGCACAACAATATTTTAATTTGGTAACACTCAGTGGCGCAGCTGCTTGCCCACTTTAGTAAGAGCGGAACTTAAGATTCCCTTCCCCGAAATACGGGAAACTTTTAAGTTCTTAAGCATTCTTTTTAAGCATTAAAGAAATTTGTAGAGGCTTTTGTAAGAGCGCGGAGGCTTCAGATTTTAATATAGTATATACCAAATATCAGGCTGCAAATGTAAGAATTTTCAGCGTCGTTACTATAGATAACTGTGCACTTCCCTATATATGTAACAGTTTCCTGAGTAAATTTAGGAGCTCTAACATTAATGTATGGTTTACAAACTTTACCATTCACGCCTTCTCACTATATGTATATTGGAAAACTATTTCTAGTAAACTTCCTAAACTGCAATGGAAGTTTCTAACCTATACACCGTATGGAAATACTGCAATTTATCAGTCTGCAAATACACGACTGTTTATCACTGCTGCAATTTATCATTGGTAACTTCCCTATGCATTTGACTGTTTACTCAACAAATGCTAGAACGCTATCATGGCTGTATGGGAAAAACCTTTACCACCCATTGTTCGTCAGTATATGTATACACTGGTGTGGTATATATGCGAACAACTCAGTGTGTAGGCATATACACTGAATTGTTTATTTGTGCATTTTCCAAAATACAGTTGAATACTTAAGTTACAAGATGTTTATTTGATTCCCTTAAGAAACACTGAAATGAGGATCATTCAACAAGAAAGTTATCTAAAAGTATTAAGATGGCAGATATAATCACTGTAAACAGTAAGACTAAGTAAGACTGATGTAAATTAGCGAATTATTTCTTATAGTGTAACCCAAACGCCCTCTAGGATGGGCGTATGGCTTGGGGTAGTGACCAAGAGAAGCTCCAAGATGAGAAAGCGAAGAAAAAGGGTACCACCACAGACAAACCGTGGTGATAAAGTGGTTAGATTTCCCGCCTCCTACCAAGGCGAACCGGCTTCATTTCCCGGCGGGGTCACATCCAGATTTTAGCATGCGGGGATTGTGCAGGACGATGTCACTGATCGGTGGATTTTCTCGGGGATCTCCTGTTTTCTTCGCCCTTGCATTATTTTGCATTCTTGCGCTGTTCCGTCCTCCACCCTCATCGGCGCTCAAGACTTCGATGATAAGAGCCGCCCAAATCTCTTCACTCACTCTTTTGTCTGTCTTGATAACGCCAGCCACAGCTTAGCGTTGAACGTGTAGCGTCAAGTGCACTGTAGACGAGACATAGCGTATTGCAATTACTGCTCTGGACTGCACTCGGTACGCACTGGGCGAGTGCCGCGTGTTCTAATTACCGGAACTCGCTCTGAGAGCAGTCAGATTTTCGTATTTCAATTGCGAGTGCACTGAACAAGTGCGCACCGGGAGCAATTTTTTTCCGCGCCGAGTCTGGAGTCAGTTCTGCTTTTCACAGCAATATGGTGGCGACCTGTGATTATGAAAACAACACGTAAATAATTCAATGTTGGAAATTCTACAATATTTAACATTCCGGCAGCTGAATAATACGTAATAGTTAATATGGAACAAATTTTCTCTTGGCATATTGACGATACTGTTTGTAATTACAACGGAAATGAGGTTAATTTCACCAAGTTACTTGTGCATACATTTTACGACGAGTTGAGAAAAAGAATTCGGAGAAAATTATCTGTACGGAATTTCATAAATTAAAATTTAAATCCTTTTATCACCATCGTACTTCAAGCATTTTCTCCAATAGATGGTATTTTGTCGCAAATGATTTGCACTGTTTTCGCGGCATGTTCCAGTTGTCGGTGCAAAAATAATATACACTCGTTTCTGGCAATCACGTGTCACATGCACTTCTTCAGTTTTCAGTGCGCACCAAGAGCAGTCAATTGGAATACGTCATTAGTAAGCCATTGTGTGATACTCACTGGTGGTGTGTGGCAGCACTAGATGCTGCAGCTGTCTGCGGCGCTCGAGTGCCTCTGGTATTCTTGGCCGGTTCTTCCACCTGCAACAACAAAACACTCTCTCAGTGGCGCCACTTCCCGACAACTACAGAACCCATATTATGCAACTACCTATTGGAGAGGAGCGGTTACACTGCTCGCCTCCCATGTAGGCGGGCCACTCCCAGCCTTGCATTCCGGCGCTGCTCCATTTTCACCTCATTTCACTCTCATCGGCTCTCAACACCTTGTTGTTGAGAGACACCCAAATCTCTCAACTCAACTCAACCCAACTACTATGGATGGAGGGTGAGACGGCTTTCGGTCCGTAAAACCTGTCTTTGTGTAAAAACATGCAATGTTACTATATGTTAAACACGATTTTTTTCTGTTACAATAAGGCTCATGTTGAAGCCATTGTTTTTGGTTCAATAATTTTAGCTGGTGTTTTGTTAAAGTTACGATATTTAAAATGCATTATACATAGAAAAAATCTAATGTTGCTGCAACAAAAAATTACAATTGAGGCATTTCTTTAATCGTTTTTGTTGTAGTAACATTAATAATGTTGTGACATTTACAAAGTCTCAGTGGCGGCAGGGATAGGGGATACAGGGGCACTGCCCCTCCCATATAATAGTGGGGAGGGACAATGTAGGAACTTGCCCCACCCTAAGTGTTATATCTATATTCAATAATAGAGTTGTTAATGTTCTCTCACACCACGGGAATCAAAATATTGAAAAGAACGAGAACCGCAGTACTGAATTTTACCATCAACTGAAGAGGAAGAAATTGGGTCTTGCGAGACCGTCAACTGGAAAGTTAAACAGTTGCTTGGCGATTCGGTGTGCCTGGATTTCCAGAACCTTGGAATACCAATGGCGGAGTAAAAAAAAGAAGTGTTTGACTTTTAAAAATGTAAATTTGACTGTGATTTGTAAACTAGTTCATATTTCGTTAGAAATAATTATTGCCGAAAATAATATAGTAATATGCATGTCTGTGTAACAAAATATATTAAACTTAATTCGGTAACCTACATGTCTGTATAACTAGCAACTATGAAATTCGCTTCAGCAATAATGCAGATGAATTCTAAGGCAATCGCGATTACGAAATTCTGCTTCTCGTTTTGTGCGATTATCTTAGTGTGCGTGGTGTATTAATTACTGTTCTAACTCAAAAATGCCAATAACTACACTTTAGGCTAATATACAATTCAGCTTTGTCAGTATTTAGTTAATCAACGCCAAAAACATCGTCCCTGTAGATGTTTGAAACATCTTTGGTGTAAGGTATTGAACCTTTGAACTTAAGATCTGTCGAGTCACTAAACGTTTATTCTGCTGCTATATGACATTATAACGGATTTTGGCTCTCGTGACAACATGTATAGACATTGGTTTGAACTCTTGGTGCGGTGAAGGGAGCAGCACAGGCATTTAACACAAGTGTTTAAAAACACTGTGATTTAAAGCGAGAGAGAGAGAGAGAGAGGGAAAGAGAGAGAGAGAGAGTGCGTGCGAGAGACAGACAGAGAGAGAGAGAGAGAGAGAGAGAGACCTATTCAACACGAATGGGTGGCTTTCATTACAAAATTTATTGATAACCCTATATTTCTTTTAAATTGCTGAAAGGTCGCGAACTAGTATGAAACATTTTTTTAAAGTACAAAAAAGAGCTACACATTCATAAATAATAAAATATTGCCTTTGATATTCAGCCTGTACTAGGCAGACTGCACTAGCCATCGTCCCGCCTCACCGGCTATTTGCACGCGTTGGTTGACGGCAGGTTCCGCCAGCAGAGAAGGCACTGCGTGCTCGCTTCCACCCCTCCCCTTTCCCAAGGAGATGCATTCGCTGTGAGTGCTTATAACCCAGACAGCCATATTGGTAATTGATTCGCCTAATGAAAAACAATTAGATTAATTAAATATATTTGAGCACCCGCGCATGCAGCAATGCATTGATTATGTAATTAAGACTTGCAATAGTGCATATCGCAATGAATAATTACACAAGTATGCGTTACGAGAGTTTTTTTTCTTTCCCACACCATAGGCAGTCATATTGCTTTTTATTGTAATATATATAATATTGGGATTTATTTAAATAATTTTCAGTGTACGTCTGGAAGTGCTAGAGCTCGGATCGTAGAGATACTATCACCCATTATTTCCATGCACACTAACTCACTCACACTTTTCTCTAAGATGTATATTTGCAGGTAGTACTCTTGATTGATAAAATGAACCACCACATTTACTTATTTCATATTTCTTTTACACAGCATATGTTTGACTAAGTCTTCTATGTTTGAAGTTAGGACACTTGGTTGACAAAGTGATACAATGCATTTATTTATATATAATTGATTACATACTGACTCACTCACTCTTTATTGTTTCGAGTGTTTTATAAATTGCATGCTAACACTTTGGTTGGAACTAAGGTAAACAATAAATGAAACAAACAATCTGTTTGAAATACTTTTTACTAGAATCCCCATTTTTTCCCTATCTACCATCAATACACAATATGTACACACATATACACAAAAAATTTATATACTAAATGTATCTGTATCACAGTTTCTTTACACAAAAAAAATATTTACGTAACTTTTCTGGATCACATTTTCTTCTAAACACTTATATTCACAATCTCCTTAGAATAAATATATACAGTCCTCTTCTTAGAATAAATAAATATATAATATATATACAGTCATCTTCTTCTTGTATTTACAGCTTTACATTTGGGAGTGCCTCTCTCTTATGTCACAATTGGGAATATCCATGCTGGAGGGTAGACCCTTGCAGCGAATTGTTGTCAGGTTCGGTGGATGTTGAAGCAGTAGTTGTTGGGCTGGCAGATGGTATGCCTGATGTTGGGGTGGCAGATGGTATGCCTGGGCAGATGGTGTGGTTGGCTGTTATTGGAAAGTAGAGTGAGGAAATTCATTTAGGTATGGCGTAGTGCTCCCATGGCAATGACGACAAATAGTCCAGTCCATCATCACTTGAAAAAGCGACATTTCATACTCGATCGGTATAGACACCGTGACCATGCGATTGAGGTAGCCCGCACAATGCTCATACCAGAGATACTGCAACACATTAAGCTTTAACCCCTTTGCTTTATGCACACACCGTTCATATGCAAAAATATGTGCATAGTGTTTAGGGTGCAGGCCTACAGAGTGTGTGATGATGCGACCAGCGCATTCTTGCTAAATTCCAGTAATGCCTTGGTTCACTATTTTTACTTTTGCAGATAATCTAGTGCATAGTTGTAAATATCAAATCGTGCATCCAGATGGGGTTATGCTATCATATAATTCATGGCAGCGAACTTCGTAAATGAGACTATCGGTATCGCAATATAGAAAATGCAAGGCCTGCTGAGGAAATTATTGGAATATGTAATTATAATGAAAATCATACAGGTACAATTTTGACAAATCTAGAACGGCAATCCCAGTGTGTAAAGGATTGTTGAAAGTAACAGAGAAATTCTCGATTTAGATCAGGACTAGATTTTAATCGAGGATTTGCCTAGCCTTGAATGTAGGTCACCCAATCAGTTCTGCTATCTCGAATCTAGTGTCATACCTGTATACGACAATGATTTCCCTTTCCCGGCGATCCACAAAAAGGTACATGTCTGGGTCCATGAACAGTTCCAACCGCACACCTGTTTTAAGCAAAAGAGTATCCCAATAGAGAGAGAGAGAGAGAGAGAGAGAGAGAGAGAAAGAGGGAGCTGTTATGTACATGGTGGGTTCAAGACCATATCTTGCCAAGCATACAGTTCTGAAATCCTCAAAGACATCAGCCAACAAACATGTGTCTACATGTAAATACTAAAGTGCCTAATCTAGCAAATTCTGACAATGAAAAGTATTCCATGTGGATTGAGCGTGAGCATAATCTGCATCGCTAATGCCCTCACTTTCATTACATTATGAAAAGGGTCCATGGGCGGAAGTCAGGTATGGTTCAGACATTCCATACGCTTAACAAAATTCATAAGTAAATACTTCCTTTCGTTTAGCCAAACCAAATTGGGTGTTATCTGGAAAGTGTGAGCAGGCGAAAATCATCTCTGCAGGCATCAAATTTCCTGCCAATGTTTCCAGAGATGCGCTCACAAAATTAAAAGAGTCAATTAAGCACAATTGCACAGTTCGCATACCTCCTTGCGAACGTTTTCATGAGGAATGTGCTTGGTATTGAATTTGTATTTCTCCAAGGTGGTTCCAATCACCTTCATATAACCCGGATTTTCAATTACCACAATTCCATCAGGCTGCATGATAATACCCAGATTTCCGATTACCACGGTTCCATCGGGTTGCATGATATGTCTCGGAGCCGATGGCTTCATAAGATAAGAAAGTGGGCATCATAATTCTGCAGGCAATGGAATACAGCTACAAGTTGGTTATTTTTCAGTGTGAACAACACATTGCATTGATTATGTGCACAGACTCTTGCTTTGCCCATCAGATGGCTATGGTCAACCACAGAATCTGTGCCGAGCTCTTTATGGCAGATATGACTATTTTTGTGAGCCACCAACCTAGCTTTCTGAGCTGTTGGCAAAGGTTCATTGCAACAGTTTTGCTGCATATGTCTGCAACCCACTTAGTCTATTCAACCATTTTATCGACCATCTTATACATGCGATCTCCACCCACAAACTCGTGATACTGCGACAAACTTGGATCATAAGCGCATATGAGCAGAATACTACAAGCATATGGTACATGTTGGTTGATGGTTGTTGTGCTGCTACTTTCATTATGTGGAAAGCAAGTGGACATGGGTCTCAGAAAAGCTTCAGTATCACAGTACACCATAAAACACTTTCTTTGCTGTTTGTTTATATTCGAGAATTTCAAGTTCTTGTTTACCTTAGTCGAGAAAGTACACCTCACAGCATCGTGTTTTTGACACAAATCATTATGTTTCGCGAGTTTCTCCTCAGTTATAAAATACTGAAGGCAACAATTGCAAACAAAGTTCTTGTGTTGATGTTTATTCAACTGACTGTTAAGCAGTCTTGATAAACTTTTGATCAATGCAAAATGCAATTGGGCAGTATTATCACTAGAACAAATGGCCAACATATTCACATGGTGTTCTCATCGTACAAGAGAAATTCGGATGTGTATGATAATCCCTTCCTTAGCGTTGTCAAATGATTCATCACCAATATCACTATTTTTGTTTACCACAGAGTAGACTTAACGGAAATATCATTAAGCTCCTTGAATTGTTTGATCTCATGTAACACTACAGGAGTCGACAATCCCTTGGTATTCAGAACCTGGTGAGGATTATTTGGATACTAACCAGATTAATTGACATTAACTGTGACAGGAAATAAATTTGCTAGAATGGCGTACATGAAGCACTGATCTCCCAAGCACTGCACAGTAATGCAAACCTTCTTATTGGCAATTAAATAGGAAGATCTGCATGAGAAGCACTTATGGTGAATGGTCTGTACTGCGAAATATGAACATCCATTTGCAATATCAGTTCCATCCCCCAGCCACTACTTCTAGCACAAAACTCACTAATATTTGTAGTAAAAGGAAGGACGATGTTTTCTTCCTAAATCTCGCTAACATTGGAAGATTGGAGGACAGGAGTGGCTTTACTTGAAAAATTGAATGTCTCTGTACTATTTCCCTTGCTACAGAGATATAACTTTTGAAAGGCCTGTGTGATGTAGAAGTTACATTCGAAACTATGCTTTACATCCTTGAAAGAAAATATTACTGTCTGCTTCTGTCTCTAACTTATTTAGTATTCGTGCATCCATGATTCTATGTCCAAATGCCATATCCAAAAGGACATATTTCAAGTTTTGGACCAAAGATATGTCAGACGATGAGGTATCAGTATCTGAATAGGATTCCATTCGAGTCACATCAGAATAACTTTCTGAATCAGACAAATCCGAATCAGAAGAGATTTTCGTTCCTGAGATAATATGCATATGCTTTGTAATGAGGATCCTGACACCCTGAATGTGACTCCACTCAGCAATACCAGCAACTAACCCAGTGGGTAAACTTAGGATTTGTAACAAAAGAGTGGAAAAAAATTATAGCTATATGAAACAACAGAGATAAATGCCTGAAAAAAATATTAAAGACATTTACAACAATAGAGAGATGCACCTGAAAAAAAACAATGTCGATCACCCAAATACACAAAAAGTGTGTGAGTAGGTGTAGGTGTGTGTGCATGTGTGTGTGGGGGGGTGTTTGGCTGTGTGAAGCTAACAAATTTCCATGTTAAGGAAACCCACAAATCGAATACATACCCCACTAAACAAGTCTATCGAGTTAACTCAGATTCCCATAAAGCGAACCCTATGCACATAGAATTAACAACCTTTGAAACAGCAATCACTTTTTAAAACCCTGTTTCCGAAATAATTTTTACCCTCAGGGGGTTCGAAACCATACCAGGGGTGCTTCACAACCTATGCCCTGAACAACTATGCTACCAAAGTGCCCCCAAAATGAAACTTTAAAAAACATGTATTTGAAAATATTTACAACCACTTACAGCAATTTAAAACAGGTATTTCCTTACATTTTGAAATCCTTGTCCGATGATATGTCCGGTTCTGGCAGACAGTTGTAGGTAGAAGTACCAGTAAACCTAACTCGCAACAACCGGTAGTAATGTGAATATGCATTTAAGAGACTGTAGATGTAGAAGCTATGATGAACAGAGACAGACTGAGCTCTAAGTATTTTCATGCTTGGTACCCAACCTTCCTACTCAGTGGCTGGATGAAGACTGACAAAGGGTGGTGAAGTGCAGTCTCCTTATATACCCTCTACGTGACCTCATTTCAGAAAAATTGTGTATCCACCCCTAGATAAGGTTATTTTTAAGTCATAATATCCTTGTTTGCCACCCAAGTAGCCTGAGATCATTGAAACCCTTTCAAACTTACTAAACTCTTATGCTTACCATGAGAAAAAAAATGTTATCAACCAAGTACATATCTGACAACTATGCTTTATGCAATTCATGTTTGTAGAACACACCAGTAATTCGTTCGCCATTTTAGCTTTCAAGGTAATAATTCCTGAGTAGGAATGTCTAACTGAAATAGTTTTAAATATGCGATATGACCAAGTTAGAGCATATTTATTTTCAAACACACCCTTGACTTTATGAATGTGGCCATATTAGCCAACTTTTTACATTGGTTTCCTCTCATCAAAGACTTTAGGATTATTATATAGGCTACTGTCTTTAATAAAGCTTTATTTTTTATATCAACAGGCACCTTCTTGATTCTTCTGTGAAACCTACAATTGTAATATTTACCACCTTTGACTAAATATCCAGACCCTAAGTACCCCAAGATATAAAATACATTTAGAGTAGCTGTTTTAAGCTCTTATTGAAATGCTCAACCACAAACATTTTATTCCAGAATAAGTGACATAATGGTTGATGCCATACATTGTAATTACCGTCTGAAGTGTAGATTAAAGAGTTCTGCCCCTTGATCCATGTGGAGGTGAAGAGGTGCCCTTTCCTTTGAACCAGTACACATTGCACCAGCAATTTGTTTCCCAATTTATTCTTCACTGGTATGCCCCAAGCATATTTGGAATATACATCAATTACAGTTAGAATGTAAGAGTGTCCTCATGTTGTTTTTTTAGAAATTTGAGTCATATCACACAAGTTTGCTACAAAAAGATAATTTAAACCATGAGTAATAACTTTCCTTCTCGGATAAATAATTCTTGCAGGAGCATGTAATTCGGTGGCAAGCATGTTGAATCTCATTTAGGAATAGATATAGCTGGCCTCAGTCAGCTGCTCTATAAATGAGAGTTTCATTAGTATTTGAGTTATTGCTGGAATGTTTTGAGGCTATAAGTAACTTCAAACAAGTCACTAATTCGTTAGGGTTGTCCCCAAAATATGTGCGAAATTTTATCGTCCAATTCATCTTTAAATATTCGACTACCAACCATTTCCCTCAATAAACGTAATTTCGGGTGATATTCATCACTGTTGCTTAAGCAAGAATGTGGATTTGTACGACTGGTAAGCTATTTATATTAGTCTAAATCAGAGTCAGAATTCCCAGTTGGTAATTTTTAAAATAATAATTCATACATTCCTTCACTTGCGCCAAATACATAATCGCCTATTTGAATCTTGTCTTCAGGCAAAAATTTTATTACTGAATCTCCAAAAAACCATACTTTTCTGTGCCAATATACACCTAATGTTGTGTAGCGAACTGGCGACATACTTTTCTAAGATAAATATTTACGAGTTAATTGTGCAAGTTTAACATTTTCAGGTCTTTTAGTCTTTAAAGATGGTTCAATATTAGTTTCAGGTGTCATGTCTTTAAGAATTAGTTCCTGTAATGCTTACATTTTACTTGTAAAAATATGAAATACTTGTTCATTTAAAACATCACAATTCATTCGTTCTCTATTAGCTTGTAAATACTTTTCCTTAATATTACTTATAACACTGTGTAAATCCGACATCTTGGCAAATATTATACACTCAATAATGTACATCCACACTATTTATATAACCTAATATCTTGGTTACATACTTGCAATACTACTGCAATAAGAGTGCACCTTTTCAATTTAATTTAAAACCCCGCCTAATTTATTTGTAATGTGCATTTGGAAATCATTAATTTCAAATCTTAGTTGATTTTGCATTTCTGTAAGTGGTGTTATAAGAGCTATGTTTACCATAACGTTGATGTCATTCCACGTCATTCCTAACCATTGGAGAAAACACCAGAATTTCGAAATTACCCACGATCAAGATTTCGAAGGCAATGTTAAAAAATGTATGAAGTCGATAATGAGTGAATTTATAAACTCTTTGCAAACACTTTTCTCCCCAAAAATGTATGTAAAAATTGTCCTAATGTTTGTTAAATTTGTATGATGTAAGTGTATTATCAAAAATGTGTGTGTAGTGGTTTTAAAATTGTCTTATTATTTGCTAAATTGAGTATTGTATGTGACTTGTTTACTGTGAATTCAAATAAATGTCCTATGTCACACAGGTTTGTAACAAAACAGTATTGTGTTGTACTTTGGCATTTAACAAATATTCTAAAAAATGTAATCGTTTGTGTTTTAATTGACATAGCAAATCTCTCATGACATGTTCTGCATATTGATGTACTATAAGTAAATGTTGAATACAAGTATGTGTGTGTGTGAAGTTTAATACAGTTCACCATGACTAAATTATTCAATTTCAAAAACAATTAAAACCAAGACAAAAAATCGAACGTTATTTAAAAAAAAAAAGCTATGAAAATATTTAAAACTAACCAAAAAGGTATTTAACATGAATGTAAAACAGTTTCGAAATTAATTAAATTATTTCCAAAAATATTTAAAACTTACTAAAAAAATATTTAAAAAACGAACGTACAACACTTCCAAAATTAATTAAACGAGCGCCGAAAACGTATTTAAACAAGAATTGAACAAATGTATAAACATTCTCATAAAACTATTTTAGTTACTTACATAATAAAGCAGACAGTGTGAAGTAGATGATGGCTAGGTCTGTTCTGCCCTGGACATGATCTCTGAAGTGTTGACGAACACCTCGCCGGGAGCCCTCTGTTTCCCCTACTATAGGCCGTTCACTGTAAAGTGAGCATTTTTGAAGGCCTAGTTACTTTTTTTCTTTCAACCAATTTATATCCGTTCACCATTCTTAATGTTCACCTTGCCATGTGAGTAATAAACACAGCGTATACATTCACCATACCCAAAACAAAAAGTCCGAGGCCACAATGAAATATATTTATTAGTTATTATGTCTGGTGAAACAGCTTCAAAAAGTGCTCACTTTACTGTGAACGGCCTAAAGCCAAAATTTGGAGTTTCAGAATCGGAGATTCGGAGTCAGACGAGTGGAGATTATGACGTTCGCAGCTGCGTGAAGTCCAGTGCTGAGCGTCGGAAAATCCCATGATGAGTTAGGCGGTCGGGGGGAGTAGGAATGCACAGTCCCCTAGCAATAAATAATGTATTTCTATAGTCACTTCTAGACAATACTTTTCTGTTATGCCAAGAATGCATTCTCCGAAAGTAATAAATGACATGTTTCAATACGTGCTCTTAGATATTACTATACCGTTATGCCAGTCCCCGTTTATGTTTCATGTTCCAATTAGGTTACAAAAAATTAGAAAGCAACCATTTCGTGTCACAAAGGCGTCATGTGCCTCGGAAAGTCTTTGAATTCATGTTATTTTCAAAGGCGCGAGTGATTTATTTGTCCCTTCGTGAGGTGCGCGTGTTTTATTCATTATTTTAGAAAGTTGTTGACACTCAGGAATTTCCTTTGCCCTTACAAAAAGCTCACACGTTCACACGTCTATTCAATATGTTTGGAAATTTTTTACTAGTGAAAATCACCTGCATGTCACTCATTCTGCACAAGTCAAGAAGTTCTTTTTGGTAAATAAAAATGGGGAGTAAAAATTATCCACGCTCCAGCGAAGGATAGGAATTTAAGTAAAGGACAAAATATATTGGTTCGCTCGAAAATCCTTTTCAGTATTTTTTTGGGCAGTTTTACAATTGAGAGATACGCAATTGGCACCAAATTATTTTCCCTTTTGGCCAGACAGATGCGTGATAAATCTTAAGGGGCGAAAGCATCAAGAAATTATTTTTATTTTGGTGCTACAAATGCCCTAATAAAACTATATGGCACACATATATTTTCGCGCAAGCATTTACGATGGGATGCGAGGTTCACAACCGTCATTGTTCGTGCAGGAGGGAGGTAAGACTTGTGCATTACGTGGACTAAATGGCGCGGTGACAAGGCCGTGGCATTTCGTGGCATCGAGCAAAGACTGGGGTGACAGGCGCAGACGAGTATCCGGCGGCTGTTGGAGTCCAAGGGGTGACAGGGGGGTGTGGGGGTAGTATTGTTCCCGCTGGTGTCGGTCGTCGTTCAAGGGGAGGGGTATGGGAGCTGCCCGTCTGGTGGTACCGTGGTGTGTGCGATTCTCGAACTCGTCGCGCATGGAGAAAGCTGACGACGGCTGGCTCGTCTCCTATCTGTCAACCCCAACAAGCGCCCCGCTAACTTCATCTGCTCGTGTGCAGACAAAAGCTGCTGCACCAGAACTACTCTATTTTTACACCTACTATATACATGTTAATATAAAGTAACATAAAGGGTGAGTACTTTAAAAGAGGCGCTGTGGGGCATGTGTGAAATGGAGCGAAGGAGTGAGGGAATAGAGTCCAGTGTGATAACAAAATACGTAGAGTAGGTGCTGGAAGTGGCTGCCATTGACCTCGAGGCAGGTGTGCAGACGGCACCAAAAGTTGTGAAAGACAAGGGCGAGGACATGCTGCGGGATGGCATAGATAGCTGTGATAATGTTGGCTTTGAGTTCTTCGGGTGTGTGCGGGTTGTTGCTGTAGACCTATCCCTTTAGAGCACCCCACAATAAGGAATTACAGATGGATAAATCTGGAGAACGGGATGGCAAAGATTGGTTTGTTTCGTGGCTGATGACACAATCCGGCTGGAACACCGACTCAAAGCGCGCGATCGTTGCACATGCAATATGCACCGTGGCTCCATCCTGCTGAAAGTAAGCTTTGTTGCGCTCATCCTCCGTCAGTTGTTCCGCAAAAACATTGAAAATGTGTTCTATGTAACAAGCCGAGTTCACAATCTCATGGAAGAACCCGGGGATGATACGACGTGATGACACGGCACACCAGACACCGAGTTTCTGAGGATGCAGTGGAGCTTCCGTCAACACATGTGGATTGTCACCTGGCCAATAGCGCATTTTCTGGGAGTTTACGTATCCTGACAGATGGAACCATGCTTAATCGGAAAAGTATACGTATCCATCTTGCAACACCTCCGGAGCAATATCGGACAGAAACCAGACACAGAACTTCACTCGAGTCACATCACTTCACTTTGTCAACATCCAGCAACTGATGCACCACAGTAAATTTGTACATGTGCAGGTGCAGGTCCTGCTTCAGGATCCACATAGTGGTTGACTGGGACACCTGCAAATGTTACGACAAACGCCGAGTCGATTTACGTGGACTGCGTGTCATTATCTGTGCTACGTCGGCCACCTTTGCCTCAGTGCGGACAGTCTTTCGACGCACTGCTTATTCAGCACGGATCAGGTTGCACACCATTTTGCAACCAGTTTCTGCATGACTGATTTGGCAGGGGGCTTCGGTGCCACTCCACCCACTGCAAACTCTGTCTGAAACAATTCTGCACACTGCTTCCAAAAACTGTGGCGTGCATATGTCTCCACCACACAAATATGCTGCTGAACCGTTAACACTATGCCGATGCACCAAAACATACGCACAATGTTCCTCATCGCTGCCCTTCATTCAACCGACTGTACCGCGTGGGAGCTGTATGCAGTGTGCCTCAAGGTCACTCGGTGGACACTTCCAGCACCTTACACTATATGTTGTTGTCACACTGGTGTGTATTTCCTCATTCTCTCGCTCCGTTACACACATATCCGACGGGGCCTCTTTTAAAGGACTCGTCCTGTATGAAACAGTGTTTATTCAAATAATAACATGTTACTTGACTAAATTTGCTGGGAAAACACTAGGGAACAGTGTTCATTTAATATTTTAAAACAACGCATGATGCACTAGGACTCGTCGTCTGGACAGGGTAGTGCATAATCGGTTGGCGAGTTTGCTTGGCAGATGATCTGCTGGGTATAGAGTAGTGCGGGCTATCGGGTCCCGGGCTGTTAGTTGGCGGCCTTGTAACCTCCCATTCTCCATGGTCAGCGACTCGAAACTCAGCCGCTTCCATGAACAATGTGCCCCCTGTCGACCTCTCCATATGCCATCCTCTTACAAGGATAGCACTGCAGACTAGTCGAGTGTCGCACCAACGCTGTGTTGGGACTGTGCTTGAACATTACACGAGTATTAAAATATTTTTACATGCTAAATTAACTGTACTGACAATTTAGGTGGTGGTAGTGAGGCAATATATCTCTAAGAATAGTGGGTGTAAGCAATAGAAATAAACTACAGGGGTTGGACTGCAGAATTGCATCAAAGGAAAGTATCTCACGGGCTGAAGGGATGGGGTGGAGAGAGAGAGAGAGAGAGAGAGAGAGAGAGAGAGAGAGAGAGTGTATCAGTCATTATTCAACAACTCCCTAGGGATACCTGGAGGGGGTCATTAGTGCTTTCAGAAGTAGTATGGTTACTTGGAGGGGTGAAAGAGGTGCAGGGGATCAGAAGTGCATCCAGAATTGGTAGGGTTACCTGGAGGGAAGGAGGTGCAGGGAACCAAAAATTCATCCATCGTCATTTTGAATACATTTAGTGTAGTTTTACATGCAATTCCCTTCCAGTCTGCAAGAGTGGAGCTCAGTTGGCACTGAGGTGGGACAGGGTGTGGATGTGTATACGCTCCATCTCTCTCTCTCTCTCTCTCTCTCTCTCTCTCTCTCTCTCTCTGCACATGTACTAAGTAATTCATTGCGACATGTAATCTCTCTGTCACAATGCATTATTACATACACAAGTAGGGTAATGAGGGCAAGAGTCCGCACCTAAGAAAGAGTGGTCGATTACGCCTGGTGCAGCTATTTATTTTGCAATAAACCACATGGATACACTATGACAATTATTTGTGAATGATGATATACAACAACTAACCACATAACTCATTTCTAAACATTTATAATACAAAAAGAACACATGACGGCATAGCAGGAAACTTGCCCCACATGTGGGGCAAGAATCTTATTACGGTGGGGTGAGAGTCCTATTTACATCTACTACATTTGAAAGAGCCATTTCCAGACTAATCAGTGCAAGGTTCTTCCCGCCATGATTTACATTCACTACACATTATCCAGTCCATAGATTGAGGCTCTATGCATATTGCACTACATCCACCGCGGAAGTAGTCCACCTTACCAGAGCATGCAATTCCTTTCTTGCCACCAGAGACTATTTTCGTTTTGCGCCAGCACCTTTGGTCATCAAGATTACTGATTTTGTGATTCTTACTGTAATTTTCTTTGAGTTAGGCATATTCTTTGTTTCAACTTAGGATGGTAGCATTTCAACATATGGTGATAATGTGAGTATTTATGATCGATTTGATTTCCTGTACTTCGCTTGCGGGTGACTGACTTTTGGAAAGGGCCTGATTATTTCTGGCGAAACAGAACACTGCACAGGAGTGGACACACTCTGAAGACAAGTATTGGAGGAGATGTCGGTAGAGCTAGCTATCTGAAGCAAACTCTTTAAAAACTTTTTCGAGGCCACTTTCATTATGCCAAGTTGGAACATTTTTGACAGGGGTTTCCTCAAATTCCAAAATTTGCTGTGAAGTAGAAGCATGCTGTACTTCTGCACTCATATTAGACCTATTAGTAGACCCACTTCCACCAACAGGACAAGATTGATTGTCAATGTTTGGGAGAATCCTGTCAGTCATTTCAGAAGGAAGAAAGTCAACATTTGAGAAAATATCGGGATTCATTGGAAGTATGCCACATGCCTGAAAACCTTTTGCTGCAATTCCAATGGTAATTACCCTTTCATAAGCTAATCGAAACTAATTAGCAATCTGAAATTGCGTTATGCTTCGACCAGGATGTGCTGACATCCATTGACTACAGTAATTTGCATAATAAATTTTCAGGGGTCCAAATAAGGTTTTATCCAGCGGCTGAAGTCTGCGTGAACTATGAGGTGGTAGAGAAAGCAGATGAATGTGGTGTTAATGGCAACATTTTATGGCTGGTATCGAAATGTGTGAGGAGTGATTGTCGAGGATTAGCAAGACAGGATCATCTGCAGAGAATTTGGTGATGCGAAATGTTGGAGCCAGGTCAGAAAGAGTTCTGCGTTGATAAAACCTGAGTCAGACAAAATAAACAAAGATTAGGGTAGAGCTCCATCATTGAACTTCGGTTTCATTCTCTTACGGGGGAAAAATATTGCAGGAGGGACAAAATGCCCAGCTGCTGATATGCAACAGACAACTGTGACTGTTTGGCCGTGTTCACGTGACACAATTTTACTCACATTCCTTTGCCCTTTGCCTGATACTATTTTCGGCAACCACTTAGGGACAGTGATTTCGCCACTTTCATCCATGTTGTATGCTGTAGTGGGTTTGGTCAGAAAGTCATATTTTGCATTAATGTTATGTAGATTTTTAAAGAACAGGTCAATCTGCTCCTTGTTAAACCTAATAGCTCTCGCTACCATCACTCCTTCTGGCTTCCTTAAGCATAGATGTGGATGGCGCGCAAGGAAATCATAATCCCAATCCCACCCTGCTAACTTCATGTCTTTGTTGAATGGGTGCTCAATGTTATTGCAGTCTGCATATTCTTAGGCCAAGGATTGTACCTCTTTGAATGTTAGCCCATAAAACCTTTGGTCCATTTTGCCAAGGTAAGCGACCAGTTCCAGTTCCATTTCTGCAGATAAAGTAGAAGTAAAACGGCCAGGAATCGGCTGGAGTTCCCTAAAACGAAAATTTATTTTATTAGAAGCACTTTTTTTTAGTTGTTAAGTGAAAGATGTGTAAATAAACAATTTATAAAGAAATTTAAAACTGCAAAATTTCCTTACCTTTTTTAACCTTTTTCGTAAGGTATATCCCTCTTTTCCCATATCTGCAGCAATGGCTCGAATTTAATCACCGTAAGCATTTCTTATTTAAGCTCTCTATAGCGTATCTGCACCAAGTGGCTTTCTGTCAGTCTTTCTTTTATATGTCCTCATTTTCCTGAAAATAAAAGGAACATGTTTGGTGTAGTATTTCGATAAAGATCTGTTCGTTTGGTGTTACTGTTTGAATATATTCGTCATAGCAAACTTTTTTCAATAGACTACTTGTATGCGAATATTTCTGTTTATTTACTAACATAATTTTTCCTTCTATAAAAATGTAATATTTTAGTTCACTTGTAGTATTAACTGTCTGTAAGAAATATTTCTGTTGAACGATCATGCACTATACGTTCTGTGAATATTTACAAAAGGTTTGAGTGGTTTTAGTAATGTTTAATATTATGTGGTACGAGTCCGCATAATCGGTTGTGCGGACTCTTGCCCCAGGACACTTGTCCCAACAAACCGAAAAAAATATAATTTGTCACGCGTTTTCATAGTTGCACAGTGAAAATTACAAACTCATATGAATACAAACAAAAATCATACCTGTTACATACATGTAATTATTTTTCGACAACTACAATTCGTTGCGGTTCTGCAAGCACTTGTTTAACACAAATATAATACATCAAAAATCACTCTAAACATATAGTTGCCACCGTACTTATATTAATGGTAGCAGCTCGCTAACCAGCCTTGTCCAGTATCTCTACCGCATGTAGAAAGCTCCCTATATAAACGCTGATGCGGACTCTTGGCCCTCATTAACCCACTGGGTTAAATTATTTTTTAATTTAAATACAAATTATTTAATCGAAGTATTTATTACATTCACGTGTCAAATCTAAACCTATATAACTGCATTCCCCCACCCCCCGTCCTTCGATAACTGCATTACAGTTAATTCCGTCTTCAGAACCCGAAGTGTCAACATCTAAAATTGTACTTGTGTCATTCTTGCTCTAACACCAAACCGACCAATCACAGAAGAGTAAGTCCATATATGGGCTGCTCCCACCCTCACATATCAGTCTGCTTCCTTCTCCCGAACCAACTACATCTGTAATTACGTAATTGCTAATTAAGCACAAATAAAATATAAATACCTCCAATAAGTATCAAACCAAGTACCGACCGCTGAAACTCTAGCCTGGCGGCAAACGACTCGACAGCGCCCGCCAGAACACCGCTTCACATCTCCGGCACTCTCTCAAGAGAAGGAGGAGGGAGGAAAGGGAATGGGGGAAATGGCACTGCATCGCCCCCATTTTGAATAAATTATATCTCGGAGCACAAATGCAATTACAATTACAACAGTAGTGCACTTGCACCAAAAGTGCAAATGAACCAGAAATGCACTTGAACCGGAAGTACACTTGTACTAGAAGTGCACCACCGCTATTTTGAATATATCAAATATCGGAGCGGCCTATGCCCCAAACTGAATATATAAAATTTTATCCAAAACATATTCCAATGTGTAGAATGTAAAATTATAGTTATTCAAGATAATTAATGGACTGAGTACTGGTATTCGCATAAACTATATGAATCCTGATTTTGAAATTAATTGGTTGCATTGACTACAAAATAAATTTTGTACTCTTTTGTTCCAAAATTTTGGCTTATTGTTGTCTTGTGGTTATAATTACTGCTCGACAAATGTGTTGATAACAATAGGTCAATCAGTTAAGCAATAATTTTTTATTTCATTATTTTTCATTTGCTGTGACTCAAGACACGTGTTATGTAGTGGAAATTACAACAGTGTGCGTAAGTTTCGATGACTGTCTTGTGTATGTGTTTGGAACTGAACTTCTGACCTCTCTGTAGACACTCTCTGGGTTCCAAGAGCTATTGTTACACTTCACAGATCGAGTAGTTGGAATGTAACACGATCATGACTTGTCATCATTTTTACTGCGCACCACTTGTCTTAAAAGCAAGGTACAGAGCGCCGGTGAGGATGATGAAGGATGTAGCAGCCGAGGAATGCAAGGTAGGGAAAACGGGAGCGCCTCACCATGTTTCTCACATGCGAGTATACGTGTGACCCCGCCGGGAACTAAACACGGTTTCCCTTAGTGGGAAGTGAGTTGTCTGACTTCTACAACCCCGCAGCCTCCCGGATTTATGGAATTTTGGTTTCAGGCAGCATTTAGTATTTGGTAATACTTTTACGGAACAAGGAGCGGGACATTGCTTTTGTGCATTTTTTAAAATCCACTTCTTCTTGACTGCTGTTGCTGGCATAGTTTCTGTAATCGCACGTAAGAAATAAACTGTTTTTACGTCCCAATATAGTCCAGCCAAAAATAATACAGGCAACGAAAATCTAAGAACTTAACATGGTTAAAGAAACTGTTATCTATGCTATGTCGTGTGAAAGAAAGTCTTCTTATATTTTTAAAACGGAAATTAAAATGAAAAATTGAGAAATTCAAAGATGATGAGAGAATAAAACCAACCCTGTGAGCCAGTTGCTGTTACTCGGACACCGGGGTCGATATCTGATCTCCAAGTTCATTTTATGCAACTAGAGGTAGGAACGAATGGAAGAGAGATTCTCAACAGCGAGAACGGATATCCCAGAGGAAACCGTCTATTTAGTGGCATCGTCCGCCACGACTCACGGAGCGACCCCGCCGGGAATCGAGCTGTGTTCGCTTCGCTGGGAAGCGAGCGGTCTAGCCGCACGCTGGTTTCCCAGGATGACTTGTGCGGCACATGTCTATGAGGGGAAGCTGAGGTCCAGCATCAGGCTGGCCTGAGTGACGGACTGCAGTATCCTCCCCCGCCCCCCTGTTCCAGCAGACACAAGGGGGCGACCCTACAGCCGTCCGTCTCGAGCTCAATGGGCCGGCCAGAGAAATAACGACGTCACCCCGCCGCTCTCTGCAGAAAAGAACTCCACGGACAAATCTACTGGAAGCAAGGATGCCACGGGTCGTTTCGAGGGCTCTCTCTGCCCTCCGTCCTCGAGCGCAGTGGACAGACGCCAGGACGACTCGGCGCCTTCTTCAGCTGCCCTTCGTCCTTCTTCACACGAGCAGGTGAGGCGCGGGGCGTGCACAAGTTCAAGTGCAGCGCGCCATCTTGTACTGCCCGGGATGTTATCCTTGCGTTTTAATGGCAATATTATGGTTGAATTGCTTTCACTATTTAAATTAACTGCATCACTCGCAAAATAAATAAACAAAGAAAACTAAACTGAAATACGACACCACAAACAAATAGTCGTGTTGACTACGAACCACGAAACAATGCCTAAAACAAAGTTTCAGGCATTAAAACATCGACATCAGGCAAATAAGCAATCCAACAAGAATGAAAGGTACTGAACAAAAAATGAATACAACACATGACAGACAAAATTAAAACCAATAAAGAATGCACGAGATCCTGCAAAGTTAAAGAACAAAGCTGTTAAATTTAAAATTACTTAAATAGCGACCATAAATCTGTGATTTTGGTAAATAAATAAGGATAAAAGTGACAACTTTATGCTCTCCCCTCCTCACCGAGTTCTATTAATAGTTTATCAGATATTTCCTTTAGTGTTTCTTCTTTACGGGTCAGTTTGCACTTCTGCATTGAGAACATCCTGAAAAAGGTACACGTTCATCACATCGTGATAGAATGTTTGAATATTGTATCGTCACAGAGGTAGGGAATGTTCTGTGAGTGTCACAATGAAGAGGGCTAAGGTGATTGATTTCACCCAACCTGAGCGCAGGTAAAAGGTCCAGTTCCCTTGGCAATATGGGAAGTCCAGAACCCACGCGAAGAGGAGCCATAACCAGTGTTGCGATCCCTTGTAAGCCATTCGCGGTAAAGTGAGCACATTTTAAGGCACTGCTAAATTTTTTCTTTAAATTAATTTCTACCTTCCCGCCGCTTTTTAATGTAAACATTGCAATATGACTAATTAACACAGTTTATATATTTCATCACTCTATATAGTTAACGTCTGAGACTGCAATAAATTATATTTATTAGGTGTAAATGACTTTGGGAGGGCCTTAAAAAGTGCTCACTTTACCATGAACAGTCTATAGACAAATAATTCCACTAGGCCACAAGTGAAAATCCAGCACAGCCCACTAGATAATGAAATTTTACATATTTTTCAACAATACAGATTCATTTCTTTCTTCTTAATATACAAGTTTAAAATATTGTTAAACTAATTATTTTTAATATACTCGTAAATACACAGGATATGTAACCAACAGTCGTTTTAGCAATTCATGTGAGGTTTTATCAAAATTGCAATTCACGTATAGGAAGTAAAAAGTTTAGCTAGAAATATTTACCACTTTACTATGTACACTTGTCACTTAAATATTTGGACACTCCAGTAGTGTATATAGGTAGACTTTGGGACTTGCATCATTCTTCAGGTGGTAGGAGCTTACCGCCATCTTGGCAGGTGCAGCCGGCGGCCTGGGACGGCCATGTTATCGACAAAATAGTGTTTCACTCCAAAAACAACTTCCGCCTCCATCTCCGAGGTGTCGCGTTTTTTTGGTGAGGTTATTTCTCCATACTGATATATTTTAATTTCTTGGGTGGAGAATTTATTTTCCCATCAGTCTACCCACACTCCGGATGTATAGCTTCATGACGTGGCTCACGACATGGGGGCAAAATCTGCCTATTCGATACACTACAGGTGTCAGGTGCGGAGATGAAGTCGAAGGTTTCGCGGTTTTTTCGTTAGCGAATTTGTTTACTCATCAGGAAATCCAGCCATCGGGCCTATCTCGGAAACACATTACATCGGGTGCATATGCACCAAGCACCAAATCACATGTATCCCATGCATCACTCGGCCCTGTGCCTTTTGCACATGCAACCCATGACTGGCTTATGCCATCTTAAGAAAATGAATGATATGTTTATATTAACAGAGGTATAAAATGTTTGTGATACGGGGAATATTTAGAAAGTATTTCAGAGGTTTTATTCAAAATATTTGAAGAAACCACAAATGGATTAAACACGCCGTGGCAGGTACAATATTGACTAGTTTGTGACCAGGCGCTGGTTGGTGGAAGGCGTTCCAACATTTTGTTGGCCAGACACATCACTAAAGGCTGTTCCACTTTTGTATTCTTATGCACACTGTGATAATTTGTTAAATACTCAGATATTGCTGATAGCAGTGTTGATTGTGGTGTGTGGAGCATATTGGTGAACATTTCAGAGGATCGCTGTAGATTCTAGAGGAGTAGAGGAGGAGGAAAATTTGCTGAGGATTTATTTAAAAAATGTTGAAGGAAATATTGCTGAGGAAGAGGAGGAGGATTGTAAAAATATTGGAGGAAAGATTGCTGAGAAGGGATTCTGAAGAGGAGGAGGATTGCAAAAATGTTGTGGAAGACTGAATTAAAAATTGCTGAGGAGTAGGATTGCTGAGGAGGAGGATTGCTGAGTAGAATTACTGAGGAGGTGAGGATTGCAAAGGATTGATGGACAATCTGACCCTGGCAGAATGACTCCTGCATGTGATATCAAAATGCCTGCATGCTACTGGCCAGTTGCAACTACATAGCAACTCAGTGATTGGGTGGTCGATGCCCGTGCAATGTCTTATTGGTTTAATATGATTGATTTAATGTCAATGTGTCATCATATGGCTTGCATATGGGTATATTACCAACAGTTGGGGGTTAGCAGTGAGGCTTAGTTTGACAATAGCTGACATGAAATATACCTCATCTCAGCTTGTGAAAGCAATTAAAACATATTATGGTGTTAAAGGATGCAGCTTCAGCAACATTACCTACAGCAGTACTGCCATAAACTTCTTTTAGCATTATGCTGACAGTGCCAGCGACTTCTTCGGCTGGGTCACTCGCAGCAGTGCTGTCATCGACTTCTTCAAACATAAATCCGAAAGCACAATTGACTTCTTTGAATGGGTCACCATCAGAACTGTTGCCATCGACTTCTTTAATCATGACGCCGACAGCACCGTTCGTCTTCTTCGGATGTGTCACCTACAGCATACGCCATACACTTATTTGGGAATGTCATAAACATCTTCGGATGGAGCACCTACAGCAGTGCAGCCATTAGCATTTTCATGGTATGATGTCGACAGCACCATCGACTACTTCGGATGGTTCACCTACAGCAGTGCTGCAATCGATGACTCAATAAAGACTTCGTTGCTGTTACTGCGAGAAGATATTAACTAACAGCTACAATGCTCGGAGACATGAAGTCAACTGTATTCTTAATGTGGGGCATGCTACTTTTGCATGTGAAAAATTCAGATTGCAGTTTGGTCAGCGAAATGACAACCTGAGAAGACATCTCGAAATATGTACGGTCTGTCCTCACTTCCTGCTAAGCATTATGTGTCAAAATCGCATCGGAGATCTACTGATTTGGTAATTGATGCGACAAGCACTGGATAATCACAGAAGTATAAAAATTCAGCTATTAATGACATTGGCAGTTCGTTACTTTCATCAAGGCTTCCATGCTGCTACTGTGGCAAGACTTTCACAAACACAAATAAAGCATGTAGACATGAAAAGAATTCATGAGTAAGGAGTACCGTCTGCATTTGATATCGGCGAGAGAAAGAGCTTTAAATAGTTTGCATGCATAAACAGTTTTAAAAGACATTTTGAACAATCCATAAGTGATGTATCATCCACCGATGTTGAACGAACAGATAATTCTTCCTCTGTGCTGTTTACAGCGAAAAATGGCCCTAGTACAGCTTCAACTGGTGAATCAGATGCTACACCTATCACTTTGTCATCGAAACCTACTAAAATAACCTGTGAGGTGAAGCCGAATGCAAATAGATTTTTCCTGAGCATTCTGCATCCAGAGTCTTCTAAACCAGTGTGTTGCTCCGAATCTGACTGCTTTGACGAAAGACATTTGGTTATTTCTGGCATATATGAAACAAAATTTAATACACCAACTTACAGAGGATGTGTAAATACGATGGTGTGAATTATAATATATGGCTGGAATGTAGTTATAATAAACTAAAGCCATACAATTATGAGCACACAAGGAAGGAATTCAAAAACAATAATGTACCTATCTATTGTACCACAGTTAATTTCCGACATCGATGAATGTTTTATTTTAATGCATTTGCGTTTTTAGCATGTAACTCATAATTTACACTGTTTATAATTGGATTCTACGATTTATTTTTATTTTGCGAGATGTTAACATAACTTGTTATTTTTGTTTTTATATTTGAGATGAGTCAAGTTTTTAAAGATGTAATACTACGTAATTTTTTCTATGTTGTTATATATTTGAAATACTTTCTGATTATTAGCATTGTTAATTAGCAGTTTCGAGACACTTGACCCTATGTTTTAGGACATTCGGAACTTTTAAGTGGCATTTTGAATTGAGTTTTGTTTGTGAGCCCTGTGAATGGTTGGAAGGTTTAGAACCTTCTTTAAGCTAGGGTTAGCGTATGAGGTTTGTTTAGCTACAAGTCTAGAAATGGAAGGAAGATGATAGGCGGCACGCCCTTGAGGGTGATTGCGAGAGACATTTTAATTAGTGTAAGTATAGGGAAGTTGGAGTATCGCCCTGAGTACTTGCCTAGAGTTATGAAGATATGTTACGCGAGGTGCATAGTGAAATAAGTCAGCCTGAGAGTGCCCCTTCCGCTATAGTATTCGGTCTTTAGTCCATAAGTCGTGAGCGTACGTTTATAAATTCAGACTTCCCCTTATGCAAGCCTGCAGATGGTAGAGGCCCGCCTACATCATGACACACCATTAAATTTATTTTCTACAAGTTCAAATCACCACAGCTAAGAAAATATTTTTGATTTATTAATAAAGCAACTGTGACAGGAAATAATTTGTCTTAAATATTCTGGAAGGTTTTCCCTAGCCGCCATTTAGTAAAACTTGAGAGAGTACATAATTTCCCCCTCAGTTTGCAATGGTTAACCTGAGTAGTTTCTTCACACGACCACTGATTAGAGCCAATACATTTTTAAAACACGAAATTATTTTTAAGAGAAGTAATATTTTAGAGGAGTTAGACAATTTTTGAGTTTTGAAAAGTTAAAGATAATTTTTGGAAACAGATCACTAAGGCTTAGGAGTATAACGGCCACTACCCCAACTAGTATTTTTTATTCTTTAAAGCTATGTTTCAGTTCTGAATTGCCATCCAGGGAATATTTGATTTATTTTTGAAAATTAACTATTCTGATTTCTTTTTAAAAATATGCTAGGATTTTTCACACTATTTTACAATCAGCTGTTATTCTGTAGTAATTGTTATTCTTCACCGAATAGCCTAAGCATGGCTGATTATTGTTTCTCTGAGTTTGTTCTACATCTGAACAAAAGTTCCAGAAATGTGTGCAATTGGCACATACATCTTTAACCTTTGTGGTAAGAAAAAGTTGTGTGTGTGTTTGTCAATTGTTCTGCAGCCTGGACAAGGCCTGGAATCTGTATACCATCAGGTGGAGTAATAAAGTCTCCGAAGTGCCCTCAAAATCAATCAGGCACTATATAATTTGCATAGTAAAGGTGAATAAGGGAGGCAAAGGGTTAATTTTGGCCAATTAAGAAATTCTGGGCAAAGATACTACACAGTTAGGGTTCACAGTCTACCCAACTATCAGTTACGTTGTTTAAAGCTGTCGCATCTTACTGGGGCAAGAGGCAGTTCTGATAATGCATTGTGGCATTCGTGTGGATTCCCATTTAAAATCATGTACTTGGTATGCCTTATAGCAATACATGCTATGAATTTCAGGGCTTATAACAGACCTTGGGTGAGGTGGTTTAAAGCATAAAACTTTAGTGTCATAATCATTGTTGGGATACGATATAGCAACTTCTGTCACAGTAAATGACTTATTGTAATGGTTTTCAAATCCTTGCATATAGCACATCATGGCTGGGCCTTATCCTTTTTAAACAAGTTTATGATATGGTTTATAAACACATGCCAAAGAATATTAAGTCTTGAATGTAATTATTTACGATATATCATTAAAGAACACTATTTATTTACATTATATATATATATATATATATATATATATATATATACACACTGTGTCTGTTGACACTTCTGAATCAACCTCATCGATGCTGAAGTCTGACAGTGTTTCAGTGGGAGCATTGTTATTGATAAATTATATGACTTGTTGCATTCTGTGGATAATACAATCTCTCCTCAGATGTTGGTTATTAATATCATTGAAGAACACAGGTGTGCCGTAAGGACAGTTTTCGCATGGAAGATAAGACACAATATCTTCGTCCGCCCTTAATTCCTCTGAGAAAAATGGATAGGCATATTAGATTTCGTAGGATGCAAGTGAAATTATGAATTCTTTCTGCAGTAATCATAATTGAGAGTAAATGCCTAAACTTAACATTGTTTTACTGCTACTAAACACTAAAATCACAATGTACGCAATCACACACTCTTTGTCGTAGTGGTCGCAACAGTGCCTGTTGTGCATTGTAGCTTTCTCCACTGCGGTTGCTGCTTCAGTTGATATGTTGTGCAGTGCTGTATGTGATCATTTTGGCGATGCTCTCGGACACTGCTGAAGCTCTCGGTGAAGCTGTCGAACACTGTTGTATCTTGCAGTGATGTACTCATAATACAGTTTGTATTGGCAGTTACTGACACAATCTGACCTCGAAGGCAGTTGGGTCTACACAGAGAGAAAATTTATATAGTCCCTCCTTGTATAGTAACCAAATCTCAAATTACGGCCATCTCACATGAATGTTCCCTAAAATACTGCTTCGTCCGAACTTTTGTTGAAATATCCTTTTATAAGCCATTTTGCATACCACTTTTGCATTAAATTCAAGCTGGAAACATGATATGCTGTCTTTTATTTATAATAGGTTACTGAAATGTAGGGGATTCCTATTGGGTTGACTGTAGAATTGTTCTATGTATACTCATTTCTGGTATATTATACTGGGTGAACGAACCACTAAGTGGTAACACGATTGACTGCTTGGAATATCCATACATATTTTATGAGTTAGGTGATGATGTTATGGTAAAAACTTGACATGTACCAACATTTTGTGTAGCATACTTTGAAACTACCATGATCATATTACACATTTTAGTAATGTAATATCTACGAATTATAAAACACAATAAATTATTTTGAATAAACTATACATGTATGTTAGCAGATCCATATAATGATTTAAATGAGACTTTAACGACAAGTAACACTGCACACTCTGGCAATTGGAAAACATTGTTTGAATTTCATTCAGTCTATATTACATTAAACTACTTTTGAATGATTACAGTATTTCAAAACACACACTTATGCTATAACAAAGCCAATTATGTATTTTAAAACACAATGTCTAGGTCTTGGGAACAGGGTGTTGAGGGTGACCAGTGAATAATACAATCCATTGGAATGTACAATATTTAATTTAGTAACACTATCTAGGGACACATTTCTGAGTATTTACCCTGGGTAATTGCAAAGTGCGAGATTAATCATATTTGTTTAGTTTGTTTCTATTTTCATACATTATGTTTCTTTACTTGTAATGACACATCTTCCTGGAATAATGTTGGTTAATGTCATTTGGAACATAATTCTGTTTTTAATATCAGTTGAGATGTGTTATTTGAAATTTTCTATGGGCTGATAGCCACTGCCCTAAGCAGATTATAGTGTGTGAGAGAGAGCGAGATAGAGGGAGAGAGGTGGAGCGCTGTTTACTGCAAAGTGGCTAGAAAGGGTTAACTTCAGTTATTAATGCATGGCTGGGCTGGGCAGAGCATGTAAGGCAGGCTCATTAAACTCCCATTTGTAATACACACAACTGCAGAATACACAGTGACAGCAGTCATACTTGATCATGTATACATAAGAAATTATGTTCGTACCTTTATTAAATGGAACCTGTATTAGTGGGAAACGTGTGACATAGTGCTGAAGTGAGAGCTTATGTCAGAGTGGCTTGGCATGAGAGCAACAAGGCGGGGTCGGCCGGCACACAATGTGTTAGTGAGAGCCAATGAGGGACCCGGGCACATTAAGCTTAAAGGTAGGTTGTGTGTGATTAGTAAATGTGTCGTTAATATGTTTATATTGATAGGGAACATGGTGGGATATTAAACTGACTTTGTGCATGGCTAACATTTGATTTATATTTCATTTGATGTGCGTAGTTGACATTTTATGTCTCATTGTTTGTGTGTCTTAGGTGTTTTGTGTAATTGTACTAACTCGTAATGTTTCATTGCTTAGTTGTGTTGAAATGAAAGTCTATTCATTTAATTTTTTGTTTCTTTGCATTTTGTTTGTAATTATATTTAATGTTTTGCTAAATTGTATTTAAACAGTTTTTTTTTTGTTTTATCTGGCTGTACATTTCTGGGTTATAATTGATTTGTCCTGTTGTTAAATTATATTTCTTTGCACATAATAAGTGCTATTTTGTTGTGTTTGTAATTCAATTAGTATTTGTTGAATGTAATTAGTAAATTTTGTTATGACTTTTATAGTGGTAGGAAAACAGGGCAGGCTGTAAACTGATTTTGTGCTTGTTAATATATTTCATTTGATGTGCGTATTTGCAATTCATTCATTATGTGTGGTCCATAGTTGTGTTGTGAAATTTTACATCTCATTGCTTGTACATCTTAGGTGTTTTGTGGAAGTGTATTTGAATGTAAGTCGTTTTGGTTTTTCATTCCTTGCTTGTGTTTCATACTTGTTTCGTGTAATTAAATGGTAAGTCGTCCTGTTGCATGTGGCTAGTAATACTGTCATGTTTGTCATTTACTGATTTGCTACTTAGTTTCTTTCTTACAATTTTAATATTGTAAAGACCGAAAAAATTTGCAATGTCGCTAAGGATGAAAAAATGCAATGTGGTGTGTTTTATATTATTTTAATGTCATTGAATTTGTAATTATTATTTCATGTTTCGGTACTATTTTTATATTTGGATATTTTAAAACAGATTGATTACATTTCTCTAAATGTGAACTTCCCGTCTCAGACGATAGCCATTTCATATATGTAGAACTCAATCTTCTTTCAGACAGCAACAAAGGCGGGCATGTGGCCACTCCTGACACACCCTCCCTCTTCTCGCCCACCATCCCACCTCATTCCTCCACTGACCTCAGAAGTGAACATTCTTCTGATGCAAGCGACATCCCCTCTTCCCCCCCTGCCCAGCCACCGACCTCAGTACACACTCCAACTCTGCTGAAGATGGACATAAATTTACTCTTATGCTACTCTTGCCCCCAAATAACACTTATGACACTCTTGTGCCAAGGTAAACACATGCTGCTGGCCACACGCCTCAGAGCTCATCGCCTGCTAGACGTCCAATGGTGAAGAGCTATGCTGCCCTCCCAAAATAAACCTCATAACACTTTCAACACAAATTAAAACAATTAACAATTTAAAAAATGGGTATAGGGATTATCCCTTCACATGCTTAATCCGCCACAATGTATTAGCACCAATTTAATCCAAATGATATAATATAATCAATTAATCCATTAATCTAATTAATCAATCAATCAATACCAATTAATCCAATGTGGTCCAGGATGCTCATGCTCCGTGGTCCAGGATGCTTATGCTCCCACTACTAGCATGTAATATCATGCAAAGTTTAACTGCAGGTCTCATCGATGCCTCGGTGCAGTACCTGTAACAGAGTGTTATTGCAGCCTCCATCGGGGGATTGGTGGGCGGTGATTTCGATCATATGGCTCCATTACCAAAACATACTGCGATCAGTATGAACGAAGAACTTGGCGCCTCATCACCAAGAGCAACATGTCTCTCCACGAAGACATCTTCATCCATGGTTCTTGCTTCTTCCCACATGACGACATCTGAATCATCTTGGACCGATAGTGTATCATCTACGGAACTTTCAGTGGCTAATCGGTGTCGCTTTTACTGCAAGGACTTTGCCATTAAGCTTATTGCATGGCGACATGAATTTTATAAGTGCTAGAATATTTGGTTTCATATTTAACTAAGGACTTAAATTTGTATAAGTATGCATACTTTATGTGGACGAACATGAATATTTTTGAGTGCGAACGTACTATGGTTTAAGATACAGAGATTCAGAACCAACAGAAAAAACTAGCTATACGATATATTGATTACCTTGAAATGTATTTAAATTCAAAGAATCACAAATTCACTATGAATTTTTGTAAACAAATTATCCTATTCGGAATAGTTCTTGAGGTTATCCTGATTGAAAGTATGCTCTTAACCAATACTACGAGCGTAACAAGATAATGTGTGTATATATATATATATATATATATATATATATATATATATATATATATATATATATAACACACACACACACACACACACACACACACTAGCTGATCTCAGCGAACGTTGGGCAGCCTCGTTCACGTTCTATTTTGTCTTCTTAATGGGCCTTCTCTATTATGCCTAGTACATGGACCGAGGTTTGACCGTGGTATCGCTAGCATTTTCCTCTTTTAGACCAATAAATATTTCGCTAGCATGAGCAAAATCCGGCCATAAATATAGAAGTTAGACTCCAACACCACATATCGGAATGAAACATAGCTAAAACCTTACTCGCCATCACAATAACATTTGGTGTGAATATGGTCTTAATACATTAGCAAACATTCCCTTCATGTATGAGAAAAATCGGTCCATAAATATAGAAGTTAGACTCCAGTGCCTCATATCGGAATGAAACATAACTAAAAACCTTACTCGCCACATCAATAACATATGGTGTGAATATGGTCTAAATTGGTCCAGTGGTTTATCAGCGATGATGCAGTTTAGTCACACACAAAGGATTATATATAAATTATGTATATACGTTCTAAATATGGTATGCATAATAGAGGAAAATAAAACAAAATATTGGTATTAGGAAATGCACTATGATGGATTTTTATGACTGGGTGGCAGGGTGAACAGTGTTATGACAATATATGATCCTCTAGCGAGGGGATAAGGTGTTGGTGGTGGTGGGAGAGAGGGGTGGTGGAGGGAATGAGAGGGGGAGCGGTGAGAGATGAGGGTGTAGCTGTGTGGCAGGGGGAGAGGCGGAAGGGGTGATGATGAGGGAGGTGATGGGTGCGTGTGGAGAGGTGGTGTATGGCGAGGGGATGAGTGGTGGTGAGTGCTATTATTCACAAATATTTGGTTACAGATTTTTATGATGAAGGAGGGGTGTCGGTAAGGTGGGTGATGGTAGTGAGATTTGATTATTATGGAAGTGGCATGCCTCTTAAATCCATTATGTTGGTCCTGGCATAGGATTACATAATAGGTATGACATCACGATCGTATGCGCCTTGACAAGGCGAGTCCGGTGACATAACACTCAATACTTAATCCTGAATTTTTTAAGGATTATGAATATAAAACATTAAAATAAAAACTTTTAAATTCATTTTATTTTATCGGCTTTTCATATTATTAATTGTGGCTGATGTTCGGGTTACCTCAGCCCCAAGGAGGAATACGTCAGCCGCATTTAGGGGGAGGTACTATTTTTGAAATTTTTTTTTTGTAAATTTAGGTGCGTGGGGGGGGGGGGGAGGAATTTTGGGGACGAAACAGGCTTCTCCGAAAGTTGAACGAGCCATTTTGAGGGGAAAATGAGTGATTTTGTCGGTAAAATGGCCGTCCCAGGCTATCGGCCGCAACGTCATCGCGAAACTTTTTCCTACTTTCATCCCGGATTCCGTTGCGCCCGACTCATCATGTCCCTACTACTACCCACGTGAAACGTCTAATCCTGAATGATGAGTTCTGCATGTAGTTATGTGATGAAATCTCAACTCTTTATAATAATCGTGGCACAATTAAAAATAAGCCAATCAGATTTACGAACGATTTTTATTTTACAGTGAGTAAAGAGAGAACATGAAAATTAACCCTTGAAATTGTAACCATATCGTACAGTTGTTAAATTCGAGTCATACTGTATTTAAATTAGGGTCGTTCAACTTGTGCCTATTTACTGCCTATAACCGCTACAACCGCTGTGTTCTCCCTGCATTCCATTGTTTCTCTCGCTTTATCCTGGCCCACTCTTCTCTTAATTGCATTCTCAGAGCTGTCTCTGAACTTCCCATCTATTTCCTGGTCTTTATTTGATTATCAACACATATGACGTTTCTGTCGTCTCTCAAGCAGAGAAACTGAGCGGTTTGCCTGCTCGCCTCCCACCATGGGGAAACGGGTTCAATGACCGGCCGGGTCACTTCCGGATTTTTGCACGTGGAAATCTTTCCTGACGGTGCCGATGGTCAGCGGGTTTTCTCGGGGATCTCTCGCCACCCTCCTTTTTTCATATCGGCGCTGTTCCATACTCACCTTATTCACCCTCATTGGCTCTCAAGACCTCGCTGATAAGAGCCGCCCAATTCTCTTCACCCACTCGAGCAGAGGAAGAAATTATGGACAATTATTCCGAGAAGAATATTACAACAGGAGTTGTGCTGAGCGGGGAGGACACTGATTAAGAGTACACGGAGACTTTTTCACTCGTGCACATGGGGCGATACAGGTGGGACTAACACGCTGGAATAGCGCCTCGTATCACTTATGCGCAAGATTACAGTGTTTCTGTCACTATGCTATATTATGAAAACTAGATCCTTGACAGTGTGATTTTATTGCACGCAATGAAAGCCCGCGGATTAAACTGCGCCCGTATTGTAATATTTTTCTTCTAATAGAGCATGCATGTAAGCTGTTTCTTTGAATTGCTGCACTTAATATTGATACCGGCAGCAGCTGGCATCGGCGGCGAGCTCCTATTATGTTTGGTCCGGGGTGACCCATCTCGTCTCTCCCCTCCCCACGCTGACGTGCTCTCGCTTCGTTGCCGCCCCCCTCCAGGGGAAGCCCGGGCATGATTGACAGCGGCGAGACGTGGTTGGTGTCACGGCCCCACCTCTTCCCCTGCTGAGGAGCTGACATACATACACGAGGAGCAAGAATATTCTGGGAATTATAACACTCGGCGCAACTAAGGAGTTAGCGAAATATCTGGATGACGGCCTACGATCCTATAAATACTGCAGCCATCCAGCGGCCAGCAGTCTTTGGCAAAGCCTATCTAGTTGAGTGCGGGCGCGAAGTTGAGTACGGTACGACTGTGGACGAGGTGTTCGTTGTGCGAATGGATGAGAAGGCGTGAAACCTACTGTACACGAGGGTGCTCGGAAAACTCTAGAGCATTGGGGACTGGCAGGGTCTGGACAAAATGAGATGGGACTGAATGGACATGTAATACAAATTGTATTGTAGATATTAGAACTGTCAAAATATAGACACGTAATTTATAAAATAATTGAATATATTTTAAGACACTCTCTACTGGGAATGATATTTAATTATTTAATTTCATAGATTTATTTGAGGTTATTATAAATAGTATTAGTTGAAGTCATTAATTGTAAACAGAAAGTGAAATCAATTTATTGTGAGAAGTTGAGTCGAGAGAATTTTGTTTGTAGTTATTGTAAATATAATTAGGAAATTATAATTAAACGTTTTATTTATTTAAGATCTCCATCCCTTAACGAATTTGGTTTAGCCCACTAAATTTTGAGAGGGAAATTGTAACAATTTGGTACATGTTAAAGCATAAGGGTCTATATAATTGATCTTTACGAATTATGGCAAAAGGTAATATCGCCAGAATATGTATTTACTGAGATAACACTAACCACGAAAACTAAGAATAAAAAGTCTAAATTCAGGACTACCAGCAGTTCATTATAGTGTGTGCGTCTTCGCAGGCGCCATGTCTTCTCGGAGTAGTGCTACGTCCTGTGTGGGTGTGTGTTGTTTACACTGCGGAGATATTCCTACCAGCGAGCAATTTTATGGCCTTGTTGTCCACCTCTGGGAGCGGCGGCATACAGAGGACGAGCCACCCACCCTCCACGCCCTCAGCTCGCTTCCTCTATAACCTCCTCCTCTGCCACCAATAACGCGATAGACTCCACATAAATCTCTCACGCCGTTTCGTCTTTATTGTGTTTTTCCTGCTCCCTCGTGCTTGCCTCTCCTTCTACCCCCAGTCAACCACTTTGTAGACGTTCCCACAACCTCCCGCGCCCTGACGTCTCCGCCAGAACCACCCTCCCTCCCTTCCTTCCTCCGCAATCCAATCAAATCAGCGACTTCCGGGAGAAGACTGCGTCTCCAGACCGCTGCCAGGCCGACACCTCCTGCGTGTCACTCCTACACTTCCTTCTGCTCAAACTGCCATCCTGGGACAACACGAGCGTCTGCTGCCATTAACACCACTGAACAATGAAATAGTTACTGTGAAATCGTCGTTTAAGTGCGAATAAGCGTCGCAATAAATACATTTTCTGAGAATACGAAATTTTTCCAGAGAAGGTAAAAATCCATTATCGAAGCCCGAATTTTTTTTACCATCATCTATTAGCTTTATTGTAACAAAAAATTCGTAAAATCGGGTAAATCGTGCCTGCGCAGTTCCCTTACGTGGTAGGAGAAAAATACAACTACACAAGCGAGGGTTAATATCTCGTGTAATGAAGTTTCACTGTTACAGATGAAATTTAAAGAGTAGAGTGCACAACGGAAACATGGCACGCCTTGATCGTAAGAGCGAAGGTGCGCTAGTGTACACGTGTTAGTGTCGCCCGTATCGCTTTCTTGCTTCTGGACCTTGGACGCGCGTAACAGCTCCAAACACACAGAATATTTAACGCCTTTACCGTTTCAGTCGCAGAGTCCTGTACATGGGACTTTATACAAGAGTTTATTGTACGGTCTGCGTTGTACACGTCAGTGAGAAATCAGCTTCCAATTAGGGAAGTTACAAAGCAGTGGGATACCTGATTCGTGAGACCATGAACTGCTCCTGCCAATAACATCAAGTGCAGAGCTAATTTATTTGGAAGATTCTTGCAGTTATGGTGAATGATTAAGTGAAATATTATGAACACACCGCATTGCTTGACTATGTCGTGTCAGAAAACCAACTATGAAACACGAAACAAACACAGAAAAACGAGCCGAGAGTAGCTGTAGTCACAAAGTATTAATAAAACGTATAATAAATCCTCAAGGTATTTTGTCAGATAAATAACAGAATGAAAACTAATTCACTGTGGGATTTACTAAGTTTTTTATTAATATATTTTTTAAGCTGCTCTCGGCTTGTTTTTCAGTGTTTGTTTCGTGTTTCAGAGTTGGTTTTCTGACACGACATAGTGAAGCAATGGGGTGTGATGACAATATTTCACTTTATTATGTGGCAAAGTGTTATGCTGATACAAGTGCAGTTCCTTACAATATTTTGCTCATTGCAACATCTACAATTATATACTTTACATATCCGTGACTGAATGGGGTAAAATAAAACCTGAATGTACACGTTAGATTCAAGTTAATGGTGGCTGCTGGCATAGATGGCGTAGGGCAGTTGCTGCCAGCCTAGTCTCGCTCTGTGGTTCGTTTGTGGTGTAAGATTGCGTATCGGAATGAATATTTATAAATAACAAGTTTTATTGCAACACACGAAGTGAACACAGTAGATTATATAACGTGTAACAGCAATATAAAAATAAGTTATATCAATGATGTCTAGGTTCATAAACCACGTAGCAAACGAGTAATAATTGTCAAAGTCTTCTTCAGTACCTGCAACCATCTTGTCATAAGAAAATGTTGCAGCAAATTAAGTTTACACGATCTAAATTTTATTACATAAACGCGCCCACTTACAAATTGTGGATGGCAAAGTGGGCTATATAGAAACGACCCAGAAGTGCCTCTTAAACTGTTCTGCTAAAACATTTATTCTTTGTGACTTAAAGGCAATAATCTAAGCAAATATTAATCACGTGCAAAAAATATATAAATCACTTCTTATACGGAGCAACTACATTTTTTAAGAACAAAAGGAAAATAAACTGTTTTACAAAACTGCACCTTCTTGCTACTGGCAAGTAGGTAGTATGACAGAAAACTCAAAACTAAATGTGTGTATTCTGCAAGAAAACGAAATGATCCAGGTAAACAAGGAAAATAAAATCTAGTTCGCTTGATGCGCTACAGTTGCAGTATTCTCGACGCAAAACTACGTAATTACCTGCTTATACGTTATTGTAACTTACCACACTGCATTTTGTGAAATGAAGACATAATTTAATAAATAGAGTTTTTTTTTTAAGGAAAGGAAATTTTTTTTTCTCGTTAAATAACATGCCGGGAACATGAAAGTTTGGGGAGGGATCGGCTCTGATGTCAGGGACATAGTATGTTGTAGCCGAAGATAACGTGAGATATCCGCCACGTACGTCACAACACATACCGACTCCAAATAACCAGCATTACAGTTCGCACTCAACTATCCTCGTCGAAATACTCCAAACACGGTGAAGTGAAATGACGCTGGTAATGACATCACCATTCAAGAGTATTCAACTATTTTATAGACTTTTGGTATAATACATCCTTTTCCACACTAATGTGAAATTATAGCTTGGACAATATCTGTTCATTATTGAAAACAAGTTCCCAAAAATAAATAGCACAAAATATAACAATTTTAAATTTATATATCTTTTCACACATTTCTCAAAATATAATAAAATTACTAACGTGTTAGGATACAGCCCAAAATGATTTTTCGTGTTCTTAGAAAGTTATAAAGAATATTTACTGGAAATATATTTTTATGTTTGCCCGCATTAAAATGCAATACCTTTAAATAACACTTAATTTAGAATAATCGGAAATTAAAAACTGTTACAGTAGGCAAACCGTTTCAAATGATTCCGTATTTTAATGAAGTTACTATCGACATCATACCAGAATACAGTAATATATCCTGAAAACGCAGAACAAAAATTGGCTTTTGAACAGTTTTAAAGCTTAGTAATAAAAACAACAAAGTTTCGTGGTCATTTCGATCGAAAAAAAATGAAAGCGATATCCCGCGGGCAAACACAAACCTGTCGAACATTTATTTTACCGAGTCAATTTTTTTGTTCGCCTTTTACCGTGATCAGCGAAAGAATCCCCCTGGAGCACTTGAACTCGACTCTTCAACCTTCTTACAAAAAATAAGATATCTGACACCTTAAGAAACGATTTATAAGATGGGAATGAAATTTCCCGGAAAAAAAAGGGAACACTTAAAGGCTTCAGTGGCGGGGTGGGAAGATGAGTGACGGCCTAAAGGGGGAAAAGAGGGGAGGGGAACGAGGCGCAAGATTGATGTATTAAAAGTGTTGGGGGCGTTCCCCAGTGCACGATAGGCGTCTATCTTGCCCGGCGCTCTGCGCAATCGCGTGCGAAGAAGTAGTCTTGACAGCGACGCCCGGTCAAAATGCGTCCTGACGTCTAGCCGAGGGAGAAGCTACCCGCAGGAGATATATCACGGGGAGGGCGGGGATCATATCATCCACTTTAAGGGCGCGCAGATAACAAAAAATGCCTTCACCCTGAATGGAGCCCCCACTATAAGATCCCAGGGCAATCCTCTGCACTAAAAATGTGTTGACGTATTCTTCTACCTGGCACCTTGACTGCAACGTCACAGCTAGCTTCTGTTGTACACTCATTTGTATTGAGCGAGCTTTTTAGTGCAAGATAACAATGCATTGTTACAAAATGAAGCAAAATACTTTTCACAACACACCACAGATAACTTGAGGACAACTTCAGATGCATGCCAAGCACTACAAACACTCTAACTTTATTGAGAAACAGACAGGAAATGTTCACAAATTGTTTCAAACTTAGACAATTTGAAACATCCGTACATTTTTTTTTAACTACTAGTTGACCTCATTTTATTATAAGGGTTTTGAACCAGTAATTTGTAAAGCAAAATCAACAGATGAAATGCGTTACGTACAGCGCCGTATAGAATCACAGTTGTTCAAGAGAAAACCTTTTTAAACATAAATTCTGATGATATTTTATGATTTCGTTTCGTGATATTGATGAAAACGTGATTAAAATAAAAAATCATTTTAAAATAAAACTTGTAATGTTTTTATCCCCGAATAAATTTAACTAAACTCAAATAAATTTAATTAAAATTTTATTCAAACAAATTTCAGAAAGTTATTTTTACTCAAAACTTGGTTTCAACTAAAGGTTTCTTAAATTCGTAGGTTGCAGTTTGTTTTAAATCCGTCTCTTGGGCTAGGGTTTACCTATCTTGACTTTAAATGTAATCTCAGAAGTTAAAACAAATTTACAACAGCAATTCTTCACGTCATTCTAAACAACACAAAAAAGCGATTTGTTGCTGCAAGACGCCAGGAGAGCATCCGAGTTCGTAGGGGATGAAAGTCTTATTAAAATAGAACAACTTAATTTATTTTTAAAATTCATTTATAAATGCTATGAAACACTATCTCGACTATAAGAAATTATTATCAATAAGCACAATATTTAACGCCAATCTCAATTTTAATTAAAGTGTTTATCACTAACTTCATACTTGCTACACTCAACTGATCCAAGTAGTGACCCCGGAAGACTCGGAGACCACTTTTACCTTTGACCCTATGACCTACTTTCCCCGATGCGCTTCGGGTGCAAGTACATATTTTGTACATGCACTTCTGGTGTAAGTGAAGATTTTGCACATGCACTTCCAGTGCATTATTTGCACATTCACTTATGGTACATTTTTCTCATGCACTTCTTGTAAAATACACTTCCGATGCGGGGTTCTATTCTCGGTTGGGGCATTTCCAGTACCATGTTCGATTCTCAGACAGAATATTTTTTTTGGGAGTACCAGGTTCGATTCCCGGTGGATGGTTTGGTACCGGGTTCGATTCCTGAATAGGGCATTTGTAGTTTTTTTTATTTATACCGGGATCGATTCCTGGACGGGGCATTTTATTTGTCTTTAGGTTTGGCACTAGGTTTGATCCCCAAATCGGATAATGTTTTTTTGTTATTGCATAATCACCCACCTCTCGTTGGTGGTCGGTGAGAGACTGAGGTATTTTTTCGGCGGCAGCTGAATCACATCTGAGGAGGTGTGGAGGGGGAAATGCAGTTGCATAGGGAAATGCATTTATTTATGCAATGGGATGTTGTCTCCTCGGTGTTTGGAGAGAGAGTGGCACATGTAGCTTGCGATTATGACCGTTTTCGAGGGAAAACAGAGAATGCAGTTACATAGGGAAATGCTGTTGCATAGGCGAGGGCTGGCTGAGATGTTGACCCATCAGCTGCCTGACCGCAACTGATGTACACGATAGTCCGGTGGGTGCTGGTCAACTGATGAGGTGTGGAGGGCGAAAAACGGTTGCATAAGAGCTGCATATTTAGATTATATAAGTATATTACATAATCATGCAATACAAAGTATGCACTTGCATAATCATGCAATGGGTACATATGCACTTGCGTAACTAGCAATTACCAATTACTCATTACACAATCACAAACTCCGTATGTAATTGCATCCATTTCCTATGACACCAATCTCTCGAATTACCTGAGATTGCATACATAAAGGTTACAAACACCACCATATTGGATTCCAGCACTATTGCAAATTTTAAAAAAATATATTAAATTATATCATTTAATAGAGCACTTCTGTACATGCATAAATAACCAGTACACACAGCCATAATTGCATAATCTGCATGCATTTGCATAATGTATCGAGAGATTATGTACACAAATATGTCCTTTCGCTTGGAGTGTCATCTCGCTAATGAAGTACGAGTGATAATATGAATGCCTTTAATCCCCACTGCTGCCGTATAAGATCACGATAGCATGTATAGGAAAGGGAGTTATGTTAAATAAATATACACTGAGACTGGGCGTCTCAACTTGCTCACCATCTTCCTCCCCCCCCCCCCATTTTTTCCGACACGATAAAAATGAATTTTTGCTACAAAATGTGACTTAAAAATTGATGCTTCCTTGGTGAAACACATACTGATTGTACCATTTCTTTGCTCTGCTGTTACGAGTAAAACGGAACCTGTTACCTGCCTGAAACAAAGTTATTAATACGCAATTATTTTTGTACTGAATGCAATTTTGCCTCGATACACGTTTTTTAGTTGAATATTCTACTACACACATTGGGAAATATGTTCGAAGAATTTTCAGGTAATCGCATGTTCAGGAAATATGGCCAGAGATCACACGGGCTAAGAAGAATGTATTCTTGCTAAAAATCTCTAACTATGATAATTGTTTCCGTTGATTCCTCACTTAATTTCATTTTTGGCCTAAACTGGAAGAATTCTGCAATGCGCCCACGACGAACGAAGAGGTGACAATCAGCTGAAGAATTCGTTTGCCCGGACGTCGACTGGCGAGGTCGTTGCCCGGAGTAACGCAAATTCCACGCACGGCGGGCACCAAGACCGGACTAAGCGGCGTAAGTCGGCTACCATACGGGGTGATCCAGCGCATGCGCGCTGGCCAAGGTCTCCCAGTTGTTTGGTGCGAGGCTCGTTGGTGCCTTGCGGGCGGCCGACGTCTAGGCACCCTGCGATTCGCCGCGCTACCGAGAGTCCAGGCGTGGTGGTGGGACGGAATTGCTATTCATTGAAAGCGCCCCCTGAATTCATCCCACCATGGAGATTTGTGTGTGCTGGTGTCGCTGATTGGACGAGCATGGAAGAGACATTTATTATTGGCCGAGCTCAGTGTATAGAATTTTGGTGACTTTTGGTATAAATACGAACCCAGAAGAGCCCTCGAGAGAGAGAGAGAGAGAAAGAGGGGGGGGGGGGCTGCTTCATGAGTTAAGTGGTTTGAGAACCTTGGTATGAAATTTTTAATTTTAAGCCCTTCTGGCATGAGGGTCAGGTTGGACCAGATGGGAGGTACTTGTAGGAGTTTTGTGGAGCTAAGCACTTTGTTTTCAAGTTTTAGGAAAGCATATTCTTAGGACATTTTAAAAGATTTTTGGAGAGAAATTAATATTTCTGTTGTAGGTACATTTTCGAATTTACAAAATAATAAAATGATGACTTTCAAAAAAAGGTAATATTTTGCCATCTTCCTTTTTTAAAGCCACCGTAAAAGTCATACTGTTATGGAGCATACGGTTTTAAGTGACAAGCGTGCTCCTTTTAAAAGATTTTCAAATAGTTTAAAATAAAAGCCTGCCGTGGGAAAATTTAAATATCAGTTATTAATTAGAATGAAAATTGGCCTTCAGTATTGTGGCTATGACCAAGTAAGGAAAATACCAATTTAAAATATTGCGTGTGTAATAATCAATTATTAGCATATTCCAGTATTTTGTTTGATTGAAGATATTCTATTTAATTGAATTACAAATGGTCTTCAGCATTGTGGCTGTGGCCAAATAAAGAAAATATCAGTTTTAAAATGGCTTGTATAATCCCTATTTACGGTATTTGGTTGATAGAAGCGGTGATATTTAACGGAATTAACCATGGCTTTTAGCATTGTGGCTATGTCCAAGTAAAGAAAAAGCAGTGTTCAATATATTGCTTGTATAATCAATCAATAATTGCAGTATTTTGATTGATGGCCTTTAATATATGGCTCAATATAAATTTTCTCATAATAATATATATTTTTCACGAAACGAAAGCTATAGTATATTACAAAACTTGTAACAATTTACAATAACAAATTTTGTATTGGCAGTTGTTGGACAGTTGCCATGGGCAATAAGAAAATAATATACTTTGTTCTGTATTTTAATTTTTTATGATATTTGAAGACTAAAGTGCAGAATTTAAAGAAATGATTTCATATTTAACAAATTTAACCTTGTTACTGATTGCTGTTATTGTTCCAGAAATATACATTGTTCAGTACATTACATACTATATGGTATTGGAAGATGTTGCCAGTGTGCATAATTTGAAAATAAAATAATGTCTAACATTGTTTCTGATGACTGTTATTTACAGCATGATACATTGAGCTGAGAGAGTGGCTTTTCAGTCCGTGGTGTGGTCAGAACTAGAACTGAGAGATAATGTGCATTAATTTGGCTTTAGAAAAAAACCTATGATAAGGAATTATCATATAAGTATCGTGTTAGACATTTAGAAATTAAATATTTCTCTTACAAGTTCAATGGTTGAAATAAGGTGACACTGAAAATAGAAAGTGGAGTTTTTTGTAAATAGTAACTGATGGAATATTTCCAACCACAGTTCAGGTTCTTTGATATAGTTTGCTTTGAATTGGTGCTTCGTTGATTTTCTCTGTACCACTCATTCCAGGGCAACTTAGGGCCTTTGGACAGCCGCCTTGTTGTGTCCTCTGGACATAGAGGGCGCCACAACACTTCAATTGAGGTAGCAGTTGGCGTCGATTTACTGTTCGTGACACAAGCACCATCACTAACTACATTACTACCTGGAAAGAGACAAACGAACCCGGCTAACTAGCGTGTGCTACCACTTAGCAGACAACAGAGGGAAATCCGCATGCCATCCAACGCGGAGAGGCCTGGGGCAGACGGTCGAAGGTGAGAGTCGTGAAGTTCTGCTTTCTCTCCTACACTGCTACCAACACGACCTTTGCATACTTCTACTGCCTTGTGAAGCCGTGACCTACACCGTCAAGGTAGGATGGACCATACCAAGTGCTGTGTGGTTTGCAATGCTGAATTCACTCACATTTATAGGGCAATACTTGCATATGGGCGAGACAAATCATTATTATTACTGGGCATCGAAAACGAACTCTCCTACCCCTCTAAAGCATTCATTATTTACTAAGCATCACAAGAAATAAAGTTCGCTTACAACTATCTACCTGAACACCTTAGGAAGGATCCGAACATTACATCATACCTGTTCTGTGAATACTGCCCTCTCGGTATCCCAGCATTAACCACTTATATATTCGCCCAACTCCTCATAAAGCATGATTGCACGTGGTGGAAAATGAAAAAGAGTACAGAGGCCACACGAGGGTATGATAAGGTCGATAATGCAAATGACTCTGGCTATGATGAACAGGCAGGATCACAAAAGGATACAAAAATGTTTGTGTATAAAACACACTTAAGTTTAATATATAAGCTGGTGTTAATTAATTATTAATTTACTATAGTGTATTGCTTTGTATGAAATGCAATGCAATATAAAACTATTGTGGCTGATATATACAAGTAGTTGTAAACCATAATGTATTGTGCGAAGTATTTGAAAGTCACCACAAAATCTATTTTATTGCAAAGCAAGTGGCATTGTCATTTTCAAATGATGATAACGAGTCCAGAGTCCTACCATTCGAACTGCCATGCCCATAGATGCATCTAACTCCAGAGGTTAAATGCGTGTACAGATTATAAATTTTCGAGCAACACAACCTTAAGTGGGATGTCTGTAATTTAGCATAGGTACAAGGATAGATTCAAGTGTATAAATGATTAAATAATCAAAGACTACCCATATTCTTATTAGGAAAAACCCAGAAAAAGTACTTAGGTCGCTAACAAGTGCTGAAATTGTAAACATAAGAAAATATTATTATTTCCCAAACGATAATGTGTTAGTCAAATAGTATAACGTACATGGCTGTTTACAACCAATGATTTGTATCCAGTGCAAGTTAGATTCACTAAGAGAATTGATCTGCGAAAAACCCGGCATATGTCTAAGTTTTTCAACCACTGTCATGTTAAAATGTAAGAGAAAACATTGGTGGCAAGTGTTTATGTGTGAGTGATAAACTTCATGTTAAAGTATGTTATACCAAGAGTCAAGTGTAATTCACTCATGCAAATATTGTTTAAAACAAAACACTGATATGTAGTGTGAAAAAAAAAATGTCTTGCTAACTATATGCTACCAACAGTCAAGCGAATTGTATGTAATAAGCATTTAAATGCAAAAATATAAAAAAGAAACAATGTGTTTTAAGAAGTAAAATTCGCCTAATAAATGCAACTATATGCTTTGGTTTATTATGAAAATTCTGACATTCGAAAACACAATATCTTCTCGATGCACTGGGTACTTCGATGCCATGGATGTGCTGAACGACTCAAAATCACCTTATTCTTAAAAAAAAATACTAAGGTTTGAAAAATAAATATTGAATTTGGAAGAAAAAGTTGGAGTTTATTAAAAAAAAAAAAAACACACACACAATTAAAATAATAATGAAATGAGGGAACACATTTAAAATTAAATATTGTGTTAATGAAAGGATTCTGTTAACAACTCTACATGATTAAGATGTGGAAGAAAGATGAGTTTTGAAGAAAGCAGTTTGATAACAACACACAATTAAATGTTAAAGAATGATTATGAACTATGAAGAAAAAATTTTGTCAAAGACAACACGCATTTAAAGTGTGCAATAAAAAGCATTGAACTGTATGAAAAAATTACTGTTCAGCTAACATAATGTCTAATTTTTGTAATAATGAGGACTACCAACAGATAAATTAATGTATAGACACATTTAGCATTCCTCTCTCCGATATCGGCAGTACATACAATCGCCCAGCCATAGAGGTTCCAGTACATCTAATGCTGGAGATAGAGGAGGTGATTGTAATTCATTTAGAACATCCATAATATCGAAATGGAGGAATTCCTCTTGGTCCTCATGTACTGGGGAATAACTTGGCTCGATGTCAGCCTGCAGTGGGTTGGCACACACATCAAGGCCATGGGTGGCTGCAGGCAGCTCATCACACCGCTCCTTGGTGAAAGTCAGCAGGTCAGCCGAGCTAGACGGAAGTGGCTCGTCCCTCTCTGTGGAGTAGTGTGACGAGGCCCACTGTTCTGTGCCCCACACCTCAGTTAATGCTGGCAGGTAGACCGAGCTAGATGGATGTGGTTCAACCCCGTCCCATAGCTCACCATCATGTTCACCACCCTCCTGGTCTTCATCCAGTAGCTCTCCATCCTGCTGCTCACCATCCTACTGGCCATGCCAAACACGAAGGGTCAGTACTTCCTCTTCCATTGCCATTGATTTATTTTTAAAGGGCTGCATGGAGATGCAGAAAAATTCTTCGATAGCAACCCACTGAGACATGATGATTACAGTTACTGCTGTTGGAGTTGTTAATTGGGTAGGGTTAATGGGAAAGATGTCTGTATATGTATATGAAGCATTTATTCAAAACATCTTGTCTGTCAGACACTTTCCCGAGGGTTTCAAAGTGTGGCTCTAATCATGTTTGTTCTCACAGTATAACGAGGTGTTGTTACCAGAATAAGGGAAATCATATTAGGAAAGTACCTGTTTTCCAGTAACCACATTATTTCTTGCTGTCAACAGAAATTCCCACTGACAATTTCTTAATGTCCTTATTATAAATCCAAGTTTCGCGGCCTTTCATAAAACCAACCCAGTGAACCAGAGATTAACACCTACCAATTTTAATTATCTCCTCGATTAAATATTCATCTGGGGATCCGAATTTCCATAATGCAAAATCATTGAATGCATATGTTATTGGTTCGCCAGTATAACTTTCGAGGTAATAAACACGTGGAAAGAATGTTTTATAGAAATTGTTTTAAAAATCTTGAACAACCAGTTTATTTCATTTTTTTTCTCAGAGATTTTTTTATCTTTCAAAATACAGACAAAGTCGCCAACTTTGGATTTAGGCTTTCTTGTATAATATACTTTTATGTTTTATACATTTTTGTTAATACATCATTATTCTTCATATCTACAGGTGCCATTTTAATAGTTCTATGAAATCGATAGTTGCAAAACTTCAAAACTGTATGCAAAACTTCTACCTACCTGCAAGTACCATGATAAGTAAAATACCTATTAATTAACTCTTCTATCATTTTATTAAATATTTGGCAACTGTACATTTAATTTTCGAATAAGTTACATAATGGTTAATTCCAAACTATCTCATCAACTTTTTCAAATGAATATTTAAAAATTCCATCCCCTGGTCCGGGTGAAGGTGTCATGGCGTTCTTTCTTCCAAGAAAGTTTTCATTGCATCAGTAATATGTTTTCCAGATTTACGACTTAATGGTATGTTCCATCCATATTTTGAGTAGATGTCAATTCGAGTCAAAAATTACTTGTAGCCTCCATTATATTTTGAAAGTAAACTAATACTGCAAAGGTCTCCCTCAAAAAGATTGGTCATTACTAGAGTAACCACCTTCCTTCCTGGATAATTTACCCATGTGGGTGCATGCAACTCTGTGGCAAGCTTGCTGAACTTCAATATGAATAAATAAATATACATCCTTAGTCAACTCTTCTATAACTGACAATATTTTCTTCATGTGAGAATCATTCTCAGCCTGTTTTGATGGGAGAAGCAATTTTAATCTAGCGACGAGATCGATGGGACTATTCCAGAAAACAGGTGTAATTTTAACACTAAATTCGTATTATAGAATTCCATTTCATACAATATCACTCAATAAAGGTAATTTGGGATGGCCGTCTTCTAAACGATTATGTGCATTCGTTCGCAATACAAGCTTTTCATATTTCTCCAAATCAGTGTCGGTATACTCGTTTGGAAATGTCTTAAATAGTAATTAAAGCAGTCCTTCACATACTTATTTTATCTTCTGGCAAAAAAGGAATTACAGAATCCCCAAGAAGCCATAAGTTTCCACGCTTATATATGCCAAAGGTTGTGTCGTGAGCAAGCAAATTAATTTGTAAAGCTAAATATTTACGTGTTAATTGAGACATTCTGCCAACTAAGGGTTTTTTTATCTTCAAAGTCATTTATCATTTAAATTCATGTGTTATCTCATTACAAGTACTTATTGCTGCACCCATTCTAATTGTAACAGGCTTAAATATTTGTTCATGTAAAACATCGCGATACATTTTCATGCGATTGGCCAGAAAATATTTCTCTTTCACCACACTTAAAAATTTATTTAACTAACTCACATACATGCTGGGTACTTATATACTTATTGAGTCGGTTTTCTTGCATGCACAGTAGTGTGAGTAGCCAGAATAGTAGTGCGACTAGCCTGACTTCTTTCTACTCTTTCATCTTTATTTAAAAGAACATCTAATATGCTTCCAACTCGACTTCGGCATTCATTAATTACAACAATCAGTCGTGCATTCAACCAATGATGAAAATTAACTAGTCATTTCACCAATTCTAAATTGTGTCAAATCTTCCAATGTTATTAAAGTTGTGGTATAATAAAAGTGTTTAGCATCACGTTGAATTTAGTCACTAAACAATCTAAATGGTCGTGCAATTACTTTCAATGTTCTGCAATGCAGCCAGAAGATTCGCTAAAATCTTATAAATTAATATCGTACTCATATGCATATTTTCAGCCTTGTCAATAACTTTAATAACTTTTCTCATATGTCACAGAATTTTGCGATTTAAAAACATCCCACATAATACTGTGTAAGTTCTCACAAATTGCTTATTTGTTGCATCAGTATCTTTCATTGGCACGCCAACATTACATAGTATATGTCTGTTCAGCTCACAGTTACAATCGCATGTCTGCTTAAACATGTAGCAAAATGACTCCTTATTCTGCTATGTCCAAGGTTTGAAATACTCATTACTTTTCATATGGTAGTTTTAAACTGTCAAATCCTCACCTATATCTCCATCTATACAGGTGAAGTTCAGAGAATATCATGAGAAACCCATACTTATCTTTCCAGCAATAAAAATATATCTCTGTCAACTTTGTAAATTATATATCACGTAAAGGATGGCCATTGTAAATGTTTTGTATATTTAAATTGTCCATACAGAAAACAATGATTATATTTGAATTATCTTGCACATTATGTTTAGGAATGCAGGAATAATTTTCTGAACGGTAAAAAAGTCAACATTTGAATGTCTACCAAAACTAAAGCACTTTTGAATTTCGCCTTGCAGTTCATTCCAGACATTGTCAAATATAAATACTTATTTTGGTAATGCTTCATTCGGACTTACAATATCGTCGTTATTATTGAAAGGGAAGACTTGCATTCCTTCAATTGACGAACACATAGATGCTAAATGTTTATACTTGTATGGTTGTAATATTTGCGAAAACAATTACACATTTTCAATCTTAAGTCGGTTTGGATGTGCCAACAGAGACATAATAAAAAATGTCTTCCCACAAGACAATTGTCCAGTTATATTGCACTAAATGTTTGACAGTAAGAATATTTCATGTTTCTGTTCAAATACATTTCCGTACTTTGGTGCAATTACCGGAAGTTCAAAGTTTCGTTTTACACTTTTCATAGTGTGTAATGAAGTAACATAAAACTAAATAAACATATATTTATAGATTTGCATTCACTTGTAACAAATTATGCATACGAAACACATAAAAAAGTAGTGTAGTGATAACACATTTATTAATAAACTACCATTAGGATTACATCTCCCAAGATATAATTACTGTGGTCCAGGACAAAACTTGCAAAGAATTTAGCAAGAAATAATAAAGGAATAAACACTCTGGATGAGGCATGCAAGCAGTACAACATGACATACTTGCAAACGAATGACTCAGAACAAAGGCATATAGCAAACACGATTGTAGCAGACCTCTGCAAATATTATAAATATTCCATATCCACATCCACGGGTGAAAAGCTAAGTGGATGGGCTGTAGATAAAGTTATGGTAGCAAAAGTTAAAAGAGGTATGGATGTTCTCAAACAAAAACGAAAAGTCAAAGGGAAGAAAAGGGCGGCTTGTTGGCATTCATATTTTCAGCATTAGCAGCTCTCTGATCTCTCCTGGGCAGTGCTTCAGCCCTTAGTAGATCAGTTAACTCTAGTGGCAAAGGTATATATCTTAAACCGTATAAAGTTGGAAAAGGAAGTGTGAAAAATACCTTTAAACACGGGAAGAAGTGCAGAAAGTCTTAAACACTCTTCCACACTGTTCACTCACAAAGATATTCTATTTAGCAGGAAACTTGATATTCCATATTTTCGTGGAGTGTTCATGAGAGATGAATTACCACGAAAAGCAAACATTAAGTAAAATATTATTGCTAATTTAGATTCGAAATAAACAAAGAAATGTATTTGTGGCATTAATTAAAAATGGAAATAAATCTATTTACTACAACAGTTTTGATGATTTCGGACATCCATTAGAAATACGCAGTTACTTACAAGGAACACAAATAAAATACAATTATGAAATTGAATAATTACCTAACATGTGAAATTGTGGAAACTTATGTCTAAGGTTCCTGACTATAAACATGATATGTTCCCCATAAAACCTGGTAGTAACACGTCAATCACAATGATTGTAAGTGGTAACTCATCATAACTGCATTTGGTTTGTTCTCCATCTTTGTAATTAGTTGATTAATGGCAAATAAGTTTAATTGAATTTGTAGCATACAACAGCATTCCAAATGTGGGGATGCATAATTTATCATTCACATTAAGTATTGGCAATGAGAAACATATAATAAATATACCTGTTGGCTCTTACAAACTCGAAGACTTGGAAAGATTTTTAAAGTCTAGTGTGCCTGAAATTATTAATTTCCTATTACGTGGTAATCCGAATACATTAACATCTCTAACACATAAAATGTCGATATTGATTTCATGCGAAATGATTTAATTACAAGTATGTTAAGTTACAAAAACAAATTTTATCCTGTGAATCAAATACATGAATCGTCAAACCAAGTTAATGTTCTAGTAGTTAATGTATGTCGTGTAAATGTGAATATTGTGGGCGGGTCATATTTGAAAGGAAAACCGACAAACACATTACATGAATTCACATGTTATGTTGCTCCAGAGTGTAAGATGATTGAAAAACCAGTTAGATTAATTTATATTTTGGTAAAAGTAATTGTGTAGATGAATGAGTTGTGTAGGTAGTTGACCAAAATTGAAAAATTATTGATTTTAGGAATGAGGAAATTGCAGTGATTAATAATTTAGAAAAAATGTAAATAGTATAAAAACAATGGCATTCTGTGTATTACAACCAAAATGGGTATTGTATACAGAATGGAATACACTCCCAAGAAAGAAATAAAAAATAAATTAAAAATTTTGGGGTCAGTTAAGAACCAAACCAAAAATTAATTACAAAAAGATGTACAATAAAAAGGAAAACTCTCAGTTTGGTTAAGAACCCTTACAATTTACTTGAGGCAACAAATAGTTTTCTAAAAGAATAAGGATATAAAGACAATAGTGATAGAAGGCATTCTTAATGTAGTGGAACCTGTCACTTACAAAGATGCCATAACCAACACAGAGATCTATGTGTAAGAACCAGTCCGAGCAGGACCATATAGATTCCCGTCAGAAATATGTATTCCTATCCAGAACCATGTTATCAATACGTTGCCTTCGATACCGAGTTTGTGATTCAGAGGAAAATTCAGAAAGACAGCTGATGGGACTAATCTGCTAAGTATAGTACAAGAGTAGTTAGAAATGGTATACTGCATTTGATAGACAGGATCGCATACATTATAAATTATGTTCAAATTGACTGAACACTAGATGTAGGCATTACTCCCACAATAAAAAATTACCTCTCGCATAGTATAAACAATATTAATGCATACATCTGGGTGGAACCATACCAACAATTATAGACTACAAATCAATCCCAGTGTGAAATACTAGGTAGTTAAATTGCTATGATATTGACAGGTTAGTTTCCTATAATGTCTGAAATATGTTAGTTAAGGTGTTTTAACGTAAATCAGTCACTCTTCAACTGTCATTGTGTAAATATGTTCTGCAAAATACAAGGTTCAAGTTCCGAACAGGTTTATCATTAAAGAATTGGCCATTACAACATAAATTTCTTTACCTCTGAGTTCGCTTTCAAACAGCCTTTCACTGGGAATATCTGAGTTGGAAATAAAAATGAACAATCAAGTGGGATACAAAAAATCACCACGGGCTAGTATGGGAGAGTGGAAGTGTTGAGTACAAAGATATACAATCTATTTACTCCGTATACTTCAAATATGAAGAGTTATTTGTGTGTGAACATGGACAAAAATGTATTCTAGCAAATGTGTGGAATGGTAAAATAATAGATATGCAGAGAGAGTATAAGTGCCCTTATTAAAAAGGTAGGTGAAAAGTATGGTTATAAAACTCCATTCATTACCATGGGTGAAAATTCGCAACTAATGTTAAAATGGTCGTTTCTCGTGGACTGGGGCGAGGAGGAGGACTGCAGATGAATATTATCACAGATTGATGGTGAGGAGAAGGAGGGAAATATTGAGGAGGGGGAAATATTGAGTTATAAGTAGAGTAACGGTTCGCGATATAAATTCAGCACAGCTTGCTATGGAGAAGTTTAACCTAGTGGTTGAGTACGTAAGAGTTCTCCGGCTCTACAGTAAAGTCCAGTTCAGAGTAGATGAGAACACTCCATTGCAAAACCAGCTCTGCGACAGGAAAGAGCACTGGAGCTTCTCCTTAATAACACGAGTTTATACCTATGAAGAACTTGATGTGTGTAATGAGGTCAACTGTGCTGTGTATAATATGCGGCCTGATACCAAATTGCCATGCAGTATAACTGAATGTATTAATAAATAACAAAATACCCATCACACAAATAAATAAAATACAAGATTCGAAGACAGTGTTACTCTGAACCTTTTGTCTAGACACAAAAATGCGGTAATATGCATCACATTACGGAAGTTCCGACTGAAAATCGCCAACTAGTCTCGCCTTGGGGGATGTAGGATTGCAGAGTGTACCTAAGAAAACTGGCTGCATCTAGTTTCGACTAATCCAAGATGGCAACCATCCTGTATATAAAAAGGCAAGGGACTAACATAGCTTAAGTCATGGTGTGCATATTTGATCCAACAGCCGAGTACGAGGAGCTGCTTGTGGGGTACAGACTAGTATATTTTAAACTGTATGGGGGATCACTGCTAGTACAAATATGCAACGACATCGAGTACTGGTGTTATACGTTTGATACGTATCAAGTGCTCAGATTCGGCAAAGGCATAGCTTGCGAAGATTGTGCTGTGCAGTTCCTGTGCCCCGACAGTGACTTACTCTGCATGTTACAAGACTTAACTATAGCTAGTTGTAATGAAGAGAATTCGGAAGAATGTGAAAATGGAATTATCAACTACCAACTCGTTCGGCCAGACTGTGGGATCAACATCCAGTGGAAAGAAATTTTCGATGGGGAAGTCCACAGTTTCATTTTCAACAGGAATGTCTTTCATTCCCATCTATGTGTAATAGCTACTACTTGTGTGATATCGCCAATTCTAATGCAGAATTAAGTTAAGAGGTATGAATTACTGTTTTCATACTAACAAGGAGTAAATTTCAGAAGTTTTAAATATGTTTTCCATTCTAGTGGCTGTAAATTACCATTTATATATTATGCTTGTGAAAAAATCTTTGCATGCCGTTTAAAATGGTGGAAGATAATGATGAATTCAATTTTTCATGTGTCTGCATTGAAAACTCTAATTGTATTTGTATTCAAAATCTAATTTTAAAATCACCAAAATATTTTGATGGCTGTTGCAATGTAAAATATTTTGTTGTTGTATGAAAAAGAACCATTAGTGTCAGTTGCGAGTTGGCCTTCATACAGTAAGCATGACATATTTCCATCCCATGAACCCATACATGTCTGGTACCACTAAAAAATCTAGTGTTGACTATTCTTATTCACAGGGAAACACTGAAGTACTATTTGAAGTATGGAGCCAAACTCCACACTGTTTATCGCCTGTAGCACTTTGAGCAGGAGGCGTGGATGGTTCTGTACGAAACTTTCAATATTCAGAAATGTGCTCTGGTTGCGAACACATTCGATAATTCATTTATTAAATTAATGAATCATTCTGTCTATGGAAATATATTGCAGGATTCCGGGAAAGGGGCATCATGGTCGTATAATGGTATGACACAATTTACGGGGCGACAGAACTGATTGGGTTACCTACATTCATGCCATGGCAAATACTCGACGAGAATCTAGTTCTGATCGAATTGGTAAATATATCTGTTACATTCAACGAGCCTTTATGGACAGGTGTTGCATTTTAGAATTGTCTAAATTATACCTCTATGAATGTCATTATAACTATGTAAAACAGGAATTACCACAGCAGGCTTTGCATTTCCTATATTGTGATATCGATTCACTGATCTATGAAATTCATTGATAAGATGATTACAAGCATGTTCCCCCTGATTTGGCAATGTGTTTTGATCTTTCTAAGAATGCACCAGATAATGCTCAAAAGTTACAATTTGTGAACAAGGGCATTACAGGAGTAATGAATGATGAATATGCTGGTCGCATCATTACACACTTTGTTAGCCTACACCCTAAATTTTACTCACACTCGTCAAACACAACAACTGCCAAGTCACGCCACAACAGTTTCAACCATTATCACATCTACCAACATCTACCATTACATCTGCTGTGTGGGTCTATCCACCATGTAACTTCAATGTAAGTTATGCTGTTCCACTACAAGGTATCTACCAAAAGATGCAAGACTTGCTATTCCTGGTTCACCAGCAAGAGAGGTGATTCACCTTACAACTGCAAGGGTTGGTCCTGCAGCATGGGAGAGTTTTAAAGAAGAACTTTAAATAGAAGTTATGTAAGCAAATAGAAACATTGAAGCACTGCTGCGTATATATTGTGGTTGATGTTTAATAAACAAGGCATTTAACAGTTAGTGCGTGATTCATTTCTTTTTACCTTACATCAAAGATGGTTACACAAAGTGATGGGGATAAATATGTACTAAATAAACATTCTTATATAATAACACATAGGTGCGTTTAATAATTATTAATAATAATAGTAACAATTAAAATAAAAACAATTGTTCGAGATAAAAAAACAGTATTTTTTAAAATTGTAATATTGATGGAATCAAATATAGCGGTGGAGGTTATAGGGAGCAGATGCAAGTGTGTACATCTTTGGTGATTGCATAATGAGAAAGGGTAATTGCCAATTAAGCAATTGTGTATATACTCACTGTGTTATTATGCAGGAGCATACTTGTTATTGCACGATTATGCAATAAACTTATATAATCTAATCACACAGCTCTTATGTAACTGCATTTACCCCTCCACACCTCATCAGTTGAGCAGCACCGATGGAAGAATGTGCATATCAGCTGCGGTCCAGCAGCCGATGGGTCAACATCTCTGCTAGTCCTTCCCTATAAATCTGGATTTCCCTATGCAACTCCATTCCCTATTTTTTCCTCGAAAACGATTACAATCGCCAGTTACACACGCCAGTCTCTCTCCGACCACCGACAAAACAACACCTTATTGAAAAAGTAAATGCATTTCTCTATGTAACTGTATTTCCCCCTCTACACCTCCTCGGTAGTGATCCACCTTCCGAGGCACTAACACCTCATCGCTCTCCGACCACCGACGGGACAACATGTGTGATTATGCAATAACAAAATAAAAAAAATAAAAACATTAGTCTGCCTGGGAATCGAACACACTTCCAAATGAAGGAAACATAATCCCCTGTCTGGGAATATAACCCGGTATAAATTTAAAAAATGTGCCCTGTCTGGCTAACAAACCCGGTACCAACCCGTCCACCAGGAATCGAACCCAGCACTTCAAAAAATATTTTTAAAATTTCATGTCCGGGAATCGAACTCGGTACTCCCAAAAAATACAAAGCACTCTGTCCGGGATTCGAACCTGGTATTCCAAAAAAGTACTCAATCCGGGAATCGAACCCGGTACAAATGCCCCAACTGGGAATCGAATCCATTAACCAGATGTGTATTGCACCAGAAGTGCATGTGCAAAAAGTTCAACTGGAAGTGCATATGCAAAAATGCACTGGAAGTTAAACGTTGAACCGGAATTGCATGTGAAAGTGCATAGGGATCAAATGTCAAAGTGGACTCGGATTCTTCCGTGGTCACTACTGATCCACGCTAATTATTTGCACATATACAATCAAACTGTCTATTGCCATAATTCCAAATTTTCTGTCGTCCACGCATCTAGTCCCACAGTTCGCTGGTTAGTCTCTCTCTCCACTGCGCAGTAGTTGGAAGACTTCAATCTCGCTGGTAACTGTCGTCGCTTCACTGGCAGCTCACACCTGGCACTTACAAGGCTCCAGACTGTAAACTCGGAGTTACGCCGCAGCTTATATAGACCAACTGGAATGGCCCAGAAGGTTCCCTGCACTCTAGGTCGCTCTAGGGGAGGCAAGAGCGATGAATCGAAGATTCTTGCAATGATAACCCCAAACATTAAATTCTCTTAAGGACGAGAGCGGCACGAGTCCTGATAGCCTTGTCGGGCATGCATATATCATCAGCTGTGGTCCATTTGTAACCCTGTCTCGTTCTCCAGTTATCTGTCATATCAGCACGCGCCTGAGGAGGGAAGGTGAGGGCCACGAAGACAAAGGCGCTACTTGTAACAGTACGGACATTTTTTAATTTCGAGATACGTACGAAGAAACTGTATGGATACAAAATTTGTATAGCTATTTTCATTCATTGTTTTAATTACTGAAGGGAGAGTAAAGAGATTTGGGCGACTCTTTAAATCAAGGTCTTGAGAGCCGATGAGGGCGAAGCGAGGTGAGTATCGTGCAGCGCCGGAATGAAAGGGCGGGGTGAACAGAATATCTCCATGAAAACACACCGACCGGCAGCATCGGCCGGCACGATTTTCACATGAAAAAAAATCCGGGAGCGACCCTGCAGGTAATCGAAACTGGTTCGTCTAAATGGAAGGGGGAGTAGTCGTGCCACTACACCACCGCGGCCTCGTTTATATATGATCAACCAATGTCGCGGGCTTATGGGATTGGTGGTAGGAGTCATCGGCTGTCAGTTACAACAAAACGTGTTTGATTGCACTGGCCTGGACAGCTGCTGACACACAGTATTGCCCAGCTAAATGACAGAGATGTCAACACATTGCCAGTCGCTGGCTCCCAAATTTTAGTTTTGTGGTCGTCTGTTCACACGGAGTTCCGTATATCGAGCAATAAATATTCACATTTGACTCACGAAAGAACAACAAGAGCATAAAAATTATTAAATTAGAAATTTCAATACTCAGAGTCCTATCAAATTTAATTACACAAATGCAATCAACTTTTCCATGTGACCGGATGTCTGCCCAAAATAGAAATAACATAAATAGGAATACGTAACGAAATTTATAGAACGTTTTTAATACTCGAAAAGCTATTGTGCAAAACACTTTTTGATTGTTGTTAATTTCATTTGAATGGTTTTAAGAGCTTTCAATTTTGCTAAAACCTCGCTAAATTTTCGTGCATCTGTACATTACGTTACCAACAATGAGGTGTGCCTCGCTCTGCAGAAATTGCGTATTGTTGTTTTTGCGAACATACAGACTTCTCACGAGTAGGGAATATAAGTTTTGAGGCAATATCTCCTGCATAACTCTGTCTGCTGAATCTTAAACTTCTTGAAGATCGTTCGCACAAGCAAATGTCAGTAGGGGGACCATGTACGTCCGAGAATTAATTTATTAAAATTTGCGGCGGGTGCATTAGTTTAAACTGGCAAGGTTTTCGGAGAGTGAGGACACAAAGTGGTGACAACCCCTCCCCCTTCGCCGAACCAACATCCCTCACGTTTTACCTACTGTCCATTGATGCAGTTCTCCCACCCCACTCCCTTGGAGGTGAGTTCTAATCGGTTATGCCACATATCACCCAATGCACTTCCCACCCCTCTAACCACACCAACTGCTGCACATGCAATTTCAGAGGTATTTCACGACACCCACACCCCCATCCCCTGTGTAAGGGTCGGAGATGCGAGGGGATGTTTTGGCGGCTGTCGTGAGGCGGCTGACCGCCAGGACAGACTTCCAGTGGTTGGTGCTGTGTTATAGAGGATACTTATAGTTTATTTGTGCATTTAGAGTAAGTACGCATGTTGTCTTGTCGACAACCGGAGGCAGATGAGGAGGATGGATGAGAAAATGCATTTATATCTCGTCTCATCGGCAGCCTAATGACAAGTGAGTAGGTTATGTGTGAGGTGTTTGGGAGGGGAACACACTTGTCTGTGGATGTATTCGTGCAATTAATAATGAATCAAGCCTTGAATATTTATTCGCACAATTCATAAATAATTCGTTTATTTAATAAGATTAGCCATTCTTGCACTTACTTAATACAAGCATTGAGCATTTAATTGCACACTTGCATTATTTCGTGTACACAGAGCATACATATCGCAACGAACATTTACTACGTAAAAAGTCTAATCACATATCTGCTCCCCAGAACAGCTTGAACTCAAATAACTTTGTGGCCATATTGGATTGTGTTAAATATATATGAAGGGAGAAAATTATTTAAAACATGGTAAGTATAAGTTTTTAAAAGACGAGCTTGTATTGTGGAACTGTGTTTTCTGTGTGAAATATTCTGTATATATAGCTTCACATTTTAATATATTGAAATTAACGTAAAATATATAAATCAGTTAAAACAGTGTTAAGTCGGATCTAAATTGAGTCCACCTTGCTGTGGAAGGATCATATAACATTTCACTTCAAATGAGTGGGGGAATATTTGTAATGAATAATTAGATTATTTAATTAGATTATTTAATTGAGCACTTACCCCATTTACTTATTAGGTGTAATTATGTTTAATTATTTAATCAGGCAAGTAAAATAGTAACCATAAAAACAAAATAATTAACACACAATTATATAATTACTTTTTTAATGTGCCAAGAAATGAATTACACAACCTCTCAATACGACTGTACACTCGAGATTTACTTAAGACTTGCATATATCCTTATATTTTTACCCTGCACCGATATAATGCATTCACGTCAGGCGAACAAGTCGCGGCAAATCCTAACGTATCCGAGCACGAGACACCAGCTGGAGGGAAGGCAGAAATAAATGGTCAGTGTCCTCGCGCACTCGCCTCTCCAGGGTTCGCTCAGTCTCTCTTTCTCTAACAGCTAGCTTGTCAAGAGGACACTCAGATTCCTCTGTAGCAAAAATACGTTTTTGTTAGAAATTGCCTGTATATCCTTACCAAACATATTTTCTTTTTTAAAAATAAATACTTTATTTCACCTATGTTTAAATTATACAACTCATGTTTTCATAATGTATTCCACAACCTTTTCTCAAACAATATGTAAAGATAACAAATATATATTGGTGCTAGCAAATAAGCATACTGTATATGTGATGATATTGTGGAGTAAAAGCTATAGAATTGAGAAATTAGTCCTGGGTTTATGTACCAATAAATATAATTAGATTATTTTCTCACTTAAAAAATATGCATAAATACTGTTTACATATTGCACAATCACCAAGATTAATTTAACCCTCAATTACACGCCAGAGCAGAATCGTTTATCACTTGCAGATAACCAAAGTTTTGCTTTTGATGTATGCCTTATACACCTGCAATGTTGTAATTATTAAACACACTACAGAGCAAACAGTTAAACGATATGACTTCCCCAAATCCTATTTTATTCTCATATGGGCAAGATCGCTCTTCTAGCAAGTTAGTGCAGGTCATCGCACAACGAAAGACAACCCACCCAATTCCTCCTCAAACCTGTATACATCTCTCGAAGGATAACGCTCTCAGAGATCCTAAAAAGACACAGATCTCCGCTTTGTATAGGGGAAGGCTACACACACACATATTCGTGTTTTTAACATTACAAAATGCCTTACGCATTTAATTAATCAAGCCATACAGTTATAATAATCTTTTTCTAAAGTTTTTTCTTCTATTTATTTAACATTTTCATTAAAACCCTCACCTGTACTTAAATCATGCTTCAAAACAAAAAATGACATCAATTACCTACAAAACAAAAGATATGCATTTGACCCTCTCTGGTAAATGTAAAGAAAACATTACATTAGCAATGAATTATTTACCCTAGAAAAGGCGAATAACATGTTAAATGTGTTTTTAGTACAGTGGATTTTAATTTATTTAAATGTTCGTATGTATCAAGATATATAAGAAAAAAAAGAATACATTTTGAACAAGATTTATTTTTGCATTCATTAAACTTGCTAAATGAGGGGCCACAGGGATGCGCTACTCCTATGACATAAGGATATAATGCAAGAATTTTTTAATGAAGGTGATTTGATGAAAAACTTAAATTTTCACCATAAAACCTTTCATCTGAAATTTCCACACTAAAACAATTTTTTTTTTTTTTTTTGAGTTTTTGGGAGGAATGACAGGAAACAAAGTTGGAATAATTGTGTGTTTGCACGATGAGGAATATATGGGATAACAGAAACAAAAATATTCATACAGCTGAAAAAGAGATGGCTTAACAGAAAATTGGTTGCTTATGGAATTGGTACATGGAGACAATGAATATTTACTTTAGCATCTAATGAATTCGGCACTTGGTTTTCATTACTCAAGCATATCAGGAAACCTGTGTAATGGATGAGACAAATATTTTATTTAGATTAAAGTTTTTTTAATTTTTTAATTTTATAATGTAAAAAGTTAGAAAAAGATTAAATTTTGAAAAAGAATTTTTCGTTTTGTTATACTTAAATTTGTAAGACTATAAAAACGTTTACGAAAACTATACACGGAGAGGTGATGTAACTTCTGTCTCCATGTGATGACCTGTCAGTATTAATGTCCTTAGCAAAAGGTAGCCCAGCGACACGTCTGCCAGGGCAGATATATGTCCTGGTCGGTCGCTTTGTCGCTGTTGTCGGTTTCTGGAAATAACCTTTCCCCACGACACCCCCACTCTTCTATCACGAGGTGGGTGTTTTCTTTCTGCCATGATGAGTTTTCCGCAGTACGAATTTCTTGTGATATAGATGGTGGCTCTCATGAATGTCTGGTTGTGAGACGTGCATGGTTTCTCTTGTTTTTAAGCTCTACTATATGATGTTGGCTTGAATATTATTTACACAATATTAAAGTAAAATTGATAAAGAGGGCATTAATTTTTTAAATAATATATCCTGCGTATTTAATGTTCAAAAACGTTTTCAGTGTTTTAAACAACAGTGTTAACAGAATTCGTCTTTGATCTCGATACACATTTAGTAAAACTGAATAAATTTACTTACATTACGGGGAAATAAATCAAGGAATATTTTAATGAATAACTTTTAACTTTGTCGGGGATTGAAGTACGAACTAAAGCATTACAAACTTAATGTCGATTGGAGATGAATCAAGGCTTTAAATTGTAATTACTACAGGTGGGAAATTCTGAAATTAATGTCTGTTTGGTATATGCAAAAAAGATATAGGATAACAGCGAAATATTTTTTTTTAAGTTTAATACTGCCAATTTGCAATACAAAGCATGATTTGAGTAAATATAAGTGTTTTAGTTTAAATATGTAATAAACAGGGGAAAAAATACATCTGAAAGAGATTATTATGTTGATAAACTTTAATTATATGTGTAAGGCAGTTTGTGATGTTCTAAATGCAAATGCGAGTGTGTGTAGCCTTCCCATATACAAAGCGGAGAACTGTGTCTTGAGATATGAATACATGTTTGCGGAGGAATGGGGTAAGTAGTCTTCTGTTGTGTGATGACCTGCACTAACTTGCTAAAAGTGAGATTGCGACCACATGAGAATGAAATAGGATTTGGAAAAGCTGCATTGTTTGACTGTTTGATCTGTAGTGCTTTTAATAATTACAACAAGCAAAACTTTGGTTATGCAGAAGTGATCAACGGTTCTGCTCTGGTATGTATTTAAGGGTGAAATTAATCTCGGTGTTTGTTCAATATGTAAAAAGTAGTTATGCCTATTAATTATTATCATTACCTTAATAAATACCTAATTATATTTGATGGTACACAAACCGAGGACTGATTTCTCGAATCTATAGTCCTTACCCCACAGCCTCATCAAATGTGAACTGACAGTTGATGGGTATTTAATTGCAACTCATTTTGCAAATACTAAATGTCTGTGCTTATTCCATATGAAAGTATTCTTGATAACTTATTTGATGTGCGATAAAAGAAATCTAAGCATTCTTTACGGGATATGAACCAAGGAGTATCTCCTCAATCCCAAATACTTAAGCCCACAGTCTCATCAAATGTGGTTAACCTCAATATGCAAATACATTCAAGTAATAATAACAACATTAACTAATGTTGGTAGTATCGCACGAATTGAAGCTGTTTGGTTTCCAAATTATATTAGTAATTTTTTAAATAGAATTTTTGAGTTATACTTTAACACCTTCCAGTAAATCTGTTAGGCCATCGCATTTTGATTAGAGTAAGCCAAATCGCGAGTGCTGATATATTTTGAATTTCCTTATATATTGCGAGAAATTTTTGAGGAATACAAGATGAAAACATGAGTCATATAATATAAGCATAGGTGAAATAAATTAATTATATTTAAATCAGAAACTATGTTACGTAAGGACATACAAGCATATTTTAACATTGACATGTGTTTGCTAGTGTGGTGTCTGCACATTCTCTTGACAAGCCAGCAGTTAAAGAAAGAAAGACAGAGCGAACCCTGGGTGCTTATCCAAAGTTTCGTCGATAACTGCCCACACCGCCATGAACCTACTGTCTCGCAGCTGACCAAAATATTCGTCGGATCCAAATCGGTATTCAGAGTTATCATTCGTTTAGGACGGGGACACAATCGAGCATCTTCGGCTTACCGACTTTACCGACGACTCCAAGCTAGACGAACGTTTGTGTCCTCACACCGTCGACAACGAACCAACAAAATATATCTAGAACTGCACAAATCTGTTGAAAAAACATTACTTAATACACGAATAGGAAGCTTTTGATCTTTTAAGCTCCTAAACAATAGTATATGATTACATATATGTGTTTTATAAGAAAGTAATAGTGTACAGTTTTCGTTGATTTTGTGAGGTGTTTAAGAATCAGTGGTTGGTGGCCATATTGAATAGAGTTTTGTTTCCCTTCGTGAGATATAGAAGTGCTACTTTTCAAGGCATGTCAAAATTTACCCTACTTAATAGACTATAACAGAGCCAGCCCGAAAACATTCCAAACTGTAGGCTAATAGGTGCCAAAATACAGATGTACATAGCTTATAAGCTTCCTTTTTTAAAACATGTTGTTACCGCATATCATCAGGTAACTGTATTTCACATAATTAGATAAAATAAAAGTTATGCGAGAAGACAGTTTCGATCTTAAGCAGGTATCTTATCCACTAGACCACCGAACGAATGTTTCTTAAGAGCTGACTAAAGCTGTATTTGAGCCATGGTTGTAATAGTTTATTAAATAAATATTTCCAATTAAGTATTTGTACATTTATGTGCTTGTAATAACATCCCACATGTAAAATAGCCTGTATCATGTTGTGCACAAAGTTTAAGGACAGACGTGCGTGATGGACGTTTGTAATAGATATAACCAACATTTTCATGCTTATTCGTATCGTAAATGTACGCGTGGGAAAATTATAACGCTATGCAACACAAACATGTGCTGCACTGATTTTATACTACATATTATTTATTTCCGTATCATTTAAATACACGTCCAAATTTAACATCGACGCCCGTCATGTTGGTTTACCTACGTAGTTCTAGCCTGCCAACTGCTCGTGAGTAGTTGAGAAGTTCTAACTCCATTCGTGACGTCACTCAACATTTGTTTCAAGCTAAGAATGCCGAACGGTGGTCTGAGCCGACATTTATAAAGAATCTATTGTTTTTCGTCGAAAGGAGACACTAAGACCCCTTGCACACGGGAGTAGTATGGGCTGGATGGTTCTACCCCACTTCTGATTAATCGGATTATCGATTTAATATCAAATTGATGTCGATAAGGTTAATCCTTAATCCGATCAAATCATTCGAATCCGATTTAAATCAGACGGAATTTTTTCGTTAATCCTTAATCCTAATCCGATTTTATCGGATTGCTTGATCAAAGATATTTGATTAGATAATTTTGATTAAAAAGTTTGATCAAAATTCTTTGATGGCATTGTTTTGTGTGTGTATAGTTAGGTGTACTTTACTTTCTTTCTCTTTTTGGGGGTGGGAAGCAGGTATGGTACGTCCTTACCCTTGCAGCTCTGTCGCTGTACCGATGTGCCTGTGTTGGGGAAGGTTGGTGTATAGGGGAGCGATGTTGACCCTCTGAGCTCTGGCACTCGGCTGAGGTGTGATGTGCTGTTGCTGATTCAAACTACGAATGTGTTTGCGTCGACATAGTATCTTATTGACGATCTTCAGACTCAACAAATTCTTTTTAATAGCTTACTTAACCAGATACTTATTAATAATGAACTAGATGTTCCACACCCCAAACTAATTGCTAAGACTGGGAATGCTCAGCCATTTGTTCTAATTGGGGGCGAGCGGTTTGCTCTTTCACACAAATTGTTACGCCCCTATGCAAGAAAGAATTTGTGGGAAAAGAAAAAGGTATTCAGTTACCGTTTATCAACTGCTAGGAGAACTTTAGTATGTGCATTCGGAATCCTAGCCAATAAGTGGCTCGTGTTAGTAGTAGGGGCGACGGGATTTCACTTCACTTTTAATTAATCGGATTATCAATTCGATACCAAATTGATTCATTGGATAAAGGCTTAATCCGATCTTAATCCGAAATTAATAGGTGCAAAGAAATTGTAATCCTTAATCCGAATCCTATTGCAGCACATGAAAAATGTGATCAAAGAAATTTGATCAAAGAAATTTGATCAAAGAAATTTGATCAAAGTTTCTCCATCAAACTTGTTTGTTATTATTTCAATGATGGAACATTTTTTTGTGTATATATGATAAGTGTATAGTTTTGGCACTTCATTTTTTTTTTGTGGGGAGCAGCTCTGGTAGGTATTGACACTCAGAGCTCTGTCGTGGTACTGAGGTGTTCATGTGATGGGGAAGGGGTGTATGTAGGGGAGCGATGTTCACCCTCTGAGCTCTGGTATTGTACTGAGGTGGGCTGTGTTGGGGAATGTGTGTGTGTATGTATATTATATATATACATAGGTTTGCGAAATATCTTAATTTTTAGAGTATTTCATCTGACAGGTGACTGAGAGATGTGCAGCACGATCGGCAAGTTAGAATCTCGTTAGAATCTCGTATGGCCACCTCTTATGGCTATAACAGCAGCCACCCTGTCTGGCATGCTCTCTATGAGTGTTTGCAGGATATCCATGGGGATTCATCGCCATTCTTTTTGCAACCATTCCATGAATTGAGCAATGGATTTTGACCGCACCTGACGAGCTCTCACTCGGCGATCCAATTCGTCTTAAAGATGTTCTATAGGGTTGAGGTCGGGGTTCTGGTTGGGCCAGTCCAATTGGCGAACATTGTTATCGGCATACCACTGCATAGTAGCCCGTGAAACATGGCACCTGACATTGCCATCCTGGAAGTAACACGTGTCCATTCCATAAAAACGCCACAATGTTGGGAGCATTTCAATATCCAAATGTTACTATAGGCCTCTGTGTCCATGATACCATGGACAAACCCAGCGGTCCTATGCTGAAGGCCGTGAAACACACGTCAACTGACATAAAGAATTACCTATCTTCATGGGTGCCCAATTACTTTTTGGTAGATAGTGTGTATTGCTACCAAAATTTGTTTCATCAAGTACATGTATCGTAAACATAATTTTTACTCATTTTCACATAGCTATGTTTTCATATCTCTTTTCGTTCATTTCCAATTTTTTCGTGCCATTTCAAGGCATTGCTTCACTAACTTCACAGACGGACGTACATGTTTTGGACAGATGCTTGTACAGTTTCCGACATGTTTTCAAATCCATTTTTATTGTGATATTTAATTAAAGTAAGCAATATATATTTCGCTAGGGACTTTATTTTTAACTTCGTTGTAAGTAGAACTCGTTATTTAATTTCTTTATGATACCTAGAGACTCACATAGTTGTGATTGTTTAGTCTGTCGTAAATTATATTGCTACCATACAGAACGGGGTAGTGAAATCATGTTGTAGACATATTCATCTCTCTTTTCATTTAATTGATTTTCATTACATAATTATTTCATTAAATATGCCTTTCATACTCCGCCATTACCTGCTGATTGTGCTGCACATCTCTCAGTTGCTTGTCAGACATAAAACCCAAAAAATAAGATATTACACAAAACCTATATATATATATATATATATATATATATATATACACACACACACACACACACACCTCTTCCAGAACACAGCCCACCTCAGTACAACGCCAGAGCTCGTAGGTTGAACATCGCCCCCTATATACACCACTTCCCCATCACACGACCACCTCAGTATCATGCCAGAGTTCATAGGTTGAACATCGCTCCCTATATACACCCCTTCCCCAACACACGAACACCTCAGTACCATAACAGAGATCCGAGCGTCAACACCTACCAGAGTTGCTCCCCACCCCCCAAAAAAATAAAGTGCCGAAACTATACAGATATCAAATATTACACAAGGAAAATGTTCCATTAAAGAAATATGAACAAACAAGTTTGGTGGAACAAACTTTTATCAGATTTCTTTGATCACATTTTTCATGCTATGTAATAGGATTAGAATTAAGGATTAAAATTTTTTGAGCCGATTAGGTTGGGCATAAGATCGGATTAAGCCTTCATCCAATTAATCAATTTGGTATCAAATTAATAATACGATTAATCAAAAGTGAAGTGAAATCCTGTCGCCCCTACTTCTAATACACGTCACTACACCCTATCCTGAAGTGTATTCCAGATTGCTTGGCAGGTTTGTTTAACAACATTTGAGGCAGTTGTAACTCCGCATATAAACCTAAAATGCATTTCCATAAGGGTGCAACCAGTCCCCCGGTACCTGTAACTAAGATAATACTTGAAACGCATTAGTAGTTTTAATAGTAATGTTTCACCAACGTTCATTTTCTGAGCATATTTACTTATACAGTATATAACATCGGGGTTCTTAACAACGTTGACGCGGCAAACTCCTATACAAGCCAGCTAATCCATTCTCAGTGTTATACTGTATTAGAAATTCTTCATTTCTTTCCTTTCAATAGCTAACAAAAGGAAATCATATTTCCTTATTCTAACACAAACTTTGAAGTTGCTAAGAACTTAAAAGTAGAGTGGGTTGTATTTTTGTATGACACATTACAAACTTCAGTAAAGATACTCATGAAATACTGCTTTGTCAGTCAGTATGGCATCCGTCAGAGGAGTCAAACTTGAAACTCTTTCGTGTTTTTTCCTTTGATATAGACTGTTTAAATGTAGTTGAATGGGAAAATATTAAATGGATTTCAATCTATGTTGGTGCTACCTAACAACCAACAGCACAATAGTTCACATTTATCTTGGTCAAACAAGTCTCAATATAAACATATGTGGATTATACTTTGTAACATTTCTAGCACGACAATATGTAATAATGACTACATTTTATCCTTTCAGCTACCGGATTCAAAAAAAAAAAAATGGAAAAGTTCAAGGGATGGCTACAACCGGGAGTTTAAGATTAGCCAAAAAGTACAGACGGGATAAGCTGGATCTACTAGGAAAAAAAAATTATTTTGACCAACTGTCGTTTCTGGAACCTCTGAAATAGTAAAAGAAGACAACATCTAGTCTGCAGGACAAATGTAATAGTGAAAATGACCAAACAGACACTGTAGGAAAACCAGACGAAGAGGTTATGGCTCCTCCAAGAAAGTTAGGGAAGACTAAGAAAGTCAAGAGTACTAATGAGGATGAAGTTATCCGAGTTCTTCAAGAAGGAATTGTGTAGAAACAGACATCTAAATAAGACGATGATACCTTATTTTGCCTGCTTATTGCAAATGAATTGAAAAAGATACCTGAAGGTATAAAAACTGATGCGAAGTGTGAAATACTACAAGTATTAAGGAATTACAAGACACTTGTGCCATGAAAGTATCATCGGGAATATAATTTACACGGCGTGCAACAATAATTCATGTCGCCCTAAAAAACCTTTATCTCATCAGTATGGACATACTTCATGTTACTTACAAATGCTGTACCCTCTTTCTTTTAATCTGCAGTTTTCCTACACAGGTTCTCATTCATACTCTCCCTCTGTCTATAAACATGCTCCCTACATCTTCCTCTAACTCGGCGCATATTCTCCCTACATCTCCCTCTAACTTGGCGCATATTCTGCCTACATCTCCCTCTAACTCGGCGCCTATTCTCCCTACATCTCCCTCTAACTTGGCGCATATTCTGCCTACATCTCCCTCTAACTCGGCGCATATTCTCCCTACATCTCCCTCTAACTTGGCGCATATTCTCCCCACATCTCCCTCTAACTCGGCGCATATTCTCCCTACATCTCCCTCTAACTCGGTGTATATTCTCCCTACATCTTCCTCTAACTCGGCGCATATTCTCCCTACATCTCCCTCTAACTCGGCGCATATTCTCTCTACATCTCCCTATAACTCGGTGCCGTCTTCTCCTGGGTCAGTGAGCTACTCACAAGCTGGGTGCCCATCAGAGACTGGTGATTCCATCATTATGAACTTGTTTTGATTTTTATTTTAACGTGTATTAGTTACTCCTTATATTCAAACACAATTTAGTTCTTATAATTATTATATAATACATCATGTACATTTTTATCTTTTTCACATAGGATAAAAATTATTGAATCAATGTTAATAGACAGTTACCTCAGTGTCATTGTTAGTCGTTCTTCTGGTATTATTGCCTTCTTCATCACAGTGTCACTGCTCGAAATATTTGGCCCGACTTCTTCAAGAAGATCAAGGAAAGAACATAAATATATCCGGAAGTATTGATATAACTTATCTGGAAAATTTCATAGCTCATGGTACAAAATGTGAAACTGCCCAAACAGTGCCCGCAATTCTACAATTGGATGCACACAGATCTTCCGAAACTGCCTTCTCCTGCGTATTTGCAGAACACACAGCAATGCATCCTCTTCAGAATCCATGTTAGAATAACTTTGAGAAACGAGAAAATACCCAACCTGTAGGCCGGAGTAGACCACTTGTGAAGTCGAAGTCGGCTACACAAGTAGTCGGGCCGGACGACAACTGTCACCGGATTCAACTACAACTGTCGTCGAGTTCAACGACTTTTTGGCGCCCAATCCAGCGACTAAAAGTCGCCCATGTGTAAGGGGCCTTAAAATAAACCCCCATGAGGGTGCGAGGACAATGACAGTGTTTTCTATCTTCCCTCCAGCTGATGGCTCGAGCTCAGACATGTTAGTATTTGTCGCGACTTGTTCACCTGACGTGAATGAATTATATCGGTGAGGGGTAAAATTCTAAGGATATATGCAAATATTAGGTCAATCTCGAGTGTACGTCCTAGCGAAAGGTTGTGTAATTCATCTCTCGGCGCGTCTAAAAAAGTAATTACGCCAGTGTGTATTAATTATTTTAGTAATATTATTTTGTTGCACACACTTTGTGTAGTAAGTAAATTGAGCATGTGCTCTATTAAATAATTTAATGAAATAATATATATTAATTATCTAATTATTCATTACAAGTATTCACCCACATACATTATGTGAATTATTGTATGCATTTATCATAGCACATGGGCTCGATGTACGTCAGACACGACGTTGTTAAAATAATTGATTAATATCTTTTACGCTTATTTCAATTAATAAAAATACAAAGCCATATGTACAGGATGAGTCACACTGAGCACGCAGTTCCGCGATCCGAGCCCCTCTCCTTCCACACTGACAATATTTAAATAATTTTCTCTCTCTATATAAGTATACATAACATTATCCAATGTAACCCCCAGCTGACAGAATTAAAATCCCTTGATAGTATCAAACTCGTGTAAGTTAAGTTCAAGCTATTCTTGGAAGCAGAAGCGTAATTAAACTTTTTACTTAGTAATTGTTGATTGCCATATGAGGTCGCTTGGTGCATGAAATAATGCAAGTGCGCATCTAAGTACTCAATGCACATAAAAAGTTACTGCATGATTAAATAATTTAATTATTTATTGATCGTGCGAATAAATATTCAATGCACAATTGATTATTTACTTCCGCAAATACATACATATGCTAGTGCATTTCCCCTCCCAACCTCCTCAACCATAACCTACTCACTTGTCGTCCAGTTGCCGATGATACAAGACCTAAAGGCATTGCTCCCTCCATCCTCCTCATCTGCTTCCGGCTGTCGTCCAGACAGCATGTGTTTTTTACTCTCACTCCATAAATAAAATTTAAGTAGTCTTCATAACACAGTACCAACCGCTGCAAGTCCATCCTGGCGGGCAGCCGCCTCACAACCGCTGCCGAAACACCCCCTCACATCTTCTGCACTCACATAGGGGGTGTGGGTTTGGGAAAGTGCCTCTGCAACTGCACATGCAATGTGGCTGGAGTATGATCGGAGCCGAAAGGAGGGGGGGGGGGGGGTGAGCTGCATAGGGAGGTGTGTGGCATAACCGGTCAGACCTCGAAATTAGGGGAGGGGTTGGGGCGGGAGAACTGCATAATTGGAAAGTAAGTCACGCGGCTGTTACGTGTGGATGGGTGTTGCATTACCTCGTGTCCTCGCTCTCTGAGAGCCTTCCCAGGTTAAACAAATGCACCCGCCGCCATTTCGAATCAATGAAATTTCGGCTGTACATAGTCTCCCCCCCCCCCCCCCGCCTGGTGCCTGCTGAGTAGCGGGAGTAGTCGTCTCAATTCATTTGACATGCATATGTGAACATTGAGTGATGTCACTTGGGGGATTTCGTTTTCCGACCGACCGACGTCCCTTATAAATTTTCATGTTAAATACAACCAGTGGTTAGAAAGAATGGCTTATCGCGGACATGGTGTTGGTTTCCTAGGCTTCAGCATGCCATGCAAATGTCGAAACTTTTTTTTTTCGTTATTGTCTGACGGGTGTGTATGAAGTTACTTGTACACTTCTCTGTGCCAATGAGAATTCTGACACTCTGGGCTGTTAAGGTTAGTCTATAATGTGCCATAAAAGTTTCGAAACGCTACAGTGTTTAGGAAGCTATGCTCGCAAAAAAAAAATCTGGGGATTTTCCATTTTTATACAAATTGTCTTTTTCATTACAATCTGCACTGATAAAATGGATTTGTTGAATTAAACACAGTTTGTTTCGCGCAACCAAATTAATTGATTTCTATAGAAGCAGTAAAACCTTTTGCTGTTGAAAACCAATTATATTGGGGTTATTATTTGGTTGCCTCAATTCAAGATTTGCTTTGTGCAACTGAAGATGCGAAACAGCTGCGGTGAATATTAAAAGAAACCGACCGAGATTCGAACCTAGACCTCGTGCGACGTCTTTGCAACCTGAGTTAAAAGAAATACATGAAAAGTATGAATATTTTAAGGTTCATACAGTTTGATTATTGGGCAACGTACTTGAAGTTTTAAAAAGTTACTTTTCAGTTTCCTATGGAACTTGTTTAGTTAAGAACTCTCTGCCATTATAAAGGGCCAATAAACTCTCTAACAAACACTGTTAATATCCTTCTGCTCACAAAAAAATACAAATAAACTTTCGAACTCAATTTTGCAACTACAGCAATCATATAAAGAGTTACACAAATTTATATAGTTAATCTAGTAAAATATTTTGTTGTCGATCTAATTTCTTGACCCAATACAGAGGTTTTGTTTACTCGAGCGTGTATTTTGTTAGTTGAACAAAATTAATTTTGCGTTTTTTCAATTATTGAAAAGCTTGTTCTGATTATACTCAAATCATCTTTTGAAATTCGCATGCACCCTAAAGAACAAAAAAAAAAAAAATGGGAGCTAATGAATAAAATGATGAAAAGTGCCTTAGAGAATTAAAAATGTTCTATTATTTTTTCAAAATATAAAACCTGGAAAAAAAATGTAACTACCTATTCCGAGGCAAGTAAAGAACCTGTGGGATGTCTTTGTCTAACAACAGCATCTTCACGAGACTTCATTAACAATGACTTTATTTTTCCCCCCTTTTTAGCACCTGGACAAAAATACTCGCACAAATCCTCTTTTCCGCATCTGCTCTGAGAAGCGAAGGCAAGGTGGGAGAGCCAGCCGGAACAAGGGCGTTACTTATTTTGTCCGCGATGTTTTATTTTCTCCCTCGGCCCTTCCGCCCCTGTATTTGCTGGGGAAGAAGAGCTGTGAAGATCGGAAAGGGGGAAGGGCTGGACGTGTTTTGTTATAATTTTTGTTTCTGTGCCGACTCCTTAAATAAGCCGGCAGACGGCTGCGCGGTACTTACTCTCTGTTATTCCAAACTCCCGGCCTCGCCCTGGAAAGCGCATTTCACACGCGTCCAGTCCCATTCACGGCCCGTGACTGGCTACCACCCTCGTGGCCCCTTCTCCCCCCACCCGCCCTTTTCCTCATTACTTCAACACATTTTCGTCCCCTTGAAGCACCCCCTCCTCCCTTCTCTTAAAACGGCAGCGCATTAGGGCGAGTCCACCGCCGCGCTAAGCAGATTTAATTCTTGTTACTTCTGCCTTGGCTGTCTCGCTCGCTGGTGGCGTGATAATTTACTTGGCGCCCAGCTCCGTGGCGGCAATGAGCAGTAGGCGAGTGCCCTGGGGAGAAGGGGAGCGGGAGGGAGGGTCTGTGGGAGGGCTGTTTTGTAAATGTAAAAGTTTCCCGCGGCTTCCTGTGGAAATGAAGAGAAAAATGCCCTCGCCCTCCCTCGCACAGACCTTGCTTTCTCCGCTCGCCGGAAGTTGCATTGAAACACACCGCGCGGTTAACTTTCCCCCCCCCCCCTCTCTTCCGTGGCCGCACTCGCAACCCTCCGCGGGAAGGGCGACCTTCCCACGTACGTGCTTTATTTACACCGCGGGGGTAAAAAATACTTACACGTATAGCTGACAGCTTTCTCTGACTAGAACTCTAGGCAGCCAGTTGCAACACTTCACTCTTGAGGTGCATCCACTACATCGGGTGTGAATGCGGACGTAGAAAATAATCGACTTTATGTTGATCTGTAGAGAAATACAGTGACAGAGAGAGATAATGAGAGAGAAAGAGAGAGAGAGAGAGAAGTTATTAGAGGGGAGAACCACATGTATACAAAATTAACTCATACCAGTACATTCCTCATACTTGTAAATTGGAGTGGCCGCTACATTTGAGACCGTTATTACCTGTTGCCGGACTTATCACAGATGTTCGGTAATACAGAGGTCCATACTCTCTGCCTCAGTTAAGCGATGACATGAGATCCCAAGAAGGAAACAGACAAAGCAGAACAACTGAAATCCAACAGGTGTAAGAATCATTGTGGAAATTCGGTCGGACTTGAAATACGTAGCGACCAAATAAGTGCACGCTAGGCATTAAAGTCAATATTACTTTTAGGACTATACAGTTCGTTAGGGAAATGCCGTGAAACAACTGTGCAGTTATAGACTGTAGTGTCTTATTAGGTTCGAAAGTTCCTTTACGCATATTTAGGTTACCACTAACCAAATGTACGCTAAAGCTTTGAGCAATAACTTTTCACAGTTTCAAGTGAACGTTGTACTTAGAAGTATTAAAAATTATTTAGCGACGAAGTTAAAGCAAATTGATACTCACAAAACCAAAAACATTAGTTGGTGACAGCTCAGGTTTTTAATTGGAAATAACTTTGACACCCAATATACCCAATATGTGGTGGAAAATGGAGAGGTATTTAATACTGCTTTTAATTTAAAAAAAATGCAATAAATTATTGCGCGGTTTGTCATCGCTTTTACCAGATGTCCACATCTCGGCATAGTGAATACAGGATTGGAGTTAATGAGACGACTGTTTAAAAACAGCGCTGCCACCATAAAATTCTTACTTGTACGGGATTCTCCCATGCTTTTGTCAGATACTTCACCGTACAGTTAAGAATACCTAGTAGATTACTTGTCATGTAAATTTATTCACATTAATAAGGTAATTGTCACTTACATGTAAGGTAATTTGTTTCACTTCGATGTAAGAGAATTTAATCTAGCTGTTTACAGTGAGTATAAGGCGGAGTTAACGCAGCGAGCTCCGTGGCAGCTTGCACAGGAATGGGCGTTGTGTCTGCGAACAGTTTATGGTAGGAGGTGGAGGAGGAGGAGGGGGTGGTGGCATGATCAGCTGTGCGCCGTTCTGCGTTAGACGACGGCCTCTCGCCACACAAGAGGTCGTCCTCTGCCACCACGCCAGACAATCACACCCTTAATTAAGATGTCTTCTCGCCCCTCGTCGTCACGGGCTTGCTGTGAAAAACAAGGCCCGGAGTGTCCGTCCTCTGGTGATGATAACCTAGCCTGACTCTGCTACTTCGCCAGCCTCGCTTCGTCGTTTCCTCTTCTACCTCTACACTCAGGCCCTTACGCCACGATAAACTTGACCGCACAAGCACGCGAGAAAGCTTCCACGAGACCTGCTACTTCAGTCTGCATGGAAGAAGTGATGGAGGGTTCCTTGGAATAACCTGTCCAACGATACGTGTTGCCGCACAAGTAAAGGCGAGTATATCTGTTATTATTCCAATTCTGCGACTGTGGTTCAAGATTCAGGAACCATCTTTACTCACAACTTCAGCATTATGCCTTCACGCACACAACCTAATACGTTTGTTCTTACAACTGTAACTTTTATTTAAATAAATACGAATATTATCATACTTTTCACACAATACTGCTTTAGAATCAATAAACATTTTCGGGTATACTTATTTACTATGTATTCATATTAACTAGTTTTACGCTCGTTCTCAAAACAAAATTAACAAAATGTTTCTTACTACCCTCTAAGTGATTGGTTAAAATGCCAACCTTGCAGGAAGCCTTCCATCGAAAACTGTACACGACCAATTACGAAAAGTCCGAGCTACAGAAGCACACACGCCAATGAGAGGCTGTGTACGCTTACATCAAGTACGCAAACCACACAGCAACACTGGCAGTAGCCTATCATGTTACACGTCAACGAAGCTCACGTAGATTAGGCTTTCATCGCGCCAAAACAAAATTTATAAAGCGAGTGCAAATATCTAAGAAGAGAGGTTTGGACGGTTCTTAACATCGAGTTGTTGAGAGCCGATGAGGGTGAAGTGAAGTGAGTATGGAGCAGCGCCAGAATGCAATGGCGGGTGAAATAGGAGGTCCTCGAGTAAACCCTTGACAAGTGGCATTGTCGAGCATGATTCCCACATGCGAAAGTCCGAGAGCGACCCCGCCGGGAATCGAACCCCGAGGGCTCCGAAAGCCATGTCCCCTCTAATGTTGGAGATGTATCTCGTACTGTCGGCAATTCCAGTCATGGACTTTATGGCACGTGTATGAACATCCATACCTGCTAAACAAACAGAGACTCATTTTTATCATGAAAGAGAAATGAAAATGCAGCGTTTTAAAATACGCCGATTCACAGCCCCATAGTCTATTCGCTGTATTTTCACAGCACATGTAAAATTAAACCTTTGAAATATCGCTCCAAGTATGACGTGTTTGGTTGTTGAACATAATTGGCTCGTATAAACAACTTTTTACACTTCTGTTAAAATTAAAACTTTTTTTTTGCAAAGTTAATAATTTTGCTTAAATTTGTATATTAGGTAGAACATTTCTTTCGTAACAATGACGAATAAATACAAAAATAAAAAAAGGTGTGTTGGTGATGCCAAGTAAGAAATTGTTCTCATGGAAAATATAACTGAACTGAGTGCGCATGAATACAGTCCGTTCTGGTGAAATTTTTAGATTAAGTAATTTTTGTTTCCGTAAGACGGAGGAATAAACCAAGAGTAGAACTTCAGCAGGGCTTCAGAAAATTTGGGAGGAGCCCTGTCTGGACTATACCAGGCTGACGTAAATGTGTCCATCTATGCTTCACAGCAGAGATTAAAAATGAGGTAGACTGGTTTTCATCTTTACGCGATGTATCCAAATACGGCTCGCTATTCACCTATAGCACTGAAAAAATATGTAATAAAACAGTGAAGTTTGTTTACATTTATGGAAATGCGTTATGAATTTGTTTTTCCATTGTTAAGAATATCTTTGGTACGTTAAAATTCGGCCGGAGGAAGTGTAATAAACTCAAAGCACGTAATTTCGTAAACAGAGTTGTGCCGATCACAATTACAAGAGACATGTTTCGACAGACTTTATGGCAATTGCACTCAAAGCAATTGTTTGCAAGTAAACCATATCATTATACACGTGTATTGAAAAGGCAGCAGTGGTAAGTTTTTCCCCATATAACCATCATAGCTGCCCTAAATTTCTTAAGAAAGGAGTTTAACGCATTTTGAAGTTCGGAACATTGTACAGTTGTGAAATTCAACATATTCTAAATATTTTTCAGCCTGATGTACGCTACATTCTCCGTACTACGAACAAACTACGAATTTTCACTGCAAGTTGAGAGCTGAGAGGTTTGGTTGGCGCATAACAACATCTGGGAAGTGATTACAGTATGTGTAAACACTACCTATTTTCAGTTCAAAGACAAATTTTACAAACATACTGATGGCTTGGCAATGGGCTCCTCGCTATCACCCTTAATGGCTAATATCTCCATTGAGAATTTTCAACAGGAAGCTCCAACCATAGCTGAAAATGTACACAAATTAAGGCTAAGTCGATGACACTTTCATAGTTTGGCTACATGGAATAGTCAAACTCCAAAGCTTCGTCGACTTCTTAAATTCATTCAGACCAAGCATCAAGTTGACCTATGAAGTTGAGAACAATCAGCTCCTACCATTTCTCGATATTATAGTTTGTCATATGATTGGCAAGGTTTCTACAAACGTTTATAGGATACCAATACATACTGGACAGCACTTGCATTTTACGTCGAACCATTCCCTCTCCACAAAAGCCGGTATCATCCACACCCTATTTGACAGAGCTGAAAATCTGTTTTCAGATGAAAAAGGCAAGGCCACAGAGCTGAAACACATTAAAAGAGAACTTAGGGATAATGGCTATCCTCTGAATCTCATAAATAAAGGAATGATTCCCAAAACATTTCTGAATACAATCAGCCAAAATAAAGTGGCGCCAATAGCCACCATGGTTATTCCATATATTTCCGGCCTGCCTGAAAAGTTAAGGAGACTGGCAAATTAATATAACATACGCACAGCATCCAAATCGAATTCTATTTTGAAAAGCATCATTATTAAGGAAAAGCTTGAAACAGAGGTGCAAGAAACGAACGAATGCACCCATAGTTTGTCACCTGAAAACGGGAGCAGATTGCAGCTACCGAAACGTCGTGACTTTTTATACAGTTATTAACTTATTACGGTGTATTTAGCCATCTGTGTTTTTAAACTTGTGCTGTCCATGGTGTTTTTTGTTGTTCGTTGTCGGACTGCATCTTAATTTTTGGTTATATTTATAAAGTTATAGCTATAATCTGTTGACCCCCTCCTCTTTTATACGTCTACTTACTTTGATTCACTGCACTGTCAGATTCGCTTGTAATCTTTGGTGTTTTAGTACTATCATAATTGTACTGTCTTCATTTGTTTCTGTTTCGAGGTTTTGTCTAACTGGATCGTTGCTCTTGTTTCACACATGTGTTTATTTATATTATCTCATATTTATTGCATTTGTGTTCCTCATTCATATTGTGTTCTTGGTTTATCGATTACTTTTCCGTAGTAATTGCAGGCAATGGAGATATAACCAAAATCCGAATTCAGTCTGAGGTCTTGAGAGCCGATGTGGGAGAAATGAGGTGAAAGTGGAGCAGCGCCGGAATGCAAGGGCGGTGGAAACGGAGGATCCCCGAGAAAATCCGATGACCATCGGTATCGTACAGCACGATTCCCACTTGCGAAAATCTGGGAGTGACCGATCCGGCGATTGAACCCGGCTCACATTGGTGGAAGGTTAGCTGTCTAACCACTCAGCCACCGAGGCTCCAGTAACATCGTGATTTAATAAAGTTAAAAAAGAATTCCCACGAAACTAAAGTAAAAAATCAAAATAAAAATATTATGAGCTAATTGGCCAACGCCAGTTAAGTTGAATGTGGTACTTGTCACAACCGAGTTTGTTTTCAATACCTCTATAAAAACAGTGATCTCCTCGCGTGACGTCAGCAGGCGGAAACCAGAGAAGAAGGGTTTTCCTCAGAGAGGGTAGTGGTCGGCTGACAGGTTTGAAGTATGGCGGTAGAAACACCGAGAAGTTTGAAAGTGCGTAGCTGGGTAATCGACTAGGGTGCTGGGGCCACCCATAATTACCGTCACGAAAAGGAGAATCTCGTCAACGCTCTAGGAATAAATGACGGGTCCACGAATTGCACTACTATATAAAGGCTTTGGACAACGTAGCCTATATCTGTGTAAACCTGGAGAGATTTGTCAGCCCCGGGGGGTGTACTAGGGAAGTGTGCGTAACGAGTGGCAAGTGATAATCGTGGCCGAGTAGTAAGACGTTCAATAACTAGGCGTTAATTGTAATTAGGCACGAACATTTATTTTCCTACATGGTAACAACCGGCCTTGCATTACAATGGCGGGGCACGAAATTAAAGGAGGAAATAGACTTAATTTATTCCAGGTCTTGATTCCTACCATCTCCTGCGAGCAAATGAGGTGTGTGTTAAAAATTTACCTGACAAAGCATGGAGCTTACAAATTTTAACTTTAATCGGACTTGGCACATTTTACACTAAAAATATTACTAACACAAGTTACACAAAGTACTCAAGTTATGCAGTACGCGGATACTGCTGTACACAGATCGCACTCATAGCTCTCAGTGTTTCAGAGAGACGATCATCTTCCCTGGAGAATAGAGAAATAACGACTGAACTATCTCCATACTACCGCTTGATCAGGAATGGACTCGCTCGTCCTATTTTGTGCTTCTACGTATGCTCTTCTCACTTGAATCGCACTAATGTGGTCGCTGACTCGTGCTTGAACTGTGTTGCGCTATGTTTGAAAGAGACGTTTCTCAACGAAACTCTTAAACGTACTCTTTTTGTGTTTACTAACAAAAAAAAAAACCATACCCTGGACGTGGACGGAATGATACAAAGGTATCACTGATTCAATAGTATTATCGTAGAGCCCTTTAGCATCGGTAAAAAACGGCTTCGAGAGACTGAGAAATATTCAAATACAATATCTGAACACAAGCGAATCTTCAAAAGCAGCCTGTATTGAACATAGCCTTAGACTTTCCGTCAGTGAAATACATGCGCGTAGAAGCCATGAAGCACTTGATGCGAGTGCAAAGTCGTCCTTATAGCTGCCTCTCTTCTGGGACTCGAATGTGTAAATTGCTTATTGTATACAACCGCCTACTTGGAGCTATTGCTACGCGTGTATTCTCGCACAGGGCGTCGCGACGGCACAATGCATGGACTTGACTCTGTAGGGGGTGACACACCTCGACCTTCCCCTCCCCCAGGCAGATCTTCTCGCGGTCCTGTCGCCGGGCGGTCGGGAGTAACCTGGCTGACATCATAGCTGATCCTTCTCCCCGCTGGGGAAGCCGTCCACTTGGGAAGATGCGCAAGAATATTCTGGGAACTACGACCCTCGGCGTAACGCGGCATTTGGAGATATTTCTGAGCGATCGCCAACGACACTATAAATACAGCCACAGCTAGACGGTCGGCAGTCTTGGGTAGAAGTCTCTGCTGGGAGCGGTAATCGGGCGAGGTCGAGTGCGGCGAGAGACATTGGTGAAGAGGATGAACGACGACGGGAGATTGCGAGACGACGGCGGACGAGGTGTTTATGGTGTGAGTGGACGAGAGGGCATGATACTCGACGAGTGAAGGCTACTCTGTGCATGAGAGCGCTCGGAGAACTCTAGAACATCGCGGACTGGTGGGATCAGAATTAAACTGAAGTACGGCTGTATGGACATGCGGTATGAACTTTATTGTAAATATTGGAACTATGCAATTTGGACGTATAATTTATACAGTAATACAATTAGTATTGATATACTGTTTATTGTAAATGGTTTGAGACATTTTATTACATTGATATCTTTGAGATAGTTGCAAATTGTTCCTACTGCATTTATTAATCTCAAAAAGCAAGATATATCAATTTATTGTGATGTGTGAAGATACAAGTATTTTGTTTGTTATTTTCGTAAATTAATTAGGAAATTATATTAACTCTTTTATTTAATTAATATCACTATCCCTTAATGAACCTGGCTAAGCCCACTGACTTTGAGAAAATGGTAGATTATTCGCGTTTATGTCTAAGAAGTGCGAAGCGATAAGGGCGACACTGTCACGCGCATAAAGCGCGCCATCGCCTATACGCGCAGGTCTCTGAACCAGCGGGCAGTGTTTTCGTATGGGAATGTTAGCTGTGACAATATAATTTTATTAATGGTAAGTCTGTGGGAATGTTCTATGTAGGGCCAATAAATATTTCTGTATTTACCTAACGCGTATATTTTGAGATACAGACTTGGGAAACAATTTTATGCTAAGTTTGAGTGCTGTGAAATGGTGTTTCTCATGTGCGAGGCGAGGCAACCTGGAAGCAATCAGTAGACCTCGTCTGAAGTGTTGCGTAGATGATCGTGCTGGACATACGTTTAGTACATTCTAGGGATAAGGTGTATCTAAGACACTCGGCAGCACGGTTGAGATGTTAGATAGGCGGGGGCCTTAATGTACAATCTGCCACACGCGTTAAGCCCATAGACATCGGCTTAGTGGTCCTGAGGGGAGAAGGGGGCAGGTCACGGGCGGATCAGGAGAGGTCAGAGGGCAGCGGTCAGCGCCGCAGGCTAGGCAACAGGTGGGCGACCGGCCGGCGGGGGAGGCAGGCACATTCATCACGCGCGGCTAGTTGTGGGGAGGGGGGGATGGGTGGCTATACGTCACCACGCCTTACACGCCGCTGATGCCAGCACTCTTCCGGGCCGGGGAGAACAAATAAAAAAAAAAGAGGGAGCGGAATTACGAGGGTGGTTGGGGGTTAAAAGGGGTTGCCACATTTTTACGGGCGATTGTCGCTGGGTCCGGAACATGAAAAGGCCACGCACACTCGTGCTGGGGGGGAGGGGGAAATTGGGGGAGGAAGGCGAAAGCTTGGCAAAATGCGTCGGATGTGCCCGCAGTTGAATCCGGTGACCGGGGGGGGCGCGGGGCTGATGCCTTCATCTCCGAAACAAACGATGCGGGGAGCGGAATTAATAAACCGAATCTGTTTGCCGCTACGATCGCAGTTTTATTGGCCGACGCTCGTTGAAATACCGCGCCCTGCAGAAGCGGGGACGAAAACAGAAGGGGAAAAAATTTCGACCGGAAATGGGTGCGTTGACTGGGGCGACACTTATTGAAACTGGACCCGCGTTTACCATACAAGCCCGCTTAGATGAGGGGAGAGTGGGCAGGTGGATGGAACACACACGGACACGTCAAGTAATTAGGACCGGTTATTTGTACAGTTACTCAGTCCTCTACCTTCTACCCCAACTCCACGAGGCTGATATTTGTATGCTGATGAATTTTTTGTTGATTTATTGCAAACTGTCTACGTCCTCCATGTTTGCTGAATTCGCGTAAAAAACCAAGAAATGTTAAATGCCAGTTCTATAGAATAGAGCCCAATTCGTGTGTTCATCGAAAACTCATAAATACGTTTACTGAGACTATCGTGTGTACACTTACTTTCTTATTTCTCTGGCAGATAGATCGCCCACTACCATGTTCGCCTGATAGATGGGCCACCTATTGTCGTGTTTTCCTGGTAGATTGGTTGCCGGCTATCGTGTTTCGCTGTCAGATATATCGCCCACTATTGTGTTCTTCAGATAGATAGACCATCCATTGTCGTGTTTCTCTAGTAGATAGGTCGCCCATTGTCGTGCTTCTCTGGTAGATATATCGCCCACTATCGTGTTTCTCTGGCAGATAGATGGCCCACTGTCGTATTTCTCTGGCAGATAGGTCTCCCACAAATACTGATGACCGAGCAGTCCGAAGACTGTCAACAGTTCTGATTTATTTCTTTTAATTATTTATTTATTTGTGGGGACTGCAATAGCTACATACGCGGGTTTGGGTTGCTCCTAAAAATTTTCAATATTTTTGACACATTCACATTTTGCAACTTATAATTCCACCTAAAATGGTTCGGGTTCGTATGAGCCAATATATATATAACAATTTTACGTTTCTAATCACCAATAGTTAACGTGAAAGGTGAGTTGTGAGTGTCCATGTTGGAAATACTGTTAAGGTTACAAATTCAACTAAACTTATTTGCCAGTCGCCATTTAAATTCAATGGTAGGAAACAAACTCACCCCAGTTGTGAGCAGTTAACACTTAAGGTAAGCATAATCGACATTTCACTATCAGGTTTTAAGAAGTGTGTATCTTATTTATAGTCATAAATCACAAACATAAATGACACCATCTCCAGGTGTAAGACGATCGACTTCTATAGAGAGACCATCCCTCTGCGAGGTTACATATTCAACTATGGCGTCAGTGTTACTGATTCAACAGCTAAGACAGCGATTTGCCTTTCAATTGATAGTTCAATTTATGAGGGATGGCCCTCCAGTACAGAACGAGGTCTTCTGTCAACGTAGAAGTAATATTCCGATGGTGACACCTAACATAGGAAAAGAGACACCGAGAATTGTGGTCCTGTAAATAGAAGAAGATGAGAGAGAAGTGTAAATCATTTTTATACAGGCCTATATATATATATATATATACTTTTTACTACCCATAATTAACCATCAACCACAAAGAGTCTTTACACACTTGTTCGTTTATATACAAAAAATACATTCTTCTTTCAAATATACATAAAATATTTACTTCTTCTTGCATCACTTTTCTGGTTCACAGTTATTTGGAGTCATATATATATATATATATGACGCCAAATAACTGTGTCATATATATATATATATGACGCCAAATAACTGTGAACCAGAAAAGTGATGCAAGAAGAAGTAAATATTTTATGTATATGTGAAAGAAGAATGTATTTTTTGTATATAAACGAACAAGTGTGTAAAGACTCTTTGTGGTTGATGGTTAATTATGGGTAGTAAAAAGTAAATCAATGTGAATGCTTGTTTCATTTATTATTACCTAAAGTATTATATTTATTTAAACAGGACGATACACGTAAAATTCTACTAACAGTAACACAAAGTGATGTGGATAAATATGTTTTAAAAATACTTACCACAAAATAATAATACATATTAAAAATAATAATATGATGTGATGGACCAATATACCAAACATACTTTTACTCTACAAACACTCTGGTTTTATTAAGTATTTTTGAAATAGTGGTGGAATGAAAAATAATTACCAGGGGTTTACACGGATAAGCATGTCAATGTCTTACACACTTTGAGGTGAAGTTTTCATGACTGATTAATCTTATTGACATAGTGAAAAGAAACACAAGTAATTACAGTTTTGTATAATATTTGAATAAGAACAATGTTAGTGATGTCAGCAGGTGATGCGCTGGCGGTAGGGCAATGAGACAATGGAGGAGTAAGTCAGCTGCAGTAGTGTGTGCGCAAGAGCACATTCCATTGTAGGGGTAGTGGTTATGATGGATCATCTATGCAAACTCAGGTTATTTGAGTGCGAGCTGACCTGGGGAGAAAACATGTAATCAGAGTTTGTACTTTTGCAATGTACTCCTTCTGCACATGCAAGTACAAGATTAAATACTCAATGCGTGTAATAAGTAATTGGGGTAAGTGTACGATTAAATAATCGAAATAAATAATCGAATTATTCATTACACGAATTCACTCTGTTTCCCTATGCAATTGCATGTGCCCTTCCATCCTCCTCACTTGTCATCCATCTGCCAACGAGACAACACCTCGCCATCTATCTCCAAAAGTCAAAGGGATAACATTTGTACTTACTTTGTTTACGCCATTGAAATTTAAGTTCCCTCCCTAACACAATACCAGCCGTGGCCACTGGTCATCAAAGCTCTCCTTCTGGTGGTCAGTCCGTTCATGACACCCGCCAAAACAGGTTCTCACATCTCCGACAGTCCCACAGGGGGTTTAACACACACACAGTGGCGTGGAGAGTAGGAGGAATTGCATCTGCAATTGCACCTGAAAATGCAATTGCGTGTACAAGTACATGTGTGTGTGTGCAGGGGAGTGGGATGGGGGAAGTGCAACTGCATCGCTACCATTTTGAATAAATTAGGTCCCAGTACCATACAGATCCTCCTATTGTAGAGGGGTGGGTTGTGGTGGGGATAGGAACCTGTAAGACTACTACGGTACATCTCCAGGGGTTGGCGGAACCAGTCAGACACCTCCAGGGGGTGAATTGGTAGGGAGAAAGTGCAACTGCATCGGGGGGAAGTGGGTCATGGGGTTACTTAAGGTCATTTGCATTGCAGTACCATCCAGCTCAGTCTACCGATGCACTCATTTCAACGTCTTAATTCTGTCAAAATATGGCAAAATCATTATTGTGACATAAATGGCAGTTCGTATTTTAGTTGATATATCTGTACTACTGTGTAATTTCAATATATGGTTGGGTATATGAGCAATTCTGGAATATTTTTTAAATTTAAACCAGATAGAAAAACCAATAATCCAGTGTGGTGGAGGAGGCTACCCTTAAACTTGAGGTGTTGAATGCCGGTGATGGTGAAGTGTGGTGAGGATGGACCAGCAGAGGAATGCAAGGGCGGGGGAGTACCCCGAGAAAACAAACCGCCAACAACAACGGCCACCCTGAATCCCACATACGATAACCTTGGGTGATGGCGCCAGGAATCGAAACAGGTTCTCCTCGGAGTTGTAGTCCATTCACCGTTACTTCGAAAAGCCCTACCAAAGTTATGCTTTCAGGAAATTCCTCCACCTCATGCAAACAAAGCTAATTCTAGAAAATTACACCAAAGGGACAACACTCCATATTCGTGTACACTTAGTGTAATACTATTTTGCATAAGAACTATTTCTTACTAGATATAACGAACATTTCTTATATCACCCTGCTTTTAGTCACAATAATTATAAACGAATTAATATAGTTTACATACCAAATTAATTAAAAGTGTACTTTGGCCGAAAATGATGTATCATTATGTTACCTCAAGTATTAAACACTTGTGATACATGGAATTTTTGGAAACAACCAAAAAAGCCGTACATGGGGTGGATTTTCAAAAGTTTGATTTAAGAAGTGTAAATAAACCGCGAATTGACTATAATCGGTGATAGAACTCGTATCCCGTGGCAGGTGGTGCCATATGATGAATGAGGGTTATGTCATTAAAAGTACAGCGCAAGTGAAAAATATCTGATACTTCGTAACCACTGTTAAGATAATTTAACCCGGTTCTGAATTTCTTAATAAAGATCACATGGTGGGTGATGTTTGTACAAAGGCACTAATTTCTTCGAGTCATGAGAACACTGCAGTTATGTGCCTATAAACTGCGTGGGACAAATTCGCGGTGATGAAAGGCCTACCAGTGATATGCTTCTCAGTCGATGATTTTTTTTTTCTCTTCACATGGAACTCGTTATCGTAAGGGCCCTTCTCCTTTTTTTCCCCCGCGACGGAATATGAAAGAGGACGCACAAAAAGGCCATGACTGACAATCGACGAATTAATTGCTTGTGCTTAGTCATAGCGGTTCATATGCCCGTAGGCGGGAGGGCGACTGTCACAGATAGCGAAGTAAAAAACCGGGCAGGATTATTGACGACTGCACACGATCCCCTCTGACACGACAGGCAATGACTGTCGCGACAAATGAGAGGCACTCATATCGAGACTGCGACACGAGCAATGGCCAGGCCGGGCTCTCAATCACGCCTCACTGCCTCGGGCGAGTCCACTGTCACGGCGATGACCACATTTTGAACAATGCCGTCATTTTTCCTGTCTCTCTGCCTGAAGGCCTCTTTCACGACAATGAAATGTAACTAGCACATTCCATCAGCGTAAACACACTGTTTTTGCTTGTTTCCATGGCAAGTATAACAGAAACTGCCGCGCTCCGCTAGGCGTTAGCGTTTTACACAGGTGAAGCCTTTGGATAGCGCTACAATCTAAATTAAGCATACTAACAACTTGCCATATCGACGTGTTGTTGGAAACGTACACGAAGACAAACACGGAGCATAAAAGAATAGAATTGTTAACTGATAGAATCACATCTATGTTTCTTTCTCCTAGCGTATGTGACCAAATTATTGACTTTAAACTTTTCCGTGGGTTAATTCCATGTTGTCGAATCTAGAGTAAGAAGTAATAATGTTTATTTACAGCATCCAAGGAACTTCTGGTAGAGTATGTAGATGACTGTGAAATCTAGTACGGCACCAGGTTTTAATGCGACATTTGTCTATAATAATACTACGCGTTTGTACAAAGCGCGAAAAAATTCAAGCCGTATTGAAAAAAAAAATATATATATATATCATCCACTTATATAAACTAGCAGAACACTAACGAAATTATTCTCCCCTAACCGTATTATTTCCAAAACATTTAATCTAATATACACTTTTAACAATTTGAGCGGACCATGGACTTCAAAAGAAAGGTATCATCCATAGATCTTGAAATGACCAAATATGTTCAGAAAATAACATATTCTGTGTTTGTTCTTAGCGACGATTGACTGTGGTCACTACTCGCCTCTTATCTTGGCGAAACGGATTAGATTCCCTGCGGGCTTGCTGCCAGATTTTCACATGTGGTATCGTGCCGGACGATGACGCTGGTCGACGGATTTTCTCGGAGATCTCCCGTTTCACCGCCCTTTCATTCCGGCACTGCTCCATACTCACCACACTTATCAGTTATCGGTTCTCAAGACATCTGCGTTAAGAGTCGCCCAAATCTCCCCAATCGACTCTTAGCGACGAACCCGCTTCTTGCGCCTGCTTTCACGAGTCTGTCTCGCCACATTGCAAAGCTGAGACTTGAAACATAGGTTTATCTACAGTCCCTTCCAACGAACCCCCTTGTTAAGCTCTGAACAATGTTACTATAATATTACAACATTGCATAGACTGCTGTATACTTATGGATGAAACTTATTTTATGATGGTGAAATGATGGACATTACCTCAACAAGGTTAAAGCTAGAAGTTCACCTCACAACACAAACGCCGAGCCCTGGAACCAAGACATGTGTTTTAGCTTTCGTTGTAAATATCTGAACCTTAAGATACTAAAAGTAACCCACGATTCTGAATCAATCACAGATGTTTGGCATAGAAACCAGGATAGTTGAGAGTATCGTGGTGTTCCACGCTAAATGACAAGACACTGGCACTAATCTGGTACTTGAAGAAAATTATTATCATGTCCGTTTACAACTACGGCATGAACGTGACATTTTAAAAGGGCTGAAAATCAATCAAAAAAAAAAAAACTAGTAAATTTAAGTTCATTGTTTTAAAGGTTGATTAGCAGAATTTTATTGAAGTTCCCTTCTCTGAGCTATAGGTTACTAGTTCGTTCAAATGATGAATCAGATGGTTCCAAATGTCATTATATGATACATTTTTCTGGTTGATTACGCTAGTTATGGTTTAGAAAGTAGAATTCATACTGGAACGTTACGTAGTTGAGCGCAGAGAGAGGCATGTTCGTTAACGATGCCGCACTGAGAAAAAAATATATGGTTGTACGAACGACATTTCTGGACTACTCTGGTCCTCTCTCGTACAGAAAAGACAGTTCCTTCAACACAACTACTTCAACAATATCTGGATTATTCCTTCAGCAAACAGTACTGTAATAAACTAGCAGAACATTTAGTCACTGGTGTAGAAGTTTCGTGACTGCTATCATGAAAATGCTGGTTCTGTTGTCCCTTCTGTGCTGATTGTTCAGTGCGACGTAAGATTTTTTGGTGAAAATATAGCATTGAACTATTCCATTCTTGAACAATATATAGGAACAGTGGACGTGTGGTGAAAAACTCCGGGTGATGTTCTTCACGTCAAATAATACGGCATTGCCGGCATTATGTTGAGTGGATAAGTTGAAATCAACTGGCGCCGACATTTTATGTAAAGAATTTAATGCCTCGCATCAAAAGCCTTCCAGATTATTTTGGGGAAGGAATCAACTCCACCCTGTACGTTTATAGAAGTGGTTATTCGTTCATTGGACATGGACCTAGCCTGTAGGCAGTGTAATCGCGTCCGTAAAGAAACATCCATGTGTTAATGCTGTCGGCGTTAACTCATTCAATATAATTTATTAGGTCGCGGACATTCAAGTAAACATCTCCTTCATTAAAGGTACAATCTTCCATAGGACACGAAACTGGCCAGATCCATTACGGAACTTCCAAATTCTGGCTAGTTACGACTTTGCAAGTGCCACTTCGTTATGTTTGAATGCTTACATGATAAAGCAGAAAACAATAAATTAGTGTGCGAAGCCTGAAAAACATTAGATCATATATAATTAGTGTAAAGTGTTTAGTCTGAAGGACACCAAAAAACCTCGATCACAGGCGACGACGTAGAATATGTGGTGAGGTTACACTCGATCCCTGAAGGAACGCTTCTATGTGAATATCAAGACTGATGCGACAACCTTTATGACAAATAAGGTAGTTAACATTAGTTTTATGTAAAAGTACTAGTTGGTGTAATATAACTAGGCAGTACAGAGACCTTGATGAGTTATTCGCCTTTTGCCGACAGCGAATTAGACATTGAACGAGATTTTGAAATATAATTCAAGCACAAATGTAAGCACTCGGATATGCAAGCTAACGAATTTAATGTTGTATGTATTATGTACAACAACTGTTCTTTGAGCCTTGTCGTCAAAATCGGTTACTTAAAATTATAAGCTTGCATTATGAATCATGTGATAATATATGAGATATTTAAACATATCATTGTTTAATGAAACTCAGTTCACTGAATTTTTCTTGGTAAGTTTTTATACAAATTTATGTGTTTTGCGCAATGCTACACACTTCGAGTCTCTTTCAGCCTGTATCCCACATTAAAAAAATTTATTCTGACTCTCAGTGGTGATTACACTATCAGAAAATTAAATTTAATGTGATAAGATGTTTCAAACCCATTGATAATAGCGGCGTCCAGATCACAGAATTTATGTTGCTGCATTTTCCAGAAACCTATTTAAATTTTAATAGTTTAGTATATATACTTCTCCAGCTATCTTCATAGGCTGAGTCAGTAAAGGTATCTGCAACAGTCAACGACTTAACATATATGTTGCAGATTAATGCATATGTGGAATTTATTATCTGACGTTAATATAAATTCCCCCAAGGGGCAGTGATTTTAAAGGAAAAACATGTTTCAGTGCTTAACAACTATTAGATAAAAATATTAATATACGCACATAACAGTGGAAGAACCGCACTTATAAACTAAAAGAATTCCCGGAGCCAACGATAAACGAATTTTTGTACACATTCAGCAAAAAAAAAAAAAAAAAAAAAAAAAAAAACAATCTTACTTGATACAACAGGCAGGTAACCATAGCAAGAGCAGGGAAAAAACTAATAATAAAACATGTCTGGTTACTTAAATTTTACAGCTGCCTCAAAACTTTGCTTTTCCAATCTCACGAAACCACGCCACGGGAAGAGCGAGAGCGAGAGAGAGAGAGAGAGAGAAAGGAAGATGGGTAGGGGAGAGAAATACGCAACACAGGAGGATAAAAAGGATAAAAAATTCCCACGGCCACGTTACAAACTTTTTTTCCTCTCTCCCCTGAAAATTGATGGATGAGTCCAGATTCCAACACGGAGTTGGGGGAGAGAACTGGAGTTCGCCGCTATGCCTTGGGCTTCGTCGGAGCAATCCCTCTCCCACCTCTACCACAAACAACCCCCTCTCCCGGCCTCACCGGGCCCTGCCCCATCTACTTTCATATTCAGCATAGAATTTGACGTGACAACACTTCCAGCGACGTGAGTTTACCCATTAGCGTGCTGCCAGAAATGTGCTGTTACGTTTTTATGAAATTATATATCCTCCCACTTCTCCTCCCTGCTCTACTTCTGGTAATATAAATGCCTAATTTACTCCTGATCTGGCTTCACCGATTCTGCGAACTCATGGGGTGGCCAAGAAGCCACAGTCTCGCGTGTTACTTCTATCAAGCACTTATACATTACTTGCATTCTTTGATTTCTAGGAAATAAAACTTTTTCAATTTCGCAGTTATTGTCCTATTAAGTTTTCTTTTTGTGGATAACACAATTATAAGAATTTACATAATTGAACTAAAGGCGGCTGAAAGGCGGTACGTTTACGAAGTGTAAGACATAGTTGGAGTGTCACTTTTTCTGAAATTCCGGGATATTTAGAGATTATAAATATTCAATAGTTTCCAAACACTGTAATAATTAATATTTTAAATTTATGGAAACAGTTTTTATTGGTATACCGTATGAATAAGGTACTGATTTCTGGTGTAAATTATTTTATTAATTTTAATTTGTACATTTTGTTCTACTTTTTGGTTATAGGTTAACTAACAATAAAGGTTTACTGATAAATTAGGGAAACCAATAGCAGACACAATATAGCTTTTATTGTATCTCAACGAATACAACTCTTTCATCAGAAGGATGGTATTACGCTCTACAAAGCTGTGACGGGGAATCTCTAATACTCCTTGATTATCCAAAGCTAGTCACCTTGACTCACCACTGTTAATTATACTGAAGCTCGGGTCGGTCAGGCCCGCGTCGATCGTCTCCCCTGAATGACGTCTCTGCAGCCCCTGGCCTTGCTTGGTCCGCACTTATATACTCTGGCCGGGCCCTTCATCCCCCCCCCCCCCCGGGGCATTTGATGAGTGGCACTGTTGCACATAACCATTTGAGTTATTTTTGTCACCCGCCAACAATAAAACCTGAATGTCAGTGGATAAATACACAAAAAATGCAATCAGTGTCTCTACTTTACTTCCGAAAATGATAAGAGGGCAAGTCGAAAAGTGAGTTTCCCTAGTTCATTGCGAATTATGCGGTAGTTTGTAGTCCCACAGGTATTTAGCGCGTATGTATACATGTGTGCAAAGCAGAATCTGGACGCAGCGACAGTTACAAAATGGCAAATTAACGGTTACGGATGGAGGTGCTCGGGATTGTTTGAATTATGTGGACAGAAAGTATGGAACCTGTGAACATTCAAACGAGGATTGCATCTGTACACGGGGAGAAAGTGATGTCTATCTAACAAGTGCGGGAATGGTGGCGTAAATTTCCAGTGTGTTGGAGGAATGTGAAAGACGAAGAGCGGAGTGTTCGGCCATCTACATGAGACAAAGTCGTTGAAGGCATTGAGGAAATGGCGAGGGAGGATAGAGGTGTGATGCTGAAACAGTTGGAGGGCACTTTTATCTTTCACATGGCGCTGAGTGTGACGTTCTCCGTGGACGTTTGGGCTACCGGGAAGTGTGCACCAAACAACTGTCCGACCAACCAAATCTCGAGAGAATGGCCACCTCGCTAACCAACCTGTAGCATTGTGTCGTTTGGGACGAAGCCTTTTCCTCGTACATCTGCAACAGTGTGTGTCAGTGACAACCTGACCACTCCATCACACGTACAAAACTTGCCCCCAACTCCACAACCATGTCATTCTAAGATAATGGTTACAGAAAGTAAAGAAGAAGAAAAAAAAAAAACAAATTTTCATTTAGAATTTTAATTTCCGCTATGATAAATGATTAAATAGATGTGATAAAGTAACGGAATTGTGCCGAAATAAAATTGTGTTATGTATCTTGACCTAGCTTTTCCCACCCACCTACAGAAAACAGGGAAACTTACTCTTTGAATTACCCTCGTCTTTATGGAGTACAGCGAGAGAAACTTTGACCTAAAGTAGACCTACATTAAACCGCTTAGTCAATGTTTGTACAGATAAAGGACACAGCAAGGAGTCAGTGCCAAAAAAAAAAAAAACTTTTCTCTTTCGTTTATCTGAAATCAGTAATTTATAAACGGATGATGCTGATAGCTGCAATTACCCAGTTCTCTGGCTGTGGGAACTAATTGCGACACGAGTACAGCGCTGCCCACCAAAATATTGCATGGTCGCAGCATGTAACATATTATTAACTAGATGGGTTAAGAAATATTTTTCCTTTAGACTGCAATCAAGCAGCGCCTGAAGGTGAAATTTTTTCTGACTTACAGGACTGTTGTTGGTTTTCCTAGCTTGTTTATAATTTCGAAAAGAAAATTCCTTAATTACCTCTACACAGCTAGCTATATTCATCTTACACAGCAATACAAACATAACCACTGAACTACAAAATCGTATTTATCTCACAATATCGATTTTCGAAATTTTGGCAGAATTTAAGTATAGTGACGTAATTATGAGTTCCTAGTTCCTTTGTCTTGTCTTTGCTGCAGTGTAAGTTCAATTGCTAAATATGGAGCAATATAAAGATGACGTGCACAGTATAGTAGAGGGCCGGTAGTGGGTGGGCTCGCAGGAACATGCACCAGTATCGCCTCAATCAGTCTGGCCGCTGTGTGGCTATGGAACTGCCAGCGAGCATGGCCACACACACACACACACGTCCCAGGCACCTATCTTCAAGACGTACCTTTCATACACCTTAAATAAGCTCAATTAAGTAATTACATTTTATGTAATAATACTCTAGCCACTGAAAGTTCTTGTCAATTGTCGCCTGTCTCGTGACAAATTAAAGTTAACCCCAAGTGCGCGATCTATATGTCCAAGCCCTGCTTCTATTACTTTTTTTTTAGCTATATATGGAGTTACAATGCACTTGGTCCTGATTTCGAATCCCAGGTAAGATATAAATATGTGTAGTGTTTCGAGTTAAGTTAACGTAGTATTTTAAGTATTTCATCCGCTTACCCGATTAACCCAAAGCCATAAAGCAAAATTTTAATGATTACAATTTGTAAACAAATAAAAAATATTGTCTCCGTGCCTGCCAGGAAGTGTTAAAAAACTGCGCAGCAAATATGAAAATAACAGTAGTTTGAAGGTGTTTAAAATCTAGGCTGCAGCCAAACTAATTCGTATGATTATTGATGTGAACACGTCTTTAAACAATGATCGACACGAGGGTAGCAGGTCGGAAACTGCGATGTTAAATTTGCAGGGTGATTAGTTCCGGTATTATAAATTGTGACTGAGGCTGTGTTCCAAATAGCCAGAACTTACACTCGCACTCTCTCACGCACTTGCACTCCCTCCTTATGGAACTATTGTCACTCACACTCTTTAAATAAATCGATACGGTCTGCAATCGATTATTATTCTACGTAATATTTACCTAAATAATCAAAACTGTTTATAAATATATATTACAGCTAACAGTTATCTTGGATTATGTGGCTCTACTACACTGTAGTTTTAGAAATCATCTTAAAAACAGGAATACTTCCACAAAGATATTGCTATAAAATGATTCATATGTTAAACTACCATTATTTATTACATTACACCTTTACTCTTATTTCTTTGTGTGTTAATTTATTCATGAGATAGCAACATCATTTCACTGTCACTTATACCTTTCATCTACAATCAACACTTTGAGCTCGGAATTTTAGTGCCCTTTACTTTAATATTATCAATTAATACATTTCCACATGTATACGTGTTGAAAAATATGTACTGCAATAACTTACAGTGAAAAAAATCTTGTTCCTGTTCCATTCCACTGTTTTCTGTAATGAGGTCTTACTTTATCAATTCATAAATTGAAATCATAGGGCACTACAGGCATACCTATTTGTTTACGAACGTCACACGGGGAGAATAACATTAAGTTTATTTATTTATTTTTCCTGATGTTGGACAGTAAACAAAATAATGGCAGTTATAACGAGCACGGCTAGAGCATGCATGTGCTAACACTCGTAAAGAACACTAGCTTTTGTACTCTCACTCGCTCTCGACGAACATTTGGAACAGCACTCTCTGACGTCATTGCCGAGTGTGAGAACACGGGAGTTGCGCATTTATTGCTATTTGGAACACCGCCTAATAACAGGACTAAGAAATTGAGCTCTCGGTCGACTACGGCTACGATGTGAGCGAGATGGTACGCATTTGCTGGACGAGGTACCGCGGGGGTGCGCAGCGAGTGGTGGTGTGAGCGAACAATCCCGGCCAGTGAGTCTCGTGACTACTGTGCTAATGCGCTCATTTTGCTGTCAAATGGAAAGTTTCATCTAGAACAGCCCAGTTTAAACAGTTAAAGGTAAATTATCATTTCATTACTTTCATTTACGAGTCCCGCCTGCCTACATATTCCCCCTCCTTTTCGGCCGAGAAGTGCGGCAACTATTAAAGCGGCAGGTCGCCTGCTTGGGAAGGTCCTATGAAGTACATCTCACGGCCGTATCCTCAGACACAGTCGCACTCCAACTTCCTAGTCTCACGAGTGTAGCGTGAACACACAGTGCACTGTGTACGGCGCAGACGTCGCCTCGACAAATCCAGCATGTCCTCTGGAAGGTCACTGCTGGAGTTGGACATCCGCGTGTTATCCTCCAGTACCCTCTGCCAGCGCGGCCAAGTAAAAACCGATAACTTTGGGACGATGAAGTTTTGCCGCGCGCTAATTGCTGGAAAGTGATTATGTCCTCCGGTAGCCTTCCTGCCGCAGCCCCGGGTCAAAGTTACAAGGTTGGAGGGGGAGGGGGTGAGAGGAAAAAATGATTGAATTAACAAGACTAACCAAGAGGGACGCGAGGCCTGTTACTGGGCAGGCAGCTGCGGGCAAGAGCGTCTCAAGTCGCAGTGTGTGGGCTCAGTTTCGTGCAATTGTCCGGCATGTGAATGTTAGGTAGGAGAGCAGCTAGTAGAACCAGCGGGCCATACTGACTTAAAATGACCACCAGTAACCGTTGACATTTGGCCCCGTGACCTACTTTCACTTGACCTTGAGCCCATGACCTACTTTTGCGATATACTTGCGGTGAAAGTGCATTTTTTCACATGTTAAATGCATTTTTTTGCACAAGCGTTAGTTATTTTTCCGAAAAGTGCATTTTTGCACATGCATTTCCGGTTGAAAACTTTTTGCACTCGTATTTTTGCACAAGTACTCTGGTGCACATGCACTTCCGGTTTGATTTCGGGAGAGTACAATTTTTGAAAAAATTTAGTTCGATTCCATTTCGGGGCATTTCTGGCTCGGGGTTCGATTCCCGGGCAGGGCATTACTATTTTTGTAATACTGGACTTAAGAATTGTTTTTGATTTCAAATCCGGCGGATGGTAACATTGCATTTTTTATTTTAGATTAGCAGGTTCCATTCCCGGGCAGGATAATTATTTTTTTTTATTTTGGAAATTTTGGTTTTGAGTTTGATTCCCGGGGAAAACAATTTTGAATTTTTTTATTTTATTTTGGAGTAGCAGGTTCTATGTCCAGACAGGACACTTAATATTCCTTTATTTTTATGCATTGAAAATGTTTTTGAGTTTGACTCTCGGTGAGGGCATTTTTTGAAATTTTTTGGGAATACCGGGTTCGATTCCCGTTGAGGTGCAATTTTGGAAATTTTGGTTTTTGGAGTACCGGTTTTGATTCCTAGACAGGACACATATTTATATATTTTTTTGGAATTACGGTGTTTGATTCACGGACGAGATAATGTTGGCCATCGAGAGACTAAGGTTTAAAAGATGGTGAGGGAAATGAGGGGGCATTGGTAATGGCTGTGCTCCATCCAGCTTGGTGTCTGGAGTCAGAATGAGCACGGAGAGAAAGGCGATTTTGCTTTGTCGCCGTCCATGTGGCACTGAGCTCAGAAATGAACGCTTGAGGTCGGAATTGCACATTGAGAGAAATGTAATAATCGAATGTTTGAAACACACGATTATACCATTCAAATTGAACAAACACCGAAACATTAAGCAACCAAACTAAGTACGTGCAACACATCATCACTGAAATATAACATATTTCAATATTTAGCAATGAAACATGAAATATAATTAAACATAGCAATTACAAGCCGCAAAACATTAAACAATTGTGAAACATTTACACTGAAAATACGAAGTTCCACTGAAACATTAAATATAACAGAACAAGACATTTACTAAACATGCACAAAAAGAAATTAATTGCACAACTTTTAACAGTAATACACACTAAGTAGGTGCAACGAATTGCACAATATCTAATAAGAGTGATTACAGAAGCTAACTATCTACACATTAAGTGCAAGTCCACACCACGACACTACCAACAACAGACTGTGTATACATTTAATTCAAACCTCGACAATTATTTTATATGAATTTTCAGTACAAGTTAAATTTACTTTATAAAATATTCACTAAAATTATCTGAGAATACGTCCATCCTTGTATAAGATGTTTAAAATATTCCTTTCGTAAAGTGTAAATATGAATAAAGCCCATTAAAACTATGTGCAAAGTAATTTGTTACTATGAACTTAGCACAGCTCAAAATCATTCCTGCCGGCCTACTGCATCACGTGCCAAGCTAGTCTGTTGCTCCTACCGCTCACACACCTCGGCCCTCATCACGTCGACCCCGCGCCTCGTGTCATCCTCATCGACTCTTAAGGTCCTTACTTCACCACAGCCCACTCGATCCATCACCAAATATAAATAGGCACCTAAGTGTTACTTGATGTACACAACTGTATTGCAACCAGCCGGTCTGGGTTTTAAATTAAATTGTGAATATAAAAATGAATTACAGTTCAAGCACGTTCATAAATATTATAGTGCCCATTCGCGACATATATTCAAATCTGGCCTCTAATCTCTCGAGCACACTCCGTACTCCGACTCACGCACCAACAGAACAGTATCTGAATAGTTACTGGGCCCCCCAGCATAGCACGCATCAGCATTTGCTAGGTAACATATAAATTTGTTTTATTCACACCCACATTACAATTATAATTTTAAAAAATAATGATGCAATTAAATTCACCAATCTTGTTTTATTGGTGTACTTGTTTTCGAGGAAAAAACAGAAATGTATATGCAACTATGTTCGTGCATATCCGATGACCTTAATGATCTATTATGACCCTACTGAGTTAGATTCCTGGGCAGGGTAATACATTTTATTAAAAAAATGTTTGATATCAAATACCACACAGGATACTTAAGTTACTTTTAGTATATTGTCTTAGTAAAAGTTTGGAAACACCGACATGTAGTCTCGTACAGATCATTTAATATTATTTTCGAATTTATGTATTTACTTCGATTCCTGCTAGGGGTAATTAACGTAAAGTTATTTTGGCATAAGCATGTCTGGTGCACTCGGCTTCGATTCCCAGGTGAAGTATGTTTTAAAGTTTTTGGAAAAACTGTGTTTGATGCCCGAACTGAACAACATTGAACTTTGAGAATACCAGGCAAAGGTAATTTCGGCATATACATTCAGCTTCGATTCCCGGATGGAGTATGTGAAAAATTTTGAATGTGAGTATTTACAGGTGCTTCTGCTCATTGTTCCTCGCTCAACTTACGTGTTTCAGGTCACCTGATCATGTAAGCATGTATGAACGTACGCTGGTAAGCCAATGTGTAAACATAAACATAAGTACTAATTAATTGCTTACGTAAGTCCACACATCATGACAGCCAGTCATACACTAACAATTGATATTTCATTATTATTGTTATGAATCGCACTTGCATTGAATAAGACATATTACCACACTAGCCAAGTACACACTATAAACCCATGCATAAATTAACAAGAGGCATGTACGCCCACACCCGAGGACTACCAGCATGAGATTGAAGGTCTGAAACCCATGTATCTACAGATTCAAATGGTTCCCATTTACTCACTACGTTCGATTGTCACTTTGGTTTGACTTTGCACGTAAAAGGAAGTAATGAAGTTATAAGATAATTGAGTTCGAGCTTAGGAGTCATCGATGGAGGACCACATCTATAACCAGGAGAGTTTCGACTATGCAACAGAGATTTATGGCCTTACAACTAAATACAAGAGGGCCGAACTTAGACACAAACTGCAGAGTGAGTTGAAAATTAGCTTTCACTGGAGGGTCGCGTACCAGAGAGAGAGAGAGAGAGAGGAGAGAGGAGAGAGAGAGAGAGAGAGAGAGGAGAGAGAGAGAGAGAGAGAGAGAGAGAGAGAGGAGAGAGAGAGAGGAGAGAGAGAGAGAGAGAGGGGAGAGAAACAAATGTGCCCTATGGGTTTCCTTCTAAGGAAAACACTTTCACCTACCAACTGCTTGCCATAGGAAACCATTCCATGGTAAGAATGGAGCATATGAAGTATCGTGATTTCAACTGTTGTCGTGTTTATCATGCTATACTCATTTATGGGAAATTTCAAATCTTTACTATTATTACACAGTGCAGAAGAATCGGCAGTAAAATGGTTTATTTCAACAGATTATGCAGGCTCTATATGATAGGTACCTCAGAGAAAACAATTCAAATAACTAAGTCCTTCCAGTGAAGGATCATGCAGGACCACACTCACTAATCAGTACAGATTCAGGAATACTCTCCCAGCCAAACACCTTTCAATGCTGGTAGAGCACGACTGAGTCACAGCTCTTACACTTCTCTCGAAATCCAAAAAGCCTGTCGTCTCACTGCACAGCTTCTTTGTGCCCCCAAACCACCCTGACACTACTACTCTCCCGAGAGGTCACTTATCAGAATGTGTTCACGAGTTCCTTACTTCATAAGAGCATCCGAGTCTTTTTCACATTAACTCTTTTTAGCTCAGTCATTTTGTGAAGGTAACTCCCAGCTGGGCGACGAAGTTCCAGTTCCTCTCGGATAATGTTGAAGTCCTATCTTTATACTTCAATTCTAGCAACATCTCACTCCCCGCAGCATAGATTGGCGTCAACCATGGTAACACGAAGCGCGAGTTCTTGTTGACAGTGTCAACCTGTAGAGTCTGCCCGTCGACGAACCTTCCAATGCCGGGAGGTGTCTCCTCACCCCAACGGGCATGTATTGCCTGGTGTCTCAGTCTGGCACGGGTTGGATAGAGTACCTACTTGGCGTGACCTCGCCTACAGCCTAGCCTTGTGATGACCATTAGTGGGCGCCTTCGACTACGTGGCTTTCCTTGGACGGCTACCCATCCAAGAACTGACCACGCCCTGCCGTGTTGAACCATGGCGGTCATGAAGACCGCCAGGTTACCAGGACGGTACAGTCGTCGGCTCTCACCACCCCAAGCGTTGCCAAGGGGTATACATACACGCCTGACTCACCCTCCCTGTGAACCCCTAGTCTAAAGCAGCTTGGTAAAGGTCTGAAGATAACCAGTGAGGATACTGAACATCTAAACATTACATCATTATCTGCCAAAACATTACATCAGTCTCCGTCTATCACATACGACTATAGGTAAAGTGAGAACTTTTTGCAGCCCTCTCATTTGAAATAATAGTTAATAAACATACTTTATTGTAGCCTTAGACATTAACTTTCACGCTTGGTGAAATATACACACTGTGTTTATTGCTTACGTAAAAATATTTATTAAAAATGTGGTGCAAGGATAAAAATGGCTGATAAGAAAAAAAGTAACAAGGGCCTCAAAAGTGCTCACTTTACCATGAACAGCCTATAGCAAGGACACTTCTTCGTGAGCAAAACAATCCACTAATTACTTGCAAGGAACAAACACCAAATCAGTAGTGTTCGACGGGTGTACTGAACAGGATTCCTCTGCCAGTGATCTATGTCCCAACAGTTACTGCGAATGTAAAAAAATACTATCAGGATGCAGATACAATATTGGATCACAACAATGTGGGATCCAAATTTGGAGACAGAAAAAATGTGACGAGGACATAACATCACACTAAAAGAATAAAAATAAATGCTGCTAAATTTTCGTAGTCATTTGATTATTTAGTGTTCGTCCCTAATATGTTTCTTTCAGTATTGTAACAAATTTCTTTTAATTATCATACGTTTAGTATATAAGTGATGATCCCGAGCGAAGAGGTAATTGAAATTGAGAGTTTTCTCGGGATTTGCCTGCAGTACGTTATCCATTGTCGATGAGAAGCCAGGTAACATGCGCGCGGATAGAAATACATTCGGGCATAAAAAAAGCGGTAACAAAGGTTGAAGGGTTATCACGGCATGCGCGTTGTAAAGCAGTACATGTCCAGAGGAACAGCAACGCAATTCTCGTTGAGTGCTGCAGTCGTCTAACTCAAAACAAGTTCCTGTTCCTTCACAAGACTAAAATATCTACAAGATGTATATTCAGTGTTTGTCAGAGGCCCTGCTCTGTAACTCCGAATAGTGCACGAAAGCCATGCATTTACCCTAATTTTGGTCAAAAGTTGTTTATCAGAAAATTTTTTAAAACTTTGGTACGACAAGACATATTTCGAACACCTTCTTACATACATATACGCACACTATCATTGCTACTATCAGAGCACTGATGGAAGATAAGAAAGAATATCTTATTTATCTTCCATCAGTGCTCAAAGAATAATAAACGTAGTGAATATTTAACAATGCAAGAAGTAGTTAAAATTAATATTTACGTCTTGTTGTATCAAAAATTTTGATAAACACTCTGAAACACAGGTTATAAAAAATATCGGGTAAATATACTGTTTTAGTGCACTATTGGCCTTAAAGATATTAACTGTGAATACCTTTATTACAAAGACAGCTGAAAGAACAATTACTCGTGATTGTTTTAATGTGGTATTCTGTAACGCCCCCCTTTATGGCTGTCTTTGTGAAGTCGCATAGTTTTATCAACATTGCACTCTCTGATCTGAAATCACCAATCTGCTTAACTGCCGAATTATATTTTTCCAGGTTATTAAAGAGTGACTTGTGTCACATATTACGTGAATATTATACATTTCGATTGTAAGTGGTATTTGTTTCTAAAGTTATTACAGAATAAATCATTTGAAATAAATTCCCTTCTTCCTATATACCCCAGTAGTAACTTTTTGTTGGCCCAAAGTTGGCCCAACGTCTGGCTCTGGCGTTGGGCCAAGGTTGGTAAACGTAAATTGGTTCAACGCCAAAATATCACTCGGGTCAACGTTGACCCAACATGCACTTTTACGATGGCTGCCAACTGAAATATGATGCTAAACCTACATTATTACGACAGTGAAAATTTATGGTTTTCTGCACGCTTTCCTAAATTTTCTTTCTTTCATACATATGCCATATCAATCAAAAAACCAAAATGCTCTTTGTTGGCTTTACATTGGTTTATAACGTAACGTTAGTATTACTTTGGTTATTCGTAGTATTTTGATCGTATACTAAATAATATTCTTTTCTCCTTCAGAAAGTCATTCAAAGAGTCATTCATCCATCAGTTAGCAATGTTTTGCGAAGATGTGTTATTGAATTCATAATGCCAACTAATATATAACATTCTGCCGACGTTGGATGCCGTTGTTTTAAGTAAATTGTACCCAATAACAAAGAAATTTAATAATCATATTTACACTATTATTATTCATCACATACAACTTCACACTACGACCTCAAAAACACATTGGCAGATATCGGATTCGAAAACACGACCCGACAACTTATCCACTAGATAACTGCAATTTGTTAGCCTCTAGACTACTGTAACTTGTCATCCCCTGTGCAGAAAAAGGCGTGCATCATATTCCAGTTCGAATACACAATGTTGGCTCAACATACAAATACCATGCCAATTACCAACTATGTCTACCAACGTGCTGCCAACAATCAGCCATCCATGAACATAAAAATCTTTTTGAAACAAAAATAATATAGTATTAAAATCCTAACTGATAATCAAACATGAACAATTATCGATCATTTTTTGTTCACATAGATACTATTGAGTATTGTTGAAAATACGTTAGTTACATAATAGTGGCCAAACCGGCCGATAACTAAAGAAAAAGTGCTAATTATAAAGTGTTTGGTCTTCAGTTTTATCTCAACATAAGACCAGTAAAACATGTTTCAAAGAAAAATAGGGAGTTATGTGAAAAAAAAATTGCACTTAATTAAATACAGGAAAGGGGCCATGTTCTATAGGCCGTTCACGGTAAAGTGAGCACTTTTTGAAGCTGTTTCATCAGACATAATAATTAATAAATACATTTCATTGTGGCCTCGGACTTTTAGTTTTGGGTATGGTGAATGTATACACTGTGTTTATTACTCACATGGCAGGGTTTACATTAACACATAGGGGAAGGATATAAATTGTTTGAAAGGAAAATGTAACTAGGACTTCAAAAGTGCTCACTTTATTGTGAACGGCCTATAATTAAGAATATCTATTACCTACTGTTGACATAAAATGGTAGTTATACAGTACGTTGGCAGAACGATGTTTATTAGTTGACATTTTGTATGCAATATCACATCTTCGCAAAACATTGCTAACTGTGGATAAATTACTGTATGAATACCTTTCTGACAGAGAAAAGAATATTATTTAGTAAATGATAAAAATACTACAAATAAACAACCTAATACCAACATTAGTTAGCAGTTGGATTTCTGTCACATTAGAAAGGTGATCTGTAATATACACAACAAACCAATGTAAAGCCAACAAAGAGCATTTTGTTTTTTTTTATTTATATATCATGTGTTTGAAAGAAAGAGAATTTAGGAAAGCGTGTAGAAAAGGATACATTTTCATTGGCTTAATAAAGTAAGTTGTGCATCATATTTCATTTGACAGCCAACGCAAAAATACACATTGGGCCAATGTTGCCCTAAGTGGCATTTTGACGATGGGCCAACTTATGTTTACCAACTTTGGCCCAATGCCAGAGCCAGAAGTTAAGCCAACACTGAACCAACAAACTTTTCTGTATGTTTACGAACTAGGTGCCAACAATCAGCCAACCATGACCATCTAAACAAATTTTAATACAGTTAATTTATATAAAAAAAACCAAATATTTAAGCAAACATTGACAATTATGTTTTTTCTCATCCCAAACATTCTATGGAGCATTGTTGAAACTATAGTGGTTACACAACACTGGCCCAACTAACAAAAAATGCCGAAACTCCAACCGTTCGTTTCCCAACATTGTTCCAACATAAAACCAACTACCTATACACATCTAATAGAAAAATGGTCACTATCATGAACAACATTTATATCTCATACAATAAAGAAATAGGCATTGTTTTAATTAATAATAACTATTTCCTAACTTCAACTTTAAAGTTTTAATTGTACAGTGTTGGTACAACATAAAAATTAATACGAATTACCAAATGTATATCTACCAACTTATTGCCAACATTCAGCCAACCTCAACCATTAAAATTTAATATGAAACAAAAATATTTATGTATTAAAAACCTAGATTTTAAGCAAATATTTTTTTTCATTCAAAAAATAATATTGAGTATTGTTAGAAATATGTTAGTTTCACAATGTTGTCCCGACTGGCCCAGTTGCCAATTGGTTTGTTTCGAAGATTGTCCCAAACATAAAACCAACTATACATATTTCAAAGAAAAATTGGTAGTTTCTTGAAAAACATTCGAAATTTATAACGTGCATGAGAGTAACATTGTTTAAATTAATAATATCTAATCCATAACTTTGCATTAAAATGTTGGTTTTACAACATTAGCCCAACATAAATATACATAGGTCTACACATTACCAGCAGTATGTCTACCAATTTGTTGCCAACATTTAGCAAACGATTTTAAAGTTTTAAAAAATTGCTCTTGCAACAGGTTTTGACATTTTTTGATATAGTGAGGTATTGATGTATATTTTTCTAAAGTATCTCATTTAAATTTTCGAGTAAAATTTTTTGGTTGGCATATTGCATTGAGCCAAAATTGTATTCATGTATGTTTTCCAACCTAACATATTGCCAGCATTTACAACCAAATGCCAACCGTTGAGCCAACGTATGTTGTGACTTGGGTAGACTAACTTCTGAGATGGTCCTAGTTCATTATGAGCATCACGAGATAGCGCCACTAAAGCCTGATGGGAAATTTTTTTCATCTGTAATATGGATCTGTTACGGGATAACACTAGCGAAATGTAAAATACAAGTTTTAAATGTATTGCAGACATGGTATATGCGCGCAGAAATATAATATAATTTGATATTTCTCATTTTCAGAGCATTTCAATGCGTATGTTTCCTCTCTGGATTGAGTTTGCTTGAATTCACTTTGTAACTAAGTTATTTTTCACGGATTTTTAATTATATACTTAATTTATGATTTTTTTTTTCACACCTGTCATGGTTAGTAATATGCATACATTTTATTTTTTTACTATTGTAATTTTTTCTGATGATAGTATTTTTATGCTTAGTTGTACGGATGGCAATAATTATTATTTAACTGAATTAGTAAGGTATATATTTATCTTTGTGCATATTTCAATTAATATTTATTTATTTTTATTTTGGGTATCACTTTATTGTTAATGATTCAGGGAATTTGATGTTTATTGCATCCGTTTCGAGACCCTTAACTCTTTGGTATTTTTGTAATAGACCATTTGGTGTGAGTCGTTTTAGGGTCGTCAAATAGGAGCCTTGCGATTGGCTAACGAGTTCAAAAACTGTGCTCCTGTGGGTCAGGGAGCTTAGCATAAGGTAGCCTAGTCCAGACAGTTAAGAAGAGATGGATCTCTGTGCCACCATCCGTAAACCAGGTTAGACGTAGGTCAGTAAGTTCGTCCGAAGTAGATGCAGCGTAGGTTTTTTAATCAGTGTTACAGGGAGTTCGTTTCCGCAGCTAGTTCCGATTGTTTAAGTTTTTCCACGAAAAAGTAAGTGCTGGTAAGTCTTTCCGTGTGTTGCAGCTGTTAGGAGATTATTTAGTTAGACGAGGTTACGCGCGTGTGCCGTGAGCTACGTATTTTTTAGAACACCTGCAGTACATATGTTTTGAAGCCTGCGCTACCTGAAGACCTCGCCTATTCTGATTTTCCTACGAAATAAATTGTATTTTCACCTATGAGCAGCATCACATCACCTGGGAAGTTGGTATATTGTTTTTCGACATCTAGTAGGTCGTTGTAGATGACGCGCTAAAACAGTCTGACCGACGCCATGTTGTCGAGGCGTCCATAGTATAAGTTTGGGAAAACTTTAACTACAACAAGTGGCCCTGTAAGCAAAAATAGTGCTCTAACTGATGAAAGTAAGCCAGGAAAATAATTATTTTAGTATTTTTGAGCTAAAACTAAGTATTTTAATGGAAGTCTACCTTTTAATCATTTGCTAATTTGAAATTTTTTTTTTCACTGATTTTTAACGTAACGCACAAGAGTATTTAAATTCAGTACAGCGATCACTACCTAACAGAAGATAGATTTTCATTAATTGATTTTAATTCCTATTGCCATCCAGAGTCTTCTGCATATCTTTAGTTTCAGTTAATAATGAGATAATGATGATGTAAATAGATTTGAAAATAAATTGACTAATGCTGAAACTTAATTACCTGGGGTTACTTTTATGTGTCTAGTAGACACATAACTTCTCCCTTCTTTTGCATATGAAAACACATTTTCTTTTCTATCATACGTGTCCGTGTTAAGTAAACATTTCAGCTTAAAGGCAAATAAGGGTTGGATTTCTGAAAGAAGTATCGACAAGGTGAGTATTCTATTCCTGTAGCAGCTGTTCGTGAGCCTGAATTTATTTCGGTAAATTTGTTCCTCAGTTGGAACATACGACTGTTTATTATACTAATTATTCTGTCCTTATCGACAACACCTCCAACCCTGACGCGAGCACAGTGTATGATGAAGTATCTGTTTCACATTTTAATAGGTCCTGCAGTGGGACTAATGTAAACAAAGGAAGTATGCATTTGTTGTAGTGAATTACAACTTACTCTGTTCCTTAAGTTTTGTCTGATTAGTACACATACATGTGATTGGGCACTAAAGTGGAATACAGTACGTTCGCACGCTATAGCATACGTACGTATGAAGTTACACTTTTAAATCATACATTGGATACATTGGACTGCTCATGATTTGTGTAAATTAAATACATGTGGTATTACGATGCATTACACAACCGACACGTAGTGGTATTTTACATATGTGTAAACATATTCCATCTAGTTACATACTGGTGCCTCAACGTGTAGACTTGCGTCATCCTACGAACACGCTGTCTCTGTTGTATACATATTCCACATTACATCCTTCCATCTTTAAAAAATAACTGTAAAAAACCTTTAAAAACCAAGCTTTTATTTATAAATGCACTAAAAAGAGACAAATAATTACAGCAGTTACACAATTTGTATAACTTGTAAGATGTGGTCAAACAGCCGTAATAAACTTTACTACAAATTAATATGTTTGTATCGATTTATATTCAGTATATAGAAGCTTGGCGCAATATAGAACGTATACCTCATTTGCGTAAGCATAGTATGCCCATATCTTGAGTAAGGCTCTTGACTAATTGAGCCAGACTTTTATATACTAAATATAAATTTATACAATCATATTAATTTGTTGTAAAATTGATTACGGCTGTTCGATCATGTCTTACAAGTTCTACAAATTGTGTAACTGCTATAATTATTTGTCTCATTTTAGTGCATTTATAAAGAAAAGATTTGTTTTTAAAGTTTTATAGAGTTATTTTATTTTTCTCTTTTTAGTTTTACCAATGTTTATTTCTAATACATGACTCCTAGTGTCTTGGATACTGATTAAGTTACATTAAAGCTTGTAACTTGCGGCTCCATCATCAGATCAGTTCAGTGGTACCTTCACATTGTATTGTCATGGGAACTACACATGTATGCATAATTTCAGCTCGATTGGATAACGATAAATGGTTTTAAATCGACTTGCAAGATTTGAACTAAACACACCCACCCACATATATATAAATTGGAGTTAAATAAAACCGTAGCAAAAAACACCAAATTATCTTGGCGATTTTCAGTTCGCCACACTACTAACCGTTGAGGAATTCCCTCGTGAGGAGATGATCCTGGCTGCAGCACCAGGTCACTGTCACCATATTATTGCATTGTCATCGGGTTTCTATATGTATACCAAGTTTCAGCTCTATTGAATACCTAGAAGTGGGTCAAAATCCACTTGCGAGATTTCACCCGAACATACAAACAAACTAACAAGGCAAGCTAAATAAAAGCTTGCAAAAAAGTTGGCCATTGTCTTTCCACTGTCGTACATAATGTCACATAGTTGGCCTTTCGTTAAACGAAGAGATCCATGAGTCATTAAAAAGATTTCAGTGGCGACATTTTAAGTTACAGAACACCACTTCGCCTCGTGAAGATAGTTCCGCAGTAACGGGGCTTTATGTACAGCCTGTAAAATGTTATAGAAAAGCGTCCTGGCATGTCGAACTCGTCGGACTCTCTTGTATCAGTGCGGCTCACCTTAAGAAAACAAGTGTGATGCGGCCCGCGTTCACAGTGATCGTAAACCAAACGTGAAAATGGCATACGACGTAGCTATTTAGAGTTTGTACCTGTCAAATAGGACATAGACCAATCATTCAGGTGAATTTTCAGAAATTATATTTGTTAGTAATTTTCTTCCCATCTAAGTTGAACCAATCCCAATCAACAAACTAGACCACAGATGAAAGTTTATAAAAGTAGGCTACAGTGAGAGTTGTTTCAAGCCAAGAAATTTCACCAGATTTTGAACATTTCGTTGAAGAGATAGCAGTATTCTAGTAGTACTTTGTGCTTTCCTAATTCTATAAATGCCTACTGACTGTTTCTGCATTTTTAAAATTTTGATGTATATTTTTTTGTATCACATTCAGATGTGTACTTTAAAATAAAATATTATATAGTATTTTAACAGTGCGAATCCCATTATGTGTTTTTTTATTTCGTTACGAGGACCATTATACTCTCTTGATTATATTTTATGGTCCTCACACCAGTTTGACACCCTTGCTATAGGCATATTCGGTCTATGTTAGGATGCGCCGGACTCAGAAACGGCTATTATTATACGTCGCTACTATTTGCTGTATAAATGTTTCTATCGATTCAGTGTGTTAGGCAAATAATCCATCTTTAATCATCGACTGGATAACTGATATTACACCACACGGTTACTGTGTACAATCTTTTCGATGGCGCAATGCAGATGGAGTTCATAACGAAGTGGCGGTTATACTTCTGTATGCTCGCCATTCTATTGTCAGAGCCGCATTCATACACTCAATTGCGAAAACTAGAGTGTTTTAGTAGCATCGTAAGATTATTCCACAAACAAAAGAGGTTTCATGGCAAATTGTTTGGATGCTTACTTACTGTCCGCGCGCCACGTCTGAAATCGCGTGTATGTGGAAAGGGGAAGACAGCCAGTGAGTCATAGCGGAGAGTGGGGAGCGTGGACATGCACTACCCGCAGTAACGTATGCACTATCCGCAGTAACGCATTTAGCTCCGAAGTGTCGAGAACATCGCCGCTGCGAGTATGTCTGTCCGGAAGAAAAACACCGTCGTGCATATTGAAGGCCGGAGAATCGTAAGTAAGATAATGCAAAGTGTAATGAAGAGGCGAAACAAAAACGTCATGCTTTCACAGTAAATCAGGCGACAACAAGAGCTGCAGACTACGCTGGAGTGTCGCAGACGTTAATTAAAAAGATAGGGAAGGAACATAAAGAACTAGATAACAGTGGGGAGAGTGGTAGTTTGCACACGCCGGGTAAACGACGGAAAACTAGGCCGGAACATACTGTCGTGGATATTGATGACTTTGATCTATGTGTAATTCGGCGGACGATTCAGGATTTTTATATTCAGGAAAAACGTGTCCCTACCATTGTAAAATTACTGTCCGTGGCAAAGGAGAAAATAGACTTTCGGTGTTCGCATACTTCATTGCGTAAGGTGGTATAACAACTAGGTTTTCGGTGGAAAAAATCGCAAAGTCACAGGAAGATACTAATCGAGAGACCTCACATCGTATCTTGGCGCCACGACTATCTAGTTGAAACAGCACATACAATGTGGGAAACAAATTATCTACACAGACGTGACATAGATAGAAGGTAATTTAACGTTTGGTAAATGTTGGCAACATGAAGAGGTATTTGGCATACAAGCAAATGTGAATTCGGGTAACCGATTAATTGTAGTACACGCTGGGGGTATTAATGGATTTATCGAAAATGCTCTCCTTGTCTATAAAGCCAGCACTGACAATGCCGACTATCACGGCCAAATGAACAGTGTTAATTTAATAAAGTGGGTTACCGAGAAGTTTGCTCCTAACCTCTCGCAGTCATCTGTAGGACAGTGTTACCAAGACCGACTGGGCAGGGTACTGTGGTCACGTACAGAAGCTTGAGACTGAACACTGGGGAAAGGACGGTGTTGTATCAGATGTAATTGACAGTATAGTTGTACGTCTTGACGACAGTCGTGATTCCTCCAGTGCATCAGACGCGTGCAGTTCAAGCAGCGAACAAGAAAATCCGGGTTCACCATTAGCGACCCCGCTGCCTTGAGGTGAGAGAATGTTTTCTTCGTACGATAGTACAGTCGTATAGCGTGGCCGGCTTATCGTTCCAAGGTCGCATTCCTGCCAGGGTTTCAGAGCTGGCGCGCGGACAGTAGTTGTGTGACTGTTATTAGTTTATTGCTTCAAGGGGTGACTCTAAAGAAAATGCTGTCTTCTAGTCACAACATTAATGAAAATGTACCTTCGATATCTATAAGATGCTCAGGTTATTGAATTTTTCATTGTTACTTGTCCCAAACCAAGATTTCATTTTGATGTGTAATGAAATAAATCAATAGAATTATACACTAAGAAATAAATTCCATCAAAGGCGATGTATGACGTACATGAGAGATATTTAGGTATACCTGCAATATAAAAATGCTCGAAAATTAGCTGTAAGATATAAATTAGATGGCTTTGAATTCAGTTGGACTAAGACAGAACACTTCGAGTCACTTCTGGGATTGTCTTCTTCGCGTGACTTGAAAACTATCCAACTATGATTTTACCTGACGAATGTATCAAAAGTTAATTAAAATATGTTTAAGATCATATTAATTGCATCTAAAAGTCGTACCACATTGAACATACATAGAATAGTGCCTATTTGTTTTTCCCGATTATATAAAACAGGCAATCGTGTAAAAAAGCCATAGTTTTATGTCAGTGAAAATTATTATTTAATATATGCTAATTAATACTCTATTAGGGCTTTGCGTCACTGTGAAATATCGATCACAAAACAACATTTCTGAAATTATGCAACTACGATTTGGTTCAGTAGTGCACATCAATATATAGCTTATTTCGTTATTAGTGGTATGCGATATGTGATATTAGCGATATGCGAGGTCTGTAACACGCAGACCGATAATTGCGATGTCAATATAAACCATATTTGAGATTTATCGCCATCGATATTCATTACTCTCTAGGAGCTATATACTGCACCGATGCCGATGTGTTATCTAGTTTCGAAAGGATATTGAGAAGTGGATATGGCTCAGCCTGACTGGCGATACGTCTGTTACCTAGCCCAGCGTGTTTTCTACGGTCGCCAGATGTCATTTGGTTGCCGGTTTGTGAGAAGAGTGTTGACACATCTATATCTCGTCAGAGCTACCATCAGATAGTAAATCAGGGAATTTATAACCCAGTTATAATTTTTATTCGTCGTAAACAGGTTCCTTATTTTTGTAGCATTAAATACAATGTCGGACGTAATAACATGTCGTGTAGTTCACAAAGTCCCTAATGCGTAGTGGTTTATAACATTGTGGTGAAAATTAACCGTTGATACAAAGCAGCTTGTGAGGAACGTTGCGAGGAAATATTAATATAGATGACTTGTACGCAGCCCGACTTCTTAGCTCTGATGTAGTGCTGCTTCGCGTCGCCAAGTAATTTTTAATCTCTTGATGGGAGGTGCCAAGGGTAATGAATTTTTCAGGGCTAATCTCGAAAAACATTAACCATGATTATTATTTAACAAAGTTTATCAGCAATCACTCACTGCTTTGCACTTAATTCTAACGCTGGAACAGCTATAAAAAGTTTGTTTTCACAGGAAAAGTTGCTTGAGTCATGTTTAATTTTCAATTAGCTTTGCTTAGCGCCCACTCAGCTACTGGTAAATGCGAGTTTGGTAAGTTATTTATTCAGAGTCACAGAATGCATTTAGGAATTACAAAGCGATGTGGAACTAAGCTAATACATTTTTCATCTGGATTAAAAGTTTCTGGGAGTGAATTTAAACTCCAAACATTTATGTAAATCTGTCAAGAGGAGCGAAAATTGAATATAGATAATGAGCTTGTGCTACTCAAATAATTGCTAGACTCTTTTAAATATTTGGTTATTGTTTGATTTAATGTCAGAGTTCAAACTTGTCCGGGGTGCGAGATGTGACTGTCGCTGGGTCACACAATGCTGGAGAATTTTGTTAAGGGAATAAAAAACCATATTTGATTGCTGTTGTCAAGAAATAAAACAACTGAAATGTGCCACATTACTTTAACCTTGATTCACTTGCTAAGGAGTTGCATTAAGTGAAACTCGAACCACAATCTAGGCACAAGTAGGCCTGCAGCTAGGCAGATAAACAGACGTTGTGAGACTTGTGTCTAGGTAAGAAGGTAAGTTTAAAAGCAAACATTTAAGGTCAACTAGAGAAGGAGAACTTTAACAATTTAGTTGTTGATATATGCTGTTTATCGAAGACATCACAGTCATTTCACGAAATAAGGTAGTGATATCATATTAAAAATATTGACTTTCTGTGACAATACTAATTTCTCAGCATTCACGTGTATTCATGAACGAAAAGAGAATGCAAATAGAAATGTTGAATTCTATTATATTAAATGTAAAATTATACGTTTCTCAGCAAGAGTTTACAGGGGTTTGCCTCCCGTCAGAATTGATGCCCTGAAAATTACACAACCGTATATTATCGAATGTGGCACCTGGCGAGGTGTTGTAATAAGTCGTTTTGAAATTGATGATTGAATTTCTGGGAAACGGCACAGTTGGAGTAATTAAACAACGGAACATTTATTTCCTCAATTTTGACGTGCGGATTGAAAGTATTTCTTTAAAATGCATTGATTATTCACGCCTTGAAATTTTATGCAACATTAAAGTAGCAACGGAAAGTATTTTCACGAAATGTGTACGTCATCAGCTAGTTTGCAGTTGTGTGGATATTTGTTTATTTACAAATCATTTAAACATTAAGTGTTAAAATTCGAATAGTTTTACTTAAAATCTGCAATGAAGATGCCACTCCACTCAAATCTCAGTGCCATACACAGTCCTCAGGTGTTGATTTTTTTTTTTTTTTTAATAGCCTTAGCAGACGTTTTAGTCTTTAAATTGTTTGAAATCAACACCTGTCCTAAACGTAAAAATAAAAGGGGGGAAAATACACTAATTAGTTTCAAGCAGAACTAAACGCATTGACAAAAGCACTTACCCGGTTATCTATAGATGTATTTAGTTTATATCGAACAAAAACCAGTATTTAATAGATTTTTAAAAAAGTATACCTTGATTTACATTTATTTAAGTTTTGAAACCCACAATACGAAAGTTTAAAGAATGTTACATTTCTTTAAAACTAAATAATTTCGGTGCACTTTTACGCTATCTCGATACATTTTAAAACCAAATGCATATACATTTAATGTGATTCCACGGAATGAGTGACAATTTTCAGCTTAAACTCCATAATTTTCATTCTGAGTTAGAATATTCCGAAAACAAAACAGCGGGATGTGTAAATCCAATAAAACGCTGAGTACATTACCGTTGTAAATGTTGTGAGTTAGAACAATTCTTCTACACTACTGTATTGCGGATCAAACTACGCAAGTGTGTTTCACCTAGGAAGTGATTTCATATTAGCGTAAAATCTGAAAGAAAAAAGTTACTACTTACTAAAAGTTACACAAATATGCCTTAAATATTTGTAAAAAACACACTACGCATGGAATTCAGAAGCACGAGGTAAATACAATGCAGGTGTTTTCCAAGCCATTTTACAACTAATATATTCAAGTGGATAGCTTAAGTAAATAAAAAATTCCAAGGCGTCTGAAATTTGTTATATTTTGGAGACGGGAGAGCTGAAATAAATTAATGAATTCGTGTGGAGCAAAGCTAGGGTTCAAATACTTGTAAATCGTTTTCCTTTTACACTGCCTATTTGACGTTACTTGGATATTTACCAAATTACAAACTGTTAACAACACACATATGCAGAGAGAAAAAGAAGAAAAAACGAGGGAGGGAGGAAGAGAAGTAAAGAGCGAGAAAGGGAGACAGGATCAAGTACAATTAATCCAAAATGAACATGTTTTCTCGGCATTTCAACGAATAAAGAAGAAATAGAAAAAAATTGTAAACTATAATAATGAGATCCTTGTCACTTGGGTTTGGTTTTGTATTCACATTCTGTGTCCTGGTGTGGATTAGAATGGGACCATCAGCTCTTCCACTTCCTCGATTCACGAGTTTTATGACTTTTAAGATTACGGATCCAAACGATTCACAGTGGACAAATAAGAACGACACATATAGGGATTCTCAGATGTGTTCCTTAGTCTAATAGCAGAATACACATACTGCGTGAGTATACTGCCTTATTCTCCAACCAAATGGCATAACTTAGAAATTAGGCAGATAACACTGCAGCAAAATCTATGGAACTTGTTTGTAAGCCAAAGAAAATCGTCATCCTGTAAGCAGTGGAAGACTACTAATTATTTGCATGACCTGAAATTACAGATTTACATGTAATATGTATTAAATTAGGGGAAATACCACACCATGAGCACCAGTTTCAATTAAATCGATTCCCTGTCTTATTAGATGAATTTACAGTTTGACGTTGGTACTATGTTACCTATATGGGTAATTGAAAAGTGTGATTCTTACTCAAAACAGTGCTTAGAAAGAAAAATAATTTTCCGACAGCATAACGCAGTCCGTTAATCTGAAAGGCCAGTTGCGAGTGCATCAGACCGTCAGTTGTGAAGTGAGTATACTAACACCATAGGCACTACCATGCAATTTCGTCACTGTGAATTCTTTAATTTCTCTGAAGACTAGCCTACATGTACAACACACACACACGCACGTTCAGCCTGGGAAAGGGAAACAAGGCGATGATTGTAAGTGTTACGAACATCAGCCAACAAGGCTTCAATTGAAGAGGATCAAACATTGTTGTTGTTGATTCGTTCATCCTCTAGCTTGTGGCCTGATCCATTTAAAAAGTACTTAGGTACCTAACATGTCATTACTGCGTAACAAGATTTTGGAAGAGCCGGGAGATTCCGACAAGGAAAACGAATATCCTGTGCAAAACTTTTGTGTGTATCTTAAAAGTTCCTTCTATGACAGGAAGAGGAAATTAGTTTGTATGGTATATCATATTAATGCGATTGTCCTAACCAAGTAAGAATTTTTGAAGTTAAATGTATTTGTCGAGATCTCTGTCAGACAGTACATCTGACTTGTGTTGAGTGTAATGTGAAAGTCGAACATTACCGATGAATGTACGTAATTTGCTCGTTGCTGTAAACTGCGCACGGCAACATGTCCCCGGAGACGTACATGTCGCCAGCTGTAGGGCGCTGTGGACTAGGGTGAGGGCCGTTGCGGGGTGGCCGCAGCGTCTTCACCCCCACTGCGCCAAGCTCACCCCCACCGGACTCTGAAGGACGTCTGTGGCCCGCCTGCACTCAGAAACACTCTGGTATTAAATTTTGAATTTCTCATTTTCTCTGCGGGAAATCCAGCTACTTGCCTCTCCCGTCCACCCATCCCTTGTGCTCAATTCCCCTGGTCTCTTTTCTTCTCCAGCCACTGTCCCCTTCTTCCTCCTCCCACAATGTACCCTCCTTCGCACCCGCCCCCTTCATTCTTTCATCTACATATGTTCTCGTCAGCTGTGCTTTGTTTCTCAAAGACCTTATTACGGATGCAAAATTTCCCATTCATATTCAAAATTTTATATCTCCCCACGCCCACCCCGCCACGCTCCTTACAGTCTCCCCCTCTTACTTTTACCACTAATTTATTCAGCTTCATCATCGATCCAAGCCGTGGGGAGGGAAGGGGGAGGGGTGGCTAGTTAGCCAAGATGCTGGGCTGGTGTCGGTCGGCGAGGAAGATAATGCCCCTTCTCGCACCCCCTCGCATTTCATACGCCCTCCCCCCGCCGCATCTCCTCGTAACACGGCGATCGGTGATCAATGTTTACTATCGGAGCCCAGCCGCAGGTGCGCCGCCTCCTTGAGAACACAGGCGTTTGTCTCCTCCTGCCTGTCCTGGCGTCCGCCACCTCGTGCAGGCGTTGCTGTCTCCAGGCACTGGCGGGAATAACTATGACTCTACGCATGTTGCCACGCGTTGAATGCTAGGTGTAAGGTATGTTGCGGTGTACCTATATCGATAAAACCCGGCGGGAGCTGTGATGGCCCTTTGCTAGAGCAGTTTCCTCTCTAGCGGAAGGTACCGGAAAGGCGTGTGGGCAGTGGTCGTCGTCTTATACGCATAGAAGGTTTAAAACTGGTATCGAGGAACACGCCAGGAATGGGCGTGAGGCTGCAGTCCATGAGACTAAGTACCCGGTGGGTATCGCATGAACTGGTAGGAGAAAGACAACCCCTCTTCGACTGCGAGATTACTGGAACAGCACAGCGGGAACCATCTTTTTAATGGGCGTAAGGTGGGTGCGACGTAATGTGGACTACCCGTTGGGAGTGCCCGAGACTAAGGGATAGGATATCGCCTCGCTGAGGTGAAACAATAATTATCGTGCGATGGAGCGCAACTGCATAATGAAGTTTCGGGGCTACTGCCAAATCCTAGTATCAGAGACCAATTGTTACATAGTTACGGAAAGGGCTACATATGCGCAGGACCACAGACTCTGCTACCCCATGGGGATCCACACCTCCTAGTGGTACTGCTGGGTGACTCTCCTAGAGGAGGTCAGCAAACGTGGGTAACCCTGGCATTCCCAATGCCAAATCGTTTAGGCTGAAATGGGGAATCTGTCTTAATAATAGGCTTAATTACGGCAGATAGCAATGGTCTTGACTAGAGGTCGACTCATTTACTGTCAGACTGTTGGGTCCCAATATCAATGCTTTCAAAGTGAGTAATCCATTGATAGGGTGACTGAGGAGAGGCGAGGTGCGTCGGCGGCTGTGGATGTCGACCTAAGCCGAGGTTGACTCGCATGGATGCTGGTGAACAGTACCTTGGGAAAATCCACAAGTGTCATGTAAACGAAGGAGGAGCACGTAGTAACCTCCAAGCCCGTGTCAGTGATTCTCCTAACACTAGGTCACACAGGGAAAGTACCCATGCAGGCAGTGGTAGAAAATTCGCACCCAGGGGCCTAGTATGGCATTAAGATTTACAAGTAATCGAATATTTGAAAATGTCAAATCTGTAAAGCAAATTTTTGAGATTACAGTGAACAGCAAACATAATGTAGTGAAAGACAACAACATATTTCGCCTGGGCAACTGTGCTGTATGCGGTACGTGTGAATCACCGCGTCTTTCAACACCAAGAAGTTCTGACAAATGTCCGTGCTACCCGGAAATATGTCACATAAGGCATGTGATGCAAGAGCAACCTACTTTGATGGACGGCGTTCTACAAGAGCTGTGTGAGCTGCAAGAGACCCTTGCTACATTAATGATACAAAATGGACATCAAATACATGTGTTGTGGGAGTTATGTTGTTTCACTGATAATATTATACACTTTGGACATGAACCGCAGGGATTATATGTGTTTGTAAGTTATTACAATAAACACATTTTTTGTCACTTATACTTTGTGTATTATTACGTAGTTGTAAATCCTATGATGTTAATAAGGCTGATATATATATATATATATTCAAAATTCTTCAAAAAAATATATTCAAATTTATATTATAACGAAATATTCTCAAATAATACATTCAAAAATATTTTAAAACCAAACGTCGTTAAACAATATATATATATTATATACTATATAATATATATTATATTTATGTATTATATAAATTTGAATATTATATATTATATAAATTTGAATATATTTTTTTTAAGAATTTTGGTTTTATGATAATTACTCCCATACTTTTTAAATGCGGTTTATGTTTAAAAAAAACGATACAGTTACTATTAAAAACTTCCGATAAACTTTAAAGCACTATGGCTGATATTAAAAACTCCCAATACATATTAAGAATACGTTTGCGACCTTTAACGATTTTAAAAAAACACTCTTATAGGTATCATGGTTACTTTTAAATATTTTTTTGAACAAATATGATTGAAACTCAGGTCATATACGGAGTGGGTCATACTATCTCGGGGCGACATGGATCTGGTGGTGGAATTCTGAACTACTTGGTAACAAAGATTCATTCATACAGCATATCAATAATTGAGTTTGTGTGTCTGGGGTCCTAGATTAATGGTAACGTTTCTAGTCGCAAGGCTCGGTGATGCGGTTTCGAATCCCATCAGTTCCAAACACAATTTTACAAATAGTGAGCCTGGACCGAGAGGGCCTTATTATCTCGGAGCGACTTGCAAGTCGAAAATAGCGTGAAAAATTATTTTGAGCAGTATTCAAAATAATAATTTTATTTGATTATATATATATATATATACACACACATATATATACTGGATTCGCCCGCTCTCAGATCGGTGTTCCACAGTACTGTGTACTCAGGAAACTACAGATCTTCAACATCCTGTGTTCACCAGGCAAACGAGAGTAGTTCTTCTCTGAGTTCAAACAGTCTCCAGGTTAGACAATGATATGAATGTACGACGTGGTGTGGGGAATGCAACTTGATGTTGGTCCTGCACACTAGTAGTGGGGTTGGATGGCGTGGTTTCATTCCGTAATCTACATTTGACTGGCGTACTCGGTAATGGAGGTCAGTGGAGTCAGGAGGGCACACTCTCGTGAGCGTTATCCACTGCAGCTGCAGACCCCAACTTATCCCAGTACCCCAGAAGAAACAAAATATTTTCGACAATCACAAATCGCATTTATTAAAAATTAACGTAGAATTTTTTTGTTGAAACAAGGAGATTAATCACCATTGTTGTCACTATCGTCATCAGCGTCAACATCGTCATCATCGCCATCTTCGTCACCATCAGTGGTCTTCAATGTCATCAGTTACCATCGTCATATTGCCATCATAATCATCTTCATATTAATTGTCATAGCCACAGTCATCGTCATCATCATCACGAGGCACCTATGCATGACTATGTTGCCCACCTCACAGTGACAAACGGGCCAAACACAGCAGCCTTCTTCACAAGAAGGCTGCAGACTGGCGGTTGCGGCATGACCAGCGGAGTGCTGTGTTGCACCCCTAACACGGGCAACACTTGGCAACAACGCCAGCAAGAGGCACGGGGCTCCGCAAGCCAAATCAATGATGCGGGTTGACGGTTGGGGGAGGGGGGAGGGGACCGAGAATTTGCGGCAGGTGAGAATGGCAGCTCATTAAACAAGTTCATCAGCCGCGGAAGAAAGACGATAAGAAGGGGAAGCAGCGAGGGCGGAAGGATAAGGGAGGCTGTCGAAGACGCCGGGAACAAGGCAGCAACCCCCGCCACAACAGAGAGAGTGGCGAGTCATGGTGGATGCACGCTCTTTACTGCGGGATATCAGAGTTATAGGCACTCGCGTGGATAGCTGAGGGGAGGCTATCCCGCGCTAAAACACCGAAAAGCCAATATTAAAACCGCAACAGCCGCCATATTACTCCCGCTGACGCATTTTCTCACGCAAATTAGTTCCAGCCCTGCAACTGGCGTGCGCGTTACCAAGCCGACCACAGCGTCTGCAGTACGGCGATTTCATGTTAAAGGCTTCTATTATTTAAAAAAAAAAGACAATTGGACAGTTGCAAGCAATGCATGTCTTCTTGAAACTCGATTCGTCGGTCGTACTGGCCCATAAATCAATTCAGAAGACGTTTCCAAGTAAATAACTTAACGGCGTTGCGTACTATTTGCGGGGGAATCTTTTTTGACTCACTGTTTCGCAGTAATAACACACTAAAAGAGATAACCTCTTCTTAAAAATAGCTGCCTCAATCACGTGTATCCTAATTCTCATATTCACATGGCACCATGAGCAAGAGAAGGGGAATTTTATATTGATAAGAAAACTTTCCATTCATATTACGCAATCGTCAAACAATGTTCTGTGTTGCATTTAAAAGAAATCTGCTATTAAAGATTAGAATTTTCCTTGGTAATCAAAAAAATGAACGCGATAGGCCAACACATTTCACTTTCCATAGCGTTATTACTTCTTCTGTACATACATTGACAGTTGGTGCTGTGACATTTGTCGCCGGGTCTAAAATTGTGATACTTGTCAGTCACGGTCCTGTCAATTAAGTCGAACGATTCCCCACAACGATAAACATACTTCTGCAAAGTTCTATTAATACTCAAGCCACGCATTAAAATTTCTAACCAAAATCCTTAGCCTTTTTTAAAAATACATTCTTCGTCGACATAAACAAAACTACTTTTGGACTGTAGATATGCACGTATGTAGGGAGGCACGACTCGTCGACAGTGAGGTCACTAGAGACGCAGCAAGTTTTCCGGAGAACTGGAGTAGACCACGGCCTGTGGCAAGGAAGTATCCCTGCATTCGCCTGCAGAGTGAGTTATTGAAACCATAGAAGACCGAAATCAGGATGGACGGACTGGGGATCTAACTCGGGCCCTTTCGAATGCGAGTCCAGTGGTTTACCACTTAGCCACCTCGGCCGGTTTCCGTCCTGTAGGAGGCTCAGTGGTTATATCCCGTGCCTATTTTAACACGTGTACGTGTAACCAATCAGTTTAATCATATTTTAAGAAATGACTGCAATGAAACACTTATTTTTATAACACATATATTTATTTACTTCATTTTACTTTAAATTAATTAACATTTTGAAATACTGTTTTACTCATTTCGTCTACGAACAATTCACGTAAAGGTTTTTAAGTACTTGCTACGATTGAAAAAATTTCGAGATTACTTTTAGATCTTATGCAACAAGGTATATTTATTTTTATTATTTTGTAACAGAAGTTTGTTTCTAAAACATTACAAACTTACGGATAAAAATATTCTTATAGTAGCATGTTTTCGAAATCAAGTGCCGTAGGTATAAAAAATATTTAATTCAAAAAATTTTGGAAGCTATTTGCCCCAGTAAACTGCTTATTCATTAAAGAGTAATTTCTCCGTGAATAAAAAATAAATTACCAACTTCTGCGTTTCAACAGTTTTTTTATTTCATTCCAATTCATAGCAGTTTCGTTTCAGGGAAGAAAAATAGCCAGAGTGGAAGTGAAAGGGGACCAGAGTTTTATAATTAAGTGGTTTGCCAATTACTGGAGAGGTCAAATATTGAAATTACCAGCGCCGACAATGTTGCCAGGCCTGCTGGCTTAGCTCTCTTTTGAAGGGGGAAATGGCTCACTCGCCACGGGCTAACTATGCGCCAGGGGGAAGCTGAGGGGTGTAGTGATGTGATTACTGGTCATGCCACCCTTTCGAGGGGTGGTATCGTCGGCAAGGAGAGGGTGAGCGAACTGTCGGCAAAACAATTCGGAAATAAAAAAGAGAGCTCGCACAAGAACTGCGGCTGGCGGGGAACATTACGGCAACGAGAAAAAGTCCGCCATGAACGAGCTCCGGGATTTACAAGAGGTAACACATTTGAGCGGTCAACTAGGTCAAGTTATTTCATACCTTCGGTGCCGTCATTTTCACAGTTAAGGCAATTTTATGTTTTGAATCACATAACAGGCTTCGAAGAAGTGAAAATGAGGAAAATTAAACTACCTACAAATACAGTAAAAGAGATATTGGTCAATTTGAAAGATTGAATGTGTTTATTTTGTGGCAATAACATGATAAAATATTGCAGAGAGCTGTGCACTTCCATTTTAATTCAAAGTTACGTTTGAAGTCATAGGAAAACAAAAATAATATAATTAGCAGTCGTGACCTCATCGTCTAGAACTTGTGGTGTTATCTCACCTTGAATATGTATTCGTCACCTGGCAGTCATTTTAAAGTATGATTATTTATAGTCCATAAATAACTGGTTAAACTTTCTGTGGTTAAATAGGATACAACGGATGTCAAGTAATAAAAGAGTCCGTATTTCGGAAAAAGTTAATTAAAAAAGGTTTTACGGCTTATAGCAATAACAGTAATACAGTAGACTATGAAACCACATTTCCCTTTCATACCTAATGTAAAACCACTGAGTCACTGTTTTTTGGTACTATACATTGTCAAATGTACGAATAAACATATCATGAGACGGCTCATCTTCACTTTGTGTACGGCGGAGCTCATGACATTACGAGAGTAGCTCAAGAGTTAAACTCACAGTATATTTATCCTTCACAAAGTTAAAGAATATTAGTGATTGCTAGTAGAAAATACTTTAGTAGCAGAATGTTCGTGGTGACCGTATAGCCATACAAGGAACTAAGAGACATCATCTATCATTCGTGACATGTAACTTCACAGAGAGAGGCCTATGCTAGTGATTGCGGAGAACTTAGGGTACTTGGGAGATGTTGCAGATGCAGTAGGTAGACGTCCCATTTGTAGTTGATTGACAGGAAAGGTTTCAGTGTGAAGGAATTGTACCATAAACTACCCTTACAACATGCATGTCGCTATTTTCATACATCATTTCCCGACGGCTGTACTATCAGGAGTAGTCAGCAATCCCCCCGCTCTTTGAGCACACTTGAGTACAATGTACTTCTCCTTGTAGGTTGATCTAAAATCCCTGTCTTATAAATCATTTTGATCCAATATTTTATATTTTCGCATAGTATGAAATAGTGCAGGACATGCCAGTTTTTGGCATGATACTGGATATGTAAGTTTCTCCGATACAAAAAAAAATGCGCCTTTGTCAACGAACGCTGTTTCAAACAGTTTATTACAATCTAAAAGGAATATGAATATGCGTCTATGTTTCACTCTAATTACGTTTTGGCCACAGCACGTGAAAAAAGATTGTCAACACCAAGTACCCAATAAATTCGACTGCCACCACGAAGTACCGGTTAAATTCGACTGCCAACACCAAGTACCTGATAAATTCGACTGTGTAACCAAAGGAGTGTTTTTATCTGACTGTGCGTCTTCTACGAAGTAGTAGTTAGCTAGGTGTTCCGACGAAAGCTTCTTCCAGCAGATCATTTCTACTGTATCCGTCTTGAAACTCTGCCTTTTCAAAACACGAATAATTTAACACGTGTAACACTGACTCAAGTCAATCATCGTTATCTTTGATTGGATCAGCTCATATATTTATCACACTTTCGGACTGTAGACATGTACGTAGGTAGGAAGGTACGTCTCGTCGACAGCGAGGTCACTAGACGCAGCAAGTTGTCCGGAGAAGCAGGAGTACGCCGCAGACTGTAGCAAAGAAGAATCCCTGCATTCGCCTGCAGAGTGATTTTTTCGGAATCACATAAAACCGAGATCAGGATGGACTGACTGGGGATATAATTCGGGTCCTCTCGAATGCGAGTCCAGTGGTTTACCACTTAGCCATCTCGCCCGGTTTTCGGCCTGTAGGAGTCTCAGTGAGTAGACACCGTGTTTGTTTTAACGCGTGGACGCCGAAACCACGCAATGTGTGACTGAGTCTGAACTCAAAATTTACTGCAACTAGTTATGAAACTCTGGTCTCGGCACTGTTCGACGAGAGAAAAACGGAGTTTCACGTTGCTAACCAGTAACGTCTGCGACCTCCACTTTCACCATACTCATCCGCATGTCGATGCCACGCCGCCTCAGGTCACAAAAGTCCTCATTTTATTACTGGCGAAGATATCATCCGTATCAATAACAGTGTTCCATTCACTTCCGCCAAGTGGTGCGTTTAGGGATTACTTTCAAGTTCAGGAATTTTCGCCATAAACATACACGTACAATTCAGAGAGAGGGGGATATATATGTATATATATGGGCGGCCCTTAACAACGAGGTCTTGAGAGCCGATGAGGGTGAAATGAGGAGAGAATGAAGCAGCAAGGGCGGGGGAAAGGGAGAGCCCCGAGAAAACCTGCCGACCAGCGGCGTCGCCTGTACGACTCCCACTTGCGTAAATCCGGGAGAGATGCATGAACAGAGAGGACTATAAACATGTTGGTGAGGAGCAGACGTATGTTTTCAACGAGGTGAGTAGCGGCGCAGTTTTGCGCACGCAAGTCGCCGGCCCAGCGGTAATGTCGCTTATTGATTATCAATTTAGTGCCTACTCAGTCCCTTGTGCCCTTCCTTCATCCCTCCTCGTCTTGCTCACTTGTTCCGCTTTCTTATTGTGCCCGCATCCCCCGGGCTTCCTACACGGAAATTTACTTGGTGCCCGCGTCCTATCTTTTAATAGTCCTACCACTTTAAACAGTGGCTCCCGAACACCAGCGATTAGACGTTTTAAATTAAGATAACCCAATACGGTATTCCCAACTCCACCTTCAACCCCCTTCCTCATCCTTTTCCGTCGCTGCTAATATTGGAAATTAGATATAGGCGGAGGCGAGATCGATAAGGGAAACGGAAGGTTTTGGTGGTGTGCATAAAAGGGTGGGGGGGGGGGGGGAGGCAGAGGTGGGGTTAAGTTTGCGAGTCGGGTTCTTCATGTCAGATTTAGGGAAATTAAAATATCCGAATCCGATTGCGCGCGGCGCCTTGCGGGAGACAGAGAGAAAGTTTAGGTGGCGGAAGCGGGGCGGAGGGGGTGATTGTGCGCGAGATGCGACCTCGGTACCGGAAGTGTAGTATGAGGGCCGTGCGGGTCTGAGCAAGAGTCGCACTTCCGCCTTAGTGTATTTCCAACCGCTGCGAGTCTTCTCACCCCTCAACAGTTTTCATATCATAATCACCAGTACGTTTCGTTCGATCACCGAATATATATATATATATATATATATATATATATATATATATATAATATATGGCTTTTGGGAAGTACATTGTTAAGTGAAAATGTGTGGCAATAAATATGTTGTAAAGAAGATAGTATATGAATTTCCTTTTTACATATTCATTTGAAGCAAGAACAAATTACATCATCAAAATTTCGTCAGTGAGTAGCATTTTGTATAAATAGCAGTCTCTGTCTCAGCTATAACGGACAAACATTTGTGTTAATAGAAAACGTACAGGACCCGTGGAGTTTCGTACCAGAGGTCCTGCTCATACCATATTAACTAGCCGTGGTAAAATTAATTACTATTTTTAACAGTAATTGAAGTTAATTTAACGATCAAGAAATAACGTATAATCCTATAATTCTCTACAATCAACCAATAAAAATTAATAAAATTTATATATAAATAATTAAATAAATAAAAATATATATATATATAGGTGGCAGCCACAAAATGTATTGTTGATATTCAGTTCGTCGATTACTTTTTGTGGTCAACATAACATTATTTAGTTGCCAGTACTAAACTTGTGTAGTATCTAAACAGTTATTTGCTAATAACTGCAAATATATGTAGCAAAGTGAATTCCCTACAAAATGTTACTTCTCCGTGCCAAGGATTTAAAAATAGGCAATTTCAAACTGGTTTCGAACAAACGTGCTGCGTAAAAACGCGAGAAACAAGGCTGGCAGCAAATTTAACCAAAGGCGAACCTGAAAACTTGACAGGTTAAAACAGTCAAATTTTAATTATGTTTTATTTCTCTACGTCTAAGGTTGGTACAACATTAAAAGCGTAGCTAAATAATACCTTTTGTAACAAAGTTTTAATTCTCCATGATAATTCTGAAAATGCTAATTCCATACTTCTAAACTTTTAAAAACTCGCATTTAAAACAGATATAGGAAAGGGAAACTAGTCCCCAGATGCGAAATGTTTGCCGAGTGTTATTCATGAGCAAACACCACTGAGATACGGTGACCAGTATTTGAATGAAACTATAGTTGTTGATAATCTACTCACGTTTCAGCAGCCTGGCATGGGGTACCACTACAATATCCAGCAACATTTTAATTGCTTCTAGTGCAGGCTAGTTGAAAAGTTCGCCTGTTATTAAAGATTTATAAGTTTTCCTCGCAATTATTTAACACTTATGTTCAACAAAAATCTTTAAAGGTTTTACTGTACTCTAAATAAATTTATGAACGACCTTATCTGATACTCATCGTTAAAAAAAAGTCACAAATATATAGGTTGTATATTTTACTTTTGACATTTTTGAATTTATTAAGATAGTCGTTATACACAATCATTTTATCCTTTCTGAGATGCCAAATATCTTGGTTTTCTTTCGTAAATTCAAGTTACTTAGTTATTGTGTAGAACGGCATATTTCTTAGGTACTATTCATTGACTTCAATTTGGGAACGCACGGTCGGCTTTAATTTAACATAATATAAATAAACATAAAACATTTCAGTGTTTGAACGTGGTATTCACCCATGACATCTTGCACTTTGAACGTAACATCTTATCGACTTCGGCTGTTGACGTCACTGTTGACTGGTGAGTATTCTCGGGGTTATACGTTACCCCCACCAGAGCATTCTGTCGCAGCTGTAACCGTCTTAGGGTCTTGTGTATTACATGCCATACAACTTGTGACGTCACGCGCTTACTGATAAGAGCTCCAGGATATAAATGGAGTGGTGAAGGATTTGGCGGCTCTTAGCAGACGTCTTGAGAGCTGATGAGGGTGACACGAGGTGAGTAATGAGCGATACAGGAATGTAAGGGCAGGTAAAACGGGATATCCCAGAGAAAACCGACCGAAAAACTGCAACGTCTAGCACGGCTCACACTTACGAAAACCCAGGAGCGATCCCGCCGGGAATCGAACCCGGATTGTCGCATGAGTGAAAACGCAGTTGACGTTGCTGGTGACTGGTGAGTATTTTTCGTGGAACTTCCTGCTCCACTGCCCTTGCGTCCCACCCTTGCTCCAGCTGAGGATCTCATTTATTCCCCATGGAGGTGTCGTTGTCAGACTACTTGCCTCCCACCTAGATGAAAATACCGATTACCCGAAATTTTCTCTTTCTTCTACTACGTAACAGAACAAACTCGGAACTCTCCAATGTTAAAGTTATTTTTTTCGGTTGCACATACACTGTAAAATAGAAAAAGGAAAACTGCTCCAGAGCAGCGGACTCAACTCCAGATCTGCTGAAACTGCTCCACTTGAATCAGTAAAATTCAACTGATCATTTTAGTTGCTGACTGAACAGTGGAGAGAGAGAGAGAGAGAGAGAGAGAAAGAGAGCTAATGTTTCAAAGAGCATATCATGTTGCTGATGTGAAAATACTAATACTACTTGTGCTGTAAATACTATGGATCCAGGAAAGGAGAAAACTACAGTGTGTCAAGCTGACGAGATTAACCAAATCAATTACTCTGATGGGAATATGACAGCCAGGAGTGACCACATGGGTGACGGAGCTCCTAAAGAACTATAAAGATTAGATCATATTAGACCAGCGCTCAGCACAACAGTCTGATAGAACCGTCATGAAGTAACATTTCCGGCAGTGGCAGCAGCGTGCCTGAAGCAATGGAGCCTGCTCTGTCCACGAGTAAGAAGACAAGGCGAGAGCGAGAGAGAAATGTTTGCTGTGACAGAAGATACACCTTCAAATCTGGCGAATCAAAGTGCAGTGACGTCATAGGTGACCATGCTGAAAGATAAGACCGTGAGCATGAAGCGCCCTTCTCCTGAAGCAGCAGGTGGTCAGATCAAGACTCCCACATGATGCGATAAGCAAGTGTCTCTTAGCGTAGCCGTTAGGATGAAGGTAGGCTCAGCTGACAAGACTCCGCAGTACATAGAGCACACGACTCCCACAATCAAGGAGTAAGAGTGGCACAAGGGTCATTGCAGTTGCACATGCACTAGTCTGTAACTGAAACTGCAGTGGGGAGCATAACCCTTCAGACAACACCTCCGGGATTGGGGTGTGACAACTGAATCCCAGGGAGTGGGGGAGGGGAAACCCATTAGACAACAATGGGGTTGGGGCGCGACAACTGCATCTCAGGGGAAAGGAAAGGGGGAAGTGCAATTGCATCACCGACATTTTGAATAAATTATATCGCAGTAGTGCCGTGGGTGAAATCAGGTACCAAATGAGGCCCATACTTACACTGACAGCTACCATGTTCTTTGCGCCGAGCTATTGTGAAGCCCTAAGCGAACACTGTTTTATTTAAGTGTGAGCGAGAAAACTGTGCCATGCCACCTTACTCCCTGGAGAACTGTAGGCTGGCAATCAGTCCATGATAAAAGAGCTGTTTAATGACGACAACCCAGTGAGTCGCAGTTGCTTTCGGAGGTCGTAAAATCCAAGAGGTCGCACTGAAGTACAAGGATTTCGCTCAGGTGATGGCTCTCCTACGACCCTCCAAAATACTCAGCTGGTGTGAATCGAGGTGTCACGTGGTTCAGAGAGCCATAAGGGTGTGTGTCAGGGCCAATAGGAAAATTGAGACAAAGGTGAAAACCGCTGTGCTGTTGGGGCAATGCCTCGCCCTCTCACTGACAAGGCTGCCGTATGGCTCTACGCATATTTTCGATGATCTAAACTGAAATTATTACCCTTTGGACTGTCATCGTGCGATTGCTAACCTCACTACAAAAAGAAGCATCTTCCTGTGACGACTTGGGCTGACCAAGCAGGCCTCCCTTGGTGTAGTCGGTTGGTACACTGCTCGTCTAGGGTGTGGGAGGTTGTGGGTTCTAATTCCAGGTAAGGCATGGGTGTTGGTTTAAGTTAGATTGTATGTTAGTTGTAAGCCGTCTCCTGAAGAACCTTCAGGCATAACACCGGGGGATGCTAATAAGTAATCTACAATACTACAATACAATTGGGCTTACAGAAGATATGAAGGCTCGACCGACCACTCAGTGGGGTGTCGAACCACAGAGAACTCGGGCTTGAATTTTAAAGCGAAGGAATTCAACTGTCGTGGTAACTAGCACTCCACTGTAAAACAACACAAGTACCATGGGAATGAATGCAGAACTACGGAATGACTGATTGGTTATACCAGAGGTTCTCTGGTGAAAAGATTGATGGAGGTGGGTTCGAGTTTGGAAGTCCGCTCTCTAAGGGACATCTGGAGAGAACACACCTTACTTGTGGTAAGTCGGCACAACGAAGGGCGACACAGCTTCCGCACTGTCCTGAGGGAGTGCACACCCAAGTTTCGCACTAGCCTCTCTTCGTGTTTAATATTAAATTACTTTTCTGAAAATATGATTACCATAAATTACATGGATAGGATATGAATTAGAACAATGTGTGTATATAAACAAGTGTTTGAGATTTTTTAGTGCTTCGTGTAACAAACTTTTATGCATTATCGTAAAAAATTCGAATTTGTAAAAGTATTTTATTCTTATGATAAAGGGTTTCTTTTTAACTTATAGATTCAAACAACCATGTTCGTCACTGAAGACCACATAACTTTGTAATTTGTATTTGTGTGGGGTAGGTCAATGTTGAGTACACGAGCAGAAGACGATAATCTGTCTACTACATCTTTAATTTATGGTCTTCAGCACACAGCAATAGTGAGGGCAGTACTTCGGCTGGATCATGGCTATTTCTTAGAGAAATTACTATATAGTAGGGCAACTAAGGTGCACAACTGCTTCACACTGCGACTGTGTTGTCTGGTGGGTTTGTAGGCAGTGTGCAGTTCTGAGTGTATATCGACGTCTGGTACATGTGGACACTAATGGACTTTGCCACAGAGTGCCAGCGGTGTAGTAAATATTTCAGTGATTCAACAAAGAACTATTTTTTCCCAACAAAAAGTCATAACCATTTAGTCCGACTGAGGTTAGTAAACCTTTTCCTTAAATAAGCATGTTTATGTGCTTGTAAATTATTTTCAACTAAGCTCTCACACAAATTCTATACACTTAAGTTATGCAAAATGCAATTACTGTTTGTCCCAAATAAATATTTACATGCTTGATACAATAATAACAGAGAAACTATTACAGACGATCTGACAGGACTGCTTGTATTTTACGCTGTAAGGACAGTATTGTTTACTGTGCGAATGTTAATCATGGGCACTAATGTTCAAAATATCTGTGCTCAGTAGCAAGACATTGTCTAAAATACTCGGAACAGAACGACAAACAGTAGCTATGGTTTTATTGGGAGTGGATTCATAGGCAGTTCCAAATGTCTCTCTCATTGTATCCTGGTGCCTGTGTCTTTACGGCGTACACAGTATTCTTGAGAATTCCCCATAGATAAAAATTTAACGGCGTTAAATATGGAGATCTGGGTGAATACTCAGAACATCGTCTTCAGTTTATCCTACTACCAACAAAGGTTACATCCAGTAGTGATCATATGTTTCAATGGTAGTGTGGAAGATAACTGTCATTCTGGTAAAAACAACTATCGTTAGGTAGAGTTGGTGAACAGATTGCATAATATTTTTTTCAACATGGCATAACAACATTCACCTACCACCATTCCATCAAAGAAGAAAGACCCCATAAATCCTCTGGGAGATGCTGTTAACCCAGAAATATGACCTACTTGCTCTACCATAATGTGGGTATCTTCATCCGCCTAGTACATGCAGTCATGGTTGTTGACAGTTCCGTTCAATTTTAAGACAGACTGCCATGAAAAATAGGGCGATGTCAAAGTGATAGGTTTTGCAGCCCGAAGGATGCACACCCTCCATCTTTCCTGCAACATTACTCTGATGAGTATGACAGCGTACAGCACTCCTCTTCACTCTTCGGGCCATTCGCTTTTCTTTAGTGCAATTACATGCTATTCTACATGTTTTCTCAGTAAGATCTATCCTCCTCTCCAATTACCCCTTCATGGGTCACAGAATTTTCTTTCTATTGCCCCATATCATACTGCTCCAATCTCTTCCCAATATTTGAAGCCAACTCATTCAATACCTCTTGGAAGGTTTTGTCATTCATAACATTGTCTAATCTCATGCGAATGCCCTTTGTACGAGTTATTTCTTCCGGCCATTGTCTTATAGCTTCTGTTTTAATACAGTCCGTTATGAGATGCAACATAGTATCGTCGACACCACAGGCATCACGTATCGATGATCTCATCACCTGAAGACATTGGAGCTTTACCTTGAATTTACCATGGCCTGTATAAAGTTGTGTACAATAGTGATTCATGCTGATCCACGTTCATTTCATTCGTTCCCTTAAATCTGGTATCAGCTTGTATGTAACTTTTCCCTTTTCAGCTTGTGTCCATGTCTCTTGCCACCTCTGGAGAACTCCTTTCCTTTTATTCCAGCTCCTTCTCCATGGACAGTCTTCCAGCTCACGCTCTCTCCACCACTATACCATGGTATCTCACCAGAAGATCTGCAGGTAGTATTCAAGCCAAGACTGGGGGGTGACTCATTGGATAATATTCACTATTCTCTGGCAACAGTCAGTAACGCTGCCCTCTGAGCAATGACGAATTTTCTTTTGTACAACACCAGCTCAGCTCTGTTATGCCATATAATGGCCCCATATTATAAGATGGCCTCGAAAACGTCTCTTTATATTATTCTCAGTGTTCTATAGCTGAGTCCCGAGGTAGCGTTTCCAAATATTTGTAATATTAGAAAGTCTTATACAACCTATTGTGACACATATTCCACATGCTTAAGGACACTCATCCCATCATCCATATTGACACCCAAGTACTTTAACTCATGTACATTTCCCACCGAAGTGCACAGTCTATGGTCTCTGCAGTTTTCCTTAAGTAGCATGAATTTGATTTTTTTTCAATTAAGAACTTCAATTTAACTTGTAGTGACCAACCATACTCATATTTTTTCCATTATCTCTGCTGATTTTTCCTCTAGTTGTCTACTTATTTATTTTGTGATCATGAACAGTCTATCATCTGCATATCCATCAAAAAGTATGTACCATATTATCGGTCCAGTGACTAACCTCTGGCTCTCAAGACTTCGATGTTAAGAGCCACCCAAATCTCTTCACTCTTCACCAACCCCTGGGAACATCCCTTTGTCAGTTACTTCTTGTACTGTTTTGGCAGTGTTTGTGCTCTACCTGTCTGCAAAGAAGTCCAAGATCACCCGAGAGTTTTTACTGCACATACTTTCATCTTCAACTAATGCATTTTCACCCAACAGGCATTAACAAATTCTCTTTATGATATATGTCTAGAAATACACCGAGCACATACTTTGCAGTGGACCTCTTAATTTACTACACGACACTGTGTAAGGCAAAGAGAATTCCCATGCCTTTCCTATATCAATATGGTTTTTAATGGAACATTACTTCAGCATCTAAAGTCATTATTAATCAACTGTTTATCATTTTATCGTGTATTTTGCCTAGCACCAGAAGTAAGGTTAGTGGTATGTATGATCCTGTGTATTATAGATCTTTACATAAACCCATATACAATATTCATGGACTTACTTGTTTCCAAGAGGCAGGAGAAACACCGGCTTGGAGACATTCTTTTTATAGCTTAAGTATGTCATGCTTGATCCTGGAGTAGCTCGTCTTGGTTATTTCAGCTCCTAGACCAACATCGCTTGGCATTTTCGCATTATTGAGTTGGTAAACTACTGCTGCCAGTTCTTTCTGATCAAAGTCACGAGCGTCCACCACTCTCTGGATTTCTCGCATAGCTTGTATCGTAATGAAGTGTTCCTCCCCATATCTTGCTTGCGAGTCAACTAGCAGGGGTATGTGTGAAGCAGAAATTCCCTTCACTCGTGAAGGTCAGTGCCTGTTAACCCACCTTAATATGGGGTAGAGGTGTTGACTTCTTCATCTTACTTGAGGCCAATTTATATAACAATCCAAATGGGTCCTCATTACCAGCTTGAGTATCAAAGTTTGCCCATTATTTCGTTTTCTTTAACCAAACGCTCTTGAAATAAGCTAACTTATTCCTTCTGTATTCCTCTGCGAATTGCACTCTTCCTTCACCTCTTAGTCCATGCAATTGTCCTCTTCTTTCTTTTTTACACCCTTCGCTTAATTTTTGAGCTCCAAATCCCACCATTATATATTTGGTAGCACTTAGCTCGATTTACGAAGAGCTTCTTCACATGTACTTGAGTAAATGTTGTCACTTTTTTTTTTTCAGTTCCCTCTTACTGGAGTTCTGTATTTCCTGCAAGCTTATCAAACAGAGTTCTGGCAAATTTTGGCCGGTTTGCTGCCCGATGCAGAAATCGCACTTCTCTCTCAAATTGTAGCATGATGCAACATATTCTCTCACCATTATAGACTTCATATACAATGAGTCGAAGTCCTTCGATTTTGGCAACATTCTAATTATTTGTTAAGATTGATTGGCTCACTAGATATCCAGCTTTATCTATAACTGGCGAATGCCACAGCTCAGATTTTGCATTTTCATTTGACCTGATAAACAACGGCTCATCACTTGACAGATTCACTATAACTTCCACGTATCCAAACAGATCTGGGTTTATCCAAACCGGACGTATGACTTGCACACATATATGGTGCATGTAGGATAAATTGGTCCTTAATACTCCAGCCTGGGATTTATTGTCGTTGGTTGGCACATAGAGGAACTTGAAATCCCACAACACCGTCAAGAGGTACATACGGCTCCTGAAACAAGACACTGTCAAGCTTCTGTTCCACGACAATCTTGTTCAGCTCAGCAGCAACCACTGCCACCCATTCTTCAGCTGCCTACATATTATTATGTTAGAAGCCGTAGTCTATCCAGGCTAGTTCTACCGATATGGCTATTTGTTGCGCTAGACAGTCTCGAGAGTCCACTAGATGCTAATGCGCAACCTCTTTCCGATGGCAGTTTGTGCATAAGTACTTACAATTCTTTTCTGCCTTTTAAGACATTTATTAAACGTATGGTCCTTTAATGCACATATTGAGCAGGTCGACTCTTTATTCCTTCACTGTTTCGCTACATGCCCCCATTGCTGATATTTGTAGCAGCAGGATATTGAAATATAATCCCGTACCCTGCGACTCTCGTAATAAATATACACTCTCACTCAAAGTTTATAACGTATCTTAGTTTTTAGTATACAGTATGACGATTGCTCGGACTATTGCAACATGAAGAGCGAAGCCGGGTGAGGCAGAAGTGTGTAATATTTCCTGAAACCATAACAACTTTAACGAGACGTTGCTCTTTACCTTTGAAGACATCGGATGTTCTGCTAAGCTGGCCTGGTACGATATGTGGAGTTACCCGACTGGCAGTAAACGAAGTCCCACTGGCGACAGGCAGCATGTCGTCTGATCTGCGCCTCTTCCACCGCAAGACTGAGGCGCTGCTGTTGGCCGAGCACGACCATGTGACGTGTGACATTATGTGTTCCTATAGGCTACCCGCCCTGCTACCTAATGTGTTGCATGACACAGGCTACATCATTTTTAAAGACAAAACACTGTCGTCAGTGATATGCGTCAAATAATTATTGGACAGAAAATGGAGTAACGAAAATAATACGCTTTGCTGTTGCGATATTTTCCACGGCAGAGAGAGGGTGTAGCAAAACCATGGTTAGTAAACCCTGACCGGGGCCATGTTCTGTGTAAATAGACTCCCAACAGACTTCAGGGATTATCAGACAAGTATTTGAGACCCTTCGTGTCAAAATAGGCCCTTAGCTCGTTTTTAGGAAGAATAATAACTGTACAGTTGCGAGGAAAGTTTTTCCCTTGGTAGCATTTTCCCTGAACAGCAAATTTTCTCTGCGACGTATAAAAATGCTGGACACGTTTTGGCTCAGTTGGATGATAGGTATTGTATTATATTTTGAAAATATTACCTAGAAGTGTCCTTTGCTAAATAATTGTGAGACTATAAATATTTTTACATATTTTCTATGTGATAGGAATAATATATCAAACGATATTGTAAATATCAATGTATGTGATGTTCTTTGTTATTACAGCATCTAATGTACTTCTGCTGTGGTTAAAGCTAGTGTCATAAAGCAATGTTATCCTTCAAAATGCATACGGATATAACATTTTGTATAACGTTTTAAAAAGGACAAATTTGTCCATATTTCGTATAAACGTTTACAGTATACATTTTCTATTAAAACTCAAACAGTAAGTCTATTGGTTTTTTAATTTCGCAAGGTGAATAAATTTTGTTTCATATTCCACAAGTTTTAAAACTGAATTTATAGCACTGGGAAGAAACCAATAATCTTTTAAATATGGTAAAGGTTAAAGATTTTTCTCATGGCATTTGAGAACGGGGTTACTGTGATTGTTGACGATAGCTGAACTGGTGAAGATCGGGGATCTGCACTTGCATTCAAAGAGCTTAAAAGTCAACTCTCCGAGTTTACTAAACGTAAAGCAAAACCTACAAAGGCAGGAATTTGTATATGGTAAGTGAACAATTGGGCCTGGTTGGCACAGTTGGGTTGCAGCAGTTTAACTTGTGACGTCAGTAACCTCGCCCAGGCTACTAACAGGCGAAAGCCAATAGAAAGTGAGCATATCATAAAAGGTGGGTGAGAACGCGAAGGGCGAAGTGTGGTGGACATCGAGGTGAAAGACAACGACGTCAGTTGCAGACGGTCTCTTCGGGACCACCGTCCAAGAACGGCGATTTGGGGGTAAGTGTCTTCACGCTAGAGTGTGATAGCGAGTCTGGCGACCACCTTATGTCCTTGCCCTGCCTTAGACCTATAGTCTAACTTGCACTTCTAACTCCAACACATTAACTTCTCGTGCCACATCATGAATTGTGATTAAATTAGATTATCTTACTAAAGCTTCTGTTGTGGTAGTTGTTGGACTTCGTAAGGCTAATTGTCACTCGATCTGTGTGCAGAGTGTTAACAATACACGTTTTATCACAAAACTACTAAACGTGCATCCAATATGTTCATTCACGACAACACACACTTCAGACGTGGGCTATTGAGTACATTGAAGACGTCACGCACATAAGAAATACAATTTCACAGCACTTTAACATAGCTAAAAACTGCTTATTCAAATCGCTATATCACAAAATATACAGCAATACTTAATATGCCTGGGTTGAACCTTGCCACAGACTTTCCACCAATAAAATAACAAGGTAACCAATAAAATTCCCATAGGTACACGCAGCACAACGAGAACACTGCACACCAGTTCAGAGCAGTGGCGTGGAGTGTGGTTTTTTTTTTTTTTTTTTTTTTTACAGGGGAAGCAATATAATAGCCTCAAATATTTAAGTGTTTAAATAACATTTGCTAGTGCCGGGCTGTGGTCCCATTTTAAATTCCTACTAACAAACAAAACTTCCAACTTTGCTTACACTCTACATGAATTTACCATTTTATAATACCTAACATTAATTAAAAAAACCGAAACGAAATGAATGTAACTATAATTAAACTGAATATTTTTTAAGAGAGCATATTACAAATTATAAGAAAACTCGCTTTTTCCCGAACACTTTCATATTAGCACTGAATGACGCTAACAAAACGACTGCTTACCCTGCCGAAGGGTAACTCACTTGCGAGTTCGATTCATCGCTAGTCGCTCCAGTTTGTGGAAATAAATGCTAGATAGCAGCACCATGCATGTACAGTACGGGAGTTACGAAAACTCTGTTTCTCGAATCGGAAACCAGAAACTCAGAATTAAATGTGTTTAAATTTAAAGTTAAGGCGAAAAGTATAAAGGTTCAAACATTTCCAATATGTATACGGTAATCATTGCTTACCTTGCGTCCACGGAATAAACGCCACTGGCTCAGAACGTTGCGCTTAGTGGCGATGTTGCACTTGAAGTGCTTGGCAATGTCGGAAAGTATCTGCAGGAAGGTGAGGCGTTAAGGTGGCTGCCTTGTTGAAGGATTTTTGCTCATCTGATGCCTGAAAGCTTGGGAGCGCTAGGGGTGACCGCGACATGTACGTCAACTTTCTCATCGCCTCTACGCGCAAAGCATTGAACTGGCGTGCAGTCTTACTGTCGATAACGCGCCTCTATAAGAGTTTCAGCGGAGACCCTACCATTGTAAGACGCGATTATAAAAATAAAGGTTTTAAGCACTTCCCTATTCCTTTTTTAATGATTTGTACCGGAATGTTCATACCTAAAAATGACCGTGAAAACACCCGTTTGAGCCATTTTCACTATCAGGAAAACTTGCTTTAGAGACAAATTGATGAACTGAAAAACGTATACATACGTGTAACTTTTCTTAAATGCTATTCGTAAACAGACCTCACTCAGACAAGTTGAACGGTTTTTTTAATAAAAATTTTTTTGCCGGAGCTCTGCACACTGTTCAGCGGCCTACCCAGGCGACCTGCCACCTTAATAACCTGGTGGTTCCTCTCCATACAGGTAAGTGCACCTCCACGTGGGAGTATAAGAACAGTGAGGGCCAGTGAAGAGCAGGAGAGTTTCCCAGGCGGCCAGGACAGCGGTGATGTATGCGGGTCCTAGACAGGTGCAGAGGTACCGGCAAGACAGATGGGTCCAGCGTGGCCCGGGCACTATCACTCTTGTGCCGGCCTGCTGCTGCTGTCGATGGCATCGCCGCCTGCCAAGACGGAGCACCCCTTGGGGTCGTCCCAACATCCCCTAACCCTCCCCCGTGCCTCGTCCACCGGGGGTCATCTCATGAGGCGGGACCACGACCACATAGTGGCACATGGCAGACCATTGTCCCAGGACAGCCAACTTTGCACACGCTGAACAGCGTGGGGGTTCCTGTGATATGGACATGTCCATTAGCTGATTGGCGTCTTCTAAATGTAAATTAATACAAATGCGCATAGGACTACGTGCACAATAGTCCTGTTTGCGGTTAGTAGCCGTTAGTGCTAGATGACCTAACCTAACATCACCTAACTTCACGATGAGTGAATCACAGTGTTAGGGAAATTTATGAGACGTATCTGAAACGTTATGTCACCGTTGATATCAATGTTCTGAAAGCTGCGTATCATGTCACATTGTTGCCATCATATGTCATATTGGCCCTGAAGAATTGGCCACGATACAGCTTGACTGCAGCTTGACATCATCAAGTCAGTCATTTCTGCAAACGAGTTAAGTGTTTATTTACGGCATGTTACGTTTTGCACTGACTGGGCTAACGGCGATAGCAGGTAGCAAGCAGGACTTTGGAACTGCGTTTCTTTCGTCGTGGCCACGCCACACGAGAGCAATCACTTACGGATAACACCGATGCTTAGTGACATGATCTGCTAAAAGTACTTTGTCTGTGAGCAGAAATCGTCACAAACAGCAGTGATAAAAATGGTTGAAGCACCTGCATTGTATGCAAGTCGGCGCACCATCAGCACGTGAGCCCTAATATTTCAGGCTCGTGTACAGACTTGACTACCACGTGCTGAGGAATATTCCCTCTCAGCTGAGCTCGACTATTACAAGTAACATTGGTTGTAGGCGAGCGACTCTAGATTATTATGATCTATAATGAATAGTGCAATGGGGGTGAATGATTAGATGGAGATTTTTGGACATTCGCCATTGCGATGCAGATGCCTGTCATGGAAAAAACCCGGATGTTAAGTATTTTTTTCGTGTTCAGTCCTGATTTTCCATGACAGACATCTGCATCGCAATGGTAAATGTCCAAAAATCTCAATCTACTAAATTATTACAGACGCTGCGTCGCGCGCCCACTGCCTATGCAATTTGCCCTACGTACATGTTACATCGTCTTGTTCACCAGGCGTTGTGCACCCCAACTCTCAACACTATTATGTAATATAAAATACGTTTTCACATGTAAGTGTATACGGATTTTGTGTTAGTATCGGTACGAAAAAACTATTTCCGGAACTTGAGCATTGAGTTCCTGAACAGCCCATACAAGTGACACGATTCTACAGCTTGTCTTGAATGCCAGTAAGTGTGTACATAGTGTAAAGTTTTCATAGCAACAAACTTGGCGTATCTTATTTCTTAAAATAAAAGTTGAAAAAAAAGGGGGGGAGGGTTCACGGTATTCAATGAAAGCATACACCGATACACGTTTCTTAAGAGTCCACGGCACTTCATTTTGTGAATAGGAGTTGAGACTGCTGCTAAAACGGGTAAAATTCTAGCCCGTGAGAATATTTTCGCTGCTCGGAATTGTTCTTGCGTGCTCAGCTAATCGAGCACTGCCCAAGTTCCATGTTTTTTTATTCGTCCATAAATGCTTGTATTGTGCTGAAAACTGTGAGTTTAACCCGTAGAGCTGGCTAGATGAATGTAGTTCAGCTGATTATACAAGAGCTCGTTCGGTTTGCTACTCTCTAAATTTGAAATAATCGAAACGAATCGAATGTCGAGAACCAGTGAAAGTGTCTCTACTTCAAATAAATGACAGCTACGTCACTGTTACGGTGGCTGGATCTCACTGAGGTCCTACTGAGTTGCCGTCACTACCAGGACTCGCATTTGCGAGTACTTCGCTTCCATTTCCGGTGAATACTACCTTATTTCGGTTTCTCCATGATTTTCCTGAAATCCACGGTACTCAGTAACAATTTGGTTGTGGCTGAACTGATGAGAGGGGCTCTTATTAAAATTATTTTGGTTTGGAATGAAGAGCTTGCAAGAACTGTATGTACAACATGGCATCGCAACTACGCTTATAGCAAACACATTGAACAACAAGCGTTCACGCAAATTTTCTGAAAGTGAAAAAAGTAGCGCGATTAGAAGCTCGTTAAATTTGGTTAGTTCATCTGCACACGAGGTATGAGCAAGGCAATATTCCTCTAATACAGAATGTCCGGAAATGGTTAATGGTTTTACGGAATTAAAATAGCATTGTAATACATATCAATACAGAAATCAGATTTCGTTCAGAAATACAAATAATCATAAAGTTTTTATTGCATATGATTTGTAATACTTGTCATGTTTGTATAATTGTGTTTCAGGTCACAATTTCGTCGCTTCAAACGCTGCTGCTGCTGAGTAAATGAATGTTGCCAGTGCAGGAAAATGCATAGTGTTTTGTATCTGGCTGATGCGAAATCGCCAACTAAAGTGCAACGAAATTTATGAACAAAGTGAGGCTAATTATTTTGGGATATTGTGTATACCAGGACGGTGTGGGTTAGACACCCCTTTCCCCCGCCACCACCTTAGTAATACAAGAATGTAGACTCTTGCGTTTCGACTGTTTATGTCGGCATAGCTAGAGATCCATAATTGGTATTAAGGGTAAATCTGTACAACGTTAAGCGGGTACGTTACGGACCCTTTCAGAATAGTGTAAGTTGCTGATGTTATAACCCATTGCAATCCAAATAAAAATCATATGTTATCAGTCGAAATCCAAAGATGAAATGAAAAGGCCGCATGGAATTTTATTAAAAGTGGAATATACTCTACACGGAGAAAAAAAAAACACAATATTTCAAAAACTCTGTTTTTTTTTGCGGTTTCGCGCGCGACAAATTCGGGTCGGATGCCTGCGAACTCCTAGCAATGCAGTGCGACAAAATAAATCAGGGCATTTTGAGAAACAGCACAAGAAGCGATATATAAGATTTAGAGGCCTGCGTATCCGGAGATATATGAGCCATTACATTAATTGTTTTCCTTTATCTCGAAGTGAGGCAGGGGACTGGGAGGAGGTGGGAAGGCAAGGGGTAGATTAGCGGTCGGCGGGATTCCAATTTTAATTAGACTGCCACTTGTCGGCGGGGGGTGGGTTGGTCGGTGGGGGGTAGCGGGATGAAGGAACCTCAAGACTTTCCCTCAGCTTGCGGCTTCGGCTCCAAGGAGCAAATGCCGCAAAAATCCTGAGATCGGAGTGGCGAGATCCAACCACGAAATTTAATACGCACTTTATAAACTGCTGCAGTAGCTTACAAGTGTTGATAGGATATTACTGAGAAACATCCATGTAATTCGCAACTTTCATGTTGATAGCTCGGTAAAAAATTGTACTGCTTCTCTTTCACACAAATACACCGTGAATTTCGTCTCATTTCGTACTATTCGTCTGTGCACCTAGCTGGAATAAATGGTTTTAGACAGTGGCTTAGTAAGGACTACGTGTTATGTAAGATTTTCTACAAGAACGTTATAATCTTAGACTATGGAGACAATTTTGATACGTCTTGTCACAATTAATCTTTGTCGGTAATGTAGGGCTTGCATATATCACGTATTCGCCAAATCAAAACAAAATTATCTATATTTTATAAAATGAAATAACAACACTACGTATTAATAGCTTTAGCAACGTACTTCAAGTAATCGAGAGACGCTTTAAACAACAAAATTTAATTTTTCTACAAATGAACCCGGTCTGTGATTTACTGGCTGCAAGATAATTGCGGAAACCACCAGTCAGTAACCCCGAATTTCACATATTTAATTACTATTTACCACAGAAGTAAGTAAAGCAAGCCAAGTAGAACGCTGTAAGAATGTTCTTTTTGAGCACAAACGTATATATGTCGTAATTATTTAGGTACTTCTGTGCCTACAACTAAAGAACCTAACGTTTTTTCGTGCGAATGGAAGTTATCGTTCTTGGTAATATTGTTTTATAAGTTAATTTTAGCTGTGTAAAATTCGTCAGATTTGTGCATGGTTTCTGCTTACCTGGGAAATTAAGTTGCAATGAATAAAATCTACAGCAATGTGAGCAAAGTTTATGAATTAAATCATGCAAAAAATACTTACGTGAAATAAATTATCCCCATGTATAATAACGAAGGCAAATTTGTCTTGTTTCGTAGTCAATAAGAAGCATTAATATTTGGTGTTCCAAGCTGCTTGCATACTAATAAGTGACTCGGATCAGTAGCTTTTGTAGTGACGTATGGATATAAACTACATAGAAGACAACCTTGAAATCGCAGGGCACAGCTAACGGATCCGAAAAATAATATCGACTTGAAACGCACGAGTAAGGTCACTAACAACGAACGATCTTCAATGCGCGCGTGAACAACCGTTGAAATAGTTCAAGAAACACAAATTGCCGTAACTTAGGGAACTGAATTCTCTTAAATCGACACAATAATGAGAAGTTTTGAACAATTTTCAGCAAAAAAGTGCAGAAAGTAGTTGAGAGCCTTGCAGAACCACTCAATACTATTACTAAGGTTGTCTACATATGTTTTTAATCTTAACTATTTAATAGAAAAGTCTGCACAGAAACTGAAATCTACTATTCGCCTCTTGGAAACAGGCTCTTTGTCACATTTAGCAGTGGCTAGAGGTGAGTTTAATTTATCTTTCTTCATAAGCGGTTCCTTTGAACGGGCGTAAAGCGATTTGGAAATGGGCGAGGGGGAGATGATTTCGCCACACCCAGCCAACAGTATAACACAGTATGTTTTGTACTTTTTCACTCCGATATAGTTGGTGCAGTGGATTCGCATGTTAAAATGGGGGGGGGGGGGGGGGGGGAGAGAGAAATTGAAGAGCCCGGGTAAAATACTTTGTCCAACAATCCTGAATTCGAATCCTCCATGGTTTTACGAAATACATTTCAAGCGAACGCCACGATGGCTCTTTGACAGAGGTCATCGCCATTTACTTATCTATACTGAACGCCCGTAATAAAGTTTCTTTATCAAATAACCTCGCTGACGATGACAGGTCAAGGACCTAAAAATAGTTTTCTTTAATGGAAATACGGTTTTTAACACTGCTTTGGTGGCATTGTTACAAAATCCATTTTCCCAACATATTCCATTAAATATAATTGGCTGCTACGTCGGTTTTACGGTGGAAGGGAGTACAATACTGAGCATGGCATGAATTATTGTGCAATTTGCAAGTGAAGTCCAGATTTAATTAATTGCCAAACCCAGCACCCCCTCTCCTTCCTGCCCTTAACAACGTTCAATCAACCTATATCAGCAATACGGAACCGTGTATCAGAAAATATGAGTAAACACATAAGGATATATAAGGAAAGAAAAAAGTTATCTCTAATGATAATGTGGAGAAAAATTATTTGCATTTCCCTGTCCCAAGTATATCTCAGTCGCCACCCGTTCTCACTCAGACAACACGCTGTGGAATGCAAACTGATTATCTCCAGCACATTAAGGGTGACGGATCTCGCACAATTTATAATATTGTAACTGAACCAAACCTACCTCAACTCATATACACTGTATGTGATAGCATTTTCCTCGAATAGAAAACTCCAGACTTTACATATCATGAATAATTTGATGTCAAAAACCAAATTATTGAGTTTAGTTACAGCCGCGACAATAAACACTAAGTTCTACAGATTATAACACTAACAACATAAACTTATGCCCTGGGATACTGCTTGACGTATATTTTACCACCCAGTAATTGTTCATATATTTTGAAAAATTCAAAAAGATTTGTAAATTTTTAATATTGAACATTTCACTTATATATTACTTGTTATTTGGCGATGACATATGTGTCACAGCGGTAGACCACGGAATTAGTTCACATGGTAAATTTTTCTCATCTGTACACTATGCATTTGTTGTTACAGCTGCAACACACAAGAGGAATTGTATACTTGATATCAAATTATTAAAAAAATATAAAATGAAATTTTTTATTCTCGTTTCCTTTCATCATACACAATTCAATAATGTATTATTTTTCACATCCATAGGCACCATCTTTATAATTTTGTGATACTTAGAATAATATATATTTTCATTAATTCTAGGAGAATTTTCATCCACTTATAACCCCCATGCAAAGTGATATATTTATATATTAGCTGTTTAATAGATTTATTACAGCCACTTTAATTTCAGAATAAGTTACATAATGGTTGGTTTATTCCATACTCTGCAATTAGTTTCTTGAAATGAACATTAAAGAACTCGGTTCCTTTGTTTGTGTGCAGATTCCAACACACTCTCAGTTTCAAAACAGTGGACATTTTACTGGAACTTGTTTCCCAGTGTTATTCCTTACTTTAGTCACCCAAGCATATTTTGAATAGACATCTACTATTGGTAAAATGTATTTACATCCAACACTTTATTTAGAGAGTAACGACATGTTACACAAGTCTTCTTCGAACAGGTCATTCAAACATCATCTGATAATCTTCCTACTAGGATAGTTTATTCTGACACGCGCATGCAGTTTAGTAACAAGCTTACTGAATTTCATATTTAATACATATAGTTATCCTGGTCAATTCCTCATTAAATGAGATTAATTTTATTAGTATGGGAATTATTCCTAAGTTGTTTTGAAACAAAAAATAATTTTAATCTCTCCACTATCTTGTTCGAGTTATTCCAATATATGTGAAAACTATCGCCTATCTCATCTTTAAATATCCCTCTTCCTACAATTTCCTCATTATGTATAATTTCGTGTGTTTCTCATCACTCCTGGTTTCACTACTGCGATTATGTGCATTTGTGCGTACCATGATATCCTTATAATTTTCTAGATGGTAGTCAGAATAGCCATTTGGAAACTTTATAAGTGATAATACAAACAGAACTTGAGTATTGACATTTACATATTCACCTACTTGAATTATACCTTCTAATAAAATCATTATTACTGAATCTCTCAGAAACCACACATTGCCCTCTCTGCATATGCCAAATGTCGTGTTGCAAGTAGAAGTACTTTTTAAAGCTAAGTGTTTCCATGTACATTGAAAAAGTCTGTAAATTACATGTTTTTCCTTCAAAGGCATTTCAATTATAATTTCAGGTATTTTGTCAGTAGAAGTATTTATTGTTGCATGCAATGCAACCATTCTACTTGAAACAGGTATAAATACTTCCTAATTTAAAACATCTCTCTCTATTCTCGTGCACTTAGTTTGTAAATATTTTTCTTGCACCGCACTTATAACATTGTATAAATCTGAAATAACATCAGGCATATTTTATATTATTTTTTTACATATTTATTTTCATATAATATTTCTGTTCTGAGATATTTATATAATTTATTCAGTAATTATATTTTTCTGTTTTGTTCATTAGGATTTATGCAGTATGTTATAATGTTTATTTTATTTGATTGTGTTCAAAAGGTGATCATATTTTGACGTCCATCTATGTTGGTAGTGATGCATGGTGTCACAGTTAAGAATACTTCTATAAATGTATCTGATTAGTAAATACTATACCTCCTACAGTAATTTGCATTTGGAATGAGCAATGAAAATTTGTGTAATGAATAGACCTTGTCTCCATCTTGTTTTCTGAGCATCATAAATTAGGACAACCAGGGCTGCTGATCATCCATGCAGTATCAGTAATTATAAGTGTTTAATTACTGCATCGACACGGAAGATATTGCTCAAGATTTTAAAAATAGGCTACACAGTGTGCAGATATTTAAAGAAGAGGGCTAACAAGCAATTAAGGTGTAATAACTACTGAAATACTGTGAAGGGATTATCCATTGTTTGTACTTAATTTTCTGATGTCCCAGAGCTGAGATTATCATGTAAATTACATTACACAGTATTTTAAGTATCTTCCCAATATTTTACCATGAAGAACCTAAGAATTTAGAATCTTTTCTCCATGGACTGAAATATTTTGTATAGCCAGGCAAATAAATCAATAAAGCTATCAAGTAATTCTATATTTAATGTGAGACTTGTAACTGCTCTCAGAACTTTAAATTTGATCGAAGAACGCTATTTTTCTTGGCAGTATAACGACTTTAAATTATTATCTACCTAATAACTTAAGGGAAATGACACTTTGCAACAGGCTTAGAGGCAAAAGTAATTTTATTATGCTGCTGAATATCTCACTACAGCATGAGTTTTAATCTGATTCTTTGAGAAAAGTTAGGAACTTTTCCATTAACAGTTTGGATCCACCAATGGGCAGCATTTCTACTGGTAGATTTGACAGTAGATTGTTCTTCCTATGTTCCTTAAATGTCAGTGATCTGTTAGTGTTACTTATGTAGGTTTTTGTCTAACGAGAGGGACATCTTCTCTAATATGCATACATATAGGAGTCCACTTGTATACAGTCTTCGAGGGCAAGTGAGCTATCATATATGTCTAATGTGTTATAATTGTGATAATCTAAAGCGAGGCCGTTTTGTATATATTCTGCCTAGTCTCCGAGTCATGTGCATATCACCCACACTTTATCTGATATTTTCCATTGTGGCACCATGATGTATGGCATGATAGTGGAAGGTTGTTTAGATATTCTGCTGGTTAACTATAGCCTATGAGTAGAGCCAGTTGTACACCTTATAATTTGCATGAAACCACACCCGTTGACTACAGAGCTTACAAGTCAAGAGATATTAAGATGGATTCACTTCCCACTATAGAATATACCATTGAGCAGAATACATATGGTCAAATACTACATGAACAGGATCAAGAATACATGGAAATTATTAGCTCAGCTTCTAGTGTGAAGGATTTCAGCGACCAGATGACTCAAATAATGCATATGTTTATGCAATTTCATGCTGTGCTATAGGTGGATATGCGAAATGCTAATGCACAAACCCAAGCTAGCATAACACAAATAAATGTAAGCATAGTAGATTTAAAAGCTGGCAATGCATGGCTAAAAGAATGTCAGGAAAGATTGCAGACCAATCTTCAGATAAACATGCATGCCATGCAGAGTAAATTTGTGCTGTTGGACGTTTCCATAACTATTAGGGTTACAATGTTACAGGAGGAGATGCAGGAGAATCAGTTACAAGAAGTAATTGATGCAACCAAATCAAAGATGGACAGTCTTGTAGAAAGTGGCATAAAACCGGCAGATTTCGAAATGGTCATGGAGAATGTTGAGTCGGGATTTAAATCGCTAATCTAACATTTAGACAACAGTTTGTATCAGGTGGAGAAGGCTTGCAACACTGACATGAAACAGGTAGAGGACAATATTGCTAAGTCAGAAGGCCATCTAACCAATGTAGATGTTGCAATGGATACTATTAAGGAAGTGCTTGAAAATGTCACTGCTTCAGTGAGCAGTATTCAACTCAGTTACATGCAGCACAAATAAATTCCTATTTCACCTACCACTCCTGCAATCATGCTTGATACAACTACTCTTTCTAAAATTTCTCACCATATGACTGCTCCACAAGCTAGTACCCGAGTAAGCATGTTTCTACACCACCTTTCTAAAATGTGGGTAGAACAGGTACCCAGAATCGAAGGTCGAATGGGTGAAAATCTCATAAATTTCCTCACAAGCTTTGAGGAATATGCAAATGTCTTTGGTCTAACAGACTCAGACATGTTGAGATGTCTAAGCTTAAGATTACAAAACATAGCATATTATTGGTGGGAGCTAAACCGGCCCACTACTTCAACCTACGCCGAATTCAAAGAGAAGTTTGCGTCCCATTTTTGGAGAAAAAAAAATACAAGGCAATCCGTGGGTGCAACTTCACTACAAAAAATTCATCCCAGGAAAAGGGAACAAATTTCATATATACATCATTTTGAGATGTATGAAAAGTCAAGTCACATAGATCCGCCCATTCCAGACAAGGAGTTTGTAGAAATGATGTTACACCAGCTTCGCTTTACATACCAAACCCCTTGGACTGGTAGGCATCCACATGACATAGCCATCTCTAAGGAAGATCTTTTAGCATATTACCAGATAGATCGTATGCAAAGGCAACAGAGTGGCAGCAACCAGGAAAGATAGGGTAATCAAGAATGAAGTCAACTTTTGTATTCTGACTACACTACACTGTATCACAGGCAGCAGCCTAGGTATGGACATTACCTATGAGTACAGAGTTTTAGAACAGAACTTTGCTCGCTGATTCGTCAAGGAGGTTGGTGAAGCAATTCCCACCAATGTCGTGGGCAATGCTACAAGCCTAGGTGGGGCAATCAGCATAGAGGCTAATGGAGAGGACCTCTTCGGTGCATCAGTGACTCAGAACATGAGCAGTCTGATGCGGCAGCATCTGATAAGCCCCGAGATCAGAAAAAAAGGAGGACCATCCAGGATGAGTCTAAATCAGGCAAAGACTTTAAAGACAGAAATGACTGGCCTCCACAAAGTTCAGTGACAGCACCACAAAGAGAAGCCAGCAGAAATAATGCACAGCCTACAGTAAACACGAGCTCTGCACAAGCAATTCTAACATAGAGCCACCAACCCCTCCCCCCAGCTTCTTAGACACAAGCTGGAGGATATTTCTATAATGAAGATCTGCCTGGCCCGAGAATTTCTGTATTTGTGCCTACTTCGTCAAGATCAAGCAGAGAGTAACCACAACCATCAAAACAGAAGGAGATATTAACTGGTCAATGATCGAGTGTCTTCGATCCTGAAAGCCTGCCAGTACCTCCGGAATTGATTGAGAATATGTAGATGAGTGGGATAGAATTACAAGACGAGTTGCAGCATTTGGTGAAGCGGAGATTACGAGTTACTGCAGATAGGAGGCTAAAGTACTCTAAACACCCAAGATTGAAATCTTTAGAGATTGATACATTATTTGTTGCGTGAGCCATCTATGTGAGCAAGCTGTGGGACTTCATAAGTGCTAACCTATTACCACTATATTGTGGACCATTTGTGATTTCTAGCAGAAGAAATTAAAACTGTTATGAGTTGTCTAGTCCTACTACTGAAAAAGTGGTTAGCAAATTTTATCTAAGGCTATTGAAGCTGTAAGTAGTAGGAGTGGAAGGGTCCTACCCCTCCTAGGTTAATCTTATGGGACTACAGCCATTGTTCTTATAAACCCACATCCAAATCCACATCCACAATTAGCACCTCGGGGTGTTTCCCCCACCTAGGTTAATCTTATGGGACAATGACCGCTGTCCTTATAAACCAACCTCCACATCCACATCTCAGTCCACATCCACCTCCACATACAACTCCACCTCCACAATCTGCTCCAAATACTCCAATACCTTCACCTATATACACATCTACCCCCTCCCGACCATCCGTCTTCACGACATTCTATACCAGGCTTATCTACACCTGAGGTCTGATACACTACCACCCCTCTCCCCTACCTACACCCCCTCCCTCATCCTCCTCCTCAGATATGGTTAACACCTCCCCAACCCCCTCTTCCATACACTTCTTCTTAGCGAGCTAGGATGTCTTCAGTTCCAGACTTGACAGATAGGCAGCACTGCTGTCGTCATCATAGGCTGCCATATTAGTTGCAGAGTTGGCCACCAGGAACACTGATGTCTATTGATGCTGTCATTGGCCAGTAGGTATCGCACAAGTTCTCGCAATGCCTGCCAGAGAACAGGCGAGTCTCTCATGCTCCAAAAGCCAATATTCGTAATAATATTATACGTTATTATGAACTCTGAGATTAGTTGGACGCTTAATAAATTCTCTCCAGCATATATGTAATGCATTAGTACATATTGAGATTGCATTTACCAAATTTTTTAAAATAAATATTAAGTGAGTTGCCTTGGGAAAAATAGCATTACATTAATTTCTATACGGAGGAATACAAAGCAACACTCGATTTCTGTTCAATTCAGATATAAATTAATATTAGGTGTTCTGACCGAGACTGTAACTTGATAATACAAAACTACCAGAACATGAAGTGCTCTAAGCATGCATCCAACTCACAAATAAAATAAGTTAATTTCGAAAATTATATAAATATTATGTGGTTAAATATGTCTTTGATGAGTATGCATTTGATTAGTTTATGCTTAACTATTATTATAAAATGTTTTAAGTTGTGTTTGACCTTGTAGTCTTCTTTGTTATTGGGGCTGATGACTATGTTATGAATTTGATGTTGTAGCTTTGGTATATGAGAAATTTATGAGTTACTATACTTATAAAAGGGTTTTAGTTGTATTTGACCTTCTGTTCTTATTTGTTGCTGAGGTTTATGAGTGTGTTATGAATTTTATCTCTATTGCTCCAAAGATTCAGAAATTATGAGTAACTATGTTTTAAAAGGGTTTTAGATGTGTTTGACCATGTCAGAAAAGCCTTAGGGCTTGAATGACCTTAGCATTATTGTGCGTTTTGGTCATGTTGCCTATGTTATGAATTTGATGTCCATAACATTAATGGTTTGGAAATTATGAGTAACTTTGCTTATAATAGGGTTTAAATGCAGGTCTTATGGCTTAAATGTCCTTAGTGTCTTGATGTATGTTGGGTATGGTGTCTATGTTATGAATTGAATCACTATAGCATTAAAGGTTCGGAAGTTATAAGTAAGTATGCTTATAAATGTTTTTAGGCATGTTTGACCTTGTCAGAATGGGTTTTGGGCTTAAATAACCTTAAAACCATAATGGATGTTGGTATTGTGCCTGTGTTATGAATTTTATCAGTCTTTCTTCAATGGTATGGAAATTATGAGTAGCTATGATTATAAAAGGCGTAATTCAAAATTGCCCTTGTCAGAAAGGCCTTAGGGCATAAATGACCTTATCACCGAATTGGATGTTGGATATTATGTCTATGTTATAAATTTGATGACCATATCATCAATGTTCGGAAATTATAAGTAACTATGCTTATAAAAGGACTTAAATGCATAATTTACATTGTCAGAAAGGTCTTAGGGCTTAAATGACCTTACCACTATAATGAATGTCAGGAATGATGCATGTTATGAATTTTATCAGTATATCTTCAATGGTTCAGAAATTATGAGTAGCTATGCTTATAAAAGAGCTTAACTCAAAATTGCCCTCGTCAGAAAGGCCTTAGATGTTAAAAAACCTTAACACTGTAATGGATGTTGGGTATGGTGTTTATGTTATGAATTTGATCACTATAGTATTAATAGTTTGGAAATTATGAGTAAGTATGCTTATAAAAGGGCTTAGCTTAAATTAAATTTTTTCAGAAAGGGTTTAGGTCCTAAATTACCTTACCATTGTGTTATATCTCGGTTATTATGTCAATGTAATAAATTTTATGACCATAGTATCAATGGATCAGAAATTATTACTATGTGAATAAAAGGGCTTAACTAAAAATTGTCCTTGTCAGAAAGGGTTTGGGACTTAAATGACCTGTTGAAAGGGAAAGAAGATGTTTTGTATTTGATGTTCTGAGTGGTTACATAATTAATTTAAAAATAAAAAATTCTTCTATTCTTACTAAAATTCAATATCGCGATGGTTATAATTACATAATATTTTTTTCTACCAATATATTCTTAAGTGATTAATAAATACTAATATTTTTATAAGGAACTCGGATTTAATTGTTTTGTAAAATAAATAAAAAAAGTTTTTAATTGACTTTTTTAAATAAAAAAATACATTTCGAATATTTAGCTGTTGTGATCTCTAAACTAAATCTCCTTTAAAATACGAGTTTTATAAACATATCGCTTCATAAATTTTACATTTGACAATTTTTGAAGTTTTATATACGTAAATAACACTTAAATTCCTAACTTTTTTATTTAATAAAGCTCTAACTACTTGATTGTTTAATCATGATATATACTTCATATTTGTTTTGACTGTAGGCATTCATAGGCATGATTCTTTTATATCTACATCATTTGCAAACTGCATTGCTGTTTAAGTTCTCATGGTCAAGACAACAAAAGGCATCATGTAATGGAGCCAAGCTTCCTTGGTTCAAAACCATCCGAAAGCAAAGTTTTTTTTAATACATACTAATGCATTACATATATTATGGAGAGAATTGTCTTAAGCTTCCAGCTGATCTCAGGGTTCATAGTAACATTTAATAGTATTTGCCTGCTCTCTGGCAGGCATTGCGAGAACTTGTGTGCTACCTACCAGCCGATGACAGCATCAAGAGACATCAGTGTTCCTGGTGGTCAACTCTACAACTAATGTGGTGCCTTGTGGTGATGACAGCAGTGCTACCTATCTGCCAAGTTCGGAACTGAAGACATCCTAGCATGCTGGGAAGGAATGTAATGGAAGAGGGGGTTGGGGAGATGTTAACCATATCTGAGGAGAGGAGGTTTATGAGGGGAGGGGGTGTAGGTAAGGGAGAGGGGTGATAGTGTATCAGACCTCAGGTGTAGATAAGCCTGGTATAGAATGTTGTGAAGAAGGATGGTCGAGGAGGGGGTAGGAGTGTATGTTGGTGAAGGGGGTGGAGTATGTGAAGAAGATTGTGGTGGTGGATGTGGATGTGAATGTGGGTTTGTAAGGACAGCGGTCGTAGTCCCATAAAATTATCCTAGGTGGGGTAGAACGCCCCGAGGTGCTAATTGTGGATGTGGATGCGGAAGTTCGTTTATAAGGACTGCGGTCGTAGTCCAATAAGATTAACCTAGGTTAGATAGGACCCGTCCGCCCCTACTACTGCCGTATAACACACCAGTAAGAGCAGATGTTTAAGTTAACATTGGCCGATAGACTTCGAGCTGCAGGATGTAAACGAGTGCTGGGTTTTTCCAGTCGGCCAACAGCAGCGAACTTTATTACCTGTGTGAAGAGAGATAGCGACATGTATCACAGTTTTATTTTTGATTGCAGCGATGAATTATTTTATTATAATGTGATTTAGTGATGAAGCGTAAGGAGCCTGGCTTGTTTTAAATGCGAAGTGGAATGCTGCGTTCGGACACCATGAAGTTCCGCACCATTATAGTTAATGCCTCTCCCCAGATGAATTCTGTCTGCTATTAGTCTGCTGCATGGAAGACGGCTAGCAAAGTTAATTGGCTCTCTGTAATGTGAGTCTAAGAGGTACCTACGGTGTACAGTTTTAAGCTATCAGTGGTCCTAGCAGTGGGAAATAAACTAAGTCCTCAATATTGCAGTTGGATAACATAACACTGCCTACTTCAGCTAAGTTGTCTTACTTGGAATTTTGATGCAGCTCATCTCTCCTTTTGGAAGTTGAATTGGCTGGAATATGTAAAAATAAAACATATGGAACCCCGTCTCCTTTTACATAAAGTAACGCGTTCTTTTCATAAATGACACAGATGCTCCAATAAAATTTTTACCTACTGTGATTCGCGTTTAATCCAAATACTGTAACTCATTGTTCATAATCCAGTAAGTTGTTGTGTCGAGGATATGTTTTTTGTCTAAAAATTATTCTCCTCCTGCTTACTTTCAATGGTCGACGGGATTTTGGTTAGTGTCTTCTATGTTTTATTCTTAATTTTACTGTTGATTATTGATTATTCCATGCGTGTACATTGTTTTGTGTCGGTTTTATGAGAAAAAGAGCTTAATTTTACTGTTTCATTGTTTTCGTTCGTCGTTTGCGAGATGTCGCAAAGTTTTTCCATTCTGTTTTCCATGTGAGTTTGTGTGGAATATTTTCTTCAAGTTGTGGTAATAGGTGTATTTTTTGCAGTCAACTAAATGTCCTGTTCAAAATGCAATCGAACTCAAGTTATTATGGTAGCACGTCGTGAGTTTGAGGACAATGCTGCGATGCACCATTGTCAAGGAGTGTATGTTAACTGTGTTTAGTGACTTGTGCATATATATGCAACCACTAAGTTACTGGTGCTTTTACCCGACGGACTTATTGTGGGTACCGAAGAAGATATTTGTGAAAGTGTTTTGTTTGGCACATGTAAAATTAACTCACACAAATGCACGTAAGTTATTTTAATGCAAGCACACCAGTACAACGAAATGCGTTTCTGCCTAACGACGTTAAATCTGGACGCTTTAAGTAGCGCCAGTTCATCAGTGTTGTACCAGCAGTGTTTTCAGCTAAGTCTTAATACAACTTGCAGACTTTCCCTAGCATCTATCACAACAAACACAGAACCGCCAGAGACACAGGTCTTTGCTGTTATACCATCTGCTCGAGGACTGATGAGCGTTACACCGCAAAGCAGAGTATCGACAGCAGCAGTTGGGGTGCTGCATTCTGATTGGTTGTTGGTGATCAGCCGACGTGCAGAGATCTCCTTGTCTGCAGACATCAAACACCAGCGAGCAACATCATATGATATCATCCAGCAGAGTAGGTAAAAAGGAATTAAGAAAGTAAAGCAGATTTTTTCCTTTGTATTATGTTTCCTAAGAAACCGAACAAAAAACTTTTCTGTTCCTATCTAACCCAGCTTAACGCAGTCGATATGATTTTACTGTTATTTTTAAAAGAAGCGCTAGCACACTCTTTCATGTGTATTAATATGATAATTTTATTCTTCCATTGTATGTTGTCATAGCTTACGTAAAGTTATATTTGTATGCCTTACAGCATGTACAAACTGAAAATTTTATGTGACAGGTGTTCCATTGTTAACATCAATGCAGCTTAGAGTCTTAACCTGTTCTCCATAGATGAGACAATTCCCTCGAGTTAAGTCTAGTGAGGCTATTTTGGCTATAATTTTCATACATATTAGCATGGAAGATTACGTGCATAAATCACACAATTGTTTATTTACATGTTGATTTTCACATAATATTTATGCTGTGAGATATTTATGCAATTAATTCAGTAATTTTATTTTTCTGTTATGTTTATTATGGTTATGCAGCAGCTTTAAAGTTTATTTAATTTAAATGTGTTTTAAGGTGATACTATTTTTACGTTCATCTAGGTTGGTAGTGATGCTTGGTGTCACACTCAAGTAAGATTACTTTTATGGATGTACCTGATTAGTATACCCTATACCCTCTATAGTAATTTGGATTTGGAAGGATCAATAAATATTATAGTTTAATGAATGGACCTCGACTCGATCTTGTTTACTGAGCTTCATAATGTAGGTCAGCCAAGCCTGCTGATCCTCTGTGCAGTATGTGTATTTTATGTGTTTAATGACTGGAGTGATGTATAAGATATTGCTCACTATGTTAAATATAGCTGGCACAGTGTGCAGATGCTCAAATAAGAGGTCTAAAGAGCAATTAAGACATAATAAATACTGAATTAGAGTGAAGGTATTTTCCAGCGTTTGTACTTAATTTTCTGATGCTCCAGGGGTGAATTTAACTGGTAAATTATCAACGAACATTCTACTCAGTACCTTCCCAACATTTTGGCATGAAGAACCTAAGATTCTAGGATATTTTTCTACCAACAGAATTATTTTGTATAGCCAGGCAAATAAATCAATTAAGCTATCAAGAACCTTTGTATTTTCCATGATACTTGAGACTGCTTTCAGAACTGTATATTTTATTGAAGAAGACTATTTTTCTTGGAACCATAATTATTTGAAACTATTCTCTGCATTATAACTCAGAGGAATTGACATTTTGTAACTGGCTAAGAGGTAAAAGTAATTTATAATGCTGCTGAATATCTCACTACGGTATGAGTTTGAATATTATTCCTTGAGACAAGTTAATAATTTTTCCATTAAGAGTTTCACTTGACCAATGGGCTGCCTTTTTGTTTGCATATTTGACAGTAGATTGTTCTTCTAGTGTTCCTTAAGTGCCAGTGCTCTGTCAGTGTTCCTTATGTGTGTTTCTACCTAAAGAGAGGAACGTTTTCCCTAATATACACATTGGAGTCATGTTCTATGCAGTCTTCGAGGGTAAAATAACTATTATATGTGCCTCATGTGTTATAATTGTGGTAATCTTAATTAGGGCCATTTTGCATATGTTCTGCATAGGGTCCGAATAATATTCATATCACCTACACTTTCTCTTATATATTTTTAAAGCGATCTAAATGTTCTTGTAATAAAGTTTCAATAGTTTGTAGCGTATTCAGAATATTCGCTATAACTTTCCTCTACACATATTCATTCCCATCACCTAACTTTATTAAATTCTCTGGTATTTCTGCAGTTTTCAATTTAAGAATATATAATGTTATGTTATTTAAGTTTTCAAAAAAAAATTATTTGCCGCATGACTGGCTTTCACTGGAGCACTGACATTGCCATATATATAGATAAAAATAAATAAATTTATATATATATATATAAATAAAGATATATATATAGTGTATACAGTTCTGGTTAAACAAGAGTTGTAATGACTCCTTCTTATAGTGCTATGTCCAAATTTTGTAATACTTATTCTTTGTTTGGTAGTATAAAACTGTCAAATCAACACCGATACCTACCTTTATATAGGGGAATTTTGGAATAACTACAAGAAAACAATACTTCTCTTTCCAAGAATAAAAACATATGTCTTAAAACTTTGTGAAAGACGTTTCACCTAAAATTAGTCGTTATAAATATTTTGCAGATTTAAATGATCCATTTTTAAAACAATTATAATATTTGAATTATCCTGCAAATTGTGTTTGACAATTATAGCATAAATCTGTGATAAGTAAAAACAATCAACAGCAGAATGTCGCCCAAAACTGAAATACTGCTGAATCGTGCCTTGCGGTTCACATCGAATATAAACACTGTATTGGGCAGGGCGTCTCTCGGAAATACTATTTCGTCTTTGCCACTGAAGGGGAAATATTGCATACTTTTAATTGAAGACAACATATTCGCTTAACATTTGTATTTGTCTTGTTCGAATGTTTTCGAAAACAAATACACGTCTTCAAACTTACGTCCGTTCGGATGTGCACGTGCAGCCGGGAAAGAGGGGACGGGGAATTGCAGGTTCATCGCCACCATTTTTAAATCAATAATGTCGCAGGAGTGGCCCGCTACTCCTACTTTTGACTATTCACAGTAGGTGAACGTGGGTAACTGTACAACTATCATGCGTTCGAGTGCACCCACGTGCACACATGGCAATTAACAGCTAGCTGCTTAGCAGTGGTAGCGTTTGAAACAACCTAACTGACATTTAGTCGAGTGACATTTCAATGCAGCCACAGTCACTGAAGCTCCGTCTATGTATTTATTTGGTGTAGCTTCACTTATACTTGCCTGTAAATGTTCTTATTGGCTACAGTATAATGAAGGTGTAACATCACTACTTCTTTGAAGATCACAGACTTTCAAGGCTACGCCCTCGGCGTATCATTTGTAAAATGTTTTGTCATTAGCGTGGCATGCCCGTTGTATGTGGCAGAGACAAATTATTATGTGTGTGATTAATTTTTTCATGTTGTTCGATACTTTTATTTGATGTGGTGCACTCCTCCTTGGATTACTATTGTATGGTCGATTCACGATTATTTCCAAATACTCTGAAGCCCTACTTATGCTCTACTTCCACGATATTCCTCCGTCTCATACAAACAAAGCTTAGAAAATTACACTAGTGGGCCATCGCACCGCATTCGTGCAATCCATTGTAATAATAGGCTATGTAACATAATAACTATTTCTGACTAGGTATTACCACACACACCTATTTTCTCTCTGTCTTTATTCATATTAGTTGTTAATGAAATATTGTAATTTACAAATAAAATATAAGTGAAAATTCAATTTAAACAAAAATAGGATACTTTCATGTTAACACAAGTATAAAACGCTTGTGATACATGGCGTATTTATAAAGCAACCAAACGCAACATACATGGAGTGAATTTTAAAGGTTTGATTCGGAAAGTGCGAATAAACCGCGAATAGACAATATTGTAAACTAAAACTTCTGGAAGTTTTAAAAAAATGGGTTGGTTATAAAGTTTTAATGTGCGTTCTTTTAAACCCTATGCACCTTCTTCAAGATATGATTGTGTATAAATTCTTGCTGCAGCTACCGATATCAATATTTTAATATTTGGATATTAATCATATTAGTGGACAAACTAATAGTTTGTTATGAAACATATGTTTCCTATACACTTTCTCTTCATGTTTCAATGGTCACTCCAGCTGCTGGTCAGCGGTAACATCCGTAATGTTTCCCACATAGGAAAGTTACGTGAGAAACCCGCCAAGAAGTTGACCCGGCTCGCCTAGGTAAGAGGCTAGTTGTCTGACCTGGTGTTAGCACTTGAAGCCCGCAGAGGACGGACTTATGTAGTGCGGTCGTCCCACGAGAGTGCATGTGTGAGTGTGTGTTTTTGTGCGGTCAGCGTAATGCGAGCGCCTCGCCGGAATGGCAGCGAGCTGCTCGCTACCCGCCTTCCAAGCAGCAGAGGAATACTGCTGACAAGGTCGCCAGTGGCTCTCCGGCTGAGTGAGCGGTGATGCTCACACCGGCAAGCAGTGTGGACGACTAACACACTGCCACAGAACACTAGCGAATACAGAAGTGAAACAGAGATTTTACAACCGTTTATATTAAGTATATTATTGAATTGTGGCAATGAATGCCACAGGGTGGTGGTTTCCCTTCGTGAATGAACCTTACGGAAATTCCATGACAACAAATACGAGAAAATGGAAAAGGAACTCACATTAGCTTCTAAAGTGCCCTAATTTAAGAGCATATATGCCCTGAGTGTAATGCTGGATGGAGATAATAAGTGAACACAAGTAAAGAAACCCAGAGACAACACATTGCATTGGATGAAGGCGGTCCATCCGCTTATCCATGGGTAACGTGTAGAGGAAATCCACAAGGTTATCAATGAATATGCCAACGATGGTTCAGAGGATTACGATTGCATGGGAATCGGAGAAGATCCAGGCGACGAGATGGAGGAATTGGACAGAGTCGAGACAAAGACTGGAGCTCTTCTTGTGAAGGTGCTTGGTCATTGCACTTTGGAAAAGAAAAAATTTACACAAAGGAAATACCAATGTTGTATTACCGAATGTGTACCTTCTAAAGTGCTACCTCGACTAGACACTGCAAAAGTATTCCTTCCTACAAGGATATGTGGAGGGATTGGAATCATGTTTGAGAAACATAGAACGGAAACGACAGAGAAACCGGTGTGTAAACAAAAACAAACCAGTGCTCAATTGACAAAAGCAGTGAGGAAGATTACAGAAGAGGCAAAACGTCCTAGGAAAGCGATACTGGGATATCCTGAGAAAGAGGGGAAAAGTACTGAAGAAATGAAACAGAATATCCAGGAAATAGTGAACCCTGTCGAAGAGGGCTGGAAGGTGAAGAATTTGAGGAAAGTAAGAGGTAGAGGAGTTCTCATAGAGGCAGGTGATGACGCCACGACAATAAAATAAGGCCAAATAAAGGATTGAAGTAACTGGGAATTCGACTGGACGAACCCAAAAAAAGTACAAAAGTAATAATTTATAATGTCCCAAGGAAAACAGACAATGAGGAATTGATAGCTTGAATTTGGAAGCAAAACATAAAAGAATAGAGAATCAAGGAAAAAATTTCACTATTGAGACGTCAGTCCATCTGCTGACTGGAAGGAGCACGGATAATGTCAGCATTGTTTTCGAGGTTAAAAGACTGTTTAGTAAACAAGTGCTTTGAGATATTTGTATATTTCCTGTAATGGGGCCACGGTTGTATAGTGGTTAGACTACTCGACTCCCACCACGGCGAACTGCGTTGGACTGCCAGCGGGGCGTCGCCCCTGATTTTCGCATTTGGGAATCGTGCTGGAAGATGCCACTGGTAGGCCGGGTTGAATGGAGTTCCCCGAGAAAACCCTCCCTTGCATTTCGGTGCTGCTCCATAGCCTACTCAGCTCGTTTAACCCTCATCGCCTCTCAAGAACTCGATGTCAAAAGCTGGCGAAATCTGTTAATTCATTATCTCACTATAATCCTCTAACCAATTTTTAATGCAGTTTGATTACATTCAAATTGGTGAAAGTGTTTTATTAATATAAAAGTGCTTGTCGTTCTACATCAGTGTTGAGAATGTGACTTTGACAGTTGTGTTGATTTGGAGTGTGTCAATGTTGGTAACATGCTCAGAAGACGAATAATCGGTATAACCTACGTCATCTTTGGTGTATGTCCGAACCAGGGTGACCACAAGACCAGGCCACCTGGTTGCAAGCGCGGCAGGGCCGTTGACAGTCAGGAAGCTGTGCTCCTGTAATGTTACACCGGGAACACTGGCACAAGTGGCGGCCTGAGCTGAGCTCGCCTCAATGTAGGTGGTCGGAGCAGCCCAGCCCGGATGCGACGTCACGCGACGCTCCTCTCCCTGGCCAGTTATAGCCGTAGATGGTAATTATTTTTTCCTCCCCCCCCCCCCCCTTCCTCTAGGGTCGTTCCACTCGTAGCCTGGTCGCGAGTGTAAATGTTGTAAATGGCGCTGGATTGTGGGCCGACGAAGGCGGAGGGGGCGGGGCTAGGCTGGGGTAGGAGGTGAGTCTGCGGGGCACTGGCTGGTTCAGTTTGGCGGGGACTGCAGGGGTGGTAGCCAGGGGAGGTTGTCTGCCGGTCTAGAGGGAACGAGGGGGTGTGGAACGCGTGCGGGAGCCGAAGACGGGAGCCTCATTAAAAGTTTTCTCAAAGTTCCGCGCTCAGCTTCTGAATGTGCACTGGAAACATTCCCGCGGAGCCTCTCTGCCTGTACAGTCTGGTCCGCACCGCAATCGACCTCTGCAATCCACAACCGCGCCATAATGGACCACTGCGAATACCGCATTGCGATGAAAGTACTACACCATGGTCACTTCACATGCCACAGTACTCTGCCGAAATACTTACTGGAAGTTTTTTTTTGTAGTGCTGTCAATATAATTTCGTATTTGCAAAAAATTGTGCACATAACTTCAAAGAGAGAGTTTATTACGTCGTAAGAATGTGTATTCAGTTTAAAATAATATTTTTACTATTACATACGTAGACAAAATATTTTGCAGTGATTACAAATTAATTTTCCACTTCTGTTTGACATTTAAAAAAAGACATCTATTCACGTACCCTAAGCTTATATTATATCCATATCGTTAGCAAATGCACATACTGTCTAGCAGTGGCATTATTAGTACGTTTTATCCACAAAAAAAGAAAACCCACTTAAACTTTCTATATTACTCAGTGATCTCATCTCTGTGTTCGTATTGCAGTATACAGAATTTTATAGGCGGTTCACAATAAACTTAGCCGTTTTGAAAGCCCTACTTAACATATACTTTTATTCACATCGCGTGGTCTCCCATCATACGTGAAACTAACGTTGTAACGGGCTCGATCACTTATTGCATGCATCGGCCAAGTACAACTGAGAAATTATTACAAAAGTAAGTGTCTTGCAGATGTGTTCAAAACTACACAGGTACACATTAAAAACAGAAGGCCGACGAAATATTTACAGCGTTCACAAATGTCTATCTAACACATGTAGTGTTACGTTAAAAGATGCAAGTTCTGTTTCCTCCCGTCGTTATCAAGTTTACTGCGTACATACCAGTCAGTGTTGTGAGACGCCGGTGTACACACGCCCAGTTATCGGAGGGAGCGATGGTTAGCGCAGGGACAATTTTTTTGGGGAAGAGGATTACTACAATACTAGACACTAGCTAATGGCCATCTTTAAATTTCGGGTCCGAGGGTTTCTCCATTGGGAAATTTTTGAATTTAAAGGTTAAAATTAAGCAGTTCTTAAGTCTATTTAATGACGAAATCACGCGTGTCCTTCTGACAATAATTTTGCTCTTCTGCCAAAATGTGTAAATAGGCATATAAATATTGTACAGTCGGCAAATTTCAAAATTTTATTTGGCTGGCCCAACATTTAATTTATCGAAATTAAAAATAAATTTTACTTATTTTCCTCATGCAAGGCCAGCGAGACACGGAAGTAAGTTCCCTGTCCGACAATATTTTATTGATAGTTACACAAAACTTCCGATATTCGTGATCGCTCGCCGTTGCATTTTTCTAATGTTGATTTGAAAAGTGAGCAATTAATCGTGATCAGTCTCTTCCAGCCGTTTTAGCCTCTTTTTTGCATTAATTCCGCTGCGTTTTTCTTTTTCACCTGGAAAAGAGGTGGAAAAAGGAACTCATGACTTTTAAGAATAAATATTCTTATATATATATATAATATATATATATATATATATATATATATATATATATATATATATAGCAGTAGACATAATTTCTTACGAGCTACAATAAAGTACCAGGCACTAAGCCTTGTCCAGAGTTCAACTGGCTTACACTGGCAAGTCTATCGGCTGAGCGCAGGCTTTCTGAATTCCACAGCTTGCAAGGGAATTCATGATTTTTAAAAGTTGTGAGATGGTAAGATATACTAGCTGTAGTATGCGTTTCAGAGTGTGTAGCATTACGACATAATACTTGTGCCAAGGACAGTAGCTCCACTATACTTTCTTAGATATTTTTATCGAATACTGTAGTTGTATTGTATTCGGAATTAACTTTACCTAACCTTTGTTGTGATTTTTTAAGAGCTTAAACATCTACGGCATAACAATTGCAAGCAATTCGTCTAATACAAAATAGTGTTGCATTTTTAAACCAGACGAGAAAGATTTCTGATACGGTATCAAAAGTTTTTCTGTGAATAATTCTGATCCACTGACTCAAATGGAATACTTTTGTATCTTTATTTTAGGCAGCGTTTGGATCAATTTACCCATAAAATCCAACCACGGCTATTTCTGGTTAATTTTGGTGTAACTTTAACAACATAAAATAATTAACAATTAATTATATTTTCTGTTTCGCTTATGTTCAGTATGACACTGTGATGTCCACAACAACCATCTGTGTGCCATACTACCTTATACTGATCAGTGTTATTACACTATATTCATCTTTAATATAGATTCTTTGCACCACTTTGATTTATTTCAGTGATCTGGACATTTTGGTGTCACGCTTTACCATTTACTCTCAGTGCGTTTACATGTTGCACTGCGATGGTGTCCCTGCACATCGAATCACGTCGAAGCCTACGGATCCGAGAAATTGCGTTTCTACAAGAGTGGGCCGTACGTACGGCTTACCTTTGGTGCGTCGGGGACCGTTCGACTGCCCATCTGGCCTCACGTCCAGCTGGCATGACTGCTGTTCGACAAGTGCGCGCCACGTTGTCGCCTGCGAAACCTCGCCGGCCATATCCCCTCCCCTGCCCGTCACCATGACGACGTGACGCCGGCCAGCTAGCGGCGCACCAACAGGGCACTTCCTAACCTTCTACAAGCTATTTGAATAAAGTATAAAAACTGTGGTATCATCCCGGAGTGCGAAGACACATCAGGATCACAATATAGGGAGTAATTGCTGTTCCTAAAAGAGGGGGGGGTTACCACCTATTAAAATATATGCAAATTGTTTGTTTCTATTATTCTTTATGTAACTTTATATTTACTGCGGGGAAAGAATATATTTTAACCAGAGTATATATTTTTGATATTTTTGATACAAATATTTATATCGTCACTTAATGGGGAAAAGCTGTAAAAGTTTGAAGTATCATATAAAAATGATTTAAACTGGGAGAACCTTTTCACTAAAGTAAACCCAACCTCTTTTCGAACATATTTGAAAGGGTCTCGGGTCTTCAATTTTAACAACTACATCGAGGAGACATTTGAGACACAAGACCTCGTTCTGTGTGTGTTGGCACAAACCGTCACTCCACCTCAGTTTAATTTGAAAGATATATGTGCACTGGTTTCAAATACCTGACGAGTTAATTTTGCTGTACATAACATTTGATTTAGTTAGAGGTAATTTGCCAAATTAAACTTTTATTTTATTTCTTTATAATTAGATAAGTATTCGGCTCCTCGTTTCGGAATAAAATATCAGTACGTACCTCGAAAATAAAAGCAACAACAAATACGCACAGAAAGATGTAAGATAAGACTTTGGCAATATTAGGCCTAATATTCATAATACAGCATGTCTTCATTTTACATTTTTCATTCACTTCATAGATCGAAAGGACTGTCAGTGATTCCACTTGGGTAAAAAGTCACATTTGGTTTACATAACAGTATTGTATTTTTTCAAGCAAAATTTTGGTTATTATTCTATTATATGGTGCAACAGTTGGTTTGAATAGTCAGCGTTTACTAAAATCACACATGTAGAATGGGGGTTGTTTAATAAATACAGGTCTATTACAGTCAGACAATACTAGAAAAAAATCCAAAAGTTTTGATTGCAGAAGCCTGCATTTCGATTGCAGTAGCCTGTATGCTGGTCCGTGACAAAGAAGTTATCTCCAACTACAAAAGTATTATGATGTCATTGAGGACAGAGTGAAATGCACGACGCGATTTGGCTTCGTGTAATGTTTCCACCCACGAGATAAAAAAAGGGGGGTTGTATCTTATCAGCGGTCGGAATGACCGATGATAAAAATAATGTCGCCGTAAGTTCGGAAAGGAACCTTTGTCAGAGGCCCATTACCTGAGGCGGTCGCCATCACGCTGCGCCGATACTAGGTGGGAAGAGGGGCTGTTTTCCAGAAAGCGAGGGTTAGGGCGAGATCACAGCCACTGATAGGCCAGGTAATTCATTCCGGAGAGCTTTTCGCTGCTCGGGTGTGCGGGCATTGCCAGTGTGTGTCGGGAACGAGGCTCTAGCAGTGGAGGGGAGAGGGCTAATGATTACAAAATATCATTCTTGTCCTCACCTCTCCTTGCACCCCCCCAGCATGCAACCCCTCTTCACACTCGCCCCGAAAACATTTGCAGAGCCCAGCGCGGAGGCGTCGAACATGTTGCCGACGTCCAACGGCGTCCCATTAGCCCCCTCCCCTCCTCCACCACTAGGGCTTCTTTCACACACGCATACGCCGTATAGCTGGTGGACCCTACGCGACCCACTCCCTCCAAGACCGCCCTTATCCGGTGATCTCTTTGTCCTGTTTACCTTGCACCTCCCCCCTGTGCGGAGGAGTGGTGTCAGACGCCCCATCAGCCGACAAATGGGGCATTATAAGGCGGCCGTACGACAATGGCGCTCTCACCTCTACTCTAGCTCTCCAGCTGCCACGGAGATGTCCTCGGCGAGTCTACTGCACTGCTGGACAACTGCACGCATACTTCACCACTTTGTTTTGTTTGTTTTGTGTTACAATATTTAATAACTATCCATGAACAATTGGAAAGGATATACAACGAAACATAAACTGTAAGGAAAATCACATACCAGCGTAAAAGCGCACTGTCGTAGGCATGGGAAATCATAGGCACGACACTGGGAAACATAACATACAGGAAGGGAAAGGAAAGACAGGGGGAAAACTAACCAAAACCACCTCAATGAAAACCTACAGCTAATGAAATCAAGGAGGGGAAGTCGAAACAAAAAGGGATATGAGCGGCTGAAGGACGGAAAGTAAGGATTGGAGCTGCTGGAAAAGGGACGTCGAAAGAACAGGAAGGTCAGCCGGTACGAGCAACCGGATAGAGGGGAGGGCGTGACGGGCAGAAGATGACCGGAGGGAAATCTTTTAAATCACCACTGTGTTCTTTGCTTTAGTTTATCAGCAAACCATAACAGTTCGTTTGTCTACGCTTGAGATCTAAATAAAGCCGACTATTACCAAAACACCACTTGACTCATCGCCCCGACGAGCAAGGCCCAAATGACGTGCAGCCTTTCCGTCAGCAACTCACCTGTACGCGGCTTTAAGTGGCGGTCCTGTGTTTTAATGTCGCGCTAATAGAGAAGAATGTATGACGCACGTGTAAACACCACTCTAAAGTTTCTCCGTTGGAAATTCAATAGCTAAAATTGGTTTGGAAAACACCCGGTCTAGCCAACAACCAAACACCTAATATATATAGGGTGAATTGTTTAAGGTTTGATCAAAAAATTGTGAAGAACTGCGAACAAACTGTGTCTCTATTTAAGCGGAAGATGGACTTAGAAATATTTGCAAAGTTAGTAGTTTAAGTTTGAAACATTTGTCACCTTATCGTACTCTCAAAGACTAAAGGTAACGAAGCTTAATTAGGAATCGCTTTAAAACACATGCATTCAGAATACGTGTTTTCAAATCGTGAGTGATGGTGTGGACTGTTGTCAAAGTATTACCAGTTCGTACTTGCCACACATACACGACGCTCTACAATCACAACCCTAGAGGAACCCACAAGACACACTATGGCGTGGGTACGGTCAAATGACTATGCAATGTCCATATTGTTATGGCGCGGAAACCACATACCCGCGCCATAACAATATATTCACCTTTCATTTGGAGAAGGTGAGCTCAGGCATTTTTTTAGCGCAGAGTATACAGCAGTGGGACCACCGCGTGGGGAACCAGGCAACCAATAGCAATATAAGGTGGACACACGACGAGGGTCGTCGTCGTATTCCTGCACCAGCACTGACAACCCTCGTGGACGACTGCGCCGTGCGGTCCCCTGAACGAGGAACATTCAGATTCCTCTTAAGATTGTGTGTGTGTGAGCCGTTGTCCACGGCTTCGGACTACAAGGCACTGTGAGACACATTGCAGTGGTGAGTGTATAGCCTAGTCGCAGTTTATTCACACTTTTCGAATCAAACCTTTGAAAATCACCCCATGTATAATGTGTGTGGTTTTTTCCTAGATATGTACCGTATCACAACCGTTTTATACTTCTGTCAACATAAAATTATCCTATTTTTTAATAAATTGATCGTTTACTTATTTTATTTGTTATAAATAGAAAATAAAAGCAGGGAGAAAATATGTGTGTTGGTAATGCCTAGTAAGAAATATTTCTCATGAAAATTTTTATTAAACTGAGAGTGCACGAATGTGGTGCGTTGTCTCATTGGTGTAATTTTACAGACTCGGTTAAGCTTTGTTTGCATGAGGCGGAGGAATATACTGGAAGGAGACTTTTGGCAGGACTTCAGAAAAGTTCAATTTAACCATGAGGGGAGTATACCTTAAATGTCAGGAGAGAGTGCTATGAGGCCAGGTTGGTGTTAAAGAGGTCAGCATAATAATATAACTGTGTTTAATCTAAAAGGAGGTCACTGTGTGTAGAACAAAGAATACATTTACTAAAGTCCAGCAGCTTGACCTTCTCTAGTTATTCGCTCACTTCACCTATAGCGATCCATTTTGACTTATTTAACAACCCTGTTTAAATAGAAACAAGATGGTTGTTGCAACGTCACCATAGGAGCTACTGATTGTCTACGTTTACCGAAGTGAGAGAAATCTTTGCGACTTTGAAAAGTGCAATCGCTTCTCAGAGAAGGAAAGGCAAAATCATTCAAGAGAACGAGAAAATCTTACGGGCTTATTGAGATTAGTTTATAAGGAAGAACAGACTGAAAAAAATACACAAGACTGCAAATACGAACGTTTTGTTTAACGTAATTTTGAAACGCGCGTTTAAGTCGCTGTAACAAGAGTACAAACAAAGCTCGAGGCAAAAAAAAAAAAAAAACCAGTATGAAATCACTTGTAGCATAAATTCTAGATCGTATGAATTTCTACGGGCAGATCTAAGACTGGTGTAACTCTGAGTAAAGACGCGCATCGCTAAGACGCCACCTACAGGCCACATATTTCTGGGTTTAATTTCAGGCGAGCCATACATATGCGCGACACTTTTAGTTGAAATTAAAGGCCATTTTAACAACTATGTCGTCGCTAGGTTACTATACTGTCATGGACTCAATATTTGGGAATTAGTAGCAAATATATATATTAAAAGTGTCTCATTTCATAAGTCGTGACATCCGTGTTATAGCACATGAAGACTAGGCAGCACGGGCAACGAAGTATATGCGTTTAAAAAACCTCTTAAATAGTATTGAATGCCGTCATTAGATGGCGTATGCGTGCACTGAGCACCAGGAAGTAGCGCGCGGAAACGTCAGTATGCTCAAGACGGTGCCTCGAGAAGAATGTTGCTACGTTGAGCAACGTTCATGCGTGAAAATTGTAGTTATCCGTGGCAGAAATGCACGAAAGTGTCATACGGAACCAAAAGAAGCATTAGGTGATAAAGTTTTCGCTTATCGAACATATATGCCGTGGGTTGAGATATTAATCATATACATACAGCATAGGGCCTTCCCCATTGTTGGCAAAGGTGTGTGGAAACCCTTGGGAAAATTTAATTTACGTTAGCAGTTTGTCCGTACTGTCATGTATCTTTCTTTTAATTTATTTTTAATAAAACCATGAATGCCATTACTGTCTTCTTGGAATACACTTCCCCCCCTCCCTTCTCATCATCAAGGCCCCGTACACTTGGTAGCATTCATATGCACATTTCTCTTAACTTCAATCGCATTTCTTGTTTTAATTATGCGGCACCTTAACCGCAAGCTATAACAATATCGCTGAAACTTATGAAATTACCATGAAATTAAATTAATTACAGTGTATTCAGAACTTATGTAAATTTAATTTTCCACCTTCACGATGTGCTATATGCTCTGATAAAAGTCCCTGCGATACGAACAACAGAATGGTAATGCCAACGATTTAAATTGTCAGTCTGCAGAGCAAGGACACTTAAATTAAGATTTCCTTCACATTAGGCTACATTTGGAGGGTGGACATGTTCACTTCCCACTCCCCATCAACTTCCAGACCACATCGACGACCTCTAGCTCTCCACGGGAGGAGGAATGGAGAAATTTATTCATTTCAAGGAAGAAACGTTTCTTGACAAATAAAGGCAAAACATGAACCAAACAACCGTACCGCTCCCGCACTCCCGTAGCAGTGCAAAACAATTAAATAATTTGGGCACGGAACTAATTTGTTCAAAAAGTTTATAATCCATCACCGGTGGCTATTAAGGCAAAGACAACTGAACCCTGCCAGTAACTCCAAAGGATAAATTAAAATTACTGACACCTGATTAGTGTTTTGATTCCTGGCGTAAAACGAAGGAAAAATGCCTAATGAACGAGGGTCTGAAACATCTTCAGTATTCTGTGAATGTTTACTTCAATCGCTTCAGCTTTGCCGGATAATTGCTGCCAGGCGTCTGATACACACAGCATGCAGCACAAAAGTACCGGTGTACTGCCTATGCTGTAGGCGTACCTTGTAGAACCATCTAGTTTTCTGTGTGTCAGACATCGCTGATATGAAAAATATTGTCACTAGTGTTTAAACTAGCCTTTACATAAAATTGAAGGAATTTTGGACAAATGCTGACTGAGCTCATTTAACTGTTTGCACGTCAGGAATCAATTCACGCATTCGGCGACACTGTAATCTCAGTACATTCTACATATATACCCCTCACAGTTCTGAGTTCTCTCAATTTTCTCCACTTAAGCTGACGTCCTAAAATTTCTCACGCATATACATATAATTACAGATACAAATTTCCTTTTATAACTATTAGAAGTGGTCACCTAACAGTCTAATATATTATGTACTAATTCTTAAACGCGAGATAGAGCATTTTATTTGGGAAGGTAATTTAAAGAGATATTACAAATCCTGTGAATGTAATGTTACTTGCTAGGGTGGTTAGATAGATAGTGTTAATTTGAAGGAATGCTTTGATGACATGTTTTCGGCGATGTATTACGAAATACCTTCATGTTAACATCTAGTCTTATGGATTGCTAGTAGGGTCAATATCTGGAAGTGCTAAAATATTTTATGTGAAAAAAATTTATTTTTGTGTGGGTGTGTTTGCATGTAATGGCTGGTGTTAGCTTATTTTAGGTATATTTATGTGAAAAACATATACCCTCTACTAAGGTTAAGAATGCATTTGTTTGTTTAAGAAAGAGAATGCATTAAAGAGGAGAAATACACAAACCCTTCATCAGTGTAATATTATGAGAAGGAATTTTCTTAAAGTTCACAATTTTAGAAAGCTCCAATAATGATATGATTGGATCATGTGTTAGAAAGTAATATTCTTGTGAGAAATGTTTCTCTGTGATTACTATTTAAGAAACATTTGTTGTCATGCTGTGAATGCAATGGGGTGAAAAACTCGTCGGATTTTTTTTATATTTGGAAAGCAAAATTTTTCTATTTTTTATATGAAATCTGTTTGGGATGTTTATATGTTTACAGTCTGCCCCGAGAGAAAGTATTTTGAGAATAGTTTAAGTTGATGATAGCGCAGGGTCTAATTTTTTCGATGATGGAATGTTCATACACCTAGAAAAGAAGTTTAAAATATTGCACGGTTACAGAATTTGGTTTTCTGACATGAAACCTTTTTTGTTATATGGAGATAATAGAGTGTATTAAAAATGAATATTTACACTAGAAAAATGGTTTTTCATAACTTAACCATGACAGGAAAAACTATGTAATGGGTTAGGCGGTTTTATGATTAGGAATAAGGGTTTTAGTTTATATTATTATGTAATCTGTTAGAAAAATACAAACTTTGGCTTTTTTTAACTGGTTTAATTTTTAATTAATTGAGTTTATGATTGTGATAATGTTTACCCGTAGGTGACTGTCGGAGATTGAAGTATGTTCGTTTGCCGTACGAGAGTCCACCAGAACGTAAGTGAAGCGACATGTAAATCTTCTTATTTGATATAATGCAGGGTAAACCTGCTCTCCATGCCTCCAAGGTGTTTGTGATGTGAGGTCGGCTGAAGGAATACTTTCGTGTCGCCGAAGTGTGATCCCAGCGGCAGATGGGTGAAGTAATGTCACCTCCCTCCCTTGTTGTACATACCATTACTCTCATTCTTCGGGCAGCGGTTACTCTACTCTCGTTCGTCCCTGACTCGCTTATCTAAAAGGAAGCTATCGTACGTCTGGGGATTAAATATTTGATAAGGAGTCAAGTGCATTTTTATTATTTTTAATTAGTCTATAAAACTTTGATGTAGATGATAATACACTATATAAAAAATATCGTGTCTTTAACAGAATGTTAATTAAAAAGTACATAAATTTTAAACAATTATTTAATGACAAATGTTAAAGATTAATGGGACTTAAACAAATGTTGACATTACTTATTGGTATCTAAGTATTTACCACGTTGAGATATGAATCAAGGAATAGGATAGTAAAAAATGTACTTAGCTTAGTTTAGGTTGAGGTAGTGAATCAATCGGGGTGTATGCTTTAGTTTTGGCTGTTTCAGAAATATTCAAATACAGTTATATTTAAACAATACTTAAGCTCCTTGGAAGCTGAAACACGATTTAGTTCGCTGTGCATATAGCTTAATTGTGTAAATACTTCTTTCGTGGTTAAGATATACGTATCCTAGAAGGGTCGAACTAACAGTTGAAATGAGGAAACCTTAAAGAACATTCTTCGATTATGGATTTTTTTTTTGGAATAAACAACTCGTGATTGGTATGTGTAAAATGAGAAAAACGTGATTTTATTGAGTGGAGTGTTTCATTTGGATCATAATTTAATTTAAATAATGACACGTAGTAGATTAGAAAACGTGAATTTTGGAAAATCTTTTTATATCGATATAATACACATTACATTTGTGTAAGGAAATTTTATTTGTGATAACGTATATGCAAATACCGTTAATGGAGTTGTGTGTACATTTCTAGTCAAACCTGTCTCGCGAGTCTTTGTGAAGTTTGGATGGTAATGTTAACGTCATATTTGCTGTGATCGGAATGACGGGTATAAGGGGTGCCATTGTGTTGACGACGATAGAGGATGGAATTCCACATGTTTCCTTACACCACGAGAGATTAAGTTAGACTGAGAATGGCGTATCATTTACCTTGGTGAAATGCAGTTCGCTTGATATTAGATTCTATCGGTTGTATAAGTTACACATACTAGCAATCATTTGATAGTCATAAGTCAATATTAAATAGGGTAGGGTGTGTAATTTACTCAAGCTTGTTATTCAATATGCAAATAATCTTGTTATTTATTCATTTCTTATTGCGCTAATTAAATATAATTATCTCCGACGGTCCTCGCTGTTAAACTAGCAAACTATTAAGAGTTAAATAACTCGGTTTGCATTACACAAATCGAAGTGTTTATATAGTATTCTTATTGAAATAGTATTCAGAACGATACTAAATGAGTATCGCTATGCGGTCTGTTGTTGTCAGCTACCAAAATTATAATAACAATGAATAATACATTACATGAAATAGTATTACAATTGAGTATCGCAGCTTACGTCGCGCTGTTAATCTTTGAACTATTACCCGTTTAATAATGGCAGTTGCTATGAGCGAAACAAATTTGGGAGATAACAAACTTCTGTAAGGGAGGTTTTTAATAACTTTCTTTTTATTTATATGATTTTCGTGTACTGTATTCCGTTGCGTGCTGTTTTTTAACTCTAAATATAGTAATTATCCTTCATAGTAATATTAATACTTTAACATACTTTTCTTTATTAAAATCTGTTTTTTTTTTTACTTGGAATAATTGTTCACTGCACGAGTCGTAGAATGAAATAAGCGTAATTTTGCTTAAACAAATATAATGGGAAATGTTTTCAGCCCCAGCCAGTCTCATACTTAGCTAGAAGATGTTAACATGGTCTGTGCGCCTTCGTAGAGATTTTAAAGAAAACTATTAGTTTGCGGGAAAAGGGGAGAGAGAGAGAGAGAGAGAGAGAGAGAGAGAGAGAGAGAGAGAGAGAGAGAGAGAGAGAGAGAGAGAGAGAGAGAGAGAGAGATAGATAGAGAAAGAGACGGAGAGAGAGATAGATATAGAGATAGAGAAGAGAGAGAAAGAGAGAAAGAGATGACATGCACATGAACTACCCACTGCCTTAGCACCAGCTGACCTGGATTGCTACTCGCTGGTGTTCCTCTCTGTATTAACAAGAGGGTGGCGGTTGAGTTTAAGAATGTCATATTTATAAATCTCTCCCTCTGAGCTCTCGTCCATAAGAATATTACAATAACACCAATGTATTTTAATAGAAAAATTAAATCTTTTACTGATTTATAAATTTTTTTTAGGAAATATAACAAATTACTGGGAAAGAAATTGATTGATCCAATATTTCAACACGTAAAATGATAATAAAAGAATGTTACCTAATGGAAATTTACGTGACTACTCGCAACTGAAAACTAAGACAATAAGGAACATATTTTAGTAATAATTTTTTTTTCTTCATTGAAATTATTAAAAAATTTTATTTTTATAATTTCAATCTTTAAAACCTTTTGTAAATCAAATGACGCAGCTTTAACATCGTGTGTGTGATAATAAAGTATGCTGACGCTAAAGTAAATAATACGTAAGAACTATACACCAACAGCATTATCAAATAAATAGTTTGTTTTGTACGCCGTTAAGGCTTGCAGCGACTAGAGCTGACGTCTCGTGTGGAGCGGCATGAGAGCCGAAGTGAGAGTGAAGGGCACACGGTGCCTGGCAGAGTCAACGAAGACTGCGCACGACCTAGCAGTTCAGCGGGGAACAGATGAGAGCTGTTGGCTTGCAGTGTGTCTGGAGTATGCTTACATATTATACATTGCTACACTATGACTTGTGTTATATACATTATTTTAATCGTAATATTTAAATGTTAACACGCGAAGGAACATAACAGACAGTATACTTTATTTTAATATTTTTTTAATAAATACAAATATTTTGGGAAGTGAAGTAGAGTGAGATTTAGGTTAGGCCTGCGGTAAATAATAGTTACTGAAATAGTGAGAGGAAACGTAACTAAGTATATGTTTGTATAGTGAGAACAAGGTCGGGCGGGTCAAAAGGTGCAATGATCGGCTACAGTATTCAGTCGGGAGTCAGGGAACGAAGTAGCGGAGAGTTTAATAGTTGGCGCATCATTCCTTGCGTTAAATGCTAGTAGTAGTGGTTCATTTTTCAAACCTAACACATTATTTTTATTAATATTGTATTTTTATTTAAAATTCTAACTTCAAACAAGCCGTAATATGTGTGTAAATAGTCGCAGCAGGACATTTAGTTCGTTCGGCGCACACCGTCAGCGGGCAGGGGATAGCTGAGAGACGCGCAGACAACAGACGAACGGAATCCGGTGTGATCGGGGGTCTTTTGTGTAGAATGAATACCATGGCAGTATTTCTCAGGTGAAATAAATTTCTTGAAAAGTTCCTTGAAGGGTCATATATTTTCTTGCAGTCATTCCTTAAAAGAGTAATTTATATGGGTTACTGAGGTGTAGATAATTTGATTTCCTTCTTGTCCCCCGAAGAAAAATTCTTAGCTTGTAGTACATAATGATACGTCACTATTTCTCAGGTGTTACGACGTTTTGAAAAGCTTTTCGAACGCCATATATATTTTTTGTTACATTTTTCATTAAAATTCGTTAGCTATTAGTTTCGCTGAAGAGAAATTCTTGAGTGACAGTTCCAAGTACCACTTAGTAAAAATAGTGAATAATAGGTTCTCGAGCAAGCAAATTATTTTAACCCATTCTTTCCTTAAAACCATAAATTCCTGTGGATCAGTCAGGTGTAGATAATTATATTGCCTATTTTTCTCACAAAGAGAAATTCTTAGTATTTGGCTGGGGGGTGGGATTTAAACCAGACTGGTGCTTAGTTTAGCCTGAGCTTGGCCTGGGGAGGGGGGGTGGGGGTGAGGTGGTTGCTATGGAGATTTTGTACCTAGTAATTGTTCATTGCGATATGTAATAATGCATTATTAATTGCTGCATGTGCAAGTGCATGTCAGTAGTTATTACATCTATATAATTTAATTAATCTAATGATTTATTACATGTGAAATTAAAATCCTATGAAACCCTATCCCTCCTGACACCCCTCCCTCTTCCCTTCACCCTACATCAGAGCTCAGCCTTACTTTAGACACTGACCTGACAAGCCTTACATGCATTTCCCTCTAGTTAATGTACACCTAACAACTCCTCCATCCTCCCCATATGCTTCCAGCTCCCGACACAACAACTGTACTTATTCTCCTTAGGTAATTATTAATTACGCAAAAATATAATATAAGTACCCCCAACAAGCATCGAAGCAAGCGCCGGTTGCTGATACCCCCAGACTGGAGGCCAACGACTCAACGACGGCTCACCAGAACAACCACTCCATTCTACAGTACACAGGCGGTGGGGTGGTTGTTGGGTGAAGGGGTGGCGGTAAGTAAATGTACAACTGCAATGACAGTTGCACATGCAATATAAATTCATAACACATGAAAATGCATTTTAAATACAATTACACATGCACTGGTTATGGAGGAGGGGTAAGTGCAATGCCAACAGTTTGAACAAAGTATGTGCTAGTATTGCACCAGAAGTGCAACTACACCGGAAGTGCAACTGCCCCAGAAGAAAAACTGCACCAGAAGTGCAACTGCAAAAACTGCACCAGAAGTGCAACTGCAGCAGAAGTCCACTTGCACTGAAAGTGCACTTGCTCTGAAAGTGCATTGCCACCATTTTGAATAAATTATGTGCTAGTAAAACCAAGCAGGCACTACTTCCATTACTGAAGACGCGTTATGTATTATAAAATAACTAAATAAAAAGCCAATGGTAGTAGCAACATCGTGTAATAGGTTAGCTTATTTTTGTAAATATTATTCTTTAAACAGTAATTATAACATCTGTCTCGCAAAAATCAACCAGTTTTGTGAGACAGAAATGAATATATTTTTGTCATCAATTAAATAAATATATTTTAAATGTAGTTTTATATAACACAAGCCATTACTAATACTTAATAATGTAATAATTGTTAACAAATATCACTTTTATCTTTAAACTTTAAAATAGGCAGCGGATTAAGATTTGGATGTTATCTTTATAATCATACAAAATTATATAATTTTTATTATATATTATACACATCACACAACCTGAAATATTTTAAATAATTTAAGGTGAAATGTTTAATAAATTTAACATAAAATTATAGCATGCATCAATGACCTTAATGCAAATAATACAAGTTTTTTGGCTTCGAGTATTTACAACAGAGGTAAACAGTTACTCAAGTATTATGATACAGGGAAGTCTAGGGCAACGTATTTCTAATGAGAGCTGTGTGGCTGTGGTGGTGGCTTGAGTTCTTCGGCTCGACTCGGGCGAGCTCGGCAATCTTCGGCTCGACTAACGGGGTGCACGAAGGCCATCGACTCAGGATTCACGAACGTATCTGAAGGAGCGCGGCAGTTACGTACACTAATTCTTCAAGCATTTCATTGATTCTGGTAGCCATATTGGTTCTATAGACTTAGGTTAAGTCAAAACGTAAATATTTTGGTTTTCGTCCGTGTTATTTGGTAACACATTTTTCATTCATCTATTTCATTCCCTAGTATATTCCTAAATTTCATTCCTCAATTTATGTTACCAGTACATAATATCCATCATTTCGTTGTAAAGTGCATTGGTAACTCGTGTTTTCAGCATTTCTCTTGGAGAGCGTTGATGAGGGAAAACGATGACGTCACATTACTCACACGTGATTGACTTTTGTTCACTTAACATCTCCGGCTCTGGGGGTTTTAAAGGCGGACGAATTCTCACATCTCAGTTCTCTGTCTGATGCGAAATATGAAAGATTGTCTTCTCTTACCTGACCTTCTTAGCATGCAGTACGGTAGGCTTTATTTTATGTTCGGCTCTTCTATTAAATTTTAAGCGGTATTGTCGAGCATGCTCGTAATTATACATTTATTCCATATTGCATTTTGCACAAACATTATAGTTTCAAATTATCAAAGCAATTAAATATTCCTTTTTTTTTACATTTACTCTGCATAAGTGAAGATGAAGCATTCATTTAATGATTTCCCTGCAAGTGGCGTCCCGACTTCTTCTTTAGATGTACCATCGATGACTCCAGATGATCTGTCTACATCGCCATCGATTCCATTCGCGATACCCTCGACAGCATCTTCAATTTCATCGTTGCCATCTACTGGGCCATTACGAGTGTTACCCACGTCGCTTCTGCAATAAAACATTCATGTTTATTTACAATGTCCAAAGGCATGGAAATTAAGGATGTGCGAAGGATGCAGATCGAGTGACATATATGTATGAAAATGGAGAATTGTTATTTGCTAGAAACGATATCTTGTGGAAGCGCGGCTGTTGTACCTTCAACTACCAAAATCTGCAGTCTCCTTCACCGCAGCGTACGAGTGAACTTCCCGAGAAAAAAAACAAAGGTCCAGTTTGAGCCTCCACCATCATACCAGTGACCATCATGCCCAAGAATCGTGGCAAAGTCTGGGTTTGTCAATGACAATCGTTTCATGGGACCTGAAATAGCTTTTTAATGCAATCTAAAGACGTATATCTCTCTAAATGAGGACGGCTCATCAATATATATTTCCAGATTGCTGGTTTGCATGATGAAAAATATCGTTGAGCAGCTCACCAAAGAAGTACGGAAGCAGGGGTCCAATTAAATTTTATATGTAGATCTAATGTGAATATACAGAATCGAATAGTTTCAACGAAGTTAAGGACAAAAGATAATTCAAGACTGCAAATGTATCCATGTATGAGACTGACGAATTAGAAAACGTTGTAATAACCTGTATAAGAAAAATATGCAGAGAGGAAGAAATGTACCAAGAGCGTGGATCCCGGTGGACACTGTCGAAAGTTGATTACCTACAGTTGTGCTGCACCCCCCACGCATCAAATTTTATATCGAGATGCCTGCAGGGATCAAGAAGAGGAATGCCATAAGCAACCCAATTAACACAAAGGACCACATGTGCTTTAAATGGGCCATTCCGGTACGTTACTTGTAAGGCACAGATCCGCAGAGAGTCGGCAACCACTAACACGGACTGGAAACAAAATTTGGTTTTTCAGAACTTGATTTCCCTACAGCACTGAGACAACTCAAAATTCTCGAGAAGAACAACCCTACTTTTTCGGTCACTGTTTAGTCACCCAATGACGAGAAGAAGATTTTGCCCCTACATGTGGTGGAAGAAGAGACGCCAGACCATTTCAAAAATATTGCAACGAAAATGGCCCAGCCAAAATCGAGATGTCACAGCTTGAGGAAAATGGTGTATTAAAATTTAACAACTATCACAACATTTATATACTACCCACCGTTGTTTATACAGATTTTAAGGCCATTCTGAAACCGATTCACACCTGCGAACCAGACCCTAGCCGCTACTATACACATGCCTATCAGAAGCACGAGGCATAAAGCTTTTGCATTTACGTTCACGTGGACAAGGATGTATTCCCTGCAGCACTAACATTGATGCTGAGCCAGGATCCTATTATATACACGGGGGAAAATGCAGAGAAAAAGTTCATAAAGGTAATTGTAAATACTGGCAAAAAAGTAAGAGAGCCATATCGAAGCCGATGGAACCACTCACTCCCACAGAAGAGAACCGCTATGCCAGGGCGACACGGCGCTGCTGCTGCACGGCTACATTCACGCACGAAAATTAACATGTGACGGACCATAGCCATTTCACCTTGCTGTACATCGGGTCCACTTCCTGTGTCGAAGACCGAAGAAACTGGTTGTATATATTTTTTACCATAATACTATAATTGTGATAGTTCTTAAATTTTAATACTGGTAGCCTACCATTTCCCTCAGGCTGTGCCATCTCGATTTTGGCTAGAGAATTTTCCTTCCAATATTTTTTTTTGGAGAATCTGCTGCCCTGTTAGTCCGGATTTTCTCGCCTGATCATCATAATATGCGAAGCAGCACTTACATATATTAATTTTACCAAGGTGAGCCATCAACTGTGAACTTATAAAATGCTCGAAATTTTTTACATAGCAATAGTAGGCGTTCCATCTTTGGCCATCATCACCTATAGGTCGAAATGGTCTGGCATCTCTTCTGCCACCACATATAGGAGCAAAATATTCTCCTCGGCATTGCGTGAGTTAGCACTGACCGAAAAAGCAGGGTTTCTTTTCTCGATTTTTTTTGTTCTTCTTAATGGTGTAGGTAAATCTTCCTCTGAAAAATGAAATTTGTTTACAGTTCGTGATAGCAGTTGTCGACTCTCTGCGGAGCTGTGCCTTTAAAGTAACGTGCCAGAATGGCCCATTTAAAGCACATGTGGTCGTTTTTGTTTAGTGGGTTAGTTATGACCTTCCTGTTCTTGATCCCTGCAAGCAGTTCGATATAAGATGAGGTGTGAATGGTGTCCATCTTGTTAACGCGTAATTGTAGGTGATTAGCTTTCGACAGTGTCCACAGGAATCCACCCTTTTTGTACGTTTCTCCCTCTTCGCATACTTTTCTTACACAGACTATTACAATTTTTCAAATTAATCAGTCTCATACAACGGTAAATTTGTAGTCTTCAATTATCTTTCATCCTCACCTTCGTCGAAACGAATCGGTTTTGTATATTCACACTGGATCTACATAGTAGATTTAATTGGGCCCCTGCTACCATACTTTTTTTGGTAAGCTGCTCAACGATATTTTTTGTCATGCAACCAATAACGTAGAAATAGCTTTTGATGAGCCGTCCTTGTTTACAGCGATATGTCTTTGGATTGCGTCGGAAAGCCATTTCATCCTCTAGGAAACTATTGTCATTAGCAAACCCACACTTTGCCACGATTCTTGGGCGTGATGGTCGCTGGTACGATAGCGGATGCTCATACTGGACCTTTTTTTTTTTTTTCGAGAAGTACACTATAACTCTGCGGTGAAGGAGATTATACCCTGTGGATTTGGGTAGGTGAAGGTACAACAACTGCGCAGATTTGCACATGCCTCTGCAAACTATTGTTTTAGCAAATGAAAATTCGCAATTTCTAGGCTTAAATGTCACTCGATCTCCATTCTTCGTACATTCATGTTTTTCGTGCCTTCGAGCATCGTAAATGAACATGAATGTTTTATTGCAGAAGCAACATGGGTAAAGTCCTAACAGCCCAGTAGATGGAGCCGATGTAATTGAAGATGCTTTCGAGGGTGCCGCGAATGGAATCGATGGCGATGTAGGCAGCTCATCTGGAGTCATCAATGGTACATCTAAAGAAGAAGTCGGGACACCACTCGCAGTAGGACTATTAAATGCACGCATCATCTGGATATCTGCTGGGTAAAATTAAAAACAGCATAATTAATTGTTCTGATAATTTAAGGTTAACAGGTTTCTGTACCCTCCATTGCGGAATAAACTCGTAATTACGAGGTCGCTCTACTATTCCCCCCAAAGTTTAATGTAAGAGTCGAACATAAAAAAAAACCTTACCGACTTAAACCCTAACACTGTATTTTTTTTTTTATCTGGTGAGCCCCCAAATCCCGCTACGCCCGCGTGAGCACCTTAACAGTTCTGTGAGTCCTCCAGTATGCATGTTAGTAAGTCGGTTGGAGTTAGAGGTGCGTCTCAGGGCAAGCTCTACACGCCTTAGGTCGGGTTTAAATATTATAATGGGCGCATGCATCGTGGCTGAGCAGGGTTGTAGTACCATGGCCACAATTGTAGCCATGTTCACACCCCGAAAGAAGAAGGGTCTAGATGGAAGAGCTTAGCAAACCAGACAAAGCGGAGAGGGCTGTGAAAATTCTATGCTTCAGTTGCTGAAGATAAAAATAATTCCTTTTAACTGACTTAGAGCTGGATAAAGTAGGGTTTTTATTATTTCAGGAAGAAAGACATCTGTTGGTTTTATGCGGAGTGAAATGAAATGAGAGGGTAGCTGGTGTGTTGCGGGGAACAGAACAGCCCCCGCGCCGATGCCACTCATAGCGTGAACGCAGACACCCTCGAAGTTGAGCTACTGTCAGTACTGCCATGCAGGCGAACCAGAACTGCAGCACTGACAGCAGCTGCTGGATTAAGGGGCCCCCTGCATCTCGCCGAGTGCATCGGAAAACCGGACAGCTCAGTAATGACAACGACTCCATCTTCGCCCTTTCGCGTCGATGCCAGGATCTCTAATCCATGTGTGAAGGCGGGGAGAGTTCTTCTGGGAGCCACTCCCACCCTTTCCTACACAATAGCCCGTCGGTCTGGGAAGCGCGAGACATCCGGGACCTACCAGTGGTGTTGGCGAATCTCTTGGCCCAGGAGTGAAGGCTGATATCGGGATGCTTTCATGGTCCGATGCATTCCAATCCATTCATCAAACATCCGCAGTCGACAGCTCGCAGAATCCAGCAGTGAGGATCGCTACACTTCGCATTTTTCAGCATCTCGAGATCCCCCTCCCGTCATGATCGTTGGCGCACCAGCCAGTTGGTTCGCGGGCTGGTATTTGAATATTCCCAACCACCCCAGAGCCTGGGGATCCCCTATCCACTACCTGGGAACGCGACGAGTTGCGGAATGATCGCCTCACCCAAGCTGCCACGGTCCCCTCGCAATCGCCGAAGCACCTCGCCTTCACTGATCCTCTCGGCGTGGGTAGATCCCGGAGAGAGCCTCCATGAGCGCGATGTTCATCTCATGACAGCTCGGCTTCTGAGACCAGCTAATCTGTCCGTCTTATATATCCCCACATCTCGAGATGTCACGTGACCAACAGCCAATCACGAGCGAGCAATGTGACGTCATCGTTTTCCTTCATCAGCGCACTCTACGAGAAAATACTGAAAACACGAGTTACCAGTGCACTCTACAACGAAACGATGGAATATATAGCAACTGTACCATAAATTGAGGAACGAAATTGAGGAATATTCTGGGAAATGAAATAGATTGAAAAATTGCTCGGCATCATTTAATATGCGATGTTTATTTTGAATCAAAAGCGGACAAAAACAAAAATATTTACGTTTTGACTTAACCTTTGTCAATAAAAACAATATGGCTACCAGAACGAAATATATGCCTGAAGAATTAGTTGACCTAACTGCCGATCACCTTCGGGTACATTCGTTGAATCCTGAGTCGATAGCTTCCGAGCACCCCCCTTAGCCGAGCCGAAGATTGCCGAGCTCGTCCCAGTCGAGCCGAAGACCACCAGCCACAGCCACACAGCTCTCATTTAAAATAAATTGCGCCAGACTTCCCTATATCATACTACTACTAGAGCGAAATCTGTTACATAGAGAAAATTTTGTGATATCCTTGTACGTTTTATTAACTGATCCGCACAAAAGGATTAACAGTAGACTTTTGCCTGAAAACTGACAAATAGAATGTTATCATAAACTACAGGTAGAAATGCAGAAGGAGGGTTTGTTACGGAAATCGACGAAAAAATATAACATGACTTATAACGTTATTAGGTTATCATGGGAGAGGCAGACACATCCAAAATGGCAATCAAAATTTTTATTTTCAAAATTCCGCAAACCAATACGCGTTCTAGAGAAGAGTCCGCCTGAGCGTGACACACCAAGGTGACGTTCTGTGTCCACTTAACGTACACATTAAAACATACGTCATAACAATCGGTAAACACCAACGACTAACACGCTTTAGTTGGTTAATTACATGGCACCGCCTAACTTTCTAATGACGGATGACGCTCTTAGTCCCAAATGTTCACAGAGGAGACGCATTAAATCAGGCTAACAATATTCACGCAGATGTTTCATATCACACAGTTTCTGACACGTTCCAATTAACTAATATTAATTCCCGATTTTGAAGCGCATGTCTTCCTTAAACGTTTACGTTCATAGGTCGTATTTTTTCTTCTTCATTTCTTAAATAACGAATAATTTCACAGAGTTATTTACTCGTAGTACTCGTGTATACACAAACACCATTTATCGCTTCTCACGCAGACAACACTGCGCACTTCGCTAGCCTGTGCACAATTATCGAGGGGTGTACCACTCACACACACTCAACTCACGGCAGACTGAACTTTTCATCGGTGTTTGCTTACCTTGCTCATCACCTGGTGGAGACGTTGTTCACTACCTCTCGCTTTCTTCCCTCGATCTGTAATTAGAAAGAGAAGCGCTCACATCATCAAGTGGATACCACTGACTGCAGGATACAACATCGTTACTACAATGTTCCCGGCTGGCGTCTGGCCTGGCATCATCCCCCCTACCCCCAAAAAAAATTCAAAACCCGATAACTACCACAAGACTGGGTATTTCCCGGCACTAATCTACTAATATTTAATTGAAACAAGCACATATAAAATATCGCCCAATGTGTTATAAGGGCACAGCCCGGAACATCGTAGTTTTGAAACCCCCATGGCGCCGAAAGAGACATACACAAACACTTTAAAATTAACATACATAAAATACTCAGACTGTCACATTTAAAACACTTAGAGTCACATTTAAAGCAAACAATTAAAAACCTGCGTGGCCACGCCTGAATAATCCTCCTGTAACCATTATAAAATGAGTCATGTTGTGAATTCCTCGCTATCTTGTTCCACTCCTCCCCCCCCCTTTTTTTTCCTTGCTTGATAGAATACATGGAGTAGTTCTTGGGCCAGGTTGGTAGCCAAGTCCTGCCCACTAACTGATCCAACGCAGGAGGGGGGGGGGGGGATGGTGGATTTCAACATAATCATAGACAACTCCGTGGAACAGAACACGGGGAGATACTAAATTACGAAATTTCAACCATCAACGTAGTTGTGAACGAGAACTAGTAAATGAACTAGCCTAGTAGCTGCTGTGTGATGCAGAGAGACAGCTAATCCTTACATCTTAACGTTTGCGCTGGATTCTGTATGTTACCGTGAAATACTACGCTTGTGTGTAACCGTTATTTTCCCAGCGAAAATACTTCATTAGATTTAGTTTCGTTTTGTTCAGTTGTATGAAATACTCTCATGTTTATACGCCACTTCTACACTTTGTTGTGGTCGTGTAAAACCTTCTATGCAACAAATAAAACAAACACAAAATCATGAAGTAGTCAGAAATAGGAATAGAAACGTGTGAATGTTAGCTGTTGTCGACAAATGTATAATATGCATATATTTCCAAGATGTAATCTAGTCATATATCACAATAAAATCTACACAGAACAGCAAATATGTTACATACAATTCCAAGCAGGAATCCAGTGAGACAATCGTTCACTTCTACTAGAAGACAGTTAGAGTGACGTCAAAAACATAATAGGTAGGTTCGATTAGCCACGTTGCCTACAATTGGCTCCCAGAGCCAGAACATACGGTGCGCTGTTAGGTGAGCCCTTCTGTAATTCTAAAAGGTTTGGTAAATAAGTCAAACGTGGAAGCCTCGATCACAACCACTCTACGGACTGATATGTGTTGGCGTATGCAGTTTGAGAGTTCGGCAGGTGGAATCTGCAACTGTGAACTGCTTCCTCGCGTAGATTGAAAAAATGTGTAATAACTGTATTTCTTATATAGCTTTCCTGCCAAATTGGTTGCAACATAGTATATGATTGCATATTTGTAGCTTTCAAAATGACGGAAGGTTCCAGAAATTATTTGGTATACGAACACCATGAAAATGAAAGAAGACATTATTACAAATTCCATGAGGTGGCCAAGTATAAAATGTACCCATTCATTGTACCTGAAAAATATTTCAGGGTCATGTCTTATTTGTCTCTGAAGACTTTAATTCACATGGTTAACTCACCAAATGTTTGTTAAATAAAATATTGAAATCACATAGACAAGCGGTTTCGTGTTGAACATGAAACAAAATATAACGCCATCTCTCACGTTTTTTAAAGTTGAAGTTTGCCGTTGTTTTTAATGAATACTGATCTGTTAATTGATTTGTAGTTTAACAGTTCAAGGAAATTTGTGCCTTTTTAGAATGCGGAACTGATGTTAGAGAATTTTGAATACTGATTTACATATTTTAAGCCAATTAAAACTATTGCGAGTAATATTATTAAATGTCTCATTACATTTACTACATTAACTATTCTGGCAAATAATACATTTATTTTCTTTTTAAACTATCCAAGAATTATTAAATTAGTATTTGAGTTCTACTTGTCAGATATTTATCTACGCCACGACTTGTATTATGGTAAATGTTTTATATATTGTGAGATATGGTTTGTCTGGCTATATAAATGTAGTTATTTAGGTATTCCAGTCTATATAATCATTGTTTGTTACTATTTAATTGTTAGAACATCTTTCCCTTTACCTTGTTTTCAATTCAGTTTTGGGCCTGTGCTTTAAACGATACGTTAATCTTGTTAGAAGCTTCCAGACCGGTACTTCATGAGATTGTTTCTCTACCGACCGGATGTGCAATGCTGCGTTGCGAATAATTTCAGTCGCCGCTTAACGCATGATTTCACATAAATGTGGGTCTCTGTTCACATGATATGTGTCCCCACCTCTATGCGCGTGCACATTCCCCTCTTCTGGACAGCCCACTACATCTAACGGGTGAATTGTAATCGTTTCGCTCGTCTTATGCTCGGTGCTTCTGCGTCCTTCATATAACTTTTTCAAACACTTGTGGCCTTGGCGTGGAGCCATAATGACGTGGTGTTGTGATGCGGCTGCAGTCGTACTTTTGGCACTTACGTGCCGGTAAGATAGTGATTTAGTATTTTTTTCTTTTAGCATTTTTCTGGTGAGTAAAGTTGTGCAGTTAGTGGAATTTTGGTAATGCCCACTTCTTCAGTTTCACCGCTCGTCTGTTTCCCTCATGGTGAGTGAAGTCTTCTTATAATGGTTACCCCTCCCCCTTCTTTGAACTTGTTCAATAACTTGATTTTATTATTTTGTACCTCCGATGTACAGAGGGTCTGCTAGCTGCGAAATTCAGCGTAGTTGCCTGTGTGCTTTGGACACTGCCTCGTTTCCCCTGATTTTGGCAGTGGGGGCAGTAATGGCATTTGTTCTGTCTTCAGAGCGTGTCTTCCATCGGACGACTGTTCTTTACTGTTCAAGAATTCATATATTCAATTTGTGCTATACACATAGTCGTTAGTGAAATTAGGTGCTTATAACTTTAAGTCATTTAAAATTTATATTTTGTAAAACTTGTTATTATCCATTGTTAATTCTTGTGACAAATCCTATATTCAGTGAACACATGTTCAAAATCTAAATCTGCTGAGTGATTCAAAAACGCCAATTTAAAATGTAATATTTTTACCTAACTTATTTCATGAACCGAAAGAACGAAATTTCAAGTTATTCGTATATAAATAATTTATGTTATTGAAATGAAATTAAATAAATGACATTTAGTGTGGTGTAAGTAACCCTTTTATTAATTTTTAACAATTTATTTTTGACTAAAGATTAATTAAAACATCATGGTGTAAACGTAAATCCATTATAACATTTTCTGTTGTGATGAAAGACTGTTTTATGTTTACTGTTACAAAATACTAGTAGATATATAATGCGGGAGCTGGTTCACCTCATATTTTCAACCAAATATCAATATTTTTAACCCAAAATTCAAGCAGTTTTATTGATTTTAAACCACTTTTTTGTTTATAGAAGCTCCATTTTCCATAAATTTTCATCAAAAACAAGCAATTTTCATCAAAAAAACCATGCATTTTATCACAAAAATCAAGTAATTTCGTCGTTTTCAAGCAACTTTTTCAAGTTTCTAGAAACCTCATTTGGTATCAATTTTAAAATTTCCAAAACAAGTAAATTAAGCCAAGATCAAGCTAATTTAAGCTAAAAACAAGCAAATTTAAGCTAAAAATCAACTAATTAGATCGTTTTAAAGCAATTTTTTCTCAATTTTACCCCAAAGTCAAGCAAATTTACTGTTTTTCCAGAATAGGTATTTCGATTTTTCATTCTAATAATCAAGCAAATTTAAGCTAAAACAAGTAAATTAAGATAAAAATCAGAAGAAATATTAAAAAAATTCAAATCAATAGAATTTATATATTTTTAAGAGAATTCAATACCATGCACAGATTTCAATTTTTTTAGATCTTTTAAACGTTTATACGATATAAAAATATTTTTCTCATCTATTAATTTAAAGCATTTTTATCAAATATATTTAAATAGCATACAAGTAAAGTAATCTCATATCTATCATCTAGACTAGAATAATTTTTTTACCGAATTAAGATTCATAAATTTGAAAATCTGTAGCAGCATACAGTTTATTTTTTTCTAGATCTTGTAGTTTAGTCAGTTCAAGCGAATTGTTCAACTTGTTGAGCAGAGATTCCATTTTATTTGTAAAGATAACATTTATTAAGAAAAATAAATTAAAAATTAAAATAAATAAAAAATTAAAAAATTAATATAAAAATATATTAAAAATTAGAAATTAAAATAAATAAATCATTTTTATTATGATTTTTATTTATAAATAAAAAGTAATTTTAACTTTCTTATGTAATAGAAAAATAATATATGTAAGTGTTACAAAAAGTGCGGGCAATTATTTTTCATATAAAGTTTTTCATTGAATAAACACGCAAAAGATAAGCATTTCAATATATGTAAAAAAAAGTGAATATGCCAGTAGTCGTTATGAGTTTAAAAAAATATAAAGTAATGTGTGAATATGGAAAATATGTTTATATTGTATCTCAAAACACATAAAAATTGTAAATCACACAATATGGAAGTAGATATTCCAAATGAAATTCAACACTATAGTTATCAAACAAAAACATGTAAAGTATGTAATGAGAATAAATCTATATATTGATTTTCTCCTCATTAAAATACTAAGGACACGCATACAACAATATGTAAATAATTCTATAATGAGAAATATCATACTAAGAATTTAAATAGTTAAAAACTATTTCATTGTTATCAATAATTTAAATATTTTTATCGATCTTATTCATTTATGTTATTGTCTTTATTTTTTCATTTTCTTTGTATATTTTTTTTCCTTACAAATAAAGTTGAAATGCCAGCGAACAATCTTACAGTTGAATTGAGAAATAGGAGAGTGAGGGAGTTGAGAATTATAGGAAGAGAAGTAAAAATTAAATATTGGTACAATCTAAGGAAAGCTGATTTAATTTCATTTATTGTAACAACAATATTAAATTAATAAACAAAAAGGAATTTTATAAATCTACCCTTTTCAAATTGCGATATAAAATATAGAAAAACTAAACAACCATAAAAAATTATTTCCATTCTTTAATAATCTATTTGTACAACCTGGAAATAAAAGTAAGCGGGTAACGGAATGGATAAAAAAGAATAATTGTACAAATTTACCTTTATCTGATGTTAATATCCGTGAATTATATAAAAAATATAAAAACAAATTAGAAGAAATATTTCCTTATTCTAATAATGTTATTATTGACAAAAGAAATAGAAGAACCAATAAAAATTACTTAGTTAATAAAGCTTTTAAAAGTAGTATATCAATATATGAAATTAAAAATTCCTTTCATTTAGTACAACCAAATCATTTTTTAACTTCAGTAAAAAATAAGGCATTTGAGATAGTACACGATAATCTTGGAACATTTAGAGGAATGAAACCAGTATTAAATAATATACTAATTTTTGTAAGCAAGAGAATAATCAAGAAGAATTATTTACATTTCAATCACACAGTTATACAATATTGAATGAAGCAGATATCAAAAAGATTTATAAATTCATAAAACAAGAAATAATTACACATTTATCTGAATTTCAAAGAAAAGGTTCAGGATGGACTTTAGAAAGAATAATTGTAATCCAATTAGCTATAAATAATAAGTATAATCCATTAAATGGATCATCATATATTGAACTAGCAGATGTTATTAAGAATAAAGGAGTGTGCATAAATGTTTAAAATAAAGATCAAAAATGCTTTCCTTGAGCAATAAATTCTGCATTATTTCCAGCAGACAATCATTCAGATAGAGTATCTAGATATAAAAATGTGGGGCTTAATATTGATGAAGTATTTGATAAATATGAATATACTATAAAAATTGATGATATACCAAAAATTGAAAATCAAATTGATACATCTATAAATATATACACGATTGAAGATAAATCCACAGTATATCCAATTACACTCGCCAAAAATAAAAAGGGTAAGCACATAAATTTACTTTATTTTAAATATTATAATAATCTACATTATTGTTGGATAAAATATTTATCGAAACTGCTTTCTGCAAAAAAAAAAAAATCATAAAAGTAAAATTTATATATGTGATATGTGCCTTCAATTTTTTTACTCACAAGAGAAATGAAATAAATATGCAGAAGATTGCTCTAAAAATGAATCAGTAAGAATCAATTTGCCTTCGAAAGGAGAGCAAATTCAATTTAAAAGTTATAAAAATATAAAGAAATTTCAACCACCAAACAAAACCCAAGAGAATTCAATAAATATAAATTAATAAAAAATATCCAGTATTAACACATGACGATAATGGTATTGGCTTTTATAAGGCGACACTTAATGAACGATGTAATCTTACTCATGGATAAATAAAAACCATTAATTTAAAAATGAATGATGATTCATATACAATGAAATATTAATTACATGAGGCATCTGGCTTTTACTATTATATTGTATCTAGTTATGGTGATTATAAACCACCAGTTGTATATCGATGTCCAAATGCACACAAAGTTTTTATATTATCAATGAAAAGGGAAGTGGAAGAAATTGGAGAAATATATTCGCAAATTGAATCAATGTGTCCACTAACAAAAGAAGAAAAATTGTTATATAATAGATCTAAAAAATATTCTCTATGCCAATGTGAATATAGGAAGGAAAATAAAAAAAATACATCATTGTGATCAAATAACAGGAAAATTCATTAATGCAGTATGCAACAATTGTAATCTACACTTAGATTACCCAATTTTGTTCCAATTCATTTTCACAATTTTGCCGGCTATGAAGCTCATTTATTTACTAAAGAACTAGGATATGATGGTAAAAATATAGATTTAATTGCGAAAAATGAAGAATATGTTATTACTTTTGGAAAATAAACAGAAAATTTGAAGATGGGATTTATAGACACATTTAAATTTATAGCCAGTAGTTTAGAAAAATTATCATCTAATATAACTAAAGATCAAATGAAACATGCCCAAAAGTATGTTCCATAAGACCAAGATGATTTAGTAAATATAAAGTATGTTTATCCATATGGTTATATGGATAGTTGGAATAAATTCGAAGAAACTAAATTTCCACCAAAGAGTGAATTTTACAATAAATAAATAAATCTGACATAACAAATGCTGATTTTGAGCATGCAAAATTTGTATGAAACCAATTTAATATAAAAAATCTTGGCGAATGTCATGATTTATACTTAAAAAGAAATGTGGGTATAAATGCATATGAATTGGATACTGCGTGGTATTTAACTGCACCAGGATTATCGTAATAAGAAATGTTAAAAATGACAAAACAACCATTAGATTTATTGCATAATTATGATATGATTTTAAAGATCTAAAAAAGAATTAGAGGCGGAATATCACAATGTTGCAGAGGCCATTGTTAAAGCCAATAACAAATATTTAGAAAATTTTAATCCAAATCAAGAGTCCAACTATTTAGCATACCTCGATGCTAATAAATTATATCGTTGGACAATGTCACATTATTTAACATATGGTGGTTTCGAATAGGTTGATTACCCATAATTTAAATTATATTTTTGTAAAAATTATATATTGAATGTTAAGGATGAATCTGATCATGGTTATATATTTGAAGTAGATTTAGAGTATCCACAAGAACTACATAAATTACATAAATATCTTCCATTTTGGCCACAAAATAATGTAGTTCCAGGAGCAAATCAGCCTAAATTATTAACAACTTTAGATAATAAACAAAAGTATGTAATTTACCATCGTATTTTAAAACAGTGCCTAAATAATGGAATAAAGCTTACAAAAATACATAGAATATTGTAGTTTAATCGGTCTGATTGGTTGAAGAAGTATATAGATTTAAATATATCAATGATAACTAATACTAAAATGACTTTGAAAAGATTTTTATAACTGATGAATTATTCTGTTTTTCGTAAAACTATTGAAAATATTAGGAATAGAGTAAATATAAAACTGATATCAAATGGAAAAATTGGTAAAAAAATTAGTTTCAAAACCCAATTTAAAGAAAAGTATTTTATTTAATGAGAAACTTGCAGCCATACATATGAATAAAAGAAGTGTAAAATTTAATAAGCCCATTTATGCTGGCTTGTCAATTTTATATCTGTCTAAAGAATTAATGTATGATTTTCGTTATGAAGTAATGAAACAAAAAAATTGCCATAAAATAGAAATGTGCTATTAAGACACTGATTTCTACATATATAACATAAAACAGAAGATTTTTACAAAGGTATGAAGCCGGTGATAAAAAAATTTGATACAAGTGATTATTCAAGTGATAATATCTATAGCATGCCACAAATAAATAAGAAAGTTATAGGTAAGATGAAAGACAAATGTAATGGGAAAATAATGAAAGAATTTGTTGGTATAAGAGCAATAATGTATGTATATAGATTTGATAATAAAGAAAATAAAATATCAAAAGGATTAAAGAAGTGTGTTGTTAACAAGAGAATTACATTTGAGGACTATAAGAATTGTTTGTTTAAAGACAAAATTGAATATATGACAACGAATTTCATAAGGAGTGAAAAGCATGAAATATATACAGTAGAAGGATTATATTAGAAAATAAAATAGATACATTATCATTTGGGTGTCAAAATGTATAATTTTTAATTAATTTATATTACTATATTTCTATATTATATTTTAAACATCATTCATTTCCACAACAATGTCAATATCAGAACCATCAAAATCAATTAGTTCACCATTTTCATCCTTAATATCTAAAACAATGTGATTAATCTGCTCATTATTTATTGCATAAAAAATCTGTTATGGTGGTTCATAACTAACATAATCTCTGAAGCCAAACTTTGTTTGGAAAACTAGCAATTACATAAGTTTCTAAATGAACCGATTCGTCATACTTTGTAATCATTCCATATGCCAAATTACAATGAATATTTATTGCTTTAATTAAATTAAAATTAGGTAGCTTAGTACCTGCAACAGCTTTGTCTTTTTCAATAAGCATATTTCTCTCAAAACCAAGCATATCCGATAAACGATCGTCAAGTTTAATATCAAACTTAGATTTAACAACAACTTTTTTTTATATTGTCAGGTGTCAATTCAATGTTATTTGTTGAAAATGGGTCAATTGAATTTGTAGTTTACTTTAAAGATTCAATATTGTTTTGACCTCTAGGAATGGTTATAACTTCGCTCTTATAACCACCGCACTCAATTTTTCAATTGATACTTTTGTTTATATTTGGAGTAAAGAATTTTGTATGAAAACTAATGAATGCAATAGATTTGTATTGATGAATCATATCATAGTGAAACTTCATCGTTAAAACTGAACTATTATTTGTTAACTTAAACACTTTATTATACATTTATTTCAAAATTATGTTATAAATGAAAAAGGGTGATAGGGGTGTTGGTGTTTTAATTTACAAAGGAGATGCTATTAAAACAAAGAATGGTGAAATTTTGCCTGACAATATGAGAGCCATTATCGCTGGGCCCAGTAATTGTGGCAATATGAACTTAATGATCAATTTTATTTATAAAACAAGTTTGTAGAATTTTACTAAATTGTACATTTGCTCAAAAAGTTTAAATCAACCAAAATATATTCAGTTACAAAATAACTTTGATGTAACATCCACAAGTTTAATGAAAATATGGCTTATTTTTTAAACAGCAATGACGAAATGGCCACTTTAAAGCAGTGTGAAAATGATTCACTGAATATTTTCGATAATGTAATTTTAGAGAATCAAGATGTAATTTGCGAGTACTTTATTATAGGAAGACATAAAAATGTTGATGTATTTTATTTGGCACAGACTTATTCAAAAGTTCCTAAACAATTATTAAGGGACAATGCGAATTTTTTATGCATAGTTTGACAAGATAATACAAATTTAAGTCATAATCATAGTGATTTTGTTAGTGGATATATGACATGATAAAGTCAAAGAGCTTTGTGCAAAGTGCTGGGACAAAGATTTTGGCTATATCACAATAGATTTGAGCAGAAAAATAAAGCAAGGGAAGTTCAGAATTCAAGGAAAAAATTTGATAATCTCTCTCTCTCTCTCTCTCTTGTGAATTGTATACGAGAATTCTTTATCTTTTTCGGTATAAATTGCCCCATCTACCGGCTACAGGAAAAAATCAATTTTGCAGTGCACTCTACCTCGACAAGAGTATTCCTTGTCAGCGACAACAGCGAGCTCTCCCCACAACAGGAAGTATGTTTTCACAACTGCATCGCTATCTACTCGCAGTGCGATGAACACACTGTGTGACTTGATAACAAGCTTCCAGATCACCACATGAACACTTTTAATTATTTTTGAGCTCATGTTGTAGTGGCTCAGTGACAAGGTGTTTGATTTCAAGTGCGAAGGTCGGGGGTTCGATCCCTGGTCTGAGCAGATAATTTAATAATGTGAATATTTGAACTGTTAGATTATCATTAAAATTTTCAGTCCCAAAACCTTGTTATTGACTATATATTCTATATATGAGAATTGATGCTAATAAAAATGGCACCCTCATGCCCCAGCAAAAAAATTCTCTCTATGCTACACTTGTAATATAACAGTTGTATAAGCTCGAGTGTTCTCTTATAGTGAATGGGGCCTCACTATATGAGAAGGGATACAATGAGAAATTGAAGAAAAAAAAAATAAAAATAAAAACTCTTCACCTCTCCACTAAAAAAAATGGCAGCCTGTGAAGACATGAGCGGTTTCTCCAAATGGAGTTTTGGTGGTGCTAAATAAGGGCGGAAAAATGGCTCACTGGTATGATAGAAATATCTCTAAACCCTTTAAAAAAAGTCTCTTCCACTATAGAAATATCTGTATACCTTTCTGTAATTTTTAAAGAAAATGAAGCTCAGCATAGGGAAAATGTGCATTGAACGAACATTGAACGAATGTTGAAGGTGTTTCATGTATGTTAAATGAGTGTTAAAAAAGCATTTTTATGTTGTGTTTGAAATAATTAATTACAAAAAAAATATTTCATTTCACAAAATATTTAAATTCACAAAACATCTGTTTAATTAATCCAAGAGTTATGCGAGTTATCAAAACCAAACCATTTAACACAAATTTTATTACCTTTAGTTTTTAAAACTTTCTGAACCAAATTCTCTTTCGAATGATGTTTCTTCTGGTGTTGTTGGACAATCTAAATTTTTTACAACAGGAACTAGTGTTTTTATTAAATTTTTATTTTCTTCACTAACTTTTTCTACTTTTTTTTAGCCAATATTTCGTAATTTGTCGATTAATAGTTGGTCTTTATTTTTCTTTTTTCATATTCTTTTTCATGCCTTTTAATATATTTTTTTATATCTTTCAATAAGTAATTTAACTCGAGAAACTCCCTTTGATTCAGTCATTTATATATGAATATTTCATGTATATCAATTTCTTTCTTATAAATGAGTTATAAAATTATTGAGAGTTTTGAGAGACAAACTTTTCCTCCTACTGATCAAACTAGGGGGAATATAAATGCGTGAATTCTATATTCCTACTGGTGATGGGTTTTCTTTTCCAAATGATGCTTTGTTTATAAGCAATTTAGTTTATTAAAGAGAGATGAAGTTGGAGATGAAGCAAAATGTGATAAATTAGATAATGTTGATATTTACTAGAATTTTTTTCCTTTTCAGTTTTCTAGCGTAGAAATTTCAAAACATGGAAATATATTGAAGCTGTTGGTAATCCATGAATATCATCAACAATGATGAATGCTTTATTAAGGTCACTAAATTAACAAAATTATTTAGAATTTACACCAAAGCCTTGAATGTGGTATATCCATAGTAGTACCACGTCCTTGAAAACACTGTATACACGGGAGAAAAGTGATAATTTATTTTTCTTGTTGCAGTTAAGCCGGTAGATGTTTGTAGACACATGCTATTTAATACTGTTCATACTTCAGAAGGAATTCTTTAGGTAGGTGGCGAGATCAGTTTCTTAATCGAGTGCGGCAAGTGATTTAAGCTTTCCACATACCACAATAGCTGATAAAATATTTTGACTGCTAGAAAACCACCCCAGCATTTTTCACTGAACCCTCACGAGGACAGAAAAACATTTTGGTTGATTTGTAATGGCTATACACACACTGCTTTTATTTTTAGCTAAGTCTCAAGTCACTAAGTCAAAGAACGAGAGCTCTTATTAGAACAGACAAAGTGCGAATGAGCTCATTCCTCTGCATATATAACCTCACTTGCCACCCACTCCATTAGTCTCCCGAACTATCTTACAACATCTCCAACATCTGCAATAATAAATCTTCTTTGAGAACTTTCTATTCATGGGAAAAGTGAATCACCTATTTCAATACTGAATGCTGTTAACACAACAGAACAAACCGTTTATGTTGACCATCTCGACCATGTCAATGTATGTCTGATATTTATTTGTCAGGTGTGAGATTAGAACCAACGCTCCCCTTACAAGGTACCGCAGCTTAAATTCAGCATCTTAGACTGCTCGACCAACCTGACAATTTGAGAAATATTTCTATAAAGAATGGTGTATTTAAGAGTGAAATAAATCGGGTTTGTTCATTATGTAGATACTAGTTACGTGAATTTTTTCCGTTATACGAGTAGAAGTTTTAGTATTCTTGAAGGGAGACGAACCAATGACTAATTTCTCAAGTTTATAGCCCTTACACTAAAACCTAATCAAATGTGATTCGGCAACTGATATGTAATAAATTTCAACTCAATATGCATATACTATATGGATGTGGTTACTCCATATGCAAACATCCTCGATACTTTATTTGGTACACGAAAAAAAATCTAACTATCCTTGATAGGATGTGAAGCAAGAAGTATCTTTTCTCAATCCTAGATCCCTTACCCCATAGTTTCATCAGTTGTGTTTCACCTCGACATGCAAATACATTAAAGTAATAATAATGAGCAATACCAGTTGCGATTCGTGAAGTGGAGCAAGTCCATCCTGGCGGGCTACCAGCCTATGACACTCGCCATAAACAGTCCCTGTCATCTGCGGCAGTCGTACAGTAGGGGGATGGAAAGGGGGTGGGTGGCGCAACCCTTCAGACATCAATTCCGGGAGGGTGGGGTGGGATAGCTAAATCGGGCAGAAAGTAGGTCACACGATATGACGGGTTGGGGGGGGGGGGGGCTTTAGGCTGTTTCGGTAAGCATCCTAGAGGGGTGGTAGGGGAAGTGCAAGATGTTTTTTTGTTCAATATCCCTTATGCAATGAGTCAATAGATGTCAAAGTGGTCTCGGAACCTCACGCGGGCTCTAATGTTGTTTGTACCATGGACTGATCGCATCTTTGTTTTGAGTAAGTGGATATTTTATTTGTTTATGGTCGTAAAAGGGCAAAAATTCCATAAATACAGTTTCATAGGACTTGTTACCATGGCACGGTGTCAGTTTAGGAACAGTGTGGTGGACAAGCAGTTAAAACAATAATCCGAGCTGCCCAACTCCAACTAAACAACGAATGACACCACCATGCAGGTCACTTTTATGTTGTAATAATTTGTTTGTCCAGAACTTCAAATTGTCTAAAGTAAGCTTTTGTCGTATTCATGGTAACTAAGGAACTGATAACCAGAAACATCGGCTGGAGCGACAAAAAAATTGAAATTCAGAAAATGAAAACAAGTTTGAATTGATCTGCATGTCACGCGCTTCAAGACAAGGAGGGTAGAGATGAAGGAATCTCCAGCACAAAATGTGCTGCGAGCATCTAGAGTTTTCTATGCTCTTAACTTCATCCATAACCGAATCTGTGCGTTAAGAACAGCCTGTCCTGACTTCTCGTGGTGTGAGTGTGCCGCTCTAGTGAACACGGAGATTCGAGAAAATGGGAAAGCATATGTGAACTTTGAATGAATAGTGCAATGGGGTGAATGACTAGATGGAGATTTCTGAACATCCGCCACTGCGATGAAGATGGATGTCATGGGAGAACGAAGCTCTGAGCACGAAAAACACTTAGAAAAAACAAGGAAACTATCGACGAGAAAATAAACGGGTATACAACACTGGAAAATTGTGTATATATATATATATATACATCTCGACTTAATGTTTATTGCGCGAAGACTTAAATGGAGTTCACTATAAACATTAACTCGAACTAGCTCAGTTTGAAAGCATGATACTATAATTTGAAAATAGTTCGTTGATAAAATGAGCGCCGAAAGTAAATAAATAAAGGATGCAGTGGTAAATTTTTCACTGAAGATTTATTGCCGTTTCTTCTACAATAGCGGCATACAAAATATTTATCAGTCGCAGCAGTAAAAACAAGAAAAATACAGAATCGCAGTCTATTAATGTTCACTTGAAAAACTTCTCACTTCAAGGATAATTAAACTAAGAATACGGGAGGGAGACACAACTCTCTCTCCCCTAGCGCCCTAACGGACTATCACAATGGCGGAAATAAATTTAGTAGATGTTAAAGTATCCGGAATAAAAAAAAATGTTGAAGTGACGGGCGCTGCCGATGTGAGTTACGATGCTCGCTCGCTGCTCCTTTCTAGACAAGGGCCTCTCCACATCTGTTGACTTCTGTTACTGTGTTTCACAAGGATCATGCCTGATCTGTATATCGATACTAAGTTTCGTCAGCTGAACACTGCCCAATCATGGCATCGCGTGGTGCGGTAATGTTTAAAAATAGCGCACAAACCCTGACAAAGCTCTGGAAATATGGTATATAATTCATATGGCGGGTCACGTCAGCTAAATGTCACATCCTGCACTTTCTTTTATCTTCACTTATCGCAAAACTACGGCTGTCGAGCTTACTAACCCAATGGAAAAAGATTGAATGACTCAAGTATAATAATAAACTTGGATAAACTAAAATATATAGAATACAAACAAATTATTACTGTCACAATACTCTACTATTTAATGAGTTACTATAGTTTACATAATATAGAAAAATTAAATGTTTCCCGAATGTATCAAGTACTGTATACTGCAACATTACAAGTACACCATACCTGGCTTTCATTTAATCGTACCTGGTAGAACAGCTGTTTTTGAGTGCGTTTCTTTGTTGTGTTGTTCAATTTTGTTCCTACATATTTTGTCAGTGTTGTCCTATTTTTTAAGCAGGTTTCTAGCCTGTGTTGTTTTCTTTCTGAAATCTGTTGATCATATGTGTGTGTGTGTGTGTGTGTGTGTGTGTGTGTGTGTGTGTGTGTGTGTATATATATATATATATATATATATATATATATATATATATATATATATATATATATATATATATATACAATTTTCCAGTGTTGTATACCCGTTTATTATATATATATATATACATACAATAAAATTTACACAATACTATATATACATTTCCTGTGTTGTATACATGTTTATTTTTAAAGTGTTTTTTTTTTTTTCATGCTCAATCTCTTTTTTCCATGACAGACATCTGCATCGCAATGGCAAATGTCCAAAAATTTCCATCTAGTCTCGTACCATATGCGTCACTATAATTTATTAATGGAACTGTTATGCAGAATCGAAATGACGCATTGTTCTCTTAAAGCTGTTGCAGTACAGAAGACGATAACGATAGTAAAGAAAGGTCAAGATTACGAAGCCTAGACTTGGAAAAACAAAATACCGCTACAGAACACATAAACAAATAACACCGCCAAACTAGTACTCCAATTACTCCATTAAAATTTTAAGTGGGAGACACGTGTACGACTTAAGATTTTAAGTGCTTTCTTAGGACGGTATACGCCGTTTGAGATGGAGTGGAAATACGAAGTGACAAAATTACCATGACGCTTTTAAGATGTAACAATGGGTATCTGGATAATTGCATTAAACAAAGTTTTACAACTAGTGGAAACAAGTTGCTGTTATTGAATTACTTCACCGAGGAGAAAATCGGCTGCCGCTTTTATTGGAAATATTTTTAGTCCTAGGATTTTTTATAGCTTTGTCATGTCTGAAAATGGTTACTTCATGTAATATTCCTAAATGCTGCTGTTTACTTAAAAATCACGCAACAAAGAAGTAGAATACTCGCAGAGACAACACTTTTTACACCCGAAATATCATTTTAGCATAAATCAGGATGAGACACAATGCACGTCCATAAGGAACAGGCGAATCAAACAGTGACTTCTAAGTTGCTGACTGCTGCAAACAGCGCTGGTGTCCACGGTTGTTATACTTGCCGTGACCCCCCGTGAACTATGACCTGGTCACTGTCTTACAACAGTTCTGTGTGTTCACATAACTTATCAGAGAGTACACAAGAGCCTAATTGTGTTACAAGAAGCAGCTGGATCAGCTTTGGACTAGTGCTGGTAGTTCCTACAATCCTTATCTAGCAGTCAGCACGAAAGCAAACCCGTTTTTGACTCACAAACTTTCATAGTAAAATGTCCTCAGGAAGTATTTCGCCCTGAGGGGGGGGGGGGAGGTACTTTAGTTAATTATTTATCACTCAGCTGTATAGACACAATAACACTTTATTGTATACTATTATGGCAATAAGTTATGTTAACTCCACGCACTTCTCTGTGTATCAAGTATTTTGATGTGCATCGAGAGAGTAAGTAATTTAAACTTTAAGTCGGGCACGAGTTTAATAACTATACGAAAAGACCGGTAATTTTTTGTGAGGCAAAGCCGGATAACTATCAAGCAATGGTCTTCAAATTGCAACAGACGATTTCGGAACTGGAACCGAATGACCCACACGGTGCAAGCCATATGTCGGGACGTGGCACGCATGTGAATGATTGGGGGAACATGCGAGGCTGAATCTAAATATGTCAGATACATCAAAACGAAGAGGATATATTCTGCGGTCTGAAGCTCCCTTATCCGTGGGCAGGCAATTCAGAGGTTCAATTTAACCACAGAAAATATGTTAAGCAGAGATGAGAAAAAATCACTATCAGCATGGATGTGGTTCATATTACAGATATAAATCTATTTGCTCTCCGCAATATTTTGTAGATTTACGGAAACCTCTGTTGCTGATACGTCAAGGACTAAATAACTGATGAACTGGACTATTCTCGCTGGAATCTACAAAATGGGCTAAAAGTACGTGTGGCTTTTCATAAACCAGTATTCCTGTACGAAGCAGGTTATTTTATCACGTTGAGCAGCTAGCCCCCAGTTGAGTGACGGCCTTCAGTGTATAGGCCAACAGTAACATAGAAGTTATCAATAAAAGACCAAAGTGTGAGCAAACTACGTATCTAAACTGCAAATATGTTAAGGTTTAATCCACGATTTAAATCAGAGATGGGAGGACGATGGCAGACAGGATGTAGAAAGTGTGTCACGCTATTTGAACCACATTCCCAGCGCTGTGTTTCGACTTAGCGGGCAACCTCTTCACGCTCGTCTAAGACAGGGATGACAGTGGCACACATTGTGCGGGGCTCACAATATCTCTTCCTGTCGAGAAAAAGTACTGTTTGTTTCGTTTTGAGAGGGGGATAAGGGTTAAGAATTAAAGAAAGAAACTTATTTATTAAGACTTTGAATAAAGATGCACGTCCAGAAAGAAAGTCTAAATACAGAGATAAGTAGCGTTTAGAGGAGTCATCTTGAAATATTCGAAATAGTTGCTCGGTTACTGTTACTTTATTTAGGAAATGGCTTTGGAGAGCAATACCCTCGCAATAACAATAAAATAGAATGACATAATCTGGTGTGGAATCCCACTTGTCAGTGGTTATGCCGGTGTCTCGACTGAAGTTCGAACTCTCTACCAAGAGCGCTCTGCCTACAATATCTCCCTCGGCAGGAGATTATAAACACGGAACACAAAAGTGCTGCTTCCTTCCCCCTCAGCCGAGAGGAAACCAGTACAGAATGTTACCGCGCACCCCCTCCACACCCTTCAGCCGTGTTTTTACGGCTATTATTCCTGGGTCTGGGGGTGGGATGGGGTGGGCAGGCTGGGCGAGGAAGCCGGAGGAGGGAGAATATGAAAAGAAACCGAGGGAAGTAAAAACACAAGCGAGAGAAGTTAGTATAAGAAAGCCATTTTGTTAGGAAAACTCAGTATATATTTCCGCTCCCTCGTCTCGCTCGGACGGTCTTTGCGGAAGGATTCTGGGGGAATTGCTACAAAAAAAAAAAAAAAAAGGAAGATTGTTAGAGCATTACAGTTGTTCCGAACTTTTCTGTGCTAACACCTGCAGTTTTAGCACTGAAGAGAAATTTTTTGAAGATAAGTCATTAGGGCCTACATGACGAGTTGTGTACAGACGTAATTAGGAACTGTTTGAAAGTCGGCAAGGCTCAATGCTGGGGTTAAGTTTCAATGCTTACTGAGATTTACATTTATATCTGTCTCCCAGCCATCAAATTGGAAGGGTATAGTTATACTTAACAAATATGATTGTTGTGATGAAATGCTGTGGTCATAACATATTTTTGTTTGTTATTGCGCTCTGATTTCTGTGAAAAGTAATACATAGACGTTTATGTGACTATTATAAATTAAATATAGCGTATTATATAATTGCACGTATTTTTACATTTTCCATTTTTTCCATTCTTCAATTGACATGTGTTGGCCAATGCTGGAACACGAAGTTAGCGGAATCCTCTCTGATTTGTGGAAATAACCACAACTCCAACATGTCGAGATAGGACAGACGCGTCGCAGTGTTTTCAAGGGAAAAAAAGCGTCCCTACATCTTCGTCTGTGAGATTGCGCAGAACACATTAAGTTTTGGCGAATCCCGTACGTGTTGCACAGAAGCATGGGGATTTCCAATGCCCCATGTCCGAACATTGTGACGGTTTACCTTTCCACTCAAGCGAAACGTCGTCACTGAACATCAGACGAGTGGCAAATTCATCTTCCTGCATAGCTTCCTGCATGTGCTCACAAAATTCAACTTTGGTAGCGTAATCCTCTCGATGCAAGTGTTGCAACAACTGCAAGCGATACGGTTTAAGTTGTAACCGACGTCGCAAAATCTTCCACACAGTCGGCTGAGGAATCCCAAACTTCCGTTTTAATTGGTTAGTTGATTTTCGTGGTTTTGATCTTCCCCTCACTCTCTCCACCCTGTGCTCTTACCTTTACACAAGCATCCTGTGTCCTGGAACTGACGATACCACCGCATAATGCTCTGGTGACCTGGTGGTTCTGTGTAGTAATGCCCTAGGAACACACGCTGCACGATAACAACCAATAAACATCTTGTATATTCCAAAACACAAAACGCTTTTCGTTGATTTGACGCCATTTTGTGAATTGAGCTAGTGCTGTCACCTGGGGTGATAAAAAGGAAGTTCAGACTCGTATAAAAAAACTTTGTGAATTTTTTTTTGGTTTGGCGATTAGCGCGAAACTTTAACATAAATGGTTTATGAATTACAGGTTTTTAAAACACCATGAATCATTTGTAATAAGCCTGTATATATAAGGAAACTATAGAGCTATAAGTAGTAAGCGAATGAAAAAGAAAACATGCAGGGATACATTTCAACCGCTAGTCTGTGTGCGGTCTGGCAGACTCAGCCAAATTGGCGCAATTAGGTTTTAGGGGATGACCAGTACCAAACATACGACACATAGTCTGCTCTTAAGACGTATTGGTAAAAGAAACTTACTGACCTCACTGCCAGAAGGATTTTTGCCAACCATGTAATTGCCGGACACCACGGAAATGGTTTAGGTTAAAAGAATGCATTGCTCAGTTCCCGCCATCTTGGATTTTCGGAATTTTCGCCGTTATTTGCATCACAGATTTTGTATTTCATTTTGGGCGTCGACAAGGCATAGGGCATTGTTTAGACGTGTTCTAAAACATGTATTGCTAGACTACTGTTGCTCGGAACATCTGTAAATGCCAGCAAGAAAAAATGCCCGGGAATCACTAGTAAGAAATTAATAAAGACTGTAGAGATGTAATAGTATAATTAAGATTTGGGAGCTATTATTAATACCATGTCGTGCAAAAAGTTCGTTAAACATTTTTTAATGGACGTTATGGCAAAAATAGAGAAAATCCAAGATGTTGTGGACTGATTCTCCTTAAGGCCAAATTTGTGTGATAAAGATGTTTCATTTACGCACCTTGCTCCAGAAACGTTTGATTATTACTCAAAGAATCAAAACCTACAAACATTATTGCGAATTACCTATGTCTGTTTCATCAGAACATTAGAGGTGTAACTAACAAAATAGACGCACTTTCTATTAGCTTGTACCAATTGTCTGTCGGGCACTGCCTGAATGTAAAAATATTATGTTTAACAGTTATTCATAGAACTGAATCTCCACTAATCAGCTTAAAATTCCTGGTTGTTCCCTCTCTTCCAGTTACTGTAGAACCAGTATAGCTAAGAGAGGTACCCTATGGCGGATTTAGAGATCCAGTAATGATAGGATTACTTAAGGGATGGGAAATATACAATATATATACAATATATACAAACTACATGTCTACCAGTAAGCATTATTTTTAAAGCCACATTTAAATGTCAGAATTTAGTAGGTAGATTATCGAAATGTTTTTTTTTTTTTTTTCAAATTTACAATTAGTATCCTACTATATCTGTGGTGCGTTACTAACAATGTACTTGTCTTCAACGACAATCTCATTTAAGCCAGTCTTAAATCAAGCTCCAAGGGAGGTGCTTAAGTCCCTAAGGCCTCCTCCCCCTTACTAGGGTCCGTGCCTGGTTGTGCCTGTATTTAAATAAATAATTGTATTAGTTTTAAAAAAGTGTGCATTGATTATACGAAGACTACATTTTTGAATGCATCTACGTACGCGTAACAACTAATAAGGGTAAAGATGTGGTGATCCTGAACATATATAGAACTTCTTCTGGCAACTTAAGTAACTACATGGCATTTATTGAAAATAGTTTTTCTTTTTACAGAGCTAACCTAGAAATTACTTTGTGCGGCAACTTCAACACGGTTATTTAAAAGAAAGTAACAAATATTGAGCTAGCTAGTCTACTCATTACTTTTAGACTTTTGCCATCACAGACAATTATAGATAACGTTTTTTATCGACGGTAACTCAGCTGCAATGGGCCTTTGCCCCCAGGGGCATGTAGTTTTATGTAGTTTTATGTATGCATGATGTAGTTTTATTAGTTATGTCTTCCATAAGTACTCCACCAAAAGTCATCCCTATATGAAAACATTAAATATTTCTTTGTAAAATACTATAAAATTCAAAGATAACATTTGCAGAGAGCACTGGTCGTCTGTGTATGCCTGTACCCAGGTAAACTAAATGTTCAAATCTTTTTTAAACCACGCTTCTCTCAAAAAAAAAATCCTGCCTCACTTCACTGTGACGAAAATCCAAAGAAAATCTTTGGCTTACTTCATAAATAAACATTTCTTGTGAAAACAAAAGGAAACCCTAAAAGGCAGTCAGAATCAGCAGCAATCCTGATGTTGTGAATCACTACAAAAATACTGCAAAATTTGAGTAAGGTCATAAAAGCTGCAAAAAATAATTATTTCAGTAGTATTATTCAAAACTCAGAGAAATAAAACCAAAACTACATGCAGTATTGTGAAACCACGCCAGGAAAAAACAGCAGAAGAATATTCAGGTGTAGAACTAAGAGTTAATGATTTTATATCTTCAGTTCCTCATATAGCTGCAGATACATTCAATTCACATTATTTAAATGCAAAAGAGAAAATATTTAACAAATTACTAAACATGATATAAACCACGTTCTTTCTCTCCAGGGCACAGACTAAACTATTACGACTCTTACACAAACAACCCCAAAATAAGTGAAAAGAACAGTAAATTCATTGCAACCAAAATTATAAGGTGGGTATGGCGGCATTAGCTGTAAGTTAGTAAAGCAATACGCCTTTAATTCAGCACACTACTTAGACATATTTGCAATACTATTTTCATATCGGTATTATTTTCAGACAAAATTAAATTCGCTATCGTTACACCAGTATTTGAGTAAGGTGACAGCACCAATGAAGTCAGCTACGGACCAATCTTCCTTACTACCTCCTTTCAAAATTACTCGAAAAATAACATACTGTAACATTCTGAGAGACAAAAAGTGCTATAAAATTTCCAGTTTAGAACTACAAAAACATATCAACAAATTACGCAATTTTCAAGTTTACAGATATTATTCTAAATGCACTTGACAGAAGGCTTCAATCTCCTGTATTGATATTTTTGTGACCCTACTAAATCACTTAACTGTGCGAATCACAATTTGCTTATAGATAAATTGAGGTTTTATGGAGTCACAGGTATAACTAACAAAATAATAATTTCATGGCTTTCAGACAGACAGCAACAATTTTAAATCACAAGAAAACCAACAGCAACTTTATTTTACTCTAAACCTGATCAAATTAAGCATGGGATCCCACAAGGCTGAATTCTAGGTCTAATGTTTCTCGCAGTGTTTGAATGATCTCCCGCGTTGCTTTAACCTAAACACTTGCTCTCATTAAACTTGCAGATGACTCCAGTAAACTGGTATCTGTAGTTTCAGCAAATAAATTTAGACAACTAGTAAACAGTATATTTACTGAGTCCAATTCATGGTTTGCTGCAAATAAATTAAATCTTAACTTTTAAGAAACTCATGTTGTGAATTTTTTTCACAAATAACAGCAACCATACTCAGCACTAGCTAAGATAAGATTAATGAATCAGCAGTGATCATGATTCTAGAACTACGCGCGGATAATCTATTCGAGAAAAATGAATTTTATAATAGGGATAGCACCAAAAAAAAAAAAAAAAAACATTCAAATAATAGCAGTAAATAAAAAGAAAATTGTAAAAATAAATGGTTTTCCTACCCTGGTAGTCAGCTTCTAAGCAAACAGTATCTAAAAGATTTTTTTTTTTCGAACCCATGGCTATTCAAAAAACAGCTGAATACATTTTTTTCAGAACATGCTTTCATCTCAGTAGAAGAATAATTAAACCATAAACATTAAAAATTATATTAAAACTGTATGCACATTTATTCTCTCCTTTTACTTCTCCTTCTCTTTCCTTTGTTTCTGTGTACAGAAGAAGGAAAAAGATTGACTTTATATATTTTATAAATATAACCTGACTTGTATATGTGTAGTCAGATATGTTAATTGCGATACCTTACATTTGAAATTTATATGACTTGCCCAATAGCACTGTTAAGTATGGAAAGCAGGTTACATGGATGCAATGAACCCACCAACAAACAAACTAATGATTTATTGGCAATGGAAACGTTTTATCTCAAAGAAATCAGTACGGATTCACAGCAGGTTTAGTATTTTCCTACTCCAGTCATCTACAGTCCATCAGTCTACTCGAGGCCAAGCATTCTCAGTCCACATGAACCTGAGCAGACGTGTCACTCGTGTAGCGGGTCGGGAAAGATCGACATGCGCCACTGCGCGATGTCCAACATCGATAAACGCCGCCGTTGTGACGGGCTCCTCCTCCCGTGTCCTGACTCCTAATGCCCCGTCGCAAATTAATCCTCGGAGTAAAAAGTCACAAAATAGGATTTCCCGCGCCGGGAAAAGGCCTGGCCGAGGACCTTAAGCTGGCGGCGCTATATTGGTAGTGGAGCGGCAGGGGATGCTGTGTGTGCGTGCGTGCAGGGCCACAGATTCCGACTCCTAATTAAGACAAGGCCGAGGGTGCGGGGGTGTGTGCCTAGGGGGGAGGAAGGGATATTGATCACGAAGCCAAAAACGAGGGGCGGTTTAGAAGTTGGCTAGAAGGGGAGAGACGAGCCGGCAAGGGAAGACAGGGAGGTGAGACGAGGAAGGGCCGTGGCGAAGGGAAAGGGTGGGCTGCTTCGGAGCGAAGCAGCAATTTACCTCGCCGACCGACAAGGACTGCCAACCCTCCCCCCCCCCCCCTCTCACACACACACACACACCGTGTGCGCCATCGTGCGTGCTCGCGAGGTTGGCCGCACTGGCAGCTCCCACCTACCCCCGCCCACGATGTGAGGCTAATGCGAATATCTGTCGTGTGACCCGACATCCTGGCCGCCCAGGATCCATGTCTCAACACACGAGCTAGGTCTACCAGAGTCTTCTGTCCACTCGCTCTGTCGACTGGCTCCTTTCAACTGTACTGCACTGCCTTAGACATCAGACAAAATATCACGTTTTCTTTCAAAATACTAATATTTCATACGTAATCTTAACGAGAAAGTCCTCTCAACCTTCACACGAACGAACATAACAATTTTGAACATACTTGGTTGATTGCAGAAACGGTTTTATGGCCCTTCCATTCACACAGTCGGTACCAGTATTTTTACAACGCATTTTACACAAACATTCTGGATGTAAGTGAACTGTGGTCGAGAGTTACCGGAAATGCAATGACAGAGTCACCACTTAAAACGTCCAAGAGTATACATCACTTCAATGTCCTGTAGAAAGCTGCGATGTCACATTTGATGTGTACGCTTTTCCCTTGGGCATGAATCACGAAAACAACTTCACAGAGGCGCCCGTCTTAATAACTCTCTCTTTCTCTTTGATAGATATAGCATAATACGCCAGAACGGGATGGTGAGTATCTGAGAAACAGAGTACTTAATTGGCGTGCAGATGTAACTATGGTATCCTATCTTGATGATTACCTAGTCCAACATCCACCCACAACACACCTTATTTGAGAATTAAGCAGTGGCACGTTCCAGAGTCCATTAGGTACAGGGGATTCCCTCGTTCAGAACCTTTCTCTTAATACACGTACGACACATGAGGGCGGACAAATAAGTGTTGTTACCTGTTGTGCTACGGGTTGTAGATGTAACATTTTCACAAATGACATTTTAAGCAATAGTGTTGAACAACACACTTATACCTGCTTTTCGTACATACATAATTCCCTATTCACCTATTTCAGCATGAGCCAAACTTGAATATTAACTCACTGTTCCAACCGATCTCGGACAACATCCTGCACACTTACAGCATCACTAAATTGCCGTCCACCATGATTTACCTTAGGCATATACGATTAAAAAATTACATTATTATGTGGTGAAAGCCAAATTGTTAGGCAGGTGGCACATGATGTTCAATGAAAAGACTGCAAAAGTTCTTGTGTTGCTAATGAATTGTGAGATTGCGAATTATCGTGAATAAGTGTAACACCTCTGGGTAGACGACTTGGCATCTTCCTGTGAATTTTATCCCTAATTGGTCGTGAAGCTGCACAGTAGCTGTCGGCTATGATATTCAATGCACACTGTGAAAACCAAAATAACTTCGCCAAAAAAAAAACTGTAGTCATCCCCTTACCAGAAAAGGGCTCTGCTTTGATCTTTTCTGACAGTTTTGATGTCACGTGCTTCCATTCCATCGAAGACCATTTGATTAAGGCATTTATTTATTAGTGAGCTCAACCTTCTTCACCGATATCAGTGGTTTCGAGGTAAGCATTTCCTCTTTACTGAAGCGCTGTGAACGTGTTACATGATTGGGGAAAAGGACATCTCTGCACTGTTGTATTAAATATGTTGGCAACCAACAAGCACAAATTTCGAGTAAATGAGTCGACGGTTCGAATCTGTTCGAGGTGTGAATTTTTTTTCACCTCTATGTGGTTTGCTACTTGGGTACTGACCTCTCTTTATCCTCATCGGCTCTCAAGACCTCGATGTTAAGAGCCACCTAAATCTCTTTACTTACTCACTCTTTGGCTATGTTTACCACATTTTCTCGCAAAAGAAGTGTTAGCCTAGTGTCCAGCCCCCACAATGTTTCCACCAACTACGCCCAATGTTTGTTGCCTCTTACACTGCTTGTTTTAGACATACAGATTGCTCTAATGTGAATGGAAACATCCACCGAGGAAGCGAAGTGGTAAATTTCTGGACTTTCATTCGGAATGAGAAGGATTCATTCCCGGTCCGGCTATTCTGATCGGTTTTACATGATTTCCCGAAATCACTCCAGGCGATTGCTGGGATGGCTCCTCACTACAGACCACTGCCGATTCCTTCTTCCGATCCGTCTCTAATGACATCGATGTTGACGAGTTGCTATGCCATACAAACCTATCTACCTACTGAATGGAAACTCTACCAGATATATATATATATAACCACCTTGTTTACTGGTATTCGAGTGTGAAAATATAAGTAGGTACATCGATGATATCGTATGTCCATACTTTGAGAAGAAGAAAATAAATCACCACACATGCCCTGAGTGAGTCAACCCTTACCGGATACGCATTAGGTACGTCTATACTCTAAGCCAGAATTAGTAATACCAATCAGTGACATAAAATTGTCTTAAATTAGTTGATAAGCTTTAAGCGACTGATAAATCAAGAAAATAGCCAGGAACAAGTGACCCATAGTAGAGAAATTTTGGCATTAAATGGGAATCATTAATAAATCACTGAAATTCTGTCATCATATTAATAAATAATCTGGCACTGATAACCACTGGGGCTGATTTCACTGGTTTTCTCTGATTTCGCTCCATTTCCACTGTTTCATGTTTGTAGTGTATGTTCTGTATGAATCACGCGATAAATAACTAGCTCAGTCACGTTACTTCACAGTGGACAAGAAAGCACAAACTGAATCTCACACTGTTCGCAATTTACCCGAAACTCGCATCGGATACAGGATGCACTCAACTGAGTTTCTCGATTCATTCATTATTCTCCTGATAAAAAAATACCAGAGCATTTATATAATTTCGTAGGGACAAGCATATTTGCTCGGTTATTATCTGTAGCTATAGTACATCTTAAGTAAGGCTTAGAAATGGAGCTGAATTATATTTGCGATGAATCACTATTTTATTTGTAAACATAAATTGGAAATTTTTATCTGAAGCAGTCCCGTGACAGCTCTGGAGATGCCTGTCCCAGTGGAGAATTATAACTCTACGATAGCTCGCCGCAACAAACCCACTGAAACTCCAAGCGGGATCTCAGTAAGTCAGTAATAAAAAAAAAAAGGGCTTGGGAGTGCTGGCGCAGGACAAACAGACGAGCACTCGAGGGTGAAGTGTGAAAGAACTGACAGTGGTGCATCAACCGCCCAAGGAAGGAGGACTTCCCAGGGGTAGGTTGGGGTTGGCGATGGACTAAAGGGGGTGGAGGGACACAGGGGATTAAACCGCATCGTGCTTCCAGACCTCCGATATTCCCCGGCCAAAATTCCTCCACGTGGGCAACTGCAGGTCCTTCACCAACGGCCAACATATCCAGCTGCAGCACAGTTGCCCGTGAGTGATCCTGTGCGCACGATATTATTAGGCCAAGCGAGCAGGCCTCACTACCTACCATGCTAGATCCAACTATAACAGAATGATCTAGTAGAAAAGGGTCGTCCAAATACAATCCAACTGAGGGTCGCCAATAAGTCGAGTGGAGGGCCGCGCCCTCAGAAACTCTATTTAACTGGCAAGTGCTACAAAAATGAGAATAACGATCCATCATTTTTTTTTATTTGGTTGTTAATGACATACAGTAGGAATCGTCACAGTCAAAGATATTTTTTTAAATATGAGCGAAAGAAATCAAAATAATTCGATGATTAATGATATTGTCAACCTACCAAATTAAATGATAAAATCGTAATAAAACAGTGAAAACCTTGCGTAGCGCTGAATTTCCACCTCAATCCCTGATGTTACCAGTCGCAGAAGGCGCAGCAGAGAAGTGATGTTTACGGTGGAGAAAACACTTCCACACATGAGCATTCATTTATCAATGCGAAACGCAACAACACAAATATTTTCTCATTATTCTTGTTCTTGTACCAATGACAGTTATTTCTTAAATAATTTTTTAATTATTGCATTCCTAATTTCACAATTTACCCTCGAGGCTAATCATGAAAGGTTGACTTCACATGTAAGAACAACTCATACCTTCGTGTTTTACAGGTATTCGAACCAGGACTTTGTGGTGCAAATACGCCTTAGCAACCTTTGTAATGGACGTCACGTGTCGTGTACCAACTGGTGAGACTTCTAAGTGCAGTACACTTGTGAACGCGGCTCTTATCACTTACTAGTTAGCTGTATTGAGGAGGCCACAGATAGACTTTAGCGCACCGGTCAAGTTTCATTGGACCGCTGCGATTACCTCAATATCCAACACTAATTTTGGTTTGGTTGTGTTTCGTTGGCTAAAATGTATGCTAAATTATTTCTCCGAAACGGCATGCTGTTGCGACAGCAGAGGAAACCGTGCTCGTCTTTCGTCGTGTGCACGCGGCTACCCTTCCTCGCCCAAGGTGTGGTGAGTTCCTCTTCCTATACTGCTTCTGCGAGTGTGGCCAGCTCGGCTTGCACGATCAACGACGTTAGTCAATATGCTAACATGAATTCAACCACACAATATCTTAAAATTCATTGCTAAACCACCTCACTTGTATGATTTGTCTCTCATTAGGATCTCTCTCTGAACGTAGATGTCTGATCGGTGTAATCCTGGCTTTATGGTCATTCCACAGATATTACATGTGAAGATGGACTTGTAGTTTTTAGCTTAAATTCTCGAATGCTACTTATTATTTAACAGCCCTTTATATTTTAAGCTTACGGTTCTTCATGTGGTTGTAGCTAAGGAAGTTTCTCTTCAAGTTAAACATCTTCCTTACTTCCACAATTTAAGTACCAAAATAAAAATAATGATTTAGTATTTTTAATGCTTCGAAACAGAGGAGAGGTGTTAGTACGGAACACTATATACATTCAGGATTGAGAAAGAATCGCTAGGGCCTGAATAAAGGAACTATCTCCACATTCACCTGGAGTGATCTCGGGGAACTGTGTACAACCAAAATGAGGATGGCCGGACCGGTGATTTAACCCAGAGCGGCACCTCGCTCGTGGAAAGTATATGTAGGGAAGTTGACTGCACAGTGACCGCTCAGACTGTCTGTTGCTGTGTTGTACCGCTGAGTCTCACTCTGCATTCTGCACGGTACCCGCGTTACTAGCACAATACCAACGGGAGAACCTGGGTTCTATTTCCGGTATGGCCACCCTCATGTCGCTTTCCCATGCATTTCTAAAATCACAAAAGGTGAATACATGGATGGTCCTCCCCCTTGCAGCCCATGGCCAGTTCCTTCCCCACTCCTGCTTCACTGAGCATTTTGCTCCGTCTCTAGTGACTTCTCTGTACACGAGACGTTAAGGAGCCTGCCTACCTGACGCTCGTGTTTCAGTATACGTTTATCCACGAAACTATTTAACACGCGTCCAATTTGCTGATGTACGAAAACAACTCACACTTCACACGAGGCATACTGAAAGCTTTTAAAACGTCGCGAACATTCAAAACACCGTTTCAGAGCACTCTAACATGACTACAAAAAGTGCTGCATCTCAAAATATACCTACGCGACAGATACGTACAGAAATACTTAAGGACCCTGTATCGTACTTTGCTACATACTTTCCATCAATAAAATTATACGGTCACTTCTTAGAGTCCAATAACGACGAGTGCACTGCAAGCCAGTTGAGAGTCTTGCACTTAGTGGCGATGGAGCACGTGTAGCCCGTGGTAGAGTGGTTCTTATCGCTGCCGGGCTTCTCTACCGCAGATGTGAAAACTTGCTGGAAGTAAGCGGACCTACTTACCTACTCTCTGTCTCATGTAACTTGGCAACAGTTTGACAGTTCGACGAAAGTAGCACCAATGTTTACTTTTCGTTTACTGGTGCGTCAAGTGGCGTATGTATAATTTACTAACACGCTCTCAGCTAATCCACTGGTCATGCTAAACAAATTTTAAGGTATTTGTAGACTCATATAGTTCTAAAAATATTCGTAGGTTACAAAAGTAAAAAAGGAAATATAAAAAAATTGAAATATTAGTTAACGTTTTTATTTATTAGAGATAACGAATTTGGGGTAATATTTGCGAGACGGTAATTGCAGTTCTCATCACGCTTTGGACGTTACAGGTAGTATGTTAAGACTGGAAATATTGGGTAAGTTGCTTGACAGCGCACTTTCAGTTTAATTTGTCTACAAACAACTTACCAAAGCCTTTTGCAAAGCAATTATTATGCTATTCCTGATATTAAACAGCTCATGTTAGAAATATGTGACGTGGAGTAAGGTAACAATTGCTTCAAAACTACCCACGCGCGTCCCACTTTCCTCTTTTTATTAACACAGTAAAACATAACACAAGAAACTCCTTGTTTCACACAAGAAACATTTTTTTTTCTGCCTAGTAGTGTTAGGGAGCTCACTGATAAAAATTAAGACTATGGATGGGATGGTGACTGGGGATACGAAGTACTCCCAAAGTTTGAGGTTGCGTAGTGTTTAAATACAACCTATTTTAATTTGCATTTCGTTTTGAACACTTCTTAATTACTACTTTAGCACGAAGTTTAGTTTGTAAAACTAACAACAGCTGTTTTGTGACCACGTAAAATAAAACGTATTATTTAATCCAGGAACTCTTTCTTATCCGATTATTTTCTGCTTGCCTGATGTGCGTCGGCAATGAAGTCAGAATATCCAGAGTAATATTAATTTTCATTCGTTCATGCGTCAGCTGATACAAGATTCTGTAAATGACACGTTGTTTGTTTTGTATACGTCAAGTCACCACTCACAGACTGTCATGATCTTGCCGAGTTATGAGAGACAGAGAGTACATGCAAGCACAATGGCTCTTCCAGACACTTGCTACACGAAATTGCAGGAGGTATGGAGTGCCTGGAGGCTGGGCCGCTGTATTCCAGTAACTGGAGCGGCCACGAGGAGGCAAGACGATGGCAACTCCCTGGCCGGCTCGTAGACGGCGTACCTGCGCGGGCCCTTCATTACGGCCCCGTCGAGGAGGGGTAGGGTGGAATTACTTGTGGTTCGGCGGTAATCCTCTGTAATGAGAAACCCGGGTGGGCGGCGCCGCGTCAATGGACACGGGAGGAGGCACTTGAGACGTGCGCCACGGTCGTGAGGGCGCTGTGGCATGACACAGCAGCCGACATGCCATCCTCTCCTGGGCTCTACCTCCACTCTTACACTAGGCTGCTCTACTGTCCTGCCAGCTGCCTTCAGAGGCCATTACACTCGTCACGGAGTCACAATATCACAACATGTCTTACAGACAATATGTTGGAGTCACATTTCGTCGAGTCGTGCTCTTCGGGATGTGTAAAGATTCAAAACAAAATTTCGTGCATATTTTATTAATAAAGGTTATAAGTAAACCGATTAACTTACCGACAAATTTTCCTTTCGGTTTGTTTTTAAATACGTTGTCCTCGTAAGCCCTGAAATTTTGCAGAATCGACTGATTCAGTAACTTCATTGCGAGGTTTATGTCGTAAATGCTGGATGCTACAAGAGCGATTTGTCATTTTAATTTTTCCCGAAAGCCAAGTATAGCCGCTGCCGGGTGAATATTTTCGTGGTATTGTGAACAGTGAATAAAATATCAAATGCAGTTGTGTAGTTTTTTTTTTTTTTACTTCGTATCGGGCTGTGGTTTCATGCATGTCGTACTACTGTGTATCTAGTACAACACATTTACCAGGGGCCTTATGCTCGAAATCGTTCGGCTTCCTCAGACCTTTCGAGCCGAGTGGAGTGGTGAACCCGCATACTGCTTCGTGTGTGCGCGATTCGCTATGCTGGAGCGCAAACCTCTCGCATACGTGTTGACCATTCGATTCGGGCCAGCGTACTCGTATGCGAGTTGTAGGTCCTCCACCTTGCTGTTTTATTGTACGATTCTAACGATTTTAATGTGATAAATATGACAAAATGTACGTCGTACAACAGAATTTCCATATCAAAACCACGCTTTGGTAAGAAAACGTGTTAATATGCACTAAAAGTACGTCATAATGTTACTGAAAAGCAACTGTACAAAAATGGATTAGGAATATATGCCGTGAGCAGCTCTACACCTCGTAGTGGTAGTAATGGCTAAGTGGTTAGCGCTGTAACATACATTCCCAAAGGTCGACAGTTCAAATCTGTTCGAGGTATGAATTTTTTTCGTCAATATATAAATCTTTATTTTATCATTTGTCAATATAATAACGAAAATTTTTTCTTCGTGATATTTATGCTATCATGTAATCATAAACGAGAGATAGAATAGGAAACAAAACTCTCCTTATAGTCACTGCTGAAAGTTATTCGCTATAACTTAAGTGTCGTGTAATGGTTTTGATCTTGGTTATAATGGTTATTTATTACATTAACAGTTATTCTTAGCTAGTTGTAATATGTTAATATAATGTTACGCTCGTGTACGGTCTTCTGAGGATAAAAATTCGGCTATTATCACTTGCAAATGCCAGATGACAGAGTATGATGTGAAACAGTTTCGTTTGTGCGAGAAAGTGAGCTCTTCTAAAATATTGTAATATTAGAGCTTGCAATGCGACAAATACTGTGCAGATAATTCTCTCACTGTGGAAAATGATAAATGCTGTTAAATCAGAAATAAGAAAATACGAGATCGGAGTCAACGTAGGCAATATTTATATATTATACAACAATAAATGTACTCTATGTGAAAACCAGCTTGTCTAGTTTCAAATAAACAGCAATCATTGTTTTAACAATTATTAGTAAGCACCTAAGACAAAATATCTTAAATTTAGTAAAATAATAAATAAGTGTAAAATATGAGGACATTGATTCCTTATTCGGAGACCTAGTACAAAAGCACTGCGAATTCATTTTTCCTCGTTATAGTTCCACGTGTTATTAAACTTCCAAATGATTATGATACATTCACTATTATCGACAAGTGACAATTTTTTTTATAAAATTATCCCTGTTTATAAATACCAGCCATTGTTCGCTAAGAAGACGTTCTGAAGTAAGTAATACAGCTAACTTATAAATCAGTGACATTCAGCACCTTGATAATTACTATGCTTATAGCGACTTCAAGTGCAGCCATGGTAACGTATATAAGTTTCAGTAATTTGTAATTTTAGAGGAAAAAATTTCGTATGTGTACCGTATGCATATAAACAATTATTGCGTTAACACGTTGGAATAATCAGTGACTAATGGTTGAATCACATTTACACATAGTGATTATGCAAATGTAGTAATTTTTAAATATGTTTTGAACTAAACGAAAAATTAAGATAAAAATATTTTCACTTACACTGAATCAAATTGAAGACTTCAGTGCACAGGTCTGAAAAATAACCATCATTTCTTCAATTATCGAACGGAAAAAATATGTAAAACCAGAAAATTTATTGAACAATATTAATATAAATACCTAATCAATATGTATGTGAAGAACTCTGGGAAATGTTTTAAGGGAAATATATTAAGACTGCAGTAGCGCGACGTATCATACATTAACACAAATGGAAATTTGGACATGACAAAAAATACCAAGAACTTATGTAAAAAAGGCAATAAATGTGTCCCAGCAAAAAAAAAAAAAAAAAAAAGGCGTGAACAATTAAATTTCATTGACAAACTCGAAAGAAAATAAAGTACAGGATATTTAGAATCAATAAAATGGTGCATAAGATAACTGATATAACCAAAGTGTATAATGAAGCAGGAAGGATGAGATAAAATTTTAAATACTTTTGCCTAAATACTGTTAGCTACTTATTTTTAGGACCGTATCAATTAAACAATTAATATTTTTTTTGTTAACCTAATTAGTTAACACTTTCTACTTACATTTTACAATTAATAAAAGTAATTAAATGAACAATAAAGAAATTCATCATGTGCTTGATAAATAAAGATGCTCTCGTATTAATAAAAATATCAATAGTGAATGTCCGTTGCATTCTGACAGATTGTGTGTGTATCTGAAGCTGTATGAGCACCGAACCACCCTGCAGTACTATTTCCAGCGTGCAGTCGCATGTGAGGTAGCCAAGTCATTCTGTTCCAACCACTCGTTTTCCATTCCGAGCGCCCGAGTCGCACGGCAGCAGACCCGAGTGGTTCCAGAATACCGAAATAGTGTCCCGTTCGGCAAAACACCACTCGACTAGCTACTCGCATACGACTGAAAACTCCAGCATAAGGACTGAGCGCTATTGCCCTCGCTGACACAGATTTACAGGAAGGAAATAAAAGAACCACACATTTCTTTGTATGTGTACACTTTCGCTTTATACCGGTGGACTAAATTAGCAAAGGATCGTGCTTATACAGGACGAGGCACGTAAGGCAGACGACTAGAATAACACTGCCACTTTCAGTGGTAGAAGAAAATGTTTCAGACAAAAGTGGCTTGGGCCCAAGACGCTAATAACGTGATAGTAATAATGTCCCCATATGTGGAAGCCTAAAGATAATACAATGGTCAACTTCGTTACTTTAAATGGAATGATACATTTATATTAGCACCTACCGACAGCGCATATCAAGATGTAATAAATACGATATTTGGCAGTCTTTCAAGATCGCTGAAGGTCAATTACGAAGAAAACCGCGCCGCCTCACGAACAATGGGCCAACGTAAGTAGAATGTGAGAGATGGTACTGGATACAAATGACCTTTGACCTTTGAACCCATTTCTTACTTATGGGAGGTCATTGATCCATGAATACTTTTTAATGCGTTTTTGACCTACTTTTGAATGCACTTCTGACCTCGTAACCTACTTTTGGATGCACCGGTGACCTACTTTCTATTTTTAGCGCACATGGCGATCTAGTTCCCTTTTTGCACATTCGGTGACCTTGATTTCGCGATGCACTTCCCGGTTGCACCTGTGATGCACTTCTGGTTCGTTGCCCGATGAGTGTAATTTGGGAAATTTTTGGAATTGGGACATTTCCGGTACGGGGCTCGATTCCCGGGTAATGCATTTATTTGATTTTTTTTTTAAATTTTCTTGCACTTGGGAAATTTTGACTTTGAATATTGGGCAGGGCACTTAATGTAATTTTTGATTTGGTTTTTGGAGTACTGGGTTCGATTCCCGGATGGGGTATATAATTTTATTTTATTTTTGGAAAGTCAAGGTTTTGGACTACCGGGTTCGATTACCAGGCAATGCATTTATGCTATATTTGAAAATGTTAACAATTTTTGGACTTGGGTGGTTTTTGAGCTTGACTACTGAATAAGGTGCTAAACTTATTTTGGTTTTGTACCACCAGATTCAATTACCCGGCAATGCATTTAATATCTCTTGGGAATCTTCAGGAATACCATGCAGGGCACTCAATGTAATTTTGGAAATACTGGGTTCGATTCCCGGACTGACCATTTCCGAAATTACATAATTACAAGTGAAATGGGAATGCATTTACAGCTGTTACTCTATAAATGCTACCCCCTCGGCGTCCCTCGCTCGACTGATGTGTTGCACTCGTTTGTGCAGATTGCTGGTCAAGCGGGGAGGGGGGATATGCAATGAATATTTACTAAGTATACACTTACCAAGTACTCATCTCAAAATTACAAACAACTACACACTTGCATACATGTCCTCTCACCAAAACAGTCAGGTCTCAACTGACATATACCAAAGAGCATTTAATTTATGCTAGAGTTTGTTATTTTTATTTTTATTATAATTTAGTACATAATTAAGTTCAACACTCAGTGTATGTGGAAAAACTATGCAAGCAAGTTATTGACTATTACTTATGTGTCAAACCCCTGCTATGGCAAGATAAAAAAGAAATGAAAAATAAAATCGGTTTTAAACATTATTTATTATTACCCATCAACCATATTATTTACACTATGTGCACTGCTGCAATCACTTTATACACAATTCTTCAGTACTGGAGTTAGGTTAAACATGACAGATGATTTCACAGGTAAAAGATGATTTTGAATCAGTGACACGTATCTCGCTAGTGGTGTAGAGTTATCACATAAACTTCTGACAAAACAGGAAAACTTTCTTCGCTGGTGATGAATCAGAATAACTGGTTTCGATAAGGAATGTGGACTAACATGCAGCGATTAGAGAGATTTTCGCTCACTTGCAGACAGGTGGCGAACAGCCTTGTCACAGTGGCCATTACATGTGGATTCGGAGTGCGGTGGTCCAAGTTTTGAAGTCTCTGGACGACTAGTTGAAGTAAAACTTGGTGAACAGTGATGAATTTCCTAGTAGAGTGTTGTTTTAGCTGCGGCAATGACTCCGCAACTCGTGGATACACAGCAGATGACAGATGGTTTACAGATGTTGAAGTTACATGGCGATGGATCACTGGTTTACATAATGGTTTACAGATGATGTTGGCAGTGATGATGGCAGAGCTGATGATGGTTGACAGGTGGCGGTTGTCGGTGCTAGCTGTGGCTGTTGGCAAGTAGAGTATAAATCACGTAGGTATTCTTTAATGCCCACATGATATGTCATCACATTGTTTGGTTCGACGTACCATTTATCATCATCATTCGAAAATGCCACATTGGTTATATGTACGGTGTAGATTTCATGACCACTTCGACCAAAGCGAAATTGGGTCCCCATAATATGCGAATTTTGGATAAGGTAATCTTAATAATCCTCATACAGGAGGCACTGCAGCACATTAGATTTTACTCCCTTCACTTTGTTCATACACAACTCATTCAAAACAATGTATGAATAAAGTTTAGGGTGTAACCCTAGAAAGTGCATTATAATCCAGCCATCACACTCATCCTTCATAAATCCTTAAATGCCTTTGTTCACAAGGGAAACTTTTGCGGATTATGTGGTGCATAGTTGTAAGTATCGAATTGTATAGCCAAAACAAGATAAATAGCCTTATATACGTCATAACAGTGCTTTTTAACGATTAAACTATCCCTGTCGCAATAATAAGAGATACAATGCCTGATGAGGAAATTTCTGTGCCATACAATTGTAGTGAAAATCGCATAAATTCAATTTTGATGAGTCTACGATGGTAACACCAGTATACACAGGTTTGTTGAAAGAAGCAGAGACCTTTTCCATTTCGATAATGACCAAATTCTCATCAAGGTTTTGCCGCATCTTGAATGTAGGTGGCCCAATCAGTTCTGCCATCCCGTAAATCGTATCATACCACGATATGACACGTTTGTCCCTGTCCCATTTACCATAAACTGAATTGTTCATTAAATTAGAAAAAAAAAAAAGGTTTTTTTGAATGCATTTGCTGCCGGAGCAAATTTTAGGAATTTTAAAAAATGATGTATGGAGCCATACATGCCTCCTGCTCAAAATGCAGCATGCGATGAACATCATCGAGTTTAGCTTCATACTTCAAATAGTGATTCAGTGTTTCCCCATGAATAATGTAATTTTTCCACTGCAAAAGAGTTAAAAGCAATTTCTCAGGTGTGCCGATCCGAGGTATGCCAGACACTGGGCCAGAGGCAGATCAGCTAGTTCGTCATGACACTCTTCCAAAAAAGACCAATCCACTTCCCCGAAAAAACCTGTCTCTCCATCATTATCCACGTTGGTCAAATTCCATGATGAAAACACGCTTGGTTCAACCCATTCGAAATTACCTCTAGGCAGCTTGCATTTCATCGTGTGACTGTATAGGCCATTAACATCAAAATAGCAAATATATTTATCTGCCGTACTAGAAATGTACTTCTATCCCATATGAACGTGGCTAACTTCAGCATGCCTTTTCGAAACCTGGATAATAACATCCCTAAAACACGCCTTCCACAAAAAGTTACATGTTTATGTTTGTGATCAGCTCCAGTTCCATACTGGTTTTTAGTAAAAGAGCATCTCATGAGAGAGAGAGAGAGAGAGAGAGAGAGAGAGAGAGAGAGAGAGAGAGAGATGTATCACCTACATGGCAGGGTCAAAACTGTATTCTGCCAAACATATGGTCCCCAAATTCTCAAACACATCTGCCAACAATCATGTGTCCACACATAAATATTGGATTGGGTACTCTAATAAATTTTGAAAACGGAATATATTCCACACAGATTGGACATGACGATAATATTCCTCGCTAATGCCTTCGTTTTTCATTACATTATGAAATGCATCCTTGGGTGGGAGTGAGGTACAGTTCAGTCTCTCCATAGAGTTAACAGAGTCATAAGGAAACACTGCCTTCCTTTGAAACAAATCAAACTATGTGTTATCTCCAGAGATGCACTCATACAATTAAAAGAATCAATGAAGTGCAACTGCACATATGGAACATTTCCCTCATAGCGAATATTTTTGGTGATGCACTTATAATTTTCCAAAGTCATTCAAATCACATAGATACTAACAGCATTTTCGATTACCACTGTTCCATCAGGTTGTGTGATGTGTTGTAGAGTCAATGGCCTCATAAGAAAGTGGATGACACAGTTTTGCAGATTATGAAATACAGCCACAAGTTGGATATTTTTCAGTCTGAATGATAAATTGCATTCATCATGTGCGCGGCCCCACACTGCACCCATCAAATGATAGTGGTCTATCACAAAACATTTGTCGAGCAGTTTATTACAGATGTGGCAACTTGTTTGAGCAATTAACCTAACTATGTCGGCTATTATTAATGGTTTCATTGGAAAGGTTACGCTGTATATGTCTGCATCCAACTTTGTAAACTGAGTTAATTTATCAACCATCTTGTACATAGAGTCTTCACCCAAAAACTCGCAGTACTGTGTTAAATTATCATCGTAAGCACACACGAGCAAAATACTACAAGCATAGTGTACATGCTTATTGATGGTTGTGTCATTATTAGGTTAGCAAGTGGACTTGGGTTTATGATAGGCTTCGATATCAAAGTACGAATGTAAACTTATTCTTAGCTGATTGGCCAAATGTTAAAATTCCAAGTACTTTTTGTTCTCAGTTGGTAAAGTACACCACACAGCACCGTGTTGTTGGCCAAATCCATTATGTTCTTGCGAGTTTTGCCTCACTTACAAAGTATTGGAGACAATGGTCGCATACAAATTTCTTACACTTCTGCTTACTCAACTGACTGTGAAGCAGTAGTGACAAACTCTTGATCATTACAAAGTATAGGTGGGTGGTATTAACAAAAGCACTAATGGCTAACATATTTACAGGGCGATCATATCACACACATGATATAATACTTCCTTAGCATTATCAAACATTTCATTAACAGTATTCCTATCTTTGTTTACCACAGAAAATACATTAATATAAATGTTATTGAGCTTCTTGAAGTGATTGATTTCACTCAACAATACAGGAGACGACAATCCCTGCTTATTTAGAACCTGAAGAGATACTGGATACGAAGTGGTTTGACTGACATTGACTGTGGCAGGAAATAAATTCGCTACAACTGAGTAGAGGAAGCATTCGTCTTCCAGGCACTGCACATTAATGCAAGCCCTCCTATCAGCAATAAACTTGGGTAGTTTTGTATGAGTGGCACAGGCAGTGAATGGCCTGTATTGCGAAAGGTGAACATCCATTTGCAATAAAAGCATCATTCCCCAGCCTCTACTGCTACCACTAAACTCGCCAAGCTTAGTTGTGAGCTGAGGAACGATGTCCTCGTCATAAATATCACTAACATAGGACGTGTGGAGAACATGGATAGTTTTAGAGCAAACGTAAAACATATCCGCAACATTTTCCTCATCAAATGTGTTCTTGATAAATTTAGCTGCTACATAGATGCAAATTCTGAAAGGCCTGGGTGCCTCGATGCTAATGGTCAGACAGAGGATTTGCATATTGCGAAAAATGTTACAATATCCACTTTAGTTTCATCTCATTCATTGCTACTCAGCACATCAAATATTCTCCAACTGAATACCATATCCAGAAGGACATAGGTCAAATCAGATGCAGAAAATACGCCTGACATTGTCGAACCCAACTACGAAAGAGAATCGCTTTTGTACGATGAAACATAGCTAACTGAGTCTGAGCTAACACGACTACGCTTAAAGATGGGGGATTGGGCCATAGTGACTTATCTCTACTCACCAACAACACTAACGACAGTAAACACAGAGGGAATATGTAAAAAAAAGGGAAGAAATATACAGATGCACAAAACTACCGTAAATATAGCTGAAAGAGAAAAGTGTATGTATATGTGTGTGTGTGATGTGTGTGCATTAAGTATGCATGGGTCCATGTGTGCATGCGCATATGAGTTTGCATGTGTTAATCACTCTACCATATCAAGTAAAGGAGTGTTAAAGTTAAGTCAAAAACAAAAATTATTTAAACATCAGAAAAAAAAAACAGTTATGTCTCAAAAAGGTTAAAGTGAAGAACAGGCAACCTTAAAAAAAAATCTTAAAATACCAGACTTCACAAGAAAATAGTAAAGTTTAAGAATGGTTAAACTGTTGAAAGGAATAAAGACTAAGAATGGTTAAACTATAGAAAGGAATAAAGTCTAAGAATGGTTAACCTGCAGAAAATGACATATACTGCAAGTGTTAATGGGAGTTTAGAAACAGGCAACAAAAAAGTAAAAGTGAATGGGAAACTAAGAAATGTTATTGTCTACGATTGTCTTAGAGAATGTGAAAGTGCTTGGATGATCAGAGTCCCTACGACAGCAGAAAATGTGTAGAATATTTTAAAGTTTACGGGAGCAGTACATTTTTAAAGTCTCCTAGAAGTTGGAAAATTTTTAATCAACACAATAATTCAGAATACTTTTGAAGTCTACACATGTCAAAGAATGTAAAAGTCAACACAAGAACTCTGAATATTTTTAGAGGCCACACATGTCAACAAATTTCAAAGTCAACACAAGAAGTTTGAAAAAATGTCAAAGTCCCAACTTATGTGTTAGCTAGCACCAGTGTTAGCGCAGGCAGATCTAGCAGCGACCGTTTGATGAATTTCCGGTGTCACATCCAAATACAAGTGGTAAAGTATAGGTTGACAAAACCTTAAATTGAAGAGCACTAGTAGATACATCTGCAGACATTGGTGTCTGAAGGAAGCTGACAGAAATCCAGGTTTACCACCCCTCCCCCCTATTTTATACACTGTACACAGACTGTTGTTTGTGCGAGATAGAATGCACATCTAGAGCAAGAGTTTTCCCAACTATAGTTCTGATTGATATAGACATTTTTCAATGTAACAAAGCATTTGAAATTTTAACCAACCATTTTTTACGGGAAACAAAGTAAATTCCCAGGAGTGAATATCACAATGTTTCCTTTCATGTTACCAGTTTCCAGAATCCTACCCAAATTCCAGGAAAATACCTTTCTTTCAATTCAGTTTCGTGTTCATGTCATAAATGGTATATAACACAACAATTATCAAATGTTATACATTTACAGTTACGTCTTCATGTTACTTTAGAAAAGAATTTATTTTGCATCACAAACACATGAAACAGTTTTCTTAAATGTGATAAAAAAATTTTGTAACTCACCAGCTACAAACCAGAATTTAGTTTCGTGCATGTGGGAAGGGTTATTGCAAATAAAACATTGTAGTAACTTTCAAGCTATTTATTTTTTACTGTAAATTACAAGGCATTTCGATTGTAAACATTTTGGTTACAGAGTACATTTTGGTTACACGCTTGAACATACACTTTACAGACTGTTTGCAAAATCAGTAAACAAATTTTTTATACATTTTCTCACGTCTACATTGTTTCTTTGGAAACTATGTTTCTTACACCCAGGCTAAACATATGTTATGTCATCTGTTTGAATGCTCGCATCTTTTATATTTTTGGTGAGTGCAAAATCATAGATTTTTACCAATTCAGGGAATGTTTCTTGAAAGAGCGAGTTCATGGCTTCGATGCTCACTTGTAATGATGTCGCTGCACTCATGTGATATACAAAATATCTTTTAACCTCTGGACAGGGTATTAATTCATGACTCCTTCATTCCCCAATAGAAAACATGTAATTTTGAAACGGAACACCCCATCACCTGTTTCTCCAAACTCACGAAGACTTCTGCTGGATCAGTATGAGTAGGAGGCATTTTACATTCCCGGCATATAACTCATATAAGGGTAGGCTGGGTTAAAATACATCTTTACTGTTTGGAACCCACATTAATACAGAGACTATTTCTTTCCCACACAAGCTCTAATCAGTTTATAATGTAATAATCATGTAAGAAACCTGCTAATATTGATTTTACACTTTGATCTTTGTACACATGAACAAGTTAATTCATTGTCTTCCATTTTAAACTTTGCATGCTGGGACAATTATTTATTTAATACAAATGTTAACTCTGAACTTCAATTTGTATTAGCGACCACACAAAAGTATATATTGCACACTGGCAGGTACGAAACACTACCCTCTTGATAATTATAGTAGTGCATTACTCCGTCACATTATACTTACCAGCAAAGGCTGATCTCATGCTCTGGTCGATCAAGTTGGTAGTTTATTACTGTAATTCCACATTATTCTGTAATGATTTATCTGTCGCTGACTACCATTAGGTCCTGTAGTATGCAGGGTAGGCTGCTCTCAAGTTGTAAATACCACACAGCGCAGTACTTGGGAAAGCAGTCTTCACAGGCGAAATGTCCGCCAAATCTGACACCCAGGTATGAATTGAAGGTGTAGCACCAATTTTCGGTGTCATTGCATACCTGGACTTGCAATGCACCTCTGTGGGGCTTAAATAAACTCTTCGGTATACATTATGCACCATCTCTTAGGCGACCATAGGATCGAATTTGCACACCATTGCTAACTGACTAAAGCTCTGCTATTCCCCTCACCTTTTATATACATGAGCCACACCACCATAGTAGATTACCCGAAACTGCGAGCACACACCTTACTCAGTCCCACATAACACAATGCAAAATTAGATATTTGTTTTCACCAGGGATTTTCACGATGTGTTGCAAATTATCGCACTACTCAATTCACAATTCAGGATTAGCATAATACTCTCTACATAGTTTGTACTTTATTTGACTGTATGCTGGATATTTTGTTATTTCTTCACCTTGAGCAACAAACCTTAATTCATTTGGAACACATGGCAATTCACTATCAGGGTGCCAATTATACAAAGCACAAATGTAACCATCACAAACATCCAGTTCTTTGTATATATAAGACAGACTAATTATTGCAAAAGCACGAATGTTCTTCCCCTTGTAGAGCTGGATTTGCAGTGTACTCATTTCGTACATCCGGAACCAGACTTTACTGTACCCCGGCACTACACTTACGTACTTGATCTATGGGTTGAACATCTCCACTGAAACTAAATTAATCTCGTGATTTGCTCCTTTATTTAAATCACAATATATCCCCCTCCACTATATTCCCTTGCCACCTCGCCCTGCAATAACCACTGAGCTTTTTTTGTGTGTGTTCTTAACTGCAGCTTTGCGTAGCCTCTCCTTCTCGCTGCAGTCCATCATCAGCGACCATTTATTCATTAATTGCGAATTTCCGTCCAAAGAAATGAACAGACTTCTATACCGAAAACTTCACATAACTTTTTGAAAGACTGATTTTATTCTTTTTGCATATCGATTATTGTTCCATTCCAGACACTCGCTAAACAACTTTTTTTTATATTTTATCCACATTCGTACATATATTTTCTCATCTTTTAATATGTGTTTCATATACCCAGTATGTCTTGGTACTCAACATACATGCCTTCCCTTACTACCCCATGGTGATTTTTGGTGACCCATGTGTGTGTGTGTGTGTTTGTTTGTATTTCGAACTTATGTAATTCCAGTCAAAAGGCAGTTTGAAGCTGAATACGGTGATAATATTGTTTAAATCAGTAAAAGCCAATACCTTAATAATAAATCTGTTTGAAGCTCGGAAGCCTTTTATATTACACAACAACTTTACTTGGCTGTGGTTTGTCATCTACTGATTCATGTTAACACCTTAAGTAATATAACTTGGGCATTATAGGCAACTAATCTGCCATGTTTTATTATTGCATAAGCTTGAGTGTTTGAGGGTATAGGTGTGTTTGTGCAAATTTCAATTAACGAGTCGATAACATTATTGCTAATCATGTAATTTTGCTTAATAACATCAAATACAAATAACGGTGATATGTTCTTAAATGATTCAGGGTCTAGGATCAGTGAGCTGTCTTTTCCGTAATATGTTCCATGAAAACTTTTATTCATATTGTAGACAATAAGGAACTCGCCATTTCCAAAATGGACATTTAAATCTCAATATGGGTATGCATTACTGTTTACGAACAGTTTAATATTTTTCATATTGCAATGGTCAAACAAGGATCAGTCTGCCATTGGATTATTTTATCAGTTTGTATTTAAAAAATAAGATAATTATATAACTCTGCTTTTCGTAAGGGAAGCTGGATTTAACGTTCCATAGGTCTGGATCTAAGGGTGGTAATACAGGAAACGTCTCCTAACTCTACATTCTAAATACAAGGTCCAGGTTCTTGGCTTTATCAATGTATTTTAGAAACTTTATATATCCACAAGTGTTAATTTCCATATGTGGCATAAACCATTATACACTACTTAATTCAAAAGTTTCACATTCTTCTTCATTGATCGCATCACATGTAGAATTCAAGTGCATATTACTGAACGGAATAACCAACTCTTGTTTGTTATTTACTATCACATGTCTGTAATCTTCACAGCGAACTCAATTAACATGTTCAACGGTACAACTACTTTGCATTTACCACCAGGATTGATTTGTAATCTGTAAGTGTTGGCGAGTCTCAACCTGTACATGTGCAATTCTGTCGATTAAATGAAGTATGCTATTTCTCACTATTCCAGTGCTAAGTAGATCAGTGCCATTGGCCATCTTTGCGAATTTTCCTCTCAAGCATAGAGATGATTTCGATGGCAATGGATAAATATCTTGGCTTTGGATTGGAATGCGGAGCTCTGTGGGGAAAGTGTACAAAAAGGCTGGGAATGGCTCGTAAACATGTGTTTCTGTGTTCGTTATTACATCTTCGTAGGGCTCTGAGTGCTCGACATTAAACTCCTTATTAAACACATCTAACTCTATACCCTAGTTCTTTCAGAAACCATTTGTTACCACGTGTTAACCGCCTAGACATCTTAACTGAACTGAGCAGTTTTCTTCATTTTGCATGTATTTTATAGACGGTTTAATCTGCTCATTAACTACTTAGTTGATGTGGTTCACTTTACATTTTTTAGGAATGTAGTGTGTACTACACACAAACCCCATCTTTGCTTGTAATGCTCAGAATGCAGGTTTTTTTAAAAATACTATTCACTCTTTTTCAAATGTAACTTCAGAGTTATTTCCTTGGTTCTAAAGTTTGTCAGTTTACAGTGTTGGTCAGCGATACTGACAACTAATTTGTGTATGCAATTTACTATTACCGGAAGATAAATTCATGGATAGTGTTTGTTGGTTTTTCATTGAAATAAGAACTTCCTATCATATTTTCATTTACATAGCATATGTTAACTGCTAGTATGCTAACTTGGTTAGAATATTTGTGTATTTGGTTTGCAGGTTATACTTTGTTTTTGTAACCTAACATACTTGAGATTGAATTTTTTTGCATAAAATCAATATCTGCATTACTATGCAATTTTGAGAGCATCTAAAATTATTTCTAGCTTCAAGGCAGGTGGGTAACACTTCTCACAACAAGATATTGTCCATTACCGAAGAGTTAACGGAAGCTGGATATATCTATACGTAATGAAGTTCACTATGATCACAGAGGAATTACACTCAGTTGCAAGGGTTCGCTACCCGAGAAGACATGATATAAGTTTTGGAACAAATTACTTGTTTGAAGCTGAAATGTGTGAACTATCATTACTAACAAAATACAATAACAGTTACATGTACAAGAATGCTTACACATCTCCACATAGACAGAGGGAGTGATTATTTTAATTTGTATTTCAAATAGTTAATAAGAGAATTTGGCATAAATCACCTTGCAATATACACAGAAGTTAAAGCTAATGTTGCAGACTGTTTTAATAAATCCATAAAGCAGAAAAAAAAACAAATATATTACTTATCTTGGTATGTGTTGGTGGTTAGACATATTCTCTCAGGTCCTAAGGTCTTACAATGCTAGGTTTCAAAGAATGGCCAAGATGACGCCTGTAAATGTGAAACACAGCACCTTATTACTTTCTGTGTATAAACCAAATATGAAAGTGAATCATAAATGCAAACCTAGGTTCAAAGTCGCTGATTTTTTCGACGTGTCAAAAGTGAAAAATACCGTTCAAAAATAATACACTATTAACTGTAGTTTAGACATTTTTAAGGGTATTTTTATCAAATACAATTTTCCAATACTAGGAAAGTTAGCGTTTATGAGCTGTGATTATTCATTGGTACACAATAAAAACGCACGTATTACACAAAATATGAAATATCACTGCTCGTAGCTTCGTGCTAGATGACCACATTTCAATATTTTGCTCGATGTTTGTATGTGTTTATTTTTATACTTACTTTATTCTTTGCTCACTTTGAAGGTGCACAAAGGTGTGACGTTAAAATGGCTTTTGGGAAAACGTTGAAGACAGAAACTTACATCGAGTTTATTCAAAAGGGAGATATTTCTCAATGTAAGTATTGCTCACAGTCGTTTCAAAGTGGTGTTGACGTAAAGTGTTCGCTTTGAAACAAAAGGTAGCGATCGTCTCAAGAAGGAGTAGTCATAATCGCTATAACGCTATTTGAAACACGGTACAAGGCAGAGTTGCGTTCGGAAGAGAAGTATATTCTATTCGCGGTTTCTTCACACTTTTTGAAGAAAACCATTGAAAATTGACCCCGCATATGACATGTTTGGTTATTTCCTAAGTATGTAATGCATCATAAGCGTTTTGTACTTCTGTTCAAGTAAGAGCTCCTTATTTTTGGTTTAATTTGAACTATTGCTTATGTTTTACCTTTAAATTATAATATTTTATTTATAATTAATATGCATACAACATTGAGGAAACGGGCGTGTTGGTAATGCCTATAGTTTTTAGGCAAAATATCATTACACTGATTGCGTACGAATTCGATGCATTGTTCATTTGGGGTAATTTTTTAGATTTGATTCAGCTTCAGTTGCACGTGGCGGAGGAATATTTTAGCAGTAGATCTTTCGCAGGGCTCCAGAAAAGTTGAAAGTAACTGTGAATGGACTATATATCTGTGTGTCATAACAGGCGTGTAGGTTGGATATACCAGGCACAATCGGAATTTTCTTTCAAAAACCTCGACGAGCTATGAAAACCAATAATGGAACATTGCCAGAACATTGCGAGACTGCAGAGACGCTGCACCGAGTTGCAGGTTGTGTGAAGATTCGAGCGAAGCATCTCGCGGGGTGAGAACCGGGTCCGTAGAGCCGGGAGGTGCATTTAATCAGGCGGCGAAAGTGGACCTTATTGATCCCGGAGCGTGGCAAACAAGGGCCATAGCGGAGGAGGATGAACGCCTGGAGAATAGCAAGGGGGCGGGTTCATGAGGGAGGAGGGCAGGGCAAACACTGGGGCACGGGGTGTTGATGGCGTCCCTAGAGCTGATCCCGGGGAGGATAGAGAGATGAGACGGACGAGGAATAAGAAGCGGGAAAGAAGGCTGTGAGGGTGTCTTGCCACAGCCAGGAGGGTTGGTCGCTCAGTCGCGGCAGTTTTAATTACCGGGGTCGCGGCCTGCAAGTCGGCTCCAGGCTCAATGTAAATAAAGCGGTCGGCCCAGAAGGCCGCTGCTGACCGGCGACACACAAAGATGCAAATTACGTCACGTGGGGAGACCGCAGAAGCCCTCCTTCACGTCCTGTAGTCTAGGCTCCGTCTTATCAGACATTGCATCTTTCCATTTGTGCGCCGTCAATATTCCTTTTGTATTTTACAATATCTTCAAATGAAGTACTAAACGTTAATCCATGCGTTATCTGATAATTGCCAACCAGAAAAAATATAATGATAATTTAAAAACTCTCAAGCACTAATAAAGTTATAACAACTCGACACAAGTTCAGAATGTATGTTTGTTCTAAAGCGCACATGTACTCGTATACTGTCAGTGGAATATAGTTGTAGTTTCAAAATGAGTATCTCTAAACAAGTGAAATGAGACATAAGCCAGTAATTATAACGTGGCCAAGCCTACATCGAGCGTCTGAGAGCGAGAAGTGCGTGGCGGACGACAAGGGCGACATTACCCCGCTTATCAAGAGAGCAATGGCCGCTAAGCGCAACGCTCTACAGTGTTCTCGTCGTACTGCTTCAACATGTCTCACTTACTGGTACAAAGTCTGTAGTAAGGTTCAATTAAAGACCTTCAAAAATATGTTTTCTATGTAATGAACCTGTATAGCATACTCTGAGATTTAGGTCTTTGAAAACTAACTCTTTAGCTATGTTCTGGAATGGTGTTTCTAATGTGTGTGACTTCTTGAAGACACTAAACAGGCCTTGTCTATAGTGTGTGTTCTATTCGTACATGAGCACGTTGGACTCGTGTGTAATAGTTTAATGGGGGCTAAACGCCTACATTAAACACTTTGAAACGCAGTTCAAGTGCTAGACAAGAGGGGCCTAGACTCCAAAACACAGCCCGGAAATACAGTCTTATAGTTGTCATTTAAATACTCAGCCACGTCGCTGGCCACGCCCGTGGTAATAACCCCTGCATAGTACTTAATAATTAAGATTGTTAATATTAATGTCCTCGTGATGTTTTGCATATCTACACTTAAATAAACAAATATCAAAATATGAAATTTAATTGGTAATACCTTAAATAAAACATCCGGATTGGAGGGGGAAGATTCGCTATTGTTTAGAGTGAGAGAAGCCTATTGGTGAACAGTTTGCCTGTTTTTGCGACGACGAGGGGTGGATGATGCGTTGTGTCAACGTTCACAAGGCAGAGTTTCAGTGGGAGGGCGGGTACACCTCGTGGGATCGCAGATAAAACTGAGACGTCCACGATATTCAGTCTTACTAAATATACGCGCTGTGTAGAAGTCGTCCGACAATATACGGATCCGCGACAGATCGCGGAAGAAATACAGATTAATGATACAGATTGAATTATTTTATTGCCAGCCGGAAACACACAATTCAGTTAGCTCCAAGTCACGACCCCGTCATAACTTCCGTGCTATTCTGGGTGACTGCTAATTAAGAGTCTCCGACACACACTGACGAACACGAGATCCGTACTTCTATGAGGCTTGGCGCCAAACTGAACTTCAAAGCGGGGCATTCGGTTTTTAAACTATGACACTGAAAAATAACTCTTCTTCTTAATAATATACAATTACAGTTTTTCAAAGCCACTCGGCGTAGCCAGGTTCTTGAAGGGATGATGACCTTAATTAAATAACAGGGCTAATAATAATTGTTTCCAAACTGTATTTTAAGCAATCCTTAAAATAAATATTTTAAACTTACTATCCTGGTATTTATGGTATTACTAAGTATTTACAGCTAATGTTTATATATTCGCCTGTCAGATTACTTGAACCAATAAAATGAAATAATGAAAATCAGTTTCTGTAAACATTTTATTAACCGGTGTTGATTACAATATGATGTATATATTAAATACGTGACAGTCCTACCAGTTTTCACAATGCATTGTGTCTCACTGTGCTTGGCTGCAGTGACGTAGCAGGTTCTACCAGCAGCCACAGGAGAGTATCTACATCACGACTACGGCCAGGCATACCAACATAGCAACAGCGCCCGCCATCAGGCTCCGCTCGTAACACTACTCAAGTCACTTTCGGAACTCGACACATTTTTTAATGAGAAAGCAATAACAAATATAGGTTCACAGATTACATTTATATATAAGGTCATAAAGGAAGATAGCCTACCATAATTTGCTTTCAAGTCTTAAATGTGTACCTACGTTATAATACTTGATTTCATATTTTAAAAAAAACCGCTACATATAATTTACAGTGGACTCCAAATCAATGAAAAATGCTTCCGCAGTATCACAGAAGGCCAGAAATTATTTCAGGTGCATGTTTTTGCTGGACTACCAATGAATTTTGCTGGTTTAAAGACAATCACATTATTAGGGGCACCGATTACAAATTAATTCGGCTGATCATATAACAACCGGTATTCACGAAATAACGGAAAGTTAGGTATTTAAAACTTTACGAAATTACAATTATTCCATTATCTTATAAATTGTAGGGAGTAGTCAACCAGATCGGTTTTGTATCATGAAATTGGTGACAAACGTCGGAATGTATTTATTTTTACGAGTGATAAAAACCGCTCTGCTACGAAATGCCATAGATAAAATAAAGTTGTGACATTCCTGCAGACGGCATATACTCCGCTCTCCTGCGTGAGTTCTTCTCGTCCCCTTGTGCTGCCCTCCCAGAGGCGGTTCTAACACTAATCCGAGATACCAGCTAGCGGTCCGAACCTGCGTAGAATAAAGAGAAGGGAAAACAGTGATCTGCCGTCGTCCTGCCGAGCTACCCACACCGCCACTCAAATAGAATGTGTTCAACATTAATATTTGCTCTGAGCACGGTTTGTTTAACCAGGAAGCGAGCAGAAAAAAGGCGATAGAGCGGTGCTGTAGCACGGCGCATCTGCTGTCTCTCTCTCTCTGTTGTCGAGCTTGCGAGTTGACACCCCGCGGAGCGATGTCCTCATCCCCTAGCTCCTTCATCCCACGGTGAAATGCTCCGCGCGTTTCTTTATACGCGCTGAATGGGGGTGGAGGACTACGAGCAAGCCGACACGAGAGAATGGAAGGGGAAGGTGGGCGAGGCGACAAAAGAGGAGAGAAAAGTGTGAAAGATTCTCGGCAGGAAAACAGGTCTTGAGAGGTCACAGCTCCCCCGCCAAGCTGAGTGTCAGGGCGCACGTCTTTTTTTTTTTTTTTGAGAGCTCGCGCGGGAAATTTTTTATGGTCGCTAAGGACCCTTGATCTGGCGCATTTGGAAGGGGAAAAAATGGGGAGGGAGGTTTGCCTTTTGTGCGATGATCTGCCTTCCTCAGGGAGATGGCAGCTGAACTTATTAGCCGACATAAGGCTGTCTTCTGACGGCTCATCAACAGGTAGCAACAGCGTACAGGCGAACTACTGCGTCCCTACGAGACTGAGACAGAACATTTAAGAAAATTTAGGAGTCAATACGATTCACATAAAGTAAAATAAGCAGTAAATCAGACTCAACGTGTAACTTAACTCAACAGTCACTTCAGCCAATGTAACTGACAAAATAATAGTAAAAGAGCCATTTTCCTTCACTTATTGATGCAGGACATTATCCACTGATTCATCTGACATTTAATTCGCTGTATTTCCAGTGATTCAATTTTTGACTGATGGAGCAGTTAAATCCATGTGTACCGAATGAAATAAGTATTATCTTAAATGGGAGAATATAGAAAACTGACCGAAAAAATATTCATCTGACGCACACTAGCTTCTGGTGCGTTCCATTTTCCTGATGTCCTGTACCAACACGACTGTTTCTCAGGTCAGATATTCGGTATAAAATGCGGCGTACTTGTGCTATATTAAAATGGCAGAGAGTTAGTATTTATTAACACCTAAATCACCCAAGGCTCTTTTCAACAGTTCAAGACTATATTCAGTTTCTGCCTGTTAAAGTCAATAAAGAAGAATACTTAACCATAGTTAACAGACGGACAGAAGACAGTTTTGTTTATTTGTTGGACTTCAATATGGACGTACTACACATTTCCATAAAGTGTGGTAAATATAGTGTTGATAACACTTGATAACACAAACTGTATTTTTAAACTGCTACAAAGTTTCGTCTACCGAGCTCAGAAAGGTGATTTGAAAATGTCATCGCAATATTGACTTAACACACAAAAAAAGTTTCCTGACAAAGTTAAAAAAAAAATTTCACACTATACTTTACGAACACTGTGACGAGATCTGAACCCCGGAGCAAATAATATTGCTTAATGTAAATTGCAGTTAGCACTAGAAATGAAGGAAGGTGCAATGGTCGCCAGTCCGTAGTTGCGATAATCCACGATCGTAGCCTCGTGGTCCACCAAGTATCTAGAGGTGAGGTGAAGACGAGAGAGAGAGAGAGAGCTGTTGAGGTACACATCTGTCTCCCACAAGTGTTTACAACCAACAGAAGATGGCACAGAGTCTTCAGAGAGCTTCAGATCGGTGGGCCTGCCTGCCACCCTCTCCCACCTTCTCCCCTCGCCAGAGAGTTGTACCACGGGCTGATCTCGAGTCTCAATATTTTCGGCAATGTATCAAGATGGCGTCTACTCCCTAGTTGTGTTAAGATCAGGAGCCCTGCCTGCTTGCAGCCAGCCTCTCCCCCCATTCGCCTGTAGTCATCCCATACCCACCATACCTTGTCCAGAGGGACCTGACCCTGTCCACGCACCACTCCCAACCCTTTTCACAAAGGTGACTTGCCTTGAAATTCTGGTTTTATGAAGAGCTCCGTTATCGATGCAGCCTGGTGTTCGCAAAAACCTGTTTTACAAACTCCCAACTTCAGCCCTGAGAAAGCTTTTCCGTATTATTTCATGAGCTGGCACCCCTGCATTATCTGTTTCATGACTATGTACCCCTCCCCCACTACAATATTCAGAACATGTTTTTCTAGTGTTGGCTTCCCTGCTTCGGATTGCTGGCTCTTCACCCCACAGCACTCATTCTGCGACACGAGAATTTCCTCGGCGAGGAACAGAGGTTGCTTCAAGGCTAAAGCGACGGTTTCCCAAGCGGCAGCAGAGGATTTTGAACTGAGCCAAGAGTAGCTGCCTGCCACTTTCACTCTAGCCAGCAAAGTGTTATTTTCGATCAGACACTGAAGCTTCCTCCTATATTTCGGAAGGCAAGAGCCTGGCGCATTCCCAGTTAAATAAAATTTCACAGCTAGCACCGATAAAATTTTATTTACCTCGGCACTGCATAATACATTCGAAATGTTTTTAACACACAATAAATTTAATTCAAAATATATACCATTTTCCACTTAACAATTTTTCCCATATAAAGCAATCTTTATTCCCATTTCCAACAATCTTACAAAACATTCTAATCTTTATTACTGTTTTCCAACAACTCTTTAACTAATTACTGATTAAATTTCATACCAACAGAGCTATAATACATATTTTTTTAAGTAATAAAACAAACACACATCTTTATTCAAGTTCGAACAATTACGATGTAAGACATGACATGTGCATATATATTCAATCTGTTTTTAAATATTTGTGTGTATTTCACGTTTAGGTTTTCCTAACCCAGAATTTTAAGCCAGTACTATTGTATAGTAGATAAAAATATAATCTCGCTAAAGTTTAACAATTTGTGTTAAGTAATAATTACTTTCAAATTTATTTGGGAAAGGTAGTCGACTACAGCTAAGTGTATTTACAAAATATATGGGAACGAGTCATTCTAAAGTCTCATGTTCAATACCAGTTAACAGATAGCCGAGAATTGAGTGTATGCGGGAGCAAGTGAAACTTTGGCCTCAAGGGTGGATAAGTGGGAAAATGTTCGGAGTTGGAAATGTGCCGTGCTGGGCCGCATGCATGCTGGTAGTTTGGGTTTCGACCGGGTAGGAGATGTTCACGGCATGGAGCAAGCAAGGGAATGTGATTATATTTCAGTAACATACCACCAGCACCTACGTGCGCCACTGTCCAGCCGCTCTACCCCTCCTGCACCTGTCCTACACAACATCCCTTCATGCGCAGAACTTGGTGGTCACCTCCGCACATGCGTATCAGCGGGAGGAAGACTGGATACTTCCCCTCCTACCCTGGCCCGCCAACAAACTTCACTCCACGACACTGGTTCCTGGCCTGCAGCTCGCCTACACTTTACAAAATGATTTTCCTTGACCTGCCTCTTCTTGCCTGTCTTTCACAAGTTTTAAGCAAGCTGACTACATTTACAATATTGCATTGAATTTTAAGCCCAGTAGTCAAAGTATTGTATGCCATAAAATTGTATACACCGTCAAAAACATTTATGAATTTTACACTGTAAAAATCAATTACACCATAAAACTTTTTTATAAACTTTTACACTAGACAAATTTAATAACGATTTTAGTATATAAACTTTTTAGCTTAGGGAATACTATTTTTCTCTATTAAAACTAATCAATTTCCATGAACTGTATTGTTAGAAGCAAAGAAATATAACCTAGCACAAACAATTATGAAACCGAGAAATGTATACCGATAAAACTAACTATCACTCCAACATTGATGAATTAAAATGATTAATTACATCACAATTAAATAAAAACATGAAATACCATACAAACCTAATCCGAGAACCGTATTCCGGGAAATATTAACCAAGTTCTAAGAAATATATCATGTTACAAATACATTCTAAATAACATTAAAACGGATTCGTATCCCAAATGCTTTTAAGTAGAAAAATTATGTGAGAAAAATATTTCAATTCCAAGAAATTACAACAATAAATTGAAAAAAAATCACGTCTTAAATATCTTTAAACTGTAAAATTCTACAGAATTTTATCCTGATTCCAAGGAATGTAACATCAAAAACAATCATTTATATCACATTTAGAAAGAATCAGATGCAATGGAATATCACCCTAACGCAATGAATTATAATATATACCAAATGCACCCAATTAACACCTAACTGCGAATTTCCAATTAAACGATTCTATCACAGATACCAAATGAATTACATATCAAATGTAATAGATTATCACCTAAATAGAATGAAGTCACAATTAAAAGGATTTAATCACACTGGATTATAGCTCAAATTCTAATCTAATCGGCAAGGGGATTGATTACACACTGTACATCCAGTCCCCATTCAGATGTTTATTAAATAAAATAAATAAAGAACATATTTAAAAATCTTTTATTTATTATTATAAATTTTTACAAACATTGTGTTACAATATTTTAAGATCTTGATTCTTAACCCAGAATCATATGCTTTTTATAAACCCCTCCATCGAACCAAGGACATATTTTTTTCTTTTAATGATTTTATTAGCCAAATATTAATTTGCAGAACTGACATTTTGCAATTCATGTTCATAAAATCTACCTTTTATTGGTGCGCCATCATATGTTACTAGGTAATACATTTTGGGACGTGTTCGTTTAGTTGAAATAATTTTTTATATTTCAAAAGACAAGTTCACCATAAATTTTTTTCAATGATTCCTTTCTTCTTCGAAATACATATAAATTCCCCAACTTAGAGCTTTGGATTCCTTTGTCTATGACTTTAACATCATTATAAACAGTTTTCATTAATATAATATTAGTAACTTCTTTGGGAGCCATTTTGATAGTGCTATGGTATCTGGAATTATAAAATTTAATACTTCTGGAAAAATGTCAACCCATTTGTAAGTCCCCCTCGATGTGAAATGTTTATATAGTAACCATTCAATCGATTTGTTGTAATGTTGCACAACACTCACTTTAAGCATCGAATATGTTGTATAGTTATAAATACCATATTAAGTCATTACTTTCCAGAACGGAGCAGAAAAAAGTTCAGATCCTCTGTCGTTTTGGAGCGAATTGAGCTTTCTCTCTTACAAAATAATCTTCATTGCTTTGCTAACCTGTTTTCCAGTTTGGTTTTACAAAGGTATACCCCAACCATATTTCGAATAAATGTCTATTATGGTTGAAATATATTTGTATTCCTTATTGCATGTGGAAAGCAATGCCATTTCTCACAAATCGGCTTAAAAAAGACAATTTAAAACATGAGTTGCAACTCTTGTAGGATGTCTTATCCATGCAGGAGTGTGAAGCTCTTGAGCAATCTTACTAAACTCCATTGGTTATATAACCACATTCCTTTGACTCTTCAATAGTAGAAGAAATTTCGTTTGTGTGTAAATTATTCTCTCTCGAAGCGATGAGAAGTCTTAATCTATCAGTCAATTCAATAGGATTGTTCCAATATACAGGTGAAAAGTGGTCGCCAATTTCATCTTTATATATTCCACTTCGGAGTATATCTCCTATTAAATGTATTTTCGGGTGATTTACATCTCCTAAACGAATATTAGCATTAGTTCGACGAATAAATTATATATCTACAAATTGGTGTCAGAATATCCATTTGGAAATTTTTTAGACAATAACTCAAACAATCCTTACTCATATCAGTTATGTAATAACCTATTTCAATTTTATTGTCAGGCAAAAATTTAATTACCGAATCTCCCAAGAACCATATGTTTTCATGTCGAAAAAAACCAAATGTTGTATCATACAGAGGTGAATAAGTATGTCAAGATAAATAACTATGTGTTAGTTAAGAATGGAGTTTCTTTTTCTTAGTTAAAGGACCTTCTTCTGATTTAATTTCCAAATCTGTTTCTTTAGGTTTATTCAACACAGAATGCAATGTATCCATTCTACTCATAAAAGGTTTAAATATTTCTTCGTTTAAAACATCCTGTTCCATACAGGCTTGTTTACCTTGCAAATATTTTTTTCCTTCGCAGCAGATATGACGTTATGTAATTCCAAAGCAGAGACAGACATGCTTTGATTAAATTACATTAAATTCAATCTATTTATATACGAATTAAGTCATTGCTGTTCTAGCTGTTGCAGTAGGTCGATTAGTTTGCACTTTTTTAATCTTATCCACTTTACATAAAACATCATCTAATTTACTTCCAGTGTTAGATTTCAAATCATTAAAAAAATTATTCATTTGTGTTTCCAAATCATTATTTTATTTTCTCAAATCTGTTTGCATAACTAAACCAAATATTTTATTAATCAATTCATGTTTTATATGTTTCATTATTTGCTCCATTCGCGTATCAAGTTGTTTTGTAATAATATTGTTTACCGCTTCATTAATTACAACTCTTAATTTTTTTTGCATTTCGGCAAGTTGTGTTAAAAAACTATGTTGGTCATATCGTTAAAATACTTACTAAATCCATTTAAACATTCTTCTGTTCTAACGTCATTAATCTGCAAATCAGTGCTAATGTTGCTTAAAATGTATGCAATTACACTCATGTTTTATAAACGTTATCATTAAAAAAATAACTTTATTAATTACTCTGGAATGTTGTTTGATTGTGATTTAGACACTGTTTTGCATAATAGTGTTCCACGTAATGTTTATTTACCACATTGCTATCTTTCACAGCCATACCCATATTACATAATATATGTCCCTCCAAATCACAATTCCAATCGCGATTTTTGGTTAAACAGCTATTGTAATGATGGTGTTTTATACCGCTATCTCCAAACTTTGAAATACTCATTGTTCTTCGCCTGGAAATATAAAAACTGTCAAAACAAGACCTATAACTGCCTTTATATAGGAAAAGTTTTGGAATAATCACCAAAAAACCATATTTATCTTTCCAATAGTAAAAACACATCTTTAAACTGTGTAAATGTCATATCGCCTAAAAAATGATCATTGTAAAAATGTTGCAAATTCATATTGTCAATTTTAAACACAATTATCATATTTGCATTATCATGTAAGTGCTATTTTGGTATATGTGCTTAATTTTGCGATAAATAAAAATAATCAACATTTGAATGTTGACCAAAATGAAATATTGCTGTATTTCACCCTGCAGTTCACACCAAATCCATTAAAAATAAATACAAATTTGGGCAATGATTCATTAAGAGGCACTATATCTTCTTTATTTGTAAAGGAAAATATCGCATTCCTGCAATTAAAGACAAAATGGTCACTATTTATTGATTTTTCTCTTGTATTGTTTTAGAAAACACGCACACATTTTCAAATCTAAGTCCATTCGTATGCCCTAACAGCAACATAATAACACAAGTTTTCCCACATAAAGAGGACTACTTATTATACAACATATATTTGATGGTAAAAGAATGCCATGTTTCTGTTCAATAACATTTTCTTTTGTATTTACTACTACCCACAGATGTACATTTTGTTTTATAGCCTTCATTTCTATACAAATAGATAGTATAACATATTGTAATGCACAAACATAACATAATGTACGAATGGAATGTATTGTAATGTACCATGTAATGTATTATAACATACTAATGTAACATTAGTAATTTATTGTAACATATAAATTGTAATGTCAGTAATGTATTGTACAACATTAACATTATATAACATATCATTATTATTGTACTCAACCACAATGTACATATTTATATATTATGTATAATGTAAAAATTGTTAACATATAATGTAGATAATGTATTGTAATACCATGTAATGTATTTAACATAACATATTTAGTAACTATATAATGTAACTAAATATTGTAAATTAATAATATCATATGTACAAATATAAATGTTGTAACAATATCATAATGTACTATTACATAAATATGGATGTAAAATGAACTATATATAAATGTATTGTAATATAATATGTATAAATAACATATGAATAAATATATTAAATATATATCAATTATTGTAAATATCATAATGTAGATAACATAATATATAAATTAGTTATATATATATTCAACATTAAGTATAATAAAAACAAAATGGTCATATAAACGTATCATAAATAGTATGCGGTTAATTGTCAATAAATACAATGATTAATAATTTACCATCTGAATTACATTTACCGAAATACAACTATTGCAGACCAGTTACTAAACTTGCAAAGGTTTGGCCCAGAATGATCAAGGAATAAACTCTTGGGTTAACACGTGTAAAGAAAACCCAATATAGCTTATGATCGAACAAACAATTTGAAAGAAAGAAATATAGCGGATAATATTTTAGCCAATAAAGCTGCAACTATAGAAGAGCCTATCTACATCTACAGGCGAAAAGCTTGGGGATTGGTTTGTTGATAAAGTTATGTGCATGAAGGCGAAGAGTGGCGTGGGCCTAAAAATCAAAACTAACAGAAAAACAAAGAAAGGAGGAATCATTCATTTCATATTTCCAGCATTAACAGCTCTTGGATCAATCCTCGGAGGAGTTTAGACAATTAGTAGAGCAGATAAATCAAAAGGTAAAGGAATGTATTTGAAACATTATAAAGTTGGACAAGGATGAAAAAACTCCAAACATGGAAAAACATGCAGAAAGTCCTAAATAACCTTCCAAAACATGCAATAACAAACAAAGATATTATTGTATTTGTAAAGAAACTGGATATTCCCTATTTCCGAAGTGTGTATATGAGAGACGAGTTACCAAGGAAACCAAATCTTCGTGAATGTATGATTATTAATTGAGATTCGAAACAAAATTAAGGAACACATTGGGTTGCATTAATTAAATATGTAAATCAATCATTGTATTATGGCAGTTACGCCGATTTACATACTCCAATCGAAATATGTAATAATTTAAAATATACACAATTAATGCATAATTACAAAATGGAGCAATTACCAAATACAATCAATCGCGGGCATTTATGTTCACTTTTTTTGGCTATAAATATGGTATATATGTAAGTGTAATAGTAAAACATATTACTTATAGGTAAATTATGGCGATATTAAGTGATAATTCGTTGCAATTGCATGCAGTATATTTTATATGGAGTTATATGGAGAATGTCAAATAAGTCTAATAGAATTTGTTACTTACAACACCATACCAAACATTATTATGTGTAACCAAATATTTGTGAGTAATATTGGTGAAAAAACTTACAAGATTATGATACTGGTAAGATCTTACGAATTGCATGTCCTTGAAACATTCATTAAAGTGACATTACCTGAAGATGTACATTTTCGATTGCATGGAAATCCAAATACATTAACTAGTGTGATGTCTAGTAACATCGCTATCGATTTTTTGGAAGACAATTAATTTTCAAATATGTTGGGTTATGAACGGAGAGTATATCCAGCTAATCAATTACACTAATAATCAAAACAGGTTAATATATTGTCGGTAAATGTATGTCGTATAAATGTTAATATTGTAGGCGGTTCATATTGGAAAAGAAAACTGACAAATACAATACATGAAGTCACATGTGTTATAGATCCAGGATATAAAATAATTGAAAAACCAAATACATTGATATATCTTCCAGTAATAGTGAATTGCATTGATGAAATATTTGTCACAATTGTCAACCAAGACAGTGAACTTATTAATTTAAAAAATGAAGAAATTACAGTTCATTTACATTAAAAAAGGCTACATAAACAGTGGCATTCCATTGTGCATTACAATCATAATGGGTATTGTATACAATATTAAATTCAGACTTGAAGTAGGCAGTTCTTTTAAGAACTATATCGCTAATGAACGTACTTCGAAGAAAGAATGTATAAAAATATGTAAACACCAACATAAAAATATCACTTTAAAATAAGATACCCATGAAGTTAATATGTGGCAACGAATTCTATTAAAAATAATTAGGATATACTGTTAATAGAACTGGAAGACATACTTAATGTTGTACAAACTATCAGCTATGAAAAAACAATCACCAATACGGACATACATGAGTATGAACCATTCCAAGCAGGTCTGGACACATATCCTTTGGAAATAAGGATTTCTATACAAAACCACGATACTTACATGTTACTGTCGAAATAAAATTTAAGTTTTAGAGGAACAATTAAGAAGACAGCTGATGCAACTAATCCAGCAACTACAAAAATAGTAAGAATTGGAATACTTGATTTAATCGACAGAATTGCATATCTCCTAAGTGGAGTGGAAATTGATAAAAATACGAGATGTTGGATTTACTTCTACGACAAAGAACTCTCTCTCAGGAACTGTAAACAATCTTTATACAGGGCTTATGGCAGGGTGGAGCAATGCTAGTGATTACTCACTACAAATAAACCCAGGTGGAAAATATGACGTTGTTATAGCATTAAGTATGGTTTTGGAATTTGCTGAAGACAACAAACAAGTCATATTAAATTCTAAACAAGAATTTGTTATTCTATTCGGGAATACACATTTGAATGCTATATTCGATACAACTAATACTGAGGAAGGTGTAACATTTGAATTAAGCAGTGTGGCATGGTTGACGCCGTATATTGAAATGAACACTCGTGAACGTGTAAAATTTTTAAAACTTATCGAAAAAGGGAAGAATTTAGACATTGCATTGAGTGGGTGGGCGTTAAAGGTTTTTCCAACTCTGCCAACATCATAAAAAGGAATTTGGAATGTGAAATCAAGTTTCTCATTGGAAAAACCAAGATATATTGTCATTTGTTTTCAAACAAATATACAAAACCATTTTAATGTGGATCGATCAATATTCGATAATTGTGACATGGAAAATACTAAACTGTATCTACACAGTCAAGCTTGCCCCTATGTGGATTGAAACATGAACTTTGAAAATAGGGAATTTCTTATTTGCTATGATAAGTACTCAAAGTTTCTGGAAACATGTTATAACAAAATCAGTTCACCGATATTAGAACCCATATCATTTAAAACCAGGGGAACGTTATTTGTGACTTCAAATCAACATTTGACTGGAAATATGTAACTCCCAAATACAAGAAAACTAATACATGGGTCACTAAATATCACCACGGTTTAAAATGGGAAAGTGGATTTATAGAGTATGAGAACATTGAAGAAATTTGCAAAGGTTACCTAAATAATTGTGAAATATACATAGGTGGAGTTGAGCAAAAACTCATTTTCGAAAGTGTTTATAACGGGAAACTAATAGATACTAAAAAATAATACAATTGCCCCTCATTCAAACAATTACGTAAAACAAATGGTTCTAATTGGACATTCTTCTCTGCCAATGAAAACTCCAAATCAATGCTAACTTGGGCAATGATGACTGACTGCGGTGAAACAGATTATGATGATTCTCCTCCCAAATCCAATGTGGATATTATTCCAGTATAAGGCATTATTTCGGATGAGAGAACTAATGAATGAAATTTAATATAAAATGTATTTGGTTGTATGTAATCCACTAGTTCGTAAAGATGGAACAACATGAGAACGAAGTTACATGCCCGCGCATACAGAAATCAAAATGTTGATTGAATATTAGCAAGTTATTAGCTTGCTGGAGTAAACCATTTCGACTTTGTTTTAGAAAGAAATAGTTTTATTATCCTACTGTAAACATGTCTTTCTTCAATCCAATTGGTATTTATGCTTCTGTAACCTCTGGTAACTCAAGTGTGAATTACTATTGTTTGTTTAATGGAATGCATCGTTTTGGAGAGATATGCAATGGGCTGTTTCATTTTAAAAATATCCAATGTCCATTAGAGGGTGGAAAATGTAATGGCTTAATATCTTGTCCAGTTCTGCAAAAATTTCCTGTATACCATATGTGTCCGAATACAAGTCTACCAGCGAGAATCGAAGAAGTGTATCCTCACTTTTATGAAACTTTTCCTGATAAATATTTCCAAGGAGAGAATGGAAAAGATATGAAGAAAAAAGTTTTTTTTTTGTAAACACAGTGGTGAGAAAATGTATACTGTAAGCAAATGTATCGAAATAAATGGTTTGGAAATATTTTTTTCTGTTTTACTGACTATACAAATGTGCGAATTGTAATATTCCCATATTCTGACAATCAAATGTTACATAAACTTTATTTGTGTGCATTTAAATTTCAAATCTAAATGTTTTTGCACATAAAGGATTGTTCTTGTGTGGGATAGTGATTAAATAAAACTTTAGTAATTTGAAAATGAGTTAATAACTAAAACTATTTAAAGAGACATTCTAGGATTCAAACATCTCATGTTTAAAAATGCATGTTTAACACCTTCTACAATTCAGTCATATTGTGTTTAAAAAGAATAATGTAATCGAATTGCTTCCTGTATTTTCCTATAACTACCTATAAAAGGTGTATGCTTTGCAGTTTAATTCTAATCTTTGTATAGTATGGAAGAAATGATGTCTTTGCTGGTTCGCTTCTGTGGTAAAGAATTTACAATTTTGCATCATTTTCGACGACATGAAAGAACAAGCTATGGAATGAAGAATTCAAAACAACAGTTTCAATGTGATTTCTGCCAGAAAAAATTTTCTCGGAGTGATGCTTTCAATAGACATTGTAAAACGTGCTACACTGATTCTTTACCTCCACATTCTGCTTCACAATCTGCTCCTCAGTTAACTCCACAATCTGCTCTACAATCTGCTCTATGATCTGCTCCACAATCTGCTTCACAATCGCTGCAAAATCTGCTCCACATCCTAATACAACAACACAGTTAGCTCTGTGCCTAACATTTCCAGCTCCAGCTACTGCAGAACACGACATTTCCAGCTCCACCCATGGAATTACCTCCAAAAAGTCGATATGTTAATTCAGGGTTGAAAAGTAATTTTATTGCCATGTCTCCAGCTTCAGTGAAAAGTTTATCATCCAATCTCAGATACGAGATACTGGCTAGTGCATTCACCGGCAGGTTAACTGAAGTGGAGATTGTAAACGGTAGGATTGATAGTCATGCAGACTTTTCTAGTTTTTTCACGAGGTGTAAAGTCCCTTTAATAATCTTAATAATGGCATCACGCCGGCCTATTAGATTATCCATTTATGGAGAGGTGCAGAAAGATGTTACACAAACCTTTTATATTGAAAGTAATTCCCTTCCTGTTCTACAATCATGCGATGTTGGTGACTTTTATGTCAATAACATAGTACCTTACTTAATAACCAGATTTGAGGAGTTTAGTGCCTGTGGAAGCGGATGGACTTTACATCTGATATCAAAAATGGATGTACATGTGAGCCAATACTAGACGTTCACCTTTGGTGGTAAAAATCCAAGTTGATTAGTGATAAGATGGGTTGAAATCCAATACTTCTTCATTACTTGCCTCGCTTCACCCTCATCGACTGCCAAGACCTCTGTTTCGAGAATCATTAAAATCTCTTAACTCGCTCTGATGCACAGATAAATATTTTTGCTACAAGGTTTTAATACAATTGGTAATCCGTAAATTTTTCCTATTCTATGAAACCCAGAATGGGTGTAGAGCTTCTGAACTGCCAGCCTTGCCTCATATCCGTATGATGTGTATGTCAAATTTCCTTTGCAAACTTTACACTTATTCTATTTCAGCACTTAACTCAGTCGGCTGGTGCATCCCTATGTTATATCATAGAATTACTGTCTACATGTTTTTCCAGAACACTACACTTAATACCATCATAAGTTCAGCCCTGCAATACAATTAATGAGGTATTTAAATGGCACAATAGCATCTACAAGTCAATTAAAATGTCAGCCATATAAAGAGTGAACCAATCAACTGACAGAGAGTGACTTAAACTAACTAATCTGAAATTCAAACAGCCAGCGAACCATTCTAACAGATAGCTAGCCAACACCTCATCTAGAATCCGCTGTGAATTACAACTTCTCACAGATTTGAGAGTAATGAGTTCGTCTTCCTGCAACATCAACCTAATGTTACCAACCTTGTTCCCAGAAAAGAAGATTGAGTGTTATTGCATACGTAAACAAATATTTTACAAAGAGTGTGATTTTTGTATATATAAATAAATATTGTGTTTATTGGAAGAAATGGGATATATTAAGAATGTATTTAAAAATGACTGTGTGTTTCTTTTATCTCCAAATTGTAGATCTGTAAGTTTGTAAACAAATTTCTTTGAGAAATGAGTGAGTTAATGTTTTTGCAAAAATATAGTATAATGTATTACTTTTTCAATCAGCGGTCGTAACTTTATACATTGTTTATGTGAAGAACATTTATTTATTCGTGGGTGTTACCTTTTTTTACATACATATCCTGAAACGGTATTTCAACATAACAAAACCAAAATTACCTGGTTAAATGAAAAGTTTTAAGTGATCAGAAATATTTGTATGCGAAATGAATACACATATTTTCTTCAGTCGGTTTAACGAGTGTGTTCACAAGAGCTGGCAAATCACTTTGTCGGAGCGCTTTCGAAAACCACGACCAGTACCAAAAAATGGCGAAATTGTTAATGTTTAACATAGTAAAGACTACAGAGATTCGCAATGAGTTAACAATTTCGCATCTTAAAAGAAAACAAGACAAAATAAATACTTTACTTATAGTATACTAGTTCTAAAGACAAATGTAAAATGCAGTTAATAGGTTTTAACAAACACTTATGGTTTCCAGAGGATATTTAAAACACTTAGAAATGTTATTTACTCTATATCTGCCTTTATAGTGAAAATTACTTAATTGAGTGTTTATTCAGAAAGGAAATGTGCATGACACTTCGAGTGTAGCGTGTATGATTCCTACAACTTGGACATGTATACACTGAAGCAATGCTACCAGTCCTTGTACTGAGCGAGAGTTCTGCTGGCCATTTGAAGACAGTTTGCTAGGGTGTTGCATTCCCCATTGACATAGGAAGGAAATCGTCCCTCATCCACTAGCACCCTGTTTCAAGACAGAAAAAAGATGGGCAAAGTCGCATCAGAATCTAGTGGTGACCCATCCTGTTTACGGTTCGGAACGACCTCATTCTTGGCCTGACTGCGACGACAACCCGGAACACTTGCTAGGTAATAGCATCATCTATGTAGCCAGGGTACACCTTGGTCACAGTCTTCGTAGCAGTATCTTTCGAAATATTTCCATTTTTTGCATATTTAACCCTGGTATCATAAAATGTGATAGTAGTTAATTGCGGGAGTCGTTAAGATTCTATCTCGATAGCTTCTCATGTAGAAATATTTTCCGTTATTTTAAAGTTTGCACTCATCTATTATTTCTTTTAAATAATCTGTATCTCATTCAGCTAGGATTCTGAAATATGGTTATCCAAAACTAGTCTACGTGTGTTTGCTTCGAGAATTATTTCAAACAATTCCTACGCACAAATGGTTGAAGGTTTTGCCCACATCCAGGTATGGCGATCACAGGAAGGGGTGTTGGGGAATAAGTCACTGAATGGGACAGGACAGATTTTGGGAGAGTCCACTTTTCATGTGTAAAGTAATGTTTTGCAAACAAATAAAAGATTTGGAAGAGTCCAACTTGGATTCTTGAGGGGTATCTGGCAGTTAAAGACTCCCTGAAGTTGTTGACTGGCAAAATACATATTTTGGGGTGATGGTGAAGGTAGGGAGGTCGGTGTGTGTATCCTTGGGGAAGAACTGGCTTTTTGGGCGAAGACACCTTCTGGAGTAGGTGTATGAGGGATATATCTAGTTCTTGACTTCAGGGCAAGTCTCTCTGGACAAGGAGTGGAGGGTAGGAGATATCTAAAGCCGAGCAAGACCCTATCTGCACCCTTGTATCCAGCTGACACCATCTTGCTACATTGCCAAAAAATTTGCAATCTAGAGCAGCCCAGGCAAGCAGTCTGGCGAGGGAAGGGAGGTGGGAGGGGGTGGCTGGCATCCTGAACTTAGACCAACTCTGAAAGTGAGGGGTGCAGGGTTGGGGTGGGAGGAGGTGGCTATAAGCAGGCAGCCCCTGATCTGAACACAACTAGGCAGTTGAAGCCACCTTGCTGCATTGCCGAAAAAAATTGACAATCGAGAGCAGCCCAGGGTAAATCTGGCGAGGAGAGAAGGTGGATGGGGGTGGCAGGCAGTCCCCCGATCTGAAGCTCTCTGGAGACTCGGTGCCATCTTCAGTTGGTCCTCAATGCTTGAGGGAGACTGACCTCTACCTCAACAGCTCTCTCTCTCTCTCTCTCTCTTGTCTTCACCACACATCTAAATACTTGGTGGAGGACAAGGCTGCAGATGTGTATTATCGCAACTACAGACTGGCGACCATCGCACTTACCTTCATCTGTAGTGTTAGCCGCAATTTACATCAAGCAACATTATTTGCTCTGGGGTTCAGATCTCACTCACAGTATTTGTAAACTATAGTGAGAAACATTTTTTTTAAATTTATCAGGAAACTTTTTTTTGTGTGTTAAGTCAATATTGCGATAACATTTTCAAATCACCTTTCTGAGCTCGGTAGACGAAACTTCATAGCAGTTTAAAAATACAGTTTGTGTTAAGAAGTGTGCTCTATTTACCAAACTATATGGAAATTTGTAGTATGTCTATTACGTTAAAAATAATTTCTCTTCGAGGATGTTTGTACATTTTTTCCATTATAGAAAAAGTGATGTGGGATTAAGCTCTATGCTTCGATGCAAGTTGATTATTTTGAAACAAATCATTTGGGGTAAGATTTTCTAACATTAATTCCCGTCTTGTAGAACATTATAAATTTTACTTATCAGAATAGACGCATGCTAATGTAACTGCTTTATAATTCACAATGCTAGTTTGGAAAATCTTTATTTGTCTGGGAAATGCTAAATCATTGTCTGTGCAATTCGCTAATTAAATTGCACGCAGTGCTTGGTAGAGATACATTTTTTCTAGATATAATTCACAATGCGCATGAGTAGTATGTAAATTGTATTCAGAGTTTTTTTTCCATGAGATATCATTCAACAGACTGAATCTTGTAAGGTACATGTAATTTGTACATGTAAACTTGTTAATGTGTTATTTATTCATTCTGACTAGCTGGATTTCGTTTAAAGACAATAAAATATAGTTGTTCGTTATACTTGTCTCTCGAGTTATTTATTCATACATAGAACTCCTTTGAAATATATTTCGTTTAAAGACTCTGCCCTGTGTAATTTCATACTCGCTAGCTGGATTTCATTTAGTCAGTTTGCACTTGTCGACACCAGATGTTATTCATATAGTTAAAATTCTTTCTCGTGTGAATTATATTTCTATGCTGGAGACTCACGTTACATTTCATTCCATACTGGAATAATTGCACTTATTATACATGTAGTCATTTGAAATTTGCAATTGGATGTATGTAATTTATTCATACATAGAACTCGTTTAAAGACTCTGAATTTCTCTCTCGTGTTAAATATATTCGTAAAATTCGCCTATGTACCACCAAAATTCCTACAAACACAACAAAATTAGAAAAAAAAGTAAATATACACTTAGCCCTCTCTTGCACTCAACTCACCACCTATATAATACATTGCAACCCATCACTCTGGTCAGTCGCCTTCAGGACACCACACCATCTACATCGTACAGAGGTCCTGCTACCCCCTCCCAAAAAGAAAGAAAGAAACAAGTACAACAAAATCAAGGGGGAAAAATTAAAATATCGATCCAATTAAGAATTAACCCTTTTTTGATTAACCCTTTGAATTAATTAAACCGTTTCATTAAATTTACTCATTTCGATTTAATAAACCTTTTTGATTAACCCTTTCAATCAATTTAATTAATGCTCTGATATAAATTTAACCCTTAGATATCAATAAAGGTTGCATCACTTTATATCTTCGACCGGCACGGTCTTAATCAAAATTAAGACATTTGAGTAATAGGGGCTATTACTCAAATGTCTTAATTTTGATTCAGTTGAAATGACATTTATATATAATATGATTTGTAATTTATGTGGAGAACGAGAGAGGAAATAAATTGTTTTGGTATTACCTAATAATAAATACTTCTCATTCAAAATGTTATTAAACTGATTGCGCACGAATACGGTGAATTTCACTGTTGTGTAATTCTCTTAACTTAGCTAAGTTTTGTTTTCATGAGGCGGAGGAATATCCTGGAAGTAGATATTTAGGAGAATTACATTGTTACAGCATTTTCGGTCGACCAGCAGGGTTTTTCAGTGGTTGCAGGAAAACAACCTGATTGACTTTCGGTAGTTTGAACTCTGATGCAATGGAACTGACAATTTGTTTCTTACCTAGGTTTATATGTAATAACAATTTTGTTTATTATTTTAATGAAATACGTATGAGGCTTATTATTAGTAGGAATTGTTGTTTCTTGGCATGAAAATTGAAACAAGTATGTGCTGTCCATGTTAAGCCATTTAGTGTTTATTTAATACTGTGTTATAAGGGCTTGCCATTTTTTTTTTGTTCAGTTGTAGCATAAACGAATGCATGCACATATTCATATTTTGAACATGTCACATAGAGTTTTCAAATACATTTTAATGGGCGGAAGTTTCACGACTCTCTTTTTCTCAAAACTAGCAGCAGGAACTGCAATGTCTCGAAGACGCCTCCAGTAAAGAGAAGACATCTCGTGCTGCACACCACCTGCGCACCCTCGCCCGCATGTCTTCAGCACACCCTCACCCGGACACAAAAACTACCCCCCAGGCCACCTCCCCTTTTTTTACTCTCTCCGCTCCCCTCTCTTCGTTTTTTCACCATCATCATGTACCTAGCTTTAATTAAATCTCTTCTTCCCCCGCGGGGATAGCTCCCCCTTGCCACCATGGCGGGACGACTATCGACTTGAGCGCTGTGTGAGAGTGCAGTCCCCTCACGACGATGTGCGGTCATAGCTCGCCTGAGTAGTTCTCAAGGACGTCTCAAGCCCAGAACACACAGCAGACTAGTGCGCATAGGCGATATACCTAACGTGTCGGTGCCTTTTAAGTGAGACTACCCGTCCTCCCATTAGCCACGCGAACCTCCGAGTATGAATGCCTACTGCGTGCAGCAGGACATTCCTTATCGGCTAACAATAATATTTACATTTAAAACAACGACATTTTATATCAGTTTGTTTTTATCGCCAAGATAATAAAGTAATATGTTAAAATTTCAGGTCGTGTGCCCGTAATGAAAAGAAATTAACATTTTTGAAACATTTTAATATTTCTTAAAGTTCAAACCAACCCCAAATAAAGAATAAATTACAAAGTGCAGTGCGAGTCTTTATCTTGGGTGCAATTAGACATTTGACTATGTTCCCTTTAGCGCTCCCTCCAAACGATTATAGTTTCTCTCGAGCAGACCGACGACTAATTTAAGTGTTTGGATTTAAGTTACGTATTAATTTCAGCTACGAAAGTAATGACTTTTGTAACTGAAATGTATGCGAATGAAATAAATTTTTAAAAATTAATTGTAAATCTTGTTACAAATTATTATATTTCTTACAATTACAGTAGTAAACATAATAGTCTTTCCTGATAAAGGTGTCTTTGAGAAATATGGTTTGTGAAGCACCCTAAATGAAAATATGCTTAAGTTTTGATTAAAATCAGACGCGTATAATTCGATGTAAAAAAATTAATAATGTCAAGCCAAATATTTCACAGTGTTCAAGAACATATGCAATTTTTTATCATATGCAAAGTAAATTGTACTTTTCTGAACATTTTGTAATTCCGTGTAGCAGTCGTTGTTGAGTTCTGCATGCGAGGTGTGTTGGAAGCCGGTCTACTTAAGGCTGTTCGCCACGGTGTTATGTTAACATCCACATACTGTTCAACTTGCAGCCATCATCGATTACTACACTTTCCTCGCGAAAAATACTTTTGAGATAACAGTTTTATTATAAATACGTGTCAAAATCACAATAAGTAATATGTAAATAATGGAAACTAACCAACGTACAGGAGTGTGATGATTCGCTCTGAAAGAAGACGACGAGAGCTACTTCAAGGCGGCTATAACATAGTCCGAGAAAACGTTTTTGCCAAGTAAAAGGAAGCATACAAATAGGAATATTCTTGCATGTTTTTCAATTGTGGCTACCCCAGAATGTATCTGAACTAACTTTTGCTTAGCATGCCTTAAAAATTAACTAAGACAAAGGCTTTCAGTTGTCAGGTTTTTTGTACTTAAAAAACAGTAACACGTTGACTTTGATACGTAATTTTTCAAAAATCATTCCAATTTAAAAAAAAAATCAATGTATCTGATGAGAGAGTAGTCACTGATGACGCCTGCAAATTCTATATTATGAGGAGCAAATATAATATAACGAATGGAGAGCTGCAGAGTGCTGTGTGTGCGCGCGGGGCAGAAGAACTATTCTCTCTCTCTCTCTCTCTCTCTCAGTAGGGGAAAGGGAAGTGGTCGAAGGGGGGGGGGGGGGACCGGGTTTCTGAAAGACCTGCACGCCGCCAGACGACACGACGTAGTTCATGTGCGGTTGATTAGTTTGTTTGTAGGCGGCGTGGCGGTGTGTGTTGGCGGGCTTCAGGCCCGGGTATAGGGGGCAAGACGCGAGCAGCACGGGGCACGGGCTGGCCAGGAGCTCCTGAGGGGTTTCCCCACGTCCTGACCCGACAGGAGGCCGGCCGGCCATAAAATCGCTGCCCATGTCTACGCTACATATACAGTACACATTGGCATTTAGGCTTCTAGTTAATTTAACGACACTTAACGTTGTATTCAGTGTAATATATGAATTCATGACCAGTTAAAATATTTTTTCTAGTTTTCTTTTTACATATAATATAGTACGGATTTCTATATTAATAACACTGCTAAACTGCTAACAGCACCGCGGCTTTACTCTGATGGCGCATAAATAGCGATCAGGCCGCTGGAAATGTTGATTTCGCAAATGCTGGAAAAATACTAATTTGATGGGCAAACTATATTTCAAGCAGGTTTTTTATAAGTGCTCATTGAATAGTGAACCAAATTCTACCAGCTCGCATATTAATGATGTGTTGCATGGAAAAGTTAGCAAGTTGAGGTTTTTAATTAACATTATTATTATTTATAATTATAAATTGAACAAAAAAATTAGACCTTAGTTCCCTCGGGGGTACTTTAACTCCGTTGCTTCAGGAACACAAGCAACACCCTCTCATACATTAAATTGTTAAAATTTGTTACAACTCGCAATTAAATATTTACGTGTGGGCACGTATTTGTTGGCAGATGTATCTGGAAATATGAGACCGGTATGTATGGCAGAATACAGACTTTATCCTGCAATGTACGTGACAGCTCCCTCTCTATAATAGGATGTCCTTTTGCTTAAAACAAGTGTGTGGCTCGAGCTGATCATAGATGTGGATAAGTACCATTTTTGTGGAATGTGGGATTAGGGGTTTCCAAACGGCACGTTGAAGTTAACAACATTTACATGGGAGATAAGTACTATGCCAGTGTGGCAGTCAAATGCATTTGTTTTTGACTTAAATTGCTTGTACAGTCACACGATAGAGTGCAAGCCACCGACTGGAAATTTAGAGTGGGTTGAACCGGATGTGTTTTCAACTTGGAATTTCGCCAACACGGGCAATGATGGTGACACATCTTTTTCGTGGAATTTGATTTGTCATTTCAGAATGGCAAAACTGAGATATTGCTTTTAACTTTCGATCCATGGGAGAATTATGTTATACGCGGGGAAGTAATGAAGCACTACTTAAAGTATGGAGCGAATTTCGACTCTGTTCATCGCATAATGCATTTTGAGCAGAAGGTGGGGATGGCTCCGTACAACATAATCATTATTCAGAAACGTGCTCAGGCTGCAAAAACTTTCGAAAAATGCGTTTTTAAATTAATGAACAATTCAGTCTATGGTAAGACTTTACATAATGTCCACCAGAAAAGGGACATCAGAGTCATATTGCAGTATGACATTATATACGGGGCGGTAGAACAGTTTGGATGACCTACTATCAAGGAAAGGTAAAGCATCGATGAAAAAGTAGACTTATTTTAAATGGAAAAGTTCTCTGTTAAATTTAACAAGCCTTTATAAACTGGTGTTGCAATTTTGGATTTGTTTAAACTGTACCTATACGACTTCCATTATAAATACATGAAACATAAATTACCTTAGCAGGCCTTGTATCTCCTATATTGCGATACCTATATATTAATTTATGAAATTTATCATCATGATGTGTACAAGAGTATTTGCCCTGATTTGGTTACACATTTTGAATGTTCTAACTATTTGCCAGATAATCCGTAAAACTTTCCATTATTGAACAAAGGCATTACGGAGTTATGAAAAATGAATATGCTGGTCGTATCATCACAAAATTTGTAGACCTACGCCCTAAACTTTACTCATACATTGTTTTAAATAAATAATATGTGAATAAAGGGAAGGTGATAAAGCCTAACGGGTTGCCGTATCTCCTGTACGGGGATTATGTGGAATGATTAATGCAATATTCAACGGTTACGAAACCCAATTTCACTTCTGTTCGCGCTCACGATTTCTACACCGAACATGTAACAAAAATCGCCTTATAATCTGACATCTTCTGAAAAGGCCTAACTAACAAATAACTTCAACATTATCTCCAGATGTGACATCATCGACTTCGTCGCCATCTCACTGCGAGACCACATCTCCAACTACATGTCAATGAACAGTTTTTCTGGTTTGCGACAAGTGATTCTCACAACATAGATCATCAGCATGGACAGTGACTCCTCTTTCAATGGATAGTTGCAGCTTAAGCGCGGAAGTATGTCAACATATAACCCGATTGTAACAAAAGAGGCACCAATGAAGGATCTTCTGTACACAGAATATATATATATATATATATATATATATATATATATATATATATATATATATATATATAGAGAGAGAGAGAGACAAAGAGAGAAAATAAGAGAAGCGTAAATTTTTTTAACGTAAATAAATAAAAGTGAGGACGTTTGCTCACCTGTATACAGAAGAATATGTGTTGTATTTGAATATATAATATATATACATATATATAAATGATGTCACAGAAATGTGGTCTAGAAATGGTGTGTAAGAAGATGGGTTGTATATATTTTTTTAGGAGAATTATATATATATATATATATAGTGTTTGAATACTGTTTTTGTAATTGATGGAATATAAAAAAATTTGGGACTAGTAACAAGTATTTCAATCATTGCGTGTTTCATTTATTAATTAACTTGCCATAAAATGCAAGTTACACATAGCTTATAATTCAGGCACTCGAGAAAAAAATTGTCTGCCATTTACACAATTTGTTGAGGCTAAATATAATCTTTAAAATGTCTTAATATAAAATAAAATAATAATTAAAAGTAATAATGTGTTAGGACAACATACCAAACAAGAGTCGTAACTTATACTTCAGACATTCGAGAGAAAAGAGTGGCTGTTAATTAGGCAATATTGAGGTTAAAACTAAATAATATTACCACAAATGGCTTTTACTAGAAACAAAAGTGAAAATAATGAAGAAAATATGACGGAATGAAAAAATAGATAACAAGGGAAGGGGGTTACACTCTTGTATTTTAGACTTTTACTCCACACACTATTTTTCAAATTAAACTATAATATCAAATTAATATTATATGTGTGAGAGAAATATGATGCAAGCCTAGCACCTGGTAGGAATCCAGTATGGCTGCTGGGGTTATAATGGTTCATATATGTAAACTCCGATCAGTTGAGTGCTAGTAGTTGTAAGGAGTGGATGTGTAATTACACCTAGTAATTGTTCACTGCGGGGAATGCAAGTGTGTACTCTCTCAGCAAATGCAAGTGTGCGATTGAATAATCTATTTAAATAATCTAATTGCTTATTCATTGCAGCAATCAAAAGTAAATACATAAAAAGTGCATGAAGACATAATCTAATTAAATGTATCGAATTATTTATTCATTGCACGATTCAATTATATCTTTACACATCCTATCTATATGCAAGTGCATTTCCCTCTCCCTTACACCCCCTCACTTTTCATCCAGCTGCCGACGAGACTACACCTAAATGCATTTCCCCTCCAACTTCCTCGCTTTGCCTCCGGCTGCCGACCAGACAATGTTTCTAATTACTAATTGCGCAAATATAATAATAAATTATCCTTTATACTAACCACCAGGCGCTGCAAGTCTATATTGGCGGGCAGCCACCCCGTGATGCCTGCCAAACCACACCACTGCATCTCCGGCACTCACTCAAAAAAGGAGAGGGGTGGGGAATTACATTCGCATTTGCACATGCAATAATAGCATATGCTCATGGAACTGCATGTGCAAGTGCAGCTGGGGGAGGGGGAACTGCAACTTCATCACTGCCATTTTGAATCAATTATTTCTCGGAGTGATATGCTGCCCCTACTTGAGTGAAAAAACACAATTTGAAAACAATCAGCATTAGTAAGTTACATATTTTACTTAATTATTCTACTACCCCACACCCTTAGCAGTTATGTCGTGAATGCTATCCTACTGCTCGGGATGCTACAACTGGTAACATGAGTCCAGAAAAAATTGCTCGAATTTGTGAACCGTGCACATCCGAGCTCCAACTACAGTGGAGCGAGGGAACTTCAGCAATGATCAAATGTTAGTCTGCTCGTGGTTTTGTTTGACTCCCATAGCCCAGGCGGCTTCTCCCAATATTTCATTACAGGGAAGAGCACTGAAATTATTTACAGTGAATTTAAGATTTGGGCCTGAAAAAGCGTGATTAAGTATAAAATCACCACCACCAACTCTGATAGTGCGTGTCGTTATGTGTCTCTGTCACCTGGATCGCTATTCCCTCTCGCCTGCTTCGTGAAAAATTGGAAATTTTTAAGAATTTTTAAAACCTTTTAATAATTTTCAACAATAATTTTTTTTTTTAATTTTTGAGGATTTTTTTTTGGGATTTTTTACGGTATTTTGCGGTTGTTTTAGGGGTTTGGGGTCAAAGTTTAAGGTCAAAGTCATGGGTTAGGGGTACAAGGTCAATGACATCTAAGCTGGCGATCGGGTAACATCACAACATGGCGGCTCCCCGCTCCTACGCGCCTGTACCAGGTCCCATTGTCCCAAACTTCTCCTAATCATACTACTTGCAATATTGTGAGGTAGCTTCGTGAACTTAAGAAAAGGGCTTGGCATTGCGTTCTTTTCCACGAAGATGAGCAGTCATCTGTAGCGAATACACAGAAACGTGCATCACTCGAGTCTCACTACTGTTTTACATCAGTGATAATATTACGGTGGCTACTAACTAAATTGCTCAACAAGAAGTGGATAGGCCTTTGCTTTGCGTATGTACAATGAACTGAAGAGATATCAGTTCGTGAATTGTATTAAAATGTATTTGTTTGTTTTGTAAAAAATCATTCAAATAAAATAGGATTTTACGGATTGGAGGATGTATCTGGGCTACTTTTCACTATACACCTGCAAATTTTTAGAAACTAAAATTGAAGATATCGGAACAAAAAATATAGGAATTATCTTATTCTCAGAGAGAAATTTTTTCCCATTAAATACAGTTTGTTTCTGAATCCTGTCGATGACGTTAATAATTAATTATATTTATACATCATATATTACTTTCATATTTTCAGTGTTTATGTGAAAACCAACAGCTTACTCTCTTCTATTTTAACACGGATGACTAGTCTCTCAAAGTAAACATCTAAAATTAATTTATCAAATGATGTGTATATGTTTAAAGTAATCAACAAGAAGATCCACAGTAATTTGACAATGATTAAAGCACATAAATTGCCATAACACAATCAAGGCAAGCAACATTCACGTGAAGACAGTCAACACAGCTAACAATGTTTACACTAGTATAAGATTTAGTTTAAGTTCACTGTTTAATAGCTTAGAATGTAACATTACAAATATCAGCCGGAGAAGGTATTTTTTAAAATCGTAATGCAGGAGGTACCTTTGGCATTTCTATAATGAAGAACCGACATATGACTATAAATAATGAACCAATTAGGGAAACTTTCAAAAATTACAAAATTTCCGTCTCATCTCTGTTGTGAATAACATACTAGCCCGTGAAAATTTACGAAAATTATGTATGTTTTCTGTAATGCCTAGATCTGTATATTGCTAATAGATATGTGAACATGTGAAAATTCCGGATTTGCATTGTAATGACTAAAAAAAAGTGTCATTGTAACTCTGTGGCATATTAACCTTGGCAATTGTTGAAAATCTTCACATTAATTCCATTTGCAGTGTATAGTACCTATATGTGATGATATGTGTGTAATGAAAACTGCTGTATTGTTCGGTATAGTCTCTGAATGGAACTGTGATATCTGGGAAATTGATGTTTGCAAAATAAAATCATAAAAATTATGTTTTACAAAGACAACAGATGAAGATTGTTATCCGTTAAGTTATTATGTGCGGATTTATGAAAAACAAAATTAATAAACTTAGCATTTATCATTTGTGAGCGGTCAGTTTGTGCTGTTTTTGCTACTACTGTCATGTACGTATTTGTCAAACAGGCAATATTGAGAGTGTTATAACCTGTGTCCCAACAGTTCGATCGAAGGCATGGTTCGGTCCTTTTCATTTCTACAGAGCGCAACATAAGTATTGTGACGGCCTCTCGAGTATACTTGCGTCCACTTGCCGCTGAAATCACGTTGACGGGCGAGTGTTTACGTGGCTCGACACGTGAGGACCACGCACGGGGCCGTAACACGGGAACAATGATCACGGCGGGCAGAAGTAGGGCCGACTCCGCAGCGGCAGCCAGCTCCTTCCCCGGGCTCGCACAAGTTTGTTTGCTCTTTCATTACAGCGCAGTCGGCGGCCACCTCGACTGTTTACGAAACTCGATCTAGGGAGCGAGGAGGCAGCGAGAGAATCCTCACAGCGCCTTTCCAAAGTAAAACAACTTGCGCGGGTGCGGCGTCCCCTTCCCGAAGTTTCTTTTCTTGTGGACGGTAATAGCAGCGCAGGCAGAGACCGCTAATTAATAAGCAAACATCGTCAACCAGTGATCGTCTGCGCACACCGCCAGGCAAAGTGTGTGTGTGTGTGTGTGTGTGTACACGGAGGGGCTGTGTGGAAGAAAACCCAGGTTCTGGTGACGAACTTCTCCATCACGACGTCACATAATAACTGGAATTTTATTCCGATCCAAGCGAGCGAGCTAGTGGACGACGGCGGGGCTGGGGAAACTCAAACAGAAAGTTAAATGTGGGAAGAAGACGGAGGAGGAAGGGAGACAGGAGGTTGTGCAGTGCCTGCAGGGACGTGGGCTCCGCGACAAGAGCCAGTCTCTGGACTAATGAAGACTTCCCACTCGCCTGGACTTGCGCTGAAGAATGGTGCGGATGTTTGCCTTCTCGTTAGCTCGCAGGCCCGCGGCAGGCTGCGTGTGGCCGGGCTCACAAGTACACTCCCTCCGCCCTCGGTATCAAGTATGCTCGGCATTCACCCTTCAGCTGCTTCTCCTAGGGCACTCTGAAATATTTCGCCTTCTCAATCACGGTGTAATCTATCTGGAATGTTGCACACACTATGGCTTTCTTTGGTCCCCGCTGTACATATGTAACAGACAGCAGCTCCAATGAGGCAAGTCCTTCACTTGTGGGAGTCGGTGCCGAGACTGTACCCAGTAGTTTCACCAACATGAGGTGCAAACAATGTTTATTAGTCCCACTTTATGAGAGAATTTCCAACTGACAGTTGTACAGATGAGAATAAATTACAATTGTTGTTTGCAGAGACTTGTATTACATACTAAGCAGTGACACACGAAGGGTTAATAACTTCTGTAATTATCACTGATGAATTTGTTACCTTCAAAAGCGGGTTTTATTTATTTTTTTACTGTTTTTAAGAGTATAGTCCATTCACGGTTTTTTCGGCATTTTTGAAACGAACTTTTTGAAAAATCACCCTAGTCGTAACATGTCAACTTTTTTTTTGCAATAACTTGTGTTCCACTGTGATTAACTTTTAAGTACTGCATTCTTGAATAAATGAAACATAAACTTAATATCTTATATAATTTGTAATATTTATTTGGTATTAAATACGAATTCAAAACAGTTAGAGCAGCGATGTGTTGGCAACGGCTAGTAAGAAATAGTTCACAGTTAAAATATTGTTTCGACATAGTTTTTTGATATGCTATTTGTAAATTAAACTTTGCCTATTGAAATATTTAAATATTTAGGTAGCCCCAACGGAAACACATTACATTATTACAGTTTAAAATAACAGCTCAAAATATCGCACGTAGGCTCTAGTGACATTGTGTTTGTTTCGACTGAGGAAGAAACTGTCGGCTGAGCTGAGCTTGTCACTCGCTTTCTCTCTTTGTCTCTCTCTCTCTCTCTCCCTCTGCAAGTTTCTCATCGCTAGTAGTAGCAAGGAAATTATACATGTTTTCAACCTTAGCATATTCCATACTTATTACAGCGAAATAATGATTTTAGAATTTGTAATTTACAACTGAAATTTGATTTTAATGTTTGAATACTTATTTTAATATACTTAAATGTGATGGCGGGAGGGATACTAAACCTTACCTGGCGGAACTGGCGGGCCATGACAAGGCCTGTTGCTTTTTGCCAAACGAAGAGTTAATTATTTTTGGTCCGAAAAAAAATACTTAAAATTACCACATCAAGTTTTGTCACATTGTGTTTTTTAAACCTACCTAGGCAAGTTACAATTTTGTGATCAATAAATTTCCACGGTAGGAATATAAATAGCGCAACTGTAAGGTGCGTCGTGATCACTACGTGTTAAAGGGTCGGGCTGCCACTTCCCTCATCTATGGTGGCTGCATCATGGTCGATATGCTGGCCCGGTGTGTCTGTGTGTGAGTCTGCGTGATTTCAAATATCGGATGTGCGAAATTTATCAATTTTTACCTTGGACTGTTTTTATGACGAAGTTAATTATTTGACTGCACGTCTGTTTGTTTATTACATCGTTGTACCTTTGCCCTTGGTGTTTGAAACACAGCGTTGTAACGTGCTGACGTTCCTGTGATGTGAACGTTTGCCACAATCCCAACGAATTACTAAGACCAGTCAGAAAATTTGAAGTAAATAGTTAATAAATATCTGTTAATTTTATCGCTGCTACCTACCGAAAATAAGCGACACGAGTTGAATGCCTGAAATTACTGTGTCTTTTCGTTGGGCTAGTTGTTCCTTCGTTTTATTTTTTATTCGGACTGAGGCCGTCCTTTCAACGAAATAACCCAACGTACATGAATAACAAGAGTTTTAACACTACAGTTCTTTTCCCCGCAGTTATAAAAAGGTTAAACAGAGTCGCGGCAAAATATTAACTTGTATTATGTGAAATGTGCTATGTCGTGTATAACAAATATGTTAGCAACGTAAAATAGTAACCGTAGGAACTATAGTCAACACATACATTGTTAAAAAGTTATTTAGCTGACCTAAATATGGTTACAGGCCTAAATTGTAAACATTCGTGCAATATGGTTTTTGAAGTATGACAATTCTTTGAACAGCTGTAAACAGTAAACAACGCATTGGACAGTTATAAAAGTACAAAACGCACGGCAGTGTTTATGTTTAGGCGGAGCGGAAGGATACGTAATCAGCAACCAAAAGTAGAAACTAAGCAGAGCTTCAGAAAAATCCGTAGATACCGTGAATGGCCTTTATACGGAAACGCCGTCAGCACAAATAAAATGAGTAAACATTTCTTAGTGTTGTTAAAGTCACATTTCATGTCATGTTCATTTTACGATATAGTAATTTATTCGTTATTTTTATTTCTATGGCATTATATTTTAGGCCATAGGGATCGAATAAAATTAAACTTTTTCATTTTTTATATTTAGAATTTTAAATTCATAACTGATTAGCTTTTGCAATGACAATATTGTTTTCCCAGCCCATTTAAACATGTCAGTGTAATTGAAGGTTTTACTAAATTATTTTTACTTATTCTTTAGTTTAACTTAACTTATTATTGGTAAAGTGAAGTCCCTTTGTTCGTATACGTGGTAAACGAGAAAATAAGTATATTGTTTATTTTTTATTTTAATTATGGCTTTAAGTTTAAAATATGTTTTTATTAGTATCTGGTAAGTGTAAAAGTGACAATGCCTTAACTTCGCCACAAAAATTACGATTTATTATATTTATTGACTGTGTAATTAGACGATTATCGTTCCTGAGGCCTTCAGGTGACAAAAAGTGGCACTCCAAACACTCAAACATTACTAAAAAAATGTAAATTTAGAGTTAGTAATTCAGCACAATGAAATTTTAACTTGTTCTGTACAATATTCCTAAAAATGCTACTTTCGAAATTTTCTTGTAAAAGTCGTTTTTAAAGAAGTTATGACTGTGGATTTGCGAATAGTTCTCCAGGTTTGGGAGAATCAATACAGGGCTGAATATTTTCAAATATAACGAAGATATAATGTGGTGGTAAAAATATATATTATAACAAAAACACCGGAAAAAATTTTTACGCACACGTCTTTGGTTTAGAGCATATACTACTTCCCGGAGAGTGTAAAGTGGAATCAGGACATACACGGGACTATTAAGTAAGATATAAACTTTGGCGATACGTGTTGTTCTCTTAAGATGCAGATTAAGAAATTATCCATTTTTTTTTAATTTGTGAGTTTGTCACGTGGTTTTCGAAATACCCTGTGAACACTCAAGTTAGTGTTAGACACCTGGAAATGTGGAGAGGGATTTAAGGGACAAAGATCGCCGCACCATATTGGATATACGTAGATTCCTCCACAACTTCAGTCCTCTATTATTAAAATATTTGTAAACCAAGCTTGGTGACGTACAGGAACATCTGTACAGTCATCTCGAAGTCCATCTTCTTTCACTACTGTTACTAGTTTCACATCTATAACAGCAAACAAAGTTTCCAGAAACAAATGCAGGGAGCTACATCAACATTAGCAGGTATATAAGTAGTTGGGTTCACTTTTTAGGGATTGGTAGTAATACATTTTTCATAAATTTTAAAAATAGAAATGTAATATTTTTTTCTTATAACACGTATATAGTTACCAACTCCTTACATCAGAAAGTAACTGAAACTTTAATACAACATTAAAGCGTTACCGTTCGTGATAACTCTGTCTGTAGTTGAGTGACAGTCTGCTTTGGGGACCCGAGGCGCGCGGAGGTATAGTGCACGCCAGTGCGTCGATGCAAGCGAGTGTCTTCCGCGCCGCGCAAATAGACAGTTACAAGCAGGCGTAGCCTTACTGAGGTAATTAATATAACAAACTTCCACACCATCTTCCATCATGGAGTCACACAAGCCAACCACCAGAGCGAACACGCTTAGTGTGAAGAGCCGCACGAAGCCCCTAGTTCTGGACGTACACAACTGGCTGGACGAGACACTGAGCGTACAAGAAGACGAACTTGTTGCTGTCCAGATGGACGGTCGCCAACGATGCATCTTCATCAAGCTGACTTTGATGCTACACTGTGAACGCATCATGCGACTGACAGCAGGTACATTGCAGATCCACACGTCCACTGGCGAGTCAATCAACGTAGACATCGACATTGAGATCGACAACCTCAAAACTATACGCGTTATTAACTTACCGGTGGAAGTTAAGAACGAAAACATTTTGCACACCTTACAGCATTACGGCGAAATATTGTCATTAACAGACGAAACGTGGGCTGCTAATTACAAATTCAAAGTTAAAACGGGGGTACGCGTTCTCAAAATCAAACTGACCAAATACATACATCCACTCTAACAGTAGGACACACGGGATTCGCGGCGTATCACGGTCAACCACAGTCATGCAGTGTCTGCAACGCAGCGGGCCACTTGCGTGGCGACTGCCCCACTTTACTGCGGGGCGCCGCTCCGGCCACGCGGATCTGGGCGCAGACACTCGCAGCCGGTCAACACACCGTGGCATCTGCCGGCAAGACGTCAACACACCGTGGCATCTGCCGGCAAGACGTCAACACACCGTGGCAGCTGCCGGCAAGACGTCAACACACCGTGGCATCTGCCGACATGACGGACCCAACTGACACTCGCCATCTTGGGAAAGCAACAGCTCTGTGCGCAAATCATCGGTTCAGACCCCAATGCACGACGATACAGTGGATGGTTCGGAGAAGCTAGTATCGCTTCCGATACACACATCGCCAGGGACATCCATTGTATTGCAAACATCCCTTCTGGAAAATGTCCCCAATGGGACGGACCATTTTATGGCACGCTCGCTACATCTAATTGATGCAGATGACATCGTAGAGGATGATGGCATGACTGGAGTAACCACATACACACATCTTGACAAACAAAGTACTAGAAAAAAAGGAGGAAGAGCAGAAACGATTGACCATGGGCGTAAGGAAAAGAAGCCCCGCCATAAAATCCGCAGCCCACGACGAGATGTCATCGTTCCTGAAAGCCTACAATCGCAACGTGCACATTCATTGGCGATTGCTCGACAAGTAATTGAGCAATGTAAAACCGCGTCACACGGCACACCCACAACAGAGGACTAATGCTTTGCGTCGCAGTGTATGCTCTCCGTTACGGCTAGTGTGATCACGATAGCAACAGTTAACACTTGTACCATTGAAGCAGCGTACTTATTTCAAGCCCTGTATAACTTGGCCTACGCCCATGCTATAGACGTTTTATTTTTGCACGAAGTTACCCAACCTCAGTTTCCATATTTTATCAACTGCGACATGTACACGAATATAGGAATAAATAGTCAGGGAACGTGTATTATTATCCGAAATGGATACCAGTTGGCTAACGTTCGGACACACCTGTCAGGCCGCATACTCTCGGGAACATTACTCAAGCCACCCACGCCACCAGGCACTGGAACTGTTGAACTGGTCCTCTGTGTCAATGTTTATGCTCCTTCTGGTACACAGCACAGAACAGCAAGAACAGAAATTTTCAGAACCGAGATGTTACCTTTTCTAGAAGGCGACAGGACTAACATTATATTCGGCGGCGATTTCAATTGTGTTTTAAACCCCCTAGACAATCGTGGTGGACTGCAAGAACTCATAACTGTGATCCAGGTGGAAGATGTGGTAGACATTCTCAACATACCAAGACCCCACTACACGTTTCATGCTCATTCATCAAGTACGAGGCTAGACAGATTATACTTATCTAGAAACAACAGACAGTCGGTTCGTAGTTATGATGTCAGTCCCGCTGCCTTTACCGACCATTATATCGTGCTGTGTACAGTCGACTGTCCTCCAAGAACTACGGTGCGTGGACGGAATTATTGGCGGCTACCGACGAGACTTGTGGGACAAGACGAAGTGGACTCTGACTTCAGACAGCGCTGGCTGTATTGGGTTAGACAGAAACCGCGCTATGCTGATGCGGTCGATTGGTGGAAACGCTGCGTCAAACCGGGCGACCGGCGGCTGTTTCAGTTTCACGGTGCAGGTTGCCGGCACGAGCAAGCTCCAATGTTAAACTTCAACAAGCGGGCGTTGCGCGGCCTTGACACCACGGCGTCGACAAGGACGAATGTGAGGGACACAGAGCGTCCACTCAAAGAAAAAATTCTACTCATTCATTGCAATAATATGGAACAGCGCATGCAATTTTTTCCATACCTGCACTACCCTACAGCAGAGCGCCTTGGCATTCAGGTCCTTGCGAGCGAACAGAAAATGTGTGCCAAACGACATGTTGATGCCATACATACCGTAGCTGGAACACCTTCATGAGACGCAGTGCCTATTGCGGCGGCCTTCAGTGACCACTACTCGCGCCTTTACTCGGAACAAACAATCGATAACGCCGCTGGAGCTCCCTTTGTGCGCAGCATTACAAACAATCTCAGTGAAGATTCGAGTGATCTACTTCAGTGCCAAATCACGGACGAGGAGTTTGCAGTAATCGTACGACACACACCTAAAAAGAAATCGCATTATTGGTCTGTCATCCAAGCACAATTTTGCAACATGTTGCGAACAGTCATCAACAGAAACGCACTTTGTCGATCACAAACTGAAGGTATTTTGATACTGATCCCTAAGAAATATAACCCGCTACATATGACTTTTTACAGGCCTATTACTCTGCTCTGCACGGACTATAAGATTCTTGCGCGCCTCTTCGCAAATCGGCTGAAGCACGTCTTACCTGACATTATAGGACCGGAACAATGTTGCGCAGTGCGAAACACATCTATCATTCAGGGCGTCGCAGTATTGCGAGATGTTGAATTAATAGCCGAATCGACACCGGGACCGGTGTGTTTATTGAATATTGACCTTGACAAACCCTTCGATCGAGTGAAGTGGAATTTACGTGACAGAATTATGCTACATGTACTCTTCCCACCACCAACTATTGCCATTTTACAAACTGCGAAGAGGTGTAACAACACAGATCTCTCTTAATGGTAGGTTGGGAGAACGTTTTACCATTCAATCCTCCGTACGCCAAGGGTGTCCCTTATCCATGTCTCAATTCGTACTGTACATTGAACCCCTCCTACGAACACTCCACTCGAAACTCAACGGTATCATTGTTGAGACACGAACTCTAACATGCATTGGGTAAGCGGATGACGTCAAGCGCATAGTGAGGAGTGAAGACGACGTAGCTCGACTCAATGACACACTATCTGCCTTCACCCGCGCGGCAACTGCCCAAGTTAACTTTGCGAAGACAAAATTACTCGACCTGAAGTCTGAGCCACATTCTCTGCGACAAGACGTCAAGACTGATACACTCTGTACGTTGGGAATAGACTTTATGCAGAATTCCGAGCAAATGATTAAATGTAACTGGGACTCAGTGGTGTATAAAGTACGCGGCAGCTTTCTAACTGCTCGTCTTTGTCACATCAATATTATACAAATAGTAAATGCGTACCTATTGTCACAGCTATGGTATGTAGCACACTTATCCCCCATGCAAAAAGCAACCGAGGCATAAATACGACAGTACATAAGGTGGTTCATGTGGCGTGGGTATATTTTCCGGGTGAATAGGGAGCAATTACATCTTCCGGGAGGTAGAGGAGACTTGGGCCTTGTGGATCTGAAACTGTAAGCTTGGGCTTTGTTTGAGGAAACTATCATACAACAATTCACGTCTGAAAACCGCGAAGTCACGGCGCTTCATCGCGCTGTAAGGACAAATGATCACATTCTCCCTCGACATTACCTACACGCACTTCAAGGCGTGAAACAAGATCTCATTGGATTACCGGCCTGCGTAAGCATCATTACGAGTCTATTATACAAACATCATCGAAGGACTGTGAATGTAGTTCCGAGGTTGCAACTCGAATGAGCCAATTTGCACTGGGACACAATATGGAAAAATATAGCAGATGTAGAACTACCCACCGCCCTCCGATCGTCTGAATATTCCTTTGTCAGCGACTTAACACCCACTAAGATTCGACATAAACGTATTTTCCTTGACGCTGATGACCGATGCGTCATATGTTATCACCGTGATACATCGGGTTACCAGTTGTCTATTCCCGTCCCTTATGGACCTGGTGTCGACGTCGCATTGCACGAAGACTTGACGTGGTAACTGATGACATACGTGAGGAGACGCTCTGCTTCCTTGGTTTGACAGCGTTCCCTACCGTCAAAAGGAGAGCGGTGGTCTGGTTACTGATGATCTTGATCTACTTTACTGTCAATAAGCCGACACCATTCCACTTACGTTAATTTGTTGACAGACTGCGTAGGACGAGGTGGCTGATGGTGAAAGATAAAACACTGAACAAAAAAATATTGGCATTATTTGTTTTTCTTGTAAAGTGTATCCCTGAGTGTGTGTGTGTGTGTGTGTGTGTCGTAATAACTTGATTTGTAATAAACAGTTTGTGACAAGGGTAAGGACATGCGCACTTGATCCTCTGTCCTCCATTGTATTTCCTGTATTCTAAAGTCAAAATAAACTAATTAAAGAAAGTGACCAGAGTGCGCGACTCCTATGCGGGATGTCGTGGGTTTAAAGCCCTGTTTCTCAATGACCATTTTTTCTTTTTTAAAATATTATCAGCTGTCATGTGAAAATGTGAAATTTACATGATTTAAAATTTTTAAACGGATTTTACATAAAAAACATATTTTCTGTACACTTTACTCCATTTTTTTAATATTGTACAACGGTATTACCAGTGACGTAATTATTGCGTTTTGTTCTTGTGGGATGTTATCAAGTGTACGTGGCGTAAATTAGTTTGTGCAACAAATGCTATACAATATTTTGCCACTATCCGGAATTAATTGAATGAAAAACACGCCCATTTAACTACATTTAAACATGCACCTTTTTTCCACTACTAGCCCTTACCTTGTCTTTCATTACGGTCTGCTGCCCGGCTTCACTCTCGTGTCTCGGCTTCCACTCCATAGACAAATACCTCCATAGCCACAACAGGCGCGTCTCTCTCTCTCTCTCTCTCTCTCTCTCTCTCTCTCTCTCTCTCTCGCAGCTGCCAGAGTGTGCGTGCGTGGTTACAAGGCTAGATGGCTTTATTTTAAATAATGTTTTTTTCGTACAACAGTAAAAACAAGTTGAATAAAGTAAATATTAAAAAAAATATCGATTGAATTTATTAAAAAAGAAATAAAGTAGTAAAATTAGAACATTTTTCAAGGTCGTGCCTGGAATGTACTACTGAATTAACAATTAAAAGTAAGGTTTCAGTGGTGTCTGGCCATCCATACTTTTGATTTCGTGGAAAATGATTGACATCTCAAGAATTCATGGTTTCGATGTGTCTACCTTCTCGTTTATGGAAAATTACAACTTTAAATTTGTAAATATATATTCACATTTGGAGATTCGCGCACTCTAGCATGGGTCTTGCGGGTGGGGGGGGGGGGGGGGGTCTCTATGCAAACGGAGTTTTTTAATAGGAAAATCAATAAAAATCCGACGTATTGAGATGCATTTAATTAAGTTTTTACACATTTAAAATGATTTTTTTTGGTTACAGGTTTTGGGGGGGGGGGGGGGTCAATATGTCCCGATGTGGTAGGCCGAATTTATTTTATATTTATTAAAACATTTCCCCCCCCCCCCCATACTCATGATAATACATATACTTCTTTAAAACCCTTATCCTAGCACAAGTTCCGACAGCCGTGTGGTCTAACGTGTCTACATGCTGATCAAAGTTTCGGCAGTTCGATCCCGCTGTCCTCCAAACGATAATTTGACCTCCGAAATAACAGCACCCCTGGAGGTCAACTCTAGAACAAACATGGCGGCCGAGCGAGAGTGACATCAGCGCATCTAGCAGGCGATAAAGGAACTACGTAGACGGTGGGCAAAGAAGGCAACGAGAGAGACAAGTGAAAAACAGATGGAGCGAGAGACAGAAAAAATAGAAGGAGAGAGACAATGATAGCTTACGTATGAAACAAGCCGCACAAAATATTTAAAATGGCTTTTTTTTTTTTGCAAAAAAAGAGGCTCGCCACTACATATTCTAGGGCATGGCTTTTTGGGTGAAAAACGGTACATTTTATGGGAAAAAAGGGACATTATTAGGGAATTTTGAGTGGTTTTTAGGGAATAATGGCCAGTTTTGAGGGAAAAACTGAAATTTTGAGGGGAAAACAGGAAATTCCTAGATGGCGATCGGCGGCTCGCACCTATGCCAGATGCCGTTTGTCCCCGGATGAAGATAACCTATCTACTACTGTGAAATTGTGTTTATAATTAGCGTGAAGTCTTGAAGGCACTCAACAGGCGTCGTCGCCTCAAATGTGTGCTAGTTTTGCAAATTAGCACATTGGACGCATTTATAATATCTTCACAAAAAAAAGTGTATTTGAAACACTGTGTTTCACATTTCACGTAGAGTGAAGTTGAAATAATTGGATGACTCTAAACGCCGAGGTCTTGAGAGCCGATGAGGGTGAAACGAGGTGAGTATGGAATAGCACTGGAATGCAAGGGCGGGGGAAAAGAGAGATCCCCTAAAAAAGCCCCCGATCATCCAACTAGGATTTCTATTTATCGCCGTAATGTCCATTCCAAATGTTCAGCAATATTTTCTGCACACCATAGGACAAATATTAGTTTATGCAACTCCATAAAATACATACTGCTCTACCGCACTTAATAACAACTGGCAACAGCTGGGGAGAAATAAGGGGTTATTTCTTGCGGGTGGCCGCGGGAATAATACTAGCCAAAACATTTAAATGATATCACAATCAGATAGTTAAAAAAACTATGCTTAATGCCTCGTCGATCCATATGGCGTAATAATATGTCTGCAATGCAGGTTGTGGTGAACATTACGTAAAGACGGATGCCTGAGTCTGATGCCAGGACTGTAGAGGAACAGGTTCATTGTTGCGGGACGGGGGCTTGTCTGGGCGCGTTGTTGGACACAGCCAGGCCAGCTGGGAGGGTCGCTGCTAGAAAGTGCTAGTGCGGGGGAGGTGTAATAGCTGCGGTATAATCAGTGTTAACACGGCGAGGGTGAGGGTAGAGTCTTGGCTGTGTTCCAACCCACGCCGGCCTCGGCCGACACGCAAACAAGACGAACTGAACAAAAGAAGGCTGGTTATCTTCCGCACGAATCCCCGGGGTGGCGTGGGCAAAAAACACAAGCAGGGAGAAGTGGAGATCTGGAGGGTGACGTAATAGAGTGGCAGTGCATTTCTCGCCGCCTCTTGTCGACAGTTGAGGAAGGATTGTGGGTGTAAGGGGTGGGACGTCCACACTACTACATAGCGGCCTGCCGTCCTGCCACCTACCGGCGGCGTGGAGAAGCCGCTCCACATTCCTGTAGTCTCCACAATATTATCTCCTTAAGGCTGATCAAGAGGCTACTTTTTTCTATATACTGAGAAAATTTCGCTGTGTCGTGATATGATACTGGCGATGACTTAATTGATATTCACAACCATTTTAAAAAATCATTTACAATGTATTTTAGCGTTAATATTGCAATTATAACATGAAATTCAGATCAATAAATTTTTTAAAAATTATTTTAACACAACGTTTGGCATCAGGCACAGTGTTTATTAAAGTAACACGAGTATTATGTTGCAATTTCTTTAAATTCCGTCACTCGGTTCACATGTAACAAGGACTTAACTTGAAATTATTTTGACTTTGAATTATACGCCGAAATGAAAAATTGAACTACTGGTGGACCGCATTGCAAGCTTCCAAGAAATATTCTTAATGACAGGCTAGTAACATGATGAATTTTCGAATACTACGGTTCCATCGGGTTGCGTAATGTGTCGCTCAGCCAATGGTTTCATAAGAAAGGGGGCGTCATAATTCTGCAGATTATGGAATATAGCTACAAGATGGTTCTTTCTCAGTCTGAGCAATATATTACATTGATTATGTGCAAGGCATCTGACTGCACCCATAAAATGGTTATATAAAACCACAAAAACATTGTTGAGAAGCTTATTTCAGATATAATCACTTGTTTGAGCCATAAGTCAAAATCTGTCAGCTATTTTTAATAGCTTCATTGGAATGGTTCTGCTTTACATATCTGCAACCCACTTTGTCATTTCATCTAATTTGACAACCATCCTGTACTGGGATAAATGAGAATCATAAGCACACACAAGAAGAATGCTACAAGCATATGGAATACGCTTATCGATATGTGTTGTGCTGCTACTGCCATTGTGTGGAAAACAAGTGGAAATGGGTTTCAGATAAATTTCATAATCACAGAATGCAATGAATCCAATTCTTCGCTGTTTGGTAACATTTTTAAATTTACGGTACTAGTTCTCCTCAATTGGTAAAGTTCACCTCACAGCATCACATTGTTGGCATAAATTCTTATGGTTTGCAAGCTTCTCCTCACTTCTGAAATATTGAATGCATCAATAACAAACAATTGTCTTTGGATTGTTACTCAACTAAGCAATCATGAAAAATTTTGATCATTGCAAAATGCAAGGGATGGTACTACCACTTGCAAGAATGCCTAAGATGTTCACATGACAATCACATCGAACAGGAGAAATGCAGATTGGTATGAAAATACCTTCCTTAGCATTCTCAAACGATTCGACAACAATATATCTTTGTCTACCACAGAGTGGACTTTAACATAAATATTAATTAGCTCCTCGAAGTATCTGATCTTATGTAACACTACAAGAGTCGGCAATCCCTTGATATTCAGAACTCGATGAGGTTTTGGATATGAACTAGATTGGCTGACACGAGATGTGGCAGGAAATAAATTTTCTAGAATGGTGTAAAGGAAGCACTGATCTTCTATTCACTGAATATTAATGCAAGTTTGTCTTTTGAAAATTAATTTAGGTCGGTTTGTGTCAGATGCACCTACGGTGAATGTTCTGTACTGAAAAATGTTAACATCCATTAGCAATATCAGTTTCATTATCCAGCCATTACCTCTTGCACAAAACAAGCTAATATTTATGGTGAGAGGAGGGGCGATGTTTTCCTTGTAAATTTCGCCAAAATCGGACGAATGGAGGATGGGTATGGCTTTACTGACAGAGTAAAATGTATCTGTAGAGTTTTCCTCAGTGGCAGTGTTTTTGAACAATTTAACCACTTCAGAATTGTAAATTTTTTAAGGTCTCATTTTCTCATTGCTAATAGCCAAAACACATGCCTTGCACCTTAAAAAAGAGATCAATATCTGCTCACTCTCTAATATTTTATTACTATTTGTTCATCCACGATTCTACGCCCAATCACCATATCCCAGAGGATGTATGGCAAGTCTTGGGACAAAAATATGTTTAAAAACAAAGCAGAATCTGAATGGAAATCTGAATAGGACAAGAAGTTTTCCGCTGGGGTTCCTGACATCCTGAAAGGTCTTCTGCTCACCAACATCAGCAACCAACACACTCATCAAACTCTCGATCAGTAACAAAATTAAATAGACAAAAAAAGTAGTAACATGAAACAACAGAGAAATGCCTGTAAAACATACAAATTGAAAAAAAAAAAAATGTGTGTGCATATAGCATTAACTCATTTCCCCCATTAACAAACCCAATATTTATCGAACTAATCCATTTCTTCATTTAGCTAATCCTATACCTATCGAATAAACTCATTTCCCCACTAAGCATTCCCTGAAACACTATGCTTTTCTCAACTAATAACCCTGAAACACTAACTGATTATTATATTTTTAACCTGAAGGGGTTCGAAACCCTACGATGGACACCTCACAACCTACTACTTAAACAACTACTCTACAGAAGAACCCACAACGTATAACAGATAATTACAACCAGTTAAAAAGTAAATATTTAACATTAAAAACAAGTAACAACAAGCCGAAACAAGTCAAAACTAGTTAAATCAAATCAAAACAATTAATTTTCAAAAAGTTAAAATCATATTTACTTACATTAAAAATCCTTTTTGCGATAGATGACAGAACACCAGCACTGGTTATCGCAAGAATGGTTCTAGTCGACTGTTATTGAATGAATTGCCAGTAAACACAACTCACAACAAACAGTATGGCCCCTCTACTATTGTGATTAGGTATTATGGAGAGCAATATAAACACTATGGCAGTCGGAGAGATCCTGAGCTCTGCAATGTTATTGAAGCTCAGAGTCTGTTTGATATGATATTAAATATTTCAAATCACCAATTGATGGTGTACTTTTTTCGAAAATCCCTTTGACTTTGGAGATATGAACATAATGACTAACCTTAAACTTAGGTTTCTTGTTATTATACTGCCTTTAATAAATCATTATTATTTTTTATATCGACTGGCATCACCTTGATAGTACTGTAGTATCGAGCACTGTAAAACTGTATTACTTATAACAAAATTTCCAACCATTTTAAGTACCATGTGAAGAGAAATGTTTATAAAGTTGCTATTTTAAACTCTTGTTAAAATGCTCAACACCAGCACATTTTATCCCAGAATGTGTTGCATAGTGATCAATGCCATACTCTGTCATTAACTTTTTGAAATGAGAAATAAAGTATTTCATCCTTTTATCCATGTGGAGGTACTGAGGCACCCTTTCCTTTAAAAGAGTACACAATTAATCAGTAACTTGTTTCCACTTCAATCTTTACTGCAACTGCCCACACATATTTTGAATATATATCAATACAGTTAACATATTCTTGTGTCCTCCATTATGTTTAGAAATTAGTAATGTGAAAAGGTCTGCATCAGAAAGGGTATTTAAACTGTGAGTAATAACCTTTCTTCTTGGAAACATAATCCTTGCAGGAGCATGCAATATGGTGGCAAGCTTACTGAATTTCATATTTAATAAATATAGCCACCCTCAGACTACTCTTGAATGATAGAGACAGTTTTGTTAGTATGCGAGTTATTCTCAGCCTGTTTTGAAGCTATAAGTAGTCTCAATCTAGCCACGAATTCATTCGGGTTGTCCCAAAATATATAAAAATATTATTGTTAAATTCCTCTTTTAATATCCCACCAAAGGCTGTTCATGATAAAGTGAGCAATTTTGAAATGAACCTTAGAAAACTGTCATTTTCCCTGCCTACATATACTTAAATGGATGCTCTGAGTGACATGCACCCAGTAAAGTTAGTGGCGATGGATGGGAAGTAGTTCCATATGTTAACATCGAATAAAATGTGTTAGGTGACCATTTGTGATAATTTAAATTATTTCTTATGCTTTCTGCTTTCTTAACGCCTTAAAGTGTTAAAATTTGCATAATTTCGCAGGTTCACTTGACCGCTGGATGAATAAAGTGATGAAGCCCATGGCAATGTTAATTTTATATAAGGTCGAATAATATACAACAGGCATACAGGTAGATCTTAGGCAGGGCTTTCAAAAGTGCTCATTTTACCATGAACAACCTGTACCAACAATTCCTCTCAATGAACTTAATTTCGGGTGATCTTTACCATTATTGCTTAAGCACGAATATGCTTTTGTACATAATACAAGATTCTTATAATTCTCTAAATCAGAGTCAGAATACCCATTTGAGAATATTAAAATAATAATTGAAACATTCATTTGCTTGCTTCAAATATATTTTCACCTATTTAAATTTGGTTTTCTGCCAAAAATGTACATATTTAATCTCCAAGAAACTATATTTTTCCGCATCTGTAAATACCAAATGTCATGTCGCGAGATCAGGAAGTATTTTTCAAAGCTAAATATCTTTGTGTTAGTTCATAATACATAAGATTTTCCATTTTAAAATTTTTCATCAATGAGGGTTCAATCTTAATTTCAGGTGTTTTGGCAGTAGACATACATAATGTTTTATGTATGTGTACAATTTTCTTGTAACAGGGCAAAATACTTGTTCATTTAAAACACATATCATTTATTTGAAATGCATGTCCGCAAATCATTAGTAGCAACATTAATTCGAGATTTAAATACCTCACTTTGACACTGCAGTTCTGTATGTGTAACTAAATATGAGGTTTTATTAATAATTTAAACTCTTATATATTGTTTTGACTCTTACATTAATTCCGTAAGATGCGTCTTAATAACTGTGTTAAGCTTTATGATAAACTAACTCATCAAACAAATTATATGTATGCGTATTCTAGATTTAATACCTTGCAATGCATTCAGAATGTTTGATATAATTTCCGAAATATCAGTTGTGTATCTATAAACATTTTCATTCACTTCACTTAATTTTATTAAATTCTCTCATACGTCAGCTGATTGCAATTTAAAATTATGTAACATAATACTGTGTAAGTTTTCAAAAATGCTCTATATATTGCCTCAGAAACTTTCACTGGCACACCAATATTATGTACAATATGACAGGGCAAACTACAATTTCCATCGCGAGTTCTGGTTAAACAAGTATGATTCTGTTTTATTCCACTTTGTCCAAATTTCGAGATACTTCTTCTATTCGTCTGGTAGTATAAAACTGTCGAAACCACATATAAAACTGCATTTGTATAGGGGTAGTTCAGGAATAATTACACGGAATCCATACTTCTGTTTCCAGTAATAGAAATGCATTTCTTTAAACTTTGTAAATTATATATCACCTAAAACATGGTCATAGTAAATTTGCTGTAAATTTAAATTTTCCATTTTAAAAACAATTAACATATTCGAATTGTCCTGAAAATTATGTTTATGAATTCCAGCTACCTCTGTGACAGGTAAAAACACTCAACATTTTAGTTTCTACCTAAACTAAAATACTGCTGAATTTCACCCTGCAGCTCACTCCACACATAATCGGATATGAATACCGAATTGGGCAATGCTTCACTTCGACTTATAATTTCGTCTTTACTACTAAATGGGAATAATTGAAGTCTATCAATTGAGGATAAAATATTTGCTAAACATTTATACTTATCTTGATGTATTGTTTCAAAAAAACATACATGTTGTCAAACTTTAGTACATTTGGATTTTCTAATAGTGACATAATAACACATATTTTCCCACAAGATGACAGACAGCTTATAATTCACTGCATGTTTGACAGTAACAGTATCAAATGTTTCTATTCATTTATGTTTTTATATGTAGGTACATTTATGGGAAGTTCCACAGTTTGTTTCACAACCTTGATTTTAAATAAGCAATTAACGAACTAATATAAAAAACTACATAAACAACTATTTATAAAGGCTCACATTCAGTTGTAATTATGTCTCGTACTAACAACATCAAAAAGGTTACTGAGTTATAGACACATTGATTAACAATCTACCTTTCGAATTACATTTACCAAAATATAAGTACTGTGGGCCAGGAAAGATACTTGCAAAAATACTGACTGGCACATATTGACCAAGGAATAAATGTGTTAGATAATACGTGTAAGCAATGTAATATCACTTATTTTCAAACTGACAATTTTAAACAGTGACATTTAGAAGATACAATTTTAGCTGACAAAGCAACATATATTAGGAAGTGTTCAACCGCAACCACAGGTGAAAAGTTAGGTGCTTGGGTTGTAGACAATATAATGTGCACCAAAGTTAAAAGAGGTATGGGAATGCATTGGCCAAAAAAATTCGAGGAAATGCCAAACAATGAAAGGCAGTGTATTGCCTGTACTATTATTTGCAGCTCTAATCACCCTAGGGTCATTATTCATGGGAGCATCTGCAATCAGTAGAGAAGTTAAAAGGATTGGGAAGGGAATGTTTCTTAAACCATAAAAAGATGAAAAAGGAAGTTTGAAAAATATCCAGATGCAGGAAGAAGCACAGAATGTCTTAAATTATTTCCCAAAACGTGCGCTAACAGAGAGTGATATTCTTATGTGCTCAAAGAAACTTAAGATTCCACATTTCCGAGGAGTATTTATGAGGGACGAATTACCATGTAAAGCAAACATTAAGGAATACACGATAGTTCTTTAAGACTCAAAGCAACGTGATTGTACACATTGGGTAGCATTAATTAAAAATTGTTGTAATGCAGTTTATTACAATAGCTTTGGAAATTAAGTCTGACAATATATATATTCAACTATTCAAAAGATACACTAATAAAGTATAGTTACAAAACTGAACAAGTATAATTGCAGGCACTTATGTATGCGATTTCTGATTATGAATAAGTTACACTCTTTGAAACCTGAAAGTAAAATGTCAATTAGGTTGATTGTAAGTTGTAAATCTTCTCAAATACATTAAGTTTATCTCCCACCATTGAATTTAGATGTTGACTGACAAATCAGTTTAATTCAGTTTGTAACTTATAAGTCTTCCCAATGTGGACACACATAACCATATGTCCACATTAATTTTTGGTGACCAGAATCATAAGATAGTAATACCTGTTAGCTAATACAAACTCGAATACCTGGAAACATCAATTAGGAATAGTGATCCTAAAAATGTTAATTTCCTGTTACAAGGAAATCTAAACATGCTAACATTTCTAATGCATAGTAATTTTGATATTGATTTCATGTAAAATGATTCAATTGCACCTATGTGAGGTTGTGAAATGACTATTTATCTAGCAAACCAACAACATGAATAATCCAAACAAGTTAATATCTTGTCAGTTAATGAATGCTGTTTTAATTATAAACACTCTAGGTGGTATATTTTGAAATGGAAAACCCACAAACACATTACCAATTAACAACAAATTATATTCCTGTAATAGGTAATCATGTTGAACAATTAATTGTTACAATAGTTGACCAAAACAGTATAATTATAATCTTTAGGAATGAGGAAGTTACCATATGTTTATATTTGAAAAATAATGAATATTATAAAATGCCAGCATTCTGCATGTTGCAATCAAAAATGGGATTTGGGTATTATAAGCTCAAAAGAAACCAATTACAAAATGTGGAAGTTTCAGTTAAGATTCGGACTAATAAAGTATCTACAAAAAGCCGTAAGCAGAATCGTAAAGTGCTCATTCCAGTTAAGAAGCCCATGCAATTAACAAAGTGCAACAAATAGTTTTTAAGAGATTAATGATATAAAGTAAATCGAGATTTAACACATTATTAATGTAGAAAATACTGTAAGTTATGAAGACGTAATTACCAATACCGAGATACATGTATACGAACCATTCAGAGCAGGGCCATATACATTCCCACCAGAAATACGCATACCTATCCAGAGTAATAATATTTATATTCTGCCATCGAAATCGAGTTTCAGGTGCAGAGGAACATTCACAAAGCTAGCTGATGGAAGTTCCCGTGTCAGTATGGGAATAGTTCGAATGTATAGTTCATATAATATTGACAGAATGGCCTACATATTGAACTGTGTTGACATTGATTAGACTCGAGATGTGGGCATCGCATCAACAATAAAGAATTATCTCTCGCTATCTACAAACTGTATCAATGAATACATTATGTCTGGGTAGAATTTTGCTGAAAATTATAAACTTTAAATTATCTCCAGTGGGAAATATGAACTTGTAATACCGCTAAGTATGGTACTAGGATCTGCAGCATATTATAAACACATAATCGTAAATGCCAAGCAGGAATGTGTTATTCTCTTTAGTAAAACACATGTGAACAGTATACATGACACATTTATTGACGAGGAGGGTTTAACGTTTGAACTAAGTAGTGTAGAATGGTTCATGCCGCATATTGAAGTTAACACTTGAGTTCACATCAAATTTCTTAAATATATTGAGAATAAATAATATCCTAGACATTATGTCAGATAGCAGATTCTAGAAACTTTTCCTCATTACCAGCAAGCGAGAAAGTCATTTGGAGTGTGAAATCTGGTTTTTCATATGAAAAACCAAGATATGTTATATGTTAACAAACATGCCAGCAAAACAATTTAAGGGTAAACAGATCATTATTTGGCTATTGCAATATTAAAAACATCAAGTTATATCAACTGTAAAACTTGCCGTTATACAGATATTAATACACATTTGCAAATGGGGATTACCTTATTTGAAACAATATGTACAAACAGTTTTGAGAGACATATTACAGAAAAAATGGTGCACCGATATTATATACTAAATTGTTCAAAAATATGTTTCCTTTATTCGTTTTTGACATAAGCAAATAAAACAATTCTATTGGTAACAATGTTATTGATTCACAAATTGAAATAATTACAAACACAAATATTCACTCAAATACTACAGATTATGTATTAATTATTCATGATAGATTAGTATCATACGTCCAAGGTAAATTAGTTAAAGTACTAACATAATTTTGTTTTCAGTAGACGATGAACCACCATTGAGTTAAGACGTTCTTTAATATACAGGAGTTCAAAGCTCCCCATAGATTCATAATTAAGGAAATGGCTATTACCGACTTAAACAACACTACAACTGTGTTCATTTTCAAATCACCTTTTGACTGGAAATGTTTAAGTTGGAAATATAAGAGAACAAACACATGGGTTACCAAATACAACCATGGTTTAGTATGGGAGTGTGGTTGTATTGAATGCAGAGAAATATTGAATATTTGCAATGCATAATTCAAATGCGAGATATTCATGTGTGGACTTGACAAAAAAGGATTTCAACAAGTGTGTAGAATGGTAAAATTATATATATAAAGTATATATATACATAAAGTTTAAATTGCCCTTTCCTCAAATATTTATGTGAAATATATGGATACGTATCATCCTACATCTCAGCAGGTGAAAATTCGAAATTAATGTTTAAATTGTCGATACTGTACGATTGGGACGAGAGGGAGAACCTGTCCGATGCAGCAGTTGAAAATTCAAAATTAATGGCTCAATGGTTATTACAGACTGGTGGGGATGAGGGGAAAATTGAGATATAAATATTGATAGGGGGTAGGATGGTGTAATATCGACGCATAAATAGGTGTGATTCGAAAATTAATTCAGTTCAGCTCGCGATGGAGAAATTCAATCTAGAGTTAGAGTATGGGAGTTTAATTCCAGGATACAGAAATGTATGGTTTTGGGTTAATGACAATATTCCATTACAGATTCAAAATTGAAATGTGTGATGGGGAAGAACTTTCGAGTTTATCACTAATTGATTCAGATTATAACTACAAAGAAGTCGGAGATTTTACTGGATGCAACTGTGCGGTGTTAAATTTATGACATGATACAGGATCACGAACTACTCCAATTGAATTAGTGTGGGATGCTCAAAGTGAGCAAATAAATAATATCCATCATGTAAGCAAATTAAATGCAAATTGCGAAGAGAGTTTTACACTGAACCTTTTGTCTGGATAGAAAAAATGTGATAATATTGAGCATGTTACAGAATAACCTACTGAAAGTCGCCGACTAATCTCTCCGTGTGGAATGTCGGAATGCAGAGAATAGCAAAGAAAGTCGTGTGCATGTTGTTTAAAATAAACCAAGGTGGCCACCATCTTGTATATATAAAAGAAAGTAGTGATCGAACTTCAGTCAGTTAGTCATGGTGTGCAGTTTCGGTCCCATAGCCGACTACGAACTGGTGCATGTGGGATCTAGGCATGTATATTTTAAACCATATGATGTAGATTTATAAATGCAGGTATACAACGATCTTGAGCACTAGTGCTACATCTTTGATACATATCAGGGTATCAGATTCAGGAAAGGTCTTGTTTGTGAAGATTGCTTTCCCGAAGATTGTGCAGTGTGGTATTTGAGATCCGATAGCTCCCTGCCACGCACACTACAGGACCTATTTGCAGCTACTTATGGCGAAGTGATTGCGGAAGAAGAACGGGATAAGTGGAAAGTCAGCTAACGACTTGAAGTGTGCGAAAGAGATACACATACCTTTATTTTTCTGCAAGGTAAGCTATCATTTCTCACTTTTTGCAACAGCTACTCGTGTAACATCGCCAAATCTCGTCCCGAATAAACTTCCAACCTAATAGCAAATAATTTCTAATAGACCATGGTCTATATCCTGTAAGATATCAATTACCATTTTCATTTAACACCTATAAGATAAGTGAAGACAATGATTATTTTAAATGTATTTTCGGCCATGGTTTCATGTTAACAAGTAGTAAACCGAGTATAACTGAATCAACTGTAACTGACTGTGACAGTTAAAAGTGTTATGTAAATCACTGTATACTGCGTATTAGTGAGAAAAAAATGTTATAAGTATCGTGACAAGTTGTAATGAAAGTCAGAGTTTGAAACGTAAAATTTTCAGATCATACGCTGTAACTGGCCGACCTCCCATGGCGCAGTCGGTTGGTGTGCTGCCGATCTTGGGTGCGGGAGGCTCTGGGTTCGAATCCTGGGCAAGGCATTGGTGTTAATTTAAGTTAGGTTATATTTTAGTCTGTAAGCCGTCACCTTTTAAGCTTTGAAGCATATAACCAGGGGACATTAAAGAGCCCTTTACGATACAAACACTCTAACTGCATTAGCTTGATGGCTCTAGTGGGAATGTTCATATTTTTGAAGCAGTGAATGAGTATTTATTTGTCAGTGGCTGTGTGTCAGCTAATTGTTTTGTGCTTACGAATTTGAAATTAGGAAGAGCAAGGTTAGACCCTCAAAAATTTCTTGTTAGCAGCTAAAAATATTAGAAGAAAATAGCAATGAAGTCAATTTTTCATGTATTTGTATAGAAAACTCAAATTGTAAAATTAATATTACAAAGTTTATTAGATGGTTATTGCATTCAAAACTGTTTCGTTGTCGTTTGGGGTAGAAATAGTACGTGTGTCTCAGTATCAATATGGCCTTCATACTGTGGGCATATCATTATTTTACCTTGCTAACCTGTATGTAACCGTATCTCCTGAAAAATCTACAGTGGAGTAATCTTATTGGTAGAGTGGAATTTTGCATCATTTTAAGTATTATCGCGATTCTATGCTTCACTTTCGGATTACTTATTTTCTTTTTGGTAATGAGAAAACTAACGAATTGATTCAGCATTCAAATTGAAATAAATTCCCGATATATTTTATGCTTCCTACTACGGGTTTACCAGCGACTGTGGATGAGGTCTTCACGCACTATTAATAAACTTTCCCAGACATGGTATACAATATAGTGTTACACGATCAACTGCAGTAGCATGGACATGTGTACTCAGACAACTGTTGTAAAGTCTAAACTAGGATAGCGGAAATGTAAACATTTTTATTTTTCACAAGGGAAGGATTTTGAAGGAAATGTTAAAAAATGTATTAAGGTAATATTTACTGAAATTGCAAACTTTCTGTAATCATTTGTATGTCGAATATGTGTAATGTATCTTAAATAGTTTAATGTCAACAGTGTAATGTAAGTTAATGTGTATGCCAGTGTATGTAATCAGAAATGTATTTCGTTAAAAGCAATCGGGCCACCTCGACATATCCACCCCGTCGCTTGGCCTGCATGTTCACCCGACTTTATTCCGCTAGACCACATCCTGTAGTGCCACATACAGTATGTTGCAGACGTGGAACAGTTCAACATGTGATCTGGTGGTGTTTTATTTGTCGCGGGGAAACAGTACATTTCCGCACCTAAGTTCCTATGCAAAACCTGACCATCTTGGTTCCCACTACAAGCACTTACAGTGTGTAAGTGGACACAACCTATATGTATTAAATATGAGTCACTATTGCGGCCGGCCAGTAGATGATAATTCCCTTGATAGTATCAAATTCTTGTCAGTTGAGAGCTGACTTTGTTGGGGAGTGGACATGTTCTGAAGATGTGTACTTAGTAATTGCTGGGTCTCTCTGCATATGCAAGTGTGCGATGAAATAATTCATTTCTGAATATGCATAGTCATGAATAAACAATGTAATAAGATTAATCTATTTATTTATTCATTGTGCAAATCAATGTTTAATGCACTATTAAATTATATATATACACACACACATACACAAGTTCTGTCCCTATGCAAGTGCATTTCCCCCTCCCTCATACCATCACACAAGTCCCGGGGGATCTACCAGATAGCACCTCCAGGGGCTACCATGGGAGGGGGGTGATGTGGGACAACTGCACTGCTGCACACGCTACCATTTTGAATAAATTAAGTCTCGGAATCTGACGCAGTCCCTAATACTTACTCAGCTCTAATGTTTGTACACGACCTTTGTCGCCGTTCACTGCACCCACCCTTCGAACTCAGTAGTTCACCGCCCCGCCTAGAGGCAGAACCTACGTGCCATTCGCAATAAGGCAGTAACCTTATTCGCAATAACCTCCTTCCCTGGCAGCGAGGATCACAGGTGGCACGAGGCGGAGCCCAGCATAGTTTTCATCTGCCTAGACCCAGGGAGTGATGGGTGCCGAAGTACCACAAGATGAATGGTAAGCCACCGGGCTGTCACCCTTGGTCATGTAGACTACATTCGACTCACGTACGTCATTATACCTCAGTTTGTTATCAAAAGAGCCGTCACAATTTCTTCTAGAAAATTTGTGGCATCGGCCTCCCCAGAAGACAATCTTCAGTACCCACCATCACCAATGGCGGAAGATGGGTTCAGTAAATGTGAAATATGGTGCTTCTAATGTAAATGTGGTAACCCACAAAATTGTACGTAGCTGCATGAGTGTTAATACATCGCGACATGAGCTGTAAGGTTTTCTCTTGCCGAGAGAATGTATGGTAAGTTGGCGGCAGCGCTCATCTCGGCACTGGACCAAGTCACTCTGCATCGCTCTCATCTAGTCAGGGGCGGCAAATCATCGATTCCCCTAACCCCCCCCCCCCCTCGGCCGCCATCGAATACAATGCCCCCACCCTTCCCCTGCCTCGTCCACAGACTGAATTATCACTCTTAAGTTTATACAGCCTATCAGGGACCTATAAAACTGACTTTAAGTGCCCTTGATAAGTACCGGGAGGTCCTTCTACAGCCACCCCCTTGAAAACTTGACAACCTCCCTCCCACACCTCATCCCCTATCCAAAATAAGGACACTGTGACGTGAGATAAAAAAAACCCAGCCCATTTATCTCGCAACAATATCAACCCCAAACCCATCCCTTAGAACTTCTTCGTTCTGCTGCTTATTCCCGCAAAAAAATGTTTCTCGCTTGCTTTTCTCTCTTCCCTCCTCCTCTTACCCCTTTCTGCAATCTCCGCGGTTCGCGACGGTCTTTGGAACTTCATTTCCCCCGCCCTTTCATATAAAATGTTTCACAGGGCAACAAAGAGCACTCGGAGAGGCTATATCTATTTGCAGATGGTTCGTTGCACAAGATCACGAGTCCCTTATTGTGTCTGCTGCTGAAGTGCCGAGCGTAGCAACAGCAGCATAAACGCTCTGACATTTTAAAATTTCGAGTAGGTGGTGCCACAGATGACCTTGCGCACAAAGTCAGCTGTAAAATTAGCAAATTAATTAGCTGTAGGTTCCATGTATCACACTCGAGTCCCTTGCATTTGTTTACCTATCACTCTATCGGTGAAAACTATTTTCGCATTACAGTGGATATATAGTGTAAGACCACATGATATCACAACCAATATCTCTTTGTTATTAAACTGGGTCATTACTGGCCGAGTACTTAAATGTAAGTAAATACGACAGCGAACAAAAATAAAAACCTTAAATTTGTAATAAAAATTTGAAATTGAGCGCTACTGTCCTGTAGATTGGCAGTACTGTTACAAATAGCTCAAGAAACATTCTAAATATAGCAGGAAAGTACTAACAGGCACACGCCATCGCAGTAAAAGTTTAACGATGGATGTCCCACTTCAGACATGCATGAAACAAGAACAGCTATTGCTATTCGGTTTTTGAATAGTAACGGTGTGAAACCTATTGAAATTCATCAACGAATGACGATTCAGTATGATAATGCATGCTTGTTACAGCAGCAAGTTTAGGAATGCAGTAGGAAGTTCAGAAATAGCGTGACTCTGGTAACGGACATTCCTAGCCCGGATCAGGCACGACTTGTGACAGCAGATAATATTGTAGCGTTGAACCATTAGTGGTGAGAAATCCGCAGAGTCACGGTGGATGAAACTGCGGAGTTTCTGAACGTTAGTCGTGTCCCAGAATACCATATCTTTCATGATGTGTTCCAGTTTCACAAAGAGTCGGCAAGGTAGGTGCCACGGCATTTGACTCCAGAATTGAAACAGTCACGTGTTGATGCCTGTGAAGAATTTTTCCGGAGCTTTGAAGCAGAAGGCGATGGCTTACTTGCGACAGTCGTTATTGTAGACGAAGCCTGGATACACTACCACCAACAGGAAACAAAAGAGCGAGCAAGGAATGGCGCTTTTCCCCATCACCAAAACTCTAGAAGTTCCGGACACAGCCATGTGCAGGGAAGATTATGTTGACCCTCTTTTTGGTTGAACGAGGCGTAGTGTTGGAGCACTATGTGCCTAGGGGGAACTATGTCACCAGACTCATATTCATATCTAGGCAAGGGCACAGCCTGCCGGCTGGCAGCGGAGAAATCCAAATAGGAAGTTCTATATTAGGCGTTTCAAACAAAATTATTTCGTCGCGAATTTTTAAAGAGAAGTTCCCTACAGCTGTGGTATTTCCATAATATACATAGTCTGTTTGCAAGGAATTTTTAAAATTTATGTTTTATAAATAAATACATAGGTACTGGCTATCTGTATTGAAAATATACGCTCGTAGGGATATTCTCCTTAAAAATTCATGAATAATACATTTTGTTTGACTTGCCCAGCTTTGCAATTAAGGCAGTGAGGCGAAATTTCCTTAACACGGGATTTTCTATTTAAATTTCGTAGCTGCCAGCCAGTAGGTAGTGCCCTAAACAATTATTATGTTGAAAATTAGTGATACAGGGAAGCTGTAACAGTTTGTTGAAATACAAGGAGCGGTGGTTTATGGTCTGTCGCGCAAACACTTCGTTAAATTTTTTTTTGAACGTGTGTCAAGAAACTGGTAAATTCAAAATGGCCAGGATACCTAAAACTTAAGGCGCTGGATGGTTAGTGGCGAAGATGAGGTGACGGTCGGCTGCAGCAAACAGCGGTCGACACACACCCGCGATGAGTACACTCTAAACCCGAATCAGTGAAATATCATTGCTAAGCTACTGCCTACTGATAAATTAAGAAAATTAACTGAGTACAAGTGACTTACGGCAGTGGAATTCTCAACATTCAGTGGGAATCATAAATAAATAATTGAAATCGGGCCACCATATTAATCAGCTTTTAGGCACTGCCTAGCAGTCGCCCAATTTTCACTATTTTTAATGATTTGGCTCAATTCTCACAGTTTCAGCTTTAGAGTGATGTATGCAGTACCAAATTTATCCACTTCTGTACGGCGAAGTGGTCTGTGCTGCAGTGGAAGTGTTAATCGCTAGAGACTTGGCGGGCAGGCAGGCAGGCGTGTGCGGACAATTAGGGCCGGGCTTGTCGCTTGAAGACGCCGCCGCTCCTCCCCGACTCACGCTATTGTTGCTATTGACGGCGCGACAGCCATCAATTAAGGCAGGCCTGCCGGGCCCTCCCTCCACCCTCAGCAACCAATTTCGCACTCGATTGTTTCTGCTTCACGCACCCCTCCGACCTCATCACCACGCGGCGGGCACATTTTTACCAGCGCAGCCCCCTGCACCGAGCTGCGTGCTATCAACACAGGGCCCAGACCACATCATCGCTAGCATCTCATCACACTTCGTGGAGTGGCCCTTCTACTCTTTATCACACGCACCGGAGGAAAGACCACACAGCTCACTGCACTACTTATTAATCACTAGGTTACTTACAGCTCACTGCACTACTTACTCCATTACTAAGTAACATACAGTTCACTGCACTTCTTACTTCATCACTAGATTACATATAGTAAACTGCACTACTTACTTTATCCTCGGTTACGTTTTCTTTTATTTATTATACTTTACACACAATTCTGTAACGTTTGACGGGATCGGTAGGGGTGTAGCAAGCCAATCTCCGTAGCGTAGTTGCCTGCACCCAGCATAACGGTGCGAGGGGTTCTGGGATTGAGGCCCGGGTAAGACATGAATGTACTGGTTATTTTTGTATGAGTCATCCTCTATGGAATCACCCTTTGCGGAAACGCTCAACACATTAAAAGTGATGGGGGGGGGGGGGAGTAGACCACTAGCATCGCACCGAAGCGAAACTGTTTTATTTCCGGCCAGGAGAAACCAGGATTTTCACGTGTGGGGAACGAGGCGGTCATTGCCTTAGGTCAGTGGGTTTTCTCGAAGCACTTCCGTTTTCATTCGCCCTTGCACTTCACCGCTGCTCCATCGTTACCTCATTTACCCTCAGCGACACTCAACACTTCACTGATAATTACTGATAATCGCATATCTATGCTTCTCCACTTAACTGGGCCATTTAAAATAAGTTGCATTGTAATTTCAGTAAAATTAAGTACAGTTGTGACCTTAATTTTCCCTTTTTAATGTCATTAATTAATGATATTTTAAGTCTACTTGTGGAGGCACTTTTTTTAAACACAAAATCTATATAATTTCCAAACATTTCTTAACTTCTCACCGTTTAACACGACCGAAAAAATTAAGAAAAACGTTTGCCAGTTTTAACCTAATGTGCCACAGCCTTACAAACACACAAATATCTATACGACCAAAACAACTGCTTAATATAAGTACTTTTTTGTTCCTTCAAAATTAATTTTTCCCACTTTTTGTGTACACGATATTCCTGTATCGTTTCATATATTTTATACGTGATATAATTTCTTAAAAATAAGCAAGATAATATTGTAACTTACATCACATACTGTAACAGGCAATTTGGAAGCATTGTGTAAGCTCGGGACTTTGAATCATTCAGCAGTGGGAATTTCTGGAGAACGGGTTGGACTTAATTTCGAGTCTAGATACAGAAAACTGAGCGTAGCTCTCTAACAATTCTACAGCGGCATGAGCTGATTTGTATGATTTTATTTTAGATTAAAATTCGAAGTCAAGTGCGATACGTAGAACATTTACAACAACTGTATGAACAACATATAGGTACCAGGAAAAGAATGAAAGTGCAATACAGGAATGGCGAGATACAATACATTTTATTACAATGATTGGGAAGAAATTTTAATTCTCAATTATAAAGGGAAGTGATTTATTTCACAGGACTCAAGTGTGGCCATAATCTCCGGACTGTATACTGACATACACGTTCTAGCATTACACATAATTTACGGTTATGTTACGCAAAGGATCGCAATCCAAAAACATGCAACACATAAGAATTTTCATATTTGCAAATTAAATAAAAAAAACCTGTAAACAACAACACATAACATGTAAACAGTGTGTGGTCTGCGAAAGATAACACAGATAACTCCGAGTTCAGTTTTTAGTTAAGACTGAACTAGGAGTTATATATATATATTCTCTGAAACAAACCCCTGCAAAACATTTAAAGTTTCATTTACAATGTTAATAGAAACCCAAAATTCACAATAATAAAATATTATTTAAAATATACCTTATAATTTTACATTTAAAAATGTACATGATTTTGATTTCGTATAGATAGGTCTAGTTCCCCTACTTTTTTGTCTCTTTGAAGGTCTGTGGAGTTCAGATAGAAATGTTATGGAAACAGTCTTTTTCTACTCGAAAATCGTTGATCTGCCACTCTCTTGAAACTCAAATCTTTTCATGTTCCACCATGCACGCTGATAGGATTTTCAAAAACGTCATTCTGCGCTAGCCGGGCCATGCCGTCAGTTGCGGAGAGTAGAAGCAGTAGAAGGAAAAGGGGGGAGGGGGTCGTTCGTCAAGACATGTCGCGTGCTCAGAATGACGACGTTACTACAGCAGAGCAGACCTGGAGGCACCATTTCCCAGTCAACACCGACAGTATGTTGACGCACTATTCTACGTAACCTTTGCGGGTCCTGTTACGGATGGAATAATATTGTTACGTACCGACTGACCCACGAGGTGCGGAACTATGTGCGGACTCGGCTCTGTGCGGGTGACCAACCTCGATCCTCCCTTCCACCCAGGCAGACTCGGCTCGCAGCCCCGTCGCCGCGCCGCAGGGAATGCTTGACAGCTGTCCTGGCGAGATTCACAGCCCCTCCTCCCGCCTGCTGGAGAAGCCAACGACTTGGGAGGCTACGCAAGAATATTCTGGGAACTACGACCCTCGGCGCAAAGCAGCATTTGGTGAGAAAATCGGCTGAGTGCGGTAATCGGGCCACGTCGAACGACATCAATGAAGAGGGCGGACGACGACGGGCGATTCCGAGCCGATGGCGTGCGTACGAGATTCTGCACCGTCACTTCAAATATCCTATGAGTTTTGCGTCTGCCGTTGATACACGCACGTACTGTGTTAACGTAGGGACGACAGACGATATGTAAACCTCTCATACTACATGGTTCGCCCACAAATTTGTGCCCATATCTTCTTTAGCTGGTTCCCTGGACCACACGTTCCCAATCTCTAAACGTACCGTGATGTGTGGCGAAGGCGCAATTACTTCACACTTTTATACTTTACCTACAGAATGTTCACGGATTACTGTGCACTTCAGAAAGTCTTGCTTAGCCTCTACCATCACTAGGGATGAGCTAAATAGTTACTTTTCGCTAATAATTATAACTAGAGCAATTACATAAAATAACTAGTTATTTAAACAGTTAATGTTTAACCCTTAAAAGTGATACGTTATTAGCATTTATATAACACGTTAAAGGGTGGTTTATCAATTACAAAAAAAATTATTATTATGTTTCTAATTGCTATATATTTTCCCAAGACAAAACTTTAATGGTTTTAATGTTTCAGATTGTATCATTTGAAAACTAATAAATGAAACAATGTGTCATGCAACGACTATCTCTAGGTTGTTGGTTTAATTTTTTATTGACACCCTAGAACTGCAAATAACTATTAACTAATAACTGTATTAAAATGATTCATCGCATTTATATAACACAAACATTATTTACAGTTTTGTGTTTTTGTATAACTAGAAAAGACACATAACTTGTCACTTAGATCTTCACGCTACTTATGGGTTAGTTGAAAAAATAGTTTAGTTACATTTCATTTCTATCGATGTGACCGTTAATTTGCGACAGTTACATAAATGGTTACCTAAATAGTTGTTGTGAGTACCTAGTTTAGTTACATTTCATTTCAATCGACGTGACTGTTAATTTGCTACACAGTTACATATATATTTGCCTAAATAGTTATAGTGACTGTCGTGTTTACAGTTTCATTTAAAAGTTATAAGCCCACAGTTGCTTAACGGGAACAGTTACTTTGCAACTACAGCTGCGTAAATCGTTATTGTATTCTATCCTGAGTATCATCTGTTCTCGTTGTCAAACACTTGCCAGTTACCGACGTAAAAGTTGTGGTTACAAATAATTGTTATACTTAATTATGAGAATGGAAATTTAACAAACAAAAGAGTATATGTATATTCTAAGTGGGAAAAGTTATTAAACGAGTTGTATAAACACGCGAAGAGACAATTTTTCATTTAGGGTACACGTTTCTTTTATTTAGGTTTTTGGATCAGCATTTTAGAAGTTTACGCTCGAGGAAGTAAATATTCCTGCATTTAATTTTCTTAATTAAATGCACATTTATCTTTTCTCGTAACTACGGTATATGTTTTGGTGTTCAAATGTCAAATACAAGGAAATGAAACATACTTTTAGCAGAACGTAGCAAGCGACAGCAGCACTACCATATTTACAGGTACTTAAATATATCATAGGTAGCGCTGGCGTTGCTATTTGCCAAGATGTTGTTAATACTTAATTGTTAAATGGAATTTTGGTAACCGTAACAAAACCGTTACAATATTTTAACATTTAAAATTCGACGGTCACGTTAAATAACGCTCAACCCTAACCATTACATCTCATCTTGTATGATGCTGCCATGTTTCAATTAACATTACGTGGTTCTGATGATTTTTTTTTTCAACGCCTTCACGGTGAAACCCCGCTATTGTTAGAAATCTAAACGATTCGCAAATTTTCAAAGTCATGCCTTAGTGTATGTACAGAGCACTGAAAAAAAAATTGTTAGTGGCTACAAAACTGTTTGGTTGATGCTTTCCAAGGCGAAATTTTGTTGCTGGTAAAAAACAGGCTATGGTGCCCAATAATACGTACAGTGACTAGTGATTCCTAAAGCTATTTAGTGCTCACTAACATATTTGTTTACTGAAATAACGTTTATTGGATGCCACCAAATGTTTAGATGGCAGCAAAATAATTCATGTCATCCACAGTAACACACATTTGCTGTGAATAGAAATCTCTGGCCCGCCGAGAGGAGGAGGGAGGCAAGGGGGTGCAAGGCTCTGGGACCCGTGTACCCGGGTGCGCGGGGGGGGAGGGGGGAGGGGGGCGAGTCTGACTCGTAAATGTTTATTTATAAAACGAAGTATTGCGTAAAATTATAATTTTGACACTCAAAAACTTACTAACTTTTTCTACATAGATGACTAATATTTATGTTGTTGTAAATCGTCGATTGTTGGTAAGGAAGGGGGATATGGGGGGCCCACAGCACGCATTGCTCAGAGGCCCGCAAATACTCTTGGTGGGCCTGGCAAAACTACATCCGTTATATTCCACGCATGCGCTCTGGAATATTAGAAGTGGCCGCCTTTGTCTGGCCACGATGCCATGTCTGTTTGTGTTCTTCTCATTCAATCAGATTACAAAAGAAATTCATGAAATATATTCTTAAGTACTTATGAACGGATTACATAATTACTTTATTCCATGTAAATAAATGTTACACGTAAATGACTCCAGAAAATTAACTCCACATGAGGCGATGTATGCAAGCCTTGTCCTGTATGCTACTTAATGTATTTATATACACTTAATGCTCAAGACATCTGCACGCCTAGCTAGGTGGCGCAATGGTAACTCGCTGAGTTCGCGTTTGGGAGGTCCAAGGTTCGAATCCCATCCCTAACGATGTTGAGTTTATTTATTACTGGTTCTTAGACCATACCTAACAACCCGCAAACATTAACTTGAAGTATTTGCGCACGTTAACTTGACGTATAGGAATATGTCGGTGCATTTCCTTCATATGAACCTCCCCAGTTCCTTGACGGTGCCGTTCAGTTCCTCGTCGGTCTAGAAGCGTGTGTGGAAAACTAATTTCGTTAAAAACGAGTTCTGGGATGTGTTATAATTTAATCCACCTGGTAGTCAACATCATCACTGTTATGCATTGAAAAAAAATTACTGACATTTAAGAGTTTTTTTTTGTGGTGGTATTTTGTAATTCACTTGTCATATACCTTTCTTGCAGTAACATAAGTTCAGTAGGCCTTGAAAAGTTAAAACCCGTAGTACATTATATTACTTTTCTGTTCGTAGTTTTATGTTCAACATTAGTATGAAATTCATTTCAAACTAGCATTAAAACGTTAAATTGATTGGCGGACATTTAGTAGATGTATGTGATGCATTGCTGCTGCCCATATCGTAGCAATCTGCCAAAGATGAAAACAGCATGACCGTAGACTATAAGACTCGCTTTTTGTCGAGTGACCTGGTGATAGTGTTTTGTTTGACAGCTCATGGCTCATCCTGTTTTGTAAAACAAGAGCGAATCTCTAGTATGAAACTTCACCTGATATGAAGTCGCATAACTTTTCTAGTAGGCGTTTGAGTATATATTTGACTTAGTACGTTGTCAATTTGTAATTTCCGAAGAAAGAAGAAACATGTGGTGTTGTAGGAATTTGATTTAGTTTAAATTAATTGTTTAGCGAACGACGTAGCCGCGCATTGGTTGCCGCCGGTTCTAGCTCATTAAGTAGCAACAAGCTTCTGCATTCAGGACCTCTGGTACCCAAAGAACAGCGCTGATTGAGAACAGAATTCTAGTGCTGAATCATGGACTAAAACCAATTGTTCTTACGCTTGGAACAGTTCCCCTCCTGCTACGAACTTGCAGTCCACTCCAAAATTACCCGTTAGCAATAAAACAATCTTTGTAACTTAGCATAAGCATATAATATAAGCTGGCCGTAATACATTAAACTCTACATCACACGCGGGCATGTGAAAACGGGTTTTCAAATTTATATTTCGCTAGCAGATGACCAGTAAAAGTAAATCTAGAGTGTTGCAGCGCAGATTCGGCACACGAGAGTGTCGAACACAAACTCCGCTCCAACGGAAATAATATCCACTTTGATTGAGATAGTTCACTATTTACTGTCAACTGGAACAAACTAAACAAGAAGTAGTCACGGAATACCTGCGGGCACCACGACTACTAAGAGCTCGTTACTTAACAACACACAATTAAAAAACACACACACACACACCTAGAAGAGCAGGTAGCAGAGATAATATAAAATATAGTTTCTCGAAGTTCGGAAACCTCTCACTAGTGGTGGTCGCTGATCACCTTACACTGAAGAAGAGCCTAAAAGTGGACTCTGAGTGCTCAGTTCATGATGATATAAGAATTTTTTTTTTTTTTTCGAATCGCAACAATTTTTTTCGTTATATGAGATATATATTGGATTTATTAGGTTGTGAAGTAAAATGTTAAGTGAAAACCTTAAAAACTCCACCGCTTATAGGCCGTTCACGGTAAAGTGAGCAACTTTGAAACCCTAGTTACTTTGTTCTTTCAACCATTGTATGTACTTCCACCACTTATTATTGTAAACCCTACCATGTGAGTAATAAACACAGTCTATACATTCACTATACCCAAAACCAAAAGTCCGAGGCCAAAATGAAATGTATTTATTAGTTATTATGTATTATGAAACAGCTTAAAAAATTGCTCACTTTACCGTGAACGGCCTACAGAAAATTATCTTTCAGACGAGCATTGTAAACGACCGCAAAAAAAAAAAGTAGTGCCATCTGGGTTGACACTACGCTATGATTTATCTGTAGCGGGGAATTTATCTGAGAACTACAAACTATCCGGAAAAATACAATAGTAATGGTTTTGCAAGCCCTCAGTTTTTCCGTACAAAGTCGTTGAAACGCATTTTTCCCTGTTCGTTTGTATGAAATAATGCAGTGGTTTGCAATTTGTTATAGCCGCGCCGATGATGCAATGATGCTGCAGGGAACCAGTTCAAGTCCAAGGCCAGAATTAGAATAATTAATTTTGTAATTTCCACGTTTGTATACAAATGGAATACAGCATATGATCATTGAAAATCCCGGATGTCCTTAGAGCGCCTTTGCATACCGTAATGAGTTGAGGCCAAACTTTAACTCTTTACTTTTCGTCTGAGGATCGCTCCATCGCGGCCGTGTATCCTGAGGCGTGCTCTTGTAAGGACATCAGCTCTTCTCCGAGCGTAAACAGGAAGGATGAAGGACGAATCTTGTCGGCGCCGAGCTACAGCAAGAAGTAGTCCTAGGACGAGTGTGGTTTTTCGCGGCAAGGGAGAACGCCCCACCTAGCACGACACTGCGGAGGGAAGTTGTGCTCTAGGAGGGTGTGTGTGCTCTTCCGGACAGTGTTAAATTTGACAAGTGCTGCCGTCGTGACTTGGCTTCGCTCCGGCAGGCGCATCGACCCTCGCGTATCCTCCAAGATCCTGCCGCAAGACCACTTCTGCTGAGCTGGACCAGGATCTGCAACACCACCCCGGCAACGACAAGAGCGTCCTAGCCACTCGACAGCCGTGTTGAGAGTAATGGTGCACGGGTCAGTATATTTTTCCGGTTCTCGTCTTCAGTTGTACAGAGAGCTTATTAAAATGTTTGTCACAAGACATAAACAATAACTCTTTAACAATTCTTCCATTGTTAGATATTCATTGCCTTCATTATTCTTCGAGCACTAATTTAAATAGGAAACAGGATATTCTTTCTTATCTTCCATCAGTATTCCAAGAATAATAAAGGCATTGAATACAGTATGTGTCCATGTAAGAACGTGTTCAAAACTATTAATTATATATTGTACCAAAAATGTTAGTAAACCCTCCAAAAAAACAATTAAAGACGAGAATCGTGTAAATATACTGGTTTCGCCAACAGCTCCCCTAACTCTTTCACACGCAATTTAATTTTTCGTATTCAGGTGTTGGAAACCAGATGTTTTATGAAACGTTCTGTACCCAAGTCAATACAACACTTGTTTCATTGTAATCTGTAAGTTTCGTGTTCGACTATGCAAACATGAACCAATCATCAACTAGACCAGCAGCACGGCTGATGAAATAATTACCACAATGATGATCATCAGGCTCTCAGCCTCGCAGTGTTGAGTGCCGGAATAAAATATCCTTCTTGTGCGTTATGTATATTATAAATCAAACATTTTGTAGAGTGAGTCTCGTGATACTCCAGACATATTGTTGGTTTCATCGTACCAGATAAAGGTGGCCTCGAATGTCTTTAAAGGAAATATCGCACGCATGTATGCCAGCACTGGATAAAGCATGATAAAAGAAGGTCCTGTCCCTGGCTCCTTTGAAGGAAAAAAACCGCCCAGTGCCGGAAAACTAGTGAACTCTGACCACGCTATGTTATGTGTATTCGATGGCCATGCAACGAAAGGTGTTTCGTTCGTGTGGGGAATAAACCAAACAGGTGATGGTTCGGTTCATCTGTTATGAATCTCGATTACGCACATTGTCAGTTCGGTTGTGCAGATCCATCTCTGGTTAGGAATTCATTTCTTTTGGGCGTTTGTTTTCAACTTGAAATAGAAACATTTCCCTGCGGTACTTTGGTAAGCAGACTTATGGGGACCACAGCCTGGAGTTGTTTTCCATGTTTACGGCTAACGAGCTCGGGAGCAATAAGGGAGACTCTATCATACGCATCAATTGCGTCGTTGCCACTACGCACTGAACTCGGAGCTAGCATGCAGTGTTCTTGTTGTGCTGCATCTACCTACGGGAGTAACCCTCTGCAAAGCAATTTGCGTGCAAGATAGACAGGCACCTTAAGGGGAATGGTGCATGAAAGCATTATATTTACCCGATATTTCGATATAAGTAGTTTTCCAAAGAGTTTATTGACATTTTTGGCTGGAAAAGACGTAAATAATAATTTTCAACACCTTTTTACGTTGTTAGATTTTCACTGCCTTCATTATTCTCGGAGCACTAATGGAAGAAATTAAAGGAATTTTGTTTCCTTATCGTCAATCAGAGCTCCAAGATTAACGAACACAGGGAATTTTCAGCCATGTAATAAGATGTTCAAAATTGTTATTTACGCCTTGTCTCAACCAAAAATTCTAAAAATCCCCTATAAAATTAACTGTGACATAAATTATATAAATATACGATTTTCGTGCACCATTACCCTTAAGTGTAAATGTCAGTAGAAGGAGTGAACAGGTCCTGGACTTACGTTGACCTCGTGACATTTGAACTTGGCCTTTTGACTTCGTAGCCTACTTATGGATGCACTTTTGATCTACTTTTGAATGAACTTTTGCCCTACTCACCCACTTGTGAGAATTTGACCTAGATTACATTTTAATCACTTTAATTTCACTGCAGCTGCGGTCGCACTTCTGTGGCACTTCCAGTTCATTGCCCAATGAATGCAATTATTATAAATATGTGTTTTTGGAGTACCGGGTTCAATCCCTGACAAATGCAATTATTTATTTATTTTACCGGAACGGAATCTCGGTCAGGGAACTTAATACTCTTTCATTTTTTAATTTAATGAAAATTAATTTTTGAGTTGATTTCAGGCCTAGGTTAATTTATGTAATCATATATATTTTTAAACAACATTCGATTCTCGGACAGGGCGCTTAATATTATTTAATTTTGGAATTTTATACAAACTATTTTTGGTTTTGTTTCTGGCAAGGATAATTAATTTAATGGTATTTTTGGACTACTGTGAACCAATCTTAGACACGCAGTTAACATTATTTTCTTTTTTAATTCAATAAAAATTTATTTTTCAGTTTGTTTCCTGCATAGGGCACTTAATGTAATCTTATTTTTGGACTACCGTGTTTGATTCTAGGACAGAACACTAATTATTATTATATTTTCGAATTTAATAAAAATTTATTCTTCGCTCATGTTACTGGTAAGGGTAATTGTTGTGAACTACCAAGTTCGATTTCAAGGCGAGGCGCTTAATATCTTTAATAAATTCTGGCAATTGCATTGAATGTTACAAGTGAGTTAGGGAAGGGGTAATCGCACTTACTTACGAGAGCAGCAGCATAGATGTTACCTGTTCGACGTCCCTTGCTCGACTGATGCTCAATAACTAATGTATTCGATGGTCTCGAATTGTTGTTGTGGAGGGGGGTTAGTGCATTTGTATTGCGTAATCGCACTTACATTGATTATAATGCAATCAGAAGTAGTATATGTGTAGGTTGAGGACAATCGATTTTTGCCCTAAAATCCTCGATTTTCCTCGAATTTCATGCTTTTAAACTCCAAAATAAAAATAACACACAAAATCATGCATGAATACTGATCGTAATATTTCTCGCAAAAATTAAGCAAAATGAAACGATTATGCATCCAATTAAGCCAAATTAGACCAAAAATGCAAGTTAAATGAAGAAAAAAATTGAGGTAATTTAGTCCAAATCTATGCAAATTAAGCTACAATCAAATGAAAATATTAAAAAGATAATTGATAGATTCAAATTAATAGAAATTTATTCATTTTAAGAGAATTAAATACCATCTACAAATGTTCCATTTTTCAGATTTTTAAAACCTTTATTCATTATAAAAACTTGCTTCTCATTTATTAATTTTAAAGCATTTTTATCAAACATGGTTACGTAGTGATCTGGTAAAGTAATTTTATACTTTCCATCTAGAACACAATAAACTTTTTTACCATACATAGATTCAAAATTTAGAAATTCTGTAGCAGCAAACCATTTATTCTGTTCAAGATCTTGTAGGCTAGTCAATTCCTAGGAATTGTTCAACTTCTTGATAAGAGATTCCATTTCGTTTCACTTGTAAAGAAAAAAATTAGTTAGATAGTGATTTTTTCTTTATATTAACAATGTTTTCTTTATAAATAAAATAGAACCAATGCTCAAAATAGAAAATAATACCATATGTAAGCAATGCAAATGTTTTCCATCACATAACCACACAAAAGGTAAGCATGTTAAAACCTGTAAAAAATGTTCCGCCGAATAAGCCAGAAATAATTATATTTAAATTAAGAGACAGTACTATGCGAATGTTGAAAATATGTATCTAAACTATATCTTAAAAAGCATAACAATACTAAATTACACATTGCAAATGAAAATCGACATAGTGATTATTCAACTAATACATGTATATTATGAAAAGAGAATAAACCTGATACATGTTATCCTCATAACACGACTATAGGCAAACACACATCAAAATGTAAAGAATTTTTTGAATGAGAAAATACTGTGCGAATGTGGAAAACGTGTTTGTAGTACATATCGCGAAGAGCATAAAAATACTACATCACACAATTCATTAGTAGATATTCTAAACGAATTTCAACATGATAATTACTCAACAGAGACATGTACAGTATATAAAGAGAAGAAATCTATAAAATTATTTTCTCCTCATAAAACTACTAAGGAAAATCACAACAATATGCAAAAAATGTTTTAATGAGAAATATTATCATAGAACTTAAATATTAAAAAAAAACACATTTTCAGTTATTCAAACACTATTGCAATTTTATTCCTTTATTTATATTTATTTTATATTTCTACATAATATTTACATTTTTTGTGAAAACTTCAATAATTTTTCTATATAAATAAAACAATAATGATGGCAACGGGCAGTCTAGCAGTTGAGTTGAGCAGGAGGAGGGTGCGAGAGCTAAAAATCTTAGCTAAATAATTTAAAATTAGATATTGATACAATTTAAGGAAAGCTGAATTAATTACAGGTATTGTGCCATTTATTAGAAATGAAGAAAGAAAATGGTAATTTACAAATTTTCCATTTCCACATTTCAATGTTAGAGATCTACATTAAAACGATAGAACTGAATTAAAATAAATATTTCCATTCTTTAATCAGATATTTTTATCCAAAAAAATTAAAGTGACAGGAATTTAAAAAATTTGACTATTTTAAAACCCTAAATTAAAGAATAAAATAAAAGTTTAGGCCAAATATTTCCTTTTAATAAAAAAATATTTAATGCATTTGTGGAGACCACCCTTTGAAATTCGTGAACGTGAACGTTATTTGAATGATAGATACATCTGGCAAAGAAAATACAGCATTCACATAAATTTTTTTCAGGGTAATTCGATAGACAAAATTAATGCTGTTTGAAATGCAGTTCACGCAGCAATGAGTTCTGTAAGAAAATTAACTGGTTATAGAAATGGTTATCAAATAAAAATATATGTAAATGTCAGAATTTTCGCCATACAATTTAGGCTGCAAGAAGAAATAATGTAAATGCAGAACATCTACTTGATCATATTGAGAGAATAATTACATCAAATTAAAATGTTGATATAAATGGTGCAAGAGGTCAAAAAATTGTCAATTTAACTAAAGATATAAAAGCAAAAAATTGTATAAATAAAATTAACAATGATGATAATTGATGTGGGTTTAGAGCAATAATTGCAGCTTTAACATAATAAACTTATATAATTTAGGTTAGAGAATTAACGAATAATGAACTTTTATATTAGAAAAGGAAGAAAATTACAAGGATAATTGGCTCATGAACTTTGCGTAAGCATGGGAAATATTGTGAAATTGGTTTTAGGTTGGAAGTTATTATGGATGCAGAAAATTTTCTGAATATTCAAATTAAAGTTGTTTCCACTGCACATTTCAATGCAATTATTCATACTGGTCCAAAAAGGCCAACAACTATGTATTTGTAGTTACACGATGAACATTAAAATGTTATTAATAGAATGAAAGCATTATTGAGTAGTGTTTATTATTGTAAAAAATGTGACAAACCGTATAATAATACAGATCAACATGAGCGTGAGAAAAATTATAAAAATATATGTAATTTGTGGAAAAAAACACAACACGAAAAAGTTTTGGAAGGTGAAGCTCACATTAGAATATATTGTCAAAAATGTAAAAGATATTGTTTTGGACAGGAATGTTTTACTAATCACGATACTGGATGTAAGACGGTTTATAAGTGTAAAACCTGTAAAAAAAGGTTTTGAGAAATAAAAAATACGAATGTGGTTATAACAAATGTAATTTTAAGGAAATTGTGAAAACTGATGAACTTTAAGTGTTATATGCAAGCTAAGCCTCAAAGAGGTGGCTTTTGTACAAAAGTTTGTACTTGTAATGGGCGAAACAAGAAAAATATATGAATTATACTTACACTGAAAAATACTACTTTTTTCACTACAAAGCCACACAAGATACTGGTTTTCACACACCAAAATTTACATCTGTTTAAGGTTTTTATGGTAACAAAATACATTTTAAAACAAATGATGAGTAATGCGAATGGGCAATATCTGAAGAAAATAAATGATATACATTTATTGCACTCAATTCCAAAGGCTACGATTCAAATTTTATTTTTCAATATTTTGTTAAAAACAGTATAAAACCTCAAACAAAATATCGCGGTTAAAACATGATGTAACTTAAGATATCGAGTCAAAATATCAAAATAATTGATAGTATAAACTTTATTCAAGGAAGTCTTGCAACATTTACCAATACAGTTGGTTTAAAAGAGCTTAAAAAAGGAATTTTTCACACTTTTTCAATAAACCAGAAAATCAGAACTGTGTAAGAAAAATACCTGCTACGAAATATTATGGACCCAATACAATGAAACAAGAACAACGAAAAGACTTTTTAAAATGACAGGCTGAAAAAACAAAAGAAAATTATATCTATGATTTCAAAAAAGGACTTGTTAAATATTGCAATTCCGATGTTGATATTTTAAGACATAGTTGTCTTAAATTTAGAGAATCTATTCTAGAAATAGCAAATATTAATCCATGTTGTTACACAACAATCGCAGTTGATTGTATGGCTCTTAACAGATCGACTTTTCTTTTGAATAATAATATTGCAGTAGTTCAAGATGATAAAAAATTAATGCTTAGTAAAAAATCAATTTCGTTGTTAAATACATTTCTTAATGTTCGACATGCATTAAATGGTGAAGAAGTTACTATTTTTGGAGCAAAAGTTGATGGTTATAAAACAATATATCAATATCACGGCTGTTTTTGGCATGGTTGTCCTGCTTGATATTCACTAGACACAATAAATAATTGTAACAATGAAAGTATGGATGATTTGCTTACTAAAATAAACAATCGACAAAATTGTTACAAAGTAACTGAAATGTGGACTTGCAAATGGAAAAAATCGATTTTCTATCAATGTATAAATGTAGTTTAGAAAAAAACTAAAAATGTAATAGAACCATTACGACCTAGAGATGCATTGTTTTGGTGGTAGAACCAATGTTTCAAAATTAAAAGCTTCAGGAAAAGAGTTTTTATATATATATAGTTTATACCAAGCAGTGATGTTTTATGTTTATTACCCAGTTGGTCATCCGATTAATATATTTAACCCTAAAAATTACGACGAAAATTGGTTTCGATTGATCAAATGTAGGGTTTTACCACCTAGAAATTTATACAATACAGTACTTCCAATTAAGCAAAAAAAACTATTATTTACTTCATGTCCAAAATGTGTTGTAGATAAAATAAAAGAGAATGTAAACATAGTGAAGAAGAATGAGCAATAAATGGTACTTGGACTACATTAGAACTACATAAAGCTATCGAAAAAAAGGTTAAAAATTGCTTAAAATTCATTAAGTATGGAATTTTAAGCAAAGAAGAAATAACATGTTCTGAAATTATATTATAACATTTATGAAAATATAATTGTAAACTAGTCATTGGGAAGACGATTATAAATCAAAAGAAGAATATATTCCAAGATACATTTTTAAACACTGAAAAAATGGAACAAAATACAGGAAAATGTGCTGTTACCAAAATTTGTTTAAATACACTTTGGGTAAAATTTGGGCAAAGACAAAATTCCACACAAACTGAATATATTACTGATCCAACTCGTTGGTACGAATTGTTATTAGATGCAATAATAGAAGTAAATAATGTTGTTTACATAAATGAAAAAATTATTAAAGTGTCATATAAATTATATGATAATTATGTAGAAGATAGTACAGCAACAAATATATTTATAGCAACTTCTACCACTTCAAATGCTAGATTACGTTTGTATGAAATATTAGATAGAATAGGTGATAAAGTAGTAGATTATGATACAGACAGCGTGGCTTACATTGATGATGGTAAAACTACTGTTAAATCAGGTTGTATACTTGGCGAATGGACAAACGAATTTCGAAAAATTATTGTGGTGTCGAATGGATAAGTGCTGGTCCAAAAAGGTACTACAGTTTGAATTTTTTTGGGAAAACAAGTAATAAAAATTAAAGGATGCTTTACAATTAAACATTAAATCGATGGGTGAATTAGTACAAAAAAAAAAACAAGAAAATTATTATTATAAATAATTATATGTTTACAAGAGATAAAAAAACATAAACATTTTGTGAATAAGTCTATAGCTAAAGAATATAATTTTGACTATGACAAACATAAGATTTTGAATGAAAAAGACGATATTAAAGATACATTACCATGGGGATACTAAACAAATAATTTTATATTTTTACATTCTATATTATATATACATTTTATGGATTGACAAATAATTCAACAATCTGTACACTGAAATAACACAAATTATATTTCAAACATCATTAATTTCCAAAACGATATCGATACCAAAATCATAAAAATCAATCAGTTTACCATTTTCATTCCTAATAACTAACAATATAATTAAACTGCTTATTATTAATTTGATAAAAAATTGGATATGCTGACTAATAGACAATAGAATCTCTAAAACGAAGCATTACTTTTGGTGGGAAACTAGCAATTATACCTGTTTCTAAGTGATTAGATGGATTATATTTTATGAATATTCTATATGCCAGATAACAGTGGACATTTATTGTTTTAAATGGATCAAAATTAGGTAATTTACTGCCTATAACCACTTTCACTTCTTCAATAGTTATACTTCTTTCAAAACCAAGAATATCAACAAATTTAATATCAAACTTAGAATTAATTAATATTCTATTTTTCACATTATCCGCTGTTAATTCAATGTTGATTGTTGAAAATTGTTGAATCGAATTTATAGTTTCGTTTAATGATCCAATATATTGTCCTCTAGGTATATTTATAACTTCGTTATTATCAATCAATGTATTAGGATTGTTCTTTATATTAGGAGCTACAAATTTTATATGAAAATTAATCAAAGTTAAAGATTTATTTTTATGAATAATAAAATATTGAAGTTTCATTTTTAGTATGGAACTATTATTTGTTAACTTAAACACTTTATTATCCATTTAGTAATAAAATATTGTTGTAAATGAAAAAAGTCAATTGGGCCTGTTGCTGTTATAATTTCTGAAGAAAATGCTAAAAATCATAAGAATGACGAACTTTTGCCTGACAATATCAGGACCATTATCATAGGTCCTAGTACCTGGGGGAAAATCAAATTGATGATTAATTTCATTTATGAGAGTGGTTGGTTAAATTTCAAGAAATTGTATGTTTGCTGAAAAAGTTTAAATCAACCAAAACATATTCAATTACCAAATTACTTTGATGTAATATCCAACAAGTTTAATGAAAAAAGGCTTATTTTAAAAATAGAAATGACAAAATGATTCTACTTGAGCAATGTGAAAATCATTCTCAAGTAATTTTCGATGACATGATTTTAGAGAATCAAGATGTTATCCACCAGTACTTTTCTATGGGAAGTCATAAAAATGTTAATATGTTTTGTTTGGCACAGACTTATTCAGAAGTACCTAAATAATTAGTAAGATATAATGCAAATTTTAAGTTTAATTAAAAAAGACAAAACAAATTTGAAAGACATATATAACAATTTTGTTGGTGCAGATATGACATGAGAAATTAAAGAGATTTGTTCAAAATGTTGGGGCGAATACTACGGATTTATCATATTAGATTTATTTAGAAAATTGAAGGAAGGGATGTACCATAATAAAATCAAAGATTTTTATAAAATAACTTTATCTCAATAGGAAGTGTAACTGAAAATTGCACTTATTGTGCAGGAATTCTTTTATCTGCTTAGGCAAACATGTTGCAATCTATTTGCAAGAGGAGAAAGTTTACCTTTCTGTGCTGGCCTCTACATGCAACAGGAAAAAGCCAACTGCATGTGGAGAGAAATAAAACACATGGTCTCTCTCTTCGACCATGATGTAGCGAGCTGCGAGCTGCACTCTAGTTGCAACACATCGAACAGTTGGCAAGAATGACTCCACTCGCCAACATTGGGCGAGCTTGGCACAGCAGTTGTGACACACTTGGTGAGTGACTGTTGATAAAGAAGCTCTCGACTTGCTGTGGTTCACCACTTGTAGCTTTCAATTCAGTGCTGTGATTGTATTGCCTCCTTATTTCAGTGGCTATATGTATGACTTTAAAATGCAAAGGTTGCGGGTTCAAACTGTGGTCTGTGCAGATAATTTATAGTGTGTGGTGTGAATGTGCCCACCTTACACACTATGATTTAACACCAAGTTTTACAAAATTTGAGCTAAGAAACATTGCTCATGCTTATATAAAAATATGAGCAGTAGATGCAAATCATTGCTACCAGTTCATGCTCCAGAAGTTAATGCTCTCTATGAGATATACTTTCAACATAACATATGTATAATCTGGAGTGTTCCTATATGATGTAAGGTGCCAACATCATATGGGAAGGGTGGTACTAGAAAATCATTTCTCCACCCAATCATTTCTCCACTTTAAAAAAATAAATAAACAGGCCGGCCGAGTGGTGAGGTGACTGGTTTTCTCGAATTGTAGTTTTGCTGGTGTCAATATCAAGGCCATAGAAATAATAACAGGTCTCTGGTGTGGTGTAATAGCCTGTAAACTTTTTCCTAATTTTTAAGCATAAAGGTCACCATAAAATAAATGTGTTTTGAGCGAATGATGAATGAATTTTATGTACAATGTTATGTTTTAATTGAGTTTTTATAAAATTAATGATAAATAGTTTAATCATATGAATGTCTGGAGTAGCACCAAAATGGTGCTACTTGAGAGTAACAAAAATATCACTATATTTGTTAATGAATCTGGTTTGTATTAATTTTTCATTTCCTTATTAAAATTAATATACATAAAACACTTATTACTAATTGCCAATTTTATTATCTAAAAAAGAAGCTAAACAATTTAAGAAATGGGTTACTAAAGAATTTCTTTATTCAATTAGAAAATTTGGTTCTTATAAATCACCAAAAAAAAAATTGGGTTAAAAGATAATCAAATAAAATGATAGAATATAATTCTGAACAAATTTCTATTCAAACTCAAGAAGAAATACTTTAAAATTAACAACATGCCTTAGAAAATAAAAAACCATATCATTTAAAACACAAATATGAAATATTTTAGACAAAGTTAAACACAAAACAAAGAATGGTCGTATATACAGTGCAACATCTAACCAATATGAGTCAAATAATGATTTTTCGGTTGGTAAAACTGATAATTTAATAATCAAAAATTCAAATTTCAATTCTTCTCATAATGAACAAGATAATTTTTATATTTGTTTTCATAAGAATGTTTATGATGTAAACGAAACACAACAGTTAAATTATTAGTTCCTTAATGATTTTCGTGATAGAAAGAATAAAGAGATGTTTGTTTTACATTGTACTTATTTACTTGAAATTGTAGAATTAGCAAAAAAAAAAACATAAATGAACCACTTGATTGCATTAATAAATTAACTAAAAATAACAAATCGAACACAGAAATCTAAAAATAAGATTACTTTAATTATGCTAAACAGGAAACTAATTTAAAAATAATTTTTTATTCAATTGAAAAATAAAATAATATTAAGTGCCCTGTGCAAGATTCGAACCTGGTAGTCCTAAAATATCATTACATTAAGTACCTCCACCAGAAATTCAATCCAAAACAAAGTTTTGTCAAATTCAAAAAATAATAATATTAGGTTACCTGTCCATGATTCGAAACCAGTATTCCAAAAATAACATTATTCTAATTACTTTTATCAAGAACATTAGCCGAAAATAAAATTTTATTAAATTAAAAAAATATCTTATAATAATCAGAGCCCTGTCAAATAATCGAACCGTGTGATAAAAAATGAGATAATAATTACCTTAAGTAGTAAACCAACTCAAAAATAATTATTCATTAAATACAAAAATAAAATAATTTCAAGTGCCCTGTCCTAGAATAGAATTTTGTTATCTAAAAATAAATACTTGCATTCATCGGGGAATGGACCCAGCACTACAAAAATTTATATTTCCAAGAATGCATTCGTCAAGCAACAAACTGGAAGTACACCAGAAGTGCAATCAGAACTGCAATGCAACAGAAATGCTTATAATAGAATCTAGGTCACCAGATGTGCAAAAATAGCAGATCTAGGCCATGCTGTGTTAAAAATATAAAGTAGGTCAACAGGTCAAAAGTGCATCCATAAGTAGGTAATGAAGTCAAAAGGTCAAGATGAGATGGTAGCGAGATCATGGTCAGTCCAGGGCCCGTTGCTCCTACTCACATTACAAAAATGCATAATTTTATATTCCTACAAAATGCCATTCTACTTATTGACATTACTTGTCAGTAGATGTTCCTAGCTTAAAAAACTACATAACTTTTATTTTGCATTATGGAATGACAAAATATCACTTTGGTGATTTTTGGGATGTACAAATAAAATAAACTGCCACATTCGCAGAAAATGTAACAAAAGTGACTGTCATGGCTTAATTAATTTAAATGTAAGCCTTGTGCTTAACTAAATTTATTTTATGGAAAACTAAATACTGCTCTAAATCGAACATATGCAACAAATTTCCTCATCTTGTGATTTTTTTAAATTTGCACAGAGCTTAATCCCACATCACTTTATACATAATGGAAAATATGCACAAACATCCTCGAAGAGAATATTATAAAAAAAAAAGATGTACTACAAATTTATGTAAATAGAGCACAGTTGTTAACACAAACAGTATTTTCATAGACCAAGCTCAGAAATTGTAAATCTTATCGCAATATTGACCTAACATGCAAAAAATGTATATTTTCCTGATAAAATACTTTTATATTAAAACGTAAATCGTGGCTGTCACTAGAGATGAAGGTATATCAGACACTTGCAAATTTGTGTGAAATATACAGGTATTTTTACATAACTTGAGTTCAATTTTTTATTTAAAACTAGTTTAAATATATTATATCGTGTTTACCATCTTCTCCAAATATCATCGTATTCTATCTTGAAGAGCTGTAATCTGTGTATATGGAAAATTAAATATATTTAATAATGTTTGCTGGACTATGTTCGATGCAGACGTAAAAGTTTTAGCTGGAGAAACTTTATTGTTGGCAAGGAGGGACAGAGGTCTTTGCTACCTGCCTCTGTAAAGGTATTTGGGGCTCACTTTCATTTGTTCTCCTGGGAGGTTACAAAAGTTGGTCAATAAAGCATCCTGTCCTACTCCAACCTTCAACTTAAGCGGACCAAGGTTCTCTCAAGATACTAACCTGTTGCCTTGTTCCTTTGCAAAACTTCTTTCATTCATTCAGTTGTGTTTGAATTTCTCCATAATTTTTTTTTGTAATTTCCCCTCAGCCCTACAGAGTTAGTTTTTATTTAAATGAATGTAAGTTTTTAAGTCAAGGATATTACATGTTCTTCCTGAAAGCAAGCAAACAGTTATTCTGAATTTTTAAATACAAGTCACCAGCTCATTACTACTCTTCTCTCTTCACAACTATTAAACCATCACTCATTCATTATATATAATATATTATTGAAAAAAGTTAGTGACATGGTGAATTAAAAAAATTAAAATTAAGGTCACACACTATTACTTTTTAACATTTTACTATAAAATATTATTTTCAAATCATCCTGAAACCTAAGTATTTACAATAGCACATACAAAAGATTGAATTTACAACAAACATCTGCACAGAGTAGAAGTAATATTTCAATCACAATTTTTATACAAATATATATACAAAACAATCATCTCACAAACTAAAAGACAGTTCATCAATAACATTTGATCAATGACATTTACAAACTTACAAACAAAATCATTATTCACAAATTTAAATAATCAAATAAAATACTGTAGGATAAAATCAAGATTATTTTACAAAATTATTATTTTCAAATATTAGGAGTCACAAGTCACTGACAAAAAAAACATATTTAAAAAACCTTATTTTGTCAACAAACACTCTTAATAACACATATAAAAAACATAAATTAACAGATTTATATACAAAAAGCTACATCAACAACTAATTACAGCATGTATTGAGTTTACATATTTATATACAAAAAGCAAGACAAGTATTTACATCAAACATTGAGTTTACACATTTAAATTTTTTCTCTATTCAAATAAGACATTATATTCCAAAATATCAAGTTAATATTTACACAACTAACACACAATTGAAGAGATTTATGTACAATAAACATTCTCCTAAATTATATTTAAAAATTCCATATTATAGTTATGTGTATGTCGTTTCTTTCGTAATTATTTGCAATATTTACACTAAGGACACATTCGGGGATGTGTTCATAGACACTTACTGTGAAGTGTTCTTTTGTACATGTCACATCTGGTATTTTTCTAACAGACACTCACACACCAAAGACAGAATCTAACACACACTCACATGCATGCAGTTTCCACTGTGAAATCCATTTTCTTCTTTGACCAAGCGTAAATACATTGAAGATAGTAGTAAACTTGTTAGGCAAATATGGAGCAGCAGCAATAAATGTTGATGCAATTTGTAATTGGTGTAGTCAGCTGCGATTATGATTATAGTCAGTAGCAAAAATGAATACAGACAACTGTGAGGAGTGTGGAATAGGATGGTGTCGGTAGATGGTTGTACTTGGCGCTCTGTGGGCATAGAAGTTTGTTAATTTATTGTGGTGCTGAAATTAATATATGGAGGGAAATAAGATAAATTATTCAGGTATTCGATAGTGCCCCCAAGGCCAGGTTGATATTCCATCTGCCTCAATGTATCACTTATCATCCATACCTAACAACACTACCTTTGGTGCGTGTTCGGGGTAGACTTGATAAGCATGAGAACAGAACTGATATTGGGTCCCCATTACTCTTGTGCAATTTTCGAGGCAATCTCGATAATCCTCGTACCTGACTGATTGTAACATGTTGGTTTTACTCCCTTCGCCTTACGAATATATTGCTAATTCGCAACAATGTATGCATAGATTATTTGCCCAGCATATTAATTTTTCATCACCCTGGTAACATCTTTGTTCCCGTGAGTGAATCCTTGTGGGTTAATGAGCACATAGTTGGATGTATTAAACCTCACCTTTAAAACTGGAGTAATTACTTTATATATGTAATCACAAGCAACTGAATATATTAGGGAATCGGTGTCACAATAGATGAGGTGCAAGACAGTGAAAGAAATTTTGTATACATTTACTGATAATGAAATTCATAGAGTGTAAATTTTGAAAGTTTGGGAATGGCAACACCAGTGTACACAGGTTTTTTGAGCGGAACAGAACTCTTTGACATCTCGATAAGAACCAAGTTTTCATAGAAAATCTGCCATGCCTGGAATGTCGGACGTCCTATCAGCTATGCAGCCCCATAGATCATGCCATACCTCGAAACGACTCTGATGTCCCTTTCCCGGCAGACATTCTGCAGGGTTATTCCATAAACTGAATTACTCATCAACTTGAAAAACGATTTTTCGAATGTGTTTGCATCCTGGGCACGTTTCTGAATGTTAAAGTCGATGTCTGGAGCCATCCATGCCATCTGCTAAAAGCGTAAAATATGATGAACAGAGTCAAGTTTGGCCCAGTACATCAATTACTTCCTCAGTGTTTCCTCATGTATTACATATTTTTCTGTGATGTGAGTGTTAAAAGAAATTTCTCATGCGAGACATTCGGGGGTACACCATTTTCTGGGGCCAAAGGCAGATCAGATAGATTATCATGACACTCCTCTGGAAAAGACATATCAAATTCAGCGAAAAAACAAGTGTCGTCATCATTACCGTGTTTGCAAAATCCCATGAAGAAAACACGTCAGCCTCACCCCACTCGAAATTACTAATCGGAAGCATGATTTACATTGTATGGCTCTACAGACCATTGAAGTCTAAATAGAATATATATTTCGATGCCACACTGGGGTTGTAGTCCTCACCCATGTAAATATTGTTATCTTCCGCACATCTTGTTGAAACCTGGGTAATGCCGCCCCTAACCTCGTGTTCTACAAAAAGATACATTTCAGGATCAGTCAAAAACTCTAGCCGTGCATGTACCATTGACAATAAAGGGGCCCATGAAAGAGGCAGAGCTTTGAAGTACATGGTGGGGTCAAGACTGTAATGAGGCAAACATACGGTCCTGAAATTCTGAAAAACATCAGCCAGCAAACAAGTGTCCACAAGTAAGTAATGAATAGTATATTGCAACAAGTTTATGCATTTTAATGCATCCCATGCAACTTGGGCATGAGCATAATACTTATGGCTAATGCTTTCGCCTCTCAGCACATTATGAAATGCATCCTTTGGTGGGAGTGGCTTGCACATCAGACTGTCTGGCGACTTAACAAAGTCATAAGGAAAAACTTACTTCTGTATCGCCAACTCGAAGTGGGTGTTGTCTGGAAGCATCGAGCAGGTGATACTCAATTGCGCAGGCAGTAAATTGCCTGCCAAAGTTTCCAGAGAGGTGATCATGAATTGGAATGAATCAATAAATCTTAACTTGAAATATTGTGCAATTCCATTAGAATCAATACCATTCGGAATCTGTTTTGTGATACATTTGTATTTCTCTAGGGTAATTCCAATATCTTAAATTTTTCCAGGGTTTTCAAATACTAGTGTTCTGTAGTGCAACATTACGTGATATTCAGCCAAGGACTTTAAAAGAAAGTGAGCATCATAATTCTGCAGGTTATGGAAAACAGCAACAATTTGTCTTTTGGGCAGTCTGAAATTCAAGATGGCCATGCATAGTCGACCACAGTATCATCTGTACTGAGCTTTTCTTTATAAATGTGACAACTTTTCTGAGCTGCCAACCCAGCTTCATCAGCAGGGGTTTTTGGCTTCATCAGAACAATGATGCAAAAAGTTCTTGCAACCCACTTTGTAAACTAATTTATCAACTAATTTGTACATACAACCCGCATCCACAAACTCGAAATACTGATATAAAGCCAGATTGTATGAAGAAACCAACAAAATGCTACAAGCATATGGAATATATTGGTTATGGTAGATGTATTACTCGTTTCATCATTAGGCAAGCAAGTGGACATTGGTTTCAGGCAACTTTCTATGTCGCAATAGGCGACGAAACCCGAACTCTGCTCTTTGCTGTAATCTCTGAATTCCAAGTACTTATCGTTCCCAGTTGGGAAAGTACTGTAAACAGCCTTTTATTGCTGGCAAAGAATAGTGTAACTAGCGAGTTTCTCCTCAATTTGGAAATACTGAAGACCAACCATGACAAATTTCTAATGCAAACAAAATGCAAATGAGTGGCGTGTCAACTCGCGCGAATCGCCAAAATATTCACTTGTTTGTCATGGAGTATAGGAGAAATACACATGGGTACTACAACCCCACTGCTTTCGCTAGTTTCGTCAATTATATTACATTTATTGTCTACCACACAGTACAAATTGATAGAAATAGAATTGTTCTCTTCAAACTTGTGAATATCCTTTATGACTACAGATGTCGACATACTTTAGATATTCTCTATGGGCAGTCTATATCGACACAAGTCTTTCTGTTAGCAATAAACTTGGGCAGTTTAGTGTGCACCACCGATGGTGAACGGCCATTATTGACTCACAAGGACGTCCATGTACATCAACATTTGCAGAATCAAGCCAGAATCACGCATATTAAACTCCTCAAGTCTGTTACTGAGATAACGAACGACATCATCATCATAGATTAAACCCACATCGGATGAATGGAGGGCAGGAAGTGCTTCGCTTTGAAAATGATAAGTCCCAGTAGCACCTTCTTCCGACGTGAAGGATTTTAAGTACTTACCCACTACAGAAATGTATAATCTAACTGGCTGTGATGATGGCTTTAATAAGATTAATAAAGGGATTTTACACCTCTAGAAAAAATTAGAAAAATCCCCTTCAGAATCTAATTGATCATTTAGTCTTCCTGCGAACGCCATAGCCAATAGCTGGTACGTCAGGTCTGGCAAAGCTTCCACTGAGGGTTAGGAGTCAGAAAAAGAATTATTTTCTGGCTCTCTTGGCGAAATATTTCTAATCGACTCGAAAGTTGATTGTGACACAGTTGGAGCACTTTCCTAATCACAAGAATATTCCTAGTCTGATAGAAATAAGTCGTCATTCAAAAGATCTACCTTCTTATGTTTGGGGGAAGCGGACACGTTTTGACCTCTTGGTTTTGACAATTTCTCCATAAGTGAATCCATGCCCCTAATCGCTTAAGTAGAGATCATTCTGCAATAGATTAACCCATGTCTGCTTAGGCAAAGGGACAGTGTCTCTATAGCTTGTTTGTCTCTCCATCTGCGATTCTGAATCGGAATCGCTTACGTAAAGATCTTCAACCAAGATGTCAATACAGGATCGCTTATGCCCACCCATTTTCACCTAACTAAAAACTTTCTTTACATTCCCCGATATAACAGTTTAAAAAGCATAATAAATACACTGAAGTGACACCTTGTTTTGAAAAGAAAGAAAAAACTCTTAATATCTCACACACACAATATTACTGAAAATATAATTTATTATTAACATTATAGACAAAATGTTTTTTTCTTAATTTTAAATTTTGTATTTGTTGAGGAAAGACAGAAACAAGAGCTGTGAATAAAAAGGTTGCTAGTCCAAAATTCTTTTAAATGTGGATGAGAGTCACTTATCTAACAGGCATGGAGAAACACAGTAGGTATTACACATGCCAAGGTCTCGGCCACTTGGAAGGCTGTGTGTACAGTGAGGGGATAACTAGGCGAGCCTGGAATAAGCCAGGCCGGTCCGTGCAAGGAGCTGCTAGCAAGAGATTGAGAACTCTAGTACACTAAACTGCCGCTAGCACTTGGGTAAACCACCATCTGGCCGCTCTACCCCTCCCACACCCTCCTGACAATCCCTGCCTGCTCCCTTTCCCCTCCGACACATAGTGTAGACCCTGCAGGCATCTCTGCATTGTGGCGAGGTATGGGAAAATGAGAAACTTGCATCTTCCCCTCCAGCACTGTCTGACAACTTCCCCTTCTCCTGCACTGTCGCGCAAAGCCTGTGGGAACACATGCATGCCAGCAAGAAGGAGACTGAACACTTCTGCTCCAGCCTGTCCCTCCACCGATTTTCAGTCTGCAGCTCGTCTCCAGTAATGAATTGACCACATCCTTCGATGTGCCTAGCCTCGTCTACCTTTCACAAATGTTTGGAGCATACTGACTGTATTTACAACATTGCATTTCAGTTTAAGCCCAGTTTAGAAGTAATTTTTGCGAGAGAAAAAACTTCACTATTTAAAACGTGCTTTAAAAAAAAAATTTTTGAATCTTACATTGTGAAAAACCTTTAGGAAATTTTATACAGTAAAATCATTTACACCATCAAAAATACGTTCAACATCACACAGGTTAAAAATCATTGACTCTATAAAAATTATTTTATAAATTTTTCGAGAATAAGTTTAATAACAAAAGTTTTAGCAAGGAGAATAACTCTGTTACACTCACACCATTAAAAAGACTTGTTTAGAATTCAAACATTCTATGCTATAAACTAAACATTAAAAAAACTCGAAATTCAAAAATGTTACAACTATACAAACCCACATATTTATTTAAGACATTTAATACTCTTACAACTATACAATTATGAATTTTAAATGTAAAATTCACTGAAACTTAAAAAAAAAAATACTTGAAAAATATATATATATATATATATCTCTCTCACTCTCTTTCATACACATAGAACTAGTCCCTCATATACGTTCACACTCACACTTGACTCATCACCTTTGAAAATGAAATATGTAAAAGTTAATTTAATTACCCAATCCACCTCATCATATACACTTAAAAAACATTTAATTTGTTAGAAACACACAAGGCTCATATATTCGCCATCTTACATCTTTCACCAGTCAGTTCATACTGAACAAGCTTGGGAGCTGAGATTATGCATCTCCCCCATCACGTTTGTTGTGAGGGGCATAGTTCTCCCTTGTTTTAGCCATTCCCAAGTTCATACCTCATACACACAGCATCCCTCCCTTAAAAATTCCTTACAACTATATAAAAATTTACATCAGGAATTAAATTTACATAACTTTTTCCCTGCACTCATACTCTCACTCACACCTACCTAACCAAAATTTCTCAGAGTACTTGATGATACATTCTAGATGTTTTTCACATACTTTTGCAAATATTTAAAAAATGAAGAGAGGCTGTAGTTATGTGTTATTGATGCAGCCTTATTCCACATAGTGCAGGATGCTGCTAGTGGCAGTTCACCTCTCCTCTCAACTTTGCAAAATAAACTCAAAATTACATAAAAAATTTACATCTGGAATTAATTTTACATGACTATTCCCCTACACTCATAATCTCACTCACGCATGAGCACAAACACACTCACTCATACCTACCTAACCAAACCCTCCTTAAACATCATTAAAAAAAAACCCTAAACATAATGAAACACCCTTAAAAAACTTAACAAATATTCTTAAAGTACAAAAGAAATTCGACCTCACCTACCCAGTCGCCACCATCTTCATTTGCTCATGAATGCTTGGAGGAGACAGACATGTACAGCTCTCTCTCATCTTCACCGCACCTCTAGAAACTTGGCAGCCGATGAGCTTACAATCGGGGGTTACCTCAACTATGAACCGACGACCATCTCTAGTGATATCCGCGATTAACGTTTTAGTATAAGAATTTTTTTTATCGCGAAAATACAAATTTTTGTGTGTAAAGTCAATATTACGATAAGAGTTTCAATTTCTGAGCTCGGTCTATGAAAATACAGTTTGTGTTAACAAGTGTGCTCTATTTATATAAATTTGTAGTACGTACATTATTATAAAAATAATTTTCTCTTCGAAGATGTTTGTGCATATTTTCCATTATATATAAAGTGATGTGGGATTAAACTCTACACAAGTTGATTATTTAGAAACAAATCATTTGGGGTAAGCTATCCTATCATCAATTACTTTCTTGTAGATTGTTAATTCCACACTCACGTAATTGTCATCGTTTAGCATTCGTCGACATCAGATGTTATTCACGTAGTTCAAATTCTTTCTCACATAAATTATGTTTGTAAGCTCGAGTCTCACACTACATTTAAGACTCACGCAATTGCACTTATTATTCACATAGTCGTTTGAAATTTGCAATTCGATGTGTGTAATTTATTCATACATAGAGCAGTCTGAAATTCCCTAACGTTTAATTGCATTCGGAAAACAGATAATTTGTCATTACTTACAGGTAAATCACATCTTTCAAAGTCGCCTATCACCCACCACCATATACGAGCAATATCCCCCAAAAAATATAAAATTTACACTTAGGTCACTCTTAAAAATCATTTAAACACTCAGAAATGCTCTCGTTTGTAAAGTGTATTCGTAAAAAACGCTTACCTACCACCAACATCCCTACAAACACATCGAAATTAGAAAAATAAAAAAAACACAATCCTTAGCCCACTCTTGCACTAAACTGTACACCTATACAAGACACTGCAACCCACCACTCTTGTCAGTCGCCTCAAGGAAACCACACCGTCAACATCGTACAGAGCTCCTGCTACCCCTCTCCCCACCCAACAAGAAAAAGAATGAACTCTTTCAATAAATTCAACTCTTTCAATAAATTTTACCCTTTCAATTTTTGATCGGATTAAGAGATTTTTTTATCGGATTAAGATCGTATTAAGATTTTTTAATTGAATTGAGATCGAATTTAGGATTAACCCTTTCAATCTATTTAATTAACCCTTTGATATTAAATTGATAATCAGATTAATCAAAAGTGAAATAGAACCATCAAACCCTCCCCTACTACTGACCACCATGTTAAGTCCATGTTGGGGAAGGGGGGGGGGCGGTTGACCCATGTCGATCTTCTCGTCCCCCAGGCAGACTCACTCGCTGCCTCATCGCTCTCCCGGGGGATGATTGATAGCGGTTACATGGCTCGCGTCACATCCCACTAAATGTGAAAAATGTCGCAACAAAATATTAAAACATAGCAACAGCAGTAACAATTTTTTTTATAAATATAGTATAATTGCAGTAAAGATGCATTTTTTTTGCATGTGTGCGCTTGTCACGTGCTTCAAATTTAGACAGTAACTTGTTTTACTTCTCTGTATGCATTATTAATAGTTTTCTTATTACATCACAAAAAACACAAGCCATCGAGTTATCTTCAGCACAATAACATTCATTACAGTCTAGAACCTATTTTTTTGTTATATTTAAAACCAGTTTTGAGACCTACCAGTTACAATATAACTTTCATACCAACGCAGTGTCGTTATACTACTCATATTCACGTGAACTAAGTGGCAGACCTGAAAGTATACAGGACTAAAGCAATCGCTAAGTGCGATAAGTAACAGGTTTCATTCTCACATACGAAAAATTTGAATTTACAATCACACGTTGCTACTATCAAACCACTGTTTTGCGTATCGCTACAAGTGTGAGGGAAGGCGGAAGGGAGAAGAGACTGCGAGTGGCTGCGCTGATCTTGGCGGTTGTCGGGGAATGCTGGCAGGCAGGTTGGCAGGGCCGGGTATTGGAATGCTGTCCAGCGAGCAGGGCTGCCACCCTGAGCAGGGCTGAGGCGGACGTCTGCACCTCGCCTTGCCCTGGCCGTGACACGGCGGTAATTAACAGAGGTTCTGACTCCTGTGACGTGGGTCTTGAAGGAGATCGGGGAGGGAGGGGCGTCAAAACGGCGTGGCGAAGACGTGGGTTCTCCCCTGTCCACAGCTCGCCAGGCAAGAAGGGTCGTGCCGTAGTGTGCAGAGGTGAAAATTACCTGCCTGTAGTGGCGCGTACTGAATGTGCTGTGCGAGGGCATGTCGCCTCATGGTCTTGCAGGTCCTGGTTGGCTACATGGGCAGCGATGAGCACGCCAGTTTTAACTTAAAGGAGGGGATGTTTCAAAACCATAAAAACATACATTATGAAACCAGTTTCTTCTTCTGTACTTTTTATTGTTTTCCTTTTATGACAAGCAAAAATTACAAATCCGAAATTATGTACGTTCATTACGACTCAGATATCTCGAGCATTTAATTTTAGTACTATTATTAAGTATTTCGCAATTTTGAAAATAGTGAATAGCAAACAGAAATAAAATTCTCTTCGTTCGAAATTGGCAGAATATATAAATTATTAATTACCTCGGAATAAAAATCACTCCAACTTGAAACTTGCTAACAGACTGTTCAAGTACTGCGTCAACATTCGCTGGAGCAATGTTGAAAATAACGTGAGAAAGCACGCTCGATGCAGGTGGTCGGGGTTGATCGATGGCCTGCATAAATGGCAGACTGTGGACTTTGCAGGCCTGATTACCCGCACGCGTTTGTGGTCGGTCATCTGTACTGCATACGTCCGTTTTAACAGTCGTTTTTCAACATACTGTAACAATTTCTCAAAGTCAGTGGGTTAAACAAGCCTCGTTAAGGGATGGAGATGTTGATTAGATGAAGGAGTTAATTATAGTTTCCTGATTTTATTTAAAATAGCTTCGAACAAAATTCTCTCGATCCAACATCTAACAGTAATTTGATACCACTTGCTGTTTACAATCAATGAATTCAAATAAAACTACTTACAATTATATCAAGGAAATTAATGCAATAAAATCATTATAAATCAGTCAATAAACCGTATATCAAAACCTATTCAATACTTTTGTTAATTATACGCCCTTATTTAACAGTTTCAATATTTATAATAAAGTATGTATCACATGTTCATAGAGTCTCAACTCAGTTTAGTCCAGATCCCACCAGTCAGCAATATTCTGGAGTTCTCCGAGCGCCCTCATGCACAGTAGCATTCACTCGACGCGTTTCAGGACCTCTCGTCCATTCACACCACAAACACCTTGCCCGCCGTACACTGGGCTGGATTCTCTAATCATGGTGCAAGAAATGAAAATAATTAAATATTTTTCCTAGTCCTAAATATTTATCCTATGTCATTCTTGGATCCTCAGGGTGACCGACCGAACATGGCAGTTGTTAGTGTTCCGGAAGTAGCCGCAATTCACTATCATGCATATGGCGTTACTGTGAAACATTGGAATATTGTAAATGATAATTAAAAATTTAAATAGAGTTATAAGACAAAGGGCACAAAAGGCCATGGAGAATTTTGTGCCAGACTGTAGTCTACCCCTAGCTGTAACAAGACTCACTACATTCCCTTGTCCACGCCTCTCCTGCCAGGGTACGGAGCACGAAGAGTGTTAAAACCAATGCGTCACCGTCGCAAACATACCTCGAAAACGTTTCTAGTACTACCAGTGTGACAGTGTCATATTGCAGTTTTAACTATCGAGTGTGCAATGACATTTGAGGACAATATCGTATTTGTGGTGAGTGGAAATTGGCTAACACTTTCGTTCGTTTTACATAGCACATGTAATGTTGCCACCCCTCACCCCTGGCTAGGACGCCGAGCGCTATGTAGGGCTTCAGGAAAAACAGGTTTACCCATTATCCACTCCACGTGCTATTTACGTCTGTTTACGAATAGCTTTTCAGAATAGTTACACGCCCGACAACAAGTTTCCATTTTATGTTTCCTTTATTCACGTTGAGGTGAGTCGCCGACGCGATGGGAAGACTTGCGCATGGAGGCGATGAGGCATGTGGCTAGCGAGCAAGAGTCGACCGCAGGCAGGCGGAACCCTTCAATGCGCAACTATTCTGCGGCTATAATGTATTATGTGTCTGCTAGGGATGTGGAATTCTGTATTCCGTTACAAATTCGTGCTAAATTGTTTCAATGCACATTATATATACTGTAATGTGCCAACACTTTGGGTGCCTTCTTGCTCACTTACTGAAAACATAGCAGGTCTGAAGGGCTGTATTCGTTTTTGACTGAAAGCAAAGAAGTTACATATCAGTAGCAAACCATTTAGGAACGCCATCAGTTAGATGATGATATCATTTGTGGAACACTCGTCAACAATGTTTTCAATAAGATTAATGGCTTCTGTCATGTGTGATGAAGTAACTAATCACTATCTTAGTCTTATGGATTGATATGTTGAATTCATTTCCACCATCAAACATTTTAATAAACAATTAAGCGCATTCGACACAGCCTGCAATAAGATTAATCACTTTCAGAATCGAATTAATCAATTTCTCGTTCTCCGGGATGCAGCCTTGACATAACGGTTACTATTTTGTTAACGATGGATATGGTTTTCTATTTATCTTCATCATCGGACCTGAAAGTAAACAATGTCTGGCATTTTAAATACTACTGTATAGATAAATAAAAAGGTTAGTTAACTTACGATTGCATAACATAAATCCTAATTTTCTTTTCTGTGTCTTTGCCACTGACTGTATCCTGACATGCAGTCTATAGCATTATCTATTATTTAGCACATTTGGGAGAAAACCTATGATTCTTTGCCTTTGTTGTGGCTACTATTAAAAATAATAGTTGCAGCCCACTATCGCCAATATTCGCGGTCAAATTATATGTTTACTTAGGTTCTTATTTTTCTCGACGTAGAGAAAGCTGTAAGTATTCATGCAGATAACAGTGTTACTTGTTCACGTTCTGTAAAATATTCTACCCCAACTCCAGCACATCAGTGTTCTCAGCACAAAATGAGGCCAAAACACTACTCATCAGTAATTTATCAGCATCTTCGGTAAATAACGAATCGCTTATCATAAATCTCAGCTGCTGGCAGTGGATAAAACAATGCGGCCGAGGTCGATGGCGTTCATAATAAACTTATCAAAATGCATAGATACTGTTCATTCTTCCAGATTATACAAAAACATGCCGACACGAAGACAGCAGGAAGTGCTGATACTTGGCTCAAAACTATTCCATAACTTTTATACTAGATTTGTACATGAGTACAGCTTGCTGGAACGAGAGGAGTTGAAGGGTATTCTATATGCCGTTAAAAAAATGTTTAAAGGTGGAAAAACTGTAATCGTGTTCAAAAGAGGTTTAAAACATTTACAGGCAAGGCAACAAAAAACTTGGAAATGGTAACGATCCTGTGATCCGGCATCAAAAAGAGAAAGAACTACAGAACTTGAAAAGTCTCATGTCTATTCAACCAGGTCACCCAAAGCAAGGATTTGGCTTCACAACAGACGGATACACAAATAGGAGACTTTTCCTTGACCTAATCACAGAATTAAGATCTAGTGGCATCGACAAAGAACTTATAAGAAAGTTTTGTGTTATATTGTTTGCTTTATATAGTGGACATGACATTTTAACTGGCCAGTTTGAGACATACTGTAGGGCCACAAAAGCTCTGTACAAAGAACTTTACAGCTGGTACGAAATGACTTCAATAGTTGACAAGGCCTAAGATCATACTTACTTAATAATACACAGTGCTGTCACACCAATTGGGAAGTCATCTGACGAGGCACAGGAATCGCGAAGTAAAGAGACCAGGAAATACCTACCGGCAACCTTTTACTCTAAATTCCAACAGAAGAGCGTTTTTGTGTCTGTGACTTATTTTGTATGCTGCTATTCGTTTCAGATCAGATTATATCTTCCGCTCGGAAGCTACAAAGAAAACGTGTACACTATCTTATAGAAGAAATACGAAATTACTTGAATTTAATGATTTTCTCTGAGCAGTGAGAAGGCAATACTGATGATGAAAGCTGTCGTGACGACACATTCGGTGAATCGGATGTTTAAAATATAATATTTTTCTTTAATTGCTCAGATGACAGTCTCTATATTGCAACTGATATGTTTACCGAAATAAAAATTCCAGATGATATTTGTGTTGTTATTTATGTTTTCATAAAATATAAATATTTCTGTTATAGCCTATTGGTTAGTTATATGTTGCATAATGTATTAAATATACATCATTAAATTTGCAAGTGTTCCAAAATATAAGGCAAATATATCGTATATGTTGTGGAGAAACTTTGGCTGCAACACATATACACACTTATGATCAAATTTGTTAAAATTTTTGTAAAATTGAGGAAGGTAAAACATTTGCAGCTCTGACGAAAATAGTTTTCCATTTATAAATGTACTGTTTCCGAAGAGTGACTACCATACATATTTTTTTTTGTTTTGTTTTTGCTGATCACACCCTTCCCCCCTTTCCCTTCTTAAAAATCATCAAATTTAAACAATATTAGTAACCAAAGTCATGTATTTACTTGTTTTGTCATACCTTCCCTCCAGGAAGAACACTGTGCCAAATAGCATCCCAAAATTACAATAAAACGAATAGGTGAGGATTTTTTGCGCAATGATTAGACAATCCAGCCCACTGCGCCCGCTGTGATGCTTGCGTCGAGGTTGGTGGTCGTCACTTGGAGTAACTCCTGTGAGCCACAAACTGATACGTTAACACCGGTCCGTCAATGAAATAATCCTCTATATTACTACCTCCAAACAGTGTACACTCGCAATGTCAATAATCCACGTAACCAATACGGACACCTATATTTGTGTAGACATATTGACTCCCATATCTCCTTTCACTGACCTCCTTTACCACACGTCCCCAATCTCCAAAACGTTCCGTGGTGCAGCCCCTATTCCCAGTTTCATTCTTGCACGCTCTTACTGAAACACTATGTATAAGCTGAGTGCAGCCACGCTCACAGCAGGCACTGCACATCCCCGAAGTCAGGAGGCGGCCCCATGTGCGAAGGATGGTCGTCTCCCATCTACACCCTCCCTCGACCTTGATGTATGTTTCATTAGTTCGCGCCGCTGCCGCTGCCGCTGCCGGCGCTGTCTCCTAATGTCTTTACTTTATAAAACAAAACGCGTCGCCTGCAGCCTGCGGTCTAGCCTCCCCCCCCCCCCCCCGTAGTCCTCCTTGCCGCGCTAAATTCTCGTCGCCACTTTGCGGAAGACGCGCTGCCAGGCTTGGTGTTGGGGGGGGGGGGGGGGAGGAGTGTTGTAAGAAGGAAGGGGGCGGGGTCCCCCCGGATCCGCCTGGAAACACCCTCCAGGCGCCGAGGCTAAGAGCATTAAAGGGACATTTTTCTCTCGCCTGACGCCCCCCAGGGCGTCTTCAGACCTCCAGGGTTTCCTCTCCGGGTGCCTTCACGCCACTAGAGAGCTGGCTTCTATTGTCTGATGAAGCGTCCACGCCACGATTGCCTTATAGCACGCCACGATTCGTCTACTGGTGCACGATGCTCATTCGCTTGTCCGATTATCAAGAGCCCAAACAGCCCACTACATAGACTCAACCCACAGCAACACAAGTGTCAGAATCACATGGTCAGCACTGATGAACGTGTTTGCATATATTTTAATTTTTAAAAGACAAGCACTTTTAATTGAATTAAATACTTTTAATAAAATTCAATTTAATAAGACTGTATTACAAATTGTTTGTAGGAAGTATAGGCCTACGCACATCTCGAAGCTTTCGTTTACATAAAATATTCTAACCTCAAATTCTCTCCGCATTGTTTATGATAGTCGTAACTGGCAGAAAGCAGCCCAATGTTGGGACACGGAGACTAGTTTTGCGCAGCTAGCGTTGTAACTATACCTCATATTTCCTCTATGGCCCAATTACGTGAGCATCGCTAGCCGCGAGAAGCGGAGTTGACGAAATTCCCACAGGCAGAGACCACTACGCTTCGTGTTGTTGGAACTGAATATATACCCATACTTTTGTTTCCGCGGAGCAACAGCTAGCGATAAGCGATAAAATGGCTGAGAATCACTACCTTAAGCGCACAGTCGACAACAAAAAACAACATTTATTTGTTTATTGATAGAGACTGGTAAAAAGGACAAATTCACGAGTCTAATGACCTGAGGGCTAGGAATATTGTTCTTGCCTGCTTGGTTCCACTGTGAGAAGCAGTTACTGCAACTGTACTTCGTTCCCTGTTTCCTATTGGCTCAGAGTCATCTAGGAGGTGTCGCAATAATGTATCTCACCAATTGCAGAATAACAAGTCCAACACATCCATAAACTGTATCCGCGAATATTCAGGCGTCTACTTATTTTACCGCATCTATACATGTACATGCAAACGCCCATCATACGTATCCACACAAACGCCCAAAACGCATGTCCATACAAACACCAATCACACATTCCCACACAAACGCCCATCACACATTCCCATACAAATGCCTATCACACTGTGGATAGGCATTTGTATGGGAATGCCTATCCATGTCCATATAAACGCCCAACACACATGTCCATACAATCACCACCGCCCATCACACAAGTTCCTACAAACCCTCACCGCACATGTCCCCACAAACGCACATCGCCAGTTGAGCCAAAATATTTACGGGTAAATTAAATTTCATCGTTACGTTCACATTTAACTCTTTTATTTGAATACATAACTGAAGCTCGAAGAAACTTTATTACTGTTAAGTAAAGATTAATTTCTTCACTCGCAGAAAAATATTCCCTACATACATTATCACCAACATCATCGTTATGAAAATAAGCGTAATTAATTTAGGTAAAATTGGAATCTGGATGAATAAACACATTTCAACAAAGCCAGCTTTAATTCTGACAACTATAAATTTTCGACCACCTTGATACTGATATTTTTCGAGGCATATGCAGACGCGAAATTAAAGACACTGATACGCAGTTATGCAGATTTTGGAACTCACTCATCGTTTAGCTTTTTGTTTTCCTCCAGCAAGTTGAGGACATAAGATTTCCAGTTTCCGTTTGTAAACAACAATGATGTCGCATACTGTCTGTGTCCTGAAATGTAACTTAAAAAAAAATTGGGAATTAGACGAAATTTAAAATTAGGCTCACGTTTCAATTAAATGAAAATCTGTTGCACCAAAAACATAATTTTTAAAAAGTGAATTACCTTGAAAGCCATTGCAGTAGTAGATAGTCAGTTGGCGACTTCAGTTTCACTATTCCCACCACTATCTGTAGCCAATGCAGTTCGTCGACGTTCAAGGATGTCCGCGCTATACTGAGAACTGGTAGCACCAGCCTTTAAAAAATATCACAGCCCCTAACGCATAATTACACTGTAATGCAGCTCACATTTCAGTTGGCAGTGAATTAATATTAATATTTCTAAGACTGGACGTTATATTGCAAGTGTAATGTGTAAATTAATGTCCACTGAGTTTATTGTTTTCGGTTTTACACAAATTAGATCACGAATCAATGTATTTAGTAGCACATTGACTTCATATCAGTTCCACAGTTTCACTTGTATGTCACATGAATAACGTGATGAGGCCCATGATCATGTTAGCTATACATGCGACATTAGAAACGAAGTGAAAATTAAAGTCAATTGTAAGCAGAGGGTTTCAAAAGTGCTCATTTTACCTATACCTGACTACAGCTTTATAATTGGCGGTTGTCGACATCAGCCGAGAGATGACGTACTGGTCGTTAGTTGCGTGGACTGAGGGAGACATGTATCATTACGTATACCATCATCGTGAAGCTACTAGTACGAAAGTATAAAAACAACTCTGCCCTCAAGGGATTTCTCTGCGGAGCCTATTATAGGATATAACCATATATATACCCTTCAAGCCTACCCACATAAAAAAATACATTCCCCTTATTTCTTATTATTTAATCAGTTTATTTGAATTACTATCTTTTGCTTCCCAAAATACTGTTTACAAAAATAGATTCTTATATTATAATTTCCACGAGTTCAACTCGTTCATCTGGAAATCTCGTTACTATATCTTGAGAAATAAGCCACATCAAACAGTCTAACTGAAACCTACGGGATAAAAAGGTTGTATTAAAAAAATAACAGGTCATGAATCAGTTTATAAAATTAAATTTCTGTATTCGCATCAAATCGCACGTAAGACAAATTTTAACAACGTGAATAAGGCATACTTAAATAACAAAAGTGTACGACAGATGAACGAGCACAAGTAAATTCAGTGGATTTTAAAGTAATTGAGAACCAAGCTGGGAAATGTAAGGCAAAAATAGTTCAGAAAATGTCTGCGATATTTCGAAGAAGTATTAAATTTAGTTAATTATCTTGTCTGTTAAAATTTACTTTATTCGAATATGTGGCACATGTGAACGATAATTCAGTGCATGTCTAACGACTCTAAAAGTTTATACATTCGTCGTTTCAACAAGCGTACCGTACACCATTTTCCCTCTATGGGAACGACAGATAATCGTTTGGTTTGTACTGTACTTACCCTCATTGAACAACTGCTTCATTCACGCAACCAATGAAATATGTGCTTATTGCTTGACAGATTTGGGTAAAAATTCTCACCAAACATAGCTATAGAAATGTCCACCAGTGATATTATCCACAGAGAAGAAACTAACGGCATTGGGCAATGAACTTGGCTGTGTACAGGTTTCGTCATAATTACCTTACTCTGCAACATGTCTACTGCAGTGGGCACAGGGACGGAAAGAATTAATAAGCACGCCAGCTTTGCTGCAAGTACTGTTGTCTGATAGTTTGACGTCAACGTCGACGCTGGGACGGACACTGAGTGTCTCCAGATGTTCGTGTGAGAAGTGGTGAGGTGAGAGTCCGCGTGTAGACAGCCCGGGGCTGCGACAACTGGCTGACTTCCTGCCCTCGCCTGCCAGCTTCTCCTCGGAGCCAGATTAGAAATTCATTTGAATATTTCCGAGTCTGCGGTCCCTCCACGGCTGTCGTTGATGAGGAAGAAGGGGGGGGGGGGAGTGGGTAGGTAGCAGGGTTGCACCGCTCCCGGCCCGCGCCTATCAAACATCGCTTGTCTAGGTTAGAAAGGGGGGTGTGAAGGGGTGGGGCAGGGGGGGAGGGCTGGCTGTCGTCGAGAGGCTGCAGCTACAGCCAGGAGACCCACACTGCTGCCCGGGCCGACTGCTAGAGCGCACTTCCTTCCTTTTGATTTCATCTGCACTTCTCTTAACGAAAGAGAAATCGCTCCCAACTTGAATTCACGTATATCCCTCCGTAACTTATTCTATATTCAACACTCGAAAATCAAACTGGTCATGTCATACGGAACATCTTGACTGTTATTTCGAGATATAAGTTGTTCACATTTATGTTAGCATTTTTGAAATCAACCTTCGTAAAACTTCACTGCCACTAATTGCGTGTATCATAAAGGGCAAACTGATTGAGTGGCATGCGCCCAGTAAAATTGCTAATGAATGACAGAATATATTTCCATGCCTTGACGTTGAATTATAAGTGTTAGATAAATATTTGTAGATACTGAAATTATTTATTTTGCTGTCTGGTTTTTTAATGCTTAAAAGTGTAAAATTAGTTAATCGGTGAAATATTTTCTTTTATAATAATTCCACAGTTTAACTTAACTAACGCATAAATAAAGTGAGCAGGTTTATAGCTGTAATTTTATATATTGCTGAAGAATCACAATGCACCTATTTACTAGCAGATCTTAAGCAGTGCTTTCAAAAGTACTCAGTTTACCGTGAGCAACCTATACAACGTCTTCTTCTCCCGCACTCAATTTTTATCTGTAACTGAAATCAAGTTTTCCCTCGTTATTGAACTATTTTTGTGACACTTTGGAAATACGGACATAAATTAAAACGTAGCAACTTAAAAAATTATGTTATGTAGTCCCCTGTGTCATGTCACGCTTTGAATTTTAATGTCCTGATATTAAGCTTGATTACGAAGAATTGCGAAGAAAAGAAAATTCTGGATGGATGGCACTGTTCCGCCTGGCTAGCTCATGAAATGCGTTGTAGCAATTTAGTAAAAAACACGTTATTAACGACAGGGTATTTTGTAGAGCTGCTGAACACGACAAGCATTAAAAAGGCCCTCTTACCTGGCTCTTAAACGTGCGATGCAGTGTGTTTGAAATAAACATTTTCCTACAAAATTGCTAATCGTCCACTTAATGTACTCATATACGAAAATAAAAACACACACATTTCAGATGATGCCTGGTGCTTGCTTTCAAGACGTCACGCACATTGGAAACACCGTTTCAGAACATTCCATTATGGTTTAAAACGTCTTTATTTAAATAGCTGCACCTCAATAGATATACGTCAAATAGATATAAAAATACACAAGGGCTCTGCACTGAGATTTGTCACAGATTTCCACTAGTAAAATTTGAGGTCTATCGCTTAAATTCCCATAGGTAGACGCAACACGACGAGAATACTTGAAAGCGTGCTTTGCGCTATTGATGATGGTACACTCTGAGCGCGTGGCAGAGCAGCACTTCTAGATACCACTTCTGTCAGTTTCAAACGAGGGAAATAGCTTCAGGTAGGCAAGCAGAGCTGTCCTCCATACTTTGGTCATATATAGAAGCTTTACATCTTCATATTTATGGACGAATTTACAATCGTTTTCCGACCACGACTTGAGGCTCGAAAGACCGTGAATTTAAATTGCAACCTTGCTGTCTTCTCCTGTTTGGTAACACCACCAAGATACAGCCCAATTCAGCTACCAGGAAGGAGTAATACCGAAGATCTTCTTTCCCCTTTAACCTAATCTACAGAAGGATTCATAAACCCTAGATAAAGTCGGATTTAGTTGCGTGCCAGCGGTAAGGCATATATTCGTTAAGTGCCCTTTTAGTTCTCAAATACACAGCTGATTTCTAAGGGGCATTATTCTAGTCAGATCTTCGTCCAAGGAAGATTCAGAGATCATCTTCCTCGGAGTTGGTCTGTAGCTAGTCCAGACTAAGGGTGGACTAACTATATAGTATTCATAAACTCCTGCTTGTGTGGGACTAACTTTAGTCTAGGGATAATCGATGTATACTGTTGCCAGGTGTACTGCGCATGTGTACTGCAGATTCTCGTCTCAAATAAAGGATTTACTACGAAAGGAAAGTAATATTTCAGGTAACATACACATAGAAAGTAGCATCAATAAATTCAAAACGAGATTGTTCCTTTATATAATCGCCAAATTTCCCGTAAATTACCACTTATCCAGTATTTAATATATTATTTAATGGTGTATAATATTTTGATTTGTTAAATCAAAGCATGGATGACTATGTAGAGCATTGGATAAGGTACTCGCTTAGAAATTATGCTTTGTACGTTAGAATATCACATATTCGGTCCAATTTATTTATTAAGACTATTTATTTCGACGGCAAACCCATGTTAACGAGATTAATTTCGTTCCCTTTAATACTTTTACCATTACAATAAAATTCTTTGAAATTTTGTTATACATCAGACTTTCAATCTTCCATTGTAATATTGCAGAATAGAGGACAAGATAATTAATATACTGACAGTATTATTATTCCACGTTGATTTGTTAGTTTTTCGTAGCACACTCTTATAAACTTGTAGTATGGGCTGGTTTCATATTTTTACATCAATAACACGTTAATAATGATGATACATTCGTATTTTAGTGCAAAATGTATTACAGTCATACATTGTAAAGTAGTTATATAATTTTTCTTACCCAGACAAGATTCGAATTTGCTCACTTGTGCATACCAGTCCACGATTTACCATTGAGCTACCGATACACTTACCTCGAGTAAATACTTCCCTCTGTATATTATCAAAAAATCATTTGCATTAAAATTCTCTTTCGTATTATTATCACGTCTGGAAATAATCTTTTTTCAGTGAAGGCATTTGGTTGGCATAGAAATTAGAAAAGCATTGCTGACATATTATGATTAAATTTCCTTTAAAATATTATTTTCGGAACATTTTATGTATTACATCGGCGTATTTTTCCATTAACTGATTGACAGAATCGGTGTTAAACTTATTTTTTTGTGTTTCGTAAATTTTGTATAGCTTTAACTTGCATGTAATATTAGCGAAACTATCTTATTTTATGTTCGGCATGTTTGTTTTTGATTTTAAAACATCGTTAGTCCTACCCTAAATCCGGACTGGTGTAAAAGTTAATCTGTAATAAGGCAAGATGATCCTCGGACTAGCAATTATATGACTCACTGAATAAGACAAATTTTGGTCGGAGGTGTACCTTTATTTAGTCCGGACTAAAAACGAGTATGAATAAGGCCGTAAAAAGTCACATCAATAGCCAGCCATATACACAATTCAGAGCTTCCCACAAAGCACGACTGTAATGCGAATCGCGGTCTTGCAGGGGCACTCAATAATTCAAAACCTCCTGGTAGGCGTAGTGGTGATCATCTCTATCTCTCTCTCTCTATCTCTCTCCCCCTCTCCTTCAGTTACGTCATGTACAGGAAGTAGCTCGCGTGAGCGGTGACGTACACACATCGCGACTATGTGAGAATCTTGATCTTTGTTCTACCACCGCACCTAAACGTTACCTTCGCAGATGTCATGATGTTGGAAGCCAATTTCTAACTACATTTGTAATATTACATCCTCCACTGAAAAAAGTAAATAAAATACATCAATTAGTGAATAAATATTTGCCCTTACTTGAGGGCAGAGCTCTACGTTGCGGTGTTATGATGACGGCGAATATTTCGGAGCAGTTTATTCCCAAATCGCCACAAAAGAACGGGCTTGTTGAGACGTCGGCAACAGTAACAGTTGGTCAAGGACCCGAGTTATGGTAAATTAAACATCAGGCTTATTTTTTTGTTATTGAACTTCTTTCCTTTTCATCTTCAGTCCTTTGATGACGTTTCAAAGTAAGCAGGATGACGCACACCTGCAGTAATTGGTAGAGAAACGGAACAGAAATCACTCTTCTGTGGTACCAAGCAGGTGACGCAGTGGTTAAATTTTGTACTCGCACTCGGAAGGACCTGGGTTGGAATCTCAGTCCGGCCTTCATCCTGGTTTTGACTTTCCATTTTTTCCCTAAATCACTCTGCAGGTAAATACTGGAACGGTTTCTTACTACAGATCATGGCAGGTTCCTCTCCGCTCCTGCTTCTTTGAGCAACTTTCCCTGTCTCTAGTGACCTCGCCGTCGATAAGACGTTAGGCCTTACCTGCCAATATTCCACGGTCTGCTCAGGTTGTCATCATAGGATTTTGGACATACAGAAATATACAGCGACTGCAGGACATTACATTTATCTACTACGAAACAAACTCGATGTCATCTGCTTGGCATATGCTACCTAATAATTGCAGCTGCTTAAGGCAACTCGAGCTTTCTACATAAATAAACTGGCTGTTAGAAGCTGTACAAATAATAACTGATTATCTTTTCGATATCAATATACTCTAAAGGCTACAATTGTAACACATTTCTTCATATCACACATCAGGACGACGGTATTCTATGGACATCACCCAAACTGCTATTATTGATGTGTCTGCTACCCCGGCGATACGAAGTATCACTCCAAACGTACTGTTGCTGCTCTAAGGAATGGCATTGTCATGAGAAACTGCAACGTTATTTTTCATCTATATTACTTACTGTACCTCAACGCAGCACTGCAATAACAGACACGTAAATTGCTTAAAAACAGCGGCGTTTGCAGAAATATTTGTGGCGGGTTGTGTATACTTTATAAATCTATACATACAACTATATCACAGTCTAGTTGTCGGTAATCAATCATGTATTGCGTGTCCACAGAACAAGTATAAATAATTTTACAATCTTATTTAGCACTTTTTAGATTCTGTGAGTATTACAGTCTTCAGCAAATAACATGTTTTCAATCATACACATGTTTTACCTTTAAATACTGCGTACTTAAATGTTTGATTACAAAACAGTAGGCTTCTTACGCTATCAAACAAAGCAAATTGGAAGTTTTCTATTGACTTTTTAAATAAAAAAATTTCAGTTACATTTATATATTTCTTAAAAATAGGAGTTAATATTTGGTAAAAACGTGAAATAAAGTGGCTTGTCATTTGACAAATTACTTTCATTACAAATTGTTAGTTCGAGTAATCTAATAACACCACTCAGGAATAGAATTTTTCCAGTAAATGGGTTTGTATTTACTTGTCTGCCAACGGCACAAGTGTTAAAACAATGCTACGAGTGTCAGCGGGGCACGGTACTTGAGCTGTGCGATAGGCGGTATCGTGCACGCAGATTACCCAGGGTTCCTGGACCACAAAATCCGGCCAGCAATATCGGCCCAGAGATCGCCAACCTGTTACTCGGCCGCCAATATCACGGCAACGAGATCACGACTACTACTGGGTTAGCCGTGAAAAGGAGTGGGGGGGGGGGAGTCTTTTAATTTCATCTCCGCCCTTCCCACGGCGATATCTGTTGCACACAGACGTCACACCCAGAAGGAGGGGGTGGGGGCGAGTTGCACGGCGCAGATTTTTATACGCCATGAATATTCAGCCCCCCCCCCCCCCCCCCCCGTCATCCGACAACCCAGCTCCAAGCCTCCTGCCTTGCCGGTGATCGCTTTCTTTTTAAATTACCTAATAGAATATTGAGGACAAGGAGACCCTTGATGAATTTTTCATGCGTCAGAAGACAATACCCTAACAGCGGCATTTCTCTTGCAAAATGAAGATGGCGATGTGGAGGGGATTCATTACGATCACGAAATTGCTCAAAATAATTAAACTCGCAGCGAAGCGACAGGGACGAACAGTAGCAGTGATATTTCCGAGTGAAGAAGCAGCCTCTTTCCTCAGGAGGACCCTAATTATGCTGGATTATGTTTCTTGATAAACTTAATTTGGCTTAGTTTGCGACACGTTCGTTGTCGTTCATTTTAGTTGAAATTTCGAGCAATCCGCTAGACTGAAGTTAATGGGCTCTTCACTTGGCGTGATTGGCAGTCACAGCGAAAGTGGTTTGATCGTTGATCGCCAAAGACTACCGCCAACTTATGATTTAATTATTCAGGCAAATGCCATAATACCTATTGGTTGCGTAACATAGTACAGGTGTAAAGGGAAACATCAGAATATATTAGTTAAGAATATAGCGAGCTCAATCCGATAGCATAAGCAAGATATGCCATAACCGAAATCAGAATCAATTGTTTGAACCATTACTGGTTAACAGTTAATAGTGGGTCTGTGAAGTGATTCGTAGGATTAGATGTCTGTACTTACTCAGTATGTTTATTGAATAACTTTAATTTTAGCTCATTAAAATATTAGGAAGAAAAATTTTAGAAGACTGTAAGATTATATACTTATTGTTCATATCATGAAAGCATATCTCTAGTGCAAAAATGCAGGGCGTGATGAGCCATACATTGAAAGGGAAATATTCACGATTATTGACGTCGCCGCTCACGATTCTCCATTTAGAAGATCGTCGAAACAATAGTGGCTGTACTACGGGTTTGTTTACTCGTTGCAGCAGTGTGAAGAAATTCCTTCACTTAAGATATCGTATTAGGAATCCTCTAGCCTCGACATAACTCCGTATTAGGGAGGACGTTCTCAGACCACCATCAACCTCTCTTAGCCTTGCTAAGGTGGAAGCTGCAAACATGTAACTTGCTAACACTCCACCTTTCCCGGTCACTAAACTGATACACGAATTCTATAACCTACACAATTATAGAACTAAACAAACAAAAAAGTTATACACAAATATAATTTCACTTTATAACTCAGCCTAGTTACTGTACTCTCAAATTATCGCTAACTATTTGTGAATATTTTCAAAATGCCTTAAAATATACCATTAAAAATACCATATTAGCAGAGTTTATTATATTCTGTTTTCATTTATAATTCACGTCATTTGGGAGTCTTCAGAAGGAATACCCGCTTCACATAAGCACAGCGGTGACACTGTAATCTATCCGGTCGAACGTGGCAGCAGCGTTAACATTAACAGCGACGAAGTCAAAGCCATTAGTTGTCTAGCAGGTTTGCATTATGAATGGGGCAGAAAATAATTCTGATTGTATTATTTCACTTTAATTTCTACGTTCAAATGTTTTAACATAGAGTATTAATAGTGAGCTTTAGTTCTGTATCATATTAAAAGAGTCTTTACGATGCAAAACGTACGTGTGTTTACAGACTTAAACATTTCTGTTTTGTTTCGGCATAAAACCACTTCATTCAAGCAATGCTAAGTGAGATGGCAGGAGCAGCACGCTGGGCTGAACTGTCATTCGCACTTATCGAACAATGAAACATAGAGAGAACTACATCAAGCTTTCAGAAATGGGAGAGATGATTATTTAGTGATAAACGAATACAATTTCCTTCATTACATGTAAGTAAAACAAATATATATTTTTTTATAATATGAAAGTGAACGGAAGAGATTCTAACAGCTAACTCCTCATATGATGCGTGCCGCACACCGAAAGCAAGATTGTTTCAATTCAGAAAATATAGTTTTGGCAATATTTGTGTTTAAATGAGGAAACATATATTATTACCCAGTGAAATTACTGTCGCAACATTATATTTACTTAAACTGTGTCTATTGCATATATATATATATATATATATATATATATATGATTCCCACCTCTTAAAAGTGATTTAATAAAGAAGGAAACATTAACGTTTAATAATTCCACATACACGTATTTTAAAAGGATCGAATGGTGCAGTGTTACATTATAATACAGTTTTAATATCTAAAATTCCCTCACTGACAATGTATTGGAAATACTTTTAAAAGAGGATAAGTTATTCACTCTCGATTACAGTACGTAAGAAATAAGTTGTGGATTAAGATATTTTTGAATTTATAGTGGTTGTCTCGGCGGACAAGCGGAGTGATACAAGCCACCCACACATCTAGTTCTGCAAGCCGAGCCATGGCGCAGGACAATGACGTCATGAGTGCAACAGGGCCGAGATAAAGCGTTGTCGCGGACATCAAGCATACTTCGCCATCCGGCATTTGCAATCAACATTCTCCGTCCTTCAGTAGGCTCTGGTTGTGTCGGAAATGGCGGGAATCTGCGGAGCAAGAAAAGAACGGGAGCCGGAAGAAGTGGCAGGGGAATGGAGAAAAAAGACGACGCTGGAAGTTTTATTTTATTTTTTTTAAGCAGTGGGAGAAGAACCGAGACAGCCCTGCCATAACAAGCTCAGAAAGTTTTCTTGCCTCCCCCAGCCACCGCACAGCGGGTTAAGAGAAGAGGGAGATAGACCATGAATTTCAGCGCGGCAGAAGTTAAAAAGTCTTAGGAAATGAACAATGAGACGGAACAAGGAGGAAAAAAATATTATATATAGAACGACGAGACTGGGAGAAATAACTTCCTTTTTTGTCTCGTGCAGTTTCTTGAAATATTTCAGGGGAGAACGCGCGATGGGTAAGGTCTATAATTTTTTTTATAGCCGCGGGTAGTTGGCAGTGAACTGTCAGTGACGGGACTGCATTAAGTCGTTCCGAATCACTTACCGCCGTATGCGAGATTACGGAGATGATTCCTTCTTGCGGTTCTGTAGTGTGTCTGTGAAAGGAGTCATCTGGCTGGAGGTACAGTATTCTGTGAGCGAGAGGCCTAGAACCATGGAGCACTAAGTGCGACCTAGCTATTCTCATTGAATGTCTGGTCGCCTTTATTGGCGCAAGCCACTCCACAGGTATACGGTATTCCTATCGCCGACTGGCTTTATAGTAATTTCAGTGGCGACTTCGTCATTTTATGGTGTAATAAGAAATACAACAGCATACTGCGTGTCACAATGATATATAAAATAGCGTCTGCCAGAAATTGTATACCTAAAAATGATCGTGAGACATTTGTGTAAACCTCTTTACACTTTTACAAAATATGCCTTAGAGACGATAATTGAAAACGCAAACTAGCTTTCGGATGTGAAAATTACGTTAAATGCTGATCTTAAGCAGACCCTGTTAAAAAAAAATCGATTTTTTTATACGGCAACCATACGAAGGCAGCTCTGATCTCTATTATAAAATTCTGCACTGTGCATAGGGGAAATAATTATATTATTTTTTCTTGCAAGCGTATGGACAAAAGCCAATCGGAATAGAGTAGAAAATTGTTGACGACACAGTTTATTTAAAATGGAGGAATACATTTATGCTGCAGGAACGAAAAGCTGTAGCAAAAAATATATATTTAGAGGAAATATCTCGTGATAGTGTACCAGCAGAGATTTTCAAAGGCAATCCACATTTCTAATATCGCAAGAGCAAAGAGTTGAAAGAATTTAGAAAATGCAATCTCTTTGAAGTCGTTGTCCGTTTTCAGCACATCATCACACTAAATCTGGTATTGAAATCAATTAAATGGATGTAAATAGAGCTAAAACGTATACTGTTACAATTTATGAAAAGTAAATGAGCTAAACCAGGTTCATTAAGGGTTGGAGGTTTTAATTAAATAAAAAAAGTTAGTTATAAATTCCTAATTTTATTTAGAATAAGTACAAATTTAATTCTCTTGATACCAATTCTCACAATAAATTTACATCACTTACTGTTTACAATTAATAATTTCAATCAACACAATTTATATTAACCTCAAGGAAATTAATAAACTTATATAATTAAAAATCAGTCCCAATTTACAGTGTAAAAATACCTTTTCAATTATTTTATAAATTATATGTTCATATTTGACAGTTCCAATATTTACAATAAAGTCCGTATCACATGTGAGTAGTAGGGCAAAGGAAGGTCTGGCGCAGGATTCATGATTCGGGCATGCGGTCAGGCCGCCATCTTGTATTTCCCGTTTTTCTCTCAAAATCACTTGTTTTTATCCAAGAATTACTTGTTATACCTCAAAAATAACTTTATAAATTAATTATTTTCCCCGAAAATCTCTTTTTTTCCTTAAAAAAAATTCCCGCTTTTTCCCAGTTGCAAAAAACGAACAGCCGCCATCTTGAATTCCCTATTGTTCGCTTTAAAATTCCCTTTTTTTAACTCAAATCGGTTATTTTCACTTTAAAATCATTTTAACCATAATATTTTCCCTAACAAACTCCAAAAATTTATAATTTGTGAAATTTAAATATATTTTAAAAAATATTGTTAAAGCACAAGTAATAAGTGTCATATATCACCGGAATCGTCTTTTCAAGGCACATACGATCGTGATGTCATATCGATTATTCAACCCCCTGCCAGGACAACAATTTTGGATTTACGAGGCATGACCCTACCTGCTGCCCGGTATCTCTTCCCACACTGCTCGCAAGTCCTTGCGTGTGTATCGACATGCTCGCGAGGCACTCGGCTGACCGATCTTGTCAAAAAATCCCATATGTAGGAATCGATGCATTTATAAATATTTTTTAATCCTTTTAAAAAAGACGAAATCTTTGAAAAATATATGAAAAATATATTTTTTACAAAAATCCCTTAAAAATTTTCAATTATATAACTTTTTCACTTTGACGTTTTAGCTAATAACATCTCAAAAAAGAAAAAAAACATTCTCATGTGTTGACTGGATGCGAACCACAACCACTCAGAAAGGCGTCTAGTATGATAACCTCAGGACTACCAAAAGCTCACATCAATGACGAGTACTTAAATGTTGTATTATAAAGCCTATTGTATTTTTTAATTCATGTGTACCAACGCCCACATAAAATTATTTAACATTAATTTTAAATAATTATTTAGAAAACCTTACTCTCGCAAGTCGGGCTGTTAGCCCATCTTAAGCAGGTGAATAAACTTTGTTTACTATTAAGACTAGGTTCGTGAAATTTAGTATGGAAGAATCACTTATAACTCCAGGTATTTATGTTTATAATTATTTACATATGTATGTAAAATCCCTTTATGCCAGTGATTAGCCGATATGTTTGCTTTTTGGTGATATTTTTAACAAAAAAAGTCTATAACAGGCTAGTTATGTTACAGAATTAAAATTAAAATAAAGAATTTTAGGCTATTTATTATTAGATTTTAAAATTTACTTAATTTTTCTTAAGGTATTCTGAAATTGTAAGTATGATTTACGAAAAATTTCTCTCAACTTCATTTCTGGTCTACTCTCTTGAAGTGTGATATATTAAACACTATTACACATTATCTCGAAGGTTTTGTGGGTATATTATCCTACCCGTATTTTATTAAATGAATGTTTTTGTGCCTAAACCAAGTAACATCATATTCTCTATATATTAGGTGAAGTAGGCAAGATACAACACCAGCGAGAAATTAATGACATTTTCATTCAATTTATCCTTCAAATTTTCACAGTATTCTCGTAATGCCTTAAACAGCAGCATGTTCACTTTTCACATAGTAAGTATAATTTATTTAAATGCAGCTGAAGACAGTGTATGCTAGTAACCTTCAAAACAGAACCCTTCACTATATATTCTACTTCTCCAATACAATGTTTCACGACTACGCATGTCAAACTAAGCTTCCTAACTGGAACCCACCGGCTGCTTATACAGAGTGTTGCTAAATTAGACCGACAAACTTCGTAAGATAATTCCTTATAAAAAATAGGTAGAAAATATATAGGAGATGTACTACCTACTGAATACTAGGGAGTTATAAGGCCCTAAACAATGGGGTTATGAAATTATGTTTTGCAATATATCGGAAACAAAGTGAATTGAAATTACAATTTTCCAACCATTGTTCTATGTTAATGGGATCTTCAATGTAAAAGAAAACTCACATTAATCCCTTTCCCCGTATAGGAAATAACAGGGGTAACCACCCTATTCTTCCTGGCAACACTTTTACAGTCAGGAATTTCGAACATTTGATAACGGGTTATTGAGCAGCATGGTGTAAGTAACAAAATCTGTCCTCTTATCGCAACTGCCCATGACCCACCGTTTACACGTAAAACGCACACACAGATTCGGCTGCAGCTATTAAGTGACTAGCGCATACTCAACACTATCTACATTCGCGTACAAAATGCTGCGTATCCACAGCACAGACGGCTGCCTATTTGTTTCTGGCGACAGTTTGTATGTATTCCTCGAACTGTATGTTTGAATGGAATTCTTGCAAATCGTAAAAGAAGTGAAGTGAAATTACATTTATTCGAATAATGTGTTATGTGACCGGAAACATCGACCTAAGAGCAAAGCCGTAAATCCCAAGATAGAGTGTATCAAAATATATTCAATTATTTTATATATATGTTCACATTTACAATTTTAATATTTACAATAAAGTCCGTATCACATGTTGTTCAGTCCCACCTCAGTTTAATCCAGATTTCATCGGTCCGCAAGAATCTATAGTTCTTCTCTGAGCGTCCTCGCCCACAGTAGCCTTCATTCGTCGGATATCACGCCCTCTCGTCCATTCACATTTCTAACACCTCGTCCGCGTCTTCGTCCCGCAATCTCTCGTCGTCATCCGCATTTAACTTCGCACCCCGCACTCAGCCAGACGGCTTCCACCAAAGACTGCCGGAAGTCCAGCTGTGGCTTGTATTTATAGGGTCGTAGACCGTCAGCCAGAAATTTCGCTAAATACCGTGCTGCACCGAGGGTCCTAATTACTAGTATATTCTTGCACCTCTACATTTGATGGCTTCTGCAGCAAGGGGAAGGAGGAGAGGCTGTGGCGCCAGTCAGGTCTCTCCACTATCAGTCATTTCCCAGCTGCCACGGCGGAAATGGGGTACGAGATAGAGAGAGCGGCCGGGGGGGGGGGGAGTGGGGGTTGGTAACGAGGTGGGTCACCCCCACACAGAGCCGGACCGCTCATAAAGGGAGCTTGTGGTTGGTGCGAGCTGCTGCACATAAAAATTATAAAAATGACCAACACTGCAAACTGCCGCCAGACAAGTCACCAAAAAATACGTCGCAAAATGCCATTGACTAAAAATAATTCATCAAAATTACCCACAATATTTGTGGTTGTGAGTATGTTCTACTGTCGTGACATACGTTTTGTGCCTATGTATTTTTATTGCGATCCCACCATTACAACCGAGTCGCGTTTCTTAAGATTTCCAGTTAAGCAAATACCAACTGAGTTGCAGAATGTCTGTGGTGGTGGGCAAGTCAACTCTGAAGCATGTGGTCATCTGGCTGTCACGACGAGAACAGAGTCCGCCCAAGCTGTTACATCGCCAGCACATCGCGCAACTCCGCTCCTAATTGTCGACAGGAAGAGTCTTGCTGTTTCAAATAACAACGGCTGAGGCAGTACCGGCCCCATTGTTGCAATGTGCTGATCTTAAATTTGAAGGCGCCTTCACGCAGTATGAAGAGCTAAGAACTGCATACGTCATCACATGGCGAGAAGGCCACAATCATTGTCAGCCATGTTTCCCTCCAAAACTCAAAACCCTGTTATTGCGTATGTAGGGTTTGTGGCGGGAGGTGGAGTTATTTGCCGGACTAACCACTCGGCCACTGATTTAGGTGACTAAAAGTCCTGATAATTATCAGAATTCACGAAACATTGACATATGATGAAGAGAATCATTGATATAAGAGCTAAACATTGCCAAGCTGTTACTTAGAGGAATTAATATCTTACACATGATTTATTAATGTTTAACATAAACATGGCAATAGAGAAATTATTTTGTATTTTTCGACCAAGAGGGCACTTGGTGTGGCTTACCGCACGTCATAGAGTCTGTATTGCTTGGCCGCTGCCACTTGTATAACTTTTAATTGCAGCTCGCATAAAACTGTCTCTTTTCTTCACGGTACTTTCCTGTTGCTAAACAACTGCTACAGGAAAGCTGTAACCATTTTATAATGTCTGGGAATAATTTTCGCGCCATAAATTTTGAATCATCTTGTGAAATAGAGAACTTGGAGGAAAAGTGATAAGTCCAAAATGAAGGGGCTCATCTCTTATTAAAAGACTGAAAGTATGCATAAACGGACATCAGGAGTATATGACAAGGATCGTTGAAACACACGCACCAAAATAGGGCCAACCTACATGAACTGTATTATCGTTGTGTGTTAACTCTCACGCGAAGACGGAGTTTAGACAGCGGCCTAGGGAGTTAACGCATACTCCTGAGTATGAACTGAATATGAGAGTGATAGCGAGTCTCTCCTGGCAACTAGGTACTTGCTCGAAATCACTTTCAGTTGGCAACGATCCGGCTGGTTTCCTTCATAGGTTAAACATTACGTAGATCGATTTTCTCCTTATGTGCTTGTCATCAGCATTGACTTTCCCCTCGCAAGTACAACTGCCAAAGTCACGTGGTCAACAATATTAACGTTTTTGTTTACATTTGCATTCTCAAAACACCAGCAACTTTACATTAATAAAATACGATGTGACCAACTTGATCATAATATACTTACATTGAAACTAAGAGGACGTGATCAAACATCTGAAAGCACTTACTGACCCATACAGTGGTTTAACTACAATTCTTGTTCACTATGCTCTTGATAGTGCCATTAGCAGAATAGGAATCAAGTGTTGGGTTACAAAACTGAGACTAGCGAATGCGCAGCTCACATCGGCACTCAACCCTCTATTCCATTTTGGGTTTAGTCAAGCAGCGCCGGAGAAACTGTGTTTTAGTGGGTAGACTACTCGCCTCCCACCTGTGTGAACCGAGTTCGATTCACGACGGAATCGCTCTCGGATTTCCGCATGTGGGAATCATGCCGGACGATGCCGCTGGTTGGTCGAGGGGTTTTTCTCGGTGATCTCCCGTTTCCCCCGCCCTTGTATTCCGGCGTTGCTCTAAAGTCACCTCACTTCATTCTCGTCGGCCTTCAAGACCTCGTTGTTAACAGCCACCCGCTCTAACTCCACTGAAACTGCGCCCACTGTTGATGCTATACCCAGTCTGCATTTCACATCGTCAGCCGAGCACCGTGGAGGCCACATTTGTTTCTTTAATCTGAAAGTAGTATTTGATTCTGCAGCATGTACAGATGATGACTGTGTAGACCTGGTGATCACTAGTCATGTGTTAATCAAAGCGATACACTCAGACTTTGAAGGAACATAAAAATGATACATTCATACATATGGAATACAATTCAATTGAGCAATTATCAGCAACTATTCACTGTTCTCTTTCAACTGAAATCCCAAATATTCAAGCATGTGTGTAGGTTAAAGTAATTTTATCAAATGTTTGTTTGAAAATCGCTTACTCAATTTTTGGTTACTTCTGCGTTTTTAACTAATTTGTTTCAGGTCTCAATTTTTAGTAAAATAATTGGTTACTATTAGTATGCGCACATATTTCCCCAACAGTCTACCCTTAAACACGTTTTTAATCTATATAAAAATGGGAAAATGTTTTCCGTAAATATTTATTGGGAAGATTTGGAAACGTTGAGGAACTTTAATATAGCTCTTAAATGCAGAGAAAAACGTTCAGTGGGAAAAAAGGCTGATTACGACTTAAACCGCTTGCTCTTAGGAGCAATCGCCTCCAAAGAATCCAGTGCTGAATAATTAGTGGAACCAGGTAATAGCTTCCTCCATGTTTCGAAATTTTATAGCTGATATGTGTGCATGTTACTCAATATAGTGACACTGATAATACACGGAGATTTTACATAAACAGTAATGTTGAAAAGAGCAGGAATATTTGTCAGTGTCTGCTTGTTATTACCGCTATAAAATACACATATTAACTGGCAGAAACAATCAGACATTTTGCGTAAGAGAATATGTAGTTTGCACATTATCGAGTAGTTATAAATAAGCATATATACTAAAGGCTCACTGTATTAAATATTCTGAAAAAGCTTCCTAAACTTTAATGGAATTTTTTTACATATACACTGTATGGTAATAATACCACACATCAAGCTGCAGATATAGGAATGTTTAGCATCACTACTATACAAAGTTTGAAACTTCCCTACGTATTTGACTGTTTCCTAAACAAATGTAGGAACATTACAATAAATCTATATGGGAAAATATTACCATACCTGCTTTCTCACTAAGTGTATATTCTGGTATGGTAAATTTCCGAATAATTTCTTATATTGCAGTGAAAAGAACACTCATAGTCAGGTACTGGATTTTAATTGCATTTTATACTGGTAAGGTGTATTTGAAAGCACTCGACATCTTTTCTTTTATTGCATATTTTTTATATATCTATTCGTGCGTGAACTTCTTCACATTCAGCAATGTAACAAACTAATTTAATGGAAATAATATATATACCAATATAGTCAAGCGGACAGATAGGATGGCGGTGTGGTCACTATGAGCCAGGGCTGGCAAGCGACGCGCGAGAGTCCAGGATGGTTCGACCTTGGCGGGCCAGCCCAGCTGTTGGCAAAACATCCCCAGCCAAGGAAGGTATTGAGGCCGGGCGGGGCCCTATATAAGGCTGGGGTGATGGCGGCTCGCTGCCATCTTTATTCTAGAGGACGACGGGACGACTTCTAGAGGGGACCACTAGGCCAGTGGTCCTACTTTGACTCCAGCCGCTGCCACTGTCGAGGAGGTCTGCACGTTGGCAGTGAAGAGACATACCCAGGGTAATTATAATCCCAGTAGGGCGCCCTAGGTCGTTAGAGATAGGATCTTCGCGTAACCTTTAAGACTCCCTCCGAGTCACGAGCACACAAGTTATAGTTATTGCAACCGTGCAGTAGAGTCTGTTAATTGTACTTGATGACTGCGGAGTAAGGATCTATTGTTAAATATAAATTAACGCAGAGTGCGAGTTATGTGTAACATTGTATAGTTGCTGTGGGCATAATATATGTAGTATTTTGTATAGTGAGTGCTATATTCGTCTAGTTACGACTATCCCCCTTCCTTGCGTGAACTGATTCGTCCTCAGGATAGGTTACAGCAAATGGCGGAGGCAGTCGAAGCTTCCAACCTCCTCCTTAGCGCACTCACACCTTAAAGTAAAGTAAATTACTAGAGCAATCGGTGAAAGATAGAATTTCACAACTAATCGCATAAGTAAATCAGAGTAATAATTACAAGTGCGGATCAACTTACACCAACCCACAGGGTTCCATTCCCTGGCGAGATCATGCAGGTTATAAAAATAATCTTCAGGGGTGAACAAGCATTGAGGCAACGGTGTTATTATTTTCACTTCAAGTCATTGCATTGGTATTTCCGATTAAAATAAAAATACAGAACAGCCTCATAATCCCTGCCACCCAGGGTTTTACCGCCTATCAGGAAGCTTTAAAGCCAACGCACTATTGCAACCGTGATAGAACGCTAGTAAACAGTAGTGACATTGTGCACTTGCTAAAGTCATTCAAAGCCACGAAGTGTTGGGCAATTCAGCTAATTCCAGCCACGCCAGCACACGCGATCAAAAACTGCCGCGTTGCAGTTTCCCCGGCACGCCAAGGCATCCATTCTGGTGTTGTGTGTGTGTGTGTGTGCTTTCGCTTGGTTAAAGGTCAGTGCATGACAAATCACGGCTGCTTTTCGGACCGTTTTGATCTTTGCAAACGCAAGACGTTCCACAATGGTGTTCGCAGTTGGAAAATAATTACAAAACCAGCTTATGTGTGTCCATGCAAGTTATTAAGGCCTCAAGTTCTACTGACAGTCTACCACACTTTATGACGGATAAGCCAATCCACACTCGTCTGTATAGGATAAATCCCAAACTGCGAGAAGATGTTTTAATTCAAATACAGCAGATGCTATACTCGCGCATTATCGGCCCTTGAGAATCAGCTTACGCCACACCAAGTCTAGTTATCCCCAAACGGCAGGGAGGATCAGATTCCTTACCTATTTTCGATTGCTGAATCAACACTTAACTAAGGTACAATATCCCATTCCTATAACGGAAGACATGATCACCACGCTAAAGTATTCCAAATATATTACATCCATCGATATGTTTAGCGGAAATTATTTCAGTGGCAGCTATGAAGGCAGTGAATCTAGTAGTCAAGTGAAGTCGTTTTTTTTTTTAAATTGAGAAACTACATATATATTAGCAGTTTATGATGCAGTGATCCTGATCAGTTAATTATTTTTCTATATACTGTTTCAATATTCGAAATAATTTCGTTTTTTCGTTTAGATTTTAGATTAACTCTTTACTGTCGCTCATCCGCAAGGACCTGTCTATAAGAAAATGTTATCCAAATCTTGAAGTAAATCAGGAACTACTTGTATTTTTAATAGCCACGGACACATTCTGAAGCAGACACGGTAACTAGGTTAGAATTGTTATTCCCTAGTTCGGTGTCACGTGTTATTTGGGGGCATATAAAATACATGAATCAAACCTAAGGAAGTACGTGGCATTAAGTGTTCTAGGTGAGTTGCTGCAAACTGCACATTTTGGGAATTACACATGGGCAAATTCCTAGGCGAGAGGACAACACCCTGCAGCCAGTGTGACACAAACTGTACACAGTTCGCAAAGCACTCGCATTTCATAATAACTATTATTATTCAACATGTATGTCAGTATATTACTAAAGATTTTTCTGATAGTAAGTTAAAATGACTCTCTAGGCGCCACTGAAAACTTTTGTTGTAGTTTGCGATATCCCTTGTGGCGCTAGTACTCAGTTCACATCCCGTAAAGGGAGATACATTTCACTATCATTGCAGTGTTTATTGCTTTAATCATTTAGTCATCTTTAGCTCACTATAAATTTAATTTTGGGAAATTCTATTTAGACACGCCAGTTTTTATTAGTTCCATAACAATTTGTGTTTGCGAACCCATATAACATATTCGGGTTTACATGTTGGTATCATTTATTACAATTAAGTAGTTGTTGTTGCCTACAACTGTGGTCAGCGATAACCACTCACTCTTGCGGTATACACGCCACTATCTACAGTATCGTCATTGCGAATATTATTAACTCCAGGCTTTTAAATGGCCATCGTTGCAGGACCTCCCTTTCTTATCGGGACGACCTACACCAACTATCCAGAGTGTATCTCACACGAGTGCTCTATCTAGCCGAAAATCACCACCTACATCTAGCTTTAGAAAATGTAACACACCAACGTGGTGCGACACTTCCTGCATATGTCGTTTAATTGTTTTCCATATCCCTGCAATGTTGCGCAACTTCCTTTCTCCACGTCAGATGGCCGGGAGAAAAAGAGAGTTGGGGCGGATGTTTGGTAACCTCCCTGGGTGGCAGGACCAAGTAGCTCGCCGATCCCTTAATGGTACAAGCTACTCGATATCTGAGAAAAATATTATACTTGATATGTTTATTAAACCTATGTAATGTTATATTATCAGAGCTATATCATGATAACAGTAAAAACGACACCATAAAAGTACTACAACTATAAACATTACAATTTTAGTCGCCTGCCATAGTTTTAATATGTATTCCTTAAAGTTAGGACGTTATATGTACGTAGAGGTTGAGGTTACGAAGATGTCTCCTTTAAAAATCTGTTCAAGGAGGAGGGATACTCTAATTAAAAATAATGTGGCGATAAAGAAAGCAAAAATTATTAACCTACGGATTTTTTTCCCTTTTCTTACATAATATTTATTTACTTTTATGAATACAATATAATTAGTATATAAAACGGTATTAAATGTATTTGGGAAGTTCACATTAAGAAAGTGTATCAAAATTTTCTTGGTGTGAGTATGAGATCTTCTTGGGAAAATACCCGAGTACAGCAGGCCAGATTGAACCCTCAACACAAGAATGTCGTTAAAATATGACACTGCATAATCATATACTCCCTAAAATCTTATAATGTTAGCTGTTATAGAATTTATTACAAAATAATTTTTGTCTCACTATATGTGCAGCTCCAAAATTGAATTTTGTGACATGGAAAAGGCAAGAAATCATGTATAGGATTTTTATTTTATTTTTTAAAAAGTATTCACAGCACGAAACCCACCTGGTGGTACCGCATTAGGGCTAAACGAGCAGTTTTCTATATCAACAGTGACGTCGAAAGTCATTTCGTAAAAAAAAGAGTAGGAGGGAGGCGTGTTACTCTTCTCTGTTTTCCGACAAATTCCGCCCGGCCCTCGTGGGACACGCTGTTTGGTGTTCTATCACGGCAGGCGGACCTTAATTACTGATTAATCATCTGCACCATCTGCGGCGGGTGTACCGAGCACCATCTTCGCTGTGTAATCAACTTGCGGCGAGTGTTTCCACAACGTACGGCCGTAACCAGGTTTTTTCTGCGCATCCCCACTCCCTGGCAGAGCGCGTGCAGGCCTTCATTACCACGCACGGACGTGGAACAATATCCCCCCTGCCGCCGCGCCGCACCGCGCCGGCCGGGAACAAAGCGGAGCGCAGTTAAGGAGGTGGGTAGGGTAGACGAGCCCTCTCCTCTTCTCTCACCGGCCACTTCTGTGATGAAGTAGCGCCACCCATCGATCATCCAATTAGCTTCGCGATCAATCACCCGCCGTCATTTGCCCTGGCTCCTTCCTCCCTGCGTGGTCCAGAACCACCACTCTCACTCTACTTGTAGCCGCGTGCTTACCTCCCCCCTCTCCGGGGACCAGACTCCAGCTGGATAGTGCTGTAACCCAGCCCTAATACGTGTTCCGTAATCTCAATATTTCCATAATATCAGTATCATTATACAGCTCGGCAATCACTTGTAGTCCATTCACAGAATATTCACACTTTTTGAATCAAACCTTTGAAAAATCACACCATGTATGACGTGTTTAGTTGCTTCCCAAAAATTTAATGTATCAGAAACATTTTACACGTGTGTTTACATAAAATAATCTCATGTTGGTTAAACCAAATATTCACTTAAATTTTCTTTTCAAATTATAATATTTAATTTATAATCATTACGAATAAAACCAGAGAAGAAATTTGTGTGTTGGTAACGCCTAGAAAGAAGTAGTTCTTATGCAAAGTACAACTAAACGAAGTGCGCACAAACACGGTGCAACACCCATTAGGTTTAATTTCCTAGACTTGGTTAAACCCGTTTGCACGAGGCAGATGAATAACTGGAACGCGTGGACTTCAGAAAAGTTGACTGTAATCGCAAATGGACTACACTAAGAATTATAGTTTCTTGTCTTAATTTATTTCAGATACAATAAAAATAATTTAATTAGAAGATGTAACAAGAAGAAATGGAATGTTCCTGTGAAACATGTAACCAGCAGAAATTGAATGTTCTTATGAAACAAGCTGTCAATATGGTCACACGATCGCCATATTGGATTCCGCCATGTTGACCGCCAATACATAACCAACTTTGTCTCCCGTAGATAGGCATATTGGAACGCCATTTTGATAGACAGTATGTCATTTTTTATGCTTTATCATCCCATGCTGTTTTTATGATCTATCATGCCATGTTGCCTATCTTGTATTCCAAGGGTTTCTCCGAGTGCTCCAATGTCTTCTCTTCCTCTTTTCATTTCCTTCTATTTCCTTTTTTCTCTCTCTTTCTCTCTCTTTCTCTATTATTTCCTTCTCTTTCATGCCTTCCCTTTCTTTCCTTCTCTCCCTTTCTCTCTTCCGCTCACATTCATTTGACAGTTGGTTTATAAATTCGTTTGACCGCCATCTTGGTTTTTCGTTTGTCACTTGTTTCCGACCACTATATTAGTAATAGATTTGACTGCTAGGAGTGCTGGTGTACTCTGTAGTTTGATTAGTCGTTAAACTGCCGTCTTGGTCCTAGAGTTGGCTGCTAGAAGTGCTGGTGTCGCTCTCGTTCGATCACAAGAATATTTCTTAAGTTGGCCGCTAGGGGAGCTGCTATTTTTTAGAACTCACAATGCCATCCGAAATAGTGCGGGATTGAAATGCCGGAACTTGGGTTGCCTAACGCCTTAGACCACTCGGCTAACATGGTTTGCGCTGACACAAGGGTTTATAACAAGTATGTAGCTTGTGCATATTTGGAGGAGTAAATATCTTGTCCCTCATTAAAGATTTTTTTTTAAAAGTTTTGCTTTTTAAATATGTAATTGAAGTTATACTTTTTTGAGTATTTTTAACTATTTAGTTTTGCCATACATTATTTTTAATTATTTTACTATTTAAGTATTTAATTTAAGTTTTACATATCATGTATTAATTTTTTAAGTATATTTTTAACAATATAAGATTTATTTATTTATTTAAAGTTTTAAATTTTTTATTTACATATAACATTTTTTATTTCTTTTTAACTTTTTATTTAAATAATTTTTATTACTATCCCAGACTTATATAGGGCAGCAATAAGCTTTACATTTTAGGAATTTATTTTCAATGTATTTTGAAGTTTTACTATTTAAGTAATTTTTGGCTATCCCAGGCTTAAGATTTTTTTCATTAAGGGATAATATCTTTTGAAGTATTTCTTAAAGTATATTTTTCAGTTTAACATTTTAAGTATGCATTTTGTTTAACAGACATACAATATTTTTTTACTATCCCAGATTTTACTTTACTATTTATTTTTACATATAATAATTTTTTGACTATCCCAGACTTAAGTTTATTATTTTACATGTAGGGGCTTTATTATTCGCGCTGAAATTTGAAAAAACTTCCTACCCATATGCTAGGACTTTTAATTTTTTTTTCCCCACCCACAAACCCTTAATCATAATAAGCATTCAGAAAAATAAAAAAAATAATTTAAACATAAATTATTTTGTGAGTATTTATGAAAATTAACAAAGTAATTCACAAATACTATATGATAATATAAATTTATACCAAAAGAAAATAAATATAATGTTAGAAAAAATTATGACAAAAAAGTTGTGTTTGCAAACAAAGCCAAAGTATACAAATCTACCCTGCTACCAATTAACTCCTTAATACGTTATCCTGATTATGCTTTATCCATTGCCTTAAAATGGAATATTAAATCATTAAAGGTGGGAAACTTTTGCCTGTTCTGTACAAATAGAGTATGTTTCCACACACCATCCCTTAACCTTACTTCACTTATCCTAACATAATTGATCCATAATGAAAGACTTGTATGGAGTCCACACACTTGTTTAGGACTGTGAATTTTTTTTTCATTAGTAACTAATTTCTCATATTTACTCGACATCAATACTTAACCTAACCTAACATAACTTGGCCTAAAATAACCTATCCATAATGTAATAATTGTAGTTACATTCACTGTGTATTAGAGTAGGCCTCTGTTTTATGCGCTCCACCCAGCTATCTTGTTATCATGCACTATCATACCACGTAACCTTAGTCGCACACTTATTACTCATTCTGTTACCTTCCCTCCAGCCCGCCATATTTAATTTCGTCTACTGCAGGCAGCCATATTTGTTGGTCTTGTAAAAATTTCATTTATTCACTTAATTCCACCTCGTGTAGGACTTAGAAAGATATGTTAACCTAACTTAACATATCCTAACCTAACCATATTGTAAGAACTGATTTAGTCACCTTGTGTAGAACCGCTGTTACATACATACCCATGGGTTTTAACTAGAACTCCATCGTCAGCAGAACAGAGGAGATGTCCTCGTCGATGTTAAGGTTATAAATCTCATCTTCACTTGATAAGTCGTAGAGCCCAGTTTCACTGTTGTCACATATGTTGAGCGACACATTGCTAGATTTCAACTCGTCCCGGTATTTATATGCTTGTCTTGTATCGATTGAAAAACTACCAAAGTCCAATACTATGTTTCAACTCACCGCGCCATTCCCCTCTTCCTTTTTTCTTGGGGTTACACTCCAGTTGACATTGTCAAAGTTTAAAACAATGGCAAGATATGTGATAGTAGGTGTGCACCTGCATGGTGTCAGGTAACGGGAGTTAACTAAAGAGAATGAGTGAGCAGGCTTCATGAAGAAATATTGACCGATCAAGAATAGTAGTGGAGCGGGAAATACGGTGGAGAGGGGAAGCTGATATATAAAATTGGAGGAGAAGGCTCATAGCATTAGTTTCATCACATCATGTCTGTGCAGTTCCTACCTGAAGATGCAGCCATTTACTCCGATACTAAGTGGGCTACTGACGCGTGTATTTCTGGATACCTGGTATGCCAGAGCAAGTACAAGACTGCAACGGAATCAAACAATGGGTCAGCGTGAACGAAGAATATGGTTTTTTCAGCTTGGTTCCGGTACCATGCAGCTTTATTACCTGACCAGTATATCCCCTCCCGCCAGAATAGAAGCTAACTTGCATTACCAGCGAGCTCATAAGTCAAAGCAAAAGAAGAATGCCTATATCAAGTTTGGAATAATAGAGAATTTGTATATCAACCCAGAAGACCAGACATCTACTACAAGTTTATTTGATATTTCCAGCACTGTGATGGAGATCGTCACACCGCCGTTTTTAACCATGGCAGAACCATCAGCCATGTTTGATCCAGAGCAAGTATATTAGTGTGTGCGGCCCGGGCTTCCAGAGCGTGGAATTTTGTGTGCATGATCCCCAGGTAACATGTGTTGAACAATATGAAAATTATGTGCCTGTTTACTTCTCATGGGACACAATAGCCATGACAGACTGTATAAAACTTGAAATTGTTAGAGACTGCAATAGCAGCAAATGTGCAGTTAGCCTTGGTAGACCATATGCATAGTTTTATATGCACGCTACAATATATGAAAAATTAAATTTAAAACTATGTGAACAGTACATTTGGTGACGATCCTCAACACGAGCATTCATTGTTGAGGATACAAATGAAAATTCCTTGACACATTACAATCTGTTTAAAGAAGTATCCAAAGTGCAACTGCGATATACTGAATCGTGTATCAGGGACCTGCACAGTGCTGTGAACCGCCATGAACTATCCTGGACTGATCTGAAAACTAGGGTGTGTGTGAACGAACTTTGTCCCATTTGCAGGCATAAATAACTCAGCGAAGCCAAGTTTTCACCATCAAACCTCTTGACCAAGCAGATGGGACTCTATAAACAATCAGATATGTTCGTAAATGACAATTGTCTTTGAATCACAGCTTATGTACTCCAGCAGCAGTTATGCTAATAGTAAATCTACTACCACATGCACCACAATCATCACCGCAGGCACTGCAGTTAGCACCACCACATTAATAGACTCCTATATGCCGACTTCATGTGCACGAAAACAATTAGTAAAAACACATTTCAACTGTTGTATTAAGTAATTTTTGCAGGTCAATCAAAATATCTGCCCTATCAGCCATCATCAGACTAAATATGCACACCACTCATACATCTTACTAGAATTCAAGCATACCTCAGCCCACAGTCACTAAAATATACCAAAAATCATAAGTCCAACATACCATTCACAGCATCGTTACCATCAGTCACCAGGCTAATATCATACCAGACTTAATATAAATCACTCTAACAACAATAAAAAATATGCTGACCACCACACTGATGCATACAAAACAAAATATGAGTAACCCTGCTCACCAGGAGTACTGGGTACTATACCAACCGTAATATCAGCATGCTTCAGTCATACCACACAGATCACATTGTAGTTATACAATACTGCACAAATAATAATATTTATTTGAGACAAAATATTAGTTTACAACTAAGGAATGCGTAAATAACAAAAAAAAAAAAAAAACTCCCAGCAGTTCATAAGTATATAGGGTTGACCGGTAAATCCCACATAGACTTGATTTTACATAACATACTAAGGGATAAAAAGGCAAATATTTTTACATCCATTACAAATGATAATTTAAAATAGCCAAATGGCTCTGGAGACTTCTCATAACCCATGATCATTATGCTTAGAGTGTAGGGGGACACAACGACCCACTAAAAGCCTACACTAAAGACAGATAAAGTAGATAGTATAGATGTTGTGAGAAAATAACATACAGCAAAACTCTAAAAGTGCCTGGAAAAAATATTCAATTTAATAAGCATTCCATATTATAAGGCTCGGGAAATCTGAAGATATTACATTATAATAGCAATGAATGCTTACAACAGGCTCCCAAAATATACTACAATTGCTGATGTCAAGGCCGTGAGCCGCTCCTAGAGCGATTAATTAAAATGTCAAAAAGACTAACACCTGAAAAGAATGTTCATAGTACTTGGCAATCAAATACCAAAACTCCAGGCCACGCTTCTAGTTTGCGTGAACAAATGGGTTGTCTACTTAAGAACGGCCCTCTCAATCAACAGTCTAGAATAAGACTTTAGTCAGGTTGAGCCATAAACAACTGCCAAAATACTGCCCCCAAATTAATGAACTTAAAAGGCAACAAGTTACACTTCACCTTGCAAAACACTAATGGAATACATATTAGGATGGCAACTCTTAAAATTATCCCAAAAGAAAATATTGAATGGCGTGCCGAAACGTTAATTTATAATAATAAAAGCCAAACGGCAAGGTCCCTATCAATGCTCCACTCATCGCTAAGTAGCAGCAGTTCACGACTCACTTGTACAAAATTAGCACCCTCAAAGCAGGAATTAAAGATAGAAGAATAAGCCAGATTACTGGGTTCGAATCCACGTTTATTCTGCACCAAATTCAAGTTACCACTATGTTCAGTAACATGTTTACGCTTTTTTGGTTTGCAGATGTCAATTCATCATCACTAGAATATGCATTTATCACAGCAGTCTTGGAGTCCACATTTTAGTTCTTAGCGAAGCAGGGTTGCTCACAACTTCTGACGATCTGTATTGCTCACACTCTTAATAGAAAATGTCAGCACCACTGTTTTCGGAACACGTTGCAGGCCCACATAATGTTATGGGTTCTTTTACTGAAGATCTTGGCAACGTAACCACATTGTTTTCCATGTAAGTTTTGCCAGTGTTCGGTGAATATTATATGATATTATATTAAAGGCAGAAATGAAATTCTAGTCATAGGATATAGGAGACAGAGTGAGGTAATAGAACTGCAAATCGATTGATGACCCGAAATTTTGAAGCTATTTTAGAGATGTTATTTATTTAGTATTCATGCACACATGATATAAGGATTTAATCAATCACCTTAGGTGAGGTATGGTGTAGGGTCCCTGAGTTTGAACCCCGAAACTGTTTAAAAAATATTTTTTTTCTCTTAGTCTTAGAAAAAAGAATTTCTGAGTGGTGGGAGAAAATTGTTTTGATATGTTTAACAATAAAACCGTAAAGGAAATGGAATCGTTAGTTTAGTGTGATAATTGTTACAGACGTGATGTGATAATTTAATTTAAAAGCATAAAACCTGAGGCCAAATATGGAAATTTCGAAAAGTGTTCGTTAAAAATAAGTATAATATAAATAATAACCTCCCAGGCTGGGTATGAATTAAACATAACAGAGTAGGCGAGATTGTCCAGTCTATGTGCGCTCCCTGCCTGATAATGATTGTGTCATAAATAAATTAGAATAAAATTTGCAATTTGAATAATGACCAGAGATTCAGAATTTTTGTTGATATATGCTCGTGGCTTTTCAGAATATTAACGTGCACATACGAATATTTTATATATGTATATATAACATATATATATATATATAATTATTTCTAATTATATTTAATAAAAATTAGTTATGTTTTATCCAATGATCTAGTAATATGGTACTGATATAAGACACCACAGTCGATGAGAAGTGAGTTAACCCCCCACTGATTGCGTAGGATACTTGGGGGGGGGGGGGTTGTGAAGCAGGCTTGTCATAAAAGCGAGGGCCTGTATACAGGATATATACAAAGAATTATATCTATTAAACTTTAACCTTGTGTTGATTTCGTTCTCTAGAAACTGTACCTAGCTATAAACACATTTCAACCATTCTTAACACAATAAATAATTTCAATGTAATATTGGCTAGAGAATTTTATAATGCCAGTAAAACCTTGTGAGAAGCGGAAGAGTCTATTTATATATGATTTAATAGTGTTGAATTTAAGACACATAATCTAAGCGTTTAAACTGCTAAAAGATTGTTCTTCAAATAACTATGGATCAAATTTTTTTCCATTGAAATAAATTACTTTCTTATGTTTCCAGTCTACATTTTATAAAACTGCAATAAACATTTTAAACTCATGCATAGTTAAAACGGCTCTCCTTGCCTTCCAACAGATTTCAGATTTCCTCTAAATGCAGTGTCAGCTTTGGACCACGGCACGGTTTGAGACATCTGCTGCGACTGGCCTCTGCAAGGGTTGCCAAGCTGCAAGCTGAGGCAAGGCAGAACGACCTCGGCCAGCCGAGCCGTTCTTGAAGAACAAAATCCAGGGGATTGAGCGCGAGGTCAAGAAGGAAGTATATAAGCTCGGAGCAATGGCGGCTCTGGGCGCCATCTTTCCAGCATCGCCGGAGGCCTCTCCCCATACCCTACCAGACGAGAGTACCACTCCCTGTGGTCCGACTTCATTACCTGACACGCCCGCCGTACAGAGAGCATCATCAAGACATTGTCATCTAGATGGTAATTATAATCCTTGTTAGGGTGACTGAAAGAACGTTAGGAATTGGGACACATGAAAGCATTTTAAGCTTCATTCGATCAGAGTACCGCATTTTAAGCTTAATACTTATTGTAACTGAGTAAAGGAATCTGTGCCTCTTTGAGTGAACATTGGACACATTCCAGTTCTTCTATAGCTGAATGACTTAGTGTGAATAACTGCATTCATAACGCTTTTGTTCGGCATACTTGTATTGTCTTGAGTTGAATAAAAGTAGAATTTGGTATTTGAATACTTTTCCATCCAGTTACTCTTATCCTCCATGTTAATGCATACCTTGCTCCCCTCGGGACAGGCCACAGCAAATGGTGGAGGCGCCTTAGCATTCCCACCCTCCTATTTTAGCTTGGAATTGAACTAAAAGTAAAATCATGGTAAAATTACAAAAGACAGTAAATAAAATAGGCTAGAATTTCATGGAACAATAATTAAAATATACTACAGAGAAATAATAGAGGAATTAGTAAAGATGCCTAGCCCTGTCCACCTGCCCACAGGTTTAGAATTCCCCCGAGAATTACGGGCCAATGAACCCGTTGTAGTAAATTATAATAAAACAGTTAGCACTCATTCACAGCATTGTGTGTTGTGCTATTCAGCAGAAAATCTTGGTCACACCAGAGCAAGCGAGCAGGACCTGCCACGTTGCAAATAGCTGCTCAGCCAGACAGTCGCCCAGTATATTCAGTAGCATAGTGTGTATGAGCTTGGCTTTTAAGAAAATTATTGCATGCTTAACCATGGTTCCGTTCATCGGACCCATTGCAATATTTTTAACGCAATTTCCACAACAAGAGTGTACACATGTGGAATAGTAAAGAATAGAAGGCTTGGGATTGTGTAGAGTGTTATATAATATATGTCACAGCAGCACATAACATGATTATTACATGACAGACAAACCAACCACATCCTTCGCTAAAACAGCCAGGAACATTTGTAACATGCTACTATAGTTCTCTCAGACACACAAAAGAAATTACAAGCACAAAACATAACTAGAACAGAAAAATTTATTCTGTTAATAGCATCAGTAGAGAAATTACTAAATGAAAATCCAGAACATGTTGAACAATTTGACACAAACTCAACATGACTGACACATAGCCTGATAACAAAAATCACAAATAGTGGCCTTCTGCCATCAACACACCCACCCTCATACACAAACACAAAACATCGCATTACAGATTACCTCACACCTATACAGATTTACACCACAACAGAACCAATATCAGAGAACTCACCACTAGCCTCACCACTTGAAACACAACAGCACACTAACATGGCAAACCCACCACCAGTAAATGTTATCATCCAGCAGCCCCTGTCAGTCACAAAATTTTAGGGTGATGGTAGCGAAAAATGTCCTGAATTTCTAGAGCAATATAGCCATACTGTGGAGAATACAACTGGGACGAAACAGAGAAATGCCGCAGTCTCAAATATTACGTCACAGGGTCCGCAAAACACACTTTAGAGAATTGCTTGCAGACACACACAGGGCAAGTTACATGGAATGACGTCAATGAAATGAAAAACACATTTTCCAGACCTGCAAATGAAGAATATATGAAAAACTTACTTTACACCACCAAATAAAAATTGAATGAAAGTGCACAGAAACATATTGAGAGCCTACTATTCTACAGGAGGAAATACAATCCCAATGTAACAGATGCAGACTTCATTGGTATTGTATGCCGTTCCCTTCTTCCTTCCATCGTGGACAAAATTGCCTGGTTGACAAATGACACACTTGAAGGCTTACTCACGAACATTTAGAGAGTAGTTGTTGGGTTGTTCCGCTACAACCAGGCAATTACGGGACAGCAAATACACTCAGGCACAAATTTACTGAGAGCAGAGGCAGTAAAATTAAAAAAAAAATTAATCGCAAATTTAGCATTGCAGAACAAAAAACCCTACACTTACAGAAAACCACAACTCTACAATAATGTACAGACACCACAACACTACAGATACAGCATGTACAAACAAAACCAACAGCCCATTGTTGTAATCAAGGAGTATACACAGCCGCAAAAGAGATACAACCCCCACAGAATGGTAATTATCAAAGAACAAACAACATCCAGGAAAATGCAAGAAAGCAAAATAATCACCCATCCCAGACTCAAACAAGACAAAATCAGTACCAAACCACCAAATACAATCAACAACAAAACTCCTACACAAGAGGGCAATAGGCATCACCCCAGCAGAAAAAAAGACGAAGTAAGGTGCAAAAACTCCAAAACAATAAGTACTGTCAGGCAGACCCCTTTAGAATATGGCGAAGTAACCAGGCACAACCGTGGAATGAGGAACGTAGGATTCCCTACCACAATAACAAAAGCAATACAGGGACCTTTGGCGAAAAACAAAGAGTATCAGAAACCAATTAAGGACAGCACACATGTGCAATCAGAGGTTAAAGTAAAGTGCATAATGAATGTCTGCGAGGTACTATTTAATAAGATAGTACCCACATGGGCATATGCAGATATTGCGAAGTTTAATTCCTGTGGGGAAAACTTTCCGTTACCGCAGAAAGCAAAAATCCAAGTTAAACAAAACAGTTCAAAATATTAAAACACGGAAACCATGTCATCTTGCATTAGATTCAGATAAATTAAATGCCGGCCAGGAGCGAATAGCTGTAATACTGACACCACACACAAGGACATGGCCTCGCATAAACAAAACATGGCGCCTGTGAAAGCCGAAAAGGTACATATTACAGAAGCAGCGGCACACACCAAGTCGGTCCCGTGGAATGCTCGAGTTAGTGCAATCATGAGATCAGCATACGCACTGCCTTCATAGGACCACGGTTGCTGGTGGCCATCATGTGTGCTCTGTGTATGTACCAGGGACACCGAGCCACAGAATGCTCCCTCTTTCCAGATCAATCAAAGCCAATTAACACAGACATAAACTAGCAATTTTAGAAATTTAAAAACATTTTGGCATCCACAAATAAAAATACGCATTCCAAAAGGGGAAACTGACAATACACAAGCATCACACAACACTCATAATATTAATTTGGAAGACAATGGCAGTGATGAAATGTGAAAGCATAAACTGAGCCACAGATCCAAGTCACACTTCACAATCAAACACGCCCCACCCAGCAAGGACAAATAATGTCGCGTAAACTATGCGAAAACTTCACCACAGCATGTCCTTGTCCAGATTGCAGGCAAGTCGAAAAACTCATTACTCGACACTGGGTGCTCGCGATCATGCATAGCGACCACACTTATACAAAAGAAAAGGCAACCAGTAACCAAACAATTCACGCTAGTGGGGCAACAATAGACATCGACATACCAAAGTATAAAACAAACACGAATATCAATATTGCATGGTACAACTTCAACCAGGACTTCATGTTAAATATATAATGTAAAATTAGACGTCATGCTGGGGGTCGATTTTATAAAACATTATTATATAGTACCCATTCTGTCAAGAGACATAATGTACGTATATGATTATCATAATTAAGACATCATAGAAATACAAATTTATACCAACCTAGTGGAATAGAATAGAACTAATTGCATGGAATATTAGATAAATAAAATAGAATCACTTGAGAATACAAAGGAGGACACAACACTAAGAAACATAAACAAAAACCTGCCCCTACAAAAAAAAGCACAATTTATGGCGTTACTTCAGACGTACAAAATAGATTTACAGGCAACATTTCAGAGTTAACAGAAACCAAAAAATTACGAAATTAAGCTCGAGCTAACCACGAACAAACCCATACACATATCCATATAGAATAAACCCACAGTTGCGTGAACAGGTATTTGAACAAATCCAGCAAATGCTTGCCTAACAAATAATCATGCTTTCGGACTCCCCTTACGCTGTGCCAAGCCTCATGATAAAAAAAATATCAAGGGGGCATATGTTTTTTAAACATATTTTAGACTCCTAAATCAACACTTTAAAAAAGTACATTACCACATCACCAGAACAGAATACATCACAAACACAATTCAGAATTCGAAATACATTTCGTCCTTTGACATGTTTAGTGGATTCTATGCAATCCCAGTAAGGCAACAAGACAGGGAAAAACTGGTTTTTAGCATCTATGTCATTGGTTTATACGGATATGCCCGTATGCCAATGGGCCTGGCCACAAGCCCTAATTACTTCCAAAATTTTGTAGACAATTCTTGGCCCAGTATGCTGGAACACAGCCATAGCCTATATCGATGATATTTAGATCATAGGCAATACCGTTGAGGAAAACCTACAAAATAGAAGTAAAGTTATGGAAAGATTGTGAAAGTGTAATGTCAAAATTAACACAAAAATTTCACTTCGCACAACAAGAAATAAAAATTCTTGGTCATTACATTATGCCGCAAGGGATACAAACAGACCCTGAGAAAATCGAAATCATCAAACAGATGGCACTGCCCAAGAATATCAAGCAGTTATAAATGTTTTTTGGATTAATGTCTTACTTAAGAAGATACATTCTTAACCATGCGAAACTTGCCGAACCACTCACAGATATAATCAAAGTATCTAAACCTTTTCAATGGACACAAGTACAACAGCAGGCATTTGATAACCTCATATCAGCTCTACTATAACCACCCATATTAGTGTAATTCCAGGAAAACCAACACACCATATTAGCCTGTAACGCTTCGCAAACAGCTATGGGAGTGGTCCTCGTGCAGGAGACACCAGGAAGCAAAGACCGTACCATTATAGCATTTGCATTAAAAAAACTCTCTCTAAATGAAAAAAAAAAAGTGGCCAGCCTTGGAATTTGAGCTGTTGGCAATCAAATATTTCGCTATTTATTTCAAAAAATACCTGTATGGGAGAAGATTTACTATTGAAACGGATCACCCCAGCCTACTGGATTTAAAGACGATGGCCGAACATAATGTTAGAATTCAAAAATTAGCAATAGCACATACAGATTTCGAAGATAAAATTGTCAAAGGGAAATTAAGTACACTTGCATACACGATGAGTCGAATCCCAAAAACTGGCAAAGCAGAGACTACACAAATAACAATAGAAAACCAAATATACACAAACCAAAAGAAATACATTACAAGCACCTTATTTTACAAAGCTCTTGCCGACTCATTATTACAAAATCCAAACAAAGATGGGGAAGAAGAACAACGTATGGCTAAATACATAATTAATAACAGGCAAGAGAGTAAAACATATGTTTAATCAAATATCGGTACAAATGACAAAACCCGTATAGACAAAATGGTTATAAACGAAAAAATATTTGCCCTTAGAAGCAATTGCGAAAATTACCACAACCATATACTAGGTAAATCTCTAAATCACTATGGAAGGCCACGAGAACAAAATTAAATCCACATGTATTGATTCACGACTAAACTGTAAGATTGCTATCACAGTACACAACTCCATACCACACTATCACCCCATTTACATACCTTATCAAGAATATATTAAAGTCGAAGACGACACACATTTGTTCCTAGCACCACTTACCAAAACACCAACATCACCATTTATAGCAGAATATGCCAGAGACCCACACATTACGCAAATAAAAACAGCCCTTACAAACCCACAAACTGCCACACCAAAATACATACGTCCGGCTAGAAGATATGGCATTATAGGCAACTGGGAAATTTACCTTCAAGTACACACACTCACGGGGGAAAAAGTCTAACGCTCGTAACACAGTACTACATTCCAGAAATTATTACTGCTCATCACGATGCCCTATTAGGAGGAGGGCACTTCGGCCTATTAAAGATCCTCGAGAAAATAAAATATCAGTATTATTGGGACACCATGGCCAAAAATGTAAAAGACTACATACAAAACTACCCCACCTGCCAGCAGGTGAAACACACAAACAAAAAACCTATTGTACTTCTGACTCCCATTGAAGCCCCTCCCTTATTTCCGTTTTCGGGTCTCGATGCAAAAGGTCCTCTCCAAACTATGGCAGAGTTTTTTACATGTTATGTAGTAGCTAAGCCCGTCAAATCCATCGACGCAAAAACCTGCACCCTCTTCTTTAAAGACGCCATACTACAGTATGGGTGCCCAAGCCAATTTTAACCGATCGTGATATGTCTTTTAATGACGACATGGTTGCAGAATTATTGCAGAAACTACAAATAAAACACTATAGATAATGGCGTACAACCCAGCTTGTAATGTGCTGACCGAGTAATTAAATAATTTGTCACAACTGACTACCTGTGTGAACAAAGACCACACACACTGGGATGAATACATCCCGTACATAGTCATCAATTACAATTCTACAGTTAATAGAAGCAATAAATTTTCACCATTCTTTCTTTTACACTGCATTGAAGCCATCCTACCATGTCATGTAATATCACACACATTTTCAAAGCGAGCTGCAGACTGGGGTGAACAGTTACAGCAAGCTCGCGAAAAAAAACCCGTGTCAATTTACTCGCTTTACAGCAACAACAGAAACTCGAACATCTGACAGAAAATCTAAAAATCGGGCAATTCTAATTGGTAAAAACACCTGGAAGACACAAAGCACTAAATTCGAAATACTACTGCCGTACAGGATCCACGATATCCTGGGACCTTCCAAAATATCCATCGAAATAAAAAAAATGAGGACACACCAAAATTGACACAGTCAACACAAGGAACATCAAGCTCGGTAATATCAGAGACTAATAACGACATCTATGTTAAAGGTTAATCACCACTGAAATGGGGACAACGCATCTGGGGGTGCTGTTCCTAGCACTCCAAATAATCTCGGCGTCCACTGGCGTGCACTTGTACAAGACCCACAACGGGGTTTATATTCAACAGCTATCGCTTGACATCCAGTACGAAGAGACAATTCCCCTGACATACACCCTGCCGCTGCACCAACCAGCCCCGCCCAGCAATGTCGACGTGTGGTACCATCAGGCCTGTGCCACAAAGAATGCCACAGTTTGCAAGAATATGGACCAACTGCGCAAATTCTTTAATGAAACATCGGAATATACTGTACAAGAATTCATGTCTGAAATCGCAATGTCTAATAAATTAATACGTGGAATCACATTCTTAGGAGATGTCGCAACATGCTGATGCGACATTCTCGCCACCGGAACCTGAAATCCCTTCCAACCAATGAGAAAACACTTGCATTGCAAATAAGTGACTTAGAACATAATGTGATCTCTTCCAACAAAAATCTAAATATAACGATTCACAGCATGACGCAAATAAAGAATCAAGTGGAGTACAAAATAACTCATTCAGCGAAAGCATAGGGTCCTTGTCACATCAACTAAGCAATTATAACAGAGACATTGAAACTTCTCTCATTCAGTAACAATTGATAACTAGTATGGTGTTGCAAATTATAAATAATATTGTTAATGAGCTCAGAATTAATATTTACATCCAGCAATGTCAGCAGAAATTTCTACCCTTGTAAGCGGTAACAAAATATTTATTAAGGGCTGACCTATTTCAATTACAGGGGCCAGTTTACACTCTAGGGTTAGAATTAAGCATTCCCATTAAGGACATAAAACAATTTTATACGCTGCCCCTACCTGAATGCATGCTGTCTCACACGCAAATGATGATTAAAATCCAAATTCCTTTAAAAAGCATTAAATGTTCTTGGCAATTCTGTAGGGTCACTTAAGTTTTGTACATGTACAACAACGAAACTTGCACGGTAGGAACGCCAACAAATATAGTGGCCAGTAATGTTATTACGAAAGAGACAAGGGAACTCTGCGATACACCTGAACAAGCTAAAGGTAATATTTCCTCTCTAAGCAAATCGTCGATAATTTACAAACCAATTGCTTAAAGGCCGCAATCTATCATAATGATATTAAGAGCTTATTTAGATATTGCAAATTTCAATGCGAGCCTGGTAACCCATTGTCAGTTCAAGCCATTGAACCGTATCACTATGTGGTAACCAACACTCCAGGTGATCTTGTACTCAGGTTTCGTAATAAAACTTTAAGCAAGGAAATTCACGATCCAAAGGTAGAGACAACACAAATCCAAGTACCCTGTGGCTGTGAACTAACTTCAAACGAAGCCACTCTCATCAAAGCAACCCACGTTTGTAATATCATGAGCCCCGAATTTGCTATAGCTCACACTATCTTGCCAGTGCAATGGCTCCATAATAACTACTTCAAATCTCAGTAACTCAAAGCTAGCAAAAGGATTTCCTTCTACTCTGTAATGACACTATTAATAGTGAATCAAAAATCACCCATGCAGAACTTCCCACCATAAAGTATACGGAAACAACTTCGTAATTTCGATAAACTCACATATATTCCCTGTTTATTCTGGAACATTACAACTACATTAGTTTCTCAACAATTATTATACTTTGTATAGCTCTTGCAGCTATATACCACAAGCTAATTAAAATAGCTGTCTTAATGAACCGGTTGGCGCAAGCGGCGCACCCTTAAGATGACGTAAATAAAGAGGTGCCACACAATCAACTAAAATCATAGTGTTCTTAAAGTTGGATACCGATATAAATTAAGGAAGGTATTACGGATAGTAGCTGTACTACACTATATTACAATAAAAGGGAGTACCTGACACAATGATTACCTCAACATAAATGGCCAGGGCATAAATTCACTGTCAGTGTAATACATGCAAGAAATAAAAGCAAAGAAAGCACAGCACGGAATATATCTCTCAAGTTATCTGTTAATTCGTGCGTGACCGCAAAGCGATGCATACATTACTACCTAGGAACAGGCAGTAAAAGCAAAGAAAGCACAGCATGGAATATATCTCTCAAGTTATCTGTTAATTCGTGCGTGACCGCAAAGCGATGCATACATTACTACCTAGGAACAGGCAGTAAAAGCAAAGAAAGCACAGCACGGAAGATATCTCTCAAGTTATCTGTTAATTCGTGCGTGACCGCAAAGCGATGCATACATTACTACCTAGGAACAGGCAGTAAAAGCGTAGTGGCCGCAGTTGCAATTACAGGCAGTTTAATGCACTACATGACTGCAGAGCGCAGCAGCTGATGCACGTACATTACGTCAGTACAATTATCCCTCTCTAGAGAGTGTTAGACGGCAGTTCCCACGCCGTGCGGCATTTACACCATAGATATCTTGTCGGGGCCCCTAAAAATGTATATAAATGATGTTTAAATCCATGTTATATTATAATAAGTTTTACGATATGTACATATGAACTTATTTTGTTTCATATGTCTGTCAGCACGACACATAGTTCCATTCTAAGAGAACAATTGTACTAGTATGTAAAATAGCACTTTTAAATACGACAGGAGGCAAAATATAATTTTATATATGTTAAATATTAAATTAATAAAGAAAGCATACCAAGATGCTCTTAAGCATTAAAATGACTGTATATCACACGGCTCTATTGGAGTCTGTTGCTATTTCTAAGTGCGCACATCCTTACATACCACACTTATGTGTTCGATGTCGGGTTTTTCTTTGTTTTAAAATTTATATAGTCACAGAGTCGAGTAAATATTTATCACCCATAATAACCAACAGGAACCAATAGTGGCCTTAAGATAGTTTTGGTGCCGGCACAAACAATATACAAATTGAGACTTTTTTATCACTACTTAATTAAAATCCCAATGTATAAAATATAAAATTTTAGTTGTAATAATGTTGTACATAACCATGTTATAAACTGAGAAACAACCAATAACATAGATATATTTCTTTTACCAGTAGCACAATGTTCAAATATTACGAAACATATAATTAAATTAACACTACATAATTGGTAATATCACATAGAATGATAAAGGCTGCAAGGCACACTCAGTCTTTGGACAAACATATTTTAATGTAACTAGTGTATGTCTTACTCTACTAACCAGAGTTACTAGTTAACATCAATTTTCAATGTAAATAATATTAAAAATTTTATCAGAGCTAATAAAATGGGTTAGCATCGCCATTCTAATAAGGCAGCCATTCTTGTAACTCATGTCTGCCCCTCTGGGCCTAACATCGGCCTACAGAGTCTTCTTTATGTGGATAGCATTTTCAGTCAGTCTTCATACTTTTTATTATTACTGCAAAGAAGAAAAGCTCTTTCCAGCGGGCTCCATTACTATCATTGGGCATGGCCGCCCACTCAACTTCCACGTCGCCATTCTGCACCGGCGCGTCTGACCTGAGCCAGACATTTCCCCCGCACCATTCAAACCCAGTTTCCAGGCGAGGGCGCCTGGGTGCTCCTAAGAGGGGAGGTCTTGCTGTGGTGGCCTCTGCAAGGGTTGCCAAGCTGCGAGCGGAGGCAAGGCAGAGCGACCTCGGCCAGCCGAGCTGTTGTAGAAAAACAAATTCCGGGGGATTGAGCGCGAGGTCAGGAAGGAAATATATAAACTCGGAGCAATGGCGGCTCTGGGCCCCATCTTGCCAGCGTCGCCGGAGGCTCTGCCCGTATCCTTCCAGACGAGAAGACAAACTCCCGGGTGTCCGACTTCATCACCTGACGACCCCGCCGAGGAGAGAGCATCATCGAGACGTCATCATCTAGAAGGTAATTATATTCCCTGATAGGGCGACTAAGGCACGTTAGGAATCAGGACACGTGAAGGCATTTTAAGCTCCATCCGACCAGAGTACCGCCTTTTAAGCTTAATCCTTTTTGTAACTGAGTAAAGGCATCTGCGCCTCTTTGAGTGAATATTGGACACATACCAGTTCTTCTATAGCTGAATGACTTAGTGTAAATAATTGGATTGATAGGTGCTTTCTTGCGGCGTACTTGTATTGTCTTGAGTTGAATAAAAGTATAATTTTGTAGATACACTTATCCCCCTTGTTAATGCGTGACCTGCTCCCCGTAACTCGACTTTAACTTTAGCATTCTAAATTACTAAAGGCAAAAAACATGACATTTATTGAGAATTATATAGCCTTAGCAATAGATGCCAAATCTATTCAGCATTCTGGAAATTTACAAGTTTCATAATTTATGCTATGGAAATGGACACACCAAAGTTCCCTTTCATACATACTGATCAGAAGGGTGTTAGCAATGTAAGTTCATGCTTAACTTATGCCAATGTCCCAGGAGTCTGGGTTCCATCAACCAGTAGCTACCCAGGATATTTATGCCAAAATTATGCCTACTCCCCTCCATAGTTCCGGGGTGCAACTGCATAATTTCAAGTCCACCAATAAGATGTTTTCTGTGTTAAAAAATTATTGTCCATTTGCGGGGAAAAATTATTTCCTTAGCGCTGTTATCAATTTAATAGTGGCGCTCCTAAGCACTACCGGCGACACTAGCGCCTCGGTGCGGTGTCTCAGGGAAACTCAAGCCGCCTCGTCCAGTCCGCAGTAGCGCCACGTCATGACCAGCCTCAGAGTACCCGTGTACCTAACCTGCCGTAGGAGCAGCTGATAGTCCGCCCAGGCTTCCTACGCCAGGCTATCGAGCGACGCGATGTGCCCTTAGGATGCAGTATAAGGTAAGGAGAATTCCATTTGTGGCAATATTAGTAGATTATCGCAATGAGTGAGCGACAATTATTGCAGTGCAGAAACTGCGTAGTTTTTGGTGCGAGCAGGAACATAGCAAGTCAGGGCGGTCAGGTTGAGCAGGATGGAAATGTTTGAAAAATGAGACGACCCGTCTCAGTAGTACATTCGCAACTATATGCAAATCTTTGAAAGAAAGTATTACAGCGAAAAACGTGGATCACAAAAAAGGCACGAAGAGAACCAGAATGAAATAATCAGGGACGCTACAAAGAAATTTTTAAAAATATCACCATAATTCTTAGGTCAAAATCGTTTAACGTATTATTATTTTTCGATGATACAAAGTTCTGTGCGAAAGAACAATACGATTGCGAGCATGCTGTGGTATAAATTACTTGACGATTAAGGTCCTACATAAATCGTACCTGCTTGCAGTGATATACCATCGCTGGAGTACATAATTGTTAACGGATGTAGTCGTCCGCTGACTTACCTAGCACTCGGGCTACTCCAGTTTACCCAACATTGCATTCCATAGCCGCTATTCATTTACCTCGCTTGGACACTAATTGGTGTCTAAGACGTCAATTAATAGCTAGAGCCCAAAGAAATTATCAGAGTCTATAGGAACGAGATTTCAATAATTTCAAATAATAGGGTATACTAAATATGCCGAAGCAGGCCACCAACCCAACAATTTACCCGAATGTGTAGTAACAAAAAGCAGTAATGTATTATTACTATATATAATTATATATATATGATTAAAACTTAAGACAGCATATTTAGAAAACTGTTGTCATCTTCACAATTATTTTTTGTAATGAACATCGCCGCGTAGGATTTTAATTATGCAATTGATTATTTCCTGCCACGAAATTACCAAAGAGCGCATGCCAATATTATGTAATGAGAAATGGCTTGAAGAGATTTGTATTCCATCGCTGTTTGCATTCGAATTTGAGGGTACTTTTCTCGAAATTTTGCACAAGAAAATTTTAAACGTTTTCTTCATTACTCGCAGTGGCTGCTACAGTATATGTTCCTAGTTAAAGACTATTCAGAGTAAAGTGAACACTTTTGAAGTCAGCATTTGAAAAAATATCACTTCCAGTGAGTACATAGTGTACTCTACAGTACATACTACATAGTGTAGCCTACAGTACATACTACATAGTGTACCCTACAGTACATACTAGACAGTGTATCCTACAGTACATACTGCACAGTGTACGCTGCATTACATACTAAACAGTGTACTCTACAGCACATATTACGCAGTGTACTCTACAGCACATACTGCACAGTGTACTCTACATCTACAGTATATACTACACAGTGTACTCTACAGTACATAGTGTACTCTACAGTACATACTAAATAGTATACTCTACAGTACATACTCTCATGCATGCTTACAATTACGTTCGCAGAGAATTAACGAAAATATTTCTAAGACATGGCGTTAGGTTTAGAAAGTAATATGTATATTTACGGGTGCTGAAGTCAAAATGTTTTGTTTGATACACACAACAGCATGTATTTGCATATATTATTAACATATTTACTGGGGACCGCGGTAGTGAAGGGGTGAGACAACCGTCCTCCCACCAAGGTGAATCGTGTTCGATTCACGGCGGCGTCATTGCAGATTTGAGCGCTGGTCGGCCGGTTTTGTCGGGAATCTCCCGTTTCCTTTACCCTTTCATTCCGGTGTTACTCTATACTCACCTCGCTTGACCCTCATCAGCTCTCAAGACCTCGATGTTAAGAGCAGCCCAAATCCGCCACTCCAACACAGTTATTTTCCACAAAATTCTACTGTTTGCATCTGGACTACGCAGGAATGAAGTGAGACGATTCGTGACAACGTTAATCATACGCATAGCGGAAGGATACAAAATACGATGGAAGGAAGTTCCTAAGTAGAGCTACTCCCTTAACGGTAAGCAGCCTGCATGTAATGTGATCGAGGAAAGTGAAGAGAGTTGTATAGAGACAAGCGTGATGGCGCTGTGTGGACGCCAAGACACAGACGTGTCACGTGCTCAAATTACAAGTGATCCGACTGCCAGCCCCGCCAACGAGCAGTGATGTCGCCTACCGCAGCCTCTCCCCACATCAACACTCACCCCTCACCACCGGGTAATCTGATGACACGCCTGTTTTGCCACCCCCTATCCCACGCGCGCACACACACGCACGCGTGTTACCCGCTAATTACATGAGCTCATTAACTTCATCTATATTCACACTGTCTGGAGTCGGAGGCAAGGCGGCCTCGCAGCCGGCGCCTTAATTGAACGGCCTGCGATCGCACAAGCAGGGGCCCCCTCACATTTCCTGATAAACTTATAGCAGCATTAAGTTTTACGTCGCTTGATTTCGTTTAGCGTCAACACTCGACGTTATTGAATGATATTGCAGTGTCTCAGCTTCGGTCTCAACCACAGCAACTTGATTACCATTCAACTAAAGGACTTCGCCTTTAATATTTTGCAGTCATCGAAGTCTTAAGTCAGTGTCTAGGGACAGCGAGCGTTAACTAGCCAGTATGTATCACTGTATCTCTATTCCGGTAAGATTATTTTAAGAATACATAGGATCTGCTGCTATGTTTTTGCTACATGTTATTATTTCATTACCGACAATATGTTTTCAATATATATACACACACACACTCCTGAAGAATTAAGCAGTTGTCCGTTAGGTTGTAAATCACTGAAATGCAGGCATACGGAATATTTAGTGAATCGGTAATGTCTCTTTTATTTAAACAGTTGTAGACACGACTAGTTTTAAATCAACGTCAGTCTTATTATAAATAATAGAGACGCTATAACTTTGCATTATGTTTCAGTACCCAGATACGTCACACAAATATATTGAAGTTTTACGTGTGTCATTGAACTTCCGTTCATCCAATACGCCCTGCAGGTCTCAGAAGCAATAACAAACATTCGGAACTCTAGTAGATTCATTTCATGTGGCAGATAAAACAGAAGAATGAGTTGTGAATATGGAGGCAGAATTTAGCAAGAGACCTTCGCTCGAGTGTGTGCAGTGCTGTGGAGTCTAACTTCGTGCCGTATTAGGTTATAAAGTGAAATAGTGGGCTCTAATAAACAGTAGAGGCAGTCTTATTTAATTAATGACGGAATCGCGAAATTTTTGTTGACAAATGAAGAAATCTATTGTAAGTAGTTCCTACAAATGTGTTTCCAGACATTTAGAGCATTTAATTTCAGCGAAGTAGACAGTGATGCCGCAAAATTCATTATCATCCGTGATATGCTTATTGATTCACGAAATGTACGACATATTTTTGAAAATGAAAAATCTGCTACTATCGTGCCAAAGCAATGCTGCACACTACACCCTAGAACTTCTTTCTACACAAATATGAGCATTTTATTAGCGAAGAAGCATCATTGATGGCCATGAATGCCCTAATCTTTGAAAATTAATCAAAGTTGCACGAATGACGTAAATAAACACGAATTGTAGAATGGCAATGTTTATACTGTAGTGGAGGTAAGGTAAATTATTACGTTTTTTTTTTTCTATTTTTGTTCAATATTAAGTTCACAATGTGCACAAAGGTAAAAATAAATAAATAAATAATACGCCTCACGTAATTTGTGTATACAAAAATCGCAAAGGTACTGCCCACATAAGTCGTACGTACCAAAGTTAAAAAGCAAATATCTCCCACTTTAGTCATCTAGAGGGATGTCGAAATACACTAATTTCCGCGTAAACGAGTTAAGTAAAATACACGTGCCGAAGTGTCAATATGTTTTTTGCGAATAGCTATTTAAAATTACGTATATTAAAACGCCTTTCTGGCGAGAATTTCTGATAGACTTTGGTTGTTGTTCCAATTGCTGTCCCACGTGCGAAAGAGAAATGTTAGACTGTTCTATGACTAACAAGAGATTATTGATGCAGGTCGTAAATGTAACGCTTCAAGTGTATAGACACGGAATTGCCTTTTCTGTCCGCTTTATCACTGCACCAAATGCTTGAAGAGAATGCCACAACAAGGTGAGTTGTTACCAGAGCGGGTGCTGTTGGTGTAGATGATCTCACAATTTTGGTGTGACTGAATGATCTTTGTGAACACTCAAGTTATGCAGTAAGGAGCCTGCGGATACCAGAAGCTAATCTTGATAATACGAGATCACTATATCAGTACGTTAACAACACAATACACAAGAACACAACATTAAAATCATACAATATCGAAATAATTCTTGGAATGTGTTTCGGGGCTGGCTGCATCTTAAAACAGTAACCAAAAGAACTACACTAATATTCCAGATAATCTGGCGTGCTCATGCTCGCTGCATTATGTAATTTTTAATTTGTGAATTATGCAACGTTTAGTGTATGTTTCATGTAAGGACTCCTTTGAGTGTATTTTGTAAAGTTCTGTAGTCTGTTCCATATAGGGTTCAGTGTACATCATTATGCAGTGCTTTCAATGCAGAACAAGTTTATTAATAGTATTAGAGAGTAATAAGTGTATAATTAAATAAAAACAATTATTTTAACCCCAAAATAAACTACCAGAATGTATTCATATACAAAATATACCATCAAGAGCTGGGTTTTACATACCGAAACTGAGCGATTTTGTTTACTGTTTATGCAGAGTCTACCAAACCTCCTCAATCAGTTTGACGCTGGCTAGCTCAGGGACAGATATAAGAGGTCGTATCATTTTTTGACATTTAATTGGTAAAAACTGTCTCTAGTTTTTCTTATGTACCCGCAAAAAACTACACTGAGAAATCCACTGCTTGTTTCGTTACGGCCTTTCCCTTGCGGTAATTAGTGAGAGTTCTGGAGAGTGTAGAGACCTTTCGAAGGGTGACGCAAAGACCTTTGGGAGGTCTGTACTCCGTTCTCCGATCCTATCTCCAACCTGTCTTCTCCGCGAACTCCCTTGCTCAACCCGCTAGCAGTTTGGGTGACCCTATACTTTCCTAAGTGTGTCCCTGTTGGACCCACCGGAGAGCGAGTCCTCCATATGCCTCCTGTATCTTCAGGGACAATTCCTACGGGCAATCATCTATTTTTCGATATAATATTACAAAGTCTTCTCTGAAGATCTACTCTGTAAGCAATTAATTTTCATTAACAAAAATACCATGACCTTATAAAATAATAACTTATTCTACTATGACCACGTCATTTATACGTGTCACACATTTTTCACCGCCCTTATTAAACAGTTATTACTAAAACAAGTTACTGTAAATTATAAACCGATTTGTAATTTTGGGTATAGTATTATCGAAGGCCTACTGAAGGTGTTGCATTCTGAAGCTGCAGCGACACCGCTTAGCTTTCACTCAGCCGTCACAGTTACTTAAAAACTGGTGTTAAAATATAATTCGTGAGCATACCGCAATGAAGGTTGATTGCCAAGCAGAATTCCGTTATTGGCTTTACTACTGGCGCGCGTTCATGCGAGCAAGGTGACGTCACGCACCCTCGTGGAACTTGAGACTATACGTGGGCAGCTTTTTACATCCACGGTCCATGCCTTGCCACACCAAACATAGGCTGACAGGTCGGCCTCTTTGATCTCGATGTTCTCGGACGAGGAGGATCACCTGAAAACCGACCACATCGGACATGCATGGTAGACACAAAATAAGTGTCATCCACAGCCCACTGTTTGACCAGACACCTCACCAGTGACGTCTGGCTCAGTTGCGACGTCGTGCTAGCTGAACATGAGGCAGAGAACTATCAGACGAGCCTTAAATGTCGGCACTTTCCGCTTCGCCCGAGCTCCAACAAGAGGTTCGCGAGATGGCGATATGAAAATACAGGACTCGACCCATGTCGTCTGAGGGCAAGACGAAGAGTCGAGGGAGGGGACATCGTATTTCTTTCTCGCAGGAAGGGAAAAAATACGGGAGGAAATAAACTTAATCTAGATCTGATTCCCTCCCGGACCTTTAATTCGTTCTGTCAATCGCGACAAGGCTGGCTAGTAATATATGGAGCTGCGATATCAGCTTGCCGGCTACCGGATCGTGGGAAAGAGGGGGTAGAAGGTTATGTTAGGAGGGGGGATAGCAAGTAAAAGTTGGCGCGTTGAATTATGGGTGCTGGGCCAGAAGTCCTAAAGGCACCGGCGGTGGATTGTGTTGTTCTGACAACCGACAGATGAATGGCCTTTCGACCGCTTACCAACTTTATACAGTCTTCTTTTTTTCCCCGTCGCCCTATACGTGGGGTTGCCAGCCCTGATTCTTCCCGCTTTATTTGTTCGCCTTCACGTAGATCAGTTCCCCCTGGCATGCCGTGACTGTGTGTGTGTGTGGAGGAGGGGGGGGGGTGGGAGGGGAGGTAAACAGGTTCTTTCACAGCAGAGCTTGCAGTTCGGTGTTTTGAGACGGCGAGGCATGATCAACAGATGAAAGCAAGAGAAGGGAGAAAAGTTGCACGAGAAGGGAGTTGAAAGGTAACGCAGAAGAATTTACAATCAATGCCGTGTACAGCATTGACTAAATATCTGCAGCCGTCGTAAGGATGGTTTGTGTGGAATAGCTTCTTTATCAGTAACAGTCTGTATTTGGGATGTGTAAATGCTGTGCCAACACTATTTTAATGCGAACCGCACTTTGTCGTGTTTAAAAGTTTTATCGCTCCTTCTTAAAACTAAATAAACAAAGTGACTGTACCACGTTTTCTCTTATTAGCTAAACATTCAACAGTGTAGAAAACCTTCTATCCAACTACGAAAACGTCAATGAAAATGGCCAGCAGATGGCCAAATCTTCCATCGAATCATCAATACAAGCGGACATCTGTAATGATGTGAATGTATGGTATAGGCTGCTCATGGTTAAATGAGCACTTTTGAAAGCCCTGCTTAAAATCTACTTGTATACACGTTGTGTATTCTTCCGCTGTGTGCAAGATTAATATTTGCCATGGGCCTCATCACTTTATTTTTGCGTCGGCCAAGTGAAACTGTGAAATTATTAAAAAAGATGAATATTTAATATATCTGCTTATCTTTTAGACTACGTTACATTGAAAAAGACAGAAAGCAAAATAGATAGTTTAAGTTATGAGAAATGGTTACCTAACACTTTGTATACGACGTTAAATACAGAACTACTTCCGATCCACCGTTACCAACATTACTGGGTGCATTTCATACAGGAAGCCCTTAAAAATATTAGCAGGTAGGGGCAGTGACTTTTTCTTTTTCCAACGTTTTATTTCAAAAGTGCTTACTTTGTCGTAAACAGTCTTTAGTGAATTTTTTGGTAGTGTATGTATAAATAATGAGTGAAAATTGAGTGACTCTAACTAGCGCAGGACAGTGATGAGAGATTTTATCATGACTGGGGTTGGCATAACAAGTGCGCTCAATGGTAGTAATAGTAAGTGATAATAGCAAAGATGGGCAGTTATACTTCGTAAACAATACATATGTTAATTTTAAAAGATTTGAAATAAAATAAAGAAATAAAATATACTTCTTTTAATTTTATCAAGGCCCACCATCCTTCACCAACTTGGATAGGCCTAGGCGATTGAAAGAAACACGAATAAATAACATTTTAATACACATTCTCCATTGTGGACTTCCTCGCTTTGCACAAACAGCAGGTCCAAGCACTGATCCAGCACACTCTTGTAGGAGGACAGAGGCAGGGCTGAGATCACGTGGTCGGCGAGCGGGAGCAGTTTCTCCTGGTGACGAAACAAAGCGGCGGAATGTGTCACAGATTGCCCCGGCGAGGTCTGCAGGGCAAGGTTGGTAGAACAGAGGGAGAGGCGGTCAAATTACCAAGTCAGGAACTATTCCATTTTCCCGGGATTGGTTTTTCCTGCCACGTTATATAGCCCGGGGAGTGGCGGAGTCCCTGTGCCAGTTAACAGTGTCTGCGAGTCCCGAGGGAGCTCTTCCTGCCCCCTCCCTTCCCAACCGAACCTTCGCACTCACTTCTGTTCCTCCCGGCCTCGTTGTTGTGTGTTTTTCCAGCTCGCCAGTTCACCCTCTCCCCACCCACCTGGCTGGCGGCGCCACCGCCGAGTCTCGGCTCGCCGGCCAGACCTCAGAAACCGCCCTGACTGGAGCGCCACCCGCCCTCAGCCTTCGCCGCACAGAAAGTAGCTGGCAATTGTGGGTGTAGCTGCCTTGTCGCCCACCTCCTCGGCAATTTGCCTCTTTTATGCGCGCGAGCCAGGCTTGAAAACGAAGGACGGGCGCCGCACTCACGGAAAAAGGGAAATACACGAGCGAGAGGGCACGACGCTGGAAGAGTGGAGAGACGGTCTCCCACTCCCTGCGACTCGTAATACACTTGGCTGGCATGACCGCGGAACTGCCGTGGCTATCTGCCACCACAATTCCCGCTGATACACGCAGCGCCCCTAGCGGCGGCGAGCGCACGCTCTCTTCGTTACGCGAAAGTGGAAAAGTGCTTTGCTGGAGTACGACAGCCTACACCACAGACCGCTTTTGGAGCTCCTGTCAGAGCAATGGTTTCCTTCTGTTCAACAGTACATGCCCGAGAAAAATAAATGTCGCGATGTCTTGTCAGTTTGTTATATCTCTCGGGTTTGATCACACAGCCGACGTGTAAATTTAACTAACTCTCATTAATTTTATTATGTAAATATCGTACAGACTGTGTTAGTTAAAAACTGAGTAACAGTTTTATAATAATAAGTACGATGGTTTTCACATTTTTGGATATATGCTTTTTTTCGTACAAATATATGTAAACTATAGGAAATATATCTTAATCTACTATTATGAGCCACTCCTGTCAGAGTTTATGGGTTCCTAGTAAGAGATCTATGATAACCTCCCATAGCCTATGAACCCACGGCACTGATCAGACGCAATGTCCCGTACTTAAGTTTGTGGTCGTCCGCATCCCGATATTTGAGGGCGGTGTTAGTGTACCTCTAGGAAACCAAGCTGGTTTGACGCCCTAGCGAATTATTTCTCCACGTTGTCGCTACACCATCCCTCTTTCTTAAACAGAAGTCAGTCACTTTGTGTAATACTTGGCAAATTAAAATTTCACTTTTATACCAGTTTAAGGGGGCATTTTGCATACAAAACTAATCTTATCTTGGGTCTTAAAACGAACAGCGCAGGCTTTCATACAAAGGTTTATTAGTATAAAAACACTCTTGAATGATGCATATCCTTAAATATAATACAAAATAATAATTTGCGAACATGTACCTACTTTTATGACCTCTGCTGATAAGTTTCAACATTCCTGGAGTCAAATATGTATTTACTGTTGATAAATTGGCATGCAATCTGTAAGGTCGCCAGCAGTTCTCTGCTTATTTGATTGACATCATTAAATGAAAAAATAAGTTAAGTATTTTTACTAAAGTAATTCTTTGAATAACATAAAAAGAATATAGCACGTTATTGTTCACATAGTGTAAATTATCTTGAGAATATACTGGAAAAGACAAACTTAATAAAGGCTAAAATAAATTTGTTAAAAATATGATCCATCAAAATGGCTTGCTAGTCACACTCACAATTTCACGGCTATTAATATCACCGCAATTGCGTATATCCATGTGACTGTGAGAGAATTGCAATAAACGTTAAGGTATTTGTGAAATAACGGAAATTCTCTCCGCTACCGTACAAGTAAACAGCATTAACTCCAAGTCAACTGAACAGAATACGTGAGATTGCTTTTGTCGCCGCCTGAAGACAGGCAACCTACTCGCCTGGACGAATTTAGACGGTTGCTGAACTAGCAGGCGTTATCGTGGAAGACAACATAGTCTAAAGATGAGGTAGGCTGTCAGATTCACGTGTTTCAACAATTATAAGTTCATTTACTTTTGGTTTTAACCCCCAACCCTCGTTTTTGCTAACAGTATCTAAATCTCAGGTAGCTTAATTTCATAGTAATACCACTACAAGTGAATAAATAGCAGTGTACTACCATAATGAAACAATTATTTAAGTAAACAGTGCGGCAAACTTAGTCCAATTCACGCGGATGTTACAGCTATGTAGAAAGAAAATCTGTTCAATGAAGGGACACTGATACTGTTACTGCTCAGCCAGCACGTTCACTCTGTCCCGTATTCTGCCCTCTACGATTAAGAACACTATTCTTGTACTTTGAGATAGAGATAGGGTAAAGTAGCGACTAATTATTCAACAAATTAGGTATCTAACCCGAGAGATTACCTAATAATAAACAATAGACAATGATTTAGTCAAAGATAGACCCATAGGTAAGAGCCAACAATCTCTTCGGCCAGGTACTCAAAATCAACTGCCAAGAATCCTGGTGCAGAACCAAATAGTACTAGTAGTAGGTAAATAAAAAGTTGGGCACAAAGGATTGGGGAGCCGGAGCCGGGGGATCCGCCATCTTATAACGTCACGTGACCACCATTTTGGATTCCATTGACCTTGACCTTGACCCCCGAGGACCTTTGACCTCAAAAAATATTTTAGAAAACCATAACAATTTCAAAAACTCCTCAAAAACTTCAACAAAATTCTAAAAAAATATATGTTATAAAAATTATTAAGAAATAGATTAAAATAAAAAATTATTAAAATAATTCCTCAGATGTGACTTATTTCTTCCCAAAATGCTGACAGGGATCAGCTACTCCGGTGACTGGGATCAGTGACTCCGAGCCATGATCAGGACCATTGGCCTTTAACCTAGAAAACGCAAAAATTTAAAAAATAAAATATAATAAGAAATCGATCAAAAAATTATAATTCAAAAATTTAATTTAAGAATTGTTTAAAAAATTAAAAATCGTAAGTAAATTCATTTTTATAAACTTTTATATAAAACAATTCTTAATTAAAATGTCTTTAACCCTGCCGGCCACTTTTCCCTCTCTTCCTTGAAATTTCCCTTTTTCCCTAAAATTACCGTCAAAAATTTATAAAAAATTTAATTAAAAAACTTACATTTCCTCAGGTCTCCCCCCACACCTTCTATTACTCACCTCTGTTCGAATCCAGCAGACGACTGACTCCCTCGCACGCACTACCCTCACCTACACACATTCCGCCATATTGATTTTTTCGTTCATAATAGTGTTTACATGATACTGGAGGCAATCATTCTAGTTTTTTCGCTCATCATTTGTTTATACATTACTGGAGGCCGCCATCTTGTTACGTCACCCGACTGCCATCTTGGATGTCATTGAATTTTAAACCTTGACCCGTGTGAACTTTGATCTTGTCCTTTGCCCCGAGGACCTTTGACTCAAAAACACTAAAAAAAACTTAAAAAATTTCAAAAATACCTCAAAAATTTTAAAAATTTCTAAAAATAATTCAAAAAATTCCAAAAAATTATTATTATGAAAAAATATTTTAAAATTATTTTTAAAAAATACTAAAAGGATCTTTGGAATGACTAATTTTTTGCAGCAAACTCTGAGCCAGGTGACCGGGATCAGTACCTATGACCTTTGAACTTTGACCTTGACATTTAACCTGAAAATTTTAAAATACAAAACATACGAAAATTGACAAATATAAAAAAACTATTAAAATTTATTTTAAAAAAATTATTTTAAAATAAATTGAATAGTTTTTTAAAAATTGTAAAAATTGTAAAAAAAATTATATTTATAAAATTGTACTAAGAACATTTCTTAAGTGAAAGAATTTTAACCATGGCGCTTATTTTTCCTTTTTTCCCTCGACATTTCCTTTTTTCCTAAAAAATTTTCTTAAAAATTTTATAAAGAAGTTTATAAAAAAATTGCATTTCATGAGGTCTCCCCCCACACCTCCAATTACTCACCTCTGTTCGAATCCGACATACGACAGACTCACTCGCACCCACTCCCCTCAAGTATACTCATTCTGCTATGTTGATTTATTCGTTCACCACTTGTTTACATGCTACTGGAGGCAACCAACTTTGTTGACTATATTTGTTTTTCGTTCATCAATTGTTTACATGCTACTTGAGTCAGCCAAATTTGTTTACATGCTACTGGAGGCGGCTAGATTTGATTTGTTTTTCGTCATTTGTTTATACATTACTGGAGGTGGCCATATTTGTTTTACTTCTCTATTTGTTTATACACAACTGGAGGGTGCCATCTTGGTAGGCAACCGCCATCATAGTAGGCAACGACTATTGCAATTTTTGCATCCTATGTTTTAAAAATATTTTTTCGAATATATTGTATAGCTACATGCTTGATGCATGACTGTCTACATGATTAATTCATTAAATAATTTAAATACATATTTTTGTTATTAAAAACTTAAAGGCCAACAGGAGGATACGACTCACAAAAATTATGAAAAACAAATATTTTTATAATAATGATTTATTATTATTTTGTAAATACATTTGCAAAAGAAAGCACTTCATCACATCATCTGATATAACATTTATTATATGTAATATACATTTATTAATTATATTTTATATAAGTACATATAAATATAGGAATATAAAATTAATTTAATTGTATATAAGTATGTACATAGAAATATAGGCATACATATTTATATGTACTTATATAAAATAAAATAACTAAATGTATATTCTCATATTTAAGTGTAGTGTATACTTATTTAGAGAAATCTAATAAATTTTATGTTCACATATTTATATATACATATTTATATACCTATAAAAATACATAATTATATATAAGATTAATTGACAGAATTATATAATTATATATTTATACAACTAAACATATTTATATAATTAAATGTATACATATAAATTAAATTGAAAATAATTTTATAATTACTTACTTATATACCTATACCTATCTATATAAATTTAATGGAAAAGAATTTAATATTAACATACATATAACTACATATATACTTATATACATATATACATATAAATTTAATTGGAAATAAATTTACATTAAAAAACTTATATACCTATTCATATTTATACAACTATGCACAATTACGTATATCATTATCGTGTATGTATATATATATATATATATATATATATATTTTACACGTATATGTACATATATAATAAGATCTGCAAATTTTCTTCCGGGGCGAACGAGTATTTGGTTTTTCTAAGAGTACTCCCATGCGCAGATGAATTGCGACAATGAAGGAGTGCATTTTGACCTCGACGAGCATGGTGTTGTGACCTACATCATCGCTCACTGGATTGAATTGGATGCTCCAAGAGCTTCGTCGCTCTATCGTTCCATCGATCCATCACATCCTTGCTCCATCGATCCATCGATAAATCAATCATTCGCAATTTTTTCATAATCTTTCGGTTTATGCCCTCCGTCCATATGTATAGAAATTACATTCGTTCACCAACTATATGATGGATGCATATATTAATTTATATATGCAAATAATTCATCACGTTCATTGCATGCAATATTGAGTATCAGCCATTTGTCGTATTGCGCATGGCAGAGGTTGGTTAAAATGTATATATACGATCCTCTTATACATTTTCGTTTCAGTATAATTTTAGACTTGGAACAGCACAGACGTAAAATGGCAACGAAGCATCTGCTGTGCCGCTTCTGCGGAAAAGAATTCACAGCTTTGCGGAATTTACGACGATATGAAGTAACGACCTGCGGAATGAAAAGTTCGAGTGTGACTTTTGAATGGCAGTTATGTCAGAGACGTTTTTCTCGAAGCGATGCTTTAAAGAAACATTCTAAAACTTGTAGCACTGGTTCGATGCAAGTACAATCGGCTCCACCTGTTCTAGAAGATCGTAGTGGTAATATACAGATCACCAAGCAAGATGTTACTCTACCCATACGCATTCATGCTGAAGATGAAGCTATCGTACACGAATCGCGACATGGAAGCCTATTTCCAAATTCTGTGCGCTGCATCATCGTGGCACCATTGGGTTGTGACAAGACATGCGTCCTACTGAGCCTGCTGGAAGAAGAGAACGGTCTTCGGTTCGAGAATGTGTACCTACAATCCAAATCATTGCAGCAACGAAATAACAACGACTGATACGAGTAGTGCATGCTGTGGATGGTGTTGGTTATTTCCCATGCAGCTATATCAAGCCATTGTATCTCCTAGTGAAGCACTTCGAAACTCGATATTTGTCTTCGACGACATTTCTTGCGAGACACGAACTTACATTCAAGAATACTTTAGCATGGGTCGATACACGAACGTTGACTATGTGTACCTCGGCCAGACTTACTCGCGCATACCCAAACAATTTCTTCGCCGACGTTACACACATGATGGTGCTGTTTCGCGTAGAAGACACAAATTTACGTCATGTATACGATGATCATGTTATACGGACATGCTTCTATCAGATTTTAAAGATATGTGTGCCTTGTGCTGGAAAGAGAAATATGGATTTTTGAGAATCGTTAAGGACTCTCTGCTACATAGTACAAGGTACAGGCGTGGATTCGATTAGTTCATCGCTGTCTGTCGAGAGGGTTCGTCTACTGGGAGCCAGCAAGTGGTGTTATCAATACCTCCCACTACATACCGTTTCCGCAGACGATAATGACGCCACAGTTAATGCGAAAATCCGAATGAGTGCAGTTGTGTCGGTTTGTGCGGAAGGTACACTTGCAAAATGTTCGCGTGAATTCGAAAAACTTCAAAATGAACGGTCGTCAGCTCTAAATACTGATGAATATACAACTCCTGCTACACAGAAAAGTAAACTAAATATTGAGGACGCAGCTGGAAGGGAAGACTATCATAACGACAGCATTTATGATGACTATGACGACAGTGAAAGTGTTGAAGACGATGATTATTCCCTCGACGGTCCCACGCATTTCCCCCAACGAGTTTCCTTCGACAAATGATGTGAAGAAGGCAGAAGACATCGAGTATACTAACAATATTTTTACCGAAGATCCCAACAATCTTGTAGACAGACTAAAATATTTTATTTGTAGGCAACAACGTGTGAATTACTCGGCCATGAAAGAGGTGGTTTCGATCATTAGATCACGTAAGGATTGGGGTTATATCAGATGATGTGATGAAGTGCTTTCTTTTGAAAATGTATTTACAAAATAATAATAAATCATTATTATAAAAATATTTGTTTTTTATAATTTTTGTGAGTCGTATCCTCCTGTTGGCCTTTAAGTTTTTAATAACAAAAATATGTATTTAAATTATTTAATAAATTAATCATGTAGACAGTCATGCATCAAGCATGTAGCTATACAATATATTCGAAAAAATATTTTTAAAACATAGGATGCAAAAATTGCAATAGTCGTCGCCTACTAAGATGGCGGTTGCCTACCAAGATGGCACCCTCCAGTTGTGTATAAACAAATAGAGAAGTAAAACAAATATGGCCACCTCCAGTAATTTATAAACAAATGAAAAAAAAAATCAAATTTAGCCACCTCCAGTAGCATGTAAACAAAGATGGCTGCCTCCAGTAGCATGTTAACAAATACGGCTGCTTCCAGTAGCATGTAAACAAAGATGGCTACCTCCAGTATCTTGTAAACAAATGGTGAAAGATAAAACAAAGATGGCGGAATGAGTATAGTTAGGGGAGTGGGTACGAGAGAGCTAGTCGTCTGCCGGTTTCGAACAGGGGTGAGTAATTGGTGGAGTGGGTGGAGACCTCAGGAAATATAAGTTTTTTAATTAGATTTTCTATACTTTTTAAGGGAAAATTTTATGGAGAAAGGGAAATTTGAGGGAAAAAATGGGGAAATGGGCTGCGGGGTTAAAAACTTCTTAATTTAGAAATTTCATTAGTAAAATTTCTTTAAAATAAATTTCTGGGCGCTTTTTTAAATTTTAAAATCAATTTTAAAATTAATTTCATAATTAATTTTTATACATTTTTCAATCGATTGTTTATTTATAATTTTTATAATTTTTTATATTAAAATTTTTTTTTTATTTTCAAGGTCAAAGAGTCAGTGTCAAAGGTTAAACGTCATAGGTATTGATCCCGGTCACCTGGCTAGGACTCAAGGGACCCCAGTCACCGGATTCGCTGATCCCTGTAGGCATTTCTGAAGGAAAAAAAAGTGTCTTTTCTGAGGATACTTTTAATCATTTTATTAATTATTAAAAAATAATTTTTGATAACGAATTTTATTTGGGATTTTTTTAGAATTTCTTAGAATTTTGTGGAATTTTTTTTTTTTTTTTATGTTTTTGGAATTTTAAAGGTTTTAAAAGTTTTTTTTAGTTCAAAGGTTCTTAGGGTCAAGGTCAAGGTGAATTTCAAGGTCAATGGTCAATGTCAATGACATCCAAGATGATGGTCGGGTGACGTAACAAGATAGCGACTCCTCCGGCTCCGGCTCCGACTCCCCAATCCCTTGTGCCAAGTTCTTTTTTCCTACTACTGATACTGTCTTTTTGGAATTCAAGACTTACCAAAGAAAGAAACTCATGGTTGTCTTTCAGTATGAAGAATGTTTGTGTCTGATTATAACGGAGCCATGCACATATGCGTAACAATTAAACATACATTTATTGTACGATGCAAGTTTCAGATATCACCCAACTGCAAAGAAATTATATATCGGCTGTATTGGCTGTTAAGAGATAACTGAACACTTTTGAAAGCCCAGCTTAAGATATTCTTGCTTTTCACTATGTATAATTCTGCTATAGGCTATATAAGGTGAACATTGTCATATGCCGTTTCACTTTGTTCATGCATTGCCCAAGTAGGAGTCAAGGGATATTAAGAAAAGTGAGAGAGATAAATTTGTGCAAATTAGAGCCGTTTTGTATTAAAAACAAAACAAGAAATTACAGACTTCAGAAATCATATATTTATATACTATACGTACCCTCAATACAAAGTGAAGGGTTAGAACTATATTTTACCAATTCGCTGCGAACCTGACCTGTAGTCTGCGTAAAGGCTGTTCACGATAAACTGAGCACTTTTGAAACGAACCTTAGAAAAAATGTCACTGCCCCTGAGCGCATTTATTTCAATAGGCGCACGGAGTGACATTTACCCAGTAAAGTTGGTAACGTTGGATGGAAAATAGTTCCATGTCTTAACATCGAATAAAAAGAGTTAGGTAACCATATGTGATAACTTGAATTATTTCTTTCGTTTTCAGTTTTTTTAATCCATCGAAGTGTGAAAATAAACCGATTTCTATAATATTTACTTTTCTAAATATTTCACAATTTTACTTGATCAACGCATGAATAAAGTGATAGGCCCATGTCAATGTTAATATTACATAAGACGGAAGAATACGTAACGTGCATACAATTAGATATTAAGCAGGGCTTTCAAAAGCGAAAATTTTACCGTGAACAACCTATAATAGCGTGCATTGTAGTATAAGTGTAGTTATGGGCAGTAATTTTTTTTGGTTGATTTAAAAAGTGCTAACTCTACCGTGACATAGGTTGCCTATATGTATGGGCTGCGCAGCGCTCTTCCGACGCGATCTCACGAAGAACGCCTACACTTGCAAACATATTATTAATGTCGTTCCCTGTACATTGCATACCGTGCCAAGAGTTTGCTTAACAGAAGAGCCGAGCACTACGAAACCTGCCTCACTTGAAATCGATATACTTCCCTTACTACCGGCGTGGGCTTCTGAAGTTTCATCCCACATGAACATCGTCCGTCAGAGACAGTATTGTTATTGAAAGCTCTTGATTTTTAGACTGCATTGTCTCTTGAAACGGTTGATGGAAACGGCTGTAAATTAACGAATTCAGTGATTACATTTGGTTTTGAACTAAATAATCCTGACGAATTATTTTTATAATCAATGTTTAAAATTGGCGATGCAATCATTTTTGTAGGCGTTGCATATGGACGAAGAATATACATTTTAAACACTTCAAGTATGGCAATTAGCAATTGGCTACTTACAAACCAGAACACCTTTATATGTAGTGAATGCAGAAATGCATATTTAGAAAATGCACTAACACTTCCTAGACATAAAAATCTACTTGAAAAACCAGTCCAATACAGTCATTTAGATCCAAACCCACGACAGCCCAAGTGCGGTGAGAAATGCAAATAGAGCTAACTACATTACCAAACTGGCTTGGGTGAGCTCAGAGAGGTTCATAGGAGTAACTAGTGTCGTTAACAGAAGAGCAGGAGTTCCCACAAGGTAACAGAGAAGATAGGAAAAAATTGCCGATTTTTTTCTTCGAGACGAATGTAGGGTAATAACTAATCAAACATCCAAAACAAAACAAACGGACGATTCCTAACGTAGTTAAAGCGAAGTGGAAAATTATGTAGAGAAATTGGCTGGCTACCAAATAATATCTCAGGTTGAGCTTAACATGAAATGGTTAATTTAGGCTGTTCACAATTAACATGAGGTGGTTCATTCATGCTTTTCACAATTAACTGGGCACTTTTAAAAGCCCTGATTAGAGTTTACTTTTACTTCGTATTATGCATGACTCTGCCATTTGTAAAATTAAAATTAACATTTCCATGGAGCTGGTCACGTTATTCATGAACCATGCAATTGACACTGTGCAAGGCCCGGTGAAAGTAAATGTGTTACTTATGTGAACATTCATATATTCTGGTGTGAGAAACAAAATGTTAACACCAATAGCCATAAACAAAGCACTCATTCGCATTAAAACGTCAAATGTTAAGAACACTTTTTATTAATTATCTGCCAAATTTGTCTATTTATGGTAAGATTTCAAGTATTGGTTTCTTAACAGCTCGCATAACTGCGAAAAGCCCATAGCAACATGTGCTGTATGTTTAGAGTAATAAAATAATTGTAACTGCTCTCTCGAGTTGCCCGGGAGGATGAGGCCGTGCTCGGCTGAAGCCTTGTTCTCAGACAAGTCTGATCCATATGGTGCAGCCTCAGATAGCTGCGGCTGTAGAAACATATTGCCGCAGGAGTCGCGAAGCCCGGGATGTGGAATTTACACGAGGCCGTCTTATCCGCGGTGAGTAGTGAGCGGTGGCTTGTCTTCTTACAGGGGTTGTTTGGGCGGCGGTAGAGGGGAGGTGGCTAGAAAACAGCCTCCGGAGACGTACGATTTGTGTCATTGTGTGTCGCCTCCGTAGATTGCCTGCTCGCAGCGGGCGAGGGAGAGAGGCAGTGCGGTCGTAGAAAAATATCGCCTAATTAGTCTGGGAGACATATCAGCTGCGGGCACCTGGTGCTGAACGACTGGGAGGGGTTGCTCTGTGGCACTTCGGGGAGCCATAACGTCGCCAGGGGGGGCGGGGGCAGATAGCAGGCTGCTACGTCACGCGGGGGAATCAACCCCGAGTACTAACTCGCCGGCAAAGACGCACCCACGTCGAGTAGCGCGTATCCAACCCCGTTACACCTCATTCTTCACAATACAACTAACAAGTAAGAACATTATTTTGCAATGTACAGTAATCTACGCTTTAAAGCAGAACAATTATCCCGCCGATTTCTGACTCTTACACGTCTTTTAAATCAGTTCCCACGCTTGGAGGTTCCAGGATGGAAATGGCAATAACGTTTACAGGGCGATCTGATCAGACACTGTAACTTCATGCCTAATAACACAATTGAAATAAATAGCTCTCGTTAAGCCGGGGTTACGACTGCGATGTAAGCGAGACGTTGAGTTGACTGAGCGCATGCGCTAGGGTTGGTTGGGGGCCCACGGCGACTGACGGCAATGTTGGGCGTATCTTGTGACTCCGATGTGCTAGCGCGCTGCTTCTGCCGTCTAACTAAAGAACTCATCAAGATCTGGCGATCTAATACACAAAAGTCAAGTATCCTTTGTACTATTTTTATTACTTTCCCATATTCATTCGAAAAATACCTATAACTCGCTCACGCAGATGTATTGACGTTAACAATCGGCTATGTTCCCGACGTAGCCACATCGCAAGCTTTACACCCAAACAAGTACAAAACACCGGATAAATGCATAATATATTTTGTCCATTTGTTGCGGCACCATGCTTTGTCCCAGCTCCTTATGGGTTTCGTCATTTCATTTTATAACAGCTTGGCTTTCGCTAAACCTCATTCCACGAGTTTCGTATGTAAGTCTTAAATATGTTACAGTTGTATTAAATATGTTTCTGCATTTTTATCAAAACTTAATGATAAATACTTTCTCTTGAATTTGATTATAAATTATATCAAATGCAAGAACCTGAAAATGCTTATACAATCATAAATTCATGGCATATATTTTGTACCATTTTTTAAAATTCTTTATTAGTTTTACGTATAGTATATTCTAATGCTCTAAACAATGTATCGGAGTAAACTTACTTTTATTATCAAATACTTCGTTTCTATACGATTTGTATGGAATTTCGTATATAATTTTTAAAATTTAATTTATTTTGTTAAAATTTGTAAAAAAAAAATAAAAAAACTAGACCTTTACAAAGACAATGAAATATTCAGACAGCAATAATATATACAAAATACACCATAGAAAACTATTTTATACGAAATTTCAGTTTTTTTGGCGTTTGTAACATTTTGTGAAAGTATGTTTAATTGTTATACTAGTATATATATAACCACAGTGAATAATTTCGTGTACTTGTGTCCCGACTGCAGCGAGCCACGCACCACCTTGTCTACATATTAAGTCATAAAGATGATCACAAAATTATTTGCAATAATTACTATCGTAGCGCACAAAGCAGTCTTAGTAATAATGTTAAAATTTCTCAAAATTCGGTGGGCTAGAACAGGTTAGTTAAGGGATGGAGGTCTTAATTAAATAAAATAATTAACTACAGATTCGTAATTGATTTAAAATAACTACAACAAGAAATTTTTTCAACTCAGTAACTCACGATCAATTGCCATACAATTTACAATTACCTTAAAGAAACTAATATAATTAAGTAACTAAAATTAGTCTCAATAAACAGTGTATCAAAACCTTTTGAATTACTTTATAAATTATATGTCGATATTTAACAGTTACAATAAAGTCCATATCACATGTTCATTCTGTCCCACCTCAGTTCAGTCCACGATTTTCTAGAGTTCTCAGAGCGCCCTCATGAACAGCAGTCTTCACTCGACGTGTTTCACGCCCACTCGTCCGTTCACACCACAAACACCTCGTCCGCCGTCGTCTCGCAATCTCCCATCGTCGTCTGTCCTCTTCACCAATGTCCCTCGCCGTAGTCGACATTGCCCAGGTACTGCACTCAGCCATACGGCTTCTGCCAAGACTCACGACCCTGGGGCCGCTGCAATATTTATAGAGCCATAGGCCATCGCCCAGGAATTTTCTAAGAGCCACTTTGCTCTCAGGGTCCTCGTTACCAGAATATTCTTGCACATCCTCTAAACTCATCAGCTTCTCCAGCAGGGAGGAGGACACCAGCCAGGTAGCCGTTGGCAATTATTTCCCCGGATGCAGGGCGAGTGACGGGGCAGCCCCCAGCGGAGGGGAGGATTATGGTGTGTCCCCCTCCCCCCCCCCAAAGTCGGACCACGCATGGAGCTCGCGCCTCCTGCATCAGTCGACGCGTAACAATAATTCAATATCTGATGTTCAAATTAAGAAAACATCGAATTTTTAAATGTTCTACGTACATTTATTAAATTACTAATATTCAGCTATACAGTGTTCATAAAAATCACACTTTTATAGTCTCTGCAAAAAAAAATATTTTTATCGTAATATCGACATGCATATCTTGAAACCCAGGTAACATGGATTACGTCTCCAGGGACAACCAAATCACTTTATGCGCACATCGCTAAGTTTTCGTTTACATGCCATCCGCAGGAAGCAAGGTAATAATATTAAGGAGCTGACTTCATGATACATAGACTACTTCGGTAAGATTTGTACTACTACCATCGAAAATCTATACGGAATGTGTCTGAACGTTACTAGACAAACTTAGTAAAGTGACTCATCACGTAAAATTAAGTTATAGATATGCCTACATGAATCACGACTGACACAAAGTGAATTAGAAGAAGGGAGGTACAAGCTCTTGGAAACTGAAATTTCAAATGTTTTCAAAACTGGAAACAGCTTAGTCGTTGTTGACAGCCGTAATTGTTCCACAATTAATGGATTGCTAGTTTATTATCTTATAGCATATGTAACACGAAGTTTATATTTTATTTCGCTGATGTTCTAATCAACTTAACTTTAACCGATTCGAGATTTTCCATCGACAAAAAATCAAGATATATGTTGCTGATTCTCATGCAGCATCGTAAATCTCGAGTTTCAGAGTTTCAAACTTTCTTTGGAATATCTACCTACATTTCTAACGTATTTTGCGCCACTTACGTTGTAGATGGCTGGTGCTTTATCTTGTCGTCGTGTTGTCAACCAATAAGGCAAACCACGCCTATCACTTTTAACACAGTTGTGGAAGAATTTTTAAAGTTGTTATTACTCAAACTATTTTCTAATAATTTTTTTATAAATACGCTTTGCAGTGAAATGTCTGAATAACATTAGTCATGCAGGAGAGAACAGTTACGGCCCTTCATCACTCAAGTGCGATAATCTAACCGAATACCAGCGGGAAGTGACACGAGAGCTAAAATTCTACATCATGTGTACAAGGATGCATTTATATGGAGAAATTTAAAATAAATAATTATAAAACTTTCCTACATCAGTGCGGCTGCAAAACAACTCTTGTACTTAAAAACAGCCAATTACGAAACTCTGACACTAAGTTTGGTCACGCGGAAGAACATGGCACTAACCAGGTATAATTAGTTGCCAGGCACAGATTTTGGATGTAAATAAAAAGTATAATCGCAAAGTTGCACAGATATATTTGGACCCAACAATCAAATCAGACGCCACGCTGACATAGTTTCAATCATTATAAAATACACATGCATTAATTCTTTTGAAGGCTTGTTGAAGCGACATTTATACATGATCGATGTAACTGCGGGAAGAAAATAAAATAGTAGAATAACTGATCAAGATGTATTGCATTATTACTTAATTAATAACCCTAATGGCGATGTGCGTATACTGCAAGATTTATGATTTATCTCATGTAGACTGCAAGACGAAATAATGCCTCCTTTCTGGTTCTGAAAAACTTTGGCTTCCTCTTAACTTCTGAGAGACAAACGAAAAGGGAACACGAACGCTGTAGTTACCTTAGTCACTCGAACAACAGACTCGTACGGACGTATTAAATGACATTTTACCATATACTTCCCCGAGTTTAAACGATCTGATGAACTGATAAATATTCTTTGTTCATGTGGCAAGCAATTATAAGGCTTATCTACCTAATAAACAGTCCAAAACGACAGAGGTCGCAAATTTTATAACCACAGAAAACATTAATAAGAACAGACCGCAAAAACTTTGGAAATATGTACATACAGTTACCGTTAGTTCCCAATTATATTTTTTTTCTTAAATAAATAACTGTTAAAATTGCGATATGGAAAATACATTATATTAGTAGATCATGCCCCATTTGGAAAAAAATATGAATAGTGTCATGTAATTCTCAATGTATGAAATGGTCTCTGCAGTAAATACAAACACATAAAATTAATTCTGACACTGAGAGTTCAGTGGGTACATTTTGAAAGTCTCCGTTCGTCTTATGTTAGTCGTTCAACGCCGCTATGGTCCACTCACGCACGCTGGTATGAGTAAACTTTGCTTCGCGCCAGCTGGGGAATATGTAAAGGTTCACAGGAATAAAAAGATCGAAGTTTACTTCTTCCGCTCTTTTTTATACTTCCTCACCTCCAGCTTCCCTGTCGCGCCCTGTACTCTTGAGGTTTTAGGCTATTCGACTTGTTTGCGGTTGTTGTGGGGGTGATGGAGGCTTGGGCGGTGACAAATACAGAATTTGCATTTAAATAGGGGAATTTCCATCTGTGATACCCCTTCCTGAGACGACCCCGATACTCACTCACCCCTCTACTGCTCCTTACCACAGAACGTCTTCTTCTCCGTCTCTGTCTAGGGGTAGGCGGCCTCATCCGCGATATTAAACATCGCATTATTTAAATTGCAAACGGACGGGCCCTCCTTGGTCGTTTGTCGAGAGCTGTCAGCTTTCCTTCACTCGCACTTTGCTTGCAACTTCTTGTCTCACCCCTGCCTCAAGTCCCTGCAGTTTTTTTTATCTCACTGGGGACGTGGGCGCCCCCAATCAGCCAGCCGGAGAACTCCCAACCCTCCTCCTCCCCCTCGCAGAAGGGAGCTCTCCCACTGGCCGTCACAGCCACACAGCTACTTGTAAATTAGCCCCGCCCCTCCAACCACCGCTTTTCACTCTGGACTCGAGGAATCGCAACATCCTGCCTGCTGCTTGCTGCTCCTGCTAAGTTTCAAGTTCAAGTCTCCCGCCACAGGGGAGCTGAAGACGAAGGCACGTCCTGTGGGTGCCGAGTCGCTGTATGAGTCCGGCCCTACCAGTCCATGTTATAATTATGTAAGGTTTGTTGAAACTCATGATATGCCACGTGACTTGCAGGACTCTCACTTGATGGAGATGGGCAGGCAGTGGACATCTGATCGTTGTCGGAGCGTGTACAGGATTTAAAGAAACATGCATACTGCCAAGGTACAAAGAGAAGTGTTCTGAGCTCTGCTTGTGAGGAAAGACTGGAAAAAAAATTTGTAGTTTCACCGACTTATACCTTGTGTAAAACAGTGATGGCCTTCAACTCCTGGAGTTGCGGACAGAAATGAAAACCGTGTTGAGAAAATATACAGGTTCGTTTGTTCTCAGCGGCTCCAGAGTATGGTCGTGTGGGAATTGCAGATACGGGGAGCAAAACTTAATTCCGCGTTTACAAGAGTCGATGAGAAGATGCTGCGAAATGTACACGATTATATTCTGCGGCGTGCAGTCTCACGCCAGTGAATGGATGGTGGAAAATTTGAATATCTGATTTAAGTCACACCACTCTAACGAAATGGTGTAGACCCCTATTGTGTACCGTTAGTCCGGTTCTTATGCTGTTACTGTAGTGTGGTGTATATTAATGTGTACTGTCATTACATGACGTATCACATGTGAAGCTTTACAATGCATAATTTACTGCCTTCATCACAGCGTTACTGTGTAGCTGGTGTGGTACCCCACACGCGATCATATTCCTAGATTTAAGGGACTGCTGAAACCAAACGGCCATATTTTTACATAGTGTATATTTGGTTCTCTGCCCAATATTCCTGACATTTTGAAAAATGATGTAGCTTTTCAGCTAGCCAGTGTTAGGAAGCACACTTATTAGACACTGGCCAAAGTAACAAGAAATTTTCCACCTTGACGCGTATTCACACAGAGAAAATATCAGCCTTTCATGGCTTCAAGCTCACAATGAGAGACTGTGTAAATTCATAACCAGGAATCAGTGGTGCCACCTCACTTCGGTGCATTTCACAATTCTGATTCTGAGTCGCACTGAACAACGAGGTTCAACTTACACAGCTTACCATTGGGGCATTCACTTCGGTGCCCCAGAACCACCTATTTACCTCTACTTGATATTAAATTTAAATATCAAAGCGATATTAATTGTCATACGGAGCGATACCGAAGCATGTGAGAGTAAAGAAAGTTAATTTTAGAGAGAAATACGCCCTAAAGTATACCGAAGAAATAGTAACTTACCCGAAAGATCGTTAATATAAATATATGATTTAAAATTAATGACATTGAAGTAAATCTAGTTATGATAGACAAATTAATTACACTTAGTAGTGGCAGGAGGCGGTACTAGATCAATTTGACTTTTCGCCTTTGATATTTGACCCTGTGACCTACTTATGAATGCACTTTTGACATACTGACCTACTTTTAAGATGTACTTTTGAATGGCTGACCTACTTTAGAGATGCACTTCTGAACTACTGACTTTCTTATGAATGCACATTTAACCTACTTTTCTAGGCTTGGATGCACTTTTGATCTATTTATATTTTTAGCTCAGTGCTGACCTAAATTTTGCGATGCACTTTTGATTGCACTCTTTTGCAAATTCGGTGCAATGCACTTTCGGTACGGAGATTTGATTTCCGGTATGGGGTTCAATCCCTGACGAGTGTAAATCATGTAAATTTATTTTTTTGGCACATGCACTTCCGGAGCACTGCACTTCCGGTACGGGGGTTCGATTTCCGAGACAAGGTTCAATCACCGAAATGTGAAAATCTTGGAAAATTCAATTTTTAGCCCATGCACTTCCGGTTAGATTCCTGGTGAGTGCAATTCTTGGAAATATTTTTTTTTAGATTACCGGGATTGATTCTAGGTGAGTGCAATTCTTAGAAATTAGTGATTTTTGTGAAATGTTGTTTTTGAGTTTGAATCCTAGACAGGATACATAGGATTTTTTTATTTTTTGGAAATTTATTTTTATACTACCGGGTTTGATTCACAGGCAAGGGTAATTTTTGGAAAAAATTTTAGATTACCATGTTCGGTTCCCAGGAAATGGCACTTTTTGGAAATTAGTGATTTTTGGGAATGTTTTGGATTTGAGTTTGATTCCCAGGCAGGGGACTTTATATTTAATTTATTTTTAAATGTTTTGGAAATGCATTTAACTGCACAATCACAAGTAAGGTAGGGTGGTGTGAGGGGGACATGCATTTACTTACACATGCTCATGATTTTCTCTAAATGTTACCTCGTCGGTGTCCTCTCGCCGAATGATGCTCAGTAACTGAAGCACTCCATGGTCTCTATTGGTCGCCATCTTGGTAGGGGCGCTGGTGTTTCTCTCGATCGACCGCCATCTTAGTTCTAGAGATGGCTGCTAGGAGTGCTAGTGTTGCTTAATATCATCATCGACTACTTGGAGGGCTGGTAATGAATGGAGGCTACGAGCAATGTACGCTATATACAGACGTGATATGGTTTAATTCAGTACAAAAAGCTGCGGAGGCGAAGAGCGGTGAAATGCTGCACCTTGGATTGGTAGACATACGTCCTAGTCAACTGAGCCACCAGTGATTGAATAACAGCACAAGTTTAAACGATGTATATTTAAAAAGATACATTTCTATAATACGAAGTAATTTTTCAAATATAATTTTATTATGATGTAACATCTATCAATCATATAAAAAAAATATTTGTATCAATAAAAAATGTCTGTTAAATGTAACATAAATTTTCACTTTTAAAACTTACATAAAAGTGTATGTCGAGTAATGTGTCTGCGGATACGTACTTTCAAGACAGATTTGTAGTATATGATAATATGTTACAATCACTACACATAACACAACTTTCGTTTCCATTAAAACTTGACTTTACATCTCTCGAAATTCAGGTACATATTCCAAATCACCTTAAAACAATCCGAAAATCCAATAGCTCTTGTTACAATATAAAACCATTAAATTTTCTCATTTAAAAACAATCCAAAATAACATTGGGCCCTATTTAAATAATCCACACCAATAATAACTCTAACTAAAACCATCAAACCGGAATTACAACATTCCTATTACATTAATACCGAATAAATACCGAAAAATTTACCTCCAATGATCACTTTGATCGAGATAACTTTCTACGCCTCAAAATTACAATATTCAATTTTCCTTTAGAAACCTTCACAAATCCTATTTAAATAATACTCATAAAATTAAGTACCACACCCACACATACTCAAATCTTACTTCAATAACTTCCCATTTATTTTCTACAATATTTGATTTTCATAAAAGTGCGATTTCAATAATTTACTTTTACAAAATTATAATCAAAACACACTTTTACAATAATAGAATGACGAACATAAAGTGGTCTCAGGAACTAACATATTTGCACACACAAAATCCCAACACTCTCTCTTCCAACCAGCTCGCACCGAAACATCAATACACGAATCAATTCCAGCAACACACCAACCACACAAGTTTTGAGCCTGAGGATACTCTCCCCACCGGGACACTCAAGCGCATCGGTATTGCTCAAAATTGCGAACACCTTCCCATTCAATTGCCCAGAACCCAGGGATACTGTCACCACCAAAACATTCCAAAGTGCCGGTAGTACTCTCGCAATGCGAATCAACCACAACCAGATAATACAATCCACAATAGACTCGAGACTGAGGATATTCTCCCCACCAGGACACATTACAGAGTCAGTATTGCTTTTGTCTATCATACGTACAACACATCCACGCTCACACACACCAACACAGTTTACGCACTCCACAGTCCTTACCTTTTCCAAATATGTGCACACAATTGTCCGTTAACAGAACAACATCATACAGTCAATCCTTCTCTCGCAAATCGACCAATTCCTCTTCTTCCCAACTTTGGCAGTTAAACACGTCCCGAACACACACACACGCACACACACACTGTCGGAAACTTCATCCACAACTGCTCAATGCTGAAGCAAAACTGGGCAGTCCCTTTACGAGCTTTAGAAAGCTCCATTTTCCACTACTCTGCTTTAGCATTGTTCAGCTTTTACACCGGATGGCGGAGAATTATCTAATGCACGTTTTCCCATATCTATGACAAACAAACTCTTCGATAAAAGCCTGGAACACCCAGCTGCAGAGTCTACATCTACAACTCCACACGTTACACACAAATCCGCGCGCAGCTCCTACTCAGCCCAAGTCTTTTCCTCGCCACATTGTTGCAGCATTCTGGGCACTTATCCAACACATACACTCCTCAATATTCGTGCGAGCGGTCAACTACGTGATTCCGACTTCAGGGTGCAAAACCTCAAAGTCCATTCTCACCTAGAAATTTTCTAAGTCCCATTATTGCAGGAGTGAAAATATTCTAAGTTACTTTTCTCCACGGAATTTTTCAAAGTCCCTCTATCACCAGAGTGAAATTAATCAAAGTTTTATTCCTCGTCGGAAATTTCCTAAGTCCCACTAACACCCGATTGAAAATATTCTGAGTTAATTTTTTTAACTCGGAAATATTCCAAGTCCCACGAACACCCAAGAAATAAACTAAGTTTACTTCCCACTCGCAATTTTACAGTTCCAAAATCCCCTCATATTTTCGGCTAAGTCCGACGAAAAGAATACTTATCTTCTCATTGTACCGCAGACATGCACGCAGCCTCTCCTAGTCCGGCAGCCAATCTCAGCGGAACCACTTCGCTTGAGTCCGGACCAAGATGGCGATGCTCTCACGATGAAGGCCACAAGGCCCCTGTTGGGTCCGAAGCCCCGACGAAGCTCCCGCGATCTCGCGCCTAGAACGCGTATATATCATCGCAAGTATCCCTACTTAGCTACGCCCCATCTCCTGAGATCATCAGTAGTGCACTATTTTCGACAGCAACGCACTCTTCAGCAGCTAACATTTTAATTTTACAATAAGAATCACCAATAAGCGTAAAGTCGATGAAACTAACACATTGTGTCTGCTCGATACCACCATAGAACACTTCCGCATTGTGGTACAGCAGCGACACAAGGGGTTGATCACATATACCCATGGAATAGCTGAAAAACGTAATATGTCTTAACGGGCCTGCCCACCAAGCCGGCAGTCGCGAACTTCAAATGGGGAATCAATGTCAAACGAAATTCGTTCTTTTTGAGTCAATTTTAAGTATCATTATTTCAAACTAAAAACACGTTGACTCCATTTTCTTAGAGAATATTGCTACATAAAATTTTTCTCGAAAGAAAAAATTATTTATCCTTCTTTATTTGTTATATGTAAATTACAATATTTACATTTAATAAAACACATATTAAACAAAGAACTGGCAAAATATTTTAACTTAGAATTATTCCTTAAAAGATTTCACGTAGAATACTTTTTTTTAAAAGTAGTTATCTTTAAATTGGCGCAAAGAGAATGAATTTTGTTTGAAATTGATTCCTTATTTGAAGTTCGGTGCTGCCGGTTTGGTAGGCAGGCCCATTAAGGGAAAAATCATACTGCCACATGTGGTGGAGACCACTCCATTACAAAAGTGCTTAATAATCTTTGGATTTAGGGAATTTCAAGTTCGATTCCTGATCAAGACATTAAAAATGTTGTATATTTATTTTTCCTAACGTTCGGGCTCTGACGACCGGTGGGTGAATTGATACTGACTTCAATTCCCGAACAAGTCACTAAAAAAAAAAATCTCTTTTCCCCTAGCCATTGAACTTTGACAATCGGTGTTCAGAATGATACTAGATTCGATTCCCATTCAAGATACTTACATTTTATGTACACACTTGCACAATGAGACTAATTACAAATCATCATCATATGAAAACCAGGTCTCGACTAAGACACACAAACGTTTTTCTGATTTCACCGAATTTAGTATACTTTGATATTTTGTACAGTTATTGGTTTCAGTATTTTGGTAAAGTTTAAGGCAATATTATTCCAATGCTAGACCAGTTATACTATCTCAGAAGTTTTATTTCAGTTTGGTGTTCATGCATAGGAAGTCCATTTCGGTTAGTACAGGGTTAGCCTTCTGCCATTATTACTCCTGGATACAGGAGAGTGTGGTTTAGAAAAGGAGAAGATATGCCATTACATGTTCAAATGTGTAACGGGGAAGATCATTGGCGTTTCTCCTTTATTAGTTCGCCATTTACTTTAAAAGTTTTCGATGTTTGTTGTGGGCAAAAATTTTGTCGTTTGCATAATTTGCACACTGACAGTAAATTGCCTTGTAGTGAGAACGACCTAGAATTTGAAGCTCAAATTAAACACATGATGTAACGCACATCATGCAAGAATATTAAATACATAATGCAAAAGGACTGCTCTTCTATTCCTACAGTGTGGAGCGAACAATGTGGCAACAACGAACATGTAACACACATAGGTAACCAAGAATTAATGTCTCCCTGTGGTATATGGTAATGAAAAATTTTTTCCAAAGCAAGAATGTCTAAATAGCAAATGAAAAAGAATGATGACATGAACGTAAATAAAGGAAGGTATAAGGTAATACACTGTCAGTCATGGTAAGTGTGTTCAAGCCTACATACATTTACGAAGTCCTGCGAGTAGGATACAGAAGAGTGTTTTTTAAACCTTTCGACTGAGTGCTACAAGTTCAAATGTTCAACGATATCGAACATTGGTGCTACACCTTCAATGCTAGTCTCGGAACCAGATTCGGCGAAGGCTTGGCATGAAACGATTGTGCTGTGAGGTATCTCCATCCCAACAGTGAACTGTCATGTACAATAGAATACCGTACGATAGCTAGCCTTAGCGAGGAAGTAGAAGAGGAACGGGGGAATGAAATAATCGCCTATCAACTCACCAGACCCCACCATGGAAACACTATCCGCTGGAAGGAAACCTGCGATGGAGACATACACAACTTCATTTTCGAACAAGGAAGATAGCGTTTCCATCTATGTGCAATATTTATGTGTCCGAAGTAGCTAATTTAGAATCATGTTCATGCCAAATGGCATGTATTCGTTTATTAAACATGGTTTGTATTCTGTAAGGTACAAACGATCATATTCACATCTCACTTATAACGAAATTCTTTTAGTAGATTTTAGTGTATCCAAGAAGTTCATTCCTTAATTATTTTGTTAGTAAGTTTGCGTATTTTGAACGTGTGTTTTTATTTTGGTCCCATGGGAAGTATGTTGGAAATTTCGTTCCTGTTTTATAATGAATGTCTATGAGTGTGGTTCATTCGTCACGAGTTGTTACATTCATGTTGTAGGACTTTGGATATTAACCTAAATTATGTACGTGCAGTTAGTTGATTCGTGGAAATGGGATTTTTTCATTTTGTTTCATTTATCTATTATGTCGGTACCAGGCTAAATAATTTGTATTGATTTGTAATTAAATATGTTCTGTTTGTGCTAGTTGAGGTGCGAAGGTATTTGTCTCTTTGCGTTTCGATAGTAAGAATATTTCATTGTGGTTAAAAGTAATTCTTTACATGCATTTTATTAATTTGTAATATAATATGTTCTATTTGTAACATATCATAGTTAAATACGTATTTTTATTAATTCGTTGGTAAATATTTGATTTCACGGAAATACTATACTTCATTATTTTAAAACATTTATTTCCGATTACGCCGTTACATGTACTAAAATTTCGTATACCTTTTGACACCGGATCAGGCGTACGTGGCTTGGTGCTAGCCCTCAGTCGATACATTGATGGCAAACGGGAAAGAACTCCTACGCCCCCTTTCTCCTCCTCGTCAATACCATATTTAAACCATAAACAAAATATAACATTATTGCATATAAACCTCTTCCACCCCACAACTCACACCTCAGTCTACCGCCTGCCATCCAAGAGTCAACATCAGTGGCGCCGCTTTCCAAAAATTAAAATTATATGACCCTTATGGCACTTTTCCACGTACCAAATATACAATTACACAAATTTAAAAAGTAAAATTCTTTTTAAAAATTATTTTATCAATAAAATTTTACACGATTCATTTTATCGGATTAAGATTGTATTGATTCAATCATTTGATCGGGTTAATCCAATCAATTCAATTGGCCTAATCAATCCGATCAATGAAATTGAAAATCTCGATTAATCAGAAGTGGACTAGAACTCCTACGCCCCTACTACTATTATCTATTACTCTGAAATAAACAGTTGATGTGTTTAGGTAATCACGAAATGCGAACTGAATTAGCTGCGAAACAAACTTTAGTGACCTTAAATTGCAATTTCCACGTGACTGAGCAGGACTTTAAATCTATCATTTAAGTGGAACTGATGCAGTCGGGGAATAAGTTTTGGTCTAGGAAGTTTCGGAAGCAAGAGTGTTTCAGTAAAGTAAATCCTCGCGGCTGAGATGTTCTTTGGCAGCGAAAACCTTCCACCAGGCTCGGAACGAAGAAATGAAAGGGCGCAGCTTATGCACTCCCCCCTAGAGTGTGCGACCTGGGAGGAGTGTTCGATATACATACTTGGCTCGCAGAAGGATTGTGGAAGTAGACCGCCGCGCCGCGGGGTGGGGCAACATCTCCCACATACACACGCACACATACACACACACATATATATATATGTATATATCCTCCGCCCCTGGGAGAGAGAGGACCCGTCAAGCGCTGATTACCAAGGCAAGCCGCCTTGTGCGGAGGGTGAGGGGCTGCAAACACGTCGCCAGGGTAAGTAGGTGAAGGGGAGGCCGCTCTCCGGAGAAGACAAAGTTTCCACACTTCCCTAAGAAATTTCAAAACTTGCCGTCTTATTTCTCTTTTTCTCTCCCCTCTCTCTCTACCTCCTCGTGGGGAGGTCCTCTAACTGCGCTTCATAATGTGCCGCGTGAAGAGAAAGTTTTTTTCTCGAGACGACGACGCAGCTCCGCCAGCCCTGAATCCAAAAAACTGCTACTTGCAGGCTGGTCGCACACTGGGGCGGGCCTCAGCCAATGCCACGATGTAAAGGAGTAAGAGTGTAGATTTGGGCAGCTCGTAACAGCGAGGTCTTGAGAGTCGATGAGGGTGAAGCGAGGTGAGTATGGAGCAGCGTCGGAATGAAAGGGCGGGGGAACGGTAAACCCCCGAAAAACCCACTCGCAAGCGGCATCTTCCGGTACGATTCCCACATACGAAGATCCGGGAGTGACCCGGCCGGGAAGTGAACCTAGTAACCTTTGGTGGGAGGGGAGCAGCCTAACCGCTCAGCCACCAAGGCGCCAAGAAGAAGCTCTCAAAATCGAGGTCTTGAGAGACGATGACGGTGAAGCGAGGTGAGTATGGAGCAGCGCCGGAATGCAAGGGCGAGGGAAACAGCAGATGCCCGAGAAAACCCACCCACCGGCGGTATTGTTCTGCGCGATTCTCACGTGCGAGCTTTCGGAAGCGACCGCGTCAGGAATAGAACGTTTCCGTCTAGGTGTGAGGCGAGTAGTATGACCACTACACCACGGTGGCTCCTAAGGAAGTAAGGCGAACTCGTCCGGGGCCACCAAAACTCGACCGCTTGTGCGCATGACGTCAGAGTGGCGAGACACTTCACTAACAGGCACTGGGCGCTGTGTACCTACACTCTAAGAAATTATTCGGAAATTTATCATACTAGTGTATACACTTACTGAGAAAGCAGGGATGGTAATGTTTTCCACTGTGCATTCAGGTAGCATTCCTACATTTGTTTAGGAAACAGTCAAATGCATAGGGAAGTTTGCAACTTTGTATAGTAGCGCTGCTAAACATTCCTATATCTGCAGTTTGATTTGTGCTATTATTACCATACAGTGTATAGGTTAAAAACTTCCATTACAGTTTAAGAAATTTACCAGAATATTTTTTACATGGTTTTACATGGTTGCATGTTCCCTCCTTATACAAATATCAAATGTATCAACGCCCGGTTATCCAAGGCGATATTACCGTCAAATAGACAAAGTACATATAAATACTATGAACCGTAAATACATTTGTTTAACTCTATACACAGGAAACACATTGGTCATACGTATATAGGGACACGTTGCAAAACTTGTTGATATAAGTGTAACAGGTCATTATTATAATTTCAAACCGCAAATTTGGCATAACAGTCCCTTCTCGCTGAAAAACTACTTATATAATGTCCCAACGGGCCCTGCGCAAAATAATTCCAGAGATACTTAAGTTATGCCGCCCTACGTAAAATATAATTCCCATTAAAAATGTATAATTTATATTGCTTTACAATAATATACGGTATACATTAAAATTAACTAAATAGAGCTCACATGAGTGACAAACGCGACAAAATACAGAATATAATATTTATAAACCGATGTCTAGGAATGTGCGTGTTCATCGTAAGAGTGCGTCTAGTGCCGCTTGAAAACAGGTGATCTTTATATTTGCGAGTCCTGATGGTTACTTCACTAGTAGGCGTTACCTCGTGAAAACATGTGTGTAGGACACTAATAATACCAGATTTTAAAGTGTTTTATGAAGATTCGATTGTTCTTCTTTGTGTTAACTAGTATAACTACGCTACTCGAGGAAACACTTTTCGAAATAAACGAGGTAAAAAAATACGCTTACTTTTACCACCGAGAATATTAAAACACGACTTTTTAATGAAGTATAAATACAATTAGAAGTATTTAGTGTGCCCGGGTGAAGGAACAAAATAAAGTGAAATTACAAATCTGTAATCTTATATTATCTTGGCTCAAGCACTGTCATTTTACAAGCTCTCTTCCTCTGTTTGGGTGATCACTCTAGTCGACCTTTGACCTGATTTTCACAATACGAACATTCTAACAATGTCGATGAAGATAAAAATTTTGCGAAGTAATTTTGTGCTTTCGTTTTAAATTTCAATTGCTCATGCTGTACCTGAACGTTCATTAGGTCACCGTCATGTGAACCACCGAGAGTATATTATTGAAAAATTTTCAAGTTAATTTTCTATACGACAAATGTTATACTTGTTGAATCTGACAAACCAGCCCATACAGGAAACTGAAAAATTTGCTTTAGCAAAACTCTGTAATGGACCCCATCCTACGATACGTAGCCACTCGCTATGTTTGCACAATTGTATTCAAATAACGATTTGTTAAATTTAACAGATAAGATTCCGCAAACTGAGGATTACTTTAGTTTTTATGGTTAGTATCGGCCCGATTTCTGGGTAATTTTGTAACTGGGAAAAACTGTTAGGTTCCGTACAGATAACAGAAAACAGCGACAGGTTGTAACATGTTTGTTTGCAATTAATTACTAATGTAAGTACTGTTCTCCAACATGTGAGCGGTTCCACGTGAGGCAATTTTAAAATTTTTCCATCAGAGTATCTTTTTATACACATGGCAAGAAAAGGCTAAAAAAAATTTGCTATGTAATTTAAAACATAAAACAAACATACAAATAAAAAAGTAACTCGGTAATAGTTATTTTTCAAACTGTATGAACTGAGAAATATTTGTAGAAACTGTAATGTATTTAGGTTCTGCTCTTGTAGCAGTTACAGTGTAAGAAATAGCTGTAGTGGAGTATACGCAGTGCAGTGAGCCATACCTCGGTCTCTCGCACGTGTGTACGCACATGCATCCAAGACGTCAGCAACGCAACAGAGGAATATATTTTACTCTCAGTTACTTCCAACTTTTCTTCCAGAATATTTATCTGCCTCATACAAACAAAGCTTAGAAAATTACACCAGAGGGCCAACGCATCGTATTTGTGCGCACTCAGTGTAATAACATTTTAAATAGGAGCACTTTGTATTACATATAAACCTATTTTCTCTCTGTCTTTAATTCGTGGCGGGAGTAGCTATACTCTACGCAACTGCTCTTTCTCCTCCAGGTGTCAGGGTAACCAGGCCTTGATTGGCTGTAAAGTACGTACATAGCGTGTTCTCCGGCTAAATTAGGCGGGAATACTTCAACTACTGAAGGAGTATTTGTCTATACCAGGCCTGAATTGGCTGTAAAATTGCACACGGTTAAGGCTGTGTTGTACAAACCTGGTTGAGTTGCCTCTTCTATGGAAGGTGTATCTCTTTCCCGACCAGAATTGTCAGTCCAAGCTCTTTGGTGTTGTCTCAACTAGGTGCTGCTGTACTGTGTTTTTAGAGCTGGCGAGGAAGACCTCGACTATGTTGACTCACGTGGAAGAAGATTCTCCTCTCTGCTTATGAGCGACACCTTGGAGGCATATAGAATCCTGTCAACGAACAATTGTGTCGGGGGTATTGACACCCCTAGTATCACATGGTTGGCAGGAAACTAAGCTACAGGAAAAGCTGGTCAGACGCAAGTTATAGCCTCTGCCAGCTCAAGGGAACTCACACCTCCTCGTGGAACGGATGGGCAATCCCATATGGTTGGAATTGGCATACGTGGGAAAGTCCAGGGCGTGGCCCATACCATGTTTTACTAAAAGGGATATCTACCTCTCTGTCAATTCGTAGTTTGTGGGCAGTCACGACAGAGGCGACAGGTGGCGGGCCGGTCGACTCTTCTACGGTTAGAAGAGCCCATAGGCTGAATTTCAACGTGAAGAAATTCAAGAGATTGAAAAGGGACCACCTACGGGTTTCGGCATTAGCCCACCGAAATGGAGAACCCATGATGAAAAGTTAAGAGTAATACGGGGTGACGTAACCTTAGAGGTTCCCTCAGTAGTAGAAGTTACACTCCTGCGCCCGGAGGTCAGATTGAGGATGGCCTCGTGCTGGTAGTGGTTTAAATATTCGATATGGCGGTAGATACACACTCCTGTAAGGAGAAAGGCCAAGCATAGGTGGTTTAAGAGAGTGATCCTGAGTAGTGGAAGTGAATATAGGACTCTAAGGGTCGGTGACTTCTTATGTGGGGGAGAGGGGGGGTTCACTGACCCAAGGAGTGTGGTGCCTGCAGAAACCACAAAATGGATAAAATAATCAGAAGAATATCAAACCCTGGAAAACCTCATGCTATGTAGGGTCAGTGATAGAACGTGCACCGTATTATATATATGTATATATATGTGTGTGTATGTTTCCAATTAGTATAAGCGATAAATGAAATATTGTAATTAATAGACAAACATAAGTAAAAGTTTAACATAACTTAATAAGGTACTTATATGGTAACATGAATACAATGCTTGTATTACAAGAAATATTTAGGAAACAATAAAGCATGTAACACAATGGGTGTTTCTAAAAAGTTTGATTGAGATACTGTGAAGAAACCGCGAATAGATAATACTATTACGAACTGAAATTTTTGCTATTATGCCTATTTGTACTGTAATGTGCATAAATAAAAAATATATCAACTTGATCTACAATAAATTGAAACATCACATTCGCAATACGCCACGACTACGAACTACACTACGGTTTGTGCAACACCCAGAGAGAATGAATCAAAACCCGGAGGATGTGTAGAACATTGTACCAGCATTACGTGATTGTGACTGCAGAGAGATGGCATACACGTAGGTCCAGGTGCTCCCTCTCTTATGTGACCGGAAAGATTCGTATTACGCAAAGCTCGGTCAGCGAAGAGCCGTCAAACGAAGATAAAGCAAGCGCCAGTATACCTCGTCGACGTCAAAGGGCGCTGTATCAGGATGTGAATGCGTTTGAACGTGGCAGAATGATCGGTTTCCAGGAAACGGATTTGTCATACCGTGACAATTCGTCTCGTACAGGGAATGCCGCTACGGCAGTGATGCGTATGTTGAACCAGCGGATAGAAGAGGGTCGTATGCAGCGACGAGCGGGTACTGGACCATTCAATATGACCACAGCACGGGATGGCCGCCATCTTATCCGCATGGTCGTAACGGACCGTACAGACTCTTCGTGGAATATTTTTGGCTGGATATTGGAGCACTTCAACGGGCGTGGACCTGTCCGCATCGACGGTTCACGCCGCTGGTGGCCCGCATGCCATTGCGTCGGCTTCCATTGTCCAGAAACCACAAATGCCCCAGACTACAATGGGCAAGTGAACGCCATCTCTGCGGTGTTGAATGGCAAAATGTAGTGTTTTCGGACGAGTCTCGCCTTAATCTGCCCTACAGTGATGACTGCAATCTGGCAGCCTGCATTGTGGAGCTGCATAGCGGACAAACGCCAAGTGTGATGGTTTAGGGCACCATTGGATGTGATCACAACTCCTACGTATTGAGGACAATCTGAACAGCAACTGCTACATCAGAGAGGTTTTAGAGCCCGATGTACTGCCCTCCTACAGACATCTCTACACATCATACTTCAGCAGACAAAGCCCTGCTACATGTGGCGAGGAATGTACAAGCCTTCTGCAATGAACGACGGGTACCACTGCTTCCCTGGCCTGCACGTTCACCTGACTTGTCGCCCATCGAACTTGTATGGGATATGGTTGGTCGGGGACTTGTTCGTCACGGTCCTCCAGCAACCGCTATTGATGCTTTGTGGATTCGCATATAAACCGCGTGGAGGGAGATTCCCCAGGAACATATCCCGGCCCTCTTTTAATTCAGGCCACGACATTTAGTGACTCTGATTAGAGCACGTCGGGGCTTCACACTATACTAAATTCTCAAGGACAGAGATCATGTACAGTTCTGTAATACTAATTAATTTGTGTATTGTCATATAGCTAATATGTGGTATAAAGTTCATTTCAATCAGATGTAGCCTTATTGGTATCGCATTTTTCATAGACGTTAGTATATTTAACTTGTTTCCATGCCAAATTAACCAAAAGCCATCTTGTCAGTATGTACAGCAGCGTATCCTATCATAGTTAATGAAGAGTGCTTTTTTCCCGTTTTTTCAAAAGTACTTAATTTATTGTGAACAACCTATGAAGTTCTTAACGTACTGATTACTCCGAAACTGGGAAAGCCACCGGTTATATTAAATAAGGAGGGAAATATAAGTCTGTCCCTTTTCTGACAGAGAACGCAAGGTTGCTCCTTCGAGTTTTTTTTGCCACTGCCGAGGAATTCCCCAACAGGTAGAGCTGTAATATAATTAAATATTGCCGTGATCTTTCCCTTTGTAATCCCAACGCTCCAGGCCTCCCAAATGGTTTATTCATTTTTTTTTTCCGTTTTAATTTCTTACCCTCGTTCCCCGAAAGGCAAGATAAAAAGGCAATGCAAAAAGTTCTGAAAAATATATCACAGGGCTCCAAATATGTAGAATCATTTTATTACCTTTACCCTTTCTTTAGGGACACAGTTGTTGATTCCACTTTTTAAAAAATCCCCTTTGTTATTTTTAAAGGGGTTTAGGTGGCGGGGGGTGGCGTCCAGTGAGCAGCAATAAAATACAAGGAAATATCAACAACGTGGCATCCGCGCTGTGTTCATTGCGGTAGTCGTAGTGACAGTTGCAAGACTGAAATGAACACCAAGTTATAGTCTAAACGTCAGTATTTACGTCGCATGGCGGAATGAAAACCGTAGAGGTAATACGACGCTAGCTGCCCAAACCCGTACTCTCCGTGTCCTACAGTGAACTGCCAATATGAATCAAGGAAATATAAACAACGTGGCATCCGCGATGTGTTCATTGCGGTAGTCGTAGTGACAGTTGCAAGGCTGAAGTGAACACCAAGTTATAGTCTAAACGTCAGTATTTACGTCGCATGGCGGAATGAAAACCGTAGAGGTAATATGACGCTAGCTGCCCAAACCCGCACTCTCCGTGTCCTACAGTGAACTGCCAATACGAATACCATCAACAACGTGGATAGAATTAGAGGTTAGAAAACCGCTTAGTAAAAAAGTGCGTCGAGATGTTAGTATACTTCCTCGAAACAATTTGTAACGCAGTTTGATTAAATTCAATTTGGTGAAAGTATTTGCTCATATGATAAGGCATGTCTTTGGAAAATTAAGATCGGCTATAAATAAATACGTTTGTCACCGTTGATCACGTTACTTTGACAGTTGTGCTGGTGTTGGTTAGGTCCATGTTGGGCACATATGCAGAAGATGCATACTCGGTCTACCTCGTGTTTGTTCTCAGGCTGAAGGCGATGATACATCGTGGTGGCTGTAAGTTGGCAGAACTAGTGAACCGACTGCGTGCACACGTATTTAACTGTGTGCCACGCACTCACAGAACCGTACTCGCCGTGAGACGAGCGTCACGCATCAGCCACAATACGTCTTTAACAACACTCATGCCATTACTGGCATTCCTCTGTTCTAGCTGCTCTTGTTAAGCTGGTTTCACAATTTAAACTGTAACCACAGAACAAGACCGAGTGCACTACGAATTTACCACTATTTATTCGTACCCAGTAATCGACAACTGCGCAGGAAAGGTCGTTTGCGCAAGAGGTCCTGTAATGGAGTATAGAGGGAATTATTTTTAATTCTATATGTAAATGCATGGAAAAACACCCAATCAGAGCAGAGTAGAAAATTATAGACTACGTTGTTTGTTTAGCTGTATAAATGAAGGAAATTAGGTATGCAGCGTGAACTATCAGAAATGTGTAAATGCTAATCGCTTCTTAAAGATAGCAAAAGCAAAGATTTTAGAGACAAATAAAGATGCAAAATCCTTTTACCTACTACCGAGCGAGGTGATGCAGTGGTTCAGCTTTGGATTCGCACCCAGGGAGGGCCTGGGTTCAAATACCGGTTCGGCCATTCTGATTTCGGTTTTCCATGGCTTCCCGGAATCACTCCAGATGAATGCTGGGATAGTTCCTCGCTACAGTGCATACCATATGGCCGATACCTTTCCCGTTATTGCTGCTCAGTGCAGCTGCCTGCGTCTCTAACGACCTCGCTGTCGACGAGACGTTAAGCTCTAATGTCTGCTTATCTACCTTTAAATCAATGTCAATTTACCAGACAATATCACACTAAATGATGTACTATATACATTTTGTGCATGAAAGAGAGTGAAAACGTAATCAAATTTTTAAAAAACCACTAATATTGGATTCGTCGCAAAATTTCATTGTTCAAAAGTAACAGATAAGTATTCAACTATGAACAAATTTTGCATAAGATATCTGACCGTGTGCAACGTCAGAGCATGCTCTTTGCTCTGTGCCTGCGGATCTTTTATTCTGAACCCGCCATTACGCTTATATAAGTCTATTCGCAGTTTCTTCACACTTTTTGAAAGAAACTTCGAAAAATCCCCTCATGAATAACGTGTTCGGTTGCACCTGTTAACATAAAGGTACCTTACTTATAGTTAAATTGAACTTTTGTTTGTATTTTATCTATCAATAACAAAATTACATTTATAATAATGTGAATAAAGCCAGATATAAAATACGTGGGGTGGTAATGCCTAGTAATAAGTAGTTCTAATACTAAATACCATTAAACTGAATGCGCACGAATGCGGCACGTTATCCCTTTGATGTAATTTTCTAGACTAAGTTTAGTTTGCAGCAGGTGGTGGAATAGCCTGGAAGTAGAACTTTGTCAGACATGTTGGAAGTACTCGTGAATGGACTATATATGCGAGTGTATATGTGTTAGCTCCCACATGCGAGAAGCCTGGTGACCCCGCCGGGAGTCGAACCCGTGTCGCCTTGGTGGGAGTGAGTAGTCTCACTGCTACATTACCACTGGTGAATAAGCAGTCCAATTTTGGAACGCGGAGCTCCTACATTGCACTGGTAGCATGCGCACTCTACCCAATGTTCCGTATACAACGTGATTGTATTACACGTGCGTAGTTCGCTGACAAAAAGAAAAACCAACAATCACATTGCACGTATGTATTATCAATCCTACAGACTAGAATTGTAACTAGCGACAGACAGAAAATGTGGTCCCAAGCATGCTGATTCTTGCTGAGTGAGAATTGAATAAACAGTAATCATAATTACAGTTGCAAAACTTTGAGACGCACAGAAATCCAAGACCCACGTGAGTCTAAAAATCTGGAACCTTAAGTTCACATCCAGAACACCCACAGTGTCACCTAACGCAGAGCCTGACAGAAAACACAATTATTATACCCAGCATTTACTGCAGTTGGGTACTAAGCCTGTTAGTATGGAGTCAAAAAATAAGTGAAGATCGATAACAGAGAAAAAGAACTTTTTTTTTTTTTTTTTTTTTTTAGAAATAATTACAATTTCACTAACGTATGCTATTAGCAGAAGGGAAATGAGGAGTCGGGCGCAACGTGACCTAGGACAGGCGCCAGGCGTCGGCCGGCTGCCATGTTTAAATTCCCTTATTTCCATTGTTTCCTAAAATTTGCTTTTTTTCTCTCAAAAATGACTAATTGTACCTAAAAATGTTCCTTTTCCCTAAAAATTTCACGTTTTCTCCAGAGCAGGAGACTAGGATTGTGACTCCGAGCCAGGAGAGCAGGACTCAGGACCTGTGACCTTTGACCTTAGACCCGAAAAATAAAAAACAATACGAAAAAATTCCAAACATTCCACAGAAATTCCAAATGTTTTCAAACAATTTAAAAAATAACTTTTTACAAAAATTATTAAATATTAATGAAAAGTTTTTTGAAATTATTGAAACAATATTCAAGAAATATTAAAAACCTTTAGTCTCCTAGCTACCGTTTTCACTATTAATTTCCCTTTTCCCTTAAATATTTCCTTTTTTCACTTAAAATTTCCCTTTTTTCCCTATAAATTCCAAAAATCGCAAAAAAACATTAACGTCAACTAACATATTATATTACTGTGTACTACAACCATATTGGATGCAGGTAACCTTGACCTTTACCCTGTGACCTTGAATGACCTTGAAAACAAGAAATCATAAAAGTCAGCTGTCATAATGCATTACTGACTACTACCCCAATATTGGGCGCAGGTACCTTGACCTTTACCCCATGACCTTTAAAGACATTGTAAACAAAAACTCGAAAAAAATGCATAAAAGTCAGCAAGCATATTATGTTACTCACTACTACCACCATCTTGTTTTCTTTCGTGTCATTTGTTTATACATTGCTGAAGTTTGTCTCTCACATTCGTTCGACGACTAAGTTGCTATCTCACTCGAAGAAGAAATCGATGGCGAGAAACCATTGGCGGGCAATATCCACTCCAATTTCATGTCAGTGAGCATGGATTACCTGGTGTATAAGCTAGCCGATACAATGTATCTTTCATGGCAACTGAACTAAGTCTCTCAGCTGACCGCCAACTGCTTATAATATACGCTTATGCAAGCCCTATGACGTCATATTTACATTGAACCAATCGCATAACCCGTTAAGACATTGTTCGGACACCGAACAGCCAATCACCGAGTTACTATGTGATTGCAGCTGACCAATCACGTGAAGGCACTGCTCTCCTGGCTCGGAGTCACGACTTCTAGTCTCCTGCTCTGGGAAAAACGGGAAATTTTTAGGGAAATTTAGACAATTTTGAGGGAAAAAAAGGAAAATTTGAGGGGATAAAGGAAATAAGGGGAATGCCAAAATAGCGGCCGGGCGAAACCTGGCGCCTGTTCCAGGTCCCATTGCGCCTGACTCCCCATTTACTTTATACTGTTATTAATTTTTAATATCCTTCCAGTATGTAGACGACGTATTCACTCCTATGAACTATTTGTAGCTAACCAAGCGTCCTAATTTTTCTATATTTGGCCAAGCTTTCTTTAAAAAACAATAAAACCTTTAAAACTCCAGAATTTGAACAAAAAAATATGCTACACGCACATTTTCCGTTGGTTTATATTAAATGCATTAAATATATCAACCATTTAACCTTTTCCGCCTATAACCAGCAACGTCTGTCTCAACTTCAGCAACTATCACTGACTAATAAAATCATGTTCATTGGCAGTACAACCAGATTAAAATACAATGCACCACGATATGGAAAGGTTTAGAGTCTGATTACAAGCCAGCAAGTGTGATATCCCCTTGTACACTAATAAAAAATGTTTCACTTCTTCAGACGCCTGAGTTTGCCTTCATTGAAGACTGATGCGATTCACCAGAGAGAGAGAGAGAGAGAGAGAGAGAGAGAGACACACACACACACACACACACACACATATATATATATATATATATATATATATATATATATATATATATATATAATATATATATATATATATATATAGAGCGAGAGAGAGAGAGAGAGAGAGAGAGAGAGAGAGAGAGAGAGAAAGAAAGAAACACAAACACTCCTGCTACAAAAATACTTTTACAGTTACATTTTTTGTTACATTCGACGCATTAAAATTAATAGCAAGATATTTGTATTTTCACTTTTCATTAGATGAAGCGGTAGGCGAACTAAAACTGAAATAAAGATACCAATTGTGATTGGGCATTAGTTAACATATCCAACTTGTATTTATGGGGACATCGGTTCGACCCAGCCCCTTCTTTGGGGGTGGCTGGGAGGGGGGTTATTTCTAAGTGGATTTCGAAATTTATTCGGAAAACCTTATAGGCACAGTTCACTGATCCGCGTATCCTATTAACCACCCCTAGATTATTTACCTATTAAGGACATGTAATTTGCCATACTTGCTTTCCAACATTCCTTCCAAGAAATCATTGTAGGCACAGTTCATTAAACCACGTTTATCCGTTACACAACCTCTGAATTAATTTCTCGATTAGCAAATAGCGACTGAACAAAATGAACATTAACTATTGCTACTATTTAGGAGCGGAAAAATTGTCCGTAATGCAACATAGAACTGCGATTTTCTTGCCTGGTATAACTACAGCCTTACTGTTAGGTGATTATTAATAGCTGGGATTCTTCCAAGGGAATATAATAAACCGAGACACCGTGGTAAAAGCCATACAAACCAACACGTGTTCCAGAACTAGTGTGACAAGAAATGGCTTCCCACCCAGGCGAACCGGGTTCGAATCCCGGTGGCTTCCCGCCCGGATTTTTACACGCGGGAATCGCGTCGGTAGCTGTCGCTGGTCGACGGATTTTCTCGGGGGTATCCCGTTTCTCCCGCCCCTTTATTCCGGCACTGCCTCGCTTCGCTCTTATCGGTTCTCAAGAACTCGCTGTTAGTAGCCCAAAACTCTTTACTTACTTACTTGCTCACTCTGACAATAAATGAGTTCTTCGAACTTTTCCCGAGTACTAATAACAATATATTAAACTTCCTCGTTTGGATGAGCATTATTTTAATAAAAATTTTTGTGTTTCCCACTCAACTAGAAAAAAAAAAATTAGTAATACTTTATAACATCGCCCCAGGCAGCTTGATGGGAGGGGAGAGCACTATGCTCATCTTGTTATGACGTGGTGGTAACCTAAAAAAAATTTTTTTCGATGCTTGGTTGAAGACAGGGTTGAGTACGGGAGCGAATTCCACGAAAGGGGGGTAAAAAAACACAATAAAGAGTTGGCCCATATTCTTTGGTCGGTGTGTTGGGTCCGGAGAGGGTGTGATGGGAGGGGAAGTTCTTTTTTTTTTTTTTTGCAGGCGGTAAACTCGAGTAAAGGCAATAACGTGATGGTTAAAAAAAGGCTCACGCTGTAGCGCGTTATACGCTGCGTACAGGTGGTGAGGACCACGGAAGCTGCCCTGGGGTCATTTCACATGTTGTCGGTTGATAGGGGGAGAGAGGGGGGGAGCCGATTACAAAAACTGCAGCCGGAACAAGCTCGGAAGAAGGGTCGCGCGGCGATACAGAACAGTCAAAGGGCTGTGACCGAACCCTTTTTGAAAGGGCGCACTTTTTTCTTCCCCCTCGCCCCTCCACAACACAACACTGCTCCGTTGTTGTCGACGGTGAAAAAAAAGCGCCGATGCGCATAAGAGAAACACGTGAACGCATTTGTTCAAGTATTCTCCAAAGACGTGATTGTTTGCTCCCGTTTGTTCAATAATTTAGATTTATCTTCACGTAATTTCATATGTTTTAATAAACACATTTTATTAGCAATAGTTTACAACTATTTACCGAATGCATGTTTGTATGGGCTGTCGTCTAGTTTAACTTTTCAATGTACGTTTCCAAATTATGTCTATAAATCTGTCACCTGTTAATTGAGCACTTTTGAAGTCAACGGATCCAAAATTTTCACCTTTTCTACCTGAATATATTGAAACGGCCATACGGACTTGCATGATTGTAAGTACGCAGGTAAAGGAATTCAATATCTTTAGATTGAATTGAAAGTGTTAGATAAACATTTGTGAACAGCAAAATCATTCTATTTGCTTTGTGTTCTTTTAATACACGCAACTGTAAGGAAAGAGAACTACGTAAAGTCCTTTTTGAATTAATTTAAATTTTCACTTAAACAACGTATGCATAAAGTGATCAGGCACGTGGCACTATTAATTGCATATAAGGCGGAAAAACACAATGTGCGTACAAGTAGAACTCAAGCAGGACTTTCATCAAAAATGCTCAGTATATCGTAAAAAAAAGTATAGAAGAAATTCTAACGTTTTTTTTAGGTTGGTGAAAATAAAATCACTTTAAACGTACATTTTCTGATAAGGATTAAAATATTACCAATGAAATTAAACCTGGCGCTACTGAGGAGAATAGTAGCAAATGGGAGATATATGCATTAATACCACGTGTCATATTGCTTTTACGGTGTAGGCGGGTGAAATCAGCGAGGCTTGTGAGATGATTATGTGAGAATGTGTACTGATAGGAGATTGCGAGATCTGCAGGACTTTGCAATCGAACTGTAGAAGTTACAACTAAAACTGAGATTCACATAAAATTTTTAAGAGTTTTAAGGGTATCCAGAAACAATAATACTTTGTACGCCGTTTTATAGCGACAAACTCATTAGCCCTAAAGTCTGTAGCCTTAAAGTCATTAGCTCTAAAGTCAGTAGCCCTAAAATAAGTAGCCTTAAAGTCAGGAGCCCTAAAGTTAGTAGCCCTAAAGTCACCAGTCCTAAAGTCTGTAGCCTTAAAGTCAGTAGCCCTAAAGTCACCAGTCCTAAAGTCTGTAGCCTTAAAGTCAGTAGCCCTAAAGTCACTAGTCCTAAAGTCATTAGCCCAAAAGGCCCTACCTCTAAAGTTACTAGCTGTAACGTCACTAACCCGACAGTCACTAGTCCTAAATTCATATCTCTAAAAGAGTTTTAGGGGTACCGACTTTATAGGGCTACTAATTTTAGGCCTTCTAACGGGTATCCAAAATGATTTGGTCCCCCAATCTCCTCAAATAACTTAACTACCGAAAAACTTTACCGTCAATCATAAAAATAAAATCGACATAGGATATTTTGGAACGTATAGTGGCATACAGTGAGTGAAGCTATTTAGGTGGTTCTTAACATCGAGGTCTTGAAAGCCGATATAGTCGCATAAAGTAAATTCGGTATGAGCTACAGTCAATTCTAAATGCACGAACGGCAAATTAAATTTTGTATTTGGAGTTTGCCATTATTAATTAATTCAGGCAAACATTTGTTGCTACACAGCTTGAGTGTTTGCAGCGAGGTTATTATTGTGTAATGATCACAGCCGTCAAAACACTGATCGGTTAAAAGTGGTGGTCCTGGAAATGGCGGGGTGTGTCTGTGTGAATGTGGCAGTTCGGAAGGCCAAGCAACGAGATTTCGATAGTAATTTTTCTCATTTAAGGGAATTTAATTTTACGTGCAATGAATACGAACATAAATAAATAAATATATATATATAATTTCTACACCAGGTATTTCATTGGAAAAATATGATGGGTGATTGGGAGGTGGTAGACATCCATCCAATATCATGGCACGTTCTGAAACTTGTGTAATGGGTATTAGTGATGACTGTAACTCACGTTTCGGACTCGATGAAACTATGTAATATCTCGTTCTTCAACGCACACTTCCAGCACACACTGGTAAATGAACAGACGTCATATCAATTCCGACGTGAATATGTGCTAATGTTAAAATTCTAAACAGTAAACGTGCATGACGTTCTGATAAAGTACATGTCCGAATGTTCGCCAAGTATACACACGTCTGAACCTGGCCTGTGACGTCACCACGTTAATACTAGTGCGGTCCGAATTCCTAGTATAGCACACAGAGGTTGCACCCCTGACGAGTACACTAAGTTCCTTGCTGGGAGTACTTTTGTACTTAATGCAGTCGTCGTATTTATTTTGTTCGTTGTCGTCGTGAAATTTTGGAAGTAAATGACGCAAATTTTAAAAGTGGTTAATATAAATTGTTGTACCAAATATCTTTCGATCGTAAGTAAACAATTTATGATAGAGTCAATTCCATTTGTCCCGCAAATAAAGTTCGGACGTATCTAAGGATGCAATAATGCCTACAGTTGCTTAATTTTTAAAATGAGTGAAAATATGTCTACGATTTTGGTTAAAATAAGAAAAGCGTTGAATACCAAATCGTTTGAAAATTCGATAATTCTGGTTTTTGGTTGCATAACGTTTATTTGCTGTTATGTATTCAATGACATATATATATATAAGACTTTGTATTCCTTACCCAAAGAATGCTCTGAAGGGTATATAGCTGCTATGACATGTGCTTCCATTTCACAGAAGGATAAAGGCACCTAGAATATTTAGCCGAATTCATGAACGATTAACTAACTGCTGCGTGCCCAAAAGTGATGGGAAACCTGTGTTTTGAAACTCACGCAACATCCCAGTAAAGACAGTAGTTAGGTGGTTTTGTGAGGGGAATTGGGGGGTTGTCAATATTTTGGAAACTCTGTGTTACAAAATGAACACATAAAACTAATTTAATTTACCCATTAAATCATAGAAAAAAGTCACATTTAACATTTGAATATTACGTGTGAATCAAAGATTACCCGTCCGAACAGTTTGGAAAAGTGTACACAAGTGTTGGACCGCAGCAGTGCAGTGGCAGACTACGAGCCTTTACCCAGGCGAACCAGGCTGGATTCCTGGTGTGGTCGAACCCAGAATTTCACATTTAGAATCGTTCCGGACGATGCCTCAAGTAGTCGGGTTTTCTCGGGGATCTCCAACGTCCCCGCCCTGGCATCCCGGTGCTGCTGCACTCTCGCCTCACTTCACCCTCATCAGCTGTGAAGTCCTCGATGTCAAGAGTAGCCCAAACCTCTCCGATCTCCGCTCTCCAATACACATGTGGGTGCGTGTGCTTAGTTACGTATTGCCTACTAGGACCAGCCAGAGCAAAGCTGGATGTAAGGACCTTGTACCGCCAGGGCTCGAGGGTGGATCTTGCGAGCTCTCGGGGCGGAAACAGCGCTTGCGAAGGAAGGGAAGGGTTGGCGAACGGGAGTGAGTGTATAGAATTCAATTACGAAGCTCACTGACCCAGGCTCCTCGCCCCAGGTCACCGTATCGGCCTTTTTTTAAGCGAGGAGTGAGGGGCCGGGGTGGAGTCACTGGAACTCCAACCCCTCTCTGACCGCACGTACCCTTCTCCCGCCCCCTCCCCTCCACACTCAAACTCACAAATCAAATCTCAAGACCAGTAGCTTGCTGGCTCGCGTGAGTTTTTCATTAACATGTTGGACGGTTCTCGCTCGGGGGTGGATAGCGACGCGACATGGAGAAGGCTGTACTAATAATTTCCTGGCGCAACCAGTCCTAGAACACAGCTACTCAAGTCACTTTAAGTAATGGAAAGCCAACCTTCCGCATTAAAGCATTTATTCTTTTTCTCGGTGTATAGTTGCCAATCCATTAGAGAGTGCAGATATTTGGGCGACTATTAACACCGAGGTGTTTAGAGCCGAGTTTTTAGGAGCACGTGTGTGTTGACCGCTACGGTCTGCCTAGTACCTTGTAACATTTACTCAACATTTGTTTTGTTTTCTAATAATGCATAGTCTCCAACTACACCAAGTAACTGTGATCTTGTGTCATTGTTCGATGAGTTCTGATTTCTATGTGCTTTTTTCCCCCATAATTTTATATAAATTAATTTAGTTCAAAATAAAATTTTCTCACTATGAATAAGAAAACAACTTTTGTTCAGCAAGTGTATTATTAAAGTTTAAAACTTATTTCTTTCCTCTTTGGCTGGTAGTAAGTATCGATAAAAGAACTTGTGCATGCTTTGGAATACAAACATGAAGAACTATTCAGAGTAAAGAAAGCATTAAACTACATGAAACATAACAACCATTTGAAAGTGTATTTGTGCGTAAGGTAAACCACATAGCGACAAAAATACAAAAGTAATACATTTTATCTTTACTATTTCATTAAAAAAGTCATGCGAGATACTTACACAAAGTCGTATTGACACGTCATCACACGAAGTAATTTACTGAGTGTGGAATTAACTATTCTATTTTACACAGAGAAGAGTAATTTATGACATACTTCCCACTTAGATTGATATAGTTTAGATGTAAATAGTTTTAAAAATAATGAAAATATAAAGAAAAAATCTGAAAGTAAAAAATATTATCTACTAATAAATACGCGTAGCTTTGTGTGTACGAAAATGAACTTAAATAACAGTAATAATTTTAACTCGATACGTTTACATAACACATAAGTTAGTTTGGGAGAATCCTAAATCACTTTTAATGTCATGTCAACTCCTAAAAAGAGAAACGCAAATCAAAATCAGGATTCCAAATGCGCCAGTTTAATTACAACCCTTCGGTAAAAGGTTTTTCTTTTCTCTGAGGCCAGAGGAAAAAAAGTTTTTTTTCTTGCTCTAAATGAAAAAGGAATGGAAAGGCAGGCGGCAGAGGCGGAAGACGTCGATAAAGAAAGAGAGAAGGACGATCATGTCAACTCGACAAAAGCTCTCAGCTTCTCCTTCGTCTGCCTTGCTCCCTCCACCGTCTTGGAGCCCAGGGTCGAGCCGCTCACCCCAGCCCTCCCGAGTCTTCCGCCAAAAAACTTTGCCGTAGGAGGCGCAACCCTTGAAAAAAAAGGGGGGGGGGGGGGCAGAATGAAAAATTTAGATTGCATTAACGTAGCGCGGGTGGCCGCGAGGGTAGAAGACCCTCCCTCAGCATCCCTTCAGGCCACTACAAATCAACTAATTAGTTACCACGCAGTGGTCCCACCCAACCCACCCCACCACCGCTCGACCACCCCTTCTCACATCGCCTTTCAGACCATTCCACACCCCCTCGACAACTACGCTGTCGGGGGGGGGGGGGGGGGAGAGAGAGAGAGGAGACAGAGACAGAGAGGTTTTCTTGCACGCATGCACGCAGTTTAATATTATTACGACGGTGTTGGGGGCGCGGGCGAGATACAGGAAATCTTCATTACGGCCCCGGCAGCCACCCCCGAGCGCCGTTGCGTAGCGCTGATCGTCGCTTGCACCCCCTGCTAGGGCTGAAACTGCCCTCGGCCTGCGGGCCCGAGGGGGTTAAGTGGCTCTCGCGAGTTCAACGGTAACTTCAAACATGCCATTCCGACCCCTCCCCCCGTTTTCCCAAAAGGGGGAAAAAATAATAGCGCTCCCACCGGAAGTGGGCCGTGTGGTTAATGAGTGCCCGAGCAGCAGACTCTTGACCCGGATGATTTGACTCAGTAGGTAGGGAAGTGGCCACGAATACGCTCACTCTACCATGCGCAAGTTCTTTCAAGTCCTCACCAGAGAGAACTCCGTTAACTTTGTTTGCTATCCAGAGCATTTTGAAAATATAACCCTTCACGCTGAACATTTGCACTCACTCTTATTTTTATAACAGACGCTCCTTCGTATGGAAATACTTCATAATTATTTCCCGCGCTTGTTTACTTTGATTGTTTTCTCTGTTCGAGCGAGGTTGTGTACATGCGTACTTAAATTATTATTTACATCAACGTATGACCAAACTTATGGTAACCCTGTAGCTCACAGTTCCAACAAAAAGCATTAAAACGCAAACATTTATAACTTTATGTAGATACATTTTGGAAATTATGATAATACACCAACTTTCCCACTTGGTTATCTCGGCAAAAGTCAACGGAGTAATTCACACATCAATAATTTTCTCGCGACACCATCAATTTCACATACCAAACTATATCTTGGCTCTCTCAATGTATGCTACGCCCAAAATTAAAACACGTGTCAGTGTGCTGAAAATTCTTGCGTCACTCTATCTGATACAACATCAAGCACTGATATGTCAGTATTTTTCGTTGCAGATAAACTCATTTCCTTGCGACTCCTCGCTAAGGATGACCCACGTGAGTAGGGGGTGTGTTGATTTAGTAGTAGGGCAAAGGAAAGCCCATGCTTTCCTTTGCAGTATTCGGGATTTAGAGCCGCAGCCAATGTACTGCCGGCCGCTTTATTGGATTCCCTCTCTGTCAATCCGGCCATATTGGTAGCCAGTGCGCCGAAATAATGTTAGCCAGTATGCCGTTATCTTTGACCACCTTATTGGTAACCAGTATGAAATTTTTTCATACTCTGTCATTCCGAGGGGTTTTCTAAGATTGCTTCCACTTTTCTCCTTTCCTTTCTTTACTTCCTTCTCTCTTCCCTTCCCTCTATCTCTCTTTCCTTTCCCATTCGTTCGTCATTTGTTTACATCAGTTATTTCTGGAGGCTGCCATCTTGGTTTTTCGTTCGTCATTTATCTCTCACATTCCTTCGATGCCAACTTTATTTTTTTAAGTTGTCATTTGTCTCACATGCATTCGATGCCATCTTAGTTGTGTTAGGAGCGCTGGTGTTGCTCTTGTTTGAATTAGTTCTAGACTTAGCCACTAGGTGCGTTGCTTTTTTTAGGATTTAAAATACTTTCTGGAATGGCACACGATCAAACTGCCAGACTTTGGGTCGCCAGACTAACACCTTAGACCACTCGGCTATTGGGACATGCGCTGGGACAAGAGTTTATAAGAAGTATATGTCTGTGGATGAATAAATATCTTGTATATTTCATTATATTTATATTAATCAGATATTTAACTTATATAATTTTAAGTATTTTATGTATATATAATACTTTTTTAATGTCCCATCAATAAGTATTTTTTTAACTTACGTATATTTTTTCACATAGGCATAATTATTAATTAAGTTTTTCGACTTTGTAACTCACACTAAACTTAGAAAAATTTTACACCCCATATTTTGAACATGGAATATTTCCTCCCAATGTAATGTAATGCTAGGATTTGAAAGTTTTTTCCCACACACCATCCCTTAATCATACATAACGGTTCAGAAAAAATCCAACCTAACCTAGCTTCACTTAACCTTAAATAACCTATCCATCATGTAAGACTAGCAGTCACTCCACTTTTTGTTGTATGCCAAACACTCAATTGTTTAGAACTCCCAATATATTTTCTTTTATTTTAAAAAATATTGAGTATCTATATAATTTTTTAATATTATGTCGAGGAGTAACTTACAAAAAACACAGCTTTATTTTTTCACACAAAACGTATTACGTAATGTACAGCATGAGGAAAACACATATACATACTGAGAAATTTATTTTGCACACTTTGTTTTGTGTATTGCAAGGCACTGTTCCACAGTGTACTGATTTCCGTGGGAAATTGGTAGATTGCCTAAAACACTATTTGCAGAGATGAACTTTGTACCCCAGGATGTAATCTGTCAGTTAACCAGTCCTGAAAAGTTTTTTATGCAACAATAATGCGAAATATTCTTTTTTCCATCCTTCACCATTAGAAGAGCGATATGTTCATGTTTCTCATTAGTAATCACACGTGTTGGCGCCCCTTTTGCTCTGGCATTTTGCGAGTACACATTTGCAGACACACTAGTGTTGTTGTTCTCAAATATACTAATTTTATGTAGATGAGTAGGAAAATCCAGTCTGCTAAAATCAAACTTTACTTCTGCTTCAACATACCTCCTGTCCACATGCAGCGGATTCGATGACTTAATATATGCAGCCAACACTGACCACTTGAAACATTTGTTGTCATAATAGTTGTGGGGATTGATCACAGCATGTTTGTGTTTGATATATCCCGGAAGGTCAACAAACGTCGATAGGTGAAGTTACTTCCTCTATGCTTGTCGGAGAAAGTGCATTGCACCTATTCATATGTACCTTTATATCATATGCTGCGGATTCGATGACTTAATATATGCAGCCAACACTGACCACTTGAAACATTTGTTGTCATAATAGTTGTGGGGATTTATCACAGCATGTTTGTGTTTGATATATCCCGGAAGGTCAACAAACGTCGATAGGTGAAGTTACTTCCTCTACGTTTGTCGGAGAAAGTGCATTGCACCTATTCATATGTACCTTTATATCATCCATCCGTGAAATCGACATGCCACACTTTGAACATGTGTACCTTATTTGGGTGGGGCTCTTTACACAGCTATCCCCCTCATGTATCCTTGCACCGTACCTGTAGGCAAATATCTTGACACAGAAGCGACTTTTATAATGTCAGAATGGTTCAGTAGAGGTGGTTGGCCATACAGTTGTTTTTGGAACATGTAGATGATCCAGTTGGTGATGCAGATGCCTCAGCTGAAGAACTAGATGACATTTCTGCAGTCCCCATGTCAAACATTCTCTAAGGCCTTGGAAAATCCGGTAGGCACATAGGAATCTCAGTTGTAGATGCGGAAGATATAACTCGTGAGGATGAATTCAATGGCACTGGTGGAACCCTGCACGAAGAAGTCGATGGTGCTGTCTGTGTCATGTCTGAAGAAGTCGATGTCACTGCTGGTACCACACGTGAAGAAGTCCATGGCACAGCCGTAGATCCCATTAGCAACTGGAATGTCCGAAGACATCAGAGATAATGAATACGATGTCGCATGTAAAGGCAGCCAAGATGATCAAACTTTCACAGTAGCCATTGCCAAAATAAACATCTCAGCTGACCTCCCTATGACTTATAATATACATGCATGCAAGCCCTTTGATGTCATATTGACTTTGAACCAATCATATTACACCATTATTAAATTGTTCGTACACTGGTCAGCCAATTTCCGAGTTGCCATGTGACTGCAGCTGGCTAATAGTATGCAGAAACTGAGACATCACACAAGGCAGGGCAGCTGACCTTGTCAAAGTTTAAAACAATGGCAGGAGCAATGTTAGCAAGTCTGCACCCTCTTGTTGTCTGGTAACTGGAGTCTGTATGTGCTTCCTGGCTGTTTTCACAATATGCTTAGTGTCGGATAACCATGTGTGTGAATAGCTGTGTTAGCATCTGTACAACTAAGCGGTGTCTGGTAACTGGAGTCTGTATATGATTCCACATTGTTTCACAATCTGCATCGTGTCAGATAACCTCAGTCAGAACATAGCAATGTTAGCAGGTCTGCACCTGACAGAGCTAGCTATGTCCAACCCAATATTTTGTATGACAGGCAAGAATAAAAATATTTCAAAGTAAGGTTAACAAACACTTATTTATATAATAATGTATGAACATATCACCACTTTAAAAAAAATGCTAAGTCCTATTTCAGAATGTCTTTCTTTTCGATCCAGGAGCTGTAGCAGGCAGGTAAACCCCACCAATTGACATTAGTCCTTCCATTACACTGTTTCAGCACCTTTTCAACTAAATATAAATCTGGAAACTTCATTGGCTGGATCTCCTCTCCCCTAGAGTGGTACATTGTTCTCATATCTTCGAGATAGTAGGTCCTTGGAGCGTAGTTGCGTATACGTCACACACGAAACAGTTCCGTGCTCCAAATCACTGTGAACCATTCCTCGAAGATGCGTTTCTGTTTGGAGATGTGCACCAGGTCGCCAACCTTAGTTTTAGGCTTGTATGAGTCCTTCCTCTTCGGAACAGCATACATGGTCTGCTCCAGAGAGTCCTTGATATTTTCAGACTTCATGCGAGTGGTCGAATGGACTGTAGAATTATACTCGTGGACGAGTTTCGGCATTAGCACAAGCCACTTGTAGCTGCCATTCGCATCGAAATGCTTCCACATCTTGCACTTCAGAGTCCTGTTGAAACTCTCGATGACAGAAGCTTTTAGATTACTGTATGTGAAATAATGGTTTCTGTTATGTTTTCATCAGGGCCTTGAACTTTGCACTGTAAAATTCTTTGTCCCAGTTGGTTTGCAAATTAGCTGGAATGCATACTTTGCGCAATACATCTGCCATGGCCTTGCTGATGTCACTTGCATTCTTCGACTTGACCATCCTGGGCCAAGCGAATTTGCTATAGGCATCAATTATTGTCAATATGTATTTGTAGCCCTTGTTGACTAAATCATACAGAATCATCTGCATCAGGTCGGCTTGCAATACATCGTTCATCCCACAAATCATGATCTTGTGATGGCAGTAGTTGTGCCTGGTAGCCGCATGCAATTTGTTGGCGATGCCTAATCGATTCATCATGTGTAGCCCATCTCCTTGAGTTCTTTGATGATCGAAACTATCTCATTGGTGTGGGAGTAGTTTCCAAAACATTGCGAAGCAAGTAGTAGCTGCAGCCTTCCGACCAGTTCACTCGGGTCATCCCAAAGACATAGTCAATGTTCTTGCCAACATCTATCTTCTTCGGACATTTTCCACATTTGTGTGCTAGGCTGCTGATGAGATCTGGGAAAATGGGGATTTTTTCATGATCTTCGTCCTTATAAACACATGTCTCGGGATTGTTATCTTGTTTTAGTGTATGCATGAGTTTGAGCATAGTCTTGTATTCCAGTAGATCAGATTCTGTAAACTCCTTTGACTCCTTGCCTAATAGCTGTTCGTAAATCACAGGTGTTTAACATGTCATGTAATCAGCCACTCAGATGAACTCACCTGGTAGAAACTAATTCATCAGCACCGAGGAACCATTTATCATTATGACTGTATACACAGTATGTTGTATCATTATTATGGGATGTGTACGAATGTAGGTACAGTCTAGCCAGAGCTTTTGATTTTAGAGCCTTCTTCTGTACCTTTTTCTTCTGTACCAGATACACATCCAATCCATCTTCCCATTCTGTCTTTACATCATCATGTTTTCGATTCTTCATAGGCTCAGCAGTATCATCACACTTCAGTCTTCACTGCTGTGGGTGCTTCATTGCTCTCCTTGAGTACATTCAGGTGGCGAGTAGTGGACTTAAAAATTTCTTTACATATAAGGTCGTGTGAAATTTTGACTCTGTTGGTGAGCAAATACTTGGAATAAACAGATGGGATCCCCTGATGTAAATCGCTGGCAATCTCCAACCACATACTGAATACAAATGGTTACTGTCTCTTTTATATGTTTAGTAGTGAGTCTCCGCCAAAATACTTTCGATCTTGCCCAGGGATCCACTGCAAATATCCAATATGTCCCTGGTGTAATTTTGATTATCCATTTTCGTAGTAAGGTGGGAAATCGAGGTAGCCAATGCACACTCTGTGGAATCATTAAGAACATTTAGTTTCTCTTTTTTTTGTGAAGATGCCATTATAGCTCTGTCGGTAATTTGCCTTTAAACACACATTGCATGATTGTCCATGGCCACCACATCGCAGACGATCTCGGGCTTCACACAATCCATCTTCGCACCTAGCTGGATCAAGTAATGTTTTTAATCCTAATCCGTTAATATGTGAACAAAGAAGTTTTATCAAATTTGTGTGATGAAAAAGTTTGATCAAATTTCTTTGATGAATTTTTTTTGTGTGTATAGTTTGGTATACTATATTTTCATTCTTTCTTTTATGTGTGGGTAGCAGCTCTGGTAGGTCCTCACCCTCGGAGCTCTGTCGCTGTACTGAGCTGTTCATGTTTTGGGGAAGGGGTCTATATAGCGGAGCCATGTTGTCAGTACGATGACTAGCACTCGACTAAGGGGACTCATATTGTGTAGGGTATATATGTGTTCAGTTTGGAGCAAGAGTGGCATAAGTGTTTTTAGTTTGGGAGTGATATTGCTCATAGACATTTGGTTATAGTAATTAAACAGAAAGAGAAAATGATGTATAGTTAACACACAAGAGAAATGTAGGAGTGTTTAAACTATAATGTACCCCAGCAATGGAAAGAAAAAAAAAATTTTAGTATATGTCCACTGGGTTCGGGAGATCGCATAAGGAATGACAAATAGCACACATTTATGGGAAATGAAATCTACCCTGTCTGATTATATATGCATTTAAGAATTAATTAATTAAACGTCTAACAAACACAAGTACATGATTATCACTAAACGAATTGTGGAACCCAGCTATTTTGTTTTTAAATTAATGAAACTCTACACAGAGGAGAAACATGTCCGTCTGGCTGCGAGATTGCTGAAGGAATGACATTACTAAAGACGTGGAGCATGGCCGGCATCTGGCACACAAATGAGGATATAACTAGTCGGAAAGGGATGTGAATAGACAACTATGTGACAAATGGATAAAAATTATGTTTACAATGCACGTAATAATATATAAATTACACTAATTTAATGTTAAAAAATTATTAATGAAATTGCACTATCACCTCTCCCAAAACACGTCTGTCCAGCTGTGAGGTCAGTCAAGGAATGACTTATAATAATGGAGCTTATGGCCAAGTTGAAATTACGGGAAAGAGAGTTGAACACGATACGTGCACTTGAATTTTAAAAATAGTTAATATTACCCTAGAAAATAAATTTCCACATCAAAATGAAAACTGGTTTACTGCCCATTCTGATAACTTAAAGATGGAAGCAGACGACTTGAATACCCTACAAAAAGAACGAAACGATTTGCACAATACTCATATGCATCCTGAATTGTACCTATAAGAAAGGTATTCCTAGCAAGTTACTATTAACGACGTGAAATTTAAGCAGCGAAATGCTAAGACAACTTTTCACAATACATAACGATAGCAAGGACACACTACTACTGAGAAAAACTTACCCAGATTTTTAACACTACTTTCACTCCCCTGGGAAAATTAAATTTTTCTATTTGTAAGAATAATTCACTTTTAAGTCAATTTCCGGCAAAGCATAAGGAGACTTGGATGGCATGAAGAAGGGCTTAATCCCGCAACACTTTATAGAAATATAGTATATATTTTAATAAATCCACAAACTTCCTTGAGGAAAAATGATTGAAAAAACGGATGCACAACATTGGTCCAAACAATTGTTTAACACACATTTAGTCTATTTTATTTTTAAAAAATCCCAACTGAATGACGCATGGATAATTAAAAAAATTATAATAGACGATTGTAAAGTTTAAAATGACGGAAACTATGTGCGCACTATAACCTATTGCAATAAACGTTCAGGGATTCTCATATGTAACATGATAAAGGTTTATAAAATAATGGATGCACTATATCGGCTTCACACATGAATACGTTTCCCTGATGAGTTATTATTATATTAAAATGAATATAATATCGCTTAATGAAAGTTGAAATCTGCTGTATGTTGGATTGTAACCGCAGCTTCGCAGAGCTCATAGCGCCTGGTCGTGATACGGAAGGGTGGCAGCCGTCCGGTGAAGTAGGAAATAGCGTTCAGCAGTGGTGCATGTATCCAGAACAAGGGTTTGCGATGAACTAAAATGTTGCCAGCAACCAAGAAGTGGTCATGATGCTCCTGTCTGCACCTCTGGCTAGCTGGAGCACCACCTCGGCTAGGCACTCCTTTCCCACTCTCTCCGACCCTAGCACAGAATGCATCTTTGTCCATCACAAGAGCTGTCCTCCAGCCTACCTACACTCGAGCAGCAAAGTTTGGACTGTTCCCAAGGCGTTTACCTGATTGCAAAAACTGCCCTCACACCACAAATGTGAAGTAGACCCGCCAGCTTACCTCCCCTCTCCCCTCTTCCATTCAAACTTTTACTTTCTCCTGAACATTGACCCATCGAGAAAACTGTTTCTCCATCCCTAAAACCCTGGCTTGCATTCAGCAAAACAAAATATTGCTACCAAAGTCCCGCTGATAAAGTTATTACCCTGAAATTAAAAAGAATTTTAATTCCAATAAATTAGTTTTAATCACAATATATAAAAACCTTTCGTAGGAATCTGATCGTAAGTTAAATCCTGTAAACTAAGAAGACATTTAAAAATTTTATCCCATCTTTCAGCAAACTTATTATATTAAAGTAATCTGGGAATATATGAAAATTATTTTCACACAAGAGATTTTTTTACTCGCTAAAATTTGTAAGAAATGGGGGAAAAAACACATCATTTGATTTAAGCTATACACATGTTAAACATTTTTCATATTTTTTTAAAATTTCATTAAAACCAAATTACTTTAAATTCAGGGGATTGGAAATCATACATATTCAATCTGTTTCTAATATACGTGCGTATTTTATGTGTAGATATCTCTGTAAGTTTGCATGCGAGAATTTCGACTATACTATTTTGCATAAAATGTGTATATTTGAACAAATATAAACTTATTTTATTTACATATTACTTTTTCAAGTAATACTTATTAAATAGCACGAATCCAGCTTGAAATGACTGCTATCGAAGCTGGAATCTGTTAAACTTCATGTTATTTTCCAAAAAGTTCAAATTTAAACAAATTTAATTGGAAATGGCTGCCCTTTTAATCCATATTCTATATTACGCTGAATAAATGTTTTTTTTCCAGTAAGTCGTCAGCTGTCAAGATCACTTTGCGTGCATGCATGTTCACAAGCAGCACCGAGAGTTAGACTTCTGTTACACATGCCAAGCATCCACTACAATGCCACGCGTCCACTACAGCGCCAAGCATCCACTACAATGCTAGGTGTCCACTACAATGCCTGATGACCACTACAACGTCAGAGCCTACAACTTCAGAGACTAAACATTAGAGGATACAACTTCAGAGAATACAACTTCAGCAGATACAACAGCACCTAGATCTATGATGCAGAATCTACATGGAAATGTATATCTCTCTGCATCACCCCACAAAGATATAATCCATCAAGCTCACTGCTGTGACAATTGTGACGAGGAATGTGTTGAAGTATTCAATGCTATTCTAGCAAATGGAAAAGAGAAAACATTATTGAGTTTAGACTGTTCTCAACTGTGGATGCTGCCAAAAGAGTTTATCATTATTTTTCTGGGACATGAAATTAAGCTAGTACATTCATTACTTCCTGAACATTTACGAACTGATGAGGATATTGTGTCATATCTTCCAAGTGAAGACTGCCAATATGGTATGCCCTCTTTTGTTAATGATCAGAACTTGCAACATATGCAGAGGGATTGTATGTCGCGAAGATTACAATAGTTAATTGTAAACAGAATTACCCCAGACGTAGTAATGGACGATTCTGGAGTTGATGAAGTGGATTCCAAGGCGACCACTGACGTTTTATAAATAAGATGAATGGAGATTTTTTGTACATAGTGTAAAAAGAACTGATGTAAAAATGATGTGCTATGCACAAAGTTTCGAAAATTACCAAGACAACTGTTTTGTAATTAAGGATCTTGCAATCTCTTATGCAATGGGTGCTAATGATTCAAAAATATTAAACTTTAAATCTCCCAGACCTTGGTATACTTTAAAACCTGAGGTTAAAATGATGTTTCGGAAACAAACTTATGAGATACACTATCTAAACTGTGACCCTGGTAATATAGCTTACGAAGAGCGTTTCCAATATGTGAACGATGCGCTCCTCGAAGATTATCCAGTATGTGTGCTTGGAAAAACACAAAAGGAAATTTTAAATAGTTTAACCAATGCAGAAGTCATAAATATCAGAAGATATCATGCCTGTTCCAATATTTATTCAAGCTAGCCGTATACCGATATTTTACAAGTTCAAATTTTCAACGACATAAAACATTGGTGCTACTCTTTTGCTAAGTCTTGGCACTCACTTTGGTGAGGGCATAGCATGCAACGATTGTGCTGTGAGATATTGTCACCCCAATATTGACTTACCATCAACATTAGAAGATTTAATGATTGACAACCTTACCGAGGAGCTTGAAGAGGAGCGTGGACATTAAGTAATCACCTACCAACTCACCAGACCTCGCAGGGAATCACCATTCGCTGGAAGGAGATCTACAATGGGGACATTCTCAACTTTATTTTCGAACAAGGAGGTTTAGATTTCCTGTCAATATGTAACTTATATGCATGTGAAGTTGCTAATTCTGAATAATGTTTTCACAGATTTGCAAGTATGTGTTTATTAATGAAGGTTTGCATTATGTAACGTATAGCATAGCATATTCACATTTTGTTGTTAAGGAAATGTGTAAGTCAGCCATTCATTTCAAATGTAAGTAATTCTCTGAATCTTTGTCAGCATATAAAATACCATTTAGTTTTGATTCCAGTTTAACTAATTTCAACAGTTCGAAATGTCTTGTAAACCTGTACAGGCCGCATAGAGTAGATCGAATGCATAATCTTAAGGGCGAGCACATTGTAAGAAAATTTTGTGAGGAAGAACAATGTTTAAAACATTCAATTTATAATACAGACAATCTTTAGCTCTATCAGTATTTCGAAGAATGTGATAATGATCTTCATACTTTATACCATTATCGCAAAAACAAATTTGGTTACACAGCTCATACTGGGTTTGTTTCATCAAAACGTCACGTGTATGAAGCAATAAAATTAGCAATAATAAAATATAACCCGAAATCATTGTTTAATTTTAAATGATAGAGGATGAATTTATAAATACAGGCCCTACATATATTGTTTCTTGTTAATTGGTCTCAGTCGGGTGTTGGATAGCAAACCTATAACATGCCATTTTTTCATCCTGGAAACCATTACACCAGTATCAAACCAGGAAGATCTAATGTAACTTACATACTATGGAGTAATGAGCTTCTTCGTGAGTTTACAGAGACTTGTGACAATCTATTTCATTGTAGAGTGATTTATTTTCCGCTAGGAAACTAAAAATGCCATGAATTGATTTAATGCAGTGATAGCATGAAATGTTCTGTTTCGCATGACTCCAACAACTCCTCTTCCATCTAGTAATGAAGATGTGAACTCACATTATGTTGAAACCAACCTAGACTTAGTTAAAGGTACATTCTCTGGAATGTAAAGACATGTGTCCAAACAGACAGGTTATAGCCAGGGCATAAGAAACACTCCCTCCTTGAAAGCAGAGTTCAAGAAGGGGGTCTGGATCCAATATTAAGAAAATACATGAAAACTTTGTTTATGGAAGTTGCAAAAAAATCTTATTAAAATTTGTGTAACTATGGTTGGTTGTGTAACTATCATGTGAAACATTTTGTTTAAAATCCTGTACTGACTTGTGTTAAAATGTTGTATATACATTTTTGAACCAACCTGTATTTGTATATATTTCAGAAATAATTGTCTAACATGTTTTCTAGCATCCTGTACTTGGTGGGTTAAAAATGTTGTAAATAGATTTTTGGAGTAACCTGTACTTGTTAGTTCGATGCTAAGTGTGATAATGTGTGCTATGTTTTAGAACATCATATGCTTACTTGTGTTTGTTTTGGAACACTCTGTAGAATAACAGAGAGAGATTTACCCCTTTTGAAAAATGTACATAAATTTGCGAAACACAACTTTATTTGTATACGGGATCAGCATTTAAAACAACCCACCTTAATAAATCGCCCACTTGTAAAGATAGAAGAAAATGGTTCGTACAAATGTTGTTTGGTGTGAAAGGGGCCATGATGTGATGTTAAGACTATGGTGTAATGTCGAGGGGCGATGGAGTTATGGGGGTCAACATCGGTATTGTAAATGGGATGACATTAGTTATTACACGCCTCTGAACAGCTCTTGGCAAGATGAATGCAAACATGTGTCACATGTACTAGAAATGTGAACATTAAACCATATTGTCCCATTTAACAAACTGCAGTTGACTCCCGTACTTCTGTCACTTCTTGGCTACAACACACCTATTTATTAACACAATATTGTGGCCCCTTTCCCCAAACAACATTTGTCTGAAACATTTCCTTCTATCATACAAGTGGTCGATTTTTTAAGGTGGCCTGTTTTAAATGCTCCACCAGGAATATTTTTACCAATAAATATGTCTTTAAAGGCATTTTTATTTGATTTAACCGTTCCCTTTACATCTGTGAATGAATTGTTTCTTTGAGAGAGGAATAAAGATGTCTTAACTGAGAGAGATTTTTAAAAATTGAAAGATGTTTGGTTTCTATCAAACTATGTTGCAATAACACGTAGTAGTACGGTAAATAAAAAGACAAATAACAAACATATTCACTCTCCAAAAATCATATTTAACTCAAGATAGGTAACACTGTCTCCTGACAAAATATGTATGCTGAAAACAACATATTATTATTTTTACAATACACCATAAATACACAAAATTTGTTTATTCTTTCACCAGCCTCCATGACTTAGTCAGTTTACGCATTTGTTGGAGGCTCTGGGTTCGAATCCTAGATAAGGCATGGTTAATTGTAATATATTTTCTGGGTTCGAGTCCCAGATAAGGCATAGTTAATAGTAATCTAGTTTCTGGATTCGAATCCCGGCTAAGACATGTACAATTGTAATCTAGTTTGTAAGGCAGTAAATATATTACATAATTGAAATACTGAATGAATCACGCAATTAAAATATATAATTAAATGTGAGTAATTTGTTCATGCGCATGCAAAAGGTAGTTTAAATATTTAACATTCTGGATTAAAATCATTGTATTGGAAAAAGCTTGTGCTGCAAGAGAATGAAATCTTCAAATAAGAATGTAATTCTAATCTAATCGCTTAAACCAGAATAAATACACATATTCCACATTCAATTCCAACATATACATGCTGAATTTCAGAAAATCCATTAAATCCTTCTAATTTGAGTTAAATTCTGTTAAACCTTACTTTAAAATATTTCAAAAAGGTAATTCGTTCGTTTGATGTATATTTGAAGCGAATTACGATATATAAAATTTTGCAACAAGGAAGGGTTTATGGCCTATAAATAGGGGCTCCCGCCCACAGCTTGTCATTTGCTGATCTGACTTCATGGAGCAAGGACCACCTCTCTAGTGTGTGCCGATCGCCGTCTGTGTGAACCGGTCTCACCCACACCTCCGCTCACAAGAGCTAATGTTGGGTGTTCGTGATAGCGATAGGGGAGTTAAACGCTCGCGCTCGGGGACTCGTCGCCCATCGCCTCCTAGCCTCTGCTGGTGCCTCACGCGACGGTGTTGGGTCAAGGGAGTAGCGGATCCTACCTTCAGCCCTGCTGCCACACTACAGGAGCTCACTTGGGAATATGGCTGTCAGCATACATCCCGGACTCTCGCTTTCCTGAGTGGGCTACCTCTCAGCCCCCTTAACTGGATTCAGGCCTCCTTCAACAACCATCTTCGCTACTAGATTTTATGTAAATAAATATGTAAAAAAAAATTTCTATGGTTTTTTTCATTATTTAAAAAAAATTATCCCAATTTTTATTAATTATATTTATTCTTTTTCCAGTAATAGTCAAAATTGTTACAATTTGAATGAAATTTAGCTAAAATCTTTCCAAATTTATACCATTTGAATGAAATTTTCTTAACTTTGTTTCAAGTTTATACAATTTGATTTAAAAATTTTTAACAAGTCTTTACAATTGAATGAAATTGTATTAACTTTGTTTCAAGTTTATACAAATTGAATGAGATTGTTTACTTTCATAACAATTCACTTCACACTCACAATATTTGTTTATTTAGCTACTGTTTAAGGGTGGATTGTTGTGTGTTTGAGGTGTTAATTATGAAGCAGCTAAAAAAAGGTACAACTGAGCCACTTGTGTGTTGCACACTTGGAAGGTGCATAGCCTTAGCTCCCAAGCTTGTTCTGAATGAGTTGTCTGCAGAAGGATGTTTAAGTGATGGATTATGGACCTTGAGTACTTCTAACAAATGAAATAATTTTATGTATGATGGGGTGGTTTGGGTTTATAATTTAATTTTAAGTAGTTTTAAGAGATTAAAGGGTTGGTTGTTGTGTGTTTGAGGGATGGATTATGGAGCAAGGAAAACAATGAGAGGAAACCATGCCTGGCTATGCACAGCATGTCTGGAGGGCGTAAAGCCTTGTCCTATTCTCTGCTAGGATTGTTGGTGTCTGGTGATGTATGCATGAATGATGGATTAATAGAATTCGAGTACTTATAACAAATGCAATTTTTTATGTGTGATTGGGTGGTTTGGCTATATTATATAATTTTAAGTGGTTTTAAGAGATTTAAGAGTGGGTTGTTGTTGGATAACTGCAAATGGGGGAAATATGTTGCAAGTAATTCTAGGATGGTTGTTGTCCTATCTTTTTAAGTAATTTTAAGTTATTTTTAATATTTGAGTAAATTTTGCTAGGTTTAGGTAGTGGTAGTAGTTGTGGTACAAGATTGTCTAAAAATTTTATTTTAAGAGTGTTTCTTTAGTTATTGTTAAGAATACAGTGTGTAAAACATTATTCCCCTCTATAATAGATTTCTTTATGAAAATTGTTATTAAATATATAAAAAAATTTGATGGTGTAAACTTTTTAATTTTGATGATGTACACTACTACTTATACTTTTGATGGTATAAACTAATTTAATTTTTGATTGGTGAATACTACTACTTATATTTTTGATGGTGTAAACTATTTTTATTTTTGACAGTTGAAACTATTTTTGACAGTGTCGAGTGATTTATGTTATTTTTATAAAGTGCATTTATTTGTAACATTTTTGTCTTAAGCAGATTGTTTTTGCACTAGTGAAAATAAAAAAACTGGGCTTAAAAATTCGATACAATAGCATGAGTATAAAATTCAATGTTGTGTTGTAAACGCAGTCTGCTTTCTCCAGATGTAAAAGTTGCCAAAGACAGACGAGGCAAGTCAGGTCAGGAGGTGTGGTATTTACTTGAGGTGACAGTCAGAGGTGATACACATTGCAGACTAAAGTCCTAGGTGGGGAGGGGGTGTAGAGGGAGTGTCCAGTTTCCCTCCCAGCTCTATCGGACAAGCGACTGGAGTGCATGAGCAGTGGGGTTCAGAAGGGAGAGCGAAGGTGAAGGGGAGCAGGTCTGAGTAGTGACGCTAGCAGTCTTTTTGTGAAACTCATTTCATTATCTCATCTCGACCATGTTGTACACAGCTTCTGTACGTGCGCCCCAAGCTTTTGGCCACTGGCTATTCTGTCACACTGCTTCGAACATTTCCCCCTATTCAGCTTTTGTTACCTGACTTTCTCACTGCTCCCCCAAACTCTCAAATCTCGGATGCCCTCTACCTGACTTTTTCCATGAGGATTTAGAAAACCTTGTCTCCCATATCTTTTGTAAACACGTCATTGTAGCGGCCTGCTTTTCCCAGACAGAGAACTTCGCTTCCTCATGAAATTTTATTTATAATAAAGAATATTGTTGTTTTGCTAAATATGTTAGTTGTAAAACATTTATTTGTGGCACATCATTGTAAGTGAATAAAGCATGGTTTCTTTTGTCTGTTTGTATTAATGTGGTATTTCAGATTTATTTGTTGTGGTGGCGTAACTATTACATTGGGGAAAGAAAAGATAATTTAGTTGGCTAAAATGAGTGAGCATAAGCGGCAAAGTATTGACAGCTTGCTTGAATATCTTTACATAAGTGATTCAGATTCTGAATCACAGACAAAAAGACAACCTACTGGAAGATGTAAGGACAGTGTTCCTTCATCTAATCGGACACAACGTTGATCTTTTGCAGGATGATCTCTATTTAAGCAAATCGAGCACAGATTCACTCACAGAGAGATTATCAACAACAAAAGATCGAATTGTGTCCGCTTCTCCCAAACAAGAAAAGGTGGGTCATTTAACGGATAATTTATTTCCATCTGGCTCAGAAAATTCTTGTGATTCGGGCAGTGCTCCATCCATCTCACAACCGACTTTCGAGTCAGTTAGAGTTATTTCGCCTAGGGATATAGAAAATAATTCGTTTTCCGAATCCCAAGCCACAGTGGAGCCTTTGCCAGACCTGATGCATGCTCTATTGGCTATGGTGTTTAGCGGCAAGCTAAATGATGTGCGGATAGTTACCAATAGGCTTGACAGTGAGGCATATTTTTCTCAATTTTTTGCAAGGTGTAAGGTCCATTTATTAAACTTAGTATTGGTAACATCCCGGCCTATTAGAACTTCAGTTACCATAGCGGCTAAGTACTTGAAAACCCTCACTGCGGAGGAAGGCACTATGGAATCCTTCTTTTTTCAAAACAAAGCCCTCCCTGTCCTGCACTCTTCTGATGTAGGTTTAATCTATGATGGTGACATCTCTTATCTTACAAACAGGATTGAGAAGTTGAGTGTGTGTGGATAGGGCTCGAGTTTGCAAATGTTGACATACATGGATGTCGATGTGTCTCAATACAGAGTATTCACTGTCGGTGCTGCGCACACTAAATTACCAAAGTTTATTGCTCATAGGAAGGCTTGTGTCGATGTACACTGCCCGGAAGGACTGTGTTTCCACTACACCATAATAGCATCTTTGTTTCCTGCCATACGACATGCCGAGAGAACTACTTCATATTCAAAACCTCGCCAGGTTTTGAATACGGAAGGTCTGTCAAAACCTGTAGTCATAGAGGATATTCGTAATTTTGAGGACATCAATTCTATCTCTATCAATGCCTGCTGTGTGGTGGACAAAGATAGAAATATAATTGACGAATTTTGCAATAAGGGTGGGGTTATCATACCCATGCTTATTTCTCTTGTACATCATGACAATAATGTGAATATTTTGGCAATTCATGCTAGTGGAAATGCCGCTCATTTGAATTTTGTATGCATTAGAAATTTGTCATGGTTGGTTGGTAAGTCAGCTGAGTAAGAGACATCAGAAAAAATTTGTTTGCGATTGTAGCCTCCAGTACTTCCAAACTGAGGAGAAACTCCTAAGTCATATTATTCGTTGCCAGCAACAAAAGGCTATTTGCAGTACTTTCACCACTGGGAATAACAAGTACTTGGAATTTAAATACTATAGAAAACAGCAAAGATTGGGTTTTGTCGCCTATTGCAATCTTGAAAGTTGCCTGAAACCCATATCCACTTCCTTGCCTAATGATGAAACGAGTAATAGAACACCATCAACCAACATATTCCATAAGCTTGTAGCATTTTGTTGGTTTGTTCATAGAATATAAGTTTATCTAACTATTATGAGATTGCGGATGCTGATTGTATGTATTAATTAGTTGAACTTACAAAGTGGGTTGCAGTGTATTACAGAGTGATTGTTCTCCAAAGAAGCCTAAAAACCCCTGCAGATGAAGCTAGGTTGGCTGCTCGAACACGTCTCTTTTGTAAGGAAAAGCTGGGTACAGATTATATTGTTGTCGATCATGACCATCTGATCGGCAGGATCAGCAGTAGCACACATAATAAATGCAACTTAAACTTCAGACTGCCCAAGAGAAAACTGGTCACTGTTTTTCCTAACCTGCAAAACTATGATGCTCGCTTTCTCATAAAGCCCTAATCTGAACGTCACGTAACACAGTCCACTGGAACCATGGTAATCGAATTCCTGGGTAAAAGTCCAGTGATAGGAATAACCTTAGAGAAAAACTAATGTATTACAAAACAAATTCCCAGTGGAATTTATATAAATGGAAAGGCGCAATATTTCAAATTACATTTTATTGAATCATTCACATTCATAAGCCTCTCTCTGGAAACTTTGGCAACCAATTTACTATATGTGCCATTGACTATCATCCACTCGATGTTTCCAGACAACACCCAATTAGAATTGGCAAACATGGAACGGTGGTTTTCCTTATGACTTTGTTAAGTCACCAGACAGTCTGATGTGCACGTCACTCCAACCAAAGAACGCATTTCATAATGTGATGAGAGGTGAAGGTATTAGCAATGAGGTTTACACTCATGTCCAAGCCGCATGGGATGCATTCAACTGCATAATCTTGCTACAGTATGATATTCACTACTTACAAGAGGACACTTGTTTGCTGGCAAATGTTTTTGAAAATTTCAGGACCGTATATTTGGCTCATTACGATCCTGACACCGCCATGTATATCACAGCTCCATCTCTTTCATGGGACACTTTATTTTCAATGACTAATGTGCGGCTAGAGCTGATGACTGGCCCTGACATGTATCTTTTTGTAAAATGTAGAGTTAAACGAGGCATTGCATATGAGGCATGTGAAAGCCAACAATATTTACATGGGTGAGGATTACTACTCCAGTGTGGCATAGAAATTTATATGCTATTTCGACCTGAATGGGCTGTACACCCACACAATGTGATCCAAGCTTCCAATTGGCAATTTTGAGTGGGTTGAGGCTGAGCTGATCCATCATGGGAGTTTACAAACACTGTGAATGCTAGTGACACTTGTTTTTTCGTGGTAGTGGATCTGTCATTTCCGGACGAATGTCATGATGCATTATCTGATCTGACTATTGCCCTATAAAATGACATACCCCTGAATGGCTCATATAAGAAACTTCTTTGACATTCGTGTTGCAGAAGAATTATGTTATACACAGGGAAACACTAAAGCACTATTTGATGTATGGGGCCAAACTTGACTCTGTTCATCGCATTTTGCATTTTGAGCAGAAGGAATGGATGGAGCTGTACATATAATTTAATATTGAGAAACGTGCTCAGGCTGCAATTAATTCGAGAAATCTTTTTCAAATTGGTAAATAATTCTATTTATGGAAAAAAAATTGCAGAATTTCTGCCAGGAAAGAGACATAAGAGTCGTTTCGAGGTATTACATGATCTATGGGGCTGCAGAGCTCATATATCATTCTACATGCCAGGCAAGGCAGGTTATCGATGAAAACTTGGTACTTATGGAATGTCAAAGAGCTCTGTTGCATTCAACAAACCTTTGTGCACTGGTGTTGCCATTCTTGATATTTCTAAATTAACCCTCTACAAATTTCATTATCAGTACATGTGCACCAAATTTCTTCCACCAGCATGGCACCTCCTCTATTGTGATACCAAGTACTTGGTCTATTCTGTTGTCAGTGATGACATATATAAAGTAATTACCCCAGATTTTAAAGTATGGTTTCACACATCCAACTATGTGCTTGATAACATGCAAAAATTCCCTCACAAGAACAAAGGCCATAATTGGGTGATTAAAGATGAATGTGCTGGTCATATTAACAAACACTTTGTGGGTTTATGTCCCTAGCTTTATGCATACATTGTTGCGAATGAGCAGTGTAGTCATAAGGTGAAGTGTGTAAAACCTTACATGTTGCAATCACTCAGGTACAAGGATTATCAAGATTGCCTCGAAAATTACACAAGGGTTTTGGGGACTCAATATCAGTTCCATTTGCTTGCTCACAAAGTCTACATAGAACGAGTAGCCAAGGTAGTATTGTCAGGTATGGACGATAAGTGCTACATTGAGGCAGTTGGAGTGACGACCTTACCTTGAGGGCACTACAAAATATGTAAATAATTTTTCCCCCAATAGTTACAGCATAATAATAAATGTAAAATCCTGCCACCTACAACACCACGACTGCCATCACCACACCACCAATGACGACGATCTGCCATCGCCACACACACCTCCTGTTCCACAGCCAACATCACATCTATCTACAGCTACCTACAACATCTGCAGTTTTCTACAACTGTTTGCATTACCTGTTGCATAGCCATCAATGCTGTTCTTACCTGTTTGCCTATCTGTAAGGCATGAGATAACTTCAGTATCAACTCTATTTATACAAGTGTCTTCAATCCAATTTCTCTTGCCATTTTACAAATAAGAAGAAAAAATTATTGTCTTCATCATTAAAATCTATGTTCATGTGAGTGTATTGTAAGCATATTGTAAATTTTGAATATAGTTAGGGAAGAGACGACCTCCAAATCGATCTAGTTAGTAAATATTTTATTTGTGTATATATATTCTGTTCTTGTTTTTTTTTCTAATGTACTCTGTGTAAGAAGATTTTGGATTTTGTTCAATACAGTATTAGTGTTAAGATGTACAAATTATGTACAGAACTTTAATATAGAAAATTCTAAATATAGTAATAGGTACTTTTTGCACATTATAACTTCTTTTCCTCATACAGGGATTGACAAAATGTTTGGTAATTTAGTTAAAATGTTTGTTGTAAATATAATTCTCTTGATATATTTGTTTTAAAGTAAGTGAAAAAGTGTTGTGTATATATTAATTTGATTTGGTTTATAAAGTGATTGAAAAAATGTTTGTTGTAAATTTAATTCTCTTGAAAAGTTTGTAAATATTTAGCCATGGAGGATGTATTTTGAAATAAAATTTTTCTATTTTAAAAAAGGAAAAGCATTTCTTGTTATTTATCTGTTTGAATTCCTCATCTCATTATTTCGTGATTCATGAGTTGATAAAACATTAATAAAGAGAAGTTTGAAAGAAAAATTTTGGTAAATATGAAAAGGATTAGATGACTAGGAATTATGGTAATCAATTCAGGTTTTCTTCCACAGGCATCTGGGTGTCTTTCACAAGAAATACAAGTTTTTCACTTCAGTTTTCATTAGGGGGGAAAATGGGTTTATGAATTATATTCTAAACAATTTTCAAACATAATAATCCAATTAAAATTTAATCAAATAACTTTGAATGACTGATGGAAATTTATTTACAAAAATATTTGAGATAATATTTGTATGCTTGAATGAATAAATTAGAGGGGAGCAGTAGCACTTCGAGAAATCCTTTTTTCCAGAGCTTACCTTTAACACAATGGTGTCCAGGCAAGAGGTAAAGTAACTTGACAAAAATACCTTTTGAGAGCCAGGTAAAAAAACTCTCACTGTCCAACCTACAAGAATGTGCCCCGCTGACCTTTATCTCTACAGCAGCTGGGGCCATTTTTTAACAAAAAAAATATTTCATCACATAAAATTACTACTTTGGCTGAGGAAACAGCACGATGATATCAGCTGATAAAACACCAACACACATACTTTACACAAACTCGGAAAACATCTCTATACATTTTTGAAATAAAAATTCAACTCTGTCACATAATATTCTTCTTCTTACATTAGTGAAATTTTTTTAACCAGGGAACTGAAAGTAGTGTTAAAAATCTGGGTAAGTTTTTCTTAGTACTAGTATGTCCGTGCTATCGTTATGCATTGTGAAAAGTTGTCTGTGCATTTTGCTGCTTAAATTATGCATCGTTAATAGTAGCCTGCTAGGAATCCCTTTTTTCTAGATATAATTCAGGATGCGTATGAATAGTGTTTTAATTGTTTCGTTGTCTGCTGTAAAATGTAGTGTATTCAATTTGTTTACTTCCACCTTTAAGTTATCAGAATGGGCGAAAAAGAAGTTTTCATTTTGATGTGAAAATTTATTTTCTAGGAAAATAATAATTTGTTTGAAAATTCAAGTATGTGAATCATGTTCAAATCTCTTTCCCATAATTTCAATTCGGCCGCAAGCTCCATGTCTATAAGTGATACCTTGACTGACCTCACATCCAGACAGATGTGTTTTAAGAGAGGTGATTGTGCGATTTCATTAATTAGATTTTTTAATTCGAGTAGAGTAATTTATATATTAGTATGTACATCATAAACATAATTTTTATCTATTTGTCATGTTGTTGTATATTCAAATCTCTTTCCGACTAGCTATAACCTCATTCGCCTGCCAGATGCTGGCTGCTCTCCACATTTATAATTGTGCTTCTAATTCTCTGCAAATCCTATACTAACGACATTTCTTCAGCAACCTTGCAGCTGGATGTATGTGTATCTCCTCAGTGTAGAGTTTCATTAATTAAAAAAAACAGGCTAACTGGGTTCCATAATTCGTTTAGTTATAGTTATGTACTTGTGTTCATTAGCTGTACAATTAATTAATTTTGAAATGCATATCTAATCAGATGTGGTAGATTTCATTTCCCAGAAATACACGCTATAAATACTTCATTCTGAGATCCTCCGTTCCCAATGGATGTATATTAAAATCATTTTATTTATTTCCATTGCTGGGGTACATTATAGTTTAAACACACCTGCATTTCTCCCGTATGTAAACAATACGTCGTTTTCTCTTTCTGTTTAATAACTATGACCAAAAAATCGACTATCTCCAACCAATGTCTACGAGCAATATCACTCCCAAACTAAAAGCACTTATGTCACTCTTGCACCTAACTCAATATATGTATATACCCTAGACAACGTAAGATTCCCCTTAGTCGGGTGCCAGTCGTCGTGCTGACATCACTTCCTTATATAGATCCCCTCCCCCACACACAAACACCTCAGTACAGCAACCGAGCTGCGAATGGGAAAGGACCTACCAGAGCTGCTCCCCATCCAAAAAAGAAAGAAGGAAAATAAAGTATACCAAACTACACACATACAAAAAATCATCAAAGATATTTGATCAAACTTTTTCATCAAACCAATTTGATAAAATATCTTTGATCACATTTTATCGGATTAGGATAAAAAAATTTCATCGGAATAAGATCGCTCACAAAATTTGGTAGCATTAAGATCGAATTACTAATTAATCTGATTAATTTTATATCAAAGGGTTAATCCGATTAATTAAAGTGGAGTAGAACGCACGCACTCCTACTACTAATGTTGAACCGACACACCATTAATATTATCAGACCGACCAATATAATATTCAAGCCATACATTTCGACCTTCTAAACCAACCGTCACACCTGTCATCATACCTCTTGCCCTCGTGTTTTAACAGCCATACAGGCATGTCCCTCTCAGAGACAAAGCTAGTCCGTCAAAAAGAATCCCCTCCTATCATCAACCCAAACTACTACAATGTCGCAATCACACATTTCAGTCATCGGTACTGCCGTACTAATAGACTATGCAAGCAAGATACACAACCAAATCATTCGACAAATGTATATACTAGGAGATAATTTAGAATACCTTAAAATACAAGAGAGACTGTACTAATATCTCTAGCAAATTTATCGATAGGTTAGATATCTCGAATTGTAGATGCCAGTACTGACGACCAACTTGCAAAGACTGGACACGCTAGTTGAAGTTACCTCAGTGCGTAAAATTGTAAATACAACCCTTCACATCGTCCAGAGCATTTAGGTAGATGTGTGGTGTGCGGGGGGGGGGGGGGGGGTTGACTGACTCTTGTTCCCGGCGACTGGACGAGCCACAGCCTGAATTAGCAGCGACCTGAGTGACAGTAGCGGCAGCCACGGTTGGTAGGGGTGCTCCTGTAGACTGTTTATAAGGGCTGTGTGATATCCACTCCTGAGTTATGTTTCGGATCATTATGTCCATATTGGTAGTGGTGCGATATATCGCTCCCAGAGAGTCTTGAAAATCGATAGTGATTTATCACAAACACTGCTTAAGTTGATATCGCAAATACCGGTCATATTGATATCGTCAACATCGCATATCACCGACATTGCTTATCGCTAATATCGCATATCACTTACTTCGTATAACGCTAATATTCATATCGCTTATATCGTGTATAACTAGTATCTCGATATACGATATGCAATAAGTATAATATTTTGAACATACGCCATTTGCTTCAACACGTGAAACAATGGCGTATTTTCAAACTATTTCTCATACTCATTAACTCTCATTGGAAGACACTTACACACAACTCATACTATTACATATTGCTGTGCACTGTTTAACCGTACGCAGTTTTAATATTTCACAAATATTGTTTCATGATCGATGTATCGCAATATCGCTCAGTTCTACTGACTAGATGTGCCGTTGATTCACCTAACCAACTGAGGGCGGTGGGGGCATATTTTGTATTACTCTAACTAAATAGGGAAACCATTTTATTTAATCAGTAGGCCTACATTAATTCGTTAATGAAAACTGGCAACCCACTGGGTAGTTGCAGCTCTAAGGAAGAATTGACAACTGATACCACCATATCGTTTTTCAGACTCGTTACCTCTAAAAGATGAGGGGGGAAAAAAACCTTTTAAATCTCAATGCATTAAAAAACATTTACACAGTTCGAAATAATAGTAAGCAGTTATTTTTAACTTGACGTGTGGAACTTAGTGCGTGTAAATTACAGTAAAACTTGCACGAAAAATCCGAACAACTCTAATAAGAAACAATACTATGACTATCGGCTATTAAAAATGGCAATCTTGTAGAATAGTAGATTTTTCTATTGATTCGTCCCTATGTAATTGCATTCTTGTTGTGTTTCTTCACCCCTCCCCACTCTACTGCTGGACTAGGTACGCCGTCTAGAGAAGGTTGTGAACTCCGGGCATGATCCGGGCTGGACGCTTACCCGGAGCATGTGACATCGTAGCCTAGCAGCATCACTACTCAACCTCCCCTCTCCACCCCCCTTAACAAGAGTTGTTCCTTGTGCTCCATGGATCGCAGTTAGTTTCAGAAGCATCGCAAACATTTTCATTTAACAAAGAGGGAGGGGGCAGGTCTTGTGGAGTATTTGGAAACCCTGGTGCTACAAAATGCGCCCCTTCTCAAATTTTTTTTTTGAAATCAATTCCCTTTTATTAGGCCTACACACACATTGAATTATATTCACATATTTTGACACAACATACCTACACTGGTATAAACATTTAGCCCCGTCTATTTAATAGTATTATTGTAATACATAATTTTCTTGTGGCATTTATATTGGGGAAGAGGGAGAACTAATGGGTATCTCTCAATATTACAACCCCCCCCCCCCCTTCCTCAATTTTTCGAATTTATGATGTTACCGGTTAATTTCTCAGGCCCGCGTCAGTTAAGAAAACGCTCGTTCCTAGTCCAAAAAAGCTCTGAATTCATGCTCGTTGCGGGGCCGTCCCAGATACGAGGGGTTCCCGACACAGTAGGGTAAAGGCCGTGCTACAGTTAACATGTGACACACAACCCGAGAGGGCCGCGTGACATTCACTCCAGGATTCTCGGCTTGTTCACTCCCGGATCTCCGCACGTGGAAAAACGTGACGGGCGTTGCCATTATCTGACTGGTTTTCTCAGGGATCTCCCGTTCCCCCCGTCTTTGGATTACGCTGATGATCCATCCCCGCCTCATTTCGCCCTTAGCAATTAACAAGATATTACTTCAATGGCCAACCAAACACTCTCAACATTAGCTGCCTCACTGTGTTACAGATACGTCGGGCCTGTAGCTCACTATATTTTAACGGTGTAGACATATGCCTGTTAACGAACAATATCTTAGTCACATCATTATGCTTGTGTTACAGGATAGGAAAAACGCTCCCATGAATTGACAAAAAAAATGTTAAAATAGGTAGGAGCATTTGCTATGACTGCAGAAATATGTTTATTTGGTATTCATTCTCACTAGCAGCAGGAAATATTTATTTACAGACGCGTCGCCTGGGGATGAAGAGAATTTCTCGTGGCTATCCCACTAGGTCACCATTATTCATTCCGCCACTGTGCCAAACCAAAATAAATTTTCTGAAGAATGGTCGGTATGGCTCTCGTGTTGGATAGTCCACACATGTTGAGCGTGACTTGGGCATTTATTGTCAGCTGTGACCTCAGCACCACCGTCAGAGTAGCTGCTGCCTCGACACTGGCGCAGTCTGGCGGCAAGCCAAACATAAAAGTGTGCCCTCAGGGCAAGAGGTTAGAGGGGGAGGATGTGTTCGTCATTTTCGATCTGGCCGACGGGCACTGCAAATATTAATTAACGTTATTAACACCCTTCTTGCTCTTTTATGCCGGCGGGAAAGAACTGTGGAGGGAAAAACGGCAAGGGGAAAATGAGTTAGGTCGAAGAGGGTTAGAGTAAAAAAAAAGCCATTATCGTAAATCATCGTTTTCCAATATCGCTGGCAGGGTTTTCTTCGCAACTTCCAGCTGCGTTCCTTGTCCGTTACGCTAAATACGGAGCTCTCTGTCTCTCTTCCAGTCGAACGTCTCTTCAGAAGGTTTTTTTTTTTTATTTGTGGAACATGAAAGTTATTTATCCGGCTCCCATCAACGCGTGCTCTGCCCTCTTTGATTCCTCACTCGACAAATAAGAGCGATGTTCGTGCCGCAGACTGAAGACAAGCGATCATTTCCATCCGCATAGCCTTTTCCATCTGTAGACGTGATCGCGTAACTTGTGGCAAAACTCAGAGGCCTGGAGGAGGCGGAGGCAGTGATTAATATTGCGCATTTCACACAGCTTCATGCTATCAGCTGCTCACAGTAAACTGAACACTCTTGAAAGTCCTGATTAAAATCTACTTGTATGCACGTTGTGTATCCTTACGCTATACGTTAACATTGCGTGGGTCATGGAAGATTATTTAAAATAATTTTTTTTAAATTTGGCAATCCTTACTTTTATACACATTAAAAATACGAAAAGAAAGAAATATTTACATTGTTCACAAACGTTTACCTAACACTTTTAATTAAACGTTAAGACTCGGAACTACTTTCACTCCGGCGTTACTGTCTTAAATGGTCGCATGCCAGTCAGTATATTAGTTAAAGTAAGTGCAGGTAGGAGCAGTGACATTTTTCAAAGGTTGATTTCGAAAGTTTCCAACCGTGAATAGCCTTTAACAACTATAGTGCCTAGGAAATTCAACATCATATTTCTTTAATCGCTGACTATTAGAATTTAGCGGGTCGCGGTGGACGAGAGGCTAGACTGGTAGCCTCCCACCAAGGCGAACCGGGTTAAATCCCGGCTGGGTCACTTCCGGATTTTTTCAAGGTTAGAGTGCTTGGGTATGTACTGGAGCCAATTTACTTAAAATGGCGACGTTTGCAGCAGCACTGCACTTTCGGATGTACTTTTCCCCGCCCACCACACCCTCCTGGAGTCGGTGTCTTGCGAAGGGTTGCCTCACCCCCCTCACACCTGATGTTGATTGATTACAAACCTCCGCCCTCCAACCCCCCCCCCCCCTGGAGTAGATGTCTAAAGGGATCGCACCTTCACTCCCCTCCTGCCATTGTGGGGATGCCAAAGATGCGTGGACTTTTTTTTGTAGGCCGTCATGCCCTGGCTTCCTGCGAGAGCGCCTAGCTTTGGCGACGTGTGGCCGGGGTTAATAATGTGTTTGACTACCGCACAGGGTGATAGAGGCATTGTGAATTTAGCAATTACTTAATGAGAGTAATTACAGATGTTGTCTCGTTGGCAGCTGGATAACAAATAAGGAGTTTGGAAGTGCACGCGCAGTGACATAGAGGAATGGCGAGGGGATGAATGAACTTGCATACTGATAGGACATGTAAATTAGGAAAATGAATCACGTAACGAATAAGTAATTAGATCCTTTTAATTTATTTGTGCCCTTGCTCTCTTGTGTATGTAGCAATGAATAATTAGACGCGCAATGAATTATTTAACAATATTATTTAAACGTGTAATTACTTATTACTTGCATTGATTATTTAATCGCGCACTTGCATTATTTCATGTACCAAGACAGTACATATCGCATTGAATGTTTTTTCGCGCGCTTGCATTTTGCAATAAACAATTACTTAGTACAAATCCTTCAAAAATGTCTTCTCCCCAGGATAGCCCAAACTCAACTGAGCAGTGTTTGATACTGTTTCATCAGTATAAGTCTGCTGAGTATGAATATGTAAAAACAATATGCTGTTCATTATATAACCTGCAAAGTCATCCATGAAACAACCATTCTCCTTTACACTTATAAATCTTTCAATGTTAGGGGCACCTTTCCTTTTTCTCTTGTTACGCCGCCACACTTTCCTCTTGCATTACACCAACTCCTTGGATGCATTGTCTCCATAACGGTAACACGTCCTTGAAAACACTCTAGACAAGGGAGACAGCCGAGAATCTCTTTGTCCGGTTTCAGATAAGCAGGTAAATGTATGAAGACCCATTTTATTTCGTGTCGTGGATACATCAGAAGGAATTCCTTAGGTAGGTATGCGAGTTCAGTTTATTTGTCGAGTGCTGCAAGTGATTTAAGATTTCCATATGACACAATAGCTGATAAAATTTTCTCACCAGTAGAACATATTGCTGTCATTTTTTTCACTGATCGCACACAATAAGAGAAATACGTTTTGGATGATTTTTAGCAGCAACACACGCTCATTTTATACGTCTCAAAATTATGTAGCTATGTCTCAAGTCACTTGAACTCAGTCCGAGAAAGAGAGCTCTTGCTCGAACAGCAAACAAATTGCGAATGTGCCAGAGACACCTCGTGCGTCTGCACTCCAAATACCAACGGCCTCCTGAAATATTTTGCACCATCTCCTAAAATGTGTTTTTTTTTTCTGCAACAGTAACACTTCCTTGAAATTCCTATAAACAGGGGATATGTGAAAACCTACTTACATATTACATGCTATAGCATTACCAATATAGAAAAAAAGTTATGTTGACCAACTCAACTCTCTCAAAATGTCATAAAATTCTTTCTGAGGTGTTGGATCCAAAACCCATGCTCCCTTACAAGAAACCAGAGCTTAAATCCAGCATCTTAGACCGCCCGACCAACCTGACAATTGGTAATAATGTGGAAATTAGAGAAAAAATTTTCATAATGGACGAAACATTGAAATCGGATCGTATTCCCTAGAAGACCTTAACGGAAAAAGAAGAAGAAGGAAATGATTATCCATATCTTTCATCAATATCTCAATAAAAATCTAGTTCTTAAAAAAAAGATTCACATTTTTTAGAAAATTTTAAATTTGCACAAGAATCTTAAAAGAGTTTGTAAAAGTCTTCAGCTTCATTGATCGCAGAATCAACACTGACGACAAAAATTTAACGATGTTACAGATCGTGATAGCATGTTCACCGATGTTAAAGGTGGAACCTTTGTTATCGCATTTCATCTTCGAGATATGGGAGCACTCTGAGAAAATGCACATAATAATAATCGCAAATGTTGGTGACCGAGTAATATGTGATCTACACAAAGTCACACAATCCCCTCACTTCCTTCCTTTACTCTTTCTACAACGCTCCCCTTAGGGAAGGTCGTGTTTGTCATCATATTCATCATAATTGAATTCAAACACTTGTATTACTATACTGCTCACTGACTTATCACTGGTGGGGAGTCAGCAGTGTATATTGATAAATCTGTTTCACTTCGATACGCCAATACATTCAAGTTATAACAACATTATCAGATGTTGGTAGTCTTGTACGAAGTGTTGCTGTTTGATTTAAAACTTTTAGTAGTAATTTTTTTTAATAGAAGTTTCACATTATATTTTAACGCCTTCTAATATGCGTGATTGAGCATTGGGTATTCCCTGCAGGATGCGAGCACCGATATTTCGATTATCTTTACACAATATTTGAGAAAATATACAAAAAACTTTTAACACACGAGTCAATGTAAACCATAGTTGAAATATAGTTATTAGGTAAAAAATGAAATTATGTTAGGTAAAATCGACGGTTTTTTTAACATAAACTATTTTTCAGAGCTGTGTTTGCGAGTTCTTCCGAGCAGTCAGTTTCGCCGGCGTATAGAGAGATGAAGTGTTGACCTGGAGCCGGATGTCGGTTGTCATCTCGCGAGTTCCCTGGAGACGTGAGGCTGTTGTGAGGAGACAATTACTACAGTCTGCTTTGGATGCGCTCCAACCCATTAAGATTTCCAGTGACTTGTTTTGTGTGCCAGCACACTTCACTTTTATGGGAAATGAAATATATTGGCATGACTAAAAATCTAAAGATACATGCAAATTTCAGGACAATCTCGACTGTACAGTTCTTGCGAGGAGTTGTGTAATTTATCTCCGGGCACATGAAAAAAATTTAATTATATAAGTGCATATTTATAACTATTATGCTTGCGAAATAATTAAATCATTTTACAAAATAAGCAAATAAGACACGTGTTCGATAAAATTATCTAGTTAAAAAATATAATTATTCATTACAAGTATTCACCCACTCACTCGTGAAATCTTATACGCATTTCTCGTAGTGCGTAGAGACGTTGTAGATCCGACACGATTGTGTTATAAAATTTATTAATATATATTTTACATTAATTTAAATAATTAATAACCCTAAGACAGATACAGATTATGTACCACACTGCGTATGCCTGTGGCGCACACGAAGCCATCCTGACTGTTTCCAAACATATAGTGACAATTATATAAATAAATGTCACTGCATATGTATTAAACCTCGGCCAATATGGTCACCGGCCGGGAGAGGTAAAGTCCCTTGATAGTACCAAGCTCTGCTCAGTTGAGTATGGGCTGTCCCGGAAAGAAGTCATGTTTGAATTAATTGTACTTAGTAATTGTTTATTACAAAATGCAAGTGCGCGATTAAATATTCAAAGCGCTATGTACTCTCTCGGTACATGAAATAATGCAATACATATAAATTAGGCGAATCAAGATATTTATTCATTGCACTATTCATCTAATTTATACTATTCTATCTAATTTATACATCATAACAATATGCTAATGCATTTACCCCCCTCACCATCCATTATTATGCAACTGCATATGCATTTCCAAACTCTTCACTTGTCGTCCATCTGCCAACGACATAACATCTGTAATTACTCTCATTATGTAATTGCTAAATGCACAACTACACAATCATCCTGTGTAGGAATCCAACACAATAGCAACCCCGGCCTCCGGTCCTACTTAGCTAGTCACTCTTGTAGGCAGCCAGAGCATGACGACCTACAAAAAATGATGTCCACACCACTTCGGCAGCCCCACGGTGATGGGAGGGGGTGGGGGCGTAATTCCTATAGACATCAACTCCTGGACGGTGGGACATAAGCAATCGATTGAACCCGGAGGTTGGGGGGGGGGGCACTTCGCAAGACACTGCAACCAGGAGGATGAGGTGGGGGGGGGGGGGGAGTGCATCCGGAACTGTATCGGGAAGCGCATTGCTGCCAACGCCATCATTTCGAATCAGTTGGTTCCAGTACACACCCGAGCCTCCTACTCGCAAGTGGGGATCGTGCCAGACGATGTCGCTGGTCCGCGGGTTTTCTTGGGGATCTTCCGTTTCCCCCTGTCCTTGCATTACCGCGCTGCTCCTTACTCATCTAATTTCACCTTCGTCGACTCTCAAAACCAAGCATAAACCTCTCAATTCAACTCATTATGCGACACATGTATATTGATAATTAAAACATGTTATAAGTGAGTCGCCTATATTCACGTCTGTATGACCATAAGCTATGTCCTGGTTACAACAGCTTTATTAAACACAGGAAACAGTTACTATACTGTACAACTTTCACTGCTGGCCGGCTCTCGACAATATAATGCTGAGTTGAAAATGACACAATCAAATGTTTATTCGTACGTAGAATAATATAAAGTATTAGCATTTGTCCGTGACTTTGTCCGCGTGGAATTCGTGTTTTGGTTAAAATATTTTTAAGTAGTAAGTATGTCTTTCAAACAGAGTGCATATTTTAAAATAAAAAGTGGAACGAAATACAATAGAAGATTTAGAGATTTGTGGCTGTTGATTTTTAAGTGGTTATTTGTAATCGGTTGTGCAACTAAGTAAGTTAGGATTTTTTCAATACTTATTTGTAAACAATGTTATTTATATTTTAGAGGTTGGCACCAGAACAACCAGGCCGAGGGGGGAGTTTAAACGCAAGCACGTAACTTAAAATACGACCGTGTGAGAAATAGTCCTTCCTCAAGTCAACTCCTGCGAATTTGAGAGTTTGCCCCTGCCACTTATTTAACGTCATCTAAACTTATTTATTTCTTAGAATACTTTCACGAAGTTTCTGTTTAATTGGACCATACTTACTTTTTCTTATACAAAATTTTAATCCACATTTTGGCTGTATTTTGAAAAATTTGTCCTTAGTAACTGCCGACATACATAATTAATGTTTCCTCCAAATTTCACATTTCTAGGGTTTATGGTTGAGGCTGGGCGTTTATGTGTCAGTCAGTTTTTGCTTTTATATATACGGGCTGATTCTCAATTTCACCAACGAAATTTGGGAGGCGATTCGTTATGAAAAAGTAAAAGGAAAACACACTTGTCACTTTATACCAAAACCGAATATTTAGGGTGTTATATACCCTTAAAAATCAAGATTTTAAACAGTTGTTTTGTGAAATATCGGAAACGAAGTAAAACGAAATTGCAACTCTCCGCGCACTGTTTTGTGTTTCATCGGGACCTTCAACTTAAGAGCTAACCCTCATTATAATTTCCATTTAAAACGCCACATTCATCCCGAACTCCAACCACATGCTATGTGGTCTGGTTCGGCAGCACTACGACAGAATATTGTTGGCTAACCTCGAGTAGGTTCAAGTTTTACAGGAACTAGCAAAGCTAACAGTGAGTCTTCCACATCATGGTGGAGGGCAATAGAGATGACCACCCACTCAAAGTAAGGCTCTGGCTGTGTCTAAAAACAATAAGACATGCCCTCGTATACTTGATTCCATGTGCTCGCATCTTGTTCCCTTACTGGCATAGTATATGTGTATTCCGATGCTCTTCTTTGTTTCCACATCTATTTATGTTCTGTCGAATTTTATTTACGTAAGTTTAATTTGTAATTGTGACAGTATGAAGAGTTTTCCGATGTCGTTCAAAGTTGTAAACATTGTTAAGTTAAAGACATCGAACACAAGAGATAAAAAACCAGCAAAGGGTTCGAAAAGGATAAGTGTTGTGATTAGTAGCATTTGGGGAAGTTGGGGACAACGGCATCTGGCATCGGAGCCAGAGCCGACCGACCGCCATGTTGTTAAGTCACCGTCCGCCATATTGGAAGCCAGTGCCTGTTGACCTCTGACCCTTGACCCCTGACCTATTGACGCCAAAACCCCAAAAAATTCAAAAAATTCAAAAAATATATAAAACAATATATTATTAAAAATTAATAAAAATTATTTAAAAACTATTTAAAAATTCAATAATAAAAAGCATTAAAAATTATTTAAAAAATTTATAGTATAATTTATTTAAAAATTATTTTTAAAATATAAAAAAATATTTTTATTATTATTAAAAATCATAAAATATTATAAAAAAATTGCTTAGAAAATTTATTTAAACAACTTTCTGTCACGGACACCATCTTGGTAAGCATCATTTGTTTTTTTCATTCGTCATTGGTATATACATTACTGGAGGCGGACATAATCGATTTTTTCGTTTGTCATTTGTTTATACGTTAATGGAGGCGGCCATGTTGATAATCTGTTTCTCACCTTCACTTCACTAGTTAGTAGTGTTCAATCCACCGCCATATTGTTAAGCGAAATTTGTTTATACATTACTAGAGGCCGCCATATTGGTTTTATAGACATAGGGTATCCCGTTTTACCCTAAAAATTTGTTACTTTTCCCTCAAAAATTGTAGAAGCCTATCATGTGCAAAAGGAAATATTCGACCAATTTAAGTAATTTAAGAAGCTTGCTTAGGACCTACAGAACAGTGTTGACCATATTGGTTTTATAGGCATAGGGTATGTCAAACCATTAGTATCACCTCATTTCAAGTGTTGGCACCGTAGTTTTAATAAGTAAATAAAAAAAATGGAGCGTTGATACAATACGACGGGCAGTGGGAAGTGCAGTTAGCCAAAGAAATGGAAGCTGAAATATTTACAATATTACAACAAAAAAAGTTAACACTACGTTTAGTGAGTAATATAGTTCGAAGTCATTTTCTGACTTTAAACACATGTGTCCAAACTTGCAACACATACTTATTTCGTCGATTCTAATCTTCAATCCCCGGACGCATTCTTTACCTTCGGAAACTCATGTTTACGATTAGTTTATTTCATTAATAGAATGAAAATACATTTATTCTTATTAAGAGATTCTAAAGAATATAAGTTTTATTAATATACACAGAAATAAGTTTCGGGTAGGTTTGATTAGTTCGCAGTAACATCTACAAAACTTCTGGGAAAGGTGTGTATATTTTCAACATAATATTAGCTGAAATACTGAGATTCAGTTGTTCACGCTAACCTAAATTAACACCTGCGAACGACACACACACGTCAGTGGCTAGACCGAGATTCGAACTAGAAACCTTGTGGTCTGAAGGCTCCTGGCAACGAAGGTGGCATCCATTAGCTAAGATGTTCATATTTCCTCACTGTTCTAAAACAGGCCATTTGAACACTTCTTGTACGCACATGCTGTCTGACACAGTTTTGACAAGAATTTAAATCTGACACTTATACAGCATATCACAAATAATTAAAAATATTGCATTTTTTTTTTTTTTTAACTCCGAAAATATATTGAAATTACTGCGAATAGAGTATCATAACGTCTCGCGAAAAGGGCCTGTTATTGCTTTTAAAAAGCTACAGAAAGTAACTTGTTTGCAATAGTGCTGTTTATGAACGTACAGTTTATATCATTGAATGTTTCCAGTATTTGAGAGCAACTGTTGACAATATATTTAAAGCACATCAGAATCGCATTTCACTTTAAATAAGGAAACGTCAGCTTATTGTCAAAGTAAAGTAATTATAGCATTTTTGATAGAAAAATTGTGTGCCCTCAGCGCGGGATAAAATACGCATAGTGTAGATAAAAAATAGCGAGTCATTTTGGAATAAATGTAATATTATAGTACGATATACTGTGTATTATTAGCTTTTGCATTGTCATATTAGTTTCGAATTTACTCACGTACATATTGAAATTGATCACAAATTCAACTGTTTATCTTAATCTTCGTGCAATGGAAACGAATGTTCATCCCTGTTGCTTGTGTGAGCGTTTATTTTTCATATTCGCGTGTCCAATTTATAGTGTCTTCCACGTCAGATTGGAAAATATTAAAACATTTGGTGAAATTTTGTTATAATGCCTTAAAACTCTGTGTTTGATATTATAGTGTGTATTACTTCAGTTACAACACATTACACTTACATCGTCGTCGCTGGTATAACATTTCGATTATTTCCTGGTTTTTAGAGGATACGCTCACGTGAATTTATTTTTTCGCAACAAGTTTTGTAAAATCATATTGGGGTGCAATTTTACTGAGTTTAGCAGCGTAGCAATTGTCATATAGGTAATGCAAAATCACTTAATAGTTTTCGCGCACAAAACTTGAATGGCTGTACTGAACATGACATAACTGTGTCAGAATAGTAACATCTCAATACCTAGCTAAATACAGAAACTTTCATCTCGTTTTATGTTCAAATTTAGTTAAAAAATAGATTTTACCCAGAGTTAGTCATTTTTTCTTCCGCCTTCTAGATTAATCAAGACTATTGTATAGTTCCACATCCCTGCACCTCGCACCAAACAAAAGGCTGGGCAGAAATGCATGGCACTACCACGGAGTGTCAATAAAATTCACTAAAAGTGTCACGTATATTATTAGGAAATTACCTGGCTGTTTGCTGAAAGCAAGAAACATACGTGTAGGATATATGTGTTAACTATAAAGCACTGGACTTACGAAATAAATACATACAGTATGTACAAAAGTCAAAGGACTGTAGTAAAACATCGCCGGTATTAAAACACATTCACTCACAACTTCTTGAACTTTTTTTGTGTATGTAAGTATTATAATAGTCAACACTAGGCTTGTAATATGGAACTGCACTGCACTGAGTTGTTATAAAAGTCATCCGGGAACGAAACAGTGCACTAAAACCGATTTAGAAATCAGTTTATAGCGTCAGTGCCATAGAGTAACTTTAGTGGTGTTTATGTCTGGGTAGCTTGGCATCATTAACTTCAAAATCTTTATTTATTCCTATGGTTAAAGATAGATTTCAGTAGTAAACACCCTACCTCCAAAAATTGAAAAGTGAACATTTTATTTAAAAATCTGCCATTGGTCTATGCAAAACATGGAGTTTGTACTGAACAATGCAGCACCACAACAAGCCAACACTATGCTTCCCACTTGGTCGTCGTCGCGCGAAAAGGACTCTTCGTACAGACCGTCCACTCGTGGCGACGTGTATTTTGAACATAGGAGAAAACTCGATCGTAAAATATTCACTGATGTCAGCCAGTTAGTGATGAAGCAGGTCGTGGCACCATGGTCGTCGAAGTCAAATATTAACAAGTCATCTTCGTGGCATGGGAACACTCTGACTCGTTCGCCACAGAAAAAACATGCAGTTACTATGATACTTTTATATGATAGGAATTACATCATTTTGTATGGAACTACATACATCAGAGACGAATATATATAATATAGAAATATACATAATTATGTGTAGAATATATATTTTATAAAAGATAGGAATATACATATTTAACTGTAGAATGTATATAATATATGAATGTACATGATTATGTATAGAATAAAATATATAGGATATGAATATACATATATATATTTTAGGAATAGGCCTATACATAATTAAAAAACAATATGTATTTATATAAGATAGGAAATTACATAATCAACAATACAATATATATAACATAGGAATATGCATAACTATGTATAGGATAAATTTAGTACGTGCATGTTTTCTTATGTGGCGACGAATGATTATTTGTGTTTTCTCAGCGTGCTCCTATACCGCGAAGATGATTTGTTAATACGATGGCATGCCTTTTGACATCGAAGAACATGGAGCCGCGATCTGCATCACTGTTAACTGGCTGATGCCAGTGCCTTTTCTGCAATAGAGTTTTCACCTATGTTCAAAATGCACGTCGCCATGAGACGGCGGCCTGTACGAAGAGTCCTTCTCGTGTGACAACGATCAATTAGGAAGCATCATGGTGGCCTGTCGTAGTGTTGCATTATTCAGTACAAAGTCCAAGCTGCACATTGACTAATGGCGAAGCGTAGTAGAAGCCTGCTGTAGTTCTATGCACTTTGATTGCAAAGTGTAAATACAGTTTACCCAGGATGCTTTGAAATATACCGAGGGATATCCCTCGGTATATTTCAAAGCATCCTGGGTAAACTGTATTTACACTTTGCAATCAAAGTGCATAGAACTATATATATATATATATATATATATATATATATATATACTTTTTAAAGCGAGCTTATTATATAAAATGTTCACCTTTCAGCTTTTGGAAGTAGGATTATATAGTTATATTTTTTAATAGGGAAAAATTACTGAAACTGGCGACTCCCACACACACCAACACAATGAATACCAAATATTCCAGTTTGCCGATTGACTCCTGCCGACCAACATCAAAATGAACCCAACGTGACCGCAAAATGACTACATAATGACACCAAAATTACAGATGTACGATGTGGCAATCTGCTTGACAGTGAAGGTGTCCAGCGAGCGAAAAACTTGGATGTTGTAAAACATTTTACATTTTTTCAAGTCCTCAAGTAAAGTTAAAATTTTTTTTTGCGAAGTCATTTCACACCGCATCGACCATGCACTCGTGTTCTGGGTTGGTTTCCTCTTCGTCGGTTATTGCTGGTCAGTAGAAAACTTGCATGGGAACAGGCATTGTCGACGTCATGATAATTTCCTGGGGTGAGGGTGGTTGTGATGATAGATGGGTGGGGTAGAGTAATATTATATATTCCCGATAATTTATCATTTTTTCTCGATTTTTCTTTTTTTTTTTGTATTTAAATGTGAGTTGGTAGGAGTAGGGGTAAAGGTTGATGGTTATGGTGGTGGGTTGAGAGTGAGGTTAACGTGATATGTTCTTACATTTTAAATTTTTTATATTTATTTGGGTTTTTATTTAATAATTTTCTGGGATTCGTGTTAGCGAGGGGTGAAGTGAGAGTGCTGTTATGAGCGAGGTGTTGCATATAGTAACAGTCTATGTTGTTCAATTTTAATTTTTTTTCTCGATTTTGTAATTTTTCTCAGTTTTTTTTATTAAAAGATGGGATAGGTAGCAGAAGGGGTTTATTTTTAGCGTGTTGGGATGAGTGTGAGGTTAACGTGATATGGTCGTAGATATTTTATACTATTTTTAAGATTTTTTTGCGATTATTTAAATTAATTTCCTGGGGTGAGTGCTGTGAGTTTCTGATGAGGGTGGTGGGAGAGCGAGCGGTAGGGTAGGGTAGCATTACATGTTCTTCGATTTTTGGAATGTGGGTAGGTTTAGGGGTCGATGGTTACTGTGGTGGGGTGGATGTGAGGTTAGCATGCTATGTTATTAGATTTGAAAAAAACATTTTGCGATTTTTTAGATTTTTTTTTTCGGTTTCAAGTTCGTTCTAGGTCAAAGGATCAAGGTAACCTGCATCCAATATGGTGGACAAGATGGCTGACAGAACCAAGATATCTGATGGTTATGTTTGACTCTGATCTTGGATCCCTTGTATCGATATGGCATACCCTATGCCTATAAAACCAATATGGTTACCACTACTCTGTCGGCCCTAAGGTAACCTCTCAAATTAATTTAGTTCCGCGAAAATTGCCTTTCGGGTACTTCCTTTTGCACATGAGGAGCTTCTACAATTTTTGAGGAAAAAATTGAAACTTTTTGTGAAAAACAGGACATAATATGCCTATAAAACCACTGTGGTGGCCTTCAGTATTGTATAAACGAACGATACTTACAAATATGATGGTGGAGCGAATACGACTAATTGGTCGAACAAATGTGGTAAAAGCTTGCCTACTATACCACCGATGAGAAGCGGTGGCGAGATAATTAGCTAATGAGAAACATTGGTGGGGTCGGAACAATGGTTTTCTAAGATACCAGAGTAAATTAGCCAATAAGGAGTGTTATCACACAGTACGAACGAAGATGGTGGAGGCTTGCCGACTAAACAATCAATGAGAAGCATTTACGGGGGTAACTAGCCTATGGGAAATATATGGGTTGGGATGGAGGCCCACCGACTAAACAGCCAATGAGAAGCATTGGTGGGTTAGTTAGCCAATCTGAGAGATTGGCGGGAATGGAGGCCGCCAACTAATTAGCGAATGAGAAATCATTGGTCGAATGTGACTAATTGTTCGAGCGGTGGCATCTGATTGGCTGAAAGAATATGTGAAATTTGTTAAGAGGGGAAGGAAGGAGGGTTTGCGAAAGCGCTACCTATACTTTAAACACATCGACTGGTGGATGAACGAACGTGAGAGACACAATCTCCTAAAAAAACAATGCTTACCAATATGGCAGCTTCCAGTAACGTATAAACAATTGATGCTTACCAATATGGTGTTGGAGCGAACACGAGTTATTCGTCGAACGAAGGTGAAAAACATCCTTCGAAACAAGCTATACTTACCAACAAGGCGACCTTCGAAATAAAGTACGCCTACTAACATGGCGGTGGAGTGCACGTGACTAATGGGAAGAACGGAGGCGAGGGTATACCAATATGGCGTCAAATGCGCCTACTAAGATAGCGGCCTCCATTAATGTATAAACAAATGACGCCTACCAATATGGCAGCGTAGGCGACTAATTTGTGGAACGACAGTGAGAAACAGCTTACCAACATGGACGCCTCCAGTAACGTATAAACAAATGAGAAATGAAAAACGATCTTTGCCACATTTAGTTATGTATAAACAAATTAACGATAAAATAAATTATGCTTTCCAATATGGTGGCATGATAGAAAGTTTCATAAATCATTTTTAAAACAATTTTTAAAATAATTTTATAATAATTTTTATAGCTTTTATTATAAGCTTTTTATATATTTTAAAACGCTTTTTAATAATATTATTTAATATATTTTTAAATAATTGTTAAAATAATGTTTTGTTAGTTTTTAACAATTTTTTAAATAATTTCTTTGGAATTTGTGGAAATTATTTTAAGAATTTTTTGGGGTTTTTGGTGTTAAAGGTCATGATTAAGGGTCGAAGGTTAAATTTCAAAGGTCAATGGGTACTGGCTTCGAAGATGGCGGACATTGACGTAACAGCATGGCGGTTGATCGGCTCCGGCTCCGATGCCAGATGCCGTTGTCCCCAACTTTCCCAAATCCTACTATTGTCGTTTACCCTTGGTTGCGGCGAACAGTCTAAATGCTTTGCGGTTCTCGCTGTAGGGTTCGACTGCGGCGAAGTGACGTCAAAATCTTGATACACTTTTCTAGGGCACGAAGCCAGATGAGAACCCTTGGCTAATGAATTTGAACACAGCATATCGTTCGTGACTGATGAAAGCCTCCCTGGAAGGAATTTGCTTCAAGGGTTCCGCCTGCCTGCATCGTAGTTCTATTGTTTTGGCCGAGGAGCGCGGGAGCTATATGGGTGAGACTGACACGCAATACAAGTGCGCCATCACCGCTACGTGCAGGGTTCTAGGCTGGCGCGCAGTGTTCTCGTAGTACTGCGTCTACCTATGGGATTTTCAGCTGTGACAGTATAATTTTTTTGGTGGAAGATCGGCAGCGAAGTTCAGTGTAGGTCCCTGCCAAAGTTTTGCATGTTTACTACCAGTAATTTTTTTAAAAATATGGCAGCGTTAAAAAGCCGTTTTAATCTTTGTTGGAGGAGGCCACAGAAATATTATTTCCAGTGTGCGTAATATTTCCAGAGTGTCACTCGTCCTTCTTCTGAAAAGTACAGTATTTATTTTCGTATATCAGTGTAAAGGGTACTTGTTAAATAGTTTCATGAACAAGCGCGTATTTCAAACACTCAGGCGACATGTAGGCGGCGCCTTGTACGGGAAGACCCGGTTTGACTACAGCGAGCAGATGACTTGCAGGATACTGCGTCACTGGGCCGTCGTTATCTTCGACGTAAACCTGGCAAGGGTGGAGCCACCGTCACATAGCAGGAGAGATCCCTCATGGCGTTGTGCTGGCTGCGCGAATTACCATGACAACGGCCATCCTTCGATCACGCCGTAACCTCCGTGCAGTACTGACGTCACACTCCTTCAGCAGGGGTTACTACCCCCACCCCCTCACACACCCTCGTGCTGACACACGCTTCTTCCCCTCACATAATTCTCCCCACTTTCACTTTACACCAGCCGCGCAGCGAGATATCACAGCAGCCCCAGGTCTCCGACATCACTATTATCAACACGCTCCGCATAAGGTTCACAACAATTGCTACAACGGCAGGGAAAAATCGGCGTGTAGTGGAATGGAGAGATTTGGACGGTCTTAAGGGCCGATGAAGGTGAAACGAGGTGTGTATGAAGCAGTGCAGTAATACAAGGGTGGGGAAACGGGAGATCCCCGAGAAAACTCACCAATCAGCGGCGTCGTCCGGGATCATTCCCATATCCGAAAATCAGGAAGCGACCTCACCGGGAATCGAACCAGTTTCGTCTTGGTGGAAGGCGAGTAGTCTGACCACTACACTACTGCGGCCCTAATTTGCGTGTAGATGTGTCGGGAAACCCACCACATGAGTGTAAAACTCATGCCTGCTTTATCGAAGTGTTTTCTTTGAGATTGGGAATGAAATGAAAGCAACGACATACTTGGTTTCCAGTGCTTGAATGGGTAGGTACATCTAGACGAGATCTGTGCTTTAACAACAAATCAGCGCGCCAGCATATCGGAGTCATGAAATGAACTAGTCAGAAATAATATCAATCAAACGCGCGTTTTTAACGGTATTTTACAGGATGTTGTAACCCATCGACTATCGTATACGTCATTCACTATGTTTCGTTAGACAATACGTCGTGTTACGCACTCGTATACGGATCGAATATGTCTGGTTACACAAAGCACAAGGAGTGCATTCTGCAGGCAGTAGGTCGATCTCAACACGCGCTCTAATGAGAGACATTTCTCAACTGGTTCTACGCCTTTGTTCATGGGATAGTTTTATATTTTAACAGCATCTGCGTATACTTGACGCAGGTTGTCTTTCAAAGCCGCGGAGAATTTAATGTTATGACAACTTTTATCACGTTTTGTGAGAAAGGACTGTTAAGACTATATACGTGCTTATATTAAGCCTAGTCAAAGAGGAGCCCTAACTGTAATACTAACTATTTTATAGATGGTAACATTTACTCAGTTTTCAGATATTCTTACTACGTGTATAATAAGTAGATATTTATATCACAGAGCACTCCGACATTACGGTTACTACAAGAACACTGTAAGTCGGCAAAACGTTTCCGATGCTCGGTTGCCATAAACTAAAAGTGCATTTTAGAGAATAATATCTTCTTTAACATTTTGCCAATTACTACCTGTCCTTTCTCCCTAAGTGCGAAAAAAGAGCCCAGAATATTTTCAAAACACTTCACAATTTTTTAGTTTATTCATTTTGCGTTTACCACTATCGCTAAGGAAAGTTTCAAACCATAAATTAGTTCCAAGTTCTACTTTAGTTTCGTAATCATATATATTCATTCGTGAAAATGGCTAGAATGAATAATTTAAAATATATTCAAACACAAAAGTTTCGTCAAAGAAACACGAACAATGAGAAAGACGAATGGAGCCCTCTGTTACATTGTTTTACGTCAAAATAACTGTGTCCACGCTCAAAGTCCATGCTAATACAACTGCAAGAAAACCTGGAAGTCTGATGAGATGCGCACAGAGATGCTCCTTTGTGTGTGGCTTAAATACGCCAAAAAAAAAGTATGTGTGTGTGTGCGGAGGGGGGGGGGGGAGGAATTGATTTAATGTGTATTCGGGACACGTCTGCTGCATAACCTCAGTCCGGGGAATAAGTCCTCCACTCGCCTGAGGAGATGTCAGACATAATCACTCCTCTGGCTGCCGAAGTTACCAGCTTGTAGCGTAAAAGAAAGTGAGGTGATGCCATCTCTCTTTGAACAAAGAGTACATATATACAGGAAGATCGTGAACTTGAAGTACATACGTCCTGAGATGATTCGTTTTGGATAATGAGGTAGAAAACATAATACGACCTGATATGGTTACTAAGGGAGAAGCACATCCTTTAAAACTGGTAATTCAAACTAGTTATTTGCAAAATGTCAGAAACTATGTAAGCTGAAACAGCACATTCGTGAATAGTGTTAACTTATTTTTGTCCCTTTTGAAGTACACGCAATTTTTATGTCACAACATTCGATAAACACCAACGGGTACTAAACTTCTGTAGGTTGGTAAGACATCTCCTAATTTCTTAATGACGGGCGATGCTATCACTCACCAATCACATAGCAGATATCAATCATGCGTGTTCTGTTTGGCGAGTGTTATGCCAACTCATTTTTTCCACGCTAAACCAAATGTAGCCCGGCCTTTAACAATCATGGCGACTTACACACATCAAGAAAGTAACTTGGATTAGGAAGGCAGTGAATTCTGGCACTGACCACGATAAATATGGAGACCCTGCCTATGCCAGTAAGGGCGTCGGACACAGTAGAAAAGCTCGTCTCTCCCCAAGACAAGAGACGAAGTGGAGCAAGGTGTGATCTGGCAGGAAGAGACACGTGAGTGTTAGGCAAGCAAGAAAGGAGGTAATAGAGTGCGAAAAAGTCGGTCAGTGAAGCTTGTGCACCCTCGTGTTATGGCTTGACTGGCGGGTCAAGGAGGGGTTGTAGCAAGTAAGAAGATGAAAGAAGGGGGGGGGACATGCATGCATGTGTGTGAGAGTGGGAGGGGGGGGGGAGAGGCCTCGCAGGAATGTGTAGAGGGGTGGAACGAAGAACCTGATAGCAAAGTCGGCCCGGCGAAGGAAAAAACCGGATGCTCGGAAAGGGAACGACGAGGGTCTGGGGAGTTTCCTCTCGCAACAAACAGTTGACATTTGAAACGGGAGATGCAGAAGGATTATTTTTATTCCGGGGAGGTAGTCGAAGTTGGTGGTGTCAGTGTTGGCGCCAGTGCAGACATCTTGTCGAGACGAACAACCTCCGCATGGCTAGTGTCCCCTCCCCTGCATCCTCGACAACGGAGAGTGGCGCATCCATGACTGTTCCCTGGACTTCGATGAGTCCTCACCAACGACATGCATATCTTAGACCCAGTAAGACATCAGAATGTTGAGTTCAACATTTCTGGCGCTGTGAACAGCTGATTGTGGCTGCTTTGGCGTGTTTTGAATGTAATGGCATAGGAATACACTATAATTATTTTGAAAAAATTGTCCAGAAATGTGTTGCTTATGTCTACAATGGAAAGTCCGTGAAACGACACTCTTTGGATATTTCTCAGGTAAGATTTTCTACCAATTTTTTTGCAGATATTTTTATTTACATTCAATAAAACGATTGTTTATGTTAGGCTGACGGGTAAAACATCATTTTGCTTGCATTTACGTCTTATATTTCTTCCTCATTTTTTTCCAGTTTTATGGCGGATGAAGAATTGAGAAAGAAAGAGACTGTAGCTCTCTTGTACGAAGATTTCACGCCATCCGGTCTTGCTTGAACCACTTTACGGAGGATTGTTTTGACATATGTGGTTTCGGCGATAGAAGAAAATGTTGATCAAAATATAGTGTCATCAGCATTCGAATTTTATCACATTTACAGCTAGAAAATGTTAAAAGGAAAGCACCACCCGAGTGAGTTTTGCGAACTACGTCTCGTCGCTAAACCATTGTCAGCCCAGAGTCATCAATTTCCAGGTAAGTACAGTCCAGAGGCAGTATAATTAAGGTCAATGTGTACTTTGAAGACTGAGTTTTGCAGAGAAAAAGGAAGGTAGGAGATTTGTAGGTACGATAGCAAGCTGTCAAACCCCCTACTAGGTAAATTTTACTGTAAAAAATATTTTTGCTACATTTGTTTTGCTAACAACACAATTTTCAAGGCCTAAAATATTGTATAATGTATATAGCCCTGTAGATTATGGATATTTTGTAATCGTTATGACCTATAGGAAATCATACCAGTGGAAATGGCTATTGTTATAAAAGTGTTCGAATCAAATATATATCGTGAACACTGATTTGTAACCACATTTAGGCAGTGCATAACTGAATCCAAGAGGATTTTTTTACGAATTCTGGTTACCATTTTAAGACAGCGCTTAGTATGCACTTTTCCATCACTCACACTGGGTTCAAATCCTGAATGCAAGCAGTGCAAAAATAAAATGTTAAGTGATTTCTTTCTCAGCTTAGAATACAGTGATATGCAGTTAATGTCAAAACTGTTGTACATGACTACCATGCAACAGCAAATCCTATAAGATGTAGAAGGATATATATATAGGCCTACTCTGTTGTAAGATAACTCAATTGAAAAGTGAAGATTATTGTGATGCTCGTTGCAGATAAAACAGATATGAAGCTTCTTAACTGGAAAAATATAGCCTAGGTGGTTCTGTTAGTTCTGTGCAAGTTATGTCATTTAACAGAAAAACAATTTAGAGTTGATGTGTATATAGTAGTAGAGATCTGTAGACTCATTATTATTTCCTTAGCTAAATGAATTTCACTGGTTCCAGCAGTGCTTGCATAGTTATAAGGTACCATTATCACATTAGTTCTTACAAAATATCAGAAAGTTAGAATTGGTTAATCTTTCCTTTCATAAGGCAGAGGAATAGCATGACAGTATAATTTCAGCAGGGCTTTAGTAAAGTTTTCTATCATCCAGGAAGTAACAATGAATGGACTATGGGAGTGTAAGCAGAAGTTAATGTTTCCATAATTGGTTTCTTTGTTAATCGTGCAACTGAATGTCTCTAGCTAGGCCTATATTTTGTTACTCAAATTAATAACATCATTGTTCTCAAAACTCTTTATTGAATTTGTGTGTTAAATATTACCATTAATTGATGAATGATATTTTGATTAATGTGTACTCTTTTGCTTTGGAATTGTACACAAATTTTTAGCTTCTTTGGTGTTTTCTCAGTATATTATCCTTGAAATTTTTTAATACTTTTTATTCCACTTCAGATGATACGTCATCCTAACCAGACATGGTGAAGGTCACTATAAATTTTCAGTTAGTGTGGAACAAGGACAGTACGTTGTCAGGGAACATGGGCTGTATTAAGAAGCCTCATGAATGCTCAACTATTAATATTTTTGTAGTGTTCTAGTGCAGAAGACTATATTGTCGTTCGAGCCTGCATCACTATGGTAGTGACGCCTTTCTACACATTGAGAACTAACTTTACTGTGGATACGTTTGTGCCCCCATTAGGAGACATTACACAATTTGTGCTGACCGACCACAGTGAAACCTAAATTTTATCAGGAACTGAACATTGATATTTATCATCCCATATTTGTCACTGTAGGGGAAGCTCGTAAGCAGTTTCTTGCAAAAATTTATAGAAAAATCTACATTTGAACATAGCCGAGCAGTAAACCGCAATTGTATTTTGTGACATTGCACCTGCAGTGACTGTTAATATAGTTCTAGCACATCGTTTCTCCAACAACATTAAAGTAAACAATGTAAACTTTATTTACAATGTTATGTGATAGTGAACTAATAAAAAAAATAGTAATTTGAATACGGTTTTCATTCAGTAGTAGTGTGTCTTGTGTAAATTTTATAAAGTGTGAATTGTAGTGTAACAGTTTTTTTTTTTTTTTTCCCCCCACTAAAAGTGATATTTTTGTGTAAGATGGTGTATATAGATCCATTATTCAGACAGCACATTCTGCTGTGATACATCTCACTATTTATAAGTCACTGAGTATGACAGGTTGTTGAATGCAAATTTATAATCCAAAAATGCATTTTATAATTTTTACCGTCTTGTATGTTCATTAATTTTTTTCTCTGCATATTTCATTAGTCAGTGGGGCTCTGTATACATTCAGCATTTGAGTGCCTCTTTAATAATTTATTTTGTAGTGTTTATTAAAAATGCTATATATGTGAACGAAAGGTATTAATAAAGACTATTTAATTAATAAGGCCATTATACTTGTGTTTGAACATAGTTGTAAATATCATCAGACAGCAGCATACATCACTAGCATTGCATTTCCCTTGAATAATGTGAGCGCCCTATGCTGCGACGGCAATATGGACCCTGTATGTGTAATGTGCTTCCAGACTAGCATCATGATAGTGAGCGAGTTTGCAGATAGGGATTTCAAGTGTCTCAAGGTAAACATTTATTGGTCTGTGTAGTAATAACTGTACAGGTATAAGTAGTGTGTACTTTATGGTTAGTAGTCATGATAATAGGGGTTTTCATTTCTTACTGTTTAAAAATAGCGCGATATATAAACTTTGAGGTTTTGATGCGAAAGCAACGGAAAAATTTTACAGTATATCTTAGAATTATGTGGTTGCAAAGTTAAGTGTGCTTTATTAACTGGAAATGTCTGTAACTTGTATATTTCTGTGACCGGCATTGCACGCATAGTTTGATGGAGTGTTTTTATCCCAGTTTTCTTCAACGATTATAATATAAGTTACAAAACAATTATAAATGTGTGTGTGAGTGTCAGTCATGTTGCATGTATTATTAGAATGGTCTTGTTCCTTTTGTGGTTTGTACAAATGTAACACTAATAAGAAGTTTATATTGCATGAGACACAAGCAATATCATGTAAAATACGTAAATATTTTCAGCCAGAGATTATCAGGTATCATTTTATCACTCTAGGACAGCACGAGAGTTATGAAGTAAATTAAGGGCTAATGAAGTTCACTCCAACTTACTGATGAGATCATGACAGCATTCAATATTCAGCCATACCTGTTTGTACCCTAGCAGGGATAACTGTGTACACTGATGGCAACATTATTGAGTTAGAATCTTGATATAAAGTACACAAAACGCCATGAAATTCTATACTTAATACTGAAAATTATTTTATACTAAACACGTATTTGATATCACATTCACCAGGAATTTGAAAACTGTGAAGTTTTTACTGTAGCTTTAAACACATTGAGTATGCACATAGCATATGTGATTTTTATTAAATAAGCCAAAATTAACAAAGGAATTAGGTAAATTACAGTTTTGTATAAACCTAGGATTTTGGATGAGTTGTTGCGGTCCGGCTGAAGTATAAAATGTTCTGGTGAACCACAAGAGCCCAGGTAAAATCCACAGTCACACTTCAGGTAAACTGAGTAGGTGCCAGAGTGTCTTATATATGTGTAAATAAGAGTTTTCCCAACATATATCTAAATTCATTGGATTTCAAGAGGGCCTAGAGGTCTAGTGATCAACTGGCTGGTCTTCTATCTCAGTATGTCAATGTCACAAGAGCTATATACTGATATTTGAGCTTTCCAAATCTCTCCAATCCGTTGCCTTTCGTGACAATCAGTTGTTTTTTATTCAATTAATTGCAACACAGTAACAATTTAACATCATTGCAGTTGAAATGGGTTTGAATACTTTTACAAAGGTGAGTCTATAGAAAGAGTTCATGTTTCTGTCTACTAACATTGATGCATGTGCAAAATTAGTTTATATATGCTTACTGTACCTTGTTGAAGTCAAATATTGTTATATTCCAATTTGCAAATATGTGGAAGCATTAAATAAAGTGTGGTTAGTGCATTAAAATGTTTAAATGTTCCCCTTTCACATAGCTTATCGTTTATGTAAAAAGCAATGAAGTGGATTGAGCGTGTGTTCTTTTGATGTATGCATGCTTACCGCAATTATAGTAGGTACGTGTTTCAGAAATATGCTGTGTGGTTCGTGAAGAAACACATTAAGGAATGGAACGGTTGTTACCCATCATTGTTTCCACAAGCCGGCATGTTGTTATCCTTGACTCTGCTGTAACGCCTAATCACAATTAGCATGGAAAGTTTCCAATCAGGTAGCATCTCGATCAAAACTAATGAGGTGTACTGTGTGAATAACTGTCTTTCACAAAAGAAAAATGAATGTGTGGATACCTCGCGGGTTTGAGTCAGCTATACAGAGGGCATTACCTAGATACTTGCATGCAGTGAGTACGTAAAAGCTGTTCACCGTTATTTGAGCAGTTTTATACCAACATTTGAAAAATGTCACTGCCCCTAAATGCATATATTTTAATGCGCACACTGACTGGCAAGGTCTCTGTTAAGTTGGTTACCATGGAGGGAAAGTAGTTCCCCATCTTAATGTTTCGTTAAAAGTTTTAGGTGAAAATTTGTGAGAACTGAAATTATTTATACTGCTTTCTGTTTATATAACTCATATAAATGTATAAATAAGTAGATTTGAAAAATATTAACGTTATTAAAAAAAAACAATTTCATTGGTTCAATTGGTTGATGCATGGATGCAGTGATCAGACGTATGGTAATGTTAATTTTACATACGCTTGAAGAAGACAGAATGAGCAACAAGTAGATCTTAAGCAAGGCTTTCAAAAGTGCTCACTTTAAAGTGAACAGCCTTTAGCGGCATTGAGGCCACGGTGGCTGAGCGATTAGCACGCTCCCCTTCAACCAAGGCGAACTGGGTTCAAAACCCAGCTGGATCACCAGACTTTTGCAAGTGGGAATCGTGTCGGACGATGCCGCTTGCCGGGGATATCCCGTTTCCCCGGCCCTTTCATTCCGACGCCTCTCCATATTCACGTCTTACACCCTCATCGGCTCTCAAGACCTCGCTGTTAAGAGTCACCCAAATCTATTCACTCACTCACTCACTTTAGCAGCATTCATGTTTCATTTTCAGTTTCCCGATTAAATAATGCATATGCCCCATTTCCTCGTGGCACCAAGTAAGTATATGTACCACCAACATTAGTGGGTACAGTAATGCCACTGCTGGTTACAAGTGTCATTTCCCGTAACTTCCGGCCACACTATTGTCCGTCAATTTAGCAATACTATCTCAACTTCATAGAAAAATTTGCTCCATTCTGCTTCCTGGAGTTCAATCATTGAGGATCGTCTAGGGCTGTTCGCTTCATTCTTCTTCTCCAAACTGTTGCATATGTTATGACGTACAACCTGGACAAAATAAATGAAGCAGGTTAATTGGTGCGGTCCGTTGCACTTGCGCTCTGGGAAGTAAAATGATGGAGATTTTTTCGTACATTGTTATGTTGCCTTTTTTAATTAATTTAATAATTTTCTATTTATTTTACAAATTTTGTGCTTTTTTAAATCTATTTTACAACACAGTCATCATAGCCCTGACCTTTATCGCACTGTCTTTCAAAGCTCATAATTTACGATACAGTGAGGTTGTTTACTTCTGTATTTAATATCTACCGAGTTATAGTAGAAATGAATTGAGCAAAGTTAGCGGCTTAACTTGTAACTCTCCTTACAAGAAAATCTCTGTCAAAGTTTTCGGCGAGTCATCTAGCTGAATTATAACTTCCATAATCTGCATGTAAATATTACCTGAAGTTAAAAACAATTTGCTAAATTATCGACGAAATGAGAAAATGCACATTAAAATCGGTTAACCGTCGTATTTACGCAATTATTATGTATCTCAACCACTAAAACAAAATCACAATACTTTAAAAAAGGTCCTTGTTTTATTACGAGTAAGTGACACTCAAAAAACACTAATTCCGCCGTCTTTCACGTTCGGCCATTACGCTAAACAGCCCACAATCAGCTGTTTCATGTTGGCCTCACTTCGGAGTGTAGCGAGCATAGCCGAAGCTGGGTCGCTGATATATGTGTCGTTGGTCCTCACAACTCCTGTGACAGGCTGATATGCTTGTGCCGCCGCAGCCCACTATATTCACGATCTTGTATCGTCTTACGGTCAGTCTGTACGTTACCTTAAGACGCAGAACTCGAGAAATGAGTTTACCCCGCAAGGAAAGACGTGGTGATGTTACGACATATCTATACGAGTGAACTAAGTTTTGGGATCGTTCCTCGAACTACAGTCACCGACGCTATGTCCGGCAGTTTACACACCTCTGTGCATAATACCACATGCTATTATTAATCTATTCTATTTTTGTTTACTGATGATTTTGTGCTCATATGCAACAAATGTGTATTTATAACTCTAGCTACCACATTATTGAAGTAATATCCGGCGAACGGTCCTGAACCTCTCTGAAACTTAACTGAAGTTATGAAGTTTTGTGCATTCACACAAAAGAGTAGAATTTGTGATATAACAAAGGCGTGAGTGAGTGAAGAGATTTGGACGGCTCTTAACATAGAGGTCTTGAGAGCCGATGAGGGTGATGGGAGTGAGTATTGAGCAGCGCCGGAATGAGAGGGCGGGAGAAACAAGAGATCCCTGAGATAAACCACCGACCAACGGCATCGTCCGGCACGATTTCTACATGCAAAATTCCGGAGCGACCACGCCAGGGATTGAACCCGGATCGTCTTGGTTTTCCCCTTAATAATACATTAGCCCTCCTTCTGTAAGGAATTGTATAGAAAATACGGTCGGTAAAGTGTACCACTTCTCTGGATGTCAGTGTCAAGGAGATGAGTGGTGAAAACGTTTGTTATGCCTCTCGGTTATTGCGTCATAAACAGTTAAAGTACGTAACGGGACTGTGTGTGCGATAAGCCCCACATCAGTTTGGTATCATGTCGGTGGTAACATTGCAGACGCCTCTTCACACCTTTCCCATTATAGAGGACCTGGTTTCGATTTCTGGCTTACCTATTTTGATTTAGGATTTACATGGTTTCCCGAAATCACTCTAGGTGAATGCTGGGATGGTTCTTTACTACATGCTATTTCAGAATCTTTCATACTTCCCGCTTCTCTGAGCAACCTACTTCGTCTGTAATGACCTCGCTATCGACGAGACCTACCTACCTTCCCAATCACGCGTTCAACAGACTGGCATCTCGAATGTCCTACTGTACAACAGAAAATGAGGATGACTATCTATTTCAAGTCCTCCTATGCCATGTAAACAATAACCGGTATGTAATTTACCAAGGCACGAATTGTGGTGTCACGTGCCTATCCGAGTATCATCAACTCCGCTACACCTAGCTAGCAATGTTCACGTAACTGGACACCCCACAAGCGGACAAGGGCGTAAGAATTGTGGGGATGAAGGTCACGTTATTCACGTGTCATGTAAACATTCTTGGTAATTCCGATTATTGGTCAATCACGGCTTGTGTGGGAATATCGTCTTGTAATGTTTACTCAATACATCGAACTAAGATTTTTTTTTGCTAAGTTGACCAATTACCGGATATATATAATATATAACTGTCTAAACTGTATTATCAAATGGATATTTCAACAGAGTTTAAATGGTTTAACACTTAACTTCGTACATAGAACACGTCTGTGAACTTGCATGTGTGAGTACACAAAACTGCAAAACCTCACGCAATACAAATTAAATTTTTCACAAGGTTCGCTCCCTGTTACTTTTGAAGAGGGTCGGTGCCTTTCGCCGGATATTACTTATATAACATGGTAACTACAGTTAGAAGTAATATTTTGTTACGGTTGTCCCTACACAACGAATCAAGTCAAAGTTTACGGAGCCTAGAGTTTTCTACAAGAGTGGGCCGTAGGTACGGCTTATCTTTGGTGCGTCGGGGACCATTAGACTGAGCAACTCGCCTCACGTCCAGCTGGCATGACTGATGACCTACATGTGCGGGCAGCACGCTGCGCAGTAACCTGCGGCGCACCGGACGAAGAACATTTCTTAACTTTCTCGAAGCTTTTGAATAAACTATAAAAACTGTGGTCTCGCCCTGAAGCAGGGGGAGACATCAGGTTTCCATTATATGGAGGAACTGCACTTCCTTACATAACAAAATTGGGGGTAGGGGTTTGCTGACATTAAAAAAATATATGTGTAACCTTTATTACTATTATTCATTTAACGTAAATTTATATTTATTGTCGGAAAATATCATATTTTAACGAGAGTCTATGTTTTGATACCAAATATTTATTTTGTATTGTGGGGGAAATCTGAAGTATTACATAAAATTATTTAAACAATGGGAACCATTTTCACTGAAGTAAACCCAACCTCTTTCGAACATATATGGGAGGGTCTCGCGTCTTTTCGCTTTTACTAACGTCATCGAGCAAACATTGAGACACAAGACCATGTCCTGTGTTTGTTGGCACAAATCGTCACAATTTCTTGTACGTTCGCATAAAATCATCAGTAAACAATGATAGGAGCAATTAATAATTTATCATCTACATTGCATGCCGAATTATTGACGGAATAGTGTGAACTACAAAGCAAACGCGGATACCATTCCAAAGACCTGTTCGTCGCTGAATGTATGTTAAAACAAATATCCCAAAACCTACAAAATGTACAAACGAAACCTTTCAAATAAACGTTAATATAATGCAATGTTTATAAATGCGCCTGATTGTTACAATCAGTTTATTGCAGTAAGAGTGGAAGCAAACTTAAAAGCTAATCTAAAACTACACTTAAAAGTGAATGATTGTAAAGCTTACCTAAAACAGCTATCAAATCTAACATAAATTTTTTATATTGTTAGCATTTTAGAAATTAATATCTCCTACATTTAATTATATAAATATATAGAGTAGCAAACGCTGATAGGCCAACTACTTGTAAACCAAATTTGGCGTGAATCGGTTAAGTTCTTACAGAGATATAATGCAAGAGCTTTAATTTTAATGTGACGCAGATCGTAAAATTACGGAACATGCTGAAAGTGTAACCTGTTTACATAGTACCCAAAATGTGAAAATATACGCTTTTTTAAAATTAAAATTAGGCATACAATTCAAAAGTATAAAGATCTGGTGTCCTTACTAAGTACTATAAGCGTCCTTAGTTTGGTGAAATGAAATGAAAGGGTTCAATAGATTTTTGGAGGTATTTGGCGAAGGGCAGAAGGGCATACGGACAGATACATACGACCACACAGAGGAAAGTGATCTGAAGTCTACCTTACCTACGGAAAGAAGGCTTATAATGATCCACATAGCCTTGCCTTGATCCGGATTCTAAACCATGAACTTTCTCACCTGAAGATGGCCATATAACATTGTAAATTATTAGGAAACCACTCTTCGACCACTTATAAACATAAGTATGAAGAAACTCTTATCACACGTAAGTATCACAGGAATTCACACGCAATCTTAAAAATTATAAAAACGCTCTTTCGGAAGATATGTTACACTGCTTTATAAACTAATTTTACTTTGGCATAGCTGCTAAATATGGTTGTTGTAAGTAGTAGGGCCGAAGGGATCCTGATCAAAGAGGATGCCGCCTTTTTTTAACTGTCCTAATTAATTAGATATCAAAGGGTTAATTAAATTGATTGATATGGCCCATCAAAAATTGAAAGGGTTAATCAAATCGAAAGGGTCAAATTAAAAGGAAGGGTTAAATTTATTGAAAAGGTTAAATGGATTGGAAAGGTTATTTTTTTGGTGTAAGAGTGTAACAAGTGACAAATGTATTAGTTTATTTCTTTCTTTTTGTGGGTTGTAGAGCAGCTCTGGTAGATGTTGTCAGCGCGACGACTGGCACTCGACTGAAGTGCGGCGTGTTGGGTATGGTGTGTGTGTGTATATATATAGTGAGTTTTGTGCAATAGTGGTCTAAGTGTAAATTTTGTGTCTCGTAGATGGTGTTGGTAGATAGGCGACTTTGAAATATGGGATTTACGTGTTAGTAATGACAATCGATTACATAGACGACTGTATCCGAATGCAATTAAACATTAGAGAATTTCTACGTATAAATAAATAACAGGAGAGAGAAGTAAAACTACCTGGTCTCTTAAAGAAATAAGTGCAATTACGTGAGTCTACATTATGAAATTAAATGTAAAGAGATGTATTAGTCTACCCTGAGCTGTATGTTATAAAAAGAATTTACACTAGAAAAGTATAACAAACGAACACAACTACATGACTATCTCAATTACACGAGTGTGCAGTATGGAATTTATTAAAGAAGAAAAAAAAGTCCCTATAAATTAAAGGGCTAAAGTACACAATAGCAAGATTTATGATACTACTTGACACCTCTCGCACATACCTTACACGTCCATCTGGCTGTGAGACTGGTGAGGAACTTAAGAAACATAATTTCCACATGTCAAATTAATTGATTAAGAGGCATAACAAGATTAAAATGTTTAACATACACTCATTCACTCGGGAGATTAGTGAAGCACTGTTAGATTATAGACTAATGTGAAAAACTCAGGAAAAAAAACGAATGTTTACAAATAAATTAAACGAACATGTAATGAAATCGCACCTTCTACAAAACACATCCGTCTGCCTGGGAGGTCAGTCTGTCAATAACTGGATCGTATGATGTGCGCCAACTTATATACGTGGAAATTGCAGGCGAGTTGAAATTATGGCAAAAACTCAGAATACGTTTACACTCTATTCATTTGCATCAAGAATTATATCTGGAAAAAATGTATCCCTACCAAGCACAGTGTGCAATTTAATTAGCGAAATGCACAGACAATGATTTAGCACTTCCAGTTAACATGGACAAATAAAGATTTCCAAACTCCCATTTTGAATTTTAAATAAACACAATAGCATAATAGAAATGCACATTAAGAAATCGCACCTCACACTAATCACATCCGTCCACCTCAGGGGTCAGTCAATGAATAACTGGATCGTATAGCATGCGCCTGCTTATAAGCTGTTATATATAAATGGAGCACGGCTATGTTTAGATTTACGACTGACAGAACATATTTCCCTACCAAGCTACTATTAACGACTTGATTACACTATTTGTCTTGCAACTACATGAATGTATAAATATAACACTACTTGATAAAAGTGAATTATTTAAAAATAATGGACGTACGAAATTTTTTTTGTCAATTCTGTGAAATTCACAACACTAGTTAGAGAAGCGACAGTTAAAAATCATAGCAAGTAATGTCTACCGAACACAGAATCTGGGTTTATGGGGGTAAACGTTCGAAGCAGTGTAAGACACGAGCGAAAGTTTGGCTCACGTGCGTTGGTGGGAAATATGCATGGTGCGGAGCGGGCGAGGGAATGAAAAATGGTTCAGTAAACTGTCACTGTCCGCACCTCGTGACACCATTCAGGCATTTCCCCGCCTCGCCTGACAACCACTTGTTCTCCCCGCTGTTGCGCAAAGCCTATGGGCATGCATGTGCACCAGCAGGAGAGAGACTGGGCACTTCTCCTCTCCCCCCCCCCAATGACTTCAGTCTGTAAAGCTCATTGTCCTGACTTTCTTGCAGCTTGCCTCCACTATACAATTCACCAAAACCCGCAACCTACATCGCCTGGCCTGTTTTCCACAAATTTTAAAGCAAGCACACTTATTTTACAACACAACATAAAATTCTAACTCACGCTATTGCATTGCAGTTTGAACTTAGTTTAAATGTCATTTCTTTGAGAGGAAAACTTTACATTTTTAAAATGCGCTTTTTAAAAAAAATACTGAGGGTTACTAGACACCGTCAAAACTAGTGTACACCATCAAAACTAGTCCACAACATAAAAAATCATTTATGTTGTAAAACAAAATTTACGAATTTTACACCCTAAAAATCGTTTACACCATAAAAACCTTTTATATAAATTTACACTGTAAAAATATAATAACAATTTTTTTATAAAAAGTTATTAGCATTGGGAATACTATTTCGCTCTCTTAAAACTGACCATTACAAAGAAATGTATTATTACAAGAAAACAACTTTAACCTAGCACAAACAATTATGAAATCTAGAAAAGTAATCTGATAAACTAATGATGAATTACTTCACAATTAAATAAATACATGAAATACCATAGAAATCTAATCAGAGGAACAGATTCTGGGAAACATTATCCAAATTCCACGAAATATAATATATCACATTACAAATACATTCTAAATAACATTAAAATGGAATCGTGATCCAAATGCCTTTAAGATGAAAAATTCCATGAAAAAAATATTTCAATTCCAGTAAATTACAACAACAAATTAAACAAATCATATCATAAATGTCTTTAAGCTTTAAAATTCCACAAAATGTTATCCCGATTCCAAGAACTGTAATATAAAAAACAATCAATTACTTCACATATAAAAGGAATCAAATACAACTATTTAACACCTAAATATGATGACTTGCAATACATACGAAATACACACTCAACACCTAAATGCATTTCAGCAATTAAACAATCTATAGCAGATACCAACAATCACGTATAAAATATAATGGACTATCACCTAAATGCAAATCTAGTCATTAATAAAGTGAAATAAATATAATGGATTATCGCTTAAACACTAATCCAATGAAATGATAATCCAATCAACAAGCAGATTAATTGAACAATAAATTTTAAATCCGAACACCATACAGAGGTATACTAATAAATAAAAAAAACCTATAAAATATAATTTAAAATCGCTTATTTAGTAGCATAATTATACAAACATTATATTATAATATTTAAGATCTTGATTCTTAACCCAGGAGTCATGTGATTTTGAGAAACCCCTCCATCGTACCAAGGACATATCTTTCTTCCTTTTAATGATTTTATCATTCAAATATTCATTTGGAGAACAGACTTTATGCAGTTCATGTTAGTAAAAATCTGCCTTTTATTGGTTCTCCATCATAGGTTTATCTGTAATACACTCTGGGATGTGTTTGAATAATTGAAATAATTCTAAATATTTCATAAAACAAACTAACCATAAATTCATTTTTCAAAGATTTCTTTCTGCTTCGAGATACGTATATTTTGACCAACTTTGAAATTTGGTTTCCATTTTTTGATGACTTTAACCATATTATAAAAAGTTTTCAGTAAACTACTTTCCATAACTTCTTTGGGTGCCATTTTGATAGTTCTATGATATATGGAAATATAAAATTTAACTATTTCAGGCAATACGACAACCCATTTGTAAGTTCCCCTAAATGTGAAGATTTATTCTATATTAACTGCCTAATCGATTTGTTGTAAGGTTCCACAAGACTGGCTTTAAGCTCCAAATATGTTGCATAGTGATTAATACCATATTCAGTCATTAGTTTCCAGAAGAGTGTAGAAAAAAAATTAGGTTCCTCTATCATTTTGTAGCGAATTTGGCATTCTCTCTTTTAGAACGATCTTCAATGCACCAGTAACCAGTTTCCCAGTTTTGTTTTATAATTATATAGCCCAACCATACTTTGAATAAATGTCTATTATGCTTAAAATATACTTGTATCCCTTATTGTATTTGGAAAGCAATGTTAATTCACACAAATCGGCTTAAAAATGATCATTTAAACCATCAGTTATAACTCTTCTTCTAGGATATCTTATCCATGCAGGAGTGTGAAGGTCTTTAAAAAAATATCTCGATCTCGTTGGTAATATAACAGTATTCTATCAACTCTTAAATAATAGAAGCAATTTTGTTTGTATGTTAATTAATTCCAGACTCTTCCGAAGCAATGAGAAGTTTTAATCTATCAACCAATTCATTAGGATTGTTCAAATGTACAGGAGAAAAATGATCACCAACATCATCTTTATATATTCCACTTCCGACAATATCGGTTATTAAATGTATTTTCGGATGGTTTTCATCTCCTGAACGAATGTTAGCATTCGTTCTACGAATATGTTCTTCACATTTCTGCAAATCAGCATCGGAATATCCATTTGGAAAGTTTTTTAAACAGTAATTCAAACAATCCTTGACTCACATCAGTTATGTAATAACTAATTTTAATTTTATTGTCAGGCAGAAACATTATTACTGAATCTCCCAGGAACCAGACATCATGTCGATAAACACCAAATGTCGTATCGCACATATTTGATTAGAGTTTCCAAATCATTATATTGTTTTCTCAAATCTGTTTACATAACTAAACCAAATTTTTTATTAATGAATTCATCTATTATATATTGCATTATTTGTTCCATTTGTGTTTGATGTTGCTTTGTAATAGTATCGCTTACCACTTCATTAATTACAACTCTTAAATTTCCTTGTATTTCTGTAAGGTGTGTTGTAAAATTATCTTTGTCATATCATTAATGTTTTTCCTAAATCCATTTAAAAGTATTTCTATTCTAAATTCATTACTCTTCAAATTATAGCTAATATTGGCTGAAATGTTTGCAATTACACCAGTGTTTCTATAAACATTATTATTCAAATCCACTTACTTTATTAATTTCTCTTAAATATGGTTTGATTGTGATTTAAATACTTTTAGTGTAATAGTGTTTAAGTCTTCCATGTATTGTTTAATTGCCACATTGCTATCTTATGGACCCATACCCATATTATATAATATATGTCCATTCAAATTACAATTGCCATCGCGATTTTTTGTTAAACAGCTATTGTAATGATTGTGTTTGACACTGCTATGTCCAAATTTTGAAATTCTCATTGTTATTGCACCTGGAAGTAAACAACTGTCAAAACCAGACCTATATCTGCCTTTATATAGGAGAAGTGTTGATATAATCACCAAAAAAAAATTTTCTTCCAACAGTAACAAACATACCTTTAAACTTTGTAGATGCCATATCGCCTAAAACACTGATCATGGTAAATATTTTGCAGATTCATATTGTCCATTTTAAACACAACTACCATATTTGCACTATACCGCAAATCATGTTTTGGTATATGTGCATAACTTTGTGATAGATAAAAAAATCAATGTTTGAATGTCGACCAAACTGAAATATTGTTGTATTTCACCCTGCAGTTGACACCAAACATCGTCAAAAATAAATACAAAATTGGGTAATGCTTTATTCAGAAGCACTATAAATTATTTATTTGTAAAAGTGAAATATCGCATTCCTTCAATTAACAATATAATAATTGCTAAACATTGATATTTCTCTTGTTGTATTGTTTTAGATAACACATATACATTTTCAAATTTAAGTCCATTCGGATGTTCCAACAGTGACATACAAGTATATTTTATGGTAAAAGAATACCACGTTTCTGTTCAATTATGTTTTCTTTTGAGTTTATAATCACTGGCAGATATACATTTCTACGCAATTAGAATATAACATAATATAATGTAATGTATCATTACGTGCTAATATAATGTAATGTACTAACATAACATACTAACATAATGTACTAATATAATGTACTAATGCAATGTGTTGTAATTTATCATAACATATTGTAACATACTTACATAACATAAAATGTATTGCAACATACTAACATAACACATTGTAACATATCATAAGGTAATGTAATGTATCATAACATACTAACATAAAACTAACATAACATACTAGCATTAAAATTATTTATGTAGGCCTATATATAGTCTCACATTCAGTTGAAAACAATGGCTTGTACTAAACATATAAAAAAAGGACGTAATGTATTGAATACATCGATTAATAAGTTACCATATGAATTGCATTTACCAAAATACAATTATTGTGGAACAGGTAATAAACTTGAAAAAGTTTGGCACGGAAGAATAAAGGAATAAACTCTTTGTATAAAGCTTGAAAAGAACACAATTTAGTTTATGATCAAACACACAATTTGAAAGAAAGACATATAGCAGATACAATTCTAGCCGATAAAGCAGCAAATATAAGGAAGAATCCATCTACATCTACAGGTTAAAAGCTTGGAGCTAGGGCTGTTGATTTAATTATGTGTGCAAAGGTGAAGAGAGGCATGGGATTAAAACATAGAACCAAATGAAAAACAAAAAAAAGGAGGAATAATTCAGTTGCTATTTCCAGCATTATGAGCACTTGGATCAATCCTTGGAGGAGTTTCGGCAATTAGTAGAGCAGTTAAATCAAAAGGCAAATGAATGTATTTGAAACCATTTAAAGTTGGACAAGGACAAAAAACTCCAAATGTGGAAAAAAATGCAAAAATTCCCCAAGATGTTTTCCAAAATGTGCATTAACAAACAAAGTTATTAATGTATTTGTAAAGAAACTGGATATTATCTATTTCCAAGGTGTTTATATGACAGACAATTTACCAAATAAACCAAACCTCCGTGAGTGTATGATTGTTTAGATTCAATACAAGACGGAGGAACACATTGGGTTGCATTAATTAAGAATGTAAATTATTCATTGTAATAAGACAGTTTCGGAGATTTATGTCCTCCAACTGAAATACATGATTATTTTAAAAAAATGCAATGAAGGTATAATTACAAAATGAAACAACTACCAAATACAGTCAATTGTGGATATTTATCTTTAATTTTTTTTACTATAAATATTAAGTCTGATTGTAAAACATAATAGTAACATGTCAATTATGTTGATATGAAGTGGAAATTCGTCGCAATTGTGTGCAGTATATTTCCCTGTGTTGGAGTTAGATGGAGAATTGCAAATAAGTCTAATAGAATTTGTTACTTACAACAGCATACCAATCATCGATATGCATAACCTATCATTTATGGATAATATTGGCGAGAAAACCTACAAGATTGTGTTACCGGAAGGATCTTATGAGTTGGATGACTTACAAACATTCATTAATGCAGCATTACCTGAAGAAGTACATTTCCAATTATGTGGAAATCCAAATATGTTAACTACTGCAATGTATAGTAACATTGTAATCGATTTCTTGGAAGACAATTCAATTGAAAATATGTTAGGTTACAAACGGAGAGTATATCCAGTTAACCAATTGCACAAATCATCAGAACAGGTTAATATATTATTGGTAAATATATGTTGTATAAATGTTAATATTGTAGGCAGTTGATATTTGAATGGAAAACTGTCAAATACAATACATAAATTCACATGTGTTGTGGCTCCAGGATATAAAATAATAGAAAAAAAAAATACTTTGACGTATCTTCCATTAATAGTGAATCATGTTGATGAAATAATTGTTACAATTGTCGATAAAGACAGTAAATTTATTAATTTTAGAAATGAATAAATTAGCATCTGTTTACATTTTTTAAATAAGCTATACAAACAGTTGCATTCCATTGTGCATTACAATAATAATGGGTATTGTGTTCAATATTAAATTTGGATGTAAAGTAGGCAGTTCTTTTAAGAAATATGTAATTAAGAAATGTATTTCGAAGAAAGGAAGTTTATAAAGATGTAAATGCAAGCATAAAACATTAACTTCAAATAAGTTACCCATGAAGTTAACACAAACCAACCAATTGTATTTAAAAGAAATAGGTTATATGGTTAATAGAAATGGAAGACATATATAATGTTGAAAAATCAATCAATTATGAAAATACAATATCCAATAAGGAAATACATGTGTATGAAGCATTCCGAGCAGGTCCATGTATGTTTCCTTCAGAAATAAGGATTTAAAAAAACAATATTTACACATTACCAATGAATTCAAGGTTAAGGTTTAGAGGAACAATTAAAAAGACAGCCAATGCAAGTAATCCAGCAATTACAAAAATAGTAGAAAATGAAATATTTCATTTAATCGATAAATTTCCATATCTACTAATGGAATGGAATCAATCAAACACAAGACGTTGAAATTACTTCCATGATAAAAAAAACTATCTTTGAGGAACTGTAAACAATCTTTATACATGGCTTATGGCTGGATGGAGCAATGCTAGTAATTACTCACTACAATTAAACCCAGGTGAAAATACAAAGTTGTTATACTGTTAAGTATGGTTTTGGGCTTTACTGAAGACTACAAACATGTAATATTAAATGCTAAACAAGAATTAGTTATTCTCTTCAGCAATACTCATTTGAATTACATATACGATACAGCTAATAATGAGACAGGTGTAACATATGAATTAAGCAGTGTTGAATGGTTGATGCATATGTAATTACCACTTGTGAACGTGCAAAGTTATCAAAATTAATCGAAAAAGGAAAGTATTTATATATTTCATTCAGATTGTGGGGTTTAGAGGTTTTTCCAACTCTATAGTTAGCTCAAAAAATAGTGTGGAATGTGAAATCAAGTTTTTTGTCTAAAAAACGAGATATATTATCATTTGATTTGAAAAAAATTGACAAAACTATATAAAAACTGATAGGTCAGTATTCCATAATTGTGATATGAAAAATATTAAACTGTATCTAAACAGTTAAGCTTACCCCAATGTGGATTTATATATGAACTTTGCTAACAGCGAATTCCTTATTTCCTATGACATGTATCTGAAGTTTCAGGAAATTTACTATAACAAAACAGTTCACCGATCCTAGAACCCAAAACATTTAAAAGTAGAGGACTGTTATTTGTGTTTGATGTAAGCAAATAAGATGACACAATTACACATAGCATAATTGATTCACAAATTGAAATTATTGCAAATACACCAATCACAAGAAATACACAAGCTTACATTCTGATAATTCATGACAGATTAGTGTATTACAATGTAAGAGATAAGCTAGTAAAAATAATGAATTGAGTCAGTAGATAATGAACTTCAGTTACAACGAGATGTTTTGTAATGTGCAAGGATTTCAATCTGCTGAAGTAAAGCATCATTAACTAATTAGGTATTGCTGACATGGAAGTACATACAACTATATTTAGCATCAAACCACTGTTGACTGTAAATATCTAATTCCTAAATACAAGAAAACAAATAGATGGGTTACTAAGCATCAGTACAGTTTAACCTGGGAAAGTGGATGTATAGAGTATGAGAATATTGAAGATATTTGAAAAGATTGCCTAAATAATTGCGAACTATACATAGGTGGAGTTGAGCAAAAATGCATTTAAGAATGTATGTATAATGGGAAAGTAATAGTTATTCAAAAAGAATACAGTTGCCCCTTGTTCAAACAAATCCATAAAACATATGGATGTATTTGGACATGCTTCTCTGCAGAGGAAAACTCAAAATAATGCTAACTTGGGCAATGATGTCTGACTGGGGTGAAACAGACTATGATGATTCTGCTCCCAAATCAGCTGTGGATATTATTCGAGCCATATGGCATTGTTTAGAATGAGTAAAATTTAATATAAAAAGTATTTGGTTGTATGTAATCCCTAGTTTGTAAAGATGGATCAACAAGACAAGAACGAAGTTACATGTTCTTGCATACAGAAATCCAAATGTGAATTGAATATTAACCAGTTATTAGCATGTTGGAGTTAACCATTTTGAGTTTGCCCCGAAAGAATTGGTTTTAGTATCTTTGTGACATTCCTACTGTAAACATGTCTTTCTTCCACCCAACTGGTATTTACGTCTCCGTCACCCCAGGAAACTAAAGTGTAAATTACTCTTGTTTGTTTAACAGAACAATATGTCATTTTGGAGAGATATGCGATGGGCTGTTTCATTTCAAAAATATCAGATGTCCCTTAGAGGGTGAAAAAATGTAATGATTTAATATCTTGTCCACATCTTATAAAATGTCCTGTATACCATATGTGTCCAAATATGTCTACCAGCGAGTATCGAAGAAGTGTATTTGCACTTTTATGAAACTTTTCTTGATTTACCTGAATGTATACTATTAAACGAATCCGAATAGACGAAAAATTATAACAATCAAATAGATGAAAATACTATAAATACTGCCAAGGAGAGAACGGAAAAGATATGATGTAAAATATGTTTTTGTAAACATACAGTAATGAGAAAATGTATTATTTAAGCAAATGTATCGAAATAAATGGTTTGAAACTATATTTTTATATTTACTGGATTTACTAATGCATGAATTGTTATATTCCCATATTCTGATAATCAAATGTTACATAAACTCTGCGTGCATTTAACATTCAAATCTAAATATGTTTGCACATAAAGATTTGTGTGCGGGATAATTATTAAATAAACCTTTAGTCATTTGAATGTGATTTAGTACATAAAACTCTTTAAACATACATTCTAGGATTCAAATGTCTTATGTTGAAAAAATGTGTGTTTAAAACCTTCGACAATTAAGATGTATTGTGTTTAAAAACAAATAATGTAATCGAATTGTTTCCTGGATTTGCCTATAACTACCTATGAAAGGTGCACGACTAGCAGTTTCATTTTAATCTTTGAATAGTATGGAAGAAATGATGTCTTTACTGTGTCACTTCTGTGGTAAAGAATTTACAGTTCCGCATAACTTACGACATGAAAGAAAGCAGTTTCAGTGTGATTTATGCCAGAGACAATTTACACAGAGCGATAATTTTATGAGACATGGTAGAAGTTGTAACACTGCTTCTATGCAAACATCACCATATCCTCAGACAGCTCCTCTGTTAGCTCCTCTGTTAGCTCCACAATCTGCTCCTAAGGCAGCTCCAGAATCTGCTCCACGAGCTGCTCTATAATCTGCTCCACAATCAGCTCCACATCCTAAGCCAGCATCACAGTTAGCTCCGCATTTAACATTTTCAGCTCCACCCAAAGAATTACCTCCAAATATTCGATATATTAATTTAAGCATAGCAAATAATTTGATTCTGACTCTCCAGCTTCAGTGGAAAGTTCATCATCCAATCTCAGATATGAGATACTGGCTAGTGCGTTAGTCGGCAGGCTATCTGACGCACAGATAGTTAATGATAGGCATGACAGTGACATAGAGTTTTCTCATTTTTTCCAGAGATGTAAGTTCCAATTATTAAAATGGCATCACCCCGACCTATTAGAACTAGTGTAACTATAACGTGTAAGTACTTGAAATCCCTCATGGTGGAGGAAGACATTATGCAAACCTTTTACTTTCAAAGTAATTCCCTCCCTGTCCCACACTCATCCGATATAGGTGAACATTATGACAGTAACATAGTACCTTACTTAATAACAGGACTTGCAACTTCAGTTCTTGTGGAAACGGGTGGACTTTACAACTCATATAAAAAATTTATGTGCATATCTCCCAATACCGGCCGTTCTTCGCTGGTGGTAAATAATCCAAGTTTATTAACGATAACAAGGCTTGTAATCCGATGCTGCTTCATTACTCACTCCACCCTCATAGGCTCTCAATACCCTGGTTTCGAGAGCTGTTAAAATCTCTTCATTCGCTCCGATGTATAGATAAAAAATTCTGCTCCAAGATTTTAATACAATTAGAAATCAATTAATTTTTCCTGTTCCACGAAACCCAAAATATGTGTAGAGCCTCTGAACTTCTAACCTTGCCTCATATCAGTACGATGTGTATGTCACATTTCTTCCCCAAACTTTACACTTCTTGTATTTCAGTGCTACATTCAGTTGGTTGTTGTATCCCTGTGATAGAATTCCTGGCCACATTTTTTTTCCAGAACACTACACTCAATATCATAATAATCTCAGCTCTGCTATATGTAATACTGCCAATGGGCAGTATTGCATTATGACACAGTAGAATCTACGAGTCAATTAAACTGCTAGCTTTATCAATAGTGAACCAATCAACTAATAGATAGTGTCTTAAAATAACTAATCTGAAATTTTAACAACTAACGCCTCATCTAGAATCAGCTGTTAATAACAACTTCTCAGAGATTTGAGAGTAACGAGTTTGTCTTCCTGCAACATCAACCAAATAGTAACAACCTCGTTCCCAGAAAAGAAGATTGAGTGTTATTTTTCCGGATATAAATAAATTTTTTTTAAGAAGAATGTATTTTTGTATATGAAGTAAATATTGTGTTTGTTAGGGAAACGTGATATATTAAAAGTGTATTTCAAAGTGAATGTGTGTTTCAATTATCTCCAAACTGTAGATCTGGAATTTTATAAAACATATGTCTTAGAGAAATGAGTGAGTCGATGTTTTCGCACAAATACATTTTATTACTTTATCCATCAAGAGTCGTAGCTTTGTTTGTGTGAAGAACATCAATTTATTCGTGGGTGAGACTTTTTTTTTAAATTATTTATCTTGAAAACGGTATTTCAACATAAAACCAAATTAGCTGGTTAATTCAGATGTTTTCAGTGAACACAATACGTAATTTTCCATTCACTCGGTTTAATGAGTGCGTGTTTGTTCGCAACAACTGGCGAATCACTTTGTCTGAGCGCTTTCCATAACAGCGGACAATACTGTCTTTCTATGATATCAGTTTGCGTGAATATCAACTAAAATTGCGAAATATTTAATATTTAACACAGTAAAGACTATGGAGATTCGCAATGAGTAAAAGATTTTGTATCTTAACAGAAGACAACACGAAGAAAATAATTTAATTATAGTATACGAGTTTTAAATACAAATGTAAAATACAGTTAATGGGTATTAATGAACACTGGCAATTTTCATGAGATATTTAAAACGCATAGAAATGACATTTACCCAATATTTGCCTTTATTGTGTAAATCAGTTAATTTTATGTTTAACATTTTCAGTCAAGTCTGTAGGATTCCTACAGCTGGAACATGTATAAAACTGAAGCATTGCTAGCAGCCCTTATCCCAAGCGAGACAGGCTGGTTGCTTGAAGATAGTTCGCCAGGGTCTTTCATTCCCTTGACAAAGGAGCGAGGTTGTCCCTCATCGGCTAGCAGTTTATTAGAGGATCGAAAAAAGATGGACAAAGTCGCGCCAGCCTATAGAGGTTACCAATCCTATTTACGCATTCGCACCAACCCCATACTTCACCTAGCTGCTCTCCAACCCATAATGCTTGTAAGGTGATATCATCGTCTATCTGCTAGATGTTTACACCTCGCTCACAGTCTTCATAGCAACATTTTTCGAAATATTTCCATTTATTCGCGTATTTAACATTGGTAACATAAAATACAATAGGAGTTGGAATATTTTTACGAATGTTAGTAAATTTATTTCTTTTTTAATAATCGTTGATTAACTTTTGAATTCAGTTTTTATACTACTGTTAATTATGGGATTCGCTAAACTTTTATTGCGATAGCTTATAGTGTAGAAATATTTTCCGTTATTTTAAAGTTTGTGCGCATGTAATATTTTAAAGTAATCTGTGCATTATTAGAGTAGAATTCGTAAGTGTGGATTTCCGAAGCTAGTCTACATGTGTTCGCTACGAGAATTTTTTTTTTTTTTTTTTATCTTTCTCTGCGATACGTTTTCGACTGAGTTTTTGTTAAAATTATTTCGGATCTATAAACTGTATTTGTGTTAAGTAACTTAGTATTGATTTCATCGTTTTTCATCGACGAAGTGTGTAGACTGTTTCATTCTAGTCGTTTGGTTAGTGTTCGTACATTTATACATTTTGTGTCAAATTTATATGGATTAATCATTCGAGTCGTTCGCCTATATCGTGATTAAGTAGTATTTGTACATTTTGTCACAAATTATGTGCAATAATTAAATAGTGAGAGTTGCTAAAATATATCCATTTGCAGAAAACGTTCAAACACTCCATAGTCTAAATGCAAGAATTTTTCAAACATTCCTGCAACAAAGCTTTGAGGGCTTTTGACCAGCTGCAGGTTGGCGAGTCAGGGGAAGGGGCGAGTGAGGGAATAACTATTCCTCTCACAGAACTGGACAGGGCAGATTTTCGGGAGAGTCCACAATTTATGGGTAGAGCGTAGTTTTGCAAACAGGTTACCGCTTTGGAAGAGTCCAACTTGGTGTCTTAAGGGGTGTCTGGTAGTTGGAGAGTCCCTGAATTTGTTGTTGGATAAAATACGTGTTCTGGACTAACTGTGAAAAGGAGGGGGGGGGGGGAGAGAGTCGGGGGGTGCGTGGTCTTGAATCGAGAGCGAGGATGCGTGACCTTGGATATACCATTCCTCTGAAAATGTGTTCTTAGCCGTTGTAAGGGGAGGGGGTGGTTGGCCTTGGACAGGAGCGACGTGGAGGCTTCTCGCGGATTTCCACCATGTTAGTTATTCGCCAAGCCTCCCCTGCATAGGCGCGATTCTGCATCTCTCGACTTCACTGGGCTTCGGAGTGTGATAGATGCGAATATCCCTAAGCGATATTATATGCTTCGGGGTTCAGGCCTCGTTCACAGTCTTCGTAAACTATAGTGTGAAATTTTTTTTATAATTTTTTAATTTTTCAGGAATTAAAATATAAATTTTCGTGTGATAGTGCGTTTATTGAGTAAACCCACTTTCTGTGTTCGGTAGACGTAACTTGCAATGATTTTTTAACTGTCGTTTTGCTAACTAGTGCTCCGAAATTCACAGAATTGACGGAAAAAATCTGTCGTACATCGATTATTTTTAAACAATTCACTTTTATCAAGTAGTGTTATTTTTATACATTCATGTAGTCGTAGGAAAAATAGTGTAATCAAGTCGTTAATAGTAGCTTGGTAGGGAAATAGGTTCTGTCAGTCGTAAATTTAAACTCAACCGCGTTCCAGGTGTGTGTGTGTGTGTGTGTGTGTATATATATATATATATATATATATATATATATATATATATATATATATATATATATATATATATATATATATATTATAACAGCTTATAAGCAGGCGCATGTCATACGATCCAGTTATTCATTGACTGACCTCAGAGATAGACGGATGTGTTTTGTGTTGAGGTGCTATTTCTTTACATATATTACTATTATGGTATTGTGTCTGTTAAAATTCAAAATGCAAGTTTGGAAATCTCTTAATTGTCCATATTAACTGGAAGTGCTAAATCATTGTCTGTGCATTTCGCTCATTAAATTGCACGCAGTGCTTGGTAGGGATACATTTTTTCCAGATATAATTCAGGATGTGTATGAGTAATGTGTAAATAGTTTAGTCAATCATTTTCAGTGTTTTTTGCCGTAATTTCAACTCGCCTGCAAGCTCCACATATATAAGTTGGCACATGTCATACACTGACGCCTTTCCTTCACCAGCCTCCGAGCCGGACATACGTGATTTGGGAGAGGTGCTATTTCATTACACGTGTTAATATATTAATTTCTTTTAACATGTGGATTACATTTCTAAAGTTCCTCACCAGTCTCACAGGCAGACGAATGTGTAAGGTATGTGCGAGAGGCGTCAAGTAGTGTTATATATATCATGTGTTTAGGAAGACTGTCGTTTAATTTGTAGGGACATTTTTGATTCGTTAATTAATTCCATACTGCACACTCACGTAATTGTGATCGTTTACCACTTGTTATTTCCATAGTTATGTTCGTTTGTTATACTTCTATCGTGTAAATTATATTGATAGCATGCAGGTTGGGGTAGTATATCACGTTATAAATCTCTTTACGTTTACGACACCTGGAGAGTCACGTAATTGTGATCGTTTGAAATTTGCGATTCGATATGTGTAATTTATTCATACATAGAACTCGTTTAAACAGTCTGAAATGCTCTCGTGCAATGCTGTTATTCATTTGGAATAATAATATCTTTCAAAGTCGCCCATGTACCAACACCCTCTACGAGCAACATCACTACAAAACCAAAATATTACACTCAGACCACTCTTGCACAAAACTATATATATAATATACACCCTGTCCCCAACACGCCCCACCTCAGTCAAGTTCCACTTGTGCTGACAACATCTACCAGAGCTGCTCCCCAACCCACAAAAAGAAAGAAAGAAACTAATAAATTTGACACTTGTTACACTCTTGCACCAAACACACTAAAATGAATATAATAACCCTTTCAATCATTTAAACCCTTTTAATACATTAAATCCTTTCAATAAATTTATCCCTTTCATTGAATTTGACCATTTCAATTAGATCAACCCTTTTAATCAATTTAATTAACCCTTTGATATCAAATAGTTAGGTCAATCAAAAAAGGCGACATCCCCTTTGATCTAGGATCCCCCGGCCCTACTACTGATCTATATTTCCTAAACATTAGCTAAATATGTAGCTAAAGCATTTTGCTTTTTCATTTACAAGAGAAAATTATATTTTTTATGATCGCATTCGCAAATATTCGCTGGCAAAAGGTAAATGTTGCGTAATACCCATGAAGCTTTATTTAATACATGTTTCTGAAATTTGCGTATGACGAAATTGCTTTAGTGGCTACAGACGAGCATGAAGATCATGGTGTGTGTATGTGTGTAATATGCACCAGACTGAACCAATGACGAACCAAGGGAGGGTAACCAGTACTACTACGAGCCAATGGACGCGCATACCGGAGTTTCCACGAGTCAACTGTACGTGTTCGCTCATCATGCCATACGCAAGTAACACAGCTAACCACTTATAGGCGGAAAATCAATAATATATTAGGGAAGGCAGGCGAGGCGGAAAACGTCGCAGGCCGCACAGCCAGTTCAGTTTTAAGCCAGCAGCGTCTCCGCAACCGCGCATGCGCACACCCACACACGTAGCCGGAAGAGGGTGGCGGGGGTGAGCATGTCTAGATGCGGGCGAATCACGGAAATTAAGTGTCAACACAACAGCGGCGTGGAGGGTTGGCAGGCAGAAAAGAGAGGCAAGTTTCCGCGGAGGCAGTAGATAGCACCGGCTCTCGCTCACTCCCCCTTCCTTGCCCCTCACTCGCCTTAGACACCCCTGTAAGCCGCCAGCGATCATCTACCACTACCCGCTCTTGAACATGTGCTAGAAGAGCTTCCTTCTTGAGCGTGACGGAACTAGGTGAAATCATTCCCTCATTCCTTTTCATATTTATCACGTACACATTCGTCCAAGTTATTTGAACATTTTCAAATAATCACACTATTAGCACTTTGTCAAGGAAAGTATTTACAACTTAAGAAAATTATGCAATATTACTATTCAAACTACTGTGAAAATTACGCATTCATATATTCCTCCAAATAATATTCAGCAACGTCAATTGAGTTCACTTGGGACACAAAGTAGTTTGAAACATTTTAAAAAGAATTTATCCTACGCAACGAATTTCAGTAAAATAAACACCATACACGTGCGATACATTAGTGTCAGCAGCGCTCAACGAAACTGCATTAACACTTTCAAAGTCTGCCACATGTGCATACAAACAATGTTGTAAATTGTCCCAAGGTGTGTCTCAAGTAACCTTAGTTGAAGGTAATATCCACAGCGTATGTACAACAAGTTGGCATGAGTGGCCTCACTCACAGAAAGTAAAATCTGACCAAAAATTAATAACATTTAGTTACAGGTACATACATTCACATCGTGGTCTACTGCGACAAGAGCAGAAAGTATGACTGCAAAGCCCGTCAAACAACTTGTATGCACGTCGACATTATATACTTTCAGACAATTCACAATTACAAAAATAATTACATTTATTTAAAAGAAGGCTTTTGGAGAAAAAAAGAGTAAGTAAAATTTGCAGTAATACAAGGGATTCCTGTTCGCTCTCTAATAGTCACTATATAATTTGCAGTAATACAAGGGATTCCTGTTCGCTCTCTAATAGTCACTATATAATTTGCAGTAATACAAGGGATTCCTGTTCGCTCTCTAATAGTCACTATATAATTTGCAGTAATACAAGGGATTCCTGTTCGCTCTCTAATAGTCACTATATAATTTGCAGTAATACAAGGGATTCCTGTTCGCTCTCTAATAGTCACTATATAATTTCGGATTTATTATAATGAATCATGAACTACTTTTTCTTTCTTTAATCCAGTAAAACTATCTCAAGAATAACACAAACTAACAAACTTATTCGTTCATTAGGCACAGTAAGAATTAATAACATGTTACTAGTTCAGGCGTATCAGAATTATCAACTGAATGGTAGTCTTATTCCAATAAACTACAAAAGGAAAATATAATTTATTTACCCCACTCAAAGAGCAGCACTCTTTACACTCACTCCAGGAATCAACTTATTCCGTTACGAAACGTTGGAAAATGTCTAATAACTGCTGCACTATATTTATTATTAAAGTGCTCATTTCATCTCTATCTGAATTTGCACAACTTTTTACTGACCGATGGTTCAACTGCGCTGTTCCTTGAGTCCGCGCAGCTTGAGTGTAAGATGGCAATACTGCTGTTCACGCCTCATCCAGCCACTTCTACGTGGTTCGTAGTGTATGGTTTGGAAATATATGTAGTTATTAAGGGGGGGGGGGGGTGGAGAGAGAACTCATTTGACGTACGTTTATAGCTTTATCAACATCCTGATTTGCTTGCAAAAAATCGTTTCTTATTCGCGGCAAATTTTATGATATAAAAATTCGCGAATCGCCACCAATCAGCTTTAGAATAATCTTTAATTTTCCTCGGGGCATTTTATTCTGCGGATGAATTATCAAAATCAATATGAACTGGGTAATGATGTGATGAGAGATCATGTTCGACTCATAGGTCAAACCCAGTTGTAAACTGTTTAACTAAGACAATAGCTAGTATGTCAGGATGTTGATTAATATTTAGTGGATTAAAAGTAGGCTCAAAAGTAGGTCATGACTTGAAAACTTCTATTCGCTTGGTGCCTTTGTAAGAGCATCCAATTGGCTGTTCTATTTCGAGAATCCCAATTCGGATGTTTGGCATCTATGCCGCCGAGGGCAAGGAAGGTGTGTCCTATATTATTATATAACAGATCTAGGTCAGAAAGTGTTAGCGAGCGCCCAGGAGGGGTATAAATTGCTAAAGACTTAGTGCGTTGCTGGCCTTATTATAATTAAATGCCTACTGCTTCTAGAACTGTAAAGTCTGGCAGCATTATTTCACGATGTGCGGCAGAGCTGTGGACTAAATTTGCCATTCCTCCCCCTCTTCCTCTCATCAGAGGCCTGGCCTTTCTATATTTGGCATAGCCCGGGACAGAAATGCGAGATTTTCGTGTAAAATGTGTCTCGTTTACTGCCGCTGTTTTAATTTTTTTATGTCGAGGCAGATAGTCTATAAATTTGTCATTTTATGAGCTGAGGCTTCATGCATTCCAGAAAAGAATTGAGTGTAAGTGTACTTCGGATGTGTTTATGTTAGCTGCATTATTTTGGGCTGGCAGCATGGTCGAAGTTCTTGACCAGCTGGATGGACGAGCCAATAGTCGCGTTTATTTTCTCTTGAATTGTCATGGTTGGCACTGTCCATATCGCGATCATAGCACAAGGGGGTGTAGCACTTGTGCTAAGTCGGAGTATTTGTTGAAATGCGCGTCATTTTTAAAGGCTGTGTTGAATACAGCCATGATTTTGCTTGGTTCAACTGAAGAGGTGGAGGGCGGCAGTTGAACATTCTGCGGTGACGGACACAGATCCGACCTACATGGCATGTGAGTGGGCACCGCCTTTTCAATCATTACCGAAACTCAGAACGGGGGTAGACCGGGCCCTTGTGAGGCCCTTAAAGCCGGCCCTACACGATATCCATTTCCGTAGCAGTTTTCATACTCATTTTCTGCTAGCGTTTCTGCTTCCGTGTAGGTTATAATCCAGCCCCTTCCGGAGGGGTCTGGCTCCAGGTATGTAGCCGGTGGGTCGCGGATTCAGCCTATGACGTTGCAGATTTTCAGTTAGCTTGTGGCACTGGTAATTTGTCAGCAAGTTCGTTTCCCTATATCTTCGTCAACGTCAAACTTCACTATACCGTCAATTGAAGGAAAATAAAAAAATAAGTAACTTGGCGCGCGCGTTTGCGCTACGTAATTTTAGGCTTTAGAGTTCAAATCTCCGCCGCATGACAACACTTTTTATATTTTTTTATGTGATACATTATTGCTGTTTATTATTTAAGTTATTGTCTGAAAACGCTTATTTCTAGAAAATGTTAGTCTAAAATACAAACCAAAGTTAAATAAAAAAAAAACCCACAGGCAGCCGATTGCGCTGTGCAGTTATTTGCGTATTATTGCTTTTATACAAAATAATTCTAGAAATAAACATTTTCTAACAAAACTATAAAGTATCATCAATAATAATTCATCACATAAAATAACTAAAAAACTTCGCTACACGACGGAGATTTGAGCTCTAAAACCGAAAACTAGGAGATGCAAACTCGCACACCAATTCACAGAGCTACATAAGACAACTTACGTACAAGCAGTGTAAAAGCATAATTTTAAGTATGTAGCATGCGTGATGTTACCCCACACACACAAAGTTTTATTACTAGTATTGTGATATTATTGCCTTCTTTTAGTCTCCTAACTGAATAAACTTGTTTAATAACGGAATACACAAGATTGGTGATAATACCTGTTAAATATAAATATTTAAAAAATTAAATAATGGTTTTATTAGTCGTGCAAACGTCCGTTGTACATAAATATGACTACAGTACCTTGTTTTTTATATGCATAATCAGTGTCGTTACTAACATAATTTCCCATATATTAGTAGTATAGTGCTTGTACTCACAAACTTAAATAAATGACGTCTTCAGTACAAAAATAATTTTCGTACATTTTGTATGTACCACAAAGCACCTACGTATAATATTTGATTGCATTTGTACCTCTTCCAACTGTTGAATGTCTGCCATTTGCAAATTGTTTTTGACTGCCATATATAATTTTCTGTTAGCATTTTAGGTAACATGGTGCTATGAACTGATGGATTCTTTCTCCTCTTCTGATACAGAAACTTTTATGCCTTCTGTTGTGCCCATGGGTATAACAGAATGTAGTAGAAATTTGTTATCGTGTAGGGACGGCTTAACCACCCAATTTAATAGTCATTTGGGACTCTCAGTGGGTTAGGAGGAGTTTCCCCCTCCGCCCCACTGCACCAGAACCATTACAAGTTGCGTGTGGGACGGGCTCCGCACACCCGCCACAACAAGGAAACAGCCCGTGATGTTTCTCCAGCAAGCCCCGCCTCATATCATCTTGCAGCCAGGCATACATGTTGTACATCGGCACAGGTGCTGACTGCTGTTGTTTTGCCCACGAGGGCAAAACCGTGTTTCACTGTGGCATTTGTGGCCGCGGGTGCGGTTGTTGGGTAGTTTTCGCAATGATTTAGGCCACAGCCCACCCACTTGACCTGCGTGCGGTCATTGACGATGGTGCACTCGTTAGTGAAGTGCGGGCCGCTGCAGTATCTGCATCTTGGCACGGCATTGCAGCCCGCTGCCTCATGATTGAACCGGTGGCAGTGGAAGCATTGGGCGGGTCCAATAGGGCTGTGGAACTCTTCCACAGGGATTTGAAAGACAGCAAAGCCCGTGAGCGCGAGATAGGGTGCTTTGTTTGTGCCATGTGGCAGTTCGATTGCGAGCTTGTTGATTGGGCGCCTGTTTTGGTCCGTGATGAACCACGCCATTTCCACGGACATTCCGAGGCGCGGGAAATCTTCATGAAGAAATTCCATTTCGGTGTCCGCTTGTATCCCATTTCTTTGATAATTCGCACAGCTGTGACGAAATCCGTCATCGAGCTGGTGTGGACTCATAGTGTCTGGCCCAAAGCAGACAGAACTCCACGAGAGTGCCATGGCTTCGTCCAGTTCTTTCGCTTGAGGTACACTGAAACTTTATTTTTATTTTATTTTTTTAGCTGTGATTGTTGTGTGCCTGGTACGGCATTTTTGCCCACTGTGGACTGCTCCGTGCCCTGAAGGAGCTGGTTCGCGCCTTGGGAGGGCTGTGATTCGTGCGCGCGTTTTGGGCGCTTTGTTTCGTTTTGCGAAGCCACATCATTCGCAATTATATTCTAGGGACTCGCGGAGACCTGCATCCCCATGGAATCTTCGAAGCTGGCCATTTTCGATGGTCACAGGCAGGTGTTTAGTGTACTACAAGAGTACTACACTCGGTTTGTGTGCAACCATCCAAGCCCGTACCCCGTGACATCTCCCCTCTACCGGAGACAAGGCTATGAAGGTGAGGGTGACTGACGCTCTGTTTTACCTAACTATAAAAATTTTATTAATTGTATTAAAAATAATTGAGGGACTGGAGACTTAGCTCTCGTTTTGTGCGGTAGTTCTAAAAAGAAGTAGCCACACTACCTTTCGCGTATATCCGAGTAGTTGTGAAAAGAACTACTCGACAGCAGTGAAACTCTCTCGCAGCTCCTTCGTCTTCGCAAGCTACCTCGGAACTCCCTGTCCGCCCGCCTCCCTGATGGAATGTTGATGTAAATGAAACTGATGGTTGAGAGTAGGCGAACTACTAATGGCTCACAAATGGCTCACCAACTGTATTCTAGCAATTATCGCACATAACGTATACGTATTGCTGGTGAAAGTATGGGTAACCATCTGCAGATCATTTGATGACTGTGAAGTGGTACATCTATGGACCATTGCTCGTGCAATTGGGCTTATTATGGGTATTTTTATTACGCCCACTCTTCGCAGAGAGATTTTCCAAACTACATACACACATATATGTATATTTGTGTTTAGAGATCTTATATAATTATAGATAATATGATACAGTGAGTATATTACTTGTAAATTTATAGTGCTGGAATTATCTACGGTAAAATGCTCTAAATAATTGTAAGACGTAACTTCGTGACTGATACTAAATGATTAAACATATGTAATAACTTAAAAATACGACTGCGTATAATTAAAATGAGAAGTAAAAAAAAATATACGGAATCACCTTTACAAAATTAACATATACCCCAACTGCATTTCAAAACAGATGAATAAAGTCTAGTTGACTACATACTGCGAAAAATTACATTAAAGGCAAGGGTCTGTTTTAATATCACGATTCAGGTAGGAAGTTTTAACTAAAATACACAATTGTTTTGTTTGTATGTATCTTTTTCAAAAACCGATTTGTTCGCATAGTGAATTTTAAGGCTATGAAATAACTGGAGTAATTGATATTATATTAGTGATTGTTAATCATTCCAATCCAAATATATTCTAAACTGTTTCATCTAAACGTAAGTGTACAAAGTGGAGTAATGGTTAGCTTGCTGGGCTGTCACTGCAAACGTCATAAGTTCACGCTCCCTCCCCTCTGGTAAGCATAAGTTTTTCAAGTCTTGTAATGTGTTTAATAGTAAAGTAAACGAAATTTAAAACAATAAAAAAAATTAGAATGATGCTACAAAAAATTATTATGTTTACGATATAGTGTTTGGCATATGGTAGAAGCATGGCTAGCCAACAGTAGACCATCTGGTGGCTGTGAAGTGGTACGTTGATGGGCCATTGCTGTTGTAATCATATGGGCCACACCAGCGCCAACTATGGGCAGAGTATGGCTAGTTAGTGTTGCCACTTCAGGACCATCAGTGGTGCCGGGTGCATACCAGCTGTTGACCAACTTTTCGCCGGCTTGGCATCCGACTATAAACCAGAGCGCTTAAGTTGTAAAGTAGGGTGGAGGGAGCGGCAGACAGAGGAAGTGTCTGTCTGCTAATGTGTTTCTGGACAGCACTTGTTGTGTAGTATCCATAGTGAAAGAATCGCCCCCGCCAGAACATGGTGAGGTAACTGGTGAAATTCTAACTCATGTATATTTTCGTTCGTGTTACTTGTAGTTCCGTATTTCTAACAACTGGCAGTGTGATACTGTCTCCACCGTAGAAGAATAAAGTTATTCATAGGGAAGGACGCGAGATAATAAGTCATGTCATAGAAAAGTGTGACGAAGAAGCCAAGAACAATTCGTTTTCTCTTTTGGCAAAACAAGCGACTCGGCGTGCAGTATTTTACACCGGTGTAAGTGAAACGACAATTAAATTAACACGCAAGGAAAATAAAAGACTTCATGAGTCAGATCCACACGAACTGTTATGTACGCAGGGGGAGAAACGTGCAAGTAGACCACTACACACAGTAGCTTCAGTCGATGAATTTGTTCGATGCGTTATCCGAAACATTATTCACTATTTCTATGCGCGGTAGAAAAAGGTGCCAACAATCCCCAGTTTGTTACATGTTATCAAAAATAAAATAAACTTTTCATGGGGATGAAAGTCACTCAACAGGTTATTAAAACGCATTGGTTTTAAATTGAGAAAATGCCAGTCAAAGCGTAAAATCCTTGTTCAGAGAGCTGATATTGTGACATGGTGGCATGACCATTCAGTCAAAATAAGACACTTCCGTGAAATCGGTCGCGAAGTCGTGTTCCTAGACGAAAGCTGGGTTGACAGCAACTTAACATTTTCCAAGTGTTGGCAGCATTATAAAGAATTTGGCGTGCATGCAAAACAACAGTGCGGGTAAAAGACTGATTGTGGTGCATACAGGCAGCAGGAATGGATTTATTCCCAATGCACAACTAATGTCCACTCCTGAATCTGCCAGTGGTGACTACCATGGTCAGATGAACCACATTAACTTTGAAAAGTGGATAAATGAAAAACTGCTACCAAACTTGCCTGAAAAATTGGATTTAGTAATGGACAACGCACCGTATCACTGTATGCAAGTAGATTAACCGCTTGCTAAATATTCTTTGAAACGCGACATTTTAACATGGCTTCAGAAGAAAGGCGTCACTTGTGACGAATCAATGCATAAAGCTGATCTATACAAACTTGTGGAAACGAGGAAATCACAACAAAAATCACTTTAAATGGACGCGGAACTAGCATCCCATGGCCACACTGTTCTCAGACTACCTCCGTACATGTGCGACCTAAATACAGTTGAATTAGCATAGGCAAAAATAAAAATATTAGTTAGAGAAAGAAACATAACTGGCGACTTGTCACTTAAAATGGTGGCAGAACTTACAGAATCGGCTATTCCGTCAGTCAATAAACAAGACTGGGAAGGTTACTGCAAACATGTGGAAAAAATATAGGAACAGTGCTGGCAAAAAGACTGCATTCTTCCAGACATAGTGGACAGGATTGTCATCGATTTAGGAGCTAGCAGGAGTGATAGTGATAGTGACAAGAGTTCGAGTTCATCAACCGACAGTGCCGTTTTTGCAGATGAGTAATCTGAGACCTAAGGAGACTTGGCGCGGCCACTTTGAAATGGTGAGTTAATGTTTTTGTTTCAGAGAGTAGTACCTTGTCAGTTCTCGCATCACCGTTAACTCATTGTGTTTGTTGCGTATCGGGGAGGGAGGGGAGGGTCGCCGTGGTTGCACTTGCCACCCCCCTTGGCCACCCCCTTCGGCATTTCTGCCAGGGTCCGAGAGCTCAGATTCACACAGTAGAACGCTGATGCACGCTGATACCTTCGTTGATGTAAATGCATCGAGAAGTTAACATCGATTTGGAAGCATTCTATCGTTAGAGAATCACCTGTAAGAAGAGTCCTTTTATTATGAGGAAGAATTACGACATTGGGCGCACACATTTTATGGAAGGTGGAGCATTGAAGAACCACGCCATGCACTGTAACGATTCATCATTTGAAAGCCAACAAGTGATGCTCTTCATAATCCTTGCTACATCGATGGGCATTGATTCTACAGACGATTGTGACGACACAGTTAATGCTACAAATTAAATGAGTGCAGTACAGTCGGTATGTGCGGAATGTACACTTTCAAGGTGTTCGCATGAAGTCGACGAACTTCCAAATAAACGGTCGTCGGCTGTAAATACTGATGCATACAACTCATGTTACAAAGATAAGCAAATTTAATATTGAGGATGAAACATGAAGTGAAGACGATCGTGAATATAGCATAGATGAAAATGAACATGAAGACATTGATAATGTCAACACATCTGCTGCAATGAGCGACACGAAGAAGGCAGAAGACGCCGAGAATACTGGCTACCTATTTCCCGAAGACCCGAATGAACTTGTTGATAGACTCACATATTTAATCGACCTATAATAAATTTGGGTATATCTCACACATTGTTGAAATATCTTCAATTAATTGTTAACTCAAGGAATGGGGATGTATCACATGTTGTGATGAACTGCTTTCTTCTGAAATTGTGATTACGAAATAATAATATATGATTATTAAAAATAATTATTTTCGTAGACCTATAATGCATCCGTTTATCCCTAACAACTTTAAAGTGATACCATGAGCACTCAGTTTTAACAGAAAGTTCTGCATATATAATGATAATAAAGACTTTAGAATAAAAATGCATGGATAGTTGACTGCTTATAAAACATTAATTCGGTAGACATGTACAAATTTTGGAGACAGTTAATAACCTTTTTTATTTTAATATGTGTGGATCGAGACAGACGACTAACCCATTGATTGAATATGGTTTGATGATTGATGGAAATATTGAGAAAGACTGTAAATGATTGATGGCAATATTGATAAAGACTGTAAATGATTGATGGAAAGATTAGAAAGATTGATGGAAAGATTGCGAAAGACTGGTGGAAATATTACGGAAGATTGATGAATTGATGAAAAAATTAAAAGATATGGAGCATGTGGAGCGATTGTGGAGCTGATTGATGGAAAGATTGCGACATTGTTCGAAAGTTTGCGAAAGACTGGTGGAAAGATTGTGAAATATTGATGGAAATATTGCGAAAGATTGATGGAAAGATCCCAATAGATCCAAATATCGATGGAATGATTAGTCGGCTGGCGGATTGATGGTCAAGAAAAGAACGAAATGTAAAACTGTTTATCACCCTCCTACATTCCAAACTATCAAAATTCTGGTGGTATTGGCATTTAAATCAACGCCAACAAAGCCCATTAAAGTGTTGATAGATGCTGATCCGTGCCATGATTACAACATACTCGTGCATCTGGTCGCTATTAGCATGATGTGTTTGGTTTAGTCACATTTACATACATTAAAAAAATTTGAGTAGCATACTTATACCTACATTACCATCAAGGTAGTGAATAATGTGCAGATTCTGGCATCGTGTTTTAATCTGTCTTCAAGAGAGGGACTGGAAACGCAGTAATTGAGTGAGAGAGACTTCTGCATGTTTCCATAGTAGCCTATGTATAATTTCGGTACAATATAAAAAAAGAATAATTTGTATTTAAAAATAATTTTTAAAATAGGATAACAAATACAGATTTACGATTTGAGATAACTTATACCTATAAAACCGATATGGCTTCCACAAACAAATATATGATTGAAAAAATAGTGGGCGTAACTGCCAAGCACCTTCGGGTACGTTCGACAAACTTGACTCGACGGCTTCCAAGCACCCCCTAAGTCGATCCGAAGATTTCCGAGCTCGTCCGAGTCAAGCCGAAGACCACCAGCCGCCCAGCCGCAAAACTCCCATTAAAAATACTGCAAAGGAACGAAGATAATCCTATCACTCTTTCTGAGGCCGTTTTGTGTTCCAAAATGCGCAACTGTGAGGATAAAATGTACAGCTGCTGACGTATACTATTAAGTGACAGTTTGGATACCTAGCGCTCATTAACACCTGAAAACAATTTTGACTGTAGAATGGAACGCCAGTATATAAGCTCCCAAGACAGCAAATATGGTGGTGACAAACAGCAGGGCTAATGACACCGTCTAACTATTGCTAAGTTTTACTCGTAAAACTGAAATAAATTTCTTTTTGGTCCCCTCTGCCAAATTAGTAGATGCTACAAAATACCACTCGTTTTATACTACAAGATAAAAAAACAATTACTTTAACATAAAACTTCGCAAAATTTGGATTAGTCTTGCGATAGCTAAAACTGAACAAACTTTACAAATCGTTCCGATGTAAGTACTGCAGCTTAGTTCCTGCTGCTATGAAAGCTGTTTGCAGAGGTCTTACCTGGATGTTTCTCTGCTGAGTTTTCTGTGTTAGTTGAACTGGGCTTGTTAGAGTTAAACTTCTCATTCCATATCTGGGTGAACACTTACGTACAAGTTTAAATACAGATAGGTAATCGAATATTTAGTTTACTACTGCTACGCTGAGACGCCTTATACCCTTGCGACTGGGGTACATAAAATAAGGGCATAGTGTCGTCGAGTGCTTTATCATTGGTTCAGATTTCTACAGCTGGCAAACTGATGGCCAATCACGAGCTTTGCATGAAAGTTGAAACTTTTTTGATGAGGAGAGTAAGTTGCAACAGCTGAGTACAATAGTGTGTGGCGTCATCAGCGCTGCTTGTACTCAAGACTGAAAAGAATAATTGAACAAAAATGTTTTCCAAATATCCAAGTTTTCTTTTATTGCAAAATAATTACAGTAATTTGACTCCAGTGTTCGTGCTAGATAGTTGCAATGATAAATATCTGGGGAGTGGCGCTTAGGCTGATGTGTACAACCAGGATAAATACACAGTCATCAATATGATTCTATCGAGAAGACGACCACGAACGTGTGCCCTCTCAGAAATAAGAGTGATGATATACATTTTTAAAAAGCAAATATAATTATCAGTCTGTATTTAAGTTCTATATCTGAACTTTACTTTGCCACCGTGGTTTCAAAAAATAAAGTATCTGTGTTCAAAACATGTATTTCTGTATTTCCTTAATTCAAACATTAAAAAGAAATTAAACATTTTCATTAGATACTGGTTTAACTATATAACTGTCCCTAGTTGATCTAGTGCATCTCAATCTTTTATTGCAGTTGGAAAATAATAAATTTTACATATTGTCTCTACAATACAGCGTGACAATAATTTTTAAGTATTTTCGTACGTATGTACTTTTGATTTTGACAAAGCGTACATTTCTGACAGATAAAAATCGGTAGCCATCTGGAAACAGATCTAATATGTACTTTGACTGCAATCTAAGCGTGAGGAGCTCTATAGTGACATTAAATGTTACGTATGGATAGCCTGATTCTGCTAGTACATAAAACGCTGATCAAGGTAGGGTGTATACAGATCAAACGAGCTAGTACAATTGTAAGCCCATACACACGTTTGCTGAAATGGCGCCAAATTTTCATTTGGAAAGCAAAATAAATATATTTAAGTGCATAAATATTGAAATATTACACAAATAGGAAACGCTAATACACTGAATTATTTATTAAGTCCGCTGCGAAAATTAGCGTATGTTGCTCAGTAACAGTGCACAATTAAAACGCAAGGGAATTTTTCGGAATATTTGTTGTAGTGTTGCGAAGCTGAAGGGGTGTGGGGCGTGGGGCACTAATGAAGCCGCGGGCGTCTGAAGACGAGAAAAGGGTTTACAAGATGCCATCAAATATTTGTGCGCTCGACGTTCTTCCGCGAGAATGCACGCACCCTCCTCGCCTTTTGGATTTTTCATCCGCACCCTTCCACCACCCCCCGGCCAAGCCCACCGTTCATTTCCAGCTCGTATCCTATGGGTAATTTTAAGTATCTTTCCTCTCCCCGTTTTCTTACACTGCCGCTGCTTAGCCCCCTCGTCAAACCCTCCCCTTAATTATTCAGCCGGGCGGGAATTCGCAATGAGGTGGGGTGAGGGGCGGCTTTATTTGAAATGCATCGTCGTGGAGACCGGAGACGCCGAGACACGGCCGCGCGGCGGCGTGGCGTCGCGACGCATGGCGTCGGGGAGTAGTCACCTTTACTTTACCACTCTGCCGGGAGTTGACACCGCCGCGAGCAACAGCCGCTCAAGTACCCGACTTCCTCAACCGTCGCTCCTACTTCTCAGAGACCAGGGGGCTAGCGTGCTCTACGCTCAACTCACGTTCAAGTTGTACAGTGAGACATTACTTCTGAATACCTAACATTTTCCCGTTTTCCAGGTGCTTTACACTTGCGATCCCCCTCATGTCACAGCCACCGCCGTCACGCTTGAATGTTGAATAATGTGAGAATAAATAATACATTTCGTATTATTTCGGACACCATATTGGAAAGAGAGGAACGTAATCACCACCAAAGTGACGACAAACTTTGCTTGGAACTTGAAGGGGGCCGTCACTCCGCAATAATAACATAAATACACGACGGAGGGATAAAGTGAACATATAGATAGCAGCCATCAGCCATCGGCAATGTCCGTCCCGTTTTTCACATGCAGAGGTCCGGCCTCGCATCCGCCGTCGAACCCTGATAGTCCCGATGTGAGACGCATATGAACAGTATCTTACTGAAGATGTTATACAATCAGCACATGACGTTACATGGTACTTGTAAGAGGAGAGGACACTCTAGTATGAGATAGCGACTACCAGAAAGGCGCTGCTCAGTTGGAGGAAGCCAGCAGCCAGCGGCGACTTGAGCGGAGTTGCTGGAATGATGCCGGGCGAGTAACACTGTCGGGTGTCACAAAAAACGTTGGAAACTTGGAACCTGAGCTTTGTGTGTGGCGTATTGCTGTGTGTGCCGCGCTAAGACGTCAGTATAGAGAGACGAGGAGTGAGTGCAAGGAAAGGCGGTGTTTCAGTGCAGCTACTTATACGTAGCGACACGCAAAACTACCGTTATTTTCTGACACCACTCTAGACTTACACACAATAGACTTATCTTATTGGCTGTCAGTTTGCTTGGTGTGCTCCGACGGATTCTCGAGCTAGTATTAAAAGTTCAACCTCAGATTTACCAATCACCTTTAACAAGTTCATTCAAATAAATGACTGCATTCTGCAAATGAACTGACAAACTGTTCAAAAGTAGGTATAGAAAAGTGAAGCCTATCCCATACCCTATTAATAAAGCGAAATTTGCACGTATATACTTATAGGATGTCATGACTAATTTGTTGGTATTCTCGTAATTATGGCTCAACATTAAATTTTACAAGTTTTTTGTCGATTATGTACAACTTCTCGTTGATCTATTATGCTGGTGATACCTAAACACGCACCCTGACAATATCCACAATCATATACACCGAAATTCCCCAGTTACTGCCAGTTCACTGTAGCCAGGAGGTCCCACTGAATTTCTCTACGTGACAGAATTAAAAGAAAAGCAGAAAAATTCAAATTACCCCTGTTGCTGCTATTCTACATTTACACAGTAGAAATGCCATTTTAAAATGTCTATATTTCGGCCACATTTGCATGGAAGTTAAATATGAAACTATTTAACTATATACAATATGTGACTATTTTATTAAATAACACAAATTCGCCAATAGCGAAAAGTATATGTAACCTCCATAAAAAAATTTTGCCGACTTATACACGTTTTCAAATTGTAGGTCTACTGTGCCTCGCCCTATGGTTAACTGTAAACAACTAGAGTAACTGCATGTAAATACATTATTTAAGGCGATGTTATATTTAAAAATACACACTGGCCGTTTATTGTACACTCGTAGAATGGAAAATTAGGCCTAACGACAACTATGTGATCAAAGTGAGGCAGTACTCGTCTATATGTTTTCATAAAAAACTGTGGTTGATATTAGAAAATGTATCATAAAATCGGAAAAAATATATTACTTTATCGCAATATGATTCTTAAACATCATTAAAGAATAAAACATAATAGGAAAAATAATAGTAAAGCATTGTGTCAAAAACAATAAAATGTATTCAAATATCGCTATAAGATAATATACTCTCAGTAGTAGGGTTTGGCCAGTTGAGGCATAAGGGATTGGGGAGTCAGAACCGGAGCCGGCCAGCCGTCATGTGGTAACGGCACCGTCCGCCATCTTGTCTTTGACCTTGCCCTTGACCCTGTGACCTCTGACTCCAAAAACTCAAAAATTTGCGGAAAAATTCTTAAAAATCATAAAAAATTTCTTATCAATAATTGTATTTAAAATTGTTTTAAAAATCTATAAAATGTATTACGAAAAATGTAACTTAGAAACAATTTAAAATTAATGAATAACTTATTGTTATAAATAATTTAAAAATATTTTTAAATAATTAAAACATTATCCAAAAATTATTTAAAATTTATTTTAAAAATTGTTAAAAAAAAATTTAAAAATCAATTCCACTTGGCAGCCATTTTCCCCAAGAGTTTCCCTTTATCCCTTAAAATTTTCTTTTTTTCCCTTTAATTTCAGTTTTTTTCCTTAAAAAATATAAATAATCCCGAAAAATTTATAAAACTTATGTAAAAATTTTTTTTAAGAAACACATTTCCGAAGTTCCCACCAGCACTACGTACAGCAGAAGACTGACTCCCTCACCCCTCTCCCTAAACTCATTCTATCGCATGCCACCATATTTGTTTTTTTTTTTTTTGTACATCAGTTGTTTATATGTTACTGGAGGCGGCCATATTTGTTTTATAATTTATTTATTTGTTAGTGGGGGCGGCCAAATTAATATTTTCATTTATCATTTATTTTTGTTACTGGATGCGGCCATATTTGTTTTGTCGTAAATCATTCGTTTATATGTTACTGGAGGCGGCAATATTAGTTTTTTCGTTCGTAATTTGCTTATATATGTTACTAGAGGCAGCCATGTTGGTAGGCACAATCACCATGTAGGGTTTTTCGTTCGTCAATCGTTTCGAATGCATCCATATTAGTCGGCTGTTTTTCACTTACATTCGACCCCACCATTTTGGATGCAGACTACCTTGACCTTAACCCCATAACCTTGAATGATTTTGAATACGGAGACTTAAAAAAATCTATAAATCTCAGCAAATATAGTAAATTATACACTACTGCCACCATATTAGAAGTAAGTAACCTTGACCCTGACCCCATAACCGTGAATGACCTTGAAAACCAAAACTCGAGAAAAATCTATAAAAGTAAGCAAGCTTAATATGCTACTGAATACTATTTTAATTTTCGAGTTCATTGACAAGCCAGCTGTCGGCACTTCTAATTATAGACATAAATAACCAGCAATTATCCATCTTATTTTAAAAATATATATATATTTTTTTCAATCAGTGGCCTAGCTACGTATATGATGCCGGACTTTGAACACATTCGTTATCTACTAAATATATTAAATACATATTTTTTATTAAATATTTTAAGGCCAATAGAAGGATACAACGCACAAAAATAAAGAAAAAACCGTTTTTTAATAATAATTTAACATTATTTTGTAATTACATTTTCAGATGAAAGCAGTCCATCACATCATCTGATATAACACCGATCCTTTAGTCTTCACTTCCTGCTTCAAACTCAATATTAAATTTTTTTCTTCGTAGCAGGAGATGTACGTTCATTAGTATTTAAAGATGATGGTCGTTTATTTTGAATTTTTTCGACTTCACGCGAACGTCTGGGAGCCAGCAAGTGATGTCATCAATATTTCTTGCTACATAGATGGGTACTGTTTCCGCAGACGATTATGACGAGACAGTTAATGCTAAAGATGGAATGATTGAGTCGGTTTGTGCGGATATTACACTTGCAAAACGTTCGCGTGAAGTCGAAATACTTCATACTAAACGACCATAAGCTCTAATTACTGATGAACATATAACTACTGCTACAAAGGCAAGTAAAGTTGATATTGAGTTTGAGGCAGGAAGTGAAGACGACCATGAAAACAACATTGATGATGACTATGACGGTAGTTATAGTGTTGAAGATGATGACACACATTTCACCAACGAGTCTCCTTCGAAAAGCGATGCGAAGAAGGTAGAAGACGTCGAGTATACATATGTTTACCGAAGATCCCAACAACAAACTTGCAGACAGACTTAGATATTTGCTCGACAAGAAACAATTGGGGGGGGGGGGGGGGATTACTCGACAATGAAAGTAGTGGTTTCGATCATAAGAGAAAAAAGGATAGGGGTTATATCAGATGATGCGATGAAATGCTTTATTGTGAAAATGTAATTACAAATTAATAAATTATTATTATTAAATAACTGTTTTTCTTTATTTTTGTGCATCGTACCCCTCTATTGGCCTTAAAAGTTTTAAATTAAAAAAAATTTAATATATTTAATAAATCGAGTCGATGGCCAAAGTCCCGTATCATGCATGTAGCTATACCACAGAGTGGAAAAAATAATTTATAAATCTAGAATGGAAAATTTCTGGTTTTTATGTCTGTAATTACAAGTGCCGATAGCTCACTTGGTAGTGAAATCGAGAAATTAATGTAGTGATCATTAACTTATTATGCTTGCTGACTTTTATAGATTTTTCTCGAGGTTTTGATTTCAAGATCATTCATAGTTATAGGGTCATGGTGAAGGTTACCTTCATGTAATATGGTATGTAATATAGTATGTAATGTACCATACTTTGCAGAATTTTATGGATTTTTTCTGGAGTTTCTGTTTTCAAGGTCACGCAATGTTATAGAGTCAAGATAAAGGTAGTCTGTATTCAATATGGTGGGGTCAAACGCATGAGAAACAGCCGACAAATATTGCTGCTTTCGAAACAATTGACAAACGAAAAATCCAACCTAGCAGTGACACCTATCAACATGGCTGCCTCCAGTAACATATAAAAAATTACGAACCAGAAAACAAATATGGCCGCCTCCAGTAACCTGTAAGTAAATTATGTACGAAAAACAAATATGGCCACCTCCAGTAACATATATAAACAATTTAAGAACGAAAAAAACTATTATGTCCATCTCCAGAACATAAAATCAAACTTCAAGAGTCAAATGTCAAGGTCATATGGGTCAAATTTGGCGGACGGTGACGTAACAACATGGCGGCCGCCGGTTCCGGTGCCGGCGCCGGCTCCGACTCCCCAATCTCTTATCCCTCAACCAGTCAAACCCACACTTCTACTACTCTCATTTGTCGAAACGCACGGCCATACATTTCCATTTCCTTTTCTTTTGACCTACGTCGCAGCATCCTCACTTTCAGTTAAAATCGACTTCTTAAAAATATAAATTGTCTTCACGTCCGCAAATTGAGAGCCAGCACTACTCCGGAAAGCATTTTCGTCATTAAAACGAAATTATAGTTGTCAAAAATATTGTCCTTGGTAGGTCCAAGAGCTCTAAATATTCTATCAATATAGAGTTATTATTGCTTTCATAGCATCTCGGAATATTTTGCTGAAGAAAAAGTTGCTCATACCTTTGCATCTAATTGTTCTTAATCATAAATAAAGTTAAGTAGCATGTCATCTTCTGTATAAAATAAATTCCACATTCTTTGATTTATGGGAGAAAATTAAGCACTGATTCAATAAGTTAACATTATTTCCCACATCTCATTCATCTCTAATAGCTAACACGATGTATAACTGTGAGTTGGGGAACAAAATTAATCAAATCTTTTCATATGCAAATTTTGGACATAAAAATGAAAGTTGTTTCCTTACATATTAATACATGTTGCTCGATATTGTTAACGAACTTTATGTTCTCAAATTTTTGTGAAGTGTGTACTCATCACGTTATAATGTATGCGTTTACATTGCTTCTGAAATCTGGAATACGTTCAAAGGTGAACGTATTTTCACTAGAATGAGTGAATCGCAATGTAGTGAACTGTCCAGACTCCTGATTTCCTCAAAATTTACAATTCCTTTGGAAGAAAATTTAACATTATTTTTTGTGAGCATGAAATTTTACGATAAATGTAATTTCTTAAAAATTTTCAAGGGAATATTTTTGAGAAATTTGAGATGCGCTTTAATTTAGGGTAATTCAGATTTCCCCAGTAAAAGCAAGCAAAAGGCCAGCAGCTAATTAATTAGTGGCCTGCCACTTGCGCGTCAGAGTTCGTCAACAGGCCACTCAGCTAACGACTGTATATTGGACGCGCTCATTATAACATACTGGAGGAACTCGAACCTTTAGTCAACAATCAGCAGTCGAGTGTCCAAACTCTTCTGTGCCCAACTCCAAAAAGGGAGGCGACGTGAACATCACACAAGGGACGAATGAGTGCAAAGCAAGAGTCGAGGAATCTGTGATACATAACTTGATACTAGGTTACAGTGTAGAGTCACTAGATCCCAACAAATGACAAATGAAAAAGGGCCTGTGTGAGCTGAGGAAGAGATAGGGAGAATGGAAGACATACAGAACAAACATAAATAAGTTTTTAACCGAATGTTTTTCTCATGAAAGACGTGCATCATTACGAATGCAGTATACCAAACGGGGTATTTTCCACTATTTCCCTTCGCTTGGCTCTGAAGCAGGAATGCAATGCATAAATTTTTGCGAGGAAGTTGTGGTTTATAGTGTTATTTATAACAACCTTTTGTCAACATCGTGTGTTTACTGTAGACGAGCGTCTGATTATTGGTACTATTTCCTCAGAATTTGAATTAAATTCTTTGTTTTAACGGAAAACTGTCGTTATAGGTGAACATTTTATAAGTTCCTCCAACAAATCTGGACGGCTTCAAGTATATATCATGCAATGTGCACAGAATTAGCTGGATACTGAAGGGTTCTAGACAATTATGAGCGTTTTAAGACATGTGGGCCTAAGCAAGTTGATAAAGAAAAAAAAATGATTTCGAAAATATATTTATGGAGCTTGCGTCAGCCAATTTTACTGGGTTGTTGTACTCACACGAATACATCACTTCAAGAGAAGACGTGGTAATTTCTCATTGCCAAAAAAAAAAAAAAAAAAAAAAAAAAACTTTCTCTGTGCCATAATGAAATATACACCTGACGGTTCTGAAAAATATCCTTATTTTTTAGATAAGAACACAAGGAAAATGGTTAGTTTGTATATTTTTCCGTGTAATTGTTATCGATAACATAAGCATCGAATTGCAGTGTATTATTTTGTGATTGTACTACACATGATTAGGTCACTAAGGCAGATTATAACAAAAAAAGAGAAAAAGTAATGAATACATTTGTTGTTGGAATACAGATTAATTTTTTCTACTAAGACAGATGATTTTGCTGTAGCGTATTAGAATCTCATTGGGAAGGACCTGGGTTCAAATCTAGGTCCAAGTATTCTGATTTCTGTTTTCCATGGGTTCCCGAACTCATTCCAGACGTTTGCTGGGCTGGTCCCTTACTAACAGGCCATGGCCGATTCTTTCCCCATTCCTGATTCTAAGAATGTCTGGCCGGATCTCTGTCACCATCTCGCAACGAGATATTAACCCCAGCGTTAAGACCACGATCCTAAATTTCTACAGCTTTTGCAAGAATTAATATTTTGTAACCAAAAGGGAGCCGATATAGTAAAATCCTCTTACAAATTAGTTACAAATTGATTTTATTATGCAGTCTAATTTTTCCAACATAAAAAAGTGTGTACGTTTATCCAATTAATTAACTAATTGCAATGTTGGTTTATTTAATAATAAGTTAAATTAAAATGTAAAAATGAATTATCGTGCCCTTAAAATATCACTGGTACGTTCTGACTCCCTGCGCCAGCACTTACCCCACAACAGGAAAGTGCGTAGATCTAGTTTTACGGTGACTGCATTTAGAAACAAATATCCGCAACTTTGGTGTACAGGCGACCGTAAAGTAGTTTTTGGTCTATATATTGTCCATTCACGGTTACTTCTGTACTGTTCTGGAGCTCTGGCATTGCTAATGTTCTACTTCCAGGCTGTTTCTCCGCCTCGTGCAAGCGAAGCTTAACGGGATCTAGAAAATGACACCAAAGGGACAACGCACCGCACTCAGTTACATACACTGTAAAAATAATGATACAACTACCTGACAAGTGTAAGGTAATATTCGCAAACTTGTGGGGGAACTTAGTTTTCCTTACGTGTAAGGTAAAATTACCGCACTGTGGAGTAAAATTCACGTAGATGGTAGTGAAAAATCCCATACATGGATGGGAAAACTACCTTACGACGCGTGCATCCCTTCAGCATTTTCTCAATAGCTAAGTGGGAGGATGGGTGGAAGCAATAATCGCAACACGCTGGTATTCACTTCTAATGTAAAGTTATGGTCGTGGTGTAATGAATAGCGTGTCGGTCTGTCGTGCTAGAGGTCCTGTTTCGCGACCACCCTTCGGAAAGTGTCGGGGATTTTAGAGTTAAAATTTCGGTTGCTTTACATAAGAGGGTACAGGTGATAAAAGAAGTATAATAGTACTAATACCCCATGTGTTTTTTAATAACAATTTATTATACATTATAGTTCATATTACCTTACTTGTATGGAATTTTCCTCTACTTTAATCAGGTATATTTCCTGTTCGATTAGGAAACAGTACCTTAATTGTAATGTGAATTTACTCCACATTAGATACGTAATTTTAATTTACATGTAGAGGATATTAGCTTCCCTTGCATGTAAGGGAATTTTATCCAAAAAATTTTTTACAGTGTAATAATTTCACGAGAACTATTCCTTACTAGGTATTATCAACACACTTATTATCGCACTGTTTTTATTCATATAATTATAAATAAATTTTAAAATTTATTGATAGAAATGCAAATAGTTCAGTATAAAGAGAAACGACGTATTTTTTAGTTGATATAAGTTTAAAACGCCTGTGATACATGGCATATTTTAGAAAAAAACCAAGCACGTCATACATAAGGATGTTTATTTCAGTGACAGTAGTTTGTGAGAGATACCTAATTCCTGTTTGACTAAGGCGCTAAGATGATACTGAGGCAATAGTCTCGTTGGTGGATATGCTTTTTGTCGCTGAGAGTTACCAGAAAAGATTTAACGTAGAAATCTTTTGTTATGTATACATTTCGAAACAGGTGAGAGTTTATATTCTTGAATGAGCAGGAAAATATGTTCTACTTGAGTTTATTGGGCGCAGGCTAACCATACAGGTTCGACACGGAGTCATGAAATAGGTTTGCGTGGCTTAGACACGCAGAGAATTATCACTCAAATGAAAATTATCCAAACTATTTAGTAACGCACCAAAAATATAATGAAACATATGTATACGTCGTTTATTAACTACTATGTCTATTTTCCAGCAATCGCAACTGTTCATTGTCATATTGGCTATTTCGTTAGTCCACTAGAAATCTGAATTAGTGAAAAATTACCTCACTCGGTAAACACTGACTCTAGTTGGTTAAAAATAAGCCACACTATCCTAGGCTCCCCAGCTGCTTTTTCCGATTCTCAGAGCGAATTAAACAGGTGAAAATCACTATTGCTGTATTTTAATTATACTTATACCTCAAAATTCTAAATACTGAACGAGAACTTAAAGGTTGCATGGGTTTAATATTTGGTTTTAATTTGCTGGCGACTGAACTCTATTGGTTGCGATTATTGTATCAAGTAGCGGTCAACTGTACACACCCGAAAACAGTTAAAAAGAACTAACTTCAATGCAGGATGGTTCAAGTAAACAATGAGTGACTTTTTTTTTTTTGGTTGACAGAGAATCTGGAAATATAGTGAGTTTCAATATTTTAATGATCCATTCAAATATAATGTTAGAATTAAATCACTTCACTTTTGGTATTATCATTAATGAAGCAGGGCATACTGTGACGGTAACATGGTTTTGTTTCCAAGAATTCCGGAGGATCACTCGATCAGCGGACGAATATCTGATAATTTGTCCACCGCAGCTATAGCATTTGTCTGTGGCGGAAGAATACAAGATATGTTGACAAAAGAGCTCAATCAACAGCGAAGACTCTATACGAAGTCATTATAGGTACTATAGGTATTATGAAAATATTATAAAAATGGTTATGAGTAATAGAAAATACATACTTAATTCACTGTGACACAATGGTATATTATTAATACAGATGCTATGCCTGTATTGTTGAGAAAGGTAATTAGCCATAGGGCTACAGAGGTACTTAACTCTTTCCAGACAGATGACGCCAAATGGCATAATTTTATTTTTACAGCGCATCTCTTGAAATATATCCGGAGATTCCGAATGGCATAATGAATACATTTTATAAAACACTCACAAATAATAATGGCAATTCATTTTTTTAAGTATTCCGACTGTTAGAAAATCTCTGTTGCTTTTAATCTCATAGGCCTACCGCTTTTAAATGGTGTTATGTGAAACGTATGGAAGACGGTTTTCAAAAGTTTTGTCACTTATCACCTTAAAAAATCACGAAGCAAGTTTAAGATAGTTTCCCCAATCTTGAAAACCAAGAATTAATGTTAGTTATTTGTAAGAAGACAGAAGATACGTGACATGAAACAACAAAATCGTGAATACTCTTAGACGGATTCAATAACTGCCTATGTGCACTTTGTTATTACGCCATAACAAGCGAGACACATCTACGGGTGACACACACTGGTTGGTTATTTAAATGGCATCCTCTAATTAATTAACGACGGGGAATGTTGTCACACGATAAATATTCTCAGATTGCAGGTATCACACAATGCTAACATTACTTACGAATTTGTTTCTTAATCCCACGTAGTTTCTAGTATTTTGAATATCGCCAATTTTAATCCCCACACTGAAAGTGCGTGTCTTTTCTTTAGTAACACCATTAGGAGATACGTCGCATTACGTATCCTTACCTTAGTTTCCACAAGGAACATATCTTAAGCATATATATTTATATACTAACATGTGTACGTAGTATGTAAAATCATCAACGTCTACTACACGTCAAGATAAGTTTTTCTGAGTTACAGCGTAGCCTATGAATAAACTCTCACTGTTTACAGAATACCACTTCAGACGTGCCGATGTATTTTTGTGATTCGCCTACAGCCCTAGCGAACAATACTGCGTGCAACCAATTACAAGCGATGCAGATTTTTGTCTGAGGCGTGCAGTTGCCGCACAATACGTAGTCGAGGGGGAAGTACGTACTTGCATCCTTGCTGCAGCGAGGCGAGGGCGAACTACCGTTCGCGTGTGTGTGTGTGGTGAAGGAAGGGGCCCAGCTGACGTCTATGCTAATGTTGTTCGACTTAACCAGCAAGCAGAGCTCCCACGGCAAGAGAGGGTGGGCTGAATAAGACGCCCCCTGAGGGGGGGGGGGGGGTTGTAGAAGGAAAAGGGTGACAAAGGTTGCTTCTCGCAATGAAGTGTGCGGTGGGAGGGTGGGAGGTCGCCAGTGCTCTTACCCCAGCCACCTTGCTCCACGTCGCTCAGGGAATGAACTCACTCACTTCTCGCTGCTTATATCTCGCTGATGGCGATGACTTGCGGCCCGCACTGCCGCCTGCTACCACGCTCCTCTGGGAAAACTGTCCAACTGATGTAAAATATAGCGAGTCCCAACTCTGACAATTAACACAATGGATTGTATATCGTGTGGTATAACAACATCATAGTTTTGTGGAGGGAACATACATTTCAACAAATTTCTTAAAACCATCAAACACAATATGAGTTATATTTATGTACAATAGGTATTATACCGTATCATGACATTTTAATATTACGTCTTATGGTGTATCGCCGTTACATTTGCCCAATCACAATTAAAATTACAATAATTTCTTAGTCTCAAAGCCAGCTCGTTACAGCTATGAAATTTTTGTCCATGTGGGAAATAAGTTATTATTTGGTATCACTTTTTCACAATCGCTCTTAGCTGCGCGATATCACATGTGACTGCTGGCACACCTAGAAACAATGTGGCCTCCATGGGCAGTAAATAATACATTTTCTGATAAAACGTGTGAATGGAAAAGGTTTCGTAGCTTGTGTCTGTGCCTTGACATCATCGTGGGATTGATGGCCCGGGCATGGGTCCTCCATGAGGCGCGCCAATGCGTCGCATGGTTATTCATGAATATTTCAGCGTCCTAGGCTTTAAAGAATTTTTTTATGAAGCACCGTTATTCTCGTAGACATTTTTTGCAAATGCTATTTCTTTGTACAAAAATTTAGACTGCATATCATTTTTAAAATGAAGCAATGTATGACCTTTCAGTCACCCTTGTTAAATTTCCTGTAAATATTTTTGTTGATTTCACTCGTAAGTCCCAAAAACACTGCAACTGTGATTTAACACGCCATAATGCAAAAATGATGCAATATATTTTTTTTGTAAAAGGAAAGATTAGTTAAAAGTGATGAGTAGAAGTTGGATGGTAGTTCGTACGAATATGGGATGGGGAATTTTGAGACAAATACTCTTACGACAACTAAACATCACAACAAACTTGTAAATTGTATGGCAGTTGTAAAATTCGAGGAGTTATGTTCCGTCGTGTGGAACATTTCGTTAGTTATATGTAGCGTATAACCTAATTCGAAGTGTACAGGCAGACCTCGTGACAACAAAGGAATTAAATACACTGAGGCAGAAAATTTCTGAAAACCTCCTCCTCCCCTTCCATGCAAAACAAATCACATCTGCAGTATAACTTGTACATATATCCCTAGCTACTTACAGCGACTGTGTTGAACTGGCAGAGTAATTGAAGCCCACAAGTTTCTTCAAAACGAATATCAAAAGACGTTACTGTTCCGATTGGACTGCACTGCACCATCTGGTGCTAGTCATTGTTCATAAATTGACATTCATGACGATGATTATATTAAGGCTATTGGTTTTAGTGATGAACTGAGGCCAAGGAATAGCTTAAGACATTCAGATAAACGGATTGGTATGAGGCTAGTTGGCGCATAATGATAGAATGAACATTCACAGTAAACAAGCAAAGTTAAAAAAAAAAAAAAACTTACATTAAGGGACATAAAAGAATAACAAAGATTTTAGTTTTTCCGCAGGTTTTACTTTACGGAAGTAAATCAATTCTGTTGGGAATCATAACAAGGTACTATTTGTTTTTTTTTTTTATTTCAGGCCCTGGTCCCTATTAAATTGCCCACGACATCAATATACGGGTCACTATTACCGTGAAGTCTCTTCACCGTGATGCTTGTGGCATCATGTGACTATGTGTGCTCAATGTAACAGATAAGTTCAGAGCGGTCACTTATATACGCCTTCGATCATTCACTTCGTATTCAGCGTGTATCAAAAAGATTCATCCGATTTCTCAAGGCCATAACATTCACATACATGCTCATAAAACCTTCAGGTGAATTTCGAAATTCGTATAAGTAGACAAAATTTTAAGTTGCCTTCACGAAGGGCTTGTAACACTTTAATAATTTACGGTTTGAACAATCGTCGCTGCAAAACACGCTAGACAGTCGTATGGGAGATGGCCAGCTCACGGCAGCCACGACGAGTAGACTTACGTAGACTTCGTACAAATCTCTTCATATTAACAACCTTAACACTATACATATTTTAAATGCTGGGAAGATGCATAAGGCCTGGAATTACGTTAACTATGTTTACTAACAATTACCACTAGAGTACTCTTAATCACCATGGTTTCAAAATAAGGCAGATTGGTGACTATGAAGATGATAATATAGAGAAGATGGCTTCAAAGTTCAACAAGCTTTCGATTCTTCTTGTCCCTCGGCACTTATTCCTTCAAACCGCCCTCCCCCCCTTTGCCAGAAAGCATCATACTCCTAACTCTTCCCAGCTCGCAGGACCGTGTACAAGAAGACTTCTCAGCCGGGATCCTGCGACGATTAAAACTTCATTACAGCAGCCGCAGGACAACCCCGCCGGCACTTCACTCGTCAGCTTCGTGTTGCCCGCTCCTCTCAGCCTCCCTTTCTCACCGCGCCGTCTTATTTATACTCTAAATAAGAGGATATTGCAAGTTCTGAACGCTGGTTCCACGAGACCGCAGGGATATTTCTTACCCTCTTTAGGGATCCGATTCTATTGATAACGCCCAGTCAAATTTTTTTCCCTCCGTCTTCTCCACAAGCAGGAGAGAGCGAGAACAGAAAGGAGCTGGTTGGGAGTCAGCGATGAAATCTGGCCTAAAGTTGGAGCAAGTGGATGAGGGTGGGTGTTTGTTGATCGAGTTGGGAGTCTTGTGAAGTTTGCGGGCGGCCTTTGTCTGGACAATACCTTGGGAAACTTCCATGACTTATGGCGGGGAAGAGAGGAGCCTCCCGCCAGACTACTTACATTTTCTTCAAGCTGGTGCCGGGTCCTGCTCGACTCACAGCGCCTCTGCAGACCGCCTCCTCTGCCGGCGAAAGACAACCCGCTAATACTGACGGCTCAGGAACCGACATGGCACCGCGTACTTAAGTAACTCTTCGGCAGCCTCACTCTCAATTAGGCGAAAACCATTTTCGACACCAAGTTCCCTCTAACAAGAGATATTACCTTTTTAAAGTATGTATGAACTATTTACAAAAAAAAAAAAAAACGATATCACCAGCAAAATTGGTCTCAATCAACAAAAAAAAATTGTTAAAACTCCAGAATAGTAAACTTATTTCGTGATTTACTCGTTTTATTATAGCCAAAGTTAGATCTCAGGTAAAAACATATTTCGGTCGGTGTAATACTCTGCTCATCAATGTCTACTGTACCTCAGGCGGTAAAATTTTCACGTATTTTATTTGACTATGGTGCTTATCATAATATATTTGGTGCATTGAGTACACAAACAATAACATATTTCACCTGCGCTCTCTAGCATTTTAATAGCAAACATAATTTACGTTTAATTAATTACCGCAGATTATAACTAATCAAGGCGATTTCACACACTACAAGAACATAAGTGCCGCATTCACAGTACAGCTACTTACAGAATACCATTAACTTTTATAGCATGCAAAAAGTAAAATGCCCGGCGCCTGGTACGAAATACAATCAAAGCAAACTCACGTTCAGTGTAAAAACATAATTACGTGTTTTTGCTTAATTGTAATTTGTAATTGATATATAATGGGAAATACTACATCAAGTACTTCAGCTTTAAAAAGTTGAATTTGTAATGTTAGTAGGTTTAACATATTTGTTCATAAGATTTAATTTGGCTAAGCTATTTGGTATTAATTTCTAATTTCTTTAAGTCCTGATATAGATAACTGAATTACCTATATGTGTAACAATCATTTTTTGTAAACTGGCATATCGCTCAGCTATATTTGGTAAACAAAATAGAGAAATGAAACGAAAGAAACTCATACACCTTGGTTATTTAAAGGCCAGTGTTAGCGATTAAAAGTCGCATATTTAACACTGCCTTGTGACTAATGAGCCACTTTCCAGTCACTATTTTTCAGTATGTTCCTTAACTTTCGTGCATGCTGCTGTTCTCTGTTATGTGCTGGATATCGTACCGCGAGTGTGTCTGATTGTTCTTGCAGCACCAGCGACAGACAACGGCAGTGCGCCGCTTTGCTGAACGTCTTTAGTGTGTTCGAGTCCTAGAAGCGTGGAGGCTGTAAGGTTGGCCTAGGTACGCGCATCGCAAGATACTAGAATGAGATGCAGTCTTCCTCTCTTCAACTCGCCTCACAGGACTTTAAGTGATAACCCTATGATTCTATGTGTGCCGCATGCCACCATGCTGTGTTAAGTAGCCTACATCTGAAGTTTTATACAAGTCATTGTGTGAAACACTCTTGTAGGCCCTTTTTACACTTTTAAGAAAAAAGCGTTAGAGATTTAAATAGAAAAGGAAACTCATTTTCGGAAATTAAACATTTCTTAAATGCTATATGTTATAAGACAGCCCTAAAAAATGTACTAAAGAGTTTTTAAATTCACCTACATGACTGGAGGTCTGCAATTTGTTCGAGGGCCTGCCCAGATGACGGCCCAAGTTCATCTTTTACGAACAAATTTATTCTGCATATAACACTTTGCGTTGCCGTTGCTGATCAACCCACCACCCGTGTCCTGTTGAATCGCTGACTTTTCTCAACACACCTCACCCTTTGTCTTTTCTCTTTGTCGTGGCATTTTATCCGTAAAACAATTCCGGGGAATTTTGTAAATTGTATTTAAGTTGTCAACCAATAGGTCTGCACTGCACCGAGAATTGACTGTTCATCAGGCTGTGAATATATAGTCCATTCACGGTTACTTGCAATTTATCTGAAGCCCTGCTAAAGTTCTACTATAAGGCAAGCAAACTAGTCCGGAGAAATACACCAAAGGGGCAATGCACCGCAGTCGCGCGCACTCATTTTAAAAATATTTTGCATGTGAACTATTTCTTAGCAGGGCATTACCAACACACTTATTCTCTCTCTCTCTCTCTCTCTCTCTCTCTCTCTCTCTCTCTCTCTCTCTCTCTCTCTCTGTTTTACTCATATTAATTATAAATAACATATTGTTGTAATTTGTACTTAAAATGTAAGAAATTTTTACATAAGTATAAAACACTTGTGATTGGTGACATGTTTATGATACAACTAAACACATCGTACATGGGGTGATTTTTCAAAGGTTTAATTCAAAACGTGTGAAGATACTGCCAATATAGTGAAGAAATATTACTATGTGCAGTCGGTAACTTTACTGTACGTTGTTGATTCTTCTCTGAACAAATGTAACACAGGTACCACGGATGTATGGGGAAAAATTATTTACAACCCGTATTTCTCAGTACAACTATATATAAATGAAATTAAATAGCGAAAAGAATTTAAGAGCGTACACTACACATAGGTTGGAACCACGGTTAACACAACTTCCGAATTCGTTTCACATCGCTTTGTCAGGTAAAAACAAATGAGACTTTGTTGACGAATTCTTTTTTTTTCAATTTTTTTTCTGCACACACCCCAATATTGTGCGACGTTTTATTTCTATCACGTGTATACGAACTTATTTATTCATTTACACGTGTATGTGATTCTGAAAGGCTCGCCTGGCGAGGTCGAGTATTCATCGATGTCGACTGCTTTATGCAGATATAAGTGTGATAATACATCGTTTGCACTTCTGTATCTGTAAAATCTGTAAAACCTTCAATTTACTTCGTGAAGTAACTCGATCATCTCAAGCATAAGTTGTTTTTATACCGATTTTCCAATAAAGAAACGTATGGAAATTATTTGATTGCCGTTATGAGATAATCTTAATGTTTTCTTTTGCCAGTCTTCATTGAATTATGCATTAATAAAATTAATAAAATTCTAGTATCTTATCAATTTGCTAGCATTGTTTCCCGCAAAAATATTTATTTACAACTAAGCAACGAATTGTGAACTAACGGTTTATTATTTGACCCTTAAATAAATCGCAAAATAATATATTTTCGTTTATAGATATGCAAGGTGTAATTAGACTTAAAATGTCTTATTCTATTTTTATAATGCAAAAGGGGAAATTTTTGTAAGGAGACATGAATGAAATTAAATAAAAACTCTACAAGTTGCGTTCCACCAGAGACCAATTATCCTGTTAAGAAAGCCCCCAAATTAGTTTGAAAATTTCAAGGAACGGAATTAAAACCGATCGAAGACGCCTTCTTTGTTTAATAATTGTCATTACCCAACCAGGTATTTAATTGCTTGAACTGTACATACTGCAGAAAAAGAGGGAATAAAGAAATTCTCTACTAGTTGTCTAATCGAAAATGTTTTTTATCTTAAACTTTTTTTGGAAATTTTATTATTACATTTCTATCTATCCTAATGTATTTCAATTTATAATCGACGGAATTCAGAAAACACGACTCAGCTACATCGTACCAATTCACGTATATTTTAATATCACTCAATTGATGGTTAAGTAAGTCAAACTTCCAAATTGATCAGTTAATTAAATAATATTAAGTAGATACGGGTTTGATATATAATAAGCTAGACATATTCATCCTCCGACAACTATTATATATTGGGTTTTTAACGTTAAGGAATACTATACTTAATAATATGTTTATTTTGCCGCGAGTAACATTTTGTCGTATAATAACAAATAACAAACACAGCAGAGCAGGAACTACAGCAGCACTACATTCTTAAGAAAATTACGGAATTCTAACTACATATTGACTAACGGGGGTTTGCAATTTCGTGGGTTGGCCATGCATTGCACCAGCTCATGCATGCTTAAATATATATCCTTAATCTCAAGTCCCAAGCGGCATTACTGAAAAGTTTCCAGACTACACGGAAAACTTCTTTTCTACGACAAACACAAAAAAAAAAAATTAAAATATGGAAAAAAGAAGGGAGGGAGAAATGTCGTTTTCTCGTGACAGTCCCTTAATTAGCGGTGAACAGGGGGTGCCGGGAGAGGGGGAGAGAGCCTGGCGCGCAGGGAGGGGGCGAACTGAAAGCCATTTAAAGTGATGAGGAGGGTGAGGTGGGATGTGGGGAGGGTTGGAGCTAACCTCTCCGGCCTCAGAGGCGAGGCTCTGAGCCTGGAATTAGCGAGGCAATCCTATACAAGTTGCGCTCTGCCCTGCTAGCAGACCAACACTTCTTACTTCTCAGTGAAGATGCGATACACTGCAGGGGATCTTCAACTTCGTCATTTAGCGAAGTCCTTTGATACGATGTACTTTCTGCTCGATTCCAGCCCTTTCTTTAATACAAGTTAAGAAAATATTTCCAAGTACACAATACAATTTTTCTTGCTTTACAAATTTGTACAATATGAAGTTAAGTATACAACATTTGTAAAAACCAGCTTCCATAATAACAAAACAAATTCAAAGTCACAGCATAATTACAAAAATTGTATAATTTTTTCATATTAAAGTAAAATAAATATAAAGATTTTCACTTGCGGCCTCCCGGCCATAAGCTCAAAATCCGCAGGGATCCACGGACCACAGTTTAAGAATAGATGCGAAGACATGCATACTTTTCAGGGTTACATGATCACTTTCGAAACTACCTCTGGGAAATGCCACTGTCTAGTGTATGTGCCTGGATATATTTTCATGGACACAGTGTCTGGCTTGATCCTAGCAAAGTTGCCAAAGACAGACGAAAAGTAAAAAAAGCCACGCATTTATGTTTAAATAAAACAGAAAGTCCAGCGTCAATGAATACTGAAATCGATTATTTCGCTTGCTGGTTTAATGCATAGAAGTGTAAGAATGAGAAAATTTGTAAAATATATATTCTTATAATAATTTCACAGTTTCACTTGACCGGCGCTTAAATGAAGAGACTGGGCTCATGTCAGTGTTAACTTTACTTAGGGTGGAATATTCAATGCACACACAAATAGGCCTGTAGCAAGGGTTTCAAAAATGCTCAGTTTCCCGTAAACAATATGTAACAGCTATTTCTGTAAAATAACACAAACCAATGTGTTCAAAAATTGTCGAGATACTTCAGGAAGAAATGCGCACACCTTTTTCCACTCTGGGAAATAGTTTGCAAATTGATCACGTATTAAAAATATGAATTGAAATTTATGTTTCCGTACATTCATGGTCGATTTCCTACGTTAGCTTAGCAAACAGTAATGTGCGAAGTAAAATTCCCCAATTTTTTATCGAAGTTATGCTCGACCTTTTCATAATTACGTCTGACCTGTGGGAAAATTTCCATTTTATGTATAGGTTTAAACTTAAGAATTTTATTACAATTTACGAAGTTAAGTAAAAATGAACTAGTTTTCTTAGCTCGAATAACGATAATACATATCCATGGAATCATAGTTCTCGCAACTTCATCATTATACCATGTCGAATGATAACTAAAATTGAAAATGCAACAAGTTTATTCCTCCGTAAATTTTCTGAAGTAACAAATAATATAGTTTAACAAGCATAAATTTTTCATCGAGTCAAATAATAAAGTGTCACATACACATTTCAGTTACAGAAATCATAAATGTTATCATATGTTAAAAGTAATTAAAATATTCTTTATCCGATACGGAGTGTGTTGAACACGTATTTGTTATTCCATGCTCATTTTCACTGTCGGCGAGACGCTTATCCCTACCTGCCTATAGTTTAGTTTGTGTGATAATATTCTTCGCGATGAATTCAGCCAGTTGATTGACTAGTAATTATGTACTTACTGTTGACATTATTCTTCTATCGTCACATCACTTCCGGCCATCTAGCATTATAAAATGCTCTAGGAATGTCTAAAAGGATTGCCATAATATGCTTGTCATCGCAATTGGTGACTGCGTTCTTTACATCGTAGAGTGAATAGTACGTGGCACAGCATTCACTGAAGCCATATTGTTTCTCACTTAACATTTCATTGGCTAACACCTATTGATAGTCTCAGCCCATAGTCCGTCCATACCCGGGGTTTTGACATTTTTCATACCATTAACTGTGAATTGCAGTTCTTCTCTGTCTTCGCAGACTCTTCCATTCCTTCTACAGCTCCATGTACCACCAGAAAATATTCGGAAACCCAAGTCATTTCTTGCAAAGAATTTCATCGCAGGTCCCATTTGATAACATCGGTGACGGCCGCAACTCTTTCTTGCAACTTTACTTCCAGGAAGATTCTCTCATGCTGCTTTATCGTCCTCAACATAGCCAGATCAAATGATTTCTAATCAGCATTATTATGAACGTAACTGAGTTCTTGTTCCCATTCTTCCTCGGGTTGATTTCCGTTGTCTACACAGCCAGGAAGCCTAATTTTAAATACGATCAGTCTGTGATCACTGGAGCTATCTTCGGTAACTGTCCAGCCACTTATTATCCCATTTTCCTTGGGATTTATCAAAGTCACATCAATGTTGTGCTCAGTGGCATTAGCCTGTAACACATTTGTAAGAAGTTTACCTTCCTAATTCGCCACTTCCAACTCTTTAGTCAATAATCTGCCCATTCTCATCTGTTTCAGATGAATGCCACAACTCTTATTCGGCATCAATGTCAGTCCCAACGACCACAGGCTTTCCATATAGCACATCCAATATCACGTTCCATCTGTCGAGGTGGTATTGCATATCATCTCCAAACTGTCAACATAAGTACAGCAGCCATAGATGCATGTCTTTGTGCAGAACTTGCGCACATACATAGTGAATGTGGGGCACACTATTCCACATCATTTTATCAATGTAAATGTTTGTCCTTAGAACTACAGCTTTAGGTATTCTCCCCACATTAAAATTAATGCCTTTTAACACAACCACCTCTAAAATGGGACATAAGGCTCTATAAACCGAACCAAGAGCAACTGTGCTCCACCTTTACCTTATTAAACTGAGAGGTCGCCAATGCTGATCTATGCAGGTTCATCTACCCACATTTTATGTCCCATAATCTATCCGGGTAAGTTCAACCGAAATTGCTCTTTAATAAGCTTGCAGTCCTTGGAATCTACCCCATGACTGTGGTCTAGTTGTTCTCTCCTTCAATTAGCGTATTTCTCCTGGAATTTATTACCTACCTTTGTGGGACACTCTTAATACTTATATCATCTTTATGTACATCTAAAATATACCCGTTCCGCATTGCACCGCTTAGCAATAAGGACCCATTTCTGACACTTGTAGCATCTATATATTGCGATATAATAGCTCATTATACTACTCTCAAATCCCACAAATACTCTTCCATTGCCTATTAATGATATTCGACTCATGTTCCAGGGAAACACTGACCCTACCAGTATCCCTTCTCACAGTCGTATGGCTGGCAGAGAACTCTGTCATAAATGTATCGTTGGGCATTTCAGATGGTCTCAAATATTGCCTATGATTCGTTGCCACCAGGTTCTCATTATCTGCTCGTTGAAAATCATAATTATATATATAATAGATTGAATTCGGGGCTTCTAATTTTAAGGGGCTTCTAATTTCTGACCCAATGCATTCTTTATATTTTCTTCATTCTGGAGTTTTTAAGTGGCCTCATTGTCGCCTGCTTCAATCATAACTCCACCCCTTATTTCTTTTGTGTACCTTATTTGCATCCACTCTTCCCTTGGGTTGATTGACTGCTTCAACTTCTCCTTAAATTCTGTACTCGAGGTTCTCTCATTCTCTGGCAATACTAAGGCCGCCTTTTAGGAGTGTTTGGCTTTAATTCATCTCATATAGAGGCCTGAGCACAACTCTTGTTGTTTGGGATTAAGGCTCCTTCTCTCTTTTCTTGCACCAAAACAACCTCTTTTTGGTGCTGGAGATTTTTGACTTTGCCAATTAGTATACTATTTTCAGTGAACACTTTGTCCAAAACGTTTGGCTGTTTTTGAACCTTTGGCACCAACCATCTTGCCTGTGTCGTGTAGATCTTAGAAATTTTGTTGAGTAGCCAGCCCATCGTGACAGTCACAATTTCAATGGCTTCTGAGTATTTTTTCTCACAATTTTCTCTATAGTTTTGACAAAGTTAGTAGGGTCAGGGCTTACAAAACTGTATCTTACAAGTCACTTCCAGTACTGGCAGGTGTCCTGCCAGTGAATTTGATGGAACGGGAACATAGTCTAATAACAAAAAGAACAAGATATGGGAGAGTATCCATGCAAGAAACTATAGAGATCACGCAAGTCGCCTTAATTGAATGGCAGCAGCGATGGGGCAATTCTGAGAAACGAAGCATAACATATAATTTCGTATCATGTGTTACAGATAGAATGAAAAGAAAATGGATGATAATAAACCATTATAATGCAAGTTTCCACCGATCATGGAAATTTCAAGGCCAAGTTGCACAGTCTTGTGTTGGTCGCCTTTCCATTATGCGATGTGTGTGGAGTCGATGATACATTTCAACTTGTATTAATGCAGTGTATCAAGATATATATCAAAACGCGACTCAAGGCGGTGCGTGATCGCAGAGGACTGCAACTAGATATGAGAAGAGTTATAGCCGATGAAGAACTACACAAATTACGGAACAGCTTTGCTACGAAAGTAGGCAAGAGATTAGAAATGTATGGCCAGTGACAGCAAAAAAATTCCGATGACCCACGAGGGGTATTCGGGTAAATGCTTCTAACAACGGAGTAAAAATACTTTTGATTAGAGAGGATGGCGGTCTTTACCGGGAAAACATGCAGAAAGCCGAATATTAAATAAAGAGGATAGAAGGCAATTGAAGATCAGAAGAGGAGGAAGTGCCGTCCATTGTCTCACTCATCCGATTACAGTTGCATTGCGGGAAGATGGAAAGTTTGCTGACCTTCGGGTTCTAAACCTGTCTACTCTTGACACTCCACGGAGGCAAATACTAAAGATAGAATGGAATATGGATCGAACTATCACAGCATGTGATTAACCGAAAAATAGAAGGACAGACTGGCTAAAAGTTTCAAAAGTCAAAAATCTGGATGGCGACTCATGGTAAGGAGGCAAACACCCTCGAGTGACCTAGACAAGAAAGGGAGACGAAAGATCACAGTATGAGCGGGCTCATGCATTACTCAAACCTAGTAGAGCCACATGAAGGGAGGATAGAGTAAACGCGTGGGGAGCGTTCACTGGAAGAAGTCTGTCTGTTCTTAACAATAGCACACACGCCTTTTTCAAAATACCTAATCCGATCAAAAACAATGGAGTTTAATAGTACCCATATGATTCCAGAAAAATATTAATTTGGACATGGTAGAAACACTTAAATGTAGATAGACCTGCATGCTCTCGTCCCTGTTCTTACGTAACTTTCTGGTACGGTCAGCGCAGTGGAAGGTAATCAATACAATTATAAGACTTGTTACAGTGAAACACTGCTATTTACTTTTAAAAAATATACATTATTTACTATCTCATTATTGTGCAGTTTATTAGGACCGTGTAATATGACTCCATTGGTGAAAGGAAATGAATCTGGCATGTGAAATGAAAGTTTATTCTAGATATAACCAATTCCCACAACCGATTACATAAGTTGGTTGTTAACACTGACACTTTTATCAAGAGACATTTGAAATTATATTCCTTCTGAAACGACAGCCCGAAAAAAACGTTATTCTAGTTAAGAGGGCGAAGCGTGTGCTATTCGCACTACCACTGATGTACAAACTGGAAAATATGAAATTTGTATGCGAATAAAGAAATATTTAAATGTTTTCAAAGCACCGCGTAAGCAAAATCTCGGAGAACGAACATCACAGGTCATCAATAGCTACGGGTTTTCAGCATGTTGATGGTGACTTGCGTATCTGACCAGGGCATGTGCTGAATTTCGGATGGACATATGCAATCATTCCCACGTGGCGAGGGTACAATAACTACAAAATTATTTATTCATTTTGGTTAAGAATCAAGCTAATCATTGGAAAATAAATATATTTCAATTTACGAAGTTCTGGAATAGACCTACAACTTTAGTATTAGTATGCTGAACGCAGCACACGAAAGGGAACGTGCATAAGCACCTTTTCTCAGCACTCAGTTAATATCGATTCTACAACGAATATGTATTCATAAGCTGAATATATAAGATTGTCTTCAGAATATGTTGCACTTGCGAGGAGTTTTTTATGGGTAGATGTGTTCCACGGGACAGAATTACTATAAGGAATACTACGGAGAAGCAAAATTATACTAGGCGTATTTGTTTAAAACGCCAGTTTACGGTGTAATGGGTAGTGGATTTTAGTGAATAGTAATTTATATATTCGTGTGCGCTTTTCAGGAGTAGGATAGTATTAAGATTTGCTTAAGTGAAGGTCCATTATTTTTCCAGCGGATAGTATCCGGGCATTATTCAGACGCGATTTTATGAAATATTCGTCTTAAGTAATAGAAACCACTCCAAAAATTTCAGCCGTATGTTCTCTGCGTTACTATTACGTAGTGCCTAAAAGTTTACCTCACTTCTTTCTGGCTTCCAGAGAATCTTCACTATATCGCCTACACTTCGACGAAATTACGTAAATAATTCGTGAAGGCTTTACGGTACACTGCAACAGCAGAGGTACTTAAGACTCTTACATCAAATTCATGCAATTAAGGGTCTTTGGATTTAATTAGCTCCTTTCATTTGCAAGTGACTTCAAAGAAAATAAACTCCGCCTGGAAAGCGACACCAAGTCACATACAAGCGTCCACGTAATCCGGGCTGGAGAACTTTCTGACTCGTTGCGAAGAAAAATAAGACAAGACGTAGGAGAAAAAATATGAAGAGCCATGTCCGGCGCAGGCGAAGGAAGACGCATCCACTAGTCCAAGACTCGCCGTGGCGCGGGGTTAGGGCGGGGGAACCCTCCTGGCTTCTTATACAACGAGGCAAAGAGCCAAGCTGCGGAGGAATTAAAAAAAAAGTAAAAAAGACGACTTATAATTAGCATAACGACTCTAATTAAAATACGTATCAAGACGAGAGTTGAAGGGGTGGGAGGCAACGGCTCGGAGAAAGTTGGAATGACGGCGAGGAATCCCCGAGGAACTCCAGCCAGGCCCGAGCTCACATTTCACTGACACTTGCAAATCTAATTGGTTTAAACACTCCAGCTCCAGCTCGGCTTCTCCAGCTGACTCTTCCAGCCTCACCTCATCCGGAGAAACACTTTTTCTTCCCTAAATACCCCTCCCCCAGCTCGCGCCTTATAATAATACCTCCTCACGTGTTTGAACTGCTCAGCCATGGAGGGAGGATGGAGTGGATGGAGGGCGTTGTTGGAGAGGAGGACCATCAAAGACAAGGACCTATTATCATACCTGCTCCTTTCTTTTTTTCCGTCGCCAGCTGTCCTGAAGGACAAGAAAAAACACACCCTTCCGGAGAGTCTTAATTGCTACATCAGTGCCTTAAATTTATACCATTACACGGTGGACGATGGGGCAGGGAACGAGCTGCAAGTCGCAATAATAGACTTGCAGACGAAGATGGCGTGACTGTCTCGGATAAAAGAACGTGGAAGTGTTGAAGAAAGAAAGAAATATGGATCGTCCCGCTTTTACAGTATATCGGATGAACCACCGACCGATTTACTAGTTCAGCTGAACTTATACCATACCATTTTGAATAATTTTTTTATTGGTAGGGAGTTTTGACTGAAAGGAAAGACGCTTACTTTTGTTTACAGCGTTCAATTAATATTGTTGTATTCCATGAAGCCGAAATTCTGAATCCTTACATTAAATGCCACTAGCGTAATACGTAGTTCTGATAATATAAAACATGAAAACCAATCTTTGGTTGCGTGATGCTTTACTTAAATTAGAAACGTACAGGTGGCTCAGTAGAAAAACGCTAACTTCTATTATGTGTGATCTATTATCGATTGCCGATGGCTAAATATGGCAAATTGCAACAACGTTTCTCATGTTGGTAACATGGAGGCTTTAATCATGACCTGAATGTCTCACATTGCTTCATAAATTATGCAGTTTGGCCAATAATGTAAAGTCCACAGTTCAAACAGTCCAATAATCTGCTTCTGCTCAGCGAAAGTCTTCTACAAGCCATCATTGCACTGTCGCCCCAGATATAGAGATTTTTATCACGTCGTGATCAGTTATACAATACTCTGCGGCTAATGTTTCAGCATTAAACATTAATACGAGCTTGTTATATTTTGTGTGTCGTGGTATAATAGAATCCCTAGAAAGTCGTAGTTTAATAGAATAAATTTAAAAACCTTTTAAAACCAACCTTTTTTTTTTTTTATAAATGCACTAAAAAGAGAAAAATAATAATAATAGTTACACAATTTGTAGAACTTGTTAGATGTGGTCGAACAGCCGTAATAAACGTTACTATAAATTAACATGTTTGTATCAATTTATATTTAGTATATAAAAGCTTGGCGCAATATAGTACGTATATCACATTTGCGTAAGCATAGGAAGAACATATCGTGCGTAAGGCTCATGACTATTCGCGCCAAGCTTTTATATACTAAATATAATTTGATACAAACATACTAATTTGTACTAAAGTTAATTACGGCAGTTCGACCACATCTTACAAAATCTACAAATTGTGTAACTATTATAATTATTTTTCTCTGTTTAGTTGTTTTATAAATAAAAGGTTGGTTTTTAAAAGTTTTTTACATTTATTTTATTTTTCACTTTTCAGTCTTCAACCATGTGTTTGTACCACGAATATGGATTTCTCTTGCTAAGAAAGATTCCCAAGATGCATCGTGATCGACCAGTAGTTCGCTTCGATTCCGATACGGGACATACTGTAGGAGCAAACTATAATAATAGATTTCAGAACCATTTGCCGCTACAAAAAAAAAAGGCACGCGCACAACAGCAGTGATACTTTCAATCTCCATTTTAATGTTACTCGATTCTGTATAACAAACTCGTTACGACGTTTACTGCATGTAGTTGTAGAGTTCCTATGGCCACCTTCCAGCTTCATCATCAGATCAGTTCGGTGGTACCATCACATTGTATTGTCATCGGAACTACACATGCTTGCGAAATTTCAGCTCAATTGGATAATGGGAAGTGGTTTAAAATCGACTTGCAAGATTTCACCCGAACGTACAAACAAACTAACTAATAAAGCAAGTTAAATAAATCTAAAAGCTTGTAAAAAAATATGCAATTTCTTACAAACCTCGATGCCATTACTTACAAACCTCAATGGACACTACACATAAAATATTTGTACGGACGGAATCGACTAACTTTTTTCGCGGCACGCTGTTGAGATTTCATAGTGGTAAATCAGTTTATTTAGCTGGGTTGTAATGCTACTTGTTACAAGAATGTTTTGAAAATTTGAGTGATGGGTATTATGAAAGCCTGACTATACTAAATTAAGGTTATTTTTCAAAATTTTAAAAATAAACCTTTCCAAAAGCACCCCCATTTATAACATGTTTGGTTGTTTCTAAAATAGATAATATACTATGGGAGATTTTTTTATTATATTACTATTAAAATGCCTAAGTGTGGTTATATGAAGTATTCGCTTATATTTGGTGTATAAACTGTGATACTTAATTAACATGCAATAAGGAAAAAAAAAAAACACAAACCAAGGGTATGTTGGTAATAGTTGATAAGAAATAGTTTTCATTTTAAATATAAATAAAAATGTTATCGTGTTATTTGTAAAGTCAACGTTTTATGCTGACATAAATTAAGATTTCAGTTAATAAGTGCAGGGAACTATTTTCATTGTTATGTAACAAAAATATATATTTATGACGTCAAGTGAACAAGTACGGTGAGTTGTTTTTTTGTGAGAGTTCTTTTATGTTTTCTTTACATGTGACGCGGAAGGATACGTAGTTGGAAGCCCGGAAGTGCAAACTCAGCAGGACTTCAGAACAGTTGGAAGTTGCTTATAGCAGGCTATAAGAGTAGACTGCGCTGGATGTTACTAGATTGACCTTGGCCCCGTAAACTTTCGTGACCTTGAAATTTGACCCCATGACCTTTCGTGACCTTGCCCTTTGACCCTGCGATCTACTTTTGAGATGCACATTTATATACTGACCCACTTCTGAGATGCACTTTAAACCTACTGACCAACTTTTGAATGCTCTTTTCACATTATTTTATATTTTTAGCACTAGTGTAATCAAGATTTGGATTCACTTTTGACCTACTTCCTATTTTAGCACAGCATGACCTAGATTTTATAAATGTACATTTTGCACAGTTAACCTAGAGAAGTGCATTTTTGCACATGTACTTCTGGTAACACTTCTAGTATGGAGGTTCGATATCCGGTACCGGGTTCAATCCTCGACGAGTTCAATTCTTGGAAATTTTTATTTTTGCACATGCACTTTTGGTGCAATGCACTTCCAGTACGGTGGTTTGATTTCTTGTACCGGGTTAAATCCCCGACGAATGCAGTTTGGGAATTTTTTTTTTTTTTTAGCATATGAACTTCTAATCCAATACACTTCTGGTTCAGTCCCTGACGAGTTCAATTTGTGAAATTCCTATTTTTGGAACTTACACTTCTGCTGCAATGCGCTTCCGGTTCGATTCCTGGTAACATCAATTCTAGGTTATATTATTTGTAGATTACGTGGTTCGATTCCCAGGGAGCGAAATTCTTGGAAATTAGCGATTTTTGGGAAATTACGGCTTTGTGTTCTAATCATTGAAATGCCACTTAAAATTTTATTTTATTTTTTTGTAAATTTTATTTTTAGTTTACCAGGTTCTATCAGAGGCATAGGTAATTTTTGGAAATGAGTGATTTTTGGCCAATCTTGAATGCTCCACCAATCACTCGCATGTGCTCCACTGCCATAATGAATTAGACGTTCTTGTTTTGAAAAAACCTTACATTCCCACATACAAACGGGAGAAACTAAATGCTGGTTGTCGATGTGAGTAACGTGTTCCTTGTTGCCACATTTTCCACTCCAAACTACAGAAATAGAGCAACAGTCCTTTTGCATTATGTATTATATATTTGCTTATATGAAGTATATTTAATGATGTGTTTAGCTTGAGCTTCACATACTTTTTCATTCACACTGCAGGGCAACTCAATGTCAGGACGTAGATTATACAAAGCACAGTGTTGACCATAAAAAATGTCCAATACTTTTAAAGTATATGTCGCACTAATTTAGGAGAAATGCCAATGCTCTTCCCCGTTACACAATTGAATCTGTAATGGGATACTGTCCTCTTCTCGAAACCATAATCGCCTGTATCTGACAGTAACACTTGCATACTTGACTGCCTGATTGAATTTCTCAATCTCCTTTTCTTTCCTTTATATAGACATTATTCACTTGCGCATGCACTCCACAACTATCTTGAAATGCCAGTTTCTCAATAACATCTTGGTTAAGTCGAATTTGCAGGCACATGTATTGCTTAGCCATACTTTGCACTTCCACATTCAACAAGATAATACTAGACGTTGGTTATTCGTGCCCCTTGTTATTGCAGGTTTCAGTCCACATTGTAGGACTGTCATAGAATTCCCTCCTTAATTTGTACTTTACTTGTTTATAACCTGGATACTTAGTAATTTCTTCACCTCGAACATTAAACCTTAGTTCGTTTGGAGAACATGGTAGCTCAATATCAGGTCGCTGGCCAGTCATCTTCATTACACAGGTCCCGTTCTTCATACGTATATTCTGCACTAGTTTGTGAGAAATTCCGGTGCTCTTCCCCATTGCAGAGCAGGATATACCTTGTTGTTAGACTTAAACCACACTTTCCTTTATCCGCATATTATGGTCTCGTATGTCTCTACTTCATTCAACCTCTCCATTTCAATGGCTCAAGTAAACTGTCTTAGGCACTTTATTTATACCTCGGATCTCCTCTCACTACCGGTTGTAGCACTATTATTTTTTCGACTTCTGAGTTTAATAGAGTTAAACGTTCAATGGGCGTTGGTACATAAACTCTGTTAACGCTTCGCTTTTACACTGTGAGTAAAACATTTGATTCGAACATTGATGAATATTATAGCATTTTGCTGGTGAATTAGTATTTGGATATTCATAATACGTTCCAATGTTTACAACCTCTACACTAGTTAAAGAATTGACAATTTCATTCGTGATTTTCCCAGAGCATACACAGGATAGTAATCGATGAGTGCATGATTTATGTGTTGGAATCTGTCTTCGTGTGCTATAAGGCCAGATTCCCATTTATGATAATGCACTCGGTTAGGTGTTTAAATATACTTGTGTGGAAACTTGCTTAGAAATTCAGTCATCGTGTGGATTTGTGCGGAAGTCCCTACTATGATGGCACAGGAGTCTCATACACCATACCCCTTCATAATGCCTAAAAAAAATAGTCGAGAGGTGTCAGATATGGTGACGGTAGTGGCCATGAAATAGGCTCCACAACACCCAAATCATGCTTTTCTGTACATGGATCCTATCTTATAAAATTATATGTTTGCCGTCCCCCAATACATGCTAAGTATTATTGGTGTTGTTTTGAATCATCCGGAATAGTACATATAATTAATTGACACGAAAGGTTACAAATAATCATTACTGCAAGAAGTTTACAGGTGAAGAATCCAATGCTGTATCGGCAACAGTACCATAAGATCGGACAGCTCGGACGGGTCGGTTCTGCCCAAATTTGGCAGGTCCTTAAGTTTTGGCAACGTGAGCGATGTCACAGGCGAGTGTGAAGTCATATCAGGCTTCTCCATCACTACACTCGGGCGAAATGCATTAAGCTGCATTCTCACTGGTGAGTGTTAGTACGAGCTAGATGACGTCACGTGCCTTTGTGTACCCGAGACAATGTGCGGGCAATTAGCTATTTCCGCTGTCCGTCCCGCCCCACTCTGAGCACTGGCTGCTGGGTCGGCCTCTTTGATCTCAGCAGACTTCGGTGGGGAGGATCGTCTCAAGATGGACCACCTCGGAAACGCATGATTGGCAACAAACAACACATCCCGCCGATGTGAAAGCCTCCAGCAGTGAGGTGATGTGTAATGAGGTCGGCAGTGGGAAGGCCTTACTGTGTTGTTGCCGGGGCATAACTATGGCTGGCTCCTCCTAGGAGGGACCACACGAGGTCGGCGCGGCTTAACCGCAGTAATTGGCGGCGAGCTGTAGGAAAATGGGGCGCCCGCACCGAGGAAAATTATTAAAGGCACAAGCAGGGCGGCAATTAGCTGCCGGCCTCTCACAATTTACTGCCGTCGTCCGTCGCACCTTCCAGGAGAGTGAACTGCAGTACCGAGTTGTGTCTCGCGCAACTCTGGCCGTGGTTCTGCACTGCACTGTGGTCCCTGCCTTGCCGTCCTGCACTCAGCACGCACGACACAGGCAGTTCAACTGTCTACATGCAAACGATGACAGTTTAAGTCAATTACTTTACAATATATTTAGAAACGTGTTATTAGATTATACATTTTTTATCATTTATTTTTCAGGTCTCAAATGTAACTGAATAAATATGTTAGGCTTCGGATCAAAATTATTGTTCAGGTCACTAGAATGTTATGAAGTTAAATTTCTGCAAATTTCTTGTATGGCTCGCTCATATTTAAATTTTATCAATTGAGAGAAATATTTAAATTGAAAGTAGCCAGAAGGGAAAACCTAAACACTCTTGCACAACTGTTCTCGGAACTGCTTGCTCTTTCTACTTGCAACGCGCTCCGCAATTCAAATGAACTGCAACATGCACCTTCCCTGTCTTCAAGAAACAATTTTACTGAAACTGAACTTTGTGTAAAAGAAATTTTTGAAATGTTAGGAATCAAGATTCTGAACTACATTTCTTACATTAAAACAAACAAAAAAAAACCAAGATGAATTTGTTTTTAAACAGTTTTATAAATTTTTAATTATCATCAACGTTGTTTCCGAAACCAATCAAATTTCCACAAATTCTAGATAAAATTTGCCCTTGAAACACTTTTAAGGCTCCTTCCATAGCAAAACTATCTAGTTGTAGTTAGAAAAATTTAATTTCATTAAATCGATTACTAACATTTTTCAACCTATTGTACTTTAGGCAATTCTTAGGCAATTCTTCTTTAGCATAACGATGATGTTCTCTCTTTGATATACCATATAACGGCTCCGCTGTTTAAACCGACATATAATACATATCTACATAAATAAATTAAAACTTTTATACTTATAGAAAAAAAAACTCCACTATATGAACTGTAAAAACACGGCGAAACCTTTCTTTTTATAAGAAAAACAACTAAATAAAAATAAATGTCTGTGAACTTCTAGACCATAGACCAAATCTTGTAATAAAATGAAAAACAATTTTAAAATGAAATTTGGAATTCAAAACCGAAATTCTGCTTATATATGTATGTATGTATGTATGTATGTATGTATGTATGTATGTATGTATGTATATATATATATATATATATATATATATATATATATATATATATAATTATTGGGTTTATTTATTGTACTCACATGTCCTATAAACATTTAAAATTGTAAAGACGAGATGTGACTGTACAAACACTACGAAACCTATTTCTTAACAGCGTCTTATTTATTGTTTCCCTTGATTTCGACAAATAAAACGAAATTCCACACAAATATTAAATAAAGATTTTTAAGTTTGTTTAATTAGTAACAGAATTGTACAATTACCAAAACAATTATGGATTAATTCCTGCAAACTTCTTTAAAGTAACAATCATAATTTACATTACAAACCGCTATTAAACAACTTTCAATAAAATAATTTAGCAAGAAGGTTTAATTTTATACAAACTGTTTCGTGGGCTAAAGGGAACTCCCTAGAGCAATAACATTGAAAAGAGACATTTGAATTGCCTACGACTTGCGATTAACTCTTAGATTTTTAATTCCAATTTTATTGGAAAACGTGAAATTATTGGCAAACCATGCAATGAATTTACGAGAAATTTCTTAATGGTGTTATGGTGACACAAAAAAACTATTCACAGTTGGAGCCGAGCATGTGTATTGTGTCCCATTCTATAATTTTTTTTGGCCGAAATTTAAATTTTAAATTTGTCAGTATTACTTCAGTTTTTGTTTTAAATTTTTCCTCACTGTAAGCGTTTTTTTTCTTTAAGGCGGACGTCAAAAAGCTGGGCCTAACATTACAAATACTGTTACGAACGTCATTAGCAAACTAAAAAAAAATGTTTTTCTTTCGGTCCTCATTTAGTATATATTCCCGTCATAACTTTCTGTTCATTTACTTGTGTGCATTTTCGTTATAGTGGAATTGGATACCATGTCATAAAACCGTACAATATCTTGGAAATACAGACATTTTCTTTGGGCCTTTATCAGCATCTGCTTAGGTTATGAACGACAGTTTAAGTATGAGCTGATTTTCATTTTTTGCAGATGTGTGTGAGAGAGTTAGTGTTATTTTCCATACATGAATTATATGTTCAAGCATTTGTTATTGCAGCTCTACAAATTGCTAGTGCATTCAAGTATCAGAAATTAAATTTCTTGATATCATTTATAGCACATATTCTCAGTTTGTAAAAATTGAAGTTGAAGGATGGTGACATTTATCGAAATTCCATACCATTCTTGATTTCTGGTTGAGTGGCACTTTAATGACTATCTAGAAAAAATCATAAGAAATTTAACTCCGAAGAATGGAAATTATATGCCATTTCTATAGTCGTGAGAATTTCGTTGCGGATACTCGTTCGAGTTGGACAATCGTCAGTTCAATCCCAAACGCCGGAAAGAAATCATTTCTGAAACCACTTTTCGATCTACACTATGTTATAATACAAATGTTGTTCAGTACCTTGGTATCTTTTCTGCGCAGACAGCAGACGGCGCGTGTGGTTGACAGAAGCCCGAGCTCAAAAATTTCTGCCACATGTCAAAGAGTCTTTGAAAGCTGTACGTCTTATTTTGTTCTGGGTTATTCACCGTCATTGATTTTAACTCGTCTTTCTACAGATGGTATAAACTAAAATATTAAGTGTGAGATGTGAATGTACAAAAAGAGCTCCAACCATCTGCTCATTCTTCGGTTCCAGTGATGTACCAACAACGCTACGTTATTCTTCGAAACATACGCAAACATATTTTCCACTCTGAACTCCCAACACCCATGGTATAATCCCGTGCTGCACTGCTGGTGCGATATTACACCATGTTCAAAGAATTCGAAATGCATAGCTATTACTAAATGTTAAGTCCAGGAAGTCGTCAGTTGTCCTGTGTTAGACTATGAGATCGCCATAAAAACGATGCGGACATTTTTATGTGTAGAATGTGGGTCTGCTCAGTAGATTAACAACTAATGCTGGGAATATAACATTCAGCCGACCAAATGTTAACTGTTGCAGTTGTCTGACAGGGGAATTTTGACTATCTCAATTGTCGGATAGCTGCTTATCTATTAAACGCACGCCGGACAGCTTACTGTTGGTCAAATGTAGGAGTGGACTGGAGAGATTTACGTGGCTCCTAACATTGAGGTCTTAAGAGCCTTTAAGCGCAAAGTGAGGTAAGTATGTAACAGCGTCGGAATGTAAGGGTGGGGGAAGCGGGAGATCCCGAGAAAACCCGTCGACCAGCAAAATCATCCGGCACGATTCCCACATGCGAAACTCCGTGACCGACCCCGCTGGGGATTGAACCCGGTTCGGCTAGGTGGAGAGCGAGTATTCGGACCGTCATACCCCCGCAGTCCCCTCGAATGTAGGTATATTTGGTGGGTGTCGAATATATGACTTTCGGTCAGCTGATATCCGCAACCTGGGAACGTTTTGAATGCTGTACGTGGTTAAACCCACATCTAAGAAGGACACAAACTTCCACGGCATTTCCGATATTGGAACCAGGAATGTGGTGTCCTGGCGAAGTGTAGCGACGCCGGGCCACGGAAGTAGACTGGGGAAGTGGCAAGAGAGAAGATCGAGTCGTGGTGCAGATAAAAAGAGATCAGTAACGCCTCAGCCAACGTCTTGTTCGGCGTGACTGGCGGCTGTTCTTGCGGAAGGCTCGGCAGGTAATTGTGCAGCAGCAAGAAGAAGGCCAATTACCAGCGCCTCGGGCGGACAGGAAGAGGTGCCCTTTGTTTCTTGCGGCCGCCGCGAGGGGCGCCCGAGGCTTATCCAGACGCCGCGATCTCACAGAGAGAAGGAAAGAAGAGAAGACCAGGACGGGAGGAGGAGTCTCGGCTTGCCAGATTACTGCTGAGTTACGAGCCGGAGATATCTAATTGTAGTTCTTCTCATTCCCGGCCGCCGCGCCAGGCCAACCTCTGCCTCCCTGTCTGCCCGCAGTTCAGCCCCCTCCTTCCCAGCCCCTCCGCCCACCCTCCTCTAACCAACGAGACTGGTTTCTGCGCCATTTCGCGCCGAGATATCTTATTACCGCGTGCACAGAGGGAAGGGAACCCCTCTCCAACCTAGACCAGGTCGAGGGCAACACGTAGCTGCGCATCGCAGAGACTGCGACGGTACTACACCGAGACACTCTCCTCGGCACCTCTGCTAAACCACGTGGTCGAGTCGGCGCGGCGCGGCGCGGCGATGTGGCGACTGTTTCAGTCCTCTAGTATTGGTCGATGGTATGTGCCGTGTATAGAGCAGGTCATCGATGTATTTTCTGATGCAGCAATTTTTTACAAGACACTGTGACGGGAAGAGCTAAACCTTTTCAATAATCAATTTTTTTTACATTGCAAAAAATTCTATTTTATTGACAGAATATCAATTTTAACTTTTTACAAATACCAAATCGTTTAAAAAACTTCTATCATTTTTTTAATTCGTCAATTATTTTAGAATAAAAACATTATTCTTACAAGTTTCAATAATTTACGTTGCCACACATAATTCGGTTTCAAGTTATATAAAAAAAAACCGGCAGTGGCATGTTACAATTTATTTCAAAAACTTACATCCGTGTTTCTACTACTGTTAGAGTTTAAATTGTGACATTAATATCTCCAATTTTAACTTAGGTGTTAAAATTGAAATGTGGGCGAATTGCATAAAAAGTTTCCTACAAATATGTTGCATTTTATTCTGATAAAATTAGTTATTATTTTGAGCTGCATCCTAATGTATAAATTTTGTTAATTTTGAATCGTTCGAAAAAATATAACTTAAAGTTTTTAGCGTTTGTTTTCTTTTTCTCTGTTGTCATACATTTTCAGACTATTCTTCTCATCACAGTGAAGAAGATGTAAGATGCCAAACATGTAGAAAATAATTTGAGACTCTGGACGCAATGCTCATCTCGGTAAATAAATATTCTAGAAATTTTCTCATCTTTTTCAGGAAAAATAAAAACTTGTTATCTACAAGCATCACTTTCTACTTTAGTCCTATGAAGCCTGAGGAAGCCTGCCACAATGCTTCCTTATGGCCAGGCGTTGATCCCCAGACTCTTGCTCCTTGAAGAGTACGACAATCGACCGCGCCACGCGGAACACAGCTCCTCGACATAAGTTTCTCATCTTAAATAGAAGCGATAACACAAACCACTAAGTTAAAGAAAGGGCAAATGAGGTACTCTTGGACATACTCCGCAAGATCCGAGTACATGTGAGCTATTTCTCAGTGATGACATATTTTTGTATACCCGGTAACTGTTTTGCTAAACATCTGGGAGTATTTTGAATGCCATACTTAGATAGGCCTTGTATGTTCGTTGTTATATGCTGTTCACGGTAAAATGATCACTTCGGAAATCTACTTGTATGCACGTAGTGTATTCTTCTACCATATGTAAAATTAACGTTGTCATGGGCCTTATCACTTTATTCATGCATCGATCAGGTGAAACTGTGTAATTATTATAAAAATAAATAAATTACATATTTATTCATTTTTACACTTCGTTGCATTAAAAAACAGTAAGCGAAATAAATAATTAAAGTAATTACAGATATTTACCTAACACTTTTTATTCGACGTTAAAATATGGAACTTATTTCCATCCATCGTTACCAACTTTACTGGGCGCGTGTCACTCAGTGCACCCGTTAAAATATATGTAGGTAGGAGCAGTGACTTTTTTGTAAGGTTAATTTCGAAAGTGCTCACGTTATCGTGAACAGCCTTTAACTACCGTTATTCCCTAAAACACTTATTGGTGCTACAGGTTACCCAAACATTAAACTTTCCTCCAGAAAATGTTACTTCTCCATTGGTTGAAGTATCATGCAGAAGTATTTTCGACCGGAAAACCGAAAAATCATAGTTATTATTAGGCCTAGTTTAGTATCTCTTCTGACCAGGGTTTCTGGCCCCAAGTTCATAACACAATTACTCAAGTCCAACATGAATAAAACTTTAGTAATATTACTTGTTATAATAATTCTGATGTATAGATTTATGCTTAACGGGCAAACTGTAGCTCCTGTTTTTTTCTCAAATAAATGACTTAACAACACTGTTAAAACAGTTAGAACTTTCGCGTAAATTACTAAACCAATGAAAATATATCTGCAAATGCTTTTGAGTGTAAATCTGTATTCTTGCACGCAAATAAACTAATAACGAAATACAATATTGCATTACAGGTGTGTGGTGATATACGTTAGTTTTGAAGAGAAAAATATGAAGGTACTTTTAACACGAAATGGCGTCTTCTCCTGAACTTGATATGAAGGAATATACAACAATGTACATTTTGACCAGATTAATGGATGGGCCTACCAGGTGTTCGAACTGTCTTCCAAAGACAAGTTTTTTCCATGAAACTATTAAATGTCCGTCAAATGTGCTCATTTACAAAAAGAACAAAGCCTTTAGATGAGACCTGTTAGGTGCTTCATATACTTCACGTACATTAATAATCACTATTTTAGAGCATTACAACATAGCAGCAAAGAGCTTTATCTCAAAATATACGCGCCGGATAGATAGGAAAATACTTGTAGATCCTTCAGGGAAGCTTGCCAACAAACTTTCTACCAATAAATTTATAGGGTGAGTGCTTAAAGTCCTATAAGAACACGCGGTCGACGAGAATACTGCACGCCAGTTGAGAGCCGCGCGCTAAGTGGCTATGGCGCACTCGATGCGCGTAACAGTCTTGTACTTATTTATCACGCGCTTCTCGCCGTCAGACGTGGAAACTTGCTGTATTTAGACGGGTGCCGTAAGCAGATGATTCAAACATTCACTTGTCTCGGTAGCCAAGTAAAGCAGTGCGTCCAAAGGCGATTATCATAAAGGAAACACGTATACTTAAAACACTGTTTGAAACTTCCGCATAGTCACGGAAATGTACGGACACGCGATCAGTAGTGCAGAAATACGTAGCCGCGCTCCGTAAAGACGAAATATGAAAAATCTCCGTATTTTCTTCAGCTTTGGATTTGGGAAGCGAACAGAACCACGTCTACGGAAGATTTCTTCGCCACTATAATTACCATTTTCCTTGCAGTTATATCGATGCCTTTTATACATATTCTTTCAAAAATAAAATAAAGTAATCATTAGGTACTTGTAACAGTTAGCATCACATAATACACAGAAACGTTACTAGAAAATAAAAAAGTTTACCTATGTCACATTTTAGAAATAACGTGTTTGTACCCAACATTACTATTAGAAGTCGTAGGTGAGAGGTAAGAGTCGTAGCCACCCCCACCCCTCTTGCATTAGCAATTGTTCCTCCTCTTAGACTTTTGATTCCTGTTTTCTAATTTCGCTCTCTAGTAAAATATTTTAGCTTTTTAAAATTTATTTTCGATACACAGTGAAACCACCGCATAACGAAAATTAAAGATTTTTCTTCGTATATTTTTTTAAACTTGAAGTACGGAAAAAATAACTACCAAATTTACGGAGAAGTTCTGTGAATTCACTGGGAGTTCTGCGAAGTTTACGGCGAGTCCGTTATTGAAAATCAACGTGTCCGTAAATTTATGGAAATTTCCGAAAAGTTTTTTTTATCAGCACTCTTCGGTAAATATGACGGAAGAAAAAATAGTCAATTATACCATTGTGCGAGCTGAAACAATGTAAATTTTTCAGGAAATCTATCAAAATATGGTAGAAAAAGTTAGTATTGTTTTCAAGTAACAGAGGCCTTGTAAATAAAACGGCTCTAGATTATCATAAAAATACAGGCCTTGTAGATAAATTGCGAAACTATTTCTAGGCCTCAATAGTTGAAGTCTGCCATTTCAAAAGTGGATAGTTCACTAAAAGGACTGAATTTCTTGCAATTTTTTAAACGTATAACATAAATTACGTAGCAGTTCATTGAAAGTAAAAATGCAATATGTAAGAGAGATAATTTTTATCCATAATGCAACAGGGAACATAAATGTACAAATTACTAGTTCAGTGTAAGTTGTGATAAATTATTAGATTCATTGGTAATTCAAATTAATAGTTTAAAAAATCTGCATATTTCTCATTACAAGGAAGACCCGACATCGAATATTTTTTTTTTTCTGCACAAAGGCATAGTCTAGCCAGACACAAAAGTATAGATTTTAGTGAGATCGCGTTAAAAAAGAAGTAATTTTATGAAGTCGTAATTTATCACTCCCATTCTGTCAGCGCTGTGATACAATAATAACTAACTGTTATTTCACCAGTCTAGGCGAATATCGCACCCTCAGATTTTCGTAACTGATGCTCAGACACGTAGTAAAATTTTGAAAACTGCCAGATGAGCAGGAGAGAGGGTCAGATTTCAAAGACTGTAAAAGAATTCCCGGAATGGCGAGGCGTATCTTTGTCAAGGGTTGAGGGTTTTCGGGCTAAGTACGAAAATGCTTGCGCAGAACGTTATAAAGTAAGGGGAGAAACTTTAAGAAGAACAAAAATTGTCGGAAACCCTTTTATTTCCAACCCTTCCCTTTTCATCCCTCGAGGGGAGATTGTACAGTCAGTGACACGTAAGAAGTGACCCTGTTTGCCTTCCGAGATTCCAAGCGAAGAGTACTGTATGGATGATTTGCAATTATAAAGTACATATCTAGGAATTTATTTCGCATGAAACAAATTTGTTGTTGACGGCATTATTTTTAAAAATACAAGAAGCTAATGACTATGGTTATTGATACTAAAACGGCTCTTAAGAGCTGCATTTGTTTATGATGTGTAGAAAAACCACGAAACTGCCCCGCTTAATTTTGTCACTGTTAGAATTTACAACACGCTAATAAGCCTGTCCCATAATCGATATTACAATTAATAGATCACACCAAGCATAACATTTAAAAAGACAAAAGTTCAGTTTCCTTAAGTTGCGTAATACTCATATAATGTTCAGAAGAACGCTAGGAAGAACAAGAGTTTTATAGAAGCTATGCGTTAAATTTTTGGCAAAACCTCAAACTGAACGTGTGATGATTCCAAAAAGATTGCATCTAGCAGAAACTACCGATTATTGAATATGTTAAAAACTATTTCCTGTCATTGTAAACGACCTTCTGAATACTATTGCTCACATACTACTACGTTATTACAAGTGACGTCACGAGACATGTGTGTACTGAAAAGAGCAGCTTAACTGCTCTTAGCTGCTTCGCATATCACTAAACTATTTTATAAATAAATCTCGTCCAAAAGTTTTTGCTGACGAACCGGAACGCTTAAAATAGTGTTTACGCTTGAAAATATTTTATTTCTTGCACCTTAATTAGAAACATGGCCACTGTAATTCGTTTTTTTTTCGATTAGGGCAGCATCTAACGCAACAGAAAGATATTAATTTTTTTTTTGGCTATATCATGGCACCACACGACCACCAGACTGTACGCAATTATAAGGTATAGTCAGTCTTTATGAGTTTTCACCAACGAATAAAGCAGGATTTCTAAATTTCACCATCTATGCCACATGAATACAATACAGGCACTAGTTCAAACCTCAATCTTTCTTTACTACAACTTTCCCGTGCATAGAAAGGCGTGAAATTTACTTAGGCCTATAGATTTCTTAAGGATACGTGCTTAACGTACATAAACGGGATTTCGTTTGGTGAAATACATTTTCTTAACATTCGAGCTCGGAGGAAGTATAATGGAGTATAGAAAAGTTCTTACTCGAACAGTTGTACTGAGCAAGTGTCGGATGCAGCTGTGTTTTAACAGACCTACTGATGAAGCAGCTGGAGGCTGGGTAGCTATGGCTTGCTGCGAAGCGGACACCCGTACTCTACCTTGTATTACATGCCCGTAGTACGTATCTGACTAGAGGCGAACTATAGACTCACTAGATTGCGCATATCTGCTGCGCGGTGACCACCTCAGTGTTCCAACACTAAAGTGCTTTTCGTCCTACACAGTTGCAGAGTACACGTGACATAAACTAAGATCAGCACAAGCAAAGACTTTGATATACTAGTAATGCTCCTTCCCACTCAGTTGGAATGCAGACACTGTATCATGTTACCCAATACGTCATTTCCCCCCCCCCCCCCCCCGTTAAAGTGCGAGTTGTAAGCAAACGTCACATGAGAGTTCGACAGTTTTACGGTAATCCTTGAGTTTCCAAATTTTGAAAATATTATATGGTTTCGTGAAATTATATCCATGATAACTAAACAAAAAAGTTGAACAACCGTCATGTTCTTGAGCAAAAATATGATCATTTTGATTTGAATGTTAGACCCGTAAAAATTTCAAGAATGTATTTGAACACGAAGTTTGGTGTCAGCTAAAGTGTTAATTGAAGCCTCAGCAATGGCGAGTTGCTATTTCCCTGAACTCCGACGCTTTGCTTCACGTGCACCAAGTCTATAAGTTTTGGCTATTTTGAATTACAATTTTTCTTAAAAGTTGAAATACAGGTGAACCGCAAAACAATTTTCAAAAAAATATTTATCGCAACATTTACATGACATGAGAAAATATTTTGAGCTGTAGACTAACATTAATTTTGTTCAATGTTTAGGTTTTTACTGAGAAATAATATAGATTTAAAATTTTAATAGAGGTTTTAAGAATGTTTGAAGACTTTATCTTTCTCCGGAATCATAATTCTTTAAGAATATTATTTCATATCGCAATAAATATAAAAAAAATAATGTACTAAGCTAACAATCGAGAATGCCTTCAAGTCTCAGTCTTGTCCATCGTGTTACATTTTGTATTCATGATCCATAACATTCGTTTCAATGGAATAACTTAATATTTCTAATCACAGCAAGTTTCATATTACAAAGAATGCCTTCGATGTAGTCGTCTAATTTTATCGATGCATTATGTGGGAAAAAAGAAACGGCAAGAATCTATTCATAGTTTTAAAATTACACTGCACTTATAAATACGCCATAGTTACTTAACAACAATACAGAACCTATGTTGGTTTTACAGCGTAACGTGTATTGCTATAAATGTATGGTCATCGTTTGGAAATAGATAACCGTAGAAAATCTGAAGTAAGCTTTAAAGAAGCAAATCAAGACGGTCTGTGAGACGGGGTCTATGTAGTGGACATATACAGGAGGCGAAGGTCTGTGTTTGCCATATGCAGTGCATGATAGTCGCAGGGAGCGGCGGAGGGCTATGGCAGGGAAGACCGCGCGCCGATAGGAAAATAGCTCCTCTAGAAGAGGCTCTTCGCTTCCGAGCCGGAACATCCCCCCGGCAAGTGATGTGGCGAGAGCAGAGATAATAACCAGAAATACAGCCTCCCTGCTGCGCCAGCCGCGGCAGGGGTGTGCAAACAACCGGACCACTTTCTCCAGTCTCACGGCTCATCTTTGTTATACTCAGGTTTGTAAGCCATCTTCTCATATACATTGGCTAATACATTTTCGCCGCTAGGTAGCAGTCTACAAGATTTTAACCGTTTTGTATCTAAACGAAAGGGGTATTTACGATTTACATAAAATAAGCATAACTGCGCAGTATCCTCCCATTGTCATTGTGTTAGTAACCTTTGAGAAAATAAACCTTGTTCTTCGTACTACAATGGAATTTTAAAGAAATATGTTCACATGTGATTCTATATTCTGTCGTAAATCATATCTATAAAACAATCAAATACAGAATTACTTCATTTAAATGTTACCATATAAACCTAAAGTATTCTTCTGTTGACTACTATCTTTATTTCGCCTCTGAATTTTTGTCTTCTATTAAAATAAATAACAAACATGTTTCCAGTAGCTGACTGCCAAACGTGACTGTATGTATACTGTTTATGATGTCAACACCACTGAAGGGCTTGCGGAATAGTAAATAAATGAAGTTAATACTAAATTTCGTGTAAGAGCGAAAATACCAAACATAAACTTCAGTTCGAACTGTTACAAACGTAAACAGGATTTCTTCATTTATGCAGCTTAAACGCGACCCGTTTGGAACATTAGCGCACCTTGTAACGGAAATTGTCCCTATGCTGAATTCTCCCGTACGGAATGTCATTACATTCCCAACCTGACTAGAACAAAGCTTGTCAAGGCTGAAGTCACAGTGCGACCTTTGCATGGCCGCCTCTCCCACCTGCAGTGCAGCTCTTGGCGGCTTCTAGCGGTGTAAATGACCTCCTGCTTACAAACATTCCCAAACAAAGCTCTTAACATTATGCTTAAAAAATATAATTCTGCACGCAGCTTGAAAATTGCAAATCCCAATTAGCTATACAAAAAATTGTGAAATAACTTGACGACAGATATAATAAGTGATGACAGACTGAATGCTGGATACCAAGTATTGTTAATAACATGCAAGGTTCACATAAATTTAAATAGTCAACGAGATTAGTCAAAACCATTATATATAAGTAAATTTTGAATTACGAAAAAAAAATATGTCGAGACAAATCCATAATTCCGCTTGAACGGAATCAACTAAATACATCAACAAGTTTAAACTTAACTCTACGTGGATACAATGCTGGCACTAGTGTAAGGCTCACACATGCAGCAAAATCATACTGAAATATAATATTGCGTACATGTGCAAAATGTGAAAAAAATATAACGTTCAGAATATTTAATATTTACGATATACTGCACCGCAAGTGAGTAAACTCGACTGTTTGCATACGATATTTGCTCAGTCAAAGAAATATCAAATAAATATAACTGTCAATTAAAACAAATAAAAATTCACCACAGCGTAGAAAGGGACTAGTAGCCAGTATAAGTACGTCTCTAAAGCTTGTTGATACTATAATAATTCGTTTCAGTACACTTGTCATTTCAGATTACTGCACTGCTTCAGTTTATACCGTAATGTACTCAGACTTCCTATTCATGCTTCGACTATATGAACGCATCATCGAGGCTGAGGTAGCAAAGTAGTCTTCCTGATACGAGTTGTCAAGTTTAGAGTCCCTCTTAAGTCTAGGATACGTGGGATTTTTGTAGATGTCGGTAAATCATGTAAGCCTTCCCGCTGGAGTGAAACGGAGAGTCGATAACTGTATTCGTCCTCTAGGATATTCCCCTGCTCGTTCATATATGTTTTCTCAGTACATTTAAAAGCCACCTTAAAACGTTTCACTGAGGTGGTTTAAATAGAAAAAGTTACATTTATTTTAACGTGAGCCTTATATATTTCTCCTTCAATATATTATTGTTTATAAAAATGGCGAACATTGCAACAACACAGCAACGTGTTGGTACCTCACACATACATCGTATAAGTAAATCTCGTTATTTGGTTTCGGAGCGTTACCAGTGTGGTGCTGAGGTGGCTGGTGGATAAACACAGTAGTGAGTGAGTGTACACACAGTTCGACGTATACTTCAGACTTCTGCAATCTTATGTGCATCTTCTTGACCAGGGGCCCTATGCTGGAGTTTTCAGTCGTATGCGAGTAGCTAGTCGAGTGGTGTTTTGCCGAACGGGACACTATTTCGGTATTCTGGAACCACTCGGGTCTGCTGACGTGCGACTCGCGCGCTCGGAATGGAAAACGAGTGGTTGGAACAGAATGACTTGGCTACCTCACATGCGACTGCACGCTGGAAGTAGTAATGCAGGGTTGTTCGGTGCTCATACAGCTTCAGATACAAACACAATCTGTCAGAATGCAACGGACATTCACTATTGATATTTTTATTAATATGAAAATATCTTTATTTATCAAGAGCACGATGAATACCTTTGTCGCTCATTTAATTACATTTATTCGTTGTAAAATGTTAGTAGAGGAAGTTAGAGAATTAGGGTAATTTAAACATTTATTAAATGATGAATTAATATGATGCTAAAAATAATTAGCTTACAGTAATTAGTCCAAAGTATTTATAATTTTATCTCATCCTCTCTGCTTCATTATAATATTTTGGTTTTATCAGTTAGCTTATACACCACTTTATTCAATCTAAATGTACTGTACTTTATTTTCTTTCACGTTTGTCAATTAATTTTAATTGTTCACGCAGTTTTGTTTGCTTACACAGATTTATTCCCACTTTTACTTAAGTTCTTGGAATTTTTTGTCTTTCCCAAACTTCCATGTATGTTAATGTACGATACGTCGCACTACTACAGTTTTGATATATTTCCCTTAAACGTGTTCCCAGGGTTCTTGACATGCATGTCGATTACGCATATATTAATTAATATTGTAAAATAAATTTACCTAGTTTCACATATTTTATCCATTTGATAATTGAAGAAATTATGTTTATTTTTGAAACCTGTGTACTGATGTCTTCAATTTGATTCAGTGTAAGTAAAAAGATTTTAGCCTTAATTTCGACACTTTTGCCTTTTTAGCTTCCTCATAGACTGGGCTTGAACAAAGCACTGCATGAATGTGGAGGTGCTTATAAACTTTTACGCTCGTCTCGAAGACTTTTATATGATGGTTTGTGGCACAAACAGCGAATAAAAACGCAAACGTTTAACGTCACTTGTTCAGTCTTCTAGTACCACTATAAGAATAGGAAAAACTGTGTAAGATAGGCTCAATACATTTGATAAGATTATCATGTTTCAAAATCTAGGTAAGTGTACGTGATAAACACATCATGTAATTGTGTACGGACTCGAACGCCGCCTAGCGGTTACCACCCCTCCAGCCGTGCCGAGGTAGGGGAAGGCCGCCACTGCGCAGAAGGCAGACGGAGAAGGTTCTTTGTTTACTTGTCCAACTATAGCGAGGAGAAATTATTTAGCTCAAGATTAAAATAATATAGTCATCAGTGTATTCACCCTTTCACACTATACACACTTACAGTCAGTTCTAGCTTGTGTGTATACGATAGGCAGGAGGAGACATTACATACATTACATTTACAACTAGAAGAATTAATAAAATAATAGGATCACAGTCCACAAATATCTTACTTGAAAACAATGAAAAAATTTCTGACAACAGCAATTTCACCCCAGTAAATACAAAGTTCACGGAGTGAAAAAAGGAAATGAACCAAAAGGAATGTAGCACAATTGTGTGCAAACAGAAAAATAATTTTAACCATTCATATTGGCCCCATTAAATGGCATTTATCCTAATGAACATTTAACCTTAAAAAACATAAATATTTAAAAGAGAGATCTACGGCAGCAGGGTGTCAAGTATATTTAGACATGATCTTACAAACTTTACATACAAATGCGAAAGAAGATATATAATTGCTTATCCATACCACTAAGGCTATAGATGAAGATTTTCATATTGCAAGAGTAGTCATAAGTAATTTTTTATGTGCCATTCTGGACAATAAAGCATCCTGTGACAAAATAACAGAATGAAATAGATGACACTACACAATAATAATACTAAGGAAATAGCAATAACTGTTTAAAAAGAACATTAATATTAATTATTCAACTTGATTAACAGTACTTTATGTGAATTCCAGAAATATCATTCATAAACTTGATAGGGCCAAATTTATTTTATGAAAGAATTTTAAACATTTCATACAAATAAAAAAACAAATTTTGCGCCGAATTTTGATTTACCTGCGACATAAATTCGCCAGAAAAAATGTGGGACAAAAACTAAAATTAATAACTAATACTCTAAATTTTATGTGAAGATAATATGTCAGAACAGAATTACAGGATTTTGCAACCTGTTGTGTACAAGTTCGGGATATTGGTTTAGAAGAGTTTATATCTGAGATATGGCAGAATTTTCCTGGGTGGCGAAGTAGATATTACTGTCGATTCTCGCCATCTAAGATTATATAAACTATCTTAATATCCACAACATTTTCACCTTGTGCAATAACTATTTTACTACCAGAATGACAATGAACATCTTCAATAGACCATAACTTTGTACCAAAGTAACTTGCGATTGGAACGACGTCGAGTTACCGTCCGATGTTGATATGGCCGCCAACAGACAGTCCCGTGAACAATATGTGGATGATTTTACCCGAAATATAATCATTGCGAAATTGGAAGAATGTTGAAGTGTGTTTGAAGAGTTCGGGATTGCTCACGGCATCGTGTCAAGAGCCTGGACAGCATCTCGAACGACAGTAACATCTGTACGATGATTTAGCGGTAATTTTTCACGAGCAACCACGCCAATGGAACACTTTAAACTTTAATAGATGAGAATCAAGCCAAATCAGTGAAAACAGTGTAAATTGAGCTACTGATTATAAGTGCCAAATAAGTAATTAATATGGTAGCTGAATTTCCCTGATATATTTGTTAATCCCTTTAATGTTAAGAATTTCACTGCTATTAGTCTCTTGCTCCCCGATAAATTGCTTGATTCGCCAGTCGTGTGTGGCTTATCAACTGACTTTCAGTGGATTTTATTTCACTGTATAATATCACCGATCCGGGCTTAGAATGAAAAGTATATTGTCCCACAGGCGAGGAGAGATCGATGGCAGGCAGCTGGTGTAATCGCAAGGCACATATAAAATACTACTGGACTCCCAATATCGCTTTTTACCATGGCCAAAAGACTGCACACAGTGGTTTGTTTGCCCTGCGACAAGCGCAGTGGGTGCCATTTACGGCTACTCAACGGAGACGGCGCTTTGCTCTGGTGCCGAGAACACAATGACTGGGGAGCTCAGCAGTGAGCTCGAGTGCTCTTTATGGATAAAAGCCAATATAGTTTCGCTAGCTATTCCGGATGTCTATACGTCTGGGGACAGACACAAACACGCAATCACCCCTCCAAAACATCGAAAGACACCGGTTTGCAGATGGCGGCATTCTCGTGTGGGGAGGAATAGTGTTTGGAGGCCGGACGAAGCTCCACATCTTCCAAGGCGGTTCAGCCACTGGTGACAGTTATCGTAAAATAGTTTCTTCTTCCCGACGCATGTCTTCTTCCGGGTGCTGTGAGTCCTGAGTTAGTTTCCATGGGCTACAACGCTACACCTCATCGTGTTGGACCTAAATACAATCAAACAAAACGTGTGGTATTTTTCGGGAGATGCCTGGCAGCACGTCGCCAGCCGCCAGCTAAGACACCGCAACTGTAATCGGTGTTACAAGAGGAATGGACCGTGATTTCTCAAGATCTTGTCTACAACCTCATACTGAGCATGAACAGACGGTGAACATCCGGCACTGCAGTCAGAAATTATAATTTCCCCTACTGAGGAATGCGCTTTTCTTGTCGGCCACATGTCACATTCTCTTCTGTTGTACAGTGCTTGGCACTGACTTTTGAATCAATTTTCCTTCACATTCTTTACATTCCTCTCTTCATCAGGTTGGTTACCTTTCCCATACTCTGACATTTAAAATGTCTATGTCAAACATTGCTACGTGACATTACACGTGACAACCTGTCTAGCCCCTAATTTTTGCACTCCAGCATACGTTTACAGTAACAACAATGATCTCCCATTCTTGTACTTCACAGATATTCATAAACACCTTACCAATCACGCTTTATTAATAGATCAATTTAAAACAAATTTTTTAATTAACGTAACTGTTTGTGATAGTAAAATATACAGCACCGATTTTAAATAATCAACGAATTTTTCTGAACTGTGAAATCGTACCGATGTGAGCATTGCGCTCTCTTAGTTTTTAATGTTGTAATGACATTTAAAAAAAATGAGAAGTGATCTGAATATGAGTGACTTAAATAATTTTTAAATAATGAATTTGTCTCTCATTGTAATCATGAATATAATACGCACCCTACTTCATTACGTACATTAATAATTGCATTTCAGAATAAGTTCTGAAAGAACTTGCAGCCTAGTATCCTCAATTACATACAGAGTTGTGTTCTCGTAATGAGGCCTTGCTAGCCTGATAACCTTCCCAAACATATCGCCGGAGATCGCGACTATACCACAACAAAACTTACAACAGTTGGAAGGCGTGGCTGTTTGTAACTAACCACGCGCCTGATATTAAGACAGGAAGTGCAGTGGACGGCGTCTATGTCAGGAGACACTGCATCATGAAGACGTCAGGAGATGGCGTGTGTCCAATGTCGTAGTACGTCTGCAGACGTCAGCCTTCGGAATCACGACTAAGGTGAAGACGTTCCAATTAAATAGCTTCAATTTCTAATAATGTGCCATGGTTTATTAACGTACGAGAATAATAACTATAATAATGTGTTAACCTTTTAATATATATTTTCAAGCTGCCCCGATTTAACTAATATTTATTGCAAACGAATTGTAACTGTTACTAAGATAATACGAATATAGGCAAACCTACTTAATTCATTTTATTTCTGAGTATGCATCCCCTAATAACTTTGATGTGTGATTTTAATAACTTAAATTTACAACAATAGGTATATTCCTAATAAGCTCTGTACAAACAGAATAGCTGAACTACGGTTTCACATTGGCTCAACAACTGCAATACCTTGAACGTTTTCATGACATCAGTCTTACATTCTGTAACTGTTTTGACTTTGTATGGAATGTTGCATGACAATGTTAAGTTAAACTTATAGTATTAAAATACTCTATTTGTTATTTTGAATTATATTAATTCCTTATTTATTTTATGTTGATTCAATGCTATGTCTGTGATGGTATGTGAGAGGAAAGGGGAGGGTGTCGGGAGCTGCTAAGGTCCTGCCTGCTCTGTGTCTGTAGGAAGACTGAGCTGTGTTGGTGGGTAAGGGGAATGGGGGTATGTCAGGAGTAGTAGATGCCTTGCCTGGTCACTGTATGTTGCCAGACTACACTGTGATGGTGGGCGAGAGGAAGGGGGAGAGTGTCAGTAGCAGCAAAGGTCATGCTTGTGCTGAGCCTGGCGTAGGACTGAGCTGTGTTGGAGCTGAGGTGAAGATGAAGGGAGAGGGTGTCGAGACCAGCAGAGACCCTGCCAGCTCGGAGCTCGGTGGACATCTGAGCTTTGAATGTAGATGAGGGGAAGCAAGTAGGATGTCGGGAGATGCACACAACTGAGTTTTGTCACAAATGATTAAGGTTATGTCGGCTGTACAGTAACCATTACAAATCTGGCATCTGAAAAATAGTTACAAATTTAATAATAAGCTAATTCAATCTAAGTACTAAATAATTAGCAATTGCGCATTTACCAGTTAAACAATTATGATTGCTGAGGTAGTCTTGATTCGAACCCTGTCGGAGATAATTAGATTTTTATAGCTTAAGTACTAATAATGAATAAATAAAAACTACAAAGTACGAATACCAAGATAGTTCGCAGCCCATTGGAGGTAATTAGATTTTTGTATCTCCTAATACATGATCGATTAATTAGCAAATACATATGAAGTAGACATACTGAGAAAATTTATCCATACTAATTGCACACTAAGCATTTGCAATGAGACATAAACTAAACAATTGTAGAAACAATAAGTACCGAGGGATTAATTACAAATTTACCAATTACCTAGATCCTAATTACTATATATAATTGCACATCCATTTGCCATCACTCCCGATGAGCTCGCATTATTTAGTCATTAATTATAAACCCTAACCAGCGCCAGCTGACCAATGGCCAAGAGCCGAATATCCCGGGATGCGAGCACATCTTGCTTGCGCGTCTAGAAGCTATCCGCTGTACATCAATAGCCAAACGAACTCGTCAACCAATCTGTGCTAGCCTGCCCACCGAAGAGCCTCTAAAAGATCAACTACAGTTTAAAATATTAAATTAAGTGCATGAATTTTCAGTAAAGTATCATGTTAGCCCTGCAGTTAATTTGCATCTTATTATTATACCGGTTGTTTCTCAAATAGATCGACAAACTTCGTGAGACGATTCCTTAAATAAAAGTAAATAGAAATAATATAAGACATGCACTGCCTAAACTAAGTATTAAAGGACTTATAAGCCCTTGGAAAGTGAGATTTTGAAATGTATTATTGCAATATACCGGAAATAAAGTGAAACGAAATTACAATTCTTCGATCACTGTGCTATGTTAAAGTGATCTTCAACTTAAGAGCAAACTCGCATTCATGCATTTTCTGTACAGGAAATAACAGGAATGCCACCCTATTTTCGCGGCAACTCTTTTACAGTCTTGAATTTCGAACTTTTGATGATGAATTATCGAGCAGCATGGCCTAAGTAACAAAATTTTTCCTCGTGTTGCAACTGCCCAGGACCTGCCATTTACATGTAAATGGCAGGTCCTGGGCAGTTGCAACAAGAGGACTAATTACCACATGAATTGCATTTGCCCAAATAAAACTATTGTGGTCCAGGAACAAAACTTGCAAACTGTCTAGCATGTAACGATCAAGGAATAAATTAATTATATACTGCCTATAAAGAGAACGACATAGTTTACACTCAAACGAACGGTTTATAACAAAGGAATATAGAATATATGATTTTAGTCGATAAAGCAGCAAATATAAGGAAGAATCCATCCACATCCACAGGTGAAAAGCTCGGCGCTTGGGATGTAGACAAAGTAATGCAAGCAAAAGTTAAAAGAGGTATGGATGTAAAACGCAAATCAAAATTTAAATCTAAGAAAGACATTCTGTTGCCATTTATATTTCCAGCACTAACAGCTTTCAGATCTCTCTCGGCCTTTGAGTAGAGCAGTTAAATCAAGAAGCACAGAAGATCCTAAACTGTCTTCCAAAATGCGCACTCACAAACAAAGACATTCTTGTGTATTACAAGAAACTGAAGCTTCCATTTTTCTGTGAGTGTTCATGAGAGATGATCGTGAATGTATGATTATTTATTTAGCTTCGAAACAAAATGACGGAACACATTGGATTGCATTAATTAAAAATGTAAATCAATCATTGTATTACAATAGTTTTTGTTATTTACGTCCTGCAATTAAAATAAGCAACTATTTATAGAATACGCACATAGAAAATAACTAAAAAACAGAACAATTTCCAAATACATTCAGTTGTAGTAATTTATGTTAAAGTTTCTGGCTATAAATAAGATATGCAAGTACGCATATTCACAGTAGTAAAACATATAAGTAACAAGTCAATTACGTTGATATTAAGTGGAAACTCATCATAAATGCATTCGGTTTATTTTCCAGCTTTGAAGTTAAATGGTGAGTGGCAACTCAGCTTAATTGAATTCGTAACGTACAACACCATGCCAAATATTGATACGCAATATCAACATCTCACATTCAACGTTGACGATGAAAAAAAATAGGATTGTGATATCAGTCGGGTCATATAAACTCGAAAGACTTGGACGCATTTATTAAAGCAACATTTTTTGAGAATGTATATTTTTAACTATGTTGAGATCCAAACACCTTAACTAGTATAATGCATAGTAATGTTGATATTAATTTCGTGAAAAACAATTTAATTGCATTAATGTTACGTTATTAATGGAAAGCGTATCCTGCTAATTACTTACACAGATTGTCGAAACATGTTAACATTTTGTCATTTAATGTTTGCCTTGTAAATTTAAATATTGAAAATGGTTAGTATTATATATATATAACTAAGAAACAGGATACATGCATTCACTTGTGTTGTGGCTCCAGGTTAAAAGGTAATTGAAAATCTGAGCAATTTAATCCACCCTCCTATAATAGTTAATTGGGTTTACGAAATATTTGATACAATTGTTGACCAAAATTGCAAAATTATTAATTTTAGAATAGCAAAAATTACGATGCGATTACATTAAAAAAAAAGTACATAAACACTTGCATTGTGTGAAACATAATCAAAATGGGCAAAGTGTTTTAAACTCAATATGGATGTAAAGTGGGCGGCTCAGTTAAACAAGAATCTATAAAAAGATGCAAACAGGATTGTAAAGTGCTCACATCAATTAAGAACCCCATGAGGTTAACACAGGGCAATGAATTGGTTTTAAGAGAATTGGGTAAGTTGGACCATATATGTTCCCATCATAAATACGGATACCTATACAAAACACCAGTATTTATACTTTTACATCGAAATCGGCCTTATGCTTCAGAGGAATATATAGCTATAGGCAGACGACCAACACTTGTATTGGTGTAAATATTGCGAAAGATTGGGTGGATTGGTGAATGATTGGGTGGATTGCAGAATGATTGGTTGGATTGGTGAATTATTTGGTTGATTGGTGGGTGGATTGGAGGGTGGATTGATGAATGATTGGGGGTATTGGTGAGGATTGGTGAATGGACTGGTGAGGATCAGTGAAGATTTATGTATCGATTGGTGAAGATTAGTGGGTGTATTGTGGAATGATTGGATGGATTGATGGACAGATTGGAGAATGATTGGGCGAATTGTTGGTTGGATTGGTGAGGATTGGTGAGTATTGGTGAATGACTATGTGTATTGATGGGTGGATTGGTCAATGATTGGGTGGATTGTGTGGATTGTTATGAATTGGTGTGGATTGGTGTCTGAGAAGAGTACGCATGATTATCGTCCCAGATGCCCTCGTACATTCCAAGTCTCCAGAGCTTGGGAGTATTGAAATTTAAATTAGAGCAAATTGAGCTTATATAAATGCTGATACATTCAATGATTTTAACATAATTATACATGTGGTCGCTATTTGTATGATGGGCTTGGTTTAGTCACATATACATACAATGCCAAGGTCACCTGCATCTAATATGGTGGTAGTGGTCTGTAACGTAGTGTATTTGTAACTTTCATATGTTCTTTTCAAGCTTATGTTTTCAAGGTAATTTAAGGTTATGGGGTCAAGGTCATGGTAGTCTGCATTTCATATGGTGGTAGTAGTCTTAATGGCACATGCTTGCTGACTTTTAGATATTTTTTCTCGAGTTTTTGTTTTCAAGATCATGGTCACTGGCTTCCAATATAGTGGATGAGTGATGTCTATAAATATGGTAGTCGCCTACCAAGAAGGTGGTCGCTTACCATGATGGCGGAATAAGTATGGGTGAGGGGTGACCTCAGAAAATTGCAGTATTTTTTAAATAATTTTTTTATATTTTTTATAATTAGTTTTAAACGAATTCTATATTTTTTTTACTAATAACTGTTTTAATGTATTTAGAATTTTTTTTCAATTTGTTGTGTTTTTGGGATTTTTGGGGCCTAGGTCAAATGTCATAGTTCCCCGCTCTCCTGACCCCTGGGTCACTGATCCTGGTCACCTGGGTCGCTTATCCCTCTCGTCTATTTCTGCAAAAATTGGTAATTTGTGGAGAAATTGTTAAAATAATTATTAATAATATTTAACAAATGTTTAGTAATAATTTTTTTAGTCATTTTTTAGACTTTTTTTTCATTGTTTGGATTTTTTAAGGTTTTTTGCAGAATTGTTGCAGTTTTTTAATTTTTTTTTGTGGGGTTCGAGGTCAAAGATCAACGTAAAAAATCAAGGTCAAGGTTACAAGTTCAGGTGTAAAAGGTCAGTGACATCCAAGATGGCGGTCGAGCGAAGAAACAACATGGCGGCTACTTGCTCCTGCGACAGGTGTAATTGCAAATCAACCATAATTTCCCTTGTCACCTAGATTATAGAATCAAGAAAGGGGATCTGAGCTAAATTGTTATGAAATACAACAAGCCGAGAAATCTTTTAGCGAAAATCGCAAATTTTTGTTTTGCGCAATAGTTCCTCATCGTCGTGCCTCCTCAGCGAGACCGAGGTAGATCCACAAGCTCCCTGGGAGAGGTCCCTTATCCTCCCATTTATGTTCCGTTTGTGTTTCACTTGAAGTCGATGGGTTAGGAGAATGAGGCTAGATCCCCCCCCCCCCCCTCATCCATCCACTTTCAGACCACATTATGAAGGGTACCAGTTTTCCTTCCACCCACTGCTGCACTCAGGGATGGAAGGGAGGAAGAAGCCTTGTTTCGTGGGGACTGGATGCAAGCAGTTCCGAAGGATGGCGCTTGGAGCGCCTGCGTACGGCCGCGGTCTGGTCGGCGACAACCGCCGAAGCGCAAGACCTACATGCGCGCAATACACGCTTAAAGTTATTCGAATACAAAATCTGTAGCCTTACCCAAACAACAACAAATACTGTATCACTCTAAAGTAAACAATTCGGGCTAACGCAAGATGTTAAAATTAATTGATATAATGCTTTAATTTGCAGCTGAGTTCAAGTTGAATACACACTAGTTTTTCGGCTGAAAATTTTGCTAACCCTAATATTTTTTAATTTATAAACTGCTGTAAGTTACGTCATGAAAACTTTTACTACGGAATCTCTGATATGCTGTGAAGTTATTTTTATTTTCTAGTTATTTATGGTGAAATACTTTTTATATTTTGTATTGGTGCAGACAGAACTCATAAATATAAATTAAAATGTAAAAATCTGACAATTTGTGATTTGCCTCTGTATATTACATTTAGCAAACAGGTTTTGAACTCTGATCACCTGCGCAGTATTCAAATTTCCAATGTCGCGTAACCACTGGAACAGCCTGCCTGGCGCCTCAACTGCGGTGCAGTGTGTTTCAGATCCTGGTATTTCGACGAAAATATTAAACGCATCCCAGTGTGTTTACCAATGAAAAAACACGACATTGCATACGAGGACGGAAGGGTAGCTTAAATTTATCACGCATGCTGTAAATATTATTTGACAGCCCTCCAATATAGTTAAAAACAGCTTCTTCAGACTGTCGTATCAAAAAATTATTAGCCAGACACGAGTGAAATTACGGTAGGAGCCTGTAATTGAACTTTGTTAGAGACATTTCTATCAACAAAATGATATGGTCGCTACTGAAAGTCCCACACTTACACGCAGATCTACGAGAACACTGTACGCCAGTTCAGAGATCTGCACGTAGCGGCGATGGCGCTCTCGTAATGCGTGCCAATGTAATCCTTAAAGCTACAGCGTTTCTCAGCTAAAAAAGGAGGGGGACGATGAAGGCAGGCGGGACCCTTAACAGTGAGGTCCTGAGCGCCGGTGAAGGAAGTGAGGTGCAGATGGAGTAGCGCCGGAATACTTGGGAGGAAAAATGGGAAAGTGCCGAGGAAACCTGCCGGCTAACCCAATTTCCATTTGTAGAAGGTGAGTAGTGTGGCTACTAACCCACTTAGGGTTTTACGGCAACCAAATTTTTTCTTCAGACTCCAAAATTCGAATGTTTATTCCAGCTACAGGAGGAGTATTTTCATGTCATTTAAAAGTGTAACATTTTATAGTCGCTACTAGATAACGTTTATTATTGGCTCAAATATGACTTACAAATCGCTGTTGTGCAAGTCAGTCAGTGGCAGGCTATGGGCAGTGCTGGAGTGTTGAGAATCAGGAGCTGAGCACTCCAGTACAGAACCTCCAGCAGCTCCATGGCAAGAAGACTCCAGCCTGTTAGGATGGGATGGGGGGAGGGGGTTTTTGGTATTGCCGGTGTACTCGAGGGCACGAGGCTAAGCCGGTTGGAGTGGCCGGTCCTGCTAGGGGCTGGGAAGGAGGGATGAAGGAAAGTGAGAAGGTGGCGTCATTACAAGCAGCCCGACCACAGCTTGCGCCACTCCACGTACAGTCTCCTGAGCTCAGCATTCCGGGCCTCCTCTGCATATCAAACACAGTTCCCCGGCCAGCCTGCTGGTTCACCTCCGCCAGGTCAGTAGCACATGTGGTTGGCTGGTAGGGCGACACGCGCATGGCCGGGCCCCAGCATTATCAACTCGTTTCTACACATCCGCACAAATTATTTCGTCTAAGGCGGTCGTCTACTTGACACTGGTGATGCATTGCAGCGCGCTTTAAGAATTACTTTCTTAAAGAAACATTTAAATGTGACCGCAAAACTTTTACCTACAAATAAGAAAGCACATTCCAGCAGATGCCGTAATGATAACTTCAAGAAATACACAAATTCGAAATATTATTGTCATACCCTCCAACACAGCTAAAACCGACCTATCCAAACTGCCGTATCTTAAATATATGAACCTGATATGTGAAAATACGACAGTTTATTTTTGTTTACTGAAAACAGTTCATGGAAATATACGTATAAACGATGCACGGATTAAATAGGAAATCCTAATTTATTACTAGTTCCTGTTTTCATAATTATATTCTGCCTTTTATGGGAATTAGTAACTTTGAGGTACCACGTGCTTATTATCATTAATTTTTTGTTCCTCTGGAACTTGGAAGTCATAAAAATACGTGAATGTAAATTTCTTTATAATTTAATAATTGTAAATTCTGCGGGATAGTTTTATAAATTTTTCATACAGTCAATAGTTAATGTCAGACTAACGTACTAATAATGTGTAAACACAGTATGTCCTAGTGGAGTTTTTCGCCATCTGTTATTGATGAAAATGTTAAAGTACAGATTTAGAATGTAATACTTTTTTGGCACATGCAAATATCATGAGCAGTAGGAACATTTTAAACTTAGAATATGGACATTTAATGTAAACTTGATGGCAAACCTGCTGGTGACTTACCGAATTGGGAAGGGGAGGAGTAATCTGAGCACACAAAACCACTCCGTACACGGTCTAGGCCTGCGGGCCTGAGCGCACATCTGACGAGACATTTAGACATCCCGCCCAGACGTGTGCTGGAGCAGAACTACGGTTGTTGCCCATTTCAACAGATATTCTACGTTCTTACAAACCTTGTGTTATGGACCATGGGGCAGTGGCAGAGCGGCTCGATTCCTGTGGTTTCCGTTCGGACTTTCTCACGTGGGAATTGTGCCGGACGATGCCATTGGTCGGCAGGTTCTCTCGGGGATCTCCCGTCTGGCCCACCCTTGCATTCCAGCGTTGCTCCATACTCGCTGTGCTTCACCCGCGTCGGCTCTCAAGACCTCGTGTTTATGACTCACCCATGCATCTCCACAGCATTCCTAGTGGTTTAGGGTTCATTGGAAAGTACAGCTCACAACCACATTCCTTCATTCGCGGGTCATTACCAAGCAAACGGCCTTTTCTCGAGAATAAACCCGAATTCAGATAATATTTCAAAAACACTTTGTTGAACTAATGCGATACACATCCCATTGTGCCATGTTGCGGCAGATTTCTCCCTCCCTTAACTAATTTTTTTTCTGATTGCTTTGGCAGAAAGTTATTTACGTTTTCTGGCGAAACCCTGTAGTTTTTCCTAATTTTTTTTTGGGAGATTTTACCACCTTTTTTAAAAATCACAAACTGGTTTATTTTAAATTTGGTGTCGGGTTAAAAGTAAACAATTTATGTTAACTTATTTAGAGAAAGTATAAAGATTGATGTAATCCATATTCAGGTAAGTCTGTGATTGTAAATGCCATAAACAGCGGTAAAATTGTGCATTGTTTATCTCTTACTCTGTTCTCTGCTCTTTAAGCAACGAGTCTCATTTTCTGGACTCTCTACAATATCTGTATTTCTGCTTCACTTCTGTGATACCAAATGGCAGACTATGTAATATTATAACGCAATTGTGGCCTGTCATTTTGGTCATTAAACTCTAATGAATTATTTTGTATTATTTGTGCATTTGTGTTTAATGTTATATTTTAATCTACTTTCAAAATTTTAAAAAGAAAAGGTTATATACCCATTTACATAATTAGGATTTTTGGTCACTGCGAGAGTTATCTATTGGTCATGTGTGTTTCGGAAAGTGTAAAAGTATTTATTAGGTAGCAGAAAAAATTGCATGACATGACCATCATCTCTTACTTTCGCCATGATTTGAACTTACTTTTTTGGAGTTTTCTCGCAACTAAATGATGTGAATTGTTTATTAACCGCTTTAGGTAAGTGGATTGTTTCCAGTTTTTTTCCGCCAACCCGATTAGTGTTTGTATCACTGACAGTTAATGGTTAAAGGTTAATTATAACTTTTTTCTTTACGGCTGTTTAACTGCACCCTGGAATGTTGCCGCTAATCTGGAGTTAGCCCTTTTGGGTTCCCGGCCTTTCGTGCCATAGCCTAGCCGAGTCTAGAACATGAGCGGTGTACCACAGTCGGGGTTTGGACGACCGACATTTGTTTCGGGCAGTTAAGATTTCCTTACAATCTCTGCACGGATTTTTGTAACTTGAAAAGTGTTTTTCTACACGACAGCACCATGGCAGCGGATCGTCTCCTTTAGTTCCACCTAAAAGATTACTTCAACTAATCTCGAATGTTAACGAACTATTTTTTTGGAATTCTGTCCTCAAAGACATAAAAAAAAAAAAAAATCGTAAGTTCGTGCTAAATTGAAAAATCATAATGTCATTCAACTTTCGTTATGAGATTAACATATGGTAAAGGTTAGTGTGAACAAATATTAATTAGAGTGCACCGAACTTAATCTTCATCAAACAGAATTAAGCATAAATACTCATACTCAAAAAGATGTGATATGAAGCTCAAAAGAGATATTTTCTATATTTCGGTTTTGCCCTTCCTTTTTGTGTTTGCATTCCACGTCTGAAATAAAATAAATAAATAAGAATGGTATAAACTTGCATTTTGCCCCTTTTCTTAACGTATTAATAATCATTCCATCAATTTGAGATGAGAAAATACTTATTCACTGTTGTATTTAAAATACATTTGCACTTGAAATTCTGTTTTATTTAATTTATTAACTTTCTGCCAAGTGTTGTGTTATTGCAGTAAATGCCATTACATGAGCATGGTAAATGGTTATTGGTTATAATATACAATTTTAGGAAGGAAATGCCTGTTTGACATACAAAACAAAAGGGGTCTCCATTATGGAAGAAGGAAGGTGAGACGACTAGGGAGGGTTTAGCCCCTGTTTTTAAATCAGTATTATTATTGTTGTTGTTGTTGGGGCTCAAGCGATCACACTTGTAGCAGTTTTCGGCCCTTGTCTTCTGGGGCACCTTGGTGCTCGGATTGGGGGCCATTGGGTGCTTTGTCTCCTTTTGGGGGATTTCGCCACTTCTCTGGGTTGTGATCTTGAGCATCAAGGGGTGGCTCAAGAACCCCGTAGCACAGCGTCCTTATGTTGTCCCTAGGGAGGCAAGATGGTTTCTGCTCGTGTGATCTTTTAAGCTGTTTATCAGCAATTATCCTTATTGCGACTGCTCTCTAAGGCGCATGTTGTGCTATGTCTGTGCAAATTTAATGTTAATGTGCTCTCTTGTTTTGTGTTGTTTGTTTTCATGATGTCGGGTATTACTGTACCTCAATTTTTCGTCAAGGACAAGTAGCCCAATGAACTTAAATTGAGTGGTGTCCAGTCTACTGAACTTACCGTGGATGAGTTGAGAAAGTCTTTATGCACTGCCCTTCAGGCAAGTGTGCCCATTAGTCCTATACACTTAACTGATCTTGAGGTTAAGGCAGAGTACTAATTGAGTTAGTAGAAAATATTTACGACGAGCAAAGTGTTTTGGCCTTTTCCCGAATAAAACCAAGGCTTGCTCACCTCTGCAGCACAACCTTTTGGCCCCACTTCTAATTCTGTTTTTGTAGACACAGTGAACATGACTTCTGCTGTCTACCCAAGAATATATGAAGTACCTTCACCTGTTCTCGGAAAATTCTTCACTCTCTTGAATGTATGTTAAAGGATTTTACTATCACAGATGGTCTAGATATATAAAAAAATGTTGGATTTCTTAAAAATTATTGTTTGCTTACATCAAAGTAATTCTTTACCTAAACCTCAGTTGCTGGAGGTTATTTTCCATTCTACTCAGGGACCAATTAGAGAACATACCCAACATGCCTTTCCCCGAGGTTTGAGTTTCGATGCTTATCAAGGCATTTGACTTTTTTTAAAATCCCTACCGGGCTTTTGACAGAATTGGATTTTAAACATTTTAACTGTTTGCAAGGTCCTTATGAAGCATTGACAGTGTATGTCAACAGCATTAAAGAAGCTGCTATAGTATTTAATGTTGTCACTTACTGAACAAGAAGTAATTGATAATATTTTGGAGGGACTTGCACCACAAGAATACACCCAGATTGTTTTTTTTTTTTTATGAAAAACCAACCCATTTTGCAGGGTTAGATAAAATCTGTATCCATTCACAAAACATCTGTTATGTTGACCAGAGGCATGATAAGATGGATTTCTCTTTTAAAAGAAACATGTTTCAAACACATCAGGATAAATCAGGTGATAATTCTATATATGATATATCAGGTAGAGCTAAGTTAAGGGACAAAAATCCTAAGGACCAGGATAAAGACTCTGAAAACGAGACTAAAGATATGTACAACCAGATGAGGCTGGTAAACAACCCTCCGCTACTCACAAAGGTAACCTACCTGTTTGTTTCCTTTGTAATTCATTTGTAAAAGGTAGGACACGTTGTTGCCAACTGTTTTCTACTAAGAAATGTGGACAGTGAGGAGGACAAGAGAGTGACCATCCTCGCTTTTATTGTAAATCCCATGACGTCTCATACAATGCTCACATTTCATCTAGTGTGGACATGTGTACTCTTTTTCAATGGTTGTTTGGTAAAATCAGAGGCTCACAGTGAGGATAAGAATTCTAATGTTTTGTACTTGTGTCCTGTCCATTTTCACAATGTTGTTGGTATTCAAAAAGCGAGTACCCCTCGTATCTAATTATGTGTATGTTCATTAAGTGTTAGTGCACTTATTGATTCAAGTACTGTGCACACCTTTATCTCTAAATTTTTTTTAAACAATTGTAGGAATTAAATTGAATAAAAATGGTTGGAGACAATGCTTATTTCAAAATTTTTACAGCCTCAAATGTTCCATTGCCAATTTATTGTGGTGCAGTCATAAAGCTAAATATTTCACAATTTATATGGATGGTAAAATGTCTCGTTGCTGATGAGCTAAGTTTAAATTGTATTATTATCGCAGATTTCATGAGGAAGACTGGCCTAGTCTTTGATGTTCAAGAGAAGCATATTCTTTTTTAAACTTGCCCCAAAAGAGAACATTCCTTTTGTAGATAATAATGTCTGCAGGACCCATATTGAAATAACTGTTATCTGTGTTAACAAACATTTAGCAAACCCTTTTCGTCATTTGTCTGCACAAGAGCAGAAAATGATTCAGAATCTTTGTGGCAAGTTTCCTAGTGAGTTAACTCCACAGATTTAGGCCCCAAACTGCTGGAGTATAAAATTAAACTTCTTGATACAGAACCAGCTAAAAGTCAACCGTACAATTTGGCCGCTCCTAAAATGGCGTTATTAAGACTGCAGTTTCAAGACCTGAATGATAAAGGTATCATAGAAGAGTTTACGTCACAGTATACTAGTCCAGCTTTCCTTGTACCCAAGCCTTATGGAAAACAATGCATGGTTATTGATTATCGTAAGGTGAAAAAGAAAATTGTAACAGAACCAGTGCAATTGCATGATTTCCATTCTGATTTTAATTAGCTCGGTAATGCAAATATTTTCACCACAGCTTACAACTTGATATCTTTGAGTAAAGAATATAAGCTTATAACCAATTTTTGTGTGTCATGGAGCTTATACTAGTTCACCTGTGTGCCTTTTCGTCTAGCAACAAGAGCGCATGTTCATACTATTCTTTTGGACCAAATTTTTCATATCAAATTGAAGTTTATGTATAATTATCTTGATGACTTACTAGTGTATTCAGATGAAAATTTTGGACAACATTTAAAACATTTAGAGGAAGTGTTCTCGTTTTTGAAAAAGGCAGGATTGACTGTAAATCCAGCTAAATTAAGTTTGCTGTGCCGGAATCTCCATTCTGGGCTGCAAAATGTCTAGTCAGAGCATTGTCACTAACCCAAGAAGAACCAAAGCAGTTAGGAATTGTCATCAACCTAGGGATGCAAAGAGTATAGCCCGTTTCACAGATATGGTCCAATTTTTGGGCAAGTTTATTCCCTGATTGGTATAAAAAGCTGAATCTCTAAACAAAGTACATAAGAAAAATGCAATTTTTGTGCAGACCAACAGAAATCTTTCGAATCTTTGAAGCATGACATTACTGTTCCTCCAGTATTGGGAATGGCAGATTTTTTTAAACAATTTATTTTGCTAACCGATGCCTCGAGCCTGGCTATTTGGTCTGTGCTTGCACAGGAAATAGATGGAGTACACCAGCCCATAGCGTTAGCATCACGAACATTGACCGTTCGGGAAAGGAAGTCAACTACTTTTTATGAGTTAGAGGGTTTGGACGTCGTATTCAGTATTGATAAATTCCGTGAATACCTTTAGCATGCTGAATTTTTTTTGGGAACTTAAAACCAGGCATTATCTTGGCTATTAGCACATCCACGGTAATTAGGAAAAATAGGCCATTGGGATGAGACAACTGTATGGAATTTGTTCTCTCTAGCATGCCCCCTATTCGACGATGCAATGAGCCAACGTCTGCTGTTGTTATACGCACGTTAAAATGAATGTTGAAAGTGAAAACGAAGTTTGGACTAATTGAATATTCTTCTTATAAACGAACATATTGTCTACCTCTGTCTTGCTGGCTGGTGTGGCTGTGGCGCGAAATGGCAGTGAAAATTAAATTATGGAGCCTGTAGTTTCTGTTCCTGCTGTCGGTGGAGCTGAGCACTGCGATCGCATTCGCCTTTTGGCGGAGGGGTGTGCTTGCCATCTACGCAGAAGACCGTGGCATTGGAAGCTTTGAACTTAATTCGCCGATCTTTACTTATACCCCTCTAGGGTATATTGATTATTGACTGTGGTTATCGCCTTCTACCAAGTGTAACGACCGTAGTTCCTATTTATTGGTTCCTGCCTTCGCAGGGCAAATAGTTCATTCATATTGGGATTTGTAATTGATTCACTTCTCCAGGTAATAATTGCAATGTAATAATATATATACCTTGTCTTTTTGCTCGTTCGGAGTCAGACGATTTCGGCTTCGGGGGAACACCATCATCATAACAATTATGTAATTATTCACGTTAATTTCTTGGTAGGCTTCACAAGCAAGTAGGTTATGGTGTAACTTTAACGAAAGGCTAGATTCCCTAACATGGGCTTTTACGATCATTGTTCTTGCAGATATTTCTGATGACTCTCTACTAAGAAAGGGAATTTGTATTTTTCTCCTCAAAGTTAAGGCTTCTACTTGTAAAGCAGTTACTTTGGTCGTAGGACAAGAGGAGATGAATGGAACTTTAAATTTGTTAATATTGTATTTTGATGACAGGCGAGTCAAGTCCCCTGGAGATTTAAAGCGTTTATTATGTTTGTTCTATTGCCATATTTCTTAAATTTGTTGTTGATCATAAAAGGTATTCTCTTGGAAATTTTATGAAAGTTTTACTGAATTTTGTCATGTAAGGCCTATTAAACTACAAGTTAATTGAATGAAAATGTTTTAGAGAATTTATCTCATACAAGGCATATTAAACTATAGATTAGGTGAATGCGAATTTCAAAGCATTTTGTCATGCAAAGCCTAATGCAAGTTTTAGATAATTTAGTCATGCAAGGCCTATTAAAACATGTGTTTGGCATTTATCCTATATGGTCATCGAATTGTTTGTACTGAAAATTGAATTTATATTCGGTTATCTCTGGTGTATATATTTTTGATAAGTATAAAGACTTAACGATTTTAAAGTGCCCTTTTAACGATTTTTTCCAATAATTAAAATGGGCTTGTAAGTTTATATACCCTTTTCCATATATGTATTTGAGTTCAAGTAAGGGGAGAGTATTTTGAGTAACATATATTATGATAGAATTCTTACTCCTAATTGTAGTACTGTGTGTTTAATATTATAATTTTAATCTACATTCTAAATTTTAAAAGATAAGGTAATATACACATCTACATAATAATTATTTTTTGTGATCGCGATATGGCCTTTCTGAGAGTTATCTATTAGTCATGTCGTGTGTCTCGGAAAGTGTAAAAATATTTTTTAGGTAGCAGAAAAAATTTTATTACATGACCTTCATCTCTTGCTTTCGTCATGATTTGACTTACTTTTTTGGACGATGAATTTTTCTCACAACTAAATGTTGTGAACTGTTGATTAACCGCTTTAGGTAAGTGGACTGTATCCACTTTTGTTCCGCCAACCTGATTAGTGTTCGTATCACTGTCAGTTAACGGTTGAAGGTAAATTTCCACTTATTTTCCATTAGAGTGGTTCAACTGCACCTTGGAATGCTGCCGCTAATCTGTAATTAGCCCTTTTGGGTTCCCGGCCTTTCGTGCCATGGCCTAGCCGAGTCGAGACCACGAGTGGTGTACCACAGTCGGGGTTTGGACGACCGACATTCGTTTTGGGCAGCTAAGATTTCCTTACAATCTCTGCATGGATTTTTTAAAATCAAGATATTTTTTTCTATGTGGCAGTGCCATGACAGCGTATCGCCTTATTTAGTTCCACCTAAAGAAAACTCAACTAATTGGGAATGTGAATGAACTTTTTCTTTTGGAATTCTCTCTTGACAGAAATGTTTTCAAAAAACAAAACGTAAGTTTGTGCCAAATTAAAAAGTATACTGTCCCTCAACTTTCGTTATGAGATTGACATATGGTAAAGGTTAATGTAAAATATTATTAATTAGGATGCACCGAACTTAATCTTCATCAAGCAGAATTAAGCATAAATACTCATACTCAAAAAGGTGTGATATGAAGCAAAAAATATGTGTTTTCTATATTTTGTTTTTGCCCATCTTTTTTGGGGGCTTTGTGTTTTATGTATGCATTCCACGTCTGAAATAAATAAATAAAAAAGAAATTCTTCCATCAATGTGAAATGAGAAAATATTTATTCATATTTATATTTACAGTAATTTTGCACTTTAAATACTTTTTTAAATTTTAATTTACCAACTTTCTGGCATGTGTTGTGCTGTTGCAGTAAATTGCATTACATTAGCATTGTAAATGGTTACTGGAGTTGGTTATAACATACATTTTTTTTTTAAGGAAATACCTGTGCGCCATACAAAACAAAAGGGGTCTCGATTATGGAATAAGGTAGATGAGATGGCTAGAAAGGGTTTAGCTAATGTTCTTAAATTAATGTGATTGTTTTTGGGGCTCAAGCGATCACACTTGTAGCACTTTTCCGTCCTTGTTCTCCTCTGAGGCACCTAGGTGCTCAGATTGGGGGCCTTTGCGTGCTTTATCATTTTTTGGGGGATTTCTCCTCTTATCTGTGTTCTGATCTTGAGCACCAAGAGGTAATTCACCCTGTTAAATGAATTCAAGGTTTTACTTTGATCGATTTCCGCATCCAAAATTATCTGACCTTTTAGGGTAACCTATCAGCATGTGTAAAAATCAATCTCTTTTTATATATACTAACTACTTAATATTTATGTTCAGATTAAAACAAATAAGTCAATTAGCTGAGAAATGTATAAATGTGGGAAAGTGATGTAATTAACTGTAGCTATATGGTTTTTATTAAAAACTGCACATATTCTTACCATATACACACATGTACACATAACATATAGTGATATAAAATTGGCAAAAAATTTAATCCTAAGCAGTGCTTTCAAAAGTGCTGAATTAACTGTGAATAGCCTATAGATAGTTTCAAATTTAACTTCCATACAATGGAGGGGCATAAAGTCATAAGAAGTCCAGACGAGGGTGTTATTTGAAAAAAAAATTAAAAATATTAATCTATATTTTAATAGCGTAAGCCGTTGGTTAACTTTATAGCCATTCATCGGTGCGGCACAGAGTACCAGTAGGAAAGTTTTCCCCCTCTCTACTCACTCTCTCTCTCTCTCTCTATCCTAGACGCCCGCCAGTGTCAGCATTTGTCCTGGTATCTAAGGATACTTAGTAAGGAGCTGGGCGGGTGATAACCTGCGCGCGCCAGGCTTTCTTCCTGCTGTTCACATGCGCAGGACGCCAGCTTACACGGAGATAACGACCAACGTAACATATTTATATGTATTTCAAAGCGAGTAAGGTGAGTGGCGGCACCTTCGTAGCTATCTATTGTCAGTAATAAGTTGCAGGCCTATGTTGAATATAACCCACATGCTTTCGCACTGTTATAGCTACAACCACGGACATGTGCAAATGCTTAATTAGTAAGCGTTTTTATATTTAATTTATTTTATCTGTAAGGAAAATTGATTAGGTCCTTTTTTTACTAGCTTCGGCAAGAACGTGGGCAATTTGGCGCTCTCAAATCCAAACATTGTGCTAAGCTAATGATACACTCGCTAAATGACGTAAATTTTGTATATAATCCATTCACCATTACTTCAAACTTTTCTGATTACTGCTAAAATTCTACTTCCAGGATATTCCTCCGCCTAGTGCAAACTAAGCTTAACTAAGTATGGAAAATTAAACCAAATGACAACGCACCGAATTCGCGAGCACTCAGTGAAACAGTATTTTGTACAAGGATTATTTCTAAGTATCCCGTACTACCATCACACACATTTTCTCAGTGTTTTTAATTAAAATTATTTGTAAATCGAGCATTAAAATTTAGAGATAGAATATGAACTACATTTCAGATTAAAAGAAAAAAGTAAAAATGAACACAAGTATAAAACGCATGTTATGTATGGCTTATGTTGGAAACAGCTAAACACGTCATACATGGAAGATTTTTCAAAGGTTTGATTCAAAAAGGATGAAGAAACCGTGAAAAGACTATAGTCAGGTCTACTGTACGCCATCCAGTACAAGCCGCGGCTGGTAGGGGGGTGAGGGGAGGAGTGTGCTGGTTGCGATGGTGCGGTTAGCCTCTCGGCCGCACAGCGCACACGGCGGCAGCTCGACAGGTTATCAAAGAGAAGCCAACCCACCAGGTCTCATCTCATTTACCTCCCCCCCCCCCACCTCTCCCCCCCCCTTTGCCACGCCGCTGCTGCTGCTGCTTCTTGCCAAACTTCCTCGATTACGTTATCCCGGATGTTTTACCTCGGTTCGGCGACCAGGCAGCCCCTCCCACACCCCTCACAACCACCACGTGGACTAGCCCGGCCTAGTGTGCTCTCTGCCCTGGCTTCTCCACACTCACCCTTTCATAGTACCTTTACGTTAGATCCCCACTTTCTGGAAGGAACCACTGCAAAATCACTAGTTTTTACTTATCACAAGCCTTTTGTAACTACGCTAATATTTAAGTCCCTTCTTTTTCGGTTATATTTAACTTTCATTCGTATTTTGTATACAACCGTAACGTTTGTTTTAGACTTAATGTAAACTAGAAAAACTTAACAAATAGGTATGTTGGTAGTGACTAGCGAAAGATAGTTCCCGTGTAAAACCTTTTTTCAACTAAGGTTTTTAATGTTTAGTGTGGCAAACGTATTTAATTGTTAGGTATATAATGATTTATTCCTGATTCTCTATGGAGTATAAATTACGGTGCGTTAGTAGGTATTTAGGTAGGTATGTACGTAAAGCTTATCGTCTCGTCGACAGCGAGGTTACTAGAGACGCAGCAAGTTTGCCCGGAGACCTGGAGTAGACCACGGCCTGTCGCAAGGAAGCATCCCTGCATTCACCTGCAGAGTGTTTTAGGGAAACCATTGAAAACCGAATTCAGGATGGTAAAACCGGGAATTGATCCCAGGTCATCCCGCATGTGTTGGTTTCTCCTTGACATTCATTCCAGACTTGTTGCTTTTTTATGTGGGGGAAGAATACGTCGTGAGAAGCCTATATGTAGACATTAGTAGGGCTTCAGTGCAGATGTATATAGGTGTTATCACGAACAGACTTTATAAGAAGTAGTGAAAGCAAGCGTTAACTATAGTATATGCTTGATAAAAGTGATATTCTTCATATTAAGCAAAAAACTGGCGAATCGCTCACACATTAAGTTAGTCACACATAACATAAACAGTTCACCTACAATCACTGAAAGACGTATCTTCCTAACGGAGCGTAACAGCTTGGCAACTGTTGCCATGATGGCTAAAACTTATGGAGGATAGCAGAAGATAGACAATGTTCTAGAGCCAGGGAACCGATACTACCGCATAATGTATTCAAAGTGGCGGTGGGGTGCATTTTTTTACCTATGAGGAGGGAGGGTCGGGGACAAGGACACCAGGGTGGTGAACCCCCCCCCCCCCTTCAACTCGTGAACTTTTTACATTGTACCGCCCGACCACACAGGGAGTTGATTGATTACTTAAGCCCCTCCTCCCCATAGACTCACTGTGTCTGTTGGTGTTTTCCCTGCACAACCATAGTGCTGTTGTGTGAGTGCTTGTTCCCATCTCTACCCCCCCCCCTTCAACTCGTGAACTTTTTACATTGTACCGCCCAACCACACAGGGAGTTGATTGATTACTTAAGCCCCTCCTCCCCATAGACTCACTGTGTCTGTTGGTGTTTTCCCTGCACAACCATAGTGCTGTTGTGTGAGTGCTTGTTCCCATCTCTACCCCAACCCACCCCTCCTCCCCTTCAACTCGCGAACTTTGTACATTGTACCGCCCGACCACACAGGGAGTTGATCGATTACCTAAGCCCCTCCTCCCCATAGACTCACTGTGTCTGTTGGTGTTTTCCCAGTACAACCATAGTGCTGTTGTGTGAGTGATTGTTCCCATCTCTACCCCCCCCCTTCAACTCGTGAACTTTTTACATTGTACCGCCCGACCACACAGGGAGTTGATTGATTACTTAAGCCCCTCCTCCCCATAGACTCACTGTGTCTGTTGGTGTTTTCCCTGCACAACCATAGTGCTGTTGTGTGAGTGCTTGTTCCCATCTCTACCCCAACCCACCCCGCTGGCGGTATAGATTTGAAGGGGTGTTCTGACGGTCGTCATGGGGTCGGTGGCCGCCAAATTGGACAGGTTGCAGTGACCAATTCTTAAGGTACTAATATGTTGGGCAATGAACAATGAGAGCAAGAACACAGCTTGCTAGGTCGGTGTCCGGTGCACGATGAGCTCCGGCGAGATTGGCATGACAAGGAGGGGTCGGCTATTGCAGGGGGCTGGTCTGTTTGGGGTCTGGAAGGGAAATGCATTTGAACGTGGTGAGAAAGTGGGTTGCATAGGTTGGAGAAAATTGAATCACGCATTGAATAAATGAATAGGTTAATCAAATGATATAATAGTGCAATAACATATTATGCACGCCTGCATGTGCACTGATGTATGTCCTTGCATATGCAGCATTGAATTACTTATTACAGATACCGAGGCACTACATATCGCATTTAATAAATATTTAGTTTAGTTAATAAGATTGATTAATAATGTATTATTATGCACATTGAATTATCGAAGCTTTGCATGTACCGAGAGAGTACACGTCGCAATTACACGTATAATTACACTCATAAGCATACAGAGACCCTGTTGCGTAGGATTAGATAATTTAATCATGCAATGAATAAATAATTCTAATAATTAAATATAATCGTGCAAATGCACCCTTGTATATGCAGAAATGAATTATTGAATTATTACATATCGCAATGAACAATTGATATTTACAAAACTTCCATACATGTCCGCTCCCCAGCACAGCTCGGGCTCAACCGAGGAGAATTAGGTAACTTGTAATACAAATACCAGTGCTAGCTGGGAGCAATATTAGAATGAATGTAATATATAAAAGCTGAGAAATTAATGTACAAAATTGTCCGTTTATGCCCGAAAGCCGTCGAGATCACTGTGTGTGTGTAACAGGTGCGCGCAGTGTAACACGTCGTATATATATTGCTTCGGGTTATTAATTATTGAAATTAACTTAATATATATTATTTCATTTTTATAACAGCGTCGTGTCGGGTCTACATCGAGTCCGCGTGTAACAAGATATGTGTACAGCATATCACATCATTTCATATCAAGTAACTGGGTGAATACTTGTAATGAATGATTAGATTGTTTAATTGTTGACTTGCGTACTTAGCGAGAGAGTACGAATGCATATGGGTATCCAGCCATGAAATTTTTAATCGAGCACTTAACCCATTTACATATTAAGCGAAATGATTTATTTATTTATTTATTTGTGAAAGTAAAATAATAACAAAATACATATTAGTTAATACTGACTCGCATAATTACATTTTTTACAGGTGTCTAGATATACACATAAACTTAGATTTTAACCTGCTCCAATATAAGGCATTCACGTCAGGCGAAATCTGCCGGCACACCATGCAGGACGCTACAAATCTTGACATGTTGTAATGAGTTCAAAGCAGGACATTGTTCTCGATAGCTAACGGCTGGGGGAAGGAAGTCATAGGGTCTTCAGGAAATGCATAAGTTGTGAAATGACCCCCGGACACCGGTCAACAATTCAGCTCTCCCGCTTTACTAGCAAAAATAAGTTTGTCATAAAAAATATCTGGATATTCATACCAAATATATATATATATATATATATATATATATATATATATATATATATATATATATATATTATAATTACTTTTATTTCACTTACCTAAAGATTCTAGGAATTGTGTGTTAAACTTTTTTTTTTGTGTATATATTCTCAAAATTTGTATAATGATATTAAAAAAATTTCGGCGTCTGTATCCTGCAGTGAAAATTTAAAGGCCAAAACCTCGTTTGTGAAGGCGATAAAATATAATGCATATATTCTATTTAAAAAAAATAGAAATATAAGTTTTTTTAACCAAACAGTTTCACTTCGAACGAGACTACCAATAACAATTAATGTTGTTTTTACTTCAATGTATTTGTGTATCTTGGTGAAACATATTTGACGAAACTGTGAGGTACAGGATGTAGGTGACAGTTGTTGCTTCATTCTCTGTCAAGGATACTTAGGATTTTATTCGCCTGACAAATAAATTTTCGAGAATATTTTCGTATCGATTAAACATACACAAGTAATACTTGTATATTAAGTTGAAATAAAATATCCATCACTTGTTCAAACACATCTATCGAGTTTGAAACGGACTGTAGACTAGAGAAATCAATGCTCGGTTCGTCTCCCGACAAGATTAGTTAGAAGTTTTATTTATATGTGAACTGTTTTGCATATAGGAATTTTATGTTTCCTTGCTATAGTAACACACTTTGTAATGAAAGATATGATGTAGCCATCTCGTGATTGACACGATGTTTGAAAGTGTCTTTTTTTAGTATGCAATTTTAGAAGTTTCTAGCCAACTTGTGTCCATCAAGCAAGAAATGACCTATAGGTCATTGACGTCTTAGGTAATTTGATTAATTTGTCTTGTTATATTACCCGAGTGACATGCCGTAATTCAGTCTGCCCGACAAGGCGAAGACGTGCAGCACGGAATAATAATACATACGTCTGCCTGTGCTACATGCAAGGGCTAGAAATTAAATGCAAAATAGAGCTAGCATGATATTACGAGTGCCACGCTAAAGACTATAGTGACATATCTCAGACCCTGGGAGCTTTGCGAGGAACGTGATTAAAGGGAATGGCTAGTGTGACAGACCGATGAAGATTCTGCAAGATGTTGCCGCTAGCAAGATTTTTAAGATATGTTTTTCGATGCAGAGACTGAGTCAGTAAAATTATTTTTATATGATTAATTTGGCTTACCTTAACATCATTTTGGAATTTCAGTATGTTAAAGCTGTTCTATGCATTTACCTATGAAACCCCGAAGAGATGTCTTATGTGCTCACAACTGAGTTGCTTTGAGAAATACTACTAATATAAATTGATTTACATATTTTTTTGCAATAATTTAAAAGATGTTGAAAGGAACGTAATTATTTTTGAATTTCATTAATAATAAAAAGAAATGAATACATTTTTTTTAAATCACACTTTGAAAACCAAATTGACAATATTGTCATATTTTATAAGTAAAATATTTCACTGTTATCCTAAGGCTTTTCCACATATACCAAACCAACAAGAATTCCTCATATAGGTTAGCTACAATTTAAAACCTTTATTCATCTCACACTAAATTTGTTTTGCTTTAGTTCGCGTTTTAATATCCGACAAAGTTATATAAAAAAAAACTTATTCACTGAATTATGCACGCCTTCATTTCTCGGTGATGTTCTCGGTGATGTAAATAAGTGTATACCGTTTTACTAACTGACGTATCGAGATCAATACAGAGTCATATAGAGTTACTACTCCAAACATATATGCAGAAACAATCAAAAATCAATTCTGTTTAATCCCCGTTTAATTTTGAGCGCATGTGGGGATCATGCCAGACGATGCCATTGGTTGGCGGATTTTTTCGTGGATCTCCCGTTTCCCCTGCCCTTTCATTCCGGCGCTTCGCTCCATACTCACATCAATCACCCTCATCGGTATTAAGACCTCGATGTTAAGAGCCGTCCAAATATCTTCACTTCACGTGGTGGGGGAATGGGTGGTGGAAAATGATCCTCTTCTAATGCCTACGATGGGGGTTGGGTGGGGTAAGTTTGGGGAAAAGCAGCCACACAACGTCACCATGGGGGTCGAGAATCCGCAAACAGGAAGGGGGTGGTGGGGATGCATAAGCAATCAATCACCTCCCTGGGGGGTCGGACGGTACAATGGAAGTTGGTCACGGGGTGATGGGCGTAGGGAGTGGGGTGGGCTGCACCACCCTGGTGTCCTCGTCCCCCGACCTACCTCCCATGTTAAACATACGTACCCCACCGCCATTATGAATAAATTATGTGCTAATATCGGTTCCCTGCTATAATGTTCCACTACGAAAGGCGATATTACACGGTACTAGAAATGTTATTAGCAAATCAATATATCTAGTTTTTTAATAATTGCATTTAATTCAGCTATTTTTATCTTCCGTAAAAGCTTCGCCAAGGTCCATCGTAGCGGCCGTCATACGGGTTTATGTGAGGGCACCCATCATGGCATGTCCCACCTTCTACGGCCAGATTTTATACTAGTTTTGGTTATAAGACACATCCTATTTTTCGTGACATCTTCCATACCAGGTATCGTACCTGATCTATCACATCGCAGTTTAAGAGCGTAGGGCACTCCCCGTGGCTACTACATGAAAGGCGTTGATAAAGAAACCGAAAAGGACTGCTCCGTCATCATTATTCATTCTTGATGCTAAAACTCTTTCAAATAGATTTAAAATACTACAACGACGAATAACTTTGGCGATGACAACTTACAATTACTCTTTAAACCCGTTCTGAATACTTAAAATATTACCTACTCTCTGAAAAAAATTAATCCATGCTTCTTATTATATCTACAATATATAAAGTCGGCTTTTGTTGTGTTGACTGGTAGTATAGTTGTTGAGTCGTGGCGCGCGTTAGTGTAATTACAATTTCGAGAGTGAGTTCAAAACTCCATGAGACTCAACTTTTTTTATCACCTAATGTTACATGCGGATATGAAATTTGCACGAAAAAAAAACTATATTTGGCAACCAGTTAGTAATTTTTGTCAAAATTTAAAATAATACTCTTATACTCCAATGACTTCTCAACATTTTCAAGACACTTTATGAAACTATACTAATAAACAATCAATTTATTTAAAAGGCGAACAGAAATGCAGCAATATTAAGATGTGCTTGCTATTTATTTATGCCTATGCTTGTAGCAGTTCTACGAATCGGGTCGTAATTTACCTCAAACCACACACTGAGCTCCCACAGAGGTTACCAGATGCTAGTACGCAAACTGCTGTCATGTATTTCGAGTCTTCCACGGCGCCTCATATAGCGGCTGGTATACCAGTTCGTGCACCAGGGCTTGTAGAATCTTGTATAAAACCAAGTATGGCTGCAGGTATGGTACAATATCGGTTGAAGAGCCTTTCTGCACTATAATCAATCAAAGCATCGCCACTTACTTACTTCGGTCACATGATCGGCTACAATATCGTTGTCTGCATATCCACCGTTCTGACATCTGGACGTATAGTTAAATATGTAGTAATTTCTTACAGACGAGGTTAACTTAACACAACAGTTTTTCATTTAAAAAAAGTAGAATTTTCGTAACACTTAAAAATTCATAGCATTTTCAGTTTGGAACCCGATTTCGAAATGTTGAAGTAATACATGTTGTTATATAGAAAATGGCAAAATATTCAAAGAAATTTTTTTACCTAGAGAAATATATTTTTAATGGTTATATTATTTATTTTAACAAAATGTAAATTTTCGTGGTTTTCCGGAAGTTTTATTTTAACAGCACTCTACGTTAAGGTAGTGTACAACGAATTAAAGTTAGGCAGAGCCAGAACGATACAAACAAGTGCTTGATACGAAGACAAGCAAACTGTATTTTCGATCATCACATATCTTATCGTATATTCTGGCGACCTTAAAAAAAAAAACAGCACAAACATTGCAAAATACTGAGAAGTCACTCAATATTACTCAATATTAATTGACACATGGGATGATTATATTTTGCATATTGCCATTTATGGCAGTTTTCGTTGCAACAGACGCAACACATGTGACTGGGGCCCAACACACGATGTAAGTGGTTTCTCTTTTGCCCCCTACATTTGAAACTAGCTTATTCAAAGCACCTTGTAAATGGTACCGGAAAATCCAAACCTTGTGTTTAATGATGTTGTGCAATCACATAGGAGATGTTATACTCATGTCGTTGTTGGCGTTATTGAGGTGTTGCGTGTTCTCTACAGAGCTGGCGGAGGTACACCTGTGACACCAGCAAGCAGCAGAAGACAGGTCGCGTGTGGACAGAGCCACCGCTGGGGCTGGCTGAAGACGTAGGGATGGGCTCCTGTGGGACGAGGGGTGTGAGGGTGGTACAACAGAGGCGGGGGAGGACCGGAATGGTTTTCCGGGAGCCAGGGCGCGAGGGAGGACAGCAGAAAAAGCGACGGGGCAAGTCATGTGGGAGAGAGATGGGTTGGGGGGAAGCGGCCGTCCCGGCCTCCGGGGACCCACCGGAAGCCCCGGAGTTCCACACACGCAGTCCTGCCTTCCCTTGCTCCGGGCTGGAACAACGGGCCGGAACGTGATAGGGGGTTAGGAGGGGCACTCCGGGCCGGAAGACAAGGCTGCCTGCTCTGGCGCGCTCGACCCCTGATACGTTGCTGGCTGCAACACGCTCTACACTGCTGAGTTGCGGGCTTGCATCTGCCCCTGCGCTACACTGTTACATCACAGAGTAGTCAAATACACAATGGCAAAATTGCATTGCGGTTCCTTTGATGTGGGCATTTCCTGTTTGCTGATAGGCTGTGCAAGGCTCCAGGAATGTATAATCGCCTACTGCGTACTTAGAGGAAATGTTCCGTTTTGTATGGGTTGCCAGATGGCAAGAAGGTTATTAGACGATGATTGGCGATCGGTGTTCTGACATGTTGTTGACTATTGACGCCATTATGGTGGTGTATGAGACTGGAACCCGTGGAATAAGTGGCTTTTCAGACTTGCATTCTTCACTACTATCCCGTCACACGGTGCACACTGAATGTGTTGGCAACACTTCGAATCACGTCTGTGGGCCGTTCACCGTTCATTGAGCATTCTGATACCATGCTTAGGAATTACATGTTTCTCATTTTGTATTCTTCCTCTTTATGCAAAATTTACATATATATATCAGTAAAGGGAAAGCGTGGAGTTTTTAGGGATCTGAACGTGTTAATAGCGTATTATTTCATACGCTAACGTGTATAAAGCAAAACAAATAAACTTTTTTTAATATAAATTTAAACATTACACCAATACAAAAGCCAACAATTCCAACTATTATGCTTAATTTTGTGTTAAATGAGAACAAGTAGGCTATTGTTTACGTTAGCACATGTGTAGTTTAGGGAATATTCATTTCCAAAAGCTTATTTTTAAAGGGCTAACATTTTAGTGAACAGTTTTCCGTTATTTCGCGAGTCCTGTAGTCACCTGCGTCAGTAATGAACTCGTAACCACAGATGCGGAACTCAGGCGTAAAAATGGCTTCTTGTCTGGTTTGGTTACAAATCACGGGATTCGCGAAATTTTCTGGAACTTGTCCATCGGTAATCGTGACGATTGCATAAAAATTAATGTACCAGTAAAACTCCGTAAATAATATCAACTCAATGAACTGATTTCTTAGGAAAGCTGTACATGTACACAATAAATAACTTCGAACAGGAGGCCGTGGTGGCGTAGTGGTTAGACTACTAGCCTCCCAATAATGCGAACCGGGTTTGATTCCCGGCGGAGTCAGCCCCGGATTTTCGCATGTGGGAATCGTGCTGGACGATGCCGCTAGTCGGCGAATTTTCTCGGGTATTAAGAATAGAAAATGAAGTGAAGACATTTGGACGGCTCTTAACAGCGAGGTATTGAGAGCCGATGAGGGCGATTGAGGTGAATATGGAGCAGCGCCGGAATGAGGGGGCGGGGGAAACGGGAGATCCCGAGAAAGACCCGCTGACCAATGGCATCGTCCGGCACGATTCCCAATTGTTAAAATCCGGTGGCCCGGCCGGGGATTGAACCCGGTTCACCTTGTGGGAGGCGAGCGTGCTAATCGTTCAGCCACCGTGGCCCTAGGAATAGCAAAAACTGAATAACATGAATATTCTTACTTAATCGATTTTTTAATTGCTTTACGTTATATCATAAATACAAGTTTCATTTAGAATTGAATGCACATTTATATATTCGCGAGGAAAAAAATAATGGGTTTATATGTTGTTTTTGTGTTGATTGCTGATAGGGCGATAATATTTTTATATAACTGACGTATCAGAATATTGCAAATATTTTTTAAAGATTTAATTACATTGAATGACATGGTATTACTTATTGTGCAAGGATTTTGAGGAAATTCTAATCTCGGAAGTTAATGTTTGCTGACACCTGCTCAGACTACTTGCAATGGGACAAATGAAACACTAGCACTCAAACGTTGTTGTTGTTGTGTTTTTTTTTTCTACGCCGCCATTAGATAGGTTTTGTAGGTTGGGTGGCACAGAGATACAGTGATGAGGCGAGAGGTACCAGGAGCCATCCAGAATTAACAGTTTTTCTCTCAGAATCGTTTGCTTTACTCCAAAAATCGCACGTTTTAACCCAAAAAAAGCCTTATAATCGGTATTTTTTCCTAAAAATGTTACATTTTTCCCTAAAAAATTTTGCCATTTTGCCCAGTTGCAAAATGTGGGTACCCCAGAAAACTCCTTCAGGGGCAGCTGGCCGCCATCATGAATTTCCTGTTTTTCGAAAAACTTCGCATGCTTTAGCCTAGAATAGCCATAAAATTTTCCTTTTTCTCCTAAAAATTTCCCGTTTTTTACCAACAATTTCCCGATTTTCTCTCAAAAAATGTTATGCCTTAGAATATGTAGTAGGAAACCGCACAAAGGCAAAAACCAGTTGGTTTTAATATTTTGAGCGGCTTGCTATTCCTTCTAGAACAAAACAATTCGGTACCAGAGAAAACAATAAAATAAAATAAACTTAAAATTGTTTTATAAAATTCAATATATTTTTATAATTAAAACATTTAAAGATGTAACTTTTAAGTGTTATATATCACAGGATTCGTCTTTGCAAGTCGCATATGAACGTGATGTTATACCATCATTCTATCTCGAAATTCCTTTCTCCTTCTCTCGTGTCTCTCTCACTCCACCTCTCTCTCTCTCTCTCTTTCGTTTCTCTCTCACTCTTTTATTTCATCTCTTTTTCTTGTCACTATTATTCCACAGGTTTTCTCGAAGTCCTCCCTTTTTTTGTCGTTTCGTTCACTCGCTTTCTCTCTTGTCTCTCAAATTCGCTTTTTCTCTTTCCTTTCTCTTTTGTCTCTCTCTTTTCTTTAACTCTTTTCTCTCACATTCGTTCGATAAGTCGCAATTGCTCCACACAATCATCAACATAGTTCCTTCATCGCCTGCTAGAGTGCGCGAATCTTCAGCGTGGATATTTATTTATAAATTTAAAGATGTAATTTCCCATCCACGAGAATATATATATATAAATTATTGTAAAGTGCATTCCAGGCAGGACTTTGTAAAACATAATATTCAATTTTCAGTCATTTATTTTTTTGAAAAGTAATGTTTTTTCTTAATATTTTACTGTATTCAATTTGTTTTTACCTTTGTACGAAAAGTAAGTCACCTAGCCTTGTAACCACGCACGTGCCGACAGGTCCGCCAGGGCAGACATGCCAGCTGTGACATGCACGCGCAGTGACGTTGGCAAGCACTGTGCGGGGAAAGGAAGGGGGACCGATGACCGCGAGCCACTCCGCTGGTTAGCATTGCCTTTCAGTCATCTATGAAACGGTACATTTTTAAATACGAAGAATTATTTATATTTATTTTATTTATCATTTTTAAAATGCCAAAAATAATTTTAATACAGTAAAATGTATTTTTAATACATCTGTAGTGTAAAAATCAGTTTAGTAATTTGAATGATATAAATTAACACATTTGCCATGACAACTGGTAACATTAATAAAATAAAAAAATTCTCATGTTGGTGTAAGGACTGGAAACAAGGACGTTTTAGTTAGAAGTTAGCCATGCTAGCCACTAGCCTACAGTATGCCCACATAAGAAATTACGCCTAACAGTTGTATATAAATTTACAAGGTAAATTGGCGAATTCCTTAGCAAAAGTACAGAAATAATTTTATTGTATTTTATATTTCTTTTAGATCACCATCTAGATGGCTTAAGAAAAATATATTTTAGAGCAGATTTAGTTGATATAAAAGCAAGGGATATACAGTTTGTAAATCATTTTATTATTTTCAGCCAGGGTCTGAATCATATGTGCTTAAACTCATATGAAATTATTTATATACATATATATATATTATTTTGAAATAGTTATATAGTGTAGCAATTCGGGTTCGTAAGCATGTGAATATGTACTTGAATATGCGGATATAATTTGCGATCTCTTACGAGGCAAGCAGTCTCACGAAATTTTAGTTTGCCACTTACATTCCTAGCTACAAGGATGTATGTCTAAGGCCTATACAAACATCATTTTAATTAACTTAAAATAATATTTTGGTTTTTTAATGAGATGTGTTCTTAAAAGACCGGTTACCCTGAGATACAGGTTTAATAAGAAATTAAATAATCTGTATATATTTTTTATTTTAAAATTTACTTAATTTATTTTAAGTTGTACTTAAGTTTTATGTAGCGTAGTAAATCAAAAAAGATCTCACAAATTTATTTCAGGTCTTCTCTCTTAGTCAAAATATTATACAATAATAATTATGTATATTCTAGAATATTTTTTGTAGACATAAATGTCCTACTCGGATTTTATTATATTTCTGTTTATGTGAATAAACCAAGCACCATCACAGTCTCTATATATCAGGGAAGTAGGGAGGGCACAACACTAGTGATAAATTAGAGGTTATTTTATTTATTTGAAATGTATACATACTTAAACCTACAAACAAAAAACCAAAATCTTAAATTTTCTACACCATTCACGTAGTGTCATTACACCAAAATGCGAAAGTGATAAAGAACCAGGAAAGAGAGATAGAGATGGAATTAGAGAAAGACAGAATGTGATAACGACAGAATGATGGTATGACATCACGATCGTTTGCGACTTGAAAATGTGAGTCCGGTTATATACAACACTCAATAATTACACATTTAATTTTTTTAATTTTAAAAATATATTTATTTTATAAAATAATTATAAATTTATTTTATTTTATTGATTTCTCAGATACCGCATTGTTTTTGGTCAAGGAGGAATAGAAAACAGCTCAAAACCTTAAAGTCAGCTTGGTTTTTGCCGTTCTGCGGTTTCCTACTACTCATTCCAGGGAATACCTTTTTTTGAGAGAAAATCGGGAAATTTTAAGGCTTTTGTGGGTTAGAACTTACGGTTTAGTACGAAAAACGGGAAATTCAAGATGGCTCCTGGTGCCTCTCGCCTCATCCCTGTATCACTGTACCTCCGAACCTACCAAACCTATCTACTGCCGCCACATGCAACTGCATTGTAAGTACGCTAAAGCGAAGGAGAAGTATAGGAACTGGAAGATGTCCAGTGTTAGTGTCTTGAGAGGTGTGCAGGACGGCGGCTGGGGTGTAAGACGTGGGGTGGAAGTGGTGGCAGGACCACAACAAGTCCGTCATTCTCAGATGCTCTAGACACTCGTGGCCATCTTGGCGTGAGTATGAGATTAATGTCCTGCCGCCAGCAGTGACTCTCCCAGGCGCTAGACACACTCCTCCTCCTCTGCCTCGCCTATCTGAGGGCGCCAACTGGACACGCCTTACCAACACGTGTCTACCTATAATACTTACACTAGCGTTGCGAGAGTGTGAATTTTTACTCGCGAAACATTTACTAAATATATGTTTACGAACTTTCGTGAATATGAAACGAAAAATATAAGAGCTGAGTCATAATGAAAGTTTCATGAATTTCATATGATTTTAGCAAGTTATTTACTATAACAAATTCGTTACAATACCAAATAGAAAATAGAATATAGCGAGTATTTACCGCACGGGAAACCTGCTCATATTTATTTTTCCATTTTTTCGTAGTTATTTTTGTTTCAAAATAATGAAAACAAACAGAGGATTTACAGACAAAGATATGTTTTGCTGGTGCACCTAATAAACATTCATAGAACACCCGAATATTAGTCGAAATCAAGGGTTTTCGTTTTGTTTCAACTTTCGGCAAACAAATATCTCAGCAAAACGGAAATAAGAGTTGTCATTTTTCATTTTCGTTTCGGTATACCGAATATTCTCACAACACAAGGCTACAGCTATATGGTTGGCGTGAGTCGGGCGGGAGACCTAACTAAGCAAACACAACCTGTCGGCAAAGTTTCGGCAAATTATCGGCCCGATACCTGTACTGTCGGCAACTGTCCTTTCAATGCCAGAAGATAGCCATCCGACACCGGCGTGACGTATTTTCTGAGACAGTATGTTTGCCGTTAGAAAAGAGACAACGGGACACTGCATTTTTTTGGATAACAGATCGATGTCACCTAAATTATATCGGCTGTAATATCTCATAGCATGCATGTCACCAATAGCCAAAATTATATTCTGGCCCGATCCAGATATAGCATCTTTACTTTTTCGGTAAGCTGGCTGTCATCTTATTTATTCTGGCCCACTAACGTTATCCAGACATTGCTCTTTATCACAATAAATATACAAATATGATGTCTTTTTGCCGGCAAACTTTTGGAAAGTGTTTTTTGAATAGGCAAGATGTTAGCTAGCTGTTAATGGTATGATGTCTTTTTTGAGACCATGTGTTAGCCATTAGCATGTTTTTTTTTCATGAATATATATGTGTCACGTGTTAGTCAATGGCATTTTTTACTTTGAATTTTTTTTTCAATTGTTCAACCATCTTGCTGCCATCCAGCTGCCGCAGGCCATCCAGCAGCTGCAGATTCCGAAACTTGTCGGCTAGCTTTTATCGACCCGATTTTGGCCCGTACTGTTTGTGTATGTTGGCCAGAATACATTTTGTATCTTGCCATTAGCGGTACGGTATGTTTTTGACACTGTCGGCAAACAGTCAGCCGCCAGTCCATCTTTCCATCGGGCCGCTTCCGGCATAAGACAGCGGACCGGAGTTTGTCGGCTATCTTTTCCCGGCCTTATTCCAGCCCGTATTTTTCGTGTTTGTTGGGCAGTTATGTCGCTCGTCGCCTAGTGACCACGACACCATCCTGGTTACACCTTGTATTGGTCTGGGCGGCTCTTGATATCTTGAAAGTCTATGAGGGTGGAGCGATATATTGAACTGCACCAGAATGCAAGGACGATGGGAGCAAGAGATGCCGGAGAAAAAAAACCCACCGATCAGTGGCGTCGTTTGGCACGATTCCCACAGATTCGACTCCAGCAGGAATCAAACCCGGTTCACCTTGTTGGGATGGGAGCGCTTTTGTCGCCACATCACCGCGGCCCCTTTTCCACCTTGTAAACTCGCTGTTTATCTTTCATGCCCCCGATCCAATAATGACTTTATATTTTATAATCGAAATTATTCCAAAAGTCTGCTCATAAAATTGTAAAGCGAACAAGTAGGCTAATAGCCGTCCGCACAGGTTTCTCTTTCGAGAACTATCTGCTTGAAGGGACATATTTCAGTCCTACGATTTGACATAGTGCTGGATTAGTATTGATACATCTTAGCTCGGGGGGCAAGCTCACTTGTATACTGCTCGAAACGAAGCTGTTGTACGCTTATTGAATTAGCGACGGGTAGCGGGGTGTGGTAGTATAATATTTCCCAGCACAAGGGGGTGCGCAGCGCTGCCATGCCGACGGTCTTCGCATTAAATATCCCTGGGGGCTCGACTCTACCACCAAACTCCTGACCAGTGTACATGCGAGGAACAGGGGCGTATCTACGAGCTAGGGCGTGGTGGAGTTCAGTACTCACTGTTGGGTACTCTAGCATATTTCCCACGGTATCCATTACCGAGCGACTCCCGGGCCTGCTTTCTCGACAAGGGTATCAGCCTTAGTTGGACGTGCTTCAATCAATGACAATATGTATGGGGGGATAAAGTGTGGTGGCGGGTGTAGTGAGAAACCTTCGAACTTGCATTCTGGGGGTTATGGGTTCGAATCCTGGTCTCCGGTCTATGTTACGATTTTTCATGCTTTCACGAAATCACTCCAGGCGACTGCTGGGATTGTTCCTTATATTTATCCCTAGGTCCGGTCTCTCTGAGCAACTTGCTCTGTCTTTCGCTCCTATTTAGGAGACCCTCGACTGTAAGCTCTCCAATGTTAATTGGGTACTTTTTAAAGCCCTTGTTAAGCTATACTTTCTATTCTTATTTTGTTTCCTTTTACTATACGTAAGATAACCATTTATGTTCACCATTTCACTTTATTCACGCGCCAATCAAGCGTAAGTGTAAAATCTGTGAAATTCTTAAAAAGATAAATATGTTAACAATACACCAATTTATAGTCTTATCTGCATATAAGAGAGAGAAAATATTTTATATTAAATTCCAAGGGCACAAATGTAAAAGTAACAGTTTGAATACGACGTTACCATATGGAACTACTTTCCATTTTCTTCCCAACTTAACTGGGGATACGTCAGTCAGCGTGCCCGTTCAAATACACGCTGTAACCGAGAGTGAATTTTTTTTCCCCAGGTCGGTTTAAAAAGTGCTCAGTTTACCATGAACCATTTATTATTACTTGCCTTAAGGCGGGTTGGTTGACTCCTTAAAAGTCTATACGTCAGGGCCCACAAAGTAAGTCCACCATGAAAAATTCATACTGCACTATACTGGACGACGTACGCACCATGGTCGGCGAAGGCGCTACCAGTAACATCCACAAGCGTCACGGCAAGGTAGTTGGAGCACTGGTTGAACTATGACCTCGCTGGGGATCCCATGGTTGGACGTGCCCGGGGAAGAAAAGGAGACGTAACCTCGTGAGCCTACCTCTGGTAAGTCAGACGAAGGACTCGAGTTGGTAGTGGCTGAACTTTCGCAGTGATGGTAAATGAATCTTGTTTCTGACAACATGATAACTGTATACCTGCTAGCGATACGAAAAAAGTTCAAGAGCTGGGAATGGATAGCCTCAAGTTGGCAGAGACTAAGATGTGTAAGAAGTCTTCAATTTTATTGCGTTACTCAACGGCTGGTCCTCAACCAAACAAACCATACACAAGTATGTGTCATAAAATATATCATTAACATGAACCCTGATGCGAACTAGCAGGACTAGTAATTAATTTCAAGTATTTAATACAACTTATAATCATTGCCACGCTTAAGGCTGAAGACTAAATGAATTAACTTACAAACAACTTAACCTGTACTTACATCTAGAAATGGCACACATATCCAAGGATTATCCGTGATTCGAAACTACAAATTTGCGGGAAGTTTACAGATATCAGCAGTAAAGTTCACCTCAGGCGAGTAATGTTTCAGCATCGTTTTTTTTATATCTGTAAAATGTTTGTAGGTATTTATATGTGTTTAGGTATTTATATGAGTTAGTAAATTAAGCATACACTGTAAAAAATGGTAAAATTACCTGAAAAGTGTAAGATAGTATTCCCCAACTTGTGGTGGAAACATAGTTTTCATTACATGTAAGGTAAAATTACCGCACTCTGGAGTAAAGTTCACATATATGGTAGTGAACAATCCCATACATGGATGGGAAGATTACCATATGACGTGTGGATTTCCTAGTCGATTTGCAATTATTTGCTAGTTGTATAATGTATACTTTCTACCTTAAAATTAATTTTTGTTGTCTAGTCATGCAAGCTGTCAAACATGGCTCTTTGTATGTAAAGTATAACTACCGCACGCTAGCGTAAAATCCACGTACAAAGCGGTGGAAAATCCCTTAAATGAATGGGAAAATTTCCTTACGATGCGTGCATCTCTTCAGTATTTCCTCAGCATCTAAGTGGGAGGACGGGCGGAAGAAACAATTCTCAAACAAACTAATATTCACTTCCAGTATTATGTTGTCGTCGTGGTGTAATGGCTAGCGCATCAGCTTACCATTTTACAGGTCAATGGTTCGCGCCCACCCTCCGGAAAATATCACGGATGTTAGATATAAGATTTCAGTTACTATACGTCAGAGGATGTAGGCAATAAAGAAAATGAACAGTACTAATATCCCGTGTATTCTTTATGTAATTTTATTATACAATATAGTTAATATTTGCTTACTTGTATGGGTCCCCCCTCCCACTTTTGACAGGTAATTTTCCCGTACGATTAGGGAATAGTGTACTTTTCCCGTACGATTATGGAATACCTTACTTGTAATGTAAATTTTCTCTACATTTGACAAGTAATTTTACCTTACAGGTAGAGGAAATTAGCTTCCCTTATATGTGAGGGAATCTTACCTCAATTTTTTACAGTGTATATTATTATATTTATTATATTTATTGCGACGAGAATATTGTAACAATCGGTAGTTAATAATACATCTTATATACAGCTAATATTACAGAAGTAATTTCGTGTCTCATTAAAAGATAATAGAAAGGAACATCCTGTTACAGACCAAAGTCAGCTGCACGATGTGCTTGCATTGGACAGTGCGAGAAACAAACGAAACTGGAAGGCATTAGTAGAGCCAGCGGAGGACTACGAGACCATTTTGATCTCTATTGACTCCTCGTATAAGAATCATTTCATCAATCTGAGGTTATGTAGTATTGATCCCCTCCCCCTCCAGCCCCTCCTCTGATCGGTTCAACTTCCTCCCCCCCACCCCTTCCAACAACATATGACACACTTTCCCTTGACGCAGATGTCCCATCCCACTCTCCTGGAGGTGATAACAGACGGATTACACCCTCCACCTCCCCTCTGTACCTGTAACTGCATATTCACCCCCCCCCCCCCGCCCTTCACAAACAGTGGAGGTGCTGGAGTTGTGAGGGATTGTTTTGACGGGAATCGCGAGCTGGCTGGCCACGAGAATGGCTAGCTTTGACGACCGGTGACCGTGGCTGGTATTGTGTTCGATTCCCATACAGGATGATTGTGTAGTACAATTAACAATTAAGTACTGAGAGTATTTACAGATATTGTCTCGTGGGCAGCTGCATGACAAGTGGGGAGTTTGGAAGTGTACATGCAGTTGCATTGGAGAGGGGGTGGGAGAAGGGTGAATACATGTATTCGCACAATGAATATTTAGTCGCACAATGAATTATTTAATTAGATTATTTAATCATACAATACTTATCACGCTCATTGACTATTTAATCGCACACTTGCATTATTTCATGTACCGAGAGATAGGAAATCGCAACTACTATGTGCAAAGTCTAATCACACCTCTTCCCACAACAGCCCAAACTCAAGTGACTTGAGTTTGATGATATCAAGAGATTTTACCCTATCTATATTCGCCATATTGGAGAGTGTTAAATAAGTATAATCTGGGGAAATTATTTGAAAAAATGCTTAGTATACTTTTGGAAGGACAAGAGATCAGATCGTGAAGCTGCCTACACAGTGTGACATCCTGTATGAAATTAAAATAAAATATATTAATCAATTACTATAACAACATCGTATCGTCTCTACGAGTCTGCGCGCTACAAGAGATATGTACAACATTTCCCAACAAGTGAGTCGGCGAATACCTACTTGTAATGAATAATTAGATTATTCAATTATATTATTTAATGCTACACCTACCCCATTTACGCATTATGCGAAGTGATTTACTTAATCGAATTATATAATAATAATAAATAATAAATATGCACTTGCATAATTACTCTTTACGTGTGCAGAGAGATGATTTACACCTCTCACTAGGACTGCACACTCGAGATTGACCAGAGATTTGCATATATACTTAGATTTTCCCTCGTGATGATATAATGGAATCACAAACACATACACACAACTTCAGCATGCAAGTCAATGCAAATCTTATCGTGTCTGAATGCGAGTCACTGGCCAGGGGGGATGGCAGACATAGGTCTCCAGGGATGCCCGAGGGATCGTTAGACCTCTGAAACGAGAAACTCTGAGGTTCGAAATATCTCCGTTAGAGACCACACTCTCTTTCTCTTTCACTCTCTAGCCATTGGCTTGTCAAGGGGGCATGCAGATGCCTATCTAACAAAAAATTATTCTGGCGTTAAAAATACCTGAGAGTTCTTACACGGTATAATAAATGTTTTAGTAATTACTTCACTTCTTCTACGTATTGCATTATACGACTCGTGTGTTCAAAATTTGTTTTGTATATTTTCTCAGATATTGTGTAAGCACACTCAAAGACAATCGCCGATCGCAACATGGGTTTACTATAGGAAAATCTGACGGCCCATATTGGAAGACGTGATTATATAACATGAAAACTTTATTTTAAAAAATAATTTCCTATTATATGATTTGAAATCATACAGTTTCGCTTCATGCGATGCAACCAAATTTATTTTGGAATTATAACAGTGAGCGAGACTGTGGAGTAAGGTATTTAGGATTGAGGGTGATACTCCTTGCTTAATATGCCGACAAGAATGCTTAGATTATTTTTCGCGTGCCAAACAAATTATAGAGAATATTTGCATATTCTATAACCACGCACATTATATTTGCTTAATGAGCTGAAAATAGATACCCATCAGCTGTCAAATCACATTCGATGAGGCTGTGGGGTATAGACTATAGACTTGAGAAATTAGTCCTCGATTCGTGTATCGTCAAAAATACTTCGATGCATTTCGTATAACGAAAAATATGTGCGTAAGTAGTATTCACATAGCGAACGAATACCGAGGTTAAATTAATCCTTAAATACACATAATAGCATAACCAATGTTCACTTCCGGCTTACCATTGTTTTGCTTTTTATGTATTAATTATATGCAATTTACTTTGTAATAATAAAATTCACTACTGATAAAACAGCCAAACGATAGGACATTCCAAATCTTATTTCATTCTCTCAGCAACTCTCGTGGATACGACCACTCTTCTTGCAAATTACCGATTGCCATTGGACAACAAAAGACTACCCAGCTCCTACCCCATTCCTCTGACAACTTGTCTACATATCACAAAGGTTAACACTCTCTGAATTCCCAAAGAGGCATAGCTTACCACTTTGTATAGGGGAAGGCAACACACACTCGTCTTCAAATTTCCATTAAAAACAATTAAATTAAAACCTTTACATTTACTGAAATCATGCTTCGAAAATCAAGTTGACATTATTGGCACATTTTAAATGTATAATAATTCGCAGTTATCCTAATGATTTCCCACATATACCAAACAAACAAGATTTCAGAAATACCTATGTAGGTTAACTATAATAATAAAACGTGTTTCATCCCCCATCAACACTAAGTTTTGTAATGCTTTAGTTCACGCTTCGATCCCCGATAAAGTTCAAAGTTATTCGCTGAGATATTCCTTAATTAATTACCCCGTAATGTAAATAAATGTATACCGTTTTACCAAGTGTGCATCGAGATCAAAGACAGAGTCATATATGCAGACGAATTCTAAAATTATTGTTTATAGCCTTACAACCATTTTTGAATGTTAAATAAGAAGGATATATTTTTTGAAGTCAGGCCCTATTTATCAATATTATTTAATACCGTGTAAATAATATTCAAGCCAACATCATATAGTATAGTTTAAAAACAAAAGAAACCTCTCGTGTCTCTCTACCAGACTTTCCCGAGAGTCACCATTTATACTGCAAGTAACGCGTACCGCAGATAACTCTCATGGCAGACGCGCTTGCTCCGGCAGGAGTGTAGCCCCATTACGTCGTTCTAAGAACATTGATTCTGCCAGGGAGTCGCCGGGAAACAGAGTCGAAACCCCTACCTATCTACCCATAGTTTCTGTAATGTTATCACAATATTACATATTGAAATATAGCAAAGAAAAACTAATTCTTTTTCGAAATTTAATTTATTTACTAATTTTATTCATAGTAAAATAAAAATCCAATAAATTAAATAAACCTTGTTCTAAATGAACTATTCGACTCACCCATTTCATAGTTTCCTGGTATGCTTGAGTTAAGAAAACCAAACATCAAAATCGTTCTATGCTTAAGTACATATTTGTTGTCTCCATAAACCAATTTCCGTAACCGACTTATTTTCGTTAAGCTTCTTGCAACACGACATTCCACATCTCATGATAATATCTCGCTACATATACTAATATATTCCATCATATTCGACGAACTTGTATGTTAACAACCCAAACATATTTATTAACTCCTTAAAAACAATATATAAATTTACTACCCACAAATGTACACAGAACTCGAGAAAAACAAACACTATTTTGTCCAAAACTTCGTTAAATTTTCCCATATATATATATATATATATATATATATATATATATATATATATATATATATATATATATATATAGAGAGAGAGAGAGAGAGAAAAAAAGAGATAGAGAGAGAGAGAGAGAAGAAGGGATTGCGTATTTCTTTTCTAACGTACTTCGACTTCGAGCCGATGAATTCTGAATATTTATGCAAACATATTAAAAAATGTTTTCCCCTTTCTTCCGAAAAACTCATACCCAACTGCTGACATACCCGATTTAGGTGGTGTATATATAATATCCCCCAAATTATAATGTTTCGCATAGGAAACACAAGTAGTGGCTATTCACTGAAAACTATCTATATTTCGCTAATACCAGCATTAGATGTTAACACCCAAAGAAACAGATTGAAATAACCACTTAATCCCACCATCCTTTTCACTTTTCGTGAACTTAGTAATGTGTGGGACAAATTATCAGGTATGAAAATCAACTTCTGGGAAGTTGAACTATTCTCAGGATATATTATGAATGTATATATATATATATATATATATATATATATATATATATATATATATATATATATATACATATAATTTTACAAAACTTTTAAGTAATTTTTCCATGTACATCTTACATACAACAAATAAACAACAATTTCATCGAATAACATGTGAGAGCAAATGCTATATTTAAACCCGTTTTCGGAAGGATGTGGGTTCGATTCTCATCCAAATCTTCCAGACTGCTTTTTTTCCCCCTTGCTTTCCCGAAATCACTCCAGACGATTGTTAGAATGTTTACACGCCATATCAAGTATGCTTAGCAATGCAAATATAGTTAACTATCTCCCATCTCACAGAGAGATATTATAGACTATTCGTCCCAACTCATGTATCTATTTGTATAGAAAAAATATCAAATTTTGAACTATTCTTTACCCTCCTCGCAATTACTTTCCCCTGAATTTAGTTAAATGAGAATAGCAAAAATCGCAAATACACCTCGATTCCACGCGAATCATTTAGGTATGAAACATAAATGATAAAACATCAACATATATTTTTCACTCCAAAATTCCCTTGCTATAACACCACACAGGAAACATAATGTCTAACATTCTGATGCAGTAGCGATCAAGCCACTAGGCTCTTACAAAAAAAAACAATAATACCCATTACATCAAACTATTTTTTGATTGTTTATCACACATCTAAACAATACCGATGTGAGCACAAGAGAACATTCCTGTTGATATACACAACCAGTCATATATCGCAGGAAATTTTGGTTACAGTATAAACATATATCAGTATCCCAGCATCAGATGCTACAGGTTTCCCACCCCAAACCAATGCAAGACAATATAATTAAATATCTGTGTTGGACACGACATATCTGTTAAAGTTATAACTAAAGGAGGTCGACGGAATATGTAGCTTCCTCTAAATATTCCATTTAATCATCCCATCCTATAGACAAACATTCTGCCTGTCTTGTAGAAACATCCAGGCCATTCTATTTAACAGAGACCATTTGACATAAGTATCCCATTTCATCTCTCTTGCAATAATTTTACCCTCTATTACCTATAAACTTCATGATATTATATTTACTAGAGAACATTCGCTACAATAAATAGATATGTTAGAACCATGTCACATCCTACATATTAATAACTTACAAATATGATTTTATTTTAAATTCTAGTATATATTCTAGTTTTTTGGTGGATTCGTTTATTTTTCAGACATATATATTCGAGTATTCCACATCTATAAACATCACACTCAGAGAAACTGAGTGTGATGTTTATATATGTCTTAACTTAAAAATTCTGTATTTGCTATTCACTGTGTCACCATATAAAATTAATTTAAAAAAAAAAAAAATATATTATATATATCGCTTACATACCACTTATATAAAATAACATTCACATGATTTGTGATATCTCTGTAGAGTAATATCTCACATGAAAAACCCCATTCCGCTTTGTAGTGTTAGTGCGGGATCAAATCTAGAGACAATTGCTTTATACCATCATGTTTAGTAAATGTGAATGTATAATTACCACTTCAAATATAGACTTCACAATAAGAAATATTTCTTTATAAAATAATATCTTCTTTGTACAAGCGAATAGAGGTTCCTTGACTGCACACCATAGCATTTGTTCTATAAAACTAGTGTAAATAATAAATATTCTTGAAAATATTTTTGAGTGTATGTAAGTAATAATATGTAATTTTGATGAGCATGTGAAATTAATTTAAAGTGTATGGAAGAATATTGTTTTGGTTTATTCCCTCCTTTTATTAAACTGTTCTGGAGAAATATTTAGGTTTAATCTGAGTTAAATGTGTACCGAAGTTGGTATTGGTTTATCATAAAATATACTTTTTTTTCTGATGGCCGTACGCAAATGTTTTGAAACATAAAAAATAAATGTAATTTCTGACGATAGGAACATCAAACAGATGTGTATATATATATATATATATATATATATATATATATATATATATATATACATATATATATTATAATATATCTGTTTTATATATATTATTAGTATAGTTAGCGGCATAAACTTCTTTCAGAATTTAAATGATTAGTTTGAAATTTTTTTAAGGAAAGACTTTAAGGATTTAAGGACGTTTGATGAGCGATAAGGTTTGTGAGTCAGTGGTGAGGAGTTAGTGACGAGTAAGCAGTGAGGTTTCAATGATGGTACGGCAGCGAGGAGTCAGTAAGGAGTCAGCAGCGAGGAGTCAGTAAGGATTCAGCGGTGAGTAGTCAGTGGTGAGGGGTCAGTGTATAGTGGTATAAGTGATTTAGTTCACATATATTTGAAGATGTTTCCAAACGCTGAGGATGTGCAAACGAGTATGTCTTGTATGAGTACATGTTAAGATTCGCCAAGTGATCAAAAATTACATGGGAAACAATGTGGTTACAGTGGTAAATACTTTAGTAAAAGTTGTAAAGCTCGTTGCCATGAACAGAACGATTGTTATAAGAAACCGACTTCCAGAATACTACCATGTGATATGTGTAGAGCATCATTTTATTGAAGAAATAATTGAGATAGACATACTAGTACATGTAAAGATAACTCCTATTTGCTTGTAATGAGTCAGCATGCATTGCCGCAGGACCAAGCCATCCTTCCTCTATCTTTAGTTCGAACACCTACAACATCGCCCTGCTTTGCACCAAGTTCCAAATCAGTGTGTGATGAAGGGAATATGAGAAATTCAGACATGCAGCTAGGAAACCATGAGATATATGAAGCTTCAGAAATTGTAGGGAACATTAACGTATCTACAACATGTAAAGTGAAAAACAAAGACGATAAAACTAATCAGGTGGGTGAGAACGAATTTGTGAGTTTCAAGACTGATGATGTGATATATGCATATTCTACTATTGATGAAGTTTTGAGATCTGTAAAGCAAAAGCGTAAATGTGTATGAAACGATAAGGGATACTTGAAATCGGGTGAGAATAAACGTCAATTCGAATCTAGTACTCTGGTTCAGGGGTATTATACAGCTCTCTCAACACAAAAGAATATACTTGTAGATATTAATGGTGAACTAAGAATCTTGTGTGAAAGGCAGAAAACAGCTTGTCTGAGTATGATGTTTATAGATGTGGAATTCTAGAATATATAAGTCTGACAAACAAATAAATGCATCAAACAACTATAATATATACTGGATTTTAAAATAAAATTTTATTTATAAGCTATTAATCTGTAGGATGTAACATGGTTCTAACATATATATTTCTTGTAGCGAATGTTCTCTAGTAAATATAATATCATGGAGTTTATAGGTAACAGAGGGTAATATGATTGCCTGTAAGACAGATGAAATGGGATACTTATATCGAATGCTCTCTACTAAATAAAATGGCCTGGATGTGTCTACAGGAGAAGCAAAATGTTTGTATATAATATGGGATGATATACCGGAATACTTAAATGATGGTTTTTAGTGTGCTTACACAATTTGAGAAAAAATACAAATAATATTGAACACTCGAGTAGAGTAATGTAAAACATAGGAGAAATTTAGTAATTATTTTTAAAAAATTTATGGTGGGTAAGAACTCTGAGATATTTTTAACACAAAATAATTGTTTGTTAGAGAGGCATCTGCGTGTCCTCTTGACCAGCCATCGGTTAGAGAGAGAAAGTGAAAAAGAGATAGTTGACCGGGAGGTGGTGTCTTCTAATGCACATATTCTGAACCTCACAGTTTTCTCTTTTCAGAGGGCTAGCGATCCCTCGTGCATCCCTGGAGACCCCATGTCTGCCTTCCCCCTGGCCCCTGGCTCGCATTTAGACAGGTTAGGATTTGCAGTGACTTGCATGTTTTGGCTGTGTGTGTGTGTTGGGATTCCATTATATCGACACGAAGTAAAATCTAAGAACATATGCAAATCTCAGGTCACTGTGGACTGCGCAGTCCTAGCGAAAGGTTGTGTAAATCGTATCTCGGCGAATGCTAAAAAAGTAATTACGCAAGTGCGTATTTATTGTTAATTATTATTTTACTTCTGCGATTAAATAAATTTTTTCACGTAATAAGTAAATGGGATAAGTGCAGGATTAAATAATTAATAAAATAATATCATTATTCATTACAAATATTCACCCACTCACTTGTTGTGAAATGTTGAACGCATCTCTTGTTGCACGGATACTCGTAGAGCCGACACAATGCCGTTATAATAATTTATTAACATATTTTACCTTCATTTCTATAATATATAATGCGAAGTGATATACACAGATATGTCACACTGAGCATGCAGCTCCACGATATGATCTCTTCTACTTCGAAACATATACTGAGCATTATTTTAAATAATTTTCCCAGCGTTATAGTTAACACTATCGAATATGGTGGATGGCGATGGGGTAAAATCTCTTGATAGTATTCAACTCAAGTCAGTTGTGTTCAGTCTGTTGTGAGGAGAAAAGGTGTATTTAGACTTTGTACTTAGTAATTGCGATATGACTCTCTTGGCACATGAAAAAAATGAAAGTGCGTGATTAAATATTCAAAGCGCGTAATAAGTAGTTGCACGATTAAATAATATAATTAAATAAACCACTGTGCGATTTATTATTCATTGAGCGAATACAATTATTCACTCTTCTCCCACCCCCTCCCCTATGCATCAGCATGTGCACTTCCAAACTCCTCACTTGTCATCCAGCTTCGCACGAGACAGCATCTGTAATTACTCTCATTACGTAATTGTTAATTGAACAATTACACGATCATCCTGTACGTGAATCGAACACAATACCAGCCACGATCACTGGTCGTCAAAGCTAGCCACTCTCGTGGCCAGCCAGCACATGATCCCCACCAGAACAATCCCTCACATCTTCAGCACTATCACTGGTTTGGGAGGGGAGTGTGGAAGTACATCTACAATTACAGGTTCAGAAGGGTGGTGGGGGCGTAACCCGTCACTCATCACCTCTAGAGGAGTAGGATGGGACATCTGTGTTGAGAAAGGGGGGGGGGGGTGTATGTCATTGGGTTTAGGTAGGGCAGGTAGGAGGAATCGGTCAGGCAGAGCCTTTATAGAGGAGGGTTGGAGGGAAAGGGGAACACGAGACAATCTCAGATTGATGAAATGACCCGTATGCAAGTAGTCAATAAAGGTCAAAATGCTTTTGGATTGTTCCGCTGGCTCTACTGGCATTTAGTAATCGACATTGAACAGAATCGTTCTCTGGGCTCGCGTGTAGTATAACAATAATATTGCTCACATGACTAAGTTTTCGTTTTATATGATTTTCAAAACACTGTGATTGAAAACGTATTTGGTATGTTGGTATTTCAAAGGACGTATTAATTTTCTTCTTTAAGAACATAAGCACATTTTACGATAAAGTAACGCTTCAAAACTTACTGTCGACGCCACGTATTAACTCTTATGTCTTTATGAATGAAAATAGAAACTATTATTTACTGTTAGCTCTAATAGAGGTTCTATGATTTCACGTTACATATTGGAGACATTCGAAGTGTCATAAAATTATATGTCAGTTTCATGTGTGTCATTGGGCCTCCGCTCATCCGACACACACTTCAGGAATACGCACAAATAGTAAACAGTTGAAAAGGAGACTGCGGCCATTGATAACATGAGCTTTTCTTGAGTATTTGTATGTCAGTTAAGTTTAACACGGTGGGTTTTTATAATGTAAAATGACACGGCCTCTACCTATTATTTATTTTTTGCTGTATGTTGGTGGTTCTCATGTCGCTAAAATTAACATGTTTTGTTTCTCTAAAAAGATAAATATTCTTTCTGTACTAAACAGGGACTTTAGTTCGTTGAATTTTGACGAAGTTGAGAGTAACATGGGTATCTGTATTGTTGTCAGTGTTAGTCGCCATTTCTGTAGCGAAAACAACAATGTTGGTGTTTTGTAATACCCTTTCCGTGGCCACTTACACATGTAAAACAACAATGTTGGTGTTTTGTAATACCCTTTCCGTGGCCACTTACACATGTAAAACAACAATGTTGGTGTTTTGTAATACCCTTTCCGTGGCCACTTACACATGTAAAACAACAATGTTGGTGTTTTGTAATACCCTTTCCGTGGCCACTTACACATGTAAAACAAGTACTGATTTATTGCCTTCGAAACAACTTTAACAAAACGAAAACATATTTCAGTATTAATTTTTGGTTTTACTCTTTATCGCTGCTAAACCTGTAGGTAGGTAGTGTTAACGTCTAGTCGCAAGCGACGTCATATTAGAGAGGGGGCAAGTTGCTGAAAGAAGCAGGAGTAGGCAATGGTCCAATGCCGGTCCGAATATTTACCACTATGCCACATCGCTCGGTTTCTCAACATGTGATGAAAGTAGTACTATTTTGAATTGTGGTTGGGAGGCCTTTTGCACACCCGCATCTGACTCTAAAAATAGGCTACTTAGTAGCAATAGTAAGTTTCCATACTCCAGTACCAATATGAGCGAGGAAACGAGTGAAATAACCACGAGCACCGCCTCACGCCGCCAGAGGCCCATGTGACATTTCTTTGTCCAGGCTACAGCCTCACTGAAGTTTCACACCACATACTGTAATCTAATATATGGCAACAGACATTGTAGGCGAAAGAGTTAGCAAACTGCAAAACATGTGTGACACTTTTCAGTAGAGGTATACCGAAGAATTCTATAGTAACCCTCGGAAGTGGTGGAACTCGTAGAAATTGTATCATGGTGTCAGTAAATTAGGGAATTTTATTTATAGTAGTAACGTACTGTAATTGTTGATGCAAATGATTGCCTCCCAAACGAACATAAGCTGTGGATACAAATATTATAGTCATGTGAAATTACAAAAGTAAACGGCGCTACAAGAATATGTGTGTTCCGATTTTATGGTTGCGATTTAGATAGTTTTGTATATGAGCAACTCCATATTTATGACTGTTTATTATAATAATTTTTGTATTTAAATTTGGTCTTAATGATTACTCGATATTTCTATAGGTATATCGGTTAAGTATCATTGAGACTCCGGTACTAATGAAACATGAAGATATTGTATTATTTATAATATATATTTAATTCAGTTATCTACAATACCGTGACTATCAATGATAATTAAAATAAAATTGTTTCTATAATACCAAAGTATTTATTTGATTCGTAGTTCACTATACGCACTAACTATATAACTCTATCACTCTATTGTAATTTAAATGACAGTGATAAAACCAAAAATATCAGTGACATACTAGTTTCTTACCCGCCGAAAATATTTGCTCGTTAATAATATTGCTTTCAACTAAGTGCCTAATTACAACTGCAAAGTATTCTGTACAAAAATTCTTAAGTATTGGAACATCCAGAAAACTAAAAGACTCCACTTAATGAAGTTCCAATTTACGTGTTAAAGTTTACTTGCCTCGTCTAGGTACTGGTATAATAATATGAACTATACTTAACCCCTCCTTGCACTTACCACACTTATTACAGGTTGTTACACCAGCCAGGAATTTCTCCACAAGCTGGCAAAAATGCTGAAAAATACCGTTGCATATGGCAACACTGAAAAACCAAAACAATCCTCTAGATGCTTCTAAAAACTACTTGAGAGTGTAACATTGGCAGCTCTTTGCAGTATGTTTAGTTACTGAAAGTTAAATTTTGATATCATAACCACAAACCACTATACTTAATTAAAAAACAGTTATTAGTCATCTTATATCTAGCTAACATTTTTCCATGAAAATAATTCCATTGAAGGCTTGTCTCAAATAATGAAGTTCAACCAATTATTGTGTTGGTATAAATTTTTCTAAATATTACTTGAAAATGAGCGGACGAACAACAGAACGACACTAGCCTTCAATCACTACATTAACTACCTCTTTCTAATATTAATATACCGGTACTTTTTGATATTAAATATCTCAAGTCTTTTGTGAGTGAAATTCAGTACCAATAGAGCAAAATTAATATATTTATTTTGAAAGAATTAAAGTCTATCTCAAGCTGCATGCCGTTAGATTAGGATGTAAATTTGCAGCTAAGTCAGCTGCAAATTAAAACCGCTGGAGACGTGATGTCGATGGCTGGATAAAATAAAAATTTTGTTACATCCTCATAATAAAGTTCCGCTTGATCTTGTAGCTCCACTGCAGTAGAAATTTCTTTTCTTCAAGTGTTCTCTAGTGATAAATTCACGGACTTAATTGTGCTGAGTAAAGTTTATAGCACTTCATAGACGAATACTTATTCGCGGAAGACCAAATATTGCTAATTTAATCGCGTAGTTGCCCAACAGAGACCTCTTCTCTGCTTCAATTTACCGAAACATTTCTTGTTTCCTCAAATTCTGCCTGGTATTCAAATACGGACAAGCGAACTAACAAAACTAATTAAAATTCCTAGCTGAACAATCACTTATGACTAATCTTCAACCCTATCATCGAACACCTCGCCTGTAAACATTCCAGAATTAGTTAAAAAAATTTGTACAGTAAATATATCAATTTATAGAAAGTAATTGGCTCTATAGGGTCGTCCCACGTCCCAAATAAGCAAAAGGTTGGTGATCCTTAAAACAAAGAGAAATAAATATTTCTTCAAACATAAAATATTCTTCAAATGTCTCTCAAAGTCTCTCATTGTAACTGAAATTTGACAATTGTGTTGGGAGATAAAACAAAATGCATACAAACAATAACGATAATCCAGATGTTACCGTACCCTTAAATATCTTGGTCGTACACAAACTTGATAATCAGGATTTAGTATCATTTATAGTTACGATATTGTAGATAACTGCATTTCATAGATATAATCTATAATACAGTACCTGCTCATTTCCAGTAATACCGGAGAGTTAGTGATACGCAAATTACTGATATATCTAAAAGTATTGAGTAGTAATTGGGACCAAATATCGATATAAAGTTAAATTACATGAAACATCCCTCATATACAAAACTAACTTAATCGCAACCATAAATAAATAAATAATATCCATAATACCATTAACATTAACACTGTCATTTATATGTATCACACCATCTATACTAGCAATGCCAACAAAATATCTCATCCCAGGAATATTTAAAATACTCAAACACAAATATAGTCGATATTTTTAAAAATTGTTTACGGATTGATATTTCAATTCGGTATAAATCATTATAAATATATCGAATATACCGAAAGCCCTACCCCAATAATCTTCTAAGTATATAATGGAAACATTAAAGAAGTTACAATTACAACAAAAAATTACATTCGGCAACATGAGGTAGTCGCACTGATAGGAATCAGCAATGGCATCGTACCCGAGGATGAGTGCGGAGAGAGAAACCTGGGTTCAAATGTACTGTCGAGTGTGTCGGCGAGCAGTGGGCGGCCTGCAGTTACGCCCTTGTAGCGCCACGCCGGCGGGTGTCACTAGGTGTTAGGGCAAAGCCTCCCGGAGAGGGTCTGGAGGGGGCGTAGCAACCGCATCGCCCCAATAAAATATAACACACATTACACTAAGCAGCGGACCGAGCAGCAGTTACGGCCATTGTAACCGGATACTTAACACTTCCGACAGTAAACCGGCATCAGCGGAGCGACCTAAACAGCGCTGCTGCCAGTGCCTGCCTGCCTGGGCGGGCGGGATCCAGTCTTGCCAACAGGTGACGCAACACTGCCCTTCTCTAACAGCTTGGCAGGGGAAACTACAGGCAAAGTGGTACCATCGTGCAACTGGCTGCCGTCTTCTAAATGTCTATGAATCAAGAATGTGTACGTTAGTTTTAAGTGCAATTTCAAAATAGCTTTTTAACATTTTACAGGGTAGGAGCACATAGACTGAAATGTTAATAAACGCCAATCAAAAATAAAACAATATATTGTTAGTGAGCCCAAAGTATTGACGGAACTCGTTGAAAAACAAAAGCGCTTCGCCAGAAACAAATATTCAACAGTCTGAAGTAACACTGCATTTGTGTATTTTGATAATTAAAATAATATGTTTTTCCCTGTAATCAGGGAACACAACATAACATTCGAGTATATTTTTAACACGTGGAAGGCGCGGAGAACGTACTAAGCCACTGTTCCAAAGTAAAGCTGGAACTACCTTGAAGACACCACGCATGATGAACTACCAGCAGCTGCGGGCTACAGGCGCAGATCCTTCAACCTCAAGAAAGTCTCTATTTAGGAAAAGAAAGAAACGGTAATTGTTCGCAAAAATATGTTTAAAACCAGGTATATTTTAAAATTATGTAGCGTGGTTGATCTTTTCAGACGAAATATAAACAAGCAGACTATTCTCAAACATGGTACAGACGTCCAGATTCTTGGTTATCTGTGAAACAGGTAAATAACTACTTGTTTATATATTATAATATGTCGCGAGTAGAGTATTAGTAATATGCTCAGTTTAATAGATAATACAACTGCATGAACGAGAAGATATCCTAGTTATGGATAAACAGGCTTTACTTGCCACACTCTAAGTAATTGTTCACAAACTTACCAAATTAGTGTATACGTACACTGAGAAAGCGTCAATGGGAAGGTTTCTTTTTTCCCCGTACATCCATGGTAGAGTTCCTACAGTCGCTCACGAAACAGTCTAACTTGTAAGAATCTTGTGAACTTTGTAAAGAAGCGATGTTTAACATTTCTATACTTGAAGACAGATATGTGGTATTATTATTATCTAAATTCACTGTATAGGATAAAATATGCTTGGAATGTAAGTGTATGTGGCAGCAACTAAGTGAGAGAAAGTACGTGGCGCATGCAGTACATGTGCGTGTCATGGGGCGCCGTCTGCCACGTGGAAATGCGATGTACTTGTAGCCAAGCACGAGGACTCTTGTCCAGCAGGCTCATTGTGCTGGGCAAGATATGTGAACACTTTCAAAATGATATTACTTAAGTTTGGTGCGCTGAACAAAACTCAAACCAAATCCTTCTTGAAGGCAGAATTTGACAGCATAAAATAAACGCTACGAAAGACTGTTTTTAAATTATTAGAGACTATGAAAATATTGATGATAATTTTTTTTCTTTTGAAGAGTGTTAAATAGCAGTAGCATAATATACTGAAAATATGTAGCTCAGGACTCTCATGTACATGGGACCGCGGTGGTTGAGTGTTTCGACTGCTCGCCTCCCACTGGGTTCAATCTGCGCCCGAGTCTCTCTCGGATTTTCACGAGTGAGTGAGTCAGTAAAGAGATCTGGGTTGCACTCAACATCGAGGTCTGGAGAGCCGATTCGCAAGTGGGAAACGTGCTGGACGATAACGCTGGTCGGCGGGTTTTCTCGGGGATCGCTCGTTTCCTGCACCCTTGCATTCCGGAGCTGCTCCATTCTCATATTATTTCACCCTCGTCGTCTCTCAAGACCTCGTTGTTAAGAGCCGCCCAAATCTCTCAACTCAGAAACTCTTATATACATAAATTTTAATTTCGTTAACTGCCAATGCCAAGATAGCTAGGTCATTATAGTCTCTTCTCTTCAGGTGAAATTTGACAATAACCTAGGAACTCAAGCAATGCATTTTAGAAGTTTAATTCCTTGATAAAGTGTAGACGCCAAGTTTAAAAAAAATATAACCATTTGTAGACGTTCATATTTACCAAATGACGACACATGGAAGTTATCTGACATACTGCGCTTCTTCAAACATTTTATAGAGTATATGTAACCGATAACCTTGAGCAGGTAAGGACGATGGCTGTTCGGGTGTGGAATCTACACTTGAAAATAACATTTCTTTGCACAATTATATACCAATTTCTGAGTTTATATAATACGCACGGAAATTTAAAATACATAAGAAATACAACGCTAGCATACTGGACGTAGTAACCATATACTGCTACAGTAGTCCATTTGTCCGCGTGTCTTTCTACCACTATCCGTTCTTTCTGTGTATCATACATTTCAGCATGTGCTGGATATCCTTGAGCACGCGATTATCAATAATAGAGAAGCATATAGGCCGTTCACGGTAAAGTAAGCACTTTTGAGGCCCTAGTTACATTTATCTTTCAGCCATCTCTTATCTGTTAACCACATTTCTAAATAAATACTGCCTTTTAAGTAATAAACGGCGTGTGTTTATTTCACCGCACTCGGAATTTAACGCCTAAGGTTAAAACAAAACACATTTTTTGACCATTATTCCAAATTAGAAGGCTTTAAAAAGTGCTCACTTTACCGCGAACAGCCTGTAGTCGTAGTGCACAACCAAACCCACGGTGGCAGGCGCTAGGAAATTTACGCAGAAAGAAACACGCTGCGAGTCCCACTCGCTAATCAGCGAGTGGAGATATGTGACCAATTAGAAGTGCGGCTAGTTCCGTGGCAGACAGACCGCATTGAATGTATCGCCAACAAAGAGGTCATTAGACACAGACTCAGTTTCTCGGGAAAGTAGAAACGGGGAAGCCATCAGCCATCACCTCTAGTAAGGAGCCATTCAACCTGGAGTTATTTCGGGAAAGAATGTAAAATAGAAATGAGTATGAGGAAATTGAACCAAGGCTCTCCCAAATTTAGTGGTTTATCACTGCAACAACATGTTTGGTACTTGTGTTTCTTGGCCGTCGCGCTCATACAAAATTGCTAATCGTGCTTGCAAAAAAACTTCACAACACAATTTAGTTTAGGAGAACGTACATACTCTTCACCTCAAGAAGCGATTGACCCACTACGTAATCCATTGACTGGTACTTCGAACTTTTCTGAAGTCCTGCACAAGTTTTACTGCCAGGATAATTCTCCGTCTCATGTAAACAAAACTTAACCGAGTATATAAACTTACACCAAAAGGACAAAACACTGAATTAGCGTGCACTCAGTTTAACAATCATTGCATAAGAACTATTTCTTACTAGGCATTGCCACACACCTATCCTCTCGCTGTTTTTATTCATATCGGTAAAAAATGAAATATAGTTGATAGGTAAATTATATTTAAAATATAATTTAACAAAAAATACGGTAGTTTTCTGTCAACACATGTACAGCACTCTTGTGATACATGACATATTTAAGAAACAACCAAACACTTTGTTCATAGGGTGATTTTTCAAAGGTTTGATTTATAAAATGTGAAGCAAGCGCAAATAAACTATATTTTGTTTCTTAAAGAACATACATTACACAAGAATCTTTGTATATATCACACATACGGTCATTCTTAGGACAGCAAGCATTTAAATTTTATGTCACGCAAAAAATATTTTGTTGGCTGCAATAAAGCTTGCTGTTAGTGCAGCCGACCTCACAGTGGTTGTTATTTGTTCGCCCGCTCATTATGTTATTTACGTGCCCTTTCAACGTGCTAACTAAAGGTATTTATCCCTGAGGGTTCCACGTGAAGAGGCGAAGTGATGTGCTCTTCTCAGTGCCACGTCGTGAGGTCCGGGCGAGGGACACACTGGTGGTCAGGTGAGGAGATAGCTCGTGGACAAACGACGCTCGACAAAGTCCGGCGGCCGCAATTAGTAAAAAGAGACGCCAGGAGGGGTGTGCACATCCTCACCCCCCCCCCCCCCCCCATCAAGTTCTGGCCGGCGAAGCGGAACCGTTTAGAATCCATTTCCTCTCGGCTCGCCGCTCTTCCCCGCCCATTATCCACATTGTTTTTAACAAGCGCCCTGATCCAGGCCATGGTAAAGAAGAGCCTGTCCCCCTTCCTCCCTTCCAAACCACGCGAGGGGAAAAAGAAAGAAGGAACACACGCTGCTACCAGCTTCAATTTACCCTATTTTATCCGGCCCTTCCAACCCCTCTTTTTTTTTTATTCACCGGTGTGCGTTTTCCTAGCCCACTTTGACCTTTGAATTATTTAATCTTTTCTGCTGTCTCTCGACCCTTCCTTCCCTTCTGATCCTCTGTTCCAATCGCGCACCGACTGTGTGCTTGCCTGTCCCGAGCAGGACATTCCGCATGATCGCTCCAGTTGGCCGGGAGACAGAGAGAGAGAGAGAGTGAGGAGGGAGAGAGAGCTGCTCTATGACGACCTCTATACCACGCGATATCTCAGGCTACAGGAAACAGGCAGCAATAAATTTCCATCGCAGTTACGATCCTGGTTCTAATTGATTCGCTGTTAATGGAATTATTCTGCAAGCCTTCTTAGTTGTTTATCCCACCGAGTACACTTCCCACTACTATCCACCTCATAGTTAGTCTCCGAGATTTGATTAAGTGTCAGTATGAATGTTTTTTTTTAGTTAGACATTTTAAGGATAATATGGTTTTCTGGCAATAAACAAATTTCTTTGGCTCATATTTTCGTCATTACGCTTTCAATAAGGTAATAGAAAAACATTACTAATCTTGTATTCTGACAAAATTATGTGGAGACTTGAGCCAAAGATTAGGTTGAGAAGACCACCCAGAGACTGGGATTTTGAACCCATAGTTGTTTGACCCTCCCACTTGTATGGTCCGTTGTTCTATAAGAGGCCTTGGCAGATAGCGTGGCAATCCTGCTCACGCATTGAGTTATCTCTTCCGCAATAGCGGTACTCAACTTTGGAATAAGTCTTCGTCTTTTATTAGCATCACAGGTGGCATTTCATTCAGCGACGAGAAAACAAGCCTTTTCATCTTTCTCAAGACACAGATTGAGGTTACTTTGCTGAAACTTTAATACTGTGTAACTCGTTTTCGATGGCCGAAGACGGATCAATCATTATGCAGGGTTAAGTATTTAAAAATAAACCTAGACAAATTTGTACTTCCAAAATTGCGGACAAAATTGCTCGAATTCTGGGTCACTCGTGAGAGCTCTGCTTGGCGCAAGTGTAACTCCTCATCTCAACCACGTTGTTGGGGTTGCCACAGTCACGGGGTGACGAGAGTTATATTTTACACTCCAAGCAGTAGATCGTATTTGTCATATTATTTCGAACGTCACGTGTAGAGCTTTATCCTGAACTCTGCGTACACGGTTTGTGAGATGATTTGGTAAATAAAATGGCGTAGAAAACCTAATACGACATATGATCTAAAGTTATTATTAAGGGAGAGAGAGATACTCCAAAATTGGGAATTAAAATCATTTATTTGCAAAATGTCGTGAACTATGCGAGGTGCGACATTGTCTGCTTCATGACTGCCCTGTCGACGAGAGACTAATGTCACATCATGTCATTGCGACTTTACCAGCTCGCACACCGCTGTTCACCAAAATCGACGCCCCATGCGGACATAAGAGAACAAACGGCGAGACACTTCCACAAGCAGTGAGAATCTCGTACTCAAAAGGCTTGGAGTACTACTGAACCCTGTATGTCTCTCCAGAACACCAGCTGAGTACTAATGCTGCTTGACTCGTCGACCACTAATACTTTAAAGTGGATCCCTCACGAAATCTTCCAACATGCAGAGTTATCCACTGCCCTCTCGAGACCAACCTCAGTTGATTAACCGCCAGAGAAACCCTCTAGTAGGGCCGAACATACCATCACGTGGTACTATTTACTTACCACGATACTTGAAGGTTAGTCAGGTTTGGCTGCTTGAAAAAAAAGTGGCGAACCGCCTTGATCAACACAAGCAGTCTTTCTCAGATCTACAGGCGGTCATTGGTGTATATTCGGAGTGCTGTGAAAGATTACTTAAGTCGGTACACACTGGCTACTTTTGGTGGGTGCACCCAATGGTAGAAGTAACTCGATATAAACGACGGCATTCTTCAGCTATGTTGTCGTTGCTTCTGAAGGCACGAGGTGAGAACCTAAAACGGAAAACAGAGTGGTTGGAGTGAGTGTGTGAAGAGGATATACGAAAATCCGGTAGTGGCCCGGCCGGGATTGCACACGGTTCGTTCGTCTTGGTGGGAGGCGAGCAGGCTAACCGCTCAGCCACCGTGGCCCCACGAGTGGTTGGGAGAAACTCGTGGAAACTAATTCGCCTTCGAAGAAGCTCGCCGTTTCACAAATGCAAATTTTTTTACTTGTATCTGCCATGAATTAAATCCACTTGGTTACGAAGGAATGCTAGCGTGCTAACCGCTCGACCAACGAGACACAGTGAGAAATACATAACAAAAATTGGGAGAGGGTGAAACATAGCCTGAAATGTAGGCAGTTATCCTTGAGCTGCCCGAATTATGTATGGTGATAGGGCTTTAGCTAGAACTCCTCTGGAGACTAATATAACTCGGAACGTGTATTATGAACCAACACCAGCTTCCGGGTGACTAATATTAATCATCCTGTGTGTTACGGTACTCTCAAGGACAACTAGAATGTAGCCTTAGTAACGGCTAAGAGAAATATTAAAGTACGATGTACACTTTCCACTAGTTAGTCAAAGGAAATATTTAATACGGAAATCAGGTAAATATGCACTAAAAGACAGAGAATATTAGTTCTATTTAAATATAAAGCGTTCATGATTGCTGACTAATTTCCATACAATATCAGTTTGTTAATTGCTAAGCCAATAGGATATTTCCACTAATGAATTATTAATAGTCAATTATTTGTTATTTCATAATATTAATAACTCTAATTATAAGTCGTAACTTAAAAAAATGACGTGTAATAAACTTCTATAAATGAGTATAACTTAACACCCACGAATATTGTGGTATGTTTAGCATGTGCAGAAATAAGGCCAAGTGGGTTTTATTGCTAGAACTAAAAAAAAAAAAAAAAAAAAAAAAACGCTGGAAGAACACTTTAGACTTAGCACGCTCTTCCACTGCGAGTGCAGGAAAAGCTATCAAGTGAGGCAGACATAAAAAGCGCGATGGGGAAGGAAAGGGAGAAAAAATGGGCCGACAGGGTTGGAGAAAAAAAGAAAGGATGAGAGGATAGTTGCAGGAAGGAGGAATGGCCTCGAAAGAGGGTAGTGAGGGAGGGGGGAATGTGACGCTTCTATTCAGAGAAATACACGGAGGGCAGGAAAAAATCGTGCCACCTGTGGAGTCTGGGAAGGCTGCTCAAAGTGGCTGGCGCTTGTATCCAAATATTTGTGCAGGGCTTGTGCGGCAGGCGTGCGCAGTAGAGGGTGCGCAGAAACTGAGCAGAGCAGTGCACACTAACCTGCAAGTGGGAAGTCACACTTAACTGCCGGCGACCGTTAGTGTAGTTAAGGCCAGGCTTCACCATGCATCGCCGTATAGGTAATCAAATGATAAATTCGAGTTACGATCTCTCAGTCGTTTTTTTATGGTAGTAATTTTAACTAAAGATTTTTTGTTAGAGAATGAACGCATCTAGATTTGTAAATCTTCCAAATTTTAATTTTTGGATTTTAAATGCATTTTTTCATTTTTGTAACATTTTATAAATAATAAAAAATTGAATTTTAAATTAAAACAGTTTACATATCTAGATGCGTTCAATCTCTAACAAGAAATCTTTGGTTGGAAATGCTACCACAAAAAACGACTGTGAGATCCTTGTCGGCATTTAGCATTTAATTCTCTATACGCCCATGCATAGTGAAGCCTGGTCTGAAACTCATTATGGAAGGCACTAATGCATGAGATGGCTTGTAGCTACGGTCACGTCATTTTAGACAGCTAGTAACAAATTATTTAATTTTTATGGTGGTAAAATAGAGTGTTACGACATGTTTGGCTTTTTTTTTGTGTCATTAATGGTTTCAATTTAATTTTAACGAAATACACAAATAAGATGACTATGTTTCTATGATACAGCAGTATCCATTTTCAAACGTTATTTCGAATGAGACGTAAAACTTATCCACATACCTCTCTACGTATACGTATGTTTAATAAAAAATTAATCGCTATGTACCGACAGTAAAATATAAAACAAACAGCAGAGGGCTTCCTGTGAGCTCTGCACAGCACAAGTACTCGTAAGATAAATACAATTTTCAGCACAGGAAATTTATACCTTCGAATTTCTTCATATTACTGGTATGTCACAAAACGAACAAGCGATATTCTGGAACTCTTATTATTAGTATATGTTTTGTTAATATAAAACAAAATAATAATAATCATCTTTTGAATGCACTCGAGTATTTATTTCAGGTGATATTACTGGAAGAAATAATCTGAGGACTATACCACTTTTCGCTAGTCTTCTTTACGCTATGTGGTGCCCCAGTCATATTTACGATGGCCTGGCAATGGATCTGATGGATTCAACTGATCCACATTGAGTAAACTCGCAGACCTGCAAAGTTGAACTCGCGAAGTACGTAGTTAACGATCAATTAATTTAAGCTACCTGTGAAAATAATCACTCCCACATAATTTTTCTTTCTGATTCGCTGAATGAACCAACTTACGCGTTCGTGGCTAAGATTTACAGAGTGAAAATATTCGGATACACCAAGCAACACTTAAGGTACTAGTAGTATTTTAAATTTTGATCGCAGTTTACTTGAGAAGCATTAAATACTCGAACCAGTTACAAATCCTGAAAGTAGAGTAAACATATTGTTTTTAACTAATTTGTTCAGAAAGTAATAAACTATGGCAATTGGTACAGTAAAACAATTAAAATGAAATATGGTAAGCAGTTATACGAACAATATAAATAGAGGTTGTTGCAAAACTGCGCGTAAATATTTCGGGAAGACGTTCCCCACATCTGGAGGATGAAAAAATGTTACATGAACATAGGTCTGCAAACGCTTCCTTTCTTCACTACAGCACGTAATACATAAAGTACAATGTATGGCCCACGGTCTAGATTATGTTACTAAGGAAAAACATCGCAGCGTTCGTTTGCATGATAAAAATACACCTCCTCACACTAAGACACTACTCCTAGGACAGTAGGAACTGCACAGGAAGTAGTTACACATGTGTGAAGGTTTATCGTCGGCGTTAAAGGAAATGTTCGAAACGCCCTCCATCAGCATCAACCCGTCGTTGCAGGGACACCCGGATGCGTTGATGAATCTTTGGAAAATTCCCAATTGTTTCGCAACCCGCCACAATGCGTCGTCCACTGTGGTTGCATGCACAAAGGGCCTTTAATGTTCCCACAGCTAAAATTCTAATGGATTCCAATTAGGGCTCCTAGGGGGCTGGTATAGGGGGGTACTAATTACAGCTGCGATAGGATTCCACAGTAACATGATCCAGTCCGCGGGCCATACACTATACGTCATGTATTACGAGCTGCAGTGAAGAAACGAAGTTTTGCAGACCTATGCTCATAAAACACTTGTTGCTCCTCCCGACACGTGAGGAATTTTTCCCCAAAGTATTGACATGCAATTCTGCAACATACTATATAAAAATATTAATTGAAAGCTAACTTGCCCAATAATCGTATTCATTTATGCATTCTTGAATACAAAATAAATATGAAATATAATGTCGACTGCGATGGTCACTTAAGATCGTATTTATTAAAAATAAAAAGAAAGTTCCAAAAATTGAAATGTTGAAAATTACATATTTTGTTAATCATGTAACAATTATATTTTTAAGGTGTTTTCATTTCTCCGAATCGCATTAACTTCTCCCACAGAGTGCAACACTGTACTTTGGTTTACCTTATTTGTAATTTAGGGATGAGACCGAATTATGTTAAAATAAATACATCTTTGAAAGTCAAGCGTTATTTTGAATACGCGGTTACATACCTGAAATAGTCACGTGAAATATCTTCGTTTAAAAATAACTTATAGCTCAGGTGTATGAGTTAATTGCTTCACTGACTTTCTAGTATATCAAAATACTATTAGTCAATATTTAGACCTAAGTCACTGTATATAAGGTATTTTAAATTAGAAATTATTTAATTGTAATTTCTGAAATTAATTTAATTTGTAAGTGGAAAGTATTTTCAAATGTACATATACATTTTACTACATAATAATGCAGAAATATGTCAAGCAATGTTGCGGTCATCGTAGAGAACATTTCCTAATTGTGTGCTATACAATTGTTATATATCTTTTCGATGGTGACGCGACCATTCATTACGTGCCAGTATGTTGGTCAGTATTTATCTTGTTTATTCGAAAGAGTACGGTTGACTAAACTATAATATAACACAGCATTGTTTACTGCTCATCGTTTGTAGTGTATTCATCCAGCGCCGGATACAAAACCTTGTATAACACTAACAAAAAGTTATGTTTCACGAAAACGAAAATATTTGATCCTGTTCTTGTATCAAGTTTTGCAAATTTATTAGTTCATTAATTTAAATGTATATAATATTTATTTATATTCATCACATGCATTTATTAGACCGTAATTTAAGTAGGAATAGTGTTAAATTTAGAAATTAATACAGCACATATTAAGCACCAAGAACGGTACATGAAATTGCGTGACCATACATTATCATTAAAACCTTTAGTAATTGCGGTACATGCTGTGTGGCCTTGCAGAGATACAAATTTAAGAAAAATGTGGGTTTAGCCAAAAAGGGGAGGTTACCTTTTGGAAAAAAAAAAAAAAAAAAAAAGGTAGGGTGTCCTTAAGACCCTCAAACTCCTCTTTGGGTTCGCCACTGTATTCCACCAAACTTTCGCCAATTTTAGGGGAACTAACTATATATTTAATTAGCTCAATAAAGGTCACGTTTAGCCTGTTCACAGAAAACTGAGAACTTCTGAAGGTCGTGTATGAGTTCTGCTGTTATGCACATTGTGTATCCTTTCACCACGGTAAAATTACCATGTAAACATACATCATTACTTTTTACATGTGTCGGTCAAGTGAAACAGAGGAATTGTATAAAGTAAATGTTTTACAGCTCTGATAATTTTTATACTTAAATGCGCCAAGAAAACAGAAAGTAAAGAAGTAATTTCAGTATTCACAAATGTTTCGCTCACACTACATTAAACGTTAAGGCATGAAACATCTTTCCCTCCGCCGTTGACCACTTTACTGGGCGCCCAATGTCAGTCAGTTCGCTTGTGCAGGTAGCAGCAGTCGCTGTTTCTCATACGTTCATTTCAAAAGTGCTCAGGTCACTGCCAACAGTCTATATTAACCTGGCGTATCAACGCCGCTGGCTGAAGTGGAGGTAGTGTTGTCGTCTCCTGAGCATCTTCCCAACACTCACGTACTCCACATCAACACAACTATTAAAGTCGCATGGTTAACACTCATGACACGTCTCAAAATTCTAAAGACGCTCCATTTTATATGAATAAAATACGTTCACTAGAATATATATATATTTAAGGTGCATTACAACTAGGTTATAGGAAGTGCAAGAATACCGAAAACATCAACTTTTATTACCACAGTACGTGAATGACTTCAGTATAGGCAGCAATGCGCCATGGACATTCTGTAAGTTTGTAACGCAGTTTCTTTAGTACGTAGGATATAATCCACTCACGATTACTTCGCACTTTTCTTAAGCCCTGCTAAAGTTCTTCTATCAGAAAATTCTTCTGCCTCGTGTGAACTAAGGTCCACTAAGTTTAGAAAATTACGCCAAAGGACAAGGCACCTAATTCGCGTGCACTCAGTTGTAATACTATTGTATATAAGAATTATTTCTTACTTGGAACTACGAACACATGTTTTCTCAATATTTTCATTCATATTCTTTTTAAATGAAATATTTGAATATATAGATAAATAACAGGTAAAATTACAATTTTACGAAAAATAAGATGCTTTCATGTTAGCAAAGGTATAAAAAGCTTGTGATACGTCGCATGTTTAGGAAATAACAAACCACGCCATAAATGGGGTGATTTTTTAAAGGTTCGATTCCAAAAGCGTGAATAAACCGCGAACAGACTCTAAACGATGTTGTAGATGTTAAGATATTGCCAGACAAGCGGTCCAGTGTTGTAGCACGAAGAGTGGGGGTATAGCGCAAGTGCAATGTTCATTCTACGCCTTGTAGGGGCATGATGGCGGGAGTGTGGTGGCCAGCCCGGGGCGACGAGCAACATGAGATGAGGAAGGGGTGCCGTCCCAGGAGACGGCAATGTGGTTTCCTCGGCAGCAGCCGTAGGGCGCGGCCCATGTCGACAACCCCACCGCCCCCGGGCACCAAGACCGCGCATGGCGGTGAGAAGTTGGTCCTCGACCGCACGCCAACTTGCCGCCCTGGCTCCGGGCTACGGAACACGCTCAAACTCCGGGCACCGCCGCTTGCCTGCCTGCCTTGTTTGAATAACCGGACCCGCGCACAGCTGCCGCGCTCCGGGTACAGCCACCGCAAAGACGACGACCTTGTACACCACCGGCCAGCAACCCTGCAACACGGCTACAGCTCGTGCAGACACCTGCTAAACTCACGGCGCATGTGTTTGCCGTGCTTCAGTCGCAGTTCATTATAATATAGTCTAGTCGCATGATAGTCTCACTTCTTGAATCAAATTGGAAATATCCGACATGTATGGCGTTTGAGCTTGTTTCGTAACTATGCAATATCATAAGCGTTTTGTACTACAATTAAAATAAACATATTTCATTTTTGTTAAATTAAACTTTAACTTATATTTTATTTATAAACAATAACCTATCTTTTATAATCAAACGAAGAACACTGCAACAAAATAGGTGTGTTGGTAATGACTAGTAAAAAATAGCTCCAAAAGCAAACTATTATTAAAATTACTGCATACGAATACGGTCCTTTTTTGTATTTTTTTAAAGACAAGGTTGAATTGTGGTTGCGTGAGGTGGAGGAATATCCTGCAAGTAGAACTTTAGCAGCGCTTCAGAAAAGTGCTACATTATTAGAAACAGAGAAGAGCGAATGCCCGAAGAACCCATCTTGTGTGATCTTTAAATTGCAATAACTGTCCTAGGGACGAGGTTATAACTTGAATAGTCATACTAAGGTCTATAAATAACCTATAGTGTTCCTTGTACCGAAACAATATCGCTTCCTCCCGTTAACAATACGTGGAAAAATCTGTTCACAGAAGGCGAGCGAACTATGGTCAGTAAAAACAATGAACTGTACTGCATGGAATCGATTCGTATGAAATATACACTTGCTAAACTGACATATTAAATAATGAGCTTCGAAAAAATAATGTAGCACTTGCAGCTGCGAAGACTAATGTTGCCAAAGATACTCCAACAAAGGAAAAGATAATCGTTGGTTTCTGGCTTTACGAATAAGCAAGTAGGCCTATTGCCTCTGCTGAAATAGAGGAGGGTCTTGGATATGGTAATGAAGACAATGTTGGCGCTGAAAACAGTGGCGAATTTTTTCGACGTTTTCACACATCTCCCCACCGGCTATGACGACAAGAATATCGACTACATACTTCCTGAAGATCCCAATGAAGTTTTTGATAGACTCTGGCAGTTCATTGCCTTGCAACAAGGCGGAAATTTCTCGCACAGTAAGGTGAACTTAGGGAAAGGGGCTATAGCAAATGAAACTATTGCGTACTATATATGATCTACAAACGTTACAGAAATGCAAAGATCGAATGCTTGTAAAATGTATGATTGCAAAATTCATGTACTCATAATTGTGCACTTTTCATTTCTCGAACCTTGCCCTAATGCTTTCCTAAAAACTTTTTATTTCAGTGGTGTATAAAATCGAGTGCAAGGGACTGTTTTAAGTAAAAGCTGTGCGAGAACGTGCGCTGCGAGGATTGCAATATAATCTGAAGTATTATGTCTTTCTATAGCTGTTTAAATCAGTTCAGTTTAGTTTGACAAACAAACAAACAAACTGGGGAAGAAATATTTTCGAGGAATATTTTTGAGGAATGTTTTCAGGAATGAGGAATATTTTTAAGAACTGAGGAATGTTTTGAGCAATCATTTTGTGGAATAAGAAATGTGTATGAGGAATGAGAAATGTTTTTGAGGAATATCATTGGGGAATAATGTTTGAGGAACGAGGAAAGTTTTTAAGACTATCTTTGGCGAATAAGGAATGTTTTTGAGGAATGAGGAATACGCTTGAGGAACAATTTTGAGGAACAAGTAATATTATTGAGAAGTGTTTCTTAAGAAATTAGAAATAAATTTGGGTGAGAATTGTTGAATACTGAGATTGCTGAGGGTTGATGAGAATTGCTAAGTAGAAAAATTGGCGAGGAATGGTGTAAAGGATTGTTTAAGATTGATGAGGAGGAATGCTGAGGATTGGTGGTGATGAGTATAGCTGAGGATTGATGAGGAGGATAGCTGATGATTGCTGCAGAGGAGTAATACTAAGGATTCCTGCGGATGAGGATTACCAAGGATTGGCGCGAATTGCTGAAGAGGATTACTGAGGATTGATGAGAATTTGTGAGGATTTTTTATGATTGCTGAAGAGGATTGATAAGGATTGCTGAGTATTGCTCAGAATAATTACTGAGGAGGAATGGTGAGGGTTGGGACTGATCGAATTATTGATGTCTGAGAAAAGCATAAAAGATAAGGCTATCACCCTAGCTACACTTGTATATTCCAAGTCTCAAGGGTTTTACCAGAATGGTTTGCGAATGGCATCAAAACGACAAAGGCAGTCCAGCTGGAATCAACGATGGTATACCAAAGATGAAATTGGGATGTTGGTCGTAAGCGTACTACTAAATGAACACTTTATATTTACATCTACACTCAAATAGATTGTTGGTCCAAACTGGTATTCAACATTTTTGGCAGAGATTTTACTTTCGTGGGGAAATTTATGTTAATAAAATTATGAACTCTCTTGATAAAACCCTGCAGAATTGTATCGAAGAGACGAACATAACTCACCAGAATGAATGCAGGAAAGGGAGTGCGATCTATCACTTCTCGCATCAGACGAAGAAATGTAGCGTGGCGCACTTTCGGCTATAATAATGATCTGCGGAGGACAAGATAAACAATAATGCGATCAAGAACCAAACACGAGCGAAAAATTTGATGAGTTGCCTTGACTGGGTGGGGGTTAGAGAGGAGTCAAGAGAACAAGCGTAATCAGCGAATATAAATTTGAGGGGTTGGTTATGGTGCGCTGGAAATAAAATTCCAGTCGGCACAAATTAGTGCTCTTAACGACCATGTGTGGACAGCGCCACTTCACTTTCTCTCTGGATATGTGGGTCTCCCCTCCCTACACCTGCCATTCCCTTACCCTCTTCCCCTCTCTTGGTGTGATACATTTTTTAATATGGCCGGTGCTCGTGTCACTTCTTCGCCTTCTCTACTAGAACTCAGCGGCCAGAACCAGCTTCTTGTTGTGTAGGAGCGGCAATGGTCATAACTGATTTTTGAATTACCTGTCTCGGCGCACAAGGCGTATAATGCTGGTGTTGGGCATTATCAAAGATGACTATGTTAAAGATGGAAGGTGTTCGCTCAATGCAGAAATCGGTGAGTAGTGGATCACGTCGCGTATTTTTATCAATTTTGACAGTTTGGAGTAAATTCTTCAATGTGGTAGCTAGTGCTAGTATAGTCGTGGGCGTTCTGTAGTTTTGTCAACCTTTTTTTTAAATGTCTTTTTGGCAGCGCGGTCAAAATTCCCTTTTGGTATAGTGTTTGTTTAATGTTGAGAAATGTGTGGTATATTGATTTATTTACTGGATAAAGTTTAATTTTGGCTACCCAATTTTCTTGCCCATCTTTGTCTTGGTACTTGCGATTTCTACTATTTACAGAATTCCGTTTTAGATGTGCATTATGATTGCAATATTTTTTAGTGGAATGCTTTACTGGTCTCTTGAGAAGTCGCCATTCACCTAGGTATAATTTTAAAAGCAAAATCAGAGTTTTTTAAAGTATAATTTTAATATGGTGTGCTATTTATAGGCGTAAGTCATCGTATCGCTTAATTGCTTGTGAAGGTTTTAATTTGCCATTATTATTAAACCATTGCTATTTGCGGCACGACTTTGGTTCATATTTGTCTTCGTCAAATGAAAATGAGTCTGGGAGGCTGACGTTTATTATCGATTGCAAAAAATCTTGGCAACACGAGAGTTGAATGGAGAGAATAGATTCTAGTCATGTAATAAGTCATGTTATCAAGCCCTTTGTAAACGAAGCCACGTATGAGTTTTTATGAATAGCCATAATTTGGTACTTTACTTACAGTAGTTCCTTGTGCTGAAAGGTAAAAACATTCTGGTGTGAGAAAACTATTATTCAAATTACTGTCAATTCCTTGATTGAAAGTCTTGCGTGGTACTAAAATACTTTTTATTTTTAAAGGGACAGCCTTGAGTAATACTTTTTATATACGCCCTTCATTTCGGTACATCTGTTAACGAGCATTAATCAATGGTTTAGTAAATGATAACAATTTATTGTTAGTATGCAGATTACATGATTAAATTAGTGTTTCAAGGCTAAGTTTTATGGAGCATCATGTTTTACATTGGTATTATGGTTTTCGTAGTGGCGATCAACTGTCGACTACAGCATTATATTGTAATTTTCAAGTTCAATTACAATTTGTATTTGTATGCAATGTGAATAAAATAATCTGTTGAGAATTTACTTTCAGTGTATGCTTGTATGAAATTGTACCCTAATCCGGTACAATGGAGTGTTAGTCATCTGCTGGTCTTCGTGTCGCGTTTTTCATCGTTAAACCCTCCACCTGCTGTTGAGCCTCGGACCTCCTCCATGTAAGTCTTAAAATGTTAAATAAAAATTATTTCTACTTTTCTTTTTTAATTTTTTGTATGGTCTTAAACATTTTAAGAACTTTTTTATGGTAGGAGTTTTGCTATTTTTTGGTTTCAAAATCATTCTAGGATATAAGTATGGGTTTAAGGTCATTGAAGTAAATGTCAAGTTAGCCAACAATCAACATGTCGCCGTAGTCAATAAAAGTAATATGTTTGTCGATTTTTATACTTATTCCTAGAGTTTTGCCTTTGATGTCATTGTCTCAAGGTCAAGGTCTCTGTCATCCACGGTGGTATTCTGAGTCATAAATGTGATTATTTGCTCTATTTTTAGAATTAATATTTTGGCAATTTTTCACGTTTTTTTCATAATGGTGAGGTGGATGGGTGAGACGCAAGGGTTGTTATTGGGGTGTTGCAGTCTAGAGGGTGTAAGGCAAAGTAACGGCACATGTCACTCAATTTTTATCATTTTTTTCGATGTTTTAGCATTCTGATCATTTTTTTTAACTAGGTGGATGGTGGTTGGGAGTGAGTGAATATGGTGAGGGGTGGGACTGTTTTTTGTGGGGGGGGGGGCGGGGAGCGTGAGGTTAACATTATTTTTTTCTCGAATTTTATATTTTTTTCTAATTTTGCGATTCTTCTGTATATTTGATGAATTTTGTTGGGGGAGTGGTGGGGTGAGCAGATGAGGCTTAATTGGGGGGGGGGGGTGGAGGCTTTCCGACTAAACAGCCAATAACAATGGGAGGGGTTCAGTCGTCTGCTGGACATGGTGCTGAAAATGTCTCTGAGAATAACATTTTTAATACTTTTTTTGTAATTTTTATAATAATTTTTTACCGGTTTTTAAAATAATTTTTTATGAATTTTTAATTGATTTTTATAGTAAAATATATTTATAATATTGTATAATTTTTAACATTATAGTTTTTTGAGATTTTTGGCAATATTTGGAATGTTTCACGTTAAGGCCACCAGGGTCAAGGACACGGGCGCGGATTGTGTTGGGGCGAGAGGGGCGTGTCCACTGATCCACCCCAATCCACTGGACATGACTCAGAGTCTCGAATCTCCTGCTACTTCTCTGAGGATTAAGAGACTCATTTGAGGACTCGAACGGGAGAGTTTCCCAATTTTTTGAGGCATGGTGAAAAAAAGTTATTTTTGGTTAAAATTATTTATTTCTGATGTTATTTTTGAGGTGAAACTAATGATTTTGTCGATGAAATGGCGGAAAATATGGCCGCCGGAAGACCTACATGCCAGAGCATAAACAGCTCTACAGCTCCACTGCCCTACGCCCTTGTCCCGAAATCGACTAAATCATTCTACTTAAATTGAATCTAAACTTAGTTGCAGTTTTCGCTTTGTGGAAATTCTAGCCTGCAAGAAGAAACCGTTCTGTTTCTTTTTCAAAGCTTAACGCGATTTGCATGGGCGTTACCATCTCAGCGTCGGAAACAAAATTAATGTTACATACGTTTCTATTTATCTTTTCCTTCGTGTAAACTTGTGCATGCTATGCGAGCAGAACGGAATAATATGACTTCTAGAGAACACGTTTTTGTACATCCTCTCTTCCGAGAATATATGCATCATCAGCTAAGAATTTTAGTATATAGACAGAAATAATATGGGGTCACTGAAGGCAGATATTAATACCTATCAACAACCCGTCATTATCTAACAAGAGACGCTGTTATAAAGCAGAAATATCTGTTATGACTACTGATAATACAGTTACTTCAACAGAACGATATTAAACCATATTGTTTATATTTTATTGATTTTTTAGAATTTATTTACACTGTAAAAGTTAATGCATTATCTTAGACTTAACATTATTTAATAACAACAAACAAGAAGCTACAGAAAATTCGCATGCCAATACGGAAGACTGGTAGTTTCAACACAGAACTCTGATTACGTCTGGACCTACATCTGAGATATGATTGAAGCATCACCTCAGACGGCAAGCACCACATACATTTTCCAAAGAGCTAAACGACATAAATGTAAGTGGCGTGAAAGAGTGGCGATTTGTGGCCAATAAAAATTTTACATTTGCCCATGGAATCTGCGTTCGGAATACCTTACGTTCAGTATCTGTCTACGGAGGAAGGTTACACTTTAAAATCCTCTGTAGATGTGAAGCATCGCGGTTTATGTTCATTGGCTGTCGCTACAGTAAACTGCACATTATTTATTCTTATGCTAATTTATTGTTGGCTGGAATCCTCCTAAGTGTGCTAATTATATTGAAGTACATTCGTAAAAACAATACAAAATACAAAAGTTTAATGCTGTAACACGATGTTTAAATACTTGAAATAAACAAAACTAGTTTTGGGACAGATTAAACTTTAAACTCGTGTTGACTTACTTAAATGTCAGAGACACACTGTAGCTTTTATAACAAGAAAGGAACACGTACTACATATAGAACAGAATAATTTGCGGTCAAGTTACTTGTAAACATATCTTCTCATCACGGTATCTTCCAATGAACAAATCACAAATATCGAGAAAAGAGACAGCTGCGAAATCTTACCAGCAGGTAATTGAACCCGTAGATATTTCAGTCCTGTATCGAAGTGTTTTCAGCGTTTTTCGGCTCACACGGTGTTGAGTGAGGCAGTTGACAGTCGAGTCTTGAGCTGATTGCTGTTGAAATGTATCTCACAGGGCGCACAATATTTATCCGTGGCTGTCTGGAGGAATCTGTTTTGTATTTTAATTTATCGTTTAACACATCTTTATTTAAATTTAGCATTTCATCTTGACTTTCTTTTTGAGGATGAAGAATCGCTGTTAATTTATTAACCTACTTTCCAAAGGAAATATAGGCTTATGCAATCACCTGGTTTTCTGTCTGGAATGTATGTCCCCTCCTAATAATTTTTAAACACGAACACCGAATTTAGTGAACCTAGGTCCGCGTATATTATTTGGTAAGGACATCAGACTTTTATAGTTTTCGATCACGCCCAACACTTATTTTCAAAATTGCAGAAATCATTGAAAAGTAGTCAATATGTTGTATCTTAGGAACAAATTATCCGATTTGGACCAAATTTATATCACTGACAGTGCTTTATGTAAGAAATGGATTAAGGAACATATAACGGCACTATTCTGCAATTTTGGTAGATAGAGAAAATTGAAAAATTTAGTTTCTATTTCCTATATCTGGAAATTATTAACTGATACCCATGAAATTCAGGTGATGAGTTATACTTTTTGGTACATATAAATTTATATGACTTGTGAAGTTAGTAACATATTTTCAAAATCACAGCAACCCAGATACTTAATGTCAGTATGCCACATATACTAGTAACTATCAGAAGCATCAAATATGCCTATATAGAGACTGTTTTAGGATGTTTTGTACGATAACGCCAAATATTAAACTAATACGTATATTCCATATCTCGGAAACAGATCAAGATCTTCACCAAATTCTGCACACAAGAAGTGTTATGGTAGGCCATGAAATCTTACATGATTTAAGTGCCTCACGCATTTGTTTTCATTGATGTCCCTATAAATACTTGAAGTTGGTGAACCCAGTCTTCCAAAACTTTAGACTTATTGCTACCGAAGTTGATGTTTCGAGTCCTACTTCCATGATGCTGTTAGGTGCGCGCCACTTTATTGTACGATGAGTTCTGTATTCGAGTTCCAGGTAAGGCACGTGTGTATTTGTTATTGTCTCTCTCTAGTATCGGCTTTGTTTCTGGTTGAATCTCTAATTATAACGCTATCGACGAGATGTCAATACACACCTACCATCTAACATATTAATGACATCATCGAAATTATTTGCATCCATCTTAAAGAAAGTAGGCTGATTAGATATATTGATAACTGCTTGTTTAGCGTGTATTTGTAGCTGTAGTTGTCCCATCGGCAGAGCTGTTCGGAACAAGACAGTGGAAACGACCAGTTCAGTTCAAGAAATAACCATCATGGGAAGTGAAGAGAGATGGTGTTTAAGGGTGTTCGTTGCCTACCTGTCGCATGAATTGCGTTGCGCTGTGTTCGAAATCCGTGTTTCTTATATAAATACTAAACGTGTTCCTATTCCACCGATATGCGATAAGAAAACACACTTCAGACGACATACAAATAACACTCCATAATAACATACTGTAACTCACATTTGAAATACTTTGCCTCAGCCATCCAACATAGCTAAAATCGGCTTCTCCATACTGCTGTATTTCAAAATGTGTTTGGTTGGGAACATAAAAAATGATTATAGAGATGTACACTGAACTTTGATACTGACTTTGCAGTAATAAGGGCGATGGGACACTAAGTGCGCGTGTCAGTGTCGCCCTCATCGCTTCGTTTCTTTTGCGCCTAAAACGTGCAACTCAGCTGCAGGATGGCGACGTCTCAGGTGGTGGATGGACGAGAGGCAGAGGATCGCCAGAGTCTACTGCTTGGTGAAGCAGACTTGCTGAAGAGAGGCAGGCGGACAATGGAGGCGCAATCTGTGTGCTAGAGAGACTACAGTGGCCCCGGGGTCAGCACCTGCACTTTGACCGCGCGCCTTGACGCGGTGTTAATCAGGCCGGCAGCGGGGGGCGGCGGCCACTTCATTACCCCTCAGCCGGGGGCGGGTGTCAAACGGCGCGCGCACCCGCCCTGCAGTAATGGGTTAAGAACGGCGGCGGAGCGTGGTGGCGGCGGGGGCGGGGTATCGATTATCCCCCGGTGCGACGTCTTGCCGCAGCCCTCCTGCCGCCGCCAGATAAGGGGATGACACCCCTAGTAGCCCGACCTCGCCGCCTCTTTGTGCCGGCCCCTCAGACCTGAACACCGCGCCAGCAGGTAATTAGCGGTGCCTCATCGCCGGCTATCAGAGAGAGCGACCTACCTGCCGTAGGGTCGGCATGAATGTGCTGAGCCGGGACAACTGGAGGCCGCTGTACAGTGGGTGTTGCAATGAGCACAGTTTTTGTTCGAGAATGAGCTAGCATTGGCACGTATACAGCTGTGTCATATGTCGGGTTTGTGAGTGAAAGGATCTGTATGACTCTTGACATTGAGGTCTTGAGAGCCGATGAGAGTGAAGCGAGGTATGGAACAACGCCGGGAAGCAAGGCTGGCGGAAACGGGAGATCCCCGAGAAAACCCGCTGATCGGCATCGTCCGGCACGATTCCCACGGGGAATCGAACCCGGTTCGCTTTGGTGAAAGGCGAGTGGTCTAAACATTTCACCATCGCAGACCCATCGTATGTCGGGACCAATAAAAATAAGTTTGTGTTTCGTGTCATTGTCGGCATGTATTTACGAGACTATGGAATAAAATGTGAACAAGGAATATCTGTGACGTGAGGATCTCCCCTCAGTGAACGCTATTTCCTGCCGTACTTACGTGGCGCTGCGGCGCCGGTCTGCGGTGCGGGAGGTTCTGTGTTCGATTCCTAAGTAAGGCATGGGTGTTAGTTTAAGTTAGGTTATAGTAAGTTTGAAAGCTATCCCTGATAAGCTTTCGGGTATAACATCAGGGGACGTTAATAAGCTATTTCCAATCCAATACAATACAATACTCTTGTGTACAGTACAGACATCAAAGCCTCGTCCTCTGCAACGTCGCAGATATAATAAACTATAGTTGAAAGCTGTTACGACACCGTCTGGATGGAGGTATTTTGGTGGTCTGAGGCCCCAGTGCGTGAAAACAGTAAGGGTGACCCAGCCACGTGCATAGAAAGACTGGTCGCCTGTACGCACAAGGTACTGAATTGGTGTGCTGTCGTTATGTAGGCAATTCGCCTCTTGAGATTTCAGCAGCGACTGCATCATTTTGTCATGTAAAAATAGACAAAGGGATGTATGTTGCTACAGTAGCCATTTTCGGAAATATATCAGCTGATTACCGCAAAATCCCTGTATTAACCCGTTATTTCATAAAAATGTACACATTTGAAATGAAAACAAAACGTCGACTACCTTCCAGACGTGAATAATTTCTGAAATGTTATTCGTAAGAAGACCCCACTCAAGAACAATGAGCAGTTTCTACGACTGTATCTTTGCGCTCTGTTTGGGCCCACCTGGCCAGACCAGGACCTTAAGGCTTTAGCGTTCATGAAGAAGAAGTAATATGAAGCAAGACAGAAAATCGCGATTAACCTCGCCGTTACTTGAACCCGCATCACATTTGTGGGAGGCCAAAGCGGTAATAATTTCAGTCCAGCTCCGGTTGATAAGAAGGCGAGATTCCTCACGTGACAGTTTGGCGTAATGAATATTTCCCGTCGAAAGTTACACTAATATTTTAATGCGGTCTGCTTGAAGCTGACTTTAGGAGAAAGAGGGGGGTGTGTGTTTCACTCCACTTTTAATTAATCGGATTAACCTTTTGATATCAAGGTGATATCAAAAGGGTTCATCCTTAACCCGATCTAAATCCGATCAAAAATCGTTTATATTTTAATCCGATGACAATTGTTTCGTTAACCCTTAATCCGATCTGAATTCAATCGATTTTTTGTGGGGTAATTTTGAGCAGATAAGATTATATGAAACTTTGTTTGATTGATCCAATTAATTTAATTGGATTAATCAATAAAAAATGTTGTGTGATAAGTGTATAGTTTAGTTAAAAGGTTTGCTAAGGCACTTATTTGTTTTTCTTAATTTTGGGGATCGGGAGCTGCTCTGGTGTGTCCTCACCCTTTGAGCTCTGGCATCGTAAGAGGTGTGGTGTGTTGGGAAAGGGGTATAATGTGTTGGGTTTTGTGCAATTGTGTCATAAGTTTTTTTTTTTTTTTGGCTTTGGAGGGGATATTGCTAGCAGACGGTGTTGGGAGATAGGCGACTCTGAAAGATACTATTTATGTCGTGTATGTTAGTAATGACAAACAGAAGAACTTAAGTGTAAACGATTAAATAGACGACGAATGTTTCCGAATGCAATTAAACCGGTGATGTTACACTCGAGAGAAATTAATGGAAATACAAATTTCAGACGGACACAATTACGTGAGTCTCCTGGTGTCGACAAGTCAATAAATGATGACAACTATGCGAGTATCCGTATGAAATTAATTAACGATATACAATGCAGCAAATATCTCCCTATTAATATATAAATTAAACGGCAGTCGTCCTAAACACAATAACAAGGTTTTTGAAAACATAACAATTACACTACTCGACGCCTCAGAATTGTACAAATTCCTTAAATGTTTTAATATACGTATGTTGGATTTGGGAGATCGCTGAAAGAATGATTTATAGAGCATATTTATGTGAAGTGAAAACTAGCCTGTCTGGTTAGATATGCATTACGAAATTAATTAAACATCAAACGAATACAAGTACATCATTATCATTAAATTAATTATGGAACTGGCTATCCTGTTTTCTATAAATATAGAAATCGCACAAGCACCTCCCAAAACACATCTGTCCAGCTGGGAGGTCAGAGAAGGAATGGGACGTGGTGCTTGCGGCCGAGTTTAAATTATGACGAAAACTCTGAATACGACTCACTAAACGAATTACAGAAACAATTTCCCTAGAAAACTCGTTTAATGCCTATTCTGATAATTTAAAAATGGATTAAAGCACACATTCTAAACATGCATAGTAACTAAGAACTCTTTTGAATACACTACAACATAGACGATTAAATATTTCCAAACTCGCATTTAGAATTAAATTTTAACCAGACACAATAGCATAATAGACATACACATACATCTCCCACTCATTTGTGCAGGTATCCTAAATGATTTCAAAACATGTCCGTTCATTGTGGAGTCTGATGTAGGAATGAGTTGAGCACGCCACTTATGTGGAGCGCAGTCGGCAGGCAACTCAGTTGAAATTACGGAAGAAATTATATATGAAATAGCAATTAAAGCAAAAGAGAGTTGGACACAACTAAATTTACGACACACATGCCAATCTATTAATGTCAGTTCCCTGGGGGAAAAAATGTTCTCATTGTAAGAGGCCATATTTTAGAATAATTCACTTGTAACAAGCAATCAAACTGCCTCGAAGAAAAATTATTTTAATAATGGACATACTACATCAAGCTGAATAATGTTAACACATTTCTGTTAAGTCTGGGAAATTCACCGCACTTGTAAACGAAACAATAGTTGAAAGTCCTATGAACTTTCATCGACCATGCTCAGAAACAGGGTTTACGCGATAAACGCTTATAAAAGTATTTAAATATATCGGATGCACTATATCGGCTTAACACAATTTTTTTCCCCGGTAAATTAAAAGTTATAAAAATGTTTATATTTAAACAATAGCTGAAGCCCAGAGTAGATACCATCGTTCAACGAGAATCACTGGTAACATTCGGGCATATGATATGCCTAGGCTTTTCAAAGCCCGCTAGCAGTGGCTGTGGTACATCTTCGATTGTCGCACAGAACCCCCCAAACGAAACTGTTACCATTGATGTCAGCAAAGGTGCTTCAGAGGAGAGTGCGATGTATGCGTGTATCCAGGACAAGGGTTGGTATCAAACTTAAGATGGCACTGGTCAGCGAGAAGTCGTCAGATCGCTTCTGCCTGAATCCCTTCCCCAACCTCTTCCTTAAAACAGACCGCATCTTCGGCGATGCATTCCCCTCCCCATCTAGCCCTCCACCTACATAATCCATAATGTGTCTTTGTCCGAAAAGAGAGGTCCTGTACCCCACTATCGATCCAATGCTGCGATCCGCAAAACCTGTCTAGTGTTACACTCCCCTGTCCTTTCCAACCCCTAGCCAAAAGCTTGTATTCTTCCGATAAGAGAGCTGCCTCGGCCAGACACCCCCCTGCAACCCTAACCCAGAACGCCTTTATGTGCATCACTTGGGAGACTCTCCATCTGACAGAGACCCCTCGGGCCAGTGGATTTTGAACCCACCCAAAAGAATTGACCTGCTTGCAATGTTCCCACCCCCTCTGCCCGTCAAACTTTCACTTTTGCTTCTCCACTAACTTGTTCAGAAAGGGAATTTTATGCTATTCTCGAAACGCTGGCTTACTTCCAGCAAAATAAAATATGCTAGCCAAGTCCCGATTATGAAATTATTTCCCTGAATTTAAAATGAATTTTAATTCCATGAAAAGAATTTTTATCGAACATTTAAGTCTATCCCATTTTTCAGCAAACATGTTAATTTTAAGGTTAAAGTAATGCAGGTACATGAGATATTTTCATTCGCTAATTATTAGCAGAGTTAAAAAAGACAGTTTTTTTAACAAGTATCATTCGACACACCCATGTTCAAACTATTAAAATGAAAGACATAAGACGTGCATATGTATTCAATCTGTTTTAAATACATGTGTATAGCGGAGAAAAATATGTATTTCATGTGTAGACTTCTGTACAACACTAAAATTTACTGATAACCAAAGTCTCAATTCAAAAGCTTCCCAGCCTAGAATATCGACTATACTATGTAGCATAGAATGTGTATATTTAAACAAATATAGACTTATTTTATTTAAAAAATACTACTTTTTCGACGTACTATTAATGAAATAGCAAAAATCCAGCTGAAATTACTGCTATCGAATTTGAAATCTCTAAAATTGTCCAATATTTCAACTTATTTTCCAAAAAGGCTTAATTTAGGCAAATTTAAATGAAATTGGTGGCCATTTTGAATCTGTTTAATATATAAGGAGGAATAATTTAATTTTTCTCAGTGTTAACTCACTAACTGCCAAGGTCACTTTGTGTGCATTGCCTTAGCAGTAGTGAGACTTTGGCATCTGCAATAGATCCGAGAATGATGCAGCCATCTAGATCGAGAATGTCGCCAGGCGTTCACACCAAGTACGATGCCAGATGCTTACTACAACATATAAATCAACGCCATCTGTCCACTACAATGCCAGACACATTCTAAATAGCCAATCGTCCAATGTATCATCTAGATCTACAACACAGAATCTACAGGGGAATACATCTCTCTCAGCATCAGTCCGCTCCAGGTATAATGTATCACTGCCACTGTTGTGATAATTGTGATAAGGAATGTGTTGAAGTTTTCAATGTTATGCTAGCATATGAGAAGGCGAAAACTTCATCGAGTTTAGACTGCTCTCAACTATGGATGTTACTGAAAGAGTTTATTATTGCTTTTGTGGGACACAACATAAATTCAGTATAACTGCTCCTTCCTGAACATTTACAAGCTGATGAGGATAATGTGTCGCATTTGCCACGGAAAGACTGCCCTCGCGGTATGCCTGCTTTTGCTAATGATGGAAATAATCAACATATGTGGTCGGACTGTATGTAGCACAGGCTGGAACATCTAATTGAAGCCAGAATTATTCCAGGTGTAGTAATCGACAATTCAGGGGTTGATGAAGTGGATTCTGAGGGTATCACTGATATTTTATAAATAAGATTAGTGGAGAGTTTTTGTATACAGTGTAAAAAAAGAAATACTGTAAAAATGATGCACTATGCACAAGGTTTCGAAAACTACCACAACTCCTTTGTAATTAAGGAGCTGGCTACTGCTTATGCAACTGATGCTAACGACTCTAAAGTTCTATGCTTTAAATCTCCCAGACGTTGGTATACATTAAACCCTGAAGTTAAAATAAATTTTCAGGAACAGACTTACAAAATATATGACTAAAAATTTGATTCTGGTGTCATAGCTTATGAGAAATGTTTCCAATATGTAAAGGATGCGCTCCTCGAAGATCATCCAGTATGTGTACTTGAAAAAATGCAGAAGGTCATTTTAAACAGTTTAACCAATGCAGAAATCATAAACATCAGTAGATATCATGACTGTTCGAGTATTAATTCAATAGTCAAATGCTATAATACCAATCACTGTGAGAAAAAAATTGTCTATTCACAACGCAAAAGCGAAGCTTTGAGTGAATATTTGTACCAAAATCCTGCCTGTGTATAGATATTAATTTCGAAAAAAAAGGAGAAATTAAACCCAGAGAATATGTATGCCAGTATTACTCGAGGATACAAGAAAGTATGGTTCCAGTCTCTAAACAACATATACTTCCAAATACATATGTGCAAAAGAGATGAACACTGGAACTTTGCAAAATGTTCCACAGAAAAAAGTATACAGAAAGTGTGGTGTGTAATGAATAAGATGACTGTCCGGTTTTTAATTTGTGGACCGACAGTGAACTGCTATGTTTCTTCTTAGGGCATATGTTTTAAAAATAGAAGTGAAGAAATAACCAAGAAACTAGGATTTAGATTAAAAAAATAGATTAGAGTGTCTTACAGCAGCTCCATCTTATGGACTGAGAGATGTAATAATAAGGAACACATTACGCAAATGCAAGGCAGTAGCCACATTCAAAGGTTGCCTTGTGGAATGTGAGACTGTGAGGTTTGAAACATCAATGTTTGTGTCGGTAAATTTGATTTAACAAAGTTATCGTTGAAGAACTAATACTATCTTAAATTGAAAGAAAATTTCAGCATATGGAGAGAGAGAGAGAGAGAGAGAGAGAGAGAGAGAGAGAGAGAGAGAGAGCGAGAGCAAACGTACATCGGAGCTTCACTAACATTGGAGAGATTAGAGTAATCATTTTCTTATACCAGTGTTACTCCAGGTTACAGATGAGTGTGGTTTCGATTTGAAGAAGATAGTCCACTACAGATAAAGATGTGCGACGGAGATGATTATTGGCATTTCTTGTTAATTAGCCCTGATTATAAGTTAAAAGTTTTCGACGTTTGTTATGGGTGAAGTTTTTGTCCTTTGTAAAATTTGCATTCTGACAGCAAACTACCTTGCAGTGAGAATCAACTAGCATATGGCACTCAAAGTGTGCACATCATGATATGTACATCCTAGAAGAAAATCAAATACATAATGCAGAAAGAATGTAGTTGTTCTCTTATTACAGTATGGTGCAAACAATGTAACAGCAAGGAACATTTTACATATATAGGATATGAAGAATTAACTACTCTGTGAGGCATGTGGAATTGTGAAGATTGGCTTAGTAAGAATACTTAAAATGAGAAAAAGTGATAACACAACAGGTATATAATGAAGACAGTTTAGTAATACACTGTTAGTCATAGCTTGTGTCTTCAACCCCACAGACATATATGAACTCCTGCAATGCTGTATGATGGTATTTTACAAGTTCAAGTCTGCAACAATATAAAACATTGGTCCTACACTTTCGATATCAGTCTCGGCATTTGCTTTGGTGAAGGAATATCATGCAATTATTGTGTTGTGAGATATCTTCATCCTGGCAGTGACTTACCATCAACATTAGAAGATTTGATGATTGCCAGTCTTAGCAAGAAGCTAGAAGAGGAGCGTGGACATGGAGTAATTGCCTACCCACTCACCAGATCTCACAAGGGAATCACCATTCGCTGGAAGGAGACCTGCGACAGGGATGTCCTCAACTTAATTTTCGAAAAAGGAGGCTTAGTTTTTCCTTCAATGTGCAATGTATACGCATGTGAAGTGGCTAATTCTTAATAATGTTCTTGCTTATATGCAAGTATGTGTTTATTAATAAAGGTCTGTATTCTGTAACTAATAGCATAGCATATTCACATTTTTTTGTTAAAGAAATATGTGAGTCAGACATTCATTTAAAATGTATGTATTTGCCTGAAGCTTTGTCAGCACACACTAAACCATGTAGTTTTAATTCCAGTTTAACTAATTGAAACAGTTCAAAATGCCTTGTAAACCAGTACATGCCACATAGAGTAGAACGAAAGTGTAAGCTTATGGATAAGGACATTGTAACAATATTTTGTGAGGAAGAAAAATGTTTGAAATGTCTCATACACAAAACAGACAATGTTTTACCCTATTGGTTTTCTCCGAAGAATGTGAAAATAACCTTCATACTTTATATCAATATTGCAAAAACCAGTTTGGTTACACATCTTGTACTGGGCGTGTTTCATCAATGTGTCATGTGTATCAATCAATAAAATTAGCACAAATAAAATTTTCACCTAATTCACTGCATAACTTTAAACATTAAATAATGAATTTATCAATTTACATACATTGTTCATTCCTAATTGTTATCAGTCGAGTGCTGGATAGCAAACGAGTAACATGGCATATTTTCATCCTGCAAATATTTATGTCTGTGTTAGATCAGGAAAGTCTAATATAACTTATGCATTATGGTGTAGTGGGCTTCTTCATGAATTTACAGAGACTTGCGACCGTGTATTCCTTCTTAAAGTAATTTATTTTCTGCTAGAAAATGAAAAAAAAAAAACATGAATTGATACAATGTAGTGATAGTTCTAAATGTCCTGTGTTTTACATAACTGCAAAACACCTCTTCTATCCAGTATTGAAGATGTACATTCACATTACATTGAAACATACGCAGACTTAGTTGAAATCATTGTTTTACATTCTCCGGAATGTAAATACGTATGTGTACAAAGAGACAGGTTAAAGCCAAGGCATAAGAACTGATTCCTCCTTGAAAGCAGAGCGATCTGGATCCAATACTAAGAAAATGCATAAAAACATTGCAAAAAAAGTTGCTAACATTTTGTAAAATATTTGTTATTAAAAAAAATGTGTATGTATCTTGAATCAACCTGTACTGACATAAGTTAAAATGTTGTAACTAAATTTTTGGAAAAACCTGTATTTGTATATATTTTTTTAAATAATCGTGTAATATGTTTTGTGACACCAATATTTGATACTATTAGAAATGTTGTATATAAATTTTTTTTATGCAAACTGTAGTTCTTTGTTTTATGCTATATGCGATCATGTTTGCTATGTTATGGAACACTTTGTAGTATAACAGAGAGATTTTTAAAAATGTTATTCATAAATTTGTGAAACAAGCTGTATTTGTATATATTGTATAACAATTGTCTAATATGTGCTATGTTTTGGGTCATCCTATAGTTACTTGTGTATGTTTTGAAGCACTCTGCAGTATAACAGAGAGATTTGTCTTTTTAAATGTTGTAAATAAATTTGCGAAACAAACTGTATTTTGAAAGAATTTATCAATAAAATTTATTTCTTAAAATTAATACATTTGCACTTTTATTTACCTGGCCCTATTAAAAGTGTACATGTTTTCCTAAGAAAGGAATTATTTAGTGATAAAAGAAATTTTGTTAACAGTGAGAGAGGAAAAATGAATAAAAATGGCATGAGAGAGAGAGAGAGAGAGAGAGAGAGAGAGAGAGAGAGACAGAGATTTATTTTTAAATGCTGTTTGGTTTCTATCAAACTATTTTGTAATAACATGTACTAGTGTTGTGAAGAAAAAATTCAGATAACAAACTTATTCGCATGACAAAATACTATTTAACTAAAAATATTTGAACCTATCTCCAGGCAAAGATATCTAGTGGTAGAATATAGTATTATTTTTACAACACGCCATAAATACACTAAGAAGAGTTTATTCTTTCACCAGCCTCCACAGAGTAATCAGTTTATACAAAAGTAGGATGCTCTGGGTTCGAATCCTGATTAAGACATGGTTGATATTAGTTAGTTTCTGGGTTCGAGTCCCAGTTAAGTCATGTACAATTGTAATCTAGTTTCTGGGTTCGAGTCCCGGCTACAACAAATATAAATGTAAGGCAGTAACCATAATACATAAAAGGAATAATTAATTAATCATATAATTAAAATATATAAATAAATGTTAGTAATTCGTGTACGTGAAAGGGTGCAAAAAGTGTTGAATCATAGTGAAATGCATGAAATTTTGGGTTAAAAACCTCGTATTGGGAAAAGTTAATATCGGAATTACAATTCTTGGTATACAAAATCGTGACATAAGAATGTAATCCAAATATAATAGCTTAAAAATTAATAAATACACATTAAATTCCAATATATACCCTTTAAATCTCCGAAATCGCAATAAAATCCTTTCAAATGCGTTAAATTTTGTTAAAACTTATTCAAAAACATTTCAAATACGTAATTCGTTGGTTTATGTAGGCTTTTGGCGAACTACGGAATATCAAATTTTGCTACAAGGGAGAGTGTTAGGTGTATAGATTGGGGCTCCTGCCCGTAGCTTGTCATTTGCTGTTCTGACTTCATGGAGCGAGGAGATCACTCTAGTGTGTGGGTGTATTGTGTCAACTATGAACCAGTCTCACACACACATCCGCACACTGGAGCTGCGTTTGGCTGTACAGGATAGCGGTAAGGGTATGAATGGTCTGTGCTCGGAAACCCGCTCACTGCTAGCCTAGCTCTGCCGGGGTCTCCCGTGACAGGGTTGTGCGGTCTAGGGACTAACAGATCCTATCTTCAACACCACTGCCAGCTTACTGTTCACTGGGGAATACAGTAGTTTACTGGAGTATGGAGCCTGGTACTCACCCGGTGAAGCGGGATACCGCTCAGAGTGTCTGACTTTGTTTCAGGTTTCCTTCAGCAACCAACAGCTTTGCTACTACACTTAATGTAAGTGAATAAGTTTTACATAAATTTTAGGGTGTTTTTGTAGTAAAAAATTTACAGCATGTTTTTTTATTAATTTTAGTGTAACTTTTTCTGGTAATAGTAAAAATCTTTGCGATTTGAATTAAATTTGATTAACTTTGTTACAATTTGCATGAAAATTTACTTACAATCATTTACAATTTAGAAACTTTTTTGTAAAATCGTCAAATATTTTATTAAATTCGTTCCTTATTTATATATTTTGAATGCAATTTTATTAACTTTCTTACAATTTGAATGACTTTTATTTTGAATTACTTAATATGGAGTATCGACCTTATGTTGGGGGCACATCAAAGTCCCAAAATAATTTTGTTTATTTCCTCCTAACAATAGTTACAGCACTGCAATAAATACAGCCCACACATTACACCACACCATGAATGATGTCCATCTGCCACCATCACAAACACCTACTGTTACACAGTCAACATCACATCTATCTACAGCTGACTGCAATCTCTACAACTGTTTGCATCACCTGTTGCATAACCATTAATGCTGCTGCTACTTGTTTGCCTAACTGTAAGGCATGGCATAACTTCAGTATCACTACTCCTGATACAACTGTCTTCGATACATTGTCCCCTGCCATTTCCAAAAAAAATATAAGAAGAAGAAATTCACAGTCTGACAAAACATCCTCTGGAAACTGCGTGCTTGTGAGTGTGTTGTAACAAGTCATTGGTATGTATAGGTGTCTGTATAATAACCCAGACACGACAAATGAAAGCCTTCAGTGCGCATCTTCTTTTTTTTAACTCTTCTAGATTTTGTAAATAATACATTTACTTAACAAAGAGACTCCCTTCAGATTGATGTAGTTTGTAACTTTTTTTTACTTCTGTATATATTTTTATTCTGGTTTTTTATCATGAATTACGTGTAAGAAGATGTACAATTGATGTACACAACATTGAAATTGAATATTGTAAATATAGTAATAGGTATTTTTTGCATTTAACAACTTGTTTTTTCTCATTAATGTGTTTGAAAATTTAGTTCTTTATATGTGATTGAAAATATGTTTGGTATTTTAGTTCTTTAAATGTGATTGAAGAAATGTTTGGTAAGATGTTTGTTGAAAATTTTATTCTCCTAATATATTTGTTTTAAAGTAATTGAAAAAAGATCTTTTGTATGTATTATTTGGATTTAGAATATAAATTTTTTGAAATTATGTTTGATGTAAATTCAATTTTTGTATGAGTCATTTTTAATATTTAGCTTTTTAGGATGAATTTTGAAAATAAAATTTTAATTAAAATATTTTAATGTTAAAAAGGAGTAATAAGAATTGTTATTTAATTGTTTGTCATTCCTCATTTCATTATTTAGTGTGTAATGATTGGATAAAACATTTCATAATACTAAAGAGAAATTTGAAAATGAAGTTGGTAAACTTTAAACTAGTGGGTCACTAGTAGCAAACTTTTCAGCTGGGGTTTGTATTTCAACTCAGCTAACTAGGTGCCTTTCCCAAGAAAATACAGGTTTCTCGCTTCTGTCTTTGTGTGGGATAAAAAATTTATTTGTTTATACATTTTTAAAGTAACATTTCAATTTAAATTTATTCAAAAAACTCTGAACAACTGAGGGTAATTGCAAAAGTGAAATGGAGAATGGAGAAATGAAGAAAACATCTGAATAAATGAAATGAGAGGGAAAGTAGCATTTCGAGGAAATCTCTATCGCCACAGCTCAACTTGAAGGTTCCTGGGATACATAAGAAACGGGGAAAGTGGGCTGACATAAATACCTTTCCAGAGGCAGGTACAAGACCTCTTAGCAACACGCAACAGCTCCAAGAAGGTTTCTCGCTGATGTTCATGTCCACAGCAGCAAGAGTTGGAATTCAGCGAACTAATATTTTATAACACAAAACAGATTACCACTACTGCTGCTGAGGATCCGACATGGTGATGCCTGGTGGTAAAACACAACCATACTATACACAAACATAAGAGGCATTATATGATTTTAAAATAAAATTCAACTCTGTCACTCATATTTCTTCTTGTAATTATAGGGACATTTATTTTTCCCAGGGAAGTGAAATTTATAGATTAATAGATGTTTCCTAAATGTAGTTGTGAGTGTTCAACTCTCTTTTCCTTTAATTAATATTTCATAATCATTGAAAATGTTTCCTTAATTTACGAGTTTTTCCCGTAGTTTCAACTGAGTTTCCTGCCGATTGTGCTCGACTCTTCTAATCATGCTTATAAGTCAATGTAAGTGGTGCGCTCAACTCATTCCTACATCAGGCTCCACAATGAATGGGCATGTTTTAAAATCATTTAGGGTACATGCACAAATGAGGAAAATGTGTGTGTACGTCTATTATGTTATTGTGTCTGGTTAAAATTTAATTCTAAATGCGAGTTTGGAAATATTTAATTACCCATGTTGTAGTGTATTCAAACCAATTCTTAGTAAGTTTGCGTATTTCGAAAATGTGCTTTAATCCATTTATAGTTTTCAGAATAGGTAGTAAACGAGTTTTCTGGGGAAATAGGTTCTGTAATTCGTTAAGTAGTCATATTCAGAGTTTTTACCATGGTTTCAAATCTGCCACAAACTCCACATCTCATTCCTTGACTGACCTCCCAGCCAGACAGATGTGTTTTGGGAGAGGTGCATATGCGATTTCATTAATTAAAAAAATAGGATAGTTGGGTTCCGTAATTTAGTTAATGATAGTCACATACTTGTGTTTGATTGCTGTTTAATTAATTTCGAAACTCATATCTAATCAGACAGTCTAGATTTCATTTCACAGAAATATTCTATATAAATCATAAATTCTGCGATCTCCCGAACCCAATGGACGTATATTAAATTCATTTAACTTACGAGTACAAATCTAAGGCATCAAGTAGTGTAATTTTTAGGTGTTTTCAAATACCTTGTCATTGTGTTTAGGAAGACTGCCATTTAATTTATATATTCATAGGGACATTTTTCCTTCATTGTATATTGTTCATTAATTTCATACAGGATACTCACATAGTTGTCATCGTTTAGTGAGTTAGCACTTGTCGACCCCAGGAGACTCAGTCGTCTCAGTCGTCGTCTATTTGATCATTTACACTTAAGTTCTTCATTTTGAATAGTACGATTTATGTTGTACATGTTAGTAATGACAGAGTCGCCTATCTCCCAACACTGTCTATGAACTACATCCCCTCCAAACCCAAAAACCACTGATTACACTCTTGCACAAAACTCAACACACACACACACACACACACACATATATATATATATATATATATATATATATATATTATATATATATATATATATATACATACACCCCTTCCCAATACACCACACCTCATATGATGCCAGAGCTCCAAGGGTGAGGAGATACCATAGCAGCTCCCCAGCTCAAAATAAAATGAGAAAAAATATAAATGTGCCTTAGCACACCTTTGCACTAAACTATACACTTATCACACAGCAATTTTTTTGATTGACTAACTCAGTTCAATTAATTGGATCAATCAGTCAAAGTTTCATACTATTTTATCCCACAAAATTACCCCACCAAAAAAATCGATCGATTAAGATTGAACTAAGGATTAACGAAAAAATGTTGATGGAATTAAAATCGGATTAACAATTTTTTATCGGATTAATATCGGATTAAGGATGAACCCTTTTGATATCAATTTGATTTCAAAGGGTCAATCCGATTATTCAAAAGTGGGGTTAAACGCTCCCGCCCCTACTACTGACGGTGAATGGAGAAATGCTGTTTACATGCGTGTTAAAAGACTGTCTACTGGGGGAGGGGAATCGAAAAGATGTCCAGAGGCCCTTATCTACGCCGGATGTCGACACAAGGGGATTGAATCGAAAGTAGAATATCAGTTAATTAGTCAAGTAGTTAGTGGAGCTCTATAACAGCATAGATATAGAGTAAATTAGATTCCGGGAATTGTGGAGAACTGGCTGGAAGGCAGGTCAACCGCTCCTCACCACTACTCTAGTCTACTTGTATGTAGATGTAATAAAATAAAATCAAAGAGCTGACTAACTGCGTGGTCCCGATAGCAAACCAAAGAAAGGCTAAAAGAAAGAAATGGGAAATGAACAGGAAAGGAATCTCTTAAACCCCTATATTACGCAGAAAGGGCACAAGTGCAGGGGTGAAAAATAAGTGTGTCCGCCTTTAGTTGGCGACGTAAAATATATACATGTCAAAGCTTTCGGTTAGCTAGAATCTCAATATATACATGCCCTGCTAATATAATGCGTATAAAAAATGAGTAGGAGTGAACCCAGGGCGAGGTAACACTTACCGAGTGAAGGGCTTCCCAGCTGGGACCCGAAGGTGCCCGTCATCCCCGGACATAAGACCCTAGGATGAAGCGGCGCTGGAATGCCACGATGGGGGAAACTGGAGCACCCCTATAAAACCCGCCGGTAAGCGGCATTGTCCAGCACGATTCCCACATGCGAAAATCCGGGAGTGAACCTGCCGTGTAGCGACCCGGACCGCCGTGGTGGGAGGCGAGTGTCCTAGCCACTGCACCACTTCTGCCCCTAATGGTTATTAACTAAGATTATTTAACTAGCCTACTATGCACACTGTTCAGTGGTAATTATAAGCACAAACGATACAATTACCAGATGAGCATATATATTTATGTTATTTTGAATTTCAATTCTCCTTCTTTTATAAAAGAGCGTACATGGACACGTACAAAAGTTTGTGTGTGTAGATAAACAGTTATGATAGGTTTATGAAATTTCCTGGGCATAGTTAAAACATGGTGGGTCCAACAAAAATATTCCCCAAAAGGATATATATTGTTTGTATGCTTGTCTTCTGTAGACGGCCTCAATTGTGAACGGCATCTTAAGCTTTAATATACACGCTTATAATATTAAAATAATTTATAGTTTGAAGGCCGTTATGAAAAAAATTTTGGACTCTGTTATTACATTTAAACAAAGTAGTTAAGAAATACAACATTTTCCTAAATTAACATTACAAACAGAATGTTAAACAACATGTGGACATATTAGCTTGAATTTTCACTTCACTGCGAATAAAAAATTATTATTTTTTATATTCAAACCCAACGCAAAGAAAAGATTGTAATATTTGGTTAATTTTGAAAATTGCAATCATCCTATTTGTTTACATACAAAAAGGAGTCCACCCGGTACACGTACAACACCAGTATTACCTGGTCGCAAGAACGATTATGTGGCAAACTATTAACATTGAGCTTGCCTGTCTGAGTAGAATAAAGTTTAGGAGAAGCCACGTTACAGCCTTCCTACCTGCGTGGCTGAGTTCTTCTTGGCCAGCTTCGTTTGCCATTCGCGGGTTAGTTCTGCTCGTAGCCGTGCGTATACTGCATTAAGGCGACCATAGTGAGGAGCACGTTTGTGTGAGTGAGGCAAATTTATATGAAGTGCTACAGAAGTCGCCGACCAGCGCAGTCTCTTTACTGACGTGTTGTCTTTCCACAGACAACTCACATTAACGTGGCGGTGAGCAGTTACACTGTAATTTTAATGCAGCAAAGTCCGAGTACGCTTCCATCGCTTCTATCTGGTTCGTGTATTTTGAGATGGAGCAGTCTTGAAAATCCGTTTTTGATTATGTTAATATGTTGTTTACAACATACAACATATGTCTACAATGTGCGTGATGTCTTGAAATTACCATTACGTTATAGAGTGGAATGTACTTCATTTTGGTACGTGAACCTATTGGAGGACAAGTTAAAAACTTTCATTGAATATGCATTTTTCAATTATGCTTCAACGCAGTTCGAACGAGCCGTCACAAAAATACTTTCTTTTTTTCATGTTCACAGACAAGTTAGCAGCTACATTACACTGTAAAAAAATTCAATTTTTGCTGATAAATTCTTTGTAATTTTTCAAACGTTTGTAACAGTGCGCATATTTCTCTCGTAAAACTACTTGTTTGTTAAACTACAAGTGTCATGTTTGTAACAGATCTCAAGATCTTTGTACTATACTGACGAGTATCCATTAATATCAGCAAAATGGCGGACACTAGACAACGTAAAACCGTATATAACTGTTTGCGCCAAAAACTATGGGTGATGTAAAGTGTACCTGGGTGCAAAAGGTATTGCAAGTTGCAATGCAAGTTATAATAACGTAAAACACTTAAAACTACTAAATTGATGTTAATAAAACGACAATTTCAATCAAACGTGGTTGTATTACTCATTCTAGCTACACATAACTCTTAAATCAGCTCTTAAGGTCTCGTTAGGTGCCTTCTTAATCTCTGAAATCAACAACAGATCTCTTGAAATAAAATTAATGGATTCTTCTCAAGCAAATAACTTCCTAATATGTTATATGTACTTGAATCTATATTTACTGCAAATATCGACTTCACTTTTTCGAGTCAAGCTGGTCTTGTGGCTAAGGATGCGGTCCTGTAATACTACAGTGTGTGGTTCTAGTCCCCGTGCTGGCAAAACGGAATTCTCTTTTTGGTAAATTATATTTGGAAATAATTTTTTGTCTATTTTTACCTGTTATCCATTGAACACATTTGAGCTCTAGTAGAAAAAAAAAACAAAACCTTTATAATACCCTTCTCAAGACTGTAAGGCTAGGTATTATTTGTAATGTTAAATTTGTTTCTTTGCAGATTTAACAAGAAAACTCTTTGTAGTTTTACAAAGGATATTCTTGGCAACTGGGTATCCAAAGATTTCTCTTGTAACGGTAAAAACAATTTTTTAAGTGTAGGAAAGTGTGGCCTACTTTAAACTATGCACAACTCATTAAAAGTAGTATACGCCCTACAAAGGTTGTCAGAAAAGTAGAACTTAACTTTCATTTGAAAGAAGACAGCAAATATTTTGTAACACCGTAAATGGTTTACTAATATCTACTAATTTGGACGTTAAAATTCAAATAATAAAATTTACTTTTAATTAAATGTTAAGAGTATTTCCATTCTGGATACTTCAGAAAGCATATTTTACCCCTGCTCTTGCATTCCGCCGCTGATCCGTTTTCACCACACTTCACCACTACTGGCGATCAACACTGCACTGTCAGCTATGACCAAAACTTCTCCACTCCACTCAAAGTCTGAAGTTCGGCCAACGAAGGAAAACGTGTGTAGTCCATTCACGGTTACTGCCTGCTAATGTTCTACTTCCACGATATTCCTCCGCTCCATGCAGACGAAAATGAACCGAGTTTTGAAAATTACACTAATTGGAGCACACGCCGCTTTCGTGCGCACTCAGTGTAGTTTTTTTTTTTTTTCATGAAAACTAAGTATTTCTTACAAGGCATAACTAACACACCGATTTTCTCTCTCTCCTTTTATTCACATTAATTGTGATTTGAATATTACAATTTGTGGAATACATACATGAGTATATGCTAATTTTAAAGAGAAATAAAATAACTTTACGTTAACGCAAGCATAAAACGCTCGTGGCATTCTTGCATATTTAAGGAAGAACCAAGCACGTTATAAATAGGCTGATTTTTCAAAGGTTTGATTTAAAAAATTGTGAAACTACCGCCAATAGTCTGCTCTCGCTCGCTGATTCGCCGCATGCGGCTCTGGGAATGTGCCTACGAAAAGTGCCACGAAAGGTTCAAAATTAAAGTAGGCATTTTAATGGCACGGTTCATGGTCATAGTCTCCGTCATAGCCATTAACATACACGACAACAATGGCACGTTTCATAAAGAATACCTGCTGCTTTCGTTTGATACACATAAGTTTGGTATGCACGCGTTTTGCATTGTATTGTGCCTCGAGTTTTATACCTGAAGAGAGCGTTGCTGGTACCGTGTTTGGAAAAGGCTATGCACAGTAAAATGATCAGTTTTGAAGTCAACCTTGGAAAAATATATCTTCCTTTATGTGCACGAACAGGCACGCGCGTAGTAAATTTGATGACAAGAGGCGGAAAGTATTTTCGTGATTTAACGATGGAAAATAATTGTTATGTCGGCTGATCATTTGTGAATACTGAGAAGAATTTATTTTGCTTTCTGTTTTTATTACACATGTAAGTTTAAACGTGAGTAAATGTTTATAATATTTATTCACAGTTTCGCTTGTCCGAGGCTAGGATGAAGTGACCAGGCCGATGGCGATGTTTACTGTGCACGTGTTGAAATAACACACAGTGTGCATACAAGTAGATGTTGAGCATGGCTTTCAAAAGTGCGAAGTTTACCGTGGACAGCCTTTACTTATACTTACCAAGTAAGTGGATAAGGAGTGAGATAGGCGGTTCTGCAGTGACGCATTTGCTGGTTGATCACAAGGAGAATGTCGCCAGCACAGCGAAGCAAGCTGCAATTTGCTTGTCAAGGTCGCCCCTCGCCCGTAACCTTTTCTCGTGCCGCCACTGGCACGCCCTCACAGCCGTCAAGAAACAAAAAAAGAGCTGTAAAACCTCACCGACTTTACTCTCTCGTCTCATCACTTATTTACAACCCCACGCCATGCTGTGTCGGGAAAATATACCGGGAAATAACACTCGCATATTTTATTATTGTTCCCACAAACGAAGTGCGCTACTCGCCTGGGCCTGCCCCATGACTGTCAACTGACGTGCTTGCCGTCTTTATGGCCTTGTATACACGTGGTGTCACAAGTGGTGGAAAATATTACGGGACTGAGTCGTTCTGAGCTACTTTTCGTGGCCTTTTGTAAATTTATTCGAATTACCTTGATTTACTCACTGTATGTTTTTGCCTATATTACACACGATGCTATCCTATAATTTAACAGGATCGTAACCATCCAGCGCACGTTAAGCATAGTCAAATAGCGATGGAAACGTGCATTTATTTGGAATATAGTTTTTAACCAACTAAGTCATGTTATTTTGCGGTCTCTGTACTTCAGAACTGAATCAATTTAAGAAAACTTTCCATATGTTGGTATTAATGCCTTTAGGATACCTAAGATGAAATGTTTTCGCACGTTTGAAAAAAAAACTACTTTAAATTTTTTATGTTTTTAACTACATCACGTCGCACATTAAGCATCTCAACTTACAGGGGTTTCAACTTTCAACTGTATGCTATTCATTGTTAATTGAGAATTTTTATAATAAACCTCTGAAAAATGTCACTGTCCCTGTCTGCATATATTTTAATTTACGCTGTGACTTGCATAATCACAGTGAAGTTAGGAACGACGGAGTGAAAGTAGTTTTTGGCATTACCGTTGTAAAATAAGTATATAGATAAACGTTTGTAGTTATTGAAATTAGGTATTTTGCTTTATGCTTTTCAATGCGTTTAGTTGTAAGAGCAAGCAGATTTGTAAGAAATTTATTTTATAATAATTTTTTATGTGATCAAGCCCACGACAATGATAATTTTGCATATTTTGGAAGAATACACATTGCTCATTCAATTAAAACTTAAATAATGTTTTCACAAGTGCTTAGTATACACTTATTCAGCGTTAACGTACACATTAAATTATCCACGCTATTCCACTACATGAAATTGAGGGAGTGGGGCTGTGTGTATTCAGAGGCAAGTTCTTACATTATCATCAACAGACATCTTGGAAACAAATATTGGAATTTCAGCTATATACATGTCACCTCAATAAGTCAACGTAAAATGAATCAGTAGAGTCAGCATGCAACTACTGCAGTTAATTTATTCAAAATGGCGGCGAGTGCAGCAGTGCATTTGTCACACCCCCTCCCTTCACGCACCACTGGAGATGCTGTCTGGCGCTTCCCAAACCCCCATGAGGTGTTGTGGGGCCGGTTCCCCATCCCCAGCTCGCCCCCTCGTCTAACGGTAAGGATATCTGGCCGGTCCGAGATATAATTTATTCAAAATAGTGGCGATGCAGTTGCATCCCCCGTGCACTTGCGCATGCAGTTGCGTGTGCATATTCAATTGCAGATGCACTTGCATGTACAATTGTAAATGCAATTGCAATTTCAAATGTAATTACCCCCCCCCCCCCTCCGCCCCTTGTGGGAGTGCCGGAGATGTGAGGGGTTGTTTTGGCGGCCGCCAGGACTCACTTACAGCGGCTGGTGGTTAGGAAGGGTACTTATATCTTGTTTGCACAATGAGAGTAAGTAAAAATTTTGTCTGGTTGGCAGCCGGACGCAGATGAGGATGATGGAAGAGGAAATTCATTTAGGTGGGAATCAGCTTGATGAGATATAAGGGGTGGTGAGGGGGTAATTGTAGAAGCATAGGGATATGACATGCCAATATATAATAGAATCGCGCAATGAATCGATTTAATTAGTTAGATAATTTTAATATTGCAGTAAAATATTATGCGCACTTGCATGTGCAAAGAGAGAGTTCGCAATTGCATAATTACTAAGTAAAAATCCTCCGGTCATGTCCGCTCTTTACTACCAGAGAACTCTCAAATGACCAGAGTTTGACACTATCAAGTTATTTTACCTCTGCTGGCCGGTAGCCATATTCAATATATATATATATATATATATATATATATATATATATATAATATATATATATATATATATATATATAATTATATATATATATATATATATATAGGCAGAGTTTCAGTATATATACTATATACCAGCCTATATATATACTATATAACAGGCCTATATATATATATATATATATATATATATATAGGCTGGTATATATATATATATATATATATATATATATATATATATATATATATATATATATATATATGCTGGTATATAGGTATATATAGGCTGAAAACTCTGCCACTTTGAATAAATTAACTCCAGCAGTGGCATATGGGCTTTTCTTGGATTTTTGAACCTCTCCACGTCAAATTATATAACGAAGAAAATACGTTTTAACACCAGTTAAAAAGATCTGTTCAGTAAACTTTACATCAAATTGTTTTCGTGAACACCGTGGAACGATATGTCAACCGAAACTATGTTCTTAGCACTTAGCAGAGAAAATCATAAATAGGCTTTAGCTTCTTACTTAGGACTTGTCACATGTAGAGAAAAATTTCGTGAATCAAAGGAGAGAGAGAAAATCGGTGTGTTAGTAATGCCTTGTAAGAAATACTTAGTGCGCACGAAAGCGGCGTGTGCTCCCATTAGTGTAATTCTCTAGACTCGGTTCATTTTTGCCTGCATGGAGCGGAGGAATATCGCGGAAGTAGAACATTAGCAGGCAGTAACCGTGAATGGACTACACACGTTTTTCTTCGTGGACCGAATTTCAAACTTTGAGTGGAGTGGAGAATTTTTGGTAATAGCTGACAGTGCAGTGTTGATAGAGCGATTCCAAGTGGCTCAGTGGATAGAGCGTGTCCAAGTGGGGCCAGAGTGGCCCAGTGGATAGAGAAATATCAATGGGGCTGCAGTCGCTTCAATGTTGAGTTAATTTCACATAATTTCATTATTACCTACATATATCCATGCAATTTTTTTTTTCGATTTTTGTATGTTAACCAAAATTTGTAACATGGTTACTATTCTAGCCACGTGAAATACTAAAAAAAAAAAAAAGTCACGGGCTGGGCCCCTAGTAGTATATAACAAATAGAACATTTTCTACCCTAATGCCTAACAAAATGATCATTTTCGGTTAGTACAGATCATTTAAATTTAGTCTTGTTTTGAGAAAAATTTACTTTTTATGCTCATGCCGATTCGTATGCGAAACGTCAATGTTCTATTATGAAACAATTGTGCTTCAATGCAGTATGTGAAAAGAAAGCAAAAATTCTACTCTCCATTAACCTAATGAAAACACGAAAGACGAAGCACGCTTCTCTAGTGGTTCATTGACGCATGGCAATGCTTGTTCTGTTATAACAAAAATACACGTAATATTTTATTTGCATTTTACAAAATTTTATTAGGGTAGGAGCTAGTTTATATTTTATTTACGCCTTTTAGCGACAGTGTTTAGCGAATATGACTACAACTGTTGCAAACATTCGGCATTTCAGTGGTAGAGCGAACTCCATGTTTCCAAGTGAAAGAGGAACCGTCTTACAACATAATTATCTTGACTAGATGCATTCTGCGATAAATTGTTACCTGCACACGCGTATTCGTGTTCAGTGGGAGGCATTGAAATGTGAACGCCGATTACGCCTTACTTCGGGAACTACAACTAACCCGCACAACATTAGCGATGTGCAAGGAAATATAACCTTGGATTACTAGGCGGATTAACTATGGCGTCAGCCGGAGTCTACGAATTATCAGTTATCGTCTACAAAATATGTAATTATAGGATATTTCATTCGATTTCCTCCTCTCACTTCCTTCACAGGCGTGACTCTGGTACTCCCTGGAAATTTAAATATATCCTCGAGTAAAGTTAAATTTGGAGAAGCAGTTTTACCAATGTATCCAATATTAATTTTAGTTACAGAATTGGTATTCAATATAAGACAGGACTCCTTTCAATGCTACCTAATTCACAGTGCTAGCTACGTACTTCCCATGGCGTAGTATACGGACGCGTATTCTAATAACAATGACATAAATTTGGATCTCATGTCATGGACAAACCAAATACTGATGGTCAGTTATTATACACGGATGCAGTAAAACCATACGAATGTGCCGTGTTCAGTACATTGGGCAAACAAACCTTGGTATTTCTGTGTCAAGTAAATTTTAGAAATTAGAAAAACCGCAGTATTAATAATTCAGGAAATATAAGGGCTACTTACGTTTTTAACTTTCCTAACAGATCACAAACAAAAGGAGAAAATACTTGAAAACCAATATAAAAACTGTAATTTGTAAGACATGGAAAACTGATGCCTAGAACAATAAAAAACAATTAATGATCATAAATAGGCTTTAACTTTTTACTTAGGACTTGTCACATGTAGAGAAAAATTTCGTGATTTGATGTGCTTCATGTTTTATAACTTCTAACGTTAGACATTTTATTTCTCGTCATGTGGTAGGCCTAATTGTGTGCACGCTAATCATCGAAGGATTTTTTTGCAGTAGCGAAGCACTCATATAGCGAGGCGTCCAGTAGTAACAGTGGACTCACATGCGAGGGACTTGGGTACGATTACCGGCGCGGCCATCCTGAATTCGATTATCGATATATTTCTGAAATCAATAGGGTAGAATGATGGTATGGTTACTTAATCCATGCCATGGCCACGCCTTCCCTCGATTATGACAACGTGAAACACTTGTTTTCTTTGACGAACCTACTCTAGATGAGACTTTGTGGCATTAATCAAGCAAGCAACCAATAGAGATTTGAATGGTCAGGCTAGATAGACAATTGTTACTCTCGGACACAGCAGCCATCGACTAGAGATATTTGCAATTTTCTACACAGCACAATTAAACCACGAAAAACTCAGACTGTTTCGCTAATAATCACGATTGTCTATTCGCGGTTTCTTCACACTTTTTGAATCACACCTTTGAAAAATCACCCCATGCATAAAGTGTTTAGTTCTTTCTTAAGTATGTAACAAGTGTTTTATACTTAGGATATACCTTATGTTTGGTTAAATTCAACATGTATTTATATTATATCTATAAATTACAATATTTCTTTTTAAATTTATATAAATAAAACAGCGGAAAAATAGGTGTGTTGGTAACGCCTAGTTAGAAATAGTTCTTATGAAAAATATCATTAACTGAGTGCGCAAGAATGTGGTGTGTTTTCCGTTTGATGTAGGACTTGGTTAAGCTTTGTTTGCATGAGGCTGAGGAATATTCTGGATGTAGAACTTTAGCACAGCTTCAGAAAAGTTGGAAGTAACCGTGAACGGCCACAGCTCTTATAATACGAGGAGTAACCAGATTTTATTTGTGAACAATAACCGGCTGCAGTCTTGAGAGGGATAGCCAGTTGCAGTATGAGTACATGGCTCCAGGAAGCACAGTACACATGTAGCTGGCACATGTGCGTGTGTGTGCGGTGTCTCGCGGTAAAGATAGGGAGGAGAGGTGCGTTGTTTGAGGAGGCAAGAACCCGGAGCCAGATAGCGACCTCAGAGCGCTGTATGGATGCTGCGCTGTACCGCATGTTGGCAACACCCCCCCCCCCCCCTAATCAAAGGCAGAGTGTCTCCACCACAAGACTCGAGGCTTCAGGCTCCCCACGAGTCACCACTGCGCGGCAATCCACCTTACTGAGGCGCACTTGGGTTCGAGTCCCGCCTCAAACAGGAGTCTCTAACTCCAGCCGCAGGGGTGGCTGTTTGCCTGAGGCTGCTCTGGATTTCAGAGGCACAGCAGTGATGCGTGGTGAAAATAGCCACAGCTTGGAAACAAGTTATATTCTAATTACGTAATTTATTAAGTGTTCAAGTGCCACTTAAGTGCCCAGGCAGTGTGTAGGGAGGTCAGAAGTTCACTTCCAAATAAATTCACAAAACAGTCGTGGAGACTTGAGATGTTCACGCAAAGTGTCGTGAGATCCATCACAGAACACGTGTTTTATGTCACATCGTAGACAAATAAAAGCCATTAAAAGTGAAAACATTGTTTAATAGGCTGATCCATTATTATAAACGCTTTTCTCTAACGGCAGTTATAGCCAAAAGACAAAACTGTGGCGTATTTGGTACGAAATAAAACAAAAAAAGTGTTTTTTTTTATCGTGCCGATTAATACTCTTCAAATTACGTTTTTGTATAGTTCAGGCCATTATTACTATCACATTGCTCATCGTGAACAAAGAACCTTTTAATTCCTACACTTAAAAATATGTAGTGGACAAAGTATCGGATAATATCCGTTAAATATTTCGAAATAATAAATATTATAATTTATGAAATACTACTTATATAAATTTTAATGCATTAAGTAAATAAGTCTGTAATTATTTTAGGAATTCTAAAATTAAAAATACATCAACGGCCCAATGGTCCTAACGATTCCGCCCACCAGACTGTGTTCTGCAGGTCCGAGGCTTGTTTATCTTTCGATGTAACAATATGAAATATAAATGCATGCAGTAAGCATCTATACTAATTTAAATATTCTATGCATAAGTATTTTTAAAACGAAACTTTTTGTGAGAATGGCTGTTTTAGCCACTTTAACTTCTTAAAAGTACAAATGAGTAATCGAAGTAGAAAACTGCAACAGGTTTTTTGAAGTGTAAATTTTCTTGAATGCTCTCATAAGCAGACATCACTCTTACCAGTTTCCGAACTAATCGTTGGTTACTAACGGCCGGCTACTCGCCTGGCACCTCAGGCACACACAGGCCTCTACGCTGCGCTATGTGGCGACGTTATCCTTTTATTGCTGGAATGTCTGTAAACACTGTAATGAAGGACTTAAAAATACTTTTTTTTTACACTTAAGAGTGTTCTTTTCTGAAGAAAACCCTTTTCGAATAATTTCAGCGGTATCTTCAAAACATCCACTTCCAACACGCCACTGCTAGGAGCAAGCTTTGATGTTGGAACAACTGGAGTATACTAGTGTCTACAACATAAGCCGTGCGCGCAAGTAAAATTGTTTTTGGAAACGAAATAATTACTGAAATTTTTGTCAAATTAACTCTTTAGTGCTTGTATCAAATACATTAATAACTCAACAAAATAATATGAACATAAAATATTTTTCGTCTTATAAGCAATTAGAACAGCATAAAAGATTAAATCCTTTTATTGGTACAGCAATGCATGACCTGAAACTTATAATAAGGACGACAACGTCCTGTAATTCCTTTTGAAGGCTGTTCGCGGTAAGGTGAGCCCTTTTGAAATCAACCTTAGGGAAAAGTCACTATCCCTACCTGCAAATATTTTAACGGACGTACTGAGTGACATGCGCCCAGCAAAGTTGGTAACGATGAATGGAAAGTAGTTCCCTGTCTTAACGTTAAATAAAAAGTATCATGTAACAAGTTATGATAACTTAAACTATTTATTTCACTCTCTGTTTTCTTTATTGCATCGAAGGGCAAATATGAGCAGATTTGCAAAATATTTCCTTTTGGAATTATTTCATAGTATCACTTGAACGACGCATGAATAAAGTGATGAGGCCCGGGGTAATGTTAATTTTGCATAAGGAGGAAGAATACACGACGTGCCTACAAGTAGATCTTAAGCAGGACTTTCAAAAGTACTCACTTTACCGCGAACAGGTTATAAACATATTTCGTTAGGTCACAATGATTCTTAGTTAGGTTGGTATTCCAGTTGTGTGTAAAAGGTTGCTAATATTTTGCCGTAGCAATGTGATGTTCTGGGTTTCATAGTCATGTGGTCGAGGGTGTCTGCACGCCGGAGCAAGGTCCTGCGGTTCGATCCCGCACTCCTCCACCGGGCTATTTGAGCTCTGAATACTAAATAACAATAAAAGTGATCCTAGCGACCAACTACAGATCCAAATATGGCTGCGAATACAGATCTCCCTGGTGCAAACGCCGGTATCAAAGAAATCGGCGATCCTAGCAGGCGAAGATGGAGCTATAGAGATAGCAGACGAAACAAGATGGCAGACGAACGAATATTAGTAAGTGGCAGACAAAACAAGGTGGTGGCCAAGCAAGAAGAGTTGCAGGCAAAGATTGGATAAACAAAACCGCTGATGATTTGAAGGAATGATAGAGCATGAAGTAGAATGGTGATGTCATCAAGGTTAATGCTATCAGGTGGTGACGCCATCAAAGGTGGCCTCCAAAGGTCAAGGTTAAGGTCATCTGCGATGGCTATCGTAACATCATCCAAGATGGCGGTTGGCTCCCTGCATCCCTACTCCCAATCCCCTGTCCTAGTAAGTCGGCAAGCCATGTATTTGTGCTATGTTTTAAATTGCAATGCGCGTAGGGTTTTGTTTGTTAGCTCTCTATATATATGAAACGCATTAAGGTAGTTAAACACCATCCATCTTGAACTTTTTGTTTGGAAATATTTTACTAAGAAACTTAAGACCAGTCTTCAATCTTTGAAGCTCGATATCATATTTCACTGATTTGAATGAAGTTTCCGAATTTTCAAATATATCCGTATTTTATCATAAGGGGGAACATATAAAATAATGAGGTTGTGGATGTTTTAATTTTCTAGGTAAAACCTACAGGAGCGTATAGAGGACAGCGGAATAATGACAAAAGTCCCAATAAACATATCTCCAGAAACCAATTGTTTCCGAGATATAACGTATGCACAATATGTGAACAACATTGTTCATGCCTTATGTTCCAGGTACTAGCCCTCCCTTGAATGTCAACAGCGATGTGCACTCATAGCAGCATTTGAAGAAGTTGTTAGACACCACACCCATTTTCTAACGAAGAGATGGGTGACATCCATATCATGTGTGGACGTGATACTGGCAAAGCACGAATGTACCACGACGTATTCTTTCACAGATGACAGACAGCCGTGTTTTAACTGGGTCCCATCATTTCCCACATGCGAAAATCCGCGAGCGGCCCCACCGGGAATCCATTCCGTTTCGTCTAGTTGGGAGGCAAGTAGTCTAACTACTACACCAACGTGGCCTTAACAAGTGCAATAGTTCTAAATCATAATACAAGTTGAATTTTGCTAATAAAGTTCCCCAATGATAAAGATCGCACTATCTCGTTATCAGCGTGATGCTGTAAAATTTTCAGAATTTTCACTGGCACTAAGAGAGCCCTGCGATTTTTGCGGAAGCAGGACATCATTTGTAATGTATTTGGAAACGTGGCCAATACGAAATACATTTTTTTTTATTAAAGAGTACCCTCGCATTCTGTAATCGTTGTTATTTTATTCTCTAAAACGTGAGCGAAATTCATCATTTCCAGTAATCTCCTCTGACTCCCGCTCCGTTGTTATATTTAAACCTATTTTCTCTACTTTTTTTCACTTTCTTTTTCAGAATTTTGACGTCTTCCTTCTACCTCTTATCCCCTCCCGTTTCCCCTTGTTTCATGTTTTCATCTACCCAGGCATCCTCCCGTGCCGGTTAAAAACTTTAACAACTTTTTTCTTTCGTTTTCCTCCACTGGGCGAATGTGTATGCATGCTATATATATAAAATAACTTATTTCCCCTGTAATATTATAATGACGAAATTCTTATAAAAGTTAGCTTCGTAATATACACAAGACATCTCGCACATAACAAGTTAAAAAGGAAATGCAGACGATGGTAAGAGGGGAGGAACCGGAAAAGCAAGCTTGTTGGCTCCATCATTTCGCCTTGTTCTTCTTATAGGCAGCTCGTTTTAAATAATTACGGGCTAAATTCTTTTTCAGATTGTATGATGAAAGTTTTTCTCCCATCATCACTAGAGAAGCAGGGTGGGGGAAAAATTATTTTCCACTCATTCTCTTCCCTCCGAGTTTCCTGTTGTATTTTCCCGCCTGCGTAGCATGCATTTTGTACTTGCAGATTTTCTGCGAGCCCTGGGAATATTATCTTCAGTAAAGATGTGTGCTGGAAGTGACAGATCCACCGTGAGAGTGTTCGATCTTCTTACAGGAAGAACAAGCGAGAACTGAGCACTTGTTACACGCACATTCAACATACACCACAATATTTAGAGTTACGAAACTACAACGTCGTTACGCAGCCAGAGCGCAGGATTTCTGCTTATTCAAACAGTTTCCTTACCAAATGATTTAGAATACATTAGTAAGAGAACAATACTTGGACTTAATATATAAATCCGCAAAGAAGTGACAACAGTACAGTTCTGTAAACGGGTTTCATGGTAGCAAAAATCAAACTTCCCTGTCAGCAACATAACGTTCGGTTAGTTTATAACGATGGGGAAATATTGTCAGTAAATGTAAAAAATAATACATATAACTTTATATATAAAACTGTCAACAGTAAGACTTAACAAAACAAGAATCTCAACAGATTCAATATATCTTTAATGAAGACATGAAAATTCTAAGCTTTCGCAGCTATATTGTTTTATGCAAAAACAATTAGGTTGTATATTTTTCAGTAGAGCTGGCAGAACATAAGCAAAGAGGCTCTATCTATGATTTAAATATTTTTAATTTTAATATTTACATAATAAACCCTGAAATTGGGCTATTTTCGTTTTACCGTTTTTTTTTTTTTTAGTATGGACTGGCTTATTATAATAATGTATGATTATGTAACACAACATTCCAAAAATAATCTGAAAACATACTAATTAATGAATTATAGCTCATTCACAACATCTTTCGTCTCAGGGTCGTAACATCAAATGAAATAGGAAACTTAAGACACAAGACGATAGCAAAATAGAGTCTCGAATTAAGAAATACGCTGACACAGCGCTACATTCTTTCAAATAAAAGTCATTTCCGGCGGTTGAGGGCGCCGAAGAACATTCCTCTTCGTAACAAAACGCCACTGAACGTGGTTACACACACACACACACAGACACACTTATGCCACAAGAGCATTCACATGCAGCTAGAGCTACGTTACTATGTCGAACACCCTACCTTGAGCGGAGAGGGACGTCACTATTCCAGTAGGAATCCGGAGCACGTGGTGGCTAGTGCTAGGCCTCTGTCTTCCATACTGCTGGAAAACCAACAACAACACATCAGCAGGGCACACGCAAACACATTCATAGCAAGTTTGTAGATTACATTGCTACATACATGTGCACACATCACTGCGTGCGCCAGTTAATGTGTTATGCTACAGTGGGACGTGTCGCAGCAGTAACTCATAGGATTGATAGTGGGGATGAGCCGGATTCGAATCCCGGTCTGGTTAACCTGATTCAGATTTCCCGTGGCTTTTCGAAATCATTAAGCGAAAATCAGGACGAATCCAGGACACTAGTCGTCTAAGGGCGTATACAGGTAATGATTTAATTTTGTCCTTCCTCTTATGCAAGTTGCCTGAAATTTTCAGGAAATATATTCTTAAAATTTAACCAAAAATAAAATACTTTTATGTTAACAGAAGTATAAGACGATTGTGAAACATGGGCATATTTAGGAAACAACCAAAGTTGTCATACGTGGGCTGATTTTTTAAAGATTCTATTAAAGAAGCGTGAAACTAGCGCGAATGGACTATGCATTCATATCATAGTGTATGAGAGGCAGGTTGTGTGCACAGCATGTGGCTTGAGATGTGACGTGAAGTGTCGGCAGTTTTGAGAAATGAACACTGCGTGGTATGATGAAAGTCTGGTCAAGGGGCACGCAGGAAGGAGGGGGGTAAAACCCGCCACATAGAGGCGGTCTGCACGGTGGAGTGATGGCGCTTCAAGAGGAGAGAAGGGGGGAAAAAATTCTCCAGGACCCTCAGGCAGTCCAATTTCTCAAACCTGTCCGACCGGGGTCGCATGCAAAATCAATCACAGGGAAACGAAGGAAACGGTGGTTGCCTAAGAGCCGGAGAGGCAGGAGGGAGGTGGGGAGTGTGGTACTTCCATGCCTCACTCTCTTCCGTATCCCTCCCCCTCAAACCCTCATCTTTCCTCCGCCAATAAAACACGCTCGACGCGCGCGAGTAACGACAAATAAGAAGTAAACCCGCGTCAATCCGAGTCCAAACTTGCTCGTATTTTTCTCCTTCTTGTGTATACTTTCCGTTCTTCTCGCTGCGGAGACAAATATTTGCAGGAAATTCGTCAGTGAAATGCGGGATGCGGCAGGGAGACGAGAGACAAGCGAAACCCATTTGACACTCACCGAAGACGGATTCTGCGTGTTTCACGCAGAGCTACCTCCTGCTGTGGCTCAGCCACGCGAGATAAGGCCAGCCAATTTGGGTATTTTACTACGGCGCGGCTGGCTGGTGCATATCTCTGACGAATCACGTGGAGAGAACGGCGCAGTTATCAACACACAAATTATTTATAGAATAAAACACTGCGATATCACTGGCAATGCCTCTTTCTTGATGGGTGATCTCAGAGGTAATTTAACAACTCATTTTATGCAGCACACTAAAGTGGAAAAATTTGGCCGGTCCTTAACATCGATATGTTAAGAGCCGATGAAGGTGAAGCGAGGTGGATATGGAGGAGCACCGGAATGCAATGGCGGAGGAAACGGGAGATCCCCGAGAAAACACGCCGACCAGCGGCATCGTCCGGCACGATCACCTCATGCCAAAATCACGGAGTGACTGCACCAGGACTCGAACCCGAACCGGGTTGGTGGAAGACGAGCACTCGAGAAAATACAAAGACCGCGATCCAATTTGTTTGTGCAGTGTAACACTTCTATAAGTATTTGCACTAACTCGCTGGTCAGATATGAATTTACTAATAGTTTAAATTTTATATTATCTTATATTACAGAATATGCACATTTCAGCAACCGGAGATCTGCGCAGTAAAATTATGTTTAAGATAAATCGTTGCGGTTCTCTTCAGTTGGTCTGTAGTATGATAGCAGAGAAACAATATAAGGCAGTATAAAATTTAATAGAATTATTCTATGATATGTTATAATTGCAAATTCATGAATAATTATCCTTACAATAGACATGCGAGGACTTTATGTAAAAAGGCTCCGTATATCAGCGACGAAAGATGATTGCAGGTTCAGAATGAGGCGACGCCTCACAGAACTTTGACATAAATGTGAGAAAAGATTTCCTGGTAAGGCATATATTAAAATGTCCCCTACTTCGTGATCAATACAAGGCCCCAGAAGGTGTGGTCTCACTCCCGCCTCAACAGGATATCAGTGTTAGCACGTATGTGGTCCGTATCGAGATATACAGGACTGTATTTTGTTACGCCTTAAAATGGTAAGAAATAGTATCTTGAATAGTATCCTTCAAAGTTGTCTTTGAGGTTGTCCACGGCTTGTTTCCAGCGATGAGGCCGACGGTGCATACCATCTGATGCATGAGATCCGTCAATATGCGCTACCTCGCGTCCAAATGCTGTGACGATGTCTTGTTTGTTGGCAAAGCGTTTACCACGCAATGGCCTCTTTTGGGAATAAGATCCTAGCCACACAGACTAAGATCGGGAGAATAGGGAGGGTGTGGCAACACCTCCCGTCACCAACGCTGTAAACAACATGTGACGTTACCTGGTGTATGAGGTCTAGCGTTTTCATGTAAAACTATACCATCGCCCAACCGTTCAGGACGTTTCTCTTGAAATGCACGACGAAGATGGTACTGCAGGTAGTACTGTGCATTTGCAGTACAACACTCACGAACTGGGTGAGACAGTAAAACACCTCGACTGTCATATGCCAAAATGATCATCAGCTTTGTGGGTGAAGGGTTTTTTCGTACCTTGTGTCTCCGTGATGATCCAGGATGACGCCATTCACTGGACTGGCACTTCAATTTGGGTTCGCATTCTCATGCCTATATTTCATCAATTGCAATGATGCAGTTCAGCATGTCATTACCTTCACGACGAAAGCGTTCCAGATTGATACGACATGTCTCACATCGGGGCAACTTCTCTACGCCGGTTATGTGATTTAGCACCCACTGGACACAGATCTTCCATGTATTTAAGTCCCACCGTAGAATTCGGCACACTGACGACGCAGGAATACCTGTATGCTCGGCTAATTCCATAACAGTCAAGCGAGTGTCGTCCATTAGGCACTGATCGACCACAGCCACTCGTACGTCGTGGTCACAGCACGTCCACTGCGAGAGATCGTCTGTTGACTCTCTTCCCCGTTTGAAGGCCTCTACCCACCTCTACCACTGTACGATAGGGTATAGCACGATTAGGCCTACCCAAAGCTTCTCGTAGCTCTGCATGTCATTCGCGTGTATTGCGGCCACGGCGTACAGCTGTCTTGATGTACGCACGCAGTTCGACTTTGGTCACGTTCATTTCGCACTGCTGTCATTCGACAACTGACATAGGGAATATGCTCCCAGCCGGATGGATGCACTCATATACCACCTGACGGTAATAGCTGTTCGACAAAGGGTAGCACGAATTGCTTGTTTTGCAAAACTTTTCATAATTTCGAATGCGTAAGTGAAATTAGTTAGATTCGTTACTGCTTAAGCGCAAGACAATGATACATGACTCTAACGTTGCCTGCATAAAAATAGTAAAAATAATGGCCTGACATCGGTTGTTTCCGGAAATACAGTGCGTGAGGCGTGACCACCACCTGCTCCACCTGTCTTTCTCCACCAACCCCCCCCCCCCCCCCGCTTCCAACGTGGTAAGGTACAGCCCACCTGTCGTAGCAGGTAGGGAGCCGCGACCGTCGTGCCGGGGTGGGCGGTGCTGAGGGCGCAGAACAATGGTGTGAGGGGTTGAGGGGCGGGGCTAGGGTGTTCCTGATGACCCGAGACCTCGACTTCGTGACGAGCGAGCGAGAGGCCTCGAGCAGATGAACACCATTGAGAGAGAGAGAGAGAGAGAGAGAGAGAGAGCAGATAAGATAAGGTGGGTCGTCGTGGGATGGCACTTTAATTACACTAATGGGAGAACCAAATGTTAATTACAATTCAAAGACTAAAAGAGAGGAGTCTCGCAATTTATAGAAGGGTTATGGAAGGGAGAGACAGTTTGGGGCGGTGGGAAGGATAGAGGGTTGTGGAGGGGGGTTATGGAAGAGGATGTAGCCGGGAGGCTGCGATGCGAAGAGAGGGGGACCATCGTCCTGGCAGATTCTTCCCGAGAAGCGACCAGTGTCAACACAGGCTCGCCCTTGTCGCTTGCTTCTTGTCACGAACTGCGGACACGCAAACAGGCAAACAACCCAGTGGTCCGGCGTCGTACCCCTCCCCCCCCCCCCATCGTGTTTGCTCCTTGACCACTGGCCTTGCCCCCAAAAACACGCAGGTGCCCGGCGCCGTGTAGACACAGCTGGAGGTGAGCAATTCCTGGGCCTTCTTGTTCCTCCCAGGGCCGTAGGGGGTGTGCTTGTCCGGGGTTAGTGAAGCAATATACTGCACAAACATAAAACTCTTGACTTTTTACAGCTGGATTTACTTACACACAATCCTTCTTACTTCTAACAACGTTACACTTGAAAATGAAAATATGGACGTTTACTTACAGAAAATTTACGCGCTCCCCCAGGCTTTTCCCTAAGTAGCTGTGCTGGACGTGTTTTACCGCGTTGGCAGCGCCTTCCCTTAACTTTCACACATTCTGTTATATCCGTAATAAATCGTGCACGTTTATGACGTAAAATGTAACTTAAGAAAAATCCATCACTCTAGCAAAATATTCATTTTCAAAGTTTACAAGCATTGGCCTTTCTTGTTTTATCTATAGCTTAAAAAATATTGCAGACTCCAGTTGAAATTTTAATGTGTTGCTTTATGTCATTCTTGCTTTTATGTAATAAAGGGAGTAATTTTACTTCTCGATAAATTTCCCACTTTTTATTTGGCGAAAAATATTATTTGTCAAGCTATTATAACTGGTATATATCATTGGGTATTACTTTTCTGATTTCGAAAAACGAATAAATAATTTTTTTTTTTTTTTTTTGCCGCTAGCTGCATGCCGAGCTAGAAAAGCAGGGGTCGCTGGTTTGAGACAGGCTTTAACAGCAGGATAAGATCTCAACTAGCCTGTGTGCAAAGACACCTGACAACGTTTGTTAATCATTACTGATTCCTACTGACCACCAAATGACGTGAAAAATGGCAGCAAAGAAATATTTCATTAAATCATGCTCGATAATTGCAAATCTCCTTCTGGGCAGCAATATACAGATATTGCAGATTCAGGTAATTTGTCAAGGTCTCTATATTCCTGTACAAAGTAGAATTTCTGAAGTGAAAATGACTACAGCAAATAAATACAAGAACATTTGTAAGTGTCAAATTTTAGTCAGTGGAATTTCTAAGTATCGCAAGGTACTGAATAACATTAAAATCCCTTTTTAATCATTTTATTAACCCTCACGATTCTGCTAATAGTGGTACAGTTGTGTGCAGCACCGCTGTGAGTTTGCAGGGAGTGATGCACCGTGGGCTGGAAACTGCCGTAATAGGGACTGTTATAAAGCCGATTTGTGGTCAACCTTATACAAGAAGGGTTAGGGGTTTTATGCTAGTGAATCATGGTAGGTGTCGTAGCTAACGGTAGAATATGGTGTTCGATGGCTGTAGAATAACTGGAATAGAGCCGGATTATTATTCTGTTTAACGGGACATTACAATTACAATTAAAATCTGAGCAGTGAGATATGGGGAGCTATTTTACATTAAACATTATTACCTGCCTAATCAACTATGCAGGTAACTGGGTTTATCCCACCTGTAAGTTGAGTCCGAGGCTGTCGTGGCGGCTACGGCGATCGGCACAGTTGGTCTCTGTAGGGATTCATCACTGCCGGCGTCACGAAGAGAAGGACAATGACTCAGAAGTGCTAAATATTGGCGTGCAATGATGTAACCTGCCCTGATTCTTTGCTGGTGGCTGTCCTGAATACTGCTTCAGTTGAGCGGGCGTGTTCAGGCGACGACGTAAATTACAGGCGCATTCACGCCAGCGTAAGAGAACTATATTACCAAATCCCTATGTTATTGGTAACAGTGAGGATTCACGCCAACCACTTTTAATCCTGATTCTATAGACTCATCAATTTGCCTTATCGATTATACATAATAATGTCGGTCCGGCTGTTTTTACTTTCAAGTTTTTGTAGCGATTTTTCAATCAGCACTGAGTTTAATCCAGAAATTTTACTGTAAGTGAGGCATGCAAAAGACGACCAATGCAGCCTTATCCAGTCAACAACTGAGTTCTGGTAGTTTTGAAAGCCTGCAGGACATAAATTAATATTAGTCTGGTTGAGTGAAGTTTACAGATATTTGGGAACCAGTATTATAAAACTAAGAAAGAGTAATCCTATATAACCGATTTTTCTAACTACGAGGAAATATTTACCAGAGTTACGCATTCTTTTAGCATGATTTTTCGATGTTGCCAACAAATATTAACAACATAAAATAATACCGTAAGGAATTCGGTCAAAAATTAATACTATATATTTTAAACATGCATTACGGCAGCAAAATATTTTTTATTTACAAAGTCAGCAGAAGATATTGCCTAGGACTGACAGCTATTGAGTTTGGCATATTGGCTGCCGAAAACCTGTAAATTTAAATTACGGCGAAGCATTAATTTATGCCCTATACCCTATTAAGGTGATGCGCTGGAACAATTCGTATGGCTGTGGAAATTAGGGAGAAGACTTATAGGTGGTTCTTACAGCAACATAATGTGAGCAAGCCTCCTTCTCAACTCAGTCTCCTGCAGGACTCAGTTATACACAGTGAAGCCTTTTGAGTCTTAAGACTGTTCCAATGCCAGAGAAAAAGTATTTATTTTGTTAACATTTAGTGGTTTCATGGCATAAAATTGATGATAAATTTACTAAAAATATTAAATTGTATAAAAATAACATTCATTATTTTATCGTTAATATAATAAATTTAACTTAACATTCTTATTAGTATAAATTTTTAAAAGCTAACTAAATACAAAGTTTCGTTTCAACTGAAGTATTTTGTTGAAGTCCCAATAGTGCCATGTTGCCATTTACTTGAGAACTGACATTTCGTTCGCCTGCGACAAAAGTTAAACTTCTAGCTAATCTGAGTTCAGTAGTTATCTCGAAAGTTAAAACTGAAATAATGGCGAACAGCGCAGGACAACTTCAAGAAAAAATTATCGTGATATTCTAATAACATGAGCAATTGTTCAGAGCTGTAGCACAACGTACTTAATTATTTTCATATTTGTACTCAAAAGGCAGAATTTTCGAAAGAATTTTATAATACTGTAACACGATAAGGTTTTGTTTATAATTGCCGTCCTTTTTTCAAAAGTATTTAATATAACAAAGTAAGTTAGTGCAATATGTTAAAATTTTAGAAAAAATATTTAAGCTTTTTGAAAGCTTGTAAACGTTCACTATTGCCTGATAGCATTGCAGGAAATAGTATGAGCAAAGGTTGAATGACCACGGGCTGAATTATGGTGCAAAACTGGCAGCGTCCTTAGCAATAAGACTTGTAATGAGTAAGTGAATGAGTGAATGAAGAGATTTGGGTTGCTTTTAAAATGGAGATCTTGATAGCCGAACGTCTTCCTATTAATTACGAATTTGAGTACACCCGAAGTTCGCTGGAGCAATGTAACAAAGAGCTTGTAACCTTGCATACAGAAGGAACAACTACAAAGTAAAAGATAGTAATCATCTAATTGGTGGCATTTCGGGTGCAACCAGTAGGCTGCCTGCGTTCTTGATACGTGACATAACATTAAGATGGGAAAAAATTCTCCATCTTGGATTTATATACACTACTCTGTATCCAAACATTGCGAAAATTAAATTAAAATGAAGCGCTTGTTACGGTATATTGAAATTGACACAATTTCTACAGTTCATGCGGTTTTTCACTTATATGCATTTTTGTCACGTGAGATTGTTTTATTTAATAATAAGTAAAACTTTGATTATGCTTACAGGTGTCTTCAGAATACGGGAGCATAACAAGAGGGATTTAAAAATAGCTGCTAATACGCCTCCTTTGCAGCTATATAGTTCTTAAATAAGGAGTCTAGAGATTAACGACGAATTGGCCACATTCTTTTCAACTTGTAGCTATTATTTGTGACTACGTTTGTTACACAGATGATTTTATTATGTCCTATTGTTTTCGCAAAGTCAACATTTCACTGTTTTACTAATGCACAAATAAAATGAGCACAACTGTTTGCAGAAAATGTAGCAACTGGACAATCCTATCTTAATTCATTATGTTTTTACAAGTTATTATATACATTTCCAGCAGCAGACACAAATAAAATATATGCGATATATGCATTTTTTTTTTCAAATTGCAAACATATTTCCTTATATTATTTTATAGACGTCTTCGCGAGCACCTCTCAACGACGTGAATTTATATCTACTGGTGGTTGGGGTTTGATGAGAAGGGGCGGAGAGGAAGTAAGAAATTTGCAGCGTTGCAAGAAATCTCGGCGTCTGCTGACAACAACCGCCATGTTCTGGAACGGACGGTAGCGCGGCGCTGTGTCTACACTGTCAAGGTGCGAGGCCTGCGGGACCAGAGTATAAATGTCGGGACATTAGGCGTTTTCACGGCAAACTGTTACTAATGTGTTAGTAATGTGCACATTCGTGTACAATTACTCAAGCTTCTATAGATATATAAATATACATGTTACAATCTCAATACGACAAGTCTTGGAACTATTTACATTAATTCACTATTAACTTAACTGGAGCCGCAAGCAGGCGTGTTCTCTAGTGAATACGTAATTATGTGCAATTTTTTTTTCCAGAGATTTGTTTTAAAAATACTTACTTCACCGTGAACAGTCTATATTTATTTGTATCGTTACTGTTTCTCAACGTCAGTGACCTTAGCCAGATTTTTAAAGTCTAAATTTAATATAAGTGTTAGTAATATTTTCCTTATTTAACTACACACACCACAAATAAAATTATCTCGACTTAGAATCCTAGAATAAATTTCTATCAATTTCTAATTACAAAATCGCTTTATTTTAATACAATTTAGAACCACCTTAAATAAATTAATGAAATCAAATTACTAAGATTTATCCCTGTAAACAGTGTATCAAAACCTACTGAGTAAGTTAAAAAATTCTGTGTCCATATTTGACAGTTGCAATATTCATAATAAGGTCCGTATCCAATATTCATATGGTCCCGCATTTTATTCAGTTCACATTGCACCAGTCCGGATTGTTGTAGAATGCTCAGAGTGCTCTCGAGCGCAGCAGTCCTCTGCTAGTCGGGTGCTAAGCCCTCTCGTCCATCCACACAACACACACGCTCACCAGTCCTCTCTGATTATGTTCCTCGCTGCGCCAGAGTTCGTCGTATTGCCGCTCTTCAACCAAATGGCTACCACAAAAGACTGCCGGTCCTTCGGCTACGGCAGCATTTATAAACGGCGCCGGGCCTGGTTGAGAATATTCTTCAAATGCTGCGTTACGTCGAGGAATATAATTACCAGAAAATTCATTATCATTCTTTCAAGTCGTCGACTCCTTCAGCAGAGGTGAGGTTGGACTGTGACGCCAGCCAGGTCGGCCGCCGGGCGATGGAGCAGTGAGCGGGTCTGCCTGCGGTGAGGGGAGGGCCGAGGTTGGTCACTCCCTACAGAGCCGGACCACGCATCTCCAGGTAACATGGCACCCACACACGCCCAGTACGTCAGTCCACGTATCTACTCTCACACTTTGATATACTCCTGTCCAGAAATAATTATAATACATTTATATACATAGGAGATGTCAAGTTACCGATTTCAAATTTGTGGACGGTTCGCGGGATGGTTTAACTATTGTTAAAACATTAAATTATACTTTTCATCATATGGGAATTTTATGACTCATGACACACGCACAAAATAAATAAAATTTAGCCGTGGAGCCGAAATTAAGTAATTATTTCTCTGTATAGATATAAAGCTCGAGGCATGAAAACTAACGCGTGACAAAATGAAAAATTTTTTATACCTATATGTGTAACACCGAATAGAGTGCTGTAATAGTAATAATTTTAGTTTCAGAATATTTATATTAATTCATTATAACATATGTGATAAAGAGTATTTTAGTCGATACAAAATGTCTTCATTTCCCAGTATCAAATTTATATTTACTGAAAAACTTTTTTCCAACAAAGACTATATTGTCAGTGCTCACTTTTCCCGTTGAAAAATAAAAAGAAGGAATAACACATTTTAAAAGTTTTTATTTTCTCATTTTTTTGATATTTAGTCGACAAATTTGTTTTGTGAAACTGTACACCCATCGGCTATAAAATTTTGTTGTGGCTTCTATAACATAGGTAGCTTGGACTGCAGCAGAATACACGGTACAATGCAAATACTAACTTTGCGATAGCATCCAAGTTTTATCATCGATTAGCTTTTATCCTCAACATCTTCCAAGACCACGTGACTTCGCCTAAGGTGGGCTAAGTACCTGTTCTGAAACGTTACACACTCCCCAAACCAATTTAATATGTAACTACTATACATTCAAGTTAACGGAAATCTTGGTTTTTATAAAAGCGTAAGTCTGTCGAAAAAAAAACTGTGGACTGAAATTCATATTTCTATACGTTGTGAGAAAATATCAGGTACATTCATAGAAGACGAAAATCAGACTAACCGATTTTTTAATGTAGTCCCTACAGTTGGGACCCTGGGTTAAGCATAAATACGTGTTCTGTTGTCATGTGTTAATTTCGTTAATATATTCTACATGCTATATTGCATATGCTCGAGCGGCATAGATCGGGAACGTCAGTCTGTAAAAAAAACAATGTTAGTATAAAAAATTATTGCGGTAAAAATTAAGGGAATAAAATTCCTTCATGGAAACGAGCAACAGATCTGCACTATAAAATACATTTTCATCAGTTATGTTTACTACAAACATATGAGAGAGAGAGCACGCTCTTCTAAATTCAAGTTGTTTAAGCTCAATGTGTACATATGAAACTCCGCAGATAACGTCATGCAGTTGTGTTTTATCCCACGGCATTTCGAGGTTACAGCTGTGCAGGTCTGGACGGAAGAGTCGCAGAAATAACTGCAAGGAAGTTGTGGCGGGGCGCTCTTTACGCTCTTCATCTCGGTCAGCCACTCTTTGATATGAAAAATAAAAGAGCCCGCTGAAGGGAAGAATTTATTCGAAACAGAACATCGGGGGAGAAAAAAATGGAGACCAGGGCCTAGAGAAGTTTGCAAATATTTGCAGAGAGCACAGTGAAGAGTTCATATAAGCCGGGCAGATAAAAAAAAAAAATTATATAAGGAGAAGATAGAAATCGACCGCAGGAAAGTGGGCAAGTGGCGGAATGAGCCGCAGGAGGTAAAAAAAAGGAGCAGCGGAAGTATTTATTTAAGACATAAGAGCACACAAAGAGCGGCTGAGAAAGAGGTCCTGCTGCGGGGGTCTTTGGAATCCTTTTTCCCTTTGATCCGAACATCGGCAAGGCGTTTATCTACAGCCGAGAGTGGAGCAGGCAGGGGTGCGGGCGGCGCCCAAGAAAGACGACGATGCGACGCGAACGCAGAGGAATAAAAAAAAAAAAAATAGATGAAACGAAACCACAACAAGGAAAAGGCCGATTAGCAGCCGTGCTCCCCTCGTCGCGGCGGTCGGCGAAGACAGAGGGAGAAATGGAGGGTAATAAGAGAAGGAGGCTCGTTGAGCGTGTGCCAAGGAGGAGGAGGGTGGCAGATATCAGAAAGACACAACACAGTATGTCTTTGTCTGGGAGCGGGTCCTGTTGGCTGGGGTATCTGCATTCTTCCTGCGGAGCAAACTGAAGCCTGCATGACGTCGCCAAGTTGCTGGCCGCCTGGACAAAGCGGGGAAGCCCCTGCATCATCGTGGCGTGGCAGGACAAAGCGGGGAGAGGGAAGCGGAGGTCCTGATTACGCGCTCCGGAAAATGTCCTGGAGCCGCACACTCCGGGCTCCGGGCTCCGGGCTCAGTCAATACGGGTTGGTCTTCTCCTGGGTTGTGTGTGCGACCTGCACCCAGCCTCCCTAAACACCAGCCTTTGGTCGACAAACAGGAGATGTGCTCCTTCCTATATACTGCCCAAGTGGAAAATCAACACTAACAACTTGCTACTTATTAAATCAGAAATATTTTTGGTAAAACGAAAGGCAACGTAGAAATATTGTCCTGTGCCATTAAATTAAAAGGCTGGAAATGAATTAGCAAATGATGAAACAAATTGACACTTATGAAGAGACTTGCTAGTAGCCATGTAGAAAAAATAACTTTTCTATTAAATTAACATACATAAAACATCGCAGAGTAATGACTAATAAATTTATAATCAAATAAAACACTCTACTTATGATAGCAAATCGGATAGATACTTTGATTTACTTCGAGATAATGTGATATTCTTCAGGCAGTATAGTCCATTCACGCTTTCTTCAGCCTTTTGGAATCGAACCTTTGAAAAATCACCCTAGACGTGTTATGTCAACCTGTTTTTCCAATAACTTGTATTCCACAAATATCTAACACTGTGATTAACTTTAGAGTACTGTATTATTGAATAAATGAAACTTTACCTTAGTATCTTCTATAACTTGTAATATTTATTTCATATTAAATATGCGACGTGTTGGCAATGGCCGGTAAGAAATTGTTCAGTTGCAATATTTTTTAACCTCGTTTTTATGTATACTATTTGTAAGTTAGACGTTGCCAATTGATATATTAGTATTGTTATGTAGCACTGAAGGAAATACATTTCATTGTTGCAGTTAAAAATATCAGCGGAAATTCCCGTTTGTAGGCTTGTGTTATTTTTTTTCCGTCCGGAATAAAGGTTCAATAAGCGAAGCAGAGCGTGTCGCTCGCTCGCTCTCTCTCTCTCTCTCTCTCTCTCTCTCTCTCTCTCTCTCTCTCTCTCTCTCTCTCTCTCTCTCTCTCTCTCTCTCTCTCTCTCTCTCTCTCTCTCTGTCTCCTCTCTCTCGGGAAGATCATTGTGTAGGAAATGTATACATTTTGTTATTTCTAATTTCAGCACATTTCACACTAATTGCAGCAACATTAATGATGTTTGAGATTGTAATTTACAACTGAAACGAGATTTTATTGTTTAAATACCTGTCATATGTTATTTAGAGGCAAAAACATATTTTAGATGCGGTGTCGCGACACAGCTCGTTGCGCGACACCAACAAATCCAGCAGGTTGGCAGACGTGGTGTGGAAAGCAAGAGTTCCGAATATGGCGGCGGTGGGCGAGTATACCCTGTGCATTACGACTGGCAGTGGTGTTGCGACGTACAATGACACGGCGTGTTTCTAAATGAAGCGTCAAGTTCGTACTCGTGTTTTTGAAACATCCTAGGGAAGTTACAAATTTGTGATAAATATGTTTCCACGGCATGGCAAGGTTGATTAATATACTGTAACGAGTGTTGTGATCGCTGCGTGTGCAAGAGCGTAGTCGCCATTTCCGTGTATGGTGACTGCGTTGTAATCGTTACGCAGGCTTGTGGATTTCAAACCATGAACTAATGTTATGACGAATTTAATTATTTATATTGAGGTCTGTTTATCACAATGTTGTAGCTTCGCGCTAGGTGTTTGAAACACAATTGTGCAACGAGCTTACATTTCTACGAAATACTAGGCCCACCCAGATCAATCAAAATAAATAATAAAATAAACCTACAAACCAGTAAGTACGGTACCAATGCATGTAAATATCAGCGGAATAAATGTTACGGTAGGCCTATGTGTTTGCATGTTCACCACTACCTTTTACGTTTGTCGAAGCTACGTAGTACAGTAAATAAGCGACACGAGTTGCTTGCTTGAATTTACTGTGTCGTTTCGTTGGACTGGTTGTCCATTCGTTTTAATTTTTATTCCAAACACATGTTAATAATAACAGGTTATATACTACTGTTATTTCCGCCACAGTTGTAACAAACACCGCCGTGCAAAATATTGTGTATTATGTGTAACGTCCTATATCGTGTGTAACAAATAGTCACAGAGCTGACCTAAATATTGCTATAAGCCTAAATAGCGAACATTCGTAGGAAATTGCTTCTGCATTATGACATCATTCTTCGAACAGCTGTAAACAGCAACCAACGCATTTGGCAGTTATAAAAGCAGAAGTCAGATGGCAGTATTTATGTTTACGTGTAGCGGAAGAATACTTAATCAGTAACCAATAGTAGAAATTTGGCAGGGCTTCAGAAAAGGCAGAAGTTATCGTGAATCAACTATAGTAACGGTTTTCAAAAGTAATTTTTATAGGCCATTCTTATCTTGATGTGACACGCTGAGAATGTATCCGCGGTCCGCCCATCACCGCCTTGCCAGTTCTCTGGCTGTCCTGCACTAATCGCAGACTAATCAGTGTCCGGACTGCTGCCACAATGGGCCAGAAATGCACGTGTATAATGGTACAGGGGAATTAAGAGTTTGGCCAACGGATTTCAAAAAACAAGCCGAAAAATTGAGGATATATTCTAAGTAGTAGAGTATTGGAAAGTGCTAGCGCAGGATCAATGATTCGGCTAGCGGCTCGCCTGCCATGTCGGATTTCTTTCTTCCAAAAATCGTAAGTTTTACCCAAAAATCGTATGTTTTAGCCCAAAAATGGTTTAAATTTCCCTTTTCTCCTTTAAAAATGGCCTGTTTTTTTTTTTTTTTTTTTTTTTTTTTTTCATTTTAACGATTATGACGCCACAGTTATTGATTAAGGCGAAATGAGTGTATTACAGTCGGTTTGTGCGGAAAGTACACTTGCAGGATGTTCGTGTGAAGTCGAAAAACTTGAAAATAAACGACCATCAGTTCTGAATACTGATGAACGTACTACTCCTGCTGCGAAGAAAAGTAAACTTGTTATTGAGGGTGAAGCAGGAAGTGAAGTTGATCATAAGGACAGTATTGATGATGACTATGATGGGAGTGTGATAATGTTGAATACGATTATGATTCACTCGACTTTCCAACACATTTCCACAACGAGTTTCCTTCGACAAGTGATGTGAAGAAGGCAGAAGATGCTGCGAATACTGGCTGTATATGTTTACTGAAGATCCCAACAAACTTTTTGATAGACTCGAATATTTGCTTGACTTTCATAAACACGGAGATTTCTCAAACATGAAAACGTGGTTTCGATCATTGAAGAACTTAAGGACCGGGCTTATATAATATGATATGATGAACTGCTTTTTTTCTGAAAATGTATTTACAAAATAATACTAAATTACATTAAAAAAGTGTATGTATCTAGAATTACTATTGATTGGAAAAAATATATTTTTTAAAACATAGGATGGAAAATGGAAGGTTTTTTTATGTCTCTTATTATAAGTGCTGACAGTTCGCTTGGCAGTGAAATCGAGATGTTACCGTAGTAGTCGATAATATGATATGCTTGTTGAATTTCATTTATTTTATCTGAAGTTTTTTTGTTTTCAAGGTCATTAAAGGCAATGGGGTCAAGATCAGGGTCGCATGGAGCTAATATGGTGGTAGTAGTCTGTAATGTTTTATGCTTGTTGACGTTCAGGTATTTTTCTGGAGTTTTTTCAAGGTCATTCAGGTCATGGGGTCAAGTTTCAGGTAATCTGTATCTAATATCACGTTAGTAGTCTGTTATGCATTATTTTAGTTGACTTTAGTGTATTTTTCTGTAGTTTCTGAATTTCAAGATCTTGATTGACCTTGGTCATGGGGTCAAGGTCGAGGTGTTCTGCATCTAACATGGAGGTAGTAGTCTGCAATGTATTATGGTTGATGACTTATGCACTTTTCTCCAGTTTTGGTTTTCAATATCAATGAAGGTCATGGGGACAATGTTATGGTCATTCACTTCCAATAACACGGATAGGCGATGTCTACCAAGATGGTGGTTGCCTAGCAAGATTGTGGCCTCCAGTATCGTATAAAAATGACGAACGAACAAGTCAAGATGGCGGAATGAGTTTAGGTGTGGGGGGTGGGGGTGAGGGGGTCAGTCCTCTGCTGGAGTCGAACAGAGGTGAGTAATTGGCTGTGCAGAGGGAGGGGGCCCCTTCGAAAATGAAAGTTTTTTAAATACTTTTTTTGTTAATTTTTTGCTTATATTCCACAATGGTATCACTGGCATTGGGATACATAATGGATATGACATAAATATCGTATGCACCTTGAATAGACGAGTCAAGTGATATATAAAAATTAATACTTATCCATTTAAATTTTTTAGTTATAAAATATATTTAAATTGTAAAAGAAATAATTTTTTTTCGATTTTTGGAATTAAAGGTTAAAAGTCCTAAACTCCACTCTCCTGGCCCCAAGAAAAAGCCGGGTCAGTGATCCCTGTTAGAGAAAAAAAAAACGGAAGTTGTACTTTACAGGGGTGTTTTTTTTTTTTTGCAAAATGAAAAAAAACAGGGCATTTTTAAGGAGAAAAGGGAAATTTTAAGGCATTTTTTTGGTTTAAAACATATGCTTTTAAGGTAAAACTAGCGATTTTTGGAAAAAAAAAAAAAAAAAAAAAAAAAAACATGGCGGCCGAGCCACGAGCCGAATCATGAATCCTCCTCTAGCCCACCCTATACTCTACTACTATTTCATACACCCACAAGAGCAACCTCCCAAAAGTCCCAAAATATCCCGTGTCAGGTTTTCTGCCATTATGAAAAGTAAGTTCACCATTCTAAATTTTGCCGAGAATTATATGAAAAAAACATAGCACCAAATCTTTGAACCTAAAGAACTAAAGTTTTTTTGAATGATTGTGATAGAGTTTCCTTTCGCGCTATATTACTTTCAATGCATATTTATATGTTTTTATGAGATTCACTTCCCTTAAAGAAAGATCTATTTAATTTTTGGGAAGTACACTAGTTCAGTGAATCACATATAAACGGCGATTTGTATAAAGTAATGCTTTTTGCAAAAGTTGTAGAACGTCAATAGACCTATCAAAATGTGGCACCACAGTGTGTGTTATCTATCGTTGCGCGTCATTTGACTTGGCGAGGACATAACACATGGCACATTGTGATTGAATTGTGACCTGGATATTAAAAATACAAAATTACGCATGTTTTGTTGGCACGTTACCAACTTATATATTAGATTATATATCTCTACCAACTTATATATTAGAAAAATAGAAATAGTACATCGGGTTTTCTGCCGTTTCGGTTATTGCCAGAATTCAGAGGAATTATCATAGTAGTCAAGATACTTAGTGATCTTATAATGTATTTTTTGCAGACATTCACCGACTCGTTGTGCTTGGTTAAAATTATGAAAATAAATAAATATTATAAATATCTAATTGTGTATTGATAGTATGAGTCACCTTATTACCAGTGATAGCAGCACAGCGACGGTAAGTGTTATAAGACGAATTTCAATACAAATATTTGGATTTGCAGACTCTGCTGAAATTCATCTATACATCACTCTCTGTCAATGCAACTACTACATCTTGAAACATAAATTTGAAACCCACAATAACAAAAAGGAAAAAATGTGATTTACTTAATAACTTTAGTAAATGCACTACATTTTACATCAAATGTTTCTTTTTGGAATATAAAATATAATAAGCACATTTTTGTATTGGTCAAATATACATTGTTCTTTTATTTTCGTCTCGCTCTTTGCGCTAGGCTTGATACAGTGAAGTCGTCATCACAATCAGCTACAACCAGTGCCTCCTCATGAGCCTCGTCCACGCCTTCATCCTCGTCACTGACTATGCTAACATGATTCGTGCATCCAGCATCCCCGCAGAACCACACACATCATTGAGTAATTGAGACCAATTATACGACATTCACAGTTCCGTGCACAGCTTGCTTTAAACTGCAAGACACAAAACGCGTCGGCTCAACATGTGCTGGTTCTTATGCCGTTGTAACTGGGAGAAGGGAACCCTGGTGCAACTTTCATCCGCAATCACTTGGTGCCAAACTGATGCCCTGCCATTGCTGAACTTGATCATAAACTCACAGACAGTGTTGTCGAACTGCTGAAGAAGTAAGAGGCAATGGTGCTATATCGAAGTTAGTCTGCAGACACTGTCTGGCTACATGTCTTCATGTACAGATGGTGGCGTAGTTCATCTATTGATTCATGTGACTTACCCCCATATGAAGCAACAATGAAAGTGGTGCCAGATTCAGGTGATGATGCTTTTGGGTCGTTAAATATTGCAGCCCTCCCCTGCAGGTCACTACTGAGTTGCAGTTTCTGAAAAGGTACCTTTTGTGCATTTGCGATACACAGCAGAAGTTTTATCGCATCCTGTGACTGCATGCTGGAAGAGCAAACTGTAATTTATTTCTCCTAAACCATTTTATAAAAATTTACTGCTGTAGACTTTCGCAACTTGATCTTTTCTTCCAGGCACAAGCATTTCGATGACACTACCACTTGGTGCAAGGGCAACCATCAACACAAGTAGATCTGTATCCTCTCCATTAATAACAATGTCACCTCCTGACATTGACGTATTCACTGCAGTTGATATTATTTTTCTGTCAGCATCTGTATGAGCTTGCAACACTTGATAACCTGAAACTTGTAGGTTGCAGGTGAGCAAATCGATTAACCTAGTTTTGTTCACTGGGTTTCCAAGGAATTATTTTGGGGAGAACACACTTGCTTGTGTACTTGCACTTCAAACAAATGGTGCACTGCTATATCTGTCAAACACAACACAAGCTGATGGATAGTGGCTGATCAGATATTCAATGTACTAGTCACGTACCTCACAATATGTTGCTGGTCTTTGCCAAACAACTCTGTCAAATAGATGTCCCCCATCGATAGAAAAAGTCAGCTCTAAAGGCACATTACTGCAAGACCCACAATTTTCTAGACAGGACTGCAAGGATGACTTCGTGCTTTTGCACATTAAATATGCACAAAAGAGATGGAGAATTTGAAGCAAGTTTGAATTTAAGTATTCGGCGAGTTATTCTTCGTTCCTCACAATGCACAGCGTGCGATGCAGTACCTGGGTTGTATAGATGCATACAACTTCATCTCCTTCCTTCATTGATTTGCTAATGCAGGCCAAAGCTTACAAAGAGTTTTTTCACCTTAGGTGAACTTCATTAAATTATTCCTTCTATTTTGTTCCTCGTTGCTTTACCAAGTTCATCAGCACTGCCACAGTTTAAACTATAATCGGTAACTATGCCACTGGAAATATATACTAGGAGAGGTGAGCTTTTTTGAAATAGGTTATGTATATGAAGCCGGTCAAGGTATTTTGTCAAGTCACATGTGTCAAGGTTTTTGCGAGACTATCGCAAATCTACACGCTGCTTCAAAGTGGTGTTAGTTACTCAACATACATCTTCCATTGCATACACTATTTTAGATGCTACTGGAGTGGAGCAAAACCATTTGGCCAAAGTGTATGGAGGCAGGCCACCCCCTTGAGATAGGCCACCTCTGGTCCTCATATCCCTCATGAGCAATTGCTCAATAGTCATGTCAGTCCATATGCCAATCCAAAAATTTGTCTGATCGACAAATGGTATAAAAAAAATCCTTTGTTAACAAATTTATTTAATTCTTGTGGGGCCATTACTTGTTCAGATTTGGCAATTTCTTGTATATACATATATGTGTGCAGATTTGGCACAGTTGAATGGCCACTAGCATGGAAATAAGGCAGCATTAGTTGAACACTGATAATTCAAGCCTCCAAACGCCACTGCATTCTGATCCGATGTACATTAGAATTATTTCCACAAGTTTAATATACTGGATCCATAAACGTTGAGTACGCCCAGACCTCGCAGAAACTTGACACTTATCCTTCAAAACGAGAACTAATTTGCTAAGCGATTTCAAGACATATTCTGAAATTATTTTGGTTTCTAAGATGTAAACATAGTGTCTTTAGCTATTCCACATCGAAGTCTGGTTCTATTGTTTCCAGAAGGAGAGTGTAGCGTGCCTGCACATAAAGCAAGTGAGCACGAACTCCTCTAGAATATTCGCGACCACTCAGAATGTGAATAATGCTATTATTTGGTCTTGAGGACATTGCAATTCATAATATTGCGAATAGAATCCATAAATGACATCAGATGATGAAACCCGCCAAGGCAAACAATCAATGTCGAGAGGGGGCTTTCCGGGAATGCAGACAGCACCATTTCACAAGCTTTCGCAAATAGTGGCTGGTCGAAGGTGACCATTGTCTTCAATTGCCGCAGTCTAGCACCTCCATTTGCTGCTTGTAACAAACAAGTGAACCTTTTGGTGATATTACTGGGATCAAGGTTTACAAATGGAAGTTGAATCACAGCTGAACTTTCATATGTTATATGTTACCTTCATAAACTCACTCCAACTAGGCCGAGGTTTGATTTTAAGCCAAACCCCACATAACCACCAAACATTTAAATGCTCTGAAATTTCAGAATTGTTTGGTTTCAGTATCGGCATCTTGCACAGTTATTGAGGCCTAGCCCGACGTTTGGCGATGGTACTATACAGTCGCTATAGATAGTCCTAAGGACTTGAATGATGCTGCTATGACTTTCTGGTTTCTTAGAACGGGAATGTCAACATTAACAGATAAAAAAAGACTCCTTCTATTCCCCCCATAGCATGAGAAGTACCATGCTCATCCAAAGTGTTCACATTGTGGTCTGTATTGTCGTAGACAAATTGCACACACCCATTGTTCACAGGATCTTCAGTACAAGCAGTAATGGAGAATAAGACTTGACACCCTCTTTGTAGGGACAATCACTCCCATACTGGATAGCGTATCTACAAGCAGTTTCGATCCAAACTGTCTGTGGAGGCAAACACTGAGACCGGACTGCATTGATGAGATGAACGACCGAGGACGAACTGCAATACTGCTGTAATTGTATGCTCAGTTGTTATTTTTTAGCATTTGTGCTTCTTTTGATGTTGCTTTTTTGGCTTTGTTACTGGATTTATTATTTGATCAATCATTGGGCATAGGATTTTTGGAACTAATACATAATTTACAGTGTTTATCTTTTCTGACGAGGGAAGCACTTTACAACTATACACACGTGACCGGTTGTCCTGATGAATAATTCCGGCTGCAGTTGGAATCCTACACTTCTTTACATCTATGATAAAACATTCTAGATTATCATACCATTTATCAGTTAAAATCCAGTTAACTTATCTTGAAACATTTAGTACTCCTATTTTCCCGGTCATTCGGTACTAGTTATGAACTCACCATAATAATCATTCAATTTTCTTCTAAGATGAGTGTCACTGTAAGGCGATTCATTTGGTGCTCGCTTGCATATGATACTCTTTAATTGGGCTATTATGAACTGGCATTCTTCATTTTCTTCCAAATACCCACAAAACATTTGAAATGCCGTCGTCTTGGGACATTCTTGACGCCAAATATATGATGCCTCACCAGGCACCTATCCGATTAAGTACTGATAACAACGTCTATGGTAGTGGCCAAGCACAGTTCCTAGCCGAGTAAGTACCATCTGTCCCCAATCATCATAATGATTTTGAGTAACCACCCGTATATCATTTATAAATTCTAGTGTTGGCACTTGACTTGCCCCTGCTCGGTCAAGACCCGATTTACTCATTTTTGATACATCTCGTACACTTTTATCACAAACATGCATTGATTCTTGAGATTGAAATCCGTTCTTTGCACAGTCTGCTGCTGATCTTCAACATTCTGTATCTTATTTTCCACGTTTCGAGTGTACTCCTTCCTGCACTTAGCACGAATAAATGCGCAATTCTCTCAATTGTGTTTATCCGTCACATTATAGCATTTAAAAACACTCCATTCTATTATCCTATTCAGTTTCAGTCCCGTTTCAACTACATTTACTGCACGATACTGGCCATGAATATCCAAACATAAAAGTACGCAGTCATCCATTAATACGGTTGTTGTGAATAATCGATAGATAAATGTCGCTTTTGCGCACGTACTGATATTACACACATGCTAATAAAGCGATACATCACGACCGACACACGCATAACAGACGACTGCGTAGCAGGCTAGTTCAGTCTGTGTTGCGACATGTGAAATAAAATTGCTCACTTCACCAGAAAGTAAGGCTCTGTTTTCTTACCGACAAGTAACTATCGAATTACGCAATTTACAGGAATTCGTATCTACATACCCTTGTTCCTAAAGCTGCCCACATAATCAGGTTACGGTTTGAAAATAAGCCAGCATCTACTTTTTTACTTATCGCTGCCGTTGCTTTAAATTTAAACTCTACGCTACATCGTAGCAATAGTAAAATGCCCACGAAATAAACATGAACCACATTGTTGTGGTTTTTTACGACCGATGTTGTACGAAAACCATATTTTTGAGAAAGAAGTGTGACAATATAATAAATGATTTAACCTTATGAATGACAGTAAGGTTTATTCTATATAACTGTTATTTTCATTGCAATAATACTGAGAATTTCGTTTTGCGAGTACGAATCGCAATGTGCCATATTATCGTATGTCCTCGTCCAGTAAAATGTCGCACCGCGCATGATATTGCGTTGCACTGGGGAGCCACATTTTGTAATATCTACTACATAGTATGTGATTCTGATATGTATTTTGATGTTCTACAACTTTTGTAGAAAACATTTTTTGATAATAATAGCAGTTTAAATTAGATACACTGAACTAGTGTAACATTACCTCAAAATATTAAATAGGTATTATTTAAAAGCATGTGAACCTCATTAAAACATACAAACGTGTAATGAATTTAATACTGTGTGAAACTAAATGTTATCAGAAACATTTATAAAAAACGTTAGCCCTTTATGTCTAATAATTTTTGTGCTGCGATTGTTTTATATGCTTTTCGGCAAAAAAATCAAAATTGTGAACTTATTTTTCAAAATGGCAGAAAACCCAGCGCGGGATTTTTTTGGGATTTTTAGTGGGTTTTTCTGCAGGGTGTCTAGAATATATCTTCAAAATTTTAGCTTGAAATTTTAAATAACTGGGTTTGAATGATATTTGGCCTATTTGCACTGGACTATAGAGAGACCTACAAAATGTCGACCAGAATTCATGTGCTAAACTCCTGGAGGTGATCTATGAAAAATAAGTTTAGGTATACAATGAGAATCTCCATATGAAGTACTTCCTGATATTCTTTTACATTCTTCACAATCTCTGGCAGGTTTATTTCATTGCTCTTTCATTTTACTTTTCCCCGAGATGTCTCCCTGCAGTTTCTTATCTCTCTCTCTCTCTCTCTCTCTCTGTCTACTTTGTCAACGGGTTTGCGTTTTAGGAATTGGGATGCAGTTAGGAAATACAGTTACTGTCTCGTTCTGTCCACGACAATACCGTCTATTGGCGAAGGCATGTAGTTAAACGACAGCAAGTTGCTCCTGCAGTCTCTATACGCGCTCTTGATCGCCCGCCTCTACGAATTGACACTTTTCCCCGACGAACTTGGGCCGCATTGCCGGAGTCCCAAGAATAGTTGCTAAAAGTTCCCTGGTATTCCTAGGTGCAGGATCTTGGGTGCGAATGGCTCTCTCCAATACGTCCCATAAATGCTGGATTGGGTTCATGTTGGGGGAACGTGCTGGCCACTCTATTCGCCGGAACTCTTCAGAATTCTCTTCGAACCAGTCCTGGACATCAGCAGCCCGACGAGTAGACACTTTATCATGTTGGAAAATCCCATTATTGTTAGGAAAACTGAAGTCCATGAACGGGTGCAAATGGTCACCAAGGAGAGTTTTGTAGCTGTTACCATTGAGTTTTGTGGGTATATGGGCCAGTGGACCCAACCCTTGCCATGTGAACACACCCCACACTATTACGGAACCACCACCAGCCTGCACAGTGAACTGTTGACAATTGGGATCCATAGCCTCATTGGGTTTGCGCCATGCCCGAACCCTGCCATCTGCCCAAAACAACCTGTATCGTGACTCATAGCACCAGGCCACATGTTTCCAGTCCTCCAGGGTCCAATTAGCAGCCTCATGAGCCCAAGTGAGGCATTGTGCCTGGTGTCGTGCTGTTAACAGGGTCACTCTGGAGGGTCTTCTGCTTTCATATCCCATGGAAGCTAATACACGTTGCACAGATCTGCTAGATACACATCTGATACCTCCTACATTGAATGTTAAAGTGAGTTGAGCAAGTGTTCCTGCTCTGTTAGCAAGGACAATTGTACCCAAACTCCGCCAGTATGCTTAGATACACAGATATTTTGATATTCCCTTTACTCACGTGATACCGTGGATCGAGGAATATTGAAGGTCTCCATAACTTCTGAAATTGAATGTCCTATCCTTCTGGCACCCACAATCATGCCCTGTTCGAACTCTGATAACTCACATCACCTTGCCATGATCATGAAAACAACAGCCAATTCGAATGTCACGACCATCTATTCACAACTGAGACCGGTTTAGGCCGTGCAACGTCGTTCTGCAGCGGTGGCGCCACGAATCATTCAGTTATACAGTGCTATCCCATGACTTTTGTCATGGCAGTGTATACACTACTGTCGAGTTGAGATTGAATTCCGAATAATGTATCGAAATTTCCGGACATTTTCGCTTGTGTGAATACCTCAGAATTTTGTGAATTCAATGACCTGTGAAGTGAACTTCACTCTGAGAGAATATTTCGTTTCAGTGAGCAATATATATGTTATTTTAATACCATAACACATTGTTTCAATAAATATTTTGGTGATCAACTAAATGGTTTCGTCAGTTCGATTGTGTATTTTGTTAGTCGAACAAACTCTGTTCGGTTGCAATTCAGATATGGTTTCGTGAAGAAAATATGTTTGTCAGAGAAATTACAAATTTATTTCCCCGTATACAAACACATATTTTGTTGACAACAACAAAACTTCCTTTCAATCGCTGTGCCATGTACAATAATGACGATATTATTCTCAGGCCCAACCTATTTCGCGTGAAAAGTGTTTTTTACGAAGGATATATTTCGATATATTACTTTCACAATTGATGTCTTCATTTGGTTATTGGCAATGTGTCTTCGGCAGAGGACAGGTGACACTCCGCTCTGCCAACCAGAATATTTTTACTGCAGTAGGGATCATCTGTGATTAGCGGACAGGTGCCTATAAAGCTTGGCAGTTGCACATATGCAACCCAGAAAGATGATTCAAGTTTTAGTGCCCTGAAATAAAATTAGACAGGAACCCTTTACGGGAAAATGGGATTCCCATACTTATCTGTTCATTCGTTGTTTGCTGTAACTGTGGACGGCGAGGATCTGTGGCGTAACAAGAAAATTATCAAAGGGGTATGGGGATCTCACACTGACTGTGGGGAAGGGGGAGAGGTTGAACCAGCTGTATGAATGACAACGCACACGCTACGACAAATACGAGAAAGGAAATTACTTCGCAGTATAATAAAAATTACAATAGAATCTTGGTCACTATTAAAGACTTGTAAATAAATTAAACTGTAACTGAGGTAAGTTCTGGGTATATATCCCCCTTTCCCTCGTGGCTCCGACCCCTGTCGAAGATAATAAGGCCTGTATTTTATTTCATATTTATTACAGTCTGAGGTGCGATAAGTTATGTAGTGAGAATACCTGGGTCAGCCGTAGCCATGCCGCAATTGAACAGCTCGCTCACGCGAATACCTCCAGCCAAGGAGTCAACTTAAGAACGCACAAGAGTCTAAAACAGTTTTCTTCATTTTTAGCACATTACACTATTAATTTGTTGTTACATGAGAAAAAATAGCTCGGAAAATGTGTACGGAAGTGGAGGAAAATGAGTTTTCAAAATTGAATAAAATGATGTATAGGAATTTTAATTTTGTACAAGACTTAAAATCGAACAAAGTTTATAAGTAAGGCTACAATTCAAAATAATAGTCCTGTTATTAGAATATAATATATTATGTGGTTCAACCATATTTCTTTTTTCACTTTTGTGATAAAACAAATCCAAAACAGATACAAGCTAAACAGTTATCGCTGGTAAACCAAGAGCTAGGATTCAAAGAAATTGCCACATGCCACTTCTGTGATTTAAACGAACACATTAACTGAAACCAGATTTTCTTTCAAAATAAATTTATAAATTTTAACTAAGAATGTAAATTCAAATGCTCAATTTTACGCTACGAATATATGCTAAATATAACTTTTTTTTACAAATTCTATGGAATCTTAATTAAGTTATCACCTATATCGTGCCACGAAAGTATAAAATATTTTTTTAATGAATACAAATATTGTGAATGAATGAGTAAACATATATGGCCTGCTGTTAACAGCGAGGTATTGGGAGCTGATGAGGGCGATTGAGGTGACAATTAAGCAGGGCCGGAATGAAAGGACGGGAGAAACGGGAGATCCCCGATAAAACCCGCCGACAAGTGGCATCGTCCGGCACGATTCCCATACGCGAGACAAATATTGTTTCTTGCGGACCGGCTTAAGGGCGAGTGGGCGGTGCGTGGATGGCTTGAGTCAAGGCGAGGTGTGCCAGTGAAAGCTGTGCGAGACTGGTGTACACTCGAGCAGAGTGAGGAACGGCCTGGGATACACTTGACGGGACAGGAGGACGGTCGGACGGCAAATGGTTCGGCAAATTCAATAGGCGCGTCGGAGAGGGAGCTGCCAGCCCATTGGTTCCCAACCACGCATGATTCCCGCCCGTCGCGACATACGTACTGCCGACATCCTCGAGCGAGGACGCCTCTTGTATGCTTTTTGACGATGCCCAGCCTCAGAGTAGATAACTGTACAGAAGTGAAGCATGGTACGTTGGCTACGTTAATGTGGCTGTTACCCATCGAGACACTTGCTACAAGAAGTTCTGCAAACTTCATCGACTCTAAAGGAAGTTATAATCTTAGACACAGTACGGAAAATTTTAAGACACATCGGACAGAAAACGCTGAAATGTTGAGCATCGCTAGTATAAAAAGTGGATAACCTAACTACGCACTTGACAGCCGTCTTTAAAAGTTGTTGTTGTTGCCGGCGGGCGAAACCTGGGTTGAAGCGACCGACACAAACATTCCGAGCTCTTAATATATTCTTTATTTATATAATAATTCCTAGGAACAAACGTAAATTCAAAACCATTCAATATAGGGTAACGCTAACCATATATCATCGGAAGCCAGGTGCACACGTAAAATATTTCCATCATTCCTTATAGCTCATTGTGCTTTTGTCTTCTTCATAGTGTCTGGCCAGCAATTTTCGATACGGGAAAACGTACCTTATGTTGGATATCCTAAGTCCTAACAATTTTGTTACATGGATCTGTGTCTGGAGAGACTTTGAATTTCTCAGAAGAGGACAGCCAAAACGGTTCTGTGTCACTTCTATAGGCAAATCTCTACTTTCGGCTGAAGCGTGAGATATTCGGCAACCAGAATGATATGCACAGAGCTTAGGACGCCCATGTATTGTCAGTAACTTGCTTTTACTCACGAAATCACAGAATCGCAAGATGGTATTTGTGGTCCCTAGGCGTACCAGCCAATAATCTTGCACACAACTGACTATACATAAAACTTCAGTTAGAGTGGCATAACAGTGCACAACAACACAATATGTGCCACAGGAAATTTTCATAACTGTTTCAAAAAAATGAAACAAAATTTCTGTTTTATCATGTTAGTGTTGCTAATGAGGATTGGGAAATTTATATTTTAAAACAATGCACCAGTGTTTCCATGGAACATAAATGCTAAACCAACTGAAAGAACAATTCCTTGCTGCCAAGGATATGTAATAGATATGAATTAAAGTCTAGCTTCAGCGATGTTTTTCACGGATGTCCTATTTCTCAATTCATCGATACACTTTAAGCCTGACACTGATTTACACTGTACCTCTGACTGCACATATCTGATTGTTAATGATTATTATTGATTCGCCGAGTTCACGTTTTTTCCCCTAATAATTTCTCGTATAAAGTAATTTGATTTACGTTAAAAGATAATTGCCAAACACGACTCACTTTGCCGCGGTTCGTTTAAAATGCTACTTTCCCCGAAAGGCATGCGTGTTTCTTAACTTAGTTTTACCCATATCAAAGTTTTACTCGAAAAAACATTTCGCTTACTGACGTTCCTCCTAAATTATGATTTTTTTTACCTGATTACTTCTTTCTAAATGCACATTATCGTATATATGTTTTCATTGCGGTTTTTTTTTTACCTTTGTGGCATTTTGTCTGAGTACATTTCTATACTTCAAACCCATTTTTTTGCATTAAGGCTATACATAACACCGTTAGGTAAAACAATTCTCCCCGACTTTCCTATCAGGAAACTGAATCTAATGTGGCTCTAAATAAGTTCAATAAAATCATAACGTGTAGGATAAGTAGAATAGTAAGATAATGGATTAATTACGTTTTCAAAACGTGTCAATAAAATCACAGTGCTTCACGTGATGTATTTTTCAAACTTGAGTTATGTGTGAGATATCACATACGACGATAGCTCGGAGCCGACTTCAACATGCCGATGGGCAGATACTCTCTCAGATGTTGTCCATCTTCCTTAACTCACCACCTTTACTGCTGAGTAAAACATGATGGGGTAAACCCCCTCTTCCTAACCCCCCTGCTACAGCCTCGCTGTCCGTGTACAAGCTGTACCCTCCAGACATCCCTGTCTGCACGTAAACAGCGTGTTTATCATCCTCTTCCTTTCCTCCTTGCTAAATGGCCAGGAATAAAACGGACGTAAAAATAAGTTGTGACTGTAACTAAACGGCGAAACAGCTTTTTACGATCCCATAATTCTCCACGTGATTTGTTAATGTTATTCTGAACGTTGGTCTTCCCTGCCTTGGGACATTTAAATGAGTTCGTGACGCAATAGGGCAAACAAGTTCACAGCCACAAAACATTTCTTATTTGGAGAAACTGAAAATGTTGTATTTTGGGAAGGAAGGAAACGACATCAGTTCATACTAGAGTAGTGGCTTCGAGGGAATACTAAGACGTCATTTATTCAAAATGGCGACGAAGGAGTCGCAGTACTCATCCCTTCCCTCCTCTTGGAAATATTGTCTAGTGGCGGGTTTCCCACCCCCCTGGAGCTGTTGTCTCACGGGTTCCCCCTCCCCATATTACCACATGACATACTTTCATCCAATGCCATTGTCTGACAAGTTACGCCCTTGGCTGTACCTGTAATTGCAGACGCAGTTCCCAACCCCTCTCATCAATCTGGGACTGCCAGAGATTTCTGGAGCTGTTTGGGCAGACGTCATGGACTAGCTGCCCACCAGAGTGGGTAGCATTTATGACTGGTATTGTGTTCGATTCCCGTATAGAGTAATTCCATAATGAGAGTAATTACACATGTTCTCCCCTCGACTGCTGGAACCAGATGAGGTGTTGATTCGTCGGCTGTTGGATCACGTGTGTGGTGTGTGGTGGTTATGAATGAAGGGGAAGAGGGAGAAATGCAGTTGCATAGATGATGTATTTGCGCAATGAATAATTAATCGTGTATTGAATATAAAATCGTGCAATGACTAAGTATGCACTTCAATAATACCAACTACTATTTATGCACATTGAATATTAATCGTGTACTTGCAATATTACATGTACTGAGAGACCACACATATTACAATGAACAATTACTAAGTTCAAAGTCTAATTACACCTCCTCTCCCCAGAAAATCCCGAGTTCAACTGACATCCGTTTGTTTATATGAACCATTATAACCACCACTGCTGCCATCCACAATGTTATTTCATGTTTAATATATATAAGAAGATAAATTTATTTTGAAATGTTCAGTGTAGTTTTGGATGGAGACGAGATTAGTTAGTGTGTGCAATAGGCATACTCAGTGCAATGCAACCCGCATCTATACAGCAGTGCTTAAGTGTATCAAGCGAGTATCGGATCTTTGTTCGAGCCCCCCTCACGGCAAAAACAAAAAAAAAAAATTTAATGTGTAAGAACTAAGTTGTAAGGGTGAAGCATTGAGGGGAGGAGGTAGTCCCTGCTTCGAAACACCATCAAGGGTATTTAGATTTTATTTGTGCAATTAGGCATAATTACATTATGAGAGTATTTACACATGTTTTCCCTTCAGCAAGGGGAAAATTGCACGCAATAATTTATTTAATAGTTCTAGTGAAATAGTAATACAAAATAATAAATAATGAATACACACTTGCATAATTACATTTTTACATATAGTGAGAGACTACATATTTTACCCCCATGCTAATATAATGAAATAACATCAGGCACACAGGCTATAACATGTCCAAGTGCATTCAAACCAGCCAACAAGGTCGTTGTCCTCGCAACCCACTTTCAACTCCAGAGCCGGCACACCCACCACGATAAGAAACTGGGAAAGATCGACAAACACCCGATAGGGACCAACATCTCGCAGGGATCTCTCTTTCTCTCTCTAACTGCTGGCTTGTCGGGGAAAACCTCCACATATCTAGCAAAAAATACATTCGTGTTAAAAATGCCTGGACGTTCTTACCTAACAGAATTACTTTTGAAAACTACTTTTTTCATTTCACATATGTAAAAATTCTACGAATTGTGTTTTCAATTTTTTTTAAATATATTTTCTCAAATATTGTGTAAGCGCACACAAAAAATATCGGCAATCACGACAGGGTATGCTGTAGGGAAAATCTAACAGACTAACACCCATATTGGAATTAATTAATATATATAGTGGAAATTTTATTTAAAAAAAATATTTTATATATGTTTTATACCAAACATCTTCACTTCGCACAATGTAACCAACGTTAGTTAAAGTTATCATTACTTGAGAATTTAAAACTGTGATGCAAAATATATTAATAACTGTCATTAACTAGTAATACATCCTTTGTATTTCGCTTAGCAATATTAAGTTTTTTATTTGCTTGAAAGTATAACAACGTGCGAGACCCATTGAGGGTAAATAGATGTTTTATTCACATGGCAAATAAATTGTCGAGAATATTTGCATATGGAATACCACATGCACGCATTACTTGCATAATGAGTTGAAATTAAATACCCATCGGCCAATGAAAACACATTTGATGAGGCTGTGGGGTAAGGCTTGAGAATGTAGACCTTTTTCTCTCTCCCATCAAGGTTACATAGATTTATTCGCGTAATGAAAAAAACACTTGTAAGTAGTATTTACATAATGAACAAACATCGAGATTAACTTCACCCTTAAATACACATCATAGCAGAACTATTGATCACTTCCGATCAAACAAAGTTTTGCTTATTTTATGTTTAACTTATGCACCCGCAATGTAGTAATTATCAAACAACCTACAGATCAGGAAAACAATAGCCTTTCCCAATTCTTATTTCATACTCTCGAACTGTTCAGTAATCTCTGAACTCTATCCTCTACAACGGCAAAGACTAATGCGTCGCCCGACATAGCAATGCCAAAACAACTCTCGAGATTGTAGGCAATTTGTATCAAAAGATCTCACTATTTGCCGAACAGGAAAATGACAAGAGCTCACCGCAATTAATTTTTTAACTTCTTAGATAATACTATTGTTTAAACACCAACTTATTTTGAACATTAAATAAGAAAGATATATTTTATCGAGAATAAATACGGCTTAAAATCTTGTTTCGATTCCCAATGATGTTAAGTTTTGTATTGTATTAGTTCGCACTTTGATCCGCGACATAGTTAGAAAAAAATATATTCACTGAGATATAACTTGCTTAATTTCCCAGTCAAGGTAAATAAATGTATATCGATTTACTAATTGACGTATCGAGAGCAAAGACAAAGACTTATATGGAGGTACTACTCAAAACACATATACAGAAAAATTGCAAAAATCACTATTTATTAAACCCCAAAACATTTTGAACATTTAATAAGAAGGTTATAAATTTTTGAAGTGTAATACCCTCTTTATCAGTTTTAATTTACTATAGTGTAAATAGCATCCAGACCAACATAATATAGAATAGCGTAAAAACAATAGAAACCATGCGCGGCTCACTACCAGACATCCCGAGAAGCAGCAAACCTCCCGAGAAGTTATCATTTATACTGCAAGACATGCATAACACAGAGAGCTCGACACGTGAGGACTAGTTCAAAACATACGACAACAGAGGGTGGCCTGCCATGACCGATGATTTCTCACTCTTTGTCCAGCAACAGACCGACCGGGACACACCGGCTGCCCCGGCAGCCATCTCATGTCAGGAGAGCCCGTGCCACCGCGCTCGGCTTTTTTAGTAAGTACTCCCATTCTGCCGAGATTACATCCCCACCTCTCCATGCAGAGTTTTCGTAAATGTTACAAAATAAAGTCTATTGTTATTAAAAACTATTTTTCAGAATCTAGTTTGTTTTGACTTTTTACATAGTCAGATTGAAATAAACAAAGAAAGATTTAGTTCAAATTAATTATTAGCCACTCCTAAAACATGGTTTTCCCGCTATGATTGCCTGTAAACACCAAACACTGGTTATATGTGAAGCAACATTTATACGCTAGAAGTAAAGATTCTACAGTCTCCATATACAATTTCCATAAGGAACCAATTTTTCATTTTTCTTTTCGGGTGTTTAAATATTTTTGTATTGCGATATCCCAAATATTCCACATCTTGCGAACGTACACTATGATTACATTTTGGCTTGCTGTCGGTTTCCCCAAAAATTCAGAAAAATTTTGTATAAGTGTGGACATTTCAGAAAACTTTTTTATAGTGAACATTTAAGTTTTCCATCCCAATACCTTCATTAAAGAAAACTTCATCTCACATTATACACACTGATGACGAATTTTCGTATTTCTTCTGTATAGTAGGTAGCGGCGACGAATTTGAAACACTCCTAGTTAAAGGAAAAATTATAAATAATCAAATGTTTGCTTACTTCAATCTTCAATGTCGTTCATAAACAAACGCAAACATATTATATATCGCTATACTTTCAATTGAGGATGCCTGGAACAAAACCTCATTTCATGTCGAAGTATACTTACTGCACGCACACTCACACGCCCGCACACACACACACACGCACACACACACACACATACACATCTCCGCATTCCCAACCTTCATCCATCACTTGCTACCATTCCAATTTACCTAAACACATTTTTTTTTTTACTTTTCGTGAACATACTAATATATGTGGGACAAATTATCATTTATGAAAATCATTTCCTGCGCAACTAAGCTATTCTTAGGATGTATTATATATTTTTATTATTTTAATATTATTAACAAGTTTGCAAAATTCTTTAAATAAGTTTTTCATAGACATCTTACATACAAGAAATAAACAATGTATACTCAACTGACATGTGAGTGCAAATACTATATTTAAATCCGTATTCGGAAGGAAATGAGTTCGAATCCCATTCAAATCATACAGACTTCTTTTTTTTTTCTCCCGAAGCTTTCCAGAAACAACTCTAGACGAATGCCGGAATATTGGCATACTACACACACACCATACCACGTTTCCTTAGTAACGTAAATATAGTTAGCCAACTTACATCACGCAGAGGAATAATAATGAATATTAGCCTCAACTCATGTATTTATTTCCTTAGACAATCTTTATGAAATTGTTTAATGTTCATATATCCTTTTCGCAAACATTTCCCACTTAATGTTGTAAACTGAGAACCGCAAACACCCTTATACATTCCATACCCTGGGGATATATTAAAGTATGATAAATAAATTAGAAAATATCAACCTACCGCTTTTATTCCGTCAATCCTTATATCTATCATCTCACAAGAAGTATAATGGATAAGTTTATGGTGGAGCAGCGATGAAGCAATTAGTCTCTTACCAAAAACCAAGCAATATTATTAATTCCATCATACAAATTTTCGAACGTTTATCACACATCTAAACAATACCGATGTAAACGGAAGAGAATATTCCCTCTTTATATGCACAAACAGTCATATCATAGGAAATTTTCTTGAGAGTGTTAAGATATATCAGAATCCCGGCCCTAGATACCAAAGGTTTCCCACCCAAACTGATGTAAGTTAATTCAATTTAATATCTGTGTTGTACGCAACCTATTTGTTAAAGAAATAACTAAAGGAGACAGATGGAATCTCGAGCTTCCTTTAAATATATTTCATTTCATTGCCTCATATAATGGAAAAACAATTTGCCTCTCATGTAGACACATCCTGGGTATTCTATTTAGTAGAGAGTATTCACTATAATGAAGCCAATTCATCTCTCACAGAAAAACACTTTACGCGCCTATAAGTAAACATTATGGATACATTACTTACACACACACCCAAGATATGCTATTTTATAGAACATTCGCTATAAGAAATAGTTATGCTACATCCATCTCAACTCCCACACACCATTCACTTATAAATTTCATTTTTAAACTTCGCTATATATATATTCTTGTTGTTTGGCGCATTCATTAAATTTTTCCGATTTATATATTCGAGTGTTTCACTACTATAAAAAACAGACACGTAGACGATGTTTTTCTACCTTTCACGTAACTATCTTAATGTTTATCATATTAACTTAAAATTTATATTTGCTATTCACTGTGGATGCATATGAAATTAAATTCATAACATAGATAATTGAATATCTATTATTTTTCGCTTATCAAAATTAAAATCAACTACTGTTAAACAGATGTGAAATGATTTTACAAACACATACACATGCACACATACAAATTTAAAAATGCATATATGCACTTTATTTAAAAATTATATATATTTAAGAGATAACAGAAAATGTTCATGCATAGAACCAACTAGCGATCCATACAAGCAGATGATATCACCAAAGCATTCCTACAGAATATCACATTCTAACATAGCATCTATATCAAGTGACGCTACATTTACATGCATTATATTGTCTCTATAAATCAGTGTCTCTAATGAAAACTCCATCCCACAATATAGTGTCAGCTTGAGATCAAATCTAGAGGAGAGTACATTATATCAACTTGCGTAGTAAGTTAGTTTAAAAAAAAGTCACCACTCCAACTATATAGCATTCATGCTAAAACACACCCGGTGTGAGTCGGAGAATTGAGGGTGTGTTCTGGCAGGCATCGTGGAGCCGGTGGCTAGCAGACTAGAGTTGCAGCGACCGTGGCTTAAGATACTTATGTTTTATTTTGCGCAATGAGCAATTAGAGCATGTACACATGTTGACTGGTCGGGAGCTGTAAGCAGATGTGGAGGATGGAGTGGGTGGTTAGGTCTTCTCTGGTCGGGAGCTGGTGGCAGACGGAGGAAGGGTAAGTGAATTTCGTTGAGTGTACGTAAGGGGGAGGAGGTAAATCAATAGGGGCAGGACACGTAAATAGAATAAAAATTAGGTTAATTAAATATATTGGTGGAATAACTTTTAATGTGCACTTGCATGTACAGGATGAGTATGTCCTTGCATATGCAACAATGAATAATGCATTGATTATTTAATCTAATACTTGCATGTGCCGAGTGAGTACATAGTAATTATAAAGTCAATTTGCACATCCTTTCCCTAGTACAGCTTGCTCTCAACTGAGGTCCAGTCACCAGTATGAATGGCTTACACCCCCAGTACCATATTGGCAAGAACTAGGGTTTCAGTATCATTTCTCTTAGATCATATGTTTCTATATTTAACTGACTCTTTTATCTTGAATGTTTGAAGTTATGACTCTTGGTTGTTGAATTATTCAATCACATTTGTTTATATTTACTCACACATTGACTCACTCACTCTTTTCTCTGAGGTGTCAGTTTTTATAAGTTATGCGTGTCGAATCTGTTTGGAGGTATGGTAAATAATAAATTTAACAAACAATATGTTAGAAATACTTTTTAAAACTGCCCGATTATATTTTTTTCAAAACGACGATAACACAATATTTACACGTGTCTATATATATATATATATATATATATATATATATATATATATATATATATATATATACATACATACAAAAATCACAATCCTCTTAAAATAATTATTTAGATCTGTTTACGACATTTATCTGGAACATTATATACATTTATATATACTACTTATGCCCTCGCCTTTCATTACATTATGAAATGTGTCCTTGGATGGGAGTGAGGTACGGTCCAGACATTCCATGGACTTAACAAAGTCATAATGAAAAACTCCCATCCTTTAAGCCAAATCAAACTGAGAGTTATCTGGAAACTGTGAGCAGGTTATACTTAACTGGACAGAAGATAAATTTCCTGCCAATGTCTTCAGAGATGCGCTCATGAAAATAAAGAGTCAATGATGTGCAATTGCACAGTTCACATATATCCTTGCGAACTTCTTCCATTGGGAATGTGCTTGGTAATGCATTTGTAGTTTTCCAAGGTGGTTCCAGTCTCCTTGATGCCGCCCATATTTTCGATTACCACGCTTCCGTCAGGCTGCGTGATGTGTCTCGGAGCCATTGGCTTCATAAGAAAATAGGCATCGTAATTCTGCGAATTATGGAATACAGCTACAAGTTGGTTCTTTCTTAGTCTTAACAAACAATTGTATTGATTATGAGCGCGGCCTTTGACTGTGCCCATAAAATTGTAATTTTTCCTAGCAGCTTATTAGAGATATTACAAATTTTTTAAAGTCATTTATCTAGTTTTCTTAGCTATTGTCAATATCTTCATTGGAACAGGTTTGCCGTAAGTGTCTGCAACCCATTTGTCTACTCAACTAACTTGTCAAGCATCCTATAAATACAATCTTCACCCAAAACCTCACGATACTGTGACAAACTTGAATTATAAGATCACATGAGCAAAAGGCTAGGAGCATACGGAACATGCTTATTGATGGTTGCTGTGCTGCTACTATCATTATGTGGAAAGCAAGTGGACATGGGTTTCAGATAAGCTTAGGTATCACAGTATACAATAAAACCCATTCTTTTCTGTTTGGCAAAATTTGTGATTTCAATGTACTGTTTTTCCTTAGTTAGTATACCTCACAGCACTGTGTTGTTACATGACTCCTTATGATTTTTGAATTTCTTTGCAGTTCTGAAATATAGGAGGCAGTGATCGAAAGCATGTTTTTTGTGGTTTTCCTTACTCAACTGACTGTGAAGCAGTCATGACATACTCTTGATCAATGCAAAATTCAAGTGGGTGGTACTACCACTACGACAAATTGCCAACATATTTACATGAGGTTCAGGAGAAATAATGTGTATTATGATGCCTTCCTTAGCATTCTCAAACAATTCGTCAACAATATTCCTATCTTTGTCTACCACAGAGTAGACATTACCGGAAATATCATTGAGCTCCTCGAATTTTTTTGATTTCATGTAACACTACAGTAGCCGATAATCCCTTAGTATTGAGAACCCGTTGACGTTTTGTATACAATGCGGAATGACTGACATTGTCTGTGACAGTAAATAAATTTGCTAGAACTACAAACAGGGACCACTCATCTCCTTAGCACTCCAAATTAATGCAAGTTTTCCTTTAGGCAATTAATTAAGGCAACTATGTATTAGAAGCTCCTATGGTAAACGGTCTGTAGTGTGAAATGTGAACATACATCTGCAATAAGTTTCATTCCCCAGCCGCTACATCTCGCACAAACCTCACTGATAATCATAGAAAGATGAGGGACTTTATTGCCCTCATAAATTTCCCCAAAATCGGACGAATTCAGGATAGGGGTGGCTTTACTCGAAGAAAGGAAAGTCTCCATAGCATTTTCCTCACCGACCGTATTTTACCAAGCTTGACCAATACAGAGACATACATTTTGAAAGGTCTGGATGCCATTGAGGTTACATCTAAAACAGATGCTTTGCATCTTTGAAAGAAAAGATAAATGTCCGCATATGTCTCAAATTTATCATTATATATTCACACGCCCAAGATTCTACACCCAAACGCCGTATCTAAAAGGATGTATGGCATATCATGGGACAATGGTGTGTCAAACGACAAATTAGAATATGAATACGATTCTGATCCAGTAGTATCAGAGTAAATTTCTGATTCGGATGATGATTCAGAAGAGCTATTTGTTCCCGAACTAACACACCTATGCTTCACTAACGGAAACTTTAACACCCTGAAAATGACTCTACTAACCACTACCAGCAACCAACCCACTAGGTAGACTCTGGTTCTGTAACAAAATAAAATTAGAGACACCTGAAATGAATGTAAATTACCTGAATAAGACAAAAAAGTGCATTTATGCTTATCGAATTAACACAGTTCCCCTTTCAAGACTACACGTTTCCCCTTTAAGCAACCCCTACACATACCGAATTAACAATCCTCGAAACAGTATGCATTTCTCAAGTTATAGCCCTCTATCTAATTATTTATTGCCCTGGAGGGGTTCCAACCTAACAGGGACATTTTACAACCTGTGACTTAACTAACTACGCTACCAAAGCACCCTGAAATAAAAATGTTTAAAATATATAGCTAAAACAAGCTGCAAGAACTCAGAACAAGTTAAAAAAAAAGTATTTAATTACATTCAAAATCCTTTGAGCAGTAGCATCAGTGATATAATGCCTGGTTCCGGTGGGCACCTGTAGGATGAAGTGTCGATAAAATTATGTTGCAACAACCGGTACTTTTGTGTATAGGCAATGCGAAGATATTATCACTATGATGGCCGGCGACAGACTGGGCTCTAAGTATCTATAATAAATCTCGGAATGCAACCTTCCAGCTCGGCAGTTGGAGATCTACTGACAAAGAATTGGGGAAGTGCACCCTCCTTTTATGCTCTCCAACTGACCCCACTTCAAAAGAAGATATCATAATAGATGTGTATCCAACCCAGACTTCGCACATTATCTTTTCTTGTCGTCAACACTATTTTAAAGCCTTAATTACCTTGTTAGCCACACTTCAAAATATATGCACAAGTAAAAGGTATTTCAAAAAGGCTTTCAAAGAATTCCACTGTTGCAAATGTATGCCGCCCTTAAAATGAATGCTTTTAAGAGAAAATGTGTCCTACCCATGTCCTGTTTTTAAATAAGTTTGGGGGAATTCATTATTAGAGTGATTAACAAAGGTGTGAGTAATTATCCTTTCGTGGGCTTCACAGATACTATAGTTAGAACATGGAGTGGGTTGGGAATTCTTAGTTCATGCATGAGACAGGATGAAATGTGGGATCCACACAAAATTATCATCGGATTTACAAAACACAAGTTTTTAATTTTTTTAATTAGTAACTTTAAATAATTATATATTGTGATCATGTTTAATTTAATTTACAATATTATTAGATTTGTTTATTGAAATTATGTCATATAATAGTTTTTTTAATTGGTAGTATTTTTTAGTCGTTTGCAATGATATTTTTACCTTGAAACTTACATCAACCTAGACATCAAACACTTTTAATGTACTATCAGCTTATAATGATTGAATATGCAAGTGGGTATTGTTAATTCAATTAAAACACAATCAAATACATTTTTTCAAAATATTTGTTGTATGGAAAAGTACATCACTTTACACATTACAGTTTTCTTACTACCTTTTTGATATAACACTTTTGTCATTATGATCACATATCTGACAAACAATTTAATAAAATGTACACATTAAACCATTCGACAAAACACTTTCACAAATAATTTAGCAATTTGTGAGACATTTCCACAAGATATTTACAATATGTATAATTTGCTAAGATTAACCAATTAGATACATATTCTTACTAAACACTTTCACAGACATTTTTGACAATTTGATAGACAATTATTTAGAGAGAGTTAATAAATTCATTGGATATTGACTTCATATTCATTTTAACATTGCCTTCAAAATTCTGGCTCTGTGGAATTTCAAAATGAGTGCATTTCCTTCGATGACTTTGATTAGACTTTTCATCATCTTTATAGAAGTTTGGTGAATGTAAGATTATATCATCTATCACATCAGGAAAACTCTCCTGATGGTATGCAAAAACTTCATCCAAGCTTCAGGCATGACGTCAACAGCACCAGCAACTTTTTCGGGTGGGTCACATTAAAAATTAACTAAAAACATAAAATTAAAAAGAAACTTACATTTTCAAAAGGTTCCCCCACCACCTCCGTTAGTTACATTCGGTCCATCCCCAGCAGACAACTGACTCAATCGCCTCCAATATTCCCACCTATACTCATTCCACTATCTTGATTTTTTTGTTCATCATTTATTTACATGCTACTAAAGATTAACTCTCACTTCGCTCGACTGCCGTATTTGTTTCTATGTTACCCTTTTTCTCACTTCGTTCGACAGCCATATTTTTTTTACATGATTTGTTTATGTATGTTACGGGAAGCTGCGATGTTGGGAGGCAATCATCTTGTTAGGTGCAGTCCTCCATGTTTTTTATTGTCATTTTTATAGTCTGTGTCTCACCTTCGTGCAACATATGTTAAAATCACATATGTATGACCAAGGGACAGCCATATTTGTGTATGTGTTTAAAGTGCACTGTCAACACCTGCCAATGTTTTTCATTGGCTAATTAGTGATTAGTCGACCTTTGTTCCAGCAATAACTCACTTTAATTCGCGTCCCTCCATATTCGATTCTATTCTCAACACATATGTAGTATCGATTATGGCACCTGTTACCGGCCTGTACAGAATTGTGACATTGTCCATTCCTACAAAGCACGTAAACTACAGCATTTTTATTGTTTTATTGGTTTTATTCTTAAATGCAAGTATTTTTTATTTGAAATCATTTTTTTATCTAAATCAGGAGGTTTTTTTTATAAAAAAAATCACAATATTTTTATTTAAAAAATTTTACATACAGTAATTTCTTTGCGATGATTTACTCACAGGCAACAGGAGGGAATCACATAATTTCGTAAGAGATTTATATGCACTCGTTCTTAGCTCCAGATGATTTACCGAATCGAGTGTCCAGCCTGAACCCTTCACCATCATTTCTTCTTTCTCACAACATAGCTTTTTTATATTATCTTCTACACTCTTTTTGATATCGTTTACATTATAGAGAGGTACATTAGAAGTCTTGAATGCCCTTCCGTTGATACCTTCGTACAACGGTTCCTGTTTTGTATAATTGATTTCTAGCCATATATTATATTTTAGAGGCCCATGTTTTTCAATCTCTTCTGTAAGTTAGTTTATTGAGTTCTGTTTTATACTAGTCAGGAACGAGCAAACATCTTTCTGCGAAGCTGTCAGATTAGGAGCGATGTAATCTTTCAACATACCCCTGAATGCAGATTTCTTCAGAAGAAATCCATTGGCGTTAGGTTTGCCTAGAATATGAACAGGTTTTCGTGCACGAGATTTACACTGTTTGGCATGTTACTATACGATTCAGAATATTCTTTTCTCTGACGGTCAAGTATTTCACCGGATGTGCATGTTCAACACAGAGCATCAAGGTGGTGTTGAAATTTTGGATGCGATTGTCAGTAGTCTTTTTAAATAATTGCGTGGAAAGTTTTTTATATTGGTAGATTTTCTTTCAAATTATTAGAAATAAAATTTTTTTTTTCATAAAAATTCAATGAGTGATGATTTTTTAAATCTTTGTAATGGGTGAAAAAAAATATCTGTAAACTTTTTAAAAGCAATATTTATCAAATATTACTTTTTAATGTAAAGTGTTGCAATTTTTTGTAAGAGTTGAACATATGCATGTGTGAAGTGACAATAAACAGTGAGTCTATATACATGGGTGTATTACTTGAAAGAATGACTTAATATATTTTCAAAAAGTTTCATCATATTGTGCGCAAATTTTTTTTGTGTTTAATAAATATGATCTTCGTTGCATTTTGCAAGGTGAGTTGTTATTAAATAAAAATACTGTATATTTATGTAATTCTTTTTATTAAATCATTAATGTTGATGCATTCTGCACACATACAGTAATATTTTTTCCACAGTGCTAAAAATTAACATGGAATTTTTTTTTACATATATTCTTTCACATTATTTTACAATTAATTGATAATGGTAAATTTAACATGTGTTATTTACAGCTGACAATCAGTGCTATTACTAAGTTTAACAAGTTTTATTTACATAGTCTCAATTACAATCAATCATTATTTTTATATAAAATTATATGCACAATTTGGTAATTACATGTATTTTCACTATCTATATTTTTACAACACAAGTGAATTTAACAACAAAAGTGCTTTTTCTTAAGACTTGGCACAGGTAAAAATTTAACATCGCAAATAATTTTGCTCTTATTAGAATACTGCATCAGAAATATATATCGGATTACCACAAATAAAACTTCTTAATGATCCGCTCTTACATATTGTGCAAAATAATGGATATAAGCAATGATGTACGTAAAAACTCTTTAACTAAATACTTGAAATTTAGAATGTCATAAAATTTTCTTATAATAATTTATGAATTTGTGAGAGATTCGCCATTATGTTTTTGGGAAATTCCTAATATATAGATGGAAATTTTTGGATAATTGAATTATCTAACTGCTGGAATCTCGTATGTCTGATGTCAAAACATTTATTTAATATCTGGAGCTAAGTCAGTCCACACATTAGGGGGGAGAAAATCGCACCACTTTGGTTTCCTTGTCGTCAGAATAACAAATTGCAATCTCTTTAATTACAAATGGCTTGCTCTAATGGTTATGGAAACAGTCCACGCAAACAATCATTGTTTCTCACTTAAGAAATCCCCACGAATTATACACTCGCAGAAAATGTCTATTAAGCTTAGAATATAACTGACAAAGCTTGTGAATCCACTTCGTCTATATCTGAATCACTAGCAAGCACACCAAAACATCTAGTTGCTTCAATTATATTTCGTTTTTTAAGCATGCAATCACGATGCAAATTCGGACAATTGTTATAATTAGCTAATGCAGTTGTGTCGCATGGACAATCAATAGAGGGCAAATAACTAATAATGTCAGCATCACCTCTTAAGTTTTCGGAAAGGAATAAATACACACATATGGTATCTCGTGTGGAGCATATAATATTAAAAATTCCTTAGGCAGAACCACCAACTCTCTCTGAATATCCAAAGTAAGTAGAGGTTTATTACCGTTACCAAATAATGCAATTTAGCACCGAGTGTGTGTTGCATCTATCGCAGACGCGAACTGACCTCGACTGATTCCAAGCATAAACAGACAATTCTCTGAAATAAATTCTCGCCTTATATATTAAATGCATTCTAATATGGTTGGTAGAATAATTGATTTTTCCTTATAGAATACCCTAGCACGGTCTAGAAAGCCGTCGTTGCAATAGAACACTAGTAACTTACAAAAACAGACGCCCTAGAGAAAGGAGTGAATGAATCATTGTATTAGCAAATATAAATAAATGTGACGGAATAATTTAACCACCAGGAGTCATAACACCAAACACACAAGAAAAAAGAGACTGTCAAATATTTAAAAAAAATGATCTGAAAGAAATAATTCTGAAACCCTAGCTCTTGCCAATATGGCGCTGGGGGTTATAAGCCATTCATACAGGTGACTGGAGCTAAGTTGAGATCGAGCTGTGGTAGGGTATGGACATGCAAGTAGACTTTGTAATGCTATGTACTCTTTTGGTATATGCAAGTAATACATTAAAGAATCAACGCATTATTAATAGCTGCCTACGCAAGGTCGTACTCTTATCTGTACATGCAAGTGCGCGTAATTAGATATTGCTCTATTATATTTAATTAATATAATTATGTATTATATTTTCACTTCGTACCCCTATGCACTTGCATCTCCCCTCCCCTCACCCTCCCATAAACCAAAAGCATCTACCCTTCCTTAGCTGCCTCCAGCTCCCGACCAGCCAACATGTGTACTTTCTTTCATTGATCATTGCGCAAAATAAAATATAGATCCCCTTAGCACCGGTCGCTGCAACTCCAGTCTGCTGATCACCGACTCCATGATGACCGCCCGAGCACCCCCTGAATTCACTGGCGCACACAGGGGGAGGGATAGGTGTGTAAGAAGTACATGTGCAATTGCCATCACAATTACACACGCAAATGCATTTTAATTACAATTACAATAGCACATGCATCTGCATGTGAAAGTGCACCAGAGATGGGGAAATGGGAAGTGCAACTGCATCCCCATAATTTAGAATAAATTATGACCCAGGAAGCTTACCGTCCCACTACTGTATGTATGAGGCTTGGGGGGGGGGGGAGGTGAGGGTTAAAGGTAGTCACACAACACGTCCCTGGGGGGTACCTATCGCCTGCCAGCACCACCACGTCCCTGGAGTGATGATGTGAAGGGGGGGGGGGGGGGGAGAGGTTACTCCTCGCGATAACTTTCCCAGGATTCATCCGCCACACTTTTTAATAAATTATATCCAGTATTCTTGCCCACCTCCCTACTCAGTGATTTCTTTTGTAAAAAATTCCAATATTTGTCGAATTAATAGAAATTTCTGTATATATGTTCTGTTACGGAGGTTACGTTCCTTATTGTGAAGTTATTACGGTTCTGCCAGTGTCTGGATACTGTGACTACTTACATGCACATCGGCATCTCGAACATAAAGTGGCCAATGACATCACTTGTTAGTGACACGACCTCTCAGGCATGGACGCTCACTTCAACAATGCTGCCAGTACGAGCCAGCTTGCATCAAGTCGCATGGCAAGCTTCCTACAACAACCTTGCTGCGCGTTCATACACAATATATAAGACAATAATAGCAAGGATATTAATATTTAATGTGTTGTATCTACTTGCCATACTTTGACGGTATGGTTCCCACATTCGTGGGAACCATACCGTCTCAGAGCATGAAATGACGGAGCTAAAATGTTTAGTGGGTAAAGGTGGAGAATTATCTGCAAGGTAATCTCTTTTCGGGACTTGTCTTCATAAATATTTAAAAGTTAGGTTGCCTTAAACATTAGGTATTATTCCACTACATGTAAAATTAGCACTGTCGTGGGCCTGGTCCCTTTATTCGTTCGCCGGTCAAATTAAACTGTGAAATTAATAGAAAAGTATATATTTTCAAAATATCCTAAACTTTACATCTAAATGCCTAAAGAAACTGGAAACATCAGTGTTGACAAATATTTTTCCTTAATACCTTTAATTCACTGTTACGACATGAAGCTACTTTGCCTCCTTTGTTGCCAGCGACGTATTCTCCATGAATGCAATGCATGCAGTGCATGCATTAATAAAATTCAAACGCGAACACATGTACTAACCATAAACTTCCCCTTTTTTTTTAAATAAAAATATTTTTTTCTGCAGCATATTGGACTGGAATGGACATCTCTCTTTTCCTAATAGTTACTCGAAATGTCGTGGCAAGGCGCTGAAGGGGTAGCGCGTGCGGTGCTGATCGCAATATTTCCCTAAAACGTTGAGGCATAGCACTGTGGTATTCTCAACACTCGTTCACCTGGTGTAACATCACAGCAAGATCGTGCGAATGCATGCATAAGGCGACATTTGCATTCAGCACGCTAGTGAGTCAGATTATATATCTCTATCCAATTTTAAGTGACTAAGACTTGCGTGTTCTACTGTTACAAATGAATTGGTATTTTTAACAGTAATTTCACGAGATGAATGGTGACTGTAAAAGTGAGATTGTAATAAATGTATTTAATAAATATTTTAGTTATGTGTGTTGCGGGATAAGTTAGAACTCGGTTAGGTATAATGGGAGACCTACGCCCGCTCTCAACAATTTTTAGACAGAGAAAGAAGACAGAAACTTTGTACAAATATGTAATCCTGGCCTTTACACTGTTCTGTTGGTCATATCTGTTGTTTTAATTATTACTTTATAAAACAAGTGGTGGTGAATGTTATATTGAAAATAAAAATCTTGAAAATTTAAAATTTAAAAGTAAGTTATATTTCTTATATTTTCAGAAGTAATTTACTTTTTTAAATATGTTTTTTGTCAGGCAAATATTAACATTTTTAACATATTTCAAATTATTCTTTTTGTCAAACGTATAACATTGATTTTTCCCTAATTCAGTGACTTACTACTAGTGTTTTGTGACTTTTGGGTGCTTATATGAATTTTTAACTTTTCTACTTTTAATATAAATTATTCGACTTGACCAATGAATCTCATTAATTAGCAATTTGATTAATAGTGAGAGGAAAATGGTACTAAAGCACTTAAAGACATTTCCAAGTAAGTTTTATTTTCGTTTTGGTATTGTTAATATTTATTTTCCCTGTGCGAAGTGAAGTGCTAAAGTAAGTTTCATGTTGCATGCCTTGCCAAAATTTTCAGGAAACAAACTTACTGTGCACGTTACACAGTCTGCCTGTTAAATATATGCAGACAGGGGTAGTAAGATTTCTTTAAGATTGAATTAAAAAGTGTTTATTTAAATGTGAGCAGCCTATTACAGTCAATAAACGAACAGAGGAACTTCCATAGTGTGTAGACAATAGTGGAATCTGCGCTGTTAAATATCTTTAAAAAAATTTGGCTTTTATTGAAGGAGTAAAATTTCACTTTCCGTAAAATTTGCTGTGCGATCATTAACAGCACTCCCTTCAAAATAAGATTTCAAACTCTCGCGTTCCGATTATTACAAAACATGTATAAACTATTTCTAAAAAAGTAGCAATGTAATAATGATACACGATCCAATATTATAAAGAAAACAAAAACCTACGTGTTCGAAAATGTTACAAATTACTTAATATTCGTGGCGAAAATAATTTTTTACTTTTTCAGGAGTGCAAAAATCAATGTCGCCTATTTTTCTAACGCATTACTGAATAATCAGGAATGTCAAAATATTCATATGTGCAAAAAATGATATACGTACGTGGTAATAGTAACTTTTCCAGTTTCTAAAAATATATCTGAGCTCTTTAAGTGCTGGTAACTGACATGTGTATGACGTTACTTTATGGCGTTTGAAGGAATAAATTGCGTGAATATCCTCACAGCCACAGAAAGCATAATTTTCTATTTACAATAGTGAAGCAAACTTCGTGTGGACTCGGAAATGTTCGTTCCTGAAACCCGAAGATATGGAATATACGTAGGTACCGAGATGTTGCGTAGTTTTTATTTACGGAGAGCAGCTCTGTGCTTCGTTATTACGGATCATGCATTTCCGTAAAAATTCTTGTGAACTTATGGAAATTTTTAAAAACGTACGAGATACATTGTGAAGGTTGCTCACGTCGAAGTGAGTATTTTAGAAATTATCTTTTTGGAAAAAAATACTGCCGATATTTACAAGTCTGTATAACAAAATACACTGGCATGTAGAATCCAGTTGTTTGGCAGCGAATTGACACAAAGCCATTTAATTTTTTTTAATACATTCTATTGAGAATGTAATATGTAAATTTATGACTAGTGAAGTAAAGTTTTCAGGTTTGATACAATTATGAGCAAAAATTTGCATATTACGAACATATTTATTTTCGTTTTACAAAAACTGGTTTCAGTTATAAATAGCGAATTTTTAAAGTCAACGGAAGGATACAGAACGAGAGATAAAGTAGAATGTAAACAAGGTTCTTAAAAACACTGAAGTAATGGTAAAGAACATATAGCAATGATGTGAGGGACAGAATCACACGAGTGAGGCAGCTTATAGCCCACTATGGAGCGAAAAGCGCTTGTGCAATTGTAGGAGTAGCAGACAGCAGTGTCCTCTCCCTTGCTGTGATCACCGGAGGATCTTGTCAAGCCGGCAAGTTATGTGAGTAGCCGCGCCCTTTGCAGTTCCCTACACATCAATCTCCTGATAGCGCGGGCCGCGCACAAAGCTCCAGGGACTCCAGACTCCAGAAGTCTCCAGCCGGCTCCTTTGCATGCGTGCGGACAGCCCAGACGTCAGGCTGGAGGACGGCAGACCGGGAGAAAAAAAAAGAGGGAGAAGAAAGGCCGCCCCGAGTTGCTTGCGAAGCACTAGATAAAAAAAATGAAGGATTAAAATAAGTATTTTCGCATCGCTGTTTTCGTCCTTCCTGCCGAGAGGAAGGAGACAAGCCTTTGTCCGGCCGCGCCCGGGCTATTTGCATACGGAAGGCCATCCGAAGCCGAATCTGCAGCGGAAAGGGGGAGAAGGGGCGTGTCCACATGCAGATCTGGTCGGCATTGAAACAAGTTCGGACACCGGAAAATGTAACAGCCGAAAGTTGGGGAGAGGAAAAGGAGCAAAAAAAAAAATTCAGATCCATAAGAATTCTCGTCGCTGCGTTCTTTTACAATGCATGAGGTATATGGGCGTCATGGCGATCCTTGATACGTCGTCTCTTCTCCCTAGGCTGCGGAGTAATGTATGCGGGCTGGGCCCGGGGCTGAGGGGCGCGGAGGAAACTGCTGCTCGGACTGGACTTGTTTTCGTCCACAGTCGTCTCGCGTGGCTGTGCAAGAGAAAAGGGGGGGGGGGGGCTCCGGGCTTCGGACAAATAGCACGTCGTCGCGCGTGGCGAGGAGACGGTGGTTTTACAGCCCGGGGGACGCCGACGTCGTCCAGCCGGGTCACGGAGGAGCCGGGGGTGGGGGGGGACTACTTGGAGGGACAAACACTGGTATTAACGCCCGCGCGAGGACACCAGAGAGGGAGCACGGAATAAAAATTACGAGGGAAAAAAATTTTCCTTACATCCGCTGTCCTTGAAGCGGATTTCGTTTTCCCTGCGCCTGCTTCCCGGAGGGGGTGGCGTCTCTTCGGCCGTCGACGACCTCTTTCCTCGCGCCATTAGAGGCAGGACAGGGGGTGGGTGTGGCGTCTTCACAAAGGCTGCTCGTTAGCAGTGTCCACGGGTCAGCACCGCAAGGCTACGTGTCTCTCAGGGCCATGAGTTGGGGGGGGGGGGCTGGGGTACTTTTTCTCGGCGATGGGGCATGCCCCAGAGGAGGGTTGCTCGAGGACGTCTCTTCCCGTTTTCAATCTCGGGAGCCTCCCCCTCCCCACCACCCTTCGGCACTCTCCTTGGCCATTATTGAGTGGAGGCGGCCGCGCTGCGAGTGCCGGGAACGGGGGCGGGGGCGGTCCGGAGCGCAATTAACGGCATCTGGGCGCCGCCTCCCACCGCCGCCCCCCCGCGAGATACAATGAGGACACGGTCGCGCGCTCGATAAATCCCTATTCATGCGGCTGCGCGAGGGAGATGAATAATGACCATCTCGGACGGCTGTGCACGAGGGCGAGGCGCTCTCCTAAATAAGTTGACAGCCGGGACTATTAGACCAGCAGCGCGGCTGCAACAAGTACCAGAGTCGCTCGCCACTGCGCGATCCCCGAGCACTCTCTCGCTCTCAGTCCCTGGCTGCGATGTCTCCAAACACACCGGCAAATATTCGACGATTATGCGCCAGAAAGCCAAAAAATATGTATATAATTCTGTTTTGTCTTTTTCCGTTTATTCGCAGAATTTTCTGATAATCTTCAACGCTCGAAAATATTCTGCCCTTTTAGTTTGCTATGCAAATTCGTCAGTAGCCAACCCCGTCTACACGTTTCAAAAGAAGTTCGTATTAACGGTTGACAACAAAAAGGGAATGTGAATTCGATCTGCTAATTATACGGTTAAATGCTGTTTAATATGTTCGTACAAAGCATAATTCTTGAAAAATTATTATGTATGAATTACACCAAAACTTAGTAACTCACCCACCAAGATAACAATTTACTTAGCAAGTTGCACCTACGTCTGTGATGAGACTCTGTACGTCAATGATATTTCACAGGAATGTTTACGTCGACGGAGTTCACGATGGGAAAGCGAAGGAGCTAAACGGCAGAGGAGAGAAAAAATAACCCAAGAAAACCCAGTGGCTATCACCAACGAAAGCAACCTTTCTCGAATGGGGAAACTCAGGACCGAAATTCTCCCGGAATTGAAACTAGACACAAGTGTTAGAAATTCCTGCGTGCTGACAGCGCAACCACGGGGCCTCTGTTTGCTGCTGTCGTTAGCTTATCTTTTGTAGAGCGCGCAGTTCTTTGTTCTCTTAATGAAACGTGAATTTCGTTGGCCGACAACCTAAACACTGATCACACAAAACCGCAAAGCCTCATTGATATATTCTGACTTGCTTTCGTTGTTTACATAAATACGTTATTACGATATTATTTTAAGACAGTGAATAAATAACTAGGGTGCTCACAGGTTCAACAACACTCAAGTTCTCATTGAACGTCATGCATATTACATTGAGGTCCACACTTTATGTTAGTTGGTATGTACGTTTATATTTGAGGGCATTTTTTTTAACTTAACGACACGCGTTAAGTACTAGAATGTATAGATTAAAATATAAATAATTTGTGGCAGTCAATACATTCAGGAGTGAGTGAGTGAGTGAAGAAATTTGGGCGGCTCTTAACATCGAGGTCTTTAGAGCCGATGATGGTGAAGCGAGGTGAGTATGGAGCGGCTCCGGAATCAGAGGGCGGGTAAAGCGGAAGATTCCCGAAAAAAGCCGTGCAGCAAGATTCCCACGTGCGAAAATCCGGGACCGGCCTCGCCGGGAATCGAGCCCGGTTCGCCTAGGTGGAAGGCAAGTAGTCTAACCACTACACCACCACGGCCCCAATACATTTGGGCAAACATATGACGGTGATCACCTTGAATTTCCTTGAATTTTGAATAATGGGGTTTGATGAAAATCCTGATTTTCTCAGACTTCCAAGCGAAATTATTCTTAATTTATTGCAAATACAAATATTGCTCAATGAATATTTCATGAGATTGTACTTTCTTTAGGAATCGGCGCATCTTAAAGTCCGTAACTACGCCATACGGAATGATTGCAAATTGTCTACCTGCCAGACACTGCTAAGTTTGCTTTGAAATTATCGCAAGAACTCATCTAAAACGATAGGACAACTCGTATTCCTACAGAATATATTATTCTTAAATATTCTATTCGAATCAATAACTTAACAAAAAAAATTCAAAGATAACCCCATATCAGAATAAATCTTCCGAAATAAAGACGGCAATTGCAAATCATTTCCATATAATTACTATATCAATATGGCAGGTTTTGCGATGGATAAAGAGCTGTGTTCATTTACGCACCACCACGAACTTAAACATCCATTATAATAATTTCTGTAATATTTACAATATATCAGTGCTTCATTTCCAACTCCAAAGGTGTGTACCGCCCGTCGAAATCATTTTAGGTCATAAGTAGAAAAAAATATTTTCTTGCTATTTTTCGTAGCTAAGCTGGCCATACCTTGACGATATGGTTCCAATGAAGGCGATTATGGGAAACATGATTCGTCATAGCACATCGGGATCCACTGTAATAAAAACCATGCAATAGGAAGCAGAGAGTGAGAGATGTATTTGCCGAGCAGTTGGCCAAAGTGGACAAGTAAGGAGGAAAGTGGTGCAGTTGTAAGGTGATATCGATCCTCGTGTGAAGGACACAGTAGGTGCTGGCACTCTTACAGAGTGTGGCGCCACAGTGCTCCTGTCTCTTCGCAGTCATGCCACTGTCCCGAGCACACACGAGCAACAGACTAACATACTGCGCAAGACATATACGTCGCTTTACACACAATCTACACACGCCAACATCAAATTGCTTTTACCTTCTAATTATTTTTTTCTTGATTCTGAAGATTTATTTTGTTTTGTGAGATGATATCGATGATAGCGTAGTAAAATACCAAATATTTAGAAGAGCCATGCTGTAATTTCTTTGAAAGAAAACACTTAGCTCGTATGCGCTAAGAGCTATTTGCCCTTACATTTTTTTCTCTAATGTTGAAATTGAAATACTGATGAACCGCGTACGTAGCAAATGCCCAAGAAATGTCTATCATATTGAAATAACATTTGCAATATTAATTTAAGCTTTATTTTTTATGTACATTAGAGTTCAATTTTTGGACATAAGACATTAATTTTTAATTCGTACAAATTATTTTATTAGTTTTTGAAGTCATTCTCCTTACCCGCGATTTTTTTTTTCAGCTTTTTATTTCGATAGATCACGGAAATGGATGTAACATGCTAAAATATGGAAAATGATGTTTGCCCCTTTAATCCCAAGTTGAAAAATTTTTGAGATACAAAATTTTTTTCTGAAACATTTAACGTCTTAAAAATACCGATATAAGGCAAGCGCGATTCAATGCTATGGAAAAGTAGGGAATGGAAGACTTTTAGAGTAATCAAACTACGTGGCGGGAAAATAACTGACTGCCTTACAGCACGGCTGGAAATATAGCTCTACTCAACTGGGGAACACAGCAGTGATCTGTATACCGGTTACTGTGAGCTCCTAAGGAAATGACAAGGTTTTGGTTGTTAAGACATGCTGGCGGTAAGGGGTTAAGAAGCCACAATCAGCCCGACGTGACAGACCTGCACAAGGACTTCTGAAACACCGAAATAATATAAAGTGATACATATGTGTATTATGGCGTTCATGTACTACCAAAGAGAAATGCTATCTGCCGACAAATACTGTCCCAACGGCTGGCAATGCGTCATAACAATCATTCCACGAATTCGAAAGATGTGTGCGTGACAAGCCAACAACAATAATTACTATTTATTAATATGTTATTTTTGCGCAAGTAACTTTTCACTATGTCCTATTAAGATTCATATGTGTGCAAAGAATTCGTAGGGGAGAAAAACATTAGGTGCTATTCACCAATAGCTGAGGTTAAAATAATGATTTACAAAAAATATAGAATTTTTAGGAGTGTTAGTTTTATTTACATAAAACCTATTTACTTCTATTTTCGCCTGTTGATAATTTTACTGGATGGTGTAAACAGCTACCGCTTTGTAATTTCAACTTTTAATTTCTTTGCGTGACAGAAATAGAAAGAAGGTATCTAGAAATCAAATGTATATAAGTAGTACGATCCAGTAGACTCCGCCACATAGGGGATAGAGGAAAGGAGCGAAACGCCGGCCGCCATCTTAGGATTTCCTGTTTTTTTCCTAAAAATCTCCTTTTTCCCCTAAAAATCGGCCATTTTCCCCTTTAAACACCCAAAATTTCCCTTTCGTCTCTAAAAATGTCCTGTTTATCCTTAAAAATTCACCATTTTTCCTTTTTAAAAAAGGCTAGCCCTAAAACATGCAGTAGGAATACCCATAATCCAAATTCCAAGCAATTTTTATGATTTGGGTCTTTCCTTAATACTTGTAGGCTACCATTATGTCTTTGCTTTCTCTCTTGTCGACTATTTCGCCCACCGTCTATGTAGTTCCCTCGCCGCAATATTGGTAACCAGTACTACACCATCTTGTTTCTGGCGGCCATATTCGTAGCTTGTATGTTATTTTGTTTTTCATGCTCGATCATTCTCCGTGCGGGGGTGGTTTCTCGGGGTCCTGCCAGTCTCCTTTATTTTCTCACTTTTTCCTCCCGAATATGCTCCACTTCATGTTCTTGTATTACGTGTGTAGGTGTTTATCCCAGCAATCCATCCAGAATCCAGGTTTTCTCCGAGTGATCCCGATTCCCTTTATTACCACACGTTCTCATTCCATCTTGTCTTTCTCTTATTCCATTTCTTTCCCTCTGATCGCCTTCTTCGCTTGTCACCTCGGAATTTTTCTGCTGTTCCCTCGATATTGCTTGTTTTTCCCAAAAATTAACTTCAGAATCGAATTGTTTTACCCTAAATTTCCCTTTCTTCCTTAAAAAAATCTTTTTTCCTCAAAATTTCCCATTTCCCTGTCAATATTTACCATCTTTTTATAAACAATCCCAAAAAATCGAAAAACTTAAAGAAAATTTACATAAATTTGTAATCATTTAAATAAAGTATAAATCTAAAAACTTCGGATTTTTATTGATTTTCTAATAAAAATGTTTTCATACAAACCTCCACTCGCATAAGCCCTGCTAGAGTGCGAAAATCGCCAGTGTGAAAATATATTCACAAATTTTAAAATGTAATTTTCCGTATACGAGAAGGTATATAGAAACTTTGAATTCTTACGATCTAAATAATTTCTCACGAAATAAAACATACGGTAGGCCTAAGTCCCCCTCCCGAAATCACACTTTTTACTGATAATGCGTTAGTGTATTCAAGTAGGACATCGTAAAAAAAGCGAATTTTTATACTTTTTTTTTTTAATAAATTCAATCTATATAGTTTTTTTTAGATATTTACTTTATTCAATTTGTTCTTGAAGTTGTACGAAAAAAAAAATTTAATTTTTAAAACAAAGTAACGCCGTTTGGCCTTGTAGCCACGCACCCTTGCCCCAACAGGCACGCGAGACAGACACACCAGACATAACAGGAGAAGGAAGAGTGCTGGCGACTTACCGCAGGGGGAGATAGGCCCAGTGTAAATGGCCCTGAGACAAGTGCATCTGACCCTGATCGCACGTCAGCTGCTGTGCTGCCTTGTCAAATCAATAGCTCAACAATCAGACATCCAGAAGACAATGCATTTATAAATAATTAGAATTATTTTATTTAAATTATTCCATTTATCATTTGAAAAATGACGAAATCTTAAAAAATACAGTAAAATGTATCAAAAAAATATTTTTAATGCAAAATCGGTATAAAATGTTTTGATTGTGTAAATTTTACACTTTGACGTGACAACTGGTAACGTTTAAGAAAAGGAGAAATTCCCATAGAGGGAAAGGGATTCAAACCCACGACCTCTCGAACAGGAGTCGGGCATGCTGACCACTAGACTACTTATCCAACAATAGTGAATTGTTCTTTAAGATTGTAGAATAGCCATCAAACGAACAGGCTGCCATTCCCTCGTACAATTAGAGTAATGTATTACACTTTTTTTGTAATAAATTTTTTCAATTTATGCATATATGGCTCATGACCACATTTATTACAGAGGTTTTTCCAGTTTAAAATCATCAAATTTACCATTTTGAAATCTTTTTAAAGACAAATTTATTAAAATCATTTCGATATTTCAGAATCATGTGTCCCTATGCTCACATTTGATTGTTTTTGCGAATATGTTCATGCATGTGGGAATATAATTTGCGAACACTAGGAGGCAGGCTCGTGAAATTCAGTTTCAAGTATCATTTCTAGCTCCAGGAATGTACGTCTAAGCCCTTTATAACCATAGTGAATAACCTGTATGTTGGTTTCATAGTGATATTTCTAACGAAAACAGATTACAACTGACTGCTTAACCTATGATATTGGTTTAGCACGAAAAATATGACATTTTCATGTTTGAAATTTACTATAATATTTAAATGCAAAAAGACTCAAAAATAAACCAGCTACTTATATACCTGCTGATGTCGACGTTGCCCCCTGCATTTGTTTGTGCTAATCATATTAATTTTTATAGGCGCAAAGCATGTCAAATAAAATATCTGTAATCTGTATTTATTATTCCATTTTAAAATTAATTTAACTTCATTTTTTTAAAGCTGTAATCAATTTGTATATATATATATATATACACACACACACACACACAAACACACATACACATAATTCAGACTACAGACATAAAACCAGAATCCATAAATTTTCCACGCCATTACGTAGTGTGTTTACAGCAGCATGCTCACTTTCAAATAATTAATATAATCTACTTATACGCAGCTCAGGACAGTCTATGCTAGCAAGTGTCCAACCAGAATCCCTTGGCCTTTATATTCTTCTTCTTCGTGACAAAGTTTCACGACTGCCACTGTCAAACTAAGGTTCCTAACTGAAACCAGGCTACTTATACACCCGCACACAGGTACCATACCAGCAACTGTAACTCATGCATGCGATCTGCTCTACCAACCCACACCAGAAAAAATATACTCGTCGTTCAAAACTATTAATATAACGTAAGCATATCTCAACTATTCGTCCACACAGACCATACAAAGCAAACATACATCCCATACCAGCGACACAATCAACTACTTCTCACACCATCCACCATGCCGACTGACACCAATAAAAACACACTGCCCACCCATACTAAACACTTAAACTCAAGCATGCCTTAGCATTACCGGACTCACCGACACACTCATACTGTACACACCATTCGACGTTCACCAACTATCGCAAGATAGATATACTGGATAACATATCATCCAACATACCAACCATTACATCCATGTTAATCCAAGTGTACCAAGAGAATTTATAGGCCAGGCCAACTTGCAACACAAACATTCCTACCATCTGTCAAAATAACATAACTTAACGTACTAAATCCCAAAAAAAATCAGAAATAGCCTAACATAACCTAACCTACTATCGTCCAAATAAGAATTATACTTATCCTAAGCACACATGTCCTACACGTCTAGCATTATTTCAGCCACTTAAGAAAATTTGACACATCCGAACATAAGAAACGCATTTCAAACAGTCTGCGGGCCAATCAACACTTCAAGTAACATTCACCTCACACTTACAAATGAACAATCGGAACAAGCAGAATTATATTTCAAATACAATATAGCCAAATAGAAAGACACACACCATCACGCCTACCCAGACAACCATACATTCAAGAGCAGCTGATATCTCCTCGAGTGAATTGGTAAACCAATGGGGCAAAATAAAGAAATCTGAATGATTTGGATGTGATTTGAAATCACGTCCCTTAAAATAAGGGTTTAAATATCGTATATTTCTTCGCATGTTAGTCGAGTTAAAAACTGTTTATTTATTGTATGTAAGATATATACGGAAAACTTATTTAAAGAGATTTGCAATATGTATATATATATATATATATATATATATATATATATATATATAATCCTTAAGCGTATATTATACATTCTAAGAATAATATTCCGTATATTACTAAGGTCGCAAAAAAAAAAAAAAGGCTGGTATGTTTAAGTATATACATCATTCTTTGTGTGTGTGTGCGCGCGCATGTGTGTGCGTGTGTAGTAAGCCCATTCACCATCTACATCGATGCTTGAAATGTGTTGGTATTTTTATATACTTCAAACATACACGTAATATGGTTCGACATTATATGAGGTTTTGTTCCAGGTAATATCAGTTGAAAGTATAGCGCTGTAGAAAATGTTTTCGTTTGTTTATGAACAACTTCATAGAAAGTAAACATATGATTATTTACCATTTTTCTTTTAACAAAAATTGTTTTCAATTCGGCATAGCTACCTACTTTAGAAGATATATATGGAAACCTGTCGTCAGTGTACATATAAATCTAGAGTAAATTTATCTTTCTTCGCGTATTGAGAAGATCTCAATAACTATTTGTTTGGTAAAGACTTTTAGAAATAAAGATTGCTGAGATAAATGTAAAATGAATGTTTCCATCACATAAGTAAATTGAAAACCACTTATGATATACGGCAAAGGTAATGCATTGGAAAATTTGATGGTATTCTGGTAATCACTGACGATTTTGTGCGAAGATAATTCCTTTACAATGTACCATCATATGATAAGCATATGTATAAGGACGATTTGAATGTTTGTATATATGTGTATGTTTCGTGGTTGTTTATTTATAACCAAAATTTATATAATTAAAATAAATGGTAAAATGTTAACGCAATTTTATGATGCAATAGGGTTTTTTTTTTTCACGAGTTCTGTAATTATTAGTGGGTTATATCTACTAGTAATTATATTTCTTGAAATGAATTAGTAAATATGTTTAGGTTGTTTACATTAAAGTTTTGTCAAATGGACTTGGGGCTTACAGTTCCATTCTGCGGGGTTTCCCCTAAAAGATCCTGCGAGTGGAAAGTAATTTGAAATTGATTTAAGTTGATGTAAACAATGGATCTGAGTTTTTTGGGGTGGGGTAGAAAGAAAATTAAACAATGATGGAATAATAGTTTATGTAGGGGGATATGATTACGAGATGTGTGATGTTATGTTGCAAAAAGCTTATAGAAACATTGGTAGGTTACGAAATTGGTATATGGAGAAAACAAATATTTACTTAAGCATAGGACGATTTAGACGATTGGTTTTCATACGTCAAGCATACTAGTAAAACTATGAAATGGGCGAGGCGAATATTTAATTTGGAGTAAGTTTTTTTAATTTTATTATGTAAAAATAATAAAAAAAACAATGAAAAAAATTTTTTTTTGATTTATTTTGCTATAGTTCAGTTTGTTAGAATGTGATAACGTTACGAAAACCATGCGCGGACAGGGTGGGGTGTGGCCTCTGTTTCCATGCGACCCCCTAGCATGGCGACACGTGTGCCGGGGCAGGTAGTGCGTGATTGTCGGGAGGGTACTATACAAAACTGAGCAGCCTGCCCAATGTTGTTGTTTGCTGGAACTAGTCTTCAACCATAACCACCCCCCTCCCCACACACACACACACACCTTCAATCTACCATCGCGAGGCGGGTGTTTTCTCGCTGCCATGCCGTGTTGAGTTCTCTACGGTACACATTTCTTGAGGTATAAGTGCTGGCTCTCTGGGAAAGTTTAGTCGATAGAAGCGTTTTAAAACTACACTATATTAAGTTGAATGGAATATTATTTCTACGATATTTAATTAAAAATGATAAAGATGGTATTAATTTTATATATATATATATATCCTTATTTAAAGTTCAAAGATGGTTTTTAAGATTTTAAACAATATCGATTTTAGAATTCGTCTGCATATATGACTCTGCCTTTGATCTCAATACACATTTAGTAAAATGGTATACATTTATTTACATCATCGGGAAATAAGTCAAGGAATATCTCATTGAATACCTTTTTAATTTATCGGGGATCGAAGCGTGAAAGCATTACAAAAATTAGTGTTGATGGCAGACGAATGTAAGTTTTAAACTGTAGTTAACCTAGATGGCTATTTATGAAATCTTGTCTGAAAAAGTACTGACACCAGCGTGTAGCAAAACACATATGGTCTATTTATGGTTTACAGTCGGACGCCAAGCCGGCATTCACTCGGCACCGCTGCTGGTCCTGAAGTGCCAACACTAACTAGCCATACTCTGCCCATAGTTGGCCCTGGTGTGGTGAGCACAAATGGCCTTAGCATGGCCCATATGATAACAACAGCAATGGCCCATCAATGTACCACTTCACAGCCACCAGATGGCCTACTGATGACTAGCCATGCTTCTACTATATGTCAGACACTGTATCCAAAAACCTATCATTTTTTGCATAATTCTCAACTTTTCATTGTTTTAAATTTCGTTAAATTGACTATTAAACACATTTTAAGACAAGAAAATATTATTCTTACCGGGGACGGGGCGCAACTTACGTCCCTTGTAGTGACAGCCCAGCATACTATCCATTACACTACTGTGTATTATTATGTGTGTATGAAATAATTCAGAATATATTTGGACTTGAAACACTAACGCTCACTAATATAATATAAATTACACCAGTTATTTCACAGCCTTAAAATTTACCATGCGAACAAATCAGTTTTTTTAAAATATGTAGATAAACAAAAAAAATACTGCCATTGAGAGAGAACTTCCTACTTGAACAGCGATATTAAAACAAAACCTTGCCTTTAATGTAGTTTTTCGCTATATGTAAGTCACCTAGATTTTCTTCATCTGTTTTGAAATGCAGTCGGCATACGTGATTATTTTAGCTACGTGAAAACCACAAAAACCCTTCAATGATAATTTTCTAAATTTGGTTCGATGTATTTTTTTCTGTTTTTTATTTTACGCAGTCGTATATTTAAATTATTACATATGTCAAATTATTCAATACCAGTCACCAACTCACATCTACAACACTTTGCCATATATATTTTCAGCACTATATATTTACAAGTAATCTGCACATTGTATCACATGATATATAATTATATTAGACGCACACACACAAATATACATATACGTGCGTGTATAGTTTGAAAAAGCTATCTGTGAATAGTGGGAGCCATAAAAATTCCCATAGTAAGCCAAATTGCACCAATAATGGTCCATCGATGTACCACTTCACACCCATCAAATGGCCAACAGATGGTTACCCATACTTTCACTAGTAATACGTATAGGTTTTGTACGGTCATTGCTAGAATATAGTTTGGAAGCCGTTTATTGGTCATTAGTAGTTCACCTACTCTCAACCATCAGTTTAATTTCTATCATCATTCCATCAGTGGGCCATAAATGACATGTCAATGTCCTGGTGCCAGCAGTTAACCATGGCAGGGCCATTTGTGTAGACTCATAAGACTCCTGGGCCATCAGTGGCCCAAAAAAGGATAAGTTAAGTGCTGCCAGTACTGGAATATAGTTGGCAAGCAATTTGCGGATCAATAGCAGTATACCCACTCTCAGCCATTAGTTTCATTTCCATCAACATCCCATTAACGTTCCATTAATGGCATAACAGGTGTCCTGTTGCCAGCAGTCAGCCATAAGAGAGCCATTAGTGTAAACCCATAAGTATTCAGTGCCAGAAGTCATCCAGCAGTGCCAGCATTAAAACCACAGTCGGACGGACGACTGTAGCTTGCTACGTAGGTAATTCCAATTAGGTTTTCTAAGCTTGTTTTGAGTAAATATAAGGTTTTTATTAAATCCTTTATTAAAAATATATAATAAAAATAGAAAAAAATAAAACGATATACTTTAATTAATTATAAGTGTAAGGTCATTTGTGATGTAAAAGCGAATATGAGTGTGTGTTGCCTTCCCCTATACAAAGCGGACAGCTGTGTCATTTTGGAACGCGGAGTGTGTTATCCTTCGAGAGATGAATACAAGTTTGCGAAGAACTAGGGCTGGGAGATAGTACTCTTCCGTTGTGCGACGACCTGCGGTAACTTACTAGAAGAATAATCTCGGCCATGACGGTTGCTGAGAGAATGAAATAAGATTTAGGAAAGCCTTACTGTTCGTCTGATCTGTGGTGCGTGTGATAATTACAACATGATAGGCATATAAGTTAAACATAAAAAGGAAAAATTTGGGATAGACGGAAGTGAGCAATGGATCTGCTAGGATGTGTAGTTAGGGTGAAATTTCTCTCTGTATTTATTCACTGTGTACTTGATAAATACTCTTCACACAATTACGCATTTAAAGAAAATGTAATTACCTTGGGCGGTTTTCGAATCAAGGACTGAACGACTCCTCAGCCCTTGGTCTAAGCCTACTAACATATACACAATGTAGGAGAATGTTTTTTTAACACTAAATAGTAATTTACATTATAAACAATATTTCGTTATCAAAATTTTTTTTTTAATTCTTGAAATATGTGTTGTTTACAGGAATCGTGTAACGAAAAAAATAAGTGAAATCACGTTTTTGGGGAAGTGAGAGGCATGGGTCCCAGTCCAGAGAAGCAGAGCAGAGCGGGCCGTGGAAAGGGAGAGAGAGAGAGAAAGAGAGACACCTGTGAGGTGGCGCTGCCCTATCAGAGATATTTCGAACCTCACAGAAATTCGTTTCAGAGGGCTAGCAATCTCTCGCGTGTCCCTGGAAACCCTATGCATTTCTTCTTCCGGCTGGTATTTCGCGTTTTGTCATGGTAGAATTTGCAGCTACTTGTTTGTTGTGTCGGTGACATTCGCTTCAAGTGAATGCATTTTATCGGTTCGAGGAAATATTGACTCGCTCGCTAAATGAAAAAGAAAATATCACACTAGTGTACACTTATTATTAATTGTTTGGTTATTTTATTATTTAATGTGCACTATTAAATAAATAAATTTGTATAATAAGTAAATGGCGTAAATGCATAAGTGGAGAATAAGTAATTAATGAAAATAATATAATTATTCATTACAAGTATTCGCCAACTCACTTGTCGTGAAATGACGTACGCATCTCTCGTAGTCCGCGGACTTGTTGTAGATATAACAAGACACTGTTATAATAATTTATTAATATATGTTACGTTTATTTCAATAAAGTAATGCGAAGCGACATATATATATATATATATATATATATATATATATATATATATATATATATAGGATTTGTCACACTGAGTACCCCTGTCGCACATGCGACCCGATCTCATCTCCTTCCTTTTATATAAAACACGATCCAAAATGGCGGATGGCGATGGGGTAAAATCCCTTGATATTATCAAACTGAAGTTAGTTGAGTTCAGAATGTTCTGGGTAATTGCAATATGTACTCGCTTGGTTAATAAAATAATTTAAGTGCGATGCCAAATATTCAATGCGCATAGTAAGTAGTTGCGTACTTAAATAATCTAATCAAATAATTCATTGCGCGATTAATTTTTCATTATGCGAACACATGTATTCAACCTTCTCCCACCCCCTCTTCTACGAAATTGCATGTGCACTTCCAAACTCCTCAGTTGTCATCAAGCTTCCCACGAGACAACATCTGTAATTACTCTCATTATGCAACTGTTAATTGCACAACTACACAAACGCCCTGTACGGGAATCGAACACAATACCAGCTATGGTCACTGGTTGTCTGTGCTAACCACTCTTGCGGCCAGCCAGGGCGTGACGGACGCAAAAACAGGTTCTGACATCTTCGGCAGTTCCTTTGGTGTTGGGAGGGGGTGGGGAATAGCATCAGCAAATACAGGTGTACCAGGGGGGGAGGGTAACCCATCATTAATCACCTCCAGGGGGTTTGGTATGGGACATCTCCGCGGGGGGGGGGGGGGGGAGTAGGTCATTGCTGGCAGGATGGCTGGGGAGGGGAACCGGGCAGACAGCCCTCCAAGATGCACTGGAGCAAAGATCAAAGGTCAGATATATCCATTAGGGGCACACGGCATCTACTGCTGTTATACAAGGATAATATGTAGTTGCCTCTGTTTGCTCGTAGCGCCATCGTGTGGAAAAGAAACAATCGCAGTTCATCTCTCCTCTCTCTCTGTATGTATTCTTGTGCAGTACAGCCTCTCCTGCCGGGTAGACCACATCGGCGTGTTTGTTCATGTATCTTAGTTGCTTCAATAGACGTATTCGTTGACGTAGGCTAAGCGTATATAATTTGCTAATTGTAGTAAATATATATCCTGAATTTCTTATTATAGAAAGAAAAACAAAATATTTACAAGACGAAATACTTATTGATTTGGCTACGTGAAAACAAGTTATTTCTTTTGAAAATAAAAACCTTTCTCCGCACACGACTGTGGCTCTTGATTTAGATTTAGCCTGCCCTTGTTACAGCAACTTATTACTATAGTAGCTCCGCTGTAACCTAAGACTTGGGAGCTGTGCCAATGTGGGCCACTTCTACCCAGGAAAGGAAACAATGTGACGACGGAGGTACGTCAGCTGGGAGGGAATGCCTGCAGATTCGTCTGCCCGCCTGCCAGCTAGCTGTGAGTGGTGCTTTTCAGGTTGTGCTGTCTCTCTCTTTCACTTGGTGGGCGGAGCCATGTCCGTCATTAGGCCGGAGCCACTATAGCAAAAAAGTGTTTTTCATTTATTAGATTGAACCAGATTCTAATGACTGATAGACTAAATTTACGAGTTTGAAGTCGGTCGTCGATAAACGAAGATTATTTTGAAAGGCATTGTAGACTCACCAAAACGGCCGCTGTGTTACACAGCATTCAACTGGCTCCAGTGAGCTCAGCGCTTCACAGTCAGTGGGATAATTATTCCAGCAGCAGGCAATTGCTGAATCCGTTGGATGCCCCCAATAACAAATGTGGTGTAGGCAGTTCATGGTAAACTGAGCACTTTTGAAAACCCTGCTCATTTCATATTTCTTATTATCATATGCAAATTAATGCTGCTATAAGCCAGGTAACGTTATTCAGGCGTGATTCAATAAAAACAGTGTAAAAATGAGGAGTACAATCGAGTTACCGATTTGCAGATATATTAAACAAGAAATGCCAACTAGAGTGGCCATAACTTTAAACATTACACATGAAATATAATAACGGTTCTTAAGAACATTTTTTACGACTCGCTGACAATTCAACTGGGACTTGGATCTCAGTGTGCACTGCAGCATACTTGTAGTAACGGACAGTGAATTTCTTCAGAGTTTTCTTTGGAAACTATTTACTTTACAGTAAACATAATTCAATAGCTGTGCATACGCGGTGTCACACACAGCTTCCCATATCTGGATTTTGCGTTTTATACTCATATTTTCTATTTCGATGGTAAATTATGTTATATGTTCCTCCATAGCCAGGAAGTTCGTGACCAACGAGAATCGACGCCCAGCGATCACTTTGCTCTGGCACATATCTACAGAAGCGAATTAGAACTGTGAAAATGGAAGCGTCAGCACTCGACACTTTGCATCACGCTCAATGAGCTTGATTTAAAATACGAGGACAATGTGCCATTTCTGACAACTGTACTTGCAGCCGGGTCTTTTCCAACCAAGCTGAGTCCTGAGTTGAGAAAGCCCTCTCCTCAGCGGACGTTAACAATACTCCCAGACGTAGTCGCCCTCCAATCCATCCGGAAGCCCTAAACGCGCGCGAAGGGCGCATTCTTCCCAGTCGTCCTTTATTTCTGGCCCGTTTGACGTTCACTCACCCTTTAATTTTATTTCTTTTTCCCCTTGCCTGTCCCCTCCTCCCTCCCTACCTACGTTCCTCCTCGAGGCTCCCGAACCTGTTCATTGCCTTAAATAAAAAAGTTTGTTCCCCGGGCGAACAGATCGTCTGTCTAAATTGACTGCAGCTTCTCAAAGGATCCTGTGTTCCTGCGCACGGGGCTTGTTATATATACACGTTACGTCGAAGACATAAAAATGCCCGACCTCCACCCCCCCCCCCCCCCCCAGCAATTTCCAGATCGGGCCTCGGAGCGGCCAGGTACGGCAAATAAAGAGGAATTGACGGGGAAGGGGAGAACGGGTCGACGAGACAAGATGAAATAAAATAAAAGGAAATCGTACATGGGTCCTCGCAATCTCTAGCGGATTTGTTTCATTGCTGTTTCATTTTACTTTTCCCCGAGATGTCTCCCTGCAGTCCCTTCTCTCTCTCTGTCTACTTTGTCAGCTTTTAAAACGGGTTTGCGCTGGAGGAATTGGGAAGCAGTTAGGAGATATAGTTTCTGTCTCGTTCTGTCCGCAACATTACCGGCAATTGGCGAAGGCTTGTAGTTAAACGACAGCAAGTTGCTCTTGCTGTCTCTATACGCGCTCTCGATCGCCCAACTCTACGACTTGACACTTTTCCCCGACGAACTTGGGTCGCATTGCCCGAGTCTCAAGGATGGCGCTCGCTCAGGAAGGAAGTCTCTGAGGCTGATATAGCGGGAGCTTACTCCAGGGAGGGCAGAACTTTTATACAGACGAGCTATCGAGCGTCACTGAATGAAATAACTTCCTGCGAGATCTTCACTCATCAGTTGCGACAGTGGTACCTTCTACGTTTTGGCAACTGATCACATGGATTTAGGGAATTCAAAAATATAAATTTACTATAGTTAAGAAAACTGTTCATTTGTTTTGGAACTGTTTCCAACATGGCACTGATTAACTCACAAATATTAAATATTAAAATATTTTATGTGTTTTATAATGAAAAGCGTGACATTAAACACTCATTTAAGCTGATTAAAGAAATATAAATACATTTTTAAGCAACCTCACACTCTCATAATAGCTTAATTTGTAAAAAAAAAAAAAAAAAAAAAAAAATGTTTGTTGTTCATATTTCCTTACATGCGGAAATGACTAAGATGAAATAAATAAAATACGACAGTAAATAACAAATACATTCCTGTGCGATAGGCAATTTTAGAAGTTAAAATATACACAGTATAATTTTTGTATACGCTCGATCAAATGAAATGCCTAGCAAAAACAAAAGACAAATATTTATTGGATATCTTGCATCATACTATGTCTGGTTTGTATGTGTGGCTGATCTCTCTGTTATTATTTGATAGTCGCCTGGATGTAGATTGTTTACCTTTATCAGAAGTGGGTAACTTTGACCATAGAAGACAGCTATCTGGGGTTATATTTTTTGTGACTGTATTTACCCTGTCCCGACCACCCGCTACAGGCAAATTCGATGTAGCTTTCAAATGTGACTTCCGATTTTCTAATCACTATACTTATTTATTAACAGACGAGCATAACAATACTTAAGATCAGTATTAAAGGTTTATATTATATACACATTAGGAATTGATCTCTAAATTAATAATTTTCCTCTGTGTTCCTATAACGATGTGATTAATTGGCTGTACTAATATAACTACCCCGACAAAATCGGCAGAAATAAATTTTAACATTTTTTAATTTCGTACCTTGTTTTCAGAACTTGCATTGTTAATGTTATACTTTCTACATATTCCTCAAGAATTCACTCTGTTATTTGATTTTCAGGCATGTTCAAATAAAAAGTATTACTTCCAATGTTGGATCGCAGTTCCTGTGGCACACCCTGAATGAACCTGCGGTAGTAAGACAGACCTGCAACACTAAAAGAGGTCGAATCGTGCGCTTCAATATTAAACGTAAAAAGTGGCTCCATTTATGGCCACAATTCGTTCAGTTCACGAACTTTCCCGGCCTTTCTCGACATAACTGAACAGATTGACATAGGACTGAGCAAACACAGGCATAGTGTTATTTATGAATTCCCCGCTTTGTGTCGGCAGGTTGAGAATGGAGGAGGTGTAGTAACGCTCAGTACATCCTACGTTCACTTGTCTCACATAAAAAGACGATAGCCTGTCCACCTCTCTCTCCACATGTTGTTGCATGATAGGACCCTGTCTTGTACAGAACTGTGCTTGTTACGAAACTATGCAGTGGTGTAGTGGTCAGACTACTTGCCTCCCACCAAGACGAACCGGTTTTGATTCTCAAAGGGGTCGCTCCTGGACTTTCACATGTGGGATTTCGTGCCGGACGATGCCGCTGTTCCTCGAGGATCTCCTGTTTCCCCAGCTCTTGCATTCCGGCGCTGCTCCAAACTCATCTCGCTTAACCTCATCATCTCCAAGATACCGACGTTAAGAGTCGCCCAAACCTCTTCGCTCCACTACTGTGCCTAACTGGTTCGCTCCACTACTGTGCCTGACTTGTTCGCTCCACTACTGTGCCTGACTGGTTCGCTCCACTACTGTGCCTGACTTGTTCGCTCCACTACTGTTCCTGACTGGTTCGCTCCACTACTGTGCCCGACTGGTTCGATGCAATATACGCACGGCTCTTATAACTTTCATTGTCCTTCTATCCACGAGCAATGCTACTGTTCACTGCAGTGTTGTGGATATGCAGTCACACACTGTTTTTTCTTACAAGACTACGCAGTGTTTACGAACTGACAACGTGCAAAAAGATCACATTGACTGCTGAAATTTCGCCGAAGACCTCAGCTGCTAAGCACAATCAACATCTCTGTTACTTGAGTGTGCTCTCTAGTCTTATTCTAACTTCAGCGTGAGAATAACATCATGACGATTTGGTTTTGGTAATCACTTAATTATTATCATAGATACGAAATTAAGTTTTTTTATTAGCGCTATGGAGTGTGTACATTTATGTTTACATTTCCACGCCCTGCACCTGTCACATTTTTTGTTAATGCGACAGTATACGTTATTCCTTTTTCATTGGTTTGGAATTGTCATGCTCTTGGGAACATGTAACATTATTTAGCGTGTTTACAGGAACACTCTTTCATAATTGCTATTTTCTTTTGCTTTTTATAATCATCACACATTTATGTTTTTGTTTTGTAATCTACCCAGGTAGTCTATAGAGTAGTGAGTCGCGCAGTTGAATCTGCCTTCCACGCAGTTTCCCAAACTTCCCGGACTTTCTGTTCTAATTTTGTGCCTTGTTAGAGCGGCACTAACTGCTAGACTATAGCCCATTCGCGGTTAATTCCAACTTCTCTCATAATCTCTTGTTTTTACCCAAGAATCATTTAATAAATTATTTTACCAAAAAAATCACTTCAGAAAGGCCTTTTTTTAAACATAAAAATCACTTCAGAAATCAATAATTTTACCCAAAAATCACTTTTTTCCTTTAAAATTTTCCGTTTCCCAGCTACAAAAAAAGTCAATTTTTTTCTCAGACAGGCGAGGCGGACTTATGACTCTGGTGTACTTGGAGCCAGGAGAGCGGACCGGTGTAGGCCATTGACCTTTGACCGCAAAAATATTTTTAAAAAAAAATCATTTTTTAATTTGAATATATTTTTATAATTAAAAATCGATTATCTAACCCAATGCCAGGATCACCATTTAAATTTAATAACAAACTAATATTGTTAAAATGATGAATAAATAGCTCTTCGTGGTTAGCTTTTTATTACATTTCTTTATTTACATGTAAATATTTTTTGTACTATTAAAAAAAAAATTTTAACATATAATTTTTCATATAGGTGTAATTATTTATTAAATATTTTTCTTTCATATAGGGAGTCGTTACTCACACATGACTTATATTCTGTTAGTGGAATATTTCCTACCTCTAAGCTAGGACTTGTAATTTTTTCCCCCACATGCATATTGACTTACACCATTCTCTTTACATAACCATCCTCTAAGAGCTTTTTTGACAAACTTTATTGAACACATATTAAAATATACATAATCAGTCAAACAATCAATTATGTTTATTAATCTTCTTCAAATAGAACGATTTCGTGTCTGGTCGAAGGCAGCAGATTTACGGTCCAAGGACGAGGCACACCATTTGAGCAGCAGCTGTGTTTTCCTCCACGTACGTAACCAAACAGTGGGTTGATCTGTCGCAGAGAGATCGCTGTTGGTTGTCGTAAAGTTTCGCCGGCTTCGCAACTCAAGACAGTCTATGCTAGTAAGTGTCTAACCCCAACCCTTGGTCGTACATTCTTCTTCACACTTCTACATCTTTCAGTGTTGGATGCACCTTTTGATCTCTTGCTACTTCAGCATTCTTCTGATGTGCACTACACAAACTCCTTGAATGTGGTGTGTCCGTAACAGTAGCACGTTCTCGAAATCACTCTATACACTGGAGACAGCCGAGAATATCTTCGTCCTGTTGCAGATAAGCAGGTATATGTTTGTAGACACATAATATTTCATGTTGTGCATATGTCAGAAGGAATTCTTTAGACAGGTATGGGAGCTCATTTTCTTTGTCGAGTGCTGCAAGTTATTTAAGGTTATAATATGCCACAATAGCTGATAAAATCTTCTGGCTGCTAGAACAGCATGCCATCGTGTTCACTGGGAGCCTCGCGACAAGAGAAAGAAATTTCGGATCATTTGTAGCAGCGTAAACGCTACTTTTATAGATCTAAAATGATGAAGCTAAGCCTCAAGTCCCTAATAGTCAGAGTAAGAGGACTCTTACTCGAACTACAGACGGCAATGAACTGATCGAACCCACGTCTGTACCTCCTGATGTGCTTAACGATTGTCAAAAATCTATATTTCTCTTTCCAGCACAAGGCACACATATCTTTGAATTTTGCAAATGTAATTTTCGTATTGTTATGATCGTCGTACACATGCCGAAAATTAATATCGTCCATGCGAAACAGCACCAACACATTAGCATGATCGTGAAGCATCTGTTTGTGTTTGTGAGAGTAAATCTGGCAGAGGTAAACGCAGTCCAGGTACACGTGTCATCCCATGCTAAGATACTGCTTTATACAAGTCGTTTTCTCACAGGTAATGTCATTGAAGACAAATATTGAGTTGGTCAATGCTTCGCTCGGCGGTACGACGGCTTCGTTAACTTTGAATGGGAAATAACTCAAGCCTTCCACGACTTGCAGTACTCGTACCAGTTGTTGGTATTTCGGTTGCTGGAGCGACTTGGAGTACAGGTACAGATTCTCGAACCGAATGTCATTCTTGTCATCCAGTAAGCTCAGTAGGACGCATGTCTTGCTGCAACCCTATGGTCCCGCCATGATGCACATCACTGTATTCGGAAATAGGCTTCCACGTGGTAATTCGTGGAAAATATCTTCAAAATCAGCATTAAAATATCTTTATCTCCAGCTTGATAATGCATATGTTACCACTACAATCTTGTGGCGCAAGTGGATTTGATTGTAGTTGCAGAGTTCGAGTGCTGCAAATTTTAGAATGTTTCTTTAATGCATCGCTCTAAGAAAACTGCCTCCGGAAAAGTTTGCACTGAAATGCCATACTGAAATATGTCATACATCCGTACTGTTCCAAGTCTAGAATGATACTGAAATGGGAACGTATAAAAGGAGTGTATTTATAATTTATAAAAGTATGTATCCAGATCCCTCGGTATATTTCATTGCTTCCTGGGTAAACAGTATTTACACTTTGCAATAAAAGTATCTAGGACTACAGCACTCTCCCACCATGCTTCGCTATTGGTCGGTGAAGAACTTGGACATTGTACTGAACTATGCAGCACCACTTTAAATTTGTGAGGGATGAAAGGATACGACACAAAAAAAAAATTATTTTATAAATGTAATGTATTATTATTTTGTAATTACATATTCAGAAGTAAGCAGTTCATCACATCATGTGATATAACACCGATGCTTCAGTTCATTGATGAATGAAACCACCTATTTCGTGTTCGAGAAATCCCCGTGTCTATGAAATTCAAGGAAATATTGGAGTGTATCAACAAGTTCATTCGGGTCTTCGGTAAACATGTAGTCAGTATTTACAGCGTCTTCAACACTATCACTTTCTTCATGATCATTTTTCACTTCCTGTTTTGTATTCTATATTGAATTTGGTTTTTATTATAGAAGGGGAATTCTCATTAGTCTAAGAACCGATAACTGTTTATTTTAAAGTTCGCCAACTTCTCGCGGAAGTTTTGCGAGTGTACATTTCACACATATTGACTGTCTTGCACTCATTCCATCTTAAGTATTTACTGTCCGTCATAATCACCTGCGGAAACAGTATCTATCGAAGTAGCAGGAGTTATTTACGTTATCACTTGCTGGCTCCTAACAGACGAATCGTTGCCGATCTCTATGTGTACCGTCATTGTATCGCTTTGTATAAACTGCATGTGGTCATTGTCGTAATGGTTCAGCACGTGCAAAGTTTTCTTCGTACAGAATGTTCTGTCATGATGACGAGCATGGCAGCGTTTACTGACGATCCTTCCACAGAAGCGAAACTGATTACGATGTATTGGTTTAGGCAAAGACTTCGATGGACCTGTTTGAGATGTAGGTGCTGGAACTAAAGATGCAGGTAACTTCGACAATGATGTTCTAGGTATCTCAGCCTAAGAGGTCGATGACGCTGCTAGTACCACATCCGAAGAAGTCGATAGCACTGTGCCAACCTCAGGCATTGATGAACCAGCAACCTTTGGCTCCATACTATATTCTATTTGCTTACACGAGCTGAGACGAAGTGTCTTTCACTATATGTTGGTTCACAGTTGATGTGTCTGTGTAAAAGCATAACAGACAAAATAAATATTTATGCTAGAATTTTTGTTTCAAGAGTGAAATATTCCAAGCTTTGTTAGTTAGCGATGGCGCAGGTCGTGGCTCCTATAGTTGAGGTCAAAGGCAGGCCTTCGTATTCGCAATTCATCTTCGCTTTATAGCGAGAGAATGCTTCATCGGGTTGCCAATACGGGTCCCTACAAAATGCTTAGCTGGTGGATATTGCTTAAACATTTATATCGCGTGTACGTCATCAGCCAGAAGTTCGCGCGCGAACATCACTGATAAACATAGAAAATTTGCATCACTAATCGAATAGCGAACCTCTTATCTTACCCAGATCCCCATATCCGAAAACTACAACCATCGTTTCGCCTTTAATATAATTTCCTATCATATTCACCGAACTTGTGGTTACTGTACCAAGATATTCAGTTAAAGCGCCCATAACGTTATGCGAGCCTCCATCGTATTCAAGCATTTTTACTAGACACTCTTTCCCCTCCTTCCAATTTTTATTTTGTCAGAAACTAACTATGCGTAATATAAGGTAATGAGTTTTGGCCAGGCGCCTCCCCCACCCCGCCAACTCATACAATGTAGGAAAAAATACCAGGTGAATTTGAGACAACCAAAATCGGATGACGTATCGACTGCGCACTAAAATTAATAGTATTTAAGTGTTTTATATATTTTCCAAAATTAAATTCGGTTTGGTTTATAAGGAGGCGAAGATTAATCATTGTGGTGTTAGCTGATTAAAAAAACGTGTTCTACAGTTGTAATCAAATGATGTTTCTTTTGTATATCACTCAGAGGGTTGCGTTTTTATTCAAATTAATTATTTATGTTCTCAGAATTGCTACTACAGACGCTATAGTAGTATGCCTACTGTCCCAACAAGTTTCAAACCAAGGTATAGCATAACACCCGTGACACATGTAAAACTACTTATTCACTGGCACACTGTGACCACTGACAGTGAACTCATTCTCAAGTGAGGTGAATTATAGGGCTCCATTGCGGTGTGTGTTGGTTGTAATTTAATTATTTGTTTTCAGATACTCAGAAAAACCAGGAGGCACTTATTACTCAGTAACGTCCATCCCGAACACGAAGCGGTGTCGTAAGGTTAGGAGAACTTGAAAACAAAAAAATGTACAGAAGTGGTTTTTACGGTGGACGAGTTTATCATAATTTAGCGGATGCCAATTATGAAGTAGCGAAGGACGATGACATCTTCGTTTTGTCGTACAGCCGTAAGTGTTGAAGAAAGTTATATTCTACTATCAATGCTTCAGGGTATGGCATCAAAAAGATGGAAATTATATGTTGGAAGACCACGACAGGAAGCTGCTGTTTGATTCTCTTAAGAACATTAAATTACAATTAGGAAATGAAAATTGGTTGTATAGAAAACTTGTATGTACGATAGTGTACTTAGCTTACTATGCATGACTCTCCAACATTCATATCTAAAAATAAGGTTCCCCAATTTCCAAGCAGTATAGGCTGTTCGCGATAAACACTTTCGAAAGCCCTGCTTAAGATCTACTTGTATGCATGTTGTGTATTATTGCACTATATGTTTGCAATGGGCCTGCTCACTTTATTAATGCATTGGTCAAGTGAAATTATTAGAAAAGTAAATATTTTTACAAATTCTTATTTGAATAGCTGATGGGTTTTCTCGGTGATCTCCTGCTTCTCCCTGACCTTGCATTCCAGTGCTGCTCCGTTCTTACATTACTTACCCTCATCAGCTCTCAAGATCTCGTTAAGATCCGTCCAACCTCTTCATACATATTTTGTAATTATTAATGGTTTTGCTAATCCTTTATTTTGTAGTTTCGTAGTAACTGTTATTCTTCTGTAATATAACTAGACTGTTTGTGGATCATACAGACTGAGTCCGAATAGATTAAGAATTCTGAAGGCTACAGTAATTTATTTATCGTGATTTAAAAAAAAATATAAGGGCAGAATACGAATAACACGCTTTAAAGGTATTCGGCATATATATATATATATATATATATATATATATATATATATATATATATATATATATATAGCTTAACACTTTGACATCTGAACATACTTATTGGCAGTCGCGACAAGCTAGAAGTGAATGTTCTGTATACGTCACTACAAGAGCACCAGTTCTACTGGTTTGTCTATTACCACTTTACAGCTTCCTATTGGTTTGTATTACACCACTCGTGGTTACCATACTTAAAAATACCCATTATTGGCCAGCTGGCAGCCAATGAGTAGGAAACCTGACTCTGTCCGAAACCCCATTTCCTACATGAGATTGATAGAATTTGTATTTAATAATATGCACCAGTTAACTCAGGCATCAAGGCCTTGGGCGCGGTGCAGCTGACTTATCACTGTACTTTATATTTCACGAGTACAGCAGCGCCCACACGTAACAGCTGTGACATGATAGCGCCGAACTTCCGCTATCACACGCTTGCGTCACTAAGGACAGTTCAAGGCTTGTCAACAACCGACATGGAATTGTTACTACCTGTAGCTCGGGCCTGTATTTAATGCGACGTTAAACTTTCTTATATTTTTTACACCAACCAGCCGGAGAGTCATAGAAATGAATGTACTGCCTAGTGCGTATTATTATTATTTTTTTGGTTCGCTGTATATGAGACAGACGTCTTTCAAAACTACAGTCGCAAATACAAATGAAGTTAGTAGCCGACCGTCAAATACAATTGGCAGTATTTCACACGTACCTCGAGTAAAGTATGAAAACCTTAAAATATCTTCACATTAAAAGTAACCACTATGATTTTGTGATACCAAGCCACTATACTCTTGGTCAACACATGCCTCATTCACTTACAATATATGATCATAAAATGTCTCATAATTAAGTGTGGGGTGTTTCAAACACATTTTAAACGGGAGGGAAAATCCTAGTAATGAGTCACATTGTAACGTCAGGGTGAACATCAACCTGTAGATAGGCTTACCAACTGTTACCAAATTGATTGAAGACAAAACTAACTGGATAATTTGCAAACAATTTACACTATCTCGTCTAATGTTACTCACAACGCCAGATCACATGAGTTTCAAATAATTAAGTTCCATAATTTTTTATGTCGCACATTTACGAAAGTCACGTCTCGTGAACAACAGTTACGTGATTAATTTACCCACAAACATATATGAAAAGTGGAAACACTTTACACAGAGCGTTTCCCAATTCAATCAAGCACCCAGGACAACATATTTAATACTCTTTAAAGCAATGTAAAAATTCACGCAACAGGAAAGATAAAGAAGATTTTCTATATTTCTGTCATGCGATTGTAAGTGTATGTCGAATCATCCTTGTATCGTGAATCTGCTGCCTTCGACTAGACACGAAATCGTTCGTCTCTAAGAGGATTAATAAATATAAATTTTTTTGCTGATTAAGTATATTTTTTATGTGTACAGTATAATTTTTCCATAAAAAATATGCTGTATTTTTATTTCTAAGGTAAACCTTTTCATAATATATATTTTTTATTTTATTAATATTTTTTTAAGTGAAAAAAATTCCAATTTTTACTTGGTCTGGTGATTAGGTTAAGTGGATAGCGAGAAAAATAATTATAAATAAAATTTAAAAAAAATCAAAGTCATGACATTGTGTAGAATGGACACGACTAAATTAGTTCTTACAAGATGGTTAAGTTAAGGGAATGGGGTAAGCCAATAGGCATGTGCGAGAAAAAATTACGTCTTGGCATTGGGGTAAGAAATATTCCATGTTCAACATAGACGTTCTGTGTCAGTAACAAAGTACCTAAACGTAATTTAAAAATAATAAATAAATAATTATGTCATTAAGGGAAATTGTATGTAAGTTAAAAATACTTCAAAATGTAAAAAGAAAAAAAAAAATACCACGATAACATATTTATTCGTCTTTCTAATAATTTCTTCGCTCTTAAATCCAAAATGGTGCTCCTGGCGTTGGGTTACACAATCGATTTGACATCACGATCGTATGCGCCCTGGAAAGAGGAGTCTGGTGATATATAACACTTAATACACACGCCTAAAATTTTTTTTATTAAAAAATATATTTAAATTTAAAAAAATGTATTTTTGAAGTCAATGGTTAATGATCTACACCGATCCGCTTTCCTGTCTTCAAGTCCACCGAAGTCACAAGTCCGCCTCGCCTGTCTGGGAATAAATTGATTTTTTTTTAGGAAGTTTTTTTACAATTGGGAAAAAATTTGAGAAAAAAAGTAATTTTTGGGTAAAATAATCGACTTCTGAAGTGACTTTTGGGTAAAACCAGCGATTTTGAGAGAAAAATGACCGAACCCCTGGCACGAGGCACCGACTTCTAGCCTTCTTGTCTAGATCTTTCTATGCCCTATTACTCACTCAATGTAATAATATTTTGCATAAGAAGTATTTGTTACAAAACTTTATCAAAAAATGTATATTCATTATTTATTCATATCAGTTATAAATGAAATATTGTAATTTAGAGATTAAATACAAGTAATAGTACAACTTTACAAAAAGTAAGGTGTTTTTACAATATGTTAACACGAGTATAATAAGTTTGTGATAGTGACATATTTAGGAGGCAACCAAAAGCGTCATATATGATCTGAGTTTTTCTAACGTCCGATTCATAAAGTGTGAAGAAATCGCGAATAGGCTATACTGTCCCCTCCGGCAAGTTGCCTCAGTGTCGACGAGTACTGCATCTGGATAAATACGAGACAGTAGAGAGCTGGGATTGCCGCTGGGGAAGTTCACAAGTCCGCGAGGCAGTTGTGCTGAGGTTCGTCTACCCGGCCCGGAGACGCGCCTCTGATGAACTGCGTCGAGGGGAACTTTATTTGTTGTGCTCCCTCCTCAAGCCTTCTTTCACCACGACTTTTCGCGGCGCGCAACCGGGCTGTATATAACAAAGTAATTACGTGGCGCGCCTCCCCGCAGACTGCAGTGAGCACGGGGGAACGGCGCCCGGGGGTTTCACGGCAAAGCCAATGTATTTGGGTGAACGAGGAGAATCTGACGCCTGGCGAGTAAAGGCGACTGCCAGCGACAAACTGACTCTTACTGCCGATACTAGCCCTGCTCGCTGTCCTGTCTATGGAGGACCACCGGACCACACACCGAGCACTTTTCAAACAATCCTTGTGGAAAAATATCACTTCTCGTGTCTTCATACATGCTAACTCGAATTCAGTCTGCCAGTGAAGGTAGCAGCGAATTAAGGAGAATAGTTATCAAGTGAGCGAGTGTGTAAGAGGAGAGATGTGGCGGCTCTTAACATCACGGTCTTGAGAGTCGGCGTGGGTGAGGCGAGGTGGGCATAAAGCAGCGCCGGAATGAAAGAGCGGGGGAAGCGGGAGACCCCCAAGAAAGCCCGACGACCAGCGGCATAATTCAGCAAGATTCAACTGCAAAAATCTGGACCCCGGTTAGCCTAGCTGGAAGGCTAGTAATATGACCACCAAACTACCGCGGCCTCAACAGTTCTTAAGAATTGGGGTTTTACTGCGAGTGTGATGTTTCAATGACGGCTAATGAAGTCAATATTTCTTGTTTTACACTTTTCAGTATATGAATTTGCGTATTAACTATACATTTAAGTTCCTAATAATTCTTCGGTTTATCTTAAGTGGCGAATGGATGAAGTGATTAAGGACATTAGACATTAGATATTAGAATGCTACGAATTGAGGAAAATGGGCTTCCGAAGGTGTCCAGTTAGCTGTACCAGTGAACAACGACACACTGAATTTAGTTCCCTAAAAATTCAATCAAGTGACTGCCGACAGTTGACACTAGGCCTCCCGCAAAGTGCGGCAAGCCATATGTACCAGACACTAGAAACATCAAAGAGCTCTTGCCGGGAGTCGATCACAGTTCCGTAGAACAAGAGGCAACACCATTCTGGAACAGACGTACGGCCGGCCACCACTTCCCAAGCAGACGTCTGGCTTTCGCCTAACTATAGTCAACGCTGTACAATTCGAAAAACGATGAAATCAGTATTTGCCAATATCAACTTTCTACGTTGACTTGGTTTAAATTGCCGGGAGATGGGAGTTGTTTTGTGTGTTGTTCATTACTGGCACGTAGTGACTGTATGTTCAGCTTGTAAGGCCAATCTGTGTATGATTGGGTTGGACACTCTGGCTAGCTTAGCAGATGTCAATGACCTCTTATCTGAAATATCCATGTACATACTCAGCCCATTGTGCACATGACTCGTGTTAGAGTTTTTATTTGTGTCTGCACTTGTTTCCCCTGTGGTCAGCTTACTTGCAAACAAACCCAAACCTCAGTGTGCCTAATTCGTTATCTAGGCTGGCCGAAACTACTTGGTAGAAAACCCAACTCCGCGTAGCGCAAAGACTCATTCCATTCCACCCAGGCTGTCTTTGCCTCAGTCGGAGACATGAAAATAATTCCGGTATTTTCTACGGAATTTTTCTAATTGTAACCTTGAGTTACTCATTATCAACCTCTGTCGCTGGTTTGCTTATCTCTTGGGTCACAATATTGGGTACGTTAGGTTTTAGCCCATTCTCTATGAGTAATTATACTTTTATTTGTCATTGTAACTTTCAATCTATGAACAAGACACTACACGAAAATGTTGTTTAAGATATGACTAAGGAATTCCGTTTAAAGTAATTTACCCGCTGATTGTCAACGCAATGTAGGGAAAATACTACATAATTACAAATATTATGAAATCCCTTGTTATTACAGCAAGAATGCTGTATTTCAATACGAGGTGCTGCATAAATTTGTTACAAAATTTAATTTTAAATAAAAAGAAAGCTTCTATGATAAGCTACGAAGGATTACCGGTTAAATGCTAGTGCCAATTCTTCTTTGATGTAATATTCTTAATATCTTCCTTAAACTAGCACCGAAATCTAAATATTTTTATTTACTACAATCAAAGAAAAAAATGGGGGGGGGGGGGGGTTTGACGCGGTAGTAAGCTACATGCTTTATTAAGAAAATTAATCTCAGTAGATTTTTGGAGACATAGAGGTTCTACAATTGCCGACACATTAATGTAGCAATATATGTAAGACATTTCTCGTCCTCTACGAGACAGTCAGCCCTTTCACTCGGCAGAACCCAGCTGAGCCATGCAGGCTGCCGGGAACTGGTCGGCCCGAGACGTGGAAGTTGTCCAACTGTCTTCCTTCACCCCCGGGGATCAGTCACCCCTGTACTTCGAGTGTGCACTCTACCTCTATAGAGGGGGTGGAACTGGAGAAATCTTTGTCCCTCAGTTGCCGCGCGCGCGAATAGTTTAGCTTTCCTAATCCCTCCCCTTACCTACCCTTCCTCCCGAGCAAATCATTCCTTTCTGTGCTCGCTTCTTGCTCGCCAACTTAGGTCCTTTACATGAGATACTCTTCCCCTCGCTGGCCCTATGCACCCCACACCCCTTACCAACCCTCGGCGCGCGGTGGGCGGCATCCTTTTGTTTCGAGTGGGCCGGAACTCGGCGCTAAACTTTCCCGGCGCGGAGAGAGGCAAATCCTCTGGAGATAATCGCCGGGGGAAGGGACCGCGCGCGATAAAGGTAAAGGTTTCAACGGCCCCGGGAAGAGATGGCGATGCGAATAAAACTCACCTCCACTTGCGCGGCTGTTCCGGGATTCCAGCTAACTCCCCCGTTACTACGGCGTGATGTGCGAGATGTCTGGGGCTAGCCGAGTGTAAAGGGTCGGGCCGGTACGCGCACATCAAAGGCGCCAAGTCTGCAGGAATTGGCCGAAGACCCGACGAGGTAGCAGCATGGCCCGCTGGGGAGGGGGGGCAGGGCAAGGTGGGGGATGCAAAGTACCGCTGCTCCTGTGGGCTGCTGCCTCTCTGACGTTTGACCTCGCCTCTTGTGGGGTTAATAGCGGCGATGTAGTCCGCGGTGCACGCCCCACGCCCTCTGTCAGCCACGCCGTTCACTTCACCTGCATGCCGCCGCGCCGGACTGGCTGTAGTAACACCGTCAAGGTGGTCGCCTGGGTAGGCCGCCGAACAGTTTTCACAGGTCCAGCAGGAGATGTTTTATTAAAAAAGAAAAACCGTCCAACGTGTCTGAGTGAGGTCTGCTTAAGCGGTATTCACAACAGAGCGTTGCGACGTGTCGCTTCGAGCATCCGCCAATCAGAGCCTTGACGTTAGCGACGAGAGCTGAGAATAAGAACAATATCAGTCGTATGTTTCATAATAAATAAACTGGTACAAAGCAGAGGTAAAGAACAGAAAATGTACATAACAAATGGTTTTGTAGAGATGTTAATTGGAGTTCAAATTTATATAGGTTTTCCTTACCTTTAAGAAAACCAAAGGATAGTGTTTCCCGGTTCCTGAACAGTTGTTCACTTTCTAAAAAATAGTTTCAAATTTTAATATATGTTTAATAAAGGAAAGTGTATGTTACTAAAAAAAAAAAAACATATTTCTTTAAACAAAATGGGGGAAAAAGCCACTGCACTTCGTTTGCGTTTAGCATTTAATTGCAAGCTTCCTTGCAGGATAACATATGGCAGCACTGTCTGTGTCGCTGGCGGCCGGCGACAGCATATCGCTCCATTGTGAAGACGCAAATAACGCTCGTCGTTGGCGCCGAGCGTCAGACGCGAAGCGCCGCATCGCGTCGCTGTATTGTGAATACCGCTTTACAAATAGCGTTCAAGAAACGCTTTGTGTCTGTATACGTTTTCCAGCTCCTCTATTTCTCTCTAAAGTATGTTTTCGTGATAGTGAAAATGGATGAAACTGGTGTTTTCACGGTCATTTTTAGCCATGAAAATCCCGGTACAAAATATTTAAAATAGGAATAGGGACGTGCATCAAACCATTATTTTAAATATTACGTCATAAAATGTTTTAGGGTCGCTGCTGAAAGTCTCATAGCCTCTCATTATTGACTGAAAGACAACACGCCAGTTCAGTGTTTTGCGCGTAGAGGCGATGAGAGAGTTAACGTGCATGCCTCGTTCGCCCCTAGCGCCGAGACGTGCAAAATTTCTTCAACCAGGCGAGGGGCCACCTAGACGTCGTCTACCTGGCTTTGAAATCAGCGTTTGTTACTTACGAAACCATTAAACGTGCCCTCATTATATAAATATATCATGATTGTTATACATGTTTTATCCGAGCCTTCCAACATAGCTAAGACAGCTCGTAAACACTGTTTTATATCAGAATAGCACGGGTTGGAAATATGTGAAACTATTATATGACCTACACCGAATATTGCTGCAAATTTTCTACCAATAAACTGATAGGATCGTCGCTGTAAATCCCATAGGTACAAGGAGCACTACGAGAATGCTGCAAGCCAGTTCAGCGCCTTGCGCATAGGAATGACGGAGCACTAAGCGTGCATGTCAATGTCGCCCCTATCGCTCCCGCGCTTCCCTAACTCAAATACGCTAAAATTCTCCAAGTTGGCTGCGTCGTTATTGTTAATTATATTCACGTTGGGAAGCTCAAGGCTTTCAGTGTGGCAGCAGGTAGCACTCGTGTCGCACGTGTAAGGGGATTTTTCTGTCTTGTAAGTTATTAAATGGGATAGTTTCAGTTTTCATAAAATAAATATAATTCTGTTAAACTTCCTATGTGTATCGTGTTATAACACACGTATAATTACACATTTTATTCTTACAACTTGATAGAAAATACAACGAAATATGATCCAATAATGTTTAATATTCGGTCGTAAACTGGATTTAGCAAAACGTTGGCTACCGCAATTACTTGATTTAGATTTTACAACTGAATCGAACAAAAATAGTAAAATGATTTAAAATATCGATTTTATAGCTTTCCTGTAGAGTTGCCGTAAGGGAATATAGAGAAGTACGAAATTACTTTTGCTCACAGCTGCGTTTATTTCGAAATTAAAAATCGTTAATTTTCCCCATTCAATTAAGCTTGCATACGAACGTTCAGTGTCAAACTCAGTTGTATTTTTCCCATCGATTCTAGTAAACACCACTGGAGAGCGTGAATAATAGTAACGAAATATAATCAATACATTAAATTTTGCCTGGGGCAAGTGCACTTTACAATTCCAGCCACATACAAAATTTATGCACAAATATATATTATTCCTTGTTTTACTGCCAGCTTAAAATTGACATGTTTGGAACAAGAGCGCATCTCGCGGTGAGTATTTTCCGCATGCCAAACTCTTCCACAATAAATCTCGTTTTACTCACAATCTGAGAAGAATAAACATTAACACATTTAATTCTTTGCCACCCGGTGTTCACTCTGGTGCGACATATTTTATTTATTTTTCCTGTCCGTAAGCCCTTTTATTTCCACATTAATTTATGGTTTCTAGTGTTGCAAATGAGAAATATTTCGACGCATAATATACTTAAGCTGGCAAAGAATTAGATCGGTAATCATAACCAATAAATTGTAGTCTTTGTGTTCGGCGGTCAGTGCTATGATGTAGTGCGGTTGCAAGGTTTGCGAATCAGATACTAACCGGGGAAATGGTTGGTCCATAGGACTTGCAGCGTCCGGTACCGCTCAAATGTAACCTTCCATTAAAAAACGCAGACAGATCTGTACTTGTGGGCCAACTATATTTTGCTACTTGGGCATATATAACGTTATCACGTTTAACTGCACATATTAGATATACATTTGAAACACCATACTATGTATTACAACATTAATTATTCGTGTAATTGATATAATAATTTTAGTAGTTAGTCAGTGGTAATATAAGTCGTGGCAGTTTTCATGAAGTATTCAAATAATTTTTAACTTATGTAATGATATCTTTATGCGAAAACTTATGTAACGGGAAACACGATTGTACACGAGTAATTTTGGACATGTTTCGTTAATTACGGCTGACTATGGACAACTTTATTGAACTACTTAGAGACGTTGCTCTGGAATAAATAAGTCCGTGTTGTTTTTTATTAGAAGATGAGGAAGGGACGCTGTCCAGAGGCGCGAGCTGCGGTGGTGTAGATGTTGTGGAGGATGTGACGTCACAGCTCCACGAGAAGTTGAAGGAAGCTCGTCACGGCAAATGTATGAGACGGCGCCGCCAACAGAACAACGTCTCCGTTCATTAGGACGAGCACCAGCCAGCACCGTGCCACCCGAGGCGGACACTGTATTTCAGGCAGCAAGTGCCCGTCGAAATTAAGCAGTCGAGGGGAAACTAAATAACCACCACTCCCTCCCCCAGCCCGCCCTCTCTTCTGGAAGTGTCTTAAAACAAACGCGAGGCCCTCGTCGCTGTATTATTCATTCGCATACTCGTTGTTTCGCAAGAGAGAAAGTTTTCGGGGCTTCACATATTACATCCCCCTGCACCAGCGATCCCAATTTGCCTTGTGAGAACGCCTTCAAAGCAGACAATTTGAAAGATGGGCGGAGCCGTGCGAGTACTCGTTTCATATCTGGCTTCATCCGCTCCGCGAGAGAGACGGGCCCGAACATTTTTGCCTCCTCCCGCCTCTCGGCTTCGTCATATACCTCTTCACTTTACTTTTAAGTGAAGACGGGCCCGAAGTCAGGTAGAAGTTATGTCTTGCGGCTGGGCTTTTGTACCAGCGCGGCGGGCTAAGAGGGGGGTTCCAGAGTTATGTCGGATTAAAGAAAGTTGCGGAGCAAGAATTTCCACGTGTATACTCGTTTAAAAGACGCTGCAACAATGGAGGAGCGAGTAATTAGAATCGAGTAGATGTCGGCGGGTTGGGAGGGAGATGGGGCGGGTAAAAAACTTTTCCACACAGGGAGGATGTAAAGGGGTGGATATACGGGGTGAGCCCAGAGAAACTACATTCTGTACCGCTGGGTCTTCTCATCAAGACCACCCCCTCACTGCCATCCCCCCAACCACCGCCCTCACTGCCGGGATCCTTTTTGATGTATCTCAGGCTACGGCCTTTTGCCTCGTCCCCGCCCATTGTACCAGTGGTGTGATTTAATGCTCGTCCGGTAGAGTGCGCCGGGCACGCGCGACTCTATACACGAATTTTTGCTCGCCGTCAGGTCTGGCCTCAATAGCGCTCCTCGGCTCGGAGCAAGACAAAAGAGGCTCCGTTGTGCAACCAGCACAGCGAAGTCTCCCTAGAGCAGTTCGCAGTTCCACACTACAGTTGCCGAGGCCGAGCCTGTTTTTGTTCTAGCGTAGCACACGGCCACTACTAGAGAGGCGACACTGCCGTGTACTCTCTCTAATTCTATTTTATTTTAATTAATTTACCAACATCTTATGTTTAGTGGTAAAGGTAATGGAACAACCTCAGTTTACTCTTTACCAATGTAGTGTTATTAAGGAAATTCGTACGAACAGCATAAACATGGAATAAATGTATGATTAAAATGATGTCTTCAAGTGCTTTACATGAAATTATAATTTCGAACATAAGAACACCTCGTAATGTAAATTATCCATTTGCTTGAATAATAGACGCAATAATAAAAGAGGCCTTCAGCTATGACAAGTAAAAAAAAATGAAAATAAGGTAAGAAAGACATTTTGAGATACAAAGTGTAAACCCGACCTGCTTTTATTGCCAACTTAGAAACATTCGTCAAAGCACAACGTGATGAGAAGCTAATGCAGGAATTGGCTACCCTGTAAACGCAACGTATACGAAAGAACACGAACATTAAAGAACCTACGGAACCCATATACCCCAAAGTTAACGTTATCTAGGTGACATTTCTTTCTCTTTCTTACTGTCAATCCAGTGCAAATCTTACATGCGTGATTTTACCGGTTGACGTCCAATACTTATTTAGAATTAGATATTGAAGGTTGGAGCAAAATATTTTGTACTTCTCAAGTTCTTCTCACAATCCAGCTTGAAAATATAAACAAATATTACAGGAGGAATTAATTTTCTGAACTTCTAACTGTAGTAAATTGAGAAAAGTTATTTTGGTTGTTCCTAACTTTTAGGCTTGAATACAATTTAATTTTACACTGGAACAGGTAAAACTGCCTATCGGGAATGGATATGATGTAATAAATGTAACTGAAAATGTCCCCTAAGTCGTTGCAGAGGTCAATAAATTGACTGATTATATAAAAAGGCATTACGTTGTTCAAAAATAATTTAAGCATATATTTTATTGCCATAATAATACCGAATAGGAATACGTCCTACGACAGGGTAAATGCTGCACACGCAAGTTGAAATCGTATAAGAAGACCACGAGAAAACTCACTGACTATCGTCAGCGGCCGTTTAATCCTCACATACAAAGATATATACAGTTTGATCCAAATCGTCTTGGTGGAAGTTGAGCTTATGGACGACATTATCACTGAGATCATTTTATTTACGTGATAAATTTCCTTTCATCACTGTATTTTAAAAGTCTTGTTTTGTCGCATTGCAAACATCTAACACATTCAAGCCACAAGTCTACCAGCGACACCAACAAATGGAACTGATTAATCTTTGGTAAGTTAGTTTCTTCTCCACGGTGGTTCCTAGAAGTTTGTGCCACTCCTACAGACATGTGAAGTTCTGAATTTGCCCCCCTCCCCCCTCCTTGTCGTGGTCCAAATATGATTTCCGCGGTGACTTCTCCCCTCCCATTCCCCACCATCGGAAACCTTCCAGCGACTGGAAGGAGGACACAAGTGTTCTGAGGTTAGAAATGCGGCAGGAAGAACGGTGAAGATGCGGGGGACACAGCATGGACGCAATCAGCGGCTCGCAGGAGCTGGGGTCCTCGGCACGGCTGACAGGACGAAGGTCAACATGTGAGCCACTTCTTGGCGCCTCGACGGCAGGATTTGCATGCGCAGCGAGAGACAGACCACCCTCGCCTCGCCATGACCTCCGGTGTAGCCGCGAGAATACTACCGCGGCCGAGTGTGCCTCGAGTCACAAACACCACCGCCCGGGAGCCCTTGCTCGCTCGAGCACGACCTGCCACGGCGATGCAGGACGAATAACAAACACGTGGAGATAAGGGCCTCATGCATAGACACACGCTTCTTCTTTCCAAAGGGGGGAAAGTCTCTAACTTTCTGTGACAATATCCACCTTCATTTAAATCTTATACCTCTCTCCCGCCCTCCTTTCTCTCTCTCTCTCTATCTCTATCTCTCTCATACTATGCATGTTTGTGCATGTTTCAATGCACATATGTCACACTTGTTCCATACATTCCAAGATTTTGAATATTTCAATAAAACCATTCGTACAAATGTATCGTTGTTTTTAGTATAATGAGGTAGACAATATACAATTAAGTATAAATACTTGTTACAAACTGAAGTAGTGACAAACCACTGTGCATCAATCCAAGGATGTAACGTCTCTGCTGGTTCAAAAGTGGAAGGGCGACTGCCTTTCTTGCCCATTCCCCCCACACTCACTGACTATGATCTCAAGTCGCATGCAGAGGCGACGGTATCTCCTGGTTACAGCGACTGAAAATCATTTGCAATACGACTTCGTACTCACATCAGCAGTGCTCAGAGACATAGCTACTTGGCCACCTGAGTACAGCACGCTGTCTGAAAAGAATCCTGTGAAATTACGTTGATTAAAAATTATCCAGGAATATTTATTAAATTATTACATTTGAAAAAAAGATGACGGAATTTATGAAACCTTTCCGAAAATTTGCTGACGGAATTTGGTTTTCATCCAAGCTTATACGGAAACATTACGAAATGAAGTCCATTCACGAGTGTAACAGGCTTACGAAAATCAATCTTTGAAAAAAAAAAACTCCTAGCCATTAGCTGCGTGCATAGCTAGTAGAAAAAGTGGCGGGTACGGGTACAGTACCCGCACCCTCCAATTTTTTTTTTGCTAGCTATGTATGCAGCTAATGGTTAGGGTGTTTTATCGAAGACCGATTTTCATAAGTCTGTTCAGTCATGAATGGACTATAGCTATCGCTGTGTTCGTGTTTTACCAACACATAAAACAGTATTTTAGGTTTTTCTTCTTTTTTTTACCTTACAACGGAATTCGAATGAGAGTCATAAAGTTTACACGCAGTGACACTTAACACATTGTGTGTCACTTCAAAAAAAAGAAATTAAACTGAAGTGAAGAACAAAACTTTTATTTCCTAGCAATGCTGGATTGTTTGCAATGTTGGAAAAAGTTGCAGACTCGTGATATTCCGTGATGTTTGAGAAAACAGGTTCGAGTGGCGTGACAATCCGAACTACCGCAGGAACGGCAATTTTCTAGCTACAGCGCCAGTGTTCACTCGTGTAACCTCGTCTTTGTTCGTTCCAAGAATACGAAAATGTTTGAAAATCAAAGAGATACCGTATGTGGTAATTCCAGAACACAAATTCAGTTTCATGTCATTATGGAGCACCTTTCCGTACATCAACTATTAAAACTTCACGTGGATATACGGATACATTTAACAGTGCAGTTGAGCCCTAATTACTTTTACAAGTTTAATGTCAAAGACTCGCGCAAAATGTAATCACATCTTTGAACATTTTCACACGTCATTATTTACATGCCAGAGAGTATATTTTTTTTGTAAGTTTAAATGTTTATGTGTTAATTCAAAATTACCAGGGAGAAATGAGCAAAAATGACACACTAAGCATGATGCTTATATGATGTACTAGAAAAAGATATATCAAAGTAGGGGGAGCGCATGCTTACTCGGACCAAATGCCCTCAGATAACCCCCCCCCCCCTCCCATGACCTACTTTCCTCCGATGCAGTTGCACTTCCCCCCTCCCACCTCTTTCCCTGGAGGTGTGACGTACCAGTCTGGTGGGTTCCCCCTCCCCTCACCGACCACCCAGAAGGTGTGGTATGATGGGTTACGCCCCCAATCCCCATGCACCTGCACACGCACTTTCACACCTCCAAACTCCCCGTGTGTTACCCCCCTCCCAACCCCCTGTGGGACTGTGGGAGATTTCAGGATCTGTTTTAGCGGACATTGTGAGCTAACTGGTCGCATGGAGAGGTCTTGCATTAACTGGTACTGTGATAGGGAGAGTACTTAGATTCTATTTGCATTATTGCACATTTAGCAATACATAATGAGGGTAATTACAGATGTTCTCCCTTTGACTGTTGGAAACAGACGATGAGATTACATAGTGAAGGGGGTGGGAGTAGAGTGAATATTTGTAATGAAACATTAGATTATATATGTAATCACATATTATTTAATTGTGTTATGACTTATTACATGTATTGAGTATGTAATCATGCACTTGCATTATTACATATTGCAATGAACAGTTACAGAAACAGAGAGAGCCATAGCATAAGTACAAAAGTATAATTACACATCTCCCCAAGACAAATTGCTCTAAACTGACCAGAGTTTCAATAAAATGTAATACTAACACCTCCCCCACCGCGATCTGCCATATTGCTTCGAGTTAAATTTATAAGACGGGAAATTATTTTAAAATTCTCGGTTTCATATTGAAAGCAGTCGAGTTCAGAGCTGTATATACAGGCTGACACATACTATATATATATATATATATATATATATATATATATATATATATATATATATATATATATATATATATATATATATATCCCTTGGCATTATTAATTACTGAAAGTAAAATAAGCTTTATTAATAAATTATTATAACAGCATAGTGTCGAGGCTACAACGAGTTCGCATGCTACGAGATGTGCGTCCAGCATTACGCAACAAGTGATTGGGTGAATATGTGTAATAAATTATGAATAATTAGATTCTTTAATCGTACAAGTAGAATAACAATTATTATAACCAAATCATAAATATTAAATTTGCTCTTGCGTAATTACTCTTTTTACATATACTTGGAGAGTACATACTTTACCAGAGCCGATACAATGCAACCGGACAGGCACACGCCAATGGCTCACCGAACAAGTCGCTGCCAATTACAACGTGTCCGAACACGAACCACCAGCCGTGTAGAGGGGGGGGGGGGTGAGGAGACATAGAGACTCCGGAGACAAAGTGTGAGAGATTGGTAGCCTCCTGAGGAGAGTAAATAGGAAGTTAGACATAAGCTGATTTTAGCAACCACCACCTCGCAGGGATCACACACACACACTATCTCTCTCTCTCTCTCTTTCTCTCTCCTCCCTCTCTATCTGATGGCTTGTCAGGTAACCTTCACGCACCTAGCAAAATAAATATGTTTGTGTTAAGATGTGCATATGCAGTCTTACCTACCATAATTATCTTTTTTTCAACTAATTACTTTATTTTACTTATGTTTTTACATTATATGACTCACGTGCTCAACATTTTTTATATATTTTTCCTCAAATATTGTACAAGACCAAAAATATATATCAGCGGTCATGACTTGGATTACTGTAAGGAAAATCCAACGGGACTAACCACCATACGTATGTGTTAATATACATAATGCAAACTTTTTTTAAATTCCTAGTATTAGTGTGAAACCAAACAGATTTAGTTTGCATGATACATACTGTGCCACTGCAATGCAAACTATGTTACTCTGTGTTAATATATAATATATAAAAACCGGAAATGTATTCAAACATATCATAGTAAAAGTTTGAAACCACACAGATTCTGTTTGCGCATTGCAACTGGCATTACACAATGTTAATAGTTTGAAAGTAGAACAGTGAGCAAGATGCATTGAGGGTACATATATTTTTTATCGCATAACAAATATTTTATGGAGAATATTTGCATATCGAATAACTACATGCAATTAGCATTTACATAATAAGGTAAAACTAACTAGCCATCATCAGTAGAATCACATCTATCGATGTTGGTAGGCGACTGTAGGCTTAATAATTTAGTCCTTGGTGCATGTCCCAGTAAGGCCACTTAGATTTAATTCGGGTAGTGAATGATTATTAGTAAATAGTGTTTATATAAAAAAAAATACAGAGAGTAATTTTACCCATAAGTTCACATCCTACCACTGTACCAAGTTTTTCTTTTATTTATAACTTATATGCCTAGCCTGTTGTAATTGTCAAGTGCGCTATGTACCGGACAAGGCAAACGATACGCCTTTTCCAAACCTCATTTCATTCTCTTGATCTGTTCAGACATCTCAAAACTCCATCCTCTAGACATTTTTACCAACAACCGCAGGGACTGACGTTTTGTCTTACATAGCAATGCCAAACCTGCTCTCGTGATTGTAGGCAATCTGTATCGACACCGCTCACTCTATACCCAACAATATAAATGAAAACAGCTCTGCATACTTAATTTCTTTAACTTCTTAAATAGTATCATAAAAATTATATTAAAATGTGAGGCGAGGTGGTGTTCCCTAGCGGCGGTATGTCAAACTTCCCAGCTTTTCGCCTCAGAGTGCTAGCGATCTCTCACGTGTCATCCACAGAGAAACATGTCTGCTTTCCCCTGGCCAGTGGCTCACATTCGCACACGTTAGGATTTGTAATGACTTGCTCGGTGTGGCGGCGGCGTGCACCTAATGGGACTTCATTATATCGGCTCTGTTAAAATATGTACTCTCTCGGCGTATGTACGAAATTAAAGTAATTATGCAAATGCATATATATGTGATTTATTACTTTGTTATTATAATCATTTTAGGTGCACGATTAAATAATATAATTCTTCATTGTTTATTACACACATTTACCCACTCACTTGTTGTGTAATGCTGGATGCCTCCCATAGTGTGTGGGCTCAATGTTTACATGACACTATACTGTTACAATAATTAATTAATATAGTTTACATTAATTTTAGTAATTAATAATGCAAAACGATCTATAGAAGATGGTTCTTACTGAATATATAGCTCCAAACTCAACTGCTTTCAAAATTAAACTGAGCATTTTTTAATCATTTAACCCCTCATATATGTAACACGAAGTAATATGGTGGATGGCAGTGGGGGAGGTATTAGTACTACATAGTATTGAATCTCTTTTCATTTGAGAGCAATCTGTCTTGGGGAGAAGGCATGTAATTAGATATTAGTAACTATGCTATGTACTCTCTTGGTACATGTAATTGTTCATTTCAATATGTAATAATGTAAGTGTGCGATTACATAATCATTGTGAATAATAAGTCATTGCACAATTAAATAATATATTTAAATAATGCAATTATTCATTACAAGTATTCTCTCTACTCCGACCCTCTCCCATATGCAACTACACATACAATTCCTTCCTACCTATTCTCTCTCCAGCTGCCGACAAGACAACACCTAAATACATTTTCCCCTCCAACCTCATCAGCCTGTCTCCAACAGTAAAGCAAGAATATCTGTAACTACTTTCATTATGTAATCTCTAATTGCGTAATTATGCAAACAATATCAAAGTACCCTCCGTAACAAGGTACCGGTCGCGGTAAGACCCCTCCTGGCGTCTAGCCAGCACACGATGTCCGCCAAAACAGGTCCTGAAATCTCAACACGGGATGGAAGGCGTAACACACAGGGGGTTTGGCGGAGTAGGGTTGCAAAGTGTATGTGCAGGTGCAGGGCGTGGGGAGCATAACCTGTCATACCACACCTTGAGGTTGGTAGGTGAGGGGAAGGGGAACCCGTGATACTGGTACAGCACACCTCCAGGGAAGTGGGGTGGGAGGGGGAAGTGCAACTGAATTGGGGGAAAGTGGGTCACGGGATTACTTGGGGTCTTTAGGCTTGCGCTCCCCTTACTTATCAAAGATCAAGAATAAACCAATTGGTTCATGGAGTGTGTGAACGTGCAAGTAATAAAAATGGTGATCAGAAATTATTTTTAATCACAGATGCCGACAAATTTTTTCATTTGTGGTCGATGTAAGTCGTAGAGGCGCTTTCTTGCATTAGAAGTGTTCAAAAACCTACTCCTGATGATCCGATGCATAGTAATAAGAAACATTTGAATTTTTCGGGTTGATGAAAAACGGTAGTTAAGTTCAAAAGGACTCGAATAAAACAAATTATTCACAACATCCTTCGCACATAAAAATATATGTTTATAAGATTGTGTATCCTCAAATTATGAGTAATAATTACCAGCACGACCTCCTGAATACACAAGCATAGCACCTCAGTTATAATCTTTAATGGTTAATTGAGCAGTTTTAAAATCCCTGCTCAGGATATACATTAATTCCCATTAATACATTAATTCTGCCATACGTAAATTTAAAATTGCCAAGATCCTGTTCACTCAATTAATGTACCATTAAAGGAAAGCCATTGCATTGTTTGCAACTTAATTGTGTTGATAACGCTAAGTTTCATGTTGTTTCATTATAACACGTAAGTATAGCCCGGCTTGTAAAGTAACGTGTATAAAAAGTTGACTATTGATAATGTACAACATCTCTACCTTGTACTGTTGTTTAAATATTACAAGTAAGCATAGGAAGGTTTGTAATAGTAACGCGTGTAAATAATTGATTATTGATACTGTACATCATCTCGCACTTGTACTGTTGATTCGTTATAACATGTAGGCATAACTAGGCTTGTAATGGTAACGCATGTAAAGAGTTGGCTATTGATACTATTCATCTTGTTGACCTTGTAATGCTGTTTGTTTATAACAAGTAAGTAGGTGTATCTAGACTTGTAATAGTAATGTGTGTAAAGAGATGACTACTGATACTGTACATCATCTTCCTGTGTACTGTTGTTTGAGTATAACAAGTAGGTGTAGACAGGTTTGTAAAGGTAATGTGTGTAAAAAGTTGACTATATACTGTACATTATCTCCTTCTTTTACTTTTGTTTCATTATGAAAAGTAGGCCTAACAAGGCTTGTGATAGTAACGTGTATAAAAAGTTGACAATTGATAATGTACATCGTCTCGACCTTGCACAGTTGTTTCATTATAACAAGTAGGCATAGCCAGGTATGTAATTTTAACATATGTAAAGAGTTGACTATTGATAATGTACATCATCTCGACATTGTACTATTGTTTCATTATAACATGTAGGGATAACAAGTTTTAATAGTATGTTTGTAAAGAGTTGACTATTGATAGTAATAATTCATTTTGCCTTGTACTGTTGTTTCAATATAACAAGTAGATGTAGTTTGGTTTGTAATGGTAATATGTGTAAAGAGTTGACTGTATACTGTATATCATCTCTACCCCTTGTACTGTTGTTTCAATTTAACAAGTTGCCATAGCCAGACTTGAGATAGTATCGTGTGTAAAAAGTTGACTGTTGATACTCTACATCATCTCGTTATTTTACTGTTGTTTCAATTTAAAAAGTAGGCATTTCCATGCTTGTAATTGAATGCATGTAAAAGTTTGGGGAAGTCTGGGCCTAGGAGATAGGGGGACAGTAGCGCAGGAAAAGTTACGAACAATATTTATTTCTTTAATCATGTATTTATTTATTTATTTACCCACGGACAGTTCAGCCATAGGTCGGTTTTCAACAAATGCGTGTAAATAAATACATCACATTCTAATACCAGCAATGAAAAAAAAAACATTATAAAAAGTTAATATGATCTAATATAATTAATCTAAGAATACTATAAATGTGTATAATATACACTGCAAAATAACAATAAATTAGGGGAAGAAAAAACATAAAATTCTAGAGCTAATCTTAACTAATGTGCTTAACCTATGACTATGACATAATTATTTTCAAATTATTTAACTCTTTCAATATTTAGTTTTTGATGTATTTTAGTGCACTTACAAACTTGCGTAGAATATAGCTATATAGACTTGCAGAGAACTTGATTGTCTTACGGTAGGATATTATTTCCACAATTTGCTCACTAAGTACATAAATTATTTTCTTATAAAAGGAACAGGTACACAAATCACCGACAATTGAAATAATATATTATTTCGCAAAATCACAAAATAAAATTGAAACTGCACTACTCAGAATCGTCTTTAGGTTTGTTTCAGTATGATCTCAGTCCACTATTTTCCGACATCAGCTGGTCAGGCATACTTTCTTCCTGTTCTGACGACACCTTGTGTTACAACGGATATGAAACAGTTTGAGAAAGGGGCGGCCATAGACGATTGGCACCGATGTGATGTATGACGGCAGTTGCGTCGCTTCATCTCCCAAAGGTTCGTAATGGAAACCTCACCGTGGACAATGTATTCCATAACAAAATGACGGAGGAAGACGGTGAATTAGTGGGAGGGGGGGGGGTTTCTGACGTATACATGTTCGTATATACCTATATAGCAGCGTAGCCCCAGTCCATTCTGGAAGCCGTCCGGGACAAGGGAAAACTTTGGCTGCGAGCAGGAAGCGAAGACAAGAGGAAGGACGGGAGGAGGGGAAGGCGAATCGTGACGGATGGCATCACGGGAACAAGATGAAGCCAGTGGCGTGTGACGTCACGGACCGTGAAGTCTCCAGGGTTTGAGGGGTTTAGGGGGTGGGTCATGGGTGGAGGGGTGCGGTTTCCTCGCCATGAGGCTGGGGAAGGGGGTAGCGGAGCCGCAGCGCCTCGGACGGCAGTGGCTGGAAACAATGGCTTCAAAAGCCTGGCTCGGGCACAATGAGGCAACTCTCTCCCTGGTCTGCGCGGCGTCTCCTGGGCGCTAGTACACGCCTGCGCCCTGGCGACCACGCCTGCAGTTAAAACAATTACCCCGCAGCTTCTTGAAGCATTACCTCCCCTGGAGGGGGTGCACACATCACGAGGCCGTGAGGGGAGCCAACTTTCTTATCGAGTTTTAGTTTCGTCGGCGGCAAGGAGGAAGGAAGGGCCTTAGAGCGTCGGCGGCAACCCTTTCTGCAAAGGCTGGCTGGGGTAGCGCAGGGCCGCCACTACGGCTGTTGCCAACCTTCGTCCTCACCTCCGCAGGCCGTGGCATCCTTTACATACAGCCAGTCTACGGCACTAAGAACCCGTTCCTTGCAAATACAGATACACCGCATTTTGCAAATAAAATACTTTATAATGTCCTCATAATTTATATGTAGTTATAAGTAATACAACCTACATCGCATTGTATTACGGCAGTGAAGAATATGGGTTAAGAGCGAAACCATGTTTGTGCACAATAAACGCGTTTCACACCACGGAATATAAAATTTTGTTTCATTATCTGCTCGATGAACAATGTCCGCGCAAATTATGAATTTTGTTTTATTGAAGTGTACGGTAACTTGGAAAAGTGCTGGTCGCAAAAAAATAAAATATGGAATTTACAGTCACCAAATATAATCACTCAAAATTGGCAGCACCTGACCCGACTTTCGCGAAAATATTTCGTGTCTTCTACTATTTCAAATCACATAGCCCCGACCCACTTTCGCAACTTTATATTCAGACTTATTGCGCATATTAAGCACCTGACTGTGAATCACAGACATACAGCACCTGAGTAATTTAGTTTTGACTGGGTCAATCAATAAATAAAATATCCCATCACTAAGACATGTGATATCTGAGCTGGGAGAACTGCAGGTGTGAATATCAAATATTGAAGTACTCGTTGCGTGGAACTCTTTTAGTGAAAACCATGCTTCCTTACATATAATAAATTACGGAATCTCTCAGCAGCAACAACAAATGTGTAGCTCCGTTAGTAATCGGTATCTCTTCATTGCGACAACCATCCCATATAGAGTGAACGTATGTAGCCTACCTGGCAGGCACTACGTGAAGTAATATTTAAAATGAGGCAATGCCTAAGGTAAATACACGGCGATATTTTATGCAAATTGTAATAGACTGATTACCGACCAGTTTATAAAAAAATTAAAATGTTTTCTTGTCATTCTGTAAAAAAATTGAAGGCTTTTTCCCCAGTTATGCCCATGAAATAATCGAATGGACTCCACAGGGTTTAGAAGACATTCACAGTGTTGTATTTTCATTTAATACTATTTTATATGTTTGTAGCTTTTAAGCTCCATACTTAAAAAGCACGCGCTACCATTTCAAACAAAACTTATCACTAAGAACTGACTAGCGAAGCTTGTCGGTATATTCTGTTATTTCTCCTTATAGACAGAACACATAGGTGTCTAAAAGAGCTGTGCCCGCACCGACACACAAAGTTAGGGAATATTATTAATGTGTTGGCTGCCATGATGATTCAATGATGCTGGTGCTTGTAGACGAGCTTGCCTCATATACATATACGCAACAGAAGCTGGCGTCAGAATGTGTGGGACGTACTCCTCGCCCCGTCACTCTGCTGTCTGTTGTGTATCACATGCTTGCGTACAATGGAGTACTCCTGTAACGTCTCTTTAGTCACCTCGGATGTAATACTCCTGTAACATCTCATTAGTCACCTCAGCGATAGGTGAGTCATCTGGCGACTCTGCACAGACACATCATTTGCTTTGGGAAGCACAGCATCTCACTGCAACATCTTGCACAAGAGTGTCTCTTTAGAAATGTGCTCGTGCAAGTCCTATTAATTTGGATATTTATCCGAATACTTTGGAGTTCAGGAGAAGCAACTGGCCTGCATTTCCCGTCATTACTGCAGGATACGCATACATTCCGTATAGCCTTATAAGTTTATGTAATACAATGATACAATAAGTAAATTTGTATGAACGTATCACAAAAAAATGTAACATACATGCCACAACTATATGACTTGGAAGTGGTGGGCAGTGTTTGATTTCGACAAGACGGGGCGCCAGCACACTTTGCATTTGCTGTTATAGAACGTCTGAGCGCAGTTTTAGAACTCGTTGGATGGGATGGGGATCCTACAATTGTCCAGGTACCCCTCCACAGTCTCCAAGGGGGGGAGGGGGGGTACTCCGAAGAAGCCCACTACATAATAGTGATTTGGAGGATTATCATTTTGAACATTCACTTGTCTCACGGTAACGTGCAGGTTTTTCTCATTTAAATATCACGCTGTGAGCGCTCCGGAACTCGAGCCATTATCACCACGATGAGAGGGTGGAATACTCACTAGCCGCATTGCTGTATGCCGGAGTCACTAAGGCATCGCCACGAGGTTGCGCGATGTAATGCGCCATAATCCAATGAAGCAGATATTTTAGAATTCCTCCCCCCCCCCCCTTCCCACTTCACGTTCCCATCGGCAACATAGCTTACGGGCGTAACCCGGTGGTGGTGTTAAACACAATAATCACAGGCTCCCACAGTCTTGACACGCCAGTATGTTCACCTTTCACCATCAACAGCCACACAGTTCGCTGTCTTCCTGCTTACACACGCAGTTCACTATTGCCTGCCTCACACAGCACTCAACACTTGTCGTAATTCAGGCATTCTTTCAAGATGCTTGACAGAACTGCACTCTACGCCTGCCTCTTGGCTAGAGCGACTCATTCAGGTGCGCTGTACAGCTCTACTTAGACTCGTTGGTGCCCTCCAAGATTGCTTTTACAACTTCTAGACATCCGAGATAGAGGTAAACATATCTGTAGAGATAAAACATGCTTGAAACCTTTCCGATAAAATTGTTGATGCAGTCATCAACCAGAAGTTAAGGTTCACGTGCACCAGTCAGGTAATCCACCACGCTAGGAAGCTCAGGTGTGAATCACAGATGTGAGGTTTACTTCAGTGGACAAGCAAAGCAACATGCGCACTTTCCTGAAGAACGACCTAAGCCAGTTTCCGAGAAACAAACGTAGCGAGGTGCGCTGATCTTTGTGGTGCAGTTGGTCTAGTACCGGCTTACGTCACGGGGGTTACAGGTTCAAGTCCCGTTGTAAGGCATGGGTGTATATTTGTGATAGTCTGTCTGAGTCGCCCTTCGTGAGCATTGGTTACTGACATTGTCACATGTATTGATCATAATAAAATAAAGAATAGGTGGTGCAATGTAAGACAACTGGACTTGCACCCGGTAGGACCTAGGTTCGAGTCCCTGTCAGTCCATACTGATTTAAGAATTACATGGATTTTCTGAAATCACCCCAGGCGAGTGCTGGGATGGTACCTTATCATACACGCAGACCATGGCCGATGCGTTCCCCATTCCTATTTTTCTTGCTTCTCTGGGCAACATAATCCGTCTGTAATAACCTCACTGTCGATGAGAAGTTAAGCCCTGCCTACACAAGTCACCAAGAGTGATGCTTGGATATTCACTCCCAGTGTGGCATGAGTGTGATTGTTATTTAATATGTGTCCTAGTCACAGTGGTTTAAATATCTACTGGCTTTCTGACAGCGACTTAATGCGCATAATGTTTTTCCTCATCAGCGAGTACACAGGTTAAGACATATTCTGTCATACCATTCCACTCCTGGGTTAATTTCTAGTGACGTGTGTAAGGGGAGCTTGTGTGGTTGGCATGAGAATAATTTTCGATAAGGAAGAGAGCACACGTCACATATTTCTTCTTCTCGTCTAAGTCAGCTGTGCGGAAATGTTAAAAGAAAGGCATAAAACTCGTAGACACGTTCTTGTTACCTGCCTGAATTTTTAAGTCTACGCTGATACTTTGGCGAAAAAAACCTGTAATGCCACATTTGTAAAATTACATTAACATGATATTAAATTAAATATTTTGAACATACTCCATTGATTCACTATGTCATCACAGAAAACCAAGTCTGAGATATGAAACAAACACTAAAACCCAGCCTAAGATAGCTGTAGTCAAAATATAGAACTAATATTTACAATAAATCCTACACGAGTATTGTAAAATAAATAACAAAATATAAAAACCGAAAATAAAATCACACAACGAATTATCAAACGAAAAGATCTGAAAAAACAAAGAACAACCCTAATTAAGACATCACAGACTAGCACAGGCACGCTGACAAAACAATTTTCGCACAATACAGAATTGCACAACGACGAAGTAACAGCCACAAGGCTATATGACATAACGATGACGACACAGAACACAGTAGATTTTCTTAGACGAGCTTGTCGAACGACAATGGGATTTATTATAGATTTTATTTTTATATTTTGACAACCGCTACGCTTGGCTCGTGTTTCATGTCTCAGACTGGGTTTTCTGTAACGTAGCATAGCAATGGAGTATGACCAATATATTTGACATAATCATTTACCCTCATTGCAAGAATATTTTAAACAACTCATCATAATCTTGTGTAATGTATCTCTACTACATAAGTAAATTTATTTCTTTCTTAAATGTCATAACGTTTACTGCATTTTATCTGTTACTATCGGAGATATTTCCGCTTGTATTTGAATTTTGAACTAAGGTGATTAACTGGTAGACAAAAATAAATGAAGGGCAGTTGACCTATTTCTTTATTGGCTGCAACATACATAGATATTTTAATAGTTATGCATTACACTCAGCTTTTCTGTATTTTTGCCCCTTTAAAAAATTTAGGCATGAAATATAAATCAAAAGAAAGCAAATTTTACAGGTAAACATTCTCATTGAGAGGTACGTTATCACTGTAGAACATTAGTGTCAGTGTCATATTTAGAGAGTTAAAAATTCGCGCAATATTTCGGTGTCGCTATAGACTACACCGATTTATAAACAAGTGAGCACAATTTGTGATTTCATTTTCCACCATCCTTTAACTCTGTGTGGCCTACTTCCTCGACCCTGTTAAAGCTGAAATTATATGATTGGCTCAAGACTCCTCCGAGGTGTTTCACACATGTTGCATGCAAGTGACAGAAGACAACCAAACGTGCAGTAGTTAACTGATCCTGCCACCTAATAATAATGCGTATTTCGCAGTTCTGTACAGTTACAGCGAATATTGCTTCTTCGGTTAAGCTGCTCACTGTAAACTGAGCACTTCTGAAAGCCCTTCTGGAGATTTACTTGTATGCTCAATGTGTACTCATCCTCCATACGTAAAATTAACATTTCGATTAGAATCAGCACTTTATTCGTACGTAGCTAATGTGAAACTGATGTTGAAATATTAGAAAAGTAAACAGTTTAGATATTTACTAATTATTTCACTTATATGTATTATAAAACAGAAAGCAAATATATTACCTCAGCATTTACATATGTTAATCGCAACACTTTTAATTCATTGTAAAGAAATTGAACAACTTTCTCTCCGTCGTTGCCAACTCTACTGAGCACATGACAGTCAGTGTGCCAGTTAGTGACATTTTTCAAAGGTTGATTCTTAAAGTTCTCGGTTAATCGTGTACAGCATACTGTTACAATTTCCCTTTATATAAATTAAGTGGGCTATACCAAGTTCGTTAAGGGATGGAGGTCTTAATCAAATAAAATAATTAATTATAATTTCCTTATTTTATTACAATAACTACAGCAAAATTCTCTGAACTCAAAATCTCACGATAAATTGATATCAGTTACTCTTCACAACTAGTTACTCCAATTTAATACAATTCGTAATTACCACAAAGAAATCAATTAAATTTAATAATTAAATTTCAGTTCCAATATACAGTGTATCAACCTATTCAGATATTCTGTTAAATATGTGTCCAAATTGATAGTTCGAATATTTATAGTAAAAATCCATAATACACTTCCAGTCAGTCTCACCTCAGTTCAGTCCATGTCCCGCCAGTCTCAATGTTCTAGAGTCCTCCAAGCGCCCTCATGCACCCCTCGTCCATTCACGCCACGAACACCTCGCTCGCCGTCGTCCCGCAATCTCCAGTCGTCGTACACACTACTCTTCGCTCGCGCACACTTGTCAGGTGGCCCCCAGTCTCACCAGAACGTTCTTGCGTCGTCGCCAGACCCGTCGAAACCTCCAGCAGGGGTGAGGGGCCGTGACGCATGCAAGGCGCCAAGCAGCGCAATAGCCCTCTGTCCATTATTCAAGGGTTTCCCAGAAAGGGGGGTCAGGAGGCACCCCCGGTGGAGGGGAGGGATGAGGTGGGGTCCACTGCCACAGTGCCGGGCAGCAGCGCGTAACAATATGCTTGAATCTTATGGCCGCAACTGTCCTGTAGGTAACTAACAGAGCTCTTAAAACGGGCGACTCTGGTTCTTTTCCAGAGGGGCGTTGGGGGGGAGGGGTGTCACGCCCAATTTTCTCATATACGAAACGTGGCTGACGTTACCATTACTTGGCGGGGTTTTCTTTATACTCCCGTTTACGCAATCCTTGCATTCTGCTACTGTGCATGTGGTGCTATGAGTGAACAGAGAATGTTATACAAGTAATGCTCATTCTTAAAACATCAAGTCTCTGGAATTCTAGAAACCGTCACAAATTTCACTTTTATCTTCGAAATCTGTAAAAAAATGTTTAAAATCTGTAGAGACAAGTTATTCGTAATATTGCAAATGTTTATAACAGTACAAAAATAATATTGTAAGATTGCTTGTTTGTAAATTAACAAGAACAGTGTCTGTAATAGACCTCAAGAAATGTTTGCAATACACTGACCCGTATCTATAAGCTTAGATACAATAGCGAGCACTGAAGAACATAAAACTGTATATAGAAGTTTGTGCAAAAACTAGGAGTGATATAAACCTTAGTTGTTTAAATAATATATACATAAAATAAGCGCAAATAACGTGAAAAAAGAACTCAACCAAACATAATAAAATAATTAAGGAAATTTTATTTTCTTCTTGTTTAGAAAGAACATACATTGTAAAAATTACGTTCTGCCTCGTAAGTCAAGGTGGTCTAGTGGTTAAATGTGCGTAGAAGTAATGCTAGGAACTTACTGGTATCAGGTCTCTGTGCTGACACGTTGCAAGGACTTCTTTTATTTACTGAAATATTTTATTTTTATATATCTGTCTTATTCATTCATTACATTTTTTCTAGGACAAAAATTTTTTAATTTTTTATTTTACTTGAAATACAAATGTATAATTTGTAATGGTACAAATATACGTTTTGTATATTTTACAAGAAAACTTGTAATTCTATTACTCGACCGCGACAAGGCAGTCGGAAAATATGAGAACTATATGAGGCGACGCCCCCATTCCCGGAGACACGGTCATTCTCTACTAGTGAAGGAGGGGAAGGAATATCTCAGTTGCGGGTGGGTAATGTAGCACTGGCCATAACTCGTGCCACAGTATTTCCCGTCTTAGTACGCTCGCGATTGACGTAAGTGTTAATGCGCACACTAATGATATGTCCAAGGAGTGGAATAAAGGTGGCGGTGTTGTTAGGTGTTAAATAATGGCCTCAACTGGTAAATCAAGTAACAACATTTTACTCAGTACAGAGGAGTCATAAGGAATGTGATTAATTCTGTGATAAGGAAAAATCATCCGGAATATTTATTCATCCGATATGTTATTCTAATAACCGTGCAGCAGCCGAAACAGGTAAATCGGAACGAACTATATGCAAAATTAGAAAAGAAGGAAAACAAGCTTATGTGAGTAATGAAAAACCGCATACATCTGGGAATACAAGGGTAAACATTTAAAAAATATATGTTTAGATGATTTTGATTTTGATGTAATTCGGCGCACCGAATTTTTATACGGTTAAAGGAGATGTCAACGATAAACAAATTGCCAACGGTTTTACAACATGGGATGGATTTTTCTGGTCAAAGGGAGGCTTTTAGACAAAGACTTAAAAAATTGGGTTTCTCTTCAAACAGTGCAAATACATAAGAAAGGCTTTGATGAAAATAAATGAAATTGTCAACAGGATAAGGAAGTATTTAAGGCGAATGAGAGATAATGAGCAAGCTTGTGAAAACAGAAAGATAGTAAAATGATTTTTTTTATTTATGTCTATATATGCGTACACGTGTATATACACACGTTTATATCGGGAACACTGTAGACGTTCATTGTCAATACAACATTACGTAAGCTAATTTGGTATATTTGTCAATACAAGAATACGTAAGCTAATTAATACAAGAATACGTATGCTAATTTGGTATACAAAATATACCAAATAAGCTTACGTATTCTTGTATTGACAATGAACGTCTGCAGTGCTCCAGAACGCGCGACAGTTTCAACGGGTGTTGTTTCCCCTACTCCCAAGATCACCCCTCAAGCTCCTCTGCTCGCCACCTGCTGCTAGCGCTGGTCTCATTCCCCTCACCGGCTGCACACTTGTCGCGGTCGAGTCATACAACAGATTTTCTTGCCAACTGGTTTCCAAAAAACTTTTCTTTGTGAAAGTAAAGAATATTATTTTACAATTGATGGTTTTGGAGAAGTTGTAGTTATTAACACACTTTAAGCCATTCTAGTAAGTTTGCTATACCTGCGTTATTAAAGAGTCGTGGTGAAATACTTTAAAAGATCTGGCACACCGAGTACTCAATACTGCTTGTTCTGGTGACAAGAGGGCGGGGGTCGCGGGTTGAGAATCACAAAACATCTTTGTCTCGTGTCACTTTCCAGGAAAATATCGTATTCACGTCACTGCTTGTAGTAATTTTTTAGGTTTTGCTGCGATACCTTTTCAGTGTACATGCAATAAATTAACCTTGGACACATTAATTAATAACATATGTTTGTAGACTTTCGCGGCCATTATCATGATTGCTGTCTTGGCTTCCGGGTTAGAGCCACGTCTGAATGGTTTCTGAAACTTAGGTTTTGTCGTGCATCGCGGTAGGCATCTTACGAAACGAATGGGTTCAATAAAATTCTTTTAAATATTCCTATTTTTGAGATTGTTTCAGTTTTTCATAGCTAGAAGATACTGTAGAGTATTTTTAAAATTCTCGATGCAGAGCGCATCCCGACACACGCCCCTAGCATAGGACGCCGGCGAGATGAGACAAGGGTTTAAGGTTGAGGCAGAAGTGGAAGGGGGGTGTGTGTTGTATCGCAGCTCAGGCGGTGGTACACAGGGTTCATCTGGTAGCTCCATTGTCCGGCGCTGATTGGGCCACGCCTTTGGCCGGTGGCCAGCTAGGGGTGGAGTGAGGAGGGGGTTGGTCCCGCGCGCTAATGAAACACCGAGAGCCCTTGTGCGGTCTCCGACTGCCGCCTGGTGGATACTTGTCTGCGAAGATGGTGGTACGGCGAGCCGCTGTGCTCATGACAGCATCTATGGTCCAGCATCTCGTCTACACCACACCACAGCTTGCTCTCTCATTCTAGAGAGGAGCTATTCGACGCTGTGCTTACATTGCAATAAACAAGTGTCTCATAAAATTGTTGAAGGCTGTTAATGTTAAAGTGAGCACTTATGAAGTAAACCTTCGAAAAACTATCCCTCCAAGTTGGTAGCGAATCACGAAAAGTGGACCTAGTTCCACGCTTTGGCGTTTTATTGACGGTGATACATTTACATTTATGGCTGTAGATATCACTGTTTCTTTGTTTATTCTCTCACGATTACAGGTTTGAATATAAGTAACACTGTTTCCCTTGAATAACGCATGAATTAAGTGATACTGCCATGGCAATGATAACCTTACACATTGCGGAAGTAGAGGCAGTTCCTAAACTTTGAAGAGAGCTTATAAACATATGTCGCGGCCTTTCCCCGCTATTGCCATTGTGTTCTTTCTTGGCTTTCGGATATCATTTTTAAGTATTGTATTCCCGGCATTCCAGCAGTAGTTACAGATAATCTACAATGACCACCACAGATCAGGAAAATAACAGCTCAAGACCATCGCTATGTTACTATACATACAAAGAATCTCAGGCCGACTGGCTCACATGCTTGGGACAGATAACATGCAAAGTAGGTGCATGCATGGGTTCTGGATCACTTTTGATTAATTGTATTATCGGTTTGATTATTCATCTTAATTAATGATCATAATTAATCCGATTAAATGACAGGATTAAGGCATGCGGATAAAATGTTCTTAATCCGATGGAATTAACCCGATAAAATTAATTTGATTGATAATTTTTTTTTATTTCTAAATTTGTGTGATTTTTCATTTGGTAAGGTTCTTACTAGTTAGCCATGAATGGTTTTAAATGTGGAAGGGGGTGATTCGAGCTGAATTAGAATGTTAACTTGATTTGTGCTTGTGTAAGTTTGAGTGTAGATAGATACTATTTAAGATATTTTAATAAATGTGTTGGGAGGGAGGGTGTGTGTGTGACTGTGTGAAATGATGGACTAACAAAAAGTAGACGAATTACCCACTCTTCCAGAGTGAGGGGGGGGGGGCAGATTATGCCAGGTCCTCATTGTAAGTCATGAATGATTTCAAATTTTTTAATGTTGAAGGATGAATCTAGCGAATGGAAATGTGCACAGGGTGTGTTTGAGTATGTGTGAGGGTGGATAGATAGTATTTAAGATATTTTAAGAAATGTGTTAGGAGGGAATTTGTTAATTAGTTATTATGAAGTAGTATTTAAGAGACGAGTGAAAATTTTTTTAAATAATTCTTTTAATTAATTTTTTAAATAGTTTTTTAAATTATGTCAGTCTTAAAGTGTAAATAACTTCAGTGTAGTATTAGCTAGCAATAAAATTATTTTAGAGTGTGTTGGTGAATTTTAATATACTATAATATTCACTCGGCAATCACTGTTTTTTGTTTTCTCTAAACTCGCAATAATTTTTTTCAGTTAAAGGAAATATATTAGTTAATAATGTTCTGCACATTTATCAAACTTTAAAACATTCAGATAAACGGGATTTAGGTTGTGTCAGAAAATATGTTTTATGCAAAAGTAAAAATTCAAGATAATTACTTAATACTTAAAAATTTTCTGTATCCCAGTTAGTGCAGTGTTCAACACGCCCCTTAAATTGAATGCACTGTCGTGAATTGCATTAATTAAAAAATTTCTGGGTCAATTACCGGCTGGCTTTTGTGAAGTACGGCGACCAGTTTGGCTCGCAGAACGGCCGCCCAACAGAGCAAGCTTGAAGCAGGTCCTTTATCACATCAGCGGTGTAACACTCAGGAAAGAATGGTGTGGCTGATTCACAAGGTAGCACCTGTCTGTCACAGAGTGCAGCACTCGCCATGGTCCAAGTACCCGATGAGGAGCCTGTCTAGCGGTACCGGAGTGAGCATTCAGAGCTCGCCTTGGCCATTGCTGTTGTGGGAGCTGCAAGAGCATAAACATGGCCCACCCTGCCGTGAGGATCTAGGACTTAGCAGGAATCCCGTGGCGTGCTGTGAAAGGTTTTAGGGATTGGGGATTGGGATTCTAGGGATTATGACACACCTATCCACTGCACTTGTAAATGGTTCATCATTTATTATTATTGTTTTTGTTACAAATAAGTATTTTCTTACAGGTACATATATCAGTCAGGGTGTCTTAATAACGTTTGCTCTTTCTGTGTTGTTTCAGAATGCCTTGGTACCTAATTTTTTTTGTGATAGTGAGTGTAGTGTTGGGGGGAAATTAATTAGGAGTAAAGATGAGTGACAAAAAGTGACAGCCTTGACAGTTATGGAAAATCTTTTCATTAACAACATAGAAAGAGAGTCTGAATTGCAAATGAAGACCATCTATAGCAAACCCTCATAGCGCTGTTGCTTCGCCTAAGCATTGGCATTTCGATCTATTATTGGACAACCTTCACTTGAGTGATTCGGATACTGAATCACTCATGGGAAGGTCGTCGATTGTAAAAGGTCGGGACATGACAGCTACACCCAAGCAAAGTCAATTCGATCTCCTCCTAGATGACCTCTATTTATGTGAGACAGAGAGTTCGTCATATTCGAATGAATCAGGAAGTGTTCTATTCGATTCATGAGCTAGTTTGGTGCCAGGTAGAGAGAACTCACATACAGAGTTGGAAAATAATTCATTTTCTAAATCCTCAGCCTCAGTGGAACCTTATTTGCCAATCATGCACTACTACCTGTTGGCCACCATGTTTGCTGCTAAGTAAACCGATGCACATATAGTTAATGACAGGGATAATATTAATGCAGATCTTGCCGACTTTTACGAGGTGCAGGGTCCCTCTTCTAGAATTAACTACAGAATCATTACAGCCTATATTTATCACCACCACCATAGCCTGTAAATATTAAGTCATTCAAGGCGAGAAAATGCTACAGAGAAATTTTACATTTAAATCACTTCCCATCCGGAAATCATCCGATGTTGGCGAAATTTATGATTTATATAACTAAGCCTTAACTAACCAACAGACTTTAGTAGTTTAGTGGTCGAAGCAGTGGCTGGGAATTGCAACTAATATCGCATATGTATGTCCATATTTCGCAATAGAGGACATTTACCATTAGGGCCACACACTAAGTTGCCAATGTTTATTGCTAATATGAAGGCTGACATTAATGTACAATGTCTGGATAGATTGTGTTTCCATTACACCATTATATTAGCTTTTTTTCCAGCTGCAAAGAATGGTGATAGATTAACTTCATATCCCAAGCCTCATGAAATTTTGAACACTGAAGGTCTGTCGTCACCTGTTGTGATACAGGATAATCGTAAGTTCGAGGAGAATATTTCTGTTTCTAATAATTTCTACTGTGTAGTAGACAAAGATAGCAATATATTTTACGAAACCTACCATAAGGAAGGGGTAATCATACTGATGCATTTTTTTCCTGTACACCATGCTTGTAATGTAAATATAGTGGCCATTTGTGCTAGTGGTAATGCGGCATATATGTATTTTGTTTCAATTAGAAATTTATCATGGCTGGTTAATAGTCAGTCGAGCAAGGAGAAAAATATAAAAAAATTGTATGCGATCATTGTATCCAGTATTTCAAAACTGAGCAGAAACTTGCAAGTCACAATGATTTGTGCCAGCAACAAAAGGTGGTTCGCAGTACTTTACCCACTGGGAATGATAAGTACTTGGAATTTAAATATTGCAGCAAATGACAAAGATTGGATTTCATTGCCTATGTCGACATGGAGACATGTTTGAAACCCTTGTTCACTTACCTACCCAGTAATTAGACGAGTAATACAACTACCATAAACTCAAATATACCATCTTCTTGTAGTATTTCGTTCATCTGTTCATACAATCCAACATTATCTATCTACTTTGAGTTTGTCAGTGAGGACTATATGTATCAGTTATTCGATAAATTAGTCAAATTGACAAAGTGGGTTGTGGTAATGTACAGCGTGACTGTTCTGATGAATCCAAAAACCCCAGCTGATGAAGCAATGTTGGCGACTCAGAAATGTTGTCATATTAGTAAGCAGGATCTCTGTACAGATTTTGTGGTTGACCCTGGTGATCGGACCAGGAAAATCAGAGGTCATGCACATAAGAAATGCAACTTGAACTTCAGACTGCCCAAGAAACAACATGTTGCTGTATTTCATAACCTGCAAATTTATGATGCTCACTTTCTCAGAATGTTTGGCTGAAAAACATGTAACAGAACCCAAGATAACCATTGTAATCGAATATCCAGGTATAATCTAGGTGATTGAAACGACCCTATAGATATATAAATTCATTACCAAACAAATTCCCAATGGGATTGATTTGAAAGGTAAGGTGCAATGTTTCAAATTACGTTTCATTGACTCACTCCAGTTCATGAGTGACTCTCTGGAAACTTTGGCAGGTGATTTGAAACCTGCGCAATTGAGTATCCTCCACTCGATGTTTCCATACAACACCCAATTTGAATTTGCAAAATTGAAGGTAGTTTTTCCTTATGATCTTATTAAGTTGACAGCCAGTCTGATATGCACATCACTATCCCAAAGGCGCATTTCATAATGTGATGAAAGGCAAAGGCATTAGCTATGAGGATTATGACCATCCCCAAGCCGCATGTGATGTGTTAAACTGCACAAACTTGTTGCAGTATTCCATATAATATTTACGTGTGGGCACTTGTTTGCTGGCAGACGTTTTTGAGAATTTCGGGGCCATATGTTTAGCTCATTATGGTCTTGACCACGCCATGTACATCACAGCTCCGTCTCTTTCATGGGACACCTTATTGTCAAAGAGAGGTGTGTGGATAGAGTTGATGACAGATCTCGGAATGTATCTTTTTGTAGACCGCAGGGTTAGGGGTGGCATTACCCAGGTTTTCAGAAGGCGTGCCAAAGCCAATAATATTTACATGGGTGATGATTACGACCACACTGTGGCTTCGTAATACAGATGCTATTTCGACATAAACGGACTATACAGTCACATGATAAAATGCAAGTTTCTCATTAGTAATTTTGAGTGGGTTGAGTCTGGGGTGTATTCATCATGGGATTTTGCGAACACAGTGAATGATGGTGACACTTTATTTTTTGAGGAAGTGGATTTATCTTTTCCGGACGAATGCCACAATTCTCTAGAAGATCTGCCTTTGGCCCGAGTAAATGGCATACATCCGAACGGCTTGCGAGAAAAACTACTTTTGGAACTCATGGCACTGACAAATTATGTTATACATGGTGAAACACTGAGGCAATATTTGATGTATGGGGCCAACCTTGATTCTTTTCAACGTATTCTGTGCTTTCAGTAGAAGGCATGGATGGCTCCATATATCGAATTTATCATTGAGAAATGTGCCCATACTGCAAGCGAATTTGAGAAATTGTTTGTTATATTAATGAATAATTCCATATATGGGAAAACCTTGCAGAATGTATGCTGGGAATGGGATATAAGAGTTGTTTCCAGGTATGACACGATTTACGGGTCTGCAGAACTGCTAAGTCATCCTACATTCAAGTCAAGACAAATCATCGATAAAAACCTTGTCCTTAACAAGATTTCAAAGAGCTGTGTTATATTTAACAAGCCTTTGTACACTGGTGTTGCCATTCTCGACCTTTCCAAATTGACCCTTAACGAGTTCAATCATCAGTATATGCATACGAAATTTCCTCCACTAGCCTTACACCTCTTATATTGTGACACAGATTCTTTGATTTATTTTATTGCCTGTGATATATAAGTAAAATAATTGCCCCAAATTTAAAAGTGTGGTTTGATACATCTAACTATGCACTCGATATTCTGCAAGAATTATCTCGCGAGAACAAAGGAGTGACTGGAGTGATAAGCGATGAATGTGCTGGCTGCATCATCTCACACGTGGTAGGTTTATGTCCTAATCTTTAGGCATTAATTGTTGCAATTGAGCAGTGCGTATATAAGGTGATAGGTGTAAAATCTAACATGTTGTAAGAACCTCATTCCAATGATTATTGGTATTGTCTCGATCGTTGAACTAGAGTACTGGGGACCACATATCAGTTTCATTCGTATAGTCACGACATGTACACCGAATGCATTACCAAAGTGGTGTTATCGGGGCTGGATTATAAGCACTTCATTGAGCCAGAGGGCGTATCAATTTCTCCCTGGTAGCACTACTGCATCCCTAACTAAATTTTTCTCAGCTCTACACTCACTACCACAACAAATACTGCCACGACACGTGCTGCAAGCTGCACCATAACTGCTACACTGCATCTACCATGCCAATGATTTACACCACTGCCAGGAAGCCACACCACGACTACGTGCAAAATCAAGAGCATCTGTTGCTTAAGCACCTCGCATCACCTTCGAAGCAAAGACCTCTATCTCTGCTCGAGACCACATTTCTGTGTGCTCGGCATGCTTTGCATGCCTCTGTTTGCCTGACTACAAGGCATCCTGACAACTGTCTTTAAAAAACTAACAACATTCACCATTACCATCAAATCGAGAACCTTCCTCCACTACATTCACCCTGTTGTCCTGTATATCTTGCTAGCAAAGTTCTTCATCACCATTAACATCACACAAATTAACTGTCTCTGCTACATTACCCCTGCAGTCCTATATATCTTCACAGTGTGGGAGCACCCAACATATTGAAAAAATTACAATCAACGAATATACAATGGTACAAAATCATCTGCCCTTTCCTGCATATATTGGCGGGTATAAGTCATGGTGGTGTGTGCTTGCTAAATCCCTAAAGATCAAATTTTACCCAATTGTGAGGTAACGGACACCCCATCAGAGAGCTGCAAATTTTACCCTGATTGTGAGCTAATGGACGCCCCATCAGTGCACCGCAAATTGTAAATAAGTAAATTTTAGATAGATATGTCCTCCACAATCCTCTAAAATAAATGTTTTGTAAATATTTGTTGTTCTTTAATCATGCGTAGTAATGTTTTTGTAAATAAGTGATTTTGTTGTAATGATTTCTGATAATGGTGTTGTAAATAAGTGATTTTGTTAATATTTAATGATTTGGAAGAATATAATGTTTTCATTTTGTGAAAAAAATTTAATGTTTGACACAAAAAAAATGTATTTTGTAAATAACTGTTTTTAAAATGTGGAAAAATTGCTAATGTTTGACGTGAGGTGTTTTTTTTATAAATATGTTTTCAAATATATAAATAATTGGCAATTGTTTGAAATGGGAATAAAATAAATTGACATGGTTAAGGGATTTATGTGTATTTTTATTTATTTAGTTCTTCTCACTGTTGCAATACATTTTGTGTTTACACTCTTTAAATGTGTGAATGGGCGATGAGTCGAATGGTGTTGGCATGAATGTATAGATGAAGTGTTTGTAAAGATTCAGTGCAGTTTCGGCTCAACCACACACTGTTAAAAATTTCTCTTAGCTTATAATTCGTCGCAAGTCATGCACTAGACTTATTTCAGCAGCGATCTCCCAGCCGAGCGGACGTGTTTTAAATTCATTTAATGCACATGTACATTCTTCACAGTATAGAACTCAGAGGTGATGAGGGAGAGGTGCTTGTGTGTCTAGTATGGTTTAGTTCAAGTAGTGTAATTTATATATTGGTAAGTGTTTTGAATTCTGTTAACTCATTGCATTCTTTATAACACCAGGATAGCTGGCCCGGTCATTGATGTGGAAACAGGTTCTGTAATTCGTGTAGTGAGTTACCTCTTGTTTCGTTCATTCTGCTGTTTGAAATATATTTCGTCACCAGATTAATATAAATTTTGTGGTCCATTCGTAATAGTTTTGTCTTGTGCGACGTATTCCGTTTAATTCATTTTAATTGATTTGTCTCGTGTTTTGCGACTTGTACTTCTGTCGTGTGTAACACCATCGGTTTAAATCATTTTTATTTATTGGTCTCATGGTAATCGCATGATTAAAGCAAATGTTTCGTATTTCATTTGCTTTGCTTTGAGTGTATATTTATTTCTACCATTTAGAATATCTAATCAGGCTACAATAAGATGTGTCATTACTAACACACAGGACGGGTTAGGAAACTCACGTAAATAGTATTCACATCTCTTTTCGTTTTATTTAATGTATATTTCCTAATTATTTCATTAAACACGCCACAACCTCAATAACATAAAAAAACTAATATTATACAATACTTATATACACCCCTTCCCCAATATATGACACTGCAGTACAACGCCAGAGCTCCGAGAGTGAGGACCTCTCCCCAACCCCCCCCCCCCAAAAAAAGAAATAAAAGAAACGCCTTTATCACACTCTTGCACCAAACTATACACTTATCAATTCACACAAAATTAAAATTTAAAAAAAAAAAATGTTTTTTTTATTAATTGTTTTTATTAAATTAATTTGATCCATCAATCAAATTTTCATACAGTTAAATCTGTTGGAATAAGATTATATAATTAATTTTTTATCAGTTTAATATCGGATTAATCTGATCAATTAAATTTAAATTAGATATCAAATTGATAATTCGATTAAACAAAAGTTCAGTAGAAACCTACCCCCGGCCCTACTACTTACTTAATGTAAGTGTCGGAGCTCTCAAATATTGACATATATTTTATAAAATGATTCCATATGTTTTTCAACTCTGTTCATTAGGACTAATTTCGGATGTGTGATTACATTAATTTCTGTAAGGTAATGGACGATTTATAAATTTATTTACTATCGTATTTTATGGCTAAGTTAAATTGGTACGCTTTTTATGTAAATGTTTATTTTAAATATCAAGTAATAGCAATTTACTGTGAGATAATGTGTCGAAAGTAATTTATTGGTAGCTCTTATTTTTAAAAACAAGGGAAATGTTATTAACTCTTTTATTTAATTAAGAACTCCGTCCCTTAAAGAAGGTTAAGCATATTTACATTAAAAAATTGTAAATATACTTGTTTAAACCGTTTCCCTTGTGGTTAAATATACTATGCACAATATTGTGAAATTCCTTTGGTTCTTGGCCGCGTATTTTTCTAAGACGATATTGTCTCACTCCTATGGGCCAATCAGAATTAGTAACTCCTATGTTCAAAGTCTGTAATTTACTGGCCGATACTATTTAGACGCGTTATAATTATAATCATCTAATCACGAATGTGTGTCTGAAGTGAAGTGTTTTTACAGTTCAAATTGTGGAATCTTGTCGCGAGAAACACGTTCCCCTATCTATTAAAGTGAGTGAGGTGATTTGGGCTGTTCTTAACAGCAAGATCTTGAGAGCCGATGAGGGTGAAACGAGTTGCTTATGAAGCAGTGCCAAAATGAAATGAAGGGGGATATTGGAGATCCCCGAGAAGGTCCGCTGACAAGAGGACTTGTCTGGCACGATTACCACAAGCAAAAATCCTGGCGTCAGCCAGCCGTGAATCGAACCCGGTTCGACATTGAAGAAGGCGAGCATGCTAACCTCTCAACCACCATGGAGACCCCATAATATTTACTAGAGATAGTCTTGTAATCAGAAAGGGTTAATTTCATCCACATCTAGTTAGCGACGGGAAAAATGACGCATGTAGGGATGATTTCATGGACAGAATACGTAAGTTGGCGACCTATTGTGCTAGCGGGCAGTCACGGGCCGCCGAGCCGGCCCTTGACGTGTGCCCGGTTGCACCATTGAGGATCAGCAATGATCTATAGTCCATTCCCACTGGAAGCAACTTTCTCGGAGCCCTGCTAAATATCTACTTGCAGGCCCGTTTCGTATCCTTCCGCCAAATGTAAACAAACATTGCCATGTGACTGCCATGTGTAGCATCTGTTAAAACCAATGTTTACATGACATTGTGTGGGTACATGTGTTCGTATACTTTCGCTACACCTAAACATAAACATTGAAATGTTATATATATAATATATATATATATATATATATATATATATATATATATATATATATATATATATATGAGCGGAATAAAAGTTTCGGTAGGCTTATTTGTGTGCATGATCACCGCTATGTTTTTTTAAGTTTGTATGACAAAAAATGAGCGACACGAGTTTCGTGCTTGATTTTAATATGTCTTTTTCGTTGGACTGATTATTCCTTCGTTATTCGAACTGAGGCCGTCCTTTTAAAGAAATAACTGAACACATATAAATAACAAAATAGTTAAATACTATAGTTCATTACCCGCAATTCTAACGGTGTTAAACACAATCGCGGCAAAATATTAACGTGCATTATGTGTAATGTGCTATACCGTGGAAAACAAATATGTTAATGTAACATAACCATAAGAACTATCGTCAATTTTAGGCATTTTCAAAACTCCATAAAGCTGACCTTAATAATCTTATAGGCCTAAACTGTGAATATTCGTACGAAATGTTTTTTTTTTAAATAGACCTACGACAGAATTCTTTGAAAAATTGCAAATAATAAACAACACATTTGACAGATATAAAAGTAGAAGTCACATTTCAATGTTTATTTTTAGGCGTAGCGAAAGTATACGAACACATGTAAACACACAATGTCATGTAAACATTGATTTTGACAATTGCTACATGGCAATCACATGGCAATATTTGTTTACATATGGCGGAGGGATACGAAACGGGCCTGCAAGTAGATATTTAACAAGGCTGCGAGAAAGTTGCCTCCAGTGCGGAATGGACTATAGTTCTATGTACACTACCTTCTTTAACAATATTGGTATTAAAAATGACGATAAAATGTGTGCAAAGTGTTTACAATTAAACAAAACAACTGAAACTGAGTTTTTTCAGTGCATTCAAATAAATCATGTAGTAAAACATCCTAATCTTAAGAGATTAACGTATTAATTGTCTCCGAACCTCTAAATGAACAGTTTCATGATGACGTCACGAAATGAGAGTTAATCACAATTAATGTTTCGTTTCAGTTCTAATTTTGAACCGAGATTATGTGACATACGATCGGAACTCGGCCGTTCGCGTTGGTGCAACACTCGTACAGTGAACTCGGATCAAACTGTAGATCATCTTTGAACCAAGATCTTATGATCTTGGTTCAGGGCTGTTAATGGTGCAACCGGGCATTAGTGGTGCGTTGTTTATCGCGCGATCATCTCCGTGCAGAGCCGCGGCAACCCCCGCCCACGTCTTAATAAGCTTCTTCCCTGCAGCCGCAGACGCCAGCCCCTCGCTCCCCACACTTCATCAGCCTCGCTTTCCCACCTTTCCTTCCTCCCTTTCCGCTTCCTCCGTCTCTCCGGCGAGTTTTATCAGCTCGCCTCGGACCCTCGCCTCCTTTCGTCTTCCCTTTACACCCCCACCCCTTCCTTCAGGCCTTCCTCAGCGTTCCAAATCCTCGCGACGGCTGCGTCTGTGCTTAATTTTCCCCCCGCTGCCGCCATAATTACGGGCAGGGAGAGGCCGTCTCTGCGTCAAGGAGACGAAAATAGAAGAGAGAGAGAGAGAGAGGTGTAGATATACGAATCCTCTTTCCTCCTCTCCTCCTTGCGAGCCGGCCCAGTACTTTATGCCGTAACTGGATTGAGGGTAGGAGTGAGCCCAGCTAGGAGCACCGTCTCTCTCATCCAGCCCTCTTTGGGCTGGCCTTCCAGAGCCTCTCTCCAGTTATGGCATAATCTCATCTGATGAAGCTCTATTGAGACGACCGCGAGCTGGCAGCGCCTCGAGCCAGCGCGGTCGCCGCGCCAACTACCAGGGTCACGGGGGTCAGGACGAGGGTACGCGGGCGCTAACGAAGGCGAGGAGCAAGGGTCGCCATTAGAGCTCTACTGTTTCAGTTCACCAGGGGCTAATAGCCAATTCATAGCATCCTTGGAGGTATTTACAAGGAGCTCGGGGAAGGCGGAGGTGAGGCACCCGCCGCCTTCGGCTTCTTGTCCGACTGGGGCGCATTACTCATTCACGTCTCATCTCACATTATTATCGACGTCATTCTGTATTTAAATGAGCGGCTCCCGCCCCACCAAGTGCTTACTACACGTAACGCACGAGGGGGGAGGGCGGGTGGTGGCCTGGTCCTGCGAGCTGCGGCGTTGACTCGGGATTATCACCAGGCAGGACGCCATGCTACTGTGGCGAGGTCCTTGTGTCGGCCAGGACATGATCCTGCCCACCACGTGCCTCCCAGCGGCCCCTGGCAATACGGTTCACCCCCAGCCACACTACGTCGTTACAAACTCTGAAGACAGTCCGGGGTCAACCCCCACTAAAGGTTTACATGTTTCAATTTGAAGGAATAATCTATCCATTAAGAAATATAATATTAAAACTATTTGTATAATTATTGTTAAGGAATTCATGCAATGTTAAAAAAAAACTGGAATATTCTAATGATGAACCTAAGGGTGAACAGGAATTTAGGCCCATCAATAACATCCACTTATTGTAAAAGCGGCGAAATTTCATGATTACGCCCAAATGTGCTGATAATTGTGAAGAGTGTTTTGCCAAAGGCCAGTCCACACGCCCAAGAGAAACTCGCAGAATAAATATAGCGTAGTTCCTTTTAAATTTGCCAGAATAAGAATGAAGGGCATAACAACGAACCCAGCCTGTGTTACCTTCGTTCCACTAATCTGACATCCTGACTGCTCTACAAATGTCCCAGTGTTAGTTTAGCTAGCTGGAAAATAAAATTCTCTGTAAAACTGAATATATATATATATATATATATATATATATATATATATATATATATATATATATATATATATATATATATATGAAGTATAAGACTGCTTCTGTGCAGGAAAATAACGAAAAGGATGGTTATGGAAAAACGTAAATAACAAAGAAAGTAGCCACAAAAATAAATGTTTATATGACACTAAATATTACATTTTTCTTCTAGGTGAACAAATTTAGTTGGCGGCAAGGTGTTAATGAAATCACAGGAGACATTTTCATAAGTAGAACCTTCACCATTTCTTATCGTTTCCAGATTTAATGATTATATGAGACTTCTAGCAATCTTTGGGTTGGTAGGGATTTCCTAAGCAAGGCGACAATATTCATGTCTCTTAAAGTTTTCAGATACCTCGAAAATACCTGTTCTTGGAGACTAGTACATCATCGAAAACATTAACGTGTTGATTTCGTTACGTTTTGTAACGTTTAACATAGAGCGAATAATCAATTTTTTCTGAATACCTTAGATCGTTTTTCTAAATAACAGATTTAGATGATGAAAAACCCAGTCGTTAAGGGAAATTATAACATGTAAGATGATGTCACGTAACGCCATCGCAACACAGTGAACTGTCTGAAAATGTGACGCGTGTACAGAACATACAGTACAGTATTTAAAAAACAGATTCTTTCAAGTACGGGAGAAGTAATTTTCTTTTGTAAGGCAAGGCAGTTGGGAAGTTTTATGTATAGTGCGATCAAGAGACTAAAATTATATTATTATTTTTAGCTTATTAAACTTTTTTTATATAATAAGTACAGGATTTTTGAAGTTACACATTATTACTTATAATTCTCTAATTTCAGCAAAATTTACATGCCAGGTTATAACTGACGGCATCATCATTTTATAAGGAATATTTTCCTGAAGTTTTATATTCTTCACCCGTATTTCAATTTTGAATACGAAATTTTAAGTCAGAACAGCTGGAATTTCAACACATCCCGCAGCTGATACAAGAGTCGGATAAAAAATAAATTGCAACACTCCACTCCTATGGCTTCAAGAAACACTTTATATGAAACCAAACACTGTGTAAAAATTTTCAAATTGTTCTAAAATAACACAATGAATTTAATTTTCCATATCAAGAAGTGTATTTAAAAATTTACATTTATATGAAGTCAGAAAGCTATGCAATATACCGAGAAACAGTTGGTAAAAATGGATCATGAAAGCGTTAAGTAACCTGACCAACATTTCGCCTAGTTGCGCGGGGAGAGGAATGGTAAGTCACTGCGTGGAGAGAGGGAACATCACTAAAATCAATCGGCGCGGTACGAAACAGCTCTAACCTCCTTAACAGAGTCAATGTGCGGTAACAAATGAACACATATACGTTATGTCCCACAAATCACTGCTGACACACCAGGCTTACATTCAGTCCCCCCGTCTACCATCCTTGTGACACTTTCTACATGGTTTTCTGAAACTAATCAGTCGTCGAAGAGATGTCTAGCCTTACCTTACCGTATACCAGCCTAGTTCACGGTTCATTGAGAACTTATGAAATCAAAATTAATGTCACTGTCCCTACTAGCATGTATTTTCTCAGACCCGCCGAATGGGAAATGCACAGTAAAGTCGGAGCCAATGAGGCGTAATGCTTAGATTACTCGCCTCCCACCTAGACGAACCGGTTTCGATTCCCGACGGGGTCGCTCCCTGATTTTCGCACGACGGAATCGTACCGCTGGCCGATGCGTTTTCTCGGGGATCTCCCGTTTCCCCTGTCCATGCATTTCAGCTCTCCTCCATACTCACCTAGCTTAAACCTCATCCGCTCTCTCGAACTTGATGTTAAGAGCCGCCTAAATATCTTCACTGACTCACTCAACTCAGTAAATTCGGTAACGATGTAGGTAAACTACTATATATGTGTGATTGCAGAAATTATTTATTTTGGCTTTTGGTTTTATAACGTATGTAACAGTAATAATAAGCAAATTTGTATAATGTTATTTTAATTATAATTGCACAGTTTCTCTTGTACGACAAGGTGCACAGCAATGTTAATTTTACATGTGGCGGAAGAATACACAACAAACACGCAAATAGATATGAGGCAGGACTTTCAAAAGTGCTCAGTTTACGGTGAAAAGCCTTCAACAAATAAAAACATGGAATTTACACATCTGCAGTAACGATTAATTTCTGGTTTTTTTTTTCTTTCACGTTTCTGGATGTGCCTTCCTGCCATGAAACCCGACGAATTATAAAAGAGTTATACACGATGAACAAGTGACGGAGCCCCGATGCTGTTGCAGTCCGCATACATAGTTACATTCCAGATCGGAGATTGGTGTTGCGTGGTTGGTCTCCGTCGTTGTCGAGTATTGCGCTCCATAGACGCTCCACAACACGGCAACATTCCTGGAAAACAGATTCTACGTGTCACGCTTAAGAAATCTGTCAGCAGCTGTTTGCTTAATGTTTTTTATTATGGCGCAGTCTATTATATAATAAATCGTAACCACAAATCTTGGCAATCGAAAACATTACACTGTTATTAAGTTTAGAGCTTTGAAAGATATTTTATTAACTTAACGTGTGAAAGAATTTTTAAGACATTTATTAGCATGGCCTCACTAGGATAAAAGAAATTAGCTTTCTCTTGCCAAGACAATTATATTATATTTCATACGCGACGCGTTGTCGTGAAAAAGTTACACATATTTTTCTGGTCTCATGTTTTGAAAAAAAAAAAAGTCGGCCGTGCTTACGTTAACAAGAGGCGAACTGACGACTCCAGATCGCAGGGCGGTTGCTCGTCTCAGGGTAACGATAAGAGGTATCCGAGGAGGAATCGATCAAACCACCCCACACACACACGAGTGCACATAGGGGTGAGAGCACTGAGGATGGCGTCGGAGGGGGGGGGGAGTACCAGCAGCTGACCCCGCGAGAACAAGGAGGTGAATTGGGCAGATGGTGTCTTCCCAGGCCACGAGCCGCGCAGTACACACCCCGACACGCCACCTGGGACCTCCACAACACACACTGTGTCGCCAAGAACAACCCCCGCTCTACACATACCGTCACAGCATCTCTTGGGACCTCCACAACACAACCTGTGTCGCCGAGAATAACCTCCGCTCTACACTTACCGTCCCAGCACATCCTGGGAACTCCACAACACAGCATGTGTCGCCAAGAACTACCCCCGCTCTACACGTACCGTCCCAGCACCACCTGGGACCTCCACAACACATGTGTCGCCAAGAACTACCCCCGCTCTACACGTACCGTCCCAGCACCTCTTGGGACCTCCGCAACACAACCTGTGTCGCCGAGAATAACTCCCGCTCTACACGTACCGTCCCAGCACCACCTGGGACCTTCACAACACACCCTGTGTCGCCGAGAATAACTCCCGCTCTACACGTACCGTCCCAGCACCTCCTGGGACCTTCACAACACATGTGTCGCCAAGAACTACCCCCGCTCTACACGTACCGTCCCAGCACCACCTGGGACCTTCACAACACACCCTGTGTCGCCGAGAATAACCCCCGCTCTACTGGTACCGTCACAGCACCTCCTAGAACCTCCACAACACAGTATGTGTCGCCAAGAACTACCCCCGCTTTACACGTACCGTCCCAGCACCTCTTGGGACCTCCGCAACACAACCTGTGTCGCCGAGAATAACTCCCGCTCTCCACGTACCCTCCATAACACACCCTTTGTCGCCAAGACCAACCCCCGCTCTATACGTACCACCCCTGCACCATCTAATTCCCAGAGCGTCGCGGCATTCCAAAATGTTTCTCTGAGGATAGAGTAAAGTAACAGAAAGTATCAGCTGAGGAAACAAGAGTAAACATGCTTCTGGAAAGAACATAACATAAATAGCGTTCTCTGTTTACTTATATGCGCTGGTTAAGCAACCAATGTAAATTCCAAAATAAATTTATAATTAAAAAATAATAATTTCGCAAAGATTTATTTATGTACATAAACGGTTTTTCTAACTATAAAATAATCATTATTATTATTACTTCTAAAAATGAAAAATTAATACACGTTAAACTTTAAAATAATCATGCGAATTTAACTGTTGTAATTTGTAATCTTCCCGCGTGTGTCTTTAAACTTAAAGTACACATTTCCTTTCCTTTTGTTTAATTCTATTGAACTTCTCGCCATTTTCAGTTTACGTTTTGTTACTTGCTGAAATAGCGCGTGTAAATGTTTTACTCTGGTTGGATGATCAGACTAAGTAATCTGAAATTTTGGGAAATTGCTAAGAGCAAGAAAACATTTACTCACATTATAACGTTTATAAACACTGCCCAAGCGAATGAATAAATACACAGAATGTTCATGGTAAAGTGAGTTTTTAAAATCAACCTTTGAAAAATGTCACTACCCCTACCTTTATATATTATAACGGTCTGACTGACTGGCATGTGCCCATTCAAGTTGGTAATGACGGAAGGAAAATAGTTCCATGTCTTAAAGCTTAGTTAAAATTGTCTGATAATAATTTGTGAATAATGAATTTTTTTTTTTTTGTTTTCAATTATTCTAATGCATGAAAGTGTAGGAAACGAGCAAATTTGTTAAATACTAACTTTTCTAATAATATCATGGTTTAGTTTTACCAACTTATTAATAACAATATACTGATCAGGCCCAAGGTAATACAATTCAATGTGAATACAAGTAGATCTCAACAGGACTTTCGTATGTCCTCAGTTTACCGCGAGAAGTCTGTAAAGAGATTTATGCTCTAAGAATTCAGGAGCAAGCAGTATTCAGGAGCCTCCAGATATGTTGTCAAAACATTGAATATTAATATGTGTTATTTGGAATATGTTTTCCTTTGTGATTGGCTAAACACAAGAATAAAAAAAGGAATTTTTTATTTTCCAATTTTTTTTCTTTTACTTTATCAAAAACAGTAATGGTACGTAATATAAAATTCGACATAGCCAATAAGAGCGAGCCGTAAGGTGTGTGGCTTCGTCCCTTACGCTCGCCCACTCGTCTGGTAGCCACGAAGCTCTGCAGAATATAACTACAACCTCACACTGCAGTGGATTTTGTATCTAGGCTGAATGACAGATATGAGTGGTGCAAAGTAGAAATAGAGTCACGTCCGATGAAGATTGTACATGACTGTACAACAAGTTAAATACATTACAAAGTAGAACACAACATATGGGAGTAGCCAAAAATACTACTTGGTGTCGTACAAAAAGAAGCATGCATATATATAGAGTGAGTCATTTAAAAGAGACACCGTGGGACGTGTGTAACGCAGCGAGGGAAAGGGTACTGTGGTGCATCAGTTGCTGTACGTGGACAAGGCAACTCGAGTTCAGTTCTGTGAGTAGTTTCTGTCCGATATTGCTCCGGAGGTGTTGCAAGATGGATACGCATTCTTTCCGATGAAGCATGGTTCCATCTGTCAGGGTACGTAAACTCCCATAACATGCGCTATTGGTCAGGTGACAATCCACACGTGTTGACGGAAACTCCACTGCATCTTCAGAAACTCGGTGTCTGGTGTGCCGTGTTATCACGTCGTATCATCCCCGGGTTCTTCCATGAGACTCTGAACTTGGCTCGTTACATCGAACAAATTTTCAATGTTTTTGCGGAGCAACTGACGGAGGATGAGCGCAACAAAGCTTACTTTCAGCAGGATGGAGCCACGACGCATACTGCACGTGCAACAATCGCGCGCATTGAGTCGGTGTTACAGCCTGATTGTGTCATCAGTGTCGGAACAAACCAAACTATGCCACCCCGTTCTCCAGATGTATCCGTCTGTGATTCCTTCTTGTGAGACGCTCTAAAGGGACAGGTCTACAGCAACAACCTGCAAACACTCACAGAACTCCAGGCCAACATCATCACAGCTATCGATGCCATCCCGCAACATGCCCTCGCCCGTGCCTTTCACAACTTTTGGTGTCGTCTGCACACCTGCCTCGCGGTCAATGGCGGCCACTTCCAGCAACTACTCTAGGTATATGTTGTTGTCACACTCGTCTGTGTTTCCTCATTCCCTTGCTCCGTTACACACATGTCCCACGGGGCCTCTTTTAAAGGACTCATCCTGTATTTTCTAAAGCTAATATATTTTGCCAGAATAGAATTATCTAAGCTTTTTAAAAATCGAATACAGAATATTCTAATTTTAATCAAAATTCAAACGTATTCGAGTCCTGATGACACTCAATCCACATTTTGTTAGATGACCCTCGTAAAGGGCAGTAATGATACAATTAGGCCTACTATGGTTTTATTTCAGAAAAATTAGGACTAATTCTAACATGAAACATAGTCATTAATTTAATTTGGATTTACAGCCCTTTAAGTTATTGAAAGGATAATTTTTGTGGTATAAATGGATGTGCGTAACATAAGATACTAAAATTATGTGTTAACATTCCAATTTTTATTACATATAAAGAGAGTAATCATAATTAAAGTCTTCTTCGATGACGCTTTCTTGATTCTGCATAAGGCTAAATTTTTTTTTCTAATTAAAGTCAAAAAATTTATTTTGTCTTTTAAATATTTAAATAAGTACATTCTAGCGAAATTGTTACACGGTTACAAACTAAATGCATACTTATTTCATTTGTAGCACTTTTGGTACTGCATGTCTTACATTTTAATTAGCCGTGCATGTTTCATACCTGGGTGCAACAGTACATATGACGCCACATGTCTTCTACTTTAACAGCCGAGGTCTTCTCAATACCGATGTGAATGAAGCGAAGTGGAGATGGAACAACGGCGGAACGTAGTTTTTGAGGAATAGGGAATATCACGAGAAAGCCCAAACGTCGACGTTGAGCAGGTTTTCCGCATGTGACCACGTGTAGTGATCCCGTGGAAGCCCCTGTCCGCTACACTGCGCGTGAGAGGTGTTGTCTCACCACTAAACCAACACAGTTTTAACCAAGCATCTAGGCACACCTTTATGGGTATCCTCTCTTGTGTGTCACAATTAACAAGTATTTCGTGAGAGTCGCCATTGTGTTCGCTTGTGTATATTCGAGCGTTATATGTCACGGTGGAGGGTAAATCAGGACAAATTGACTAGAGTTTGAACCCGAGTTCTCCCGAATGCGAGTCCAATGTGTTATCACTGTGCCACCTCGTTTGTTAAGTGTCTATTCTCACCCTTTGCTTGCGAATCGTGGCAAGAAACGTCACGTGAAGTAGAAATATTTGGGCAGACCTTTACCTCGAGGTCTTGAGCTCATGAGTGTGAAGCGTGCTGAGTATGGAGTAGCGTCTGAATGCAAGAGCGGGGAAACGGGAGATACCCGAGGAAATTCGCCGACCAGCGGCATCGTCCGGCACGATTCCCACGTGCGAAAATCCGAGAGCGACCCCGCCGGGAATGGAGCGCGGTTCTCCTTGGTGGGAGGCAAGTGCTCCAGCTGCTGCGCCACCGCGGTCCCTTTCGTCTCGTGGTATGATCTTCCACAGCAATTGAAGTGCCGAGAAGTTGCAGTGGGTAGCACAAGGCCTGGCCGGGAAACGCCTGGCACTCGTAAGTGGAAAGATGGCGGACGTTGCTGGTGGGCGATGTATTTTCCCGCCCTCGCATTATATCAGTGCTTCACCTATTCCCAATCATTTTCAATTAACTATATTTTACGTCATGGTTATTCCTAAATATTTGTTATTAAAAATCAGGTTGTCACATCTAAATGTTTTTATCTCCTTTGAGTGAATTAATGTCAGACTATAATTATCACATTTACCATGATATTTCTAGGGTATACGTGTATAGTTAACATGCAGAGTTGGCCGATTTTCACGAGATAACTCATTACATTTACTGCGAACATTTTTTAAGGTGCGTAACTATTACAAATGAGTTTCGTTATCTGCGTATATTTGGTTATGCGTAAGATTTTTTTTGCAGTGAACTTCCACAAAAAGAGAAATGTGTGCAAGATATTAGTATTTCCGACTTCATTAATTTATAAATGACGATATATTACATAAAACTGTTTGCTAAATTATCACGTTACTTCAACATTAATTTAAAGATGTGAAATGAACATATTTGTCCAGTGAATATTTAAAAAAAATGGATAATAGTTACTAGCAAGTTTTTTGACAAGACTGCCAATTGTCGCCAATATGCTGCCAATACGCGACATCCAGATTAATAATTACGTAGACTTCAGATAGTTAGATTAATCATACAACTGGAATGTCTAATAAAAGAGAGATGCAAAAATCAGCACAGCTCAATATATTCAAAAGCAGCGTCTCAAACTTATCACTTCAGAAGACTGTCAGAAGTCTGACACAAGATTGTTTTCAGCGGTGCTAAGTCTGCTGTATTTCAACGTACTGATTGTAACTCTTACTACTTCAATCATTTATACAGTAGAAGAAAAATTTGTTTATAAACGCATTAGATTTTTATATCTCTGGTAGGGCATACGAAAAACGTATTTATTTAATAAAAATGTTCAAACAACTATACATATTATCTTTAATGGATTGTAGTTTATTTGTAATAGCTCTATTTTAATGTCACCTGTGGATTTAGAGTATTTTTCAGCTTACATTTATGATCAAATACTGTACTAAAAAGGGAAACAAATTCAGACCCTATAATTTGGAAATACGATCTGAGAGTAATCCAGTTTTTACAATCGTCTAAATATTTGAACAACAGTCATGTGCATACTTTGCTGCTGACGTAGTAAAAAGAAGTCCTGCCGTCTGATTGGTATTAAAAATATTTTTCACTGAGTACTGAATATTTGCTATTGCCCTAAAAAATCCGCAGAACTTTACTTAACGATATAAAGGAATAACTTTCTAACATCTAGCCTGTAGCCGAATCAAAACGAGAAACTGCTTAAACTAATGGATTTCTTCCTGGCAGACTAGACATGAACTATCTATAAGCTTGTGTTTCCCTCTTTGATCTTGACCTCCGTTTATATGACAAGCCCTGGAAGACTTAGAGGACACAGACTACCTGTACCAAGTGAATTACGTGCAACCAAGAGGAGAGGAAAAGTGGCAGCAATCGCCTACAGCATACGCAGGACCAAGATTTCCAGCTTGCATGCCAACGAACATGGTAGTTCTTCGGGTGTACGACTAACAAGATAACGTGGAGCGGTTCTGATGATCAGTCAGTTTAAGCCGAGTCTGGAGCGCCGAGCTGCCACACCAGCTGCTGGAACTTGGCCCGCACGACACGACGCCATATTGTTCCATGCTTGCATGCCAACGAACATGGTAGTTCTTCGGATGTACGACTAACAAGATAACGTGGAGCGGTTCTGATGATCAGTCAGTTTAAGCCGAGTCTGGAGCGCCGAGCTGCCACACCAGCTGCTGGAACTTGGCCCGCACGACACGACGCCATATTGTTCCATGCTTACATGCCAACGAACACGGTAGTTCTTCGGGTGTACGACTAACAAGAAAACGTGGCGCGGTTCTGATGATCAGTCAGTTTAAGCCGAGTCTGGAGCGCCGAGCTGCCACACCAGCTGCTGGAACTTGGCCCGCACGACACGACGCCATATTGTTCCATGCTTACATGCCAACGAACACGGTAGTTCTTCGGGTGTACGACTAACAAGATAACGTGGCGCGGTTCTGATGATCAGTCAGTTTAAGCAGAGTCTGGAGCGCCGAGCTGCCACACCAGCTGCTGGAACTTGGCCCGCACGACACGACGCCATATTGTTCCATGCTTGCATGCCAACGAACATGGTAGTTCTTCGGATGTACGACTAACAAGATAACGTGGAGCGGTTCTGATGATCAGTCAGTTTAAGCAGAGTCTGGAGCGCCGAGCTGCCACACCAGCTGCTGGAACTTGGCCCGCACGACACGACGCCATATTGTTCCATGCTCGTCTCCTTGAATCAGGTTCTGAAATAATTCATGATGTATATCAATACGTAAATGGGGATGGATTACTTTACCTCTTTAATTCAAGTAAATACATGCTACATAAAATATTTCAAAAAATTAATTTTTCCGCAAGGTAGTGTGTGTGCGACTGTATACACATGTTCCAACCAGAGCTCTCAAGACCTAGCGACGTGGCGCAGTTGCAACACTGAACTCATATTAGAGGGAATCCGGGTTCAATTCCTATTTCAGTCGTCTTGAATTTGGTTTCAATGAGTGCCCGGACGGCAACTTCTGGTACCTTACGGGTGCTGGCCATGAAAAATGTATTGTTTTATATTTGTACCAAATTTTGTTCAACTCGTAAACATTACTTACAAGAACAGCGCATTTTCTCGCGTATTTAGACCGCATATTTGTTGCATTGTGGCGTGTCACAATCCCAGTTTTGGTGTTTTGGGGACCCGCAAATAATAAAACTAACTCTTCTAACGAAATGAGATCATTTCCGTTCAAATAAGATACCATGAGTTACTTCAAGAAATACTTATATGGAATCACGTAATGAAATTTTTTCGAAGCTTGTAGAAATTAATCAATATAAGAACATTTTTGGAATATTTTTCATGTGTAGCAGTCTATGAATTTTTGTAAAATAGATACACCATCTTCAGATTTACTGTAAATTATTATTTCATTTTATTTGTACGTTGAAATAAACACAAACTGTGTTTTTGACGTGCCATAATGCAACAACTACGCGATCTTATTTTGACATGCCATAATGTAACAACTACGCGATGTTATTTAGACATGCCATAATGCAACAACTAAGCGATCTTATTTTGACATGCGATAATGTAACAATTACGCGATCTTATTTTGACATGTCGTAATGCAACAATTACGCGATCTTATTTTGACATGCGATAATGTAACAATCACGCGATCTTATTTTGACATGTCGTAATGCAACAACTACGTGATCTTTTGTGCGAGGAAAGATTACTTGTAAGTAATGTCTTCAAATTGGATGACGTTTCGTACAAATATAAAATAATGAATTTTTGTTGAGCAGCTCCCTTAGTAAACGCCGTGGTCGATTCCGTCTCGTATCAAGCTGTCGACTAGACGTTGATCCATTCGTACCTGCTAAAGATAGCTAACCGCAAAACCCTACGGCGAGCCACACCGACGAGTACTGTAGCTAACGCTGCAACACATTCGCCGTGACTAACGAACATATTATTGCCTATCAATACATTGAAATTACTGGAGATCACCAACGCCATTTTGTGATTGCTACTAAATACTGAAATGGAAAACATTTTGTTGGTGCCACAAAATTACTGACAAAATAGTGGCTGCCAATATTATTTTAGCCACCAAAATCTGTTTTTAACCCCATTCAGACCCACTGTACATAGTTGTGTACATTACGCACGTGTAGGTAATTTTTGGCCAGTACGTCACACTGCGAAGCTCAATGACCACTGATCATACTTGTGGGTAAATGATTCGCAAACGATCTTACAGGTATATGGCTTAATTTGTTCATATTACTGTACACGAACATGTAGCCTACATCTCATTGGCTGTGACAACGAAATAAGTGTTGTGTTGACTTACGTACAGCACTCAACATAAAAGTTTTTGCTTGCAACGCATGAAACCGAAAATTAAAGTGGGTCTGAAAGAGTAAATATATAACTGAGGAAAAAAGGCAAACATAAAAAGCCTTGTGATGCAATACAACACAAACGACAGTGTCAGCATAGTAGAGAAAAGTAAACATCAACGTAACTGTCAGTTCGGAGGTGTCAGCGAAGTACCGCCCCACACTTGTCTTGGTGCCCCATCACTCCCTGCACCGGACTGTACCCGAGGGACACACTGATCCAATACCACGGCAAAGAAGGGTGAGGCAGCAGTCCCGCCTGTAAAGCTCTGTCGACATCGATACACGCAGGTCGATTGTCGCCGAATAAAGCTCCGTGTGTCTCGCGGGTCGATGCAGCGGATATACACTTTTCCGGCAAAGAAGGAAACGATGTAGCTCACGCCGAGCTGGCGGGAGGAGGATGGAGTAATACGGCTCTGCGATGTCCTGGGACCCACAGCTTATCGCACAATGGCTAACTTTCCGACAAACAGCTGCGCCAGACATCGTACATCACTTCAATATGGACATTAGATGATATTCACCTTTATAATATGTTACGTTACGTTAGAATAGAGTACGAAACAATGTTAAATAACGTTACATGTGTAACAATATTGTGACAGGATAGGTTCGGAGGATTCTAATCATACTACGTCATAAAAGAGAGAAATTAAAAAAAAACTACATAAATATAACGCAACTTCACTTCAAAGTTCTAGACTAGATTCTCTATAAATCACCACTGATTGCTATTAAAGAGGCGATGACGATCAGAATATATCTGTGTTTAATAACAAATACACACAAATGCAATTACGTACATGAAAATAAGAAATTTGACCACTACATATGAACCAAATATTTAACAGCTAAATTGTAACTACATTTTTAGAAACCTGCTGACGAAAAAATTAAGTAAGCAAAACTTATCTGTTCAAAATAATATCACAGCCGATATTACAATACTACCCAACATTTTAAGGCAATTATATTTTTAATTGCTACCAGATGGATAATTTTCCACTGTGTATGAATTACAATGTAAACAATTTCGGATTAAAGAATGTTTTGAACACATAAAGAGACGATGACTCAGATGGAAAATTTAAATGTCCTACATATGTTAAAGGGTACAGTCCATTAAACTTTAAAACAGAATTACTTTCTTAAAATTTTAATTATTACTTAGTGTCTGTGCGATTGCAAAACATTTTCAAAGTGCCCGCAAAACGAAACGAGCGGATTCGGTAGTAAGGTCCAGTGGAAAATAGCTTCCCGGGTAAGAAGATATCACCTCCGCCAAATAAGACGTCCAGAACTTAAACTCCACTTAAAAACTTTTTAATTGAGTTGTACAAACGAATGGACTGCAACTAAGTTTGTTAAGAGGCGCAGCTTGCAAGCAGGTGCTTAGCAGCTGCAGAGCCAGCCGAATGCACGGATGCTTGGGTAAACTAGAGCGAGTACTACCTTCTTTTTGGGGGAAAGCAATCAGAGACAGCTGCTGCGAGACCCACAAATGAACTCATCCTACCCCACTACAGCTGTGGGCGTGTCTGCGAGTTCTGTGCTTTCTGTAGTATGTATAGCTTAGGTGCGTCGGGTATCACGTCAGTCTGTTTATGGATGAAATAAAACAGATTTGGGTAAATCTAAGTTTACAAATGCGAGGAAACACTTCGCTTTCAAGTTCAGATTAAAATTTCTGTCATATCTCATTCGGCAGCTTTTATACTCTAGCAGTAGTCGGTGATCATAGGAAGTATTAACAGGTAGTTAGTGCTGAGGACAGTTCCTTAATTTAATGTTATTTATAACATCTTTGACTTCAGCGACGTCCCTGAAATTTCACTTAATATAAGAATCAACACTCTAAGAAATTGATCGCATATTTCCACAACTATGCCGTTTTAAAATACGTCACCATTAATCCACTGTTATGTAACATTTGTTATACAATTTTTTAATTATTTTGAGACCTCATTTTCAGTATTTAAGTGTAGGAAAACTATTGCGAATAATACTATTAATAAATTGTCTTGTTATGTTTTTTTATTTAATTAATGTTGTGGAGAATGCTTTTATTGTCCATTTAAGCATCTATGATTTATTTATTAAGTCTACATGTAAGTTATTTATTGAAGGCATATGTAACTGATTATGGCCACTGGTTTGTATGTTTTGATTTAATTATTTATCAGGGTGTTATATAGGAAGTTATTTGCGTATCTTTGTTTATTTAATCATTGTTTGTCACAATTTTACAGTTTACATAATGCTACTCGTTACTTTGATTTTAATGAAGTTTTCGTCTGTTATTTAAAGGGTTACATTTATGATGTCATGAGTCAGTTTCAGACCAGTAATTCGTGAGATTTGTCTCTCTACCGACCGGATGTGCGTTGCAGAGTTGCAAATTCCATCAGTCGTTGCCGTCTGACGCTGCACCTTCCACTTATTCCCTGCAGCTGCACTTCTGCTGCACTCCTTCACGTATCCTTGCCACTTAACACGTGAGTTTACCAACAAATGGGCTTCTGTTCACATGATCGTTTTCCCCACCTCTGTGCTTCTAGGCGGCGTAATGCTTCTATTCTGGACAGCCTGCGACATCTATCGTCGGAAATCTAACTAATATGTCCGTCTTTTGCTTGACACTTGTGCGTTATTCACGCAGCTTTCTTAAAACACTTTTCCTCTCGCAGTGTTGCCAGCATGCCGTGTTCGTGGTACGATGTGGCCGTGACTGCATTTTTTTGTACTTATTACGTAATGTAGCAATATTGTGGCCATCATGTAGTCGGTCTTAGACCTCGTTTATGCAAGTTTGTGAGTTGTGTATTTTTTTTATTATCCATTTGGTTTCGAGGTTTACGATGCAGTTGACCACTTGGATATTTTTCTGTTTCCCCTCTCTAGTAAGTAACACTCCAGTATTATAGTTATTTTCTCCTTAAACGCCAGTAATTTTAACTCAATAATGTTCTGGCTTTTATATTTTAGTTTTAGTTAGGGTGCACGTGTCAGCATAACCTTTTCTGCACGTGAATGCTACATTTTCCTTATTTCACGTCTTATGATGAACCGTTTCTTCTCATTTTGCCCTTTGGCGGACGTTGCCTGCCTTCTTCCTGCTAGTGGAAATGCCCATGTCTAGTTTTCGTCAGCTACATTAGCCTGTATCTGCATACGGGACTATGCATTCATCTGAGTCGTCAACAAATAGGCATAAATATTTATTTTTATGAAGATGTGTAATAGTTCCTATATATTACATTGTCGAGAGAGAAAAAGATTTTTTTCATTATTCTTTTGGCACAATATAACACATTCATTTATAACATTGGAAATAATTCTTTTCGGCATACCCGCTTTAAGCAGCAAATTTACTTTTATGATGTTTTAAGTAAAGTTAAATAAAATATATATATATTATAATTTTAAATTGATTAATTTATAATTTTTTGTGTCAAAATGCTGGTCTATTTCTTGTCATGGTAGACAGTTTTCGTTCTTCTAATTCCTTAAAGTGGCGAGAAGCTATTTTACTTTAAAGTTTTAACTGAAGTTAATTACTGGATTCTGATTAAAGCTAAATTTTTATCACGTTTTGTCTTCTTACCTATGATATTCGAGGGTAAATTGCATTGCGTTTCCTTTATAATCTTAACACAAACCTGTCATGATTAGTTTGAAAGATATTAGTAGTAGGTTTTTTGGGATGTCGGGGAAATCGGCATCTGGTATAGGAGCCACGTGCCGGAGGTCCATTTTGTGACGGCATTCTTTTTTCTCTTTTTCCTTAATAGCAACTAAATTTACTTTAGTGATTTTCCTTTTTTTCCTAAAAAAATCTCCCTTTTATCCCCAAACATTTCCATAAAATTTCCCTTTTCGCATTTGCAAAAAACGAGCCCCGAAAATTCCTGGTTTTTACGGATTAGTGACCAGTATCAGTGACTCCGAACCAGGAGAGTAGGAATGATGACTCAGACACTTAACTTTTGACCTTGATGTTTGATCTTTGACTGCCCAAAATACAAAAATTAAAAGAAAACAATAAAAAAAATAAAAATTACTATCAAAAATTAATTTAAAAATAATTTAAAAAATCAAACTTCACGAGGTTCCCCGGACCGCCCTCGCAAAGACAAATTAATCGGCAGGTCTACAACCCTCTCGTCCATACCCAATCAGCCATCTTGGTACTGTCAGCCGTCGTAGAAACCATATTGGATGCAGGCGACCTTGACCTTGACTCCATGACCTATAATTACGTTGAAAACATAAACTCTAGAAAAAATACATAAAAGTCAACAAGCATAATATGTTACAGAATACTACCACCATATTAGATATATGTGACCTTTACCCCATGACTTTGAATGAACTTGAAAACAAAACTCGAGAAATGTATATAATAGTCAGCAATCATACTACATTATTGACTTCTACCACCACCACATTTGATACAGATGACCTTTACCTTGACCCCGTGACTTATAATGACCTTGAAAACAAGAACTAGAGAAAAATACACAAAAGGCAACAAGCCTATTACTTAACAGACTACTACTCCCATATTGGATGCAAGAGAACTGGACTTTGACCCCATGACCTACCTAGAATAACCTTGAAAACAAAAACTCGAGAAAAAATACATAAAAGACAGCAATCATAATATATTACTGACTACTACCACCACATTAGATGCAGATGACCTTGACCTTGTCCCCATTACCTTAAATGACCGTGAAAACAAAAACACGAGCAAAATACCTAAAAGTCAACAAGCATTTTACATTACAGATTACCGCCACCATATTGGATACATGTAACCTTGAATTTGACCCTGTGACCTTAAAAATCAAGATTAGAGAAGAAATACATAAAAGTTGGCAAGCATATTACATTTATGACTACCATCACCACGTTGCGTGCAGTTGACCTTAACCCCATGACCTCGAATGACGAAACTCGAGAAAAAATATATTAAAGTCAGCAATCATAATACATTACAGATTACTACCGTTAAATCGTGTGCAGGTAACATTGACAATGCAAGCTTGAATGGAAATGAAAACATAAACTTCATAAAAAATATATAAGTCAGTAAGCATATTACGTTACCGACTACTACCACCATATTGGATGCAGGTAACCCTGACTTTCACCCCTTGAACTTCAATGACCTTAAAAACAAACCTCGAGAAAAATTAATTAAAGTTAATAAGCATATTATGTTACTAACCACTACGACCACATTGGGTGCAGATAACCTTGACCTTAACCTCATGACCTTAGTTACCTTGAAAATTAAAACCTGAAGAAAAAATGGTACATTCTCCACTCACTCATATGCCAGACACACACTCACGCATACACACACATACAAATGCGCACACACACAGCCCGAAATATGCTAATTTGCAGAGCAGACTGATAGCACATAAAATAACTGGTATTGTGGCCAGGAACAACATCCACATAAATGTATCCGAGGCGAAATGCATACATATGTACATACGACCCAGCACCAGGAGGTGGAGCGGTGGGGCAGATGGAGTGAGTCTTGGATAGTCAGTCTGTACAGATTGTCTGCGGAGAGATACAAAAATAATAATTCCAAAATCCGATATAGGCTATAAAAATACCTGCTTCGATCCATTCCACCATGCGAATTTGCTATGTATGATTCCGAGTGCTTCTCCTCTTATGTCATCTTGAGTCTATCAAAAAGTTAATTCGAATCTTCGGGAAATAGATATTCAGTATTCTCGTCGTCTTCTGGTTTCTCGGGTCGCTCATTGCAGCAAATTTGTGGGAGGGGTGTGTCAGTGCAACGAGAAAATCACCATAATCATCATCATAATCAACATTATAGCTGTCACCATAGTAAGTTTCATCTATGCTGTCTTAATGATCGTCTTCACTTCCTCTTTCATAATCAATATAAAGTTTACATTTCTTTGTAGGAGGTGCATGTTCATCATCGGTATTTTGAAGTTCGACCACTTCACGCCACACCTTGCAAGAGCACATTCCATACATACCGACTCAATCATTCTGTCGTCAGAGGAACACAAGAAAATGCACTCTTACAATGGTAATAGCAAGCCTATAAAATGCATCATCGCTTCAAAGTGCATAGCAGTAAACTGGCGAGACATTGTTTAGCCGTACAGTGTAAGACAACGGGACTCAAGAGCATGCCATAACAACATGAGCATGAGCAGTTTTTTGCTAAACGCCTATGGGGTATTTTAATTTTCTTAAAAATTGAAAGGACCATCAATGATTTTCGTTAATGCCTTTCTATATTCATATTGCCAAACTATAATTACCGAGTATCTTGTAGGGTAGCCGATGTGACCAAGAGTTGGGTTTAGGTATTGTACATCACAGTGAACAAGGTGGCGTAGTGACCAGCGCGCTCGCTTCCTACCACGCCGATCCGGGTTCAATCCCCGGCACTCCGAGAAAACCCGCCGGCAAGCGGCATCGCCCAGCACGGTTCCCACTGCGCGAAAAACGGCATGAAATGAATGCACGTGTAAGGAGTACCATTCTCGTGGGATATTGGTGTGAGAAGTGCTCTAAACTGTTAGCATGCATCGACAATTTAAATAGACATTTTAAACAATGCAAAAGTGATGTATCATCCACCGATGTTGAACGAGCAATCGTCCTTCCTCTGAGCAGTTTACAGCGAAAACTGGCCCTAGTGTAGCTTTGACTAGTGAATCAGATGCTATGCATCTCAATTAGTCTTCACAACCTACGGAAATAAACTGTGAGATGAAGCTGAATTCAAATTGCTTTTTCCTGAAGCAATCGGCATTCAGGGGTTTTCTAAAAGATTAAATTGCTCAGAATATGACAGCTTCGACGAAACATATCTGTTAATTATTTGCATATGTGAAACAGAATTTAAATAACCAATCTACAGATGAGGTGAAGAAATATGGCGGTGTGAAATATAATATACAGCTGGATTGTAGCTATAGTAAACGAGAGGCACGCAATGATGAGTATGCAGGAAACGCATTCCAGACCTCGAATGTGCCTATCTATAATGTACAAGGAATCGACGAGAGCATTGAAAACAGCATAAAGAAGTAATGCCTCGATGAAGAAGAAATGGTACTGAAGGGCTCTGGCTGGACACTCGATCCGGTAAACCATCTACAGCTGAGAACGAGCAGATTCGGCCCACTTACTACATAGGCAATATATTGATATATCGGTCTTTGGTATGGATTACGAACACAAGAAAATATCCACAGTCCATGATATCTCAAAGTTATGTATGCAAGGAGTCTAGGTTAGTGAGTAGCTTATGGAATGATGATTGTTAGGTCTCTAAGAGCCTACAATGCTGAGAAGTTTATATCTGAGGTGCGGCAACTTTCATCATCGGCGTGAATGTCAACTTCGTTCCTGGTTCCTGCTCCTTCCAAACTGATGAGAGCTGAACCATCTGGATCCACTAGTGTATCACCTACAGAATGTTCAGTGGCTAATGGGTGTCGCTTTTGCTGCAAGAACTTTGTCTTCAAGCTAACTGCACGACGACACGAAGTTTATAAGTTGCAAAATGGTTGGTTTTGTGTTTAACGAATGACTGAGATTTGTATAACGATGTAGACGTGCACGAATAAGTTTCGAGTATTTTTTAGTAGTAATATATTTTAATAAATTATAAAATTTAATAATTAGCTCGGATTTTTAATTTTTTATTTTAATCATATATGGTATCCAGTCTGTTTTTTGTTAAAAATATCAGTATGAATCAAAATTGTCTATAAAGTGCTTAAACAAACAAATTATTGGAACTACAAATGATGCTTGCAAACTTAATTTCTCCAGCCAATCTCAAAGAAATAAAAAATTATATTTACCTAATTATAAATATGCTTCCAGCCCAACATGCTACATAATTATTTAATATATATATTAAAAACAATCAATGTGGACTTAGGTACATATTATTCAGAAAGTAAGGAAATTATTTTAATATAACATTTAAGCCCACATCTCGGTGTGATCTCGGTGGTCGGCCTGCGTCATTAGCTCAGGGTCAGGGTAGCCTACTTGTTGTTGAGGGGTCGTGGCCTCTCCACGGCAGAGTTTCAGTTCGCTTCTCGCACTGCGAATTTTTCTGCTAGTTGGTCTCACTTGAGCTCGACAGTGTCAAGACTATTAAAACAAAAACTACAAAAATGTTGTCCAGTGGTTAGCACACTAGACTTTTTTCCGAAACGTGGCAGTTCGAATGTCATACCTACATGATCATTTTGTTTTTAAATGTTACCAGATGTTCCGTCAAAGTGTTAAATTTGCATAATTTATATTTCTTAAAACGATTTTGCATTAAAAATACATTTGAGATATATTCTACTTTTTTCTTTTTTAAGACTTCGGAATTTTTAATTCATAAATGAAATAAATTAAAATAAAATAATGATACTTACTTTTAACTGCATCCATTCCTAAATGTCTGATTGATTTGACAAGGCGGCATAGTGGCGCGAGCGATCGCGCTCATTGCCTCTCTTCCTTTTCCCGCATTTGTGTCATGTCGCCTGCACACTTGGCATGTCATATTAGGTGCACCTGCCTCGCGTGCCTGCCGGCACATGCGGTCATGATTACAAGGATAGACGACTTAACTACCGTACAACAGCAAAAACACATTGAATAATGTTAATACAAAAAAATTGATTGAATGGTTTTAAGAAAATAAAATATTAAAATTATAATTTTTTTTTACAAAGTCCTGCGTGGAATTTACATTATAATTACTTTAATATACCTTGTCATGTATGGAAATTACATCTTTAAATCCGTAAATAAATATACACAGTGGCGAGATTGTATAGTGGTTGAGATTCTCGGCAGCGGGTATAGGCATACCTCGTGAATCCAGGATAATGTTCCTGGCAATGGGTTATATAAGTGATATTACATCACGATCATATGCACCATAAAAAGACTAGTCCGGAGATATATAACACTCAATACTTACGCCTTAAGTATTTTAACTTTAAAATTTATTAAAAATTTTTAGAAATAATTATATATTATCGGCTTTTCAAATTCCTCATTGTGGACGACATTTTAACAATTTTGTGAATATTCAGCCACAACGAGGTATCAGCCATCCCGGGGAAATTTAAGGGAATACGGGAAATTTTTAGTAAAAAAAGGTAAATTTTGCGTTAAATAATTAATTTCTGAGGTGAGTTTTGAATTTAAAAAAGCGATTTTAAAAGAGAAAAACGAGAAATTCCAAGATGGCGGCTGGTGGCGCTCTGCGCCTCCTGCCGAAGCCTCCAACAGAATGCGCATATACCTACTGCTCAAGGGCCCTGAGTCATCTGTCCTACTCTTCTGGCTCGGAGTCACTGATCGTGGTGAACTGCTCCAGGAAAAACGAGAACTTTCTGAGGGCCTTCTTTGCAAATGGGAAAAAAGGGAAGTTTTAAAGGGAAAAAAGGGATTTTTTAGGCGAGAAAGTAAACTTTTGAGGGAAATTTAGTTGATTTTGAGGGCAAAAACTGAAAAAGGGAAGAAAGATGTCGGAAGGTTACGTTATAACATGGCGGACCCCGGCGCCTGGCATCTATGCCAGATGCCGATGCTTCTGCTGACTTTCCCAAATCCTACTACTGATATTGAAAATAATATTTGTTGATTACGATTATTTGTCAATGTTTGTTTTAGTGAAATTAAAACCAATTATCCACACAAAATATATAATAATTTACTATCACAAGTCACGTCTTATTCATTTATTAATACTTAGTCTTCCTCTAAGCCTATATGTGTTTAACTCTACAAGAAAGTATTATATATATATATATATATATATATATATATATATATATATATATATATATATATATATATAAATTCTCTGTTTTGTGATATGTACGACCACCCAACATGTTTGTGTATGTCGCTGCGTTTATTTATTTATTTTTATTTTTTATCTTTTCGTCGTACATAGTCACACAATGTATACGCCTACAAAGAAAACACGAATGGAAGTGAAATATTTGCTACATTTGTTCAGGAAAGAGTCTAATGCACAGTGAAGTTATCTTCTGTAAATAGAAATACTTTTATATTGGCTGTCTAATACTTCCAATAATATATAGAGTTAAAATTTTTTGTTATATTTGAAATTGTAGTGTTATAAAGCGAGAACCACACAGAAAATTAGTTATATAACTGTGAGATGTTACAGCATCAACTAATCTAGAAGTTTATTTATCTTGAGGAACGTATCAAGTGATAAACGAAAACACACATTTTCCCCTCTCGACAGTCTCCTGGCCAAATAATTCATTGATAGGAAACTGGCGGACTCCCTGCAGAGCCCTCGTCTTGAATACCAGAGTTGTTGAAGTAGACTAGAGAGGACGGAGGCTGCAGTCCCATCACCACTACGCTGAGCGGCAAGTCTGCCGGCATGACGCGAGCCGAGATGAAGTCGGAAACACCAAAATTGGCGGCCTGATGTGGCGCCTTGACGGCCAGTTTGGCCCGACCTCTCCGTACCTGCGCCGTGACAAATTACCGACAATCCCCCTGCGAACTTTAACCCTCGCCCCACGACGCCCTCTCAGGACGAACGACGACGACCGGGCGGGAGAAAAACACCCCTTGTTTGTCACCATCCAGAGCACGGCTCCTCGGCTACAGCGCCAATCCAAAATTATGGAACATTTCAGCCCTCCATCCACTACCCCTCGCCATTTACTTCTTTCTCCGGCGTTCTGACTCCGGCTAACACGAGTTGAGAAGTACTTCGGCGTCCCCACCCTCTCCCACACTCTCTGAGGAACCCCTTTCCTGAGGAAACTCCAGGCTAGGCGTGGGATGGCGAAGAGGCGGAGCGGGAGACAGTGCAGCCACAGAGCAGCTCACTATACAGAAGCTGAGGCAGATCCTCCGAAATGAACATGGCTTCTCATTAGTAGCTGGACACTCACCCGATAGCGCGAGTCGAACTTAAATCAAGCTTGACATGACAGGCCTCTAAACCTTCTTCAAGCCTGATGTGCAAGCAAGCAAGTTTGAATCAAGCTAACAGGTCTCCACATGTCCAGCTTTTAGCAAGATAGACCAGTAAACCTGCCACATGTTCGTCTTGGCAAGCTGCAAGCATAATTCTTGACATGTGCAAGCTTGTCCTCTGCAACCATGTGCCAGTCATAAGCTTTTTCACTTGAATCAAACTTTAATCACGCATGATATGACAAGCTTGTTCTTCTAAGTGAATTCAAGTGAAATGGCAAGCAAACATGGTAACTGCGTCTCGAAAAGATCACGTCTGGCTATCTAGTGCAGGCTGTGGGAAGTTTCCTATTGTTTCGACTGGCATGATGTAAACACCTCATAAAAAGTTTGGAATGTACATAAAGAAACCAAAACAGTATAGAATATAAATAAAATAAAGTATAGCAACGGTGCCAATACATAACACGAAATTCAAGGTGTTCGTAAAAAAAAACTACTTTACATCAAAACAGACAACAACATTAACTTACTGGTGTCTCTGACTAGAGAGGGTTTCTTTTTTCCTACTGCCTCTTAGAATCATGTATGGCATCCGTGTGCATTGTGTAGGTCCCTAACACGCCGTGGCAAGTTTGTAATCAATGTGGTGATGTCATCTTCTGGACGAAGGTCCCATTCCATCTGAGCAGCTGTTACGAGATCAGAACGTATTTATGAAGCTTGTGGACGATTATAAACTGTTCTTTCCAAATTATCCCAGGCATGTTCATTGCGTTAGTGGGCTCTCTGTTGATCACAAAATAACAAAACTCCTACCATCCCAACTGCCTTATGGCACAATATTCCAAACTTTTTGTGAGGTGTATAAGAGAAACGTGGAGCGGTCCAGTGCCAACAGATACGAAGTTTTATGATGCTGGAGCAAAGACGGAATGCTGTGGTCAGGGAAACACCTGTGTTCTGGAGAATCCCATCGAACAACAGAAATGTCCACGGCATTTCATAGTGTGAACCTTTGGGCTTTGACTTCTTCCGGGGAGGTAACTTGGTTCACTATGGCAGGAGATGGGTAGTCTGGCTGCTACACCACCGCAGCGCCGCTTCAACTAGCATCTGGAGTACGTCACTATTAGAACGTAAAGGCCGATTCTAACGCAGCGCACTTTTTCATCAATAAATCAAGGTTGTTAACTCCAATATCAATGTTTTTGATGCTAAATTAAAGCTCTCTCAAATCTATAAAATTAACGATTGGGAAAAAAACTGGATCAAAAATTAAGTAAATAAAAGAAAAATAATAAAATGTCAAAAAGATTTAAAAAAAACAATTTAACAATATTTAAATCAATATAATTTTTATATTTTAAGACAATTCTGTGTTATTATTTATTATAGTTTCAATTTGAAGCTCTACTATCTTATTAAGTAATTCTTCTATATACTCAATTTCGACGCCCATTTTTGAAGTTTATATTTATCGTCAATGTTTATTAAGAGTAATAAATGCTAGATTTGTAGAGTTAGATGTAAATTAAAAACTAAATCTCTGTGATTGTCAGCCCCATTATTTAAATAATAGAATGGTTCGTTTGAACCATCTCCACCTTTTAAAATATTAGTCAGATTACAAGGTAAAAAAATCCATTCCATTTTTATTTATATAAAATAAATTTATTAAGAGTAAAGTAGATGGTACGAAAATTAAACATGACACAAATTTGGCTCAAATAAAAATGACACTAGAGAAAAATTACACTTTGGATTACCAAAATGATTTTTTATTCTATAAAACCACTCAAATATACTTCTAAAAATTTGTAATTGTTAAAAAGTATTAAACAATTTTACTACATGTCTAAAAAGTTGAATTAAACTATCGAAACATTTTGATGTAAAATCTTTTAATTAAGCCATTTACTATTTTAGAAATTTACATATCTTCAGTAATTCTTTCTTTCAAATATTCATAAGTTAGATTCCTTTGACTAGTTAGAACAACATTACAAATTTTTTTTACTTCAGTAGCTTTATCAAAATCTACATAAATTTTTATATTTGTATTTTCTTTAACTACAGTTGTTTCTCTATAAAACAATCAATAACATATAATGGTCTTAGACCCCAAAATGAATACTAATTGACATCTCCATCATAGCTCATAGTTGGCTTATAACATAGTTGATTATTTCCATATATAGCATCTAGTTTTAATTTTGAATTCCTAAAATCATTATAAGCAAGATATCGTTTATGACAAAGACCATTTCCAATACCTAGATTCCAATATTCTTTTGGAAAAATTTCGTTTCTTCAATTTTTAACATAAATATTTTTCATATTAGAGTGATCAAAAATAGAAGCATATTTATGCAGTACAGCTAGATTTTTCTATTAGTTTGCAAACCTACAATTTCAAAATCAGACATATCAAATTGTAAATTATTCAACTGATCGTTTATATCAAAGGTAAAACCAGGTACTCCAAAAGGAACTTCTTTTTCTAAAAATTGCCAATAATTAAAACATGATTTTTTATAGTATTTTTTTTATATATTTTCCTTTTAATTGCAACGGCTGTGTTAGTTTTATATTTAACAATAGGCCACAAAATGTATAATTTTTGAGTAACAATTTTACCTAGATCAGGACGAGATATCTGAACTATAATCTGCGTCCTTAGTTTCAAAAGATATAAAAAATTGCTATTAGATGAATTACGAATAAAAGTAATTTTATAGCCACCTTTCAAATAAATTTCTTTGTTATCGTGATAAAAACTATACAAATATCGCAGTAGATAGATTATTTAATTGGTTTTATGACTATCAATAGATTTTTCTTGATATTTATTATTAACGCCAGTAAATTCTAAATAATTTCGGTCACTTGTAGATCTTAGCATAATATCCATCATTGTTGATGGTATTCCTGGATTATCAACAGCTTCAATAATATTAGCAAGTTTTGAGATTTCTACTCTAGAAAATTAAAAAGGAAAAGCAGTTAGAGCCAACATCAATATTATCTTATTCTTCATATTTGTCTCATCTCCATTTTTGCATTTTTTAAATATTGTTTTTGAACATAAGCATAATTAGGAAAAGAAGAACCGTCACCTATTGGAATATCAAATTGAGTTCTACTGCTGTATTATTTTAAATTTTTACTAGTTGGATCAGTTGGAGAAAACATTTGCCTACAAAACTTTCAATACTTTAATAAATCATTTATAAAGAAAAAAATATTAATAATTGAATAAATTTTAATACCCCATCCTAATTTTTTGTAAAACATAGTTGAAGCAACAGCTGCAGAAGTAATTTTTTCACCAGTCGGAGTGTTTTTAGCTAATACGATTTATTTTACTCCTTTTAGTAAAACGTTTGTCAGGTTGATGTGTAAACATTTATTTTTATAATCTGTGTAAGCAATGCCATGATATTTAACCGCTTCATCTAATTTATCTATTCCAATGTCTCCTTTTTCAAATCTTTTGTTTAATTTTGTAATTGGTCCACAATAATAATAGCCCGGCAAATGCATTTCAGGCACAGTAACATATTTTAAAGCCCAATTTTCTATTCCTCGGCCATGATGTTCTGAATTCCAAAAAGAATGTGTAATTACATTTAAAACTCTTATACGATATGGAATTCCTTTTGGATTATTAATAACAAATTCAGACAAGTAATTGTGTAAAATATTCATTATATTTACTTTTTCGTTATAATAATTGTTAATTACAACATTTCCTTCCCCATGAATAACTAATAATCTATCGATCATTGTCTAACATCGCCCATCCAATTCTTTTGGATAAATATTGTATTATTTCATACCTTCTCCAGATATAGAATTTTTTGGAAAAATTACTATTTCTGGTGTGTTTGGCATTTATCTTGATTGCGATTCTTTTATATAGTTAAAATAAATTGGTTTAATTATATTCTTGTATTTTCAAATTTTATTCGAGTTTATTTTCTTTTTTGTATCATGTTTTTTTAATGCAGCATTGTTTGACAAAATAATTTCTGTGCAAATTGCATAGTCATTATCAGTGAATATATCTCCAAGACCTTCTTTTTCGTTTGTTTACAAATTATAAAGTCCATTTTAAATTTATATTCTTAATCATTAACATATTTTATCATTATCTATCATAACTTTTCTATCTCCAAAGTAAAAATTATGTCCATCTCCAAATAAATCATACATTGTATTAATAGCATTAATTTTTTCAGCAATTACTTTTGCGTGTCTTATATTAGAATCAGACGCATCACGCATCAAATTTTTTAATGGTATGATTCCCATTTGTTCTTCCTAATTAGGTTATTTCTGTTCTGAAAATAATTCTCTTTCAAATTATATTTCTTCTGGTGTTGATTGATAATCTAGATTTTTGCTGCTATTGGAAATTGCATCGTTAGTTAATTTGTATTTTCTTCACTTGTGTGTTCAACTTTTTTACTAATAGTTTTTAATTCGTCAAGCAAAGATAACTCTTTTTTTTTCTTTTTTTTCATATTCTGCTTCATGGAATTTTTTATTATTTTCGTATTTTTCTATTAGTAATTGAACTCGAGAAATATCTTTTGATACATATTTCATTTGTATGTCATATTTTTATTACGTGTGAATTTTTTCTTATATTAAATTTTTCTAATATTAATTTTTTTTACCATAAATGAAGAAAACAAATATAACTTGCGATATACCAATCGATCAATTAAGAGATTTGGGTATAGAGCAGTATTTTACATAAGATTAACTTCAGGAAAAAAAAATGAAATTAAAGGAAGGAAAATATTTCAAATTAGCTTTGCCACTTTTAATAATAAAAAAATATATATTAAAGTAAAAATCTGGAAATTGTTTACATTATGGCGACTTTTTACAATTTTTGGTCCCAGATTTAGATGCAATTGGATCTTTAGCTGGAAAAGGTGGTTTAATTTATAATTCTGTTGAACAAACAAAAAATAAATAAAAAATAATTAGAACAGAGACATAATTTAGCAATAGAAAATAAATCAGGAAGAAGTTAAGTTGCAAAAAAAAAGAGGAAGACCAGAAGTTTTTTGAATATACTACTATTATATAATTTTGATGTTGAAAAACTATGTAAAAAATACTAAATATTAAAAATCTCAGAACATATGATTGATATATATTGATATATGATTGATGAATTATCAATAAGAATGCACAAAAATTAATGTGCTGTGGTTAACTCAGACATTTTGTTAAATGCAGGTACTCATTAAGTTTGTTATTTTAAAGAAAATAATGATGTTTACTATTTTGATTTATTTGGAGGCAATATTCCAAATAATTTAATTAATTACTTCGAAAACAGAAATGTTTATTACAATGAAACAGAATTCAGAATTTAATTCAGTTATACTTGGACATCTGTGTTTAAATTTATTGTACCTTTTTTCGAGATAATTGAATTTTAATGATATAATTTCTTTATTTTTAAACGATGGATATATTTGGAGAACCATTAATCAAATATTTTAATGAAAGCTTTGACACTTTTGCTGATAATTTATGTGAAGAGTTTGAACTTTATTGCTGAAAATTTTATTACATATGTACATTTAAAATGCGATACTATTGTTTCTGATTTTAAAAAAAAGATATAGTTAAAAAATACAATATTATTGTTTCTGATTTTAAAAAGTTTTAGATTCAAAATGCAATACTACTGTTTTTGCTTTATGAGATCAAATCAGTAAATCGTTTTGTTTATAAAAAAAAAGGTTACGTTTCTATCCATAATCACAGAATTATTCATATGGCTGATTCTGTAGCTGGAAAAGATGCAGCAAATAAAAGATTTTTTGGTAAAGAAATAGCTGGTAATTTACAATGTTTTAATTAATCAGTTTTGAATTATTGTGATACACTATTAACTCGAAATTTGAAGAATGCAAGGAATAAAAATGTCATATATTTTATTTGCCTGCAAAGGGGAATAAAAAAATTATATTTTCACTTAGATAATAATCAAATTTTCTTTGCTGTTATGATGGATTGTAATGTATATAAAATTATTAGTACTAATTTCAATTTATCTGATGTTATTATAACTGTTATTAAGGGATCTAATAAAATAGATTAGGGGAAATCATGATAGTAAGAGAGGTGAAATTTTAAGCTTCAAAATAAAAATATAAAACATTTGATCATGATGACGTATTTATGACTACAATAGGAGTATTCTTGAAATATAAAGCATAATTATATATAACAAATATAAAGGAAAAATATATTTTTTTAAATATTAAATGGGGATACTTGGTGCTTGAAGTGTAAGAAAGTTACTAAAAATAACAATATAAAGAATCAAAATACTAACAATGGACGAATAGTTCAGAAAAGTAAATGTTCGATATGCAATTCTAATAAATCAAATTTTTGCCAAATGTAAGAGAATGGATACCCAATGGATTATATAAACCAACAAGAAAAAAAAAATTCCAAAAAGAAAGTTAATAACATATGTAATTGATGATTTATGGCAAATTGATCTTGTTGAGATAGATATTGGCAATTTAAAAGGAATATCACATAAATAATGGATATAAATTTACTATGACAATTATTGTTGGTGTTTTCAAAACATGCATTCGCTATACCTATAAAAGAGAAAACAGGTAAAAATATAGTAGTTTGGAATGTATATTAATAAAAGTAAAACACATAATTTACAAAGTGATAATTGTGCTGAGTTTTATAATAAAACATTTAAAGAACCTATTCAAATTATAACATTAATCAATATTTTAAATCCAATGAATTGAAAGCTAGTGTTTTAGAAAGATTTAATCACTCATTGGAAAATAACATGTTGAAAAAAATTTGCTTTGAATGATATTATAAATGGTTATATATTTAAGAAGATTTATTAAAGTAATACAACAATACAAGACAAAACTATTCATATGAAACCAATTATAATTTTATAATAAAAATTAGAAAAATTATATCAAACATATATGTTTAGTTAACCAAAATACAAAGTTGGCAATATCTGTGTTAGCAAAATTAAATGTATTTTTGAAAAAGGATATACTCCTAATTGGAAAACAGAATTATTTACTATTTTTAAAGTTTTAAATTCTGATGTAACTACTAACAAATTAAAGGATATCAATGGAGAAGATATAAAAGGTAGTATTTATAAATACGAAATAATGATAGCTGACTATCCCGATGCATATTTGATTGAAAAATCTTTAAATATATATAACATTTATGTAAGTTGGGTCGGTTTTCGTAAAAGTGATAAAAATATTTTTAACTATTTAACTTCTTGTTATGATAATATTTCTCACTATAAAATTTTTTGCATAATGTTGCATGTTTGTCTATAGTAGTTTTCTTAGGATAAGATGAATCGATAGATTTATTCTCATTTCATAATATGCATTTCTTAGTCGAATAATCACCATGTCGAATTTCATATCTACTATGTAATTTGAAATTTTTATGTATTTTGGGGGATACATTACAAACGTATTTTCCGCATTCGCATAATACTTTCTCTTTAATTAAGTCATAACAACTTCTGGCATATTCAAATAGTACTTTCTCTTTATATAAGTCATAACACCTTCTGGAATATTCGGCGAAACCTTTGTTGCATATATTAATATGTTTATCTTTTGTATGTTTATGAGATTTAAAAACTCTCTATGTTTAAAACTTCATCACACTTTTTTAATATTTTATTATTTTCCATTTTGTATTATTTATAAAGAAAAAATTTAATAAGAGAAGAAAGAAATTGTTATTTATACAATATTAATTTCTAATTTTAATTTTAATGATTCATTTCATTATATTTATTTTAATTTTTATATATTTTAATGTAAGTCTTAATTTTAATTTTATTTTTATTTTTCTTTTCCTAATCCTGTTTTTATTTATAAATAATACAAAATGGAATCCCTGCTCAACAAGTTAAATAATTGGAATGAATTAACTAAACTACAAGAGCTTGAAATTAATAAAAATTAAGTTGGTACCGAATATCAATTTTATAAATTTAAGTTTGGTAAAAATATTAATTATATTCTTGATACGAAGTATAATGTTAAATTACGTGAACGATATATAAATATGCTTGATAAAAATAGTTTGAAATTAATAAATGAGAAATGTGTTTTCATAACATATAAAGGTTTAAAAAAAATAAAAAAATGGATAATCTATGCATGAGTTAGAATTCTCTTGAAATATAAATTATGTATAATTTGAACCTTGTAAAATAGTTTTAAATATTTTTTGGCATTTTATAATTTTTCGTTAATTTGGTTAATTTTTTATGAGGTATTTTCCCAATTGATAATTTTCTAGATTAGAGAAAGCTTAAATTTATCATAAAAAAAAACCTTGATTTTGGAGTAAAAAACCTTGATTTTTTAATGAAAATGTGCGCTGCGCTAGAATCGGCCTTTATATTCTGCTGTCACTACGCACTTGTCACACAGAGCACACGTGACATGCAGCCTGAGTGTGCGGCCATCCTGCCCGGACACGCGACTGTAGTATTAACTGCACGCGGATCCTTTATCTGCAGTTATTACATTCTGTGGTGCACGTGTTCATCCGTCTGTTCGCAAGCTAGTGCAGACTCGTATATTTCGCTTATGCATTAATTTATCATCAGAAACGCGAAAACGTCACAAATTTTTATGGCGACAGAACGTACCTACTAGTAGAAATTACAAACTCAAGACCGTTTCATTATTATAACATACGTGTTTGAATACCTTGGCAGTAATCGAATAACGCAAGTCCCTTCAAACATGCGTCGTGATATTTTGAGGGCGGTTAACTACTGGTTGCAAGGATCCACAGAGCTGGAGTGCAGAGGTTTGGGTGGCTTTTATCAGCGAGGTCTTGTGAGCCGATATGGGTGGCGTGAGGTGAGTATGGATTGTCGCTGCAATGCAAGAGCGAGGGAAACGGGAGATTCCTGTGAAACCAACTGATCAACGGCATCGCCCCGCACTATTTGTACGAACGTAAATACGGGAGTCGCCCTGCCGGGAATAGTACACGGGTCACCTAGGTAGGGTGGGAGATGAGTATTCTGACCATTACACCATCGCGACCCCTGCAACGCCTCCGAGACAAGCTAGAAAGCCGGCTGAAAACAAAACCAAAGAGTTTGCGGAACATCAGAGGGGGAATGGAAAGACATAACAACAACTAAATAAAATAGAAGCGTCGGTCTGTGATTTTCGAATTTTCCACTTTTAATTGATTACTAAGCCATATAAAATGTAAATTTTTTTAGTGTCTGTCTGTCTGTCGGACCGGATTTAACGCAAAAACCACCTAACGTATTGTCATCGAATTTACACAATATAATAACCCCAGGACCAACTTAGTCTTTATCTCATCAAGATATCTCGAACTGTTCCGAAAATATTATGACAGGGATGTACAAGTACTGGATTAAGCTTTTCTTAGGATTACTGCATTAAAAAAGCATTTATAAAAAAGCCGTCATTTCTGCTTTCTTTTTGGTCCATGGGCTGTCCTCCTTTCCTTCCCAAGAGTGATTCCAAATCCTAAATGTTATGCGTACTAAGTAGCACAGGAAAGCTAGTAACACATCAATTGGAGTAGTCTTCCCCGAAAGGTGTAGGCTGTGAGATCGGGATGTCTTCCTGGCAACATGGCAGATTCTATTCACGCACAATATGGAATGGGGAGGGGGTCCGTAGATTAATTAATAAAGTTCACTGACTGAGAACGTTCGTGGAATATACGAGATGTGTTGCTATTATCGTTATTATAATGACACAGAAACTATTTAGCATGTTTGTATGAAATGTACGTTGTTTAGTAAAATATGTACACATGCACCATAGAGACGGAGCAAACAGAAGCAGAGAACTCTCTTCTCGTTCTGCACGTAACTTGCCAACACAATAAACAGATTAATTTAAATTGAAAAACCTCTTTGTTTATAATTACAACCGCGATGTATATATAAATATCATAAATTACTCTAGGTACTCGTAGTAAGGATATATTTTCGTAATTTTACGTAGCCTTGATGTTGTGGACAGTGTACACGTATTTTATACTATTTTAATGAATGCAGTTGTTTTTATTTATACACTAATTTATGTAAGCAATAAAAACCCCGAAAACACTGTGTGTGTGTATATATATATGTAATATTTAATAATATATAATAATATATATGTAATAAAACTGCATTCTCTTGGACTCAAGATTCTCCTTCAATAGGTTTTGGATTCTGGCTTGGCATGCGCATGATAAATCTTCCACCCAATGCTAATAAGTAAGAAAACAAATTATATATATACACATACTTCGAAAAGAAATACTTATCAGAAAAAAAAATTAAGAATAAACAAAAACTGCTAGCATGATTTGTACGGCTACTATAGAATGGTACAGACAACAACACCTACTACAGCCAGTGAAACGATTAGGTGTTCGCAGACTTCAACATATATTTCGCATATAACTTCTTCTAAACCAAAATAATCGTTTGCATTTTAATCTCTACTCGCTGATAATTAACCATACGAACTCACCACACCAAAAGACACTGTCATTAAAATGCTTATTCTGCTACCCTGTAAAATACAATATTAGGAAAAAGAATCTTCTCCCATTCAGACGCCAATATGGTATAGGGAATTTCCGAAAAGCGTTTTCCAGGTGTCAACAGAAACATAACTGTTATCATGTCACGTAGTACGTTCAATGCTGGGTACAAACAGCACATTAATAACTGTAGAGGCAGCTCCTTCTGTGGGAAACACTTTCATTATAGGCCTACGTCTACAAACATTCAAAATTTATTACGCTGTACTAAAAGTAGGTGATTTACACGCAGAGCATTAATAGTTTAAAAAAAATGGAAAACCAAGGAACTGTCAATCGTGAAATATCTTTCGAACTCAGCACGGTAAATTTCAAATATTTGCATTGTTATAGTGTTTTCACGAATATGATTACAACTTATTAATTATACACGCAGGAGAATTCTTGTTGCAGCAAAAAAAAAACACAAAGATAAAGAAGAAGCACTGATCTAACTAATGAGACTATTTTCCTCAACATGGGTGCAATTAATATGCAAATAATTGCTTAAAATATGAGTTGGTAGGTAGGACTTCTCGTCTTATTGGAAGAAAAATCATTAGAGATGAAACCATAAACACGTGCAACACTAGTGAGAAAATTAAATATACACACGTTATTTACCTGGGACTCGAACACAGAACTCGTCGTACCATAAGTTAGATGCAAGCAACTGTGTTACGAAGGTCGGATTCCAGCACCAACTTCGAATTATTCAGTCTAATGATTCGAATGATAGGGTTTACTAACCTCAAATATTTACAGGGCCGCCATTTTGACAATAAGTGTCTGAGCCACTTAAATCACGTAAGTTTACATGGCCTACTATAGCGCGACTTGTGTGAAGAATTGGGTGGATATTGGTTGATTGATCCCTGAAATATGGTGTAAAACATAGCTATTTTTCATGTGACGATCTTCATTAATGGAGAAAAAAAGTAATGTATTAGCACATTCGATGATTGTATACTGCCAGTATACAAAGTAAAGCTAAAGTCGATTACGTAGTTGTGTAGACATAGCATACTAAGCTAAAATAGTTTACAGCCGCCATTCTGAAAATAAGTATCTGACATACTTAAAACATGCTATTTCACATCATCTGCCACAGTAATACTTGTTTGCCAAATGTTGGTAGGAATCGGGCAATTGTTTCCGGAGATATTACATAAAAATATATTTATTCATTTCGCGCTATCATAGAAAATGGCTGATAAATGTGGCTGTGTGTTGGCATTTATGATACTTGTAATAAATTATTTCAGAATACAAAATTGGGTTGAATTTGTTCAATGGTATAGTAGATAAACCAAAAAACAAAAAATATTTGTGTGCAACCATTTGGAAATAAGTACCTAATTATATTCAATTACTTGTGTTAATTTTGCCAGTCATAGTATTACTTACGTGCCAAATTGGGTGCGAAGTGATTTGATAGTTTTTGAGATATAATGTAAAAACTAATTTTTTTAATTTGGTGCTATATTCCAAAATGGCGGACTAACACGATGCTCCACCTGCATACGAAATTGGATGGTTCCCGAGGTATGACGTAATACCCTAAATATTAAACGACCGCCATTTTGATAGTAATTATGGCGCGGCGTGGTTGAAAACTATAAATGCCAGGTGTCCTTACCATGTGCTATATATGTAACAAATTTGGGAAAATTCGCTTGACCCGTTCAAAAACTTAAAGTGACGTACACACAAACTTACACAGGAAAGTGATCTCATACGCCTATATTTGATTTGAAAAGCTGACTCAACCAAACTACTTTTTTTTTGTGCTTTTAACTTAAGAGCAAATAACAGTGTCAAAATATAGAGATGACTGGGAATCTTGCCTACAGAGAACATAGTTTACGAATTTTTCGGTTTGTTGTAGCTAAAACGCTTTAATTATCTTAAAAAAAAATTTGTAGTATATTTTATAATATTATATACTACTATGATTTAATTTATTCGCTAAGCAGTTTACTATTTTGAGTTTAATATTTAACTTTTTTTGCGATTTCCATAGTAATTTATCTAAATCTCGCAACACCTTGTCATTGATTACCTGTGCTTTGACCGCCAGTATTTGGTTCCTTATTGAACTTCCAATGAATACCATTTCGCATTTGGCCATAGCCTAACTTGAAGAAGAATTGAACAGGGATTGTATGTTTATATCCCAAGACTTGAGAGGCGAGATTCTCGCTCACACACGTCCTCTCACATTATCCTCCCTTCAACTCCCCTAGTGCTCCGAGCCCTCGCTCCGCGGGTACATATATCCACGCATGCCTCCGCCCTATCACGGCACTGCGGGGTAAATCTCCCGCAATTCCTTTCCACCCCAGAGCCACGCACTTCAACAGTCGAACTGGAGAGACATCAGCAGGGCGAGGGGGATATGCTCACGCGGAGCCCATCAACGCAGCGTGACTCACAGCTCGTGCCGCACCTTTGAAACTGTCCATGTTACGGGAGTTTAGTTTCGTTCTGCGAACAGATGGAACTATTTGTAAAGGACAGAGTATGTAGGTGTAAAATGACGAATAGGCTGTAAGCAAGGTTGTACTATGCTTCTTTGTTTATCATGGAGGTCGCTGATTTTGAGTGCTCTATTAATGAGGAAGTTGCCTAGTATAATTTAGTTGGCAGTACTCAACATAAATTTTATCTGGCATATTATCAACTGTTTAGTTACCTATTGGAAATTAGTAAAGGCCTCGAAACCAGTTTTGTGTGGCTTCAGTGGGGCAAATATAGGAAAACAGAAGTAGTATTAGAAATCATGGAAACATCCAAATACCTACCTTCACACTGTGTAAAAAAAAACGGTTTTCTATTATGACAGAGCACTACAAACTGGAAGAAAATTTCTGAGTGGAACAAATGACAAAATTGTTTCTCATACACACAGTGATCAGTAAGAGTAGACAATGTATATTCCGCTCACAAGTAAATGTGTCGATATAGGTGCTAACTTCTTTTATTCAGCACGTTTGTTTTTACACTGTTTCCTCTCTCCAACATTCAGAATGGAAAGATAAATCTACATTTATTGCTGCCACTACAGGCGACAACCACGAAAGTGTACTTTTTGAAAAGTCACACACTTATTTTCAAAATGGCGGTTTAGTATGTTCTTACGTCGAAACCATGTAATCAGTAACAGCTTTAGATTCTATAATGCCACTATATATTATAAGTATCAAATGTGTTAGCACGAAGACTCTTTTGTCCGGCATTTTGTAATCTAGCGCCAAACTAATAAATGCCGTTTTTATTATATACCTATGAAGAAAATTGTCCGATTCTTATCAAGTTTGGCAAACAAGTTGTACTGTGGTAGGTGATGTCAAATGGCATGTTTTAAACAAGCCAAGCACTTATTTTCAGACTGACGGCCATTTAGCTATATTCGTTTGGTATGCTAATTTGTAGAAACCTTGTGATAAATTCCTACTTAACTTTGTTTGTTGGGCGTATATATTACAACCATCAAACGTGTCCACACAAAGTCACTTTGGTCCGTTATCTTGTAAGATAGCATCACATGACAAATTAAAATTTATACGTCATATCTCCGGAGAAAACCAACTGATTGCCACCAAATTCGGCAAACAAGTAGCACTGCTGTAATTAAATTGAAATATCGTAAATTGGTTACGTAAATATTTTTTTAATGGCCGCCATACAACTGTTTTAACTAAGTATGTTATATCTATGAATCTAAAAAACTAATTTGAACATACATTGTATACTAGCAGTATTTGTTGTACCATAAAAGTTGCCTTCACAAAGACTCATTTCTCCGCCAATTTGTAAGGTAGCCCCACATTAAAAATATAGTTTTTATGTTATATCTCGGGAAATATTCAACCGATTCCTACCCAATTTGACGAAGTAGTTGTACTGTGGTAGGCCATATTAATTTGTACGTTTTAAGTGTCCTAGACACTTATTTTCAGAATGGCAGCTTTAATAACACCAAATTTAGTGCGCTATATCTACGAAGCTATGAAAATTAACATTTTATACTGGATCTATAGTAATTAGAGAATATGCTAATACATAATATTTTGTCTTTTATTTAGGAATATTGTTACATGAAAAATATAGATTTTATGCCATATCTTGACCAATCAACTGAGTTCCACAAAATTTTACATGCAAGTAGTGTGACAGTATGGTACATATTTTAACGTATGTGAGGTGCAGCAGGCCATTTTTTAACGCCGTTAATATAAATAATTTAGATGTACGTTGTATGTATTGAAAATTTCAACAAAATTTAACCAAATGTTGTACTCTAACAGTATTCATCAGAACAGTCCATTATGACTACTATACAGATATCCTATTTTGACGGCCTTTTTGCAAAATAGTGTCAGGTAAGAAAACGGAACATTTTGCCATATTTCCAAAACAATTCAACAAATTTCCACCAAAATTCGTACACCATTAATGCAATAAAAAGTATATGTAATTTTACATCATTGAAGTGCGATCAGACATTTTATTTTTCAAAATGGTGGTCGTATAAATATTTTGATAAGATTGTCATAGGTATCTATTAAACGATACAGAACAATTTTAGGCAACTTTGTAAGCTAGCAACGAATAAATGTTTCAGGTTTGTCAACCCTGTCATTCAAAACATTAGACTGATCATATCCGAAGTTAACGCTCCATATCCGACCGCTTTAATGCAGTTGAGGGCACGCTAACTTACATTACAAGGTTTTGCGGGTTCGAGTCACGGATAAGGTACAAGTGTACTTGTAGTTGTCTCACTACTGTTGCATGTGTTTCTGAATTCATCTCTTATGATTTCGCAGTGAAGATGACGTCAAGGCGTACCTACAATCTAAGATTTTTGCACCCATGTAGAGGAAAGTAGGCTCATTAATCATATAAATAACGTATTGTTTCCCTTTCTAAAATAAACTACCTCTGCATTATTTATTATTACTACTAAATTGTTTTAGGCGCATGCCGTCTGGTGAAAGAGACCTCGAAGGAGCTTAGTTTTTCTTTTCTCTGGAGGGCGGGAGCAGTTTACCGTGGAACTTACATAGAGCACTACACATTGCAACAGATGAGCAGCAGTTTTTAACCCGGGAGTACTATCAGTAGACGTCGCTGGCGATTATTGCTTCCTGACCAGCCGACACTGCTTCGTTCGTACCACACCATTCCTCCTCCATCTCGCACGGCTTCTATCCCTTTCACTCTTCGTAACTCCTTTCTCACCACTTATTCCTCCACGAAATTTTCCATCCACGCCCGTTCCGTGACTTCACTATGCAGCTTCAAGTCACCGCGGTTATTACTAATGGCCGACGGAGACGGCGAATGTACCAACCCCCAGACTTCTTACACTTCTCCCCAACACCGCCCCTTTTTCTCACGCAGCAGTAGGAGTGGCTTGGAGGGGAAGGGGGTGTCCCCCCATAGTAGGAACTTGGGGACACAAATCACGTGCCGCCCTTTTGCAAATCTGATCGCTCGGCTGTCTGCAGCACCTCCCGCGGTATGGGGTTAACTACCCCTCACACCAAATTCTCACCCTCACCGCACCACCCTAAACCATTTTCATTTATACAGCGCCTTCCTGCGAAGACATCCTCTCCTTGACTTGGTTCGCGACTCGCGGACCGAAAAGAAAATATAAATGGATGGCAGGAGCTGGAGGACTTGAGAAAACCTGCGAGCACAATGAAGATTTGCTTAGTGCGAGGTAGGGTGGCCGTTGAGGAGGGGGAAACACCGTCTAGCAGATACCGAAAATAAAATTCGAAGGGGGTGAAAGAAATGAGGGTGGAGGTTAATTCGCCGGACCTATTGAACCAGCGAGGAGCAGGCTCCAGAGAAGAGACGTCAATTACCTCGCTGGCGGTGGCCTGGCATCTCCGAGTTTTTGACTAGTGCCGAGTTTTATCCCCGAGGCACAACTTTGTCCTGCAGGCTCCTCGCCTGAATAGCAGGACCCGTGGAGAGCGGGGATCCTCGTCCTGCGGGCAAACAGCGACACTAACAAGCGACAGAAGCAGAGCACATGTCCCCGGAGAGAAGGCGTGATTCACGCTAGAGAAATGCGTGCAGCTTCCGAAGATGAGGGTGGACGCAGAGGGAAACACGTCACATTTGGCAGGTGTTGCTTGACACCTCGACAAGCAGACGCCGTGAGGAAAGCTACTTTACTGATCAGTTATCGCAAATAAATACAATTAATTAGGCGGTTTCAGTATTGCAAAATTAAGCACCCATATGCAAGAATAATTTTCCGTGGCTCAAACGTCAGCTAAAGTGATTGATCTGCTACTGCTCAAAGCTTAAGTTTCACAGTAAAATATCCGGAAAGAAAAATAAAAAAAATAAAATTTTCTCTTACTGTGCTGCTAACAAAATTAATTTTCGAAGGTAACTTTTTCCATTTTGATTTCAACCATCGCAATTTAAGTTTAGTTATAAAGTTTACTGCGTATTGATAAGTTTTTAACTTTGAAAACATCCTTAAAGTAGAACAATACTTCAAGAAACTTTGAAATCCAATAAAGTATGAATAACTAACGAGTAAATATTTAAAATTTTAAAATGAAGTAACTATTTTACGTGTCACAGGAACACAAGCACTCTTACAATGGTAATAGCAAGCCTATAAAATGCATCATCGCTTCAAAGTACATAGCAGTAAACTGGCAAGACATTGTTTAGCCGTACAGTGTAAGACAACGGGACTAAAGAGCATGCCATAACAACATGAGCATGAGCAGTTGTATGCAAAACGCGTGTGTGCTATTTTAATTTTCTTACAACTTGAAAGTACCATCACTGATTTTCGTTAATGTATTTCTAAAACGAGTCGTTATTCAAAAAAGCAGTTGCCGAAACTATAATTATCAAATATCTTTTAAGGTAGCCGATATGACAAACAGTTGGGTTTGGGTTTTGTACATCACAGTGAGCAAGGTGGTGTAGTGCCCAGGGCGCTCGCCTCCCACCACGGCGATCCGGGTTCGATCCCCGGCGGGCGGGTTTTCTCGGAGTGCTCCAGTTTCCGCCGGCTATCCTAATGTCTCATTTCATGCCATGTCCGGTAATGCCGAGCACCCACGGTTCCCAGACTGCAAGCCCGTCTTTAAGAGGGTGTCGCCTCGACCTCGGTGCACTCCCCACACGGAACATTCCAGTTTGTTAAAATCGTTTTTTAGGTTGTATGATATAAATGTTAAGGTAGAAACAGATTGCCTACTGCACTCGACTGTATAATGTTCAGAAAGTATTAACAAGTATTACATTTCCAAAGGTGACAGAAAAGTGCTATTTATTATGTAATATGATATGAATCCTGTCAGCACGAACAAGCCAAGTAAACATGTCATTGCCTAACTTGAAACACAGTTTATTCTGTAATTTTTATTTTCTACAGTTCAAAATTTACATTATTATGGTGGCGATTTGCACGAAGAGACTTTTGCAACATATTTATATTTCCTTTCGTAATATTACGCGTTACTTAGTACTGGACGAATCTTAAGCGTTTGAACTCCGGAGATAGTGCTACATTTTAACAACATTAATTCTGACTATAAACTCGTATTTATTAGCCTACTTTCAGAAGAGAAGAAAGGCTTATGAGATTACTTTCTTGTGTGTGTGTGTGTGTGTGTGTGTGTTTCTTGGTGTCTGTGTCCCCCAACATAAAAATGTTGAATTCATAAACAGAATGTTACCAAACTTGGTACACAATTAGAACTTTGTAAGTACATCCAACATTTATAGTTTTCGACAACGCTACACGTTTTCTTTCAAAATGGCAGCAAATTAAATATGTAGGACGGTATGCCGAATCTCTAAAAAAACCATTAAACAAACCGAAAATTCTGTATGTAAATAGTGCATTATAGAAGCGTATAATATCATGATAGATATTGTTGTTAGTACGCGATTTTGAAAGATACCAGTAAACTATAAAATAGCGATTTTACGTTATATCTCGAAAACTACCGATCCAAAACCCACCAAATTTGGGATCTTAATAATAATATAAAAGGTCATCTACACATATACGTTTTAAACTCGTAAGGCTACTATTTTCAAAATAGTGTCCATACTAATATTTGAGTATTCTTTCATATCTACGATATTGTTCAGCCAAATTGGATTACATCTTGTATACTGAAAGTGTATTTTACAAGCATTAAAATCAACAAAATAAATATTTTTCCTTCCATTTTGTAAGGTAGCTCCTCATGACTAATATAGGCAAAGTTTTTATGTAATTTCTCAGGAAAAATTTGACCAAACATTAACAATTTTATCAAACATGTATTACTGTGGCAGGTGATGTAAAATTGTATGCTTTAATTGGCTAATTCACTTTGTAGTATATATTACAAATATCAGGTTTTTCCACGTAAAGTATATTTTGTCGGCCATTTTGTAAGTTAGCAAATATGAAAAATATAACTTATATATAATTTCCCTGGAAAACTATAACTACAGATTCCTATCAAATTTGGCAACTGAGTAGTACTGGTGAAGGCCATTTAAATTTATACTCTTTGATTGGGACAGGCGTTTATTTTCAAAATATACATATTAGCATAGTATGGTATATCTACGTAACTACAAATCACATTTTTAAATTTTGTTTGATGACTGTATCTATTAAAACCATCAAATGTGTCTATAATACCCTCATTTCTCCGCCATTTTCTAAAATAGCTACATATTAAAAAATTAAGATTTTATTTCATTTCTCTGGAACAATCAACCTATTTCTACCAGATTTGACTAAGCAGTTGTAATTGCCTGCTATAGCAGGCTAAATTAATTTGTATATGAAATGTGTGCCAGATATCAATTTCCCAAATGGTAGCTATATAAAAAATGTTATCTTAGTTAGTTGTATCTTCGAAAGTATGTAACCGATTTTCAGTTAACTGTGTTTTCTGGCAGTATCTATGGTAATCATCGAATGTGCTAATACATGACATTTTCGTCTTCCATTTATAAAGATCTTGACATGAAAAAATGGGTGTTTTATGGCGTATCTCAAGGACCAATAAAACAATTTCCACAAAATTTACATGTTTTAAATGGGAGATATATATTTATTTCTATAAATGAATTTAATGGGTTATAAATAAATTATAATATAACGTTACATCTATTAAACCATTCATCACAATTATACCAAATTTAGAATGCTAACAGTATTAATTAAAAGCGTATATTATGCGCACAGAAAACCTTTTTTTGTGGCCGTTTTGTGAAATAATTCCACGTGTGAGAACGGAACATTTTGCCATATTTTCAGAACCATTAAACTAATTTACTCCAAATTCGTACATGAGCAATTTTACAGAAATATTACGCAAATAGATTTTAAAGGCAGATAACAAAGGGAAGAAATGTACGCTAGCACTCGCCACCCAGTGTGACGTCACGTAGGCGCCACATTGAAGTGGTGTCCGAATAGCGAGAAAGAAAAGGAGACGTGAAAGGGCTGGCTAGGGACGAGATGAGGAATACGTAGGGTGACGATGAAAGGCAGGGGTTTTAAGTCAGCTTCCCTCGGCGCGGGATCCTCGCCCTACCCCCGTCCAGGGGGGCGAAGGGGTGGAGGAGCCCTGACGAGACGTTGTCAGTCCTTTAGAAGGAGGGAGGGGGGGGGACACCACACCTCGCGAGGACCCGGGGCTTCTTTCCCCATTACGCCATGCAAATCAAGGCTAATTTTAATTTTACGTGTATTAAAATCCCTTGCAGCTGACGTCCCTCCTTCTCGAGGGCTGAGCAAGGAGGATGGTGGTGTGGTACAAGGTGGGGGGGGGGGGAAGAGAGATTGGAGAAGGAATCCCCTGAGGGGGCGCGGGCGCACCAGCTTGGCATTCAGCGCACCAAGAGGTGGTCTTGTGGCCCCGCCAAAACAACTCTCTGTTCGTCCTTCACATAAGTCCAGCCCTCCAGCCTGCACCGTTCTTCTCTCGTCGCAGCTCTTGTCGCCTTTCCACTTACACTACAATTTTCCGGAAAATTCTTTGGCTTTTACATTACTAACATCATTTCAAGTTATTTAGCCAAATTAACCATCATACCAACAATTGTGTGAATTTATTCCAAATAATAGTTTTATTCACTGGTACCGTAATAAATGTCGCCAAAATTATGAAATGCTGTGGTTTCATACATGAAGTGCAACATTTTTTTGTGAGCGCCCAAGCAGTTCTACAGATATCATTATGTTTTGTCAACTGTTTTTATAAGCAAACAAAACAATCCTTTACGTGGTATTTTAATCTAGAATATTTCATGTCTGGATGGAAAGAATTTTCAGTGACACATAACACTATAGAAAAAAAACCTTCTAAATTAGTATACTATTGTTTAAAAAAACTAATACTTTTAATTGCTTAAATTATACCAAATTACCCAACACATACGTAAAAGATATAATAAGTTTACAAATTACTCTAGCTGATGTGTATAATATTAAATATTTATTGTGTTACGCTAGTCAAAATCGGTATTTGTAAACAGTTAAAATAAATAAACGTTTTTAAGACTTTTAATAACATATGAGTATTCAGCAATATAACCTTCCTAAAGCAATTATTCTTTACTAATTAAAATTGAAATATCAATTGCACCAAAATTCATATAGAACTATGAAATTGTTGCCGAAACATTGACGATTATCCATACTGAAAATTGTAGAGTCAACGACTTAGAAATATCTATCCTTGCATTTCGTAAAGTCCTACTTTCTAACTAATTGGGCCTTTTAGATCTTAATTCAAGGTTTACTAAAAAAAATATGTGTTACTCCACAAACCAAAATTAAATGGAAAAATAAGATGTCAATGTCATTTCCGTACAAGAAGCCACAATTTTTCGTTGCTTTTTCCCAAATTGGCTGTAATTTTTAATATGTATTTTAGTAATATTTAAAAATTATATATACTGCTATAAGTGTAATCTCGTCTGGCATCTGGTTACGCTCACATTTAGAGATTTATTTTATTTTTGTATACCGATGATGAATTATTGCATTTAGTCTTCTAAAGTTCATGAATATCACTGCCATTATATTAGATACAACGAACTATATAGGATGGATATGAACTCCGCCGACTTATTTCGGCGTTTGATTCCTCATCAAAATCAAGTCGAAAACATACACACTACATATAACCTAACACTTTTCTGAAGGGGTGAAAATCACCCTTTAAAGTGTAGTTAAAGCATTGGTTTTTTTGCTAGTAACACATCCAGAATGAACTATTAATGTCTGAATTCGTGGATACTGCATTATTAAACGGCGAAGTACAAAGCACAAAAATATAGGCTCCAATATCAACCTCCATTCATGAAAATTGAGGGATTGGCAGCACATTTGCGCCAATAAAATTGTAATTGTATAACTTTGTTTATTTTTTCACGTTGATATGTTATCTACCGTACATGGTGAACACAACTTCCTTCTAGTGTTTTCAAGCTACATGCCACCGTTTTTGATCAATTAATTCATAATATTCCAAGAATGAATCTCAATGTCTGGCACAGAGCAAGAAATTTGCTGTTGGTGCATGATGTTGCTGTTTAAAATGACATAATGTATTGTTGGAACAAGCCGTGTGTCACGTGTTATCCATACCTACCCCAAAAAATTATCGCTGATATGCAAGTAGGACCCATGGTGGCGTAGTGGCCAGACCGCTCGTATCCCATTACCGCGAATCGGACTCGAATCCCGGCGTGGTCGACACGAATATTCGTATCTGGGAAACGTGGCAGACGGTACCATTGCCCAGTGGTTTATCTGGTGTGGGGGGGGGGGGGCACACCCTCTTTGCCGCCATGTAATTTCGCCAATGCTCTATTTCCACCCCACGTCACCTTCAGAGGCATGGAATAATTGCTCGAAAACGGTGGAATTTAAATAAAAAACACAAGATGGAAGTTTTCGTCACGATGTATAGTAGATTAAAAATCCACAGGAAAAATACACAATTTTCATGGATGGGTGTAGATATTGGAGCACATGATTTGTGCCTTATAAGTCGTCGTTTAATAATGCAGTATCCGGGAATTCGGATATTGATCGTTTATTCTGGCTGTTTATTAGCAAAACACATCTTCTATATGTCTATATGTCATGTGTATGTTTTCGACCTATTTTCTGATGATGAATCATATGCCGACGTTTGTTGGTGGAGTTAATATCAATCCTTCATACATCTACTTAAACAGTAAACATGATCTTCGTAATATGACAATTGACAAGTAAAATACTTTGTATAGGCTGTTCCCAGTAGTAGTAGTATGTATATGGGAACTCTGGCGCAATGTATTTTAATTCGGAGCTGTGCGGTTTGTGCGGCTTGGCGGCTGGCGGTCTTCGGCTCGAATCGGACGAGCTATGTAATCTTCGGCTCGACTCGGGGTGTGCTCGGAAGCTGTCGACTCGGCTTTGTCAAAAGTATCCGAAGCCGAAGATGATCGGCAGTTACGCCCACTAATTCTTCAAGCATGTATTTGTTTCTGGTAGCCATAATAGTTTTATACGTGTATGTTACGTCAAATTGAAAATCTGCATTTATTATCCAATTAAAAAAATTATTTTTAATTACGAATTATTTATTTTTTTATATTGTGTTGAAATTACACATAGGGCATTGCAGAAACATTCAAAAGTAATTCATTCAATTACTTTACTTTCAGTTCCCTCTCTTGAAGACTGAATAATACACGATGCCAGAATGTGCTAATTGTTCACTACCTCGACTGTTTTGATCGAAATCTCGGATCGGTATTTGAACTGTGGACCACTTAACTCAAAATTTCATATACAAAGTTTTAAGCGATTTACAAGGGTGCTGCATGGCTTAGAGTCCTGAGTTCGAAGAATAAAATCGTAAAAATAATTATTTTCTCATGAACTTAGAAACAATCTGACGGTTTTTCCGAGAGATGGGAGAAAGTGTATTATAGAGCACTGACTCGTGCTGATACCTTAGTTGGTGGCCAGTTGCTGATAAGTTAATATCGATTTGGAAGCATTCTGCCGTCATGCAGTGAAGAATTATTGTAAATACGAAGGAATGCCTTTGACCTCAACAATCATGTATCCGCGACCCGCACCAGAGCTGTCTGATTGCCGACTGTGTCGATTCTGCGATCGTGTTATTACCTTTAGTCAAACACTCCTTGACACGATAGAATCACCTGTTCGAAAAGCCCTTTTCGCGTGGTGATGCGTTACAACAATGGCTACACACACTTTTTGCGAGGTGATACATTGAAGAACCACATCAAGAACTGTACCGATTCGTCTTTTCAGAGACAGTAAGTGATACATCCAATACCCCTGCTACATCTGTGGGTATTGATTCCACAGACGATTGTGACGACACAGTTAATGCTAAAGACGGGATGAGTCCAGTAGTGTCGGTTTGTATGGAATGTATACTTGCAAGACTTTATCGTGAAATCGACGAAATTCAAATAAATGGTCATCGGCTGTTAACACCGATGAGCATACAATTTCTGCTACCAAGAAAAGTAAATTTAATGTTGAGGATGAAACAGATCGTGAAGATAATCATGAAGACTGCATAAATGAAAATGAACATGAAGGCAGTGATGATGCTGAAGATGATGATGGCGTATTTCTCAATGCACTGCAACACACATCCAACACAATTGCTGCAACAAGCTATATGAAGAAGGCAATAGACGCCGAGAATACTGGCTACCTATTTCCCGAAGATACGAATGAACTTGTTGATAAATTGATATTTGAGTGACCTTCAAAAACGTGGGCATTTCTCAAGCATTTTTGAAATATCTTCAATTATTAGTAAATTGAAGGAAAAGGGATATATTGCATGATGTGATGAACTGCTTTCTTCTAAAATTTTAATTACAAAATAATAATAAATTTTTATTATGAAATAATTAATTCGTTTGTGACGTATTGATTTTAACCATCACAACTTTAAAATGGTGGAATGAGCACTCTAATTTAAAAGTGCAGCACTACATATATAATGCTAATGAATAACTAAGTGTAAAAAAAAGAATGGATCACATTTCTGCATACAAATACATTAATGCAGTTATCAAGTGCAAATTATGGAGGGTACAGTTGGTGAATATTTTTTTGATACGTATAGATAAAGACAGACTACAAACCCATGGATTGAATATGGATTGGTGATTGGTGAAAAAATTGTGAAAGATTGATGAAAAGATTGTGAAATATTGTTTGGAACATTGAAAGATTGTAGGAAAAATTGGAAGATTGTGGAAATAATGGAGCATATGGAGCAATTGTGGAGCAGATTGATGGAAATACTTGAAGATAAATGGAAAGATTGCGAAAGATTGATGGGGAGATTGAAAGATTGATGGTAAGATTGGAAGATTGTGGAGCACGTGGAGCGGACTGTGGAGCAGATTGTTGAAAACTTTGCGAGATTGATCGAAATATTGTGAAATATTGATGGAAATATTGGAAGAGCAATGTATTGATCAAAATATCGATGGAATGAGTAGAAGAGTATAGGATTGTCAAGAAGAGCGCGATTGTTTAGACTGTTTATCATCCCTATACATTCCAACTATCCAGGGCCTGGCAAAATTCGCAGTTAAATAAATGCCAATTAAGCCTTTCAAGTTTTGGTAGATAATGATCCTTCCAGTGATTTTAACATACATTATTCACATTAGCAACCTCTCAACACAAACTGTCACGTTATTCGGCTAAGGAGTGACTTTCACAGTCTGCTCCTCTGCCGAACGTCTGAGTAACGCCTTAGTATTCCCCATAGTACGGGAGTAGGTTGTCAAGAAGTTGACACATCCGCGCCACTTGTATGCTGTCTGGTTAGAACTTCGTTCCTGTCTTCATGAGTCCTCCTCATGGTCAGAGATTATAACATTCAGGGAATTCATTTTACTCTTTGACGGCTGGGCTAAACTCGACAGCATTGTATGCACTCCATGCACTGTCATCTTCATGATTTTTAATGTGTATCCTAGCACATTTTCAACTAACTTAATCCCCTGGTTTCTTCTGCTCGTGAAGAGCACAAGATTGCACTTGAACACCGACTCGGTTTTCATGAATTACGTCGGGCTACAGATCGAGCACGACCAACGATAGTGTATGCTCCTATAGATAACCAATACGCGCTCACGAGTTAAATGCGTTGGTCGCGGAAATATATGTTGTTTTATAATTGTAACACAAATGGTTTATCTTGTAGATATTTTCTGCAACTACATTTTTTACGATACTTTTTTTTAGATCACATGGTTTCTGCAAACTAACATGTCAAAGTCAATTTTTAGTGTACTAATTATATGAACAAAACTATTTGCAGCAAATAATAGAAATGAGAGCAACTGAAAGATCTTGTTTCAATTCATTTTATAGGATGTTTAGCGAAAGTTGTTTTCCAAAAATGTAGAGCTTGCCACAAATAAAAAATTTGCAAGAATTTCTTTATTTTCAGCAATTTTTCAAATTGCAGAAACATTTCCTTGTACAAATTTATAGACGTCTTAAAGTAGCCCTTGGAATTTTCTTTCAGTGTGAATTATCTCATTTATGTACGTAAGATACTTTTGTTATTTGTACATTTTTTAAACAATAAAATTATGATTTTGACATGCATTTATACGAAAACTATGGGCTAAAATAACTTTTTTGCCAGAATAAAGTAATTACCGAAGATGTATAAAAGTCGAATAGTAAGTATGTTGTACAAATATAAAATAACCCATTTTGTTCGTGATCAACGCCCTTAAGGGGCCTGCCTGCCTGTCTGCAGTCCATTTCCAAGTTTGAGGTCGAGATGTGTGGGAACAATAAGGGCGATATTACCAACACGCAACAAGTGTGCCATCGACGTTAAACGCAAGGCTCTCAACTGGCATGCAGTGTTCTCGTCGGGCTCCGTCTACCTATGGCACTTCATGCGGCGCCCCCATAATCTTATTCTGCGAAAACCTGTAAAAAAATTTAATGTAGGGCTTAATGCTAGTTTTACACAGATTCACTCTGAGAAATAATCTATGCGATTTTTAAAATGTCGTTTTTGGCCATGTCGAAGAACTTAATATAGTTTTATGCGATAATCGTGATTTGTTGGAAGGCCAATTTCCGTCCTAGTCTGAAGTGTTAGTTATTTTCGCGTTCTAATATATTGCGCACGTAGTATATTTTTAAAATGTGTACTAAGAACACAGTGCAGCCAGTCTCCAGTTCGCGCACTAGGTTTGACGGGAGGTCTAAAGTATGGTGACGAGAGTATTTGATACGTGAAGCAGGACACGTGTCATGAGAAATGTGATTTTTAATAGAAGGAACATGGTCAAATTCCAAGCACTATATTACTGTAAATACAAGCATTTATTGTATTGTAAAGGGCTTTTTCACGCCCCCCACCCCGTAGTTTTATGCTTGAAAGCTTAGCAGGGGACGGCTTGCAAACTAACTTATAACCTAACTTAGAACACCCATGCCTTGCCCGGGATTCGAACCCTGAGCATCCCGCACCCCAGATTAGTGGCGCACAATGACTGCGCCACGGGAGGTCGGCTAAATACAAGCTGATGCAGCAAAAAATTTAAAAGAGGAAACACAATAAAAATATATACGGAAACTAAAATCATTTCTTCAATACAGTTTTAAGTTAAGAAACACTATTATAGAATTTTAACATTTAGGTCTATATCTTTCTGAAATAATTTTTTTTTCATTTAAGGAATGGCACGCAGCAATGTATTATTTTCTAAAATCAGTTCATAAACTCAGTAAATGTGTAAATAATACACATTTTCAGAAGTAGTCTCTGTGAAAAAAGTAGCCATTTCAGCAGGACACGACTAAAGAAGGAAATCTCATGACTTTATTTGGCATTCATCCCACAGGATATGCTTAAAAACAAAAAGACTGTCCTGCGAAAAGCAGGACGTGTGGTCTCCCCAGTCTGAAGGCGACTTGCGTGGTTCTTGAAGAGCAGACGTAAGGTGTTGAATGCAGAAAACCGGAGGGCAGTTCACTTCATTTTGTCGAGGGTAGAGTGGTGATGGAGGAAGGAGAGGGGAATAAGAACGTCATCCAGAGCGTGAAGGACTTTGCAAAGCCGTGGCAATCTGTCTGGTTACCATTTTTCCAGCGAGCGAGAAAGGACGAGGGTGCTGGTGACACGACCCGTAGATGGCGACGAGTGTGTCGTCGACGTATTTGTTGGTTGGTATGGACGGAGGGGAAGGGGATATGCTCTTGGCTCCTCGGCAGACAATGTGGCGCTGTAGAGTCCATAGGGAACATACTGGCAGGCTATTTCACACGCCGAGTAGGCTGCGTTCACTCAACTGGAGACGACGCGTACATGCGATATCTATCCTACAACAGCGTGGTCACACAGAACTGAATGATGTGTAGTTTTTCGTATTGTTATACTTTACTTACAAGGTAAAGTATACCTAACAATGGCCATACAGGAGTAGCAAACTATAACTCAGAGTTAGGTAGAACAAGTATAAGATGGGGAATCATTGGTTTGGTGAACAATGAAGATTTTACAGATATTACCACGCCCTTTCCTTATTTAAACTTAATTGGAGAGCCAGCATATTGTTTATGTAACAGTAGTTCGATTCAGGTGGCTGTTACAAACGGTAGGACACACCCACCTCCAGAATCACCAGATGTTCTCTTGGTACGATATTCCAATAACGAAATACGCCGCTCATAGCGTTACATTGTCCTATATTGGGCTCGTTGTTTGAGTGTTCGGCCCCGTTTGTGGTAAATCACTGTTCATAGAAATATTCGTTTTCACATACACGCTCGTTGCAACCACGGTATAAACATTCCAGCTAACGCAGCCTTGGCACCTTTAACAATCTGTCAAATTCTTACTCTCTTGTAGCACTGAAGGACGTGATATAAAATAACGAATATTTTGCTCTTTTAGTATCAGTGTCCAATATATAGGATATTGCCCAATAAGTGATTTTAATTATGTAGTCTGTTTACTATTACTTCACACTTCTTGGTTCAAACTTTTGAAAAAATTACTCCATGTAGACGTGTTTAGTTAGTTCCTAAATATGTCATGTATCATCATCGTCATATTATACTTCTGTTAACATAAAAGTACCTTAATTTCAGATCAATTGAACTTTTATTTATATTAATAATAAATTTTATATCGAGTTTATAATAATATGAATAGTAGCAGAGAGAAAATAGGTATGTTGTCAATACCTAGTAAGAAATATTTCTTATGCAAAATACTGTTACACACAGTACGCACGAATGCGGTGCGTTGTCTCTTAGGTGTAATTTTCAAGACTCGGTTAAGCTTTGTTTGCATGAGGCGGAGAATACACTGGATGTAGAACTCCAGCAGGGCCTTAGAAAAAATGGAAGTACCCATGAATGGATTATATACTCAGTCTTATGAGAAGAGACCGCTATGCAAGGAGATAATATTCATTCGTTATTACGATTAAATTCTGCCATCTCGCAGTTACTGTTAATAACATCAAGCAGAAGCACATTTTTACTGGTGTCACTACATGACAGAGCGTTATCCTGATACTGTAGTGGGTACCTACAGGTCGAAAACAAGGAAATCGTTGCAACACCTAACATTTTTACTGGTGTCACTACATGACAGAGCGTTATCCTGATACTGTAGTGGGTACCTACAGGTCGAAAACGGAAATCGTTGCAACACCTAACATTTAAACTTTATATGTGACTGAATTTGTTAAAGGTTTTGGATATCAAAATATTTATAATTTTTATAGTAATTATTAAACTTGCGGACTTCACTACTTGTTTGATTCTTCTAAATAATTTCGTACATTATTATTTTTTTGCTTAAACGTAGACGTTAATATTTACTATTTTCCTGCCGTACTACCAAATATATATTTACAAGCAGAAATGAAGCATTGTTTAGAGATAACCATATCGTAGGCTGTCACAAGGCTCATATAATCACATACGGAAAAATTTCTTATTTCTAAAGTTTTCAGTATACGGCAATGTATACGAATCCTTAATACTAGACTGCACATTTCCGTAAACTTACTTTCACTAGTTACGTTATCAAATGCATGAAGAAAATAGCATTCAGTTTTCTTGTCTCATTTTGATTACTAATTTCGGTTTAACCCAAGAAATGCAAAATATTAATTATTAGAACAGTGACTTACACAACAATAGTATTTGACTGCAGTAAGAGTGTCTCGAGAAAAAAAGAGTGCAAAATGACTTAAATTTAACAGTCAGCCAAGATATTTCGTCCTTAACCATCGTGCTAGGTTGGTCTCGCTTGTGCTGTAACAAGGGTCGCCGGTTTTTCGCAAAGAGATTCCACGAAGAGTTGTACTCCAAAACACTAAAGCGCATGTGCACTTTCGTTATGGGATGATTTTCTTATGTTACTGCTGGCTCAGTTGGTAATGAAAATGTATTCTCATAGACGCGTTGCCAATAACCAGAGGAAAGTAGCAAGTGTGCACATGTAATATTGGAATATAACTTGCGTGTAAATATGATAGTGAATAACATATTACCCTGGGACCCTGGCTATAACTTTGTGGAAACTACTTGCAATTGCTTCTCGTGTACATGATGCACTGGTGTGGGAAGTGGAAAATGGGAGGAATCAACTCGCAGAAAGAAAAGCATGAAGCTCCGGAAAAGAAGAAGTGTGTACTCAAGAGCGGAAGGTGAAGTCGTAATTGCCGCGGAATAAAAAATATACATCCAGCGAGTATTTATCTTAAGGTTTCGCGCCTTTTAATTTGTCGTGCTGGCAAGAGGGGGGAATAGGGGATGGTAAGGAGATCCTACGAGGACGCCTGAGGAAGTAGAAGGATCTCAGGCGGTGTGTACCTAACCTTTTTATCCAAGGACGGCGAGGATCCAGTCACCTGAGAGGCCTGCCGTTATAATTAGTCGCGGCGTGGAGATGAGGCTGACGATGATGATGGAGCTGTTGGCAGGGGGGAGGTTGGGGAGGAGGAGGTTTGTTTTAATAAGTGCCGCAGCGAGCGGAGCTGGAAGAGAAATCACTTGACACCACGCCGGCAACTAGATACTGCGAGGATTAAGGCAGGAGCGAGACTTCTTCAACACTGCTCCCTCGCTAGCCGAGGCTGGAGTGCGACTTTGCAGACATCAAAGGATTATCCTCGGCCTCCCAGGGATGTGGAGGACGCTGCCTCAGTCCCTAGAGTACCGCGGCAAGGGTTACTATACCAGTTAGGGGGAAAATACGCAAGTATTGACTTACTTTAACCGATCGAACCTCTCCAGCCTGCACGTCTGCAATTTTAGCTACATCTTTCAGAACAGGAGTTCCGAGTTTCATTTCTCCGTTTAAGGCACAAATCCGTGCTTTGCAATATATTGTTTACATATATGTACACCCATCTAATAGGAGGCTGGTACTGTATTAACACTGTAATTAGAATTTCAGTGTCTTTTTATAATAAATGTTGAGATTGAGAACTCCTGTTACATTGCATATTCATTCTCCTGTTACTTGGCATACACTGCTGGACAAAGAAAATAGAGAACCAGGAAGAAAACTGCGACAACCATGAAACGATGTAAAGAGCGAGCGTACAGACTGGTATACACATGATCCCATGTCAGTGCATTTGTTTTTGACCGCACACCCAAGAATGGCGCTGCAAGTACCGACGAGCGGTTGGAGACACTGGTGTGTAGTCGAAGCCGCACTAACGCGAGGAACGCCAGACGATATCAAGCAAGTATACATAGTGAATAAGAACGTTAGGAAGAAGACAAATACTTCGCTTTACACAGTAGATAAACTTCAAGGGAGGACTTATAATCGGGCTGAAAATAATAAGGTAGTCATATCGCTGTATAGCCCACTATTTGGAACATTCGGACCACAGTGCACGATGTTGTTGGGAGCAGTCGATACGCAAACAAACCCACATGTGGAGGACTGACTCAAGACGGATGAGGATCGATGGATCAAGTGGCAGGTGCGCGGGGATCCCCTGGTACACGATACTAGCCAGCGTCGGTGCTCCTATGAGTCACCGAATCATTTCCTTACGCCTTGCGGAAGCGAATCTGCGATCCCGGCGTCCAGTACGTATGCTGCTATTAAGTCTGCAACAATGGTGGCTGGGTTTACAATGGTAACAGGCCAGAGCAATGTGGAATGCCACATACTAACGATGTGTGATGTTTAGTGATGAGTGCCGTCTCGTTATGGGGACTGATCCCCACGCTCGGGTGTAGAGGGCCCCTGGTGAACACCACCATCCCAACCTCGCTACTGAATGACTCACTTCCCCCACAGCGGACATTATGGTCTGGAGAGCCGTAACCTATGATAGCGGATACGCTGTCGCCGTGTTAAGATGAACATTGTCGGCCAAGCGCTATGTGGATGCGATTCTACGCACCTACCTGCTTCCATTTCTGGCCGGTATTACAGATGAAATATCCCAGTATGATAATGTCCGACCTCACACCGCGGGTCGCCCACAACTACCTCCGTCATTTCCGAACTCTACCATGACCTGCCCACTCACTGACATCTCCGCAATCAAGCATGGGTAATACCAGTTGAAACATTAGCTACCGCCGTACCACAATATCCGAGATTTTGTACGCAACATCCATCAATTGTGGGCCCATCTGCCTCAGGACAACATCCGGCATCTGCTGCTTCCATGCCACAACGTGATACACATTGTATCTCAGTGCGAGGGAGTGCAACCCGCTATTGAAGATGACTGGATAGCCTATCACATATCCTTCAAGGAAAACTCTTTATCCTACTTTCGCCTATTGCGACACAGAGAGTTACTTGAAACCCATGTTCACTTGCCTGTTCAATAATGACACAAGAAGCACAACCACCACGTTCCACATGCTTGCAGACTTCTGCTGGTGTGTTCATATACAATCCAACTTTATCTTAGTATTTTGAGTTTGTAGATGAAGGTTGTATGTACCAGTTCGTGTATAAATTGGTTGAATTAACAAAGTAGTTTACAGATATATACAGCAGAACCATTCCGATGAAGCCAAAAACCGCAACTGATAAAGCTAGGTTAGTGGCTCATACAAGTTGCCATATTTGCAATAAGAAACACAGCATAGATTCTGTGGTTGTCCATGAACATCTGATGTGCGTAATCAGAGGCCGTGGACACTGTAAATGCAATTTGAATTTCAGACTACCAAAAAAACAACTTAAGGCCTTATTATTTCATAACCATTCAGAATTACGATGCCCAATTTCTTATAAAGCCCTTGGCTCCACGACGCATTGCACAACCCGACGGAACCATGGAAATCGAAAACCCGGGTGATATTTCAGTTCTTGGACTGACTTTGTAAAAGTATAAATCCATTATCAAGCACATTCCCAATGGGACTGACTTGCAAGGACATACACAAGCCGTGCATCTGCGCATAATAGACTTTTTTAATTTTATGAGCACATCTCTGGATACTTTTGCAGGAAATTTAATGCTTGCACAGTTGAGAATCACCCGATTACTGTTTCCAGACATTAACCAGTTTGAATTGGCAAAAAGGAAGAGAATATTTCCTTATGATTTTGTTGACTCTACGTGTAAATCACTCTCACCAAATAATGCATTTCATAATGCAATAAAAAGCGAAGCCATTAGCAATGAGGAATATGCTCTTGCCCAAGTCGCGTGGAATGCATTCAACTGCATAAATTTACTGCATGCCATTCATTATTTACGTGTGAACATGTGTTTGCTCGCAGACATATTTGAGGATTTTAGGACCGTATATTTGGCAAGTTACGGTCTTCACCCTGCAATGTACGTCACAGCTCCGTCCCTATCATGAAACACTTTATTTGTAAATACAGGTGAGTGACTAGAGCTGATGAATAATCCAGATGTGTACCTTTTTGTGGAACAGGGTGCTTGGGGTGGTATTAGCCAGGTTTCCAGAAGGTGCGCGGAAGCCAACAATAATTACATGGGCGATGAGTACGACCCCAGTGCGGCAGACAAATACATCTGTTGTTTTGACGTAAATTGCCTGTAAAGTCATACCATGAAGTGCAAACTTCCTGTTAGAAATTAGTAGTTTGAGCCAGATGTGTTTTCATCATAGGATTTAGTCAATATGGTCAATGATTGCGACACTTTCTTTTTCGCAGAAGTTGATTTGAGCTTTCCGAATGAAATTCACAATTCTTACTCCAGTGTATTGCATACCTCCGAACGGCACAACTGAAAAATTGTAACTCTCGTGGCGTGGAAAAATTATGTGATACTTGAAATATTGAGCCAAACTTGGCTCTAGTCACCGCATTCTGCACTATGAGCAGAAGGCATGGATGGCCCTGTGCATTGAGACTAATATTGAGAAACGTTCCCAGGCTGTGAACAACTTCGAAAAATCGTTTTTTAAATTAATTAATAATTCAGTCTATAGAAAGACATTGCAAAAATGTCCACTGGGAATGGGACACGTGTGCTATATCGTTGTATAGCACATTTTACGGGGTGGCAGAACTGATTGGGCATCCGACTATCAAGAAAAAGGCAAATAATCGATGAGAACTTTGTCCTTATCGAGATGTCAAAGATCTGTGATACATTTAACAAGCCTTTGTACACAAGTGTTGCCATTCTTGAGTTGTTAAAACTGTACGTGTATAATTTTCACTATAAGTACATGTTCCAGAAATTTCCTCAGTAGGCATTGCACCTCTTGTACTGTGATACCGATTACCTAATTTATGAAATTCGCTGTTCTGATATTTATAAAGTAATTGTTTTAGATTTGTAAGCAAAGTTGGCAAATCCATCTACACACTCGACAATCTCCAATGATTCAAACTGGAGAACAAATTTGTAACTGGAGTGATTAAGGATGAATATTCTGGCCACATCATCATACATTTTGTAGGCCTGCGCCCCAAACTTTATGCATAGATGGTTACAAATGAACAGTGTATACTTAGAGCGAAGGGCGTAAAGCCTAATGTGTTGCAGTCATTATGTTACAAGGATTATCGAGAATGCATCGAGCAAAACTCAAGGGTTCTGGGGATCCAATATCACTTCAGATCGTGTGTTAACGATATTTACACTGAACACGTGACAAAAGTGGCGTTGTATCAACCACGGACGACAAATGCTTCATTAAGCTGGATGTCATGTCGACCTGACCTTGGGGGCACTACCACATCACTAACTGAATTTCTTTCCCTTACTCGCCGCACCAACATCAGACATGCCATCTGTCAACCCAGAAACCACCCGACCTGACCATCACTGCTTCAACATTTGCTGCGAAGGTCTACACAACATCATTACCATCTCACAGGTGTAAGACTATCAAAATCATCTCACTGCGAAACAAAGTACATGTCAACTATCTTCATCATCTCACAGGTGTGAGGCCATCAACTTTGTCTCAACGCGAAACCAAGTACATGTCAACTATCTTCGTCATCTCACAAGTCTGGGACCATCAACTTTGTTTCACTGCGAAACCAAATATATGTAAATCTCATCGTCATTACCCCAGTGTAAGGGCAACTATGCTCTGCCCTGGAACTACATGGTGAACACCATTATCGTCGTCCAATAGTGTTACTGCAGATGGGGTTTATCAAACAGTGAATTGGTGTGAAGGTAGGCCCTCCAGCATGGATAAACTAGATGCGACATAAGATACACAAAATATTTTGCTCCTGTACATACAAGTGTAAATAAGTGTAATCAAAGAACTGGGTGTTCTAAATAAGGTATAGAAGATGGATTTTTTGTATATGTCAAATGCTGATGAAAATATCGAGAAAGAAAATGTAATTGAGGATAGTAATGTATATACATTTTTGTGTACATATTTGAAGATTATTTTTTTAATATAAATGTCAATTAAGTATGCTCCAAAACAGTAAGGTGTGATGTGTAAATATTGCTTTTTTTTTGGTTGTTGGGGGAAAAAATGGACTCTATTAAAAAGTATTTCAAAATGATTTTTCGTTTCATATATTGTTAACCTTACCTCCAACTGAGTGAACACTCAAGAAAAAAAGTGTGTCTGTCATTTACATACATGTATGTGTTTAAATATGATTTAAAAAAAGACGATCTTAATATAAAATAATATGATGTGCTGGAATGATTTAACCACAGTGCTAAGATTAAACATTTGAGAGAAAAAGGATGAGTGAGCCATGTGCTGTGCGAAAGAAATAATGGGTCATAGTAACTATGCATCTCTACGATCCGACCTCTACCACTTCCAGATATACACTAACCATTTTCTAAAAAAAATGCAGTCTTATACATATTTAAAATGTTCCAAAATGGCCGCTGGTGGTATAAGAATTCATACTGGTGACTGGAGCTCAGTTGAGAGCGAGATGTCAGAGACAGATATGCAAATAGACTCTCAGTACTTAGTAATTGGTAATTGCAATATGAAATAATGCATTGCTACATACCCAAATTCCAGATGAAATAATTATTGCATTGAATATTTATTACATGCATAATTAAAATTCCTTTGCAAAATCCCTCCCCTCACCCCCTCACCAGACACCACATCTCATACCTTCGTCAGACTTCGAATAAGCAGGACCTATCCTGTTAACGACACTCCCCTCTTCTGCAACTGCATTTCCCTCTCCCCTCCAAACCTAAATACATTGCCCCTCACCCCCTCCACCCCCTATACACCTAACCACATCCCTCCATCCTCCTAGGTCGTGTTCTGGAGTTAGAAAAATCAACACCTATGGTGCTGCTGCTGCTCGCCCCTCCCCTCTTACCATTCACCAGCCACCAGAGTTCAGTCGTGCTCTGAACTCTGAACAGTCAACTTCGACTAGCCTCAAGTGTCCCTTGTGCTATTCTTGCTCCAACACCAAACCGTCTAATTACAGCACACCTCAAGCGAAGGAGGTGTAACCCCTCTGCACAAAGGGGTAGCCACGCCCATAGACACCAGCATAAAGGGGTAACACCAACTGCCAATCACAGAACACCTCAGAGGGGAGGGATACAACCAATCACAACACACCTTATTGGAGGGGTGAGGGTTCATAGACTTTTGAAGAGGTGATGGTAAAAGGGGGGGGGACCCCAACTAAACTAACCTCACTTTTGTGAAATGGCACATAGGGCACTCTTGCACATTATGTCGCAAAACCCGCCCGCTCACACTACTGCCCTACGCTGTCACTATTGTGTGAGTATTCCTTAAGAAGTGTCACACAGGATACTTTTTGTTTGAAATGGATATCTATATATTTCATGCGTTCAGAAGGAATTTATTGAATACTTATGCCGAATATAAACTCATTGGCCTCAGGCCTGGCAAACAACACTCTTTAAGTCCCACATACGTAGCACGACGAGAATACTGCAGGGCAGTTGACGGTTGAAAACCTTACACTTAGCGGCGATGGTGCACTTGATGCGTGTGTCACTGTCACCTCTATCGCTCCCGCGATTTACGGCCTCATACACATGTAGGCGGGAGCCTGAAGCGCTGCCTCTAACAAATATTTGTCTAGGTGAGGGAAGTATCGGTAAAGGCTGTTCACGGTATACTTAGCACGTTTGAAAGCACTTCTTAAGATCTACTAGTGTGCACGTTGTCTATAATTCCACAAAATGGAAAATTAACATTGCCATGGGCATCCTTACTTTATTCATGCATCGGCAAACTGAAAATTTTCTAAATGTTAGCAAAATAAACATTTTACAAACCTCTCAGTTATATGCAATGAAAAGACACAAAGAAAAGTAATGACTTTAGTTTTCATAAATGTTTAGTTTAAACTTTTAATTTAACATTAAGACGTGGAACTACTTACTCTCCGCTGTTATACTCTGTTTCATATAACTGCAATAAATTTTGACAGTTCTCGAAAAGAAGTGCGGCCACTATGTATCCCTCCGCCACAGCTGTTATGTCGGGGAAGAAACCTATCTTTGTATGCAAACTACGAATCTAATGGCAAACATTGTAATCTGACAACTTCTGTCAAGTAATTAGGCTACTATAGCTGGTTCCCATTTCCAACTGTTTTATTTTTGTTAACATCACATAATATACTAGTTAAGTTTCTGTTTTATTTTATTGGTGGGGTGGGGAACTATAGTTTTACGTCTTTCGAGAGACGTAATTTTTTGTGGTTATTCTTATAAGAGAGTTGCGCTTGGAACTTGCATTGTTTTGATGATGCATTGGAAATTTTTTTCGTGCGGAAAAGCAATCAATTTACTATAACTCCAAAGTTTTAACTTCATCGAAAGCACTAAATGCGATAAATGTGCCGCTGTTCGTGCCGATGCGAGAAATGCTCAACAGATAAATAACAGTGCAGTTTTTATATAATGAACTACAATGAATGGGCGCTTATTTAGGCCACGTAAATTTGAAAACCTGCCTCAAGAACAAAAACGTAATACATACGTTACGGTTAATACCGATGTGCGAAATGCACATTGTAAACATGTTAAGCAAATTTAACTTCTACGTAAAAATCTTTAGTGTTTCATTCATATAAGAGTTCCAATACATTTCAAATATTCTAGCAACAATTTAAGAAAACATTATTTACAAATTACACAAACTTACTGTTCACTTCGTAATTCCTAAATACGTACAGAACTTTGGATGATTAATCACTTGTCAGCTACTGATACGAAATTATTTATTTGCTGACTTATGCAATTAATAAAACACTTGAACTATTTCTTGAAACCAACAAATTCACACTTCGCCACAAAAATAAACTTTCGCTCGCGCTTCGCGATGGTCACAGAAAATGGAAGACCACAGCACACAACAAACCATTTTACAAAGCAGTAGACACGTGTCGATTTTTCGTTTCACTGAGGAGACTGTTTTAAAAAGGCACCTACGACGAACTACACTTAACGAAATACGTTAGTACAAAATTAATTAACCTCATATATAATATTCCGACATCACCAGCAAGGAATTCTCGTACATTGATCAATTATGACGGAAGAGAGTACAATGGCAACAACGGCTTTTCACCGAGTGGGTGGAGACCATAGACAAGAGACTCAACGGAGATTGGTCGAAATCTACCACATAACCGTGATATTTGCATGCTCTACCATAATATTTGTAAATAATTTTAATGCCCCTGCTCTATAACACAGAAAAATTGCGTATTAGTCTATGAGCGTAATTTTAACCACAATTGTTATAGTTACCATTAATTTTCCACATTATAATATTTAATTCCGAGTACTATTTTCTTTTACAATCATCGCCAAGTGCAGCAACATAATAACACGCATCCTCCAACAACCATCAGCTGGCAAAGTACTTTGGAAATGGGGGCATTTACTGTTTACATGCTTTGTAGGTTGGTCACAACGACTGTCAAATTTTATTGAAGTTATATGAAACACAACTTTACTGGGCACATGGAAGTCCGTTTATGTATTAAAGTATATACAGGTAGGGACAACGAAATTTTCAAAGGTTGATTTCAAAAGTGCTTAGATGATCGTGAACAACCTACAGTATGGTTAGTAAAGGTAGTGAAAATGATGACCCCAGGTTGTCATCTAGCACCTCCCCAGTGACGTGACACCTCCTGATGCTGCCTGGATGACGGGTAGGTTGTAGGCATGATTGAGGGGGGGGAGGGGTGTGCACGGATGCCAGCCTGGGTTATGGATGTCGCGGGGTGCGGGGCTACGCGAGGGAAGGATTAGCTCAATATTTACAGATGAAAATTGACTATGGAGGAAAGCGAAGGAAGGATACGCCTAGCAAGTAAAGTATCTCTTTGAGACAGCTTCTCTCCGGGGGTTTGCCGCGGGATCGTGTTTGACGAGATTTAAGACGTTAAAATGAAGCTGTGAAGATTTCACGTCAATACTCCCTCTTTTCTTCCTTTACCACTTTTGCTTCGTAAGCCTGCGTGTAAACGATTAAAGAAAAAAACCATGAGAGTATGTAAATGCTTACTGTCGCCTTTACATCATATCCCGAAAGCAACGTTTGTTTGCTATGCATGCTACTGAGAAAGAAGCGTAGGTCCGGTAATATCCATGGCAAGATATAATAACCAATATTACTTTATGTGCATTGATTAATGTCATTGGTGGCTTCTGGTACACATAATTCTTCTTCTGTAGTTGAAAAACAGGAATATTTATCACTGGATCATTTATTTGCACTAGGGCTAGCCTCCCACCAAAGCGAACTGGGCACGATCCGGGATTTTCGCACATGGAAATCGTGCTGAAAGATGGAGCTGGTCGGCGGGTTTTCTCGGGATCCTCCCTTTTTCCCCGCCCTTGCCTTCGAGGTTAGGAGCAACGCAAAACTCTCCACTTCAATCACGGTCGTTCGCTCTTATTTGTCGTTGGCAAGAAAATAATTAGCAAACAGTATTGGTACATCTTCGTGCGTGATAATGGTCAATACATTTGATCCATCAGAGCTGATTAGGAAGTCAGTATAATATGCCAGGGCTCAGAATAGGGGGAGGAAAATAATTAGGATTTTGAAAAACTGTTCAGATGTTCCCTGTGTCTATACATGCTTCATTTTAAAATATTGAATCTGTAGCTTTCCAGAGCACAGAGCGAACATCTTCGTAACTATTTTTGCTAGCTTATCAAGTGTGTAGTTCCCGCAGCTGAACATGTATCCGTTGCCGTTATGATTTCTACACCGCACGACGGTGATTAAGACCGCTTGTGACGCGATACGCATCCTGTTGTTCGTGATATTTTCGTCTTGTAGTTTCAAGTCACGTACTGTGCTACATTGTCGTATCACGCGTTGTTTTCCTGTCACATGATCTCAGTATCACGAGGCTAGTGCCATGTGCAAAAGCCAGTTTATTGGCTGACGCCATAGCCTCGCACTCTTATTGGCTGGCGATCTTTCACGCCCTGACTTATTATTGGTGAGAGACTGCCCACGCACTGACTTCTTGTTGGAGGGAGACTTCTCCCCACTTCATTCACGTTGCTACACGATCTCTTGCACGGCCTGGAGACGAGAGACTTCAGCAGAGGACACCAGAGACTGCACATCACCGCCTGGGACGACTCGCCTGAGCTGCGCCGAGACTCCACCTCCTTCATCATCGTGGCTTCGTCATGAAATCGTTTTCAGTTCCGAATGCGTTTTACTTTATTATATTATGTACCACGTCATCTCTCTCGGCATCGCCAAGTAAGTAATTACAGAATTGCAAGTGTGTAAGTTTCAGTGCTTTAATTTTATTAAATATTTTAATTTGAAATTAGGTTAGTTTTGTTTTGAGTGTTGGTGCTCATCCCTAGACTGCTCGGGCATCATAAATCTTAAAATTAAGTTACGGAGGAATACACGTAGATGCAAGACGGCATGAGCTTCCCCCCCTTAAAGAACGTTTTGATTTGGTAGTGTTACTGTATTACTGCATTCAATAAAGGCAGCTATGCCTCGTCATCCTTGTATGCTTACAGGAAGTAAAGAGGAGTGCGTATACTCGGCTAGAGACGCCGCAGAGGAGTCCTGAGGAGGGTGAGTGTAGGCGCAGCGAGTCCTGTGTAGTCCTGGAGAAGGGTGCGAGTCCTGAGGCGTCGTGGCGAGCCAAGGAAGGGCCGCAAATCCCCGCGGCACAGTAAATTCTTTTTAAAATATTCCCGCAAGGCGGCGCCTAGAGAGGAGATGGTAGGAGGGGTTGGGGGGGGGGGGCGGTGGCAGACTCGTGGCCGGTGCCGATGCAGGTGCACTATCCCTCGTCCGTCCCTCTCTAACCCAGCACGCTGATACCAACACCCGGGTTTTTTCCCTTGTTCGCATCCCCCGGCCGGCGAGGTGAAATATGCGGCGTGCAGGGGCGGGCGGCTATGATTTATACCGGCGCCTTCATTAAGCGCGGAGGGGGGCGGGGAGGCGTCCTTGTAGCAGCGAGGGAAAAACAAGACGCGGCGTCGCTCCCTCTCCCCGGGCGCCGCCTTAACCGGCACTGCGGCTCTCTAATGAAAAGTTGTTACAGACGCCGAGCAGTGGCCAGGGGGTGGAGGTGGCTGAGCGGGAAAAACTGCCGCCACCACAGCAAATATTCGGAAAGGGAAGATGTTCCGTAGCTGCATGTGAACACTGAACACTGCTGGGGCGGAGCGACAGGACTTGGCGCTAGCTTGTCTGTATCCTGTGGCGCTAGTCTCAGTCTGAGTCATGACGAGAGGGCAGTTACCGCACCAAATGCATTGTCCCCCACCTATCAGCATATCGTCTGCTCCGTTACACCCGGCTCCCGATCAAGCGACTGACAATCACGCCTCTTAAAAACCTGCTTAATATCCTCTTGTGTGCACATTGTGTACACTTTCACAATATAGAAAATCACCTTTGCCTTTATAATGATCACTTTATTCTTTTTCAGTCAAGAGAAAATGTGAAATTACTAGAAAAGTTAATATTTTACAAATTTGCTCATTGTTTTACTAATATACATTATGAATACACATAGAGAAATCAATAATTTAAGTTTTCATAAATGTCAACCTAAAACTTTTAAGCTAACGTGAGACACGTTGTGTCATTGCATGATGTTACTGCGCGCCTGCCTCACCGAACTTAACTTCACGCGACTACAACTACGTCGCAACGTCATCTATACGGCCTGTCTGTTGTACAACTATATCGCAACGTCATCCATACGGCCTGTCTGTTGTACAACTATATCGCAACGTCATCCATACGGCCTCTCTGTTGTACAACCACGTCGCAACGTCATCTATACGGCCTGTCTGTTGTACAACGAGAGAGTGACCGGTGAAAGTTTTCATGCAAATTTTCACCAAAAACTTTAAAACTAAACTAAATAAATAAGACGTCTTCTTACCTTATGTAGGACCCTAGTGTTACGGCTTAACACAGACGTGAAAAGTTCCACGGACATTATCAGTATGTAGTATAGTGAAAAAAAAAAAAAAGAGCAGCCCGACGCGACACGTGCCATGTCCCCGGCCTTCACGAACGGACTTCTGCTGTTGGAAGTTCGACGCCGCTCCGCTGCATGGCGCTGGTGTAGCGCGCTTGGCATGTGCAGCGCGCGTTTTGAACTAAAAAGAGTGCACTGTCCGCAGAAAATCTCTCAGAATTGATATGATAATCTAGAAGCTCCGATGGGGATTTAATTATGAATGGCTATTTTTGGAAGTGTCTCGTTACGATCCGCTAGGATGGAGGTCACTCTATTAGGTCTTGTCAGTATCTATACTCCTAGCAGTTTGGTCTCGTGGCCTCGGAGATGGCCGCTGGGGGTTTGACGATTAAGCGATTAAGCTAAGAATTGCACCATTCGTAGATAGGGTATTGACGACCAAAGGTATAAAATGAACGTTTCGCTGGTCTTGGAAGTAGTGGTAGAATTTTCCACTTTTAAAAATGGATTCTAATATTGGAATATTGGTTCCTTATACGAATTTTTCCAAAAGATTTTAAAAGTAAATAACAAGCTTATAAATAAATGTTGAGTAAAATAACACACATTAAGAGTAACCAAATAAATTTATGCGTACGGTAACGTAAAGGAATGCTGAAAATAATTAATTGTAATATGTGGTTTTTATCAGTTTTCTTGTAGGCCTATTGTAAATTTCTTTAAACCACAGCGAATGAGGGATAGTATTTCTTAAAAAGGTCCTTGTGGATATAATAAAAGTTAAAATGTCCGTGTAGACAAAGACAAGTAAAATTAACTTTAATATCCAATGTTTGTAGAAATAATTGTCTTTCCTGACGGCCACCCAGTTGTGATGGAATATCACTCTAATCGAGGCATATTAGACCAGAATGTCCGTGTGAACGAAATCTATGTTTGAAATAATTTCTAGTCAAGAAAACAACGTGAGATTTAAAAAATAAATGTTAAATATTGCCAAGTTTTATTTAGCCTTAATGAATGTGACAGTAGATAGATATGTAAATTTTAAAGTAATTTCACTAAATTTCCGGGTCTTTGGTGTGACGAAACGTTTCGTGGAACCCCATTATATATCGAGGAGGGGAAAATGTATAACAGTATTTTGGTAGTAATATTGATTGAATTGTTTACCATTTGTTTGGTAGATTGCTGTAATTTTTTGTTTCTATGTCAGGTAGTGTATATTCTGGAAGGTACAAAATGTATTTATATTTCAAAGAGCTCTTGCGAGTGCCATTGTAATTCTGAGCCCATTGTTCTGTTTCTAAATGTTTTCTTCTCTGCTAGACGTTATCGTAAGTTGATGTTGTTTGATGTGGCTGATCTTGTGTTGCACTACATCGTAGGACATAACCAGGGCCGCAAACGTTAAAACGTGAAGCTGCTTTCCCTCAGTCGTTACCAACATTACTGAGCGCATGAAAGTCGGTTTAGCCGCTAAAGTATGTGCAGGTAGGGACAGCTACATTTTTCAAATGTTCATTTCAAAAGCGTTCCGATAATCGTGAACAGCCTGTACCTACCTGCCTCTACAACTCCTCTCTTATGTTTAAGGGAGAAGGTAACGTTTGCGAGTTTGGCACGTGAATGGTGCATATAGCCAGAGAGGCGTAGCCGTAGTTTCAAAATAAGTGTTACTAAACGATTGAAATAACGTAGGTAATTCAGCATGACCTGTGCGGCAGAGCTTTAGCCTATTCGGACCCTGTGTACACAAATGTCTGCATAGCACACAGGAATATCACTTTTGAACTGTAATGTGAAATGCGAGATTTAGCTGCCCAATTATTCTTCCTGCAGGTAACTGTTTCGTAAACCGTGCTACAATTTTAAGTTCCGAATGGTTCATATTTCATAAGCCTATTGCGGTAATGTAACAAGTGCTGTGTCTGCTTAAGTTCAGCACGCATAAACTTTCCTTACTCGCAACACTTGAAGCCATACATAACTGTGGTTCTTAGGGGGTTGGGGTGATTCTCTAGAAAAATATTGTCTGCAAAACAAGTGTTTGAGCTGTGACGCGAGTCACATTATTCTCAATAAAATTACGTCTGCCTAAAACTCCTCATTTCATGTGACGAGAAATACCGGCTGTGGACGACATCGCTAATGCGTGAAGAACAATAGAATGAAGACACCTTCCTACCTAGTGGTGATCGTCAAAAGGGCCGCGGCTGGCGGCGAAGACGTCTGGGCTGGCCGGCTGTCGTCAGTGGGTTCGCAGCACGGACATGTGGCTGCTTCCTGCTTCGACCCCCTTCAGTGACGTCATACGAACTGCTGATTGGCTATATTGAACAACTTCACAGCTATTAAAACACTTAACCTTACATCATCCCTGGTTTCCACTTTTGGCGAATATAGAGCCTCGGGGAGTATGGCGTGAGTGTGCCACTCGAGGTAAGTTCTGCGCATGTATGGTTGCGACATTCAGTTGTTCACTGAACAATCATTGGCTGAAGACACATTTTGTTGGTATTCCGTCGGGACACTTCGGTGTTCGTTGTGGCTAAGAATTGTGATCGACGGAGTGTGGGTCAGGCGGGTAAGGAGGAGGTATCATCTATTTTTTTCATTTTGCGTAACAAATGGTTGGAAACGGAGTGGTTGCTTTGGGGTATAACCATAACGCAAGATCGTCCGTGGCGACTAATTATTTCTAAACGCTGTTACCAAACAGTTACCGTTTTGGCTTTTGGTCGGGTCGCACCCGAGGGAGTGTTTCTTTCGGCACGTAAAATATGACAGCCAGAAAGAAACTTATTAAAGACTAATACTTGCGAATGTACTTATCAGATGCATCTAAAGACGTGTAATAAAAACGTGTAGGTTTTGTAACATTCATATTGTTACACGCTGACGCTCGCGAGTTCCATGCGCGGTCTGGCTCTTAGGAGGGGGGGGGGGGGTCCACCTCGGCTCTCCCCTCCCCAGGCAGACCTACTCGCCGTACCGTCGTTCCTCCGCCAGTGGGGGCAAATGATTGACAGCAGCGAACTAGCTAGCGTCACTGCCCCTCCTCCTACCCTCTGCAAGATAAGTCGACTTTACAGAATGCGCAAGAATATTCTGGTAACCAGGACCCTCGGCGCAACGCAGCATTTAGAGAAATCTCTGGACGACAGCCTTCGCCCCTATAAATATTTCAGCGGGTCAAGGGTTGGCAGTATTTTGGTAGAAGTCTTTTAGTGAGTGCGGTTGTCGGGCGTGGTCGAGTGCGGCGAGGGACATTGGTGAAGAGGACAGACAACGACGGGAGATCACGAGACGACGGCGGTCGAAGTGTTTATTGTGTACATGGACAAGAGTGAATGCTACTGTGCATGAGGGAGCTCGGAGAACACTAGAACATTGCGGACTGGCGGGATCTGAACTGAACTGAGTTGCGACTGTATGAATTTGTGGTACAGACTTTATTGAAAATATTGGAAGTGTCAAATTTGAACCTATAAATCATTAGGTCATGATACACAGTCTATTAAGATTGACTTAAGTTTTTTTATTACATTAATTTCTTTCAGGTAACAATATATTGCAATCTTTGAATCATTAACTGTAAACAGCAAGTAATATAAATTTATTGTGAGAATTTGGGCAAAGAAATTTGATTTGTTTCATTTTAAATAAAGTTATGAAATTTTAATTAACTATTTTATTTTATTAAGACCTCCATTCCTTAACGAACTTGATTCTGCAAAGTGACTGAAAAATTTGTAACAATTTTGTATGCGGAATATTTTTTCTGAAAATTGCCTGCATGTATATTTCAGAAAGAAATTATATAACACAAAATAAAATGTGAAACAAACGAAATAATGTTTTTCTCACTTCAGTGAAGGTATATTTCATTTTGGAGCCAAACCTATCTCAGTAAAGAAAGTTTTCTTCGAGGGAAGTTAATAAATAATGATTTACATCTGGTACTTTGCAATTTAATGCTATTAAATTTTCCAAAATAAAAAGTAGTGGAAATGGTTACATACAGCGTTTTTAGAGCTTACGGCGAAGTTTCGTTAAGGAAATGGAGAAAATTAGAAATTACATAGTCTATCAATAGCTTGAGAGTATTGCATGTTGCAGCCTCGGGACAACTCACATTGCTTAGTGAAGCTTGCGGGTGCCGAGCAGCGGCCTCTGTGCCCACTGGGAATAACTACTGAGTCTCGGTCAGTGGCCGCTTAAGACGACGATTAACGAGACAGACGGCGCAGCCCCCTGAAGAGGACGGAGGTGCTTGCCCTCAGTATCTCTGGAGGCAGGAAATCACACTCGGGCGACTCTGCTCAGTGCTCGTTTACCCTCGACACCGCCCGCGCAGCCCAAGACGATACGAGGCCGCCGCAGGGAGAGGGGACGACTATGTTAGTTTACAACCGCACGGGAAGCTCTGCGGGCTCGAGGTCCCGGCGGCGTCGTGCACTAATGGTACGCCATCAACTCGATTACCAACCACTCAACACAAACCCCCCCCCCCCCCCCCCCGTCACAGCACAGGCCGCCAACCAACCAGAGGCACGCTGACTTGGCGCGCGACTTTCCCGAACACCAACTACCGCCCCCCCCCCTCCACCACCCTCCTTCAACAAACACCCACCCTCACCGGCCTGGGAAATTACCGCGCCTTTTAATTGTATTTTTAGGTGCGAGTAGAGCGGAGTTTGGCAGTGGCGGGTGTCCGCGGGTGAGGTGCCCCGGGGTACTTAACTCGGCCGCCGCCCGCCGATCTGATAAAAACCACCCTGGCGATGTTGGCGAAGGGGGAGGGGGATGGCAATCGCCACCCTTTCTCAAGGGTTGTTCTCGCTTTGCTTGTTAGTTGCTCAACACTGCTGCTTCTGAAGGGAGACTGTTACCTCGATTGTGGAGCAGCTCATGCTCAAGTCAAGACTGTTCACGGTAAAGTAAGCTCTTTTCAAATCAACATTAAAAAAAATAGCTGCTTATAATTACTTATATCCTTGTGTACAGACTGGCGCACAGGCTTTCAGTTCACTTGACAGCAGGTTAGTTAAAATATTCCTAAGGATTGACGTATTTCGATGGCGATGTTTAAATTCATGGACCTTGAAGTTAGTGTTTAGTTTTAATTATATTAGCGTACTAATTAACATTATAGGAACGCATTTATGTCTCTAATAACTCCATGACTTTACTTACACGGGGACGCGGTGGTGTAGTGGTTAGGCTACTTGCCTCCCACCAAGGCGAACCTGGTTCGAATCCCGGCGGGGTTGCTCCTGTATTTTCACATGTGAAAATGGTGCTGGTTGACGGGTTTTCTCGGTGATCTCCCGTTTCCTTCGCCCTCGTATTCCAGTGCAGCTCCATTTTCTCATCACCTCGCCTTAATTGGCTCTTAAGAACTCGTTAAGAGCCGCCCAAATCTCTCCACTTCACTTTATTTCAAAGAAGATTGAATAAAATCATAAGGCCCATGGCAGTGTTAATATTACGCATAGTTATACTACACAAAATGAGAATAAAATTAGTTTGCCACATGTACTTAGATAATCGCGAACAGCCTATGATATACAATTCACGTGAACGACGTACTACGCAGGGGAACATTATTATATATTTCACTAATAGCACTAAATAAAATTATCGGCTAACGGAAAGACTTGACGGCATGAACTATAAAATAATGTGGTTTGCTACGTGGGTTTAAGGGCGAGAGAGTAGGGCGTAAATGAAAGCGCCTCCGCAGTTTAACCGCTTCAAGGTGTCCGGGCGCCAGGAAGCATTGCGGCAGGGATGGAACATAGCATAAAGAAGCTTGTCTTCTATTAACCTCGGAATTTCAACACGTGACTGCAGTAAATGGTTTTCCTGCAGCAATCTGTTCACAACTTATATATAGCATTGTCACTATAGATTACTATAAGGCATATGACCACTAGGGGAGCCACGTCACGACAACACACTAATTAAAGTCCACAGGCTTATGAGTATGTAAACATAAAGTAACTTAGAATAAGACATCATGGATAACAGACTTGGCAGCTTTGTGAACAAGTATTTTGCCAGGTCAATGCATTTATTTTGCATAATATTTTGACGCTGTAACGACGTGTAAGCACTGATAGCATCAGAGCCATCTGGACACGAGCGCATAACTCCAGTGAAATATTTGCTCGCAAAGTTGCTGAAAACTGTTCTGTTTCTAGGATTGATTGTCCTTTCTTGGTTTGCCTATTCTGGATTTCATATATTTTTACTGAACAGGAAAATTTTTATGACATTAGTTTATGTCCAGCGTGAATTTGATGTTATTTAACAAGGTATCATAGAACGCTAACAATAATGGCAGGACCCTGCAAGTAGCAGAACACTGGGAGAATAGTGAGTTCGGTTTCCAGTTCGGCCAATCTCATTGCTGTGTTACAGTCACTACGGGGCTGATTGCATAAGGCTGGCCAATTTCATATATATATATATATATATATATATATATATAAAGGAATTTTAGGTTTTGTTTCGTGATATCAATAATAACTTTGTAGTTGCTAATGTTCTGGTCCGTACGTGTAAATGCTACAATTTTAAATAAAAGTTTTATTTGTATATATTTCAAAAAGTTGATATAACGCAACATTGGTTTCAGCTTAGTGATTATTGAAATCACGAGAGGGTCATGTGTTGCAATTTGTTCGCAATTTAACACTTGGTTCATGTTAGGTAGTAGTTTAACTTGTGGCTATTTTACCTTTAAAGTTTATCTCAAAAGTTAGAACTGATTTGCGAGCGAACTCAAAACTATTTTTGAATAAACATTATTCACAGCATTCTATCAACGTGAAGAATTATTTACAGCTGTAGTCTATCGTACGACTTTTGTGCAATTTTGAGATTTGTTCAATATATAAATTTAGACTTTTCAGACATATTTTTTATTTTAAAAAGTCATTCTCCTCGATCTAAAAACTTTTTTCAAGGCTATTATTTGTTTATCACAACGAAATAGGAAGTAGTATGATAAAAATGTAAGAAATTTCTGTGGACTCTTGAACGCTCTTAACCGAGCATATCTTGAAACACGGACTCTAGGAAATACTTCCCTTGCCATTGGGTTCTTGTCTTTGAATAATACTTTCAGTGAGGGCAAGTGTTTAAATGAAAAAAATTATTCGAACATACGCCACTGCAGAGTTGAAGTCACAAAGAAAACACAGATAACGACTTTGAAAACATACACGAAACCGAGCAAAGACTATCTGATATCAACAGATATTTAGAACAAAAAATACCAACAAAAGCACGCTAGTCAAGAGCTATACCATTATAAACGAAACAAAACAGGACGAGAAACAAAGTAGTGAACAACAAAGATAAGACTATATATACAAATACACTGCAAGTAGAGAAATACGAGTATATACAAATTTTCTCATACAGACCCTTACCCATATTAACAGTTGTATATATGTCTGTATGTAAATAACCTAAGAAATGTATTATTAGAATAGATTTTTTATTTATACGTAAAGGAAAGAGAGTATTAATATACTATTTTATTTCCAAATAACAAGGTAGGGTGAAAGGCAAACCTACACTTTATATTTATGTTTGTTGTTGATTTATTTTCTTTAATCTATGTCTGTGATAAGAGTAAAATATTACTATGTTAATGTTTGGAATTATCGTTGTAAAAATGGTTGTTAAGTGTAAAAATTTTGCAGAATGAATAAAAATAATCTGTTTTTGTGATTTTAAAGAAGGACTATTTTCAAGAACTAGATATATAAAATTGAATATTATGGATATTCAATTCCATTCTTGAAGAAGTATCATTATTAAAGCTAATGGGCAACACAAGAATTAATAATTACGCTGTAATGAAGAAGCCTGTGATGTTATATAAGTATACTGTATGATATGCATATTAACACAAGAAATATCTCATGTGGAAGGTATACTAGTAATGTTAAATACTACATGTATATGTAGTGAGAAGAATGTTTCAAAGAAATGGTAATTCAATATTTGTGTAAAACTGTACTGATTTTAGCTAAGCAGAGGACACCGGAGAAAGTGGATAATTGATCAATGTATCAAGAGCCGGATATCACTGACACTACCATCAGAATGCACAAGATCTGTGTTTGTACTGCAGTGTTATTTTTTGGCGAAGATAGAAGTCCACTTTATCATGCTGTTACTTCATGCTCGCATAAATACTATTGGGTGTAAAAATTAAAATTAAAATTTGAATTTTATAATTACTCCGTCGGAGTATTTTTGGCGCCCAGAACGTGGTGCCCGTATATAGAGAGCTGTGCAGTCAAAAGTGCAAATTAAAGTATTTTGCTGTACGTGGTGGCATGTTTATACGCAGTCATAAATAACGAATAATTATGGGAGTAACTTAGTAAGAATAGTGTAGACGCGTAAAATTCCTCCGTTTTTGTGCCATGGAGTCAGTGAGTGCACTCCAACCCGCAAACGGTTTACAGGTGCTTAACGTATTAACATTTAGTGAAATCGATGTTAGTTTTCTTACCGTTTCAAAGACATGGCTGGTGAAGGTTCATGATTGTTCTCACACTTGTGTCTACCCAAACAACACAACATGTAATATTTACAATTAATATACGTTAGGCGTTCTTTTGATACAGACAGATTACCATGATTATTCTGAACATTATAAAAGGCATTGTGATTATTTTTACTTCACAATATCAGATACTTTAATTATTTTATCCCTTAGCCACACCTCTTTAGTGATTTTCAGTACAATGGATAATGATAACCTGCGTTGTAAATTAGAATAAATATACAGTTAACAGAGCACTTCACTGCACACATACACACACCTACATATACATATCTATGTAGAGAGAGAGAGAGAGAGAGAGAGAGAGAGAGAGAGACTCTTCGAGTTTCTTCATACTTTTTGACTAAAACCTTTGAAAATGCATGCATGAAGTGTTTGGTGATTTCCTAGTTATGTCATGTATAACAAGCATTTAATACTCCTTTTAACATAAGAGAGGGGTTTTTTTTGGTCAAAGTGAACCTTTACGTACATTGTATGTTAATTACACTGACATGACAAAAGTCATGGGATACCCGTCTAATAACATGTAGTGCCCCCTCTAGCCCGAAGAAGTGCCGTAACTCGATGTGGCACGGACTCCACAAGTAGTAAGATGACCTCTGGAGAGATGTTAAGCCATGCTGTCTGAAAAGGTGCCCAAAGTTCCCTGGTGTTTCTAGATGCAGAATCTTGGGTGCGAACGGCTCTCCACCACATCCCATAAATTCTCAGTTGGGATCATGTCGGGAGAATGTGCTGGCCACTCTATTCGCTGGAGCTATTCAGAATGGCCTGCGAACCAGTCCTGGACATCCGCAGTCTGATGGGACGGCGCATTATCTTGTTGAAAAACCCATCGTTGCCAAGAAAACTGAAGTCCATAAACGGCCGCAAATGGTCACCAGGGAGAGTTTTGTATCGGTTACCATTGAGTTTAGTGGGTACATGGACAAGTGGACCCAACCCATGCCATGTGAACACCCCCACACTATTAAGGAACCACCACTAGCCTGCACGGTGCCTTGTTGACAACCGGGATCAATGGCCTCATTCTGTTTGCGCCATACTCGAAACCTGCCGCCAGCCCAAAACAACCTGTATCGTGACTAATCGAACCAGGCCACATGTTTCCAGTCCTCCAGTGTCCAATTAGCAACCTCATGAGCCCAAGTGAGGCATTGTGCCTGGTGTCGTGCTGTTAACAGGGGCACTCTGGAGGGTCTTCTGCTTTCATATCCCATGGAAGCTAATACATGTTGCACAGATCTGCTAGATACACATCTGAAACCTCCTACATTGGATGTTAAAGTGATTTGAGCAAGTGTTCCTGCTCTATTAGCAAGGACAATTGTACCCAAACTCCGCCAGTCACGATCAAGTTAATTTGGATGGTCACTGCGTTGTCCATGGTGGATCGTAATGCTTTGATTTTGATAGTCCCTGTACACACGTGACACCGTGGATCGAGGAATATTGAAGGTCTCTACAACTTCTGAAACTGAATATCCCATCCTTCTGGCACCCACTATCATGCCCTGTTAGAACTCTGATAACTCACGTCGCCTTGGCATGAGCATGAAAACAACAGCCAATCCAAATAACACGACCACTTGTTCACAACTGAGACCGGTTTAGGCCGTGCAACGAGGTTCTGCAGTGGTGGCGCCACGATTCATTCTGTTACATAGTGCTATACCATGACTTTTGTCATGGTAGTGTATAACGTTTATTTTATAGTTGATACGATTAAAAACAGTAATAAAAACAGGTGTTTTGGTAATGCCCAGTAAGGAATTGTTCTTGTGCAAAATACTGTTTTAGCTGAATGCTCGTGAATGCGGTGCATTGTCCCTTTGGTGCTATGTTCTAGGTTTGGTTAAGCTTTGGTAGCACGAGACGGAGGAATATCCAGAAATTAGAACATAAGGAGCGATTCAGAAAATATTTAAGTAACTATGAATTGACTTTTATATATCTATATGTATACATGTATACACTTATACATATATGTGTGAGTATAATACGAATAACACGTATAAATGGGGGTGAGTATAGTTACTTGTGGGCTTGTAATTTAGTTATGTCTGCAAACCATCTTGGCTTCCCACGCATTTCGTGCCGAGTTGAGTTACGAGATTCAGGGATCGCAATTAAACCAATTTAACAAAAAACAATAAGCTTTATCTTTATAAGTATAAAATATTCTTGTACATGAACATGGCATATGTTTTAGAAGCACAAACAATTTAAAATTTAGATTTAGCCTAAAGTCAGTTTAACAGAGGCCGCTAAGGCGTAGCTTTCGTGTATTAAGGTTATATATTGGAATATTGTCTTTGCTTTCGGATTTTTATAATAGCTGAAACTGTAATTTATATTTATAATAATATAATAATATTTATAATAAAAATCTTTGGTTTCACGAACCAAACCTTACACGTTTGGGCAACCAAATAAGTAAAAGAAAATTATTTGGTTTCAACGACCTAATATTTAACTACCCCTACAAAACAACCAAGGACTGTTCACAGTTAAGTGGTAGATTTTGAAATTAACCTTTGAAAAATATCATTGATAGTAATTCCGTGTATGCCACAGTACACGCAGGCATTCAGACACTCAGTTAAGTTGGCAGGAAGTTAAGTAATACAGTTCCTAAACTTCAAGTTGAACTGAGCTTTTAATATGTGTATTTACGGCTACCGAAGTCAGTAAAGGCGTGGATTTGAATATTACTAACACGTTTATTTTCCTATAAATCTCTCGGTTTCACCTGGTTCGGGCATGCATAAGGCAAGACGGTCTGTGATAATGTTAACCCTTCATATAGCGGAAGGATACAAAATGGGAAGGAAATGTAGACACTGAGCAAGGCTGTGCTTAACTAACTGCGAACAGCGCATAGAATACTTTAGTTCAATCTGATAAACCTCGTTTTACTAAAAATAATAATAATAATAATAAAATAAAACTTTTTTCATCATAGCGCGAAAAGTGTGCAGCAGGCGACTGCTACAACTGCACTAAGACTGTGAGCGCGTGTGTTCGGAAGCGAGGTTTGAGAGCGGATACCAGCGGCGCGGATGTGTGTGGGGCGTCTGTAGTCCGGCTGCGTCTGGTCCCGCCCACCAGGCTCTTCACAGCGAGGGGAAGAAGGGCTGTGAGAAACTTTCCCAACTAACATCAAGTCGAATCGATGAAGCGACCGGGAGCCTGTTGTGATCCTCCACTGATACCCGGGAAGCGAGAAAAGGAGATCAGGTTTTCCAACACTCTTCACAGGCAACGCAGTAGCCGGCTGCTAGAGGACCTAGCTGATATCTTCACACTACGACTGTGTGATATGGCGATACATCAGTCATGAATCTATATTTGTGAAGTACAGCAGCTGCGATAGTATAGAGCAATGTATCGCGTATTGAAACGTAGGGGATATGATAATCCGGCAAGTTTCTGATACTTGCGATATTGTTTTAAATCAAATTAGTTTTGTTCGTACTTTGCACTTTAAACCTTTAGCAATAAGTTAAAGGTTAAGAAAGCAAAATGCATAAAACTAAATTCTCTCGTTAAGATCCCTGCCAGATAACAGCTGAAAATATACCGCGGGGGTGTAATATTTAGACAACATTCCTCCTTCCAAGGCAAACCAGGTTAAATTCCATCCAAAGTCTATCGGGATTTCGCATGTGTAATTAGTGGTCAACGATGCCTTTGCCCAGTGGATTTTCTTAGGGTGGTCTCCTTTCCACCGCCCTTGCAATCCACCTTCATCTCACTTCACCATCAAATCGCGGTTACAAGGCAAAAAAAAACTACTCAACGTAAAATATAGAGGGAAAATCACTTATTTACCGTTTTAGTATGTGTAGCGCATAGACCTTGAGCCACTTACTCCACGCACCTTCACTCAAACTAAACTGAGGTTGTAAATTAAATAAAAGGGTTAATTATAATTTCCTAATTTTAGTTACAACCAAAAATTAAATTCTTTCGACTCAACACCTCACAGTAAATTGATATCACTTACTATTTAAAATTAATTACTTTTATTATTACAATTTATGATAACCTCAAAGAAATCAATGAAATAAAATAATTAAAAATCCGTCCCAATAGACAGTATATCAAAACCTATTTAATTATTTCATATATTTTGTCCATAGTTTACAGTTCCAATATATACAATAAAATCCGTATTACATGTCTATTCAGTTCCACCTCAGTTTAGTCCATGCCCCACCAATCCGCAATGTTCTACAGTTCTCTGAGTGTCCTTATGCACAGTAGCCTTGAATCGTCGGATATTACCCCCTCTCGCCCATTCACATCACGAACACCTCTTCCGCCGTCGTCCCAACAAGACTTTGCTCCTGCACTCAGCCAGATGGCCTCCACCAGACTCCTGGCCGTTGGAACTCTGCAGTATTTATACGGTCGTAGGCCATCGCCCAGAAATTTCACTAAATCCCGCTTTGCTGAGGGTCATATTTATCAGAATATTCTTGCACCGCCTCTACAGGAGGGGTAAGAGGAGGGACTTGGATGCCAGCCAGGTCTCGCCACTGTCAATCATTCCTTTGCTGGCCCTGGGGGGAGGGCGACAACGGGGCGGTGAGCGCGTATGTCTGGTGGGGGGAGGTTAGAGGTGGGTCACCCCCCACAGAGCTGGATCGCACTCGTAACGGGAGCTCGCGGTCGGTGAGAGACGCAGCGCGTAACAATATATTGACAGCATTCTGTTTGGTTGTAGGTGCGACCTAAATATTGTTAACGTACATAGTAAAAGCAACAAAGCTGTATATTGTGGTGTAGTCTGTTATTGTCTCTCCAACTATGAGTATAGTTTATAGAGTAGAGGATTTTGTTACTCCTACTTTCTCTTACAGAACAGATATTTCCTTCTATATAACACTAACAAAATCCGAATTTTTCCTGCAACAAACCTGACTGAAATAAACTAACCGAACAAAATGTTGGTGGCAGAGTAGTTAGATTCTTGATAGCCTCAAACTCGTTTACAGAACTTTTCTTTCGTCACTTCTCTGCTGACTTTTCATTTAGAGAGAGAGCGTATGTGCTAAGTTTCCGCTGACTGAGGCCTCTCGGTAGATACGCCGACACCTTCGTCAAGTCGGAGACGAGCTGGAGTCCAAGTTTGCGAACACGCTGCCTCTTATCTTATCTAGGAGGCGAACTGCTCGGAGGTCAGGGCCGCGCGCATGTGCGAATTGAAATCGAACAAGTTTCCGTGGAGGCATCAACTTCCATCCTCCATCGGTTCTCGCCTACAAAAACCTCCCTTCCCAACCCGCCGGGCTATTCGCAGTCAACAAACACAGCTCCCGAACCCAGAACTTGGTTCTCGACAAAATTTCTCCCCGCGAGGAAGGAAGGAAGGAAGGAAGGGTGAGTCGAAGTTTACCTATCAGCCACCTGCCTCCTACCTATCAGCCTCGGACGTCGAAGGGCGAGCAAAAATGCAGACTTCCCGCCCGCATCTCCCTCTGGTACGTCGAAGATTCTCCAGAACTTGAGCCAGCAAATGCTGAGCACGTCAGACGTAGAGTTGTGAGAGGACTTCCAAGAAGGAGATCCTGCGAGATAGTCCTTCAGCAGCTGCGTGAAGGAATCGTGGAAAATCATATTACCAAGTTACACAGGAATAACATAAGTACACTTCAGTTTGGCAAGGAATTTCTAGTTCAACTTTAACTGATTTACGCAAAATATTCAAGAATTTTTAGTAATTTAAGATGGCATTTTCTTGCAAAGTGGCAAAAATTTCTTTTTTCTCCTTCAGACAAAGAAACAAAGCAAAAAATCCGTAAATTTTTCTAATTATAACGTCTTAAAAGTGGACGTTTTTGTTGGTGTCCTAAAGGTTCTACACTTATGTTAATAACCCAAAATCTCCCTCTCGTCTCACAAATTCCTAACGTTTTGTTTAGTGTACAAAAAAGAAGAATGTATAACTCATAAGTTAAACACTCGAATTAAATGCGCAGACACAACATACACTACCGGCCAGAGCAGTATTTTAATTACACATAATAAACGCTAGTTTTAAAATAGGAATTTATTTACTATACATGAATATTTATTAATGTCTGCTGAAACAATAATACGGTATATTTATTAAATACTTAAACGCTGCGGAGTTAAAATTTAACATTTCTAATATATAGTTACTTCAGGGAAATTATATCTAGTTTAAAGTTTAGCCGATTTCTATAAGAAAATTTTCCTTTCTTATATAAATTGAAAATGGATAATATGTTTGATTTTGAGGTTATTTAATTGGTTCGAATAAGCAGGAAAATGTGAAATGAAGGATGTTATAGGAAAACCTGTCATTTATTAAGTAAGCTTTTTGTAGACATCTTATTCACAGTAAAATTGTCCAATATTATTGGTTATTTGTCCAAGATACACGGATATGATAGACAACTTTTTGGTTCCGTGCATAAATTATAGGCAGAAGATTAAAATATATCAAGATATTTATGCAAATATAAATTGCATTACTTGAGAAAATCAGTTGAGTCGCCAACCTTGTTTTTCATTATATTTCGTGACGCAAATACTTACCTGACTTTTAACACCAGTAATAAATTTGATTCGTAGACGTTGACGAGAAAGATTTCCACGTAATACTTTGATAAATCCCATGACTGCCGAAGAATTAGAACATAAATATTATTAAAATCTAGACCACATGTGTGTAGGCAAAACGCATTTACATACTCACGCATCTATGCCCTTGTTCTATGCTACCCTATTACTTGGATAGTGAAGAAATTTTTCCCATCAGCTGGCGTTTCAAGACGTGGGAATAAATATGTAAATTTTCACACAAACGAAGAGCTTTTTTTTTTTTTTTTAAGCTGTTACTTTTAATAATACATGTTTATAATAACTTGAGCAAAATAGTGAGTACTCGTGTACTCACTGACGTAATTAAAGTACGACGGATGTAATTAACATTAGAGTAAGAGGCGATGTACGAATTACAATAGATAAAATTAAGTTTAACTGAAAGTAAAATGTGGTAAAACCTAGTCATTCATGAATGCAAATAATAGGTGCTTAATGAGTGCAAAGTTTAGCATTTTGCGAGTTCCCGAATCATAAAATCAAGAACATAGTTTGAACTTCTTAACATATTTTAATGAGGGTATACGTATTGGCAAATTATTTTAATTGGCTCTTACTACCATATACGGCAGTAGCTGATAGTCTACTATTTCCGATTTAACAATCACTATCTTTATGCGAAAAACTAAAGATCTAAACCATGAAATCTGTCAAAATAAAAAGCTATTTTTAAAATTAACGAATTAATATTATAAACAATTCATATATACTTAATATGATTTAAAGAAAAGAAATTCTAACACGAGCCTCCAAGAAGTCAGATTTATGTTAAAAGAAAAGGGCTTGTTTTAATTTTTAAAAGTTTTTTATAATAAAATTTTTACCAAATAAAATATTATACATTATTAAAACAATAAATTTTGCATTGCATATGTACTGGTTTTGCTGTTATTCTAAAATAAAAACAAAAAATTTATTAGGTACTTAAAACTCTGTTGTTAGGTTTATGTTTCGGGAATGTCTCCATGGTTGTTAAAATAAGAGAAGTGAAAGAGGAAGGGTTGTGTAACAAGTGCATGTGCACACCAGTGCAGTGTACGCACGTGCATATGTGTGCAGTGAAGTGCAGGGAAGAAGCCGGCCTACACACACATATACAGCGAGAGGCAGGTTTTAGGTAGGCTACTGCCTAGCGGGAGCTAGGCCACCCACAATACACGCCGCCCGCCCCAGGAATCCAATATTTAGTGTTGCCAGATACATCTGTTAGTGAAATGTATTTCAAATTAAGCCCCGCGCCTTTGAGGCCCGGCCCTAGCATGCCCTACCAGGGGGTGTGGGGCGCCCACTCCTGTGTTTTCCTTGCCTTGCCAACTTGCCTGCTCTCCCTACCCCCTCTCTCACTCTCTCTCGCCACCGCAGCCCTCTGTGGGATCTTCATCCTGTCTGCGAGCCAGAGACCCGCAAGCAAACTTGACCACATCAGCGCTTTCCCCACTACCTCACCCCCCCCCCCTTCCGCTCCTACCAAGTCCTATCTCCCTCCATCTCCAGCTCCTTCGAGGTTCGAATCTTAGAAACCAATTTCAATCTTGGCGGCGCTGGTTTGGCGCGGGGGCGGCGGGCTCGCTTCGGCAAATGTAAATACGTAATCCAATGCAAATCCTCGTGGCGGTGGCGCAAACACACTGCGGCGCCACCCCCCACCCCGCCATCAGCGCAGAGCTGCCACCCCTCTACTGTAGCTCTGGTCACGGGCAGCACGGCAGCCCTTCTGAACCTCAGATCCAACCTCTCCGCGGTATTTGTGTCGAGTGCTTGACACTCTTTGTCGCAGTGTGGCTACAAGCACGCGTCAAGAATTGTGCTCTTACAAGCGAGAATTTCAGTTATGCTCCACACCCTCGCCTACAATAAATGATTCCAATCGGTTTAATTACTGCCGAAATGTTCAGTTAATACAGTTTACTATTATCTACAGGCGAATTACTGACATGCGCTAAGGTTTTACTGCCAGGCCAACGCAACTCACTACAAATAGGTAGGACCACTGTTTAATCAGCGTATATCAACAACTAAAACTATCAGAAGAATTTCACTAAATTAAATGGAGAAGTTTCAACAGAAATACAGTAAAATTCGCAGATTTTAAGCATTTTTAAGAACTTCCTTTTTAGAGATTCGCTGCAAAATTTAACTCTTTTAGCCACAGATAACTAAATCGTTGCAAAGAACACAGTTTTAAAATATATTTACTGAAATCAGCATGACGCTCGCGTTACATCGTTACCAATACAACGGTGTATTTGTGCCTTATGTTACCGGCAGCACGTTAGTACCACACTATGTATAGGATGTAGTGTTAAGGTTTATTCTACTCAGGTTAGAAACAAAATTAGTTTTTTTATAGCACATCAAGTTTAAGCTGGCGGTAATTAAAAAATTATATATATATATATAAAACTGTGTTTGGTATTGGGCGTTTATAAATAAGCTTAATTCAATGGAAATACCTTTGGAATTTAAGAGCACAATAATTTAGCTGTCATAAAAATGATCTCTGTACTCATTTCCTTATATTTTTCGATTTGTTTGCAGTATTTAAGTAAAGTAGTTCTGTAAGCCTGCGTTTTGCTTATTCCATTTTACGACAGAATATTTAACAATATGAGAATATATTTGGTTATATAAGCCATTCTAGGGTGAAGTATGAAGTTTATTATTTACGTCGAGTCTAACACAATACAACTTAGAAGATTTTGCATAACTACAATTATTTTATCATTGTAACTATCAACCCATTTACTTACATACAAAAGGGCAGCGAAACATTTCAGTTGCCAAACCTAAAGCATTAATTTTCCCAATCTGAATAGAATAAACATAAGAAGTGTCTACAGTGAGTGATACTTCTTCTACATAGTGTCCACAGTGAGTAATACCTCACCCACATAGTGGCTACAGTGAGCGATACCTCCCCCACATAGTGTCTACAGTGAGTGAAACCTCCCACACATTGTGGTTACAATGAATGATACCTCCTTTACTTCAGGGATTTCTCTCATTCGCCGCTGTGTTGTGCTGTATACAGTAAAGACGGTGAAAGCCACTTCCTAAAAGGATTAAGTAATTGGTTTAGGAGAGTTAGCCCTCTGCTCGATGAGTGAGATAAGATTATCACAAAAACAGAGCATTGCATAATATAAGTTACATAATAGCGAAATATAAGAACATTTTCTGACTGTGTCAACACCAAGAAGAAAATTGAAAATACTTAAATAATAGGAGCAGTTAGTTTCACAGAATAAACAGAAAATCACCTTTGTTTATTAGGGTGTGGAGAGGATGACCTGGGAACACAACTGCGAAGAGGTAGCACACCACTCTCACCTGTTTACAAGAAGTGACCATTCACTTACAAGATCTTCGTGCGCTGACTTCTTGCCTATCAATAAATATTACCACGCTGTCGGCTTTACATCAACGGTTTTGCTAATTACTTTCGTTGTTTCAATCCACTGCTTCAAACTTGCACGGTGATACAAGAAGGCAGTCTGCTGCGGCTGCCAGAATGACATGGTTGTGAAATGGTGGGAGGCGTGTTACTTTTTTGCAATTGTTCCGCGTCCCGACAGCCGGCGGACTACTTTCGCGGTTCCTTTCCAGGGGGTGATGTCCGCCCGCGAGCACTGACCGGACTTTCTCAGCGTCGACGGTCCTAGCGGCTAGGAGCGCGTGGCCATACTTGTTTGTGACGTGTGCAGTCAGTCGTGGAGGACATAGCACGAGTGAGGTTACACGGTGTGCTTGGGATTGTGTGTTGGCTAGCCTCGCGGCGGGGCGGCCACCAGAGATTGGGAGATCGCTGCTCCTGGAAATTAGATGAGTATTCACTTTAGATATTCTTATTTGTCATATCAGTAAGAATCGCTTTAGTTTCTAAGTTGGAGTAATGGTTGATGCAACCATCCCCTTTTTTCCATCGCGGATAAGAATTAGCTTAAGTGGTAGGTTCTCCCATAGCTGCATAAATAACTATAGGCTGTTAATGGTAACGTGAGCACTTTCGAGGCCTTATTTACCATTTCGTATCATTTTCTAAATAATTTTTATTATTATTGACCATTTTTTATCATTTTAATTACCGTTTTAAGTAAATTCTCTCACGTGAGTAACACACACAGTGTTTATATTCCACCGTATTCGTAAGTAATATCTACGGATGAAATAAAACATATTTACTAATTTTTTTTTTATGGGAGATCTTTCAAAAATGCTCAATTTCCCGTAAATAGTCTAGTAAACCTAGGTTGAAAATTCGTGTGTTCTTTGTGATAAGGAAATCAGCAAGATTTATTTCCTTTAATTGTTAACTCAGAAAACTTTGCTTGTGAATTTATTGGATTATCATTATTCTAAATACCACATAGGTGTGTCTGTATTTAGTGGTGTGTAAAATATTTACACTTCTAATTTCAACGTTTAATAAAGGTAGTAAGAGAATTTCACTCGGGCATTTTACATTATTTTAGCACTCTTAAAGTTAACACAACTTACAACTAGTAAAATTTGTTAAGATCTATAATAATTACCTCTTGTTTAAAAGCCAAGCGAAATGAATAAAAAGCTTAGCTACGCCCTGTTGTGCAGTATTTGTTAAGTTCAGATATCCGGGTTTCAATCCCGGGATTACGACTGTGAAGGGGGTAGAGTTACGTCAAAGATGTCTACTGCAATTCCCGCCTCGTCCTCTTTCCGCAGCAATATTCGCGACTTGGACGTACTAGCTTGCTTCTAAGAGAGTAACAGTTCCATAGTTTATGAAATGAAAGGTGGCTACTGAGCTACAAAAATACAGACGCTCACCCCAGGTGTGATTTTTTATTTGGAACTATTTTAGATATTTTACCGGACTTTGGTGTAGTAGGAATGAGGTTTGGCTAGTGTTAATTTGTACGACGGGAAAAAATGGTTGTAATATTTGAGTCAAAACTTGCACAAGGGTGCCTGGGGCGATGTTTAATTAAACGTAGGGAGGTAAAAAGATAAAATAAAAACTATCAATTCCTTGTGTCGATGAGCAAGGCTTTTTAATTGAAAAATTTGAGTTCTGGGTTCTGGGCGGCTGTTCACATAGGGGTCTGGAGATTCAATAGAAGTGAGTATGGAGTTGTACCGAAATGCAAGGGCGGGAAAAACGCCGGATACACGAGAAAACCAGGTTTGCCTTGATGAAAGGCAAAGACTCCAGGAAATGCGCCACCGCGGCTCATAATCCAAAAGAAAACAGTTTTTGTTTATTATCTGATCCCATAAATTATTAAACAGTGATTCTTACTGATTGTAAGTGAATTGCATTGGCGTGGCAGTAAAACCTTAGCACGTACCAGTGATTCGCCAGTAGACAACAGTACATTAACTGAAGATTCCGACTGTAATCATACCAATTAAACACGTAAATTCAAGTTTAGAGAATGAATATAATTATTGTTGTGGCCCTTGGTGGGAAGAAATTGAGAAACATTGCCGTACAATATCACGAATCTCTAGAAAAATTAGCCACTTAAAGGGCGCTGAAAGGCGGGCCAGAGAGTGGGCGTGATTGGTACTGCGAGCGGGAGAAGGAAGCTGTAGACGAGCGACGTTGCGACCTGGGAGCTGACGAGCTGAGCATACTCACCGCTGCGAGCAGGAAATTACATTACTTATTTGCCCCCCCCCCCCTCCTCATCTCGTTTGCCCTCTTCACGGGCGGCTTAATCTTAGCTGTTTCCACCATTCTCGCCGCCAGAACTTTTCATTTAGCGGCGGAGCGAGCGATCACACGGCTCGGTGCAAGGAAAGAGAGAAAAACCGCATTTTGCAAGCCCTCGCTGCTTCTCCGCTGGAGGCGCCACAGTTGAGGCAAAGTTGAGCAGGAGTTGGTTATAGCGTCTACCCGCGGCCGCCGCCAGGGGCGCTAGTGTCTGTCGTTAATAATACGTCTTGGCGGGCCGCGCACCTGCCGTGTTTCTGCTTGTTTAAATTAGTGAAAATGTAGAAGGGCGAGATTACAGGAGGAGCTGTGTGCCGAGGAATACGCGCGCCTTGGGAACGTCACAGCAGATACAACGAGATAGAGGAGCGCAAAAAACCTCTCGTTGTGTGTAACGTTAACGCTAACATGCTGCACGCTACGCTGCTGCACAATGTCTACCTTGAAAACACAACTATATTGTGACATTTCGAAAGCAAACTACACCATTTCAGTAAAGTATAGTTCAAAACTCTCTGCACAATACAGTTAGCTGCGTAGTGATCCTGATAGGGTAATTGTATATATAATGTTATTATATATAATAGCATTATATATGTTATTATGTATATATTATCGACATATATACACACATAAATGCATATATATATATAGTTATCAATTAATGTTTATACTGCAAGGTAGGGGAGAGTGGGGAAATGCCCCGCAGCGAGGTAATGGCCCGCACCCTGTTTTCCGAGTCACAGAAAATTTCCTGCTGACGGACATAGTGCTGTGCTCTAGCGTGAGCGAAAAGAACTTCTTAGAAGTTGTTTCATGTCGCAGAGTTGACTAGTGCTAGAGTGGGGTGCATTTAAAGGAAAACAAAGGTAAGCAATCTAATATTTCTCAACACTTCCATGCTTCTTGATAGAGATAAATTTTAGAAGTCAATGTTAAAAAATATTTTTCAAATTTTGTTTGAACAGTAACGTATCTTTTGATACCTGAATCACTTACAAAAGTAGTAACTAGTATGTACTACGAATCTGAACGGAAAATGGCTGGTGATGGGGTAATGCCTCGCATGTCTCGGGGCATTACCCCATTCGCGCGGGGCATTGCCCCACTCCTGCGTGCCATTGCCCCGTTCTTGTGGGCCACTACCTCACATACTTCATAGATTATTTTGTGATGAAACACACACATACTTTTTTAAAACATGATGTTTACTATCGAGGACCAATTAAATTTTTACAAGGCATATCAGTGAATATTTTTTTAAAGCAATAATTTTAGTTTATTGTATTACCATGCTATCGATTCAGGCTTGCAGGAGAATGCTAAAGGAGACGGGAGCAGCACTCAGTAATATTGACCTCCACTCCAATATATGGTGTCCTAGAGCTAGCGAAACAAAAAAAAAAGGTTAGGGGAAAAAAAGACTATGAGAAATCCCAGAAAGAGACCACTAAAAAAAATGTCGCTGTAAAATGTAAAAACACTGATTTGCTAGCTTCCTACAAGATCTATCTTTTTTCATTTTAATGATTTTGCCAATCAAATATTAATTTGGAGAACTAACTTTTTGCAATTTGTGTTCGTAAAATCCGCCTTTTATAAGCTCTCTATCGTAGGTTTCGAGGTCATACACTCTGGGAAAGGATTGTCTAACTGAAATAATTTTAAATATTTCATAAGACCAATTAACTGTGAATATTTTCTCATATATTCCTTCCTGTTTCGAGATTCGTATATATTCACCGACTTTGAACTTTTGCTTCCTTTGATCGGATATTTTCACATTATTATAAATGGTTTTCATCAAAGTACTGACAATAACTTTTTCAGGAGTCATCTTGATAGTTCTATGATATGTGGAATTATAAAATTTAAGTATTTCAGGTAAAAAATTCACCCATTTGTAAGTCCCTTTTCGATGTGAAATGCTTATATATTAATTGCTTAATAGATTTTTGTATTGTTCCATAACACTGGCTTTAAGATCTGGATACGCTTTATAGTGATTAATACCATAATCTGTCATTAGTTTCCGGAACGAAGTAGAAAAAAATTTGGTTCATCTGTCGGTATGGATCGAATTTGGGGTTCTCTCTTTCAACACGGCCTTCATTGCATCGCTAACCTGTTTCCCAGTTTGGTCTTTCAAAGGTATAGCCCAAACATATTTGGAATAAACGTGTATTACAGTTAAAATATATTTGTATCCCTTATTGTATTTGGAAAGCAATGTCGTTTCACACAAATCGGCTTGGAAAAGGTCATTTAAGCCCTTAGTAATAACTTTTCTTCTAGGATATCTTATCCTGGCTGGAGCGTGAATTCCTTGAGCAATATTACTAAACTTCATCGGTAATATAAGCATCTACTTTCAGATCTTCAATAATAGAAACAATTTTGTTCGTATGTGAATTATTCACAGATTATCTCGAAGCGATGAGAAGTTTTAATCTATCGACCAACTCGTTAGGATTATTCAAATATACAGGAGAAAACCGATCGCCAATTTCATCTTTATATATTCCACTTCCGACAATATCACCTATTAAATGTAGTTTCGGATGATTTTCATCTCCTAAACGGTTATTCGTGTTCGTACGACGAAGCAGTTCTTCATATTTTTTTCCAAATTGATGTCAGAATATTCATCTGGAACATTTTTAAATAATAATCCAAACAAATCTTCACTCATATAAGTTATTTAATAACCAATTTTAATTCTATTGTGGTGAAGTATGTTTTAAAAATAAATAACGACGTGTTAAATAAGAAAAGGGTTGCTTTTTCTTTTTCTTGAAACCTACATCATCCGATTTAATTTCCAAATATGTTTCATTAGGCACAGAACGTGATACACAGCATGTGATACATCCATTCTGCTTGTAACAGGTTTAAATATTTCTTCATTTAAAACCTCCCTTTCCATGCGGGCTCGTTTGATTATATTACATTAAATTCCAACGATTAATATAGGAATGAAGTAATTGCTTTTTGAACAGCTGCAGTAGGTTGACTAACTACTATACTAGATCGAATAGTTTGCACTTTTTCAATCTTATCGACTTTACTTAAAACAACATCTTATTTAGCTATAGTGTTAACTCTCAAATCATTAATCAAATAATTTATTTGTGTTCCCAAATCATTATATTGTTTTCTCAGATCTGTTTGCATAGCTAAACCATACTTTTTATTAACCACTTCATCACTTATATATTTCGTTATTTCTTCCGTTCGTGTTTCAAGTTGTTTTGTAATACTAGCGCTTAACACTTCATTAATTAACACTCTTAAATTACCTTGCATTTCTGGAAATTGTGTTGTAATAATTATGTTTGTCATATCATTTAGTATTTACTAAATCCATTTAAGTGTTCTCCTATTATTAGGTCATTACTCTGTAAATCATTACTAATATTGGTTGAAATGTTTGCAATTGCACTAGTGTTTTTATAAACATTACCATTCCCATCAAATAACTTTATTAATTTCTCTTGAATATTGGTCGGTTGTGATTTAAATACGTTTAGCATAATGGTGTTTTAAGTCTTCCCCGTAACGTTTATTTGCCGCATCAGTATCTTTGACAGTCATACCCCACATGACTTAATATATGTCCATTCAAATTACAATTCCCATCGCGATTTTTTGTTAAACAACTATTGTAATGATTGCATTTCATACCACTATGTCCAAACTGAAATACTCATCATTCTTGCTCGGGAAGTAAAAACTGTCGAAACCAGACCTATGCCTGCCTTTATATAGGGGAAGTGTTGGTATTGCCGTCAGAAAACCGTATTGGTTTTTTCAACAGTAAAAACACATATCTTTAAACTTCGTGAATGTCATATCGCCTAAAACATAGTCATTGTAAATATGTTACAAGTTCATGTTACCCATTTTAAACACAATTATGACATTTGCATTAATTTGCAAATTATGTTTTGGAATAAGTACGTAACGTTTAAATGTCGACCAAAACAAAAATATTGCTGTATTTCACCCTGCAGTTTACACCAAACACTGTCAAAAATTAATACGGATCGGGTAATGCTTCATTCGGAGGGATAATATCTTCTTTATTTGTAAAAGTGTAATATTGTATTCCGCCAATTAGTGATAAAATACTCGCTATTCTTTGATATTTCTCTGTTGTATTGTTTTAGAACATATATATATACATGTTCAAATTTAAGCCCATTTGGATGTTCCAACAGCGACATAATAACACACATTTTTCGACATTAAGAAGGACCGCGTATTAAACAACGAATATTTGATGGTAAAAGAATTCCATATTTCTGTTCAATTACATTTTATTTCGTATTTACAATTACCGGCAGATGTATATTTTGTTTTATAACCTTCATTTATACAGTATTACATAACTTAATGTACTAACATAAAACTATAAATGCGGGTCTATTTACAGGCTTGCGTTCAGTTGAAAATAATGGCTCATTCTAAACGTATCAAAAAGGACACTAAGTATTAAATACATTGATTAAAAATTACCACTTCAGTTGCATTTACCGAAATACAATTATTGTGGACCTGGTACTAAACTTGCAAAACGTCTTGCACAGAATGATCAAGGTGTAAACTTTCTGGATGATGCTTGAAAAGAACACGATATAGGTTATGATCGAACACACGATTTGAAAGAAAGACATAATAGTGGATACCATTATAGCCGATAATACAGTAAATATAAGGAAGAATCTGTCTACATCGACAGGCGAAAAACTAGGCGCTTGATTCGTTGACAAAACCAAACTAAAAACAAAGAAAGGAGGATTCATTTCATTCCTAGCTTAAGCATTAACAGCTCCTGGATCAATCCTCAGAGGAGTTTCGGCTATCACTAGAGCAGTTAAATCAAAGGGCAAAGGAATGTATTTGAAACCCTATAAAGTTGGACAAGGACAAAAAACTCCAAACATGGAAAAAGTTGCAGAAAGTCCTAAATACTTTTCCTAACCGTGCATTAACAAACAAAGATATTCATGTATTTGTAAAGAAACTGGTTATTTCGTATTTCCGAGGTGTGTATGTGATAGATGATTTACCAAAGAAACCATATCTCCATGAATGTATGATTGATAATTTAGATTCGAAACAGATCGAAGTAACGTATTGGATAGCATTATTTAAAAACGCAAATCAATTACTGTATTATGACAGTTTTGGAGATTTACGTCCTCCAACTGAATAACGTAATTATTTAAAGAACACCCAATTAAAGTACATCCCTGTGATGGTGCTTGCTTACCCACCTATTAGTTTTCTTGTATTTGGGAGTTAGATATTTCCAGTCGAAAGTTGCTTTGAATCTCAATACAATTGTATGTCCTTTCATATCAGTAATTGCTAATTCTTTAATGATAATTTTTTCTGGGGATTGAAATCCTTCTACATTGCAAAACATCTCGTTGTAGCTGTGATTCATCGCCTACTGACTCAATTAATTATTTTCACCAACTTATCTCTTACATTGTAACTTTCTAATCTATCGCGAATTATCAAAGCGAAATATTGTGTATTTTCTGGAATGGGCATATTGCTGATGGCGTCATTTTGTGCGCTTGTGTCAGATACAAATAACGCTTCTCTACTTTTAAAGGTTTCTGGTTCTACTATCGGTGAACTTATTTTGTTATAATGCAAATTCCTGATTTATTTTAAATTTTAAAAGGATTTTTAAATTAAATATTTTAATAATTGTTTTCATAAATTTTTTTAATGGATTTTTTAATTTTTCTAAATCTTTTATTTTATTGGGTAGTGTATTTTCAAGGTCAAATGTCAAGGTCAAAGATCATATGTCCTGCTCTCTTGAGCTCTGGGTCACTGATCTCTGTCTCCTTTTTGACCCTGTGTCACTGACCAGAGCCGCCGATCCCTGTCAGCATTTCTGCAAAGAATGGGAAATTTTTGAGGATCCTTTAGATAATTTTTAATAATACATTTTTGCTGAATTTTTTTGAGCTTTTAAGAATTTTTTTTTTTTTTTAGTTTTTGGAACTTTCTAAAGTTTTCTAGTGTTTTTGAAGTCAAAGGTCGTCAAGGTCAAGGTCAAATGTCACAAAGGTCAGGGGTGAAAGGTCAATGGCATCCAAGATGGCGGTAGGATGACTTAACAAAATGGCGGCTCCCCGAATCCTAATCCTATACCCCATCCCCTGATTCGTGAACATACATTTCGCTACTACTGTGATAGTAAAACAGTTTATTTACTTGGAATAAATGTTGTAAACATGGTTCGTAGAATGAAAAACATAGTTCCTAAAATACCTGTGTTTTTATTATAAATATTTTAGTAATATTCGATGTTGTGAACAGGGCGAATATGTGGAAGTAGACGTAGTAGTAATTTTCCAATTTCTGCGATGTGATGTAGCTGGTATGTGATTAACTAGAAGCATTCATTTTTAAATATGCAATAAAATATATTTAAAGGAAATGTTATCTTGTCTGGATTTATTGGTTCACATGTTTTGGAAAGTCTGGTGGTATGATGTTATAATAGTTTTAAATGGTTTCATAATATGATTGTGTACGTTTTTGTTCATTTGAGGTGTATGATATGTTGCTATAGTTGTCATGTATTTAGTTTAGTTTGTAATGTTTTATGCCAGGGCTTTAGCATCTGACTGGTATGTGCAAATGACTTGTGAGATGGTGTATGTGTGTGTGTACCTCGATATCAGAATGAAATAGAACTTATGATTACAGATAGAATAAAAAACACATAGCCTCTTAATACACAATTTTAAAATTAATAACATTTATATTCTGGCGAATTGAAATACTAACAAAATAAAACACATCAGCAAATGGGAGTTTGTCAATCTGGGACATGCTTCATGAGAAAAAATAACTTTGGGATTTCTTGAAAAGTAAGTTGGTATTAGAATCCTTAATGGTGATTCTGTTTGAAACAGATGACGTCTTATACACGCATCCAGCATGGCTTCACTATAATTTTCGTTTCCCCTTGATCTGAATCATACAGGCTTATTTTACTTAGTTTTTTACTTTAAAACTAGTAGGAGTTGAATAACGACAGTTGCACTGTGCGAAGCTGACTTTTTCAAACTTATATTAGAGAGATTTTAAATAACTTTTGTTTTATTTAGGTTAGTTAGCTCTTCGGATTATGCAAGCAGAATTCTTTTTCACGTGGTTTGTTCATTTTAATAACAATTTTGGAATATATAATTTTTATTGTTTAAAACCTGAATCGTTGCTTGAATGTTATGTCTATGTACAAGTTTGCTTAAAAGAAATAAATGGGAAATTATGATATCTAACAAATCGGTCTGTTTGTCTTGGTATGGATTTTATCAGCCACTTTGTGTGTGCGATGGAGAGAGAAAGAGACATGACTGGTGGCGGTGCCTCGTGATATTTCTCGAAGCACGCACTTCAGCTGTGCAGTGTAATCAGGTGGACGCTCTCCACTCTGTGGTGTGGTCTCTCTGCTGCAAACCAAGGTATAGTAAGTCCCAGTGTAGCCATGTGGCACACGCAAAATGCTTATTGCTTACTATATTGATTCAACCAAAAATACTTAATGCATACTTACTGTGATTATTGACTGTGAACATTTATCATTCTTTAGGGGGATTTTAGGGACAATACACCCTTGTGTGTATCATGGTTGTAATTTAGTATGTTTCGTGTGTTCAGAGAATTCGACAATTTTGTCTTTCCTGGTCAAGATGTACGTTAACAGGTTTGGTAGAGGTGGAAGTTCATATTTTCCAAGAAAGTTGTTTCGCAATATACATGCCATTGATAAGGACATTAACAAAGGTGATACTGAGTGGACTGTACGAGTTGTGGACATTGAAGAAAGTTATATGTTATTGTCATTGTTATTTAGATTTGCACCACAAGGAATTACTGCAAAAACTGGCTCTGGTTTCTTAGAGTTCTGTTTTTTCAGACGAGCAAATAATTCTAAAAACCCAAAACCAAAAGACATTAGCGAAATAGATTCTCGAGATATAATTTGTTGGAAAACATTCCCAGTTAATGAAGGTGTTAGTAGTAGTACTGCTATTAAAATTCATTTGGAAACCCTGTTATGTATTCAAGAAAGAAAATGAATTTTCCTGTTAATGATCAAATTTATATACGTATAGAAAGTTAACAGGTACCTGTGATGATATGAGAATATTAGGTTATGTAGAATTCGTTTATAATCATTGATATGTATTTGTTATGTTATTATAAATGTATGTGATCACATGAGATGTAATTTATATTAAAGGGTTTTATCATTCAGAAGGAGATTCATTAAATACTACTTCCCCCTTCTCACACCCACGATCAATGCTCATTCTGTCATCAGACTCCAATGAAGCAACACCTATACTGCTCCCGACATCTCTACCCTTTCCTCACCAACCTTCAGAGCTCAGTCATGTGCCAGACTCCGATTAAAAAACACCTATGCTGCTCCCACCACCCTCCCCCTCCTCTCGCCCACCATCACTTCTCATTCCATCGTCTGACTCCGACGAAGCAACACTTATGCTGCTGCTACACCTCCTTCTCCTCACCCACCCTCGGAGCTCATTCCCTCATCAGACACTGAATAGTCAACATCTCTCCCAAAATGCTCGTTGTGCCGTTCTTGCTTCAACAACTAACCAACCAATCATATCACACCTCTATGAGAAGGGGGTAGCTCCGCCCATAAGCAGTAAGGTGTAATAGCAAATCACATCACACTTCAGGAGGGAGGCGGTACAGCCAATTACAGCACACCTCATGGAAGGTGGCGGAGGGGGTGGTGGAGGGTGTACACATATGATGGGAAGGGGTGGGGGAGTGGAATAAAACATTTTTTAAAATCCCACTTAGGCCATTCTTGCACAGCTGTACTCGGAGCCCCCTGCTCTTACTACTCAAATAAATTTTTCAGAATTCCTGAAACTAGAATGAACTTATTTCGGTGTGTATTTTCTCAAGTGAGACCGTAAAGTAATAAAAATTGGTGTAATCTTTATTACGGTTAGAGATGATGTGTAAACAAGATGGACAAACAATTATTGTGTAGTTGAAAATACCCGTTAATGAATGTCTTATGCCCCTATGGCCTTCGTTTTTCAAATATATCTAATTTGAGGAATAAGCCCCGGTGAAACAAAACAACTCAACAATGGAAGGAATACTATCCCTTGAAGTTGACCTAAAACTAATAAGTCGACACTGGGACTGTGTGTAGGGAGTAGGTTGTTTCGGGTCAGTGGGTGGACGCAGTGTCGCCAACTGAGGTCCGAGGTACTGTCGCCCACGACCAGTAGCCCTGTGAGCGCAGTCGGCGGTGCCTGAATAATGAATCGGCGAGACGAGGGGCGACCGCAGCGCTGCTCTTAGGGCGGAGTGGGCGTGGCCTGGCCGTAGTCATCAGCGGTCAGAGGTCACCACCCGGCCACTCCTACCACGACAGCCACTGGCAGGCCGCGTCGTTAGGAAGCTCCGCCCCCGCATCGAGCATCACTTAGCCTCTCGCTGTGCACGCTGCCTCAATCATTCATCACGTCGCTGTGTCCTTATGTCTCTTGGCCACACTTGTAGGAGTCGCGGATTCGATTCCCGGCGGGGCCATTACTGGAATACCGCATGTGGGAATCGTACCGGGTGGTGCCGCTGGTGGGCGGATTTTCTCAAGGATGTCCTGTTTCCCCGCTCCCTCACTCCGGCGCTGCTCTGTACTCACCTCGCTTCAACCTCGTCGGCTCTCAAGACCTCGCCGTTGAGGGCACAGCCTACCGACTGCCTGCAGCTGCAATATTTTAATAGGAAATCCCATGTTAAGGAAATGTCGCCTCAGTGTGTTAATTTTAAAGGTAGGCGTTTCAAACAAAATGTATCCTTAACGAATTTTTTAGAAGTGGATACCCACAGCTTATATTTTCAATATAGATGGGACGTATGTAGTTTTATGTAAAATAAATTTAAAAAATTCATTGCAAACAGGCTACAATAATTACGGAAACATCCCTGCTGTAGGGAATTTCTCTTAAATAATACGTTAAGAATATATTTGGTTTGAAACGGCAATTTTTAAAAATAACGCACCGATGCGAACATTTCTTAACACAGGATTTCCTATTTAAATTTCGCAGCGGCCATCCACTGTAGTAATTAGTTTCCAAATAAGTGGTTGTACAAGTACGGCAAATGTTACTGCACAGCTATTCGTGAGAAAACCGCACAGTTTAAGAATGGAACTACTTTAACCTGGGCTTGATTCCTAACATTTATTTCTGAGGAAGAAGGCGAGGCGAGGAAGAAGCAACACCTTGTCGGTGGGCGAAGTGTGTTTGAAGCCTGCGCGCGGACGACGGCTCATCAAAACTTCAGTCCAAGTGAGGAGGTTAAGGGCAGTGGGGTCGTTACCCGCCCTGGGGGGTAGGGGTGCAGGGGCAGGAACAGTTTGTAATTAGGGCGGTTCAGGGCCCTGCGGGGTCGCGCACGCACGCTTATCGGGAACCTATCATCAGTCCTTCCGAGGCAGGCACGCCAACCCGCCTCCACCCACCGCGAGCGCCCACGGAAATCTATAACAGCCCTGCGAAGACGCCGACTTGCCTTCTTTCAGGTTCTGCATCTCCGCAGCCGCCTGACACACTGCTTCGCTCTCCTTTCGCAGCCCGCTCTCTCGCGACGAACTGAGCCTCGGAGAATGTGATGTCGTCTTACATACGTACCACATACTTACTCTTATTTTTTAATACATCATCAGTGATTACTCTTTACTTGCAAAAGTTTAATTTCAGATGATAGTTTTAGCATAAATATATGCCAAAATTAGTCTTTAAGAAATTAACAGATAATGAAAAGTATCTACCGTACAGAAATAGCATAATTCACACCGAATGATGCCATGTGAGCTACTTCAAGATATATACAAAATCTAATGAGAAAATGTTTTTGCATTTTCAAAAAATTACTGAAAACGTGAAAATTGTTGCATATTTTTTATTTATCGTTGCTTCAGATCACTTCTGATTAATCGGATTATCAAATTGATATCAAATTGATTGATTGGATTAAAGATTAAGACGTTCTAAATCCGATCAAAATTTTCCCACTAATATTAATCCGATAATATAATTTTGATGGATTAATACAGTTAATTTAATTGAATTAATGAATAAAAAATATGTATTTTCTAATTTTAATTCTATGTGAATTGAAAATTGTATAATTTGGTGCAAGAGTGTGCTAATGTTCTTTATCTAATTTTTTTGGGGAGAGGTCTTCATTCTTGGAGATCTGGCGTTGTACTGCGGTGTAATGTGTTGGGGAAGGGGTATATATGTGTTGAGGTTGGTGGAAGAGTGTGCTAAAGGTCTTAATATATTTTTTTCTTTTTTGGGTGGGATCAATAAGGTAGGTCCTCACCCTCGGAGGTCTGACGTACTGAGGAGTGATGTGTTGGGGAAGGGGTGGATATAGGTATTGTGTAATATTAATATTCAATGGTATTAAGTGCTTTCCCATTTACCATCTGGCAGGCGACTGAGTTAATGACGTATTTCTGCGAAATGAAATTATTAGGATGTATGTCATGAAAGATGCTATATTTTATTTAAAATTATATCCACCACGAGAGTTTCTTAACTCGTCCTGTATGTTAGTAATGACATGGCTGATTGTAGCCTGATTAGATATGCGAAATGGTAAAAATAAATATTCAAGCAAAGGAAAGAAAAGAATATGATTAAAGTAAATACGAAATATTTATTTGAATCATACTATTACCGCAAGACAAATCAATTTAAATGAATTAAACCGATTCTGTTACACACAACAGAAGTATAAGTCACAAAATACAAGACAAATCAATTAAATTAAATAAACCGAATATGTCGCACATGAAAAAACTATAAAAAATGAACCAGAAAATTTATAATAAGATCATAATGAAATCTATTTCAAACAGCAGAATAAACGAAACAAGTGCTAACTCACAAAAATGAATTACAGAACCTATTTCCATGTCACTGACCGGTCCAGCTATCCTGGTGTACTAAAGAAATCAAGTAAATAATTCTATCTACAACAAATTCTAAACACGTACCAATATATAAATTAAACTGTACTAGACACACAAGCACCTGTCCCAAAAAAAAAAACCTTAATTGTTCTAAAAAATATCCACTTTACTGGGAGGTTCCTGAAGGAATGAGTCCAGTATAGCATTTGTAGAGACTTATAAGTTGTGTGTCGGGATCAAACAGAGAGTACGCCTGCTTTGGACGACATCGACTAAGGTTATGGCGGAAACTGTTTACGAAATCACTGGTTAATATTTCCACTGGGAGGTGTTCACAATACTAGAGACAGAAAAAATTAAGATTTCCAAACTGAAGAGATAGTCGCATTCTGAATTATACCTACAACCAAGTCAAAAACATAGCATACGTCAATGTTAAATGTTTCAAATGAAATTTTATAAAACTTGCTCCAATGCCACATTTAAATTATCAACACAGTTCACTTCCCTGGGAAAAAATAAAGCTCTCACTTGGAATATTGAACGTAGTTTACCTCTGCGAATAAACTTCCCTATCGTTAAAAATAGTCCACTTTTCAACAAACAATAAAATTTGCATTAAGGTTTAGTGAGATTCATATCATGTGGAAGACATCTGGGTATAATTATGGCATATCTTAAAAATGGAAATATCGCATAGTCATAATCTAATACGAAACAATTGAGCAGTTAAACACTTACAGTTAACACAGTCAAATAAAGATTTCTAAACAGAAGAGAAACTCACATTCTGAATTATAGCTAAAATGAATTCAAACACTTACCTCATTTCATAGATAAAAAAAAAGATTTTTTAAAAACAACTTCTGTCAAAGCTTAGTGACACTCGCATTGCATGAAGGATTCAATACTGCAACACTTTATCTAAATGTGTTTTTTTTTAATTAATAAATCTATGGACGATCTGAAGGAATTACTCGAGACACTTCATCGGAGAAAAATGACGAGATCAATACTAAGTTACATTATATATATAAGTACATAAATGTCTTAACTGTTGATTAAAACTTTTCAGAAAAGGAATTTACTTTTTTCTGATATGATTGTTAGCATGGTATGAAGGATAAATATGCGAAAAAAGAAAATATTTCGAAAAATATTGGTACAAAGAATGTATAGGTAACCATCTGTGCTGATCGAGAACTGAGTCGAATCTAAAAATGACCTCTCCTTGGGCTGTCCAGCGAAGACCGCTTGAAGCTACCGTTAGAAAGCCCCCTCCCTCTCTCTCCTGCTCCAAAGTATGTCATTGTCCTGCCTACCTCCCTCTGTCTGGGAGCAGAGCATTGACCCTTCAAGCCTTTGTAACAGTTTGCCAAAGTCTCCAACACAGACTGCCGCTTGTTTCAATAAGTTTAAAATGTATCCTGTTTTCCAGTAAATTTATAAATGTTAAGTTTAAAGTATTTCCAGTAAACTTATTAATTTTAAAAATCCACAGAAATCCAGTAAATTATGAATAATTTTGTAAAAGACAAACACAATGGATATGTTCTCTAAATAAATATGAGGCAATTTAAAGACTTATAAATAATTCTGTGTTTTTAATATTCAAAGAACACAATTTCCAAACACGTATCATTCGATTTAAGAGACACATAACCAATATGTTTTAAGTATGCAAAACTTGTATATTCAAATATACATGTATAGCAGAGAAAAATAGGTAGATTTTTGTAGAGTTCTCTCACAATTTTCTTATAACTAAAGTTTCATGTACGTGTAAATTAAACTCCTATACAAGAATTTCGACTACACTATCTACCAGAAATGCATATATGTGAACAAATATAAAGTTATTTTATTTAAATAATAATAAGTTTCAACATAATAATTATTAAATATCACGAATAAAGGCTGAAATGACCTCTATCAGACTTGTGAAATGTCAAAACTAATGATACTTGGGAAAATACCCTACTTTAAGCAAATTTAAAGGAAAATGGCGACCATTTTGTATCCGTTTACTACTTAAGAAGGGAATTAATTAATTTTGTTATCAGTGCTATGTCAACAGCTACCGAAGTCACATTGTGTGTGTTTGTGTGTGTGCATATGCATTGCTATAGACACCCACATTACAGCTATCAATGCCAGGCATCCATACCACCGCAGCACCAAGAACGACGCCAAGTGTCTACAGCATGGAGAGTTATGCATCGAAAATCTACAGGGATTACTTCTCTCTGCATCAGCATCATCTCGCAACATGTATAATGCACGAAGGCCACTGCTGCAATAGCTGTGATGAGGAGTGCATAGAACTATCCAATGTGATTCTAGCTTATGGAAATATTGAAGCACTATTTGATGTACAGGGCCACATTTGACACTGTTCATCATGTTCTGCGTGTTGAGCAGAAGGCATGGATGGAACCATACATCGAATTTAAGATTGAGAAGCATGCCCAAGCTGCAGATGAATTCGAGAAATCTTTTTTTAAGTTGATGAATAATTCCGTATGTAGAAAAACTTTGCAGAATGTCCCCCCAGGAAGGGTCATAAGAGTCGTTTCCAGGTATGTCATGATCTACACGGCTGCAGAGCTTATAGGTCGCCCTACATTCCACAAAAGGCAGATATTAGATGAAAATCTAGTCCTGATTGCGATGTCAAAGTGTTCTGTTACGTTTAACAAACCTCTGTACACTGGTATTGCTATTCTTGACCTTTCAAAATTAACCCTATATGAATTTTATTATGAGTATATGTTTACCAAATTTCCTCGGCCAACTTTGCACCTCCTTTTTTGTGATTTTGTTACATTGATTTATTGTGTTGCTTGCAGTGACATCTATAAAGTAATTACCCGAGATTTAAAAGTGTGGTTTGATACATGCCACTATGAGCTCGATAACCCTCAAAAATTCCCCACAAGAACAAAGACTGTACCGGTAATATGAAAGATGAATGTGCTGGCCATATTGTCACACGTTTCATAGGTTTACATCCGCTTTACACAAACATGGTTGCAAATGAGCATTGTATACACAAGACGAAGTGTGTAAAATATAACGTCTTACAGAAGCTCCGATACAAGGATTATCGAGATTGCCTCGAAAATTGCACCAAGGTTTTGGGGACCCAAAATAACTTTCATTTCCATGGCCACAAAGTCTACACCGAATGCATAACCAAGGTAGTGTTGTCAGGTTTGGACGATAAGCGCTACATTCATGCAGATGGAGTATCGACCTTACCCTGGTAGCACTACAAAATCCCTAATTAATGGTTTTTATTTTTTCCCAACAAATTTATTTTCATCACCACAATAAATAGAGCCCTGCCACCTACACCACAACTGTTAGCACCACATTGTCAATGATGTCCCTCTGCCAACACCACATGTAGCAGCACAGGCTCCACAGCTGTCTGCAACCTCTACAACAGCTTTCTGCAACATCTACAACTGATTGCAGCATCTCTTGCATAAGAATCGCATCGACATCCCTCTCTTCACTCAAAAGAAAAATCCTGCCTGTTCATCTAACTACAACTCCTGTTAACAGTTGTTGTTTGTTAACAGATACATTGAATGTGTCTTCGATCCAACTTCCCTGGTCACTATTCAATGAAGAAATTATCTACATTACCCTTGTATTCTTTTCTTCACAGTGCGATATAACATCATTTTAAATCTACGAATATAAAGTGCTACGTGTGTGTTGGAGGCTCTCATTTGTGTGTATAGGTGTCTGTCAGATAAATACCCAGACACGATGTATGAACGCCTTAAGTGTGCAACATCATTTACAAAATAAATGAATTAGTTAGGAAAGAGACGACCAACAGGTGCTCAAGATTGTTCCAAAATTTCTAAAAAAAATTTTTTTTGTTTCTGTATATATTTTTGTTCTTGTTTTTGTAAATATCTGTGTCACATTTCTCTTGTATACATTACGTAAAGAAAAATGGTGTTGTTGTATTAAGTCTTTGTTTTTTAGTAAATTATGAACTTGTTTTTCAAGAAATGATTTTTAGGTAAATGTTTTTGCTTTTAACGTACATATGTTTATCTAAATTATCATAAAATTGTTTTCATTAAGTGAACGAATGTGTGAATGTTTGTAAATATAATTATAAGTATTTTGGTAAAATATGAAATTTGTTGTGGGTTTGTATGAAGATTGTAAACTAATAGTTTTAAGAATGATTTTGAAAATAAAATAAAACCTTTTTTTCTATTTTAAAATGTATAATATTGCTTGTTATTTAATAGTTTTTAATTTCTCATGCCACTATTTAATATTTTGTGTATGAATGGAGATTGAGTGTGTCTGAAGATGAAGTGTTTGTGGATGGATGGAGATGTCATTGCTATTGGATAATGTGTTTACACTATTAAACTTTGTATGACTGTGAAGTACTTGGAATTATAGGGCGTTTGTGAATGATGAAATGAAAGTTTCAATACTACAGAGAAATTATTTTATATTACATTTAAAACTTGGTTGTTTATTAAGTTCTTAAAAAAATTTTTAATTTTAATTTGAAAACAATATTTATATTTCGATTTGAGAAACCCACGAATATATGAGATTTGAAAATTTAAGGAATGGGGGAAATGTATGAGTGCTCGAGAAAATCGTGTGAATGAATATGAAAAGGAATGACAGAGTAGTAGAATAGTCCATACAAACATCTGAAGTTAGAACACACTGAAGATACATCCCACAATTTTGTTAATTGAAAGGGTAAGCTTGTCAGAAGGGAAAGTGGGCTATACCATTACCCATCTAGGTATACGGACTCCTGTCTGCACAGCACAGCTACAGACTACTGCTGGTACAGGCTGTCCTTCGCCCTACGTCGCCAACTTGCGGTGCACATAAATATTTGCTTGCAAAATACTGAAAAATGTTATGGAAAGGAAATAAATTATAAGTCAGTTTATAAAAATTCATAATTTTACTTACAAATTACCACGGCTGTGAATCAATATGAAGATGTCTGCTGCTCTAACACACACGTACTTTATACAAACTCTGAAAACCCATACATTCTTGTCCATTGTAGAACTAAGAGACTTTGACGGAGATGTACGCTATTATGTTTGGTTAAAAATTAATTATTTATAAATCATACATTTGTAAGGAAATAGGACGTATTTTTGACCAGAATGAGACATTCTCTTCAGTTTAGAAATCTTTATTTTCTCTGTCTATAGTAATGCGAATATTACCCAGTGGAAATATAAACAGGTAAATTCATAAACAGGAAATTTTTCTTAAGTTATTTTAATGTCAAGCAGTTTCTGCCATATCCTTAGTCTATGTTGTCCAAAGCAGACATACTCTCTGTTTGCTCCCGACACAAAGGTTATAAGTCGCTGCAAATACTATACGGGACTCATACCTTCAGCAACCTCCCAGCCGAACGGCTGTGTTTTAAAAACATTTAAGGCATGTGTTTTGGGAGAGGTGCTTGTGTGTCTAGCATGGTTAGGTTTATATATTGGCACATGTTTTAAATTTGTTGTAGATATAATTTGTTATTTGACTGTTTTACTACACCAGGATAGCTGACCCAGTCATTGGCATGGAAATAGGTTGTTTAGTATATTCTGCTGTTTGAAATATATTTCGTTTCAATATTAGTATACATTTTCTGGTCGATTCGTTATAGTTTTGTCGTGTGCCATGTATTCGGTTTAATTAATTAAAATTGTTTTGTCTCGTGTTTTGCGACTTGTACTTCTGTCATGTGTAACGTCATTGGTTTAATTCATTAAAATTCATTTGTCTTGTGGTAATAGCATGATTAAAGTAAATGTTTCGTATTTATTTCATTTGCTTTGCTGTGCTTGAATATTTATTTATACCATATCGCATATCTAATCAGGCCACAATCAGATGCATCATTACTAACATACAGGACAGGTTAAGAAACTGACATTGCGAATTTCATTTTAAATAAAATATAGCTTATTTCATTCCGTATTTTATAATAACTTTATTTCAGATAAATACTCCATTACATTAGTCGCCTGCAAGATGGTAAACAGGAAGACCCTTGGCACACTCTTGCACCAACCTCAACACACACACATATATACGTATATATATATAGCGAAATTTTGATCATATTAATATCGGATTAATTCTTAATGCGATCAATCAATTTGATATCAAATTGATAATCCGATTAATCAAATGTGATCCGAAACCGGCACGCCCCTACTACTACATTTTGCTAAGCATGCCTAAAACTAAACTAAGAGAAGATATTACAGTTGGCGTTTTCAAATCCCTGGAAAAAGTTTGTGTTATTTCAGGCCACTCCAGCTCTTCCGGGACACTATGAATCCCGCAATAATACAGTTTAATCCAAACGTAAATTTCTTATAGTTTTAACGACAAAACTAGTTTACATAGAGTTACAAATTTAATTCTCGTTTTACTAGAATGACTGTAGTTGCAGTTTAAAAAGCGTTCTCTGAAATCTGCTAGTATTAATGGTTTCATCATAAACCTTAAGGGAGAAGAGCAAATACAAAAAATTACGATAAAATCATTCTTTACGCGTCTGATTAGTAAGAAAGCATTTAGAACAAGAACGAATGCGTCTTTTATGTTGAGAAAAAAAGTAATATCTGTTTAATTCTGTTATCACTAGAAACGTTAGAAAACTATTTCGGGTTGCGTGGTGTGCCTGAAACACTAGAACAGCTTCTTATGATCTTCTTGTTCGCACATTGTGTTACTCCTCACCATACGTATGTAGGTCAACACTTCCAGGGGCATAGTTCATTTTGTTCAGGAGTCGATCAAGTAAAGCTGTAGAGATATTGAAAAAATATAATATTCCACAAAGTAGGTATTTTTTAGTTTGATAAGCATTTAATACTTTAAAAATGTCCAGTACTCACAAATGTTTACCGAATACCTTTAATTCGACATTCAGACATGGAGCTAGATTCCCCTCGTCGTTAGCAGCTATTATGGCTGCGTGAGGGTTAGTGCTCAGTCGACCGCGAATAGCCTATAGGAAACGTTAATAAAGGCTGCTCACGATAAAGTGAGCACTTTTGAAACAACCATAGAAAAAAGTCACTGCCTCTACTTGAATATGGTTTAACTGGCGCATTCAGTTACATGCGCCCAGTAAAGTTGGTAATGATGTATGGGAAGTAGTACCGTATCTTTACGTCAAATAAAAAGTGTCAGGTGACCAGTTATAATGATTTGAATCACTTCTTTCGCGTTGTGTGTTTTTTAATTTATCGAAGAGTAGAAATGAGCAGATTTGTTACATATTTACATCTCTAATAATTTCACAGTTTCATTTGACAAAGGCCTGATTAAAGTGATGAGGCTCATGACAATGTTAATCTTACATAAGGTGGAAGAATACACAACATGAATACAAGTAGATCTTAAGCAGGGCTTTCAAAACTGCTAATTTTAACGTGGATAGACTATAGGCAACTGTTTCCAGAAGTGCGTAGGACATAAACTGCCGCTGTACAGGTTGATCGTATTATCCAAGTCTATGGAAGTCAGCACAGATGACTCAAGAAAGGCTAACACTATATAATTGTTTTACTAACAATGTGAACAAATATTTGACCAGAGTAATGAAATATTTCGAGGTTGTCGTGACGACATAACAATTTGTAAGTTTTTTGCGGCGCAATAATATATGCAAAATAAATGCGCGAGTATGGGGAAACAGCTGCTCACAAACAATGCAAAAGCATTTAGTTGGGATGCAATTTCCTAGATTTTTCAGTGCTGTCTTTCAAAAATTTGTGAATTTCAATTACCGTATTTGTAGCTAATGTATGTGGCATACCGTCTTTGTAGCTGCTGTATGTGGCATACCCTCTTTGTAGCTAGTGTATGTGGCATAACCTCTTTGCAGCTAATGTATGTGGCATACTCTCTCTGTAGTTAATGTATGTGGTATACCCTCTCAACAAAAAGAGTCCAAGCTGACTGGGCTTCGATACTCTACATACACACTTGAAGTTGCCCTTTCGTCAATAAACAAGTGTTTTCATAGAATAAAATTTTAGTAGGTATTTGGCAGAGCCCATCAGAAATAAGTTCATCGCTTACTAAACGTCCCTGCTTCGTCGACAGGCACCTACAGTCGTAACTGCTAAAACCATCCTAAAGTGAAATTGAGTCTGCGTAAGTGTGTTTTGAAACATAACTAGACCAAGGCTCTTTTCGTGAAAATTGGGTGTCTTAATTCAGTAGAGATCTCGCCTTCTGGCAAATCAAAAACTATTGAAGTTCCTGTGATATTTCATTATAGGTCCTGATTTCTCATTTCTTTGTATAGCCAGTGAATAAATTCTATATTATAATTAATAATTAGACACCTGAGAAATTTGCGAGTTACTTGACCTTTCGAAATTATTTCATAATCATATGCACAAGTATGAAGACATCATCAACTGTGTATTGATTGTTGGCTGTCACACATAAAGGCGATGACTCGGCATTTGTTTAATGACAAGTTGATGGGCTCCGGGTTTACATGTATTCACACCAACAACTGTCACAGTGGTTCACACAACACCGGACATACTTACTGTGCTCAACGTCGTCCATTACTGACCGGCTCTCTCGCAATGTAATGCCGAGTTGAAAGTGTAACAATCATATGTTCTTTTATAAGTAAAATAATATTCTATCTACCCAGTTAATTTGAGTAGTTGTCACTTTGAGTGTCGCTGGAGTAATATCACGGTGCAGATAACTTAATGAGAACGGCTGGAGAAATGAACTTTATGGGTAACAATGAAACACACGCGACAACTCCCGGGCATTGGCATTTCATTTTTTAAGATTTTCAAATCAGCTTTGCTTGCAGTAGTCGGTTACGTTCGTTGTAAAGATCTCGGTAATTAATTATGCTATTTAATATCTAGAGTAACCAAACATCTAGGTTTCTGATTTTATCGGGCTTACTAGCACCCCTAGAATTTATTCTGCAATGCTACTAGTGCAGTGGGAGGACTACAAACTTCGATCACCGCAATGTGCACCTGTAAACATCACATCGGTAAAGTACCCGACATTCGAGAACGGAAACACGCGAGTCAAGAATAGCCCCTTCACCAACGTCTGGTATAGAATAAAGTAGTGGGTTTTAAAAATATTTCTCATTGTTATATGTCAAAAACATGTAAAACCTTTACCGACACTCTATTCCAGAAACAAAAAATATTTCACACATTAAACTATATTAAAGTACATTTTGAACTAAAAAAGTAAAGTAATGCATATTTACAGTTTTATTCACATTTCGTTAGTGGGAAAATAGTTTTACATTATCTCTAAGGGTGGAAAGCAAACATGTATTTTTTTAGACTAGTTCTAGTTTGGATTTGTTCTATCAGAGTTTTGAAACTGCCACGTTGCACTGTTTTAATATTGTTCATGACGCATATATAACTACTCGAGAATACGTGATGGAAAAATGCAAATAAACCATAAGAATACATCTACATATATGTGGAAAGGATTCTTGAAAGGTAATCCAGAAGTTGTCAAGTGTAACGTAAACCAATTTCTTTCTCCCTATGTGATCCTAATAATATTATAAATGCGAAAGTTTGTATGTTTGTTACTCAATCACGTCGTAACGGCTGGACGATTTGGATGAAATTTGGTACAGGGGTAGTTGTATTCTGAATTAGCATTTAGGGTACTTTTCATCACGGAAAAACGAACCGTTTCTTAGGGTATATATAAAATATGCCCCCAACCATTTGAGTACGCGCTGTTTGGGGAACTGCTTTTTATATTCCTTAAGAAAATGTTCGTTTTGACGAGATGAAAAGTATCCTATGTGCTAATACAGAATATTAGAGTAATAAAGAAAAGCCATTAAGGTAGAGCACCTGTTCATTATAATTAATGTTTTGATTTTTCCACGCGGGTGAAGCAGCGGGTAACAGATAGTCTAATTTATTAGTGTATTTCGCATTTAGTTCCCTACTCTCCAAATGAGTTACCTTGAAGTGACATCATTGAGCAATGGTGTCACTTTAAGTGACACCATTGTGTTCGCGATACACACTTTAAAGAACATCAAACGGAAGCAAACAGGAGACAAAAATATTTTATTCAGAACGTTCACCGTTGCGCTGTAAGTTGCTATTTGCTACAGTAGTATGAGATGGGGCTTTCTGGATATTCGGGGAGCAAGAGTAGCACAAGTGCCATTTGAATAACCTGTAAAAGTGCCCAAGTAGCAAAACTAGCACAAATGGTCGAGATCAAAACTAGAGATATTTACATTATATCAACTCCAACTATATACTGTTCGCACTTAAAATGATTCAGTTTTTTAATGCAAGCGTTCGTTAATTTAGTTAAACACATAATAAACCATTTATAATTTACTATGGAAATTAAATATGTTGACAATGTTGCTTGTTCATCAGAAAGCGATTACATATACTATGCCAATCAGATATACCAAAATCAATTATTTATAAATTAAAGCACTCATTGTTCAGCAGCTTAAAATTAAATATATCTCAAAAAAATAATTGCACATTTAAATACTCCAGGAATGTTCGTCGCAGTAACTTGTTGTTATAACTGCATAGAAACAATGCTAAATATTTTAGAATATCCCTTGAAACTACCACTTAGAGTAACCTAACACAGACAAATTTATGCCGCATTACTATCATAACTTTATCACAATAAAAATGTATTACAAGTTTTCAAATTAGATTTTTTTACTAGAGACATTTAAGTCAATATTTAATTTGCTACAAATAGAGCCCACACGCCTATCGCCAAATAATAATGACAATTAAAGATGTCGAGCTGCATTCCATACCACCCAATCATAATTAATAACAAATCAAACACATTTAGCACGAACCATCTTGCGACACAGGTATAGCGAGTTCTAAACCACTCCTTCCTCTGTCAGTCTCTCACTAACAGCCGAGCTGTAAGGATGGGGCCGCGCTGCTCCCAATAGTCCAGGTGTTCGCAACAGCTGTATGGCAGCGAGGCTACACCTACATTCAACACCAGTCTTTGCATATAGTTTCATATACGCTATCAGAGATAAATGTGCCTAACACATATTTAATTGAAGTTTATCATTTAAAAAAAAAAGAATTTTATTATAAATTTTTTCTAAGTTTTTAGATACTAACATTAATAATGAACTAAACCACAACATCATATATATATATATATATATATATATAATTTCCATTTGGATACAGTCTCATACACCCAATCTGGAGTCAAAGTATTCGTTACTGAGTGTTGGATTACTAGTGAAATTTTACTGAGGTCAACCAACTGTATATATATATATATACATATATATATACATATATATATATACATATATATATACATATTCAAATCGTCCACAACTAACTAGGATGAAACAACATGTTATTATTATTTTTAGTTGCATTTCAAACATCTCGCATTATTTAATAGAGATTTTCCATAATTTTATCACAGATTCTATTCTCGAATTTATTTTCTAATCATCATTAAAATTTACACAGTAATCAATATTATTGGCTATTTTAAGCATCTGTATACAACTATTTAATGTTCTTATATCCTCACAGTTACAAACATTTGTATGTATCAAGACATTGGGTACACCCATTTGAAACAAAATGTATATTAGATAATGAAATGAATAACTTCTTCAATACACATTGAACTCAGATTAGACTTAATTGTTTCTCCCAAACAGACTAATATAAGGAGTTATCAAATACACGAATGATACAGAAATGTTTCATAGACTTTAACTCTATTGACATACTTGTTAAAAATAAATATTATTAGTTACACACTCAGTCATATTCTTCATTCAACAAAAATTTATTATATTTTAGTATATTTTTGTAGAACAAATCCTGTTCTGAACGGTCATGTTACTCCTATTCGTATACACCACACCACATTGATCACATGGGTACATATTGTATGAAGTGCTGAATATGAAGTTACTAGCCTCATGTAGTTTGGTATTAGAGCTATTCATGAATGTCTTGCCACAATATTTGCAGATGATCGATGCTCTTGCATAACTTCGACTCCCAAAATTTGAAGTCTTATGATTTACCGTTGGCGATATCGACACATCCTTGCCCATAGATTCCTTTTTCATTTTATAACAGCTTACACAGTATCAGTAGATGAAGCTACTCATAACGATCTTCGTTCCGATACAAATACCAAAGAAGTAAAAACAGTTTTACATGTTGCATGCTTATATACTGTTAACACTACAGAGCAAACAGTTTTTATTAACCATCCAGAATTTCTCACTATATGTCTGCTGGCTGTGAATATGTAAAAGCAACATGCTTGATGCAGTGTTATATGATGGCTACTGATTCCGTTCGCTATCTAACATGCGAAGTCGATAATCATAACATCCCAATGTTCTTAAAACTTATCCATCTTTCAATGATTGATGAACATTTTTTTCTCTTGCTACTTCAGTACCTACTCTTCCGACGTGCATTACACCAAGTCTTAGAATGTGGAGTGTCCGCAATACAAGCACATCCTTAAAACCACGTGGGAAACACCCGATAATCTCTTTGTCCTGTTGCAGATAAGCAGCCTAAAACAGTAGCAGCACTGTCTCTTGTAGTTTACATAATGTTCGCATGATCACCACGCCGTCTTGCCATCACCTTGGAGCCGCTTCGATTCTCCTCCTACCTTCCTTCTTTTCACTGCCTCTATCTATTCCTGGTCACGTGATACTTAAATTGGCGGGGGGCTAGTTGTGGTTGGCGTCTCCTGGTAACCTCTACCAGTAACTTCTCTCCTTCGCCAGCTAGGATCAAGACCTTCAATTTTCATATTGATTGCTGCTCTGTAGTATGGCTCCGATGTAACGAAGTCAGATTAATATGTTACCGCACCAGGGGATAGAAAGTGTTGTGATCTATTAACATCTTTATTTTTCATATGGCGTCACATATGAAGAATGGCGTCAATGAAGAGTCGTGGATATGAGAGTCAATAATAATTAAGGGCAAATTTTCCTTGTAGTTTGATGGTTTTCTGAGTGTGCTTTTACTGTAGAGGGTTGCGGCTTACAGTTTCCTTTTCAAAATTATATTTTCCATGGCACCTTTGATATAATGTTTGGTGTAGTGTGCTCATTATAATTAAATGTTTTCGGATTGGAAACTCTTTCCGAGTCGTAATAGTTTCACGCCACTGCCCAATTTGACTGTAGCCTGACCAGCTGTTTGGTTGTATTGCTACTGTGCCTGCCACTGTTTAACGAAAAATTCAGGGAAATGCTGCATAAGATTTACCGAATCCGACGGAGTCTCCTTCCATACAGACTCGAAATCGTCCGTATCGAACATTTGCGATAATGCGTCGGCCACCTGGTTTACGGCGCCACAGACGAGAAAAACCTTGGATCGAAATCTAGACAGGCAGAGAACCCACCGTCCTAGTTCCCCTAACTGCTGTGGGTATCTAAGTACCCAACTAAGTGTCTTATTGTAAGTGAATATATCGAATTCATCGTGTTAAATGTATAATGCGAACTTCTCCAACCCTTACATGCATGCTATGCTAGGGTCTCCTTCTAAAAGTGCCGAGTTTGTATTCGGTCTCTAACAAACTTCAGCTTGCAAACGCCAAATGTGCCAAAACATTCTCTATCGACTGGCTTAGGACCGCGGTTAAAGCCAGCGAGGAGGCGTCGACCTGAACAACAAATCTCTTAAAGAAGTCCGGCAGATGTTTGTGATGACAAGGCCTTTTTAAGAGTGGTAAAAGCGGTTTCTTGGTAGGCACCCCATATGAAAGCTACCACTTTCTCCTTAAACAAGTTAAGGGGCGCAGCTATTTCGGAGTAATGATCTATAAAGCGTGTGTAGTACCCCATGATTCCATGCAGTTTTGGACCCATTTTAGAGTCCGATCAAAAAAGGAAAACATTTGTGTCCAAATTTTAAGGTTGTTGACCAAGTCCTCTGTCGTAGCATCACACAGGCTGATCCAGCTAAAGATGTTAGTGGGAAACTCCTTCCCGATGTTCCAGGGCCCTTTTAAAATTAAAAAAGGGCCTCAGGCCGAATACTGCGAGTCTCGTCGCGCCTTCTTCCGAAAAAGTGTGTATGAAGGCTTACCTGAGGCAGTTAAACTAGTATTTTTCTAGACCATAGTGTTTTTTATCCTGGTACAAATTCTTTGATCTGTTTGTTATTTTTGTGTATTGTAAATCACGTGCAGATCCCTTCCTTATTTCTCTCTTGTTTCTAATGCATTTTCACCTCTGTTTTGGTCTTCTGCTTGAGTGTTTCCGAGGAGGCTGTTTATTCTGGAGGAAGAATATCTTCGGCCATTTTCGACTGGTGCTGATGGACTGTCCAGTTACTTCGGAGATGCCTTGGACTAATCCCGTCTTACTTCACTCGAGAAGAAGCCCTATCAACTGACGCTGGGTCTTTTTCACCTGGCCGCCAAAATTTACCATCCCCGGAGATGGAACATGTTCGATCTCATCAAGAGAAAAAGAACGTGTTATTCTTATTATGATGTGTATACTGTACTGTACTTTGGTAATCTTCTGTTTTCATCTATATACTTCGTCTTCTCTTCGATCTGTGGTTCTCCATTTGTGACTGTGATTGTTTCTTTGAAACTATTTTGAAGGGATACCAGAGTAATGAAAGTATGGAAACTAATGGTGACAGCAAAGGCGAGTGTGCGAAAAAAAAATCCTCATGAGAGGTGTTACTATTGATATATTTTCAGAAATATTTCAAAATTCATACTATCATTTTATAGAAATGATTTTCCACTTTTTAAACATTTGATACATTTTGAATTTATTATCGTCGTATAGTTTTTGGCCATTTTAAAATAAAGTCTCCATACAGAAAAGAGAATTTCTTACTCATATCTATCAAGTAGGTATTGTAACTTTAACTATCATAGGAATGTACTACTAAACAGATGTGCTGCTGTCTGTTGGCTGGAGGTGATAACACCACGGGAATTTCTTGCAAAAATATTCGATCTGTCCGGTATTGGCCTCTATTGTATTTGGTAGCAGCACTGTCTCCGGTAGTTTGCATTATGTCCCCATGGTCGCTGCGCCATCTTGCCATCTCCTTGGAGCCTCTTCGATTCCCTCCTAACTTCCTTCTTTTTCCCCACCTCTATCCTTTCTGTGTCACATGAAAATTAAATTGGTGGGGGACGAGTTGTGGTCGGCTGCCCCTGTTGACCCCTAATAAACACTTCTCTTCGTCGTCAGCTAGCATCAAGATCTTCAATTTTCATATTGATTGCTGCTCTGTAGTATGGCTTCCGAAGTAACGAAGTCAGATTAATTATATTACCGCACCAGGGGATAGAAACAGAGTTGTGGTCTATTAACAGCTTTATTTTTCGATATAATGTCACCTATGAAGAAGGGCGACAATGGTGAGTCGTGGACATGAGCGAGTCTATAATAATTAAGGGCAATAAAATACCGCGAATTGTGCAGGTATCTATGCAAGTATAAGGACACAAAGGTGAAATGGCGGAGTTGAGTGGAGATGTTTGAGAGCCTCTCAACAGCGAGGTCTTCAGAGCAGATGAGGCTGAAGCGAAGTTGAAATGGAGCAACGCTGGAATTCAAGGGCGGGGAAACGGCAGATCCCCGAGAAAACCCACCGACCAGCGCCATCGTCCGGCATCATTCCTACGTACGAAAATCCGGAAGCGACCCCGTCGGGATTAGAACCCGATTTGTCTTTGTGGGAGAAGTGCTTATCCGCTCTGTGATTTGCTACTCGAGCTTCAGGAAGTGTGCGATTGGCTACTGCGTACTGAGAAAGGTTTCCTCTTGATAGAGATACAGAAAATGTTCATATTCATACAAGAACAACTTATACTTCAACCATATGTACATTGGAGACTCTGCTTTTATTGGACCACAGCCAGGGCAACTTTCAACCAATGACGAACCTTCACAAAAGTGAAGGACCAAATCACCTGCTACTTCGTCAGGGGTTGAACAGGAGCAACAGTCAACGAACAACTAAGTGAGGCTCAAGTACACAAAGTATTGTGGAATCTAGCTTGTTGCGGAAATGAGCGTCGAAATGTCCCAGTTTTCTACGTATTGGCTATGCTGCCAGCTTGCAAGTGTGTTACCAGGCGCTGATTGGTGAACAAAATTACGTCATGTTGCTGGCAAATGACGTCATTTAGCTGGCGCGTGCATCTTGAGTTCACCGTATAAGCGGAACGGCTGTTTAACCATTTAATTCTTAATTGTTCTGTGCACTGTCAAATGTAATGAAATGTAATGTGGAAATAATTACATATCAGACTGAAAATATAGGAATCTCGATATTCGTCAATACCTTACAAAGTTGGCAACTTCGTTACGCATTTGGGGGCCATGGAAGTGTAGTGATCAGAATGTTTCCTCCCCCCCCCCCCCCAACTCACCCACCACCGCCATTAAATCGACCCTGGTTTCGGTTCACGGAAGGGTCTCTCCTGGATTTTCGCATGTGGGAATCGTACTCAACGATGAAGCTGGTAGGCGGGTTTTCTCGGGGATCTCCCGTTTCCCCCGCCCGTGCATTTCGGCGCTGCTCCATACACACATCGTTTCACCCTCATAGGCTCTCAAGACCTCTTTGTTAAGAGACACCCAAATACTCTCCACTCCACTTTATTTCACTCTACCCTGAGCAAATTTCTGGAATGGTACCGTGGATGTATGGAAAAATAATTCATGCTATCTCTGTGTAAGTGTACACTCACGTGGTAAATATGCTAATATAGTCAATTCGCAATCTCTCCGCACTTTTCAATAACCTTTGAAAAAACAATACTTTCTATGCTTGTTTCCTTATTATGTTATGTACCACAAATATTTTATATTTGTGTTAACATTAAAACTTAATTTTGTTGCTTGAAATTTTATTTATAAATTATAATATTTAGAGTCGATGTGAATTAAAACAGTGTGAGAATAGGTGTGTTGGCAATGCCAAGTAAGTAATAGCTCATATGCGAAATGTTATGACACTGAGTGCTCACGAATGCAGTGCGTTGTCCTTTTGGTGTTATTTTGTAGACCCTTTGTTAAGATTTGTTTGCTTGGAGCGGATGAATATCCCGGAAGTAGAATTTTAGCAGGCCTTCCGGAAAGTTGGCAGTTAACGTGAATGGACTATAACTTCTTAGAGTGTGATTAGATTATGTTACATTGAGTAGGTGCGTGGGAAGCGTCCACCTGACTGCCAGCTCTTTCTCTGGGGCTGTCAAGGCAGCTCACGCAGACTGTCGTGGTGACCTCTCTCCACGGGGCCGGGGTCAGAAGTCAGGTCTGTCGTGCGCCGCCAGAAACGCAACTCGCAGGTACTTCTTCCTGTCACTGGCAAATGTGCTGTGCCACTGGCCGGTCCACCATACAAATGAGGAGTTAAACGCCCCTCTTCACTTCAGCTGACGGCAATTTTCCTCTCATTTAAATAAAACCACGTCCTCAGTAATTTCGGCTCTCCTCCACTACCCCCCCCCCCCCGAGCAAACCTTTTCCCTTTTGCCCCGTCTCCAACGGACCCCCCCCCCCCCCCAGCATCACTCCGACTGTTTTCTTTTCGTAAAAAATCAGGCCGGCGACTTCGTTGTAGTTCCGAGGAGAAAGGGCACATGTGCTGCTCTATTACTCTTCGTAAAAGTTCTACATGTCCACCTACTTCCATCTTATCTCGTTTCTCCATTCACGAAATAAAGAGTTGAGCTGCTCCCAAATATTTTATATTTGTTTTCCATTTCAGCTCAGGAAACATACACTGAAATAAAGGTCTCGTTAAATCAAACAATGTTTGTTTGACGCAACAAGATTAACAATTTTTCTGGGGGGGGGGGGGGAATGAAGTATTTTGTTATTGTAACCAATTAATTTTGTTATTCTTGTTTGGTTGCCCTCCAAAATGGGTTGGTGCAGCCAAATATTGGTTAAGCTTTACGTACGTTAACAGTTTCGGTTAAAATAAAATAAAAAAATAACTAGATTGTTTGCACGCGAGCGCTGCGCCCCAGTAAACTCAACTGAAGTGACTACAGATCCATTTGGAACGTTTTAAAACACATGCGGGTGAATTACTGGACAATGATCGCAAGTATATATTTCAAGTTTTACAGTATTACTTTTTAGTTTCCTGCTGAACTTGTTATTAACATGTTTATACCATTACTAGCTGTTTCCGGCGAACGTTGTTCCGCCTCTTTCACATCCTATTTTGCCATCTCAATGCGTTCTCTCTATTACATCTGGTACGTCGACCGATGTTTGTCTGTGGTATCGCTGGAATTTTTCTCTCTTTTTAAATCAATAACTATTTCCAGCAAGTGTGAGCAAAATTGGCCCATTAATATAGAACTAAGACTACAGCGACACCTATCGGAATGAAACATAACTAAAAACCTTACTCGCCATCTCAATAACATATGGTGTGGATATGGTCTCAATTGGTCCAGCGGTTTTTTCAGTGATGATGCGGTTCAGTCACGCACAAAGGATTTTATATACAAAGAAGATTAAGCATCAACTAATGCACTTACAAACACTGACACCATCCTAACTGACACAAAAAAATGCAAACAAGCTTTCCAGTTGTATTTTCGAACGAAGACAATCGAATTAGTTTTAAATCATATACAGTTGATTCGACAAAATAATTTTACAACAGTCTAATTTATTGTGGTTCAACACGGAGGTTTTGTTTATTCAAACCCGTATATAATTAAAAACAAGACATATTTTTGTTGTTTCTCATGTTTGGTATACTAAACAAAATATTTTGATGAGGCTACTAAGTATATTTTTTGCCCTATACAAATCAATATTTAGTAGTTTTCTATCAGTGTACAATATATTTTATAACTGTAATGGAAATGTTGTCACATAAATCACGAAAGTAACAGAAAAATTATGCATTGATTAGTTGTATTTACAGTAGAAAATTAGACGTCAGGCATTTTTCAAAGCAAATGTATTCATGTCACTAATTTTATCTCGTTCATATTTACTCTTACAAATGAACTTCACTTACAACACTATTTTTGCCGAATTTAACGTGAATAACAAAAATTGAGTAGGGGAAAAATTGTAAGATTTTCACAAAGTTTCGAGAATCACGAATTTTGTAACAAAATAAATGGCAAATATCTAAGTTTTAAAAATAATAATTTAAAACCTGGTGTTTAATCATTGTGATATATTTCAAATACTTTGTATGTGCAGTATAAATACACACATGCATACATATGCATATATATAATGTTGTTCAAAAGCCTTACAGCGGCCTGCCACATTAATTAGGATGACCTCTGCACTTGTGTATGGTTTTACTGAACGAAAATTAAGTTTTACGTAACCCGTTTCTTGATTACAGTGCGATAAAATTTTCTTATTTCAATTTATTTCATAAACCATGGTATTTTAATTCCTTATAAAAAGCTATTTACTCATCTCTGCAGAAAAAATAATAATAAACCTTCTATTTAAGGGCAGTTTCCTCTTGGCTCCGGGCAATGAAGCGTCCAATAAAGAGTCATCCTAGAACTGGATATTCAGTGACGGATCTCGTAATCGTTACGTACGCCTCAGTCAGCACGCCGAAGTATCTAGCAAAAATTTGTAATGCGTCGGCGAAGGTAAGGAACATCTTGAAGTGATGAGTGCTACGACGTGAACTGTGGAACACGCGTGCCGCGGCCTGCACAAAGTTCTAGAGCGCCGGTGTACTCGGCAACTTGTAACTCGAGAGTACATGTTTCTGTGGCCCACATTTGGTGGTTACGTAGCTGCTTTCAGTGCAAAAAGTTGTCGTAAATTATACAAGAATTGTTCTCAAACTATTATTTTAGTAGGTGGGTAGGTATTAACATCTCGTCGACAGCGAGGTCATACTAGAGAAGCAGCAAGTTACCCGGAGAAGCAGGAGTAGACCACGGCCTGTCGCAAGGAAGCATCCCTGCATTCGCCTGCGGAGTGATTTAGGGAAACTGTAGGAAAACCGGTATCAGGATGTTCGTATCGGTAATCGAACTGGAATCCTCCTGGATTCGAGTTTAGTTATTTACAACTCTGCCATCTAGCCCGGACTCGAAATGAATATAGAAATGTATTTGTTTAGCCCGCCATTTAATTACCTTCGTTCGAAAGTACAGCTCGACAGTTTTTGTGGCAATTAGGAGAGTAAGAGTATTTGTTAGCGCATCTGGTGATGTGAAGAATGGTACAAATTTTCGAATATCATGTTCAACAGTAAACTAAGGCAAGGAGTCTGTAAAACTTGAAATATTTATCTACGCACCTTGTCCTGTATTAGAATTGTACGTATTTAAATATATTCCAACTTTATCTGTTGTCAGTTTAGCTGTGACTGCTAAAACGTAGTGCTCGGATGCGAAACATCTAGATACTAATCTAAAAGAAACTGTTGAATGTACGTAGAGCTAAACAAATATTTTGTTGCGTCAACCAAATCATTGCGGAACCAAATACGAACAACAAAATAATTTGGTTTCAACAACAAAATATTTTACTAACACTATAAAACATTTGTTTGTTTGCTTCAACAAATCTTTGACTGCGTGCGCGTCTACCTATTTCAGTGTGAGTGTAGATTACGCTATGAACAATATTTTTTTAATGGAAGTTGGTGAGAAAGGCAAAAGTTTCAAATTAAAGTTCAGAGGTCTTCGTCTGCTACGCGGAAAGTAGTACAATTCCAATCGCTGACCTTGTAATCGTTTTCTGAAGTGCTTTGTGTATAACAGTAACGAGTTCGGGAGCTCAGAACCGACTTCAGTGTGCTGTGAGTACTCAGAACGAGGGAGTGAGTGAAGAGAACTGAGCAGCTGTTAACGGTCTTAGGAGCTGAAGGAGTACTCCGAAATTTACGCAGACTATAACTATAATTATATATATAGGCTGTTCACGGTAAAGTGAGCACTTTTCAGGCCTTAGTTACTTTTTTACTTTTAGCCAATTTTTTTTTCCTTCAACCACCTTTTTCAAATAAACGTGGCCACGTAATTAATAAACACGGTGTGTATATTCCACTGCACATGGAAGTTAACATCAAAGCCAAAATAAAATATATTTAAAGTTTAAAAACTATTATTCAAAATGAGAAGGCTTTCAAAAGTGCTCACTTTACCGTGAATAGCATATAAGACTCTGAATCTGTGACATTCACTCTTGTGTAACTGAGCCAAAGTCCAGAGAAATATATTGTTTTGTAAGAATGTTTACGTGAAGTTTTGTTGTAACAAATAATAATTAGTTCTCCACGCTCAGTTTTCCAACCAGGGTCAGCAAAATGGATATATCATTTGTTCTATTTGAAGCAAAGTTTAAAAATGAGGTACTGTAGACGTATTTCCGTGTTCTGCGCATGTATCCAAAACGTTAATTGACCGACAGCCAATATAACCGTCAAAGTCACATGGTCGGCAGTGATGAACATGTTCGCTTAGACCACATTTGGTTTATTAAAAGCTGCACAGTTTTACCAACTCGAGTAAATTTCAGTTGTATTGGTTTTTGTGACGTCAAAAAACCGAGCGAGTTTGCGTAGAGGTAAACTACTAGATTCACATTAGGGATGACGTGGGTCTCATTCACTCTCATGCCATCCTCACTTCTCTTTCCACACAAATGGTGTTATTGTTACTTACTACAGGCCATGGCCGGCTGCATCTTGCCCCGTCTCTAATGACCCCGCTATCGACGAGATGCATACCTAACCCCAAAAGCCGTCCACATTTATTTAGAAAGTGCTGTTGACAAGAAAGCAGTCCACGATAAAGCGAGCACTATTTAAATCAACCTTAAAAAAAATGTTAATGCCCCACCTGTATATATTTTAACGTGCGCACTTATTGACTTGCGCCCAATGAAGTTGGTAATGATGGACAGATAATAGTTCCATAACTAAACGTCGAATAAAAAAATCGGGAAACCATTCGTGATAACGTAAATTATTCTATTTTCTTTGTGTTTTTTTTAGTACATCGAAGTGTAAAATTACCAGATTTGTAAAATACTTATTTCTTTTTTATATTCCACAGTTTCACCTGACGGACGCATGAATAAAGTGATGAGGCCCATGACAATGTTAATTTTACATAAGTCAGAGGAATACACAACGTGCATACAAGTATATACTAAGCAGTGATATACAATTGCTCATTTTACTGTGAACCACCTATACAAGAGGAGTAGTTATGCGCAACTAAGGCGAGCACTCTGCCACGTATTCCCGCTGTGATCTGGAGCCAGGTTCACTTCCCTAAAGACAGCCGTGTCGTTCCAGCCAGCCGGGAGCTTGAGTGAGTCTTAAGAGATGTAGAGTGGAGCGGCGTAAGAATGAAGAGCCGGGAGTGTACGGAAGCACCGTGAGGAAACCTCACGTGAGAGTCGCAGGTTGGTGACTGACGACCCACCCTCATCTAGGGTCGACCTGGGACAGCAGCTGTGGGAAACCAACTGCCTGGCCAACTGCGGGCCACAGCCTCCCAACCAGTCACGATTTTTCCAGTAAGCGTGTTCCCTATTTCTGCACCACAATTACTACCCCGACAACCTACATAATGAATAATACCGTACCTAATTTGTTTCAAGGATAACGCATTAATTCACGGTGGAATAATTCCAGACATGAGGCATAGTCCAGGTAGCCGGTTAGTCTGGCGGTGAAATATGGACTTTTACAAGGGGGGGGGGGGGAATTCAACTGTATATTTATTACCAACCTTCACGTTGATTCCCTTAACTGAAATCTTGCACTCGTTAATATCAGATACACGAGTTTCTAAGGAAGCTGTGCGTTCAAAGACATGTTGAAAGCTACGTTTATAACTATTTAAGTTACATATTAGTTTAATGACTTTATATGGTATACCATAAACACGTATAATGACAATTTTCATATGCAGATGCAAAATAAAAGTAGGCAACCGAAAAATGTATACAAAACATAAAAACACTTCTGTGGTGCGGTTCATCCATGGTACCTTCAAGAGTGTGGCCAGATTTAACTGGGGAATTTGTAACTAAATAGTATATTAGAATTAATATTAAGTAAGTTTATTAATTAAGACTCCACGTGAGACTCGTACCACGATCACTCCACCTCCGTAAATCAGAGGCCTTAACCAGACCATACAAAATTAAGTAATATCGTACCGTAACTAGGCGACTTGTACGAGAACACAAGTACTACGCCCAGCAAGTGAGCTAATTCGTTGTTTGCCAGAGAGTCTAGCCTCAGTTAGCTTTATCAGGAAAGATAACGGTGTTATTACACAATTATAGACTTCACAGACAAAGTTTATGTATCCGAGTACTTGGAGAGAATTCAGTTACTAAGGCGCAGGATGCTGTACAACGATGCACTCTAATGTAAAGTGCGAGATGTTTAAGCGAGCTAAGACTGACTACGAATTCTGTCCAGGCACACACATTCCTGCACTTCACTCGAGTGTGACGTCACTCCTTATGTGCTCCTACTATAAAGTAGTGAAGTACACAATGAAACCATGCTTGAAGTTGCTTACTTTCTGGGCGTATATGTTCGAGTAAGAAGTTAGTTTTCGCTTGTACGTTAGGTCAAGCGCTTAAAATCACAATACTATAACGTACATAGAAATGAATGTTTAAGATATGCTTAATTGTTTTATGAACTTTTACACTTTTTCGTTGGTTTTAATTTTGTTCGCCTAATACTGCGACGAACCAACTACAGATGAGTATAAATATATGCGTTTGAAGTGCAAAGGCTTTTGATATACTATAATAAACTAGCACTTGAAAGTAGATATGTTTAATATTGTGACAGAGAAGTGAAACTCCACAATAGAAGTTTTTAAATCCTAGTAATGATTACGGCAACTTAGTTAGTATATGATAAGAAGTAACCCCATATAAAATCGCTTTGCCATATAAGGTACAGGATGCTTCGAACAGCACGTTACAGGGTATTTATTCCGTTAATAATTGTTGGCCCAGGTAGTGGAACATATTTTAGCAAACGGGATATATTTTTTAGTAATTTATTAAGCTCGTGCATGTGTACGTGCACTGTATACTGAACTTACGAATATTCTGATGTTAGTGATACAGGATTTTACACATATATATTCAACCAAGACACGAGGAAAACTGCAAACATCGGAGTATCACTGGAGAATCGTTCTTGATGTTTGCAGAAATTAATTAGTAATATTTCTGAAGGTGTCATCACGATCTTTACGATCCGTTAACTTACCGCACGCTGGAGGTCCTGGGTTATACTCTCTTCAAATGTATGTGTGTATGTACCTCTCGCTTAGTCATGCAAGTGATTGACATTTGTGGTGGTTGTACGGTTGCTGCCGGACTACGGTCTGCCATGCCGTGCGGCCGCGGTCGCGATACAGCCTGCACGCACACACGTGTGTGTGTGCGTCTTACGCGTGTGCACGCACGCACGCACACGCGGCGCGCACCTGCAATCACGTGACGTCGCCGTCCAAGGAAAATTGGTGCCTTGAGGAACCCCTCGTGCTTCTCCCAGGAGCGTGTTTGCCGCAGTCGGAGAAAAGAGACGGAGAAACTAGAGGAATAAAACGGTCGACGGGACATTCAAGGGGGGTGGCAACCCTGCTAGCACGATGAAGAGGGGCGAGGGGAGAGTGGATCGCATGTCACCACTCGCCTCTAGACCTAGCTTCCTTCAACTGCAGCGAGGCCGACACGTGAATTATACAAAAAGTCAATGAAAAATATTTCCCTGATTCCGTCTGCAGATAGCGCCAGACAAGGTCGAGCAACATGGCTCTTTACGACTCGTTTACTTACCACAGGCTAATTAGCCACCCTAACCCCCTCCCCAACCCTCGCAGACCGAGAGGTAAGCTACTGCGGAATGTTGCCACAAAAATGTAGAGCTGTACGACGAAAACTTCGTACTTGCTGCAGTGTCAGGCCCCGACTGGAACAAGAACAGAAAAAAACATTGGGCTGGGGGAGGCGCACTACATCAGCAAAAGTTTTCGCTTGTGGTTGTTACACGTTTCACACATTTGTAATCTGCATCTACGCGTACTATGACGCTGATGTATTATCAGCGCTTTTGGCAGTTGTTTTAATAAAGAACAGTTAGATGTTTTTTACTTTTTATTAAAACATGAAGGTTTTGATAAGGCAAGCTCTGAATAATATGATATGTGTTAGTAGTGGGATTTAGATGAGTTGGCCAAGAGCATGGGCCACAGGAGAAAGGCGCCAACTGGACGCCATGTTGTAATTTCCTTTTTTGACCTTATTCCCCTCCCCCTCCACCATCACCTACTCCACCACCTCCAATTACGCCACCACCAACTGCAGCAACTCCACCACCTCCACCTCCACCTCCGCCATCTCCACTCCACCTCCACCTCCGCCACCCTCACCTCCGCCACCCCCACCTCCGCCACACCCCCACCTTCAGCACCTCCACCACCTCCACTTGCTCCACAAGATTGCAGTGGTAACATACATATTATCAAGCAGGATGTTACTCTACCCATCAGTCTTCATGCTGAAGATGAAGTGACTCCCACGAATCGCATCATGGAAGCCTATTTCCTAATACAGTGAGGTGCATCATCTCGGGACCATCAATTTTCAGGAAAACATGTGTCCTACTGAGCCTGCTGGAGGAGAGAGAATAGTCTTCAGTTCGAGAATGTGTACGCATATTCAAAATTGCTCCAGTACCCCAAATACCGGCAATTGGCATGGGTACTGCAGGGTGTGGAAGGCATGAGTTATTTCCCATGCAGTGATAACGAAGCCGTCATAACTCCAAAGCAAAGCATTGCAAAACTCTATATTTGTCTTCTATGTCATTGCCTGTGAAAAAAATTTACATTCAAGAATAATTTAGCATGGGACGCATGTGTACATGGACTGTGTGTACCTCGGGCACTTATTCGCACTTACCCAAACAGATGCTCTGCGACAATGCTCATGTGTTGGTGCTGTTTCGCATGGACGATACGAATTTGCTTCACGTTTACGACGATCACGTCAATACAAACATGACTATCAAATTCTAAAGATATGTGTTCTTTGTAATCGGATGAGAAATCGGATTTTTGACGATCATTAAGGACTGGCCCCTATATAATGTAAGGTACAGGTGTATGTTAGATCAGTTCATCGCTGGCCATCGATGATGAGTTAAAACATATCGAAATTCGGGCAAAGCAGCCTCAAGCTGCATCTTCACAAAGATGATGATGTTGGTTGTCTCGTACCAGGAAGCGATGGAACTTATGATGCTGGTAGAAGAATAATTTGAAACGTTGGCGAACCCAAACGATGCAAGGATGCTGATACTAAACATTTCGTCCTCGAAACTGGTAATGGCATCATCTCGGAACTGCGCAGTATGTTGGCCAAAAAAAAAAATTCTTTCAGTACCATCTGCCCAAGCTCGGAGCGATTATGGTGGGTGTGAAGATGGAGATCGTCTCGATATGGTAGCCATGGAAGAGAGAGTGACAAGTATTCAAAGGCAAATTATCGACATATTGAATTTAGCAGGCACGCAAAATGAAGAGAATCTGAAAAACCTGGAAGGAGATATGACACGTATATTCACCACCTCGATTTCGCACATCGCCACGAAAACTGGTATTCAAAGTTACAGTAGGGACACATTGGATGTTTGCAGCGAATGTCTGAGTAAGCTCGATAATATTTTGGTGGAGACCCATGATTGAACATATAAAAGAAAGCAACAGTAAACATTTCTATTCAGTACATTGTCGGACATTGCCAGCGAATTTCGTCGGACGAATCAGTCTGTTCACTCAAAGCATTCGCTCGCCAAGAGAGCCAATATTTCACGCGACCTTATAAATTAAGAAATTTTTAAGCCAATTACTCGTCATCTCGATGTACTCAGGGAGAGCGATGGAGCACACATAGCTGTGAAGACCGAAATCGACGATACCGCTGAGCCTTTGAAGAAGCGAAAACATGATGATGTACAGTCAGAACGGGACGATGGATCGGATGCTGATTTGTCATGCAAGAAAACGTACAGAAGAATGCCCGGAAATCTAATGCTCGGGCTCGATGGTACCGATGATCGTAAACAACTCGTAATGATGATACGGCATACAGTAAGTATATAAAGGCATAATTATAAATTGTTCCTCGGTACTGATGAAATAGAGATTCTACCAGGTGGGAACATCCGAGCTGGTTATTAAATGACACGTGTAACCTCCGGGATATAAGAACTTTTATTTCGCAAAGAACCCAACGAGTTTACTGAATCTGACCTGCTGGAATACAAGATTTTGCTCGAGCTCATGCATGTGTTTTACCAAGGTAACAATCCCGAGACCAGTGTTTATAAGGATGAAGATTACGAAAAAAAAGACATTCTCGCATACCTCTTCAGTAGCCTAGCACTGAAAAGCACGAAGTTCTGAAGAAGATAGATGGCGACAAGAACACCGACTACATATTGTGGGACGACCGGAACGAATTGGTCGCTTTCCAAAAGGTTGGAAACCACTCGCACACGAACGAGATTACATCCATCATTGAATAACTTAATGTGGGAGGCTGCATATTATGAATCGATTGGGAATTGCCCACGAACTGCATGCGACTGCCAGGTACAACTACCACCATCGCAAAGTTATGATTTCTGGGATGAACGACCTGTTTCAAGCCAACCTCGTCGAGATGATATCTTATGATCAAGTCAACAAGGGTTACAAATACATGTTATCAATCATCGATGCATATAATAAAGTCGCCTGGTCCAGAAATGTCATGTCGCATGTGATGTTACCGAAGGCATGACAGATGTATGGAGCGAAGGTTATATTTCAAATAATCTACAAACCGACCAGGGCAAGGGATTCTACACAGCAACGTTCAAAGCCCTAATAAAGAAATATAACACCAATCATTATTCAAAATACAGCAATCTCAAAGCTTCTATCTTCAAGAGGATAAACAGAACTCCGAAAGGAAAAATGCGGAGGCATTTTCTTCGAATGGGGTTACAATTGGCCGCAATTCATACATGAGCATAACACTACCGTCCATTTTACCACTCGCATGAAGCCCGAAAAAGGTGAAGAACGACTCCCTACTCTAACATCGTATGCTATTCCGAAGAGGAGGGACTGCCAAAACTTAAAGCTAAAGTTGGCGACATGGTGTGCATCTCTAAACAGAAGGGCATCTTCAGAAAAGTGTTCATGGCGAATTGGAGCTCCAACTCTTTCGTGTTCCACATATAGGCAACTATATATCGAGGAACTACTTTCTCGAGGATCTAAATAATGTTCCCATCCATGGTGGTTTCTACGCAGAGGAGATACATCCTACAGCCTACAGTGAACACAGAAGAAGACTAATAAACTTGTACATTTTATTATGTGTACAATAAATTGTTTGTAAATATATGATGTGTTTTATTTAAAAAACCTCCCCACTGTATACAAATATTATTTTTAATATAAATACTAGCATTTAAGAATAAAATAAAATATATATGGCAGTTTACGTACTTTCCAGGTATGGTCAATGTCACCATTCGGTACAGGCCGATAGCTGGCGACATGATCGAGACTACCTATGTGTTGATAATGATAATCTAAGTTGGAGGTACCGACAGCACCACCTATACTATAACAACATATATATATATATATATGGCTGCCACCTAGTGGTACATAGATGATGAAAGCATATGAAATCAAATATGGCAGTCGAGCAAATTTGAGATACAAACACTAAAACTAATGACAATCGAAAAATCAACATGGAGGACTGCACCTAGCAAGTTGGCGGACGCCTACGAAGATGGCAGGCTGCACATACCAAGATGGCGGGCTGCACCTATCAAAATTGCGGACGGCCGCACCTACCAAAATATTGTATTGAGTATGTGTGAGAGCTAAACTTCGTAACATTAAGTTTTTTTAAAAATAATATTTAAATAACCTTAATAATACATTTTTCATAATTTTTAGTAATAAAGCTGTTGATTTTTTTTTCTTTCATTTTTCAGAATTTTTCGAATTTTTTGGATTTTCAAGGCCAAAGGTGAAACGTTCTGACCTGTCCACTTGCCCTGATCCAAGGTTACCGGGGTCGCTAATCCGTCTCACCTGTCTGACCCAGGGTCACATATCCACCTCTCCTGCTCTGGGTAAAACGGGCATTGCTTGGGAAATTTAGTCGATTTTGTGGGAAAAAGGAAAACTTTGAGGGGAAAAAAGGAAATTCCAAGATGGTGGCCGTTCTGCACCTGACTTCTGCGCCCCATGCCCTTGTATCCAACTCATCTCAATTTTACTTGTGTTTGTACGATATCTGTGCTTCCAGCATGGTCGACACACGAATAAGTGGTATTAATTTTTAAATGAAAGTGGATTGCCCGAAAGAAAAAAATATTAACATGACTTAACTTTGTTCACTTATCCATCAACTAAGTGTGCACGATTTCTTATGGTTATCATTTCTTAAATTTGGTTTCTTCTGTAAAGCTGATGTAACGTATGCTGCAGTGAAAATTTTACAATATTTAGGAACTGAAGTAAAATGCAAAACTAGGGCGTTGGTTTATATCACATTTTATTTACCGGTAACGATAATTCGCTCTGAAATTTCGGACTGGCTATTTCAGTGACGAATTGCCAAAAATTGTCTGTATTTTAGTGTATTCTTACTGGCGAGTCAACGATCTCATTATCAGTCTCTGACTTGGGAGCCGTTTTACTTCGTCATAGATCACTAGGAATCAAAGACACCCGTCGTACATGACGGGGAATGGAAAGGCAGGCGAAAGCTAAGAGTTTATATTAATACAATATCTAATAAAAATGAAAAGGTTTTTTACTGATATCAAAAAATAAATTATTTGAGTAGCGTTTTTGTGAGATATGAAATAAACTAGCGGTTTCGCCCGAGTACAATTTAGTCTTTTTTTCTGCCTGCGGCGTCGTGCGGAGCCGCACGCTCGCCTCGTGCGGCTCGCGGAGGGGAGAAAGCGGAAAGCGAAGGGGAGATTCCTCCCCTTCGCTTTCCGCTTTCTCCCCTCCAATGAATGACACCGCATCACCACACCCTGTGCGGCCAATACCGGCCCCGTCAGGATCTTAGAAATTACTTTTTTACAAAACTTTACATAAATTTAAATTATTGGTGATAATTGTATTAATGTAAGGGACATTTCTTATCTACAGTAAAGTTTTATTTATAAATTTGTTTATTTTGATAAAGATTAAAATTTTTATGGTTAGAAAAATACAATGCATTTTTCGTTCGTTTTTATTGCGAAATTTAAATTTTCAATACTCTTATTACTACTTATCTATTAAAGATAGATATATCGATATGCTGCCGCTGGCTTTTTTGGAGATAATTTAATTTTACACAATTCATTCGTACCTAATGTATTATATCTGTAAAAAATTATACAGATTTTATAAATATCACTTATGGTAATATAGACACAAGAAGAGGCTAGGGACGTAACTGAAATGATGAGTATGAAGGTAGAGCTTCTATTGTATCTGAAGGGGTTTATTTTATTCTGTGAAACATGTATAATAACAAGACACTTATAATTGACATGAAACTGAATGATTATACGTTTGTGGGAGCACTGTTAACTAATCATAAATTATGTGACCACGGCAGTTTAATTAATTATCTATTTTGGACAGTCTCAACGTTATTCTTGACGCCGAAGGCTGTTTCTAGCTGATCGGCCGACGGCGGTCGGACACACGTATGCTGTGATCTTCCCTGGCTGCCGGTCGGATGTGGAAAGATGCCGAGTCCTGCCTTACAGTGACCTATATCGGTGCGTCGTTTAGGAGTCCGTGTCCCCGATCGCTGGCTGGTGGAGGGGGTGTTTTCATGTGACCTTGCCCGGTGCTTGCTGCAATAATGTTTTCGCAATTACTGGCGTCCTGATTTACTGAAAGTATTAGGCCAGGTTCATACGAGGATATTCAGCTAAAATCTGTTCGTAACACAGCGTATTCCATTAGAGCGCGCTGGCGGCAAACTTATTTCCCGACTTCCTTCCCTAATACCGATAATGTTAAGCTCCTATAAGTGCTACGGCAACTTTTAATATACGTAGAGCTTCCTCGATAAATGCAGATCATAATACCAAAATACGCATCTAAATCCTTTTAATGGTTCTCGAGATCAGCGCAGTCATATAGACAGACGCGCGCAAGGGACTTTCTTTTATACTATGTATTTATTTACATGTACATACGACAAAGGGAACCGGCATGGCTCTATATCCAGCCAAATAACCGCCACGCTCCCCGCAGCCCTAAAATACGGCTCTTCTCATATGCGCCCCACTTTTCGAAATACTTTAAAACTCGCTTCCGAGACACATTATACTTTAAAGGGATGCTATAGACTATTCACGGTAAAATAAGCACTTTTGAAAGCCCTGTTTAAGATCTACTTGTAGGCACGTTGTGTATTCTTCCGCCTTGTGTAAGATTAACATTGCCATTGTCCTCGTCGCTTTATTCGTGCGTCGGTCAAGTGAAACTGTGAAATTATTAGAAAATTAAATATTTTACAAATATGCTAATTTTTACACCTTGCCGCATAAAAAAAATAACATAAAACGAAAGAAATTATTTTAAGTTATCACAAATTATTACGTAACACTGTTTATTACACGTTAAGTAATGGAACTACTTTCCCTCCATCGTTATGTCACTCAGCACGCCATTTAAAATGTATGCAGGTAGGAGCAGTGACGTTTTTCTAAGGTTGATTTTAAAAATGCTCACTTTATCGTGAACAGCCTTTACCTACAGAACAGCACGAGTTATAACGTAATGAATTCACACCGCTGCAATATTATACAGTCCGGCAAGTAAAGTGATAAGTTTCTCACTTTTGACCTCACTTATTACGCGGCCAAGCATGAAACGGAAATCATTTATATGTATTAAATTATCAGACATGCCCACCATGTTTTATTCTAGTAAATTGCATCTTCGTGGGTGCACAATGTTTTGTCGATGTGTGTATTTAACTTACTTTCTCTATAACTTATTTTGTGCTAGTCAGACAAATTATTAATACATAAATAATATAATAAGGCTTTTTGCAGTTACTCTTCACGAGCGCATGCATGTAGTTATAGCTATCTTGTGAAGGAAATAAACCAATTTGCGTTAAAGTAGATCCTATGTAGGATTTTCCTAAGTGAATAATTGATCGGCAACAGTATATGGGTCTCAAGAGTCCTTCGATATGAAGCGAGGTGGGAATGAATATGCGACGGAATGTGAGAACAGGATAACGGAAGAGTCCTGAAAAGACCCGCCAACAAACGGAAACGTCCGCCTTGTTTCCTAAATGCAGAATTGGCGTGACTGTGCCGGGAACTGAACTCGTATTGTTTTGACAATTAATGAAATATAAGTATAGGCTTGTATCAAACTATGATTACAAAATTTGCAAGCGTTTGATTCAGAGCCACGTTCAAAAACACGTAAACAAAATAGTAGAAATTTGCTATTGAAATCCTCGGAGAACTTTATTTTCTTTAGTGAAAGTGTAGATCGTAAAGCAGTTTTTTCAGGGTACACATTTATGATCATAAGAAAAAGAATACTATTGACAGTTTTGAATTTTTAAGGACTGAGAGGAACGAGGAAAGAGAACAAAGGGGGTGTTTCAAATCCTACGATATAAAATTATGGGTTCTTAATCTAACTTAATAGGCCTATAAATTCATATAATTGGCTACCAAATTAAGTAGTCCTATAGATTTATGAAGTACTCCAAAACAAGTTGAGATTTTTTAAAGGCATGTATACCCAATACAGAGTTCTTAATTGCTCAAATGCATTTTTCTTTATAAAGAGGTGCATATATGTAGAGTACACAACTTTCGTCCGTAACAGAAGTTTTAGGAAAGGTAAAATTCACGCGAAGTCAAATACAGCAGGCTTACTGTACCGCATAAACCAAGGTTTCGAAAGAGCTGTTACTTGCGTCTAGGCTTCCGCGAAGGTATTCTGAAATTGAGTCACATTATATAGACAAAATATAACTTAAAGCAAAATACATAAATTATTTCTGGTAGTCAACTAAATCTTACGAGAAACATTACCTGAGTTTCAATAAACGTGTACAAGGATATCATACAGTGCCTCAAATACACCACCAAGTGTGAACTCTATTAATTTACTTTTAAGGTTTGCGATGAAATAACTTACCTTCTTTACAGCAATATTTCTTACACATCACGTCTACCAACACACTGGCATTTGTGAATTTGCATAGCTTTGGTAAGACGTACAGAGGGAAATGAGAGCAGGAATGCTAATTTCTTAGCTATTAATCTATAAAATTGCTACTCTAATCTGCTCCTTACGAGCACACCAAACGAGTTTTAAGGCAACTCTCATGATATAGCGCTGCGGCTCTGTCTGTGTGGCTCTGTCTGTGTCTCTTAAACCAATAATTTTTGGTACGACACGAAAACCAGTCAAACAGGTAATATTACTATTGTAACACAGAAGTAGTAAGTAAATTAGCTCGTTCATCGTCCGCCAACTAAGCTGGCGGGTTCTATATCGAAATGTTTTACGGCTGCTGAAACGTAACTTCGCGAAGATATCTCGAACGTGAGGTCTTTTTGCGGAGGGAGTTGGTATAATAGTTTTAAAATACAATATATAGTCCCTTAACAGTATCCTCACACTTTTGAATCCAACCTATGAAAAATACGCCATGTATTATGTGTTTTGTTATTTACTAAATATGCCATGTATCACAAGCGTTTTAAAGTTCCCTTAACCTTAAAGTACTTAGTTTTTGATTAAATTAAACTTTACCTTAAGTTTTATCTATAAGTTATATTATTTAATTTATAATTAAAGTGATTAAAACTAGGTTTAATAATAATGCCTAGTAACATACCTGTAGTTGTTATGCAAAATATTATTACACTGAGTGCGCACGAATGCGGTGCGTTGTAGCTTTGGTGCGAGTTTCCAAATTCGGTTGAACTTTGTTCGCATAAGGCGGAGTAGGAGTAGAACTTTAGCAGGGCTTCAGAAAAGGAGGAAGTAGCCGTGAATTGACTATAAATAGTAATTATATGGACTGGCGGACGTGAACTTGACTTAGGCGTATAGTGGCTGTGGTCGGCACGGTTCGGCGTGTATGAAGCTAGCACGGCACGGTCAGTGACCACTGAGTGTACTACAACTCGGTGCCGTCGTCTTCAGATTAACACAAACAACGTTAAGGAGGTCGCCTGTCTCGAGGTCATTTTTTGCGTTTAAGGCTGAGTGGTGCGGGAGTGCTAAGGGCGAGATTGCCACGCACATCAAGTGCACCATCGCTACTACGCGCAAAGGTGGAAACTAGCGTGTAGCGTTCGCGTCGTGATGTCTGCAATTACGGGATTTCAAGTGGCGAGCTCATAATTTTGCTAATGGAAACTGTCTGTAGAAGTTCGCTTCAGAAAACTATCGTTGTTACGATCGTGCCGTGGTAGTATGTTTCACAATATAGTAGTTTCTAAAAGCTGGTTGGAGCGTTGTAAAATAATATTTGCACCGTTGCGATGTCTTAACAAGTGCCATGTTGTCTTCGCGTAAAGTATGTCTTCTTTTCGTACGGTATGTGAACGTGTACAAAACACGTTGAATAGTTCCGTCGGGAAACTCGCATTTCAAAGATGTTGCAGAGCTGTTGACGTGGCAGGTAGACGGAAGCTTTAAAGTAAATCTCAAATAACATATTTTAAACACCTCAATATCAAGTCTGACCGTAAGGAAGTATTGGAACACAGACCCTCCCAAGACAGCAATATCCACGAAGATGAATTTTTTTAAACCTAGATCTCTAACAGTAAGACAGGTTATGCAAGCCAATGGGCTATACTACACATGCCAAATGTAAATTTTTTTTTAACTAACCTTTTGTTTATAATTGCACTAAAAAGAGAAAAATAATTACAATAGTTATACAATTTGTAGAACTTGTAAGAAGTGGTCGGAGAGCCGTAATAACCTTTACTACAAATTAATATATTTGTATTAATTTATACTTAATATATAAAAGCTTGACGCAATATAGAACGTATACCTCATTTGCGTAAGCGTAGTAAGCATATATCTTGGGTAAGTCTCTTATCTATTGCCAATATAGAAAGTATATCACATTTGCGTAAGCATAGGAAGCACATATCATGCGTAAGGCTCTTGACTTTTTGTGCCTAGCTTTTATATACTAAATATAAATTAGCGGTTATAGAACTAATGGAAACACTCAGATATGTTCTCGGTCACAGCATCTTTCTGAGGTGGTAGCATTGGCATTCCGTTGGTCTTGTCACCATTATCAAAGATCGAAGTACTGCTAGTGTTTACGTGGAGATTTTAGGCGACCAAGTGCATCCTATGGTACAAGACAAGATGATACTGCGCCAATTCCCATTGTTAGATCTGTTCAGGCGTGGTTTAAAGATCACGCTGATGTAACGTGACACCATCCGAGACATCGCTATCTGAAGTCATTAAGGAGTTTTGTTTTTTAAACTTGTGCCCCGATCACTATATTCATAATATTTAATTTGAACTACCTATATTCTATGGGATATAAAAGTTTATCTTTGTCGTTGTTTGCAGTGCATGGCAGGAATTTCTTAGGTGTTAAGGAAATAATATTGTTGCTCTGGAAATAACTGATATAGAAGATAATTCTCTTATGTCCATTTTAAGTGAGTGATTTATTATTAATCTATAAATTGATCATAATTGACGTCATAAGAAGCATTACAAATTATTTTTCAACTGACGATTTCTTGTTAATCAATATATCTCAAAGGTTCTATAATAAAGTTCCATGTTTTACTGTCTAGAGCTGTCATCATTAAGAAATATCATTTTATTTTATCTTAATTCAAATGAAAGTGGCGCCTATATTAAAATTTATCAAAGAGGATCTGGAATTTAAGTACTGTATTTCACACGAGTAAACCTCAACATCTCCCCTGGGCCGCCGAACCTCTCGGCTTGAACATTATCGAGCATCTGTGGTTTGTTGTAGGGCAGAGAATCCAGTGCACATGTTCTTCCTAGTCATCTCTGACAGCAAGTACGACACTGCATGACGAGCGATGCAAAGTTCCTCTGGAAACACTTCACGAGATGTATGTATTCATCACGCGACGAATAGTAGATCTACCACAGTCGAAAGGCGGTCCAACACCTTTTTATAGGCTGTTCCCGGCGAACTGAACACTTTTGAAAGCGCTGCTTAAGATATACTTGTACGTGCACATTATGTATTTTGACACCGTGTGTAAAATTAGCATTGCCACGGGCCTGGTGTCTTTCTAAATGCTACAAAATAGCTAACTAATTTAGAAACATTCTTGAAATTCAGACATACGCGTTAGATAAAAGAGAATCCGAAAAAATGCTTACAACAATTAATATTTAAATTTAAGACATGAACTACTGTCGTTATCAACTTGACTGGGGGCATGTCGCTCAGTCAGTGAGCCAGTTAAAACATATGCAGCTAGGGGCAGTGACATTTCACAGGCTCATTTCAAAATGGCTACGTTAACCGTGAATATCATATATAGTCTATTCGCCGTTTATTCACACTTTTCAAAATAAAACCTTTGAAAAATCACTTCATGCATGACGTGATTCGTAATGTACTACAAGCGTTATACCCTTGTTAACATAAAAGTACTGTATATTTTAGGTTAAATTTAACTTTAATGTATTTTATTTATAAATTATAATTTTGAATGAAATCAGAGGAAAAATAGGTTTGTTAGCAATGGCTAGTAAGAAATAGTTCTTATGCGAAATATTTTTAACTGATTGCGCACGAATGCGGTGCGTTGCCGTTTGGTGGAGATTTCTAGAATTGGTTAGTCTTTGTTACATTGAGGCGGATGAATATCCTGGAAGTATAACTTTAGCAGGGCTTCAGAAAAATTTGAAGTAACCGTGAATGGACTATAAATAATCAGGTTCGTTAAGGCGATTCCATTATTTTAATATCTTGAGGACGTGGGTACAGCGTGTGTGTCATGAAACGTCTTGTTTGCCGCAGCTTGAACGGTAGTGTGTGTGTGTGTTTGTGTGTGTGTGGGCGGCAGCAGGTGAGTGTGTGATGCAGGTGTAGTATCGACGTGCTGTCTGCTGGGGGCGTGGGGCGTAGTCCGGCGCGGTCAGCTAGCCAGGTCCGGGGGCGGGGCGTCGCGACGCCAGGCCAGAACGTCCGGATGCTGCGCGCCGCCGACAGAGACGGAGCCAGAGAGAGAGAGAGAGAGGCTCCGGTGGGTGGAGCAGACGCCCGAAGAGCACCGCCTCCCGGAGCTTACAGCGCAGACCCGGAGCCGGCGCCGCGACAAATAAAACTGCGTCGCCTTGGAAAAAACACCTCCCCCTCGGCGAGCACTCACCCCTTTGTACCCCGGCCGAGGCGCATGCGTGAAGCGGCCCTGCCCCACGGCCTCAGCCCTTAAAGCAGCCGAACTGAGCCCTTACCCACGTACTGCATGTACCCAGCCACTAGCACACACTACCAGCAGTATGTATCTACAGCTAGTACAAGATATTCACGGCTTCTACACACGTTCTGAATCAAGCCATTAAAAAAACATCCCATATATTATGGGCTTCACTGTTTGCTAAATATGCCATGTGTTAAAAGTGTTTTATAACTGTGTTAACAAAAAAAGCTGTTTGTAGTAACATCGAACATTTACTTTATTTTTATACGTATGATAATAGTTCCTTTATAATTGATATGAATAAAACACCAAAAAAATAGGTGTGTTTGGTAATGTCTAGAAGGAAATAGTTCTTATGCAAAATATTATTACACTGGAGTGCGCACGATTGCGGTGCATTGTCCCTTTGGTGTAATTTTGTTCCCTCGGTTAGGCTTTGTTTGCATGAAACTGGGGAATTCCTGGAAGTGAAACTTTAGCAGTGCTACAGAAAGATGGAAGTAACAATGAATGCACCATAAAAATCTCATATTTTAGGATAGTTAACCAAAAATACACTAGTAGTAGTGTGTATCCGATCTTGGCGCAAGGGCACCAGGCACAGGATAAAAGGACTCGGGCGCCACCTTGTTGTGACGTCACTCGACCGTCATCTTGAAAGTCATTGACCCTTGACCCCATGGCCCATGACCTTGACCTTTAACCCCGAATCAATATTAAAAAATCCCAAAATATCCTCAAAAAAAGTACAAAAAATCCGAAAGATTCTAAAAAGATAGCAAAAAATAATGTTTTAAAAAAATTATTAAAAATTATTTTCAAATTTTAAAAAAGGACTCCCAGAAATTCCTCATTTCAGCCAGAACAGGAGAGGTGGACTCGTGGCTCCGAGTCAGGAGAGCAGGACCTATAACCTTTGGCCTTGACCTTCAAACTTGAAAATCCAAATAAAACAAAAACATTCCAAAAAATTAATACAAGTCGAAAAAAAACTCATTACTATTAAAATTATATTGTTTTAGGTGACCACCATCTTTGCAGACATCACCCATCCACCATATTAGATGTAGACTATCATGATCTTAACCCAATGACCTTGAATTTCCTTGAAGAAAAAACTCGAGAAAAATACATAAAAGTCAGCAAGCATATTGCATTACTTACTACTACCGCCATGTTAGATGCAGACCACCTCGATCTTTATCCCATGACTTTGAATGACCTTGAAAACAGAAACTCGAGAAAAATACATAATAAACAAAAACTCGAGAAAAAAAATACATAAAAGTCAGCAATCATAATACATTAGAGACTACCACCACCATATTGGATGCAGACTACCTCGACCTTGATCTCATAATATTTAATAACCTTGATAACCAAAACTCGGGGAAAAATACATTTAATATGAGCAAATTATAAGTTACAGACCATTACCACCACATTACATGCAGGTGACCTTGACAATGTATGTTTATGCCACTAAACCAGACCCATCATACTAATAGCGACCACATGTACGAATATGTTATAATCATGGTATGGATCAGCAATTTTATAGGCTTAATTGGCATTAATTAAATGTCAATACTGCCAAGCTCTAGAGACTTGGAATGTACGAGGGCAGCTATGGCGATAATAATTCGTGCTCTTCTCAGACACTAATCTTTCGATCCGTCTCGCAATCCACACCAATCCACACACCAATTCACACCTACCATCCAGTCAATCACAACTCTTCAATAAATCCTAATCCTTCGATCATTCTTTAGCAATCAATGGAGTGGAACGGTAGAAGGGTGGAGCAGTGGAGTAGGCGGAGCGATGGAGCAGGTGGAGTTAGTCTTGGGTGGAGTCAGTCTGTAGGAATCAGTCAGCAGACTCGGAGAGACCTGCTGGAGATGTAGTTGCTTTAGTTAAAGAAGCAGGTAATTTCGGCAATGGTGTTCTAGGTACCTCAGTCGAAAAGTGAGGTCAATGATCCCATTGAAGATTTCGTACGTGTAATAGCTGAAGAAGTCGATGACACTACTGGTACCACTCCTGAATAAGTATATGGTACAGTCGTAGCTAACATTAGCTTTGGAGTTTCCTAAGTCATAGCAGATTCAGAAAAAGACTTAGATGCAAAGTTGCAGAATCTAGCAGAGAGGATGTAACTTTCACGACAGCCGTTGTCAAACTAAGCATCTCAGTTTACCTCCCTACTTCTTATAATATATGTGTATGCACTACCTATGACGTAACATTGTATTTGAACCAATCGTATCAAGCCATTATTTCATTGTTTGGACACCGACCTGTCAATCACCAAGTTGTCAAGTGAGTGCAGCTGGCCAATCGCATGAAGCATTGTGTCATGACACATAGGTAGGTAGAGGGGCTATAGATGCTAGTTCCTTGAATACATCACCATGAGGTTATATCTTCAACTCAATCGCAAAATCGGTAATGGCGCAACCAGTTAGCGATGATGGTCAAGGTTAAAAGCAAGCCTTCGTATTCACAATTAATCTTCCCAGTATGGAAGCACTCTGAGAAAACCCACATACTAAGGCGTTTTTTCTAGCTCGTCTTGTCCGTTCTCCACATCCATTTATTTTTAAGCAGACGCGTTACGCCCCAGGTTGGGAGTTCCAAGAGCCTCGTCTTTATCATGGTTAGAGTGAAAGCCATGGAAAGTGTCATGAATGTCATCACAACCCAAGAAGCAAAACAACAAGCAGATAACATTTAACCAACTCTTGGCCCAGGTGGTACATGTTTCCCTAAATGTCTGTAAGTGTTTTATTATGTGGTACGCAATAAGACCCCGTGAACAATAGTGACTGTATTTGCTTGGGAAGTATTTTTGATGTCAGTCATTAAACACAAAATCATTGACAGCATTTAATGTTTGGCCCACAAGCAAACATCAGTGAATCACCCACTGGCATTTTAGAACACGTGGAAAACATGTGGCTGATGTATGCCAAAGAGTATGAAAATAAGATCTTTTTTCTATATAAAACCCTCATGTAGTAGACAGGTTCAATTCTGATAGCTGTGCATCATCATGTGGCCAATTACGTGCAACTTATCACAAAATCACTGACAGAATTTCATATGTAGCCCTCAAGCAAACATTAGTGAAACACTCACATGCATCTTAAAGTATGTAGAGAATGTGTGGGTGATGTTTGCCAAAGAGTGCTTACTAGCCTTTGTGGTATGCCAATTGCTCCTTATTACTGAGGAAACATAATCAGCAAGCTTATGTTCCATTTATGGAGTACCGACTATATGTTGTTGTGCACTAGCAAATAGCATATGCATATTCAATAGATTTTTTAATTTCATGTACATATGAAGTAAAATTATCACGTGGCATTGCATAACACGCAAAAAAAAAAAGCATTATTTTGCACTTTAAATTCTACCTGAAAATAGCCCGAAACTAAAATAATAGTATTTTAAACAAAAAACATGAATCCAAGTATTGACTCATGATATTATGTATATTAAGTAAGTGTCCAGATCTACTTATAAGGTCGCATATGAATCCATAGAAGCGTAGTTGATATCAAACTTAACTGTAGACTAAAGGTTTGTGAGTTTGGTTCCAGGTATCTCGAAAGAAATTTACTAGTTGTGAAATATAGCTGAAGATAACCCACATGAATATGGTATGCATCAGTTTTATTTGTGTTAGACACTGTTATTTTTCTGGTTTTGAAGATGCATGGTAAGCTGCGTCTACGTGGGCCACAAGGGACCAATAGCTCGGCCACAAGTGGCTTACCAACAGTTGGCTAACGACATGTGGTTTACTTACGGCAGGCCAGAAGCAGAAAGCTGGAATTGGCCCGCTTGTGGTTAACTTACGGGCAACTCTTGTTTTCCCAGACACCAGCCAACACTTCATCAAGAATAAGTTGCCCGCTTGTTGTCGACAGTATATCTAGAAGTGGCCGGCTTGAGGTTAACTTACGGGGAACTCTAGTTTTGTCAGACATTTGCTGCCAGATAAATATCCGAATGTGGCCCACGCGTAAACTCATCATACCATAGTCATCATTCATGTGCGCCACATGCATCTGCGGGTGTATTCCGCTTCTTGAATGTCTGCGGATGCCGCATGAGGGCTGCTTGCTCACAATCAGAACTGTACATGTGGGCCAACTATATTTTGCTACTTGAGTTCACTGTAAAAAAAAGTAGTAATTTTCACTGGCAATTTTTTTTGTAATTTTGCAAATTCTTGTAACAGTATAATGATTTCTCTTCTGAAACTACTCGTTTGTACAACTACAACTTCCGTGCTTGTAATATACCCCAATAAATGTTTGTACTATTTGAGCCGTATCCACGATCTTCAGAAAAATTGGCGGACACTCAACACGTAAAACTATGTGTGTATAGCTGTTAGTGCTATAACTATGGGCGATGTAAAGTGTAGTTTAATGGGGAAAAAATGTATTGCAAGTTTGAATAACGTAAACCAGTTAAAATAACTCAAATATTCATAATAAAATGACAATTTCCATAAAACGTTATCGAATTATTCATTAACTGTTAATATTTACTAGCTACACGGAACTCTTAAATCGGCTATCAAGTCCACGTTGTTTAGAGCCGTCCAAATATCTTAACTACACGATAGAACTCTTTAAATAATTTTAACTACTCTTCCCAAACAAATTACTTCATTAATATATTGTAGATCCTTATAATTATGTTTTAAAAGTATCTAAAACAGCTTGTTCGTCAATTTGGTCTTGTGGTTACGGGTGCCAGTAAGCAATTGAAGGGGTTTAGGTTCAAGGTCCTACGCTAAAAATTCGGAAATATTTGTTTCGTAAATTATATTATGAAAATTTTTTTTTATTTGATCTCATTTATTAATTCATAGCATTTGTTTTCTAGAAAAAAATAATTTACGTACACTTCTCAATATAGTAAGTTGATATTCAAGGCTATAATTTTTAGTATTACAAATAAATGTTTTGGAAATTTCACATAAAACTCTTCGTAAATTTAGAAAGGATTTCTTGACAATAGGGTTACCAAGGATTTTTCTTGTAAGTACAAAACAATTTTTAGTGTGTATCATCATCGTGACGTAGAGTCTGTGGTATCTTCCCATCTTGGGCTGCGGTTGCTGAGATTCCTGATCTGCCTTCAAATGCATTCGCTTCCAAATTTCAGCTCGCCAGTAGAATTTTGCCCAAACAATTGCCGACCTTTAGCAGCATGCAGTAGCCAATCAGGCACTAGGCCTGTTCTCAGGTCCTCGCCCAGCCAGTTAGAAAATGGACACGCACACGCCAAAAAACTGCCACGCAATTTTCTTTTCTCAGCGAGTGAAACATGTTGACCGCGTCGGTATCATATCGATCTATAGCTACCAGAGAGTATTGAAAATCGATAGCAATACATTGGAAATGTCGTTGATATTAATATTGCAAACATCGACATCGCTCATGTTCACATTAAAATAATTGATCTCTAATATCGCACATTGCCAATATCATATATCGCTAATACTGCAATATCATATAGCTGTAGAATGTTGGAGCAGGTGGCAGCTGCGATGCTCCAGAAATACAGTCGTGATCGACAGCATATCGCCACCTCGCACAGCGCTCCCTGGTTTCCGTGCCGGCCTGGGTTGTCGTGCACGCGCGCCATTCCCAGCGCCACCTCGGCCACCATGCGCATTTCAATGTAACTGCAGGTTCGCACGTTGTCACCAAGGTCACGTGGCCGAGTCACTGCCACACACACACACACACACAACCCAGGGGGAGTGCATATTCAGTCCGCAGCCCGTATTGGCTCTCGTCACGAATGTCTGTTGCCGTCTACCGGGTGAGGTGGCGCTGAGTTCGAGTCCCAGCCCAACCATACTCATTTCTGTTTTCCAAGGTTTCCCAAAATCACTCCTGATGAAAACTGTGATGGTTCTTTACTAGAGATCGTGGCTGATTCCTTCCTCAATTCTGCTTCTCTGATCAACTTGCTCCGTCTCTAATATGACCTCGCTGTCGACGCGACGTCAAGCCTAACCTCATGCTCATACTACTTTATTTTATAACATTATGCCCTCTAACGGTTGGTTGCAACCATACAGTTAATACCTGGTAGAGTGTGCATGTGAGCTGCTCAGGTAGGTAGGCACGTTTATAGTCATATATGGAGCAAGTTACTGAGGGGAGTAGGGGCGGAGGATGAATCGATCATGGCCCGTGAATAAGGCTAATTTTATTTAGGTTAGGAACAAAACGAATTTTATTATTGGGGAGTTGGCATTGGTAAAATTTCAGCCGCTAGGTGCGCAGTGTTCCAAAGATGTCACAATTAATTAAAATTCTAAGCTGCATGAATACCAATGGACAAAAATGTTATGTAGTTAAGTAGTTATTTTATATTTGATGATTGATTATCCCAAACACTTTGGTTTTTAACGTGGAAAATATAGGAAATCCGGTACAAATACGACCCTAGCGCTCACCTGGTGGCGAAAAATTTAAGTCGCCAAATTATAAGCGCTGAGCTTCCCAACGTGAGTATAATAGATCTTCGCTATAGTAAGAAGGAACCTTCAATGTATTCGCCTGGAGTGATTTCGGGAAACGTTGCAAGATCAAAATCAGAAAGTCCAGACCGGGAATCGAAGCCATGTCCTCTTGAATGCGAGTCCAGTGGTTTGCCAACGCACTATCCCTCTCGGTCCCAGCGTCTGAGCAACCAGTGGCTTTATCGCCCTGCAGCTGCCAAGACCACGTGGCTTGCAGGCGGTTTACTTTAATACATGGCCGTACTTTGGAATAATAACACACTTTTTACAAACAACTTCCAATGCAACTGGGATCTACTCTAGCCACTCATAAGCTTTTGTAAACGCATAGGGTTTTCGCAAAACGAAACCTAAACAAATGTCTACATGACTGTGCGTTCTTGGGATTTTGACAGTACTGCTGGAAATTCGTGATACAAGCATAGAGGACAAAAATATGTTTTAATCAACTTTATTATATGGTTGCACAAGTGGAATTCGGTGCTTTACTTGGGACCACATACGATTTTGGATCAAATCAGAAATGCTACATCCTTTTGCATCAATGCATGACTCGAGATCTTCTTCTACTTTATTTGGAACCGACCACTGCCGTAGAAATTAAGATAAATGTACTGAAGTCTTATTCAATGGAAATGACGACAAACATAAATATAGAAAATTCTTTAGAGTATTATTTTAGAAATCATATAATTAGTTTTATTAGCGTGCCTTTAAATCTGAAAAGGGATTTCAGCTTGCCTCGGACGAACAAACGTTTGGAAATATAGCTTCAACGGTTTCTAAACACGGGGCCACAAAAGCGGGGAGAGTTATAAATGAATGCAATACAGTAAAATCCCTTATAAATTGAATAAATCAATTTCCTACCCAATTATACACTAAAGCAATTCTGTAAAAACAAGATTTTGTAAAAATGTTTTTTAAAACTTTTATACGATTTTTACCAGGCCCAATGCTTTGTTTTACGCATTTAACAAATTTAATAAGATTGTTGTATTTTGCAATATGACGAAAGCGATTGTTAAAGAAATTATGCATGCCACGCAAATGACGTCGTGGTTAGAAATTGTGTTGATTTTTAGTTTCCAGACTGGTTCTCGAAATCGATGCAAATATTGTTCGCGGTATCCGAATAAGACTTGCTTCAGTGAAGTCAACTACGCAGTTGAGAAGAGTAGGATGCTTGGCCACTCAGTTATCAGTTACGGTGTAGGTAACAGCGAGTTAGGGCCGTTGTCGTTGATGAAACGAAGCGTGTGTGTTCCGTGTGGCGTGGTCACAGTTCACAGAGCCACCGCCAGCGTCGCTGCTGTTCGCAGCGCCACACGGGGGAGTACCTGGTGGAAACTTTGTAAACTTGCTTCCTGCTTCTTTTGCTCTACTCGGGGCGCATGTTGGTCGTGTTTCCTCCCCTACTGAGGCTGCGCCCAAGGCGAGATGCTGGTTCACTGTGGGATACGAAGAGGCGGCGGAAAATGTCAGCAAGGAGAGACTGGAGAGGAAGGAAAGGAGGCGACACCTTCCCAAAACTCCACGCGACATCCAGCGGCGACCCAGCGAACTACGCGTGCCCACTCTGGGAAGCGCGCTCAATTACCTGTGTGGCGTTTGTCTGATACAGTCAGTTCCCAGTATCTTCACACTCTCTAGTCAATAGTTGGAAAACACACCATTTTTATGACGTCTTAGGTTAGTTTCCTAAATATCTGATGTGATAAAAGCGTTTTATATTCCTTTTAACATCAAGGTATTGTATGTTTTAATCATATTGAACGTTTACTTATCTTAGAATTATAGCTTTTCATTTATAATTATTATGAAGAAAATATAGGAAAATTCACATGTTGGTAATTCCTATAACGAAATAGTTTTCATGCTAGACTGAGCGCGTATAAAGAACGGTGCGTTCGACAATTCTCCTGACTTAGTTAAGACGAAGTGGAGGAATAGCCTAACTCCGGCACTGCTTCAGAAAATTCTGAAGTAACCACGAATGGACTAAAGTCGTCATCCCATGTACCACTATACTATGTTCCAGATGTAAACTTCCACGAGTTTGGCTTTCTGAGCTTGCATGCGAGCAGGAATGGAGGTTTCAATAGAATAACCTCTTACTTCGATACTTGCTGCCACACAAGTTAATGCACGCAAATTTACTATGGATTTACTTACGCAACTGTACTTCCAGAATGGACTTCGCTCACGGAGCTTGCAATATTTGTTCATGCACGAATCCTTAATTGTTTTGTTGTAATAATAGAAAAATCCTGCGTTAAATGATAATAAATAGCCGTGTTTACCGTAATTTCCATATAACTGTGTTAAAATCTGACCTTGCTGCGTACTACACCAAGGGTGTGGCAAAGCAGGTATTGCATAAACACTAGCAAAAACCAATCAGAACACAAGAATGGCAAAAGGCATGCAAATATCATTTTTCTGTATAGTGTAAAGGGTAGCTAAATGTTTGCCACGATCTATAATAGCAACAAAGAAGTATGACCATGTATAATTTTATTTTAAATATTTGTTTCAATGTTTTCTTTTTCATAATATTTCTTTTACAAATATTGCACATGGAATACTTTTTTGGTGATGTTACATTTCATATTGTAGGGTAACATAATTTTCCTTTCCCATATATAACAAATTTATATTTAAAAACATTTTCTTAAAATCCAGGTTGCCCAAACTATAGATAAAATGCACCCAAATTCAGGTACTAATACGTTCGCTGATAATCAGCTAATACTTATAAAGGTTAGATTTACTGGCCATATTAATCAGTTGATACAAACTACAAAAGGCCATCACAAAATATATTGAGCACCTGAACCAATTTACCACAGCTAAAATGACCACTGTATTTCTGTTGCGCCTACATTTACCATCGACAGTATTACATCATGTTTAATTCCTACACTAGGAAAAACCACATTTTGGTAACACATTAATTTTCTTCAAACAATAATTAGGTTTTAATTTACGCGCAATCCCAAGTGAATGGGAGCAAATGCTAATCAACGCCAGCCTTAACGCCACGAGTAAATTAGATTCTTGGAACAAGCCACAAACTTCGTAAAGTTTCTCTTAAAAAGTCATAAAATCAAGGAGTTTCGCATAGCTCCACTTAATACAAGAGGTTGAAACCCTAATCGACGATTATTGGCAAGTGTTTACAAATTTTCATCAAAGTTTACAATAGTTTACAAATGTTGAAAAATGTTTGCAAGTGGTCGCAATAGTTTACCCATGGTCCCTAGTGGTTACCACCACTTTGCATCTTGGTGATGACATATCTGCCTAAAACGTGGTTACAAAAGTAACGGTATTGGATTTTGGCTGAAAGGCCAACATTTCGCAAAATGGTAAAAAACTTTAGAATTATTTTACAGCTATCATGGCCCCTGCCTAACGTCTAAGTGACGTAAATGACCTGTTCGCTTTAGGAGCCTACATTGGTTTTTCCAAATAAAGTAATACTTATCTCATGGTAGAAGCTTGCCCCCTCGAAGTCGCTGAACTGATCCAGAGAGCAGCGCGGGCCGGCATTAAATACACCGTACCGTCCACTTGTGATACGAATCAATTTAATTATTTCTTAAAATTTAGTTTTTCTAAGAAATCGAGGGGGATTCAATTACTCCTTGGAGGGTACAATCAATGCACATCAAATGGCTGTTGATTTGGCCAATTATTACCATGTATGGTGATCGATGTAGCGAACACCAATTCCCCTTAGGGGGTCTGATGCAATGAATTTTTAAAACACCCAATAAGATTATAGTTCGCTCTCCACTTCCGTTCTCTTGACCAACATGCCGAAAGGAAATTAACGAAAACGTCAGGTTTTTGTCGACGCACGCATCGTCCCAAGCTGTTTACCAAGGTGGTCACCGACTGTGCTGCGCTCGCACGACGGAATCCCTTAAACATCAGCCCGCTGCACACTTCTTCGCCAGGTCTCGATGTTGCTGCACGTGAAAATTAGTCACGGAGATATTGTTATTTTATGGTACCTCAAATACGTTTAATGTGGTTGGTAGTGACATGAAGCTAGCACGAACATCACAGTTATATTTTATTAGTGTTTTAATCTACGTCGAAATGTTTTAAACCTCAAAACAATATGTGTGAAAGTTCGAGCATACCGTGCCATATGCTGTACAATTCCACAGGTTACCAGGCAGACAAAGTAAGTACCTTTTTCTAAGAGAAATGGCGGAATGTTCCAACCCACTTATTAATTCTAAGATTTTTTTTTCTTATTGTTATGGTGTAAATTATTCACAGATGTGACGTGATGGGATTTCGTCACATCCCCCCCCCCGACTTAAAGGGGAGCACTCCAGAAGGAGAAGCAGTCCATCTGTGTTGAGAAATCTATCCAAATTTGAGAAGATACCAAGAACCAAGACGAAGTGGCCAGCTTCGAAGTAGGACCAGCAATTCTTCTATCATTCCAGATCAGAGAAGAAGGTCCGTAGCATCACCATCAAGATGCTCCAGGAGCACCATCACCAGAACATACGCTATCATCAGGAACATTCAGTTGACTGCCATCATCAGGAACAGTCAGAGGATCGCCATCGAAAAAGAAATAACTTGCACAAATATTGTCATCATCAGGAGAAAAGAGGCCCACCTCTACTCTATCAGGAATGGAAGTCCCCATAGGGAACATTCTAAATAAGTTCGAAACTTTCATTGGCAAGAGGGGGGGGGGTCCCTAAATTTTAATTTTAATATTGCTGTCTTGGGCCTTCATCCAAAATCCCTTCTACAACTATAAATCACCAAATTTTCATAATATTTATCATCCAAGCAGTAATATACACAGATAATGCACTATTTGTATATATATATATAAATTAAATCTCTTAAAACTACATGAGCATGGACAAAAACTAAATGGGCAAGAATTATGGTCAGCAATGCCCCCGATGGAGTACACACCTTCTATACCCAACTTAAAACAAGATGACCAAATACAATAAAAATATATTAAATACCCCACATACCACATGACCATAATTAGTGACAGCTTATACCAATTACGTCACTGAGTGGTACACATCTTTAACTGTGTCATATGACACTTCATTACAACTTTCTTCAAGACTACATCTTCCAACTCGACAGTGACAGGGCTCAAGAGTCTGCATATGCTGAAGGGTCCCTGATACTTCAGCGCCAGCTTAGCTTAGCGCTAAATAGAGTGGCCTTATTGCTAAGAAAGTGTGTTTCAACTATTACTTTGTCTCCTATTTTAAAGGTCACAGTACCACCAGAAAAACCCTTTCTGGCTGACCATTTTTATGATACTTTTGCAAACTCTGCATAGTCTCTGCCCACACTTCCTCTGATTACTTTTCACTCCTTACATCCCAACAAAAGCTGTGCAAGCCCCATGCATGAATGAGTGGGTGAAAAAGTGTTCGGCCCAAAAACATCTCAGATGGAACCTTCTGGGCCGTATCACTTACAACATTATTAAATGCTAGCAACAGTTGATACAAAGCCAAATACCATTCCTTATGTGTTCTGATATGAAAAGTTATATGAGCTACCTTCAAATTCCAGTTATATCTTTCCACCAGATTGGCATGTGGAATATAAGGAGAGGTCTGCACCAACTTTATACCCCAAGAAAAGACTAAATTTATCACCTCTACCGACACAAAGTAGGTGGCATTGTCGGTAACAATATTCATTGGAGGTCCAAATACTGGGAAGAGATGCTGACTCAAAATCCTACAAATTTCTACAGACTTCATGGTACACAAAAGAAAGAAAAACCAAATTTACTAAAACTATCCACAACAACAAGTACAGATGTAAAACCTTAAGTCGTGCGGGGCAAAGAACCAAACACGTCTGGATATAATCGCTCCCAAGGGAACGTAGAAACTTTAGAACTATATGTGTTGATATACTTAACATTATGGGGCTTAGCCCTCTGACAACCCAAACATGCCTTCACCAGATCTTCAATTTTACTGGTCATCCTAGGCCAGCAAAACATCTCCCTTAGCCTGGATACTGTTTTATCCTCTCCCAAATGTGCTCCAAAATAGTTATTATGATAATAGTGGAATATTTGTCCCTGCAAACTGAAGGAACAAATATGCCAGACTTCCCTGTTTTGGCATCCACAATACCTATGAGCCCTTTGCGAACTTCGAAAGGACCACCTTTATCAGATGTAATATTTGCCCTGATCTAATTACATTCAGGGTCAATTCCCTGATGGTGTTGCAAACTCAGTTACGCCTGAGGGAAATCTTGGAGAGTGCCAACTTGTCCTCTCTCAGTACCTTCTGCATCCTTAAATGCATTATTGGTGGACGCCAATAGGCTTGATTCTCGTCCAACACTAGTATTCTCACTTGTGTCTACAAACAATACACATTTATTTACTACATTATCTACCGAATTACAAGGAGAAACATTATCAACACTTGTACAAACACTTTCGGTTTGGCAAGAAACATTAGGAACTTCGATCAGTTTGTCAAAATACACTAAATCTATTAGCAGAAGGCATCACAGGAAGAACAGTATTAACATAATCCGGGGTTCCACACAACATTTATCCGAGTCAAACATCCAGGATAGCACATTGGCTACCTCGTTGACAACTCCCTTTATGTCTTGAACAACAAACTCGAGACATGTGAGTCGCACTAATCAACAAACCAACCGCCCCACGTGTTTATTAGTTTTCAAAAACCAGCTGAGAGCCTGGTTATCTGTGTGCAAGGTCAACTTTGCACCTTACAGATAATTTTTGTACTTCTCCATACCATATATGGTCGCCAACACTTCCTTTTCGTAGGCTGAGTATATCTGCTCAACAGGATTTAGGAGTCGACTAGCATAAGAAATTGGTGCTATATTCCCATCTACTTCTTAGCGCAGAACTGCCCCCAAAGCCTTCGAACTACCATCGACTTGCAAAATAAACCATTGGTCAAACTGTGGCAATTGGAGATCAGGAGGAGTAGCAAAATATTCTGTTTAAGTATTAGCAAAATGCATGCTTCTGAGCATCTCCCCAAACCAAACAAACTCTACCCCTTTCCTCTTTAAGGCAATAAGGAGCTCAGCTATTCAGCAAAATTTGGAATAAATTTGGAATAAAATCCTGCCATACCAAGGAATCTGCGAAAACCACGCAAGTTCTTGGGGGCAGGGAAATTTACAACAGGGCCAGTCTTTTCAGGGTCCATCAACAAGGTCCCGTCAGATATAACCAACCCCAAATATCTCACGTAGGTCTTCGCCCATGTAACCTTGTCGGAATTCATGGTCAATCCTGCCTCTCTCAATGCTGTTAAAAACAAATTCAGATGCTCTAAATGGTCCTCAAATGTATTACTGGACACACACACACACATATCATCGATGTACGTGAACAGAAAGTTGTACTGATATTTACGAAATACCTGGAAAAGTACTCGAGACATTGCTGTGGGCCACAGTACCTACCATAGGAAGTCCCTTCCACTGAAATTGTCCTCGCGGGGTGACAAACACCAAGACTCCTCTAGAGTCCTGATGCAGATCTACTTGCAAAAAGGCCGAATTAAGATCAAATATCGAAAAATATTGGGCCTGCCCCACATAATGGAAAACACTATCTATGGTGGGCAATGGATGAAGATCCACAAGGATCTGCATATTTACCTTTCTATAGTCGCATGTAACACGATAATTCCCAGGTGTTTTCTTAGGAATTAAAAAGGCTGGACTGGAAAAATTACTTTCCGCAGGCTCAACCATACCATCCTGCTGTAATTCGTGGATGATATTCTTAAATATCCGTAATTTAGGGGGCGCCAATTGATAAAGTGCTGATGACACAGGCTCCTGATTCCTTAACCTCAACACTATGGTGTGTTTACTATAATGGCCAAATTTTCTGGTGATGACATCACTGAATTCCTGGTGCAATAATTTCAAACTTTCCTCATGGTTACTCTCCTTTAAATAAACTGCCTTTACCTACAGATCAACAGTGTAGAATTGCTTTGATATTACTTTAGTTACCTGAGAACTACAAAAATTTGAATTCTTTATTGGCAACATCTAAAACAGCTTGGGTTTTACCAAAAGAGTCAATTCCCAAAATAAGGTAATGTGAAAGACCAGACGAAATCCTAAAGGTAAATTTCCAAGAAAACTGTGCAATTTTAATCTTGATTATTGCAATGCCATGTGAGGTAATCATAACTCCATTGGCCATGGAAAATCCTATTTCTTCTCCCTTATATACCTTAATGAGCCCTTTTGGTAGTGACCTGAGCAAACTATTACAGAACTCTTGATCCGTTAATGTACCAGATGCTCCTGAATCCAATAATGCAGCAACCACAACCTGCCCTGCTATTACTACTGGAATATACAATAAACCATGCTGGCACTCGAATGACATAACCTGCACTGCCGACTCTCCCATAACCTTACTTTTTTCCACCGGACTATTTATTTTAATGTGCCCCTTCTGATGGCAACTGAAACAGATACTCCTTAAAACGATCCTCTTTCCTCGGGTTTGACTTCCCCGCCTGAAATTCCCTGGTTCGTCCCTGCACAGGTTGGGTCTGCGAATACCACGATCGTTTTTTGTACTTTCTGACTTCTCCCAGCTCCATTCTGAGGTATCAGAGCCAACACACTTCTTGTTTACGATATCAGTCCTTAGCAAGATGGTTATTCAATCCACAAGTAACACAATCTTTGGTTACCTTATTTTCCCCTTTTTCCTTATCCAGGGACTTAACTGTGGGTACCACATCGTCTACACTATCTTTAAGGGTTCTTTCTACTTCAGTTACCAATTTGAGCAACTCATTTAAAGTTACAGGTTTACTGGCAAAACAAAAGAACCAACTATACCGCGTGTGGAAGTTATGAAACATGATTTGTGCGAAAGAGTTTCTTCACAGGGATAGCCTACCAATTGCACTATTACCAAGATATTCTTTAGAAACTTTTGCATAGTTTGATCTGGAGCCTGTCTATATTCCAACACTTTCAACCGAAATTTTGTAAGCTCCGATTCACTAGAACATGCCTTTAAACATTCCTTAATCAAATGGGTTACCTCCCAGTTTTCCTCACTGGCCTGTCCAAAGACTTGTTGTCAATTATCGGGAACTCAAAATAGTACAACTGCATACAACACCTGTTGCTCGCACAACAGAATATCAAGCACAGAATTGAATTTGTGGAAAAAATCTACCACTGCTTCAATACTCAGTTTTCCTAATTTGGAAATTTTAGTTACCAACTCGGTAGGCACATGCTTCAATAATTTGTAAATAGGAGTTGCCTCTCCCAGAAACTGCCGAATTCCCAGCATTGACCTGACTAGCCTCCTTCCTCATCAGGACCCGAGCTTTTACCCTTAGTTCCTCTATCCCATCAATATCTTCCACCGCAACCCCAGCCTCTCCTACCATTTGCACGAGGGCCAAATATTGCTGAATCCATGGAGAAGCCATGTTTGAAATGAACATAAATCCTATTAAAAGTCATACCGCTGTTGCCATAACCTACCACTACTATGGCCTTGCAAAATATCACACTTCAGTATTTCTTTGTTCAAAATCCACAACCCGAGACACAATGTACATTAACAGAGTGCTAGCACCCTTGCTTTCACTTAGCAGAGTGCCAGCAGCCTTTTTGACCTTGCTGCATCCTACACCAAGGGTGTGGCAAGGCAGGTATTGCATAAACACTAGCAAAAACCAATCAGAACACAAGAATGGCAAAAGCCATGCAAATACCATTTTTCTGTACAGTGTAAAGGGTAGTTAAATTTGCCGCGATCTATAACAGAAACAAAGAAGTGTGGTCATGTTCATTTTTTTTTTATGTTTGCTTCCAATTTCTTCTTTTCATTAACATTTCTTTTACAAATATTGCACATGGAATACTTTCTTGGTGATGTTACATTTAATATTGTAGGGTAACGTAATTTTTCTTTCCCATATATAACAATTTATATTTAAAAACTTTTACTTAAAACCCAGGTTGTCCAAACTATAGATAAACTATAGATAAAAGGCATCCAAATTCAGGTACCAATACTTTCGCTGATTTTCAGCTAATACTTATAAAGGTTAGATTTACTGGCCATATTAATCAGTTGATACAAACCATCACAAAATATATTGGGCAACTAAACCCAATATACCACAGTTACAAATGGCTGCTATATTTATGTCCCACCTACATTTACCATCGACATTATTACATCATGTTTAATTCCTACACTAGGAAAGACCACATTTTGGTAACGCATTAATGGTCATCAAACAATAATTAAGTTTTTATTTACTCGCAACCCCAAGTGAATGGGAGCAACTGCTAATCAACGCCAGCCTTAACTACGCGAGTAAATTGGATATTTTGAATAAGCCACAAACTTCGTAAAGTTTCTCTTAAAAAGTCATAAAATCAAGGAGTTTCGCATAGCTCCACTTAATACAAGAGGTTGAGACCCTAATCGATTATTATTGGCAAGTGTTTACAAATGTTCACCAAAGTTTACAATAGTTTACAGATGTTGCAAAATGTTTGCAAGTGGTCGCAAAAGTTTACCCATGGTCCCTAGTGGTTACCACTACTTTGCATCTTGGTGACGACATATCTGCCTAAAACTTGGTTACAAAAGTAATAGTATTGGATTTTGGCTAAAAGGCCAACATTTCGCAAAATTATAAAACACTTTTGAATTAATTTACAGCCATCATGGCCCCTGCCTATTGTCCAAGTGATTAGAATGATCTGTTCGCTTTAGGAGCCTACATCGGTTCTTCCAAATAAGGTAATATGTATCTCATGGTAGAAGCTTGCGCCCTAGAGATCGCTGAACTGACCTAGTGAGCAGCGCGTGCCGGCAATAAATACACAGTGCCCTCCACTTGCGCTAGCAATCAATTTAATTATTTCCTAAAAATAAGTTTTCTAAGAAATCGAGGGGTGTTTAATTACTTCTTGAAGGGTACAAGCAATGCGGATCCAATTGCTGTTGATTTTACCAATTATCCATCGACGTAGCGAACACCAATTCCCCTTAGGGGGTCTGACAGAATGAATTTTAAAACACCCAATAAGATTATAGTGCACTTTCCACTTCCGTCCTCTTGGCCAAGATGCCGGGAGTAACGTAACGAAAACGTCAGGTTTTTGTCGGTGCACGCATCGTCCCAAGCTGTTTACCAAGGTGGTCACCTACTGTGCTGCGCTCGCAAGACAAATCCCTGAAACATCAGCCCGGTGCACACTCCTTTGCCAGGCCTCGATGTTGCTGCACGTGAAAATTACGCACTGACATATTCTGTTATTTTATGGTACCTCGTATACTTTTAAAGTGTTTCGTAGTGACGTGAAGCTAGCACGAACATCACGGTTATATTTTATTAGTGTTTTAATCAACGTCGAAAGGTTTTAAACCTCAAAACGTGCGTGGAAGTTCGTGCGTATCGCGTCTTAAGCTGCACAATTCAACAGGTTACCAGGCAGACACAGTAAATACCTTTTTCCGAGGGAAACGGTGGCGTGTTCCGACTCACTTATAAATTTTAAGAATGATTTTTACTTATTGACAAGGTGTAAGTTATTCACAGACGTGCAGTGACGGGATTTCCGTAACAATAACAGTAAATAAAAATTTTGGGCTTATTAGTTTTTTATTCACTATTCATTCTTTTAATTATTTTATCTTTTTTCTGAAAACAATTTTTTTTTAACGATACGTGTCATTTCTAGAGGCGCCACACCAAATCTCCTCTGTGATTGGCTAATATTTCCATCTTGTAAGAAATTCTTCACAAAAAATTGCGCGAGGTCAATTTCCCAATTGAAAATGGCCTGCAGTAGGCTAAATCTTCCACTGAAAAATATATATCATCGGTCATGCAAGCATGCATTCAATATACGAAGTAATCTTCCATCATGGCACATGGACTATATAGCTTCTGCAGTGCAATAGCTGACCCACTTTTCTTCTCAAAGCCGAGATAGAATAAGGGTATGTAGACCTAATTAATCATTTGATTGTGAGTACGGCATTATGCAAACGACGCTACATAGAACACTGTTCTTTTAGTTTCGTGACCTACTTTGTAGGGTCGGAAAGAAAGAACTTAATTAGCTTACAGTATTTTTTCTTACGAAAATAACACTAGTACCAGACAACTTTGGAGTACAACTATCATCTTATATTGTTATTAGTAATGTTATCCTGAAAGCCTCCAGCTTTGCATAAAAAACATATTTCGAGACTACAATATTTCGGAACATGTTACAATGTATTGGTTATTTACGGTTAGGTAAACTGGGCACTTTACGAAGTCATGCTTAAGATCTACTTGTATGCACATTGTGTGTTCTCCCGCCATATGAAAAATTAACATTGACATAGGCCTGATTACTTGACTCACGCATCGGCGAAGTGAAACTGTGAAACTTCTAGAAAAGCAAACCTTTCGTAAATTTGTTGATTCTTAAACTTACAAGCATTTAAAAAACAGAAAAAATAATAATTCCGGTATTTGAAAATGTTTACTTAAAACATATAATTCACCGTTAAGACATGGAACTACTTTCACGCCGTCGTTACCAACTTAACTGGACATGTGCAAGTCATTACGCAGGGTAAAATACATGCACGTAGGGGCATTGAAAATCCTCAATAATTTTTTTCCAAAAGCTTAACTAACCATGAACTGCCTTTACAGTACATTTTTTTTTTTTTTAATGGGAGACGCTAGTACAATTCCCCATAAAATTCGTGCCTGCAAAATACCCCGGTTATCGCTATTCAATGGATATACATTGACAAAATAAAGCTGGCTAGTCCAGAGTGTTGGGGCATGAGGCGATACCAGCAGCAAGTCACTCCAGCAAGTAAGCGAGCCTCCTAACTGGTACGCATGAGCGACTAGTGGATTCACTGCTCAGTGGGAGATGCAAGCGCCGAGAGCACAGGTAGTTACGCCAATTGTAACTTCACGCTATAGTCGCTAGAGACGCCATTCCGCTTGAGTTAAGTCCGTCTCCACCCTTGCCCTTCAAATGCATTGCTGCATGTTTTATATTTTTTTATGAAACTGTGAAACGTGTACTTTCCCAACATGTTCAGCTACGAAAAGAAGATACACCCCAAATAACCTCGGAAGGGCAATTTAAAAATACCTCTCATAAGTAATATTTTGGAGCCCTCCAACTTAGGTAAAAATGATATTTTTCAGTTTGTTGTAAGTTAACATATACTGCCCAACCATGAGGGAAATTATAACAGAAGACTTGTTGACTTTCCATTATTAAAATGTTACGGGCATCGCTTAACGTCCCATACGTACAAGCCACACTACTGAACACTACACTCCAGTTCGGAGCCTTGTTTATAGTGGCGATGGCACATTTAACAAGCTTGGTAGTGTATCCCTTATCGCACACGCCTTTCTGAGCCTCTAATGAGGAATTATCTCTAGGTATAGGCGACACAGTTTCAGAGTACGTAAGTTGCACTGCCCTGTTCTCTTAGGCATCCCGCACTACACGTGTTGGGTTGCTCAGTGCGTCCTGGAAAGTATTTCCCACGTGTGGTACACGTGGCGGCTGTAGTTGGAGGCTTTGGAGTTATTGTCGTTCCTGTCCATTCTTGGCTCTTCTGCTATGTCTTCAAGATGCCAGTCACGAGATATCGTGTCGCATCGCACGGTGGTTCATGTGAATAAACGTGAGCAGGTGCTCGAATGTTGAAAAACGTATGCAAGTGCTCGCGTTCGTATGAATAAAACAGGAAAATGCTCACTGTCAATCAGCTGTTTCTATTCATACCAAATTGAGAACGTGCTCACGCTGTGAGGACGTACTCAGCATGTTCAATTAGCACCTCCCCAAGAGAACCTGCTCAACTTTAGTCATACGAATCAGTACTTAAACCAGACCGTTACTCTGGTACCTACATCCTACAGTACCTCGCCTCTAAAGAATTTTCTCCCTATTCACGAGACAGGATTACAATGAGTGGTATACACTGGCTGTTACATGTCATTTCGAAGTTGTAAGTCAGGCTGAAGCCAGACTTACACTCACGTTCTGTCGTTTACTTCGGGCCCTGTAAGTCATCCAAAAATCCTACCTTTATCCTTCGCTGCCATTATTTACCAAGAATCACTGGCTACTTTTAATTTCATTTGGTTGTTTCCGTCGGTTTGAGTATGGCTGTGGCGCCGCAGTCCAAGCGGCGATGCTGTGAGGCGAATATTTGTACTCCCATTCCCTCGTAAACTGCAGAGAGAAATCACGCATTCGTGGGGAAAATGAGTAATTATGCAGTCTACCATATCGCTGGTATCAAGTTAAGCCATCTGTTCTGACTATAAAAATAAGTCCATCAACATTTCATTTTATTCGCGATGCCTACATATGACGCAGAAGTATTCCAGCCATATTACAATCAGTTTTAAGATTGAAGTAAAGCAACTGCCTATGGAGCACTGCACCCGATTACATAATGTGAAGAAGTTATTTAAAAAAAGTAGTACAGAAACCATGAAAATTGTCAGAAAAGTGCGATTAATGGTGTATATGAAAGAGGACTGTATATATTCTAGAACATTACAAAATATTTTACTTTTAATTGTAGAAAAAAATCGATCGATGGAGTCCGAATTTTTAACCAAATTTAAGCGCACTTCAGTTTTGGATGCTTTGGAATGCAGAATTTGCACGAAAATCTTTTTAATAGTAAGATCGTCATAATGTTTTCTGTGGTTGTGTGTAATAAAATTGTAATAATAATAATGTACGAAATAATTTTTATAATTAATTTGATGTGCTTCCATTTATTACAAATATTTGCGGCTGATAAAGTTAATAGAGTTTATTATAAAATTAATATAATACATTATTACTATGATTTTATTACACACAATCATAGTAAACATTATGACGATCTTACTTTTAAAAAGATTTTCTTGCACATTCTACTTTCCAAAGCATCTAAAACGGAAATGTGCTTAAAATATGGTTGAAAATTCGGACTCTATCGATCGATTTTTCTACATTTAAAAAGTTTATTTCAGTCAAATATTTTGTAATATTGTATAATATATTCTTTCTTCTATCATATACAGCATAAATCTAATTTTTCTGACAATTTTCATGGCGGCTGTAATACTATTTCTATAGGTCCTCACGTTGTATAGTAGTGTGTAGTGCTCCATACGCAGTTGCTTTACTTCAACCTTAATGGTATGTTACTAACGCCCACTCCTAATGCCATTGGGAGTGGAGGAGATGTCTTTTCATATTAACCTTAAAAAAAAGTTAGTGCTAAAAATGGCTAAAAAGTCCGTGCCTCACAGGACACCAGGGCAACAATTGAGAATCAATCGCAAAGTAAGGCGATGCCGTGAAAATATATTTAACGGAAGCGGGTTGAAGAAAATAAAAGTAAACACAAATGCGTGACATAGTTCATTCCCACTTGTATCGCGACATGACTATTGTTATATCGAATATGTGAGATAATATTGTCTTCAGAGTGAGAAGTCAAATGTTTCATGAATTGTTTTGAAAGTACCCGCCAATTAAGAGACGTGAATAATAATAGAATATATATATATATATATAAGTGGCACAAAGAACCTGTAAACCTCATTTTACGGTAGTAAAGTTTGTTATAGATTTGTTTGCGTGTTCTGTATAAAGAAACCCTGTTAATGGAAATAATGACATTTTGCGGTCACGTAATTTTTTGGGCAAGAAACTCTGTATGTGGAAAGTTTGTGGTGTTCATAGTGTTTCTTCAGAATTTCATCTAGGAAATATACTGACGTCATTGGGATTAATGAGCTTAAATTTACACGTAGAGTACATAGTTAAACAATGTTAAAGCAGTGAAGAAGTAAAATGTTCATTAGATACAGCTGTATTTTAGTTTAGTATCCAAATCTCCAGATATTGTATTATTGATGGTGAAAATTTGGATTTCTGTCAAAATGGGTTAAAGATAAATCTTTCTAAGGAAAAGTATTCCTGCCGCCTTGAAAATCCTTATATACAGGCACGTCTGTATTTTACAACCTTTAATCATTCAGAGCATTAATATCCATTTTTGGAATAGAGATTTTAAAGTTGAGTCTCGCTTGGAACGTAACATTAAAAGCGCGAGTTTTGTTCAAAAACGGTTTTGAAAATCTCTAATTATTTCGCAAAAAAAAAAAAATTAAAAAAGCGCAAGTGCATTTCTGTGGCGAATGAATTACTTGACGTAAACCTGCTCAATTGATCGGGCATGAAACACAAACCCACAGCGTTGGTTGTTTCTTGTCTTCCGTCACGGCTTCAGCTTGGGGAATAACAAACTTTGTTATTTTATTGGCAAGGCAAACCTGTAATTGACGAAGTAGGTACGCCGCATGTGAAAACTTTCTAAAAGTATTTCGTACAGTTACTGATTACGTGGAACATGCTAGTAACCCACACAGTGCAAGCGTGCTGAGGATTCAACTTTTGTGAAAAAACGACGTGTTTTAAAATTGATAGAACGCTTAAGTAGTAAATTGTAAACGCAGCGTTAGTAAATATACCATGCACGTAAAGATCACTCACCGTTTATAGTCACGGAAAATTTCTCAGCTTAAGATGTTCTAACTGCAGCTCGAACTTACCTGAAAAAGAAAGAAAACTAGTTAGCGAAATATTGATGAATATGCATTTTTTAAGTTAAATAAAATAATTTCTACTTCAAAATTGCATGGTAAAACTACATTTTCCTTCATTTCTGCAGGTTGACAGATTCCAGGTTGTAGTTCATTCACGGTGACATCTGGCTTTCTGAACCCCTGCTTAGTGATTGAGTGGAGAGATTTGGGCTGCTCTTAACAGCGAGGTATTGAGAGCCGATGAGGGTGATTGAGATGAGTACGGAGCAGCGACGGAATGGAAGGGCGGGGGAAACGGGAGATCCCGGAGAAAACCCGCCGACCAGGCCCGGCCGGGGAATGAATCAAGTTCGCCTAGGAGGGAAGCGAGCAGGCTAACCGCTCAGCCACCGTTGCCCCAAGCCCTGCTTAGGTTTGACTTTCAGGCTATTCCTCCGTTTCATAGAAAATTTCACCAAGGTGACAACGCGCCGCATTTGAGCGCTCTCACTTCAATAACATTCTGTATAAGAACTTATTCTTACTATCGGTTTCCCAACATCTATTTCCTCTCTATTTTTATTCATTCATCATAAATGAAATGTTACAATTTGTAGATAAAATATAAGTAAAAGTTCAATGTAACCAAAAATATAGCACTTTTATGTTAAAGTATGTATAAAAAGCTGGTGATACAGTACATTTACCTATAGGAAACAACCAAATACGTCATTCACAGGGTGATTTTTGCAAAGCTTTGATTCAAAAAGTGTTAAGAAACTGCGAATATACTATACAACGTATAATGGGAGAAGAGCAATAGGTGGCAAGGGACTCTGTGGTGCAAATCAAGTGAACGTCTTTCTCTGCAACAACCATACTTAGTGTGCAGTAGTTAAGAAGCAAAGGCCATGGCACTGTATGTACTCCGCTTAAAGGGACACGGAGAAGATTTAAATTGAACATTGGTGAACTTATTTGTTCACCAATGATTACCGCCTTTCTTAGTGTTGCGTATTTTCCTTGCCGGAATATAACCACCTAATATTAATAGTTCTCTTTCTTCCAGTGACTGATCTAGATTGCCTAATGGAAGTTAAAGTTTCCGTATTAAGATTCCTAATTAACTGCATTTGGCGTTATTTTAATTTACAGTCATGGTGACCACATATTTTGAATCAGATACATACTAAAAACTAGAAAATAATGCTATCTCGAGGCTTATGTGACTGAAAAAAATGTTTGACCACTGGCATCCACTGAAAACTGGTGAAAATCATCGGCGAATTAATTAAATTTAAACACCGTGACATCTCCGCATATTGCACTACAGAAATTATTACCGGTTGACCTCTCATGGTATACACTCCAATAACACAGCCGGAAAGAAATTCGTGAAGTGGGTATTACAGAGTCTGACTACACTTAGTACCAAATGTTTTCAGGCATAAAATCCTCTGATATTTTTATATAAAATTAACTTTAGTGTTGAGATGTAGGGTGTTTGGATTCACTTTTCTTTAGCGGTTGCTCCAACCTACTTTGTATAGAATGGAAACCATGCTGTAAGCCTTCTGCCACGACAGAAGTCAAACGCAAGCAATAATAACATGCAACGAAAACATTAAAACTTCCCATTTCAGGACACAGTGTATGTCTTAGTGTGCCAGTGTCTCAGAAGAGACGATAAAGTTCACCTTCATATGTGAATCTAGTGGCGTCCTCGTTCTTACAACCACTGGAAATAAGTCTCGTGCACTCGCGAAGGAAAGAACATGGTATCTTTGTATATAATATGGTGACTCCCAAATTTTGTATCACTCCACAGCGACTATCTTGAGAAACCTTAAATCCGAATATTGAATATCCCATGGAAAATCTTTGTTTCGTTTTGTAAACATGGCAATACATTACTTCCTTATATAATATAGTAAAAAAATCATGGCCACTGCGCGACTCCTATGTGTTATTATTTCCTACACGAATATACACTCTAAGACTTTTTAGCAAGTTTGCTATAATTTTATAGCTTTCTGAGAAAGTACGAACGATAACGTTTAAAGCCTTACATCCGCGCAAGTTTTCCTAAATTATTTAATGGGTGTGCGTAATGTGCAGTGAAGTTCCCTAAAGTGAATAATATAATGTATAGACTTGCACCCTAATGTAGGGCATTTCCCATCACATTAGTGGGCTGTAAACTTAAATTACCTTTTAGAAGTTCATTGAAAAATATTAATTGGCTGTTAACAGATATTTGAGCAATATTCAGTCCTTCCCATTGGAATGGGCTAGCTCACTTTATTCGAGCTTTATCAACGTGGAGACAGTTGAACTTTTAGTAAACTTAATGTGCTAGTATTTTGCCAAATTCGTGTACTTAAGTGCTTAAAAGAAGTAGCTCTGGCCTAAGTGCGCCTAAGTTTACACGTTATACTCTCAGTACAGCATTAAGTGTTAGAAATATTTTTATTAATTCACTCTCATCTTAACTGGGAGCATGTGTGCTAGTGTGAACTGTAGCATAGAAATACGTGTTATTGTAATGTTAATTCCATTAGGGACAGTCTATGCTATTTATATTACTTCCGACATGTATAATTGCAGGGTAATGTTGCTAAAAAATACACAGAGAACCGCAATAAAATTATTCACGAAATCAAGCCCAACTTACAAGGAACTGAGTCAGATCTAAAAGAAATTAAATGAAACAAACCAAGACAACAAACAAACGAACGAGCAACAAAACAAGACAATGTATATAAATAAATGCAAAAATCTCTGCACGACCCATCAAAGACAACATAGACTGAGGCGAATACAATAATATGGAAGCTCAAACATGCCAATCAACGAAGACAACACTGACGAACAAACAGTTTTCCTCTTGACCTGTTTTAAACAATCTTTTTGATCTCATAATAAGAGTTTTTATTGGAAATATAGCTCTGATAATGTATATCCCAATTAATTTTTCGTTCAATAGCATATGTGTGGTTATGAGCATGGATGTTTTTCAAAGTTCAATTTTAGAAGTATTCACCTGGCCATGCACATTCGGTATAGTGTACGTGTATTAGGCGTGGCGGTTGTTAACGTCGACACGGCATGTGTTACATGTACGAAGGTCGACCATATGGCCAGGCCTCCCTTGCTCTCTAGTCGGTGCGGCGGCAGTAGACTACCCCCGCCCTACTGGAGTTGCCGACGAAACCCGCACGAGGCAAGGCATTGCGGTTCTTCGGCTCCGGGCAAGGCACACTGCGCGCTCGAATTTCGCCCTTGTTTGCACGAGAGGGCGAGGGTTACGTGCAAAGAGGGGGAGTGGGAGGGGTTGTAACCGCTGCACTGGTCAGGCCCCGCGGGCTCCTGGAACGGGAGAAGATGGCCTGGCGTCTTCGGAAACCCTTCCTCTTTAGCTTTTCAAACCCTGGGCTGAGCCCCCCCTCCCCACCTATCGCCTGATGAAGTATAAGGAGACACGGCCTCCCCCTGATTATTAAGGTGCTCCCCCTCTGTGCCGCAGACCACATCACACAAGGGCCTTACCCTCTCCTTGGACGGGGTAATGAGTGTGGCGAGGAGACGAGGGCTACCCGCAGACCTTGCAAGATTTCCGCTCTCAGCGCCGCCTTATCGCAGTGCGGCGGGATCAGGTACTACACAGCCAGGCCCTGCTTAGTCTGCCACCGGAGACCTTACTCCTACATACATATGTAGCACATGCTTTGACATAGTATCACCCCTCAGCAATTCACTCCTGTTAGCAAAGTTGTTACAAAGCCTATTCAGAAAAATGTGTGGTATTCTCCTATCATTGTTACTTCCAGCTTTTCTGAAGCTCTGCAGAAGTTCTACTTTCAGTATGTTCCTCCGCCCCCATGCAGATGAAGCTTACCTAAGGCTATAAAATTACACGATACATCGTATTCGTGTGCACTCAGTGTTTAGGAAACAACCAAGCACGCCATATATGGAGTCATTCTTCAAAGGTTTGATTAAAAATATGTGGAGATGCCGCGAATTTAACAATTAAAACCAAACACTTTACAAGCAGAACAAAATAATCCAAATGTATGTGGTATGTCAATGAGATTTGCTTTGTTCCCCTAATACATAGAGAAAATTTTCAATTACAGTATTGAACAGCCAGGAAATAGACGATGTGTGATAATAAATAAAGCGTTTGTAGGAAAGGTGTTTGCAATACTGGAAAATATATTATATTTTCACGTCTTATTACTTGATTTTATATACTGCAGTAATACAGTGCATTCATACTATGTAATCATAGAAAATGTCATTTTTCCAAATTTTTTTGCAGAATTGTAAAAAAACTTTCTAAACGAACTCCATAATACTAAACTGAAAATATTTGCAAAATTATAAACAAATATACAATAGTCACAGTTGGCTTAACTTAAAATATGAACTTTAATATTCTATGTCATCACAACTCGACAAAGGCCGAAATAATTTGTAGTAATGATTTATTAAAAATTTAGAAATAAGTTTTTTTCACATATTCGAGGGTAACAAGTATCGTTAACACGAAATACTCAACAGAAAATATGACAAATATTTTGCTTATTGCTGTGGACGAAAATAATTTGATGCTTACCTTAATGCTTCGACGTAACTACGTATGCACAGAAGGCCTGAGAATTACACAAGTTGAGACAGATTGAATGATACATCCGAAAAGTAACTTCGTCCACAAATGATCAAGTATTGTCGCCGAGAATAGCTTTTCTCACCATGAACATTGAAGTAAGGCTTCGTGGCAGTTCCTGCCAAGTAAAGAATTATTGTAACCATAAAATGGTTTTCTTCCCCTAATTAGTAAATAGCATGGTGTTTTGCAAACTATTAAAGCAGAAAATACTATCTCAGCAAGTTACTCTCTCTACGCGTAGCAAAATCGTTAAAGGATAAGAGTTCTGGCAAATGGAAATATTAATTGGGAATAAAAATTTGGGTATAAAAAACTTGATAGTCAGTGACTGGTAATTTATGTTACAAGAAGACAAGACTTAAAATATATGTACATTGGTGTTGCTTATTATAGCTAGATGTGAACTTCGAATACACAGAGGTTTACACCGGCAATAAACCAGAACCAAAATGAATAACACTCAGGTTTAACCAGTAGAGAAGCACTACACTTGTTCCTGACTGTAGTTGCAAGTAATGAAGGAGCAGTAGAGCTCGGCAGTACACAGTTCTGCATAGTTTAGTGTGGAGTCAGTGAAGGGGAGAACTATTTCTCGGTGTGTCGTGACGGGCCTTGTGACGAACAGCAGCGGGGCGGGGAAAGACAGCCAATTGCGGGGTTGTGCGCCCCAGTAGTGGATGAGCGCAGATAAGCGAGGCGGTAACTCCTGGCGCACCAAGACACGGGCTGTCTGCCTCGGCAAGTAGCAGGCTAAGACGGCGTCGCCAGTCGGTTAGGGTTACACCGCTGCTGGTAACGACTACGCAGTTAAGGTGGTGGGGGAGAGGTCTAAGGTTGCGTTTTTCTGGAGCGCCCCTGAAAGGAGTGAGCCCGGGGTGGTTAGAGGGCAATAGCGCAGAGAGGCGGTTAGCGAGGCTGGTACGGGGTATCGCCGATATTACACCCGCTCCCTCGCCCTCCCTTAACTCCTCAGCAGTATTAAGTCCGTGTGGAGGGGCGGCCGGGGTAGATCAATTAACAACAGTGCCCCCTCCCCCCTCCTGCACCCGTGGCGACCTGCTCGCAGCACGAAGGACTTAACCCCGCCCTCCGCCACCCACCTCGGCTCACGAAAGCTTCAAATCCACGGCAGCCGACACACACACGTACTAGCGCCGTCTTAACTCGGCCCAGGAAGTGGGAGGGGGGTGTTCCTAATCCACGCGGGGAGGGGAGACTCGGTGTTACTGCGGACCTCACCCCGGGGGGCGACCCTAACTAGCGGCACGAATCCTCCCTTATGGATGTTGCAGGGGCTGCGAGCTGGATGACTACGACGGAGGATGCTTCTTAGCGGTGTTGCGGGAAGCGTGCACCGCAGGAACCTCTCTAGGGGTGCCCAAGACGCGCTCCTCCCTCAGCGACCAACTTTAGTAAGGCGTCCACATACCTGGACGTGTTTCGCGCGTCTGAGGCACGAAGTAAGGGAGCGATAAGAGCGACACTGAAGCGTGCGCCTAAGGCCACGCCGTTCATAACAGCAACGCCCTGAACTAGCGCGCAGTGTCATTCTGCAGTACCCTGGCCGCCAAACTACCTGCTAAACTTCAGCCGAAAACGTCGTATATGAAGGTGCTTGAGTGATGTCTGCTTAGGAATAGCATTTAAGAAACGTTGCACGTGTGTAAACCGATTTCGGGTTCTTCTTATCTCAAATGCCAATTTTTCCGCAAGAGAAAACACTTAAATAGGGTGTTTTCTATGTTATCATTTTAAAGTACCGAAGTCCCTATGAAGAATATTTAAAAAATGTATGAACAACTTTTACCTTTAGTATTGCGGCATAAAACTATAAGGTCTACGTTGAAACTCTCACAGAGGCGAGTTTTTTACTGGAAGACTGCGCAATAAATCAGTGATATGCGCCTAGAGGCTACGGTAAGGCATGATACGCACGCTTGGATCACCCTTACTGATAATATGTTTTTAGGACTGAGACGTGCAAATTAATTCTAGCCAGGAGGACACGTTAAGCAGTGACTCTATCATATTAAGGGTGGAAAGTCTGTTACCAAGATCAGTGCAGAACCATATAAATATTTTGCATGCTTTGAAACACAGTAGCATTTAAAAAAAAAAAGAAGAAAAAAAACAGTTTAAAACCTGGGCTTAAGGGCTCGGAGATTGTATTTTTATGTTCGAAATGTCTTTAGATACTTATTCGTCCCTCGTTTAAATTGTGTTTTATAACTCATACGAGTATAATAGGAACTCGTTAAGTAGTTTCATAAAAATTCCCTGAGGCGAGCTGAGACACCAGTACGTGTCGGATCTTGGCGTTTGACTAACATCTAACCACACAGTTACTGAGTCTTGTCCACACACTTCCTCTGTTGAGGCAGCAAACCGTCTACGCATGGGGTTAGGAACGTAAAGACTAAAACTAAATAAAAATTAGCACAAGAAACAAAAAAAAAAAAATCACTATAAGAATGTTTTATATTTTCAGGATAAATCGTCTTATCACAGAAATTCATTCATACGTGTAATGAATGTCGTACCTGCCATAGTCGTACCTGCCATATATATATATATATATATATATATATACACACACACACACACACACACACAGTTAAGATAGGATCCTCGGTAGATTTAGATTTGACTGTCATATGAAAGGGAGTTTTCTACCTGCAATATATATATTGCTAGAAAAAAAGATACCTCTCCTAGAAGAAGAGAAGCCCCTCAATGATTAATGAAAATTTGGGTCTATTCAATAATTTTTTTTTTTTTCGTGAAATACGGGAACGTTGTTCGTAATGCAAATAAACGTGACTAAGATCTGTGCATTAGATACAAATAAGTAGCGCCGAATTGAAAGGGCAGGGGAAACGGGAGATCCCGGAGGAAACCCGCCGAGCAGAGGTATCACCCGACACGAATCTCACACGCAAAAATCCGCGAGCGACCCCCCCGGTAATCGAACCCGGTTCGTCTTTCTGGAAGGCAAGTCGTCTAACCACTACACCACCACCACCGCACCACGGCCGTTCAAGCATCAGGACGTTGGAGTCCGTCGCTGTACTGAAAATTATTTGTTGAATTAATTTGTTGAAATGTAAATGAGGTAGGCTACGTTTGTTGGAGACCGCCCTGAATGTTGCATATTGTAGTGTGTCATCTAAGACCATAAGAGTACTGGGTTCTAGTCCTACACAAGATGTGAACGTGAATTTGTGTTCGTCTTCTCATCTGTCCTCAAGGTTTTTTTTATATTAAAAATCACAGTATCAAAGTGATGGAATCACTGTTGGTAAATATTTTTTAACCTGCTTATTTTTACACTTCGATGGATTAAAAAAAAAACAAAATGAAAAAAAAATTGTATTACAAAAAATTGTTTCCTAACACTTTTTATTCGACGTTAAGGGTTGGAACTACTTTCACAATCAATCATTACGAACTCTACCAGACGAATGTCACTCAGTGCGTACGTTAAAGTATATGCAGGCAGGAGCAGTGACTGTTTCATAAAATTGATTTCCAATGTGCTCACTTTATCGTGAACAGCCTTTAGTAAAAATTAATAGGCGTGAACTAGCTGCAGTTGTGTTACAGCTACGCACCTACCAAATTGTTCGCACATGATTCCACATGCTGCTACTGCACGAATTAGGTAATATCGTTTTTTAAATCGAAGAAACTGTTTGTAAATTAAATGCGTGTTTAACATGTTAGGTTCTAAGTTTATCACATAAAAAATATTCTCAAATGGATTTTAGACAAATTTACAGTTAGCGTTCAAAAGCGAGATAGTCTGTATTACCGCACAGAGTTGAAGAGATTTTGAAGAATGTATGAAAACTCATTTTATCACTACTCCCCGCCTCCAAGACGACATCAAAAAATCACTAAAATGAGTTTTTAATGTTTATGGCTGGTTTTTTGTACAAAAAAATATAGCGATATATATTGGAACTAACACATATTGAGAATATCGTGCAACAGATTCGACCTCCATTTCACCATTACAAATGCTGGATTTTTCAACAAATATTTTCATTCTAATGGAAAGCCTAAGGTAGAATTTCAAGGTTCTAGGTTAAGCAGTTTGAGTTGTGCGTTTATAAGTTAGTTAGCCACGGGACTTGTGCGCTACGCTAACTGCCAGCCCACCAGGCGTTATAACGTGTTGTACAAGAACGCGTAGCGTTAAAACAGGACATCTGCAGACATCCGTTCTCTGACTCATTACATTATCTATCACCCCTAGAAGATTCTCGCAATAATCCTGTGACACTCTGTGCGTATTCATGCTGCCTAGGGTGGCGAAGATGGCAACATGCCACAGTTTAAGCTACTCGAAGTTCCCAATTCAAAATTCCATTGTCAATCTTTGATAATTCTGTAGAGGCGAGTTGTCGAGATAAAAGTTTGAACGTTAGTTCATTACCTTGTGCATAAAGGCGAACAGACATCCGATGCGCGTACTTATATAGCCCTTAGAGATCAGACGTTTCTAGACCATGGACATGCGTGATTACTCTAGCCATATGGCGCCGATAAGGCTCTCGTCTACGCGGAGATGCTGCTGCGTCTGATGCCGTTAAGCGAGGGAGCGATAAGGGTGACACTGCGACGCGCATCAAGTGCGCGGTCACCACTAAGCACACGGCTCTGAACAGGCGTGCAGTGTTATCGTCGTGTTGCGTGTACCTATGTGACTTTCTGCTGTAATGCTGTAATTTCGCTGACGGAAAGTTTGTGGCAAGGTTCAATGCAGAGCCATCGAGTATTTTTTGTACGTATCTGTCGCATATATTTCGAGAAATAACGCTTCGAACAACCATTTTTAGATATATTGGTGTACTATAATGTGATGTTTCTAATGTGCATGAAGTCTTGAAACCACTTAAATAGGCCTCGTCTGAAGTGTGTGTTCTTTTGATAGATGGACAGATTTGGACGTACGTTCAATATTTTCGTGGGAAAACGTTCATTTAAAGCATTATGCAACGCATTTGAAGTGCCAGCCAGGCAGGACAGCGACTCCTTCAATACAGTAGTGTCACAGAGTAGAGAAGTATACAAAGACAAAATGGGGGGACTGTTCCCCCGGAGCTGAGCCATGCGTCCTATTGGCTACAGCGCACTGCAATAAGTTCCTATTGGCTGGGCTGCAGGCTGGTGAGTGGCTTGCCGGGCGTTGATTGGTAAATGGTGCTGTGTCATGTTACTGATGAGTTACGCCATTGTGGCTGTACTTGGCGGTGTAAGCTGCTGTTTTGCCTCTTTATTGTTAGGTAATCTGTGGCCAGTGGCGTGTGTTTAACTCTTGCAAGTAAAGTCTGTTCACAATAAAGTGAGCACTTTTGAAATCGACCTTACAGAAAAGTCACTTTTCCTAACTGCATATATTTTTAACAGGCGCACTGAGTGAAATGTGACCAGTAAATTTGGTAACGATGGAGGCAAAGCAGTTCCATACCTCATTGTCCAATAAAACGTGTTAGGTAACCATTTGTGACACCTTAAAAAATATTGTTTGTTTTCTGTTTTTTTTTTTCACGGAAGCGTAAAAATGAGTAGATTTGTAAAATATTTAATTTCATAGGCTAATAATTTAACAGTTTTACTAGAACGACGCATGGATAAAGTGACGTGGCCTATGGTAATGTTAATTTTACATAAAGCGGAAGAATACACAACACGCGTACAAGTAGATCTTAAGCAATGTTTTTAAAAGTGCTCAGTTTACATGTTCAGCCTATAAGCTGGCATTATCTCTGTGCTGTACCCTGTTGCTCGCTAGTTTATACTTCCATCACTGGAACATAACTCGGCAGCTGACGCCACAGGACGCGTGTAATGGGTCCCTTGCTGCTCGCTTGTGAGTGGTCGGATTTTCCTTAGGCTGCACGGTGGTTACTGGCTCGTGCTGCGGGTACAGCAGCGAGCAAGCGCCAGCTTAACTTGCAACACTTCACTGTCTGTGGCGCAGTGGGAGTGCAGCGCGCCACTGCAGCGTCTGGACGGCACCTGGACACCCACCCAACACTCGCCCCCGACGTCGTAGCGGTGACCTGGAGTCTACTCCCCTCACTACACCCTACGACGCCAAGACCCAAATACATGTAAATATTAACGAGGTTTGGCCGAGTCATTAGCTCGGAAAATGGAGTGTGGCCAGGGCAGGGTTGTGCGGGAGTGCTGGTTGGGGGTTGTCCTCCGCCTTGCACTTAACTGCCCCTCCCCCTCAACCCCTCAACACACCCACCACCTCGGCAACACACACGCGAGGGTACGTTCACACCGGAGATGATTACACAGCACACAGGACCATTCCGCTTCTCGAGATGGCCTCCAGCTCCCGGAGGGGCCGTGGTGACGCAGCGGCTAGAGCACTGAGTGAAGAGATTTGGGCGGCTCTTAACCGCGAGGTCTTGAGAGCCGACCAGGGTGACTGAGGTGAGTAGGCAGCAGCACCGGAATGAAGGGCGGGGGAAACGGTATATCTCCGAGAACGCCCGTCCACCAGTGGCTTCATACGGCACTATTCTCACATGCAAAAATCCAGTGGCCCGGCCGGGGAGAGAACCTGGTTCACCTTGGAGGGAGGCGAGCAGTCTATCCGCTCATCCCCCGCGGCCCCGCTTGAACATTCGTCATCCGCCAAGGCGAACCGGGTTCGACTTCCGGCGGGTCCGCTCCCCAGGATTCTCCCTCATGGGGATGATCGTGCCGGGGTACTCCCGTTTCTCCTGCCGTTGCATTCCAGCAGTGCTCCATCCTAGGGTCTCATATCATGACCTTTCTGGGGATGATGGGTCTCTACGGGTCCCAGCTGGAAAGCCCGTCCCTCGGAGAGTGTTGCCTCACCCGGAGTTCACTCCCCACTCGAGTTTTTTTTTTACTTTAATATTTTTTTTAAAGTAATTTTCCTCAATTGTCGCGCTTTATTCAGGATGTTATTTCAAATTACAACGAAAGATTATGAAAATTACAAAACATTGAGATAATAATTGAAACCTGCTGAAAGTCCGTTAGTCAGTGTCTTTACCCATATGCTTATCTCTAGCAGTCTCACTGTATGTAGGGAATTGCAGCTTCAAGTTTCAAAACGCCTTCCAGTCTCGTCAGTTTAGTAATCTTCAAAGCAGGATAAAAGTTTAAAAGCTATTTTAATTAATTCTGAAAGGTCAGTTATAAACCCACTTCTCGTTTAGGGTTAGGCTTTTCATTTTCTTACAGCTTTTCAATAGCGGCCGAAACTGGAGTAAGTTCCTTGACAGCCAAAGTAACTCACAACGTTCGAGCTGATGTTGGCACACATATTGCTCTTATATTTAGAATTAAAGACAGAAAATGTTACTAATCTGTAAACCACATGACACAGACTGTATTCGTGATATTTTACGCTTATTAAGTCGTACCATCGTGAAAGAAATTGTAATGTATTTAACGTTGATTAGAGTAAATATATTTTAATTACTAATAACATTGGCTCCACTTCATTGGAAAGATCTATTTTCCAAGGCTAAACTTCTTGTTGATGAAGCCAGAAACATTCGCGCGTTGTATGAAAATATTGTGCGATTGGCTGAAAACTAAAAGGCGTATGAAAGTAATATCCACTTCTTTGTCTGGATATTTACACATATTTACGTAGTCCATCTCTTCCGAGACTTAGTCACTCGTGAAATGGGAAAATCTAAGCTTATATTTACTTTTATATCTGGATGAATATACATTGAATGAGACAAAACATAAATTAAAAATTAAAAATTTTACGAAAATATATTATTAATTTAAATGATCCGTTACGATAAAGAATTAGAAACTGGAAGTTATACTTTGAATTTACCGGTTTATATTCCAGAACTGAAATTGATTAACTTAGGAGTTGCGAAAGAATACAAACTTATAAACTTCTGCTTTATTTAATTGACATAGAACATTGAGTCGTTTCCTAATTTCAGAGCCACTTCAGCATAAACCGAAGATATCTCCCAGCTTGACTTACAGGGTCACTTACACCTCAAAAAAATAAAAGAATTGAAATGTCCCCATGTCGGAATAGCCCAATATACCTGCTTTGCGACAACTATGATCATTTGGATGGCATTTGAAGATGAAGCAGTGGTCAAAATAATGCAATAACCAGCGAAAAGTATCCGTGTGAGGAACACGCATTGTTCGCTGGCACCCAGTGGCAAAATTTATCACAATCGCGAAGGATCAGGGGGTTACGGGGTTGAGTCGAAAAACATGTCGGTTTTTTAAATGTTAGTTAAATATTTAACCACCCTTAGCTTCCAGCAAGTACTAAGCATTGAACGTCAAGAGAAATCATGTAGGTAAGTATGGGATAGTGTGAAACATTAATTCACATTCTATTAATAAACTGTCACTAAACACGAAAACTACAGCTTTGGACGAATATAAACAACACAATTGAAAAAAAAAAATCTAGGTAATGCAGAGCGACAAATAATACCATAGTAAACTCATACCTTAAAATGTTAGAATATTGTTATAAGGCTTCGAAATTTGCCAACGTTCACTTTAAGTTTAATCTGCCGCAATGCATTACTTGTGAAATTCTGCTTCATTTTCCGCAGATACATGATTAACTACAGACGATGACCTTCATAGGCGAGTGTTGCTGGTGTAGACATATTATAATACCGAAAATGCCTCGTGAGTCGAAAACGAATAACGAACAGCACCCGGGACTGCCGCGACTAAGCGGTTAGCCCACACGCCTCCCACCTAGGCGAACCGGGTGTAATCCCCAGCCGGGTCACTCCCGTGTTTTCGCATGTGGAAATCATGCCGGACGATGTCACTGGTTGGCGGGTTTTCTCTCAGATCTCCCGTTTCCCCCATTCCTTCATTCCAGCGTGCTTCGTACCTAAACGACCTTCATTGGCTCTCAAGACCTCACTGTTAAGGGCCCCCCATATATCTTCACTCACTCGCGAACAGCAACCCGTGTTCCATGTGAGTCGTCACACACATATACCTAGTAAACCACCGTCAACATTTCTCTTGGGAGAAGGAAGGAAGAGGGGGTTGGAAGTGACGATGTTGTTGATCGACTGCGGTTTCTCGGGGTTCTTCTGTATGCTCTTGTTCTTTCATTCTACCAACGCTCCATCTCATGGATTCCATGTACGTCTCACTTGCGGTACGATTGTGCCCATATCGACGGACGCGCACTATGCTGGTGCTAATCCATCCCGAGCGTGCACTCCATAAGCCATGTTGTTGGTAAAGGCTGTTCACGATAAAGTGAGCAATTTTGAAACAAACCTTAGAAAATAATCACTGGTCGTATCTGCACATTATTTTAACGGGCGCGCAGAGTGAGATGAGCCAAGTAAAAAGGTTTGCGATGGAGTGAGAGTAGTTCCATGTTTCAACGTCGAATACAAAGGGTGAGGTAGCCATTTGTGATAACTTAAATTATTTCTTTGGCTTTATGGTTTTTTAATTTATCTAAGTGTAAAAAAAAAACAGATTTGTAAAAAGACAAGTGACGAGGCCCATGGCTGGCAATTATAGTTTTACATAACGCATAAGAATACACAACGTGCATGCAAATAGATTTTAAGCAGGGTTTTCCAAAGTGCTCCGTTTACCGCGACCAGCTTATAGAGACAGGAAATGTTTCAAATAGATTCTAGGAAAAGTTAGACTTCAAACGCGTGCACATTCAAGTTACGCATACTATTGCATCACAGTTCATATGACACCTCCCCAAGGGCTCTTGACAACGAGGTGGAAATGGAGCGCCATCGGAATGCAAGGGCGTGAGAAAAGGGTGACTCCGAGAAAACCCGCCAACCAGAGACATCGTTCAGAATGATTCCCACATGCGAAAATAGGCGAGTGACCCGCCGGAATCGAACCCGGTTCGCCTTCGTGGGAGGCAAAAGTTCTAGCCACCGCACCACCGCAGCCCCACAAGAACTTCGAGTAAATCACCAACCTTGAAGAAGAAAATGACCATATACCTAGTTTACCCTTTGTGGGTAGATGTGGCCACTCGCTGGGGCAGCAGCCAATGAACAAAGAGTTGAAGTACTAGTAGAGAATAGATGGCACTGTGAGGTTTAGCCTAGGCTACAGGTCACTGGGCTCGCGAAAATTTCCTGCCTACTGCAACTAGGTGTTTGTAGAATTTCGAGGTTAAGTAAGAACATTTAGTAGCAAACTTTGGATATAGTACCTGCTCCACTTGCATATATTTTAAAGGCCACACTTGGTTACAAAGTCCGAGTTATGTTGGCAACGAGGTAGGTAAAATTGTTCCACGACTAAGCGGAGTATTTAAAGTGCCGTGTGTACTATTGTGAACACTGAGTTTATTTCCTGTAATTTAGTTTCGAATTTGTTAGGAACATTTTTTGTGGAGTATTAAAACTTACCTTTCGTTTAAACAATTCCACATTCCCACTTGATGAGCGTATGAGTAAAGTGAGTGCGTCATATGGCGGAGCGTTACAGAAAACTGGGTCCAAAGAAGGGTTGCCAAAAGTGCGCTATTAACTGCGAACAGACTTCCCTCTGCCGGAGAGACTTGGTATTGCCGGTAGCAGCACACGATATATTTTACGTAGTCGTGATGAGATACGAACAAGTGACGGTAGGTCTGGGGAGCGAGCAGGCCGTGCTCGGGACAGCCACGTAGGTACTTCATAAGCGACGCGGGCAGAGACACTCGACATCTGGCGCTGCAGTTACTCCCACCAGCCATCACCGCCGCTACACTGCACGAATATATTGACGTATTTTACTGTGTTTCCTTTCCCCCTAACCCCCGCCACTCCTTCGCATCGCCTGCTTGTTTTTATTTGGGGGACAAGCTCTACATCTCAAGAAAGTTCTTGGGGAGGTTATGAAATCCCAATGGGTCGTAAACCGTTCGGAAATTTACAGTCGAGAAGGGGACGAGGGTGCGCGGATAAAAACGTTGGAATCGATTAGGAAAATGGTCGGATATTTCGGAAGCGTTTTTCGTGGCGCACCTAGGTGCGGGGCTGGAGGGGTTGGAAGGGATTTCTCTCGGAGCGGCTCCTGTCCCCAGTGAGATCACACAAAAATATGCCTCTTGTCGGGTCGTCACTACGATTCTCGGCAACTGAGCCCCTCCTCCGGCGGGCCCGTGAGTGATTGCCTTACCTATTACCCACAATAACCTCGCCGGTTGCAATCCACACGTTTCACTCATTTAGATGTTTAACCAATTTAGAGTGAGTGAAGAAATTTGAGTGGCTCTAACAGTAAGGTCTCGAGAGCCAATGAGTGTGTTTGAATAGAGGTCGGAGCAGAGCCGAAATGAAAGGGTGGGGGAAACGGGATTCGATTTGAAAGTGCTTTTTAAGGTCTCCCGTTGTTATACCTGAAGGCTTATCAGAAGACGGCTTATAACATATAATCTAACTTTAACTAACACCCATGCTTTACCTGGAATTCGAACCTAGAGCCTTCAGCACTCCAGACCGGCTGAGCGCCAACCGACTGCGCCGCTAGAGGTTGACAGGAAACGGGAGATCCCCGAAAAAAACCCGGCGACAAACGGTATCTTCCGGCACGATTCATACGTGCGAGAATCCTCAGACGGGGATTGAACCTGGTTCGCATTGGTGGGAGGCAATCAGGGTAACCACTCAGCCACAGTGGCTCCTAACCCGTTAAGATACATGCTGCAGGTGTTATATTTGGCAATTATTGTACGCTGCAATGCTCAATGTCTTATCGTCTTCTTGTAGGCAACTGATTTTTAAAGCGCTATTACTCTAGTTTATGACTCGTTCTTATATGTTCAACCAATTACAAAGTCAGCAGTTCATTGGCTGTGCTAACGAAACAAGTGCTATGTTTGCTTGAAGTACAGCATGAATCAACAAATATCTTATTTGTTACACCTAAAACCTTGAATTATATAGAACCTAAAATGTATGAAATATGTGGTTTGTAGTTCCAATCGCACATCTTCCAATAAGTCAAAACATCTGTGATCCTGAACGTCAGTACCACATTTGCTAAGCACATTAGTGTGCTTGATCGCAATATTTAGGGTTAACCACTGGAAAACGTATAAGTAAATGCTGATGCAATAAACGCCGATCACACACATGGAACCATGCAATCTAAATCCGAATAAAAAAAATTTACCATTTCAATTGGTCACAGCACCAACGACTGAAGCTATGGTCGTTCTTGACGCATTCCGCTGTTGAATAGTTGAATTTGTACCGAAATACTTCAGCAACTAAAGGATGGCTAGCATCACCTGCTGATTCTTTGTGTACTGTACTGTACTGGCCGGCCGACAATGTACTTCATTTGCGACATGTTCTCTGTCGTAGACTCAAACACTGACTGGGCGGGTTAATGTCACAAGTACAGTACATTTTTGTTATCTGTGAACCGTCAGTAACTAATGTTGCTGTTTGTGTAATGTACTGTTAAAACAATAATGAAAATGCATCATAAAGTAAATTTTAAACAATATTATTTCCTTACTCCGCGGGCACTCTGCTAGTTTTCCAGTTCAGAGAGAGAACATTTTCGATGGAGTATTTTCGCAACTATCAAGCTTTGAGGTGCCTGCAGCAGGAAGCTGTATCCGCCCTGATACAATCTGCGGTGATTTCAGCACCGCGTTACTGCGATTGCTAACCACTTTTGACTGGAAATACGTCCTGTTTTTCACTATATTTTAGTCCCACGTCTCCTGGAATCACGCGCTGTATCACGCGTTATTTTATCGTCACGTGATTTCAATACCACACTTTGGGGCCGTGTGCAATGTTCCTGTTCATTGGCTGACGCCCTAACCTTGCTCTCTCATTGGTTGATGATTCTCCACGCCCTGACTTCTCATTGGCGGGAAACTGCTCATGTGCTGACTTGTGGTGGACAGGGACTTCTCCCCACTACATCCATGTTGCTTTGTTATGCCATGCACGGCCTGAGGACGCCGGACTTCAGAGATAGATGCTAGAGACTGCACATCGTCGCCTGGAACGACTCGCCTGAGCTGCGCTACGACTCCATCATCCTTCATCACCGTGGCTCTGGCGTGTTTTTGACTCCAGTCGTAAATATAGTTGGTTTTATATTGGCATGCACCATGTCAACTTCCGCCACATCGCCAAGTAAGTAGATGTATTATTGTAAATGTAGACCTTTCAGTGCTTGATTTTATTAAATATGTTAAATTGACATTTATTTTTTCTTATTGAGTGTTTGTGCTCAGCCCTAGACCGCTCGGGCATCACAGTAGTTTACTGTATGTTGCAGGAAAACAAATTTTGTGTTGAACTGACATAAACACTTGTGTTGAAAATTTCCTTGTATATTATTTGCCACAAAACCACATTTAGATGTAAAGTATATTAAGTACAGTTATTCTGTTACAAAAATAAGTATTACCTATGAATATATGAATTAAGGCAAGAGGTAGCATCGAACTCGTGCCTTGTATACACGATGACGAGAAACTCAACGCTCAATAGTATTCCATATTGTTAATATTGTGCACATATAACTAAATACTGTAGTACAGTTTCGTTATGTGAAAATAATTAATAACCTCGAAATATATGCATATTTGGCACACGTAAACTGCTTTGAAAGGTATAAAAGCTGATATCAGCACAAACTGATGTTGGCTGGACATTACTTTAATGTCGCAGTAACACACACACACACACACACACACACACACACACACACACACACACACACACACACACACACACACACACACACACACACACACACACATATATATATATATATATATATATATATATATATATATATATATATATATAACTTTTAGTTGCGGTATCAATACTTAGAAACTTCATTAATATTAATATTTCAACAGTAACCAACATGTCGCCAATAGCAAAAATTATATTCTGGCCTAATTCCGATATAGCATCTTTGTTATTTCGGTAAACTGGCAGTCATTTTATTTATTCCAGCCCGCTAACATTTTCGAGACATGGTTCTTTATCATAATAGATACAAATATTATGCCTTTTGCAGACAAACTTTTTGAAAGTGTTTTTTGAATAGGTAAGATGTTAGCTAGCTGTTAATTGCTAGATGTCTTTTTTGAGACCATATGTTAACCGTTAGCATTTTTTTTCCATGATTATATATGTGTCGCGTGGTAGCCCATGGCATTTTTTACCTTGAATTTTTTATTCATTTGTACTACAATCCGTCATATATTAAAAACTAACAAAAACTTTTTTGTTTGCAAGGTTCTGAAGAAACTGAAAAGGTGTTTTTAAATATTAGTAGTTTTAGAATTATTTATTATATTGTCATGTATTTTATACATTCACTTATAATAATTTGTGTCATAATAAATTTGAAATTATTGGAGAATAACAGCAACTTACCCCGTTGTGTATAGGTAAGCATGCTGGACTGTGAACAGAGTCTTAGGTTCGGAACTCACACTCGGCAAGCAAAAGATTTTTATATCATACAGTGTGATGAGAAGTTAATGAACTGTATTTATGCAAAGAGGAAATAAAAACTACCAAGATTTTAAACCGACAATTTGACGTTTTTTCATGGTTACTCTGCTTATTTCCGGACATCATGCCACTACAGACCCAGCATCATAATGATATCCAGCCACCGTAGGCCCGGCGTCTTGCCGCCATCCAGATGCCGCAGGCCCGGCGTTTTGCCACCATCCAGCCGCCGTAGGCCCGGCGTCTTGCCGTGATCCAGCCGCCGCAGGGCCCGGCGTCTCGCCACCATCCAGCCGTCACAGGCCCGGCATCTTGGCGTCATCCAGCGGACGTAGGACCGGCATCTTGCCGCCATCCAGCCGCCGCAGGCCCTACGTCTTGCCGTCATCCAGCCACCACGGGCCCGGCGTCTTTCCGCCATCCATCGGGCCACTTCCGGCATAAGACAGCAGGCCGGCATCATCTGGCTGGTGTTTGTCTGCTGTCTTTTACCGGCCGATTCCGACCCGTACTTTTTGTGTTTGTTGGTATAGTATATATGAGATCACTTTCTTCGCCGCATCATATGCAGTTTATACCTCCAAAACGGAGCGCTGTGATGATTATATGAAAACGAAATGAAAGACGTAAAACGGATAAAAGACTGAATGTTCATATTATCTCGCAAAATGGTTTTTTGAAAGACAGAACACATTTTAGAAAGTATTTGGTATTGGTTTGACTAGTTTATTCGTTTTTATTTCACTTGATAAATGCTATTTAACGGCAATTTTTAAATATTGTTGGAAGGCCATTTTTACAAGATTTTTAATTGATTCATCTGTCAAAAAAAACCACTGGGGAAAAAATGAAAAAAATTTGTGATGAACCAGTGTAAAATATAACTGAATAAATTAGAGAAGGAAATCTGTCATTTATTCACTGTTTGATTAGTTAAATTTACTTCAGTGTCTGTTAAATCAGTCAGGTACTGTTGACTGTTTGAAATAGTGAAATTCTCACTGAATCAGATTTATGGTGTAGTCGTACGGAACCATATAGGCCGTTCACGGTAAGGTGAGCACTTTTGAGCCCCTAGTTACATTTTATCTTTCAATCAATTTATATCCTCCCACCACTTGTGGGTGAAAAACAAAACACATTTTAGAAACATTAGAAACCCTGTCATGCGAAGTATAAACACAGTATATACATTCACCATACCCAAAACCCAAAGTCCGAAGACACAATGACATACATTTATTGGTTATTATGTCCGATGAAACTGCTTCAAAAAGTGCTCACGTTACCGTGAACGGCCTATGCCAACGTTCACTTGAATGTTTTAAACCATCATGAGGAAGGCCAGACAGAGAAAGGAAACCTAGTCCTTCCTAATGTGAGTTCGAGTGTTTACCACTGCACCGCTTCGCTGGTCGAGATGCCTCGCTCAACTTCCGCCCGTGTGAGGAGTCGCAAACCTAGCTGGCGGGTTGACATGAGCACAGGGGGAGGCGACGTGGCTTGGGGCTAGCGAGGCGGAAATGCGACGCACTTTGTTGGAACCCAACCGCCGCGTCGGCTTCCAAGTTGGCCAAGTTACCAAGTCGCACGATTGTCCGCCTCGAGCAGTCTAAAGTCGACTAACATAAAAGAAATACTCCTTAAAACGAAAACGAGGTTATAACTTACCATCGAAACATAAAGAATACTTAGTTGTGAACATTTACTAATATTTATATAACGGAATATTTAAAAAATGTCAAAATGTACTTAACTGAAACAATAATTTACTACGGTGGGAGACTTGTGCTTGGGAATGAAGTGGAGAGGTTTGGGCAGCCCTTAACACCGAGGTCTTGAGAGCCAAAGAGGGTGAAACGCGGTGAGTATGGACCAGCACCGGAATGCAAGAATGGTGGAAACGGGATATCCCCGAGAAAGTGCCGACCAGCGGCATCATCCGGCACGATTGCCACATGTGAAAATCAGGAGCGGCAACTCCGGAATGGAACGTGGCACGCCTGGGTGGGAGGCGAGTAGACTGAACACTACACCGCCGAGTCCCCTGTGCTTAGACGCCATCGAATAAGAAAGGAAGAAAATTATAGGAAATTTTCATTAAGATATGTGGCCACTGATATACTGCTCAAATAACTTCCTTACAACTCGATGTACGAGCAAAGTATTTCGTTTTCTATTATACCTCGCTAATCGAAATGGAAACAAGTGTATTAAACCCACTATTTCTCATATTTTAAGAGCGAAATGTCTTATCAAGTAGGGTATACGGCCATTTAGGTACATTTTGACTTCGTCATGTAGAAGCACGAAGCATGGGTAAATTGTATCGTGTGACAGCCCTGCTTCATGCTGGGTGATTGCATGGGTCCTTCGTCATCCGTGAAAGGTTGTATGGTCTCTCGGCGCTTCTGCGTCAGAGCTGCCTGGCGACCGTGCCAGGTACTTCACGTAGAAGAAACGTGCATGTGGGATCGTGGAAGAGGAAGGGAGTGCGTAAATGTTAGGCTGGCATGTCGCACCCCCAGGGGCAGTGTGGTCCGTGTGGGAGAAGGCAGTCGTGGTTGAAAAACCGCAGCCGACGCGAGGGCTACCAGCCGGCGAAACTGTCACCAGTATAAAAACACCCACGCACATACACCACCGCTCCCCTCGAAACTTGCAGCGCAACCCTCCCCTCCCTGTCTCGCTGCGAACCACCCTGACACAGACGTCACTCACCTGCGCCGCAGAGACCGCCCTCCACAAAAACCTCTTTGTAAGCGAACATAGTTGCTGCCAGCTTTCTGGCTCCGCTTCACGCACAGCACACCGTCATCGACACTTGTGGCACTGACTTGATCTGTTATTGCCCTCAACACGCCCCCTCCAGTTACCACACGCCATGTCCGTTCATTTCCGAACCGTTTATAACTAGAAGTATTGAGACTTTCAAAACAGAAGTAAAAAAAACTTCCCGTAGCACTTGGGTTTACTGAATATTTTATTTAACATTACATACAATATTTTTTTCAAATATTTTTTCCGGCAGATTGGATCGTATCGCTTCAGCAATTACATATTTTCATCTTTATTTCCTAAAAATCAGTCAGAAATGACGAAAATTTTTACTGATTTTCTCAAGAAATAGTAGGTTATTCATTACGTTATAAAGAAGTCATATTTTAGGTTCAATGAAAACAGCACTCGTTACTACAAACATATTTAAATAAGTAATTGATAATAGAAAACTGTTTACTTTTTTTTGCTTCGAGGGAACACAATTTCTCATCCACGAAATAAATAATTTTTAACGTAGATTAAATATTGTACCGCATTTCAGAATAACTCAATAAAATTCCATATTGAGCAAGATAAGGCGCACAATTAAAACGTACCTTAAAAATGATACATTTAATAATCACGATAAAATAAAATTTATGATAGTAATACATGATGCATTTTGTGTGTATATAAAGAAAATATAAGATATTTAATTTAATTTATTACCAACGACTTCCACCTACCCCTCTACCCCCTTGTAAATGTGCTGTGATTGGGCGTTGGTTAAGGCAGGGTATCAATTATGACTTAAGTCATTTCATGGGCATAATTAGTCATAATTTCCTAACTGTTGAAGATATAGTCATCAAATTAATAACATACACATCGTACACCATATCCATCATGATGGGAAGGTCATTTACGGTTTAAGTCATTTTTGGTAAGGTCAAATATGCATTAAGCTCTTTTATAAGCATAGATAGTCATAGTTTCCAATCTGATGAAACTATGTTCATCAAATTCATATCATACATATCAACGTCAACATTAAACAAGATCAAAGGGTCAAACACATCTTAAGCCCTTTTAAAAGCATTGCTAGTCATAATTTCCGAACCGTTGAAGCTCTAGTCATCAAATTCATAACATACGCATCGTACCCGATACCCATCGTTGTAGAAAGGTCAAATACGCCGTAAGCCATTTTATCAGTATAATAAGTCATAATTTCCTAACTGTTAAAGATATAGTTATCAAATTCATAACACAAGCATCGCCCCGATGTAGATGAGATTAATAGGGTTAGTTATGTATTAAGCCCTTCTATAAGTCTAACTAGACATAAATTACGAACCATTAAAGGTATACTCATCGAATCTCAGATGGGAAATATAGTATTATTTTATTTTTGAATTTAACAAAAATTTATTTTTAAGTTGGATTACTGGTGAAGCTAATAAATTTATTGTAATACTTGTAATATCAGCTTAGAATATAGATCAGGGAAATTAATTAATTTTTTAATTAAAAAGAATATTTTTGAGTTGGATTCCTGGTGGAGGTATTTAATGGAATATTATTTTTGGATTTCTGAGTTCGATTCGCAAGTGAGTCACTTAATATGTAAAATAATAGTCTTGGAAATGCATTGAATGATGCAAATGATTTAGGTAAGAGGGAATTACACTTACGTACAACTGCTGTTCCCTAGGTGTCGGATCAACGACTGACATGTTACCTGTTCGAAGTCCCTCGCTCGAATGGCACTTAACGACTGCTGGATTCGCTGGTCTCAACTCGTCGGTGTGAGGGGGTATGCAAATGTAATGTATAATCGTGTAATGATGTAATTGTGTAATGATGTAATCGTGCAAGTCAATACTCACATAATCATACTTACTATGTATGCGCATAAATAGCCATGTAATTAGCATCGATTACAACTATAATTACCATGTTCGACTGTCGACCAGTCCACTTAATGTAATTTTGGAAATTTTTCAGACTCCTGGGTTTGATTCAAAAGCAATACAGTTAGGTTATTTTTGAACGCCGGAATTTCTTTTTGTTTTGGGAATTTCCGGGAAATCCAGGTGCGTAATCACACATCGCCTGCAGGTTCACTAATAAGTTTAACAGGTTCTTTTCCAGAAAATATGATAAATGCATTGCATTGAACAACCACACATAGACTCTTCGGAGAGAAAGTGAGATGTTGCACAACAACCCGTGTTGAGGTCTCGATAGCTAGACAGCGACTTTTGACTTGATCTGTTGACCAGTGTTTCACAACCAAAATGCTTGAAAGGGAGTAATGCCCCTGCACACACACACACACACACACACACACACTTTTACCTATATACCCTGCACCCTGCAGGCTTACTAGTCATCTCAGTTTGTGTGTCGCATGGCTTGGAGATATGACAGGACTGGAGATGGAATCCCGGTCGGTAATAAAAGTTATGTTTTTAATCTAATATAAATTTATTTCACTTTTAAAAAACATACAGAAAAGTTCATGCCAACTGATGTGACTATGGTTTGGTATTTTCAAGATGGAATTAAAGTATATGATTACATCACCAACATCGATTATGCAACATATGATACATAAATTCATGCTCTGTCATTCCATAGTGTCCAAGTGTTGGAAGCTAACTAATGCAGTCATCGATTGCTGGTCAACTGATGTGACGTTTTTGGTTTCGGAAGGTATAATGGGAAATGCACTTGCATTGTGCAATTATTACCGACTTTGTTTCCCAGACACGGTTAGGTTTGGAAAATGTATAATATTTCTTTAAAATTTTGAGAATTTTGGTAAATTCTGGGAAATGCCTTTGCATTTATTTACGCAATCAGGCATCTGGTCTCTTTGCAGAGAAAAGAGAATTGTTATGCAATCACACATGTCAACGCTTCGGTAATGGCAAAGATACTGTCCATTTAAACCATCATAAGATACATCACATTTGAACTGGCTTTGAGGGGAAACACACACACACAAACACACTTTCACTTATCTCCTGTGGAACTACCAGAGACATCAGATCGTCGTAGGGCGGAGAGCTGATAGGATGGAAGCTCTGACGAACAGTGAGTGGATTGGTATGGAGATCGATTACCGGACAAACCACTTAATAATCTTTGGATTTAGGAAATTTTGAGTTCGATCCCTTATCAAGACATTTAAATAATTATTTCTTTCCTAACCTTCGGGCTCTGAAGACTGGTGGGTGGATTGATACTGACCTCATTTCCCGAACAAGCATTTCAAGGTTAAAAATTTTTCCTAACAATTGAAGTATGTGTTATTGCTCATCTGCAGAATGATAATAGGTTCGATTCCCATTCAAGATACTTACATTTTATTTGTGCAGCGAGATTATTTACCCATTTTCATCAGCATATAAAAACCCGCTCCCGATTAACACCGTCGAAATATACCAAAGAGTATGTGTTTCTCATGTGCGCTCTACTGATTACTTCCATGCATTCAACTACCATTTTTTCTCACTCACCTTGTTTCAACCAATTACACTCATGCGATCCAATTACTCACTTAACTTTGATCTATTGTTTTCTAATTGGCTAGTTACTCACGTTAGTATAACATATTGGAGTCGAAGAGTATTACAAATTCATAAAAAATATTAATTAGATTAATTAATAGTGTACTCACACTTGCCTAATTACAGATAATTAAATAGTTAAATGAATAAGTACTAAATACTAATGTACCCATTGAAAAACACACACAGACAACCCAATTCATACAACCAAACATACATGCATACACACAGTTAACAAATACACGTTTTCCAACAACTACACAAATATGAAGATGCATATGAATAATTAGCAACTACACATAAGATACGAGAAAGAACATGTACACTCAACATGGAACATAGCACACGACTGAAGATCGTTCGCATATATGAAACTGTTTATTTCTCACCGGCATTCAACTACCGCCAATACTGTTCCCATTGGATGATTATGCTGTTAAGGATTCTCATTGGCTGTTTAGTCAGCAAGCCTCCAACATCTGTGCTCGACTGTCATCTTGGATTGATTTTACTTATTAAAGTACAGGAATTAATTTGAAAATAATTTAGTTCGAGCTTGAAAAGTCATTATCGTCGCTTTGCAGATGCCAACACCTGGAAACTATAGCAATCGAAATTTGAACCGGACTATACAACACGGACTACAGAAAGACTCCCATGCAGCTAAAAACGAGGTGTTTATCATCCAGATGTCACATGACACAGAGCGATGATTCCGAGAGACCGAGAAAACCAAAGCATGCCCTAGCTGTGCGCTGAAAACGAAAGTAAGATTTTCACCTGCCACTGACTAACCCAGACAACATGGAACTAAGATACAACAACAATGAGACATTTTCGGAAGGAGCATTCCTGTTTCCAGAACCCATTTGCAGAGACTCAACACCATACATGATGTGCAAGCCCATCACTTGCTACGACTATCTTCATGAATACTTATATTGTGTGCCTTATGCTTATAAATCTATAAACAATTGTGTAGCTATTTACAGCTCGATATACTTTGAAACATGTCATAATTTATATTTATGTCTACATTGGTGCCTATCTTTCCACCAACATTTTAATGTTTACCAATCTTTAACAAAAATTGTTGTTTGGCTTACATCGGGAGAGTTGAACACTCATCAATCAAGAGTTTAATATAATTAACTGTATAACAAATAATGAATATTTGCCAAGTCTATTCACACACAAATAATATGCACATAGTGATTGAAGAACCATAGAGGTTAAGAAGATATTTTTTAATAGTGTATAAAGTAAGTTAACCAGATTATTGGAATAATGAATACCCAAATGCTAATACTATGTATGTAATGAACTGAAACAATTTAAGGAACTACCGATAAAACACAACGAACAAGAACAGAAGTCAAGTATAGGTTTGAGAAAGTAGTCCTTGCTTCATATCCTGTCAAGTCTGCTTATAAATAGCATTTACATATTTATTAACTAACATGATAAAATTCACTCTAAGTACACATCTTACAAAAACCAAAGCTAACTTCCAACTAAGATATATTTGCTATTATGCATAACTTATATATCTACCATTAAGGAATTATCAAATGCACTACACAACAAACACTTAAACAATATACCGCTCCATTACCTATCTCACTCTGTACACATACTCTCTATTAAAAGCAGTTCGTCGAACAACAAAGAACTACCTATATAAGTAATACTAAGTATTGTTTTAATAATTTTATAGTTAATCGAAGGCTATTGTTTTTATTCATTTTATCATTAATTATAAATTGTATCCTTGCATTAGATGGGGAAAAATAAAAGTTGTGTTTTTATTATAATTCATTTAGCAATAACATAATGGCAAGTAAAGAGCTAATGATTGTACTTACTTCCGAACTTCTACAATGTAATGGAGATGTAAGCGATTTACTAGAAGCAAGAATTTTGTATGATATGATATAGTTCTCAAGGTTTTAATATTTTCACAGGAGTTTTTATAGGAATAATCTGATAGTATATGTATATATATGTGTGTATATGTGTGTATATATATATATATATATATATATATATATATATATATATATATATATATATATATATATATATATATATATATATATAATCCGGTTGACTGAATTGTTCATATTTTGTGTTGGAAAAGCTGGTCGTAATGAATGTTTCGATGGTTAATATATCTTGTTTGTGCGCTATGTTAGTTTTGCTGGTAATGTTTGATGGTATGGGGAATGGCGAATGGATGGTTATAATATATTTTGCTGTTACATTTGCAATGCTGTTTTGGTGATATTGTTTATTGGAGTGAGATTTCGTAAGTTTGGATCGTTCACTATGGTATGCTGTATGGGTTTTGATATTATTTGAATGTGCGTGTGTTTTGCTGTTACATGATGAATTTGTTTGTCAGAGTATCATGCCAGAATATTAGGTATGAATGCTTATATGATTGTCATGTTTTGGAATGTATAAGAGAAGTGTTTGGTATAAGTAATATGATGTAGGTAGTGGTCAGGTAAACTGGGATACTAAAAGTTAGAATATTTTGTCTGGAAGAATATGTAGAAATAGATTTTTTGGTCTGTTTATTTAGCAGCGAGTATGATATGGTATCAATATATTCTGTGTTATTTTAAACAATTTTCGATGGGTAGATGTAGATTTGGGCTATATAGTTGGATGATATGTCATTAAATGATGATTTGCTCAGGGAAATCTGTATGTGGGTGTGTGTATGTGTGTCTGTAAATGGGTATGTGTGTGTGATTTTTGTATGAGATCTAGGTATGTTTTGTTGTTGTATTGCATTAGCTTTGTAGATATTTTCTGTAGTGAACATTAAAGATGCTAATTGCAACGGTTGTATGGATACACTCATGGGCTGTCATATTAGGTGAATGTGATCTGGTTGGGTGGTGGGGAACAAATGTATTGTCATCAACATGCCACACTTAGCATCATTGTTGGAATTAGTTTCACTTTAAACTACTTTGCAAGTTGGTCGGCCATAGTCACGTCTATCATTCGAAATATCTAGCCTCTCTGGAGAGTTGCTTGAGACGTGTGGACAGTTTCTCTTGTTTTTTATTAACTATTCTATATGATGACCTGGGTGTTATTTACACAAAATTAAATTAATATTAACATGCAGTTAGAAAACTATATAAGCATATTTGCCTTCATAGGGATTTAAATCATAGATTGTAAATACCAATATTAGGGTTGACTTAGAAATATTCAAGTGAATGCCATTTTTAAACATTGTCGACATGAACCAGTCTAATACATAAACCTTGGTATCGATTGGAGATGAAGCAAGATTTAATATCTTGATTAGCTTCAATGGAAAATATCTGAACATTCCTGTGTGAATGGTAAATGTATATGAAATTAGGTTAACATTAAAGAATATTTACTGGATTAACATAAATAAATAATGCCACTTTTTTGTTTTTAGCTATAAGATATGTTTTCTGAGGTATAATATATATTTTTAGGTATAAAGTTTTTTTGTGGTATAAGGTATGTTTTTTGATGTATGTTTTTGAGTAGTAATTCCATATAGGCTTGTAATGAATTTGTCACTTCTTAAGTGTACGATATTTTCAAAAAAAGTTTTTCTGTTGATATGTTTTGATTACATATATCTGTTATGGATTTTGTGAATGGGTAACCTTCCTAGTTAAAGCACTCACCTGCATCTTTTCCGAGAATTCGTTTTTCTACCTTCCAGAAATGACAATTAGGCTGATGGCGTGTTGCGTGGGTGGTTAGGTGGTAGGTATTTCTTTGTTATATGATGACCTGTGATAACTTTTTAAAAGAAATTATATAAACAGAGTGAGATGGGTAATGGAGCAGTATATTATTTAAGCATTTGTTGTGTAGTGCATTTGATATTTACATGATGGTAGGTACACAAGTTATACATAGTATAAAATTTTGTTAGTCTGAAGTTAGCTTTGTCTATAGTAAGATCTGTCCTTAGAGTGAATTTATTCATGTTAGTTAATAAATATATTAATACAATTTATAAGTGGCCTTGACAGGATATGCAGCAAGGACTTTGTTCTCAATCCTATACAAGTAGATGTATTCTATTCTCATTCATTGTGTTTCCTCAGTAGGTGGGTAGATGTTTTCAGCTCATGACTTAAAAGTATTTGCATTTGAATAGTCATTATGTCAATTCTCTTGCAAATTTACTGCATACACGATTAAACAATATACTTATCCTTTATAATTCTTAGATTGTTATGTGCATACTAGTTGTGTGTGAATAATGTTGGAAAATATTGATTATTTGCTATACAGATACATATATTTTACTCTTTATGCATGAGTGCTCAACTCTCCTGATGTAAGCCTAACCAACCAACTTTGGTGAAGAATGGTATAGATTGAAAGATTTATGGAAATATTGGCACCAATGTAGATGGAAATGTACATTCTCACTACATGTTTGAATTTATATCGAGCTGCAAATATCTTCACACTCATTTTTAAAGGTAATAGCATAGGGCACATAAAGTAGGTCTTCACGTACATAGTCGTAGCAAGTGATGGGTTAGCACATTATGCATGATGTTGAGACTGTGCAAGTAGGCTCTGGTAATTACGAACACTTCTTCCAAAAATGTTTCACTGTCGTTGTATGTAGCTCATCTTGTCTGGTTTGGTCAGTGGCATGTGAAAGTCTCTCACTTTATTTTTCAGCATGCAGCCTAGAGCTAGCCCTGTCCTTCGCGGTTGCTTGGAGACATCACTCTGTGTTATGTGATGGCTGGATGGTAAACCACTCGTTCTCAGCTGCACGGACGTCTCTCTGTAGTGAACCTTGTGTAGCCGTGTTCAACTTTCGGTTGCTGTAGTTCCCGGTTGATAGCATCGGCAAAGCGGTGTTAACGACTTCCAAGCTCGAACTAAATAATTTTTAAGTTAATTTCCATCCTTTTATATGTAAAATCAATCCAAAATGACAATCGAATACATATGCTGTAGGCTTGCTTACTAAACAGTCAATCTGAAGCATTGACAGAGTAATTAGCCAGTGCTAACAACAATGGTGGTAGTTTGAACGCAGGTGAGAAACCAAAACAGTTTCATATATGCGAACAATGTTCAGTCATGTGCTAGGTGTTGTGTTTAGTGTATGTGTTCTTTCTTGGTATCTTATGCATAATTGCTCATTTTTCATGTGCATGCCTTCGTATTTGTGTAGTTGTAAGTAAACGTGTATTTTGTAAGTGTGTGTGTGTGCATGCATGTATGTTTGGATGTATGGATGGGTGTATGTATGGGTGAGTTTGTGTGTGCATGTGTATGTGCATGCATTCAAATGTATTTATAACATATTCATTAACTAATTATGTGTGATTAGCCAACTGAGTCCACTATTAATTAACCATATTATTTTTTAATTTTTAATATGTTATACGAAAGCGAGTAAAAGCCAATGAGAAAACAATGGATCGAACTAAAGTGAGTAATTGGGTCATATGAGTGTAATTGACCGAATCAATATGAAAGAGAAACAAATGCTAGCCATTGCATGTGAGTAATTAGTCGAATGCATATGAGAAACAAATACCCTTTGGTATTTGTCAATGGTGTTTACAGAGACCGGTTTTTATATGGTGATGATGTGTAAATAAAATCATTGTGCAAATAAAGTGTATCTTGAATATGAATCGAACCTATTATCATTCTGTAGATCTGCAATAACACATACTTCAATTGTTAGGAAAATATTTATTTTTAGAATGCTTGTTGGGAAATGAGGCCAGTATCAATCCACCCACCAGTCGTCAGAGCCCGAAGGTTAGGAAAGAAGTAATTATTTAAATGTCTTGATCGGGAATAGAATTAAACATTTCATAAATCCAAAGATTATTTCTTATTTTGTCCAGTAATCGATCTCCATACCAATCCCCTCACTGTTCGTCAGAGCTTCAATTTTGTCGGCTCTCCATCCTACAACGGTCTGATGTCTATGGTAATTCTACAGTAGTTAGGTGAATGTTTATTTGTGTATGTGCGTGTGTATTTCCCTTCCACACCAGTTCAAATGTGATGTATCTAATGATGAGTTAAAATGTCAGTCTCTCTGAATTTGCCGAAGTGTTGTCATGTGTGATTGTGTAACAGTTCACTTCTCTCTCCAAAAAGTCTACGTGTGTTAGACATAAGTAAATGAAGGTGCATTTCCCAGAATTTCTCAAAATTCTCGAAATTAAAAAAAAGTATTATAAATGTTCCAAATATAACCCTGTTCGTGAAACAAAGTTGGTAATTATTGCACATTGCTAGTGCATTTCCCGCTTTATGTTGCGAAGATGAAGATATTAAATCAGTTGACCAGCAATCGATGATTGCATCAGTTAGCTTCCAACACTTGGACCATATGGAAAGGCAGAGCACGAATTTATGTATCATGTTTTGCATAATCGACGTTTGTGATGTCATCATATACTACAAATCCATCTTGAAAATACGAATCTATAGAACCATTAGTCGGTATAAACTTTTCGGTAATTTTTTTTTAAAGTGAAATAAATTTATATTATATTAAATATATAACTCTTTTTTACTGACTGGAATTCCATCTCCATACCAATGCACTCACTGTTCGTCAGGGCTTCCATCCTGTCAGCTCTCCAAGTCATGATGCACACCAACTGAGATGACCATTAATCCTGTATTGTGCTGGAGGTATGGATGAAAGTGCGTGTGTGCTGGTGTATTACTCCCTTTCAAGCGTTTTCGGTTGCGAAATGCTGGCCGACGGATCAGGATGACAATCGCTCTCAAGAAATGAGGACGTCAACATGAGTTGTTGCGCAACACCTCACTTCCTCTCTGAAGAGTCTAAATGTGTGATTGTTCAATTCAATGTGTTTCCCATTTTTCTTGAAAAGAACCAGTTAACCTTATTTGTGTACATGAGTCGATATGTAATTATGCACTTTCATTTCCCTGAAATTCCCAAGACAAAAATAAAAATTCCGAAGTTAAAAAATAACATACATGTCTTCGAATCAAACCCTGTAGCCTCAAAATTTCCAAAATTACATTAAGTGACTTGGACAGTAGTCAAACCTGGTAATTATAGTTGTAGTCGAAGCTAATTACATGGTTATACATGTGCATACATAGTAAGTATGGTTATGCGGTTATGCGAGTATGGACTTGCACGATTTTGCCATTGCACAATTATGGCTTTACATGAATATCTATGAAATACAACTGAATTCCCTTGCCACACCATCGATTCGAGACTAGCGAATGCAGCAGTTGTTGAGTGTCAGTCGATGAAGGATTTCGAACAGGTAACACATCAGTCATTGAGCCGACATTTAGGGACCAGTAGATGTCAGTAAGTGTAATTCCCTCTTCCCGGACACACTTGCATATTCAATGCATTTCCGGAAATTTTTTTTAAATATTAAGTGACACACCTGCGAATCGATACAAAATAAATATTTCATTAAGTAGCTCCACCAGAAAGCCAACTGAAATATAAACTTTCGTTAAATTAAAAAATGAAATAATATTAACTGTCTTGTCTGATATTTGAACCTGGTAATCGAAAAATAACCTTACATTATGTACTGCCACCAGGAATACAACAAAAAAGTTAATTTTTGTTATATTCATAAAAAAGTAATGTTAAGTTTCCTGTCTGAAATTCGATGACTATAGCTTCAACAGTTAGGCAAATATAACTAACTATTCTTTTAAAAGGGTTAAATGCATATTTGACCTTACCACCATGATTAAAATTTGGGACAATATTTATGATGTGAATTTGCTGACTATAGCTTAAACAGTTTGAAAATTATGACTAACAATGCTTTTGAAAGGATTTAATGCTTACTTGACCTTAACACCATGATTGTCATCGCGGATTATGTGTATGTTTTGAGTTTGATGACTATAGCTGAAATGGTTAGGAAATTATTACTAACTATGCTTATAAATGGGATAAACATGTGTTTGACCCTGCAGTCGTGTTTGTTGTTGGGGTTGATGTGTATGTTATGAATTTGTTGACTATAGTTTCATCAGATTGGAAACTATGATGACTAACTATGCTTATAAAAGTGCTTAATGCATATTTGACCTTAACAGAAATAGCATAATGCACAATTGACCTTACCACAAAGCTGTAAATCAGATACAATGTGAATGTTATGAATTGATGACAATGGCTTCAATGGTTGGGAAATTATGACTAACTAAGCTTATAAAAATAGGGCTTAACACATATTTGACCTAACCAGAAATTTCTGAAGGCATTATTGTCCTTACCACTGTGATGAATATCGGAGACGATGTATATGTTATGAATTTGATGACTATAGCTTCAAGGGTTCGAAAATTATGACAAACTATGCTTATGAAAGGGCTTAAGGCGTAATTGTCCTTATCATAAAAGGCTTAAGGCATAATTGACCTTACCATAGTAATTGATATCGGAGACGATCCATATGTTATGAATTTGATGACTTTATCTTCAATGGTTGGGAAATTATGACTAACTATGCTTATAAAAGAGCTTAAGACATAATTGACGTCCTTCCTCAACCAACGACCAATCACAGCACGGTGTCAAGGGGGAAGAGGGGTGGGTGGAATCCTGAAATAACATTGGATGGGATAGCACCAGTTAGTGTGCTCCTGTCAAAAAGGGTTGTCACCAGTTTCTGTGCTCCCCTCCAAGACCCCTTCGCAGGTTAATCTTATAGCACTACGCCTCGATGGCCACATGTGGGCTAAAACGCCCCACGTTCCCACTACTTATATTGGTAAACCGTCTACCACGGTACTGTATTTACCACGAAATAATAGCGCCAATAATCATCTTTTACAGACATCACCTGCGTGAAGTGTTTGGCTGAGATACAATCAATAAGAGCAGGTAGCTACATCTAGGAAGACAGTTAACCAAAGTCAGACAACAAGGCTGTGCGATTCAGTTCACGTGATTAGGAACATAAATTTACGAGTCTTTTCGCAGGATATTCACGCATTTTATATCGAAGCTTTGAAAAATTAACCAGTGTATGACGTGTTTAGTTGTTTCCTAATTATATAATTTATCACATGGTTTTTATACTTCTTTTAACACACAAGTATATCTAATATCGGTAAAATTAAGCTTTCGTCGACATATAATCTATAATATTTTATTAATAATAGAAGAGAGAAAATGTGTGTGTGATAATGCCTAGTAAAAAAAAATTCCTCGTGAAAAATAGCATTAATCTAGTGGGCGCCATTGCAGTGCTTTGTCCCTGTAGCGTAATTTGATAGACATAGTTCAGCTTTGTTTGCATGAGGTGGAGGAAAATCCTGAAATTGTAACTTAGGCAAAGCCTCAGAAATGTTGAAAGAAACCATGAATTGCCTAAGAGGAAGGGATATTCAAGATTATATTGGGCCACGAAACATTTGGACACAACTCAACTCACCTTTTCTTGTACGTCCAGCGAGGAGTCGCGTGAAGATTGTGTGTTTGTAGATAAAAGTCCTAATGGAGCAGCGATAGAGTGACGATTGAGAAGGAAACAAGAGTATCTAGTAAAAGCCCATTACTCTACCAACACTAGCCCTTCACGCCGCAGAGCCGCACCTAGGACCTGGACAGGGGAAATCTACTGAATATCCACTGAGGCAAGCGTAAGTTTCCCATACAACCTGGCGGTTAAAGTGTGAGCGCAACTTTCTGCCGACAATATTCAAGCTGATAACGCGATTCCAGCTTGAAAAATCGTGCAACTCACGCGAAAGTATTTAACACACCAGAAAAAAAAACAATCTCACGCCCGAAATCGCTTAATGGGGTGCAACAAATTACATGGTCGTGGTTGTGGGATGACGTTAGTAGGGAGTGGCGGCGGGAGTAACAGTCTGGGTACACAACGGGAGAAACTGTTTTTTAAAACACCGCAAACTCGCAGCAGTGCACTGGTTTAGGCGGATGTGGTCGGCGAAGAATAATAATTATCATACCGGGGGGTGCAAAGTGTGGACGGGGGTTGCCACACGGCACACTCATTTGTTCATAGCACCCCTCCCCTCTCACCATCCCCAACAGAGGGCCCATATCTGGCAGCCGGCGCCGAGCAGGCGGCTGTGATTGTGATGACCGCAGTGGGATGACGCCGAGGATAGGAGAGAGGGGCAGACAGAGAGAGAGAGAGAGAGAGAGAGAGAGAGAGAGAGAGAGTCCGCCTGCCTCTGGTAGTACCGCGTCCTTAGCTTCCTTAGTGGACCTATCTCCAAGTTCAGCACTCTCCTCCTGCACCTTTTACTATTCTCTGACTTATCTCGGGCACACAACACCACCCCTCACCCTGAGAGGGGATTCGAACCCGGGGCCAGCCTCCGTGGCTGAGTCGGTTGGTGTGCCTCTTGTCTGGGGCGCGGGAGTCTCTGGGTTCGAATCCTTGGCTGACTAAGGCATGGGTGTTAATGAAGTTAGGTTATAAGTTATTTTGTAAGCCGTCCGCTGATAATCCTTCAGACATAGGACTGGGGGACGTTAATAAGCCCTGTTTTAATACAATTCCAACCCGGGATTCTCCAAGTGTGAGGGCATACCTCTAACCTCCAGGCTAGCTGCTCACCTCCATACATTCCCACCTACTTCCAAATGTATAATCCTGTTCAAAAACTAACTCTGGAAAATGTGAGGCAATTCTTCTGGAAAAATAAAACAGAGAACATAACACAACTCACAGCCTAAAGGGATTACGAAATGGTGTACGCATCCCTATGAAAATGCTTCCGTAGTGAATTTATGTAATGTATATTAAACACGCCGTGAAATTAAACAACAAGTAGGTAGATGAGATTTAGTTAATTTAATTTATCAAAACTTAGAGAATTTTTTATTCGGATAACACTCCCCGTTCATACATTAAATCTAAAGTTGCTTTTAGGATAACCGTTCTCAAGTAATGAGATTACAAATGTTTGAAGGGTGCAGCGTTACTCCTGCGTGGGTATGCATCAACTTGGCCAAAACCTTTATGTGAGAGAGGTAGTGTATTTCCAGGACTGTGGACGACAAATATCAAGTGATTTGGCAACAATTACATTTCGCAGAATTATTTAATGATTGTGACAGCACGTTGAAGGTTGAAGTTATTCAGATTAAAACTACTATTTTAGTTGCGCTGTTGTAATCTTGTGTTAATTGGGCAAGTCTTACCGGTGGTGCAGTTTTACGTCGCTATAAACATGATTTCACACAAGCAGTTTCATCCTGCAGGATGTAAATTTCAGATTGCTCGTAATGAATCTTCCTTGGAGCCTTCCCCATATACGACGTTTTAGGTTGTTACTAAATTTATACTTTTTAAGTATTTTTTAGAGATAAATTTATTAATGGACGCACAGAAAAAAATTCTGATATTCTTTAAAAAAAAATACTCCTGAGTTATTTATTTAAAAGTTTATTTTGTAATAAAATTAATAACGTTGTGATAGAATTACTATTGTTAACCATTCACAAAGTTTTATAATTGTTACTATAATGGAAATATACTGTTGAAGAGTTAACGTTAATACATCCTTTAAATGATGATGTCACAATCAAATGTTTTATTACGTCAGAAATAACAAAAAGAACTAAATATGTTATGATACTACGACATTCAAGTAAAATACAACCAACACAAGTTTACACTGACTTGGCATTGTAAAATGACGGGTAGTAGAGAACAGCGATAACCTCGTAAAGTGAAAAAATTTTATTCTAAAGCATTGTATCAGAAAGAAATGTAACTTAAGATCAACTCTTAAGTCTTGCAAAGCAGTTTACGACGAGAAGGTATGTTTTCGTCTCGTGTTTAAGAGCTACAATTGCCTTTAAAAGTACGTCGCTTTATGTATTTTCGCCTGCCCATTATTAAATTCAGCTGTAGACGTTTTTCCTACCTTTGGCACACAGTTTGTAACAGCTCTGGAAGACCACAATGTATGCTGCCATGTCTACGGTGAAAAATACGTAGCAGATTCGGCGCGCGACGTCAAGTGGGTCTTCGAAGTAGCAGCGAGTCGATCATCATAGTGGCCGCCTCAGAGTCAGAAATCCAACTACTGGGAGCGGCCGTATTACAGCTCGGCCACACGAAAGACTAACGTGCTTCACTATATGGGCTACTCCTTGGTGACGGCAGTGGTGTTGCCAAGTGTTGCAGGTCGAAGAGAGAAAATACTCATGACAGAAAATAAAAGACCGTCGCCGTGTAGTTCTGAGAGCCCTCTATTTCAAAATACATCTAGTCTATTGGTTACAATTAAATGTACCGAAGTAAATGCTGATTACCCCGTTGCCAGATCTATTACACGTGAATTAATGGCGAGGTGTGAGGAAAGGTTTTTTTCAATAAATATGCCTGCATTCATGGAGCTGTTGTGCTTGGTTCTCAGACTCTGAAGGTGGTCACAATGGAAATAAGTTTTTTAATATTTGGGGTCGTTTAAAAATAGGTGTAAATATAGAAGGGTGGTAGGACATTTTTAAGTGTTAGGCTTTGACCAGAATGTTTCTATATATATTTTAATCGAAGTTTTGTAAAAATGAAAGGTAACTTAAAATTATGTAAAATTTAGGGATGATACTTTGAAAATATACCTAAGTTATGTAATGCTGTGTGAACGTAGAAATTACTATAGATATTTTTTGTGTCAATTTTGTTAGCTTTTTAGTTTCATATTTTATCTAAATATTCAAATGTCTTTGTTTTTCGTAAAATATTATGAAATGTTGTACTAAACATTTGGTATAAAAGTGGTTACAAAAAAAGATTCAAGAACAGGATTTCAAGTTTTTTAATGATGAATTATTTTTAATTTTCCATCACATGTTTCCAGTCGTAACAAAGCAAATAATAAAGCTTCAAATGTTTGGAAAACCATATCAAGGCATTTTGTGAGACGACGCGATACAGACCAACATAAAATGACCACCTTCTACCTCATGCTGATGGGGTTTATTCGGTGGTGTTTCCCAAATCTCTAGCCCACAGGGGGGAAGGGCGTGTCAACGTGTGCCAAATATGCGTATATTTAAAGAGCATAATATCTTACTAAGTAACGGAGGAGAACTGCAGTTTTTCGTTACATTGCACTGAATACCCACAATGCTAAACAAAGTCAGGTAGGTTAAAATACAGCAGTTAGTAGGACGTCGAGCACCTATGGCGCGGGGTCGATCCCCTCTAGTCCTTAATTTTTCCTTTCCGTTAGTAATATTTCTTTCGTGACAAAATAATTGTACTTAATTTATTTTACATCGGAATGTTCTTTCAAGCAAAGAAAATACAAAAAAAATTTGTATCTCAAATGTTATCATCTGTTCAACATAAAATGCGTTTTACCGCAACATAACACCATCATAATGTTGACAGTACAGTAAATAATCAACGTTATTACAAAAGTGCTTACTTTAAAAGTACTATTTTCTACATTAACAGTAACATTAGTTACTGACGGTTCACAGATAAAGAAATGACTGCTGTAGTCTGTGGCGTGTGGTTTAGTGTTGCAATGTAAGCTGTTGCTTGTTCAGTGCTGTACACACTCGGTGCACGCAACAGGAACCAGTAACCAGTGTTGCGGCAACATCTCTTCCAGGTATCGACGACGTACCATACAAATGGCAAGGAGAACCGGCATAACGTGCAGAAATGCTGTCAAGAGCATCCACATGAAACTACCGAACACAAGCGCGCTTCCCCCAAAGTGAATGTGTTTTGTGCTGTACCCAAAGACACCTTTTTTTTTTTTTTTTTCGGCCCTTTCTCTTTTGGCGAGCGCACAGTTACTGGAATCCCTTATTTGGGCATGCTCACAGAGTGGTTGTTTCCTCAGTTAGAAGAGGCGGCGGGAGACTTCATTTTCCAGCTGTTGTGGTGGTCACATTGAAGATTTATGAAGATAAAGTAAACAAACTTCATACTTCCACGGTTCATTTGATTGGTCAACGAAGGTTGTAGGTTATTCGGTTTTGATATTATAGACCTTCAAAGTTGGGGCATTCTTTTATACTCACCGTGTATTGCGACCACTCACGAGAGAGTGGCGAGGTACCCATTACACACGGGCTGTGGCGTCAAATGCACTACTATGTTTAAGTGGTCGATGTGTTAACTAGCAAACGATAAGTTATAGCACAGAACGAAACACAGCTACCTTGCAACACTTCACCACATGCAGCTGGTTGTAATGTCACTGACAATTTTGTCACAATATTAGACATTTTTCTTTGTGCCTAAATATAAAATAGTGAATAATTATTCACAATTTTAGCAGGCGAACGTGTTATATGTCCGTCACTGACACGCAAAGTAAACAGATTACTTGAGCAAAGTAAAGTCACAGAGCGAGTAGGTAAGTAAGCAAAGTAAATACACAGAGTACGTAGGTAAGTACGCAGAGTTGAAGTTGTATGGCGGTTCCTTTGATGTGGGCGAACCTAATTGCTGATTGGCAACGTAAGGCTTTGGAGAAAGGGTTCGTGTGTGAGATCATCACAATGCAGTGTTCTGCAAGAGATTCTCTATTGGCCGGGTGCGGGTTAGCAAGTATGTTACTAGCAGTTGGTTCACGGACGGTGTTGCTACGTGTGGCTGGTTAGTGACGCTATCTTGGCGGCGTTTACGGCTAGATTTCGCGAAATAAGCAGCTGTTTATTCCCTGTGTTCTTAAATACTGTTAAGCGCTCGCTGCTTCGTTCCACGCGAGTGAGTGCAAGTTAAGAGCAGTGCAGTTATATGATAGCGGAGGCAGCCAGTCAATGGATTGTTTTGAATGACAGGTGAGTATCTGTCACATTAAGCGTGCCGATAAGATATCCCTTCATGTGGCGCGCGCTGCTGATCCTGGTTGTATGGGATGTCTGTATTTATCTGGAACATTTTCTAGTGGTTCGATGTCCAAGTTTCTATAACCATGACTCGGGGTGCTTCGAACTTTCCAGGTCAAGGCCAGCAGAGTATATATATGCGACGAGCATCCGGGATGAGTGGCTGAGTTCCGAGCGATAGACGACGAGCAGCGAGAGAAGTGACCAGCGGAAGGGAAATCTACGACTGCGAGTATCAAGCAGAGAAGAGTGTGGCTGGCAGGCTGGATCACTGGACTAGATGCGTGAGTGAAAGACATTACGAATGATGGAAACAGATAGACGGAACACGTGTTAATGATGAGTATTTGAGTCGGCTAAGTTCGTTCTAGACGAACCACAAACTCTCTGTTTTAACAGAATCCGCAATGGTCCAATGAAATGGGATAGTAGCTTCAAATATCCATGGATACCAGTAATGAAATAAACCGGTCGGACACGTGTATAGTATATTTGAGTCCTAGGAAACAGTCAGATTTTCCCGATGTATATAGTTATAGTGCTATTTCACATACTTATATCTTAAACCAAATAAATTTATGGATAAAAAACAAAATATGTTAATGTCAGTAGTTAGACGGTCTCTGGTAGGAATGACGGGCCGTTGTTGTACAGTGGCCACAGACTACCCGCCTCCCACCTAGGTGAACCGGGATCGATACCTAGCAGGGTCGCTCCCGAATTTTCGCATGTGGGAATCGTGCCAGACGATGCCACTGGTCGGCGGGTTTTCTCGGGGATCTCATGTTTCTCCCGGCCTTGCATTGCGGCACCTCACTTTACCCTTGTCAGCTTGCACCGCCCAAATCTCTCCACTACACTCCACTATACTCTAGTAATGAATGTGGTCTCCATCCACGAGGCATCGCTTGTCGGGGTAGCGGTATGCAGAGCAGGGCTGCAAGTGGCAGCGAGCAGCACCCGGAAGAAACTCCAGGCGAGTACTGTGCGGGAGAAAGGAGTGAGAGGTGCGTCATCAACATGCAAATAGAGGAGTTGACTGTGCCAAGGTAGGCGGGGGTGCGGGGAGGTGGTGAGATGTACGATACAGATCGCCACTGAGGCGTGTGTGGCTGGGGGTGGGTCGCGGTACGCAGGGTGAGAACCGCCCATGTGCCCTGTGTTGCGCTGTACGCCATGAATACTGCACACCACAGACACTGGACGTTCTGCTGTCGCGTCGTATACCTATTACACGCAAGTAAGTTTTTACGCTTATCGTTGTATTGCCTTACTTCGTTCACTGTCATTGCCGAACTCAAAATATTTGGTAATTGGCGTATTCAAAAAGCATAGTCCAACTATAATGAAAATACATTTGAATTATCCTAATGCAAATCTTATTCAATATCAATAGATAAGTAATTTTAAATACTTACATACATATAAATATCGTATGTATATTTACGTAGCATAGTCGATTGATTTGTAAAGCGCGTATATTTTAAGTCTGAAAATGGTAAATGATTGTTGACAGGGAGAAATATCATAACGAAAATATGCGTAGAGTTCAAATTTTATCTTTTTTAACGCGTCAACAATTACTGGATACCTCGAGGTAGGATGTCTTAGGTAAATATGTCGAGCCAAAAGTAGCAGGAGATGATTATGGAACGCTTCATACCTGTACTCTCTAAATCTGAATCAGTGAGAATTTCACTGTTTCAATCAGTCAATCGTATCTGACTGATACAAAAGTCACTTCAGTGAATGTAACTGCTGGACCAGTGAAAACATGCAATATTTCCTTCACTGATTGATTCAGTGACATTTCCCACTGATTAGTCAGTCATTTTTTCCACTGTTTTCTCAGTGGTTTATTTTTTTCCTGATGGACCAGTGAAACATCTGAGCAACTTGCTCCGTCTCTAATTAATTTTTGACTGATGTATCAGTGAAATTTCGTGTAAAATGGCCGCTAAACAACGTGTATCAAGTGAAGTAACAACGAATAAACGAATAAAACCAATACAAAATACATTGTAAAATGTGTTCCGTCTTTCAAAACGCTATTCTACGAGGTTATATGAAAACACAGCATTTCATTCCGTTTTTATTTCTTTCATTTCGTTTCCATGTAATCGTTACAGCGCTATGTTTGAAGGTTTAAACTGCATTTAATGTGGTGAAGAGAGTGCACTCATTTATACTATTCCCTTTAACAATCCTAACGGTACCAATCAAATCAAAAACGAAAAAGTATGAGCATATGACTTCAAACAACACCTACCTTTACTTCAACTTAGTGTGGTAGCTCAGATGGCAAGGCAACGGCCTGGAATCGAAGGGTGCGTGAGTTCAATTCCGGCCATCTGCAAGTATGGTTCTTCCTTAAATTACGGTAAATTTCACAATGTAAATAGTAAACTATTGTAAATAAGTTTATTTTACACAATTATTTGGCTACATTCAATAAAAACAATATTTAATTCGCCACTGCATTCGGCCGTCACTTCTTCAATCAGTGAAATTGTTTCACGTCACTAATTAAATAAGTGAAATTTTCCACTGAACCAATAAGTGGTTTTCCACTGATTCAAATTTAGAGTGTAATTGATGAAATAAGTAATTATTATTTTATGTGTCCGCTGTATACAATTAGTTTAACACATTTGTTACATACAAAAATCTGTCTTATTATGTATTTAATGGTTTAATTAGTTTGTCCAATACTAGCGCTAGGTTTAGGAAACGGGTACTACTCGACACAATTCCGTGCTCGATACTAATGGTATCGCATGCTTAACATTGTCCAGAGCTTATGCAACTTTAGCAATATGCCTTCGGCAATATTAAGCTAGAAAATAGCTACCTGGATCTGAAAGACCTGTTGGTATTACCCATCCGTTGGTTAACCCATCCCGCAGGACTGATCGAGCCACGTACACCCTAGCACACAGGATATCATGCTCATCATGAAGGTACAAATTACTTGAAAAATCACACCATGTATAAAGTGCTTCGTTGTTTCCAAAATTTTCCATCTCTCGCAAGCGTTTTATACTTGTGTTAACATAAACGTACCTTATTTTTCGTTAAAATGAACTTATACTTGTGCTCAATCTATACATTATATTTATTATTTATAACGATGTGGATAAAAGAGAGAAAAAATTAGTATTTTGGAAAAGCCAAATAAGAAATATTTCTTATGATAAATGTTATTACCAAGTGCGCACGAATGCGGTGTGTTGTCTCTCCGGTATAATTTTCTAGACTTGAGCTTTGTTTGGATGAGACGGAGGAATAAACTGCAAGTATAACATAAGCAGGGCTTCAGAAAAGTTGTAAGTAATCGTGAATGGACTATAGGTGCGAAATAAGGCATGTCTCGTGAGTCACGCTAACTGTTGGAGGCGATCGACCGGCACTTGAGCGTGTCACCTTGGCACTCGCCAGCTGAGGAAACTGTTTTGCGAACAAGAATATTAACTTCGCTGCTCCTACTGGCACATATTTCCGCCACTGACATTTCGCGAATATCTTTCTGTTTACGTACCTCTTTCAGCTGCTTGTTATTGTAGTGAAACATTCACATATCCTGAACATGATTGCGGTATGATGAGAAGTTAGGTTTGCTTGTGTAGTTCACACTACTTGCCTACTATTTCGGTAGGCATAAGAATTACAGAGATTTCGTAAGTTACAGAAAACATTATCGGTATTATTCTCTGAATGTACAAAAGAAGTATTATTTTTACATCTTATAAAGTTGAATGTTTTACTAACAAAACGAAATGCGTTTAAGGTATGGTTAGTAACTTGCGCTCGTAAATTTAAATAAAATAAAATAATCTTAATAAATGGACAATGTTAGCATATTCTTTTCAATAACATATGGACGGTTAATAATCAACTTCACAGACAAGTCTTTCAGAACTCGACTACTGTATAGTCACTGATTAATGTTATATTTTATTTCTACGAGACACAGCCAAAAAACAAAGACTCTTCTTTATATTCGGATCACTTTAACTACAAGCTGTCAGTGAAAATGTATTTTTATAACATTATTACAGTTATATGTGTAATATATCTAGATAACAAATCCAAAGTTTGTTGACGAAGCGATGGCATGGCAAAGTGCTTGCGTTTTATCTACAAAACGCGCTCGAGTTTCTGTTCATAAAGTTTTTTTGTAAACACATTTCAGAAAAAATTCTCCACAGTTATTATTTGTAACAAACGTTTACTATAAAGAAAGTTCCGCTTCCAAATCTCGGTAGTTGAAGTTGATATGCAAGCCTACATTTGTGTTATTACAAACGTTACGGTAGGCAAGCCATGTCCACAGCACTGGCTAGAACGGACACCCCACGCAGGGGAAACTACACATTCCTACAATTAGGGCGAGGCCAAAAGCTGAGCGACGTTTTTGGAAACAGTTAACCTGCGGCGAGTATTTAGCGCCGCGGGGAAATGAAACGAGGCCTGACGCCAGCCGGCCACCGCGGGGTCAAGAAGGACCGCAGAAGGACGTGCCATGGACTGCCGCCGAGACGTTATTGCAAGCAGCCTTCGCCATCGAGATTAAGGTGAACAAGTCTCGATGGTTTCAGAGACATTTAGCTACCTAATCATAACGTGGCTTCGGCATAATTGGTTAGCAGTATTATAATTGGCTCCCCCGCTTTAACTCAACGATTGCAGAGAGATGTGTTAGTTGTTATTTATTTGAGTTTTATATAAAGACGTTTAAACTAACCCAATATTTACTTTGAGTTACACCTAACCCAAACCTTTTCGTTTTAATAACATCAAACACCACAGGTTATTAAAACGGAACATTGGTGGAGGTAATTTTTACAAGGAAACTTTTTGTAGCGGCACAAAATATGGTTTTGTTCAAATGGTTGCTATTATATTTTGTAAAAGTACAAATATATTTTACCGTGCATGGAAGTCATATTAAACGCACCTGCCACCTTTCTACACATTGCGTGCGATATAAAGTACAGTTTATGATCATCTACATGACTTACGGGTTTAGTCCAATCCAGTATTTTTCCAACTTTCCGGAAGTCATTACTGCCGTCACATAGAAACAATGCCTGGTCAACTAAGAACATCCAAATAGTCGCGTCTTCTATATCATGGCTGTCTGGGGAGCTGTTTCCTGATTGACTTGGCCCTTCAGCCAATTACTTGTCAGTCACTGTCTTATTGAAGATGGCACATCTAATGACTGCTGAAACGTTGGAGACAAATGTATTAGACACCGCCAAATTCCTGAAGCCAAGTAGATGAAGAAACGGCCGCGAAAGTCTAGTATCTGTTTTACAAAAATTGGATTTTTAAGCTAATTTCCAGAGTCAACAGGCAGGATTGTAGGCAGGATTTTGGAGGCGGCACTCCGAGGGCAGCGGCCAGGCGTTCACGAAGTCTGCGTGCCCAGGAAGGGCTGTTCTCGTGAGAGTGTTTTTGCTGCCTCGCTCCCGTGTGACCGCGCCCCAGCTCACATCAGTTCACCTAACGCACCCTCGAGGAGGGCAGGAGCCTGGGAAGAGAGTGGTTTTTTCTCGGCAGTTAGGCCACTCTTACCCGGAGGGCCGCCGCGCCGTGTTTGTTATGAAAGCGGCGTTGTTTTGCGGGTCGGAAGAGCATCGCAGGTGGCGCTCCCACACGCGCGCCGAGTTACATGAATTACAATGAATAAAACATTAATGATTGATAAGGGAGTATGCAAATGAGCAGCCACTCAGGACGATGGAATAATGTATTCTTCCGGGCCCCTTACACACCCCACGGTGCCTAGTAGGTGGGATGCAAGCAGCATCTCCTCAGCGCTGCTGCAGCCGGCTGCTGTATCCTGATATGTTAACACAAGTGTTATGCGTGCGTAACAACCGTGTCTGGTTACTCAAATTGTACCCCTACAGGAAAGTGCAGTGGAAATATTTCAAAAAGTGGTACATCACTATACTTGGTTATATTATTGAAACTTAATAAAATAATATACATATATTTTTCAAGGAGTTGTTTTACAAAATAACTAGCAACATTTCGTTGGCTAACATTTGAACATTCGAATATTTCATCATAATATTGGCGGTTCTTAATTTTTTTTTTTATTTATTTATTTTTTTTTTTTTTTTACAAACATTTCTTGTTTAACAAAATATATTTTTTCCTTCGTAAATGTAGTATCAAAAATGTAAGAACTATTTTTAAACTGGAAGTATGCAAAAAAGGTACAGAATGTGCAAATTAGTCAAACACGTAAACGTTTGCTTTAGTAATTTGTAACAAAAATTTACCAATTCATGTAAAATATATTTCCTTATTTTGTTCAAAACAGTTTAAAGATCCTTGAAATCATAAAACAGCAATACAATATATGTCGTTGGGAGATTTAAGCATCGACATTTAGTCGTCAGTGCGAACGACCGATGTGTTTCCTAAAGCGCTAAGCTTAGAACAAGAATTCAAAAATTGGTTACTTGTATGCACATGCTAAACTCATATTTATACATATATATGTAATCATACACATGATTATACGTATGAAGTTTTTATGTTCGTCAGCCAACAAAGGAAGTTAAGATGAGGAATTGAGTTACCACACGGGAATATCACACCGAAATTCTTAAAACTATGGTTGTAGTAGCGGTTAGTGAAATAATTTCTTATTGCAGTCTATTGTATTAGACACAACGGGCACCTTGAACACATATTACATACACCAGCTTCGAATAGTTGTGCCTTTATCGTGGCTTGTCTAGCAGTCTGCTCTGTACACTGTCGATGTGTAGGTAGGTGTTACTAAGTATGTGGACATTCATACTACAGAAATAGCGCTGCATCTGTATATACGTAGTATAAACGCGTCTACTATTCTAGTAATTTCGCTGTATTTTTACATCCTTATCCTTTAAAAAAAAATCACCCCTTTTTATTTGGTTGTTTACTGAATATGCGATAGGTCTATATCAGAATCGTTTTTCAATTCTGTTAACATCAAAGCATTTCATCTTTTGCTCACTCATATTTTATCTACTCATTATAACATATTATTTGTAATTAATATGAATAAATAAATCGATTGAAAGGTAAAGCCTAGTAAGAAATAGTGAGAGTGAAATGAGTGGATAGATTTGGGCAGCTCTTAATATCGAGGTCATGAGAGCCGATGACGCGAGGTATGTAGCAGCGCCGGAATGCAAGGACTGGGAAAACGGGACATCCCCGAAAAAAACCCGTCAACCACACTGAAAAATACTTTGTGCATCCACAAAATATATTGTTGGTATTCGTCCTGCCAAACTATTTAGTGGCAAAAATAACATTTTTTGTCGTCGCCACAAAATTAATTTTTAATGGCCACAAATGCTTGGTGGTGCCACGGAAAAATGTGTTAGCCACAACATAGTTTATTTTTCCAATGCAGCGGCATTATCCGGCACGATACCCACGTGCGAGGGCGGCCGCACCGGATTCGAGCCTGGTTCGCCTTAGTAAGTGGCGAGTAGTCTAACCACTACACCACCGCGGTGTTCCAATAAATAATTCACTTGCGAAATATTACTTAACTGACTGCGCACGAATACGGAGCGTTGTCATCTTGGTGCAATATTCTAGACTTTGTTTGGCTTTGTTTGCACGACGATAAAGAATATCCTGAGAGCAGAATTCTTGCAGGGCTTCATAACATTTGGAGGTTACCATGAATCTTAGTCCTAAATACAGGAAATTTTTACTTATTCTTTCAGTGAAAGGAATGGTTTATCGCTGTGTTGATTTGATATCACAGTATGTTAAACCGGTTCTAGGCCATTAATAAACTGAAACTAATATACTGATGGAATCACGTGTAATCCAGTAAACATTTGAAGTTGTTTTTTTATTTGTGACAGTAACAATTAAACAGGTCACTGTTACTCTGGTATGCACAGGTTGCAAAGTCTAGCCTTCAGTTGAACATGCAAACTTTTCTAATCTCTCGCAATAACAGACAGGTTAAACATGGATAAAAATTATTACATACCTGAATCATAACAACCCTTGCATTCATACTAAACAATTTGAAAACTGAGAACAATACTGAATGACCATAATCTGTATGTGAACTAATAGTTAAAACAGAATTGCTAATCACACTGGCATATTGGCCAAGTCCCCACTGTGACCGCGATGGCTGTTATGTGTACATAACATATCCTTACATGCCTACAGATGCGATTCATCCCGAGGCATGCATTCGTGATAATATACTCCCGTAGTAAACTTATATAAATTGGCCACTCACTCAATCGACGCAATACGAGCAACAGAAGTTTCACTACACTCTAATTGGCAATTCATCAATAAACTTGTTTCTATGTGCCTATGTGGAAAGTAATTCATTTTACGAACTCTTTGTTGGCTACGCACTTTGAAGTGCAACGAATATAATTCTATATAACTAACAAAAATAATGCCCGAGTTTATGGAACACTTTCGTGCCAACAAGTCTACCTGAAAACATAATATTTGGCTGAATCACCACTACAAATTTCTTTTACCATAAACAAACATTTATTTCTTTGCTTGGGTCCTTAAAAAACCAGTTATTCCCCGACTTATATTCCTGCGCAGTTCCATGTTAAATTTCGACACTTATTAATTCATCTCGTTCACAATACTCATATTTCTACTACTAAATATGAAATCTACCAGTCTTACTCGATACTTCAAAAAAAACAATAAATGTTTAATATCAAAGATTAAAAACAACTGTTATATTTGAACTATTGGATGCTTAAAAAATCTGTTTTATGCATCAACATTATTATTTCGAAATACTTCAACTAATTATACGCATAATCGAAATCGGTTTAAGTTAAGAATCATCAGTCAAAAGGAAGTATATTTCAGACTAGTAGTCTAAGTTGTATTTGTTGTTGGTTAGAAATCCCAGTTTGTGAGTTAATAATATGTTTTCTAGCGAACTACGTATTTATTATACGAAAGTATAAAATTGTCTGAAAATTTTAATATATGTTTCGTAAGATAAATGCAATAACTTGTCTGGTGGCTAATGCTACAGCACGCCAGACATCAGGACGTTAGCAAGACATTTATGATCTGAAGCGAACGTAGCCGAGCGGTGTGTGGCACGTCTTATAGTGACATGATTTGAAATTAATTATGCATGAATTTCGTAGAATAGCGCCAAATATGGGGGCGCTGAACCCGCTAACTTTCATGGAAGTATTGTAAAATGAATACAATATGTTGATAATTTGTGAACACGTTGTATGAAAACGGCACGGTTACAAGAAAAATTTAGCGCTTACCGCAAATAACAATCAGAAACTGAGGTAAACGGGAACATATCACAGAGGTATATAGAAGACAAGTGGTAATGGGTGTAAATTAGATTGGAATAATACGCAAGCAATTGTTTATTCGTTGACGGTGGCCTCGCCTACGAGAAAGATGCGTTCGAAGACATTAATGTGAATCGTTAACTTGGGTAACTGGAAATCCGGATGCAATTTCCCGCTAACCATTTCAATTACAAACATCTGTTCAATGGAATAGTATCCTCGGCACAGCAGTACAGAAAAATAAGTCAGCTTTCCACGGAGCGACGTAATCCCGCCATCATTTAGTAGACGCAAGTAAGGCAAATTTATATCTTTAAGTAGATATTTGGCAACATCGACCATTATAAGACATAAAACTAACTCAATGCATTTGTTTTCATTATAATCAAATTAACACAAACTTGTAAAGAATAGTTCAGAATATTTAATAAATTTAAAGCAGAATTTCGTGGATGTTATCATTATTTTCAAGGCTTCTTGGCTTGGTCAGCTTTAAGGTTTAAATACATTCGACAAGCTCAAGCCCAGAAATATAGTGAATAACAATAAATATTGACGATAAATATATTACCTAATGTTTCCAACAGAAAAGCTATTTGTTGTTTTAGTAGTATTATAAAATAGTTTATTGAATCCTTAACTATTTTTTAAACATTTTATTACTTTGAAACTGTTTTGAAATTAATCTTTTACAAGAGTATTACATTTGAAAGAAGCCTGAAAGTGCATTACATGCAAAGTATGTTTGACAGCAGAAATTATTTTCTACATTTTGACAATTTTCATGGTTTCGTGGCATGGTATTGATGACAAATTGAATAACACAAAATCGTTTAAAAATCTCATCAATTTTTTTAACACAAAGTTTAAATTTCAGGTGAAGGGATATCCGACACTTGGCTCACCCGCAGTAGGGTTTAATATGAACTTTTTTTAAAATGCACATATTATCTCAAATTTAAGGTATAAATACGGGCGAATGACATAATAAATATTCCAGGAAATATATTTTGTGATATTCTACTTGTAAGAACGATTTAGCAGTTTAGTAAAGTATTAATTTTGTTCAGTTTTAAGAATTGTAAGAAATAAAGAGTGAATTTCACAGTTTTAATAGCTCGATGAATTCGTTTTGAAAAGTCGTTTTACTCTTTGCACAACATTTTTTTAGAATATAATTTCATATCATAAAAGAATAAAATATATTCAAAAAATAGAAAAGAAATTTAGAACCTTGAACGCTCTTGTAGATAATCACTTATTAAAATTATTTTTATAAGTTTTACTGATTTATTTTTATTACTATTTAGAATATTTTTATTCTGCTCTTCTATGTTTGTCACACAAGAAAACTGTATAAATAAAATTTAAATAATATATATGTTATTTAGATAGTTCGATAAATAAGCTAACTTTCTATGACGCAATAATCATTTCAAAAGAATTGTTATTTAAATAATAATAATATTTGTTTCAAACTCTACATTTAACTAGCTAGAAAATGGTGCCTGGTATAATAACTTACAAGTAACAATCGCTCATGCAATACAAACCTCACAAACACATTAGTAATACATATAACAAATTTTCATAAAAACCTAATTTTACTAAGCTTTTACTTTGTTTCTCATTAGCTATATCCGCCAAATACTCCCCGAAAATTTATTTATAAATTAGTTGTATTACAAAAACAGCACTGTTGGTGCTATAAGAAATGTGACTACACGTAAACGAGCCAGAACACTATGCAGGACCTTGGGCTAGAGTCTTGGAGAGGTATTAGACGGCGATGTTTGGTTTGTTAAGTAAGCCGGTTCCTTCTAGAGAATCAAACACGCTAACTGTCCTCACAGTAGGTGAGATCTCCGAGGGTGCGTGGGCGCCTGGTTAACGGAAAACGCCTTCACTCAAGTCTACAGTAAAAGTGCTCGTAACCATAGCACGAACACTGAACATAGGGGAAACTGGGGTCAATTGTAAATTTTTTGCAATTTTTAAAGTTTTTATTTATTTAATAAATCTTTGCGATTGTTACAACAGTGATACATAAAGTATTTATTTTCGGTGACAGCCATGCAAGTAGAATGGCGTTTGCATGTAATGCTTTCTGTTTAAATTAATTTTCCTACATTAATACGTGGTGTGCTTATTGAGTCCACTTGAGGATTGTCTGTAATACTGATCAGGGTCAGATGTAACATATTGCAGATAGTAATAAATCTTGTAATTTGTAAACGATGGCTTTGGCTTTAAACAGGGATAGATTTTACAATGATGTTAATATTTATCTAATCTGCAGTAATTCATATTCTTCTTCTTTTTGTTTGGGCCGGCTGTGAACCAATTTAAATCGGTTTCAGCAAATTCCGGCTTTTGATCTTCGTCCAGTACGCCTTCATATTATCACTCTGCACTTTCCTCCTCTCTTCCGTCTACGGTGCTTGGGAATACAGTAACAATTAGTTCAAACCCCATCTTTGCCAAAGCGGAAAAAAATATTATTATAAAATCAAAGTCCCTTCTCAGCGTACAAAACAATTTTTAATATCGCGCATGTATACACATATTAACTTAAAGACACAAATTGTTGGTCTTTGAGTACTGTAAGGTCCGAGCTGTATGGAATATTACAATCGTCTCCTGTTGCAATATACCCCAGTCTCACTAATTGTTGTTTCTACAGTTATGTATTTTTGAGAGTTGTTTATGATACTATATATTTTTTACCGTCAACTGCTATATTTAATTACCTATATACATGCGACAGAAATGAGCAAGGCGAGGTTTATAACATACGTGAATTTTTTTCTGCGCACAAACAAGAAATAATTTTTCACTTTCTTTCAGAAAACGTCAAAGCAAACACTTATATTTATTCGGGGAAATACAATTTAGATGGGCTACTTTACAGACACCGAAACGAAATCACATTATTTATTTGAATGTAGGCTGTTTTCAGGACTAATTTTCTTTATCCCGTCAAATCACAGAGCAACAATTTTAGAATATTCACATTTAAAGTCAACACATAGTCTGTTGTCGGTCAACCGAGCCCTTTCGGGAGCTCTGCTTAAAAACTACTTTATCTCTCATATGTATCCTTCCACTGTATGTATTTAAACTTTGCCATTGTCCTTCTTACAAGGTGAAACCGTTGTATTTTTGGGAAAGTAAATTGTAAATAATATGGAAATTCGTGCTCTTGTGTGTATAAAACAATAAACATTGACAATAGTTTACATATACAGCACTATACTAGAGGACTATTGCGTCAAGATCGGACACACAGTAGATTTCAATAATATATAACCACCTCAGCGGTTGTCGTGCTTCCATTGGCTGGTGGTGTCGTCTCTGTATCTGACCAAGCCATTCAGGATTCTGTAACTACGACACTCAACTTTGGTGATTCATGCTCAAACAGTTCACTTGGACCACAACATGCTTCAGCCAATCGCAAAAGCTGGGCTACCCTACAGTATTTTTAACTGCGTCTTGTCTTGAAAAATTCTCGCGAAATGTCACTGCCATTACATATTACAATTGCAATAAAATATCAAATCTCGGAACTATTATTTACTTGTTCATTGTCACCGTAGCTAGAGGTTTGTACGCCAGCGTGTACTGTAGAATACTTGCAGTTACGACAGTAAATGTTTTGAAGGGCTGGTTCAAAAGTTCTGACATTGCTGTGAAGAGCCTTAACCTAAACGTATGAAATGATAGGAGGAGTGTTGCAGCCAGCGATGCTCACAAACCGCGCAGGAATTCTCGAGTGAGTGGAGCTCCCCTGCTAGGTTTAGGATACCGCCCGCACAGCGGCTCTTCGAGGCGGAAGGCCTATCTTCGTGATCGCAGGCTTCGCTGCAGGAAATTGAAACTCGAGCAACACTCACTCTCCGGCTAATTAAACTTCCAACATGAAGAGATAACATTTTCAAGAGCTGCATTTTCACGGCAAACAGTACTAATCGAAAACGCCGATTTTACGTCAGTAATAAATTTGACCCTTTGATTATACACGGAAACCATAACATTATTTCGATACATTTTAGCGGCCAAAACAGATGCAATTAACTATTTATCAAAAATGATTAATATTTTAAACTTATACTAGATACAAAAATATTGACAGATAAAATGTGTGTAGATGTATTTTATTGGTATGAATGTACATCTACTAGCATTACTCCTCTTGTGCTTTACATAGCATAATTTCAACACATATTTTTAATTGTTGGTACCTCGTTTGACAAAGGATTATAAAACATAAGTTATATGGAGATAGCGCAATGTTTTAGTAAAAGTGTAGTTACTATAAGTTTGAAATAGTTTCATTAGTTGCATTGCTGAAAATATGTAATGTTCGCATTCTGAGTCTATGACACAATGTTGTGTACACATTTATATAACTTAAAGTAAACATATATGAATAAGTTAAATTATTTCTCAAACACTTAGCCCATGAAAGCTAGTCTGTCAGTTGAGCCTGTCTATACGAATTGTAATCTAAACAAATATAACTATTGGCATTTTATATCACTATGCTTTTAAGGGCTCATGAGAAAATTAACACCTAGCTGTAAATGACACATTGCTGCTACACAACTCTAAGATAATCTCATACAACTGAACAGTTTATACTGCTAAGGCAATAATGTTAAGATCGGTAGTCATCAAGTTACCATGTAGAATTATACTAGAGTAAAAATAGTACACGTCCCATTGTACCCACGTTTATGCAATACTTGGAATTAAAGTAAATTTACGATTTCTTATCCACTGGAATGAAAAATATAGTTGTGTGAATTTCTTTCTGAAATAATTTAGATTTGCAAACGTGACTTAATGACTGAGTGATGATGTTATATTATACTAAATTCATTTACGTAGCTGTAAGCCAATATTTCCGAAATAGAACTACAAATATTACTATAATACTTCTTAATGAAAGAGACGCCGGACTACGTTTCCGTTCAAATTATGCGTGTTGGAAAGTTAAAATACACATAAAATTAAATTTTTATTGCAAAATTATAATTTCCGTGTGCGCTATTGCTATCTGTAACTCCTTACGAACTTCGGGTAACATATTTATCTTGTATCTTGCGGATTTTTTAAAATATAACCTGAGAAAGTGTGAATATGTAAATGGCAATCATTTTGAGATTTTTCAAAGAACAAATTGACATTTTTCTAGGTATCTATTTGGCATAAAAGACGAGGATTTTTCAGAACCCGCAAAAAAAAAAAAAAAAAAAAATGCTCCGGCGTTTGGCGCATTTGGATTTTTATTTGTTATACGTCAATGAAAGATGCACGAAATAAATAATAAATACATATACATGAAAGATTTATAACCAGAAAACAAAGCGTACGTCGGACGAGAAGGTGTGACCTTGACCGTAATAGGTTTTGTTAAACCATATATATTTTTTATGTTTCGATAACTCACAATTTCTTTGTTGTGAAAACACTAATTCGGTACTTCATATTTCTGCTCGCAGACCACTTACAATATAAATCATACCGACATATAATTATCTATAACTTTACATGAATTCTTTTTTTTTAGGTGATAACTGTACCTCTTCTAAATATTTTTTAGTAATGAATATTACGTAAGTGCAATAAATCTTTACGTATGTTAAAATTAATTTTATGTTTAACTGTTGCCGTCGATGATGAGTTATGTAAGAGAGTGTAGGTATACACAGTAGCACGTGTGGAGACATAGCCCGCTCTTGCACGACGAGGCGGCGACTAAACATGCGAGTATATGGTGATAGGTTCGCCCCATCAGCTCGCAGCCAGCTACAGTCGCGGAGCCTGTGTCGTGCAGTGAGGACGCCTCGTCCTCTATTAGCCTGCTCGACGCCATCCCGGGACAAGTAATAAGACAAGAGGAGCGTCTTGTACCGCCCCTCACAACACGGGGCAAGAAGTGAAGCAGTGGCGGCATGTGTACGTGCTAGAGGAAGGGGGGCGGGGGGGAGCAGATGTCGTCGCCACGTCACGCCACCAATACGGCGCTGTTGAGCAACTTGTAGCACCAGATGCGGCCTTACACCACCCCCAGACCCACCCCCTACACCCCCTAGCGAGCAACCCTTGCCCGCAGCCGCTCCGACAAGCATTAATTCCTGCCCCCTGGACTTCGGCCACTTCGCCGTCCTCGGAGATGGAGGGGGGGTGGGTACTCGCGCCAGATTGCGTCGCCAACCCCCTCACCCCTCTCCACGCGAGAACAACACCGATATGACACTTTACTATTTCATAAAACGTACGGCTGGAATTGTCATCACTGCGCCACCAGCTCCACAGCTCTCAGGGCAGCTAACTTCTACATCACACTACCGATCTTGTCTAGCGAAACCAGTAATGTTGCTTGGTGCGCTCTCTCTCTCGCAAAAATCGCAAGAAAACATTGGCGCAAGTACTTACATGGCGTTCACCGTTCACTCAGCACTTTTCAAATACATCCTTAACATCTGATTTTATCCCTACTTTACTTCCTCTATATGTTAACTTTACATCGTCATAGGCTTAATTATTATGCCAGTCAAGATGGCTATGTTACGAACCTAAATATGCTACGTTTATACTCCAACGTAATATAAAGCGAAAAAAAAAAAAATATCCAACCTCCAAGATCTAAAGTTGCAATTAAAACTCCCAGCAGTCGATGGTATCATAGAGTAGTGTTAACTTCATATAATCGATACTTATTCAGTGGTTCGATTAGGTGGAATTCTGCTCACTGTAAACGATATCAGTAAGCAACAGCCAACAAAATGGAAATCAGTGTTCGAACAAATATATCTCATTTTAAAGAATTGATTTTAAAAGTATAATCGGCAAGGTTCCGTTATTGGCGTTGTCCATCAAACACTGAGCGCTTATCGCTCGTCTGACTCACTTTTGGGAAGTAGCGGGTTCGAAGCCGAGCGTTTGCCGCCGGGCTGTCTTTTGTCAAGAAGTATCGCAGCTCCGTTCCACGCACAAAGCGGCGCAACTAGTTGGGCCTCCCACCGGCAGCTTGTTACCACGTTTGAGGCGAAGTAGTACGGCAGCGGTACACTGCCAACCGCGTCGTCGCTAGTCGCACGGCTCTTAGCTGGCGTTAAATGTTATCGCTGCACTACGTCTATAAGCTATTCACGGTTAAATTTGCACTTTTGAAAGCCCTATTTAATATCCACTTGAATGCACGTTATGTATCCTCCCGCCTTATGCAAAGTTGACATTGCCACGGGCCTCATCTGTTTATTCATGCGTCGGTCAGCTGAAACTGTCAAACTATTAGAAAAGTAAAAATCTTACCAATCTGTAAATTTTTTCACTCCGCTGTATAAAAAAATAAAGTGAAAAGGATAATTTCAGTTATTACAAATGGACACCTAACACATCTTATTCAACGTTAAGATATGGAACTAATTTCGATCATTCGTTGCCAACTTTACTGGGCACATGTTACTCAGTGCGCCCGTTGAAATATATGCAGGTAGGGGCAGTGACTTTTTTCGAAGGTTGATTTCAAAAGTGCTCACTTTATCGTGAACAGCTTACACCAATAAGACTTTTATTTTATTGTTGGGGAGATTATAAGAAGGTTCAATACAGGACCATTGAGTAGTTTCACATGTATCTGACGCGGCGTATATTTTGAGATACTACGCTTTGAAAAGCCATTTTTTTTAAAGCCATTTTGGAGTACTTTGGTGTTACAAATATGCGTGACGTGTTGAAAGCACTCTGCAGTCCTCGTATAAAGTGTGTGTTATTATCGTATGTGAGCACACTGGACTCAGTTTTAATAGTCTCGTGGGAAACAAACGTGTATTTCAAACGCTGCTCACCGCAGTTGAAGTCGGCGCCAAGTCGGCAGGAGACTTCACACGCAGCTGTACGTCGCCTCCTTGCTCGCCATTTGCCTCGTGCTTGGCCAGCTCATTGTAAACAACATATTGTTGCGACATGCAACGGTCATTACTGTACGGACATAAACTAAGCCGACAACACATGAGGAACAAGGTGGACAACGTCAATTCGAGATGCTGTTTGGGCAAGAGCCTGACCACGGAAGAGGGGCGAGGGCAGCCAGCAGCTTAAAAGATGGCTGATAATTTCATTTCGACTCTTAAACTAACGACGGCCACTGCTTTTCTACATTCGAACAATAATTTTAATACACAGTATTGCAATTAGTTAACACAAAATTAACACCATCATACATTTTACCACTCGTTCTCCTATTACATTCATTTAGGGCGTGGTGGCACCTATATCATGACAAAACACGTTAATTTAACGACAGGTTAGGTAAGGTTACGTAATATTAAGATAGGCATTGAAAGTAGAGTACATTAATATAACGAGTTATTGTCAAACACAAAAAAAAATAAATCTGAAATTCTTGGTATACCGTATACCAATATTTAAACATAAACATAATAGACGCCCCAAGGTGGTCGTGTGTAGTGTCATCACCAGACCTCTGGCAAGCACTGTGTCCGTCGACTTGCTGATCCCCTGCTGACCACTTCGCAGCTATGGCCCGAGGTGGACACAGCCCTCAAGCAATACCGAAATGACGTGCGAAGTTATTACTGATTAGATACGTCGCCTCTATCTTCTTTGGTCATTGGTCTCTTTCAAGTATTCCTCTGTTAACAATATTCAGAACTGTACGGACCATTAGCAGCTTTCTGAAGACAATACACGTTCTAATAGCTGCATCTACTTTGCTGGAGAGTAAATTTGTAATAACCCACCAAATTATTTTATTTTACCTGTACATTGAGATTACTGTAGCCTTTATTAGCAAGGCTAACGACGCAATTTAAAAATATAAACTTGTACCTGATTATAAGTTGGCTTAGATTTTCTGAAACTAACCTTTGGAAAAAGTGCCTGCTTCTGACTGCGTATGTTCAATGACACGCTTACTGACAAACGGCCAGTATATTTGTCAGCGAGGTGGGAAAAACATTTCTAAGTTTTAAAGCCATATTAAAAGTGCAAAGTTTAGTTCTGTACACACAATTCATTAAAATCAATTGCTGTCTGCTTTAATGCACGGCGAGAATGCCTGTTGGCAAGCCAGTTACATATTTACGAATTCTAACAGCTCATCAGTTACACTTTACCGAAGCATGAGTACACTGAGTGAGTCTATGGTAATGTTAACTTCACATGTGGTGGCAGGATATCAGATGTGTAGAAAAAAAATACTGATCAGAGCTGCGAAAAGTGACTTATGAACGACGTCTTTCAACAGTATAACTGATAGAGGCCAAAGCATTTTTAAATTTATTTCACTGTTTTGGATCAAGTTCCCTTACGCTGACTTTAAACCGTAGTCCGTGAGGTGTGGAAGTACATAGGAAATAACTATGGAGCAGCGGTGGAATGTGCTTGCAAGTGGAACAAGTGTACCCGGAGAAAATCCACCAGATACCAGCGACGTTTCCAAAGTCGTTCAATAGACTAAAACAATTTTCTACATTATCATAACACTACATCTATTTATTATTATATAAAATAATGGTATGAAAACTATTTAATTGTAGTAAAATCGAATTTAAAAGAATTACATGATTTATAGGAAATTTAAATTAATATATTTTCGTACGATTCTCAAAACGGTACAAAGGCAATGCCTACGTCAGACTATAACCCAAAATAAATGTTCATGAAATAAATAATATTTTTTTGGAAATTTTTTATGCGGTTCTTTCGTATTTCAAATGTAACCTTTCAAAATATAATCTCAAGTCATTACAACCAGAAGGTAAACGATCATCTCAGATATAACAATTTTCAGATTTAAAGCAACCTGCAGCATACTACTCCTGTAAATTTACTGAACACATTAACCGAAACCGAATTTGTGTTAAATGAACTTTTTGAAATTTTTAAAAATATAAGTTGTTAGTAAATTAAAAATACTATAGTCAAAGAAAACCATTGAGTATGCAATTTTTAAAAGAATTTGGCACTTTTATTTAATCATCATTGATGTGTCATGAAACCATGAGTTATATTAAATAGAAGCATTGTAATGACCGCCTCACATTTAGAACTTGATTTACATACATTTAGACATATTTACGGAAAGTGGTAAACACATATATAAGCACTTCACTAGAATGATTTGGTAAGTTGACTCGCAAGAGCGTGGGGCGACGGAGCCTTGGAGCCAGGAGCCACCATTTTGTGACGTAATCTGTCAAACATATTTTCCCCCCTTTTTCCCCTCCCTCCCCTCAAAATCGACTCAATTTCCCTTCAAATGTCGTTTTTTCCCCAGAAATTTCCCTTGTTTTACGTTATTCAGATTTGCAAAATATTTCTTTTTGAACGCACCCACACTTACTCACGCCAGGTTTATGCAAAAATAACTATAAGTTATATGGATTTACGTTGTTGAGTTTCCGCCATTTTGCTTTAGCTCGTTGATACGAACTAGTATAGGAGAAATATTTCTTGAGGTATGTTACAAACACGGCTATTGTAGTTTTATACAAACGAGTAATTTTACATGACACATTTTTGCACAGTTACAAACGTTTATAAATTTGCAAACAATTTTTCAATACAAATATTATTTTTACAGTGCAGGTCATAGGGCATTGCGCTACGTACATTTTGCGTAAATTCAGTATTGCTTGCCTACTATGGCTAGTATTTTTCCTGTAATCGCCCGAGATGAAATATCGCCTATTTCTTCCCGGCAGTTACAATTCAAAAATTATCAAATGCTGTGAAGCTGTGACAACTTGGCAAACCATGAGAAGTTATCTTTTGTGCGGTGTCGTGGCAAAAATTTCGTTAAACCAATTGAAATGGAACTTCCTGAGAAAAGTGTGTAAATCTAAGATGGCGGCGACTGATTCCCAGTTACGAAGAGCAAATTAAACTCCTAACATGCTGAAGTCATGAAGTATAATTGATGACATTGTTGCAAAATGTCTACTGTTACGACACATCAGGTAGCCTAACTACATAAAAATAATAATCTACATAAAATATGTTATAAACGGACTCACTAAATACCATTCCCTTTAATGAATATTCCTTGATTCATTAACACAACATATTCAGCACTCGTTTAAATGACAATCATATTTGACGAAAAAACAAATACTCGAACGTTTCTGATACAAGGTGAATAAAATATTAGTTCTCTCAGTAAACTATTTATCTTCTCAGACATAAAGTAAAATGAAAATCCAACCAAATAAACGAAACAAGATATGATATAGTGCATCCTAAAAAAACAATAATAACGTATTATATGCATAAGGCTGCTCTACAGTACAAAATTAAAGAGCAGAAAGCGCCACTTAACAGCCTTTAAATAACAAACACACGTTTCCTTATCTACGTCCTTTTTATTGTCAACCACAAATAAATTTAATGCACATCAAGGCAAGTCAAATAATTTCGACGTTAACTATCGGGAACTGTAACAATGTCAAAATGTTAAAGCATAATATGTTACTATGGACGGGAAGAGAATTAAATATTTATTTTCTTAAAACTAAAAAAAAAAATATAGCAAAAGTGTCGTCGGTCCAAAACATTCAATTAAATATTTACTATATTGGAAAATGTAAATTATCGTTACAGTTTCACGGAATTACTTCAAACGTGAGTAAACTTCAAACAAGAAACTTCGAAGTGCTCGTGGTACCGAATTGCAAACGACTGAATGAAGACGCAATTTTTGACTTTGCAATTATAAATTCCAATAAAAAAATTCCAGGCAAAATATATTAAAATTAAACAACTTGCAAAAATTGTCTAAAAGTCTGCGAAGATAATACTTACACGAATTCTCCACAAAGTAGTTTTATCCTCCATCATTTTGCAAATTGCCCAACAATTAAGTAAACTCAACGCAGCTTTACCTAATGACTCTCTTAGAAATAGGCTAACTGTTGGCTCCTGTACTCTCTCTACCTCCAACACTTAAGTATCCGATGTTTTGCTAACTTCGGTGGTAGAACATGTGGCACAAGGTATTGAATAAGATATATGTTGATCCTATGAGTAACGTGCGAAAACTTCAAATACATATAATTGTTTGAGTATAAGGCAGAGGAAATGTACGCCGATTTTTTCTGAAAAATAGTGAAACTTGTTAGTATAAATTTTATTACTGTAATAATATCTGGCTATATGCAATGAACATATGGTTAATTAAATTCCCCACATAATATAATAGTATTTGGGATTTTATTCACCGTAAATATATTTGCCAATTTCAGATATATTTTTGTCTTAAAATTCTCGTCACTTTTTTTTTTATCGACGGATCCCACCTGCATTTTGCATTTTGTTTCCAGGATTAATAAAATACGCAACAATTAAAAAATACATAGCTCATTCTGAGACATCGCCAATACTGCGCTTAAAACCTTTCTTTAAAAAAACATATCTGGAAAACTAAAACTATTAGTGACAAATAGTTTCCTTAAATATTTTCAATATATTTCATAGTGCTGTCCCTTCTATGCGTTAGTAATGAGATGACCGTTGTACGCATGTTTTCTGCCTGCACGAGAATAGTAGACGTTAGTAATGAGATGACCGTTGTACGCATGTTTTCTGCCTGCACGAGAATAGTAGACGTTAGTAATGAGATGACCGTTGTACGCATGTTTTCTGCCTGCACGAGAATAGTAGACGTTTGTAATGAGATGACCGTTGTACGCATGTTTTCTGCCTGCACGAGAATAGTAGACGTTTGTAATGAGATGACCGTTGTACGCATGTTTTCTGCCTGCACGAGAATAGTAGACGTTTGTAATGAGATGACCGTTGTACGCATGTTTTCTGCCTGCACGAGAATAGTAGACGTTTGTAAGTAGAACATTACGAGAAGAAAACGACACTCAATCAGTAAATGTGTAAGAAAAATAACACATAAATCTCCACTTTATTAATCAATTTATAGTAATAATTTTTTATTAGACGACCAGCCGTTCCTACGCTTATATATTTCCAGATGTCTCTTAAAAAGTTCCCGCACATTCTTGCAAACATAGGCCCTGCACCCAACGTCTGTTCTCATAGTTGTGTTTTACAACCAAACATTTTCGATAGCCAGACATTAGTATTGGTGTCATAATAATTGTACTTCTATTTTAATTTTCCACGGATATACACTCAGACTGTCATCACGTACAAAACTTCTGGACTTGAGCCACGTCACATAATTTTTCCTGGACGTTTTGAAGTAGTTTCGTTTGCAGCTGCCATCTTCAGGAGGAAGAGCCCGTTGTTCAGGCAGACGGAAGCTGCAGCAAATACCGTAACGTCAGGAAATTATTATTTGACGCTGCTCAAGCACAGAATTTTGTATGTAATGATAAGAGCCGAAAAAGCCTGCCTGCGAGCTATATTTATGAAACATTGCTGCCGTTATTTATTATTTCCAATTTATTAATGAAGTTATATAGTAAGAAGCATAACTGTTCGACTATTTTGGAAATGTAACATTTTTGTGGCTATGATCACTTTATTCATGTACTATCCAAGCGAAACGAAGAAATTATCAGGAATTTCAACGTGTTACTAGTATGTATATAATTATTATAATGAACACAGAAAACAGAAAACATTAAGTTCAGTGGCATAAATGTAAATAAATTCTCTATACCACACAGTGCAACAGACAATTTTATTTTATTCAATGGCAAATTATAGTCTACTCGCGGTTTCCTTAAACTTTCCGAAAGAAAAAAACAATGAAAACTCACTGCATGTATGGCGTGTTTAGTTGTTTTCTAACTATGAAATCTATTACAAGCGTTTCATTCCTGCATTAAAATAAAAATACCGTATTTTTGGTTAAATTGAGATATTTTCTGATATTCCCAATATAAGATATATTGTACTTAATATATATTTGACGTGAATAAAAACAGTGAGAAAATAGGTATTTTGGTAATGTCTAGTGAGAAATATTGCTTATGCAAAATATGATTACACTGAGTGCGTGCGAATGTTGTGCATAATGCCTTTGGTGTAATTTTGTGGACTTACTTAAGCTTTGTTTGCATGAGCCGGAGGAATATCCTAGAAGTGAAATGTTAGCATGGCTTCAGAACAGTTGTAAGTAACTGCGAATGTACCATACCTGGTAGCAATCACGCCAGTGTGTACTGTGGCATATTGTGCACAGTTACGGACAGTGATTTTTTTTCTTCAAAAATCGGTTTGAAAAGTGCTCACTTGAGTGTGAACAGGTTGTAAATAACGTAAGCACAATGCTTGGCGCGAGCACGAGCCGGTACGCGTCGCCTGCCTCGCCAGTAATTGCAGGCGCCGCGACGCCCGAACAAAAGACGCCAGCGGCGGCGAGCTCCGCTTTAAGCTCATTAGCGATTCATTAAAGTGCCCGTATTATGATTTCGACGCCATTAATCTCTTTTTACAGGTGCATAACCCGGCATGTGAGCTGGCGGCGGCTGTGATGCTGCGCGGACGTGCTAGGCGCGTGTTAATTAAAATACGCTACATGAATTATTCTGAGCGCTGGATCCCCGCGCCGCACAAGAAGCAGCTCCCGCCCTCCTGCGGCCACTTCGCCCTTACGAGGCGAGGCCGTAGGGGCGACATAGGCATGCGCACCTCAGCCCTCTTCGCCTCTACGGCCACGGCGCTCTCAGTACACCGTTACAACAATTTCCGTATATTCTCGGAGATTTTTACGGGTATGTATAGCTAAGAGACGGAAACACAAACCGTAATGAAGAGAAACTCCGTAATTACAAAATACGGAACGTGTCCGTATATACTAGAGCTTTGAGTTTCGGGAACGATGAATGCCCAGATTACACGAAGTTTACTTCGCCACTGCAAACAAGAAATGATCGTTTCTGCGGCTGTGAGGACGTCCACGCCACTTGGACATTTTCTTTCAAACTTCAGGAAGTATGGCCAGGTAGCTGTGGCAGTTAGCAACACGTGAAACACTGAAACATTACTACAAACTGAGAGCGTTACGTATCCACATTTCTAGATATAACACGTGTATACTAAGCATTGTTGTGTCGTAGGTGAGTAACTAGAGGCTCAGATTCCATAACTATTCGTTTGTGTGCAAATGTTGCAATTAAAAAAAAATTAAAATTTGTATGTACAGGAAAATATCTGCATGATGAAAATGAAGATTAATTATCACAATCTGCGTTTCTAAAGCCACGAAGAAAAAAATAACTAAAATTTACCCACAGGTTCTAAGAATTCACGGAAAGTCCGTTATTGTAGAAAGAAACTTGTCCTTATTTTTACGGAGTTATTTTTTTGCCAACACATTCCCGTAAAATGATAGAAATCATTTTTTCGTTGCATCTGTGGCTACCTAGAGTCACATGTCAGGTTGGAAAAATGGGTTCATTCTTTGTTTTGAGACACACATCTACGGCGGGACAAAATAAGGATTATAAGGCTATTATTAATTGGGGACGAATAAATGCAAATCTGCGGCATTTATATGGAGCGTATAAAAATTTTTTTAAATTGGTTTTTAGTTAACGCACTCGGGAAGCATCCTGTGTGAAAATGTAGACGATTTTTGTAAACCAGTTCACACTTGCCGCTAAGAATTGTAATACTCGACTGACGCTGTTGCCACGAGATAAACAAAGAAGTCGTTCTAAACAAAATTCACACATGACTGCATTCTACCACACTGCTGAAATCCGCCTGCTAAAGTTCTACCTTCAGTCTATTCTTCCTCCTCGTGCTAACAAAGCTTAACTAAAACTAGACGTTTACACCAAAGAGAGAACTCATTCGTGCACACGTTCGTATACAATATTTTGTAATAGAACTTTTTCTTACTAGGCAATACCAACACCCACATTATGAAACTGTTTTTTTTTTTTTTTAATTTTAATAGAAATGCATTGTTATTATTCTTATGTAAAATATAAGTTCAATGTGACTAAGAAGACGGGTTTTCCGTTGGCAAAATTATAAAACGTTCAAGATGAATAGCATATTTAGCAAACATCGAAACACGTGTCATACTCGGGGTGTTTATTCAACGGTTTGATTATCAAAGTGTGACAATACTGCGGATAGACTATTTAACCGCTGATGTATACTTGCTCAAAGGTGGCAACAAACATCCAGAAAAGGGCCTCCAACCTCCAGCCTGGCATTACCCAGCCATGTTGTTCGGATCCCACTCTTATTGAGACACTCTGTTGTATTCAGCCTTTCAGTGACTTCAAACCTAAACCTTAATTTTCACGAAAATTTAAATGGCGTATCCGGTATCTCACTGACTAAAGAATCAAAGTCTACACCAAGATTTCATTTACCGAAACTATGGTTCAGCTTTAAAGATAGTAAGCGGACGTAGAAATTATTCCGGTTTCTATTTCAAAATGTATGCCTTTACGCATGGTTAGTAAATTACTTTATTTTTCAGCCGTGTCAAACAACGCGACAATATTAATAGCAGCATGCAAGAACTGTGGAAGTAGTAGCTTGTTCTTGTCATATAAACTTAATAACGAACACGTTTATAATTAAATTGTTAAACTAATGTTTTCATAACGCTGCAATGCAGTTTACACAGTGAATGTAAGTGCTTTATTCGTGGTGATGGAAGATCCCAATACTAGACCTGATTCCGCATTATTAAGTTACTGATTTATTTTGTAGTATTAATCTCGCCGACTTTAATTTTATAACAATTTAAATCCTGCATATTAATAAATAATATTAGCTTTAATTGTTAAATTTCGTGACATATGTAAAAAAAAAATACACGTTCCGTTTATAATACGTGGTTTCGAAAGGAAGTTAAGGGCACTAGTCGCATGAAAATTAATTATTTTTTTATTTATACGTTTTTTTTTTCAAATGAAGTCATTACTCACGAGCGCTATTTCCTTATACTAAAAATTTTAGACGTGGTAAAATTTTTACAAATTCACTTGTCAAGATGGCAATTTTTATTTTTTTGGGACGTACAGATAAAATAAACTTACTCATTCACTGAACTGAGACAATACACATTGAAATAAGATATCCTGATTTAGTTCGAGGAATCTTTATAATCACGCTATGAAATATTTGCGCAATATTTAAAAATGTATTATAATAGTGGAATGATTACAGAGTTTTATTTGTGGCAGTCTTTGTTTATTTTTTATAAGTTTGTCAAGCTCACCTAAAAATTAATTAAGACATGACGTTTAGTTGCCCTCATTAAATTTTCTGTCAATTATTTCGTTCAATTTAATTCACGTTAAAAAAACACTGAATTGTGATTTTAAAGCAAAAAATAACTGGAAATAATTTATACCGGAAGAGCATATATATATATATATATATATATATATATATATATATATATATATATATATATATATATGTAATGTCCAGAGGCTGAAACGGTGTTTCGTACACCTCATGTTATTTTTGAGACTAACACCAATAATATATAATTTTCTGACAGAAGGCTGTACACAACGATATGCTGTCAAAATGTCCAGTTCGGACTAAAATTCTTCCCTGAAATAAAGCAATGTACACAGTTCCCTTCTATGTTAGCACTAAGTATTGTATGTTCAGTTGTGGAGAAGTCTCAGTCTACAAACTCGCATTTGAGGTGCGTGGTCGGTCACCTCACAGAAAAATAATATTCTTGCGGTAGATTAAAAATATGCAATTTTACATCCAGTAAATATTACAAATTTTCGAAAATGAAGATATATGTTATTTTTACGAAAATACTCTTTAGTTAAGAAAAGCGATAGAATTAATTTTCTGTGCGTTATTATGGCGAAGCTGCAATCGCGGTTCATTCTTCTTGTAAAGTTAAATAATATTTAAGCATAACTTTGTATTTTATGCCATTTGCTAAATGGTGAAAATTAACTGGAAATATTATTTTCTTGAAAATGAATATATTTACTCCAAAATGTCAATCAATATAAAGCATAATCAGCACTTGGCATAGCAATGAGAGAATACGATTTCCTTTCACTTACAAATAATAGCTTTGAAAAAATTTGATAAATAGGAACACTTTAATACCTACAATTTACAAATATACAACAGAATAATTTATGGCAGTGTAAAAATACTTCATTTTTATTAAAATTTTAAGGCTGTGTTTTATTATGTACTGCTAAAAAACAATATTTCTGAAATTTTTATTCATAATAGGCACAAAAACAAACGTTATGTTAGATAGATTACCAAACAGTTAACGCAACTTTGAGAAATACATTTAAAACCTACACGTAATGAATTTTAAGTGTGTTGCTAAATTATTTGCTGTTATGTAAGAAAATCACAACGATTTGATAAATATATATAAATCATTGTGAAACATCGTCGAAAGTTGCTAAGGCAGATGGCATTTATAACATTTGGAAAGCTGAGTATTTGAAAGTATAAAAGTATGAAAACAAAAACCACTTGAACTTTTTCCTAAGTAGTAGGCCTTAAACCGCGATGTCGAGTACATGCCGGCTAAGTACACTTTCTGAATTGCTACGTAACTAAAATGTTGATTATGTTAAAAAAAAAAAAAAAAAAAGCACCTAGCTACTGAAAATTTGTCGAATAACTGCGGAAAAGTTTAAGTCTACGCGAAATAATACAGCAGGATATTTTTTCATCTCTTTCAAACTAAATTTTCAATACAACTAGGCGTGTTAGGAAATATCCAACTTCAGCCGATATTATTATGGAACTATTATAAATGCATAATTACGTGTAGAGCATCGAACTGCAAGGTGCTTGAAGCTTATTACTGTATGAATGTAAGTTAGTACGTGTCACGTCGACTATCTCCTAGATAGGCATACCGGAATGGTTTTGACGTGTCGATAAGCTTGCTGTTTATCGAAATACAGCTTCAGCAAAACAAAATTGCGCTCGCAAGTAATTTTAAGCACGGTAAACTACTTAAAGATGTAGATAATGTGGCCACGAGAGAGTAAAGTTTGTTGTGACATATTGAGAGAATGTTAGTATACTGTACCCTCTGTAAATGACCGTGTGAATGAAGTAGCCTATAAAGCAATGCCACCCCGTGTTACAGTGCATTGCCAGTGAAGGATACATGGTAAGCCTAATTATGAACTTTTGGAATTTTCAACCACTCGCAATGAGTTATAGCCATCGCAGTATCAGGCAATTAATAATTCCGAATATTATTACGAAAATATAGTGGTATTCCGTTTTTTCAACCATTTATTGTGAACTATGTCAAACCTCTAAGTATGGTTTACTAGTTATGTACATTCACCTTACTGTTTTGATACGGGGCTTAATGTACAACGTTCGTGTTTTATTATAAATGACTGCTTTGAAAAGTTTCGACCATAACCATATATGCTTTCGAATGTAGAAAGTAAGTTTAACCAAAAATCGCATTTGTACACATTATACGTTTTCACGCGCCAAAGACGTACCAGCATCTTAACTGCATCAAGCTCTGCAATCGCATTTTTAAGTTTGTTTCCTCCGTTGTATGTCTTGTGGGATAAGCTCACGAGCTACTAGCAAAGTAACGCGAAAGCAACATATAAAAAAAAAGTGTACTACAGTTTTCTGTTCAACACAGTGAAATGTTTAAGCATTTTTACAAAAAATTAAAATTAGTTGCCAAGAATATTTGTGTAACATAACAAATGAATTAAAGATATGTTAACGAAAAGTTAATGAAGAATATGTTAAATTTATGTTGAATTTTAACAAGCAAGTATTATACTTGAATTTTAATACAAACAAGGAGCTACATAAACTATTTTGTACGTTTCATAAAACCATGTGTTGAAGAAATTAAAATATGTAACTTATTGTTATAATAATAGTTTTGGCGTTTCATTTCCAAGGAATGGTTTGGAAACCATAAAAATGTTTAATTCGAATATCTGCACATAACATTTTTACTACGAGTATCTGCACATAGCGACAATTTTACTGCGAATACCTGCACGTAGGAAAAAAAGGCCTATTTATACTTATTAAAACATTATATAAAATTGTGATGAATTTGCTGTTCTTAGATGCAGGCAAAAATTAGTAAGAAATCTGTATGGTTTTATGCAAATATTTTCTCAGTCTTTTCGAATCAATGAATGTTCGAGAAAGCAGTAGCGGTTTTCGCCAAATGTGTTAGCCCGAAATCTTGCCTGTCTAAATTCCAAAAAGCCATGGATGTGAGGAACAATTTCTAAATTAAGTATAGATTATTTTGTCTGTAAGCTGGCTTAGTTTGCAAGCTATATTTCGGCATAAAAGTCGGAGTGTTATTGCTTTGACTCAAAATATATTAATAGTATTCGTACCAAATAAATTTCAGGGGAGTGTTCTGCAAATAGTAATGTGCTATTTTCTCTCATTTAAGCAGACTTTTTTTAAATCGTTTTCGGGACGCTTTTGTACGCATTCTCCAAACATTGCGTGTTTATGTGTAAACGTTGAGTCAGTAAAAACTAAATCAACATTTGCACTACACATTTTCTCATTTAGTCTTTATTTTAGAATGGGAAAACTGCTGTATTATCAAACAAACATACTCACGTGGATACGCTTATAATTTTTACAGAATTAAAAGCCTTTAATTTACAGTGAGTGTCACAATGAAGAAATTAAAAAAAGGTCAAGTAGATGTATTTGTTTAGACTATATTGAAATACTACTTTATAAACGGCAATATCAATATTTCAAATTAAATTAAATACAATATATAAACAATAGTTTTTTTTTCAACTATAAACACGTGGAACCCCGATTTATTTAAATTACTACAATTTACATTTAACATTTCAGTCCTAATAATCTCTTTGAACTCACTTCAGTTATTATTAATTAATAGAGACTAAAATTAAGACAGGAAGTTTTCAGTTCTGCGTTCACAAGCTGCTGAACGAACGGATATGAGTACTTATCGTTTATATGTGAACAGCGGAACTAGCAAGCAGCGAGTCGGTCCGTCGTTTTATATTTTTCGCAATATTTGAAGTTTACGTAGTCAGTCATTTTGCAGCGGTTCAAAATAATTATCAATTATATTATAAAATCTCACGTTACAGCAATGCATGAAAGTGCTTCTTTGTTGTATGCATGTACTTATTTTTTTGTAAACTGTACAAAACAATTCTGAAAATATCCTTGAGCTTTTAAGTCTTCCAGTAGAAGCAGCCTTTTTAGTAGCAGTCGACCGTATTCAATTTTCGTATAGACGTGAACTATGCCGAACTGTTGCAAATACAATAATACGCTTTTGCATATCCGTCTTCAGAAATTTTTATCATTTTATTATTGTTTGTTTAGAGTCGCTGCATATAGACACAGCTCTCGTTACTGACAGCATTCTGTTAAGTTAGCCGCAGTAGAGGAATAATACCTGTGTCATGTGTGTCAATATTCGAGACGTTTTAGAGGGCTGAGAATGTTTAATTTAATGTTCGCATACTGCTCATAATCTAACAGTCTACAAGAAAGTTTTATGTAAAATTAATTGTAAAAGTAAGACATTTATTTGTAAAAGTCAACATTTATTATATATGCACCCAGCATGCTAATGTTAGCACATACTATATTTGCGCGGTTTCCCATACTTATTATATTCACGTGCCAAAGTAATAAGGAATCATTATAGAAAGGGAAACCGCCTTTCTCTCATTCCTATATTTTAATGTAAAGTATTTTTTTATATCTTACGTCACTGCTATAAACATGATTATTGTCTTCTTACGTAAGTATATTTCATTGCAGAAACATAAACTTACAAGATATAATATCACAAAAAAAAATTAATGTAACTATTGTAAAATGAAATTAAAAAGTTATAAATTGTAGCCCGCCGCAAATATTGAGCTACGTTAAACGAAAACTTACCGTTTTAAAAATGAATGTTTATTGGGGTGTAACTACTAAAATAAATATATCATATCATATAATTTAAAACAATTTCATTGTCCATGTCTGTAGTCAACAATCGTAAGTTCCCTGGAATATAGAAACCCAGACAGTCCAAATACATAAGCTTGATATCATTAATGTTCCTTCAATGCATTCTTGCCTTTTCACAAAAGAATGTACAAGAATTTAAAGTCTTATTACAATATTTGCTTCCTCGTTAACATAGCATAGAAATAATAAGTAGTAAAAAAAGAAAAAAAGAAAGTATTAAGGAAAAATCATTTTAAAACAAAATTAGGCCATTAATTAGAATATACAGACGTGTGTCAAATGATCTGCTAGTCGCCTCGTGAAGAGCTTAAATGTTATTCGTCAGAAAGTGTAGAATGCCAAATTTTATTTAAATTACATATTTTTTAAATTCGATGAACAGCTTTCATGTAACTAGGTTGAAGATTTCTGACACAAATTTTCGAACATTTAGACGTCAAAATGGTGTATATAGTAATAAAAAATTTTCGCATATAATTATAACATGGGAAGTAACTCGAAAAATTGCTCACGTCAAAGATTTTCCTTTCTTTCTAGAATTCATTAACTAAACTTCAGAATATTAGCGAAATACAGTAATTTTCCTTTTGTTGCGAATTAGAACATTGAACACGATATATCCGTAAAAATCGCCAAACTTGGGAGACTTGATAAAACACGTTGAAAAGGGGGGAAGGGGAAGTACTGAACAAGAAACACATTATGGCATGCGAGTCTTTATACATTCATAAACACCTAATTATTATGACATCACGGAAGGCATTTATTTGCAAAACACGTTATATTGACATTCTTTAGTTAGTATTTGCCTAGAGACGAAAATTAAAACTAGAAATATTATCGATTGAAGTGAATAACAGGGCATAAAACATAATTTGTGACAATATCGTTAACTAATTTCGTTTGCTATCTACAGGATTTCATTTACATCGCTGAAAATTTTTCCAAACAAATTTGAAAGCCCCGCGCGTAGCGTAGTTCTTACCACGAGCGCCCATTCAGCAATTCTCAAACTTCGACAACTGACTAAGAAGCCCTGAGAAACGGCCCCACAATGCGGAGTATGTTTTAAATAATTTACTGTGTATTTTTTACGAGCCGTGAGAGCTGAACTGTTCAACCAAGATAAATCCTTAGATACTTTAACGCGGACGTCTTTTCATGGCACGTTAGGCTGATTTTGCCGCACGGAACAAGAGTCAAATCACGACCTACCTTAGCCGACGCTGCTCTTTCGTCAATCTCTGAATGCCACGGAGGTGCAAACGACGAAAACATTTCGACCATACTCACGTTTATTTCTGTCGCATTATGCACCAGTATATTCTGTGCGGACGGGTAGCTGTGGTATTGTAATCCGTGTTCAGTTCGCCAGCTTCGTTTGAAATCTCGATCAGTTAATGTGACTACACATGTTAACATAGACACGGAAGCAGTCAATAGGTCAGTTCCGGGCGATGGTAGAGAAAGAATGCAATATAGATATCGCCCCGACTTATCACGGTTTAATGCATAGTTAGTTACCATCACTTCGTCGAGGAACGGTTATGAAATATTCATTAAACGCGACATATGGTTCGGCAGAACATGAAATATGTCAAGTTTACTGTTATGAATATTTAAAAATTTTTGAAAATCGAAGGCAAATCTTGGCAATTCTCCTGCTACTTAACTCAAAACAAATAAGTGTAACAGAACTTAATATAAATAGCAATATAATTTTATGAATCACAGCTACTTAAACCTCTCTCAAATTATCTTAGAAATTACTGGGCTTTTGTTCAGCAATGCAGAGAATGGCATCCTGGCAACTATAACCAGAACATGGATATAGGTATACTATAAACCTACTAACTACTTTTAGTGTTCAAAAATTATTCTGAATTTATGGTAAGCAAACACTAAAGCTTATTTCAATGAATGGAAATTAAAAGGTGGAAGAAAAACGATGTACCACATTCGGTATCCGGGAGAAAATTATTTTCGTACAGAACGCGACCAAGATCATCTACACAGCCACAAAGCTTGAGAAATGTAACATACGTTCTCCATTCAAACTGAAGTCGGACGCAGACTGACTTATTGCTACACCTCGTAGTTAGAAAAAGCCAGCACCAAAGGCGCAGTAAGTGCAGGCGTTGTTGAAAAACAAACCGCGATGATAAGGGACAGATAGTATATTTGCGACCGATAGCACAATACTTCAAAAGAAAAGAATCGGACAAGTGTAATTACAGCTATGAAACACAAAAAAATTGTAAACCTACGTCAGATATATATTTACATATATATTTGCCAAACGGCTTTTAATGTAACAAATTAATACTTTTAATAATTAAATTTTTCAACTAACTGAGGAATGGCCATGTGATAAATAATTTTGGCTCATAATATATTTAATTGCTTTAAGTTACTTTAGTCGCCACAGTTTACAAGGCCTTTAGTATATGTTTAAAAATATATATTTATTTCTCATTTCGCACACCTGCTGGTCTTTCGAACAGAAATTAAGTGTATAGCGCGCTGAAATGTTGAAAACGAGGTAAACGAGATTGTATGCACCAGCGCAGTCGACAGCGACGCGAACAAGCGGGTCGAGGTGTTTCGTCTACACAGTTCACTAGTCACGTGGCACCATGTACGCCGATGGTTCTCACATACATTAAGTTATCGTAGCAAGTATACAATCCTGGCAGCCATCCTCATATCAAACTTTACAACTCGTACCCTTGAGACATATCATAGCACTTGGCGTCAAGTCTCGATTGGAATTTTCTAAGTAAAACATTTCTCGCTAAACTAAAAATACTTTAAGGAGAATTAGATTATACCTGCTCCTCACGAGGGTTTATCAGAAAAATTGCATTCAAGTGCCCTCTGATATTACATACACGTGTCCCTCTGATATTGCGTGAACTTGAAGTGGTATGAAAATTTGAAAAAATCCTGCCGAAAATTTATATTATAAATCCGAATATCCTGTTAAGTCAACTGGTGACTTAATTATAAAAATCATCTGCATTTCTTGTTTCTTCACGAATTCGGCTAACCACCAGTTAGAAAAGTGCATAATTCTCGAGCGTCTTCCTTTACACTAGATTCATACAGCGCAGTGAGACAGGAAAATTAAAATCATCCATATATGATTGAATAATTTGCCATTCTGTTATGAAATTATCCGTTTTTAGCCTTACTGTTTACTTCCAAATTAAATTCTATTCCGTTGCTTGTGGCTATAAAATATGCCTTTTCACTGTCACTAGTTCAACGTGTATTATGGTTTTTGTAAGATATATCTGTCAAATTTCTTGTCATTGCTGGATATATATTATTATAACTTTATCTTTAAAGGTTTGACATAAAACTGGTGGCGACTGAAAAGAAAGTTACTTTACTTTAACACACGTTATAATAAAAATTGAAACAAGGGAATCATACTTATTTTTCAAAAATGTTTCTTCACGAACGCACTAACTATATAGTCAGTTAAGCCAATAACAAGGTTAATTTTTACGTGTCGGTATGTAAGGATGCAAAATTTGTTCAAAAACTAAGCAGAACGTTTCTAATGCACAAATTCATTAGCTGTATGGTTAGAAGACGTGTTGCTGAGAAGTGGACCTAGTGAGTGCTCATGAACCAGACACTCTTTCACTTCAAGTCAGAGAAATTGCGGCACGGATTCGACTCGACAATAGCTCTACAAATTAACAATGGCCAGCTTGCAGATTTTGTGATAAACCGCGATATCGCCTCAGTTAAGCAGTATAGAGCCATTACAATACCAACATAAAGGACGGGAAGATTAAATTTTATTTACTTCCTTAGAATATTTTTTTTTTAATGAATGGTAAAAATTTCCATAACAAAAACTGTGTTTAACGTATTGAATTTATTGAATGCTTTTTTTTTTTTTTAAGGTAACCGCAATATATAACTTCATACAACTTATTGTAAAAATTGTATAATATTTACACCACTTTTGTTAAAAGTTATCTATCACATTGTCGGCTGTGATGTCAATACGCAGCTGCACGGCATTTTTCTCTATCGTATCAATACTGATGAACGCTGCTTGCGCATCAGAGAGCTCGTCAGAGTCTGAGCGATGGGGAAGACGCTGACGGTCGCAGCGGCCGGCTGCCGTCAGCGCCGGTCGCCCCGGCGGCTTCGTTATCAGAGCTGGGCGACCTGACGAAGAGAGAGCTGCAACTCACTCACGTCACGACAGAGCTAAGTTGCGCGAGCACCTCCCGAGGAAAGACTATATTACGCGATACGCTCTTACGTACACATTTACGTCAAGTTACGGAAAAGTACTGGTAAAATACTGTCCTGAAATCTTACAATTACAGACACGCCATTTTCTCAGCAATGGTCTTCCGTAAATTTTGCACTTTTTTTTTTAATTCTGTAAACGTATCGTACATTTCTACTCTTTTTTTTGTACTTGCAGAAAATGTCCGATTACGAAAACAAAGTTTAATTCTTGTCGGGTAGGAATTTCACTATGCATGGACAATAAATAAACTGTGTTAAACTTTTTTAAATGAAGCAAAATTATAACATTCAAACAAGTATTTTAATATAATTCTCTAGTCACTCCCCTTACAGGCTTACTTGTTAGTAACTGACTTAAAGAAATCATTCATAGGTTTGAACGCACGCGACTTTTACCGTAGAACTACTAGTGTCATTTATTATACTCAGTTTGCGCTAATTTCTAATGTTTGGAGGTACTTGACGTGAATCTCCTATTTGCCGTGGCGAAGAGTGGTCTGTGTAACCTCGGCAATGTTTGTCTCCGAAACCGAAAGTTATGGGTATCGCTGATACGTGCAGAGATCAGTTGCGTTTTCCTTCAGTACGGACTGCGTGAAAACACACTGCCGTACAACAGTGCACCACCGCAGTTATTGTATACTAACGCTGCGGGCCGGCCATTTGCACAAGCTATGGAAATAGAAAGCTAGAGCATGGTACCCAACAGCCCTACTGTATGACTTCAGAAGGCTTGAAATTCAACAGTGTTGTTGTATTAATTCATTGAAATTCTAAGTCATTACGATATAAATTTCGATATACGTTATTCTAAGAAAATTACCATTTATATTACTATAACGTTAGTAATGCACATTTTTTAAATAGCTAACTGAGGGCAATTACAATATAATAAGTCCTCAAAGTTTATAAATACTGTGCTTTCTAAAATCAAAATATATAACATCACCATGAAAAATAATTTTTTACACTTCATTGAAAATATATGTTTTACGTATATCAGTGTTGTCTTTACTTTCTATGGGACTAACAAGACATTTGAAATATCCCCACGAAATAAATCGCGCATTTAAAAATTTTAACACGGAAAGATGATTGTTTAATTACATAGCAAAAATTCCATCCCACATTAAGACATGATTTTTCGACAGCACTGAAATCATTTTTGAATTAATGTTTATTAATCCATATTGCAGTTGCTCCTGAAGTTATGAAATGCTTTCGTTGAGAAATTAAAGTTGTAAAGACTAACTGGAAGAATAATTCTCACGTTAAATAAACTTACATAACATCGATGATGTTTATACAAACAATTTATTAGCCAATATGTAGAGTCTTGTGTACTTAAAAAAAACGAGCTATGATTTTATAAAAACTACACACTAATTAGTAAACAACATTCGTCTTTAAATGTCGGTGTGCGAAATTATATATTTGCCGGAGAAGTTGACGTACAATTCATAACGGCCTTAAAAACCGGAGCGCCAACAAGCTTTCGTGATTGCGTGAAACAAAAGCAAGTTTTTAAACTCACTTTCAGTTAGACATATTTCTGGAATTCTGCAGTTACACATCCCGCAACAAGAAAGGTGTGATACTTTTCCTTTACAGTTGCCTTTATTCAGAGAGACGACAGCCGCGAACTGCTATTCGCCGACAGATAAGAAACGGACGTATCGCGGTGCGGCTATTACTGAGCGAGACAATATGTCTTCTCGCGATACGCCGCCCCCACCACGATAATTTCCTCAGCAAATGAAACTTGGCGACACCAAGGGAATAATTTGTCTCCATAAAAACGCTAGCGGGTCGCCCACTAACACAGCAATAATTTTCTTGTAATTGCGAGCCACCAGAATGCTTTCTCTAGATTTCGCCTCGGTTTTACAAGCAAAAAAAATCCGCATAGCAAAGAAAACCATGTATTAATATTATCCTGGAAATGTATGACTGAATGAATATCGAACGGCGTAAATAAATTTTAGATATATTTTTTCGAACTGTATTTTTTATTCGCGCTTTCGAAACATATTTTATAAAAACTGCTAAACAGAATGATTTCGTAAAATGTCAACATTACGAAGTTGCTAAACAGTGGTTTCTCAAGGTATTGGAAGTTAAAACGCCAATATGCTCATACCGATAATGAGATACTTGTAACGTTAATGAACATAAAAAAAATTTCATAAGAATTAGGTTGCACAAAATAACTATTTGGAAGTTGACACCCCAGTTACACTTTTTGTAGGCATATGAGTATTTTTTTAAAATTGCGTTTTATAAAAATGATATAGTTAATTTTTAAGAACAAAAACATTTCTAATGTTGCGTTCCTCGAGCGTTTTTTTTTTTTTTTTTTTTTTTTTTTAACTCATACGAAGTTCCTAACTAACGAAACCAAATACGAAAATCCATATCGTTCCACATACTATGCAAGCTCGTGACCATTCGCCTGCATTGCAACTCCATTAACTATTCTTGTGTCTCTTTGCTTACATACTACACACACATTAGTTTTCATAAGGTAAGCACAGTATAATCGTCACCGACTTGCTATTATTAAGTACGCAGGCTTTAGTTGCCGTTGTCCGAAAACTGTTGCCTTTTCTCGTTTAAACATTGTCAAAGCTGCATCAATTACTAATGTTTTGTCGAGGGTTGCAAACGTCATCAGCATAGTAGCAATTACTTGTAGTAGAATAGTGTTACCCTGAATAGGGCGACAGCAAGATTTGCCGAAATCTAGGTGATTCATACAGCTTCCATGTAATTGATGAAAAAAAAATCGTATTCAATTTTAAAAGTTTTACATATAATAAAAACATGAAACACATATTTGTAACTAAAAATAATATCTTTCAAAACCAATGATTTTACGATTATTTTAATAACAGTCCGGAAATATAAAAATTTTTCAATGCATTACATATTCCGTTATTTTGAAAATATCGTAACCCAGCAAACGTTTCTCTAATTACCTCTTTTCAAGCGCGCCCAGTTTCTATGACATTTCTGCTACACAAATGTTACATATTTAACAGTTACTTAACGATAAACAATACCGAACAATTAATTATATCTTATTAAAGTACTCCGGTAGACCGTGCGTTTTATTTTCAATGAATATCAAAGGTCATGATACAAGAATGTTTTGAACTGAAATAAAATTGCTTTGTGAGAATTCGATCCTCCAGCTGAATATACACAAGATATACTCAAATTTGTTTCTGAAATATTTGCGCAAATTAATAACAAAATCATCGATAGAAAATAGAAAATGTTCTGGTGTTGTAATTTTTTTTTTTTTTCGGGAAACATAATAATACGTTTTGAACAGTTAAATAACGTTTCCACGATACTTGTGATAAATAACTTGATTGTTATTGTATTTCAAGCGAACTAGTAAAGAGAAAGAGAAATACAAGTTGGGCCACTTAATCGGCGGTCTGTACCGCGTGTGAAGTGTATGGTGGTTACACTGCCACTGATGACGGACAGCAGGTGTCGCTGGTACTCACTACAGTTGGACGTAGGCGAGATGGAACTGAGGACGTGTAGCCGGACCCGAGGCGGAGGTCTGGTCGTCCACAGGCGTCGCGACGCCCGGCGTCTCCTCGCGGGTTAATACCGCGCGCGCCGCACCTTCATTACGAGATAAAGAGCGCCATTACCGTCCTCGAAGCGCGATTGCAGATGTCGCAGATTACAATCAGCGTGGCCCCTCGTCGTAGGGGAGGCTCGAGCGAGGGAAGACGGAGCAACTGCGGGGACGCGGAAGGGGGAAGCGCACCGACAACCAAGAATTAAGGGGCCGAAGGGAGAAGGACCCTCCGAAAACCTTCCTACTTGCGACCACCCTAGTTCCGCGTTTTACTATTGATTTCCCCGCCTTTCATTATTGCTGCAGCCCCTCTCTCCCGAACCCCTTTGCTTTCATCTCTTTACTGCTCTTTTCCTTATATATTTTAAGTATCTACTTGCAGCGACCGGCAGCCGGATTATACTTGTAATTTGGCGAAGGCGACCTCGGCTCGCGCCATACATAATTCAGACGCGCCGCCGAATCACGACGCGCAATTTGGATTCCGGCGGCGCTCGTAAACAAAAAGCGACTGCTTTAGCGCGCGGCCTGGGAACGCCTGCTATCAGCGTCGCGACGCCTGATTCAGCACCGCAGAGTCACGGCGTCTAGGGGCGTAGCGGGGGGACGGGGAGGGCTGCTTAACAAAGTGTTTATTTTAGAAATTAGAAATCTGGAGAGAGCGCGCAGACCCGCTGGTCCTCCCCCTCTCCCTCGCGGTTCTGACTTCCTTGCGAGAATCTCAACTGCTGCAGAAACGGCGGGAAAAAAAGCGCGCGAGAAAGACAGAGCGAGGCGAGTGCAAGAGACGGCTACGGCTTGCCTTCCAAGTAATCCGGATACGCGATTCTCGCCTTTCACGTGCGAACAGACGATAAAATATAAAAATTACTTTCCATAAGAAAGTCACAGGATTTTGAGACAAATTCTTTAAACTGCTTCTATAGTAACTTCACATTTCGTAAAAAGAAACTAACACAGGAAATTATACGTATGTGCTCAAACAACTAGATTTTATAAGTTTCAACTAATTAAACCGAATACGTTCTCACTAAGGCTGAAGTCTAGTTGGGAAGTATGTAGTTCTGGTACGAATTCACGAAGTCAGTGGAATTTTTTAAGGACAGCAACCCAAATAAGATTTCATCGCTCTGTGCGCAAGCAATTCTAAAAGTATAATAACGGAAACCAATACTTCAAAGTACAGCTGTAAAGTTAAGCTACAGACGTCAACAACATTCGTACGAATATTAAAACATGTCATTAAGGAGCGATAAGCATTTTAAGATGAAATCTACTTCGGGTTATTAAGACACATTCACAAGCGGACACCAATAACATGTAGAAAACTTTCTAGTCCCGTAAACCCAAATGCGTACATCAGACATACATATTCAACTAACATAGAACTTACATACAAAAACCATTCACTGAAATTAATCATACAAGCTATACAACTAACGTACCTTTTTGTTGAATTGCCTGCAAGAAAAATCCTATGAAACAAGGACTCAAGTCTAGCTGAAAGGAAGAGCTGCGAAAGCAGTTTCGGTCTATAATGAACGTCATCACTGAAGCGATAACGCCGTCCAAAAGCACCTTAGACCCACGTGATGAAGTTTCAACCCAGGTATAAAGTTCGCACGTCCACAGCTCGAAGTTTACATGTGGTAGTCCAAGCCTACATAGATGTCGCTCATGGATAACCTAAATATAATAATTTGAGCCACTCTCGTTTGTAAAACATTTAAGTTCGAAGTATACTGAAGCTCGAGGCTGAATAACGGTGATGCCTCGGAAGTCGGCACACAACTGAGGCGCCTTCAAGCGGCTATGAAGTTCGCCTCGGAAAACTGCAGAACAGCATTAACTACTGTTCATAGCACTAAACTTAACTTTGCCAAGTAAGGGGGAGGAAAGCTGTGCAAACCAGAAGTTCAAGAGTGGGGGGAGCACCGAGCAGGCTGGAGAGGGGGAGAAAATGGGCAAAGAAGGGAAAAAAGAAGTTTCTCTCAAAAGTGTCATAAACTTGAAAGCTGCAGTCGGAGAAGCGGCAAAAGTTGGGCCTCCACCAGCAAGTCTTGGGGGGAAAGAAAGCGAAGTCCGGAGGAAGACGGTGTTTCTGGTAGTTGGAAGAACAAGAACAAGCGAGTAAAAGTTGTACCGGCGGAGGAGCCCGGCAGTGGGGGGAGGGACGTGGGGTAAAGTTGCCGACAAGAAGAGCCCCGTGGAGTGGCGAGTCTTACCTGCTGGTGACGACCCTGGCCGGCGTCTCTAGTCGGCTGGACGTCGAGCGCCACCCGGCGCCCGCTAGTCGTCGAGAGCTGCTGGACCTTCTTCTAATCGGCGAAGAGCGCGCGCCTCACGAGGAGGCGGCCCCTGGTGGGGGAGGGCGCGCTCCCCTCCCTCCGGCGACAGGGCGAGTAGAGCCGAGGATTGCCGAGGGCGGCCGAGCGCGCGAGGGGTGGTGGGGACGCCGTGCGTCTACCCCCGGCCGAGGACGCCAGTACTTTGCGGGCGGACTATCGCTCAGGGGACTGGAGGGTGGACGCGAAAGACAAGGACAGACCGAGGTTAGGGGCTCCTAGCAAGGCGAGCTATTGATTCCTAGGGCGGCTAGGAGACCCCAGTAGAAGGGGGAGGGGCAGGTCTTCAAGTGAGATGAAGGGGGAGTAAGTGCGAGCTGTACCAGCATCGGGGATTACGCCTGGAAAGAGAGGGTAGATGTGCTGGCATGTTAGACAGGCAGAGGGTGCAAACCCCAACTGCATCGGCGCGTCCACTTCTTTGATCATAATCGCTGCATAGAATGTCGCTGCACTCGAACGTAATTTCCACTTTCGCGAAGAAGCAGCGAGCAGTTCCTTATCTCTAGTGTCTATGAGATGCATGAAAACCTTGTTTCACACCCGCAGACGAGAATAATTAACTTTTTGTATTTTCTTTACCTTGGCACATCCTGATTTCGTACATATCAGCACATTGCCGTTTTCAATAGTTATTTTCAACACTAATAAGAGAAACGTGAGTCATGAATACAGTGACTACATATGGAGTAATTTTATAGAACTTCTATTAGATTTTAAACTATGAATAGAGAATAAATTATAACACATTCCATATAGAAATAACGCACATGTATACATACAGACAGTATTTAGTTCAAATATAGTAAAAAAAATTAAATTTTTTAGTTAAAATTTATTAATTTTATTATAAAGGAAACATTTCTGCAGTAAAAACATAACTTTTGTAATTAAATGTTTACGATGATCGTACCGTTTCTAGCGAATTGAAAGCGATTTTTAATGTATCAGAATAATATCTTATCACCATCTCAAAATTTTGCTGAGTTATACTGAGAAAATATTTTCTAGCGACTTACGAAGTGGGCTTACCAGTGCAGCGGACACAATATATTTGGTAACTGTATGGCGTTACACTTCTTGTTTCTCACAGAACAATAGTTTTGAGAAATTTTACTTACGAAATTATAAAAATTCATGAATTCAGGCATACAGCTAAAGTTATTCAAAGAAATTGTGAAGTATGGTTTTGCTGAAGAAACCGGCGGGTTAGGTTTTTTTTTTTTTTTTTTTTGGGAAATAAAATTTGAATCGTCTGAAACCTTAATATGTCAAAATTAGTCTTTCCAAAAGTGAAAATATTCTTGTTAATGAACATTAATTATAGGTTTCTCACGTAGTTGCAGAACACACGCTTCACAAATGCTTAGCACAACTAACCAGACAGCATATTGTCATAGTTTGATACTTTTAAAATGCAATTTTTAGTTTACAGTTTACTAAAAGTTAGTCAAGGTAGACCTTGTAAACGAGCACTCAAGAAATTCCACGGATGTTTAATAAAGATAAATGTTACTAATGAAAAACATCACTACAAATTACACCACTACTACAATCAGTAATATTAAGTTATACAGATGAGTCCATAATGTATATTATGGTTACACTCTAAAAAAATTTGTAAAATTACTGAGAAATTCTTTGTGATTTTGCAAATGCTTGTAACAGTACAAATATCTCTCTTGAAAAAGTACAAGTTCCATGTTTCTAATAGATGTTAGGAAATGTTTGTAGTGTACAGAGCCGTATCCACGAGCTTCAGCAAAATGGCGGACAATCAACAACGTAAAACCGTATAAAGCTGTTTGTGCAGAAACTATGGGTGATCTAAAGTGTAGCTGCGTGCAGAAAGAAATGTATTGCAAGTCTAAATAACGTAACGCACTTAAAACAACTCAAATAATCATAATGAAACCTGATAGTATTAGTCAGGAAATGTTAATGTTTCCTAACTACTCAGAACTCTTAAATCGACTCTCAATACCTAGTTGTAAAGAGCCATTCAAATCTCTTAACTCAACAACTAAACTCTTAGAAACAAATCAATTTACCTATTTTTCTTAACCGTATAACTACAGTATTATTTTCTTTGTACTTGTACCTCTATTTACAATAAAACAAATTACGTTAATGTCGTAAACCAAGTTGGTCTCGTAGTTGAAAGTGCCAGTTAGTAATGCAACGGGTGTGAGTTCTAATCCCTATGCTGGCGAGGTGTGCTTCTTTTGTAACTTATATTTTGATTTTTTTTAGAAGCAAAATATGTAAGTTTATATACACTTATCAATAATCTCAGTTGTAGTACAAGGCTATAATTTGTAATAATACAAATAAATGTTTTGCATATTTCACAACAAAAATTCTTAGAAGTTTTACAAACGATTTCCTTGGCAACTGGGTTTCGAAGGATCTTTATTGAAAAAGAACAAAAAAATTTCTAGAGCGTGCCTGGCTAATATTTGGCCACGATAGTCCCAGTACGCAGCCTGCACAGCGGTCTTCTTGGATCTTCCTTGGCCCCTCTTGCCTGGCCAGTGCTATTTAGAGAAAAGACCACGTTCAAGTGGTTCCCTTGGTCTATATGGTCTCTGAGCCCCACTAAGTTGTGCCCTGGTTCCCAGTTCGGCGGCAAGCATTCTCGCTGTTTCAACCAGAAGTCACGGGCAATCGCGTTTCAGAATCGTTTGCCGTCTCTGGACTGATTACACTTCTATGAGAAGTAGTGTGTTAGATACGCTGCCGAATTAGCATCTACCTCTTGTTTGCTGTATTCCATAATGATTCTTAGACTTTAGCTGTGGGGCTGTATTGAAAGGTCCAGTAATGAGTATGAACTCCTTGTAGCTCACACAACGGGACTTTATCTATGAAAATAACGTCACTTAAGTCTGTCCTTACAACCACGGAAGCAGATTCGCCTCAATTTCTCAGACTTATTTCATGTTACTTTAGTCATAGATGCATTAAGAGATGCGTGCACTGCCTTGTTTACTATACTCAGCAATCTTTGAGGATATCGTAGGAAGATAACTGTGAGAATAACACAGTTAAATTTTCACTAGAATGATCCGAGGAATACACTAGCTCAATTTAGAAACTAACTTAAATTGACTTATAAATCACAACTCTCAGCAATTTGATTCATGATGTTTTTATGGACATTATATTAAATAGTGAATTGTAGAGATTTGGGTGGCTCTTAACATAAAGGTCTTGAGAGCCGATGAGGACTAAGCGAGGTAAGTATGGAACAATGCTAGAATACAAGTGCGGGGGAAATGGGAGATCCCCGAGTAAACCCGCCAAACAGCGGCATCATCCGGCACAATTCCCACATGCAAAAATCCGGGAGCGATTGAATTAAATTGAATTCCTTTCCAGTAACTTTTGTTTTTAAAGCATAGAAATACTCAAATAAATTCAGCTCTTCTTCTTCCCCAAAATCTCCACTCCAAAACCATATATAATAATGCCTCGCTTATCAATTACTCTAAGAAAGACGTAAAATACAGTTTGTGTGGCTAAGCGTGTCTACGTGGTATTACACCCTCAGGGAAGAAAGCTCCTGTTAGATAAACAAGAACTGTCTTCGTGTGAGAGCAGACTTGACGTCTGCAATGATAGTAACACCAGCGGATTTCCGATGGCATAGAAGATCTCGCGTGGTCGCTGACAGTCGTTTCCATATGCTGCTGAGTAGCGCCATTCACGAGATTTTAATGATTACCGAGTACTTAACTGGAGCTCTTGAAGTACCGCAGATACACTCTAAAAACAATGGGAAAATTACCTGACAAGTGTAAGGTAATATTCGTGAACTGGTAAGGGAAATATAGTTTTCTTTATAGTTAATGTAAAATGATCGCACTATGGAGTGAAATTCACGTACATGGATGGGAAAATTGATCTTATGACGTGTGGATCTCCTCGTCCATTGGTAACTATTTTTTGATAACTTATTTGTATATTTTTCACCTTAAAATTTATTTTTATAGCTTAGTCATACAGGTGTTCCAACATGGCTCTTTATATGTTACTTATAATTAACGCACTCTGGAGTAAAATTCACGTATGTAGCAGTGGAAAATCCCATAAATATGTGGGAAAATTACCTCACGACCCGTGAATCTCTTCAGCATTGTCTCAACAGTTAAGTGCGGGGACAGGCGGAGGAAAAATACTTTAACACACTAATTTTCAGTGACGTTGCCAAGCTGTCGTCGTGGTGTAATGGACAGCCCATCGGCCTATCTTGGTAGAGGACCATGGATCGCGTACACCCACCACCAAGTGTCGAGGGTTTTGGTGTTGAGGTTTCGGTTGCTGTTTGTCGGAGGTTTTAGGTATTAATAACAATAGCGGTACTAGTAATCCGGGGTATTTATAAATATATTATTAATGTACAATATAGTTAATTTTCCTTTGTACGAGATTTCCACCCCACTTTTGTCAGATACTTTTCTGTACGATTAGAGAATAGAGGTTTACTTGTTATGTAAATTAACTCTTCATTTGAGAGGTAATTTTACCTTACGTGTAGAGGTAATTAGTAAACGGGCGATGTCCGAGAAAACCTGCCGAACAGCAGCATCGTACGGCGCGATTCCTACATGCAAAAATTCGGGAGCATCCCAGCCGGGGCACACTTAGAAACAAATAGGGTTTTATTATAAGCAAACAAAATTCAGTCGTGTGCAAGGTGTTGTGCTGAGTGCACATGCTCTTTCTCGGTATCTTATGTGTGCTTGCTAATTATTCATGTGCATACCTGTGTATTAGTGTATTTGTTGGTAAATGTGCAATTAGTATTTGCTAATTACTCATATGTGTACGTGCGTAGTTATGTAATGAGTACCTAGCATGTGCGTACATGCGTCCTTGTGTAGTGAGTATTTTCTAATTATTCATGTGTGTACTTGTTAATTATGCAAGTACGTAGTTCGCATTTCTGTAATTTGTTAGTGTGTGTGTGTATGTGTGTAGCAGACATTTGTATAATTTGTAAGTGTGTGTATTAAACACTGTCAGCAACTACTATGTTAGCAGCTTCAAGGTAGAGGGAAGTCAAACAGGGTAATAATGCAATTATTAAAAGATCAGGAAAAGGTTACTTTTCAAAAAAGGATAAAGTTTAAAAACTTCAAGAAAATGTCAAGGTACGTGATAAAATAATAATTAATATGAATGGTTGAACTGTAGAGAGGAATAAAGTGTAGAAGAAGTTGTAAGTCAAAGGTTAGGAAGGAAAAAAAAAAAAAAACAAGTTTTTAAATGCCTTGATCGGAAAACAAATATTCCGAACCAACCAACACACCGTTCGTCATAGCTACTCAGTATGGCAGTTCTCCACGCCATGACGCTCGCCAACTAATATCTCCTACAGACCCCCAGGGTTTTGGTGTGGGCAGGGGAGAGGGGGTAGGTGAAATTGTATTTCCCCTTCGACATTTCCTTGGTTGTGATGCATCTGCCGGCGAGGTAAATGCAGTCGCCGAGCGTCTATTGAAGTTGTGATTGCTCAACAACCTTCTTTCCCTCCGACGAGTCGGTACGCTTAATGGCGTAATTCAATGCATTTCCCGGAATTTTTTTTTTTTAATATTAAGTGACTTCCCAGAAATCAAGCCCGGTATTTCCAAAAAATGTCATTAAGTGCCCTGTCCAGACACATAGAACATACTTGTAGTCGTTGCTAATTGCATGGTTATGCAAGAGCATATATTCACTATCGCATTATCCGATTTCATTACAATCAATGCAAGTGCGATTACGTAATACAAGTGCATTACCTCTTCCTTCCACACCAATGATTCGAGACCATCTAATGCAACAGTCATTGAGCATCAGTTAAGCGAGGGACGTAGAGCAGGTAACATCTACAGAGCGGCTTTCGTCAGTAAGTGCATTCAAAATTTTTCCCAGAAAATAACTACACTTGTAATTCCGCAATTCGTGTATTTTACAGAATTTTTAAAATAATATTTAGCGCTTCGCATGGGAATCGAACTTGGTAGTCCACAAATAACAATGCATTAAGTACCCCCCACAATAATCCAACTCAATTTTCCTTTTTTTTTTTTTTTTTTAATTTTAAAATAAAATATTATTATGTGCCTGGCTGAGATTCGAAACCGGTAATTTGAAAATAAATAATTGGAATTGTCGGGGAACTAACCCTGTACCGGAAATATCTTCACCGGATGTGCATGTACCAAATATAGAAATTGCATTCGTCGAGCAACGAACTGGATTTGCTCCAGAAGTGCAGTGCACCAGGATTGCTGAAAATCGATTCAAGGTCACCGGTAGTGTAAAAAATATATTTAGGTCACGCTGTGATAAACATATAAAGTACGTAAAATTTTCAAAAGTAGGTCACTAGGTCAAAGAAATGGTCACGAGATAAATGACCTTCCGTAAGTAGGTCAAAAGGTCAAAGTTAAAAGGTGATGTGTTCACAGTAAATCCAGAACCCTCTCGCTCCTACTACTCATAGTTGCCTGTTTAGTTGTTAGGACCATAAAAAGGATTTTAAAAATATGGTAGGATTAGAGCCATTATTAATAAATTTAATATCTTTGTTAGTGTATTATGGTGAATTAATTAAATATTAATCACTATATAGATCAATTTGCTTATTTCACTTACCTTGATTTAGCAACAATTCTTAGTTAATAATATAAAATATATGATGTTCACGGTTAATTTGGCAATTTTGAAATCAACATTTGAAAAAATCATTGCTCCCAGCTACATGTATTTTAACATCCACTGACTGACTTGCATGTGACCAGTAAAGTTGACAACGACGGAGGGAACGTAGTTGGATGTCTTAACGTTGGATTAAAGGAGTTAAGTAAACATTTGCGAATACTAGCAGTTTTTATGTCGCTTTCTGCTTCGTTTTATTTCATTTAAGTGTAAGACTAATAATCCCACAGTTTTACATGATCAACGCACGAATAAAGTGATAAAGTGCATGGCAAAGTTGATTTTAAGTGAGTTGGAAGAATACCATATAAATAGATTAAAAGCAGGACTTCCAAACGCACTCAGTTTTCTGTGAATTGCCTAACGACTCACTACACTACGTACTGCTTACAGGTCGACAAGCTCATAAGCCGCTCTACGACTGCTGTAACATTCCCAGGAGTGTCAGATACGCGGGGCGGAGAAGACTGCAGTAGTGTTGTCAGTGGTGGCTCAGCTAGCCGGGCCGGCCGCACACCACGACTTTAGCTCGCAGATGAAGTTCGCCCTCAGTCCAAAAGCCAACACCCCGAGCCGCCACCCCCCCCCCCCCCCTCCGCGCGAAGTGCATTAGTGGCGCCACACGGCGTTGTTACGGTCGCCGTCGCTGCTTGCTAATCCCTGCCTCTCGCGCGATAGTAAAAAAAAACTGCTCTGCGGGAGAAGAAATAGGCTTTTCGTCGCAACCAGGCTACCTCAGTTCTGCCGCTCCTCTGGTCACCGCAGCGACCAAAATAGTCGCCCCTTGCCGGATCTTGTACGTCTGCGTCTCCTCTCACTCGCCTCAGGACCCGTGCCGCTTAGCAAGTCAACTACATATAAGGCCGTTCACCGTGCACTGAGCACTTTTGAGGCTCTTGTTACTTTTTTTCAAATCAGCAGTACTTTTATATTTTAGCCACTTAAAAAATTAATATTAATCATGTAATTATAAACACGACGTGTATAACCCACCGCACTCGCAAATCAACGTCTAAGCCTACAATTTATGTATTTATTGGTATTTATGTAAATTTATGTATTTATTGGTTATTAATCCAAATGGGATGCCTTTCAAAAGTGCTCACTTTACCGTGAATAGTATATTCTAAGGTACATTCTAAAAAAATCGCATTTCCTAAGTAAATAAACTTTCAATCAAATTAATGGAAACTATACGAGTGCATCACGCAGGAGTATTTGTATTATGTACGTATCTAACCATAAAACCTGGATAATTTACCCCTCAACGGATTTCAGTGAGGTTTATTCTGTTTAAAATTTGGTAAATTATGATGCACAGTGGAACTATGGGTGTATTTTTAAACCTAAGTCTCAAGTAAGCGATAAAAATGTGCTATTAATGTCAATCAGCTGAAATTGGTTCAATAATTTCCTAAAAATTAACATGTACCCCGAAATATTTGTATCCGAAGGAAGTGTCATCGGTCATTCGCACACTCATCACCGCACAGACCAAACCGCAGAATCTGTAATTATGAAAGTGTATCCCTGGTTTCCCATTGAAATGAAATAGGTAAATTACTAAAAACTCTATATCCTATACTACCCAAGAGATACCTTCGTAGCTTTTACTTCACATGAATACCTATAATAATGCGTATTTTTTACAATCTCGTTTAGGAGATGAAATGAGATAAAATTATTGATTTTATTCAGTGGAATTCGCAAAATATTATAAATCTTAAGAAATGTCGTGAAGATTCGCTTCTGAAAGCAATATATATATATATATATATATATATATAATACACCTTAAAAAAAATCCACACACATTGTTTTCAATCTGACAATCCAAGAACCTGTTGTGAAAGCTACAAATACGGTCTTTGAAAATAGAAAAAATATTACTCACTAGTGTGCGGTAATATACACGAGCAAAACCAGTGGCAAGAAATAACACGCATTCTTACTAACTCACTCCATGCAGTCACTCACTATGTTCAGTCACTCACTCACTGACTATGTTCTGTCATTCGCCCAATCCATTCATTCGCTCCACTCACTCTCTCACTCAGTCCATTCGCTCTCTCCATTCACTCTCTCACTCAGTTCATTCGCTCTCTCCTATAACTCATTCTATCCAATCACACACTCTTCACCACTCTTCTCACTCAATCCACTCACTCACTTTTTTAAATTTTTAGTACTACTACAATCTTCCTGCTCATCCGCACCGCTTACTAAAATCGGTCAATAAAATTACTCAATCCGATCACTCCCTTCAGAACATTGTCTCAATTCACCCATTCGATTCACTCCACTCATCCACTCTTTCAGTCCATAAACGATTTCCACCAAGTTCACTTATTCCATTCGCACAGATCATTAATTGCACTCAATGTTAGCATTCCACTCGTTGCACTCCACTTTCTCACTTCAACTACTGCACTCCACTCTCACTTCAACTACTGCAATCCAATCTCACTTCAACTACTGCACTCCACTCTCACTTCACTCCGCTTTATCAACTTCTCACTTTACTCATCCACTCCGCTCATTCCACTAGCTTACTCCACTCAATTTAATCTTCTACCTCACCACTCACCTACCACTCACTCACCTCAACTCTCACTTTCTATGTCCCACTATTCCACCAGACTCACTTAGCTCAATCACTTGATCATTCCAGTCCACACATTCACGGCACTCAACCATCACCCCTCACACTCGCAGCTTCACACACTGACTCCACTCCACTCTCACTATTTCACTGTGACTCCACTCTCACTCTTTCACTGTCACTCCACTCACCCATTTTATTTCACTCACTTCACACAGTCCTCCCCCTCAGTCAACTCACTCACTGCACTAATTCAATCCATCCCTTCCTCCTACAGTCACTCTCTATAAAACTTTTTTCAACACAACGAGATTCCCTTGTTCCAAAAAATTGTTCAATTAATTTTTTGAAAACGTGTATTCGATATTGTGCAATTCAGAAAATTAAAAGTTTTAAAGTGAATGTCCATGAACTCATTACTGTCTGATGAAAAAGATCAATCGGTTTGTTTTCCGAAATACGTAATACATAAACTAACGTGTATGTATTATTTTCGTATTTTAAACTATTTGCAGTGTGTGGAATGGATAAAATCAGATATGATAAATATCAAGCTTATTTTACTTCAAAATACGATGTGTACAGGTGTATAAAAATTAGTTCCAGTAATTGTTTTAAATTGAAATTTTTGAAACCTGCAAAATGAATTGACAGTGTCATGTGCAAAAATGGCTTCGATGTAATTGGCTAATATTTTTTTCCGTTGTACACGTATTTTCGATGTGTGTTGTGAGCTGACGGAGTGTGCTCGCATACTGCTACTGACGGCAGACTACTAGCGCCATAGACTGTTATGTTGCACCAATGTATTGAGACCTTGAGTATCCATACGTACTCTCGTTACAACACAATGATGACACACAAAAACGAAGGTGGGATCCAATCTCCTGTGAAGAGTAGGATTTTACAAAGCATCAATAAGGGGGACGTGCTCCTGCCTTACAAAACGCATATACAAATAATTATATCTGATACGTATAATACGTTTTTTTGAAGATATTTAAAGATTTCTCTTGTGTATTTATATTCATATTGCCCTAATTAAAAAAGTGTTTAGCATATATTCCAAAAAAAAGGTAATAAATTATTATTTATTCTATATATGGATATTACTTTAACCAAATAAAGTACACCGTTGGTGCACTTTAAATATTTAAAGTAACAGTTTGTTCTGTGGGCAATCATAAGAAAAGGGAAAATTCTCTTCATAACAACAGTTACCAAATTAAAATTTTTCCGTATGATCTCAGACATTCGAAAAAAAAAAAAAAATTGAAAAATAATATTAAATTTTTCTCAGAAGAAAACCCAGTATAATTTAAATGCAGTGTATATACATATATTATTATTACGTGAGTATTGAAATCTGTACATGACAAACTTTCTTACTGTATAAATTAAATTTCCTTGAATTTGCTATCTGGTACCCGAGATTACTACTTGAATTACAATTTATCATCACTTTGCTATTACTTTGAGTATGAGAGAATACAACATGTCATTTACAATGTCAAGATAATATTACAAAACCAAATGTTCACGACACAACGCCGTTAGGATGGAGCGAAAAAAGTTCGGAGTAGTCCCGTGCACATGCAACAGGTATAAAAAGAATTAATTCCTTGAAGCAGAACATCTTTTGGTAGTAACATCGGTGCTAGTCAAGAAGTTGAAACATGGTCTCAAAGAACCACGCCACCATCTGGTGTGCAGATTACATCCTAGGAGGGATAACAGGTAGCTGCTATGTTAAGCCATCACTCTAAAAATGGAACCGCTAGAAACGTCAAGATTACGAGGAAAAATAATCTCGTGCACACACAATTCGAACACGAAAGTATGTTAGGAATCATCCTCAAACAAACTTACCCTTAATGGCGGGTGAAAAAAAATGACATCCAAAGGATGTAGACGGATTCTTGTAGAGATAAAACCATGAGTGAACAACACGCAGGAGGTCGAGATTGAGAAGAAGGCTTTAACCTTGGGTGACAAGCTGTATATATCATGGTGTGGTCAGATCTTCATAGCCTCGTGCGACTAATCGATACACATTTCAAAGATCAGAAACAGATATAAAGCAATTATAATTAACCCATTTCATTTTGTTACTTTAAATTTAAGTTTGTATCATATAATTCATGTAATCACTTAATACATATTAAATAAATTAGTTTTTAAATACAACATAGAAATAAAATATGTCAAATACTACAGCACTACAGTACAACTGCTTAAGTTGATAACCAGTGTTTTACATTTTCAAAATTAACCAACAAATCAATTAAGTATAACTGGAGCATGCTTAAAATAAAAAAAACGTATTTTGGCGAAATACTAATTATTTAATAAATGATTAATATAATTACATTTAAAGTGAAATAAAATAAAATCACTACTAACACAACTCTTCCCCCTCCACCTCACTGAAACTAAAACCAGAATCCACATGCAAATGTGTGGCAAGAACAACAGCTAGAAATGCCAAATTACCACACATGCATAAAAAAATTAACATGAAAATACAAAATCGCTACAACATTAAGAGGAGTAGGATGTACCACTAGAAACAACTGGCAAAGGAATAGCCACAGTATGCTCTTGGCTAGAAGGTTGAATGTGTGGAAAGGGTTGCATTACACGCAAAAATTTGGACTTCAACCAAAAAATAATTACAAATGCGATGAAACACACCGCAAGAGAAGGCGAACTATTGGAAACGACATTTACGTGTTCAGGAGGTGGGGAAGAGTGGGGAGGAAGGGGTTTCTTAACGTCACGGAAATTGGTACCATAGGGTTGGGAAGCTAGAAGGGAATCAAGTTCTTTGATGAGGGAATCATTGGGAGCAAAATTAGGTAATTTTGGAATTTGGAAATAAGTGTAATTCGAAATGAGTTTAGGAAAATGAAGTACAGCAAGAGATTGATTGAAATGAATGGCATAATTGACTTGGCCAAATGACAGTACTTGGGTAGCCCCCAGATCAAGGTTCGCTGAGTGAACGGACAAGACTAGCCATGTCACAACACATGTCACTTGAGGACCTCCATGCAGAAACATTAAATTTTTTCTCCCCTCAAGGTTGCGTGCTCAGTTGCAACCGAGAATGTTCAATTGCTTACAAGAACCTGAGGCGTGTCTTTCAGGTTATGCAAGCAATGTTAAAGAGGCTGCAATAATTTAACGCTGAAACCTACCTGAATCTGAATTTTGTAATACCATACTACAGAGCTAGGAACCTCGCGAGCATTTACGTTTAGTGTTTATTCTAAACCCAACACATTTACTGAATTAGATAAGGCATGTATTCATTCGCAGAATATTAGATATGATGAACAAAAGAGACTACTTATTTTCAGGCCAACCAGCAGTATCGTCCGGCAGGATTCCCAAATGCTAAAAACCCGAAGCGAGCCTGCCGGAAATCGAACTCGGTTCGTCTAGGTTGGAGGCAAGTACAGCACACACCACTGCGGCCTCCGTTCACTAAGACACAATTCACTTTAAACGCATTTTATGATGTGGCAAGAGGGGTTAAGTATCTGGGTTAGACGTGGATGCTAAGCTGAAGGTCTAAGGGAAGACCAGGATTTAAGACGGTCGCCGAACTCGCTCTCACACTCTAGCCTGAAAACACTTGCCCTGAAATTGCCGTTTTCGAACAACTGCCTTGGAAAGAACGTCCCTGACTCCCACCACTGTCATTCACTTAGATACCCACCACACGTCACGTTAACGCGCACTTTCTCCGATCTACTTGATTCGTATTTCCTCTCCCTTGTAGCCTGGGCGGGGTTAATAACGCAGACGTTTTTGAATTGCCGCATGCTAAAGTGTCATCCAGACGCAATTATTTCATGAGAGTTTGCAGGCCTACGTTTGTGGCTGTAGAGTTATATTTTCAGTTGTTTATAAATTGTTTCTCCAGCGCATCCAATAACAGTATTACTAGTAAACCCAGCGTCGCTCTACACGTTGTAGTCGTAACAATTGAGCCAACCCCCCCCCCCCCCAGTACCATTTGAGAATACAGGTATCTCCGCTGCCCAGCGAGGTCGCTCCCGGATTTTCACAAATGGAAATCCTGCCGGACGCCGCCACTGGTCGACGGGTTTTTCTCCGGTATCTCCCATTTCTATCTCCCCTGCATTCCAGCGCTGCTCCATAGTCACCTCGCTTCACTCTCATCCGCTCTCAGCCCCCCAATGTGGAGAGCCGCCCAGACCTCTACACTGCGCAGTGCGCGGTGTTGCTGAGTCCAGGTGCGCGGATTGGCGCGGGGGTGGCGGGGACGCCTCCAGCCGTCAGACGCTTGGCGTCCAGCCGCGCGCCCGGCGACGCCAATCCTCACCCCGTGTGTGTGTGTGCCCGGGCTCGAGTGAGACAGGGACGAAGGGCGTCTGGAAATGTTGGCTTCATCGGAAGTTAATCCTCTTAATAGATTCCAGGAGCGAGACACTTGGCTTTGTCCGTAGAGGGCTGAGGAGAGGATGTGTAGGCGCTTGGTGATGGATGGGGGGAGGGGGGGATGAAGAAGGATGGAGAGCGGACTCTGGCGCCGAATGAGTGTCAACAGAAACTCAGAGCCGCCACTTCCCTGCCCAGTAGAGAAGTATCCACACATGAGAATACATGTCATATCGCCCTTTCACTTACGCTTAAGTATACTGAGTGCTACGTGCACTATGAAATCACTATCATTGTCACAACTATGATTTGTTACCAAAAAAAATATTCTAGTTAAATACAAACCACTGCAAAGTAGGTTGGCTACGAAAAGATTTTTGTTTGACCTTTATATAGTTACAAAAGTGATACGACAATGTCACAATAGATCACCAGTAACGCTTGCAGTAAAAGTCATTTACTGTACTTTCATGATTGAATCATTAGGCAAATGACTTAATGAATTTGCGGTCGAGGAACTAAGCATTTATGGTGTTTTGTCGCGTAGTTAAAAACATTGTATACAAAACAAAAATATTCATATGTATTAACCATTTCCTTAATTATAGAGAATGTTTTCAATATTGTAAACAAAAGAATCTCAAATATTTTTTACTTCATATAAATAATGTTAATATTACATTAAACAAAAATATATAAAGGTATAACTTAATAACGGCAATTCTAAGATTCTTTTACGTTATTTTTGTACAAAATCAAGATTACATTACTGTAAAGAAACAGCCTTGAAGAAATAATTTTCCTAGCAATTTAGAAAACATTTTTACAGAGTGAACTCTTGAATGTCTGGCTGTTACTGTGCCGGTGAACTTGCCATACATACATGGACATGTCGCTTCTGTCACCTTCTGTGCTCCAACAAAGTGCGCATACGCCTTCCCGGGATAAATACACCAGTTGTCATCTACATGTACAAAACTCTAAGCATTTTACAGAAATGTTGAAAGACGTTCCCCTTCTACAAGAGGTTAATCTAGTCAGCTTCAATGTTGTGTCTCTCTTCACAGTAGTACCAGTACCATAATCCCAACAAATTTAACTTGAACATCTTGGAGAAGATAAACTCCACAGAGGTGCATGGAAGGTCACAGTACACCATGTATCTTCTACTTTTTTTTTTTCATTCAGTGAACAGATATACAAAAAGAATGGGCTGCCATGGATTCACCACTCTCTCCTCGCTTTGCCAATACTTTCCCTGCTGACTTCGAGGAAAAAGCTATTAACACCAGCCAGTACAAACGAAAGCACTGGTATAGATATGTTAGCTATTCCTTCGTGATATGGAACAATTGCAGGGATGAAATTAAAATATTTGTCATGAATGTGAGCAGCAGCCATCTTAACGACCAGTTCTTACGAAATAACCTTATATTATAAATATAGTGGTATTTAGCATGGCGAAGCTTCAAAACCACTTTTCATCAGCAGTCCTTCGTAATTGTGGTTGGAGAATATCGAGGGAACGCACACTTCTTACCCAATGTTCACTCAAGTCAAAGCTTGGATGTCTGTTATAATATTAAATAATGATCATGAGTGCGGAGATTGCGCAGCAGCCTTCTGTATTACCGTTTCAGCCACGAAATGCCAGCACGGCCACATGCAAGCACAAGTCAGCTGACTGAGATGCAGAATGTCACTTATATTGGCTGGTGTGCGAGCCAGCGTAGTGTCGGACGTCTGCTGAGAGCAAGTTGGAGCACTGTGCGCGTCTGTTCGCTCAGTCAGCTCACACACCAGCGGACGTGTCCCCAAGGCCGAGCTGCATCACGTCGCTCGTATGCACTACTTCTGCCGCCACGACACTGACACCAACACCGACCTCTTTGACTGCAAGACACCTGTTTATCAAGTTGCCGCCAATTGCAATCATTTTGTTTATCGAAAGAAATACTTTAAAAAAGTATAGGGAAGAGACTATGTGTGTGACATGGCAGTGAGTTTTACGTGAAATCCGTTGCAATAGCGGGCAATGTTTCCTTACAGATATAGGAATGCAACGTACGTAACGAAATGAATACTTGACTTTTATGATTCACACCGACAAATATAGACGACATCTTTCGTTTGGTAGCCAAAACAAGCGCGCTAGTGCATACAAGTCGCGAGTTACTCTTCCCGGAATTTTTAGTTCACGCGGGCCCCCACCCTCGTCTCACTAATGGACGGCGCCAACTCAAGATCGTACTCACATCGTAGTCGTATACAAGGTCGCGCGAGACCACGTTTAATTCGATATTGTTGTTAGTCACGAAGCTACAGTGTCATAATGGATCTTCCTGTAACCACTTTACTACGCCGTTTACATTCTGCGTGTTTTAAAAAAAGTATTCACGTCAAAGCAGTCCAACAAATTTCTACTATGGAATATTTTTTATTCTCTTGAAAAATGTTTACTTACCATGTTTGCAATATAACTGTCTATTCGTATTTACTGTTGTGTTATTTTTTTTTCATTTGAATGCTATATTTGCAAGCTTGGCGTATCCCCATCTCAACTGCAGGAGAAAGTGTAATGTAAGATATGGAGTACTTGTTTTGGTTTACATCAAGTATAATATTACATGGTCGATATTTTCATACATACCCGAATTGATTTAAAAAAAACCTTTTGAGCGCAATTTCTAATGGATTTAACGATCATAGGGTCGAGGAGTAGTGAAGACTGAGTGATAACAGAATGCAAGATATCTCGAGGAAATGATAACGTCCACCATAGTATGCACATCTGAAAGTGGAGGTGAGCTGACCAGAAGTGGATACCAGGTGGATAACACAGCTACACAGCTACTTCGATGGAATTTCCGGTCGACACATAGCGAACATCGTCACTTTACTGCAGTCTTTACCAATGTGTGGTCAACAAACACGAGTGAAGAAATTACGATGCTACATATGTTAGACGACACAGCTGACTGTTCCAGAGATTGTCGCATCAAGTTCACAATAATAAGCTTCCAGTCGAACTTGAAAACACAGGTTGTCGTCGCGAGTTCACGATGGAGCTGTAGAAGACCTGGAGCATAAACCGGTCCAACAGTAACTTGTCCGCTTCTCCCCTTTATCGTCACAATTACTGTATTAATATGCCGTGTATCAGTCAGAAGGACAGACATCTGGCTCATGACCACAATGTCAGTGTCTGTTCCCTTTCATCGACAAGTGCCGATTTCAGAAACACTTCGATCTGTTAATTGGAAACGAATTTTATATTATTTTAATTCGAATCAACTTTTTAACCAACTATACCAAATTTTTCAGCACTTGGCTGATGAAATTAAGAGAAAACGAACGACTATTCACGGTGCAGATTACGCATTTTGGTGTTCCCTCTTCACAACTTCAGAGTTACATGACGTCAAAGCGACAATGAACGCCACTTGTGAGCACTGGAAATTACTGAAAATTCAAATTCACCATGAAATTTCTCCCCACTATCCGCATTGTAAGAAGGTTATATATTATAACCACTACGAAGGAATGGCCAGATGTTTCTTGTATATTATCTAGGAATGCCAGGACTCGTCTCGTCGTGGCAGCAGCTAGCACACTTTTATCCTCCAACAACCCTAGGGAATCGAGAGGAATAACTAAGCGTTCGTCAAAACATAGTTCCAAAGTTCTTTGTGAAATTATTGTGTACATGTTAGGTATTGTTTAATTTATTTGCCGGTACTAAGCATACCCTCTTCTATTATTTTTTAAATCAAAAACTGATATTATAAAATAATTTTATGAAACCCAAATATTACTAAAAAAAAAAAAACAGGTAATTTAAAATCAAGAAAATATATTTCTCTCACAACATAATTACATTAAACACTTAACATTATTAAAACATTAACCTATAAATATATATATATCCCTTATTATGTTGCCTTTAAGCAGATATCTATAAAATTTGAGAACGCAATAACTATACAAAGGTACTTACTTCAAAAGTTTTACATTAAGCTTTTTATAGTATCTATCCTGTAATTTGCCTGCCATGGTTACCCGCCCTGATTATGACAATCCTTTGCGCTGTTATTTATACCCAATAAACTTCTCACCCCCCCCCCCCATAAACTTCTCCCCCCTCCACCACGGAACAGCGTTGTCTGAGCTGTTATACTGCTTGCCTCCCACCAAGGCGAACCGGGTTCAATGCCCGGCTGACTCGCCGGGGTTTCGCACGTGGGAATCGTGCCGAATGATGCCCCTGGTCGGCGAATTTTCTCGGGGATCTCCCGTTTCCCCCACACTTTCAATCCGGCGCCGCTCCACAGCGCACCTCAATCACCCACATTGGCTCTCAAGACCTCGCTGTTAAAAACCCGCACGTATCTCTTTGCTCATTCCCCCCCCCCCCCAACACCCTTCCTCACTTCACACACTTCTATTATGGATTGTCCTATAACTTCCTTAAACCAGAAATAAAGAATATTTTTAACCTAGGCCCTGAACTTGAATTATTTCATCACCGAAGTCATGTCTTGGCTGGTATACGCTGTGTGATATGACGCCACAGCAACCACGCCCAAGTAATGAGGAGGGGAGCACATCTATGCTACGCGCGTGAAGTAATGGGCTCCACACAGACTCAGCTGTCCTGCTCAGTTGACTGCGCCGAATACCTGTGTTACAGAACTGAACTGTAAGCGTGTGTGACCCGTCAGTTATGCCCAGAATGAATCCCTCACTTCCCGCAGTTTTGTCAACGTGCATTGACAGTGTGTGACAAAAAAAAAAAAACAAAGCAGTTGTTTCTCGCCTCATTGACGTCATTGCTCACTGAAGAATCTCGGAGAACAAAAGGAAACTCGATCGTTGAAGTTAGGAATTATATCTCCACAGAAGCGTTACGTCAACTGACTTCCGTCTTTGAATGAGTTGTAAGAAGTAAATGAATACAGAAATTACCTTAGAACGGACCGAAATAAATTTAAAGTTCTTCTTAGCAAAATTATTCCTGCAGTAAAAAAAAAACGCTTGAGAGAGGCAATAGCATATCAAGTGGGACTAATTTCCACACTACGGTACCGAGCAACAGGTATAAGTTATGAAGATGTGAAGTACTCCGTTCAGGGCATTACCTCAGGCACTCTGGCAGGTAATGATGGGAACGTGCGTGGCAATATGGAAAGGGCTGCGAAATTATATTCATTTCTTTGTACATTTCACCATAAAAAAAATATATAGGTGCAAAGATTGAAGTAACACTCAAATGCAAAGAGTATATACATTTTATTGGTGTAGTATTATACAGGAAATAGTAATCATATCAAATAAGTAGAAATATTCCGGAATGAGTTGGTAATGTTATGCTTTCGCTGCTGTGCATCGCTGCTCTTGACCTGTCCAGTGCTAGCGAAGGAATGTGTTACGGCCACACTGTAATTTAGACAATTCGCGCTCCTCACCTTCGGCAGATTGCATTTAGAAGGTTATCTGACAGAATTTTCTAGTTTATTGACCTTGTCTCTCTCAGGGTGACTTCGTGTGAGGGGAATCTTCCAGATCAGGCCGACTAATACTATTTAGAGCGATAGGCCTCTGAGCCAACCATTTACTGAAAGTTTTTGAGTGTCGCGAGAAGGGATGATTGTGCTACTTAAAGCGACAATACAGTGAAGCAGCAGGCTAGCAGAGCGGCCAGTGGCGAAGATAGTGGCCAGTGGGAGTGAAGTTCGCGTACAGCGAGCATCAGTGCAGTGGATAGAGAGAGAGAGAGAGAGAGAGAGAGAGAGAGAGAGAGAGAGAGAGAGAGAGAGAGACTGGCCGGTGGGACTATTGGACTGAATGCGTGAGTGTATGACATTTTAAATTATGTCACCAGACTGACTGAACACGTGCTAATGATGAGTATGAGTTAAGTGACTACACAAACTGAGAAAATTAAGAATAACGATTATTAGAGCAGAAATAGTCATTCGTGTACTCACTGCTAAATAAAAACAGCAATAGCTGAGACAGATAATTTAATGCAGTAAATAACAGCTCTTCGAGTAAACTAGAAATCAAATTTACTTCTTTTATTTTTATTAAGAACTTCATCCCTCACGAAGATTAAGTTAGACAGTAGGCAAGTAATTATTGATATTAAAAAAATAATTTATTTTAACAGCTGTAGGCCGAAATATTAAGAATGTTTTGTAGAAGTTTCGTAATGAATTTTAACTAAAAAAATGTCTGCAGAACTGGAAGCACTGCGAGCATTTGTTGAGGGATTAGGTAGCCAAGGGAGCGCAAGTATTAACAACCTTGATAACGAAATTAGTAGTGTGAAAGAAATTGTAAATGCCCAAATTATTAGCGTAAAATAGAGTGTACATGAAGTTGTAAATACCCAAATTAGTTATGTAATTAAAATTGTAAATAGTGTAAATGAGAGTGTTGACTAGAAAAAAAGACTAACTGCAGATGCAGACAGGAAAATTGAAGGCATTAGTGAGTTAGTGAATACAAAAATTGACAGAGTGGACGAGAAAATTGACTTCGCAAAAGAAATAATGGACAGCGTCAGAGATAAAATGGACAGTGTTGAGAACGAAAAGAGTGCAGTGAATAATGAATGCAGAAATTTCTTGACTGCGGAGCTCCAGTGCTACCACGTTGACAGCCGAGAAAAGTGAAGAAGCAGTGCAAGTCTAAACCAATACAGGCAACATGGGAGGAGAGCGACAAGATCTGCGGCATTGGGGTCGCGCAGCCAGAAGTGGGGAAGGGGGTCTCCACTCCATTAAGCCCGCCCCTAAAGATGGCCAGACTTCATGGCGGGAGTACCAACACCAGTTGGAAATAGTCACCACCCTGAATGGCTGGACAACAGAAAAACAGGCTTACTATATCGCTGTTGTACTAAGAGACCCCGCATTGAGCATACTACAATCTCTACCAGAGCGACTTCGACTGGCGTACCCCACTCTGGGGTCAGCCCTGGAGCTACATTTGGGTGATATATACCTGCGATATGCACAACATGCACAGCTGCGAAGCCGAACCCAGCGACCAGGAGAGCCGCTGCTAGAGTTATGGCAAGATATCGTGCAGCTGTCCTAATTTTGTCTGGAAAAGTGCCCCGAGGAGGCGCGCGAAAATCCTCGCCATCAGCTTTTTCATCGATTTCATCGCCGACACAGAGATACTTCAAGCGGTACGTCTGTCTGCGCCCCACAACATGAAGGACGCCCTGGTCCGAGCCCTGGAGGTAGAGTCAGTAAGACAGGTGTCCGCACTCCGACTATCTGTATGGGCATTAGTGCTGAATGAAGACGGCAATGGCATCAAGAAGACACTACAGGAGATGCAGGCTTTTATAAGGGAATAATTTCCAAAGCCCGTATTACAGAACTTCGCCGCAGCCCCCCTACTTAAACATTCAGAGTATTGGTCATGTGGGCAGCCAGAGCACCTGAGAGTATACTACCCACAACAGCAGCAGCAACAGAAGCAGGAGCAGGAAAAGAGGTAGCGAGAGGCAGGTGAGAATACAGCACATTCGTGAAACTTGTATGCAAACACCGATCTTAGGGGCAAAGGTAGGTAACTGCTGGAGGGAATGCCCCAAAATTTTTACATGTACAGTCGGTGAAAAAGGATTGGGATTTAATACATGTGGAGGGGAGCCTGATTTATGTTCTTTGCCAGATGGTCGTCCACACTGGGGCGACCATAACAGTAATAAGACCAGACATCCTCGATCTTCCCTCTCCCCCCAGCGAACACCCGATGACAACATGAAACGATCATATTTGACACACCAACCACACCAGAAAGGTAAGAGGAAAGTAATTTTGAAGCTTGGTGACCTTAGCATACAATATGTATAAACAGCAGAAATAGATGAGTCTCTTTTGGGGCTTGATTTACTACATAGGCTGGGATAATCTATCGATACTCGACTTGGTGTGCTAAGGGTAGGCAGTACACAGTGGGTGGTGTCAACACGGCATGATTTGGCTATCACAGTTAGCTACCCAGCAGTACGTGGTGATCCTACAATGCTGCCTGCTTCTAGTTAAATTATCATTGTCAACGAAACTTTGTCAGCGGTTTGCGTCTAAATGAACCAGCAGAGAGGATTAGCGTCCTGCCATGTAAATTCGTTGCATTAAAGACTTTGGTATCTTCTGATTCTGACCGTTTTCCAGTTAGAATGATAAATTGGTCAGATAGTGCTATTCGTCTTAAGGAGGGGGCCATGATAGGTGTTTGCAAGCAGGTCACACAGGTATTTCCAAATGATCCAGAAGACTCGAGAGTAAAACCAAGAGAATGTAATTTATCAGAAGTACTGGAGGAACCTTTAGTAAGCACAAAAGGAAATATTAAATGGCGACACTAGAAGGCTGTCTCTGAAACAATGCAGAGCAATAAGGATGCCTACTCGTGTGGACCAAATGACCTTTGACGAACTAATGTGGCCTGCGCCGCATAGGTACAAGAGAAGCCAGACTCATAAAGCAGTCACCAAGACGATTGCCACTAGCTTCGCATGAGGCACATGAGAGAATTCTGAAGTAAATGAAGGCTCTACATGTAAAAGAACCATAGACATCCCCCATAGTTCTAGTTAAGATGAAAGATGGCTCTATGAGAGTTTTCTTAGGTTATTGCCAGCATTATAATGGGACCAAGAAATACGTTAATCCACTTCGAAAGATAGATGACACATTAAACAGCCTAGCAGGTTCACAATGGTTTACTAGTTTGGACATGAAGAGTGGATACTGGCAGTTGGAGTTGGCTCCAGAGAACCAAGCGATCACATTTGGTGTCCAAGGGAAAGGGACCTGTCAGTTCAAAGTTACGCCTTTTGGGCTATGTAACGACCCTGCTACTTTTGAATGCGTGCTGGAAAAATTTTTGTCTTTATATATTTGTCAGGTTTACCTATCTGACAGTGTTGTGACAGGAAGGACATTTGAAGAGCACCTATCAAGCCTAGACTCTGTATTCCAGAAAGAGGCAGCAACCAACTTAAAAAACTCGTTCCTTATAAGTGCCACCTTTTCCGAAATGAAATGAATTTAATGGGACATGCAGTATCAGCCCATGGAATCGAAACAGACCTGGTGAAGACCAAAGTAATAAGATATTGACTGACACCAAATGATAAAACTGAAGTGTGGAGTTTTTTTTAAATTATGTGCCTATTACCATCGACTTGTGCCTGGGTTTGCGACGACCGCCAAGCCACTACATGAAATGATTGAGGCAAATAGAAAATTTCATTGGGCTGCTGAGTGTAAAAATGCTTTTTGTACGCTAAAGGAAATTCTGATATGTCCTCCAGTCCAGGATTTCCGAAAAGTAAGGGCATTTTCATTTTGGACACTGATGCTAAGAGATGTAGGCTTTGGCGCTGCGTTATATAAGATTCAAGATAAGAAGGAAATACCAGTAGAATACTTCAGTATTAAAGTGGAATGAATCTGGCTGTCAGATAAATTGGGAAGATATATCTAACCTGAGAGCAGCAGTCAAATCATACTGGGCACAATGGAATTCCCTCGTACAGAAGAATGGCATACATTACAGAAACTAGGAAAGTAATGATAGAAAACACACATGCTCAAAGTTGCTCCTTCCAGAATGCAGGGTTATGGAAGTCTTAAACGAACTTCATAATGCAGCAGTCAATTAGCACTTTGGTGTCACTAAGATCCCCGACAGTAAGACTGAGATTCTAATGGCTTCATTGTCGGGAGGACGTTGACAAGTGTTGCCGATTATGCGACACCTGCACTGCGAGGAAGGGCCCAAGGGCCAGGGCACAAGGTCACCTCCAGAAATACATTGTTTGAGCCCCATTTGAGAGGATGGCAGTGGATATTCTGGTACCATTGTATCTCACATAGAGAGGTGATTGGTATCTCCTGGTGGCCCAAGATTACTTTACCTAGTGGCCTGAGTTAATTCCCCTCCCAAACCAAGGAGCACATACTGCGGCCGATTCCCTCATACAGAATATCTTTTTAATGTTTGGGATGCCACTAGAACTCCATTCTGGTGACGGAATAAACTTTGAAACTGCAGTGTTACAGGAGATTACAAGAATTCTGTGGATGAAAAAGATTAGGTCTACAGCATTACATCCTCAGTCGGATGGAGTGGTCGATAGACTTAATTGCACTCTTGAGCAGTACCAGTCGATCTTTATGGCAGACAACCAAAAGGACTGAAATAAAAATGTGCCAGTGTTTCTTCTTGCTAATTGCTCAGCAATTCACGAGTACAAAAGGGTATCACGATCAAGGATGCTGCTTGGAAGAGAGCTACGCATCCCCAGTGACCTGATGTTTTGGCCGATCAACAGAAGAGGAAGCTGTAGCCCGTGATTATGCCAGCGAATTACGTAAAAAAAACTTGTTGGCATTCATTATTTTGTTCGACAGCACCTCGGAATAAATAGTGACAGGATGAAGATGCGATATGATAGGAAATGTCGGGCGAGGTATTTCAAGAAGCACCACTGGCCGAATCTACAGAAATGTTGGGAGGGACCCTACGGGATTCTAAAGAAGATCAATGATGTGGTCATTCGGATTTGTCGTCAAGGCTCTCTTCGGCGGGCGAAGCCAAAGGTTGTCCACATCCATCGACTGTACCTCTATGAAGGTCTTGACATTGCAGAGTTTGTACAGGACGAACAGACTTGAGGAGGGAGAAGTGTTATGTGTTACTGGTCTGCAATACTGAATTTGGCCCGCCCTGCACGAGCAGCCGGAAGAGAAGAACAGATTAGTGGTGATAACATGGCAGCACATCAATAGAATGTTTTGAATGGTGGGCGAGCGAACCACGTATATGTTACAAAAACCTAGCCGACAATATATATATATTTTTTGCGGTGCATACTGCTGGCCCTGGTTGTATTGATTCCTCTATTTATCTGAAGAATGCTCTGGATTACTTACCTTGTTCTGTGAGCGTGTCTAGGGGTGCATTGAACCTTCCCGATGGTCAGGATAAACGATATAAAAGTGTGACAGGCCTCTGAGCCGAGTAGTTTATGTGTGATTGAGTAGCTGAGTTCTGAGCTATAGATGATGAGCTGTGAGGGAAGTGACCACTGGAAGGGTAATCTGCGATTGTGAGTATCAATCAGTAAAGAGTGTTGATGGCAGGCTGAACTAATGGACTAGATTGAGTGAAAGACATTACAAATGGTCGCAACAGATAGAATAAACATATGTTAATGATAAGTGTGAGTTAATTGACTGTAATCAAACATAGAAATTTAAGGACGATAATTAGAGATGAAAATGACATTAAAAATGTTTTCGCTGTTAAATTAAAAGAGTAATAGGGGAGACAGATAATTTAATAATGTATACAATAGCTGTGTGAATTAATTAGAAATCATATTTACTTATTTTATTTTTATTAAGATGTCCATATGTCACATCCCATGTAACATTATATTTTGTTTATTTTAATTAAGACCTCCATCCCTCACAAACTTGGGTACGCCCCTCTGGCATTTTGTATCAGTATGTTAAGCAATCATAGACATTATCCGTTGAAATAATTTATTTGTGTAAGAAAGTGTTTCAAAAAATGTCTTACGTTTTGTGGTTCTGAAGGAGCGTGAGACGAAGACATTGAATGTGGACTCTATGTAGCGAATGTTAGCTGAGTTGATGAAGGCACTGAGTTTACCGAATAAGTTTTACAAGTTAGAAGTCCATTTCGAGCATCAGGAAACGTGTTACTGATCACTTCATCAGCAATGTTGTCCTGTCAGTTTCCTCATTTTAATTGCGTAGCTTTTTACCAACATCAAGCACTCGTCATCTTCGGTTTCAAAATACAGCGAGGCCTTCGAGAGGAGATCTCGTGTTGTAACAAAGCTAGTAATCAACTTTCTATTTCTGATAGATACTGCAGACTAAGATGCATTAGGAATTGCAGAAGCAATGACTTGTAAATATACAGAAATAGTTCATCAGAATTTTGAAAGAATGGATACAATTTTTACAGTAGTGTAGTAACACTGTAGTAAAATTAAAATGTCTATTTTCGTTTTCAATTACCTCAAAGCGAATGAGAGTGGAACACAGTCGCTCATGACACTATAATGAAATGGCAATATCTGCAGTGCCTTGGCGCTATCAGTGGCAAACACGTGCAAGTCATAAATCAGCCAAATTCTGGATCTCGTTATTACAACTACAAAGTGACATTTAGCGTAGTTTTGCTAGTTACTGTTAATGCGAACTACGAAGTGTTGGTAGTTGATGTCGCAACAAACGGAACTATTTCCGATGGTGGCGTGCCGAAGAAAGTAAAATTCTGCAGCCTTCTTAACAATTGTGAACTGAACATTCAATCTCTCTCTCAACATCGAGGAAGCAACAAGACCGTTCCATCTGTTTTGTCGGGGATGAGGCCTTCCACTTTCAGGATAATTTAATAAAACCCAATTCCCTTAGTGTTGCCAGTGGTATCAGACAGATGTACAACTTTTAGCATTCATGAGCAAGGAGAGTAGTTGAAAATGTTTTTCGCATTGCAACGTGAAGGTTCGAAATTTTTCATAAACCTATCAACCTATCATCTGTCACCTGAGAGGGTTAAAGCCATAGTTCTAGCGTGCTGTTATTTGTACAAATTTTGCGAATATATTCAAGTGGTTATTGCAGTTATCAACAGTCGTAAGCTACTACTTCAACCGCGTAACAATGTGGGCCCGTTATTCCTTTAATAAGAAACTGCGTGGGTTCGACTTCATCAACCAAAGAAACACGCGACGCTTACTGTATCAACTTCAACAATGAAGAAAAGGTAGCGGGTCAGGTGAGTAGGTTATAATACCTTCTTGAATTTAAGCGCATTATTTTGTTATAATATTTGGTAAATATTTATGTTAATTGTTTAAATGCGTACTCGTGTACTTACAGAAGCCTCACTGTATTCGCTGCTTTCGCCCATCGTAGAGTCGCTTGGATCCAGAGTTTTTTGATCCACTAAACACATAAGTACTTTCAATTACAACGAAGTCGGAACATATACATAGTCAAATGAATCGTCCGATTTATTTGAATCAAAATGTTCTTTTCTAAACGCGTATCGGAGGTTATATATTTTTTTCCACTGTATACTGTCACGAGTCGGGTAAGGTTCAGTAATTTCCAGTTTATCGATCAACACCACCCCGTGTGCAGCAGTTTATTTGACTCTTTGAAAATACGAAGGGATTCCGATATCGCACAGCTCAGGAAGCGACGGCAGGCTTCTGTGAATGGGAGGTGGACTTTTTGACTGGCGATTGTCAAATAAGTAAATTTCACATGTGACTGTGCCAGTTGCACAGATTATAGTTGCAGAAGAGGGTCCAGTAGCGCAGGAGTGACAACTGCGTAGTTCACATTCTTCATACATGACGTCACACGTGCAAAACTGCGTCGCTAAAACCGAGAGTTTATGGAGTCGTTAACGCATCGACAGTCGGACTAGGCGGTCATGTGTCCCGTTAACTGCAGGTAAGTCCCGTTGTTTTCCAAAATATTGGGTAGGTGCACTTTCCTCTTGTTATTTTGTTAGTTGTGTATAATGTGACACCGTCATAATGTGCTTTACACTGAGCTCTTTTTTCCTTGGAAAAACTTGCAAAACATTTTAAAAATTAAGTATAACGATTGTATTTTTCGTAAAAATTCGATGAAAATATAACCACATTCTTAATCATGGCGTGAGAAAAATTTAACTCTATTAGTTTTGCAGCTGTGACTCGTTCACAGTTTACGAGTTTAATCAGATTGTAAACTGGCTACTTTAATTTTTTTTTAAACTTACATGGTTATCGTGAATGGAAGTAGAATAAAATACACTTCAGCAAGGGCTGACTATTATCAATTAATTTCTTTCGTCTTGAAGAAAAGAAAAAATGTAATTAAGACGTACAGATTATGCACTTGGCGAAGACAAAATGCGACAAGAAAGTTTTAATAGAATTTTAAGCGTCACACACAACTGTTTAAAATTACTGCATTTTAATTATTTACCGACAATATATCAACGTAATTCAACTCCTTGGAATGTAGATTCGGAATTTGTGTTTCCCTCTTTGTCAGCCAATGATCTGTTTTTCACGTTTTATAAGCACGAAGACATTATTCGCCTAGAATGCCTAGTCTTAAAATTTTGCATTGAATGAAATATTATCAGAAATGTTGAAAGAAAATACAAGTGGAAAATATAAGCAATTTTGAAGATAATGTATAGGAACTTTAACTACATCTAGTTCAATTTAATACAAAAGGACCTTGAACTGGAACTAGTTACTACCTCAGAGGAGCTGCCCAAGCTCTGTACAGAAGAAGTACAAATGTTTGGTTTTATTGGAAATTCCAAGCCCTCTCATTTGAAATAAGACAAAATATTACAAGCTTCACTATACTGAGTTTGGTTTTAATTGGTAGAGATTCATAATTCAGGTTATGTTCTGGTGCATTTAGTAAGTTCTCCATGTAGCAAGCCACAGTCGGCCGACTGTGGTTTTACTGCTGGCACTGCTGGATGACAGCTGGCACTGAACACTTATGGGTTTACACAAATGGCCCTGTTATGGCTGACTGCTGGCACAAAGACACTTGGCACGCTATTTATGGCACACTTATGGAATGTTGATGGACATGAAGCTGATTATTGAGAGTAGGTGACCTATTAATGGCCCATAAATGGCTTAACAACTGTATTCCAGCAATGGTCCCACACATCCTATCCTTATTGCTGGTAAAAGTATGGGTAGCCTTCTATAGGCCATTTGAAGGCTGTGAAGTGGTATATCGACGGTCAATTTCTAGTGAAATTTGGTTTATTATGGGAATTTTTATGGCTCCCGCTCTTCGCAGATAGCTTCTTCAAACTTCACATATGTCTATGTCTACTTGTGTTTACTCCTAATATAATTATATATAATATGATACAATGAATAGATCATTTATAAATATATAGTGATGGAAATATCTTTAGAAAAATGCTCTAAATACAGTATTAGATGTGACTTCGTGATTGGTATTGAATAATTTTACATAAGCTTATGAAATATTTTACATATATGACTGTACATAATTAAAATAAGAAGTTAAAATAACCACCATTTGAAAATTAATACTGAAGAGCTTTTGATGCTTCACATCACTAAAATATACATAGCTGGCGACTGCATTACAAAACAGATGAATAGCATCCAGGTGACATACATACTGCGAAAGATTTTAAAGTTGGGTTAATATCGTGATTCACATAGGTAGATTTCTCCCAACCATATTATAGTTTTTATTTTTCAGCATTTCTTTAAAAACGTATTTGTTCGCATGGTAAATTTGAGGTTATGGAATCACTGGTGAAATTTATATTATTTTTTTAATCATTTAAGTCCGAATATATGCTAAATTTGTTCATCTGATCAGAAGAATACACCATGGAGTAATAGTTAGCATACAGAGCTGTCAATTCAAGGGGTGTAGATTCACGCCCCCTTTACTCCTCCGGTTAACAAAAGATTTTTATGTAGGATAATGTGTTTAATAGCGAATTAAAGAAAATTAGAAACAAAGAAAGGTTGGCATTGATGGTAAAAATAAATGTTTTTAAGAAATAGTGTTAGACTCATGGCGAAAGCATAACTAGCCATCAGTAGGCTATCTTATGGCTGTTAAATGGTACATCAATGGGCCATTGCTGTTGTAAGCAAATGGGCCACGCTTGGGCCTTTTGTTTTTACCACACCTGGGCCAGTTATGGGCATAGTATGGCTAGTAAGTGGTGCCACTTCCACTTCTGGACAAGCAATGGTGCCAGGTGCACGGAAACTGTTGGCCAACTGTTGGTTTCCTTGGCATCCGACTGTATACTAGTGGTTTGCTGCATTGGTCGTTTTACCCTCAACAAGTGTCACAGGTGTATAGTTGATATTCTATATTTCATAAAAGTTAAAAATGTATTACATTAGCGCGCTTGATATAAAACAATTCATTCGTTTTATAACTTTAAAATTCGTGTAACGTATTATAGTTGTCGTAGAAAACACCTATTTACTTAAAAGAGAATTGGTGTGGTCTTTTTGTGAGTGAGTAAAGAGATTTGGGCGGCCCTTAACAGCGAGATCCTATTAAGGAGAAGCCAAGGAAGTATGGAGCAGCGCTGGAATTAAAGGCGGCGAAATGGGTGATTCCCGAGAAAACCCGCCGACCAGCGTCTCTCACGATTCCCACACGCCAAAATCCGGGAATGACCCCACCAGGAATCGAACTCGTTTCGCCTAGCTGGAAGGCGAGTAGTCTGACCACTACACCACCGCAACCATTGGGTCTTGTAGTGGTTAGATCCCTTATCGTGCACAACCGATTATAGTATATTGGTGGTTAATTTAAACTTTCGTGAAGCCCTGCTGAAATTATACTTTCGGTCCACTCGCCTGTGTATCGGTCCGCCACTGGAAAAGAAAACTTGCAACTAAGAGAACGTTTAAGCAATGGAAGATAAAATCTCACCGTCTTTTTCCGCCGAAAAGAATCACAACACACCATGAAATGTGTATTAAACAGTATATTCCTGAAAACCTAAATTATAATTTTTTTTTCCTTTACAAGTAACATCAAAAATAGATTTACTATTATTTAATTGTACAAATTTTCTTACTGAAAATTAACCACAAACATTTTTTTAATTTATTCAATGAAATGAATGTTATAATTAATTTATAAAATGCATAACAACGTTCCGTTTAAACAAACAAGTAAGAAAATTCTTATTTTGTGTATTATTTAGGTAACGACCAAACATGTCACACGTAAAGGAGTTTTTTAAAATTTTATTTTAAAAATAGCGTTAAGATATCGTTAATAGACTGCAATTTTAAATAAGCTATACTTCGTTTGAAAGTAGGTGCACAACACTTGTTCCATGAAGATGATACGAAAGCAGTCCAGTCGTACCTACATAGAATCTCTTCAGAACTCACGGGGGATGTACCAGTATGAAGGGAAGGTTTTGTTTCACTTACTGCCTTAGAGTTAAGATACACGTACAATTTTAAGAAATTATGATTGCAAAGCATTTCTAGTTCAGTTTAATATTTTACATTCATTATTGTATCGGTGTGTATTTGTCAAATTCACATATAATAATAAATTGTTGTTTTACGTTCGTCACTGTTTACACAAGGTACCAATACCTGACTTATTAATTAATCCACGAAATTGATAGCGATCTCTATTTTTCGGTCTCCTGGATGGGCTGTTTAAATGCAGAGCTCTTCTTCGATGTGTAAGTGTAAGTATGTATTTAAGAATTCGCGGTATACGGACCTCGTAAGGGCTCAGTGCATCTCGACGCCCCTTGAGCTAATATTTTTTTTTATTTTACAATGCTTCGTGAACGCGATAGAGTAAAGTAGAGATAAAAAATTTTTTTTTAGAAATTATAATGCACCTAAGTTTTGAGCGAAAAAGTATTTCCTCGTCCAAGTACAGGTGTAAGTTCTTCAACCCGGGCTCTCGACTGGGGGCAACGACATTTTAATATTACCAGAATTCATACCGGCTGCTAGACCATCTTCAGACGGAAATACCACAAATAGTTGTTCGTATTCGAAGTGTGCTCACGTCATGAACAAAGTGTTTACTGACCATGTTCTTGGCATTGTATTTGTTTAGTATTTATAATTAATAATTTTTATTTCATTGTAATTATCGTATTTCAACATTGTCAAATTTCCTCAAGCTTTGTAGTTTCTTGATACTGTTTTATATTTCTAACGTAATATTCATATTTCTTCTGTAAATCAAATATCCTGATTAGCTAATTACTATAAATTATCAAGTCTGCTCTAGGTTAGCTTGTAAAACCAGTTTTCAGATTAAAATATAAGAGAATTTATTTATGTTTCCAGCGAAGTGGCGCCAAGGTAACAAATTGGACTCGCATTCGCGAGGAGCAGGTTTGAAATTTTTTTCTTGCAGTGTAAGCTATTAGTTAGACCACACGCAACATTAAACTTTATGGGCAATGTAGTGATTCTCGTTTATTGCTTTTATATTCCGTACGGTTAACTTGATAAGGTTAATAAGTCTTTCCTAAAATTATTGGAAGCGAATGCGTGGATGTAGACACTAAGCAACAGGAAAAACAATAATCCCCACTAACGCATCGACACGATGTTTTTCCTATTTTGAATGAAAATACAAATGTACCAATAAAAAGTGGAAAAAAAAATATGTGGTGTAAACAAACAACACTCTGTCATAAACGTTTCATTGACGCCTAAACAATTTTTTTAATTCTATAATGCTGAGCTATACACTTGTATTAGAATATACTTATAATTCATTTCGTGATATATGCTTCCATGAACGTAAGTATTTCAAAACTACAACCATATAAAATAAGTGCGTAATAAAGTTGCCTTTTTATCCCGAAAATATAAGTGTGACCGTGCTACTTTATACAGGAAATAAATAAAAAATGTTACATAACTGCTTGTTATTTGATTTTTCTCTTGAGAACTGGTGTTTCTTTTTGCATACAAAATACCGAAAGAATAGTGTTGTACTGGTTTATTAGTATAAACATGTAGTAGATTAAGTGGGTCAGTGTTCTTAAGACATAGGAGCATAACGTGAATATTCTTGTTTCTGGGAGTTGTGTTCATTTGCTTAGACAAGAAGGAAGGAAACTGTTGCATGAGGGCGTGCAAGGAACGAACATGAGCGTGGAAGTAGAACGGTCGCGAGTGTGAAGAGAGGACGCTGGGCGTCGCCCAGCCTGCCGACGTCGCTACGCCCACAGGTCTGTACTTGCCGCCCGGGCCCACGCCTTATATACATCACGTGTCGCGCATGCGCACAGAACCTCCACCCCTGCGCGCGCCCTCTCTCCCCCTCTGCGACCTTACGCCCACCCGACTTTCCCCAGCTCCCCCTCCACTTCCCATCACCAGGCATCCCCCCACAGCCCCGGGCCTGGGGGTAGAAAGTTGGGAAAAGTTTGTCTCGCCTGCCCCTCACCTCCCCCCCCCCCCCTTCCAGGCTACCCTAGCCACAGCCAGCCTCGCGCTGTGATCGCGCTCAGCTGTTCCTCTCAACCCTCCTCCTCGTGGAGGGGAGCTCGGAAAAAAAATCGAACATGTTGCTACTGGTAACACACAATGCCATTGCTCCATTTCCTCTGTCACAGGCACCATCTCCTCCATGTGCCAATGTCCATGCACGGATCTCGAAAAATTCGCTGGAAAACTGCAACTACCGAGGAAATGAGCGTTACTGGTTACATTTTCCTGCAAGCCGGTTTCATCACCTCGGCAAGGAAAACTAATTGGAAATTGTTTATTAAGAACTGAAACATCACGGGTGCATAGGTTTTTGTCTTTTCTTCGAACGGGCATTTTTTTTTCCACTTCCAAAATAACAATTCGTAAGCTTATAAACAACATACTCTAAAGTATTAAACAATTTTTTTGGAGATTACTGATAACTGTTTTAATTATAACTAAAAAAATCATATTATTTTCATCAAATATATGACCTTTGATGGGAAAACTATCCAATACACACCTAACTAGAATTGCAAGTAGGCGAGTATTTATCTTCCTTCTATGTCGTAAAAATTACATAAATAAACGGATATTTTTGTCATTGAAAGATAGCACGAAGAGGGGAGACAAATAATCTAAAAAGGGAAAATAGTATGAAAATCCACATCAAAACATAATCATCATATTTTAAGAGGTCAAGGATTATCCTTCATTGCTAACCCGAGAGCCGCCAAGATGTGACTTGAGTTTATCATATCAGAAACAGATATGTCTCCTATGTGTGCGATGCCCTGGACGGGTTATTTAGCCTCAGACTCGAAATGGAGAGTCATCCATTGGCAGCCACAGATTCAAAATGGCGCAGACTCGTTTTCATCTTCAGCAATTCTTTCTCAGCATAATCTGTGATGACTAACTTCCACAAAGTTGACAAAATCACGTGATGGAAACCCGTCATGTACGTTTGTTAAAAATTTTCGTGTTTACGTCTATGTAACGTCATTATTTTAAAACCAATTCAGAAGACTTTGTAAATGAAGATCGATGTATGTGGGACGTGAACGATGAGTTAGCAAACGTTTATTTGAAGTGTAAGGTTTAAAATAAATGACATCTGAAACCAGGATATTTTAATTTGTTAGACAAGATTGTAAGACATGGCGCATCAGAAATATAAGCCGCCCTGTCCATAGTGTGTAATCTCAGGGACACGTTAATCATTCAATGTGGTGTTTGAAGTGTGCCCCTGTGAGTGAAGCTGCACACAACACGCAACACCTCACAGTACTGATGGAAGTATACCCATGCTAACGATGGGCGTCGGCTGCCGTCGTCAGCAAACAGAGTGCCGATATACCCAGTCTTAAAGGCGGACACGATGGCGTCGTCAGGTCACTCAGCTACCATCAAGGCGAACCGGGTTACATTTCTGGCAGGCTCACTCCAAAATTTTCGCATGTGGGAATCACGCTGGACGATGCCGCTGGTCGGCGGGTTTTCTCGGGGATCTCCCGCTTCCCTCGCTCTTGCATTCCAGCTATGCTACATGCTCGCCTCGCTTCACCGTCATCGGCTCTAAAGACCCCGATGTAAGGAGCCCCCCAAATCTCTCCACCCCAGTCGTACAGCAGTCGTTAAATCACTTTTCTATATTTTTGAGCGGCATCTACTTACGAATAGCATTTAAGAGATTTTCCCCGCCTGACCAGTGTTTTTCGTTTTCTATTTCCATCTCGAACGCATAGTTTTTTCGAAGTGTAAAATGGCTAATGCGAGTGTTTCTCATTAAATTTAGGGGCATGAAACTTTAATCACAGGCTATTTAACGTAGCATTCGGACATGCAGAATACCTTTGAATTTCTTACGCAATGTAAATATAGATTCAGACCTGAATGTCATATAGCGACGAATTAATTAGAGAAGCTCTGCATGTGAGTCAAGTGCTTTGCGCGTAGGGACCACCTGACATTCGAGGCGCATACCTAAGTCGTCCTTAGCGCTCCAACGATTTCAGGTCTCGGTCAGGCGAAATACAAACTGCCAGAACTCTTACCTTGTATTGTAGACGACGCTGAGGTTCTGACACAATCACCAACGACCTGGGTGGTTCCTCCACAATCACGTCTGTTATACGCTGTTTAAGGTAAAGTGAGCACTTAGGAAGTCTCATCACATATAATAACAAAAAAACTACATTTCGTTGTGGCCTCGAACCTTTGGTTCTGAGTAAGGTGAAATGTATACGCTGTGTTTATTACTCAAATGGCAGCGTTTACGTTGGCAACTGACGTCGTAAGTACATAAATTGGCTGAAATAAAAAAGTAACCAGGGCTTCAAACGTTCTTACGATTGCGTGAACAGCCTATATCAGTTCGGTGAAATATAGGCCGCTCTGCTAGGCGAATGTCAGGTCTCACATACTAAAGGTGAAATAGACCGTTAATTCGTCTTCTGCGCATGTACCCAACATATGGTCAACAAAGATGGATACGTTTATTTATACCTTAATTTTTAAGATTACAATACCTTCTTTATTAACGAAATACATATACCAATTTGAATTTATTCAAACTGCATTACAAATTTGTTAGAATATATATATATATATATATATATATATATATATATATATATATATATATATATATATATATATATATATATATATATGCGCATCACAATGCACTTGTTTTTTATTCTGTGTCCTAACCTCAAATCCAATCCATGCCGTTTTTACTAGTCGTGTTAATAGAAAAGCTATTCAACGTTGGGACACGGGGTTTGGTTGTGCGCATCCAGCGAGATCGGTGTACCTCATCTTTAGTCTACACCATGTCCTGCCTTGACAGCGACCCGTGGACCCATTTACTTCTTATGTGAGGGACCAAGTTGGAAATGAGCGGTAAGTTCACACTATTTTATGCATCATTGAGGAAATATACTTGACCCTCGATCCCATCTACTCGACCATAATGCAGCTAATGCAGCGCAGTCTGCTGATTTAATCGCGGGGAATAATGCTATCTGAACTATAAAACTGAATTAGGGAAAAATTAGTCAAATCCTGGAAAACCAGTGGAAATATTTCCAATTGGAATCAGTAACACCTTACTGTTTAATGTGGTGGCTAAATGTAATTCATTTGCAAGTTCTCTTCGTCGCGTTTTGAAATGGCAAGTAAACGTGAAAGCTTTGGAAAGCAGTTTTAACGCGCAATACGGATTTATTTCTTATGCTTGAAATCTTTTAGCACGATGAAACACTTGCTCCTCTCTTGCCACTTTGGGCCACTACTAATACTTTTAGTACAATTTCATAACGGCTGTTTACGGCAGAGTGAGCACATTTGAAGTAAACCTTTGAAAAATGTCACTGCCCTACCTGTATGTATTTTAACTGACTGCCACGCGCTTAGTAAAGTTGGCAACGACGAAGAGAAAATAGTTCCACGTGTTTACATTAAATTACAAGTGTTAAGTAAATATTTGTGAATACTGGAATATTTTGTTTTAATTTTTTTAATACACGCAAGTTTAAGAATACAAAACTTTTTAAAAACATTTTCTTTTCTAAAACATGTACAGCTGCCCTTAACTGACGCACAAATAAACTGTTAGGTCCGTGGTAACGTAAATAGTACACTTCGTGTAAGAATGCACACTGAGCATACAATGGAATCTTAAACAGGGCTTTCAAAAGTGCTCATTTTATCTTGAACAGCGTATACCATATATTGATTCAACGTAATGTAGAGTGGTTGCATTACGAACTGATTACGAAATGTATGTTTTCAACAAGTTCGATCCAAATCACTTCAAAAATTTTCAACGAGTTAAATATTAATGAAATTTTTTTATGTCGACGTCACATTTTCTTCTAATTTTCTGTGCAATCATATCGAATATTCCATCTTGAGCACAAGTGAACAAAAAAATAAAGCAAAACATATTTTATGTCGTGTCTCCAGACATAACTATGAATAGAACACAGAGGCACGCCTGTTAGGTTTACTGATTGATCAGTCTGTAACAGCTTCTTAACTGTCTTCCGGTAACTATTATTTCACTGAATGATATCAATACTGTGGTTTAGAGTGGAGGACCCACGAGACGGCTTCTCTGCTGAGTCAGCGCCGACTCTGGGGATGTACAAGGTTCTTAATAGTGACTTCTAGACGACACGAGAAGCAGACACTGCGGGATCGTAGTCAGACTGTATATGAAGATAAGTCCTCTTTTTTTTTCTCGTGTCTAGCATTTATCAAAATAGAAACAGAGGAGCGGCTTCCAGGTCGTGGTTTCTTAAACATCGACTGTAAATTAATTCAGCGAGGGTCTTACTAAAGCAAAATAAATATATTAAAAAAATATAAATATATACGCAAAAGTTTATAGAATTTTAATTACGTTTGCTCCTTAAGGTTAAATATCGTATGGCGATGAGAACCCACATTTTATTTACACTCGTTTTTCGTATAAATTTTATTGATTTCACTTTAATTAGAAATAACTCCTAGCAATTAGAAGAGGAAAAAATGCCCCACCTTAAAAATATCACAATATACACTATCCACCAAAAAGTAATTGGGCACCTGTCCACAATGTTTTCTCGGTGGTTGTCACCCCATTAGAATCTCGTAGGGCCACCTCTTGCAGCTGTAACAGCAGCCATCATGTCTGGCATGCTCTCTACGAGTGTGTGCAGGACATCCACAGGGATTCGTCACCATTCCTCTTGAAACCATTCCATGAGTTGAGCAATGGATTTTGGGCCGCGCCTGACGAGCCCTCACCCGGTGATCCAATTCATCCCAAAGATGTTCTATAGGGTTGAGGTCGGGACTCTGGGCGGGAAAGTCCAATCTGCGAACATTATTGTCGGCGTGCCACTGCATAGTAGCCCTTGAAACATGGCACCTGGCATTGTCATCCTGGAAGTAACCCGGGTCCATTAAAAAGAAAAACTCCATAATGTTGGGAGCGTTTCATTATTCAGAATGTTACAATAGGCCTCTGTGTTCATGCTACCACGGACAAACACCAGCGATCCTACGTCGAAGGCCGTGAAACACAAGTCAACTGACGTACTGAATTACGTACATTCACTGGTGCCCATTTACTTTTTGGTAGATAGTGTATTTTGTATCAGCCTCTTGCAATATTACTCAAAGATGGTTTCTCTGCTTGCTTCATATTTGATGTTGGCGCCTTCTAGCCTACCCATTAAGCTTTGGTTTATGGTAGCATTGATCATGACAAATTTACTTTATGCTCTGAGGTAGGTTAGGAAGTAAAGAGAAGTTGAATATGTTTCGCTATTCCTACAAGACCACGTCGAAATAAATTGTCTTAACGATCTCGAACAATGACGTAGGAACTGTAATCATAATCTGATGAATCGTGAGATAGTGAAAGTGGGCGCAATCGCGTGTCATCAAAGAAAACCAATTTTCACAGTAGTGTATTTAATTTGGAAGCGTCATGCAAAAACCCTAGGAAAAGTAGGGCAATCATAATAATTACTATGGTTGTAAGTAAAAATTAATGGTACTTTTATTAAATACATTTTTCATAATTGATTTTATATACATTAATTTAAACACTTGAAATAGCTTTCATGACAAATCGATGCGCATAAAATCAAATATACTTATATAATATTTATACGTTATTTGTAAATATTATTGCTAATTTCTATTACCTCAACCAGAGTCATTAATATGATAGTTGTGGTTAATAAAGGTTTGGTAGTTTAAGTTTATTTTCCAGACAAATAATCAAAGCTTAAGCTAGTAAACATGCTGCAGGAGTTAACTATCATTATTTAGGAAACGTTTAGTATGAAGGCGACAGCATATATGAGCAATAAATGTTAACATTTATTTTTTAAACTTGGAGTGTCTTAGCATCTTGCAAAAATTTATATTTACCTCCTCCTCCTGGACCACACATGAGAAAAAAACGATAAATCAGAACTCTTCAAAACACTTAAATTATAAGAAATCACGCAATGTTAAATTTTTCATGTTCTCACTCGTAAAGCAAGTAAATTTAATTGAATAGCTTATTTGCGAACTATTCGGACAGACGAAAAATAAAAGAGATGATATTAACCGAGACACTATTCGTGCGGTGACTATTGTTTAGCACCTTGTCAAAAGACAGAAACGAAATGTCTCATTCAACACAGGAAAGAAATAAGTTTAAAAGTTTTACGTGGGTGAACAATTTGCTAACATAAACTGCAGCCAACATCTTGACGTTAAATTTATCTGTCAGCGGGCAGGATAAAACTTTTTTTCTCGTAACAGACGTATAATTTAGGGTAGCCCCCGCACGCTTTAAAAAAATAAGAGGAAAGGAAATGTTTCAGAGTGCGTGCTTAATTTTAATTAAAAGCGAGGGAGGGAGACGGAATGGGGTGGGAATTATCACATGGCACACATATTAAGGGCGACGCTCGCGAGGGTAAGTTTGGCTGCAGTCGTGGCGAAGCAGTTGAAACGGACAGCTTGTGTATTAGCGAGGGTGGAGCAGGGCTGGGGGAGGCAAAGTTCCTGGACATGATGTTTAGGGATGCTGAGAAACATGAAAACCCACCTCTTCTGCCGCTGTACGTGAGCGCGGCTCGGCTCTCGCAGTGCGACTGATATTTTAATTATTTGCCTTCGAGGATCAACACAACTAGCTGGTGGAACACGTATTTGTTATTCTTTTTCGTTCAGTGAGAACCTAAAATAAGGAGCAGTTTGGTATCGAACAATAAGAGTTGACAGTGGGAGAGAAAACAACCTGCAAAATTAAACCGCAAGTACAAATACAGCTGCTAATTAAAAAAAATTTTGAACTGAAAAATCTAGAAAAAATAAATTGTCTATAATTTTCGTTGTTTCAATGTTTTCTGAAAGTTCTACAAGTAGGGCTTATCACATTTAATTAGTATCTGGTTTTCTGGCATTTTTACTGCCTCGTTCCTGATTTTCATCTATTTTAGTCAATTTAGTGAACTTGTTCGGAATAGCGCCGTTGTGCTGCATTTAAAATAAGACAATTTTAGTATTAAAAATTTTAAAAATGGCACTTCATGAAGAGACTACTACAAGAAAAGGAGGGAATATCACTGTTGGCAAAATGAGTCAAATCCACTGCAGGCTTTTGTACAACGAGGTGATCTAATGCACTACAGGGAAAGAAGATTATTTCCATATATAAAGCGTTTAAATGAAACGATGCACAAAACAACATTCATGCAATTTTGAGAATGTTTAATGCAGAGTATTAACTGTGTTATAGACCACTTGGTACGAAGCTAGTGGGATATCCAGCGGTCAAAGGAGCGGGTGGTCTAAACGAACTCTGAGAAGTTTAAACCTTTCATACGTACTTTCATGTATGATTACAGGTGTTGCAAATAAGTTGTTTGTTACGTGATATGTGACTGACACAGTACTTGACAATGAACTGCTGGCGTTGTTTTTGGCTACAGTAACATAAACGTGGAGCAGCAATGCAGTTAACGATTCACTCATCCATAGGGAACATGACAAGGCAAAGTGCAGTGTCGACCACGAACAACATTCCTGCGGATTGTGAATGCAATTAACGATTCACTCATCCATAGGGAACATGACAAGGCAAAGTGCAGCGTCGACCACGAACAACATTCCTGCGGATTGTGAATGCAGTTGTCCACTGGCTCTGTATACTGTATAGATTAGGAGCTATGGGAAGGTCTCGCTGTGTGGCCATTTCCGAAGTAAAAATTTACGCCTGAATTTGAACTACTTGATATAGTTTGTTTGGTTTTATTTTATTGACTGTATGATTGAATTAACAAAATCGTAACATACAAATACAAAGTATGATTTTCGAATAAAAAATTGCTGATTGTTTTTAGATACACTTAAAGACTACAAAGTTAGTACACATGGAGAAAAAATGTTTTAAAATCTGCAAACCTTTATTATGTATAATATACTTATAATAAACATGTTAAATACCCTGTTTAATATTAACCGAGTATCAACTACTATACAAAAATTTTGTAAGAAAATTTTTGTAAGCATTTACTGTATTTTAAACTCAAATATCATGGAGTTGTATTTTTGATTAACTTCAAGACGATTCATTTGGCATACTTTCTGATTTTGTGGCTTCAATTCCTAACTTTTTTTGCAAAAATTAGGCAATTTTACAATCGATAATTGTATACTGTATCTATTACTGCTATATATCATAATTACCAACAAATAAAAATACTAAGTAGTCCACTTCTGTAATTTAATTTTTATTTTTAAGGAACCTTCACAGTGCAATATCTCTCATTAACGTAGAGTGACCAGACGTCCTTCTTTTGTAGGAGAGTCCTTTTTTAAAAATATTCTCTTGCGGGATACTGAAAGCCAATGAAGTCATGAAATGGCTTTTTTTAGCCAAGGATTCCGCGGGAAGTCCTACTTTTAATACATATACAACGATCGATAATAAATATTGTTTTCACAAGTAGTGAGTTTCACGAACTAATTCTACAAAATAACACTTTCCTGCTTTCCCTTCATTCAAATTAAATTTTTACTCAAGATAAATTAAACGTTAAATTGGTGTATTAGTGTTTGTTGACGTACAGTGTAATAATGATTTAGATTTGAATCCAGATATTTGTTTTTTTTTTTTTTTTTTTTTGTACTCTGGTCAATTTTTATAGTGCGCCAACATGTATTTACAGTACTTTGGTGCCTATAAGATAACAACATTAATTTTATTACGAAGCTCATATCTTGTTACAAGAGTCTTGCTTCATGAACTAGACTGATTGGTCGCTCTACTTAGCGTCGCCCATTTCTTCCTCTCCTTCTCAGGGCTCGGCTGGAAGACAGGTGGTTGACCCTCAGTGCTAAGACGACGGAGAAACAGAATGGAATGTACGCACATAGCTTGCGACTGACATTTTAAAACCACCTGATTCACCTACGTTAGTTACCAAACAATCATTTACATCGACGAATAAATTTGCACCAGATATCACCAATCCCGTTATTGTTCTCGTAAATGATTATTCATTGTATACTCTCTCGTTTAACACGTCTACGTAGTGCCGTATCTCATTTGGCTCAGACCGCGCCTCCCTTCACACGATGATCGTTCGCATTTCGCGTCAAAGAAGGCTCGTTCGTGCGGTCTCCCTCTCTCGCTTTCTCCATTTGGTAGAGTTTTTGTTTGACTTGAATGCGTGTTTAAAACCAGACCGACACATGGAGTACGAGGACGGAAACGGCGATGTAGCGTTTGCAAGGTGATTCATTCCGATACTATAACTTTGCGACTAATAACACGACTGAATTAAATGTAGCCTTGTTCGAACAAGTTCTAGCGAGGATTTTGGCGCAAAACGAAATAAGTAGGGGGATCATAGGGTTCTGGATAAAAATATAAAATGGAGTCGATGCAGTTGCCCATGTGTTGCACAAGGACTTGCAGATGCACCTTGCATACGCACATGCACTTGCGCATGCAATTCCATTGCATGTGCAATTGCACATGCGCTTCCCCCTGAGCTCCCTCTCCCTGTAGGACTGCCGGAGATATGAGGAGGGTCTCTTACGGGTGTCGTGGGTTGGAGGGTCGCCAGGTGGTGCTTGCTTATATCACCGTTGATGGTAATTTTATTTTAATTGCGCAATTGTATGTAATTGCATAGTGAAAGTAATTACACATGTTTGCCCATCGATTGCCAGAGAGAGCTGACATGTTGCCCCTTAGGCTGGCGAAACACAACTGACGATATTGGAAGGGGGTGAAAGTAGGGCGAATATGCGTAAATATATATTTTAATCAGAAGATTTAACCATGCAATGAATTATTTAATTGTGCTCTAGTATAATTAAATGTCTCAATAGATGACATAATACTACTACTTATTACATGTATCAAGAGACTCCATATACACCCTCTCCCTAGGACTTCTCACTGCCAACTGAACTCCGATTGTTGTATCAAGCGATTTTACCCCCCCCCCCCCCCCCCTAAACTATGTATTTTATTCAATTCACTGTTTGAGGGGCTCTAGGGAAAATGCTATGGGTGATCGCGAAGTGAAACTTTATCTCTCTAGACAACTGGGTATGGAATGCCCGTGCGTTTGTACCTAACATAATTTCCTCGTATATTTGTTTTTTTAATTTTCTTACTTTATTTAACTTACTTTTTACATTCTACGAATCATGTAATCCACATTTTTATATAAATTCTCAAATACTGTGTAAGAAAACTCAAAAAATATCAATGCACACTATATGGAATACTGTAAGAAACATCTGATTTGGCAAATCTGCAATACTGGAATGCATTAATTTATATTATGCAGAAATTAATTTAAAAAATTCATACTATAAGTTTGAAACCAAACAGCTTCACTTCACACGGTACAAGAAGCATGAGTTAATGTTATTATTACTTCAAAGTATAAAACTGCGATGCAAAATATATTAATCACTGACATTAAATAGTGACATACTCCTTGCTTCATATTCCGTTAAGGTTACTTAATCAGACAGCTAGACTTTACGTTTTTCCTAGTGTTGTTTAATTCTCTTGTGGTGCTATTTAATTCTCTCCAACAAGTTACCATACGTCGTTGGGCAACAAATAAATGACCACCCCCACACCCACCCCTTCCTTCACCAACCTATCTTCATCTCTCTAAGGATAACAACGCTCTCTGCGAACCCGAAAAGACACAGCTGGCCGCTTTTCCCAGGGAAGGCTACACAAACACTCTTCTTCACATTTACAATATCACAAACTGCATTACACATGTAGTTAACTAAAATATATTCTTATAAACATATTTTTCAAAGTAAATTTTTTAAAATTATTATATATTATCGTTTAAAAAATTATAAACCCTTACATTTTACTCAAATCATGCCTTCCACAGATATGCTTCGGAAAAAATGTAAATATTATTCTTCTATGTCTAAAAGTAAAATATTGTTGTTACTCTTATTTTTTCTACATATACCAAGCAGACAAGAATTTCAGGAATTTCCCATTGGGATAGCTACGATTTAAAACCTTGCTTCGATTCTCAACGACACTAAGTTTTGTATTGGATCAGTTTGCACTTCAACCTGCGATAAAGTGAAAAAATATATTCACTGAGATAATCCTACTAAAACCCCAATGAGGATAACTCGAAACACATATGTAGACGGATTCTAAATATCACTCTTGTTTAAACCCCAAATCATTTTGAAAACAAAATATGAATATAGGTTTTTTTTTTTTAAAGTAATACTTTCGTATCATTTTTTATTTAATATCGTGTAAATAACAACCAGACCAACGTTGTGAAAAAAAAAAAAAAAAAAAAAAAGTGAGACCACCAGTGTCTCTAGTAAACTTCCCAAGAGGCCAGCTTTTGCTTCTGCAGTGTAGAGGCTATCACTCTACATGGCAAGCTTGAGGGCTGGTCGCTCATGATGGAGGTGGCGAGTGTGGTAAGGGGGCAAGAGAGGTTCCAGAATTTGTCGCCAGAGTGCGTCACCACTGACCCCCTCACTCTTTACCTAGGAGCCATCCGAGCAGGTCGTCCTTGCAAGTGTGTCTCCTTGGACCGGTTTTTTCTAAGAACTTCAATTATGTCATAAAATCTCACAACAACCGAATCTACACCCCACCTAACGTGGCATAGTTTTCTTAAATTTTAAAAGAATCTTACAAATGTTAGAATATCAATTTTTTTAAAAATTATTTCAAAATTTAATTTTTCTAACTTTTAGTATAATAACATTAAAAACCAATACATTGTAAGTACTATCAAAGTGTAAACCAACATTTTTATGGTGAAAGTAAATATTTTACTGTGTCCATATACAAAAAAGGGTTTCATTTCAGAAAATATATAGAATTATGTAACCGACCATTTTTCCACTAAACCAACTCTTTTCATGTGTATAGCCATTTTTACTATCCGACAATCCACAAATCGTATATACATTTTGAGACATAAACCGGTTAACCGTCTTTGATTTATTTACCCCAAAAAATTGAAAAACTCGTCCATCGCTGACATAAACTCAAGTCAATCTCAAATTTATTATTCCCTCACATTAACAAATTTTCTGTTCCTAGCTCCTTGTTTGCTGTAGAGTTTCTTCTGAAGCACGCATATACAACCAGATTACAATGATGTATCTACTACCTAAAATGCTAATTTTTCGCATAGGAAACATCTAGGCTACAAGCTATTCACGTAAAAAATAGTTACCTAAAATTCACTATTACTATTCATTACATAATATAATCATACAAATACAAACATCTCCCGCATTCCCAGCCTTTATCGCTTACTACCATTCCGGTTTACCTAAACACACCCTCCTTTCTTTTTACTTTGAATGAATCTAATGATATTAGGGTCAAACTATCATATAAGAAAATCAACTCCTGGAAAAATTAACTATTTTTAGGTTGTTACATGTAAGCTATATATATATATATATATATATATATATATATATATATATATATATATATATATATATATATATATATATATATATATATATATATATATATATTATATATATATATATATATATATATATATATATATATATTATATATATATATATATATATATATATATATATATATATATATATATATATATATATAAATTTTGAAAAAAACTTTAAGAAAGTTTTCGATATATATCATACATACAAGAAATAAAGAATGTTTACGTTGAACTCCACTAACATATGAGATTAAATACTATATTTCAACATGTTTTCAGGGGGAAATAAGTTCGAATCCCATACAAAACATTCAGATTTCTTTCCTTACTACCGATGTTTTCCCGAAATCACTCTAGGCGAATGCCGAATGTTAAGATATTACACACCATATCAAGTTTTCTTAGCAATGCAAATATATTTATCAATTTTCAATCTCGCAGATGGATATGATAGAACTTTCACCCCACCTCATATACCTATTTGCTTAGACAAAAACATTGTCAAAAATGCGAACTGAATACACACAATTTGCAATCCTGTAAGAATATATTTTACCTCGGTTACTTATACACACTTAAGATATTCTATTTATAGAAGGCTATATATATATATATAAGAAATTGTTATGTACGTAACACCTCACCTCATACACACAATTCCAATGTACATTTCATTTTGAAATGCCACTATAATGTAGTTGTTTGATGCATTCATTTAATTTGTCAGACGAACATATTCGGGAGTTTTCACATATATAACAACACACTCAGAAACTATGTTTTTATACCTGTCACAAGATGTACTTATAGTTTATTACATTCACTTAAGAATTATATTTACTATTAACTTCAGAAGCATATAAAATTAAATTATTTCAAAATTTAGGTTTATATATATATATATATATATATATAACCTAATACACATACCAAAAAAATTTACATTTACTATATGTCATAGAACCAATGCTAGATATTTGGATTTAAGGTAAAGTGCCTAATTATCGTCCGCCATTTTTTCCGTTATTAATCGAAGAATTTTAACTAAAAAGTTCAAGAAAATGTATATGTTGGTAGTTTGACTATCTGCCTATTACATATATTAGCAAAAACGGTTTCGGTTTAATTGACAAAAAAGTATAAACGAAAATACACAAATTTGAAAAAATGGCTTATTCAAAAGAGGGGGCGTAATTTCGTTCCCTTAATTTTAAATTGTAAAACATAATATTTAAGAATTTCGTAATTAAGTACTTATAAATGTACTTATACACGGAAACTGTAACATATATGAATTCATAAAATGAATTCTTTTGCTATTACTGAAAGTTATTTATTTCCAAATTGCATAAAGTAGGCCTAGTTTACAATTAAACATTTTTGTGTATTCATAATAATCTAACAAAAATTATTCTGGTAATTTTATTACGATTAAAACTTTTCAAATCAAAGCACACATTAAAAAAATTAAGACTTCACGTCATTCAAGAATATTTAAGACAAGTTATTAAAAAACGGATTATAAATTGAAGGTCATAAGCACCTTCAGTTTAACAGTTTCATTCAACCTTCCAAGCAAAAATCACAAATGAACTTTGCATTTTGTGGATTTGATGTACAAAGCTCATGGCACCACTGGAAATATGTTGTACATTTTACCCACTTCGACCCATATCTGTCAGCAAAAAAATGGTTTACAACAAAAAGGACAGTCAACTTCATTCTCTGTCTTCGTCATCAGTTGAAACAAGTGAAACACAATCATTATCATTTTCACCAGAAGTGTCAATGCAAAATTGTTTCATCTTAGCTGTTTTAGATTCTTTTCTTGTCATCTCTTTGAGAGGATGTTGATGCTTGTACCAATCCTATTGAAGAATTAGGAGTTCCCTGTTACGGTGATGGATTACTTGAAGAACGATCCAAGGTAAGTTTATTTTGCTATTTGTTTGGTTCCTTTTCTTGAGATGTCTCATTTGGATTTCGTTTCTTTTGCTGAGACTCTTATATTTTACTCTTATGCAGAGTTCCTAGCACCAGAATGTCGGTCCCACGTCGGTCTAATGTAGATGGCTGGATTACTGACACCTGTCGTAAGTCTTTTGGACTGATCATTGGTTGTGCTGGAAATTCTTCTGCTCTCGTCTTTTCATCTACTGCGACTACTTGGTTAGGGGATGGAAACTGATCCTCCGTGAAAGTTTCTGGATTGAAAGGAAAGATTCCTGTTTTATCGAAGCCATTTATTGCTGTTTGTAAGGTTGCGGCACGCTGCTATCCCTCTGAAAAAAGTTTTGCGACCTTCAGCTTCCACACAACCCTGTTTGTGTTAGCGGCTAACCAGTTTTCGATCGATCACCTTGGCGTAGTACGACTTCAAAGAGAACATGAACAAAACGTCAAGTGATTGCAACTTATCCGTCGAGTGCGGAGGGAGACACACAATCGAGACTGCAAATTCACGAGCTTTATCAATGACATCGATGTTCCGCGTGTGGGTAAAATGCCCGTCGAAAATCAGCAGCACATATTTCTCCTTTGATTACCTAACAATTGAAATGAAGTGAACCAGCCGTTTACAAAATAGGGCAGCAGTGATCCAGCCAGACTCACCACAACCGCCAAACGTACCCGCAGGACCACCATCAAACAGTTCTATTTGCCAGTTTTTTTTTGGGCGAATATTAGCAGTGGTGAGACATACTGCCCGGCAGCAAACATGCATGTCACAACAGTTATTGTTGCCCCACGTTCGGTAGAAAAACTCTTATACACTTGCTTCTTTCCTTTTGCTGTTACAATCTTACTTGCCTTATGCTGGACGATGAAAATACCCGTCTCGTCAACATTAAACATTCTTGTTCGATTAAAATATGTTTTTCCCAGCTCTTTTTTTTTTTTTTTTTCAAAATGCAAAAGAATTTATCTACAGTTTGTTTTGCAAAACCTTGGATTCTAGAAATTGATAAATTCTGAGGCCTCCTTATTGTGAGAAATGGGTTCTTCTTAAACAGAATTCTTTTTAAATTCAACCCTTCAATCTTCGTTTCATTTGAAAATGAATGTGGTAAATTATTCTTTAGCGCTAACTGATAGGCATTTCTCCTGAGATCACCATGTCAACCCATAGTAGATATTTTCCATTTCCAAGCAGTACTGGACCAACAATTTTTCAATTGCCTCTTGTAGGACTGGGTTTCTTTTGTACACATTCCTCAGCAGACAACTCTGACTTGACTTAATATTTTAACGTCGCTCTTGGAAAATTCAACAACTTAGATACTTTTTTATAACCCACAGTCTTCTCGTTTACGGCCTTCACGGCAGCGATCATAGAGTCCTTATTCAATGTTTTCCGTTTTCCCGTCTGAAAAGTCGAGAAAAATGTTTAATCATCCCGAATCACAAGCAATGCAACTGAGACACTCAGTACCGCAGCACTTAAATAACAAAAATTGGTGAAAACTCAATTAAGATAATGTCAGTGAATGTGACCGTGTTTCTAATATGGAATGGTTTTTTTTTTTTTTTTTTTTTTTTCCTCTCGTAATTTGCATTTTTTATTTTGTAAGGTTTCATTTGGAACGTGTCAATGTTCAGCAGTTAATAATGCAGTGGTGCTATTTCATAAAGTAATTCATTTTGCTAAAGAAAATAATTGCGGTACTACGTTTAAAATTAACATAAAATAATTAGGAAATAAATTTTTGATAAAAATGTATGAAATAATGTGTGTTAAATAATTGTTTCGGAAACATGCTTCATAATGCCGATGACATGTATATGACTATTTATTTTACTAACCTCGTTTTAAAGTGTTTTAGGATTTTTTTCACCTCGCAAAACTAACACGGTAGGATTTGTTATTTTGTACTGCCCTGGTAGTTTACAATTTTCGAAGCTTATAATACGCAAAATGAAAATTATAAGATACATTACATATTTTGTCGACGAAATAGGGTAATGTAACCATTATGCTAACAAAGAGATTCTACTTGGAATATGGTCTTGTGCTTTGAAGGCCCGGATATATTTTTAGCGGCCTTGCCAACAATAACTTGGTCCAAACTTCGACCTTGCAATTAGTAGTTCAAATTTCGTCCCCGGGATGAAATTAGGCACTGTAAAGGGGGACAGAATCTGGACAGTTGACAAATTCAATATGGCCACCCATTTTTCATACGCGGTCACAAACACAATGACATGACACATGCATGTTTAGAATAGAGGTTATAACTGATAGTTTGCTATGATAACGTGACAAAACAACATACCTTTGAGTAGAAACTTCCTTAAACAATAAACTATTTAAATGTTTTTGGCATAGCTTAAAAATACAAACATAAATCACTGACCAACGCACAAAGCAACCTGTACGCGTACTTTACTGGCTCTCTACTCTGCTGTTTACTTCAAGTTTCACCGACTGCCGCTAGAATGCGACACCTAACAGCCCAGAATCAATGGGGGACGAAATTAGGGCAGGGGACAAACTTCGGGCATCTTCTCATCCCTTGAAATTAACACTTTGAGTAAACTAACACTGACAAAGTTATGCAACTTTGTAAATTTCCATTAATAGGATAACATTATCCCACAACGAAAAATTATTACCACTAATTAAATTACACATTGTTTTTTCTACGGCTTCTAAAGTCAACGTTTCATTTGCTAAAATCAGAAATCTCATAAAAAAAACACCATATTATTATTTAAAAATATCAACCAGCATTCCCTACCACCCATCCATAATTCACTATATACCCCAAACCTCCAACTAACCATCGAAAAATGTTTAAAATACCTCATAATATTTTAATATCATATAATGACTAGCAAAAAAATCTGTCAACCAGTTGATTCCACGTGTTCTTCCAGGCAAAATATCCTGTTATGTGTTACCCCAAAAACATGAACACACTATGTCATCAATCATTGCCTACGCCATATCGGTTATACTAAACACTCGCTTAAAGTTCCAAGACATACACATTATAAATAGCATTTATATGAAATATTCCATCGTATTACACTGATAAACCATCTCATCATGTATAGCAAACACACATTCAAGTAATACCATTACCCAAAGACTATACTCTCGTCAGCGATCCAAACTTATTAAAACCTGAATTCAATAGAACATAAAACCAAACCAATAATTCAAGTGCTCCAGCAGAAAATTATTACAACCATCAACACTCGCAAACCATATCGCACCGCACAACTCATTTGCACAGATCACACCATGCATTTGCAAATCCCTTATTATCAAACATTAGCAGAATTACCAACAAACTATAAAGACATGTCATATCACCCCATCGAATCAATTATCAAGACTAACATACCAACACACCATATAAACAGATTAGCCAATCTGACGATGCCCAAAACTGAAAATATCAGATGATTCCTATCAAACACTTGTGTTAAAAATTATCAAAACTAAATGCTTAAAAACTATATCATGATATCATGCAACTCACACTTCTCTAGTAAATTGAAAACAAGCTCAATGACATCGTAGAAGTTCAGAAGTCAATACTCCTTTCAAACACTTACTATATATTCACTAAAATATTTTTATAACAAAAACACAAATATTTTCCGTCTAATGTTAGGATATTCAAATAAATTGTGCGTATAGAAATATGCTGAATACTCGATTTCACACCATCGGAGATATACTGCGATTGACGAGTTCTAAATTTTTTGGAGTCAAAGAAATAAAAGACGATATAATAGTGCACGTCTCAGAACATATACACGATTTGTGGGTTGTCGTATTACAAAAATATTTATACACCTGAAAAGAGTTTGCTTTACACAAAATGGCCATTTATAGGCATTTATATATTTCCTGAAATGAAACCCTGGTTGGTATATGGAGATAATATTGGTTCACATGAAAACGGGTGTAGGGGTTTTTCATTTTATTATGTAAAAAGTAAGAAATACTAAATTTTGAAAAAGAATGTTTAATATTGATAAACCACAATTTGCAAGATTGTATTAACATTTACGAAAACTATGCGCGTAGAGGCGGGGTGAAGGTTATATTGCCATGTGGCATTCTGGCATAATGAAAGTTCTTATAAAAAATGGACAGTAGAGGCATTCCTGTGTGGGGTGACCTACTCGGGTGACTCCTAGCTAAATAGTGAGAGTGTCGCTGGCACGCATTCTGTCGACAAATTCTGGAACTAGTCTTACCACCGTACCTCCTTCGACCCCTCCATCAAGAGCGGCCAGCCCTCACACCTCACCTCATGTGTCGAAAGATCGTCTTAACACTGCGGAAGCAAATGCTAGCCTCTCGGAAAGTTAGCTAGAGATGCTAGTGGTCTCTCTCTTGTTTTTATACTATTCTACACAACGTTGGCTCAGATGTTATTTGCATGCTATTAAAATTAAAATTATATAGTATATCTTTAAAAAATATATACTCCCCTTATTTATATATATCTCCTTATTTAACATTCGAAAGTTTTCAGGGTTTAACTATAGTGATTTTTAGAATGTGTCTGCTTACATATTTCTAGTTACCTTCATTGGGGTTCAAGTAGGATTTTCTCAGTGAATAAATTGTTTTAATTCGTCAGAGTTCAAAGCGCGAACTAATCCATCACAAAAACTTAGTCTAATTGGGAATTGAAGAAAAGTTTTAAATCGTAGTTATTCTCAATGGGGATTTCCTGAAAATCTTGTCGGTTTGGTATATGTAGAAAAAAATTAGAGTTACAGCAAAATATTTTACATTCTAATACAGAATAATAATATTTACATTTTGTTTTTTGTTTCGAATCATGTCTGTGGAAAGTGTGATTTGAGTAAAATGTAAGGGATATTAGTTTTTTATTGCTATTATGTACTAGTTAGAAAAATTATATTTTGAAAAAGATTTTTATAATAATATATTTTTATTAAATATATGTGAAATGCAGTATGTGCTGTCGTAAACACGAAGATGAGTGTTTGTGTAGCCTTCCCAGGACGAAGTGGCCAGCTGTGTCGCAGAAAGCTTTGTTATCCTTCAAAAGATGAAGACAGTTTGGCAGAAGAAGGAATGGATGTGGGGATAGTTAGTTCTTTGTCTCCCGACGATCTGCAGTAACTTGTTAGAGGAGTGATCATGCTACGAGAGAATGAAATACGACTTCGAATGGTTTATCTAATGACTGTCTGATTAAGTATCCTTGATGGGATATGATGCAAGAAGTATGTCCTCAATCCTATAGCTCTTACCAAACAGCCTCGTTAATTGTGTTTCATCAGCCAATGGGTACTTAGTTTCACCTCATTACGCAAATGTTACTTGTGTGTGGTTATTCGGTACGGAAATATTCTCATTAAATTGTTATGCGAGTAAAACAATTCTAATTATTTTCAGTGGTTCTTGATCACTGTTATACTTTCAACTATTAAAAACTAAATAATAATGCGAAGCGGAATTCGCAGGATTGTGTCACTAGTTAATGTCAGTAATTATCATATTTTGCATAACAGTTTTGTACATTCAAGTAGTAATAACATTAACTAATGCTGCTTTTGTTGTGCGAAGCCAAGCTCTTTGGTTGCAAACTTATAGTATGCATTTGTTAAAACAAATTTATGTGTTGTATATATATATATAATATATATATATACATATATATATCAACACGTTCCAATATGATTGATAGCCATGTCGGGTTTTCATTACAGTATTCCATATCGCGACCATTTTTTTTTTGTTTTCCCTATACAATATTTGAGAAAATATATAAAAATGTCGAACACACGATTCGTAGAATATAAAATATAAGTGCAATAGAGTAAGAAGTTTTGAAAACAAATATACGAGAAAAATATGCTAGGTAACGAGGCACAGGCATTCCCCGCCTGGTTGTCTAGACAGAAAGTTTCACTTCGCGACTGGTCGATGGCGGAAGGAGAAAGAGTAAGGGGGAGAGAGAGAGAGATAGAGAGAGAGAGAGAGAGAGAGAGAAGGCGTGCATTACCCAGAAGGTGGTGTGGCCCTAGAGTAGTGGTATGTCTAACTTCACAGTTCCTCATTTCGGAGCTGGCATATAGTGTGTCGTTCTCGGAGTCGAAAAAGCAGAGGAGGAGAGAGCCAGTATTGTCGGCCTTCCTCCTGGTCGGTGGGTCATGCTCGGGCAAGATACAGCATGCAGCGACTTACGTTGGCCTGTGTGTGTGCCGGCAGCTTACGCCTGCCAGGATTCCATTATGCCATCTCCATCTCGGGGTATAAACCTTTCATATAGGTAATCGGAGTTCATTCTCGAGTGGACAGTCATAGGGATAGTATTTGTAGATAGTCTATCGGTACATGTTATAAGTAATTGTTCATTGCGCAAGTGTGTATGTAGACTCTCAGTATATGTAATAAGAAACTGTTCATTGCACAATTAAATTTTCATTGGCCAAGTATGTATGTAGAATCTTTGGTATATGTAAAAAGTTACTACACAATTATGTAGTTGGTGATTGTCTCGTACTTCTGCAAGTGTATACTTATTGTCAATATGAAAATTTTACTATTATTTGTTATTATCATTATGTACTGTGTGAATAAATAACCTAATTGCACATATTCAACTTAGTACACACACCGCAGCTCTGCAACCTGAAGCCGACTCCTTCAAAACTTACACTGAACATTTCTTTAAAATAATATTCCTTATTATATATGTTAATGTATTCCAATGTGGTGTATCCCTCTATCGGATTTTACCTGGCACCCCTCAAATTGTTTATTGCATAACATGCTGGTGTCAGGGACAAAATATCTTAATACTACAAATCTGATTCCAGTTGGTAGTGAGCAATTTTTAGGGATAGGATGTGTACGGAATGCCTCGGTATATGTAATAAGTCATTGTGCTATGTAGTCTCTTGGTACATGTGATAACGCGTGCACGATTAAAGAATTCATTGCACAGTTAAATAATCGAATTACACTATTCACCCTACTCCCACCTACGCCCCATCCAACATCGTCAGTGGGGTTCTGCCAGCTGAAAAGACAATATCTCAGTCGTTCTCCGGCAATCGGAGACTCAACATGTGTAACTACTCTCATTACACAATTACACCGGCATCGTTAAATACATAATAGTCCTGATTAAAATTACGAACAAAAGTCATACAGAGATAAATTTAAGACCAAATTTCTGTGCATATGGAATTTTTTTTTCAGTGAAACAAGTATAATAATTCTTTGTTTAACCTCAAATGATCATTTCAGTATATACAGGAATGAAATTTGATAGTTAAATTCATAAATTAAATCCCACTAATTTCATTTTAATATATGACCTACCACTTCCGAGCGTACCGAAACTACGAACTTACGGACGAACGAACTATTTACTTCTTACAGCAGGCTGTTACCTTGAACACTGTTATGTCATAAATGATCTCAGCGCTTGCCAGCAGTATTGGAACACTGCTCCCATGTATGGAAGGCAACGTGTGGATAGATTGTGGAATGACGTCATATTCTGCTAGAGGAATCTACAGTCGTGAACCTGGGGTCTTTGCAGACGTGTGACGCTCGCTTGCCAGGGGAGCAGGGGTGTTAGCGTCCACCTCCCTCAGGAAATCACTCGCTGGTCGAGGCGTGGCGAGAGGGCAGATGGCGTCACCTAACGGGCAAAGGTCACCCCAACCCACCCCCTCCCCATGCAGGTGAGAAGGCGCATGACGTCCGGTAAAAACCCCTGCAAGGTCGCAGCCGTGCTGATCCACGTGAAGGGAAATACTCCACCCCCCCCCCCCCCGCACTAGACAATCTACCCCTGCCGGGCACACCGCGGTGGTCGACACTTCCCAGGGCTCGTTACCACATGCAAATGTGGCGCCAAGACACGTACGTACCCTTCGTCCTGGCCCTTTTCCCCTCCTCAGACCTTCCACCTGAGGGCACAGAACAGCACCGCATACAGAGGTGGCTGCAACCGCCACGACTCCTCAACCTGCATCGCCACTGATGCAGGCTGACGTCGCGTTCTGGAACACCTCTCCACTTCTCGCTCACAGCCATTGTCGTCTACCGACGATGTCTTCTCCGACCGAGCTTGTAGTTATATTTTCTCTGATAATCAACTCGCAAATTTGCCAACCCAGTGTATAAACAGTATTAAAAAAATTGCGTGTTGCGAAGAGAAGTGAAAACAGCGAAAAAAACACATGAGTAGTTTGTTATTATGGTCAACCGTTTGGTTTCAAAGACCACGTTAGTCCAGCATCGTGTGTGAGATACAGCACCAGCCTGTGATGGCGGCAGTAAATTACATATTGTGAAGTTCCACATGCGATACACCATGCAACAACATTACACTAACTTGTGCTCCACAACACTTTGTTAGACGTAAGTGATTTACATCAGTTTACTGGCATGCTGCTGTAGACCACAGAATATTACCTTGCACGCTATTCAGCTCCAACAAATGGATGGCTTTAACACAAAATGACCCATATATTCAATTCACATTTTGGGATTATCTACGCTGCAGCGGTGTCACAGTCCACCATTTGACATGTGGTGTGTGTAGGTGGAACGCGCGAATGATAGAATTTGTCTCCATACACCTGTGACAGTGTTCCTACATTTTCTCACAAAAGAGTCAACTGCAGCGTTATTTGACAAATTTGTATAACAGCGGCGTTAATACCCGCTTGCATGTGGGTTTTTTTAAATTCGTAAAACGCATAAAATTAAAAAATTCTATTACATTTCAGGAAGTTCACTACAAATTTCGTTACAGTGAAAGGAAACTTGTGAAGCCTCTTTCGCCACCATGCCATGATGACGCCTAATCATTTTAATTTTTACTGCCAAGATCCCGAAATTCCACTTATTTTTAGAGCGTACTGATGTTTGGCTTAATGATTCTGCTTTCGAATATTTTTATTCACTTAGTAACTGCTGAAGTCAACAAATATTTGATACATAAACAACCATACTGTCGATGTTTTGGGCCTCACAACATGGCGGTCGTTTGAAATGTAGCTTCAACTACGTCACAGTAAGTCATCTCCAGCCTATTACTACCTCTATATCCACCTAGCAAGCAGCTGTGCTCGAGATCGCCCAATAAAGTGACGCAAACCTGAAACCAATGTCCCGCAACATTCCAAAAATATTTGGGGTTCCTGAAAACTGGGCAGTCATTCCTAAGATTACACGCTGTATGATTAAAAGTATTTAAACTGGATTTATAAAGTTATAATCTCTGTAAACCGTACTGTAATGTTAGTTATGGATCAGCTATTATCGGAGAACTCAAGAAATCCCAGGGGTGTTTAATAAAGTTAAATGTCTGTAAGAAGAAATATAATTACAAATCAAAAAGCTATTACGATCAGTCGTATTTAGTAATGCAGGAGTAACTATAAATTGTTTAATTTTGCAGGCTTTCGCGTCCATTGTGAGGCTGGTTGTTTTGGCGGTAGCTGCGTCTTCGTATCTTGAATTGACGCTCCGTTGTACCTTGTAGTAGGCATCTTCAGGGCTCTCGAACAGGACTGAATACCAGGAGTAACCACCGATCTCTCATATGCACCCAGAAGGCCTTGCTGTCACGAGACCAGGACCCGAAGTTCCCATAACTCGTTAAGAGGGTTTGCAAATCTAGTTCCAGCCAAACGGACTTGGTCTAATAACTGAGTCAGCGGTAGGCTACCGTGTTTATGTTTTAGCTGGACTCCAGGCTCGTATTGCCACTATTGCTACCTTAGTAAATTGACGTGTGGATTTTATCGGCGAGAGAGTGAAGCTCCCCTTCAGTCTCTCGACTGGTATGTTGTAGTGTAGTTATGTCTGTAGAACATGATGTAGTGTCGTGTGCAGGTTCCTAGTTAAACTCGCATGTAGTACGTCGGTGAGTTGACACAATCATACCCGCTGTTCACTGACACACCTGTTTGTCATTATCAGTTCTTTCGCCACTTCAAATCAGGGTCCGGCCTCGCACAGATTCTCAAGTCATTTCATCGTGTGGTGTTTGTGAATGAAAGTTGGAAGTAATTAGAACACTTTACTGGTGCCCTATGTACCAGGACTGTCGCCAGCCCTGGTCAAAACTGGGACTAACTAATGTAGTAGGTGTACCTACATCAACCTCCCGAAGGACATTATTTGTAAGTTGCCCCTAATATCTTAAAATAAACAGCCTTACAGCCTTGAATCAAAATATTATCATGAGTTTTTTAATTTTTAAATATTTTCTTATATTTGCAATTTTTAATTTGATTTTTATTATTTTCTAAATTGTATATTTTGTTTATATATATATATCTTGTAAGAATTACATTTTTTCAATTAATAACTAACTTAGAACTAGTGCTTCCTAGCCCAAATCCTGACCGAATATTTGTTCCTCTTGGCCTGGATTCCAGACGACATTAGGACGAAAACTGTCTGCCAGTGCACCCACATGAGTTCTCTTGACAGGTCGTAAGTAAAAAATGTGTGGGGGGACGCTGTGTGTACGTTTGAGCCTGTACCTATCCATACAGTATGGTGGAGTATAGGAGCTCCGTTCGGCTACAGTGTTTCCTGTGAACAAAGATAGAAATGATTTGGGGAAGGTAGTTTTATTAAATGTGTAAAATTTTTTTGCCTGTTACTCTCGATTTTAAGTGTATATATTCGAACTGTTTTGAGTAGTTACGCGTCTCCTGCCCAGCAGATATCACCGGAAATGGTAGTGAAGCTATCCACATTGGCTTAGCCCATAAGAAAAATGTTTCTGGGCCGATTCCCATACAGCATCTTTGTATTTTCGGTAAGCTGGCCATTCTCATATTTATTCCGGCCCGTTTAAGTTATCAAGACAAGGCTCTTTATCACAATAAAGATATAAATGTGGTGTCTTTATGCCAACAAACTTTTGGAAAGTGTTTTCAATAGGCAAGATGTTAGCTAGCTGTTAACGGCATGATGTATTTTTGAGACACTTTGTTAAAGATTAGCAAGTTTTTTTTCCGTGATTATATATGTGTAATGTGGTAGTACATGCCACTTGCTTACTCTGAATTTAATTTTCATTTGTACAACAGAAATAAGAAGACTAACCAGAAGTCTTGAGTTCATTGAAGCTACACAACTATGCTTCGAGGAACTACTATCTCAAGGAACTGAATAATGTTCCCGTACATGGTGGTTTCTACGCAGAGGAGATTCAGACTACAAAGTTTCCATATGCTTATTTGGTCGAGAAGGTGCTGCAACGATGTAACAGAAAAGTGGACATCAAGTGGTGGAGTTTTCCTGCCCGCTTAAATTCCTGAGTCGTCAAGGCGGACATCGTGCAGTGAACACCAAAGAATATTAGTTTTTTTCCGATTATGTATATATTGTTTTGGGTACAATAAAATATATGTACAAAATATGGTGTGTTTTATTTATTTCAAAAATCCTCCTCTTTATATAAAATTATTTTTAATAAAAGTACTCACTTTATGAAAAATTAATAAATAATTGGTACAGTTTATATATATTGCATGAATGGTCAATGTCACCATTCGGTACAGGCCGATATCAGGCGACATAATCAAGAAATTAATGCCACCTACGTGTTGAAAAATATAATCCAATATGGAGGGGTGCCGACAGTGCCACCTGTACTTTGACAACATAGACAAATATGTATGTAGCCTGGTGGGTGAATTTATATACTAGTATCACTTATGCGGTGAACACATCAATCGAATGGAGGTTGGAGACAAACTCTAAAACCAATGACAATCGAGAAAACTAAAATGTTGAACTGTCCGTAGCAAACTGGTAGCTAGCTGAAACTACCAAGATGGCGAATGGCTGCACCTACCAAGATGGCGGTCGCACGAAAGAGACAGTCTACCAAGATAGTGGAATAAGTATGGGTAAGGGGTAACCTCCAGAAATTAAATTATTTTAAAAATAATTTGGTAATATTTTAAACATATATATTAACTAATATTTATTTTAATTTTTTTTGTATATTTCTGGGGATTTTTTCTTATTTCTTGAGAATGTTTTTGATTTTTTTTTTTTTGTGTTCCAGTTCAAGGGTCATGTATCCTGCTCTCGTGACCCCGGAGTCGCATATCGCGTTCACCTGGGTCACACATATTGGTACCCTTTTCTGTGAAACTGGGAAATTTTAAGGTAAAAATACATTTTTAGGGAAGAAAGGAAATTTCTAGTAAAATTTAGTCAATTTTGATAGAAAAGAGGGAAATGTCGAGGGAGAAAAGGAAATTCCAACATGGTTGCTGGCCGGCTCCGGCGCTCCGAGCTCCGGTACACTTGGGCCAGGCTTCCCCAAATCCTACTACTGTAGTGTGGTACATATTTAAACCTAAAACACATTGATGATAAGCTACAGGATGGTGCATGCGAATATATAAATAACAAAATTTGTCAATCGTAGATAATATTTTTTCGGTAACTTCGTGAGCAAATATTTTGTCAGCATTATGAAATGCTGTCTGCTTATTACTTACGCAGTAATTTCACGATTGAGCGCAGTATATCGTGCTAAACGAATGTATCATTACGTAAAAATATTTGCTCACAATATAGGCAGGAAAAATAATTTAACATTGGCGTCCAGAAACTTGTGAACTTCAATAAACGTGTTCAGTGTAAACTTATGTACGAATCCGTGTTGAGAAAGTGGAGGGGTTGTAGTCGCCAGGAGTGTATGTATGGGGTGGAGATGTCCTGCGCCTGGACGTCAGGGCAGTCTCCCAGGACCTCCTCTCCTCGAGCAGTAATTAGCACAGGCAATTAGCGTGGAGACGAGGCAGCCAGGACGGGACTGCTTGCCACTGCCGGCCACTGCTAACATTTGTGTTCACTCATCGCTCCAATCTCCTGCTAACACTAATTAACGCTATTTTTTCCCCTCCTTGGGCGAGGACAAACAGGGAAGAAAATATCTTCACGGCGCGTTCCTTCCCGAAATTATGCTTCGTTAGTAAACTAGTGTCACAGACACACGAAAACTAAGTCGTACGAATTAGCCACCAATTCATCACAATACTTATTTAAGATGGCATGAAACATTAAGAATTCTTTGATTATGTCAGGCTACGTCTTTATTATTACTGTGGCGAAATTAAGGCAGTCTGCCTTCTCTTCAACTTAACCACATTTTACCGTTTAGACACACATGTTACACTTAAAAGTACAAAATTGTAGTTAAAATGTACTATACAAGTTCATAAATTATTACGGGAAAATTACATTAATTATGATCATTATACAAATGATTTATTAAATAATGCCTTAAAGAATGACAAATAATTTAACTTTTTTACACACTCACAGTTCAGGACGTTCGTATTAACTGCTTCGCATTTAAACATACATATATTAAACAAGAGCACACACACATATATCTAGTGATGGGTACGTTAGTCTGAGGCAAAATCGATTGAGCACTACGGTCGACGCCAAACGGCGTATGTAAAGCGGTGTCACCTCCATGCGTAAGGCGCGGAACTGGCGTGCAGTCTATACTACAATTTATTGGACGTAACTGTAGCAAAGTCCAGTGCACGCCTCTATTGTTGTCTTCCATGTATTCGGTTCGTGCATTTCGAGATATTTCAGCCTGAAAAAGCCTTTTTAGCTATGTTTGAGGTCATGAAATGAATAATGTTTCCAACTTGCGTGATGTCATGAAAGTACCTTTCCGCCACCGTCTGGAAAGCATTTTCTCTTCATAGTTAACCTGTTGAGAGACACGTTGCATAGTTTCTTCACAAAGCACATTTTTCAAACACTCTACAACGCATTTCAAGTGCCAGCTAGACGTCCGCTTGTATCACGATAATGGGAGTGTGAAGGTTTCTGAAGACCAATAATGAGAAAGAAAATCCTGCATTACGGTTTTTAGCCAAATTCGTGAGCAACAATTTTGGCAGCCTACTGCATTTCCTCAGCACAACTTCCTGCGTCGTATCAAGGCGTACAACATTTTGGCGTCAGACTCAGCTCATTAGAAATGCATCAGTGACATAATACTCTATCACAAGTTAGAAAAAAATGTGTACTTATAAATTGTCATTTTTGGTTTTGTAATTAGCCTCAAAAGCATTTAAATTTCGATTATCGTGTTTATCTTCAATTGTCTACTACACGCTCTCTCAACCGTTTTTATTTCTCATCAATGACAGTCGTAAAGTACATGCCTCTGTGAATAAAAAACACTACTAAATAACCCAACATTAAACTAGGATACTAATGGGGAAATTTTTGTCAAAGATGCAACAATTTTTATTCCAACACTGAAACACATTCAATGAGATTTCAATTTGGTTGATTAGTTTTTTTTTTTTTTTTTTTCCAGTGCTGTGCTATATGGTCGAAATATTTTTACTGGCTATATGGAGATGTTATCACTAATAGTTTATTAGTGAGGATTCCAAACTTGATTTCAGTCAACAATTTTTGAGTCTGCTTTATCAGTAGTCGTAAACTAATGCAAACGACCAGTCGGGTATAGACCATTCACGATTAAGTGAGCACTTTTTAAGGTCCTCACAACCGGAATAATAGCAAATAAAGGTATTTTATTTTAGCCTTAGATAATAACTTTTGAATGGGGTGAAATGTATATACTGTATTTATTAACATGACAATTTTTATACCAACAAGCGGCGGAAAGAGAAAAATTCACTAATAAGTAAAATTGAGTAGGGCCTTAAATAGCGTTAACTTTACCGTGAACAGCCCATAGAAACATGGGCAGTACATGAGGAAGAGATATTCACTTAACCGAATACTTACCAGTTAGCTGGGGTAGAGGCATATCGAAATAACTTATCAGTATGTTTAAATGTTTTTAAATATTTAACCACCTTCTTTAATACAGGACCCCTTATGCTACATAAACGGTAACTGAACGCATAGTACCTAAACTGTTTATAAAGTGAATATTCAACTTTCAGAATCTGGTGCGAATTTCAGAAGAAAAGTTGCGAAATCTTATTTTTTTCTGTAAGCGCTCGTACTGATTTAGAAGAGGCAGAATAAACCTTACGTCATGTACTTATAACGAATTAACACAAAGAGTATTACTTTTTTGGGAATAAAAGATAATAAACTATTTCAAACAAGATGACTCTACTAGAATATTCCGTACTTGAAATAATTTTAGTAACGATAATCAACAAAAGAGAATATACAATTTTCTAATGTATAAGTGTGGCATTACGAATGCTTAAGGCTCCCTAATTACAATTCAAAAATACCTCTTTAGTGTAGCACTTTTTTGAAAGTGGATTGCAATGTTGATAATCACTACCTATGGAAAGTCACATGGGAAACACTTTTAATGTAAATCAACGTCCTGATCACTGAGTATGTCACACGTTGACGCGGTACAAGAAGAAAATTTCCCCTCCCATAAGAGAAATACTTTACTCCGCCTAAGTAGGACACATAGATTATTCTTTCTTGTTGCGTATAAAGACGAGGCGATGATCACTACCAACAGCTGCAATATGATAATGAGTTAAATGCGTGGTGGTAACATGCGCACCTCGTGAGGGTACTTCGGAAGGTGTTATTAGTCAGGAGCTCCTCTACCCCCTCCTGCAACCGTTCAGACGCTGTAATTCCTCGCCGCGCCACGCCTCGCATTAACACAGTGCCACGAGCCGGCAGATGAGGCGCGCGCGATAAACACACTCCGCAGGCAACTCAGCCTTCGGAGCAGCGCAGCGCAGCGCCGTAATTACCAAACTCGCAGATACCGACAAAGGACTGGCTCGCCTGCGCCAGCACACCCTTCAAGAGAAACACACACACACACTTTTTTCCCCGGCCCCTGCACACCCCCCTGACTAACCTCCATGGTCCTGCGTCGCGAAAGTTAACAGTCGGGGTCTGGTACCGGGGGGGGGGGGGCGTGAAGACCGCAGCAAGATAGGGCACGCGCCGTCGTTGTTTTCCGAGTTTTGTAAAAGTGGCGGCGGCGAGGGAGACGACGGCTGGTCCATTGTATAGAAGTGGGGGGGGGGGGGTGCGAGGAGGTTCCGTGTCCCTCCAGGGGTCGCCGATAACACCCTCCACACCTGAGGCCGCATACGACACCTTGTTAATTACCGCCTTCGGACAACAAGCTAGGTGTCCCCTCGCCACTGACAAGTGGCCCGGCCCGATGATGAATTGGGTTTGAGCGAGCAACCCTCGTCACCACACTCCCGCCCTTCCCCGCCTTTCTAACGAGCCTCCCCCTTAACCCGCTGCCCACTTAATTATCCTGAAATGCCATACATTTTGTATGCGGATAATTAACAGCGCCGTCTGCTTGGGACGTACGAGGAGTTTTTAAGGGATCTGCGGAAAAAATTAGCCGACCCCGACTGGTAAGAGGGGAATATGGTCGGAGGAACGCTAACGTCAAGTTAAAATTTATTATTACTTGTTGGGCGGTGTATGCGAACGCCTCAGTTTTTGTACCGGGACAGTACTCCGACAGGGAGAAGCTTACAGACTAAACATACTTAAACTCAGCACACACATTCCTTACTTTCTTATGAGCGGAACACGGAATTTATTCGTTCGAATATAGCACATAACTGTCCTAGGCACCGTCCAGTGACTTCATATAGCATAGGAAAAATATAGGCCATTCACGGTTACTTTATACATTTCTGAAACCCTGCTAAAGTTCTACTTCCGAGATATTTCCCCACCTCATGCTAACAAAGCTTAACCGAGTCTACAAAATTACAGCACATTCGTGCGCTCTCACTGTAGTAAAATTGTGCATAAGAACTACTTCTTAATGGGCACTACCAACACACCCATTTTCTTACTGTTTTGATTCATATTAATTATATATGAAATACAATTTATCGATTAAATATAAGCAAAAGTTCAATTTAACCACAAATAAGGTACTTTTATGTGAACACAAGTATAAAAATCTTTTGATACATGACATACATAGGCAACAGCCAAGCACGACATTGATACATTGATATTTCAAATATTTGATTCAAATAGTGTCAATAAACCGTGAATAGAATACACTACTAGAATATGTAAGCAGAGTATCCAACCTTACAAAGAAATCTCTTCATTTTTTACACTGAACCTAACTAAACAACTACATATCAGCTCCAGTCGACTGCAGGTTCGTATTCGACTTGATTGTATCCTGATGCAAATCATTATAAACCGTTAGCAACTGTTATTAAATAATCTGAGGTCAGCATTAACCCCTGGCCTAGTAGAATAACACATCCAAATACTACGTGTGTGTGCATTGAAAATCATAATACAGCAGAAATTTTTTAACTCTACCCACAACCCTTTTTATCTAGAGCAGCGTGAAAGACACCTTCTTAAATTTTGCATTTCAAGTCGTTTAAACAGAAGTTTTTATATGAGATATTTCAGATTAGACAAAAGTATAGACTCTGTTCTACGATTCATTTTATTTTTTTCAATTGTAATTTAAGTTGGTTTATCAGCGTTCCCACTTTTATGTCGTTAGCCTATTAATACTTATAAACTTAATCAATCAAGACCAACATCATAAACGGCACACATATTCACATATTACTGTTAAAAGAAATCAGTGTCGTGGTTTATGTGTTCATTTTATTTAATATGTTAACAGTAAACGCAGGTGTATAAACCACATAAGACACAGCTTTCGAAAAACGTCAGTTTGGTGACGGCATTTTTTGGCGAATGTCACAGAGAATAAGACAAACGGACAACCACTTCTATGTTAATTTGTGTAACAACCAATAATTAAAAATTAATTTACTAAAAGTACGATTTCCTGCCTAAATTTAAAATATCCCAACTCACACAAACATCTTATGGAAAAGATTGTAACTTTGTTGACGTTTATTGTTTGCTTTAATATGAAGACATTGTTTTCACGCACACACCGGCAACCCGAAGAAATTTTTCTTGTTTTCCGACAGTTCGCAGCAATTATTAAGTAAAACTCACGATTTAACTGCCTGTTTGCATAAAATTACTAAACATTTTAATAAAACCTTACGGACAGTATAAAAACACATTGTAAAGATCGAGTCACTTATCTAAATTATACTCAAAACTAATAATAAAGTATTTTTATTTCTTAAGGTTTTTTTTTCTGAATTTCATTTGGTAATAATATTTCCAAGAGTGATTTTATTAAAAAATTTTCAAGGTCAGTCAAATCGTGCTTCACGTATCTTCCTGTTTCACAACAGTGCAGGAGTGTATTGCGGGTTGTGTACGGCCTGTTGCATCTGGCAAATTTCAGGCAATAATATCCGCCAAGATTCTCTCTCGATGAAGTTGCATTATAATGAACCATCAAACACTGAAGAAACTGTGTCAATATATAACTGTTGATTTTTTTTTCTCGTGGTTACAGGCTTGTCATTTAACCTTCTGGACGCCTTAGTAATGTTACAGCGATGGTGAACACTGAATTGAATTCATCTCGAATATCAGGGGAGTGTCACTATTTGGAACTTTGTCATCTACAATGCCGTTATTGAGTTTGCGGAAACTAATGCTTTTTGCGGGACAACGTCGTTAGTGAATCGTACGATCTTACAAGGAAATGTTTTTACTAATTGTATTGAATTCGTTAATGTACCCAAGCCTATGGCGTGTGTCTGAGTGTGGGAATGGCAAGGCGATGGACGGCTTAGATGTTTAACTGACGTGAACATATGTGATATAAACTGCCCTCACATCCGTGGCTCGCCAGGAACTGCGCGCAGAACCTCACAACATTACAGATCTCGATCACTAAATTAGTCATACTTAGTAAATGATTATTACCTCAGCTTGTGTACTTCCCGCTGATATCGAACCAAAATAATTTCGAAGTAAACTGTTACGTACCAGGAATTCATAATAACTGAATCTTAATGCCCCAGGTGTGAGGCAGCTAGCGGCTCGTTACTTCTATACTGGATTTACACTTCTTTCAACGTTGTTCTTGTACCATCGTTAACCATCTGTTTCCTACTCCTTGTTGAATTTTTTTGTAACGCCAAAATACTGCCTCTCTTTAGGAAATGTTAAAACAGTTTACATCTCAGATAAAATAAAATTTCAAAGAAAATGTGTTGTATTTGTCCAGGGCTATTGCTTCGTTGTATCTCAATCTTTACATTTTTGTTTGAAATCTCGGAAATACAAAATCGTCACAAAATACAATTTAACTTACCGTGATTTTTAATACTCAATATACTAAAAAGTAATAAGGCTTAAGTAATTACAAGCCTATTCTCACATGTTTTGGTTTCCTTGTTTGTGATTTTAAAAGGAAATCCTTTGCAAAAAGAGGTGGCCGAGTTTTGCCTGTTCTACACATAGACTCTGTAGTATACTAGTGTGGCCGTGTGTAGTTAAGACACTACTAGGTAAATAAATGGAAGTTGCGGTAACCATCTTTACTTTGGAATCAGCAAACAAAGCATTAAAAACTTTAAAATTTATATTTAAAATTTAATCACATTAAGAACACCTACAAGGGATTAAGACCAATAAAATAGAAATATCATGGTGGTGATAGCATATCCAACACATAAAAAAATTGGGTTTGGCTGTGTTGGGGACACGGCCGTTTGTTTTGCTGCAACAGATTCTGGGGAACGTCCGGAAAAGTTCTTCTTGCAACACAGTTTCTTTTTCTGCCGGGAATCAAGGCCTAAGCTAATATGTTGCGTATTTTTGTCTTCCTCATTCTTATTTCTTTTTTCTGTCTCAACCTTGTTTTCCTTAACACCTTCAAGACATTTCTTTTGCGGAGTTGAAGTGAGGATTTGGGAATGAATTTTCCTTCCACGCCTAATCTTTGACACTGTGGTCGTCGGAGAGTTTATATTTGTAACTGGAGCCACATCCTGAAAAGAACATGAAGGGCCTGCACAGCTAGATGGTATCAAATCCATATTAGGTGAGACACTTCTGTTTCCGGAAGTGGAACTTGGCATTACTGGAGAAATGGTGGGAGTAACATTTTCCATTCCTTGTTCTGTGATATCCTCTTCTTGTAGGCTACAAGGAAGGAATTCCTCTTCAGCAAAAGTGTCGGAATCCATAGGGAAAATTTGAGGTTTCCGAAACCTGTTGACAGCCTTCTCAATTGTCGCTACCTTCATAAACGCAATGTTAAAGATGAAAGCTCATCTGGGCTGAATTTCTCGTGAGAATGATTTACAATCCATCTTCTGCATGATTCATGATAAGCCTTCTTCAGCAGTGCATGGAAAGCAACATCTAAAGGTTTCATTCGGTGCGATGTGTGTGGAGGCAACGGCAGCACGAGTATTCCATTCTGACGACAAAAGTCATATGACTCTAGGGAAATATGGCTGGAATGGTTGTCCAGAACAAGTAATACAGGGTTTTTAGGATCTGGTTTGCAAAATGCACTGAAATGTTGCAGCCACGCTAAAAAGAGTTCCTCATATATCCGGCCTGACTTAGAGCACTGCTATGAAGAACCAGGGGGGTGGGGGGATCTCTCTTCATTATATTGCTCAGCCGTTGCAGTGGATAGATGAACATTAGTGGTGCGAATGAACCACTAGCACTCATTGCGCATACAGCAGTCACATTTCGTCTCCTTTCCCAGCTGATAGCAGTTCAAACTCTCTTCTCCCCTTTCTTGACTAATATCTTGCCTGGATTTTGGACGGTACTTATACCAGCCTTGTCTACATTGAATATTTTGTCAGGCCAAAATTTGTACTTGATCACCTTCCAAATTGTCAGAAAAATGTTTGACTTCATCTTTATTGAAAGCTGTGATTCGGTTGATGCTGGTTGCCTGTGGTTGTCTAAGTGATATGATAGGATGTCGTCTCATAAAACCTTCCAGCCAACTTACTTGCCCTACATAAATTGTATGGAATTTGCAGATGCTCAGCAAGAGAAAAGCTGGCTCTCTTAAGTCTGTCATCGTAACAACACAAAACCACTTTAAAAGAAGAATTACATGATCTGCTATCTCCTTATCCTGGGCGGTGTTGAATATTGGCGGTCGTCCAAGATTCAGTTTTAAAAACATTACCCGATTCCAGTCGGTCTGGAAGTGTGGCATATGGAATTCCTTAGCATCTAGCTGCTTGCCGAATCGACTTCTTGTCTTATTGTATGAATTTCACAGCTGCAGCCAGTGTTTCAGCATTCCATGATGCTTTCTGTGTTGTTTGAGCTCTATGCCGAGGCATCTGTAAACAATGGATTACAAAATAGTGAATAACTCCTATGTCAAGATTCTTATATGCATTTTATAAAATAAAATTAATGGTTTATAAATACAATATACAGTTCTTTTACATTATTGGAAATAATACTTTATTGAAGAATTTTCTTAAAATATTTAATAAAAAAAATATATTGATTTATTTATTTAAATTGTTCTGAACAGGATAACATCGTGCGAAAACGTGGGAAAAAGAATTATGGGATTTTAAAGAGTTGCATTTACTTAAAAAATTCATTGGGGTAATTTCGATCACTCGGGGTAATTTCGGTCAGCATTGATTGAAATTACCCCGCACGGCAGTGTTGAAACAAAACTGGCAGCTTTAAAACTGATGTTAATTTAGAAAAATTTTCCTCGGATTTTTAAAATTTTAAAATACCATGTGTCCATGTGTACAATCTATTATGGACATTAAGACCATGCATTGTTACTTACCTCACGTAATATATTCCGGCTTTCTTAGAAGAATTTGCTGCGGAACTATCAAAACGCACTCTTTCTGGTATCTAAAGAGCCAGTGTCGCCTCACATACAGAACGTTATTCACTTGTCATCCTCTAGAGCGCGGGATTTTAGAGCTCACGTGATGGTGGGACTTACCCCGACGATCGGAATTCCCCCACTTTACCCAGGCCGACATTTTGTTAAGTTTTCTTAATTGTTTACATTAAACGCATACAATTTTACCATAATCACGCCAGACAAATGTTTTTTTTTTGCATGAAATCGATTGACATTGACACGAAATGTTGTTTGAAACTTAAACGAGCGCCGTAGCTTCTCTTTGTCAAAAGTTATACTACGCGGAAGTTATGTGACGCGGCGAAACGTACTAAAAAAAAAAACCGGAGCCACCCCCCGCCCTCCCCTCCTCTACACGTCCTCAGTCATCATTCAACGTAACATATTCTTTTATCCTTTGGCAATCGAGTGGTGTTACTGAAAATTTTGAATGTAGACGATAGATTCGGAGCTGCAGTGCCAAACTGCGTCCCCCGATTTTGTAACCATCGGATTTTTTTGGATTGCCTCCCACTATGGTTACAAATTTAAAGACGGATTCATGTCAAAATTTACTTTATTATCAACATTTAGTAAGAAAATGCATATTTAAAAAGTTAAAAATTGAGTAAGTCATTAGACTTAGTTTCAACCGCTGCAATACGTAACTAGATGTATCCTTTACGAAGTTTCAGAGGATAGTACCTACTCTGCGCTGATCACGTTCAAGGTTTCACATCCTAATGCTTTGCTTTGTTATTAAGTTGCGGCTTGCAGGACACGGAGCTAAACGTTGTATTTCTCAGTGGCCAAGAACCCACACCACGAATAATTCTCCGCTCAAAAATGAACTAAGTTCACTGTACCAGATAGAGTTAAAATAAGACTACATTTGAGTGTTGTATTAGCCCTTGAGGTTCCTGTTCAAACTGTCTTCAGAAAAGCTGGCTCAGAAACAGAACTTCCTTCAACTACAACAAAAATAGTTTCACTAGCCACGTGTGAAAATTGTTTAATCCTCCGTCCTAAAAAAAAAAAAATCAACAAGAAAAGTACCTGAGCTTGTTTTGGAGTACAATCTCATTTCTCGGCAAGAAAATGTTTTAAAGGTAAAGTAGGTCATTACAACAGCAAAATGATAACCACGTGGGAAACGCTGGACAAACAACTTAAGGAGGATACGAGTTAAAAAATTACACTTTAAGAATTTGTTTACAAATATACTATATAACTATATTTACGTATTGGGAAAGCATTATTAGAGATGTGTTTCTTCCAGACATCAATAGTAGCTCACCTGCATTTGTTCAGGAGGAGTTAAATTCCTGCTGAAATTGCCAAAAAATTTTAGTAGGATGTATGTATTTGCAGACAGATTAATGGTAAATTTTCCATACTACATAAATGTATAATACTCCCATTAACGTCCAGAATGAATACTGAAATATTTTAATAGTTAAAAGTAAATAAATAAGCATGAAGATGCGAGAGGTAGCAATCAGACGTCCACCATCGTAAGACATTACGGGGGTTGTCGTGTTTTGCCGGCGAATGCGCCCCGCCAAGGAAAGTACTTCTTGCATGTCGGAGACAGGCATGCCGTACCTTGCGCTGAGTTAACGGGCGGGAAAGTCAGGCAGCGTAGTGTGAAAGGGAGTGTACAGAGTCTCCGACGATCGACAATCTGATGGACAAACTGAAAGCCGCCCTCCGCTCCAGGCAGCACGCAACAGACGCAGTAATCAGGCCCCTCCCGCCAAACCCGGCTGTACCACCCGCTGGTATCCGTGCGCTAGCCTAAAAGGAGAGGCGACAACGCGAAATTGAAATCCCTTACCTCGTCCGGCTGAGTGACTGCGGTAGAGATTGCGGCCCCCAGGGTTTTGTTTCAGCAGAAGGGGCGTGGGTGGGGAGGGGGAGATGTCACTCGCAGCGCCGTTAGCCGAGACGCACTCTGTTCTTGGTCACACTGCCTGCGTGTTCTCGGACTCACCTGCAAGCTGAGAAGACTGCTGTCTTCCTTGTTTCAAAAAGAAAGTGATAATTGCTGCCATTTCGACGCACACACAAATGAAGTAACGCGTTTCCTAGCAGTGACCGAGGTACTTGGATGTCTAAGGCAGAGACCATTAAACGATTATGGTCACCTAAAATTTCGCACGTGGAAAAGTTTGGCGCACGTAACTATTGGCCGACAGGTGAACTTCAAAAACTCCTGTTTCTCCTGTGCTCGTATTCCATCACTACTCCATCTTCAACTTGCTTAACCTCTTCTGTGCTGTTTAGGTTTTTAGTAATCCCCGAAATAACTCGTTTCTATCTTCGCAGTAAAGCTTGCGACCTTATTCCTTCTGTTATAAGCCAGGCAGTTTGAAACCAACATACGATCCTCGAAGAATAACTAGACAAGAAACACAAATTTTCCTCCCTAATAAACCCCCACTGCGGTAATTCCATCACATATAAATCCAACTGTTTTTAGTTCTCCTGTAGCTAACTTCCTTCAATTTATAACGATACCAACACCATCTTGGATCCTTAGAGAATACAATTTTTTGTCTTCCTTCTTTTGGTCATTTTCTCTGCTTTCCGTTAGCTATTTATTTCCTGTTTATATTAATTTTTCTCCAGCTACGTTATGTAGGACTTTGTGGGTTTGCCCGGATTTCTTACCCTTTCTGATTTTGATCATGTCCCTACTACAACAGTATGTATTCAATTGTAAATTGCTACATCTTCAGTTCCGTTTCGCCATTTCAAGCCAATGCCTGGCAATGCAACAAGTTGGAGAGGAAGCATTTTGCCAAGTTGGACTAGGCCGACGCAGTGCCACTCAGTTCCAGAAACCATACCAGTAGAAGACTTTGGATAACTCTGGCATAATAGCACCCGGTTCAGGAGCAGTGGCAGGAACCGGCTGGCCACCATGTTATGACGTCCCCCGTCAGACATCTTGTATCCACGTGACCTTAACCTTGACCTTCGACCTTTCACCTTCAAATCCAAAACAAAATATTTTTAAGCATAAAAAAAATTCTAAAAATATTTAATAACATTTGAAAAAATAAAATACTATAAAAATCATACCATATTATATAAAAATTACTATAACAATTATTTTTAAAATATCATAAAATTATTTAAAAAATTATAAAAAAATTCCAATCCCCTGGAAACAATTTTCCCCTAAAAAAAATTTCCCTATTCATATTAAAATGTCCCATTTTCCCCTTAAAATGTTCTTTATTTCCGTAAAAAAAAAATTACGCAAAAAAAATTCATAAAAGTCAGCAAGCATATTATGTTACGGACTACTAGAGCTGTGTTGGATGCAGGTGACCTTGACCTAGACCACGTGGCCGTGAATAACCTTGGAAACCAAAACTCAAGAAAAAATCATAAAAGCCGCAAGCACATTATTTGACTCACCATCATATTGGGTGAAGGTAAGCTTGATATTGACCCTATGCCATTAGACAAACTTGAAAACAAACAATTGAGAAAAACAATTGTATATAATTGTACATATAGCAAAATTGTAATTTACACAATACTTCAATTAAAGTTATTTTCTTTCTTTAACTTTGCAATTTTAAATATGTTCTGGCCAAATAGGAAAAATCTGGAAATAAAACACAATTTCAACCATAGGCATTTTGTATTCAATTCATTTATTACAGTCACTCAGGTCCTCAAAAAATTTGCAATATTCTTCGATATACATGCTTCTCAATATATGCAACTTTGTTGAAGGATATAGTCTTTTATGCATCTCACTATTCACACTCGTGTTGTCCTTGAGCGAAAATATCGTGATATGTATTACACCGTCACAATGTGCAGGACAGGTTATGTAGATAACTACACTTTTGAGGACATTTTCCGAAGTCACAAGATACCTTTTTGCAGCAAACCCGGTACCGGGGGACTGATGAGAAATGAAAATTGTCTATATGGCTGAAAAGTTTACCACATCTGTCTAAATATGAACTGCAGCAAGGATTCTTGTCGCAATTAAAGCGCTCATGTCTTCGAGCATTGAATTTTTTGCTGAAGATCTTTTCGCAGAAGTGACACTGATGATGACGTAGTGGTTAAGGTATAGACTCGGACGGGCCTATTGGAGATGTAGGTGCTGGAGCTAGAGAAGCAGGTAACATCAACATTGGTGTTCTAGGTACCTCGGCCGAAAATTTTGATAGCTTCAGTGAAGATTTCGTAGGCTTAACAGCTGAGGAATTTGATGGCAACATGCCATCCTGACACGATAGTACTGTACTGCTAGAAGTAAACGCTGTTTGTGATGTGGGTGTCACAGCCAAATAAGTTGATAGTGCGGTAGGCATCACGCCTGAAGAGATGATGGCGCTGGTAAAACAGAAGACATTTCACTCGAAGAAGAAATCGATGACGACAAACCATTGCCGTGAAATATCCACTCCACTTTAATGTAACTAGCCATGGATTACCTGGCGTAGAAGATAGCCGAGACGATGCAATTTCCACGGCAGCCATTGCCAAACTAAGGCTCTCAGCTGACCTCCATAATGCTTATATTATACGAGTATGTGAGTCCTATGATGCCATATTGACTTTGAACCAACCCTATTACACGATTAACACATTGTTCGGACACCTAAAACCAGTCATTGAGTAGCCACGGGATTGCAGCTGACCAATCGCATGCAGGAGGTGAAACATCACATGCGTGAGTCAGTCTCGGACTCCTATGCGGTGCGTGCGGTTCTAACTGTGGTGGATGCGGAGAGCTGATCACATTTGCGGAGCTGATTGTGGAGCTGATTGCAGAGCTGATTGCAATTGCGGAGCTGATTTCGGTGCATGGGGTGCTTATTACAAGCCATGCGGTGCTGATTGTGTTGCATGAGGTGCTGATTACAGTGTGTGCGGTGATGTTTGCTTTGCGTGTGGTGTTAATTGCTGTGCTGATTGCAGTGCTAAGTGTGGTGCGTGCCGTGCTAAATGCGGTGCATGTGGGTTGAAAGTTAAAATTAATTAGCAATGTTTTAAAATAAAATAAATAGTCATACCTGAAAAACTGAAATGTGGACATTTTATTAAATAATATCGTTTTAAAAAGCATATATCGAGATTCCTCGGTATATTTAATCGTTTCCTGGGTAAATGGTACTTGCACTTTGCACCAAAAGTGCCTCGAATTACAGCAGGCTCCCACCACGCTTCGCCAATTGTTGATGCACAACTGGAACTTTGTACTGTAGTATGCAACACTATGGTAGACCCCCACCATGCTTCATAATGAATATCTTGATATGTTCGTTCAATGTTTCGCCTAGCACAAACTGCATGGGACCAATGACGTAATTCTTCATCGCCTCGATAAGTACTCTTCTGACAGACCATTCTCTCATGCCAATGAGCATTTTGACCTTAGGTAAAAACTTGATCTCAGTATAGGCACTTGTTGCAACCAGTATATAGATGCCATGGTCAATGTTACCTGCACCCAATATGGTGGAAGTAGTCGTGACGTAATATTCTTGCTGACTTTTCCGAATTTCTCTCGGGTTTATGAATTTCAAAGTAATCTAAGGTCACAGGGACAATATCAAGGTCACCTGCATCCAATTCAGTGGTATCAGTCAGTAGAGTAATATGCCTGCTGACTTTTCTTTACTTTTTTTCTCGAGTTTTTGTTTTCAATATCATTCAACGTCATGTGGCCAGGTTCATAGTCTTCCAATATGTCAGTATTAGCCAGTAATATAATATGCTTGCTGTTATTTTATGATTTTTGTAGGATTTCTTCGAATTTTTAAGTGAAAAAATGGAAATTTGAAAGGCAAAAAAAATATTTTTAGGAGGAAGACAATTGATATTTTTAGGGAAAAGCGAAATTGATATAAAAAATATTCGCCGTAGTTGGAATTTTAATAGTTTTTTATTTCATTTTAATAGTTTTAAATATTTTCGTATGATTAAAAAAAATACATTTGGATTTTTTTAATATTTTTGAATTTCTTTATTTCTTTTCTGGATCTATTTTTGAGGTTTTTGGGGTCAAAGGTTAGTGTCAAAGGTTAAAGGTCAGCGGTCAATGAACCTGGCTTCCGAGGTGGCTGCCGGGCTACGTCACTACATGGCGGATAGCCGGCTCCTGCTCCTGTACTGGGTGCCGTTATTCCAGAGTCTGCTTAACCCTTCTACTCATACCTTTGCCTGTCTCTCTGGGAAACGAAATTATACATTTGTAGGGGATCTTTTTTCAACGACAACTTACTCTCTCTGTTCAGTTAATCATTTATCGAACAATTATAATTTGTCATGTCAGGACACAATCTACCATTTCCTCCATCACCACTGACAGACACCACAATGCTGGTCATTGTATGCTGCTGGTCTACTCAGGACGGTGGACGATATAATGCACCAAGTCAATTCTCGGACGGCGTGGATTAAATTCCGAAATGGATAGGATTATTATAAACCTGCCCAACATCATCCATCGTAGCATGGTAATCGTTTCCATAATGCAGTGAGTTCATTTTTCGTGTAGGTCGGACTCAATATTTGTATGTGGCTAAGCAATTCCACCATTAGAATTTTTTCACGGAATTGCACAGCTGTAACTGACATTTGAAAAGCATTTTTATACCCTTCAAAGCGGTGCCACACTTGCCTAGTTTCGCTGATGATTTATTGCAATTTCTCCACATGGTATGTGTGTGTATATATATATATATATATATATATATATATATATATATATATATATATATATATATATATATACACACACATACCATGTGGAGAAATTGCAATAAATCATATATATATATATATATATATATTGGGAAGGAAGTCTATATATATATATATATATATATATATATATATATATATATATAGACTTCCTTCCCAAAATGTGAAACTTCACACAGCCATGAACAAATTGCTAAGCAGATCGTTAATTTTTAACGTCCATAATTATTACTTTTGTTAAATAAACTAGGCCACAGTTGGGTGGGTGATCAGTCAATAGGTTCCCAATATTGAGGTGCTCCATTTCGGTCTGATAGAAGGTGTTTATAACGAATTTTTCTCATTGGGATTCTCATGTTAGATGTGCAGCTGACTTTACCGTGGTGTGGAGTTTTTCAATGGATACTCCCACTTGATATGTACTTTTCGTTCCAAAACAGTTCAATTCACACTTGATCTCCCATCGCTCATTTCTTAGGCCAACTCTCAGGTTTGGCAGCTGGTTTCGCATGGCATTAGCCTCCGTTCATTTCATCCTTTGTGGCCTTGCCACAGAGACAAATCAATCAATAATGTCTATGTTTACAAGATAATTCAACTACTCGGAATGAAGCTCTCAAATATTTGAAAGGAAACCAAATAATATTAGTTACGTTTACGGCCAAGTCACCTGCTGCGCACCACATCAGTGTGGGCGAGAGTAATACACGGATTCATTACAGGGCAATGTACTACCACCCAGGTCCAGCGCGGGTGACTGTGCCGCTCAGGTTAGGCGTGAGTACTGTACCGCATATGTTAAGTGCGGGGTCACTGTACAGATGAGGTTCAGTGCGGGTAATTGCAGAGCTCAGGTTAAACGCGGGTGACTGTACCACTGAGGTTAAATGCAGGCAACTGTACTGTTCGAGTTCAGCGCAGGGTACCGTATCGCTCGGGTTCAGTGCGGGGTACTCTATCGCTCAAGGTAAGCACGGGTGACTGTACCGCTCGTGTTGAGCGCGGGTGCGTGTACAAGCGACGCGGGGCCCGCAGGCGGCAGACGACTGCAAGTCCTGCCGGCGGGATGACAATAGCCGCGGGACGGCTCGCATCTCTCTGCTGCTTATCGGCGGCCAGCGCCCATTGTCTTTACGACTGGTCCATTACACAGCTCGCCCGCAAGCGTCACGGCCTGCGCCGTGCAACAAGCGACCAACTCCACACAGTACTGGAGCTAGAGCGGAGTTCGCTTCCCGCGTGCAGCACTACCTGTACTACCTCTCAATGACGACACTCACAACAAAAATCCATATTTGTATATTTACCACACTATAACTGTTGTAAAGTCGATTCACTGTTACTTTAAACTTTAGTGAAGCACTGGTAAGGTCATACTTTCAGGCTCTTCCTCCGCCTCTTGCAAATAAAGAATAAATAATAGGCCTACCAAATAATTATATAACTATCAGACATGTGTCTATGAATACGGGCCAGTAAGAACAGAAAATATTTTGACAAAAAATTCCCACATTGGACAGTATTGGGCCCAATACTGTGGGATATCATACACTCTAAATCGGATTCAGTTATTTTTTACTGATTGTCAGTTGAAACTGCTCCATCCGGAATCTGTAGAAAAAATATCACTAATTCATCAGTTAAAAGAAATCTACTAATTCAAGCAGTAAAAAAATACTTATTTATAGTTGTTATTAATAAATAAGCACAGAGCATTCCTATGTGATGAATGTTAGGTACGATTTATTTTGTCGCAGAACACAAATATTGTCTACACAAAAACGTTTTTGGAGGTGGTTGGGCTCGAACCTCCACCCACAAAGCAAAACATGCTGAAGCTTTCATGATCAGCCATATCCACTGCCCTACTTTTCCAAGGCCAAATGGGTGCTCGTATTATGGGTACTGGACCGCAAAATGTAATGTCAAATATTGCTGTAAGTTTCGTGATGTGGAAGTATTTCTTGTTGTCGAAATATATAAATTTTCTGCGCAAGTACATGTCTTTGCAAAGTTTGAAAGTCAGTCTATCTTTAGTTTAGTTCGGATTCTGTGCTTTAAAAGATAAATATGGTGGTTTCATTGTACGAGGTTATCGCTGTCCACTTGTATTCGCCATTTTACAATGCGAGACACTACAGATTTAAACTGTTATTTTTTAGTGACAGATAGATCAGTGATAATTTTACTCACTCGATAGTGCGGTGATTCGATAAGAAAGGTGAAGTTACACCAACAAAAGTTTTGTGGTCTCTGCAAGTTAACAGATCAAATAATGAGGAAACAACAAATTTGATAAAATATTGCATTGTTTCTAACGTTCCACTGTATAATTAGCACTGTTATTACTAGTCAATCTGCCTCTTCAAAATAACAATTTCATTCTGTAAAATGTTGCATTGTAAAATAGCAGATACATAGTAAACACAGACAACACCGTTAAAACCACTACATTTCTCTTTTAAAGCACACAATCTGAATTAAACTTAACTTCGAATGACTTTAGAGCCCTATAAGGACATGTACCTACGTACGCATAATATGTGTACATTTCGACAACATGAAGTACTTTCACATTACGAAACATACAGCCATTCGCCATTGTAAGTTTATGTCACTACGGAAATGCGAGACCGTTTCTCTCAGTGGCACAGCAGCAGAGTTCATAGAACGTCAGCCAAAAGAAACAAGAAAATGTGTTGCGTTTTGCGGTAGCGGTTCGATACCAACCACTTCCAAAATTTCCTTGTCTGTACATGTAATAATTTCGTTTAACGACAAAATAATTGTATACCTAATTTATTTCAAACCGTAATTCACGGATTTCAATCCTTGTGCTTATTATTAATCGACTATAAATACGGTAACTGATTTTCTACTGCTTGTATTAGTGGATTTTATTTAACTGATGAGATTGGTAGTTTTATTTTTCTACTGATTCCGGATGGAGCAGTTTCAACTGACAATCAGTAAAAAAATAACTGATTCCGATTTAGAGTGTATTTGAAGTCATGTTACACCTGGGGTTGCTGCATTGGTGCGTAGTCTACGGTTATGCAGATGATGGATTGTTGGTCCCAGCTTGGCCTAGACGTGAGAAAGAAGAGAGGTGGAACAGGCTTTAGCTAATATAGACGAGTTTTCAAGAGACTTAAAATTGATGTTCTCTATTTACAAAACCTAAGCGATAATATGTAAAGGATCATTGTGAAGGACACCCATAATGAGGTTTGGAGGATGGGTTGTCAAAGTAGCATAGACCATGAAATGCAATATCAAGGAGATATGCTCTTCCATGAACAGGTTCGCTGTACTACAGACAAGACAGTGGTGATGTTTCACAAACTGAGTGAGCGTGGTGGCTCCAGCAAACTGGGGGCTGGGCTATTGGATGTTGAGGGCCATCAAACAATGTATGTTTCTCTCCATATTGTTGCACGATTGTGCAGTATCGTATAAAGTGGCCGTTAAAGTTAATATTCGAGGGCTTTAACTAGTGTGCAGAGAGCATCATGGTTTCGATTCGCCAGGGCGTACAAAACAGTTTCTAATAATGCACTTGCAAGTGTTCGGAGGCGTTGTTCCTATCGATCTTCTTGCCAAACAGAAAGTTGAAATCACAAAGATCCGATATCTGCAACGCTGACTGCTGAGATGAAGGAGCACTTCCAGGAGACAGTGAATGACGGGAGGGATGGGATGTATCTGACAAGGGAAAGCATACGTCTGGTATATTCCCGGATATGGCGGCAAGGCTGCGCATGGGGTGGCTGGAGATAAGTCACTATCAAACGCGGTTATTAACTGGCCATGGCAACTTTAAGGTGAATCTGTTATTGTTTGCTCTGGTGAATAGCCCGTTGTCTGTGATCCGTAAAGTTCCGGATACACCCAGAACATTTGCTGCAAGAATGTGGTAATATATATATATATATATATATATATATATATATATATATATATATATATATATAATGCCTTAGACATGACTGTGAACAAGCACATAGCGTACTCAATCTAATTGAGACAGTTATAGACAAAGTTAAATGCAAGAATTTATTAGACTATCTTACAAAGGTACACTCCAATAAATTCGAGTCAGTGGGAAACCACTGATTCGCAGTGAAATTCAACTACTCGATCCAGTGAAAACGGCTTCACTTAGAATTAGTGGGAAACCACAGATTGTTCAGTGAAAAAATTTCCTGATTGATTTAGTGATATATATATTTATATATTGCGCAATTTACCGAAATTTAAAAACATAAAAGAATTTTCGCAGGTGGCCGGGATTGAATTCACATACCCCTTCCGCTTCGACTTCGGGCTGTTACCTTATCATCTGAGCTACCATACCTAGTTGAAATAATGAGAGGAAAATATATGCCTGATAGTTTTGCCATAAAATAGTGAAGATTTCAATTCTAGGCTCTTACTTTTCGTTTTTGGTTTAATTGGTTCCGTTAGGATTGTTAAAACGATTAGTATATATGAGTGCACACTTCTCATCGCATTATAAGCATTTTAAACCTTCAAACAGAGTGCTATAGCGGTTACATGAAAACGAAATGAAAGACGTAAAGACGGAAAGAAAGACTGAGTGTTCATATTACACATTTTGGAAAGTATTTTGTATTGGTTTTACTAGTTTATTCGTTGTAATTTCACTTGGTACACATTGTTTAACGGCCATTTTTAAACGTTTTTTTGACGGCCATTCATAAACGTCGTTTGATGGCAATTTTAACATGCTTTTTTACTGATCCATCAGTCAATAATAAACTACTGCGTAAGCAGTGAAAACATGACTGAATTATCAGTGGACATTATAACTGAATAAATAAGTGAAGGAAATCTGGCATTTTTCACTGATTCATCAGTCAAATTCACTGAAGTAACAGTTGAATAAGTTAGATACGTTTGACTGATTGAAACAGCGAATTTATCACTGTTTCAGATTTAGCGTGTAGGGTTGGTAAATGAGGTATTTGACGTCTAAGTGCTCGGCTAATAGGAAGATCAAGAAAATGGTTCTAAAATCTCGAACTATGGGGGGTTAAGTGATTTCAGACATCTCGGAAATGACATAGGACGTAGATGAGATAGAGGAAGCACAGTCAGGAGAATGGACGTGCTCATGGGATTCTGTGTTCTTCGTCAAGTAATCAGTGAATGGTATAACAGGAATTTTCCAATATATGAGCAGGATAACAAGTAATCAGAGGAGAAGAGCTGATATTCAGATCAGAAAAAACGAGAACAGATAGTTACAAAGTGAGAAGGAAATATTTGGGTATATTTCGGGAATCCACAGTGTTATGAAAGCCCCGCCGTGCATCCGTTTCACAAGGTTTCGACTAAGCGAAGCGACAGTAACAAATACAAAGTAAGTTTATAAAGATAGAAGCCAAACACTCGACCAAAAGTGCAACCTGTAAACGATCGAAGAAATGCGCCGAAGGTAAAACAATATGTGGGTCCAGCTAAGTCAGTAGTTTCACCGGTAAGCATAACATCCCATCGACAAGACTCCACCCACAGAGCCCGGCGGTGACCAATCAGAATCTGTTACGACAACTAACACACATGGTGGGGTGAGAAGTGTGGACGGAGCTATGAGGGCCAGAGAAGACGCAGTCGGTGACTCGAAGGCAGACGGAGCGGCAGCAGCTGGTCCTGGTGCGAGACCTGGTGAATCTCTTAACAATGTTTCTACTCCCATCTCATTAACTTAGGCTTATTACCTTATCCCTTCTCTCCACTTGGCCAGATTTCATATTATTCTTGTCTGTTTGTGATGGTCAAATAGTGTTAAAGTAAATGGCCCTGGCCAAACCTTGATTTCATTAGTCTTCTTTCTTAATTATACTATGTCTCATTCCTGTCCTTCATACTTCAAGTCTTTCTCTTAAATGAGTCTATAACAACAGGCAGAGAATACGAAGCACAGAGAGCGGTTTTTCTAGTGTAATAGAGGGTTACATGGAAGACAGAGGTAGCATTCGAGAACCAGTTTATTCTTATACACTTTCTTGATGAGAACACTAATATCAACATAGAAGTACAGATCGTGCCCTCTGGCTATATAGCCAGCGGAGGCCCATTTAACACTTGAAAGAAATAAACCATAGCATATCAAGGTTAGAATATCCGAACGTTCTGACGGTCGCGCTTAATATATTGATCCATCAAATGGAGCGCGAAAATAGGATATTGTTTTCACTCTTGGAGTTTGGAGTCAGTCGACACGATGCTCATGCCCAGAGCGGACTGCCCACACACTATGAGCAACCTAGTTTCTATATACTTCTGGCATAGAGGTTTGAAGCTTGACCTCACAATTGGCTATAGAGATGTAAAGACCTAAAAAGAAGGACGTTTGACTGCACTAAACCCTTCATAGGATATAGTGTAGTAAGGTTATAGGTCTTGACTAACCGGATGTAACAACTATATGATTAGGCTTTATCTGGTTCAAGCCAAACCACCAAAAGAGGAAAGGATGAAGGCACATAGGTAAGCAAATCAGGAGATGGGCTGGGAAATCTGTACTTCGAATGAATTCTTATGTTTGGTTCCTTATAAGGACCAGATATTAATTGATTGTGTTGATGCTGGTGTCTGCATCGAGATCGCGACGAGGCCCAGGTATGCCCAGCGGTGTGCTACAGCTGATGTGCCCTGGTAAACTTTTATCTTCCAGCCACGAATATTGGCAGAGCAAATAATAGAGATGTTAGATGTGAAGTGACATGATGAAGAGAAATGATGAATTTGGTCGACTTTGTCGTGACTTGGAATCGCGACGAGGCCCAGACACGCTGTACTTGGCACTTCAGCTGTGGAGTCCTGGGAAACTCTTCCTTCTCAGACCAGCTGCAGTCGGCCACTCCACCAGCATCATACCAAATTGTTACCCTACCGATAGACAGCAGTTTGGAATATTTCCCCCTGTATCGTTCCTGGGCCACAGATGTATAGGAAGGAGGTCGTTTACCTAACCTGCCCAAGTATGGGATCCGTATAGTGGAGGTGCGGGGGATGCTGGTTGATAATGGAGATACTCTCCTGCTTAATGTAAACATGCAAAAATATATGGTGCGGAGGTAATTATGATGATGACAATAATAGTTTTAAAATGTAGAGTAACTTCAGCCTAGCAGGAGAGGTTAAAACTTTTTATGTTCCCTGAGGCACGTAAACAATGTGGGCCGATTTTATTTTGGTTTGCAATGAACTAAATTAAGTTAGAGAATAGTTCTCGCGGGATACGCTACTTCGGGTCAGCTCCCAGGAGAAATGAATGGTGAAGCTAGGTCTAACTCCTCCAGAACCCTGCCAGGCGATGAACTGACGTGCTTCGACACTATTGACTGTTCCATACTGATGCCAACGGTGTTGCCAAAAGTTACAGTTCGAAGAGAGGACATGTTCGCAACAGAAATAAATGACTGTTGGCATATTGCCCTAAGCACTATCTATTCTAAAGCTAGGTTTACATATTAGTCAAGCTGAAAAGGTGGCAATTAAAATAACGTATGCACAATTGCCAGTTTAGATTTTCATATGAAGTATTTGCGAGGGGTATGGAAATGGTTTGGAAATAAATATACATGCTCGCAAGGTGGAAGTTTGCTTGGTACTAAGACTCTTGAGTCCACATCTGAGAAACATGAGTTAAATAAATTGTACGTTTATGGTAAGTAAAATAACGTTGCATGTTGAAGGAAAGTAGCTTTAAAAAGCTATATTCATGGGTTTATGTATGCTAACAGGATTTAAAAAAATAGATATATTTATAATTTTTGCTGCTGAAAAAATAAACAGGTAAAATAAAATTTAAAGATTATTCCTAATTGGGACACTAGTAAATTGTTGATGATGTTACAAAATTGTGATGGTTGTCACGACCATGTTACCTAGCACCAAAACATCGCCTACAATGAGTGTACGTCGTCGTCTATACCTGGTGTCGACCAGGAGTATGTGAAGTTACTCAGGCAGCAGCTCCTACTAGACTGAGTGCAAGAGGTGTGGCACGACACAGGTGCGCCCCTCCTCTTCCCTTCGCACCCATCAATTGATGACGCTCGGCTACGTGTTGCGGTGTGATGTTGTTTGGAAATGACCTTTTGCCATGCATCGAAATATTTTTTTCTTTTTGAAAGTTGCAAGTATTAGTAGCCTGCATGTAAAGTTTTAAAATGTTTTGGGGGGGGGGGGTTGAGCAAAGATTTCCCGTTAGTAACTGTTTGTCAGGAAAGTTTGTTGAAACCCATTTGATGTAAACCAACTTATTAGAAGAGATCGCAGTGATCGAGGTTTTTGAAACGCTGGTACTGTTGTATATACATATGAATGCTTGAGCATTTTTATATTTTATATCTACAATATCGTTAAATGTCTGTTGATATACTGCTTCTAGTCAAAGAAAGTGTTAACAAAGATTTAATTTTGCTGGAAGAATGTAACGAGATTAAAAATTAATGGGAATTTTTCTGAGATTGAATAATGAAATATTTTTTTACTAAGAGAATGTAGGAAGTATCGTCGTAAAAGGGTTTTAAAAAATATATTTCCAGTTCTTACGATTAAAATTACGTTTTGCAATCACGCTATTATTTTTTATTATATTTTTTGGTTGGTATGCATTGTGTCAGTTCATTATGAACCAAAACTTAGGGGGAGTTTTGTATGAAACTGGTGATTGTGTTTCAAGATCACTTTTTCTGTACATTATTCGCTAAACTCATCTTTCTTAAACAACAGGTCGCATATTTAAATAACCTGATGAACACTGGAGCATAATGCCACTTTACACAGCCGCATGACTGTGAAACTGCAGTGTGTCGGTGCTAGGGAAGGCAGCGGGCCAGTTACCGCTGAAGTAATTGTAATCAGAACCGTACTCTACTTTCACGGCATAACGAATAGTGGTAGGGTATTCACTTATCACATAAGTATCTACATTCGTAACTGTTGCGCCACCATCTTAGCAACATACAATTACCTAGACGGAAGGTGACCAAAGTAAGGAGTGGATCTAGTTGCGCTTGTGGGTTTTTTGTAAACAACGTTGAAAATTAGGGCCAGGCCAGGAAAAATAGTCTTCAAGATTGAATGATGCTGTTAACAATCACCTATTATTAAAAAAATATGTTTATCATGGAGTACTTAATATTAAGTTTCAAATGGAGAATAATATGAAAAGATGACTAAGGTGTCCAAAATCTTGTGGCTTCGAAAATTGATACTTTTTTTCTGCTGATATAGCTTTTATGCAAAAATACTGAGTATTCAGAATCTCGGTGAAAATAATTATTTTTAACAGAGTTAGCACACACAATGTGATCAGCTCTACAACTTAATCAATATTTTTTACCTTTGTTTCAAAAATGGAGGAAAGATGTCCACCTCGTTGTTAAATTATGTTAAGTAAAAAAATTTCATTGGTGTGAAATTCACAAAACCCCAAAGGAAAAACAAATAAGAAATATTTTACATTTCTTCACATAACATAATTTTTTTATGTGGCTGTGGCCGTAGCTTAAGCCATTATCAGTTCGTTTAGGTTTCCATAATGTTGGAGCATTCTAAAGTTTAAGATTATTTTAACATGAAGGCTTTCCTCATTAAATGGTGCCGCCACGAACCAGCTCCACTGCCATCAGATAGAAGGCGAACAGATACATGCCAGTTATTCCAGTCCAACACTCGGATACTGCTCGGACTCAGCTAACGAAACACGGTTGGAAAGGTCGCCTAATACTTGCACCGCACTAAAAGACAGATATTGCTATCAAGTTATACATTCCAGCCAAAAAAAAAAAAACGTTAAAACATCGCCAGGTAAAACAAGAATCCCAACAAACTTACCGACGATTGTAATAGATGTCTTAACACCACATCAAAAAAGTTTTTACAGCAGCGATAAAATATTCAGATGTCACTACATGGCGATGGGAGAATGATAGAGTTTGCACCATGGAACAACACACAACAAGATAAATCCACAGAGTAGTGGTTCGTCAGAATAACCGTTACTCGTGGTCACAGTTAAAAATCGATTGGCCAGTGATTTTAATTACTATACATTTGAATTTTGGTTCGCGATATTTTAGAATGTAAATCTAATAATATAAAATAATTGCGTTAATAGTATTAAATAACATAATTAGGCTAGTAAAACTAATAACATATTATATTACTTGCACTAGTATCTTAAGTAATCGAGTTGAACACAAAACATACAAAATTTAACACTCACAAATTTTTAATACATATGGAATTCACAACCGGGAAAATTTGCACTGTGACAAATATTGTTTCCTTTGTACTGTACATTGTCTTGTATTCATGTGACAGTTGTACTGTCAAAGTCTTGTTCGACTTTATGTGTATATGCTGAATGTTTTTCATATCATTAATTCCTGACATTTATTTCATTTTGTAAATTACATATTTCATCAGTGTTTATCTTCATTACTAATTTTTGAACTTTGAATTAGAAATGTCACTACAGTGTCTTTTAATATGTTATGTCTTGGTACGTTTGTATATATATATATATATATATATATATATATATATATATATATATATATATATATATATCTAACGGTATTGTGAAATCCGTTTAAGTTTGATATTCATAAACTGCTTTTGTTAGAAAAAATGGGATTTTCATGTTTGTTTGTTGTCCGTAAAATTCTGTAATTCCTTAAAGAGATAATGCAGCAATTAAAAGATTTTGTTCTGCAACTTCATGATTTTGGATTGACTTGGTGTGCAAAAGAGATTATTCATGTTGAGTAACAAAGAGGGAATGAAGATTTATGCCTCGTTCCAGCATTAAATTTGGAATATCATATTCCAAATTTGGGAAATCCAGCCGATGTGCCAAGGACTACTAAAATTGTGCTTCCCTATTCAGTTATAATTTTCCTGACATAGAAAATTCAAGAGGAAATATGTTGGCTTGGAACACATTAACTATCCCTAATTTTATGAATTCTATCAGTTCATGAAAAATTACACCTACCGCCCAGAAGTTCCCATTTACTCGAGTTCTACCATTGCTAGTCGAAAACCAGTTTGATTAATGCTTGTATGTTAAAGTATGTGGTATGTCACAAAATTGCGGGGAAAAACTTATTTAATTATTATGACTTTCATTAAAATTTATTATTTAACAGCCCATCTATATATACTATACATCTCATACCAAATATGTGGCTACCAATGTTGTGTATTATTCCCAATCTTACGAAAAATATTATGCTTATACTGTTGTGTTCAATCGAACCTAATATAGCACCAAAAAAATTTAAATGAAGCTTTTGCACAAAGCGCGAAGCACATAAATAAACACATTATATTTAAGCATTAATACCAGTTATTATGACAAAAGAAAAATTAGTAGCATTTATTTCACATAAATATCAAAAATAAAGTGAACACAAAGATGAAATAGTTTGCTAGCAGATAATTAACTGTAAAAAATTAAGAAAAGAATATTTTGCCTACACTCTACTTTCGCACTTCAACTACTATGTCCAGCAGTGTGTCACAACAGGAGAGCCATGATTAAAATATACATGAGAATAAATTTTGTGATAAACGCCACATATGAGTTTTCCACCAACAGTCACGAACAAATACAGTGCCAAAGAAGATACAAATTACTATGACATTTAACGCCAGGAAAACTTATTTAAGCAAATATGACTACGAAGAATAATTTTTCAGTTACTAGAATAGGCATAGCAGAAAATGGAAATAACGTACTTATAATATGAAGATCCACTCCCATTTTGAAATGTAAAATAAGTAACTAATATATTAATAGGTGTTTAATACCGTCACCCCACTATTCAATTTATACAATCTGTGAGAATGACGAAGGCGGTAATTTATATAACAAATCAACACAGAGCCAGCTTTAAAAAATGTCTTGATTTTAATTAAGGCACCTACCTAAGAACACGTTAATTGCTTGACTGTAATTTGCAATACACGTTTATAATAGAATCAAATGAACACAATCACAGCCTGTTTTCTTATGAAAAGAACTCACTTCGAATTAAGCGGGAAGAGGATATTCATGGTACGGTACGAACTGGAGAAACTGTTTCGGAGCTTTTAGTCAAAGTCAAAAATGCTATTTTCCGACTGATGTTTTTAAAATATGCCACCCATGTATCTTTGCTACTCGTATACTTCACTGTAAAAAAAAAAAGTGTAATTTTACACAGAATGTTTGTGGCAGCAAAAACTGCCACTTAGGGAGTGGGTAAAGTTACCTAACGTCCTACTAATAATTTAGCACATTAGGGATGGTGAGAAGACAAGAAGAGACTTTAAAAATTACTCATCGTTTGTGAAAATTTGTGCACACTCTTGTGTCAATGCAGAAATTTTAACACTCTTGCTGAATGCACGTAAATTCATGTAACTGTGTAGGTTTGTTTTTGTTGACATGCATTACAATAACAATCACATAATATTTTTACTTCTACAAAGAATATATGTGGCAGCAAAAATTGCCACTCAGACAGCATGTAAATATTCAAAACGTAATTCATAATATTTAAAACACTAATAGGGCTGCAAAGAAACATGCACGGCGTCGAAACATCCACACAATGTAGTGGTAAATTTACACACTTTGATATGTAATTCAAATGACAATATTCTAAAAATAGATGTGCAATGTTGATGTTGATTCATAAATAAATAGTTATATTGATCTACTCTGTCGTTGCGATTTCAGACAAATTGGTATAATTGGTTCATACATCGATGGTATGAAACTACACAACTGTGCCGTCGTATTTTCTCGCTTATTTGAAAAACTATTTTAACTTATGTTTATGCAAGAATACATCTTCCTTGTTCTTGTTATTTAACACATACAGGTTAGTTTGTTTTGGTACGTGATACTAATAAAATTCACTGCTAGAGAGAAAATATACATGTTGATTGTTCTTGTGTTTCCCCCTACCTCAAGGAATTTTATTTTTCCCATTGCACAGTAACACAAATACTACAATGTCAGTGTAAATCTGAAAAATTATGTAAATAATTGTTTCGCTTTCAGTGTCTTCTCAGAGACTCATATTCCTTATGGTATCATCTAAGCACTTGTCCAAAAGCTTGTAAACGAGGTCTTTAATCCAGAAAATTCCCCGCACCTAGCGGTTATCGAACTTAGATGGCCTTGAGTGTCTACCAGATACCGTAACCACGAGACCATCATAAATCATAACTTCGTACTAATTGACGATCATAATTTTGAATAATAGTAAAATTACGGTTTGCAGACCTAAGTTAATGATACCTGTAAGCTATTAGTTGTCTATGATCTGTCATCTGGGTATGTTTTCGAATTCCATCTACCATTTGCGTAACACAGTTTTATTTCACAGCATACTCGTTTTTGTAGAAGTAAACTGCTGAGATTAGTGAGCGTGTACGTCATTAAAAGAATATTCCCGGGGTCATTAAATAAAACAAAACCTATTTGGGTTAGCTATTCACATGCCGCACGGAACTTTATTAAAGTGAAAGTATATTTCGTAAAATCGTTTATTTCTACTTAATCAACGATAAGTGTCAACTATGATTTGGTCTTCAAAAATCAGTGTGTATTGATTTACCTGCAGCAAAATAAAAAAAAAATAAGCATATAAGACTCAGGGGTGTAGCGAGGTGGAGGTTTTGGTTGTTCAACTCCCCCGTCACGGCGCAAAACCAAGAGCCTATTAACAAAAATCATTTAGTGATTTTAAAATGTTTACAAACCTCACGCTGCATACCAAAAATTGGCCCTAATATCTGGAATTAAAGTGATACACGTAGGTTTTATTTCAGTTAAGCACTCTGTGTGTTAGATTTTTTAGAATATAAAACAATTTTTATTTTAATGAATAGTGTACCAAAACCAAATTCTGTCTGTGTCCCACAGTAAATGCGTATTTTTACATTTTTCTTCCAGAGATTATAATCATCAAAGCTGTAATATTGAAATAATGTTCACTGACTTGAATGAGTTCGTACAAATACCGCCTTGTACTTGCTTCAAACAGAAGAGGATTCCTCTAAATGCCTGAAAAGCTTTTACACATTTGTACGACCTGTATATGTGTTTCAATTAATAAGGTTGACAACTTCGAGATTTGCAAATATACGTACTGATAAATTCAACTTTTATTTATTCACAATTGTAATTTTTGCACTTAAGTTGTTAATTTTTCGGTAAAATTACACTGTAGAACAAGTACTATCATTTTACATGGACGTGATAGTGTTTAAACAACGACCGTATATGGTCGTTGGTTAAACAACGACCGTATAGTAAATTAATATTGCCTAATGGTAGGTTTACACTTTAAATTGACGTATTTTTACTATAATTTCACGTAATAATTTGGTACCATAGTAGAAGCCAGTAGTAGCCATATGGGCATTCTGGCACAACAGGGATCAGGAAGTTGCTCTGTGGCTCCAGGGGTTCGGCCGCCATCTTGGATTCCTGGACTTCCCACTGCCAATCTGGTCACGCAGCCACCATGTTGGATTTCCACATATTTGTAGCCAGTATACTGCCATTTTGGTAGCCAATATGACATTTTCTAAGCTCTATCATTCCATGCCATTTTTCATGCTCTCGGTTTTCTCCGAGTGCTCCAATATTTTCTCTTCTGCATACTTTATTTCCTGTCTTTCTCTAACTTTCCTCTCGTTTTTATATTTCATCCTTTCTTCCTCCACATCTTGCTCTCTTTCTTTATTTCTCTTTCTCTTGCATTCATTTGTCATTTGCTTACATCGGCTATTGCTGGAGGACACCATCTTGGTTTTTCATTCGTTTACATCGGCTGCTGCTAGGTTGCACGCCAGCCGTTCGACTGTTTAGTAACCTTTGTTCGATTAGTCACATGCACTCCACTGTCATTTTAGTTCTAGAGTTGGATGCTAGGAGCGAGCGCTGCCATATTAATTCTGGAGTTGGCCAACAGAGGCGCTGAACTCAAAATACCATTTGGAACAGTGCAGGATCGAACTTCCGGACCTTGGGTCACCAGACTAACGCCTTATATCACTCGACTGTAGTGACGTGCGCTCGGACAAGAATTTACAGAAAGTATATAGTCTGTGTATGTGAGGCGGAAAATTTTTAAATATCTAATTAATATGTATTTTTTTAAAATAAACCTACACAATTTCATAAAGCAAAACAGTTTAATATATGTATGTACTCGGAAAAATAACTAAAAATAAATTTACAGAATTCTTGCCAATGACTGTAACGGATTTGGCATTTTAATTGATTTTATTTAACTTGTAAAAAATTTACAGATATAAATGTATCAAGTGATATTTCCGAATTAGTATTTTCAAGAAGAATACGATTATGGGATCACAATAGCCAGAATATGAGAAGCATAATTTTTTATAACATAAAAGTAATGTTTTCCACTATATATATTTTTTATTTGATTTTTACAAACAAGTTTATCGAATAGCGTATCTACAGATTCGTACTTTTTTAGGCAGAGATGAATATGTTGTCAGAAAATATGATTACGTTACTATGACCAGCCAGCGCCACATTGGATTTTTTTAAGGATATAAATGTATTAGTAAATATACCAAGTGTTACAGATATTACCGGATTTGTGCTTTCAAGTCGAATGCTAATGAAACATTATGATCGTTGATTAGTCACACTTTTTCATCACCATATTGAATTAAATAAACATAGGAGTGACTTTTTCTTTTTAAGTATCTGATATACGTATAGTATTTTTGTTATTCTCACATACTTAAGATTTATTCATATAGTCATAGACATTCAATGTGATTTTTTTCTTAGAGTCATAATTATTTATTAAGTTTTTTGACTAGCCCAGACTTATTTCATTACATTTTTTATTTGACATATAATATTTTTTTTGACTATTCCAGGCTTAAGTATTTTGTACGGACTTTGTTACTCACACTGAACTTAGAAAAAAAATGTATACACTCTATGTTCAATGTGGAAATTTTGATCCCACATGCCTATTGGCCTACGCCATCCCGTTTACCTAACTCTAGTTTACCTATTGAATGGTGTGAGCAAGCCATTGCAACCCAGAAGAGAGCGAGGTCGGGAAGGCTAGGCGCCGCCGCCCATCGATGACGCGAGCCGAGGAAGTTTAACAACAGACAGGATGATTACCAAACACAGCTCATTTATAACGACTGCAGAGCTACGAGCCTGGGATTTGTCTTGCCTTACGTAGCAAACGACGGAACAAAATGGACCAGATGGGGTTGGAGCCGCTGTGATCGAACTAGCACTCAGCTTTCAGAAATTGTACGGGTAAAGTCGTTCCAGCAGAGTCGTCGAATGGACACATTAGCTAGATAAATGGCCGTAATAGAATAAATATTAATAGGCAGATAATTAGAATAGATTAACACAACACGCTCCCCCGGCGCAATATCAAGTAATTGATTACATGCAAAGTGTAGTTCGATTTATATTGTAACAGGCTGACAATGGTTTTAATTAAGTGACGGAATGACTTTACAGATAATGTAGTCTACCTCCGAGACACGTTTCCCCAAACAGCTTGTTCGGTAAACCCTTAAGGCCAACCGTAACATTGGAGGAGGTGCCTCAAGTTTCCACCCTCTTACGCAGAGCGAGAAGTAGTTAAAGATTTAAATTCCCCTAAAGTAAATATCGTAACATTGGTGGAGGCTAGGGTGTTCTCCGCATTAACGCAGATAAGCTTAAAAGCTCCGCCAATTGCATTAAAATTTTATATTTTTCAAACATAAAAATGAGTTTGAAATAAGAAACCGTTGCAAGGGATAGGTAGAAAACAACCTCCCCCAACTATTTTAGACAATCCCCTCCCACCCACGCGTAAAAATATAATGCAAGTTAATATTACTTTAGGTAGAACATGAATATTGTGAGAAATACGCGTAAATTTTAAAATATGGTTATATTTAAAGAGAAACAGAATTCGTAACGTAATATTTCAAATCATCTGTGTACGACGGATGGACTGAAATGTATAATGGGATAAAATAAGATATGAGTATTTTACAAAATTAAATTTTAATGTCTGGATGATAGTAGGAATAACTTAGTGACAATAATAAGTTAATATATTATAAATAAGTGCATTAGCGATAGGCAGAATAGTTCAAGCGAATTTGTGAAAGAAATTTAATGGCATGTAGCAGTTAAGCCAGCCATATGTTAGGTTCGCGAGAAGTCGTATGAAGGTGTAGTACGCACGGCCTAGTGACTACACGGCAGTAATGTGGTATTTTCAAGTCAGCAGAGTCCTTGAAAAAAGAAGACAGTTCGAAGTGCGAACAGAGTGCGCCGGCCTAAGCCATAAGCCATGGCCGAAACAATGTAATAATCCACGCATTTCCCTTGCAGTCTTATATCATTTCATTCATTTCATTTGTACGCGTATCGGACACATTCGAAAGGGAGGCGAGCAGTCTCGTCGGAACCGTGATCCGGAACTTAGCCAGTTCTGTGGTTCGATCCCATGCTAGTGACGTGGATCACCGTCCCTTAGACGGGTGCATAGTTCCTCGGCTTGGGAACACAAGATAGATTATTGTGTGTAGCGATAAGGGTTTTTAAGGAAATGAGACACAGTGCACGAGTCACATCCATTTCACTTGTAAGCAGGCAAACTCACGCGCACACAATATATAGTAGTATCTTGTCCAGGAGATGAAATAAATGCTTCGTTTTGTACACCAGTGTAAATCAAATTGCCCTTTGTTTGGAAGCTGACCCAGTACTATAATGACCTAAGGGAAATAGTTTTACTCAGTGCTGTAGAGGTGCCTCCAGCCAGAAGGAAGAAATTGCGCCACTGACCTGTAGACAGAGTCCAGGCAGTATAATGACTTATTGTATGAGACGGACTGTGAGGTCAAAAATATTATTAAACAGTAAACTGCGTGGTATATCACGAGAATACTGCAAACTCCGACCTCCGTGGATAAGCACTTGGGAGCAGAAAAGCGCCTGTGTACCGATAACGTTCAAAGCGATGAATAATTCTAAATAATTATAAAAATGGAATTACGTTAGTAGAATAATATATTTTAAATACGTATTAGTATGTAAAACAAAATCAGTATGAGTATATATGTAAAGTATTAAGTAATAACTGTAAATTATTAACATAATGAATAAAAGTAGTCCTCTGTGAAAAGACAGAGAGCATAAATTTATAATTACAGAGAGCATATAGATTAACTAAATTGAATGATTCAATAACATATATAATTATTGTAATAATAGAGAAATATTGCAAGTAGCACTAGATATAATCAGTGAATCAGTGAAATCAAGGGATAACATAAAATAATTTTGAGTATTTATGTAAGTGTTAGCATATATTACGTCAGGGTATTTAAATTATACGAATATAATTGAGTCAAACTGTATGCGTGAGTCTATATTATATTTAAATGTTTTTATTAGAAAACTTGAATGAGACATTTTGCTGTGTAAAACATGCCATAGTGGACTAAGTATCGCAGTTGAAATCCGTGTATTTTCGCTGGGGCTATAGAGTCGCAGGAAAGCGACACTCGAGGAGTCGAAGGCTGCAACTATGCGCAGCCTACATACATGTTTATGGCTGGTTACGTCCGCACAACACTGCACACCCCTCCCACCTCACCTATGTTGCGTGCGCCATCAGCAATTCCTCATTGCGTACTGGCTAACGACATGTTGATGAAACATGTCGCCGTGTGGGCCACCATGTGGATAAACACTGCTCGGCACATCCAGGTTGAAAACCTGAAGATAAATTATTTTACACTTAATACTAATAAATAAAATATGGATTAAGACAAATAGCTCAGGATATCCAGGATTATCGCGAGAGAGCGGTAATGGGGTTGTGGTGGTCCGGCTAGCCAGCCCAGAGAGAGAGAGAGAGAGAGAGAGAGTGTGTGTGTGTGTGTGTGTGTGAATTCGGCGCTCGAGCATACAAAAAATTTCAAGCTCTATCGGGGATAGACCCCGACTGATAGATGGGCCTATCGGTATGCATATTTCGGTATACATATTATTCTTCCATGTGAACGATGTGCCTCCCAATGGAAGAAATTATGGTGAATTGAATGAGAGATAAAGAGGGCGTACGAATTTTGCGGAGGGGCCAATCAGCCACTCAACAACCACACTGCTAAATACTTTGTTTTGGGCCGAAAAAAGCGACATAACTCAGCAATACGAATGGACTTTAGCTGTAGGTCCTGGTTGTTATACAGCAGGGTGAATTGACAGAGAGACTTTGCTGTGGGACAGATCCCCAATTACACAGCACTGAGCAACTGTCTCACGAGGGCACGTTGCTTTCCGGATCTCCTGAGGGTTTTACAATAAGTGCATGTACCCGAAAATAAATAATCTCAGTGTGTTGCTTAAGTGTAAATAAAAGTAAGCAACAAGTTAACAGCTAACAGTATGTAATTATTTAAGAGTCATAGTGAGGGTGAGAATAAATTAATAATGGTGGTAATTTATGTATTATAGAGTGAATTTAAATAATTGAAAGTGAAGTGAAATTGTCGCGCATCCATTGTATTTATGACAGATATTATGGAATAATTAAGCAAACTTAAGTCAAAATCAAATGTTAAATATTTTGGTGATCTTAATAAAGCATTCATCATTGTTGATGTTATAACTGGATTATCAACAGCTTCAATAGTATTTCCATGTTTTGAAATTTCTACTCTAGAAAATTGGAAAGGAAAAAAGTTTGAACAAACATCAATATTATCTGATTCATCATAGTTTGCCTCAGCTCCAACCTTATATCTCTTTAGTGAACTAAATTGTCCATAAACATACGCATCATGTGGGTAATAAAAGCCACCTCCTATACGAATGTCAAATTCGATTCTATTATTGTAAAAATTTAAATTCTCCCTAGTTTGATTAGATGGAGAAAAATTCTGCCTCTCAAAACTCTCGATATTTTTAGAGCACATGTATAAGTAAAAGATTTTTATATAAATGTCAGAATCGAAGGGAATTTTTCTAGTTAAATTACTCATTGAAATAATAATAAATGTAAAGAGTGTCATGAAAAATAATATGAGTATTTAAGAAGAAATGGCAACTATTAATCGACAACTTGCGAAATATTGGTAAAAAAAATTGAAAAAGTAAGTGAAGAAAATAAAAATGTAATAACAACATTAGTTCCTGAAGCAGTAAAAAATTTATATTATCTGCCAAAACCAGAAGAAACATATTTTGAAAGAGAATTATTTTCAGAACAATAAGATTCTTATTTGGACAAGCAAATGGGAACTGTACCATTGAAAAATTTACCACATGCAGCGTCTGAATTTGCTATGAATCCCGGAAATAGAAGTTGCAAAAAGAATTAATGTTATTAACGCAATGTATGTTTTACGAGGAGATGGAGATAATTTTCACATTGGTGATATAAATGTGGAGCTAAAAAATAAAACAATAAAATTAAAAGGCAATGAATATGCATTAACAGAAGGACTTTCTTTTACACTAATGCTTATGCTTGAAAAAACATATGTAGATTCACAATGCAATTCAGGTGTTTCTGCTTTACAAAGTAAACTAAGCACCTGTTTTATTATACAAAATCTTATGTTTCTTTTTTTAATCGTAGAGCTGTTAATAGAGATGATCCCAGAGACGATAACGAAGCAGTCAATAAAAATTTTTTTAATAAACATTTCGGGTAAATTTAAATTGTTTAATGCCCAATTTATAATACCTTTGCCATGGTGTAGAGAATTCCAAAATGATTGTGGAATTACATTTAAAACTCTTATTAGATAGGGAATTCCTTTCGGATTGTTTTCAACAAAATCAGGAAATTTATTGTTTAACATATTCATTAGGTTTGCTTTTTCATTGTAAAAGTTTTTACTACCAGAATTTTCTTCACCATGAATAACTACTAATCTATCAACCAATTCTCTAACATCATCCATCCAGACATATTATTTTGGTAAATTATTATATTTTTTATATCTTCTCCAGATCTAGGAGTTTTTATAGAAATCGGTCTTCTTGTGTGTTTGGCATTGATGTTGAGTGAGGTTTTATATAATTATCATAAATCGGTTTAATTATATTTGTGTACTTACAACTTTTATTATAGTTTATTTTCTTATTAGGATAAAAATTTTGGAATGCAACATTGGTTTCTAAAACAATATCTGTGTAATTTTTAGTCATAATTGGCGAATTCGCCTTTGAGATCTTCTTCTCTTTCTTTTATCAAATGAGAAAGTCTTTCTGTTAATGCATATTGTTTTTGCCTTTAACTTTCACCTTAAACAATTTCTTGCTCATAACGATTTTAGAAATTCAAAAACCAAACTAGATACCCGTTTTAGAAATAATGAACTCTAATATAAACCAACTGTAAACTTTGATGGTGATATTAATTACTGTTATATTTGGGTGCGAAGGACATTATATGCTAATAACTGTTCATATACAATATCAACTGTATATAAAGAAAAAACGAATATAAAATTAGTGTTGATTTTAATCAAAAGATTGAAGAAGCAGTTGCCATTTGTAATGTTGTTTTAATTAGTCGAAGGAATCTTGCTTACGATTATTTGAAAGAAAGAGTTACTGAAGATTTATAATTTTTTAATATTATTGAAAGGAGGAATCAACAAATTGTTCCTATAGTTTAAAACAATATTTTACGCTTATAGTTGAGTGGTTACATTTAAAAGTTTTATGAATTTTTAGAAATATAGTTGAATTATTTGATTAAATAAAAAATTATTTCCATAATTCCATATAAGTTTTTTCCTTCTCGTAAAAAATTTATTTTCTTTATAAATAAAATAAAAATGCCTGTGTTACCTTGCAGTTTGACAAGCATTTTAAAATATGCTAGTGGGTCAAAAATTCCTTCCTATAGATTAGATAATGCATCTGAAGATCATAAAAATATAGTTCGAAATCTTCATTCAAATTTACAAAGCTTACAATTAACACTCTTAGAAATCATTGACGATAAATATGAGCTACGAGATATTGGTGAAAATCTAGAGCAAATAGAAGAAGTTTTTAAAACAACAGTAGAGCTTCGAATTTAAACTATCAATTGTCGTTTTTATATATTTTCTTGGGTTTATCTTATTTTCCTTTTTTTTTTTCTCTCTCTCTCTTAAATTCACTTGATTTAGATTGCTCGTCTGCAATGTTAACGTTTTCTATAAAAGGTGATGATTTGCTTGAAAAGCGAGACATTAACATGGTTTTTGCATAGATTTTACTGTTTTTAAATTGGCACAAATCTTGTACGACGAGTTTGAAAAATTGCCAATTTTGCTTGATTTTGGCTTAAATATGCTTCTTTTTGAAAGATCATAAAAAAAAAAAATTAGAGCCTATATTTCGTTTTAAAAAACCTTGATTTTGAAGCGAAATCCCTCGATGTTTCGATGAAAATAAGGGATGGTCAAGCTCTCTTCTCATATATCTACTCATATTTGTGCAAAATATCCGTAAAGAAGCAAAATGGAATTACAACTCTCCGAACATTATTTTACTGTTTGATATCGGAATTTTCAACGTAAGAGCTATCCCTCATTAATACCCCCCTTCGTTATGACAATAACAGGGATTGTCACCCCCCGTATTGCATACAACTTTATTACCGTCAGGAATTATCAACATCTGGTGCTTGTTTATTGAGAACAAAAAGTGCCCTCTTGTTACAACTGCCTAGGTCCTACCGTTTTCATTGAAAACGCGCACATATCTTAACAAGCTCGGAACTGTATCGCTTCAACAGTAGTTTGTGTTGGTATTTAAATAAAACGGTGGGACCTAGACAGTTTTAACTAAAGGGCGATTTCTGTTAACATACGTCGTACTTCTCAAAAAACAAGTATCACATGTTGATAATTCTTTAAGGAAATAAAATTCTATGCAATGCGAGGGTGGCCACCCTTGTTATTTTCATTACGATTACTAAGGGAGGTATTAATGAGGCGTAGCTCTCACGTTGAAAATCCCGATATCATAAAACAATGTTCTGAGAGTTGTGATTTCGTTTTAGTTCGTTACCGATATTTAGCAAAAAAAAAAAGTTTTCAAATCTCGATTTTCAAGGGTTCACACCTACCTTCATATTCGGTTTAGGTATAAAGAGTCCCATATATTTTACTTGTTCATAAAGAATCACCTCCCGAATTTGTCGGTTTGATTGAAAATCGTCCTGAATAGACCATCGTAATTGGAAGGGTTAAAACCATCGAAAAGCGTCAGTAGGTCTAAGGTAAAGCGTTCTGAAACGCAACTAGACAGTACGTATTTCCGCGTAACTCGGTGGCCTTGAATACAAGGAGACGCGGGGAAGTGATGTACAAGTGAAGCAGCTAGGCTGAGGGAACTGCGAGTTAAGAGCGGCGGGTGTGGCCGAGACGCCGGCAGCGGCCGAGGATCTCGCTACGGGGAATCTCGACTGCGCATTTGTTTCTATTTGCAGCGCAGGAGACGCCGATTGAGGGATGATGAATGTCGTGTTGTATGTGTGGGGGGGGGGGGGAGCGCCGTACACTTTATTGAAATCCTTTCCCCCGGCGGAGGATAAGAGGCGGGCAGGAAGCATGCGAGCACAGGAGAGTGTACGAGGGGGGAGGGGAGGCAAACCCAGACGGAAACTAATACGAAAGTAGAAGATCCTGGTTTTCGAGAGGGAACCTGAAAGGGCGGGCGGGGCTTCCACTGGATCTTCCGGTGGGGCGCATTGATATTTATACTCGGTCCCGCCTGGAATGACATATCGCCCCTCGGTCAATCCCCCGTGACTTCGCCCCAAGTGTGCAGCCTCCTCGCGATTCTTCTGAGGGAAACTGCCGACTGGACCTGGCGAGACCGGAGAAAATGTGTGGTAGAGTGTGCGCTCGAGGTGCGCAATAACCAGTCTCCGCGTACCAACATGGTTATCTATTGCTCTCATGCCAACTACACTGTCATAAACCACGTGGCTGGGATTTAGGCGTTAAAACGCTTTTTAGTATGCAAGTGCTGTGAGTTGTTTGTATACTCAATCTAAACAAAGCAATTACAATGTATTGAAATTCCTAAAAAGTGTATTATTTGTATACAAAATATGTCAAACACGTTCATAACTGTTGATCAGGCAGGTAACTCTCACACTATTGGAGTGGGGGAGGTTAAATTTGGATACATGCGAAATCGGTCTACTTACATCATATTTAGTCTATGGGAGAGAAACCGCCAAGGTACATTACTGTCGGTGGACTTCAAGAGCACAGTCCTTCAAAACACACTGACCACTTTTATTTTTCCAAGCAATACCAAGTACTAGCGACGTCCCAGCCAATCGTCGAGTGGGTACCCGTGCATCAAACAAACAGTCATATTTTTTTCGCTTCTGATTGCATGTCTACCTGCTTTCTAATCACCATTTCGATATATATATATATATATATATATATATATCTTATTTTACGTTATAAAACTAGGTGAACGATAAGTGATAAATTCCAGTATGAAAAGTAGCAAACCTTTATCGCGAAAAGAGTTCATATGTAGCTGCTTCTCCGTGCACATTAAATAATGTCAAGTTGGGCGACTGGTTGGCCTACGTAAATACTAAACTTTGAAGGTGCTCAAATATCATATGGAAATATTTTCGCGAAAACCAGGTGTGGCTGCCAATACCACATATCGCACACGACATAGATACTAGTACATATTTGAAGAGAAGCTTCAAGTTGGGGTTTAGATGTATTGATACACGGGACCTTGAGATTGAATGTAGCACGGTGACTGTGTAGACATAGAAGAATGACTGCTGTATAACCACGGCGCCTAAAAAACTCAGCTTTCTAAAAAGTTTGTCAAACATTTCGGTGCCAATAACGGCAGCTGTTGCTGTCACTAGGGGCCCTAGCGTTCCACTCTGTAATTCATTAGTAAGGAATACTGTATACAAGTATGTGCTTGTTTCGCGTGAGACATTTGAACTCCGCTCATCCGACCCGTCCTGCAGGACTCAGAACCAAGAGTAAGTACTCAGTACTCTGGCAGCTTCATTCCCTGTAGTCAGGTGTAACATGAGAATATCTGTGGCGGCAGACAACGAACCAGTTACCTCTGCTCACGTGTGTATAATACTGTGAATTCTAGCTTGATATTATTTTAGAAAGCGGAATGGTGGTATCTGTATCTATCATTAATCTGCCCGTTCAGTCTTGTGAATAGACGCGTGATCCAGACTGTAGTGAGATGCGATCTGTAAGCGTCCGCAGACCAGATAAATTTCTCTTGCTTGTTTGTAGACGCGATAAACCAATTCCCATGGACTTCACTCAGCAACTATGTGCAAATTGTTCCTGGATTCATTGATCGATAATGCGTCGTTATTGTGTGGCGAGAACTCAACACAGGCTGAAAACATCGTCGATGCGTGACAACCAACTGCATCACTAAGGATGTTAACACAACTCAAATTTGCATGTCGCATTCTCTGCAGTAGATTGAGAGATTTCAATCAATAGGTTTGCTCTACTTTAAAAAACCAGTCAGTAAGCTTCTACGAAGTCGCATATCAGAAAAATTAAATAGGAACCTATGATAAGGTAAATGCAATTTACTATTTATTTATAGCGATCATTACTAAACGAACAAAATTAATTCATTTTCACCATCAGAAAGGTGTTATTATTTCCTAATATAGTAGATTGAACTGGTTTACTGTGAAATTTTACAGCATTATAACAATTTCGGCTGTTAAAACTTTCGGATATAAACATGTACATGTTAGACTCATTTTGTTTTGATGTGCTGAAGTGGATTTTGCTGATAATAATCGTAGTGTAGAAAGGAACCTCTATTTGAGGTTCTCCCGATTTAACCAAATAGGTCTGCGCTTCCAGATATATAAAATACTCTTTTCACGAGCATTTAAAATAATGATACATACTTAGCGGTTTCGTGTGATAATACGGTCTCAAATGCCGTCTTCCTAAAGTTCAATTTTTGTATATTCCTTTGTAGTACAGTCATATAAAGGTTGTACCTGGAAAAAATTACGCTGAAGGGGAGATTTTGCATATGCATAGCTCTAGTGCCCAGTAATAACATACCAAATATCAACATCTGTAAATGTTGTGCTCTGGCCGCCATCTTGGAAAATGGCGGCCATTTTCTCATTTTTTAGCCGTATTTTATGAACGCTTTAAGATATCGAAAGTTCATCTATACAAACGTTGGGGGAAAAAAAAAAAAATACAACGTTTTAAATAAAATAATTTTTTTCGTATCTGCAATAGTTATCGAGCTATGAGGCTCTGGAATATAGCAATGTGGAATTGGGAAATAATTATTTAGATATCAAGTTTTGGAGAAGGCATAATTCTTACAATAAGCGCTTTAGCTATAAAGTGATACGACTTACCATGATATATAAGAACAAAACTGTTAGAGATGTAGCATACATAAGTTGCAATTATTATAAAAATTTCACAATACGATTCTCGTGTGTTTCCTTTTGCAATGAGAGTATCGATATACGATTAAGAAACTTTCACTAAAAGTGTTTTTAATTTGATTGATTGGACATACAACTAATCATCATTGTTATCATCATGTTCTGTGGAAAATTCTGGCGAGTTCTCACATGATCGTCCTTCACACTGGCTACATATTCCTGAGGACAAAAGATCTGCTCTTTTATACTCACAGGAGAGACAAGAAGTCTTATATCTACACAAAATCAAATGCAAGAGGATTTGTTGGCGCTGGAGGAAGAGTTGTCACAGGTTGTCGTGTATTTCCTATAAGTTTCCAAACCCAATCACATGGATCTAGGTCGTTGCCTAGCCACTGTTGGACTAGATCATAAACCCTGAATGAGTACTGAGAAGCTGCTGCTGTCGCTGGAGGAAGTTTAAGCTAAAACAAAGTTTCCCTGCACCTTTCATTTCACTGTTTGTTGATTGTAAACATATAACCTGTGTTCATCTAGTGTCTTATGTCTTGACGCTCCATACATAGCTAGAATGAATTCTTCACCTACTTTGGCTATGCCATTATGCGTGGAATTATCCTCGTTAAATACAGTAACTTTTCTTCGCAGTTCTTCTTTTTCAAGTAACTTCAAGCATTTCACATTTCGCTTCCGAAATATACTCGATGTTGTGTCACAACCTGACATTCCATGAGAAAAGAGAAGAACATCCCTTGTATGCTGATGAATCTCTCGTTGCCTAGCGATGTTGAACACAGATTCTATTTTATTACCAGTTTAGAGCTTTAGGGACCAAATTGCATCATATGTAGACTGTACAGTAAGTATTACTAACAGGTCTGTGTCTTGACCGATCATAATTATGGATTTTCCATCAGCAGCGTGCTGCAGAGCAACGCCAATTATCTGGAAGTCAGCATCTGCTGTTGCTTAATATACTTCAATACTAGCTTTACGTAGATGAATAATAAGGGCACGAATGAGAGCCCTCTTGTTCTGGCTATTGGCGACAAAATCAAACTGTGTGTGGCTGATGTATGTACTGTCATAAAACAGAAAAACAGGAGCTTGCTTTCGGTAGCGAAGACAATGTGCTACGACTTTGGTTGTAGGAGTATCTGGGTAGCCATCGAAAACGACAATAGTTCCTTTACCAAAGTGCTTTTCCATGTAGCACTTGTACACATCCATAACATCGCCATATGTTCCTGGTCTTGGCCAAACTGCACAGTTTAACAAGTGTCCTTCGTCAATAACGTGCATAGCATTATGGCAAAATGGTGCATTTTCTTGTTCTTCTTCTTCTCCTTGTACAAACACTGAGACAAGGGAGGATTTTGTTCCCTTCCGCATCCAGTTGTTTTTTAAAAGAACCGAGGGCGTTGGAGACAGTTCGTACTTGAAGTATTATGTAAGATCTTGGGAAGTATTATTCAGGCACATAATTCTGTTGAACAATTGTTGAATATTAACTGGCACAACATTGTCCCTGGCTTTCACTGCTGACAAAACAATGCATACGGTTTCACTCTAGCTTTTCTTTGGATGACGACATTTGCATAGGATTTCCCCATTAATGCATTCATTGATTATTTTTCCTTCTCAACAGTACAATCTCATGTCACAGTGTCATCTCCAAAAACACCAGAAAAAATATTCACAAGGTCTTCTGATATATCAAAAGGTCTGTGTTGCTTAAGCCAGTTAAGGAATATCTTCATGTGTTTCGAATCTGTTGTCAAACTGCTATCCCGCAAGTCTTTGTGTTGTTCCGATAATTCATGAGAAATTCCAACAAAAGCCTCAACTGCCGATGCTACTTCTATTGCAATTGGAGCACACAGTATCCATCTCATAAAACTGTCTTCGTTGAGTCCACGTCCTCTTGTCAAACCATCTATAGACTTCATCGATTTCATCAACAAATGCCAATGTGCATGTCTGTCCATACACCTGCCCATTCCTTCTCGTGACGCCTGATCGTGAAATACTCATTGGTAGTAAACTTTATCCAGTGTTCTGGTGACATACGACATTAATGTTCCATCATTTGCTGCAAGTAAAGTTGGCATGCCTTTGCATAGAGTGTGTGACCAGCAGAATGGATTAGAGACATCATTTGGGTAATAGTGGCAATATGTAAATCCCAATTTCCTGTCCTCTCAGACCGAATAAAGTGTAACACGAGGAACACTTGGTGAAGGTACATCAACCACAGTTTTGCAAGTCTACAAACTTGACATCTGTTATTGAAATTCGCGACAAATTTCAGTAATACCTCATTTTCCGATTCTTCTTTACATGATACTTCTCGGTTGAACAATCTAGAGCGCAACTTCAGCAGATTATCACACATGTCAGTACTAACTGGGTTAGTATGAATAATGAATTGATTAAAGGAGCAGCTGTGAGAATATGTACACGAACAGCACTTGAGAATGCATGACAAGTCAACATGTGAGGGATAGTGCTTCTAGCATAAATTCTCCCACAGCTCCTCAATTCCACTTCCATTCATTACGTACCCATTTGATCCAAGGAATGATACCAACAAATGAAATCCACCAAGCCTCACAACCACTGAGGCTACAGGACTGTCCTTGCCAGCAGATAACACAATCTCAAAACACTTCATGAATAATGTATGATCAAGAGTCACTATACAGGGGTGATGTCTTTCGTAGCACAGTTCTGCAGCGAAGTGTAATGCTGAATAGGTTAATGGAAGGAAGATGTGTTGTCCGGGTAACAATGCCTCCAGTTTGTATTTAGAAGACTGCATGAAGCCATTTCAAGATGGCCGTAGCTCAATTCTATCTGTATAGCCAGCTGCCCTAAGAACATCGAGTGCTCAATCTATATAAATAGGTATTATTGTGATGGTTTTGAACCCAGATATGGGTTTTTTGTACATTTTCACAGGTATATGGTTTTTTTTACTGTCAAGTCTGGTTGACGTGTCACGTGGGAAAGCAGATGGAGAGTAGACAGTTTGCAAAGGTGTTACACATTTAATACCACCTAAAGAGTGTAAGGTTTCAAGTCCAGTCAAATTTGTAATATTCACATCAGCATTATCAAAGACAAATTGGAAAAATGCTGAATCGTCTCTATGACAGGTTGTACAGAACCCTAGCACATTGCAAGTAAGTTTTTGCTTCAGAATATGAAGAACAAACACCCATTGAATGAAATTCATCAATCAGGAGCCTAGATCCATATCTTCTGTACAAGTAAACTGCCGAAGCAATATGAATTTTTAGTGAATTGAACGATGTATGTATGCTGCTACAATAGAATTATTGATGAAAATTTGTTTTCTGTGAAGTGATTTTGGCAATTCGTAGTTATTTTTCGTCACATTTTCAGTAAATACTTTCAGTGTCTCTGTAATCACATTTTCACTGTCCTCTTCTACCATCGTAAAAGAGTAGTAACTGTCTAATGTGTAGACCTTAGCTCGTATGTCGTTCCTACTTATGGCAGCAGCAGCAGTCGCGATTCGTAAGTTTCCTTCCTCAGGTTCTAATTTCCGCTCAGAATGCAATTTTTCAGTTAGATATTTGTTAACAGTGTCTGTAAAAGTGAAAATGTATTATCTGGCTGGTAACTTTGAACAGTGTACACTGGACCCATAATGATACTTTACAAGCTGTTTATTATATTTGTATGAGTAATTCATCTCTTCACCTCCAGGCAGTTTATTCATGATGTTCTTTATGTCATGAAGAGTGTATTGCCACTCATCATTTTCGTCTAAAAACCAACAAAGGTTGTCAAACAAATTGGCAGAGGTTTCATTCTTGGATCGGCCAAATCGGGTGGTATGCTAATGCGATATTTGACTGATCACCCCATTCATCTTCACGTTGGTCACATTATGTTAAGACACTCTTACACATTCCGTATGTTGTAACATTGTATGCAATACGACGTCGATTTTTTGGTAACTTTGTGTTCACTGGCCCAGCACCATCTGCACAAAACAAACACTGTGTTTTAAAGTCAAACGGATGAACACTGGATCTTAAACCTATTGTCGCTGGACATGATTCAATGGTTTGTCTCTTGAATGCTTTGATGTTTTGTTTTGCAGTGTCTGTTTTCCTGCAGCTCACATGGACTCTTACTTGGGTACATTCAGAGAGATGCAAGTACTTGTGGTTATTTCGTTCTAAACTAGCTTGAAGTAGAGTGTTTAATCCTTTTCTAACTGCAACAGTTTCACCACTGTTGAGGCTGGAACCACAAAGAATGCAATTATCTTCTTCCATGCTGCTCATGCATGCACATATCTGGTTAGATTACTTGAAACACACAAAATAATATTTGATTTACTTAAAAAATAAAATATATTGTAATTTGACACATTAAATCTATTACAACAGTTTAGAAGAAAAATTGTGTTCATTTACCCACTAATTCTACATTAGGCTAATATGTTAGCTGAACTCTACTGTGTTTTTAAGGGCCAACGCATCGGTTCATCGATAATCTTTCTTTCCTAACATCATATTCATTAAGCGCTGCAATTAAATAGTACAAATGCAAAGCATTTTGGTATGTTATACCTTATTTACTTGTCGCACAAGGATAAAACAGTGTTTTTGATTTTTTCCAAGTCCCTTAGTTTTGTAACTGTTGCAGATACGAAAAAATGATATTCGAAAAGTTGTATTTTGGTGTGCTCTTCAACTTTTGTCAAGATCAATTTTCGATATCTCAAAGCGTTCATGAAATACGGCTGAAACATGAGAAAATGGCCGCCATTTACCAAGATGGCGGCCATAGCACAACATTTACAGATGTTGGTTTTTGGTATGTTATTACTGGGCACTAGAGCTATGCATATGCAAAGTCTCCCCTTTAGGGAAATTTTTTTCCAGGTAAGGAGGAATTTTTCCCTAATATTACTTGACTATTGGTGAAATTCTTAACTTCAGTTGAGTCTCATCAGGACACTATTTCTCCAAATGACAAAGTAAATCTATGTCTGACTCTGAAAGAGCTCAAAGCTGCGTCTAGAAGTTAATACACAACACCCACCTTCAAATAGCAATTTCATGAATAACGCAAAATTGCAAGCTTTAAAGTTGTAACAGTCAATATTTGTGTAACTCTGACGTTTGATAGACATTCATACAAGAAAGAAGTTATAGAGCTGTACAACCAAATTATGATTATATTTCCTTTAGAATTTTTAATTTTTTTTTCCCCTTATAGATTTTTTTTTTTTTTTGTAAAAGCCAACTCGGTATACCAAAACATGCTTAAAATGTGTGCTACAATACCAGAAAATGTAAGTCAAATTACTTAGTAAATGGAATAGCACCCGAAAGCAAACTTTATAGGTAGCACTGGTTTGTAAAAACCTAATTGTTGTTCTATTAGTGCGACGATAAACTTGTTCAAAATTTTTTATTAGAAGTTATTTGATAAATAATACATCACAATTTAAGAACATTGTGACTAGCAGTCAAAATACGAGTTTTTTATGTATCTCTTTTAGTGTTTGGAAGGCTACAACATTTACGACTTACTTTATATTTACGTACAGACTAGTGAAATATCCCTGAAATGGGATTCTAACACTGAATTTTGAAACTGATAAGCGCACACTATTACATCCACAATCGAAGGAAACAAAAAACTACGTTTAAAAAGCACCGTTAAAATCTCCAACAGGGAAGTACTATTCTAGACTACAGTTACAAGGAACTTATATTACTGGGAACAACGGGAGGGTACGTCAAAGGATAAGAAAGAGTATATGCGTGCATGCTATATGAAGCGTGGGCTGGCTATAAGTGTCGAGAAGAGCGTGGAGGCAGTATAGTGGCGGGGCAGAGATAAGGGCGGCATTGTGGAGATGTCTTGTGCCCAGGTGGACGCCGCATTGTGAGAGGAGTCTACAGCCGGCGGCGTTCTATCGCAGTGACGACGTGTCTTCCGGCCACCTCCACACAGCCTGCCGGCTTGGCGACGTACTCAACAGTGTCGCCTCACTGGCGGCCGGGACATCACTGCCACCGCACGTGCGTACACTCGCTCGAGCGAAGGGAGGAAGCACCAGCGCTACACACACACACACGTTAACTGGAAACTAATTCAACGACAAATTCGCCTCGCAGTGAAACAAAATACGCCATAGTCAATCGCAGTTACATATTTTAACGCAACTAAAAGCTTGTTAATGGTTTTAAGGGGTCGCGGTGCTGTAGTGGTTTGACTGCTCGCCTCCCACGAAGGCGGACTGGGTTCGATTTCCAGCGGTGTAGTCCGCGGATTTTCGCACGTGGGAAGAGTGCCGGACGATACCGCTGGTCGGCGGGTTTTCTCGGGGATCTCCCTTTACCACTGCTCTTTCATTCCGGCACTGCTGTATACTCACCTCAACTACACTCATCGGCTCTCAAGACCTCGCTATTAAGAGCCGCTCAAATCTGTTCACTCGCACATAAACCACTGCCAGGTGCATCAAAACGGCAGTAACAGGCACACAGGCCGAAATTGTGAAACAAGTATTCTCAACTTTGCATATATTTTAGCGAGTAAGAAAATACAGTTAGTTATTTGTTCCTCTTATATATTTTACTCTCTTGTGGTTGCTATTTTTAATTACACTACATTAATATTATAAGATTTGCCAAGAAACTTGAATAAAACACGAGATACCGTGCTTAGTTCGGGGTATGTTATGGAAAATTAAAAAATAAAGTGATTTACCACTCGTTCATGAACATGAAAAACACCACTGGTACTCTGTTATCTACTGCAGTTAATTTATGAACAGTTAAATTGGTCTATTGACTGAATTTAATACGGCAGGACAGAATATATATGAAATAACAAAAAACAATCAATTAATTAAACGTATAAATATACACATGATTGCTTACAAAATATCTAATTAAATTGTTAAATCATTTTAATCTTAATTTCTTATTGCATCAGCTAGATTATTCTGAGCTGTGAATACTTGCTGTTCTACAGCCTGGTTTTTAAGACGTTCAATTCAAATTGTTTTATTGCGTAAACTTTCCCGCTGTTAAAAGGCGATTGTATAACAGACAATGCCAGAACGTAGAGCAGATATGCAAGCAGAAAGAAAATATTATAGCGGTTTTGGGAGGATTGTGCTCTGAAAACAGGCGTTATGCGCTATGACCTCTCCAAGTTGTTTAAGATTCCCTATTGACTCTGTTAGCTGCCAGCGAGTTAGTTTGCAGCCACTGATTGTCGAATTGGCTAGTGAATAGTTCTTCCTTCACACCTCGCCCAACTTGCTAACGAGTCAGCGCGAGTTATATTTAAGCATCTCCTCTATATGTGCAGCGCTTAAAAAAAAAAGTTTTACTTAAAAGCTGTATCATGTTGTTGTGTGACGTCTGCTAAAGTAAAGCGTGTTTGAAATTTAATATATGCCTGTATGTGTGTTAGTTTCTCGATTCATCTCTGATATTTTTACTTCTGAAGTGAAAATGGATGAAACTGATGATTTGACAACCATTTGCAGCATTGAAATTCCTCTTTTAAATGTTAAAACATTTCAGGGACTCGCAGCATATAAGATATGATCTTTTCTTACAGCCTATTGAGGACAGTTGCCGATGGAAAGACTGGACGCCAACTCTGTGTGCTACCCGTAAAAATCATGGGGAATTTAATACTTATCGTCGTGCCACCCTTTGTATGCCTTCGAACCGCCGTTAACCTCGACACTTGTGCTTCTGTAGACATTTCTTGCCTGTGGGCAGCCTCGTGCCACCCATAGAGTATAGTTGTGGTAGACAGATATTCTGTCTTCTTTTCACGTCACCAGCATTTCTCATCGGCAATACAACTGTCAGTCACGTGGTCAACAGTATTGGTTAACATTTGAATTGTCATCGTGTTTACTTTTTATATGAACAAAGTGCCTTGAATCACTTTCAAATACTCTAGTTTCATTAACCCTCTCCATCCCCCATTACTGTTTTCAAGTGATGCAGCCAAGTAATATTTTGGCACGTGCTGTATTTATACCTGAATTATCAGTAGCTTCATTCCACCGAACAATGAAACATGTGCCTAGTGCTAAACAGAAATTGAAAAAACGACTAACAAACCCAAGCGGCATAAATGTCCACAAATAGCGTTACCCACAGGGAAGACTATGACCGCATTGGGCCATGAACCTACCTGTGTGCAGTTCTTGTCATATATTTGCTTCTTCTGCAATATGTCTACAGCAGTGATCACAAAGACTAAAAACTGTACAAATTTCTTAATGCATTTGTTTGCATGAAGAGCATTACAACCTCAAATCCTGGGGATGCAGTTTTCGATAGTGTTATGGGCAGGTGAGTCCAGTGTTGTGTTACGCGAGAGCGGCTATGCACAGTACGCACGCGCACTCTACCACGGTACCAGCGTATCTCGCACCTAGACTAGGGACAGGTGCGCCACTGCATTGCTAGCATGAAGCATCCCCCGCCCTCGGGTCTTAGGTAGTTACTCCGTGCGCCGCAAGACTGCAGCACCTGCTAATTGCACGGCGCGTAACTGCTTCTCGCCGGCCGGGATTTATTTTCCTTGCGGGACGTCGTTCAACGAAGAAGATGAGAAGAACCGGGGGGAAGAGGGAGTTATTCTCGGTCTGTAGGGGAGAAACTGAAGGTTGTGGCGGGAGCTGGGAGATAAAGATGCGGCCAATTCCAACGCCGGTCCCTCGTGTGCGCGTATTCACCCCCTCACCAACCCCCACCCACTAGAGAAATTAGCGTGAGGCAACCTGCGATGTAGTCAAACAGCAGAAGAGAACCTGCTACAGTATATACATGGTTTCTTAAAACTTTTTTAATTTTATATTTGAAAAATCACACCATGTATGACGTGTCTGGTTAGTTCCTAAATCTGTCATATATCACAAACGTTTTATGCTTTCGTTAACGTTAAAGTACAGTACATTATTTTTGGTTCAACTCAACTTATATTTTAATACTCAAAATAAAAAAGTTGTCATCGCTTGGCATGGATTTACTGTATCTATTAGGCACCGCTCGATTGAAACTAAATATACATATATAAACTTCTTCCCGAAAACTGACAACAATGTAGAATTTGTAAAGGAACTCTTCTTGTGCCTCAAATCGATAAGTTGACGTAATAATATGTAAAGCAGAAATGGTTCTTGAACAGACTGAAAACAGAGTTTGAGCTTCTGCACTCTTGTGGATTGACAATACGCTGTGTAGCCACCTCTTCCCTGCATCACTGCAGCACAGCGTCTCAGCATACTCCTAACCAGTCTTCGGATGCAGTTTGTGGATTGTGTTTCCACTCCTCTCGTAGGGCTTCCTATAGCTGAGCAAGTGTTTGGGGAGGGTCAAGACGTCCTCCACAGAAAGAAAATCGAACAAAATATTTGTTTGTGTATGGCCAAATATATATTAAGTTGCCCTAACCAAATATATTGTTGAGCAAACAACATTTGAAAAGGAACAAAATGACTTTTTATCCGCCTAACAAAATATATGTTCGAATAAACAAAATCTCTGTGTTGGGCTAAAAAAATAATTAAACTGTCAAATAAATATTATGTTGAATCAACTCTACATATTTTTTTGGCCACTTAATTCAATACCTTCGATTATTCAGCTCGAGATCCTGTTTGTATTTTTTTGTGTAACTGTGTTTATTAGTGGATCTCTTGATGCTTAACAACTGAATAAACACATTAATAAAACAATGCAAAAAGAAACTGACAAGTAAGCTGTAAAACTTGAACTATTTGTTTGCAAACGTTGCCCAATATTTAAGGTATATATATTTTAACGCTTTTAAATATAACTAGTTGTTACAATGGCTCAGATTACTAAGACGAAGAGTTCGGACGCAGGTGATAAGGTTCGAAACTCGGTCGTATTAGTAAAAATTTTTTAACTTCAGCCCAAAATGTTTAATGTACGTGTAGCCAAACAAATCTTTAGTTGCACAAACAAAATCTTACAGTTTGGGGCAACCAAATGATAACAACAAAATAATTTGGTTTCAGCAACAAAATATTTCATTGCCCCTATACAAACGAATAATTTGGTTGCACCAAACAAATCTTGCTTGATTCAACAAAACCTTTTGTCAGTGTGTAACGTGCCTTTTCAGATCGTACTCTATGTGCTCTATAAGGTTCAGATCGCGGCTGCTTGGGGGCCAGTCTAATGCAGTGATGCTGTGGCGTTTGTAATCTGAACATTGGCAGGCCTGGGAAATTTACGTAAACTTTGCTTACCATTTTGCTATTTATTTTCAGCGTGGCGTAGTTTTACATCTTCCACATGGCAGTACGCAATCGTATATGAGATAAAGGAAAATTGAAAATTGGAGGTAACACGGTGTGTGTAAAAATTCAAATTTAAACTTGAACTTCAATGGCTTAGTCAACGATGGTGAGAAACACAAATAAATTTATCGGCGTTTTGAAGGAAAACATAGCACATGAGGTTCACGGAAGGATCTGGTATAAAGGAATTGCTGGGCGATGAGTCGAGAAAGACTGAAGACAATCGACGACTACTTTTATTCGCAGCACGTCGGTTCTGACACTGGGAGGAGCTACATGCCAAACTCCATCTCCCAATATTCTGGAAGTAAAACGTGAGCTCCAGAAAATTTGGAGGTAGCCGATAATTGACTATACATTATTGTATTCCACGAACTTTACATATTTTGTATACATAACAAAGTTTCTGTTTCATTTACCGAGCAAGGTGGCACGCTGGTAAACATTCGGATTCGCATTCGAAGGACCTGGATTTGAATCCCGGTGCGGCCACCCAGATTTAGGTTCTCCATTTCGGTTATCCATAGTTTCCTGAAATACTGTCACAGTTCCTCACAAATGTCATGGCCGATTCCTTCCCAGGTCATGCACTCCTCAGCAACTTGCTCTGTGTCAAATGACCTCGCTGTTGACGAGACGTTAATTTAACCTCACCAAATAGCACTGAGTAAATGTAAAGAACATCTACGATTATAGTAGCAATAATTTGGTACTTGAGATGACAAACAGAACACGAGCTGTCATTTATCGCGGCTTACGGCTGTGATCGCATATTTGCCAATGCTTTCCGTTTCCAAAATTACACGGAATGTGAAGTATTTAACACGTTCAGCCCTTGTATCCATAAACCAGGACATGTGAACATTATTTATGCCTGGCATTGCACTCAGCACAGAATTTTAGCAGGCATTGGAATTGTTTTCCTTGTGAGACATTTGTTTTGCTGAAATTTCTGCAACCCTATGTGATGTGAACGGTTAATACTGACTATAACTAGTGTAGAAAACCGGTTTACTAGTTGTGAGCTCGACTTACGAACAGCGCACATAAAAAAATTCCAGTAGTTGCAACACCTTAGCTTGAAAATGAATTCTGTATGAATTTATTAATTTAGTGCGGAATTGAGTAGAGAAATACAAGCAGGTGATGTCCCGTGGATGGAATGGAGATACTTGGGTGGCTCTGAACATCAAGATCTTGAGAGCCGATGTGTGTGAAGTGAGGTGAGTATGGAGCAGCACCGGAATGCAAGCGGAAAACGGGAGATCCTCGAGAAATACCGCTGACCGGTAGTATCTTCCGGCACGATTCCTATGTGCAAAAATCCAGGAGCGACACCACCAGGAATCGAGCCCGGTTCACCTAGTTAGGAGGCGAGTAGTCTGGCCATCACACTACCGCGGCCCCCACGTGTCGTTAGGGCAAGAGCGTTTGCCGCGATCAACTCCGTGTACAACAGAAAAAATTAAGCATTAAATTTTTTGTTATGAGTAGTCGGAGCGGGGGTGTTTTGCCGCACTTATAGAATGATATAGGGATGGGTGCAGCTGTGTAGCAAGTGAAAGTGTGCCGGAAATGATGATATAGTCCATCCAATCTCTTCCCCTAAGGTTACCTACTACAGATGCCTGCCCCCCCACCACCACTCCACCCTTCCCCTTCCTTCCTATACGAGATATCCTGCGATTAGTTATATTGTTGACTATCAGGAGCGATGCTGTTGCTCTCGCTCAGCAGCCAGCATAGTTCTGGACTTGATTGCAAAGTGGTGCGCCAGTCATTCGATTAGTCGATTATTCACTTTTGTTCGAGTAGTCGTACTGGCTGCTAGGCAGTGCTACGCTCACTTAATGTAATCATCTCATGCTAGATATGCTGGTATCGGCTGGAAGCTAAGGCAATTTTCTACATACTATATGTTATACTTTAATAAAGTATAAAAAAACTGTACAGCTGGGCTATGTCGAACTGCAAAATCTTCCATCGACAACCCGATGTCCCAGTGTGTCAATCCACTAATATATGAATACCAACAGAGCTTATAATGATGTATAAAAAAATCACCTACGAACTCGTACATTTAGAATGCATTTGTATACATGATGATTGAACCATCGATTAGTTTAACTATAATTTATAAAAAAAATTATGTATTTAATTAATATTTTTAATAAACACTTAAAATATTCAGACATAAATGTATCAAGCAACATGTCTACGAACTCGTATTTTCAAGGATAATTAGATTATGATGTCAAAACCATTTATTAGTTAAAGTAAATTTTTTAAATGAAATCAATCGATTTAACTAATTATTTTTTACACTTAAAGTTTTCAGATATAAATGAATGGAGCGACATGTCTGCGAACTTATATTTTCAAGAATAATTCGATCATGGGCTCACAACATCCAAACATTCAAAGCATAAGTTTTAAATCAAAAGTTACCTGTTCAGATGAAAAAAAAAATACTTATTAAACTTTTACAAACAAGCATATCGAGTTACAGATCTAAAGATTCGTATTTTCTAGGCATAAGAATATGTCATCAGAAAATATGATTATGGGACTAAACCATCGCCATATTGAATTTAATAGGCATAGGAGCATTCATTTTTAATTTTCAATTAATTATCTAACCATCGAACCATCAATAACAATGCAATGGTTACCTTACCACAGGCCATGTTTAAAGTGTAGTATGTATGTATCAGACACACACACACACACTGATAAGCACTGCCTTTGGCCACTTGACCCTTTGAGCCTTTGAGCACTTAACTCTTCGGACCCTTAACTCTTTAAGCACATAAACCTTTAGACACTTAACCCTTTGAAAACTTAACTTTTAAAGTGCTTAATCCTTTGAACGCTTAATATTGTTCTATTTTCGAATTTAATGAAAACATTTATTTTTGAGTATTGTTCCAACTTAGAGCATTTAATGTATAGTTATTTTTGTTTTACTTCGTTCGATTCCCAGGCAAGACACTTAATACTTAATGCATTGAATGGTGCAAGTGAGATAGGGAAAGGGGAATTGCATTTACTTATGCAATCTTTCATGTGGTCGCATCGGAGAGAAAGTGAGACATATCAGAACCATATGTGTTAACATCCCGATAGCTAGGCAGCAACTGTATTCTTGATCCATTAGCCAGCACTTAATAACCCAATAGGCATGGAGGGGGCAATACGCCTGCACACCCCCTTTAAAAATGCCCTGTGACTCCTACAACCTCCAGGCTTTCCAGAACTCTCAGGAGCTTTTTGTCGGCTAGGAGAGCCGACATGATGGGAGCTCTGATCGATGGTGAGTGGATTGGCACAGAGATCGAGTCCCAGACTGAGTGTTTGAAATCATGTTTATTTTTCTTTCCTAACATTCAAACTCTGGCATTTTCTAACCTTTAAAAACTTCTTCTATGCTTTATTCCTTTCTACACTTTAACCAGTCATAAACTTTAATATTTTCTTATTCTCGTGAAACATAACATTTTCTTGGAGTTTAATGGTTTGTTTGAGTTGGTCCTTTTTCAAAAGAAAGCTTTTTTTTTTCTAATTTAAATTGAATTGAGTAATAACTTGTTTTTAATATTCCATGTTTTAATAGCTTTGAAACTTTCTAAAAATATTTTAAGTAAGCCTATTAAAGTGATGTATAGTGGGGTGCTTCGGAAACATAGTTGATTAAGCCATAGTTTACGAAGTGCCTCTGATAGAGATTCGAACCCCTTGAATGTAAAATTAATTGCATACAGGGTTATAAGTTAAGAAATGTCACAGAGTAGCCATTATTGGGATATGTGAAAAATCGAAAGGTGTCGGCTTTGCTTGATGGCAGAATGTGTTAATTCATTAACTTCACACAGACATACACACATATACACACACCAACCAACATACCCACACACACATAAACCAATCAATACACACACTCACCAATCAACACACAACCAATTCACACACCAATCCACACACACAAACATGCATGCACACACCCATGTATAAACACACACACATACACAAACACACACACACTTCCAACTATGCCCTATGCAACTAGCTGGAGATCAAACAGGAAAGGAAGTCTAACATCAAGGTTGTTTAACACTGAATTTGAGCCCCATTCACGATACCTACTTTTAATTTGTAAAATAAGACTATTTATGTCACACATCATCATCATGTGGAAACCAGCTTTCGACTAACACCGCTGACATATACCGAAGGGTATTTGTTTCTCATCTGGATTGGACTGATTACTCACATGTGTTCGACTGTCATTTGTTTCGCTTTCCCCTTCATTCGATAAATTACACACATGCGAAAAATCCACTCTCTTTCGTTCTATCCATAGATTTCTCATTGGTTATTTACAGTAAATAATTGGATTGGCTGATTACTAAGTCAATGCTTATAATTGGCTAATTACATCAATGATTCTCATTGGTAAATTATTCCCATTCGTTCAACTGTCAGCAAACCTCGAAAACCTGTATTCGACTGCCATATTGAATTCCAAAAGTATTACAAATTCAACAATATATACATATAATTTGATTGATTAGTAGCACACTCGTGCTTGCCTTATCACACATAATGACGTAGGCAATGAATATTTAATAAATATGCACCTATGCAAGTATGCACTTGCATATACATAATTATAATTACCACTACTCAAATATACACATTTGCATATGAATAATTAGTAAATACTCATTACACATCTACCAACAACTATATAAATATGCAGGCATGCATATGCATAACTAGCAACTACACTTAAGATACCAAGAGACACTACCTTCACTCAACATGACACCTAACACAAGGCTGAAGGTCATTCGTATATATTAAACCCTATCGGTTTCTTACCTGTGTTCGACTATCGACATCTTGCTTTGACCTGCATATAAAAGGAAGAATGTTAATGTTAAAAAATTAACATCAAGGCCGGAAAACGTCTACATCGCTTTGCAGGTAACCTGTAATGCAATACATATACAGCACTACCTGGGAACTACTGTAGGCAAGTTTCCAACCCGACTACACAATGCACGATACAGAGAAACGTCCGTGGAGAGGAACATGATTTGTTTACCATACACCAATCATGTATCACAATGCCATGATGATGCACGAAAGAAAACAACATGCATGCCCTTAGGCTTACCTTTGAAAGTGCAAGTAACACTTTCGCTGTCACTAACCAACCCAGACACCATGAAGCCTGGATACCAAGGTAAAGAAACATTTTCTGAAGACGTGATCATGTTGTCGAATCATACTAACAACGAGTTAACACCATACATAATGTACAACCACAGCACTTGCTACGAATACACTCGAGAAGGCCTACATTGTGTGCATAATGGTATTACCTTTAAACATGAGTGAGAAGATATTTACATATATATATATATATATATATATACATTGAAACATGTAGTGAGAACACGCATTTCCGTATAAATAATGGAAAGAATTTTCACCATACGAAACCATCAGACTAGTATCCAGTTTCATATGCGAAGACAGTAATCAAACGACTGGCGCGCCATCTAGCAACCAAGTCCAGAACTAGACTGGCGACTGAGCGAGAGCGACAACATCGCTCCTGATGGTTAAAGATCGAACTAATCACAGCAAAGCCCGTTTAGGAAGGAGTGGCGAGGGGTGGTTGTGGTGGTGGCAGACATCCGGAGTAAACAACCATAGGGGAAGGGAGCGGAGGGGCTGCATCCTCGCCTCCGGCACACACTCACGTGATACACAACTGCACCCATCCCTATGTCATTCTAGAAGTGCAGCAAAACGCCCCCGCTCCAACTACTGCTATGGCGTGTATAGAGGAATTGAACACAAGTTTTCTTACATGTTGGTTTGCAATATAACTTAGCAGGTCGCGTGCGGTATTGCGACTTCATAAAGCGTTAAAAGAAAAAGTTATATTTTATATATTAAGTAAATGTTATGCAGTGCTAAGCAATCATAACAGAGCAATCGGTACTGTTGGCAGGAAACTGGTTTTCAGAGTAATGTAAGTGTAAAAGTTATTGCGTGTTTATGTGCAAGTTTCAGGATATATATTTATTAAATAAATTCATTTTAAGGAGCTTCTCTGCCAGAAAATATCTGCCTTGAAGAATAATCTGTGTATATAAGGGTTGTTTTATACAATGTTGTCTGAGGAGCTAATATAAACAGGTCATACTTGTCGCAAGTTTTTATTGAATAGACTGAAGAATTTGCCAGGTGAGTTGTGAATCGTAAATAAAGAAGAGACCGTTATGTGTACAAAAACTGCCGTTACTGCATAATACTAATCCATTAATATTCAATTGTAATTTTATCAATCGTTTATATAATTGAAACTTTAAGCAGTAAACAGTAGGATATGTAAATTAACAGTATCATAGCCGCCTTTAGTGGAAGGCCGCGGCGAGCGTGAACTGGCAACAGCGCGCGCGAGCGAGAACTTGCAACACAGCGCGCGAGTGTCAGAGCCGGGGCTTCCACAACGTGTGCAGCTAAATGGCAACAAGCGGACGCGCAACTGTTGTAAGTTCGTTTACGTACTTATTCAAAGTGTGTAGAGGAATGTGCGGTATTGCGAAAATGCCAAACACTTGTGTTGTGCCCGGGTGCAAAAGTAACTATGGAACAAGCATCAAACCAGAAGGTTATGTGCAGTGTTTTATAATACCTGAAGAACCGGATCGGCGCACAGAATGGATTCTTGCCATCCCGCGGGAAGACTGGACCCCTGGCAGCAGCTCAGTGGTATGTATCAAACATTTCCACCATAGTGATTTGGATTTTGTGGAAAAATACAAAGACAAAAGTGGAAATTAGTGTAAATATAGAAGGGAAAAGCCAATTTTGAAGAATGACGCAGTTCCACACATATTTCCAAACTTGCCAGCATATTTAAGTTAGAATCACCCTGCCAAACGTAAATCGCCAGAAGAAAGACGGGAAGAAATTGCAGAAAAGCGGAAGAAAGAGGAAACCGAAAATGAACAATGAGCGGAAGAAGAGAACAAAATTAAAGACTTCGTTTCATTCTCAGAAAGACTCAATTTTCATGTGAACCTTTCACACTGAAGTATTTTCCACAAGTCCTTTTGCTTGCTATATAAAACAGATTTTGACTCTGCACTGAAAATCAGTTGTAGCATTAGGTTTAACAATAATTTTAAGACAGAAGTTGATGTAAAATTTTGATGGGGGGAGGGGGGGTTGTTTCTGAAACTTGCATTGTGAATAAAAGCGGGAAACTAGTTTTCCACAATTAATTTATTAGCAGACGGTCTCAGCTGAAGGATGTATTTGAATTTTGTGATAACGTTTGAGAAAATGAAAAATGACAAAAAAATTTTAATACGCCACATTTCTGCAACTGTCGAAAACTTGAAAGATGTTATTGAACATGATGAAACTTAAATGGTCAAAGATACATATATGCTGAAGACATTATGCCACAGTAAAGATTAGTTTTCACTCATTTTCATGAAGAAACCTAAGTATAGTATAGAATCAATATTAATTAAATGCTTGAATTATTTACATGAAGTCTGTTAAGTGCTACAATGCAATTAGATAAAACCATATTTTATTTTGGCCAGACCCAGGCTTTTTCCGAAACTATCAGCCTCTTTTAAAAAGTCACCAAAATTGAAAATGAAAGTAGTAATTTATTTAGGTATACATCAAAAACACTGACAGACGAAGAAAAAATTGAAAGTCTTCAAATTGACGAAAGCCATGTTAAGCAGGGTATAGAATCTAAAAATGGTGATCTCCTTGGTATAGCTGCAAACAAACCAGATGACGTTGCCAAATACAGTTGTTGCTTTTATTGTCAGTTCTTGTTTTGGAAGTTTCAAAGAAGTAACTGCACTTGTTCCTGTTACACAATTTAATTTATTATATTTAGCTGAGCAACAAGAAATGTAATTAAGCAGGTTGTAAGCTGTGGTTTGAAATTGCTTTGTGTTGTTAGTGATAGTAATAGAATAAATCGTGTCATGTTTACTGATTAGACGAAAAAATCCACGTCAAAATATTTTTTCAATGTTGAAGGAAATCCATTAAAATTATTTGTTCAGTACGATAGCGTGCATGTGTTCAAGAATATAAGAACTAACTGGTTAAATCTGAAAGACAGCGAGAAAATATTTGTAATTCCACATTGGAATGATCTCAAAAGTTGGAAAAAGTGCCCGCATAGACACTGAAAATGTAGATATTAACAAGGTGACGCATTCTAAGTTTTCAGACATTATAAATGTATTTAAGTGTGAATACGATATGCTTGTGAAGTCAGCTCCAAAATTAAGCTACAGGACTCTTGTTTCCGAATTATTTTGGAAAGGTAGAAAACAAGCGTAGTTGTAAATGTGTTTAATGAAACGACTGTTTCTTCTTTAGAAAAATATGGTCACATATGGACTGATTTCTTTTGTTGAAATAGTTTGGACATGGTGACCTATAGTAAACATTAGACGCCCACTAAGACACATACTAAAAAGAAACGTTCTTGTAAAACCTTTCGAAAGTTTGCTGGACGAGAGGTTAATTTTTTTTGGACAAATTTTTGTCATGGCTCAATAAATATAAGACGCTAAGCAACGAAAAAACAATGACAACATGTTTAACTGCTGATAACCACAATGATTTATATCACTGTAAATATGTTCTTACAGAAATTATTAAGTATATTCTAGAGATTATAAAAATTTCGTATGTCATTACAGGAAATTTTCAAACACATTATTTAGAGTCAAGGTTTGGTCAGTATAGCCAACTAGCTAGCGGAAACAATAATATTTCAGTTACGCAAGTACTAGAAGCTGAGAAAAAAATTCGAGTAAAACACCAATCACAATATTGTCACAAATGTTTAATATGTCTTACTTGAACTAAATTATTTAGAAAATATAAAGTTACACGAGTGTGGATTTCTCTAATCTAATGTATTGATTGTTCAGTTTTGCAGGCCTGTGAAATATAAGGAATGTGCATTGTAAATAAGACTTATAATGTGTTAACTTTAAGTATTTAAAAATTTTAATTTGCTTTTTAATATGTTGGGGCCTAATTAAAAATATATCGTGTATTTAAATTTTTAATTTGTACTTTTTAATAAAAATATATTACACCTTTCAAAGATACGTATTTATAGTGTTATCGAATTTACCTTTTGAACTTAAGATTACTAACTCGATATATTCAAGACTGTTTTTTAAAGTTTTCATACATTTCGGCATTTCGAAATTTTTGAAAACGCTGTGTTTTCTTTATAAAAACGTAAGAGCGGAGATAGCATCAATATAGTTTAAAGCAAATTTCTCAGTGGTTCTCAAACGCACTGCAATACTGAAATGGCGATACACTGATACTTAATAATTTATATTTTTTAAATCGCGGATCTGTAAACGTATATTTTACCAGGGCAAGCTCTTGATTTCTCAAAACAAAAATAACACTTGCATTGTAAGCAGAATAATAAATATGCTGTGCTACAGCTGGGCGGAATGGGTAAAAGAAAACCATAGGCGGAAGACAGCGCGAAACGCGAGCGCTAGTAATCTGACCCTTGTGGAAGGGAGGTTTACAGCGTTGCCATTTCGAAGGCGGCAACCTTCCACTAAAGACGGCTATGAAAACTTTAGTATATACAGCAGATATTCATTTTTATTTAGCTGCTGCTGCAAAAAAAGATTCATAAACAAAAAGCGAATATGTATACGCCAACTCCCATTTTAGTTTTAAATAACATGCTTTAAATATGGGTTTATATTGTGAACCTAATATTTGTTATGTTATTGTCCTGTTGCCTTACCCTACTGCTTAGTGTTTAAGGCTGTTGTCTGGTTGTGGATTTGATAAAACCTGTTCACGATAAAGTGAGCACTTTTGAAACAAACCTTAAATATTTACAGGCCCTGCCTCCATATATTTTAACGCGCGTACTGAATGACACGCGCCCAGTAAAGTTGGTAATGGGGGATGGAAAGTAGTTCCATATCTTAACGTAGAATAAAAATTGTTAGGTAATAATATCTTTTTTTATGCATTTAAGAATAGAAATTACCAGATTTGTAACATATTTGCTTTTTCCAATAATTCTACAGTTTCACTTAAGCGACGCTTGAATATAGTAATGAGGCTCATAGCAATGGTAATTTCACATAAGGCGAAATAATACTCGAAGTGCGTGCTAGTATATCCTAAGCAGGGCTTTCGGAAGTGCTCATTAGACCGTGACCAGCCTTTAGAGAGGCGACACACACTGCAATGCATTAAGCTACAAAATATACACAGGTCGCAGTTATATTGACAATGTAGCCACATTCGTCAAAGTATATCACTACGATGAAAAACCTATTATTTTAAATATTGGCTACCGTGATGAGACAATTCAGGGAACCCGTCTTCATCGTGGTAAACGGTTGTCTAAGAGACGCCTTTCGTTTTAAGGTTTTCCCTTACCATTCATCTAGATGGAAACTGGTATACATCATTTTGCGGATCGACTTTAATACTTTCTACAATTAGGCATTGAAGACTGGTGACACATCATTTTCTCAAACACCTTTTTATTTTAAGCGTACTTATAACGAACCAAATGGAAAAATTAACTAACTAGTCTCGGTAAACATAACAACAGGAAAGTCACAAATTATAAATGGAAAGGGTAGCATATGTGTAATTATCGAGTGAAGTTATAAAACTGTAGTGAATTTTCTATATAGTAAAAGTGAAATTATATTTCTAACCACGCCGTAGTAATAAACTGAGAAAAGGTATTTTGGTTTATCCTAAGTTTATAGCTTTTAAACAGGAATAAATTTCTGTAGTATTTTTGGTGTTGGCCACACCGCTGTGACCTGAGAAAATAGTGGCTGGAAAGGACATAAAGGGTATCGTCCCACTTGACACGTCGATAGGCTACCAGCGACGACAGCAGCTTCAAACTACCTACTTGTGTAATACAACGAACATAAAACTACGCACGAATTTAGGCAAATATTTATATTTGTAGAAGTCCCATTTTTGCCTCAGGTGGTTATTCACTCACCTACCGCTGGCTTGACTCTAGTGCCCAGTGGACGGGAAATTCTCGGACCTAAAAGGGGGAGAAGATGGTGTTCATGTGTGAAGTGTGGCGGAAGTAGTTAATATCTGATTTAGTGCAGACTATTTTTTGTATAATTAAAACCTCTATCAGCTTGTATAAAACATTATTACATTTAACTAATTACATTAAAAAATATGCATTTAACAGTTTCCATTACAATTATTTTTCAGTGTCGTGTTAGTACTTACCGCTGAATCAAAGTAATTAAATGCAGAATATAAAAAAATATATACACACGTTTGTAACGTCTATTTATAACCTAATTTTATTATTATCAAGGGGGTGCCTCACATTCTTTAAGTTTAATATTTAAACTTATATTTCAAATATGGTTTTGAAATTCAATGGTCACTTAAATTTATAGCTTAATTTTTAATTATTATCAACGATATATTACCTACTAGCGGACACAGCCCTCGTGTAGGGATTTCTTAGGGATGCTACGTTTCCCCCGCCCTTGCATTTCGGCGCTGTCTTATACTCACCTCGCTTCACCCTCATCAGCTATCGAAACCCCGATGTTTATCTGTTTATCAGTAACTTTCTTTAGCTCCTTGGAAAGAAACGTTTCTGTGAAATGACAACGTGTGTTCATTTTACCATGAACTCTTCACTCTTAGAGGCGGATTCTTTTCGCAAAAATATATTGATACAATTGTCAAGACTGTAGTCTCTTCGTAGTTTGATGATTTGATAACACGTTTTTGACACAAAATGGGTGTGTGCATGCGACTGACCGGTCGGAAGCACCAGAGTAGAGGATTTTTTTTTTTTTTTTTTTTTTTTGGTCATTCAAAACAAGAAAATTTATATTGCTGCTAACGATAAAAGCAAGTCGCAGAGCTACATGTTGTGTGTTGTAACCTAACAATTTCTCCTACATTTTCACTAAAAAATACACGGCCTGTAACTACAGCTGCAAGACACTTTAATTCAGCGATAAGCTTGACGTCGTGAGTTATTTTCTTCTTTGACGTTTTGCTGGATCTCAGCACATCAGAAACGTCTTGAAGACTGAATCACCAGTAAATATAGAGCATTCGGATGTATTCCTTACGGGCGTGAGACAGTGGTGTAGTGTTGCAGGAGTGTAGCTCCGGTACTGCCCCAAGCATCCGGAGCTCAGCTCCGTCACTGATTGTGTGATTTTTAGAGCAAAAAACAATTCTTTATTTTTTTCAATACAAAATAATAATAAAGCAACCTACGTGAGTTAACCTGGTCTTGATGTAAAGGCGGCTGGCGGGGTTGTTCATAAACGAAAGGGTCGGTGGTATTTAAATGATGTGACATACAATATGCTGGTCCCCACGAGAGACAATGAATACAACTGGCTTAGTCATCTGTTGGCCACTTCGCTTTCTAGCACCTGGCAAACAAGGAATTCCCGCCCGGCATCGCGCGTTATTGGTTCGCATGTTATCCACTAGGTAGCAGTGTCGTACATGATTAATTGCACAAAACTTGTTCCATGTAGCTTTGCAGAGTGCGAACGCGGATTCAGTCAGATGAATCTCATCACGTCTCCAACCAGGACGAGGCAGTTGACTTCACATGTCTCTGCACTAATGTTTTTAAAACTTCATGGACCTTGCTCGCGAGAGTGGGATCGAACGCCACATGTAATATCCTGGTTAAGAACATATCGTACAGCTGACGAAACAAGACAGAGTGTTAAGGCAAAAATTCCACACTTGTATTTAAGTTGGCGGTTTTAGAGTGTTATCCTGAGTAAAACAATAAAAAAAAGTGTGCGTGTTAAAAGCGCATGTGTTTTCTGAAGGTTGTGTGTGAAGGGTTAGGGAGAGCTCCGGCACTACATCACTGGCATTAGAGCATGAAAGGTGTAGTTCTGCGTGTGCAAGCAGCCAAAGGATGAATAAGCTGTGCTCGAGTAAATGCAGGATTGCGTCGTTAAATGACACAAGATGACGGGGCCTGTATCAGGACCAAGTAAGTCGAATGGCAAAAAGGAATGCTTACCGAAATAATCCGAAACCAAGGTTCTATCAACTAACAATTTCGGAATTAAAAAATTATTTTGCGTACTTAAACAAAATATTTACGACTTTCACATTTCTTAGTAGTCAAGAGGTTTTTTCCTTTCAATATTTTTAACACAGGTGTTTGTTTAAAATATTTTAATTGTAATTTATATTCTCTCTTGGTCTGAAATAATTACGGATAAATGACGCAATAAATAACATTGACCAGAAAACGCAGATAATTTAAAGTAGCATGGAAGAAGGTCAGGTTTTAATTGAAAGTAAAATACAGGCTGACCACAAACCAAAGTGAACACTTGTAGTGTACTCGCTCTTCTAACCTACTTCGGCAAACAGATGAATGCGATCTCTCGTTAAACTTGAGGCGTTCTGTTACTGCAGGTAAACACTGAAGTTATTGGTGATTTGTCAGTGTTCGTCAGCAATCATGGACCAACAGAAAGCTAAACACGCGACAGTGAAAATTATTTTAATTTAAGAAAGGGTATAAATATAGTAATTTAAGTGCTAAATTTTATTTCGTTGCTAATCATACCCCTGTTTGCTTATAAATAAAATATACTAGTTCTTGTATGACTGATGACAATTAATGTTTATACTCAAATAATTTCCTTTTTGAAGTTGCTTTCTCACAGAATTTCCACTTACACTCCTTTGTATTTAATGAAGCTACAGTTACACTGGACCGCTGCCGCAGCTCCAGTAATATCAGTATGGACAGGCAAATTAGTGATTTTATTTCGCGATAGGCTAAACCGCAAATTCTCGCGTGTTTGTTCCACGCCTACGACTGGAACGCAGGTTACCTAACAAGACCAGGAACGAAAGACCAACCTGAAGTTGAAGATCTGGGGAATCATGTGCCTCTCTGTCCAACGTCACTGAACAATAAACGTGAGATATTCAAAGAATCTATTAGGTCATCGAACCCGCGAATATTTCCAGTCCCAAATTATCAGCAACCTCAGTAACTGTTATAGCTGAACATGGAGAGCCAGCTGGAAACTGTTTTCAGTGAAGACCAGTGTTTGTCGGCAGTAATGAAACAACATGTGAAGTCACTTAAACTAATGTCTGGGAAGGCGGTGACTGTTGGGTTGCACGTTGCTGTGTGTGTGGCTGCAGTGAGTGTGTAGGTAATCCCAGAGAGTCTGGAAGTAGCGGCTCCTTGGCCCGCTGTTCCCCCTGGTCGCACTCGCAGCACCCAATCTGCGAGATTAAAAGTCGGGCGGCCAGGCGCGGCCACACATCACGCCTCGCGAACACAGCGCCATTCCCGGAATTACCTCGCCCGCTCCTCGCATGATTTACCATTAACATATTTCACGACGCGCGGCTAATGCGCGAATTAATTCCGCGTGCTACTCCTTCGCTCCCGCCGGCCCGGTACTCCCCCTCTCTCGAGAGGTCGACTGCTGCGAGGTATCGAAACATGCAGGTCAGTTCGCATTCGCGCGGAACGCGTCTTAGCGGCAGAGCTGTGCAACATACACTTTTCAATATCGTTTCCAAACATTCTTACCATATCGTTAGAGATGCGATACATCGATCCCAGGAAATATTGAAATGAACTGCGATATACCTATTTAAAATATCGCTTAAATATTAATATCAGAAATAACGGCATCTCAAATATTGTCATATTGCAAATATAAGTCAACTTCATATCTTATATCGCCCCCCAATTGCACATAGACAGCATTGCATTTCGCTAATCTCACACATCTCTAATATCGCGTGCAAATAGCATCTATCACGATACGCGCTATATTGCTCGTATACTGTAAGAAGACTGCACAACATTGTCTCCTTATTTTGGTTGCCAATGTCCCAAGCTATAATTAAGTCAATACACTACTGAATAAGAGTCATAAAATTAAAATAAATATTACGAAGTGCAGAGGTAACCTGTTCGTTAGAATATCGTCAATATCGCCACGGCCGGCTAGCGACGCTCGCGTTGACTGGACTGTTGATAAGCGGGTGAACAGCATGGTGATAGCGTCCCGACCAAACTCTCACGACACAGCTGTTAACACATCTGCCGCTGACAATCGACACGACACAGCTCGTTGGAAGAATATGAGGTAGAGAGGTGTGCCGAGATTATAACAACACTTTTAACAAGGCCTTGAAAGCCCACGAGGGCGAAGCGGTGTGGGTATGGAGCACCTACTGACTACCGGCATCGCCCGGCACTATTCCCACGCAAGGGAAATACTGAAGTGACGTCGCTGTTAATCCTACCCAGTTTGCCTGAATGGGAGGTGAGCGCTCTAACCTTTGCACTACCGCGATCCCAATGTTAAGCATAGAGCACGAGCAACCTTAACGCTAACCAATTTTCACCCAACATTGGGCGGTCTTTTGCCAGTACCACATAGCTTGGAATACTTACTAGATCAAATATATGCTACAAAATATAAATGCATGCCCTCTGGAAAAACATTTGCCAGTACCACATAGCTTGGAATACTTACTAGATCAAATATATGCTACAAAATATAAATGCATGCCCTCTGGAAAAACATTTGCCATAAAATATATGTTTAATATTTGCAAAACTACTTTAAAAAAATATAATTACAATATGTTGATGACCAAACATATATGACAATTAAATTTCTCGTTTAATGGCGATTGTATACAATATCTATGTAACATTTTAACGGACTGTAACTATAATTGAAAACAAGCAGAAAAACAAACGAAATAAACCGAAAACAAATGCTAGAAATTATGCGATAGTCAGCTAGAAAAAACTGGTTATAAATTATACATAAAGTAAACAGTGAAAAAAAAAAAAACAATTGGGCAAGAAATTATGGTCAAATTTACGATAAACACAAATCACAAATGGTTATTTACTTATAAGACTATAAGAAATCTGTGTGAAAATAACTAAAACATACCTAAAGACACAGATAAACGACAAACTGTACAACTGACATAAGTAATAATATCCAATTGAGAAGAAACTAGGCGGGACAGTAAAAGGAAAACTACACGGACAGTACACATTAAACACAAACCAGGAAAAGATAATTGCCTTGTCAATCTATATGAAAAATAATCTGAAATTCGAAAACATGGCAAATATGACAGAGGCGGAAACGGTAAAGTTTTAGTAGTAAAAAAGAAAATAGAAAAGATACTAAGAGGACACAAGATAAAAAACGAAAACTCAAAAAGTAGTAGGGTCTGGTAGACTCAATGCAAGGAGCTGGAGGAGTGGCAGTGGCGCCATCGGCCATCTTGGATTCCAGCGCAATGAGAGGAAGGATAGGTGCAAGCCGCCGGCTGGCCGAGTTCGTGCTCTGTCATTCCAGTTGGTTGGCGGCTATTTTGGAATCCACCATGTTTGTAACCACTACGACGTATTGGTAGCTGGTATGCTACTTTGTTTTTGCACTTCATGCTAAATCATTCCGTGTTTTATCTCTATCATTCTGTGTTGTATTTTCATGCTCTATTATTCAGTGCGCGGTGGTTTTGTCAGGCTCATCCTAATCTTCTTTATTTTCTCATCCCTTCCTACCGAATGAGCCCACTTCATGATCTTGCATTCCATATGTGGGGGGGTTTCCTCCGAGCTATACCATCTGGGTCCCCACAAAGCATCCAGGTTTTCTCCGAGTGCTCCCGAGCCCCTTTAATTCTACATGATCTCTCATTTCATCTCGTCTCTCTCCCTCATTCCATCTCTTCCTCTCATGTCGCTCTTGTTGTTGCCACCATTTTGGAATTTTCCCATTGTTCCCTCAAAAGCGCTTGTTTTACCGCAAAAATAATTTCAAAAATGAATTATTTTACCCAAATTGGCTTTTCCCCCCTCAAAATGTCATTCTTCTTTCAAAATTTCTCATTTTTCCTTTTAGATCTCCTGTTTGTCTCTAAAACATCCACAAAATAAATCGAAAAAAATTATTTAAAAAATGTAAAATATTTGTGAAAACTTAAATAAGTGTGCCTGAATATTTTTTTTCATAGAAGAACTTCAAGTTAAATAGAAACCGCAACTAGCATGACCCCTGCTAGAGTGCGCGAATCGCCAATGTGTGTATACTTATTTATGGACTTAAAGATGTAATTTCCCATAGGACTATACGAGAAGACATATAAAAATATTTAATTCTTCTGCTCAAAATAATTTTTCATGAAATCAAACATACGGTAGGCCAGACGCCCCTGCAATCAAACTTTCAACTGTTAATACGATAGTGCGTTCCAGGTATTACCTTGTAAACAAGATTCAAATTTTAATACTTAATTTCTTTTTAATTTATTTCATCGATATTTTTTAAATATTAACTTTATTCAATTGGTTTTTAATGTTGTACGAATAAAATTAATTTAGTTTTTAAAACAAAAATTTAGCCGTCTAGCCTTGTAACCACGCACGCACGCACGCACCGACAGTGTGAACGACAGACATACTCCTCTAATATCAGGCGAAGAGTGCAAGCGACCTCCGTAGGCCACCGTGGAGAGAGAGGGGCCCAGTGTAAATGACCCCGAGATAATAGCGCACAAACTGACCTTGATCGCACGACAAGTGTAGCCTTGGTGCCATGTGTCACTTGCATGTTTAAAAAAAACTAATGAGATTTGGTTTGTTGAAATACCGAAAGAAACAGAAGCCACTTACTAATCGGCAATAGGAATTAAATTTATCTCGGCAAATTAAAATTCGCCAACGGTAATACGTAATAAATTTTGTTCCTAGCAAAAATTCCCATTAACGAACTGCATATGTGATAACGTGCAAACCATTTTTATCTGGAATATGGTAAGTTAGTTTATTTTAAGTTATTTCTGGTTTTTTTCTGGCCTTTGGTAGGTTAGGTAGGTTAGGATTTTTGGGTTTTATTAGGTTAAGTTATGATAGTTTGGCAGACGGTAAAAATACTTCTGTTGCGTGATGGTCTGCACTATAAATTTGCTTGGTACACTTGAGTTACATGGATGGTATGGTTGGTATGTTTGGTGATATGTTTTCCAGTATACCTGTCTTGGGAATGTTGGTGTATGTCGAGTGCTAGGATAAACTGTCTTGATCTGCATATAAGCATATTATATTAAGTATGTGAAAAGTGAATATGCTGCTGTAAAGACACTATGTGTATGGTCTAAGAATTAAATTTAGTATGTTTTTAGTCTGAATTGTGTAAAAATATATATTATTTCAATGAAAAGTCTTTAATTTCTCGCTGGTGTTGTGGCCCGCCTACTTCCTCTGATCTAGATAATGTGATGGTGCTCTGTATAGTCACATATACACACGTTTAGTAAAATCCGAGTAGGATAGTTATGGCAACAAACTGTCGAGGAAGTGAACAATTTGCAAATGTAGTAAGTTAATAAAATACATTTGCTTAGTTCCGCAATATTCTAAGTACAATTTAAGTATAACATTGTACCAGTGCTGCGTTTTTCACTGCTTTTGCCGCCGCCGATGGCGCAGCTATTAGTAGTGCTCACGCTCTTGTTATATGGCCGGCTCGGCTTCCATTCCTCGCTCCTTGAATTACCCCCACCACTTTCCTACTCCGGTCACGCACCTAACTTTTATAAGGGGTATGTTTCGAGTACCGACCTTCCACCTGTGCACCTCGGCGCTCGTCTGTTCGCCGTGAGTCGTCTGATGCAACCTTCGCCTGTTGAGATGGATGACGACACGAGCCATCACCGACGCTTACTGTGTGGATTTTTTTTATTACGTGAGGTGGTTCCTTGAGATGTGTATGTAAATTATTAGGCACTATTATAGTGGTCATGTGTAAAGTATTTAAATATTGTGCTCCTGAGATACAACTTCACGTAATGAGTCTGGATGGTGATTTTTCTTATTGTTGCTGGGCTGTAAATTGTGTTTGAAATATTAGTTGTTTTACATTAAGTATAACTAGACTAAGTAGTTGTGCGTGGAGTGGCCTTAATGGTAAATGGTTTATTGGATGTTTAGACTAGCTAGTTCTAAATTTGAGTGTATCAGCTATTCTGATTATTTTGCTGTTTTAAAGGAGTTGGTTTTGTAATTGCTTGATGTTATAGCTGGCCACCGACCCTTTCGGTTGGCCCCTTGTAATATTGTTCGCTACGCTGTCTGCTGTCCAGTCTCGTTTACGGAAGATTGTGGTTTACAATATTAAGATTCACCATATGCGTATGTTCAAATATTTTGCTGTGTGGCACTATGACTGGCCCCTTATTAGTATTGAAATTATATTCAGTGAATTATTTTTGGGTTGCTGTCACACAGAGTAAGCATATTTAAAAGGTTTTTGAGAATTAATTTATATTACTTGTGCTTTGGTGAAGTTTGATTACAGCTTGTTACATTGTGAGGTTATAAATGTTTTGAATTAGTTATATTGTATTTTGAGAGTTCAGGCTGGCCTATTTTCACATTTTAATGTTAGCAAGATAGACCTTACACCACCTTTTCTGGGCGCTGGTTTTAAATTGAATGTTTTACAGTCTTGGGCGCTTTTGAGCGCAGTGATTAAAGAATAAACTTAGCCCTTTTTTGATCTGAGGGTCTCAAGGGAATTATTAGTGAATGAGTAATTCTCTTAGATGCTTCAGAGAGGGTATATTTTTCAATTTTGTCCCAAATGAGAAAACTTGATATGACTGGCGACTTAATGTGTCACTGGAAATTATTACGGTGAACCATTCTCATACGTAAGAATGCTTGTTTAAGGTCAATCTTATCTAGTGTATGTTATTAGTACCTGAATTATTCAAATATTTTTATTGAATTGTAATTTTATTGCACTCTATTCCAGGTATGTTGTGTTTTATTGCGAAAGTGCACTATAGTAATTTCTAGCCACTTCAAAGCGTACCGTTTGTAATTTGGTTATTCAAAACTTAATGTAAGTATTTTGTACTCGAGTAACCTGCTGTGATACAAGCTGTCATTTGGAACTCGCTACAGTTTGTGAAATTTTACTTTTCTTTAATATTGAACATGGCTGTAGAATTATTCAATAAAAGGTATATTGAATTGTGAATTGGCTTTATTGTACATTCGTTCTTTGTACGATTGCATGCCTGAGTGGTGCAATTTTCTGCTGTTTCTGCTGTTTATATTTTTGTATTTATATTTGTAATTGGGTGTGTTGCATGTTCACCCCTACAATATGAGCTACGCGGTGGACTTTCTTTATCAACTTGTTAAGGCGGACCTGCTAGCAATGTTTTCCGAATTCGAGGTGGAGGTGGACAAGAGCATGACAGTTGCCCAGCTGAGAAAGTCGGCAGTTCAAAATTTGCATGCTGAAGAAGCAACGGCATCTTCGTCCATCAGGCGGTCCCGGCGCCGGTGATTCAGCCTCTAATTTCTCACAAGAAACTTTTCTTTCTTTCCCTTAATCGTACAGAATCTTTAAATTATGTAGATCCATTGGCTATTCCTAACTTTATTTCCATTGCCAAGTTGGTCTATTTACATTCGTGTCCCGAGGAACAGCTGTTGACCGCTCTTGCTATCAAGGTCGAGGAGCTCATTCTTCAACTCCTGCACTACGAGTTAGTGTTACAAACAATTGGAACTTTTGTCGGTTTCAAGCTGAGAGTTTTACATGCTCTTTTTCTAGCTAGGGTTAGACGTCAATGCCAGATGGACTGTGTGTACTGGTATCAAAAACCTAATGAAACAATGAGCGAGTGTGTAGAATCCATTCGCGCATTTCATGATGCCTTGTGCCTAAACCTATAAGACACCTACCTAAATAATATACTGGGAAATTTTGCCCCACATTTTAAATCTTTGTGTATGATGGTGTATCCCCTCGGACTTTTCTTGAATTGCATCAGTTAGGCAATGAAATTGATTGCAGGATTCCGGCCTCTCATAATTACTTTAGGAATTTTCCCGCACCCTAGAAGTTTTTTCAAGGGGCACCGAAGATTAGCCAAGAACATGATATGTCATTATATCCCACCTTGTCACATATGGACCAACACAGAGTAATAGTGCGTTGTGCGAATTGTACCGCAGTTGGCCATAAGTCGGTCGATTGTCAGCTGGATAAACATGATTTGTCAGAGCGGAAATGATTTCGCTGTGAACAATAAGGGCGTATAAACAATTTTTGTGATAGTAATATTTAAAAAAAACGGGGCTTGACCGGGGCAAGACGTGGTCCGCTGGTCCTCCAATTTGTAAAAAGCCACGTCAACTACACAAATGCTTATTTACCATTACGTGTGGCAGGCAGAATTTTTCCACACTCGTTGACACCGTGGCTATCCATTCAGTTATGAGTCGCAGATTTTTGGACGCCCTGCTTGAGGCCAAATGAATATCCTCTGGGAGCATTGGTGTTATGCCCGAGGAGGCCGTATGTATCACAAATGGTGAAATTGTCCGTGCGGGTGCTAGTCAACATACATTTCAAGATAGGCACGTTCGCCTGGACATTCCCTGTTTAGGTTTTACCCTGCCTCTCGCATGATTTGATTTTGGGCCTTGTATTTCTGGATATGACTAGGGCCACTGTCGATTTTGACGATTTTTATTTTCGTTTGTATTCGCTCCCAATATTTGTGTAACATTGCATACGGACGATGGTCCTGTAAGTGTGAATTCGGCAGTGACCACAGGTGAACTGACCATTGACTTCAAGGTCAGACTTAAAAAATAGATAGAGAAATTTTCTGACGCTATCACCCCTAGGATAGGCAAGTGTGAAGTTCTGCCTTATCTATTTTCTTCGACAGACAATATTCCCGTGCGCGACCAGCATTTTAAGTGTCCCCCACCAAAACGTAAGGCTTTTCATGATATTATCAACAAATTACTAGAAGCAGGTGTAATTGTCCCTTCGACATCCGGTTACTGGTCAACAGGTTTTATTGTCCGTAAGCGAAACAGTGATAAATATCATCTAGTGGTAAATCATTTCTTGGTGAACAAGAAGATACACAAATATTCATTTCCTTTACCTACCATTGATTGTGCTTTGCAACATTTAGGGAAGGCTAGAGTATTTTCGGTCCTCGACTTTAACATTAGTTTCCGTCAATGTTTGCTAGATCCTTCCTGTAGGAAATATACATCTTTCATCACACCAAGGAATCAATATAAATTCACGAGGATTCCCATGGGGTCTAACTTCAGTAGCCAGGAATTATCACGATTTCTTGATCATGTCCTTTCGGATTTTAAATACCAGTTTATATTCAAGTACATCGACGACATCATAGTATATAGCGATAGCATGGCATCGCATTTAGAACATCTGTGCCAAGTTTTGACAAGAATGTGTGATGGGGGACTTACGGTCGATCCGGATAAGGTCACCCAAGGTGCTGACAAGGTCAAGTTCCTTGGATATGTGTCATGCGAGGGTCGCTTTCTTATTGATCTCGACCGAGTAGTTCCAATCTTGAATTTCCCATGGCCGAAATTAGTTAAGGGAGTGCCGAAGTTCTTAGGAACCAGTGGCTACTACACATGATTTATTGACTATTATTCGAAAATAGGCACGCACCTAAACAATTTGAAGAAGAAGGATGTTTCCTTTGTTTGGAGAGCTGAGTGGGAGCACCCTTTTCTCGATCTAAAGAAGGCTTTGTCGTCACCATCAGTTTTACATCTTCCCAATTTTACAAAGCATTTTGTCGTTCAAGAGGATGCATTATCGCTGGCCTTAGGAGCTGTTTTGATCCAGAGATATGAGCGCTGGTTGGCTCCCGTGGTCTTTGCTAGTAGCACACTAACTGAAAGGAAATGCTGTTTGGGAATATATGATAAATAAATGCTGGCATGCATTTATGGCCTAGAAAAATTTGTATCCTACATCGAGCACGATGAGTGTGACTTGTTCATAGATAATCAGGCCCTGAGCTGGGTTTTGAACCACATTCAGCAACTTAGAAAATTGGGACGATGGGTGTTACACCTGTCTTGGTCCCTCTTAATAGTGCATCACGTTCATTGGCACCGACAATCACGTAGCGAACGCACTTTCACGGATGTTCAATCCCAATGACTTTGAGACAGAACTGAACGAAGTGTCTGAGCCTTACCTTAACATTATACAGAAGTTTCCCGAGTTCTTTATAAAATTACATCAGCCCCAGGTTGAGGAGGACTTTTGCTCCAAGGTGATAGATGGTTTGAAGAAGGGCGAAGTTCTACTGAGTGTTCTAGTGTAGGATGTCCTAAACTACCTGGGTAAGAATGGCCGAGCTCAGCCTTGAGGCAGATGGTCATCACTTATTTTCATGATTCTGTTTTTGGTGGCCATCAGGGAATCGCTAGGACCTTCCAGAAAATTAGTAACATATGTTTTAAAAATGGTCCATCAAACACTTTAGCTCTAGTCCCTACTTTCATAAAGGGAATCAGGAAGAAAGAATCAATAAAGACCTTAAGGCATGCCTGACGATTTTTTATAATCAGGATCATTCCTGCTGGTATGATGACCTTGAGTTCATAAATGTGGGCTTTAATAGTGCTTTGCACAGGTCCACCAGCATTTCCCCTTCCATGCCGTTTTTTAGGGCACTCTTTAGCTCATCCTCTGCTTAACCTGTGGAACATCCGTCCTATTCCTTCTTCCGTGTTGGAGGCTGATGGGGACCAGCTGATGAGCGAGGTTTGTAGTCACCTGGATGCTGCCAATAAGGCAGTGAATGTGAGATTAGATGCCTTTCGCATGGCTCCCAGTTATGCACCCGGCGACCTTGTTCTTGTTCGGACCTATAGACTGGCGAATTTGGTCAAGGATATGTCGGGGAAGGTATTCCCGAAATTTGAGGGTCCCTATACGATTGTTAAATATTTGGGCCCCAATTCAGTGAAATTGGTGTTTCCATCTTCGGAAAAAGGGTACAGGAAAGTGCATGTTGCGCAGCTTTAGCCATTTGTGCCCAGAACATAGCTGATGATTGTCAGTACAATTTGTTTCATTATTTATATATGTGTCCTTGTCAGTTTAGGGCATGAATTTTTTCCATTTCCTGTTTACATGTCATAGTTGTTATTTTTTGTTCTTTATTTTCCCTTTCTTACTTGTCCATATTTATTTACTTGTACCCATCTTCCTCCCAAAATGAGGCTGTGAAGAACCCTGGATGGCGCTGGATTTGCGGTACTCGTCGACTGCCTCGCAGCTTGTGGAGTGTCGCTCCCTCCTCGCAACCGACCGCGGCACGTGAAGATACCTGGCTAGTGTTCAGCTTCTGCTTCTGTTTTATTTACCCTTCCCGGGGAAGAAGAATTATCGTCGTATTGGCTGTTTGAAGGAACGATGCATGTTGAATGTTACCTCACCTGTATTGTGATTGTTACTATGTACTGTACGTCTATTCAGAGATACCTTCTCAATTTCTACTCTTCTGCGAACTTGAGGACTCAATTCGTCGTTTGTATGTTGAGTTGTACAATTTGCAAGCCAGGGCTACCAGTGCGTGGTTTATTAAACTTGAACTATGTTTCTTCAAGAGAGAGTTGCTTTGGGAGGGGGTTGCAGCAGTGCTGCATTCTTTACTCCTAACTTGCCACCGCCGATGCCACTGCTATTAGTAGTGCTCACTCTCTTGTTATATGACCGGCTCGCCTTCCATTCCTCGCTCCTTGAATTCCCCCCACCACTTTCCTACTCCTGTCACGCACCTCAGTTTTATTGGAGGTTTGTTTAGTGTACCGACCTTCCACCTGTGGGTATCAGCGCTCGTCTGTTCACCTTGGGTCGTTTGATGCAACGTTCGCCTGTTGAGATGGATGACGACACGTGCCATCACCGACACTTACTATGCGGCCTTTTTACTATGTGAGGCAGTTCCATGAGCCGTGTGCGTAAATTATCGGATACTATTTTAGGGGTCATGTGTAACTTACTTAAATATTGAGCTTCCGAGATGGAACTTCAGGTGGTAAGTATGGACGGTATTTTAATTATTGTAGCTGAGCTGTAATTTACGTTTGATGTTTTTGATCCAGTATAGCTAGAGTAGTTGGGGGCATAGTGGCATTAATGGTAAATGGTTTATTGGATGTTTAGACTCGCTAGTTAAGAAATTTGAGTATATCAGCTATTCTGATTATATTGATGTTTGAAAGGAGTTGGTTTTGTAATGGCTTGATGTTATTGCCTGCCATCATCCCATCTGGTTGACCCATTGGAGTATTGTTCGCTAAGTTGTCCGCTGTCTAGGCTCGCCTAGGGGAGAGCGTGGTATACAATATTCAATATTCATCATATGTGTATGTTCAAAGGTTTAATTATGCGGCGCTATGACTGGCCCCTTATTAGCTGTGAAATTATATTCAGTTAACTATTTTGGGGTGCCATCGCACAGATTAAGCATATTATAAAGGTCTCTTTAAACTAGTTTTTATTATTTGCTCTTTGGTGAAGTTTGATTACAGAGTATGTTACCCTGTGGGGTTATAAATGTTTCGAATTAATTATATTGTGTTTTGAGTGTTCAGCCGGGCCTTTTTTCACACTTGAATGTTAGCAAGTGAGATGTTGCATTGCCTTTTTTGGGCGCTGGTTTTAAGGTCAATTGAAAGTTTTACAGTCTTGGGCACTTTTGAGCGCAATGATTAAAGTACAGTCTCAGCTTTTTCTTTATCTAAGGATCTCAAAATAATTATTGGTGTGTGTGTGTAATGCTCTTAGATACTTCCGAAAGCGTCTAGTTTTCATTTTTGGCCAAAATGAGTAAACATGATAGGACTTGCGAACTGACTTAATGTGTCACTAGAAATTAACACGGTGAACTGTATGTCAATCTGATATAATCAAAGTTATTGGTACCTGAATTGTCCAAATATTTAAATTTTATTTTAATTTTATTGCACTCTATTACATATAGGTTGTATTTTATTGCGGCAGTGCACTATAATAAAGTCCAGTCTCTTTAAGAAGTTTTGGAACTCGCTAGAGTTTGTGAAATTTTACTTATCTTTAATAATGAATATAGCTGCAGAATTATTCAATAAATGGTATATTGAATTGTGGATTGGCTTTAGTGTATATTCTTTCTTTGTACAATTGCATCCCTGAGTGGTGCAACATAAATAAAAATATATTTTATTAATTGGTTAGTATGAGATTTTTTATTTGTAAACCTTATGCCTATAAAAGAAATATTGTTATCAGAAACAAATGCAGGGGGGCATTTTCAATATCAGCAGGTATATAAGTACCTCGGTTCATTTTTGAGTGCTTTTGTAGTATTTTATTTTCATAAAATTGAAAAACAAGAATAAACGAATATTTAATATGTAAGTTTAATCGGGTTTTGTAACCAACTGTATTATATACTGATTTTGTTAAAAACATCACTATGAAGATATTATATTATATAATTAAGGGCTTAAAAATTCATTCCTGAGCTATAAATGATACCTGGAAACTGAATTTCATGAGCCTGCCTCCTAAGAGTTTGCAAATTATATTCACATATGCATGTACATATTCGCATACTTACGAGCCGGCTGGCGAATATATGTGGTATGTTGCATAATTACTAAGAAATAATATATAAAAATCATTTATGATTCAGAAAATAAAATACGTTTTTAATACATTTGCCATTAAAAAGTTTTCAAAATAAGTGAATTTAAAATGAAAAAAAAAATCTCTCCAATATATGTGGTCATGGCCCATGTATGTATTGATTGAAAACATATATTGAAAAATGTAAAATTTGTTAAAAACATTGTACGAGGGAATGGCTTCTTCGTTTGGTGGCTGTTGTAGCAGCTTAAAGAAAATCTCACTATTGTTGGATAAGTAGTCCAGTGGTTAGCATGTCTGACTCCTGTTCGAGTGTTCGTGTGTTTGAATCCCTATCCACCCAAGATAAATTTTTCTTTTTTTAAATGTTACCAGCTGTCATGGAAAAGTGTGAAATTTATACAATTAAAATTTTTTAAACCAATTTTGATATAAAAACACATTTTCGATACATATAACTGTATTTCTTAAAAATAATTTCAGGATTTTTCAAATGATAATTAAAATCAATTAAAATAAAATTAATCTAATTATTTATAATTGCAACGATTCCTAGATGTCTGATCGTTTTGTCAAGGCCATTGGCCCTCTTTCCCCTGCGGTGCCCTATGGAAGTCGCCTGCACTCTTCGCTTGTTCTGAAAGGTGTGTCTGTCTTGAGCTGCTGTCGATAAATATGCATGGTTACTAGCCTATAGGGCATATTTTTTGTTTGAGAATTGCATTTTTTTTCGTACAACAGTAAAAACAAATTGAATAAAGTAAATATTTAAAAAAAATGATTAAATTGTTTCTTAAAAAATAAAGTATTACAATTCGAATATTTTTTACAAGTTCCTACCTGGAATGCACTGTCGGATTAACAGTTAAGAGTTTGATTGAAAGGGGGGTGGTCTTACTGTATGTTTGAATTCGTGAAAAATTATATTGATTGGAAGAATTTAAAATCTTTGAATACCTTCTCATATATGGAAAATTACACCTTTAAATTCGTAAATAAATATACACATTGGTGATTCGCGCACTCTAGCAGGAGTCGTGCGTGTAGGGATTTTTTATTCAAATTAAATTTTTTCTAGGAATAATCAATAAAAGCCCGAGTATAGAGAAAAATTTATTTAAGTTTCTACAAAATTTTCACATTATTTTGTTAATTTTTTAATTTTTTTAAATTCTTATAGAAAAGGCGACATTTTAAGGGAAAGTGAGAACTTTTTTTAAGGAAAAAAGGGAAATTTTGGATCAAATAATTGATTTGTCAAGTGATTATTGGGGTAGAACAAACGATTTTGAGGGAACAATGGGTAAATTCCAAGATGGCGGGCAAAGAAGGCAACAAAAAGACAAGAGAGAAATAGATGGAAATGAGAGAGCATGTGGAAATGAAGGGGATCGGGATCTCTTGGAGAAAATCTAAATTCTATCTGGGGACCTGGATAAGATAGCTTGGAGCAAATCCTCACACACTGAATGCAAGAGCGTGAAGTGTACAGATTCGGTAGGAAAGAATGAGAAAATACAGGAGATGGGAGGACTCCAAGAAAACCACCGCACATGGAATGATAGACCTTGAAAAATAATACGGAATGATAGATAGGCAACACAGAATGATAGAGTATGAAGTGCGAAAATATAATGACTTCCGGCTACCAAGATGGCGGAATCCAAAATTGCCACCGACCGACTTGAATAACAGAACAAAAAGTCTGCCGGCTCCTCGCGTCTATCCTCCATTCCCTTGTGCTCTAATCGTAGAAGGCGAACGCGCCACAGCGCCACTCCCCAGCCCCTTGCCTTGGAGTCTATCAAGTTGTACTACTTCAACACAGTAAATGAAAAATATTTCGAGACCTGTAACCTTCCTCAGGCGAGGCATTGGATTCATTACACAGTCACAACTTACATCGCCCAATACAGCTCGTCACCTTGGAGTCCACTTGGATCACACACTTGCATGGCATTATCATATTTCTATTAATTTTTCGAAAAACTTCACTTAAACCACTTCGCCTTCTACCCACCTCAACTTGTATCACTCCTGAATACATACGACTACAACTCTGGAAGTATCTCTTCATTCCTATATTGCTGTACAGTGCATTCATCTGGATGTACGTGATCCAGTCACCACTATAATTTGTAATATCTGCCTTCCCGAGGGACTACGGAGCGAGAGCCTAATATTAGCTGGTGTAAGGGAAAGTCACAGGTACACCAAATATATTAAATAAAACCCTTTAAAAATTACACAATTGCAGTAGTGCATATGAACAGTGAGTATATTTGGAACGTGCTGTGACGTTGGTCGCTACAAGTGTATGAAGAAAATAGAACGTAAATATCGTATCAGCAAAGGTAAAGTAGTTTCTCTCTAACTAGCCAAGTGGCAAGACGTCTGCTTGAGGTACGGAGTAATGGTATCGGAAGTATGTTTAGTTAAAATAGAAATTATGCTGCTCCTGTACACTGGACAAAATCACGTGTCGGGAGAGAGAGAAGCCGCAAACGATAAAAGGAGACAGAGAGAAGGGGATCAGACCAACGATAGCGTGCGTTTATCCCAGAAAGCCGATATGTCTGAATATGAAAAGAAAATAATTAATGACGACAGCCAAACAAGTCTGTGGAAAGACTAAAAGAATGAGTTAAGAATGGCTGATGTTCCCACAATCTAAAAGCAGAGATAAAAGATAAAGCACCAAAAAAATACAATGTGTAACACCTCTATGTGCAATGAAATAAACTGGAGTACATTATTTCGTAGTACAGGGTATGTTTGGACATGTGACTGTAAAATCTTATTTAGTGATGTGTGGACGTGTGAATTCGTAAATCGCCTAACAATTATTAACATTGAACTAGTGGTGACCGTGGGTACTATTCCTTGAACTTACCGCGCTTCATAGAGTTTTTGGGTTCGGTCACTCTGATTGTCATCATGGAAGTGCTAGCTAGTCTTGCAACCATAATAACGCTGAGTGGTTGTGTTCGTGGCTCATGAAATCTTTATGGTGGTTAGTAGTAGGGTTTGGTAAGTTCTAGTAAAACGGGGTCACGGATAGGCGCGCAGGAGCGGGTAGTCGTCTTGTTGTGACATCACCCAACTGTCATATTATTTTCGTTTTTCCACTCATAATTTACTAAATATCCCTAAAATTGTCCCTTTTTCCTAAAAAAAAAAAATTTTTTTTTTGTTCCATTTGCTATAAACGAATCACTAAACATTTCCGAGTATTCCGGAGCAGGCGAAGTGGACTCGTGCATCCGATGGGGTGGATCAGTGACTCCGAAGCCAGAAGAGCATGAACCATGACCTTTGACCTTAACCTATGACCCAAAAAATAATAAAACTGGCAAAAATACAAAAAATTAAAATTCTACAAAATTAAAAAATAATAATAAAAAATCTAAAAACCCATTTGGAAAAAATTTATTAGTGAACAATTATTAAAATCGATTAAAAAAATACTAAATAAGGATCCCCAGAAATTACCCATTTCCCCTCAAAAATAGTAGAAGCCACCCAGATCCAACTTCCACCCATTTTCAGTTATTTGAAGGACTTCCTTAGGCCCGACAGAGCATTGGCATCCATATTGGTTTTAAAGGCATAGGGTACAACAAATCGATACAAGGGATCCTAGATCGGAATCAGACTTAAAAATTTGCTAATTTGGTCTGTGAGCCATTTTGTATCTATATTGTATGCAGATAACTTTTTGCATTGACCCATGGCTATTGGCCTTGACATTTGATATTTGTCTCAAAAAATCCAAAAAATTAAAAACAATCCTAAAAAATATCCCATAAACTATTATTAGAAAAATATTAAAAGTTTATTAAAACTTATTTTTTAAAAACTTAAATTTCCGAGGTCACACTTCAAGCACACCCATTCTACTTTATTGATATGTGCAACCAACGATCATCTTTGTAGGCAACTGCCATTTTGGTAGGAGACCAACATCTAGGTAGGCAGCTGCCTCTTTGTAGTCATCACCCATCGGCCATATATGAAGCCAGTGATAATGATCTTAACCCCATAACCTCGAATGACCTTGAAAAGAACTCGTGCAAAAATGCATAAAAACCCACAAGAATATTACATTACAGACTACTACCGCCATATGGGATGCAGACTAATTCGTCCTTGAACCATGACCTTGAATGGCCTTAAAAATAAAAACACATGGGAAAATGCACAAAATTCAGCAAGTATACGACATCAAAGACTACTGCCAACATATTAGATGCACACTACCTTGTCATTGACCCCATGACCGTTACGTATATTGAAAACAAAAACTCGTGGAAAAATACATAAAAGTCAACATGCAGAATACATTAGAGACTACTGGCACCATATTAGATGCAGACTACCTCGACCTTGACACCATGACATTGAATATCCCGGAAAACAAAAACAAGTGAAAAAATACATAACATTCAAAAAGCATACGATATTACAATCTACTACCACCAATTAGATACAGACTGCCTCGACTTTGACCTATGACCTTGAATTACATTGAATACAAAAAACTGCAAAAAATTCCATAAAATTCAGCAAGCATTATACACTACAGACTTCTATACCACCATATTAGATGCAGGCTACCTTGACTTTGACCCCATGACCTATAAAGACCTTGAAACAAAAATCGAGAAAAATTCATAACATTCAGGAGGCATAGTGCAATACAGACTACCGCCACCATATTACATGCAGACTACATTTACCTTAACCCCATCACCTTGAATAACATTGAAAACACGAACTCGAGAAATAATATATTGCGAAGAGGCAGATGCTACCGTGATGATCCACCTTTCACGTCAGCTGCTGTCAAACTAAACCTCTCAGCTTACCTCCGTTATGCTTATAATATATGAGTATGCAAGCAATATGTCGTCATATTGACTTTGAACCTACATACTTCACAATTAATACATTGTTCGGATACCAATTAGACAGTCACTGAGCTGCCACGTGATTATAGATGACCAATCACATTCAGGCGTTGAAACATCAATTGTGGAAGTTAATCTCTGATTCCAAAACGATTTATAATGACTCCAAAATGACCCTTAAATTACCCATAAATGACCCCACCACGACCACCTTGACCCTTACATGACCACTAATATCCCATTGACTCCTAGTGACCCATTGACCTATTTGACCCATGTCCCATTGACCTATTGACCCATGACCCTTTGACCCATTACCCATTGGCCCATTACCCATTGACCCATGATGCATTAACCCATAGCACAACTTTGACTTTGTACTCAACAATGCAGCACCATGGCTGGCCACCTCCATGTTTCCCAATTGGTCATTGCGTGAATAAGGTTCATTCGTACAGAACGCCCTCTCAAGCTGGCGAGCATTTTGAACATTGGTGGAAACTCGATCACAGAATCGGCAATGACGTCAGACAATTAGCGATGATGCAGGTTACGGCTCCATGACCGTCGACACCAAAAGGCAGCCTTTCGTATTCGCAATCCATCTTTGCGGTATGGGAGCACTCTGAGAAAGTAAAAATGCTTGGTTGCCCAAGAAAACATGCAGGTAATATTATATATAAGATAGGAATATGTAAAATTAATTTCAATTGATATTATGCATAATTATATATGTATATAGTCGGTTCACGACTGGAACAGACTTTTGCACAACACCCTAGTCGTCAGCTGCATGCACCGTTACTATAAACAGTAACGGCGCTGGTACAGTTAGTTTGGCAGCACGGAGAGAGAATATAATCTGAATGTTGTAACGTATTTTTTTTTATCTATTGCTTAGAATCGGGTAGGAAAGATTCCGAAATAGCCAGTTCCAGTCGTGAACGCACCATAGGTACATAAATATGTAAATATAAAATTTATTTCAATCATTTATTTAATACATTATTATTTATATGTATGTTAATATCCATAAGTGTATACATATATAGGAATATAAAATTATTTTAATTTATTTTGTACACAAATATGTATATGTTTAGGTATAGGTATACAAATGATTACATATATAATTAATTTCAATTAATTTTTTTGTATAAATATGTATACGTATTTGTATAAAAGCGTGTATATATAAATTTAATTTCAACTTATTTTATACATAATTATGTTTAGGTAAGTAACTAAAATTTAATTCAATTGAGTTTATACCTAATAATGTATAGGCATATAAATGTGTAAATATAAAATTAATTGAAATTTTTCCTATACATAATTGTGTATACGTATATAAATATGTATAAGTATATAAATATGAGAATATAAAATTCTGTCGAGTTATTTTATATATAAATATGTAAATGAGAAAATATATAAATATGTTGATATAAAATTTATTTCAATTTATTTTATGCATAATTACGTACATAATTTTTAAATAAATATTTAAGTTTAATATTAATTTTAATATATTTTATAAATATTAATGTATATTACGTAAATATGTTTGTGTGTATATATATATATATATATATAACGTAAATATGTTTGTGTATATATATATATATAGGTATGTAAATATGGGAATATAAACAATTTTCAATTTGTCTTATACATAACTATGTACAGGTATATATAAATATGCGAATATAAAGTTATTTTTAATTTAATTTACACATAATTATGTACATGTAAATATGGGAATGTAAAACTAATTTTAATTTCTATATTTATATATTCATATGCCTACATACCTATTTAAGTAACATATTATTATGTAAGCACCTACGTGTTTTCTTGGGCGAGCGAGTATTTGGGTTTTTTCAGAGTGCTCCTACACCGCGAAAATGAATTGCGAATATGAAGGGCTGCCTTTTGGCCTCCAAGATCATGGAGCCGTGACCTGCATCATTGTTAACTGACTGATATCATTGCTGATGCTGCGATCGAGTTTCCACTATGTTCAAAATGCTCATTGGCTTGAGTGGGCGGTCTGTATGAAGGGTCCTTTTCCACGCGACTACCAATTGGGAAGCTTGATGGCGGACTGCTGTGGTGCTGCGTTGTTCAGTACAAAGTCCAAGATGTGCTATGGGTACATGAGTCATGGGTAAAGGGTCATGGGTCAATGGGTAAATGGGTCAAAGTGGTCATGGGTCAATGAACCAATGGGTAATGTGTAAATTGGTCATGGGTGAATGGGTCAAAGTGTCATTCGGTGTAAATGGTTCATTAGGAATAATGTAGGGTTCGAGGTGGTGGTTGTAGTGATGGTAAAGGTAGTGGTGGTGGTGGGGTCATTTATGGGTCATAGGGGTCATTTTGGAGTGATTTGGAGTCATTATCAGTCATTTTGAAGTCAGAGACTGCATCCGAATGTGATGTTTCAATGCCTGCATGTGATTGGTCAGGTGAAATCATGTGGCAGCTCGCTGATTGACTGGTAGGTGTCCGAACAATGAAATAACGGCGCAGTACGATTCGTTCAAAATCAATGACACCATGGTGCTTGCATACTCGTATATTATAAGCAGCAGGGAAGCAATCTAAGAGGTTTATTTTGACAACAGATTATGTGAAAGGCAGATCGTATCGGCTAGCTTCTGCCTCTTCTCATAGATTTTTCTCAAGTTTTTGTTTTCAAGGTCATTCAAGGTGATGCGGTCAAGGTAGTCTCTGCATCTAATATGGTGATAGAAGTCTGTAATGTATTATGATTGCTGAATTTTATTTATTGTTTTTCGAGTTCTTTTTTTAAGGTCATTAAATAGCATACGGTCAACGTCAAAGGAGTCTCCATCTTATATGGTGATAGTAGTCTGTAATATATTATGCTTGCTGAGTTTTATGGACTTTTCACGAGTTTTTTGTTTTCGAGTTCATTCAAGGTCACGGGGTGAAGGTCGAGATAGTCTGCATCTTATATGATGGTGGTAGTCTGTTATGTATTATGCTGGTTGATTTATACAATTTTTTTCACGAGTTTTCGTTTTCAATGTCATCATGATCTTGGGGTCAAGATCGAGGAATTCTGCATCTAATATGGTGGTAGTAGCCTGTAATGTCGTATGCATGCTGAATGTTATGTATTTTTTCATGTGTTTATGTATTCAAGGTCTTTCAAGGTCCGGTGGTTAAGGTGAAGGTGGTCTGTATCTAATATGGTGGTTGTCTGTAATGTATTATGTGTGTTGAATTGTATGCATTTTTTCGAGATTTTTGTTTTCAAAATCATTCAAGATAATGGGTAAAGATCGAGAGAGTCTGCATCTAATATGGTGGTGGTAGTCTGTAATGTATTATGCGTGTTAACTTTTATGTATTTTTTCAAGAATTTTGGTTTTCCAGGTATTTCAAGGTAATGGGGAAAAGGTCAAGGTAGTCTGCATCTAATATGGTGGTATAGTAGTCTTTAATGTCACAAGCTTGCTGAATTTAACGCTTTTTTCATGCGTTTTTGTTTTGTAGGTAATTCAAGGTCATGGGATCAAGGTCGAGTTGGTCTGCATCCAATATGGTGGTAGTAATCTGTAATGTAATATGCTTGTTGACTTTGATATATTTTCACCGTTTTTCAACGTCATTCAAGGTCATAGGGTCAAGGTCGTGGTCACTGGCTTCTTATATGACGGATGGGTGATGTCTACCAAGATGGCGGCTGCATACCAAGATGATGCTGGCCTACTAAAATGGCAGTCGTCTACAATGATGGTCGTTTGTTGCACCTACCAATATAGCAGAACTGGTACGGGTAAAAGGTAACCTCGAACATTTATTTTTTATAAATGGTTTTAACGTATTTTTAATAATTTTAAAATTATATTTTTTGGGGATTTTTAAAAATTGTTTAGAATTTTTGGATTTTTTTTAAATTTTTTGTGATTATTTGGGTCAAAGGTAAAGTTCATGGGTCAAGTTCTAATGTCATCTGCGTACAATATGGATGCATGATGGCTGACAACCTAGTTAGCTCATGGTTAGGTCTGACTTCCGTTATGCTAGATCCTATGATATCCTGCTAATGGGGTTGAGAGTTATTGTGAATTATGCATACAAAATTTTTACAGTCTGCAATTTTTGCATGCAACAGCATAAAATGAGCCGATAGTAAGTTGGGAACATATTACTTTTTGAGTCGGAAACCAGTAACAAAATTCTGTGCAAACATCCATCTCGGCTTAGTATCTGGTTAGTATTTTTTTAAGGTACAAATGCCTGATAAAAGCAGTTCCTAGCTATGCTGGGTACTTACGTAAAAAAAATGAGAGGAGTATCGATACAACGACATCTGTGCGTAGATTATTCCGAGCCAACCACGACTACAAGAAACTTATTGACGTCGCAGTCAAAACATACGATGTTACTGCACATAAGACTATATAAACAAAAAACGCATCGTTCCGTGCAGTCAATCTCATTGCCGACATTAGGTACAGATTAATTAAAAGTTAAAATTTGTTTAGAAAAAAAAAAACAGATTTTTCATATACCGAGAATCAAGCAAAACCGTTTGTACCAGTTTAACGCTGAAAGTAGCTATGGTCATTCTTTGTCCACCATCGAGTAGAGCTACATTTCAACTACGGGTTACGTAAAATAATTTAAAAACTTTAAAATATCTAATACCAATATAAAATAATGAATATGTAGAACTTGTACGACAATGTTTAGGAAATCATCACTGGCGTTGAATGAACTCGATGTATTAATACCAGATCATTATACGACGAGATGGAAAAGTTGGCAAGTTTGTGTCATGCGTGTGACGACATCCACCAGTTGAGAAAGTGCAACTCCAGGAGTAAAAAAAAAATGATAATGAAGCACAAGATAGAGAAAAAGGTCAGTATAGGCTGTTCACGGTAAAGTGAGCACTTTTTAACGCCCTCCCCAAAAGGCTTCTACCCATATTACTTATATTTTATTGCAATTTCAGACGTTAACTTTCGAGAGTGGTGAAATGTATACACTGTGTTTATTAAACACATTTTAATGTTTACATCAAAAAGGATCAGAAAGTAATTAAAAGGAAAAATTTAGCAGGGCCTTAAAAAGTGCTCACTTTACCGTGAATTGCCTATAACGGAGTGGTTTATAGCCGACACTAGGCGAAATGCCTTTTCACATACATTATAGGCTGTTCACGGTAAACTGAACACTTTTGAAAAACAGCTTACCATCTACTTGTAAGCAACTTGAGTATGTTTTCACCATATACAAAATTCATATCGCCATGATCCTAATTGCATTATTTATGTGTCAGCCAAATAAAACTGTTGAATTTTTACAAAATTAAGTATTTCAAGAGTTCCTATGCATTAAAAGAGGAAAGTAAAATAAATCATTTGATTATTCACAGATGTTCACCTAATAGTTAGATTTCTACGCTAAGACATGGAATAAATTTAACATTGTCGTTATCAACAATATTGGCCGCATGACTATCATTGGGGCCGTTAAAATACATGTAATTATGTAGCCCTATGGGCCAAGAAATTTCTCGAAGGTTTTACTCATAAGTGCTTGACGTACCTGCATAGCCAGTATACATATAACATTTCATAAAATTGTGACGTAAAAGCCAGACTTAAACTTTGTTCCTCGGGCGAAAGAATACGCGACAGGAGCTGGGGCGAAGTCCCCTGGTGTGCGGGACTAGATTTAACGTCGAGAGCTCGGAATAATCTCGTCACCTCCGAAGACTCGTTAAGGAGTGCTTACATCCGGCGGCTTCCACCGTGGATTGCTGCTCGAGGAGGGTGAAGAGTGTGGGGTAGGGAGGTCCTGCCTGGCGCGGAGAGGACTGGAGGCGGTGTCCTGGCGGGAGTCCTGCCACAGGACATCCTGCCGGCTCCCGGGGTCGTACATCAAACACCCCGCCGAGCGCCGGAGTTCTGGCGCGAGATAAGTCCTCGTTCAGAGGGTGGCTTCATCCTGCCAGCGAGGGGGTACAAAAATTAAGCTCAGAGTGTCGTCAGGACGAAGGCAGGGGCGCTCACTGACTGCGCAAGAGATCGTTATCCGAAGAATGCGCGTCCTTCAAGATGATAAGGCATTTTTACATCACATTCTTGTTCTCTCAAGATCGTTTAACAGTCATATTTATTTCACTATGTTTTGAAAATATGTTATATTTTCATGGTGTGATACAGACGATATCTTGATAAATTTCAAAACACATATAAAAATATAAAGGTTATATATATAGATATATTTATCTGAACATGGAGATTTTATCTTCAAATCTTTCTTAACTTGAGCTAAAGTCGAAACGCTATTTCACCACAAATTTTGATTTCAATTGAAGTGTTAGTTTACAGGCGTGATATGTTGCAAGTTGTTTAAAATCCAACAGTTGTGCTAGTTTGACATGAATCTTTGCCTCAACAGTTAACATTGGAATACGGGCGAACGGCATGGCATATTTCCGAGAAATATACTTTGTGACGTTCTACTGGCATTAAAAACTATTTTAACTGTAGCCTAACTGTGGTACTACTTTTGTACCACTTTAAGATTTGTAAGAAAAATATATATATTTATATAAATGTAACATTGCTCTACCTCCTTTCATTCTTTTGCGAAATTTAAATTTATTTTTGCCCCCCCCCCCCCCCCCCCACTCGCGCAACGCTGCCAGAACGGCACGAACAAGAGGAACACTGTGAGAGTGAGTTTGTGTGTTGTGTGGGCGGCTCGTCATTCAGCTTCACAATTCCATTATTAGTATAGCTATTTTGAATGGGGAATATATTCTGGTACATGCAATTGCGAAAATCATAACAGAGATATCCTAAATTAATGTACAAATTATAATGTAAAATTGCGTAGATAAAATCAAAAAAAAATTGTTTTGATCCTCTATTAAACTGTAAAATACTTTCTTCCAACAAACAAAGTAACATATATTTCCTACCTGTACAACATCACGAGCAGGAATATGTAAAAATTGAAAATGACAAGCAATTATTCATGTGCCCCATCGACGACTACACAGACCATTTCTAGGAGAATACAAAAATGATCTGCATATTCAAAAGCTGAAGAATGTGCTAACAGAACCGGATGAAGCCAATACTCACTACAAATGTTAGCTAATCACTACGGAATATCAGATAATGAGGAAATATATTTAAAAATAAATACACCCGTAGGTGAGAAAAAATTAACATTAGTATCTCATACTACATAGAACAGATAATATCAGCTCATCACGAAGCACTGTTAGACGGAGGACATTTCGGGCGCATTAAAAACGTTACAAAAGATCAAAAACAGTGTCCTATAGTATACCATGAACTGTGATGTAAAGAAGTACACAAAAAAATTGTCAAATCTGCCAAAAGGTTAAATCGACAAACGAAAAGCCAGTATGTCAGTTACAACCAATTACACCAATGCCCTTATTAAAACCGTGGTCTCTAGATGCGATAGGTCCCCAACGACACCGTGAAAATGTAACAAGTACGTACTTCAAATGACTGAATTTTTCAGTAGATATTTATTTGCCAAAGAAGTAAAGAGCACAGACGCACAAATGTGTGCCAGTTTTATTTAAGAAGTGATACTTAAATACGGATGCCCAAAACAGATACTGACCTGAGAGGGGAACCTCATTTAACAACAAGCTAGTAAAAAAAAAAAAAAAAAAAAAAAAAAAAAAAAAGCAGTGTGAAACCTCGCATGCAATGGTTTAACAAAATCTATGAATAAAGTAATTGCTTCTCAGGTAACAGCTTCTGCACATAAAAAATCCACCAGCTAGGACAATTATATTGATTTTTTTTTTATTATAATACCTCAGTGAATGCGACGACAAAGTTTACACAGTTTTATTTGTTACATGGCATAGAGGCTACTCAGTTTACACATGTAATCACAAACAATTACTCAGAGTGAGAAGGGGGGGGGGGATAAATGGTGTCAAAAACTCACGAAGGACAGAGAACAGGGGAAATTAAATTTAACTGAAGTGCAAAAACAGCAAAAAAAAATTTCGATAGAAAGGCAGGCCCAAAACTACCCAGACAGGAGACTGGGCGCGGATACATAACATAGCTCGTAGCAAATCTCTTATTTTCAAGGTTAAGGGGCCGTTTAAAGTTGTTTACATAATCAGACTCACTACATTACATATACAGACAAACAAATATGGGGAGCCCAAATATGATACCATTAATATACACAACACCAAAATAGCACATATCAAATAATGATAATATATTCTTTTACAGATACAGGCATGAAGAAACTGCAAATTGTTACAAGAGCATGTATTTTGTTACAGAGTGTACAATGGCATGCCAGTAATTACACAAATAGCACTTGTTCGCAGTCAGACAACGCGGGCGTCAACACCGGCAGCTACTATAAAGTAAAGCAGCAGCCAAATTGAAGCCAACACGGACTTCAGGGGAGAAAATGGACACATCAGGGGGACACGGCATCAGCAGTTATCATTTTAATGCTCTTCATGCTAGCAGCCCATTATGTAAAAATTATTAAAATATCTCTACTATTGGGGAAAATAGTGCAACATGCCTCAAATAAGTTGAAGTTGTAAACCTACGTTTTCAGCAGAAGACAAATAGCATGTGTAAGCAGTAAGAGCCACGTGCAGCAAAGGTTAAACACTGTGTATCCAAATACAATGTTGATGGCGCCCGCCACTGACAGAAATGCAGGAACCAGACAGTTGAACACTATGGACTAGACACGTAACAAAACTTAAATTTAAAACTTTTAGTAAGTTAAAAGTTGTCACAAAACTATTTTAAAAAAATATTTAAAAATGTGGAAATTTTTTTTTGAAAAATTGTTACATTGCCGCATATAATGTAAGTCACGCCCGACGCCCAATACATAATCTCATATGGTACAAGTTAAAGACACAACAGAGTTAGACAATATGGGACATAATGAAGAAAACTAATACAATGCGCAAGAAAATAGTATTGAGCCACACAAAGTGAACACACGGTCACTGTATAACTGTATTGAAACTTCTAAGTTAAGCCACGAGGCACAGGCGTATGGCATATGATAACCAGTCACACGACAGAAAGCTCTAGATGAGTGTATATCGTAGGAAATATCTGTACGCAAATACGAATGGTGTTTATTTTAATATGCTTGTATATGCTTGTACATTTTGTATCATCCATTCACTATCAGTAATTGTTTTGGTGATAACATGTTAATTGTATTGCTTTTTATGTAAAGTTTGAATTGTATTAAAAGTTAAAGGTAATTGGAGAGTGTCTTTTACATCGGGCTACATTTCCCAACTGCACTTATTTAGTCTAACCCCCTAAAAAAGTAACAACGCATAATATATATTCCAAATTGTATTCCCAATATGGATAGATAATGATTGCAGCGAGCAATTTGCTTAGCTTAGAAAACGTGGTTATATTTCAAAATAAATATGATTAGCTAACAAAACACTTTAAAAGTATATGTAATAGCATAAGATACGACGTTATGTTACAAACTTAAATCTTATCGCCTGGAGGATAATGTGAATTTAGGTAGTAAAAATAATAAGGGAATATAATCATGACAGATAAAGTGCTTTAGAGATTTGCATAATATTTGAAGTTAATTTACGAAAGTTATCTAATGGCAAGTAGCTTTTAAGCCAGCCAGATGTTCAGTTGACGAGTGGTCAAGCGAAGGCGTAGAACAAACGGCCCAGGGACGATGCCACAGTAACGTGGTATTTTCAAGCCAGCATTGTGCTTGCAGAGCAGGTAGTCTGAGTGCGACGAGAATGCACGGTCATAACAGGGCAGATATACTACAGTAAATCACACATTTCCTACCGTCATGTACATTTTCCTTATTTCATTGTATGCACATCAGACACATGTAAATGGAAAGCAACCAGGTATGGATTAAACTGTGATCCGGTACTTAACTATCACGCGGTTTGATCCCATGCTAGAGACATGAATCACCGGCCTGTAGGGGTGCATAGATCCTCGGCTTGTGAGCGCAAGCTAGATTATTGTGCGATTTGATAAGAGCTTTAAATAAATGCGACATAGTGTACGAACCACATCCATTCCACCTGTAAGGCCTACCAGCAGGCAAACTCTTGCACACACAGTAGAATGTATTATCTTATCCAGGAGGTCAAAACCAAACTGCATCGTTTTGCGCACAGTTGTGAAACTATTTGGGCTTTTGTCAGGAAGCTGACCCGAGAAGCTTAATTGCACCACTGACTTGTAGACACAGTCCTGGCAGTATAAGGGTGTATGTGATGAGTCGGACTTTTGTAGTGTGGGTCACTATGAATATTACATAGTTACTGCACGATATACCGCGAGGGTACTACAAAATTCGACCTCCTCGGATAAGCCCTTGAGAGCAGAGAAACGCCTGTGTACCTATAACGTTTAAAGTGATGAATAAATGAAAGTATAATGATGTGCTTTCTTATGTGGAATTAAAATCATTAAGCAAGTGTTTAGAGAAAATGTAATAAGTAAAGAGTGTGAAATATTAGATTACGTGTATCATTAAGCAATATCGGCAAAGTAATAGTACAATAAATTAAAATATTTCACCTCCCTGCATGTGCAGAAGGCAATAAGAGAATAACAGAGAAAACTAATGGAATAATGGAAAGATATAATATAATAACAGATAAATATTACAAATTGCTTAAAATTATAAGGAGGAATAAGGAAATTGCCCGGAGAAGCAATTAAGTAATTAAATAGATAATAAATACAAGATATATAGTACATCAGCAAGTATAGTCAATTAATATAAGTGCCACAAGTAGAAAGAATTATTTTATTCAATTAGTAATATTAATACATTTGTGTGCTTTTAATAATGAATATATATATATACACACTAGAAAAAGGTTGTTATTTAATTTTCTAGGAAGTTAAATTAAATTAATCTGTCTGTGTACGTCAATTGTGATATGAGTGAGTGAAGAGATTTGGAAGGCTCTTAACAACGAGGTCTTGAGAGCCGATCAATTATTATATATATATATATATAGAGTAAAATACACGTTTCAAGCTGCAAAAATCTAATTGTGTGGTATATCAGGACATTTCATATAATATATTTAGTTTCAATAAGGTATAAGAATATCACATTTAAATGCATTTTATTAGAAGAGAAAAATAAGTGAGATAGTTTGCTGTGTAAAACGCGATATATATTTACGTAATCTTAAATTGCACAGGGAAATCGGTGTTTAAACATGTGCATATTTCATTCTGGCAAAATGCTGCAGCAAGACGACAGTTGAGACAGGCCAAGGCTAGAAACAAACGCGACCAACATACGTGTTTATAATAGCGTCTGCACAACACCCAACTCACCTTGCACCAATTACCATGGACGCATCAGTATTTCCACATTGCCACCGGATAGCGCGTGCTGATGCAAAATATGTCCCCGTGCGAGGTGCAATATTAGTGCTATTACAGGTGTATTTGAATGCACGCTCACCAGATAAACACAACACGGCAAATTCAAGTTGCACCTGATATTCAGGGCGACAACTGGGAGAAAAAATTTTTATGCACTTAGATCTAACAGAGATTAATATGGATTGGAAAAAATTGCCCAGGAGTTCTACGATACTCGCGAATGAGCTGGAATGGGGCATAAGAGATGGTTTAGCCAACCAGCCATTCCAGTGTATTCTGCGCGCAAGCATAGGATAAATGTCAGGCTCTATTGGGCTAGAATCTGGACTAGAGTGAGAGTCTAGATATATATGTATATTTGTATATATATACAATACACCATTGTGTGGTCGAGGAGTCTCCCACCAGACGGAATCTGGGTGAATTGCGAGAGAGAGATTTGAGAAAGCGAATAGACGCTTTTGCTGTGGGCTCAGTAAACTACACAGCTTGACTTCGCAAAAGGTTGTTGCTATGGTGCTATACAGTGGTGAATTAGAGAGACATTTGCTGTGGGTCATCGCAATTACACAGCATAGCACAAGTGTTTAGTTAGGGCAGGTTTCATAATTCAGAACTCCTGAGACTAATAGAGTCATTAGAATTATCCGAAATAAAATATTCCAGTGTGTCGCATAAGTGTAGTAAACGTTAAGTCACAAGTAAAACAGCCAGCAGTATGTTATCATTTAAATGATATAATAAGGGTGAGAATACATAAAAATACACGTATATTAGAAAGTAAATATTAATAATGGTGTTAATTAAAGTCATTTTTTAGAGTGAGATGAATTAAATGAATTTTAAGTGCAAATGTCTCACATAACTTGTATATATGAGAACAATGGTATAGAAATAAAAACTTGAGCAAATTTAACTTAAAGTAAAAGTAAAATAATTTATTATTTAAGATTACTTAATTGTGCAAATAATAAAATACAGATACATGCAAAGCAGTTAATTAAATAACAATTAATAATAAAATAGCAATTAATAATGTAGATCAGTTAATAATGCAGATCAGTAAATAATGTAGAGGAATTAATAAATGCAGGAAAGTTATGAAAGCCTATCAGTTAATAATACACAGCAGATAATAATGCAGAGCAGATAATAAATGCAGATCCGTTAATTAAAGCAGAGTAGGTAATAAAGCATACCTTTTAATACATCATAGCATTTATATAAATAATTATATTTTCAAATATTATCGAAAGATTTTCAGACATTTTGAAAATGTTTCAGAAAGCCATTCACACAGCAGCAGAGACAACAAAGCGATGTCATGATGTGATGTTACACACGCTACGTCACAGCGCCATTTGGAGCAGCGGAGTGACATCACACTACGTTATAGGAGTGAAGCATGCGACCAGCGCACAGAGGGCAAATATAATGTTAGATGTTTTATTTTCATAATGCAACAGGTTTGATTTCGTTATAAATTGATTGATGTAGTGAAACAATATTGTTTTCTGCCTCTGAGATACGCATCCTCAATTCATACTTTGTGTGGCTGCCCATAAGGATACGCAACTGTATGGAAAACATTTTGGACTTGTAATTTTTTCGTATGGCCTGCAGTCTGCTTGAATTCTAGTTTGAGTGGTGCACATATTTAGTCATATGGTGATTGATAGAGTACATGGAATGGGTGGTATGGTTGAATTTAGTTTTTCTTTGATAATAGGAGATGACATGTTCGTTGGCCTGGTATAACTTGGGTTATTACGGTTAGTATGGTGGTTTAGCGACTAGTATATATTTGGCAGGTGTCTGATGGTAATGATGCTATGGCAGTCATGTTGGAGTTACGATTTTTGGTATATTTTAGTGGGTGTGGGCTGAAGTCTGCTGGAGTTCTAGTGAGCAGTCTGCGTGGTAAGTATATTTAGTTTTATGATGATTGGTGGAGCAGATGGTTTGGGTGGTAGGAGCTGTGGAGCTATGCAGCTAGATAATTTGTTGAGACAATCTAAAACAGCCCTAATTTCATCAAGAAACTTGGTTATGCTAACACCTCCTCCTCATCCTCCTTCTCCTCCTCCAGTATGCTTGGTTATCATGGATGGCATGTTGGATTATATATTTTCCAATATATCTGTCTTGCGATTGTTGGTGTATATCGAATGGCGTGAACAGTATGTGTGTGCGGAAAAAAAGGGGGGTGAGTCCTGTAATGCTAAAGCACGCTTAAGCTTAAGTTAAAAGTGTTTGGTATGGGTGGTCAGTGTTTTTTGACTGGTGTCACCCAGTATGGTGGATGGTATGAGAAGAATTTGATTGTGTCACTGGTATAGGCTGTATGTTTGCTTTGTATGGTCGGTGTTTGTTGGTAGAACAAGTAGAATGTGTGTTAGGTTATGGGCTAGCCTCAACTGTATATTTGCTCGAGTTATGGGGGGTAGCATGGCGCCTGCTTGCGAGTATATAAGTAGCCAGGTATCAGTTAGGAAGCTTAGTGTTACAGTGGAGTCGTGAAAGTCACTTTGTCTCAGCTCGTGTAAGCAATATATTACAATATATAGCCAAAGGCTGCTGTTCCATTCACACCTGAGGTTGGCACAGTGCTATCGACTTCTTCGTATGGGACACCTGAGGCAGCATCACTATAGACTTCTTCGGATTTATCACCTACAGCAGTGCTATCATTGACGAAATAGTCAAGGCTACATAATTGATACTGTGTCAAGATATTTTCCTACAGCCATGATGCTAGGAAGCACGAAAGAAATACTTTCGTGGAGGGACCTTCCTGTGCTATGTAGCGATGCATCAAGTTCAAACATATGTTTAAATGAGGCGATAAGTTGAATAGACATAGCAAGAACTGCAAAAGTCAAATTTCAGCAGCTAATAAGAAATGACTTGTACTAGCTGTTGTTGAAACCACATCGAACGGTTTCTACCTGAAACAATCGGCATTTAAGGAAACTTATTAGGATTATGTGATTGAAAATTACTTTGTAGGGACGAAAAACACATGTACATACCAGGACTATATTAAGCAAAGGATAATCCATCAATTAACAGAATAAGTTGAAGAAGGTCCCATAAAATACAATGTTTGGCTGAAGTGTACCTACAAAATGCTTCAGCCTTTGGATGAAGCTATCAGTCGTCGAGCATTCAAGACTAAGAATCAAGCAATGTACAATGTTGATAATATCCCAGGGACTGTTGAGGCCTTTAAAGAAAATCTTTGGCATGAATAAGAAGAATATATTGGCAAGGGTGCTTGTTGGATGCTTGCTAGCATAGGCTGACTTTAGCTCCGTATAAGCTGTTCATATTCACTACATGAAATGTGAGCATGCTGATGTAAAGACACTATGTTAATTGTGTGAAAATTTTTTAGATTTTCTGTTTTTATGTTTGTAGTTTGAAGTATGTAATTATATATGCGATATAAATAAAAAAACATTTTAAACATAATCGAGGTAAAAAACAATCAAAATTTTATAATATTTAGCCTTTAAGAGAGAAATCCAGAAACGAAGCTAAGAGAACTGATTTTCTGTACTCTACATAAAATTTCAGTACAACATTTAAAAAATCAAATAAATTTCAAAATCGAATAATTAATACAATTTTATTTATTCTTATATTTTTGACCTGTATCGTAACTAGCCTGTTAAAAACAGATTTAGTTAAAAAAAAATTATTTTAAGGTAATTACTTTGTTTATATAGGTCTTAAACATACATTTCAGGAGCCAGAAATTTTACTTGCAAACTAAAAATATCGCGAGACTATCTGCCTGCTTAGAGTTCGCAAATTGTGCTCACGTGTGACTATTAATATTTGCTTGCGGTAATTCTTCAGAATAGGGGATTTTCCTGAAAAAAAAAATCTCCGAAAGTGGTATAATTCCACTCTACTAATTACACAGAACACGAATTTACTAGGGGCATTAACATTTGACCAATAGAAACCCCAAAAACGATACTGGGGATGACTATGAAGATAAGGGAAAATGTGGGGTAAAATGGGTGAAAATATGTAAATAATGTAGTATATATTCATAAAAATACATTAAATTGCAAAAAAAAAAAACTGAACCAAACATTCACTGAATAGACAATATTACCAATACACGCTACAAATACGATAGTGAGGAGGGCTACGAAGATCAGGGAAATAGCGGAGTAAAAAATTATAAAATATGCCCACTTCATTATAAACTTTTACCTCTCAATTTCCCCGCTGTTCATAGTCACCCTCCCCTTAATTGTATATTTTAATTGTAGTGGCAAAATTGTCAATTTACGTAATGTTCAGTTCAATATTTTTGCAATTTGACATGTTTTCATATGACAATATTACAGTAACACTACAAATAGTAGAGAAATATGTTAAATTGCAAAACACAAACACACTGTTTCTCAGTACAAATAGGCTACATATGTCAGACATTTATGAGGAAACTCCAAGCTTCGCTGATGCGTAACACTTTGCGTCACAACCTAAAAAAAATTGCCGGCATGCCTTGAATCACTGTTTTGGGGATTTACTCCCCTGCTGACGCTGGGACTCTGGCTCGGTGCATAATGTTTGGCTTCGCTTGTTCAGTATTTTTGCAATTTAACATATTTTCGTGAGTAAATATTACATTTTGTACATATGTTTCACTCGTTTCACCCCACAATTTCCCTGATCTTCACAACCGGACCCACTATCATTTTTGGGGTTTCAATTGGTCAAATGTTGTTGTACCTAGTAAATTTGTGTTCTGTGTAATAAGTTAAGTAAAAACCATTTTCTGAGATATTTTCTTCGAAAAAGCCCTTATCCTTAATAATTGCCAACGATATTAGTAAAACAAGTTAAAAATTCGACATATCCACTTTTTTTTGTTCCGATTTTCGAAAAAGCCCCTATTCTTAAGAATTACCTCGCTTGCGTACAGCCCGACATGCTACACACTTTAAATATATATATATATATATATATATATATATATATATATATATATATATATATATATATATATATATAAACCATCAATGTGAGCATAGGGATGTATGATTGAGAAAGTTAGAAAAGGAATGTAATACAATATTTAAGTACAATAGCTCGACGTGAGCCAGGTGGTCCAGTCAGCCCTGCCCACATAGCTCAGGGGTAGGGTGGCCGACCTGTAGTCGGAGGGTCGCGGGTTCCCGCCCCGGTGCCCCCGACGTGGCGGATGCTCAGACCGATTGTCGCATTGGAATTCGTCAACAAGTCGGTCTCACTAGAGTCTCGTCAACGTCAAAAATGTCACAACCATGTGAAATGAAGGGTAAAAAAAAAAAAAAAAGTGGTTTGCTTGCCTGATTACTGACACCAAGGTTCTGAGTTCGAATCCTTGTGCCTACACGACAATTTTTTCTTTTCTTTTTTAATGTTACCAATCGTCTTGTCAAAGTATGGTATTTGCAAAATTTAAATTTTTAAACTGATATTTACACTACAAATGCATTTAAAATACATTATACTGTATTTTTCAAAGATTTGTTTCGGCATTTTTCAAATGAAAAATAAAATAGATAGAAATAATTCTACTTATTTATAAAACAATCGGTTGCTAGATATCTGATTGGCAAGGTCAGCCAGTAGCGCGAATGTTCACTTAAGTTCGCGTCACTTGGCTCAGAGTTCAATTACACTTAGCCCCTCTTCCCCCGCAGTGCCGGTCGGCAGGTTTTCTCGGGGAACTTACGCCCCCCCCCCTTTTTTTCATTCCGGCGCTGCTCCATACTCACCTCAATCACTCTAATCGGCTCTCAAGACCTCGATGTTAAGAGCCGTCTAAATCTCTTCCCTCCCTTTCCTCTTCCCACAATGCCTGCCTGCGTCACTGCACTCTTAGCCTGTCACAGCTGGTATGCCTACCTGGCGGACTTGTCGACAGGTGCATGTGTGTGTTGTTACAAGTTTAAGTGACTTAATTTTCGAAAAAAAGTTCAAACTAATTGAATAAAGTAAAATGTTAAGAAAAATATTGATTTTCAAAAAATAAAGTATTAAAATTTGAATACGATATTCAATGTCCGGTCTGAAATGTACTTTACAATAGTTTTTATATGCATTCTCCTGTATGAAAAAATTAGATCTTTAAATTCATAAATAGACATACACACCGATGATTCGCACACTCTAATAGGCGATGGAGGAACTATGAAGATGGTGGTGTTAAGCAAGTGTGAGTAATCATTGGATCAAATGCGATAAATGGAACGAATGTGATGGATAGGAGAGAAAGGAAGGAAAGAGACACGAGAGAAAGGAAGGAAACAGACACGAGAGAAAGGACAGTGAATGAAACTACAAACAATTGGAAGACTCCAAGTAAACGTATGGAATGATAGAGAGATAAGAGATAAAGATATGGAATGAGAGAAATATAAATGATAGAGAGAAAGAGAGGGAATCAGAGGACAAGTGAGAAAGAGAGAGATAGACAACAAGGAGTGATAGAGATTGAAAAAACAAGACAGAATGGTGGTGTGACATCACTATCACATGCGTCTTGAAAAGACGAATCATACTGATGTCTTTAAATTTTTTAATTTTAAAAAATATGTTTAAATTAAAAAATATATTTTCAAAAAATATTTATTATTCCAACATTGTCGTATGCATCTTAAAAATACGAGTCCGGTGATATGTAACACCTAAGACTTAGATCTTTAAATTTTTTAATTATAAAAATAAATTAAGATTTAAAAAAATAGATATACATATTTTTAAATTATTTTATTTTATTTATTTCTCAGATACCACATTGTTTTGGTCTAGAAGGAATATGAAGCCCCACAAATAACCTGAATTGGCTCATTTATACAGAAATGGTGTTTTGTTGCAACTTTTACCTTTCTTAATGTAAAAAGGGAAATTTTAAAGCCTTTTTGAGTATTTACGATTTTAAGAGAAAAACATGCGATTTTGGGAGAAAATGAGAACTTTTTATGTCAAGGTCATTCAAGGTCGGTGCCTCGCACCTCCCCCCTAAACCCCTCTGCACCTGCGTCCCCATAACCCTACTACTCACACCGTTTCCACCAAACACTCAAGTCTACACACTCATGTTACATGACAGACTACTTTTCTATAATGTCTGAGATAACATGGTTAAAGTACTGACGTTAATCTGTAGACGACGAACCACGGTCGACTCAAGATGTTTTGTAACGTACAGGATTCTAGGCTCCGTACAGGTTTATAATCAAGGAATTGGGTTTCAACGATTTAAATAATATTACCACCATTTTCAGCTTCAAACAGCCCTTCGACTGGGTATATTTAAACCAAAGTGTAGGAGAACAAACACCTGCGTTACGAAAAATCATCATGAGCTAGTATAGCACGACGGAAGTATAGACTATGAAGATATTCCGTAAATATGCACCAAGTACTTTAAATACTAGAACGTATACATGTGTGGCCGAAAATCATAAAAGGATTTTAGCGAGTGTCTGAATTGGATATGTAATCGATATCCAAAAAGACTGTGTGTCCCTCCGTCAAAAAATTATTTGAAAGGTTTGGTTATAAAAATCCGTTCATCTCCATGGGTGAAAATTCGCAACTAATGTACAATTGGGCGCTAGTGACGGACTGAAGCGAGGCATCACTTGAGAATGCAGAAATTATATCTCAGTGGTTATTGCAGAGTGGAGGGGGAAATATTGCATTATAAATAGGCTGCGATTAGCCAGATTTATTCATTTGCGATGGAGAGATTTAATCCGTCAGTCAAATACGAGAGTGTAGTGCCATGCTACAGTAACGTCTGCTTCCGTGTGGGCGAAGACAGTCCACAGAAAATCCAACTTTGCATTCGGGAAGAGCATTGGAGCTACTCCTTAATAAGTCCGACTTATGCATGCAAAGTACTGGATGTGTGTGATGGTTACAACTGTACTTTCTGTGATTTGTAACCTTGAACTCGAATTGCCATGTGCTCCAAATAAATTTAAGTTTGATGCGCAAGGTGAATAGATAATAAAGTATCCTGGCTATAACGAAAAAAGTATAAGTTATCTCGAGAAGGCTACGCCGAACTTTTTGTCTGGACGGAGAAGTGTGATAATTTACAACATGTGACGGAAATACCTAGTAAGCACAGGCATCAATCTAGTTTCGCCTTGTGGAATGTGGAACTGTAAAGTATGGCTAAGCAACGCATATGTTTGCAGTTTTGACTTATCCTCATCTAGTTTCATCCAATATGGTGTTTTGTTCCCATCTGTGTGTGCAGTCGCCAATATAAATTGAATAATAAGTGATATTGTAATCAAAATAGCAGAAGAGAATGAAGTGACTTGTTCGTTTATACAAAAATCCAAGTGTAAGATAAATGTTAGCATGTTTTTTTACACGTCTCCTACGATGTAAACTGATTAGAGCTTGTTTGGGAAAGAGTTAGAATCAATGTAGCTTCCAAGCAGTACTTGTGTATGTTCGTCCAGCGAACTCGCACGTGTCTGTCACTCCGTGAAGGTCAGATGTTTCCTACTCGTACTGGTACAGCGGAATTTTACGCGAGTTAGAAGAGACGTGCGATGGGGTATTCCACTTAGAAATAATGCATTTCCCATTGGGGGACTAGAAAAATCACAAAATGTCCAGGAGTGAATAGGTGTCCCATCTTCAACATGACAGAATCTACATCGGTAACCGGGACCATCTAAGCCGTCTTCTCACATTTCCAAAGAACATACACGGATGCCGTCCAATACGTGATTTAACACACGGTCAACTGCGTGATATACGTTTACATTCAAACTGATGACGTAATTGAACACAAGAAACATGTTGCAACCCATCAAGGAGATTACACCAATAAACATGTTAGAAGTTGTCAAGGAGATAAAGATGATGCCAAAAAATGTCTTAAAAGATTTATTACTGACTTTTCAAACATCCAAAAATGTAAGTCTTGTATTCAGTGTACAATATATAGCTTGAAACCTACAATAGCTGTCTATTTGCAATTACCCACCCTGCTTGTATAACATTCTGGTCTATAAATATATCCCATTTAAAACACAAGTGATGTACATGTCAGTGTCAGGAACACAAAACACTGTGCCATTTGGTTCTCAAATGGTAACACAAAAGAAATGCTTTATGGCCTGAACACGTAATAGAAAGAAGTGTGACCTTTGGTTTAAAAATTTTACCAGGAAAGAGTCTGACATTTGACTAATTGGTTTATGAAAAGGTGTAACATTTGGTTGGCAAAAATAAACAGTGTGTTTCCAGAAATCTTGGTTCGATTCCAGGAACACAATTTGAAACATTCGCTTCGCTTCCGAGAAAAATACAAATAGAAAATGCTTTGTTACATTTAAAACACAATCTACACCTTAAAAGTCTGTATCAATCAGAACTATATTTGGTAAAAGCAATGCTCTGCATTTGCATTCCGATATCGCGTAATCAACAGCCGAATACCGAGCGTAAAAGGAACCAGCTAAGCCCAGATTTTCTTTATTCCATCACCAGCTTCCGACATGTGCATCTGCTCTTCAATTGAAACTTACAACTTAACCGCTTGTATTTATGTCTGTGTGTGTGACCGGCACTTCAACATACGATAGCCGACAGAGTCGTCCGTGCTAACACTGGTGCTAACCAAAATGTAAGTTGAGACGTCGACATTTCCTCACCATGTATTGAGTATTGTGTATAATTTAAAAATTTATGCGAAATGACTTACACTTTAAAATTGTCACGTCTTGAGCAGGGTTTAACAGTTCTTGCTGACTTTAAACTTGATTGATGTCTTCTGAAGACATTAAAATTTAAACTTTAAAAATATCCCGCTGTCTTGTGCGCGTGGTTTAATATTATTTCTGGTCTCGTGGAGATTAAAAAAATGTTCTTACTTCCAGTGGAGATTTAAAATATTCCGACATCTTGTGTAGATTTTAGTTTTTGTACGACTTGTCTTGGACTTAATGTATTCTCCAACCTCTCACGAGTCCAGAATTATTTCTTGCTCTCGTGGGGAAGTCTAACAGTCTGTGTTATGTTCCCTTTCTCTCGGCTGCTCTTAGACTTCCGTCTACTCTTGCTTTCATTTAGACAGTTGTAGATGATAACATTCCTTAGACGCCCGTAGCCTGTTTTTACTCTCTCGTGGTGTTTCCTTACAGTTTACCCACTGCTAGCCTTTAATATTTCTTGTGAGTTTGAAATTTTCTTACACTTTACCATTTACGAGTTTTTAGAAAGATTTCTTTTACATTAATGTTTTTGAACTGTATCCTTTTTCTGATGTTTGACTTACTACAGTTTATCTGTTTTAAAGTTTAATATTTATTATGAGTTTGAATTTTCTGAGATCTCGTGACTTTACCATTTTTGAAAATTAGTCTTTTTTTTCTGATATTTTGACTCATTTTTACCTTGTTGTTATAGTGTTTAAAACATCTACATATACACGCACACACCCACACAGACAGCTACGCATATATGTATACATCCATACATGCACCTATGCATACAGCCACGCATACATGCATGCAATCTATGACTTGCTCCTAAAGACTTTAAAATGACTCTTAATGACTCCCAATGACTATAAAGTGACTCTTAATTACTCCCAATGACTACAAAATGACTTTCAATTACTCCAAAATGACTCCTTTAAAGACTCTTAATGAGCTGACTGATATCTGGACAATGTAGTAATGATGTAATATGATTGGTTTACAGTCAAAATGACGTCATAGGGCTTCCATAGGCGTATATTATAAGCAGTAAGGATGTCAGCTGCGAGGCTTAGTTTGACAGCGGATACCGTGAAAGATACATTGTCACGGGTAGATTCTGCAGCTTCGCATCTAAGTCTTATTCTGCATCTGCGATGTCTTCGGACACTCCAGAGCTAATGGTAGCTATGTCAGTGCCATCGACTTCTTTGGGAGTGGTACCAACAATGCCAATTACAGTAGTGCTGTAATTGATGACTTCGTCAAGGCTACGTTGCTGTTACTGTGACAGAGCCTTCAGTAAAAGTTGCAATGCCCGTCGAAATGAGACAATGGCCTGTACGAAGCGACCTTTTCGTGCGATGAAGATTTTCGACATTGGTTACATGCAGTTTGTACAAGGTGAGAAAATGCAGGAAGATAGTAAGATCGGCAAGGGTTCGTCTACTGGGGGTCAGTAAGTGATGACGACCATACATCCTGCTACATCGACAGGTGATACTGTTAAAGATAGAGTGAGTGCAAAAGGTTCAAGTGAAGTTGATGAGCTTCAAAATAAACATTCGTCAGCATTAATTACTGATGAACATACAACAGCTGCTACAAAGGAAAGTAAATTTAATATGGAATACAAAACAGGAAATGAAGACAGCTTTAATGACGACAGTGATAATATTGAAGACGAGGATTCTACACATTGCACCAACCAATTTCTTTCGACAAGTGGAGTGAAGAAGGCATATTATTTAGCGTAGGATATGAAACGAATGTATGTGGGTTGTAATTTTGCCTTGTGTTGTAGTCTGTCAAAATATGTCTCGGTAGCAGTGTATGTCCAGCACCTGAGTCTACTTCGAATAGTTGATGTTTGCCCTGCAACTTTTAACTAATGCAATAATATTTTTTGAAACGATTCTTCTTTGTTTATGTCGATAATTTGTAGCGTGTTGTAAGAATCACATTCAGTATTTGTATGGGCTGGGATACACTGAGGTTATTATTTAAGCGCTTTGGTTAGACGCTTTATCTAAATGACTTTCTCTTTAGCATAATTTACATTCAAGTAGTTTATTTTTATCTCCTCGACAATCTTTGGTGTTGTGTGTATTCCAGTGACAACGGAGATACAAGACTTCAATACCCAAATGTCTTACATTTTGACGCGATTTGGATCGAGGCCTTAGCTGAAGTTTCTTTTATCGATAATGTTGGGAGTTTTATTACTGTGTGATTGTGTGCTGGGTGTTGTTCGAAACCTGGATATTGAGGGTCGGTTTATACTCTCAGTTTTCGCATTTGACGAATTCAGCAGCTGTTGATTGGCTGTATGAGATACTTCGAGATCTTTGGTTTTATTAACCGCATCTGAAAACATCAAATCACTTGAGAGTAAATGTTGTTGCCTGATTGTCTGGTCTTTCACTCCTCTTATAAATTGCGATTACAGAAATAAATCTTTAACTGATTTCCCGCATTCGCAAGTAAATTGACAGTGAGGTACATACTTGTGTAGCTCGTTGGCAAAATAAGTGATTGATTGCACACTTTCTTCAATTTTACATAAAAACTTAAGCCCTTGAACTATGACATTTTTTCCCATTAACTGATTTTTGAGAATCTTAATAGCATCACTGTATATACATTTGCTTATATAATCGGGTGATGAGGCGAGTTTAAGCAACTCAAAATATTCTGCTCCTAGACTGTTTATGAAAATGGCCTTTGTCTCGTCTGTATTTTATTAACGCCTCGTCAAGTCTCTTTACAAATTGTGAAAAAATTTCTTTGGAATAATGAAAAACTTCAAATTTATGAAGCGCTGTCAAGTCTGTCGATTTATTTTCACGTATTTTTTGTGCATTAATAGTTTTAGTGTGGTTTGGAATTGCTGTTGCTGAAAACTAAAAATTTTCTAAATGTTCGGCATTCATTTTTATTTATAGAATAAAATTTTGAAATGCTGTTGAAAGCTATGTGCAGCAACCTACTGATAATATATTTTTGAATGAAGTGAAACATAGTTTATCGGGTATGTTAGTGAGGAGTCACTCGGAAGTAATTTGTGGCTTTATATAGAATACCTCAATAACCTTTTGTAACTGTCCATTATATGTTCATTTTATAACTGCTTTGTCATCGTAGCAAATTTGTTAGGTTTCAATTGACACTTGTAATATCAAATTAATACACAGAATTCAAATTGTACACATATTATATTAGATATTTTATACTGAATATTTAACATTGAAATTTTTAATGTTATTTAGTTTCTTTCTCTGCATTACATAAATATGTTAATTTACACTACGGTAGCATTACTTAATATCCATATATTGTAGAAATATATTACAGGTGGCATACAGTGTACATGTACCAACACAATATGGCGGCCCTTGGTGGCCACCCATCCATGCTCAACGCCGTTTAACTCGGAGATCACGGCAATCCCGAGTATACCAACAAGTTACGGCAACGGCATGCCGTACTGTAACATCAGGAATATAAGAGAATATATAGACTGGGAATCCGCTTCTAGCTTAGCTAATGGCAGCGAAGCAGTGTCCCGATTGGTCGCGCATTTTTAGTGGTTGTGTAAATGTTAATTTCTCCCTATAATACTTAATAGTTGTTATTTATTTGTTTATTTATTCTTCCTGCAGTTGTGCTGTTGAGCAGATGCCCCTCCGTGTGGGCGAGCAACTGGCCGCTCGCTGGGGGTGGCCGAGTTTGAAAGGGCTCGGCCGTGTCTGCATTCTATCAAGGACGGTTGGCCCGATTACCAGCCACATAACCCCTACAAACACAGACAGGGTGGCTCGACCACTTTATAGACCCTATGTGGCGTCTAAGAAGCTTGTTTGCCAGATGCATTAGGGTATTGGCACGTGCTATGTGACGGCCAGTTAACATTACACAGGATGTTAGGCTACTTGTGTTCGCGTAGTCAAAATATAACTAAAGGCGACAGGCAAAAAGATTCTTTATTTTTTTATTAATACTGTTATATACATGTTCTTTAATTCTATGGTTTGCACGTTTATATTCATTTTGTATTCGTTTGTGTCTAAATAGTTTCCTATACATTTTATGCTTTTGCGGCTACGACATAATGTTGCAATGACGCGTGTACACAAATGTAGTTCAGATATTAAACAGTCGAGCCATATGTGAGAGTGGAGGCTGCACGGTTTTCTAAGGGACATCCGGACAACAGCAAGGTGACCTCGTGAGGACACGTGTTGTGGTTCAACGGCGACGGACAGAGGTCGCAGTAGCGAGGTCGTATCAGTGGCGTCAGCACGGGGAGGGTGCTTCGCGACTGCCTGTGTCACCCCTCCCAACCCCTCCCGAGCAAGACGCCGCGCCATTATCCATCCCTCCGTCCTAATGCGCGCATCTGCGGACGTCGTTAATTTCTTCTCCCGGCGCCACCAGCCACCCCCTGCGAGGGGGATGAAAGACGGATGTCAACACCTTGCGCCCGAGTTTTCTTTTTGTCCGCCCCGCAGCGCTGGCGATGCCTGAATGGCGCGAGGAGAGGAACACTCTATGTGTGTTTGTGTGTTGTGGGCGGCGCGTGATTTAGCTTTATTACCGCGAAGAAGTGGCGCTCCCAGCGGCTGTCGTGCTAACTAATAACAGTGGGCTCTCCCCTCGTGGAAGGGTTGAAGGAGGGGGTGGAGTGGCAGTGTAGTTTGCGTCTTGTTTTTAACGCCGGCTTCGCCAATCTCTTACCCAACACACACATGCACACACATACGTATTTTTACATCCCTTTTTTTTTGTTCGCTCATTACTGTGCGGCCTTCCTAGAGCTTGCAAACTTCACTGTGTGAGTGTTTGTTTGGCCAGATAGGTAAGAAAGCATGTTTATTAACACAATTATTTACAATAGTATACTTATTTGATGCTACCTATATCCGTGCCCTAATCAACTAAAATATATTATATTGTGGCTTTGAGGCCTAGGTTATGTACTCGTGATCGGAAGTGGAGACCAGAAAAGTCGTCAGCTAGAAGTACGGCATTCTGCGGTAATATCACTTCCAGGTATTTTACTTTTTTTTACACAACAATATTCAGCTCTTAGCTGGTTTGAAAATATTAAATGTGTGCTAAAATTTGGCAGTTAAGATAACTTAATAACCCATAACTACTTGAAAAGATAATAGAATATTAGTTTTACAGTAGAGATTATGGGACTATACGTTTCAAAGAAAACTATAAGTTTCAAAATAATCAACTATAGTTGTTCATAGTAAAGTACAGTTACTATCCCAATTATATGATCAATAACAGAAGCAATACCTAATATACTGTTTATACAGTGCCTAAAAATCATAAGATGCTAATGAAATATTTCTTTGTTTAGTTTTATAAGAATAACTAATTTCCCCAAATGAGTTAGTACTGCGGTTTTTAAAATCAGCTTAGTAATTTGTCCTGCTTGAGATATTCCTGCAGTTCGCTTCATCACTGACTTGCTAGACAGTGGGAGGAATTTTTGGAAGTATTTTTCGTGTGCTTGGGCGTCAGTGACGACGCGTGCGCGGTGGAAGGTGTGCCAGAGAAAAAGCACAGGCGGAAGAATGCTTTAGTCTATTCGCAGTATCTTTACACTTTTAAATTAAGCCTCCATGTATGATGTCTATGGCGGTTCCCTAAATATATAATGTAACGCAAGCGTCTTACTCTTCTTTTAACATGAATTTATCTTTTATTTGGTTTCATAGGTATAATATAAGCTAAATCACGCTTCTTAGTTTAGGAAAAAAAGAGTGCATGCGTAACCATTAAAAAAAACCGATTTATAGACCACGTAAGTAACGTTATGAATACGGCAGTAGATAATTTATGGAGTTCCGGTCCAGTAGACTATATAACGCGATTACAAAACATCAGTTTCGATTTAAAATTTGCTTCTCTTTCCCCGTTACTAAAAACGCTATGGAAATATGCGACACGTCATTCACTCCTCAAACTGAAGCAAGTGCTTGTAATTTACTATGCCCACGAATGTTGATAAGTGACGCCTAATCGGCGATGGAAAATTCAACTTGACTCAATAAAAAAAATACAATCGTTTTAATTAGTTCTGAACCCACTGTATCCTTCAATGCACATTTTCTTTTAGACTCTCCGAGCAAAACTTTGCAAAGTCAGACGAAATATAACACATGTTTATAATCAATTTTGAGACCATGAGCTAAGTTACTGATTTCTTCCGTAGAATGTCGAAGGAGCAGTGGGTAAGGAGAATGCAATAAGAACAGTGGACATCGCGTAATAGAAGGAAGGGAATCACGTGGCTTATCTCACGGCCTGTCTGGAGAACTCAGTCAAGTGAGTCTCGGGGCATCTGGAGAAGTTCTGCCATGAGTGGCGCCAGTCGCAGGGAAGAAACAAAAGAGGACAACGCAGTCTTCGAGGAGGGGGTTGGCGGAATTTCTGTTCAAGGACACTCGAAGGCAGGCCCGCGGAATTGTGGTTGCCACGAGGGGTCACTAGACAATAACACGCCATTACCTTCCGATGCCTGGCCGCAATAAAATCTTTCACCACTTAGCTAACATATATGAAGTACGTCGACGTCACATAAGAGAGTAGGTTAAGGATAAAAATCCTGCAAAACATGATCAATTTACCTCACAAATAGTCTTTTCATTCAACTTTTAGGTTACTGATGCACTTGTGATACTCCTTGTAAACAATTAAAAAAATAAACGATTTTTTGTGGCAGGTTTCCAGCCTGAAGTTCGTGAAAGAATATACAGCCGCCTTTCATCAACGCCCACCGCTCTGTTGGTATGTAAAATGTCTTCCTTTATTCTGTTATATTTTTTTTCCATCCCATAATTATTATTGAGATTTCTATCTATCTCCACAAACTTCTCCAAATATAATAAACAGCACACAAAAATTTGGAGAAAAATGTTTTTTTTTGTGTAATACTAACGAATTTTTAAAAGCCAATTAATACTTCACCAATTTTATTCGACACTTAATTGGCTATTTAAATAGAAAATATAAAGAGTTAGATGTTTGGATTGATATTTTTATTTTATAAATAAAAGCGAAAAAGTAAAACAGGCGACAATATTGTCAGTGCGTCCTCTAATAACTGCTGTAGGTGTGTTAGAAAATAATGAATTTCCTAATGGTTGACATGCATGCTCATACGTTGAGCAGGTAAGAAGGACGCGGCACGTGCATTGTCTGACGGCAAGCCAGAACAACCAGAGCTCGCTGTGCCTTAAACCGCAGCCCCAGCGCGGCGGGCTGAACACGTTAACAAGCCGCCGCGACAGACTATCAGGAGTGGAGGAAACGCCTCAACAACCTCATGCCACAATATTTCGCACAATATACATATCTTCTTCTTTTGGAATATGCCTCATTTGTGGCCGAGGAATTACTGGAAAGTAGGGCTATTGCAACTGTTCCACTGGGCATCCGAACAGTGTGTGTTTCTTCAGTCAGTAATAAAAATATTATTTCATTTTTTAATAACTGCTTACTTTCAAAAAATATTAAAAAAACTCTCTAGGTCTCAATGTAGTGATTATTTTATTGTTTATTAAATATGTTTATATATTATGACAGAGCAAATAACTGAAATAACTGCTTTGAGAAGCATATTTATTCATAAAAATTCCCAGTTCTATAACTGTTAAGCTGCTTACGGACGTGCAACAAACGTTCGCCTTTGTTATAACTTATAAAATAGTTTAACCATTTCTCCCCTCTCTCAAGAATCTCACTGAGTCGAATTCAAAACGAAAATATAAAAAAATATTTATTGCATAATATTTTCTTCAGCTGCTTTTCAGCATGTGCTCAAATGTGCATCTCTTTATCAGTACGTGCAAGACTTTCAGTAATGTGGGAGGTTGTAAAGTTGAGAAGAGACAGGTTTCTATGTCTGTGACTTGAACAGGTTTGGTTGGCGAATACCGACTTCTCAGTCCTTCCATAGTACTGCTCTTTCACTACTACTGTCCTTGTTGTCAACCAGACTCTGACACACTGCTACTGTCGCTTACTTCGAGAGGGTAGCATTACCACATACACTAGATCCGTAACCTACGGCATAAACAAATGTGTATATTATCATTACCTTTCTCTCTGGGGCCACGGTGATATAGTGGTTAGAATACTCGCCTCCCACCTCGGCGAACCGGGTTTGATTCCCGGCGGGGTCACCTCCGGATTTTCGTATGTGGGAATCGCGCCGGACGATGCCGCTGGTCGATGGGTTTTCTCGGGGATCTCCCGTTTCCCTCACCCTTTCATTCCGGTGCTGTTCCATACTCACCTCGCTTCACCCTCGTCAGCTCTCAATACCTCGATGTTAAGAGCCGTCCCAATATCTTCACTCGCTCCCTCACCTTTCTCCCGCTCAAACAGACGCTCATTTTACAATATATACACACAGTTTCATAACATGCGGGACCCATTTCACCGGTGTACAGCAGACACTAACCAACGAAAAAATTCTGTATTAAAATGTAAACTATTTCACCCTGTTTCCTAGTTAAAGCCAGATACTCGACATATTCCTACCCGTTTACTTGGCATGCTATGGGTTCGCCCTCCTTACAAGAGCTTTTGAGCCTCTACTGCACGTTGTTGATCACGGCCCTGTTTTGCATCATCTGTCTAAACAACAGACGGAAGAGGGCCACAGGCGAGTTCTGTAAACTACCGAATCATAACATCGAGCCGAAGCGGAATGTATCAACTATCGTAGAAATGCGCTAAGTACAACAGAAAATGTGGGTCCAACTAACCTCAGGACATTCCTGTATAATTACAACAAACCACGAGCAGACTCCGCTTCTTGTGCAAAACTGGGCCAATCAGAATGGATTACGTCAATCCATACATGTGGAGGGGCGCGAAGAGTGGAATAGGTAGGGACACCCGAATTTCGCGAAAAGATTTCACGACCAATTGTACTTCATGACGCTTTATCCCAGGCCCACCTTAGTGATTAGATAGTTTCCGTGTTATGCTTGTTAGGTGTCTGCGCGCGAATTGCAGACGTACGAAATTGAAATCACCTAATTCTGATAGACCAATCAACTCGGGAAATTCCTTCCTTAGAAACACTCTGCCAATAGGGAAAGAAAACCGCTGGACCGTCCGCATGGTATTGGAATCTAGCATGTGCTGAAATTTTTTCGCGAAATTTGGGTGTCCCTAGGAATAGGCTACGAGGGCTGTCTGTGACAGTCGGCGATTGTCAACGGGCTGATCAGCAGCGGGTTCTGGCGTGGAGACGTCCGATCTAGGGGCAACTAGTCGAGGGTGCGAGACTTGGGTGAGTTCCCTCTCAGCCATGCTTTCTCTTTTATAATAATTAAACCTCCCTTTTGCTCCTTCTCTTCCCTTGGACGCTTTGTATGTTGCTACTGGGATGTTCAGTAAATGCTTTAATATCCCTTTAATTAATTAATCTTGTTATTAGCTTATCCTGCTACCTAGTCATATTCCTCAATTGCTTGGTAATTTATGAGCGGGCTTAGCTCATACAAATGGTGGCGGTCCCTTAAGAGCCTTACCGATCGACTAGCACGCGAGTCATTTCCATCACCAATTCATTTACTCCCACCTTCCCATCTTTTTCAAATCATTAATCAACTAATAAATTTATTTCAATATAACTTCTTTATTACCATATAGTGATATATAATAACTGCAAGCGATTTTGGGTGCTAAATTGTTTTCTATTGAATAAGTAGAGTAGCAAGGAAACGTTTCGTCACACACAGATAAGAGACCATATTAACACACAAATAAATGAGTGACACATCACGTACACAAACATATACCAAAATGGAACAACCACAAAAACTAACATAGTAATCCAACAACCAGTGCATTTAGATAAATTCCATGGTAGTCAGGGAGAAGGCATTTTAAAATTCATAAAGCAATTTGAAACGGGGGCAGAAATTAATCAATGGAACGAACACGCGAAAATCAAAATACTGCAGGTAAAAATATCAGGTCCAGCCAAACGAGTGTATGAAAACATTGTCAACAAAACAGAACCTCATAAACTCTCATGTGAAATAATTAAACAACACATAATAAACATTTTTTGCAACAGAAGTAAACATTACTAAACACAAAAGAGAGTTGTACAACAAACGACAAGAACCGAATTAAACAGACACTATATATGCACAAGAAATAATTTTTCTAGCAATTAAGGTAGAACACAACATGCCGGAGCAAGAAATTAAAGAAATTCTCTGGAATTAATTTGCACCCTCAGTAGTAGATAAATGAATTTTTATGAAAAAATGCACATTACCAGAGATGATCAACGACATCAGACACATTGAAGCAGGCATATATAAAATATAAACAAAATGTAGAAAACCACAAATAACTTCCAAACAATTTTATGGAAAAACAAATTAAAGATCTCAAAGAAGAAATTAATAAGCTTTCAGATAGCAAAGATATCACAAATACTGATGAACAACACCAAAATGAGCAAAAGGCATACAACAGAAAAGGGACCGAGAGACAGACAGAATTTAAACAGAAAAAAAGGTTCAACACATACAGAGAACCCATAATACACTCACCTCCCTTATTCTAAGTATCACCATATCCATTCTACAACCCTCCAATACTATACACATATTTCTTTCCTCAACAACCTATGCATAGATACTTCCTACACTTAATACACACACATTCTAGGTAACACAAAAAAGAGCAAGCAAAACATAAAAAACAATGGTAATAACACACACAAACCCAATATTAAGGAGACCCAGCACTCAACTCCTAATATAAAAAATCGGGTACAGGAAAATTAGAGCCAAAATAATCTATAGCAATCTATCTCGCCTTACAGGAGCTATTCTGTGTGTTTTAGAATGAATGGGTTTTTCTGTTGCTGAATCAATTTTAATTTTGTATTGTTTGGTTTCGGTTAGTTCCGTAATTTCAAATACCCACAGAAACAAAAGAAAATACAATTTTGGCATTCATTGACACAGGTTATTCAAAAGTATGCATGTCAGCAACTACGATGGGAAAAAAATAAACTAAAAACAATTACGTAACCTCTTAAAGTAGTATCAGCAACAGCAGAACTACTATCCCCACAACACTATATAAATTTGAAATTTCAAATTAAAGGAGACAGACACATGCACGAATTTATTGTCATTGAAAACTATAATCTAACGCCCAGTGGCGAGAGCACTCTCTAGTGGTGCTACGGTAGCCCAGTGGCTAGAGCGATCCCAAGTGGGGCCACAGATGCTCAATAGAGATATCTCAATTCGAGTCGCAGCAGCCCAGTTGGTAGAGCGTTCCCGATTACCTAGTGACTCATAGGCTAGAGCGATCCCAAGTGGGGAGGCAGTAGCCCAGTGGCTAGAGGGATCCCAAGTAGTGGCTCAGTGGCTGGAGCACTCTCACTTGGGGCCGTAGTGGCTTAGTAGACAGAAATATATCAAGTGAGACCGCAGTGGCTCAATGGATCCTAATATCGTACTAATATTAGAAATTCTCAAGTAATCACAAGTTGTCGCAGGTAATCGCAGGTAGTCGCAAAGAGTTGCAAGTAGTTACGGGTAGTCAGGGGCAGTCGCGGGTAGTCGCAGTTATTCACGGGTAGTCAAGGGTATTCGCATACAGTCACGGGTAATCACAGAATTCGTAGAAAATCACGGGTAGTCGCAGATAGTCATGAGTAGTCGCAGATATTCACGGGTAGTAATGGGTAGTCGCAGGTTGTCGCAGGTAGTCATAGGTAGTCACAGGTAGTTCCGGTTAGTCGCATATATAGGTATGTATTTCAATTACTCCATAAAACCTGAGCGATGCGATGGCGCGCTGTTAGTATTTTACAACACAGAAAACATGGAAGAGGTTGAGAGCAGAACAATGAAACACAATACGCAAAAACTGGGACGAATATGGAAACACCTTCATGAGCAAAGACAATAAAACACAAAACGAAATGAAAGAAAAGTCCTTAAACGAAGCACATTCCCTTCCAGCTAACGCCATACTACAAGCAGCAAGACTAGAGTTTTAGTTAAACCGAAACCAAATTTGGGATGGCGACCGAAACCAGAATTTTGAAAAACTTTATCTTACCGCATGCCCAAGACTACACAGCTACGCCACACAAAATATTTAAAACATTAAAAATAGACCCAACTAACACACAGAAGCGGTGAGTCCACGACTCACCGCTTCACATTGCTCAATCATTTCCGGCGACTCAGGCGACAAAACAAAATACGTGGTATCTCATATTTGTGAAACGTCCGAAGGACGACAAATCTGACAGCTTAGACCATAAAGCAATTCCTCAGGTACACGTACTGGCGACGGCGGGGCGTAGAATAGGAGGGACACAATGTGCGCAACGACTTAAATAAATTGCCCGTTTACAAAAAAGGATGACTAACGAGAGTAGTAGGGGTGGGCCGGTTTTACCCCACTTTTGATTAATCGCATTAACGACTTAATATCAAAGCGTTGATTATATGGATTGAAATGGTTAATCCAATTTAATCTGATCAAAAAGTTCTTACGATTGAAAATTTCCTAATCCGATATTTTTTCGATCAAAATTGAAAGGGTTAAATTTATTTAAAGGGTTAAATTTGAAAGGTTTTTTTTGTTGTTGTAATTCTTTCTTTCTTTTTGGGTGGGGGACGGGGTAGCAGGAGCTCTGGCTCGTCCTCACCCTTGGAGCTCTGGCAGGCGATGACCAGAGTGGTGGGTTCCAATGTCTTATATAGGTGTAGAGTAAAGTGCAAGAGTGGGTTAAGGAAATATCTTTCTAATTGCTATAATTTTCAGGTGTTTGGAGAGATGGTGGTATATAAGTGATTTTTACGAAAATATTTAATTCACAAGATAAATTCAGAGTGTTCTACATATCAATAAATTACACACATCAAATCGCAAATTTTCAATTGACTACATGAATAATAAGTGCAATCATGCGAGTCTTAAATGTAACATGAGTCTCGAGCTTAGAAATATAATTAGCATGAGAGAATTTTAACTATCTGAATAACATCTGATGTCGACAAGTGCAAACTCACTAAACGAAATTCAGCTGGCCAGTATGAATAAATAAAGATTTCCAAACTTGCATTTTAAACAGACACGATAGCATTAAAGAGACACAAATACACTACTTAAAGTCCCTTGCACATAACTTGCATATTTTTAAAACACTTATTTTTGATGTGGATTCCAGCATAGCAATTAAATCGTCTTATAATCTGTGTGTGTGGAGAGCCTGATTAGATGTGTGTAATGAAGACGATAGACAAATGAGTTGAAATTTAAGAGAAAAACTCAGTATTCGTCCTGCAATAGGCAATGAAACAATAATTTTTAACTGAAGTTTCAATGTTCTCAGAATAATTCACATTTAACACAAATTATTCCGTCGAAGCATGGGGACACCCGGATGATGTGAAGAAATACTCAAGCCTGCAAAGCATAATCGTGCAACGCATTATAGGGACGTACTACAAATTACTATTAAATCTGTAAAATTCACGCTACTTAGTAACAAAAAACGCGAGTTGTTAACGAAAATAGTATTTTCATTTACGGAACACAGAAATTAATTACTTAGGACAAACACAGTATATCGACCTGAAAGAATAAGTCAACACACGAAAATTTATATTTTCCCATTGAAATACTACATATCACTAGAGATGAAGGTAAGTGCGATGCTCGCTGGTGTGGTAACCCCTTATCGTAAGCTCATCGGCCACCAAGTGTGTAGAGGCACGGTATCTATGAAGGAGCTGACAAGTAGCATGTCGTCTCCTCTAAGAGTATATGAGCGACTGAAGATGGCGCCGAGTGGGATAGCTGAGGTCCCTTTGCTCTCTGCACCCCCTCCCCAACCCTCGTCGGAGTGCGACCCCGGGTTGGTCGCGATCGTCAAGTGTTTTTCGATACTAAGGTAAATGGGGACAACTGATTGGTTGCTTGCACATCTGGAGGACCCTGCCTGTCACTCCCTCACACACCAACCACCCACCCCTACCCTGTATCACTCAGAACCGGTAGACTCCACGATGCAAGGAATGTAAATTGTCACAACTAATTCAAGATGGCGTCATCTACATACTTGTGTTCCGATCAGGTCCCACTCGCTCGCAGACTCGCCCTCCTTCCCTACCTATCGCTCCTTATCCATAGGAACTTACCCCAAGGTCAATAACGCAGACCATCCCTCTCGCCCCTACCACCGAAGCTGTCTTTGTGAGAAAAGTGAGTGCTTCTCCAAGAACAAGGCTATGCACCCCTCCCCTGCTACACTCAGTTGTGAACACAGAACTTGCTTCAAGGCCAAAGCGGTGGATTTCCTAGGGAGGTAGCAGTGGATTATTAACTGATCTGAGCTATTTCCTCTCTCCTCTGCCAAGTGTTATTTTCGCTCAGACACCTAAACTTCCTCCTATATTTCGGAAGGCAAGAGCCTCGTGCATTCCCAGTTAAATACAATTTCACAAATACCACAGATAACACTATATTTGTCCTCAGCACTAAGAAATACATTCAAAATGTTTTTTACACAATAAATTCAATTTCAAATATAAGCAGTTTCAAGTAAAAATTTAAGTATAATCCTGTAACCTTCCAAGACATTTGAAACTTTATAACATTTTCAGCAAACTTTAAACAATTTTCCTACAACTTTTAACTAAAATACTGATTAATGCAGCTATAAGACATAAATTTAATTCGCTAAGATTTCAAAAATTGAAAGAACATCGATTTTCAAACACAGTTTTATTCCATTTCTTACTATGTCATTGTAAGCAAATACTCAAGTGAAATTTTATTTTCAAATATTGAAAACATACGTTAAACAATCATATTGGAAAAGGTAGTTTAGTTTCAAACCAGCATATATTTATTCGTCTAGCAGACAAAAATATGTATTTCACATGTAGACTTCTCTGTGACACTAAAAAATTTGACTATACTATCATATAGGCAAATATAATCTTGCTAAAATTTATTATTGTATGTTGAGTAAAGATCAGTTCCAAATTTATTTGGGAAAGGAAGTCGACTACGAAGATTTTTTATATCAAATATATGGGTACGAGTCATTTTAAAACCTCGTGTACAATACAAGCTAACAGACAGCAGAGAATCGAATGTACGCGGGAGCGGGCGAAACTTTGGTCTCAAGAGCCGATGCATATTTATAGCAGAATATGCAGCGAACTTCGTGTGGGTGGGCCAGACTGGATACGCGGAACTGGCTAGGTGAGGGAATGGTTCATAAAGATGCTGCAGTCTGCACAGCGCACCGCTATAGATACCCGCCCAATTCCATCCGCCTGACAACTTTCCCTTCATGCAGAGTGTGATGCTCGCTGTTGCTGCCTATACAATAGGACTAGGAGGGAGAACTTCCGCCATCCCTCCACCCCCTCTGCACACCAAATTTTAATCCACGATGCGCGTTGCCCTGGCTACAGCTCATGGCCACTAAACACAGTGCTTTGCGACCTGTCTCGCCATGTCTATTTTTGCCAGCGCAAAGTTTTTGCATTTTGTAAAAAGCGAACAGACTGTGTTTACGATATTGCATTTCAGTTTGAGTCCACTTTAAAAATTACCTTTGTGTGAGAAAAAACCTTAAATTTTAACTTAATGTGAATTGCTAGACTGTAAAAATGAATGAATTTCTACACCATCAAATTTCTACACCTTAAAATAATTATATCCTAGGACACACCATCAAAAGATTTTTACTAGTTTTACACTGTCAAAAGTTTTTTAGCATGGGGAGAATTATTTTGCTCCCTTAAAACTGGCCAATTTCCGAAGACCATATAGATACAAGAAAAATATAATGTAGCATAAACAATTATGGAACCCAAGAAACATATTCCAATAAACTAATGATGAATTACATCACTTTTAAATGAAAAAGTAACAAAATACTATAAAAATATTATTCCGGGAAACAATTAACAAATTCCCAGAAATGTAACACACTGCTAACACATTCTAATTAACATTAAAAAGGAATCGCATCCCAAATGTTTTAAGTTGAAAAATTTCCACAAAAAATATTTGAATTCCAGGAAATCAGAACAACGAATTAAACAAATCACATCTTAAATGTTTTTCAGCTGTAAAATTTTAAGCGATATCATTCAGATTCCAAAAAAAAAAAAAGTAACATAAAATCAATATAATATGTGGTATTTAAAAGGAATCTCTTGCATCAGATTACCACCCAAACACACTGGATAACAATGCATAACAAACACACTCAATTACCACCTAAATGTGAATAATGTCACAATTAAAAGGATTTAATCACAAGGGATTATCACTCAATCGCTAATCTGATGAAATGATAATCCAATAAAAAGGGATAGATTACACAATAAATTATACAACCAATCCCCATTCAGAGCTTTATTAAATCAAATTACATAAATATAATTTAAAATATTTTATTTAGTATAATAACAACTAACAAATACTGTATTACAATCTTTTAAGTTATAGATTTTTAACCAAGGAGTCGTGTACTTTTGATAATCCTCTCTATCGAACGAAGGTCATATCTTTCTTCCTTTTATTGATTTTTTCAACCAAATATTCGTTTCGAGAACTGACTTTTTGCAGTTCATCTTTGTGGAATCCACCTTTTATTGGTTCTCCATCATATGTTTCTATGTAATACATTCTGGGATGGGTTTTTTCTATTTGAAGTAATTTTAAATATTTCAAAGGACCAATTCATCACAATTTTTTTCTCAAAGAACACTTTCTGCTTCGAGATAAGTATAAATTCCCCAACTTTGAACTTTGGTTTTCTTTCATCGATAACTTTAACATAAATATAAATAGTTTTCATTAAACTATTATCTGCAACTTCTTTGGGAGCCATCTTGATAGTTCTATGATATCTGGAAGTATAAAATTGATCTATTTCAGGCAAACCATCAACCATTTATGTCTTCCTCCACATGAAATGTTTATATATTAACTGCTTAATAGATTTGTTGTAATGTTCCACAACACTAGCTTTCAACTCCGAATACAATGCATTGTGATTAATACCATATTCAGTCATTAGTTTCTGGAAAGGTATAGAAGGAATTAAAGTTCCTCTGTCAGTTTGGAGCAAATGGAGCTTTCTCTCTTTCAAAACGATATTCATAGCATCGATAACCTGTGTCCCAGTTAGGTTTTTCAAAGGTATACCCCAACCATATTTCGTATAAACGTCTATTACAGTTCAAATATGCTTGTACCCCTTGTATTTTGAATGCAATGCCAATTCACACAAATTAGCTTGAAAATGATCATTAAACCATGAGTTATAACTCTTCTAGGATATTGTATCCTTACAGTACTGTGAAGCACTTGAGCAATCTTACTAAACTTCATTTGTAATATAACTGTCTTCCATTAACTTTTCATTAATAAAAAAATTTTGTTTGTATGTGAATTATTCCCAGATTCTGTGGAAGCAATGAGAAGTTTTAATCTATCGACCAATTCATTAGTATTGTTCCAGGATACATGTGAAAAATACTTGTTAATTTCATTTTTATATATTCCACTTCCAACTATAACTCCTATTAAATGTATTTTCGGATAGTTTTCATCTCCTGAACGAATATTGACATGAGTTCTTTATATTTCTGCAAATCGGTGTCAGAATATCCATTTGGAAAGATTTAAACAATAATTCACATAATCCTTCACTAACATCAGTTACATAAACACCTATTTAGATTTTATTCTCAGGTAAAAATTTAATTACTGAATCTCCCAGGGACCAATTTTTTCCATGTCGATAAACACCAAAGATCGTATCGCGCATAGAGGTAGATAGTTTTAAAGTTAAATAACTTTGTGTTGACTGAGAAAGGGATTGCGTTTTCTTTGTTAAAGCTTCATTTTCCATTTTAATTTCTAAAACTGCTTCTTTGGGTTTATTAAACACAGAATACAATGTATCCATTCTAGTAGTAAGAGGTTTAAATATTTCTTCGTTTAAAACATCCCATTCCATACGGGCTCATTTGGCTTGCAAATATTTCTCTTTTACAGTAGGTACAACGTTATGTAAATCCGAAACAGAGGCAGACATGTTTGATTAAGGTACATTAAATTCAATCTATTTATATGTGCATTAAGTCATTGCTTTTCTAACTGTTGAAGACTTTACGCTTCTTCAATATCATCGATTTTACATAAAACAACATCTAATTTTGTTAAAGTTTTAGATTTCAAATCATTAATAAAATAATAGATTTGTGTTTCCAAATCATTATTTGTCTTCTTAAATCTGTTTGCATTACAAAACAAATCATTTATTAATCACTTTATCTCTTATATATTGTGTTATTATTTCCATTCGTGTTTCACGAAGTTTTGCAATAGTAGCATTTGCCACTTTATTAATTACAACTTTAAATTTTTCTTATAGTTCTGTAAGTTGTGTTGTAAAACTATGTATGTTATATCGTTAAAATCCTTACTATATTCATATAAATGTTCTTCTATTCTAAATTCATTACTATGCAAATCAGTGCTAATATCGCTCAAAATGTTTGCAATTACACTCGGTTTTTTTAAACATTATCATTCAAACCAACTGAGTTTATTAATTTCTCTTGAATATCGTTTGATTGCAATTTAAAAACGTTTAGCGTAATAGTGTTTAAGTCTTCCACATAACATTTATTTACTGCATCGCTATCTTTCAAAGCCATACCCATATTATGTAGTATATGTCCGTTCAAATCACAATTTCCATCGCGATTTTTGGTTAAACAGCTATTGCAATAATTGTGTTTTATACAGCTATGACCAAGCTTTGAAATACTCATTGTTCTTCACCTGGAAGTAAAAACTGTCAAAACCAGACCTGTAGCAGTTTTATATAGGGGAAGTGTTGGTATAATCACCAAAAAACTGTACTTGTCTTTCCAACAGTAAAAACACATATCTTTAAACTTTGTAAATGTCATATCACCTAAAACATGATCATTGTAAATATGCTGCAGATTCATATTATCCCTTATAAACACAATTAACATGTTTGCATTATCACATAAATTATGTTATGGTGTATGTGTATAACTTTGTGATGGATAAAAACAATCAACATTTTAATGTCGGTCAAAACTAAAGCATTGCTGTATTTCGCCCTGCAGTTCACACCAAACATCATAAAAAAGATATACGGAATTTGGTAATGCTTCCTTTGGAGTCACTATATCTTCTTAAATTGTAACAAAGAAATATCACATTCCTTCATTTAACGATTAAATGGTTGCTAACCATTGACATTTCTCTTGTTGTATTGTTTTAGAAAAAACATATATGTTAAAAAATATAAGTCCATTCGGATTTTCCAACAAGACACAAATTTATCGTCATGAAGAAGGGCCACTTATTATACGTGTATTTGATGGTAAAAGAATATCATGCATCTGTTCTATTACGTTTTCTTTCATATTTACAATTACTGGCAGAAGTACATTTGTTTTATAACCTTCATTTCTACACAATTACACAGTATTGTGTAACATACTAACATAAAACTATAAATGAAGGACCATATATATAAACATATATAGGCTATCATTCAGTTGAAAAAAATGCCTCATACTAAATGTATCAAAAAAGGATGTAGTGTATTGAATACATTGATTAATAAATTACCATTTGAATTACATTTAACGAAATACAATTATTGTGGACCAGGTACTGAACTTGTAAAACGTTTGGCTCGGAAGGATCAAGGAATAAATGCTTTGGATAATGATTGTAACGAACACTATATAGTTTATAATCGAACAAATGATTAGAAAGAAAGATATAGCTGATACAATTCTAGCCAAAAAAGCATAAAATATAAGGGAGAATACATCCTCTCCTACAGGTGAAAAGCTAGGTGCTTGGGTTGTAGATAAAGTTATGTGCTCGAAGGGGAAGAGAGGCATGGGCTTAAAACGCAAAACCAAACGAAAAACAAAGAAAGGAGGAATCATTCCATTCCTATATCCAGCATTAATAGCTCTTGGATCAATCCTCCGAAGGGTTTCGGTAATTACTAGAGCAGTTAAATCAGAAAGTAAAGGTATGAATTTGAAACCCCATAAAGTTGGACAAGGACGAAAAAACTCCAAACATGGGGGAAAATGCAGAAAGTCTTCAATAGTCTTCCAAATCATGCATTATCAAACAAAGATATTAATGTCTTTGTAAATAAACTGGGTATTCCCTACTTCCGAGGTGTGAATATGAGAGATGATTTACCAAATAAACCAAATATTCGTGAATGTAAGATTGTTAATTTAAATTCGAAAATAAATGAAGAAATACATTGGGTTGCATTAATTAAAAATGTAAATCAATCATTGTATTATGACAGTTTTGGCGATTTTAAGTCCTCCAATTAAAATATGTTATTATTTAAATAACACTCAATTAATATACAATTACAAAATGGAACAATTACCACATACAATAAATTGCAGACCTTTATGTTTACATTTTTTGGTTATAAATAGGGTATATAATTAATTGTAATAGTATAACCTTTTAATGATATGTCAATTACATTAATATTAGGCGGAAATTCGTTGTAATAGAGTTCGATATATTTACATGTGTTACAGTTAGGTGAAGAATTGTAAATAAGTTTAATCCAATTCTTTACTTACAATAGCATACCAAACATTGATATGCATAACCAATTATTTATGGCTAATATTGGAGAAAAAACATACAAGATTGTGAAACTGGTAAAATCATATAAATTGGATGACCTTGAAACATTCATTAAAGCGGCATTACCTGAAGATGTGCATTTCCGATTATATGGAAATCCAAATACGTTAACTAGGGCAATGTATAGTAACGTCGATATCGATTTCTCGGATCACAATTCAGTTGCAAATATGTTGGTTTATGAATGGAGAGTTTATCCAGTTAATCGATTACACGAATCATCAAAACAGGTTAATGTATTGTCGGTAAATGTATGTCGTACGAATGTTAATATTGTAGGTGGTTCATATTTAAATGGAAAACCGAAAAATACAATACATGAATTCACGTTTGCTTTAGCTCCAGGATATCAAATAATTGAAAAACCTATACAGTAATATTGAATCACGTTGATGAAATAGTTGTTACAATTGTTGATTAAGACAGCAAACTTATTAATTTTAGAAATTAAGATATTACCATTCATTTACATTTAAATAAAAAGTTTGTAAACACCTGCATTCCATTGTGCATTACATTTATAAAAGGTGTTGTGTACAATAGTAAATTCGGATGTAAAGTAGGTGCTTTTTCATATAACTATATGAGTAAGGAACACATCTTATATAAAAAGATGCAAATACTAACATAAAATGATCACTTCAATTAAGATATCCATGAAGTTAACATGGGGCAACAAATCGAATTTAAAAGTATTAGGATATACTGGTAATAGAAATGGAAGACATGCCTAATTTTGAAGAACCTATCAGCTATGAAAATGCAATCACCAATACAGAAATAAATGTGTTTGAACCATTCCAAGCAGGTCCGTCCACACTTCCTTCGGAAATAACTATTTCAATACAAAAACAAGATATTTACACATTACTGTCGAAATCGAGTTTATGGTTTAGACGAACAATTAAAAAGACAGTAGATGCAAGTAGTCCAGAAACTACAAAAATAACAATAAATGGAAACTTCATTTAATCGACAGAATTGCATATCTGCTAAATGGAGTGGAAATCTATCAAACACGAGATGTTGGAATTACTTCCACAATAAATAACTATCTCTCAGAAACTGTAAACGATATTTATACATGGCTTATGGTTGGGTGGAACAATGATAGTGATTACTCACTACAAATATACCCAGGTGAAAAACACATTGTTGTTATACCATTAAGTATGGTTTAAGGTTTTGCTGATGACACAAACATGTCTTATTAAATGATAAACAATATATACTTATTCTATTCTGTAATATGCATTTAAATGCTATATACGATACAGCTAATTATGAGGAAGTTGCAACATTTGAATTAAGCAGTGTAGAATGGTTAATGCCGCATATTGAAATTAACACTCATTAAAATGTAAAATTTTTAAAATTTATCCAAAAAGGTAAGACTCTAGACATTACATTCAGATCGCTGGCTTTAGAGATTTTTCCAAAACTGCTATCATCACGAAAAGTAATTTGGAATGTGAAATCAAGTTTTTCGTGGGAAAAACAGAGATATGTTTTTATTTGTTCTCAAACAAATCGACAAAACAATTTAATAGCAGATCGAATGGTATTCGATAATTTTTATATGAAAAATATTAAACTATATGTAATCAGTCAAGCTTACCCCTATGTGGATTTAAATATGAACTTTGCCAATGGGGAATTCCTTATTTTGTATGAGATGTATACAAAGTTTCAGAAAATGTATTATAACAAAATCACTTCACCGATCCTAGAAACCGAATCATTTAAAACCAGAGAAACATTATTTGTGTTTGATGTCAGCAAGCAAGACAACTGAATTACCAATGGTGTGATTGATTCACGAATTGAAATTATTGCAAATACACTATTCCAGTTAATCCACAAGCTTAAGCGCTTATAATTCACGACGTTTTAGTGAGTTACAACATAAGAGATAAGCCGGTGAAAATAATGAAATTTGACTTCTGGTTGGAGGGGAGAAATCAGACTTCTCGAATGTTTGACCTGGGAATTTGAAAATTTTATAAATAGGGCTTTAGCCTTTACCAGTTGTTTGTCAGTTCAGTTAACTTTGCGATGTCTTGGTGGTATGATGACTATTTTATTGGCTTATCTACACAAGATTTTAACAAAGAGCTTGATAATTTTGATTGGGAGACTAATCAACAGTTCGGATAATTTAGTAAGTGGTTTCTTGACTACTTTAGAGGAAGAGGAGTTTACCTTCACATTGCAACAAGTGATAGCATCATTATCACCATCTATGCATGTGTCCACAGCACCCTCAGATACTGCATCCACATCTTTCAAGTTTGCAGCACCATCCGCCATGGTGTCAATGTCCAAGAGAGTGTCCAGAACACCATCAGCTACTGTGACCACATGTTTCAAGTTTACAGCACCATCTGCCATGGTGCCCATATCTAAGAGAGTGGTCACAGCAGCATCAGTCACTGTGCCCACATCTTTCAAGTTTGCAGCACTGTCTGTCATGGTGTTGCCACCTACAGAGTTTGGAGCTTTACACTTAAGAAGAAGAAAACAGATGAGCAATGACTGCCATTACCCAAGATTTGCCCCTGTTGTAAACTGTTAAATTTAACATCTCCCTCTCTAATCTAAATGTCTCTCCGAAAGCTGTATTTACCAATGATAATTTGTTGCAGGAGTTAGACAAATTTTTAAATTTTGATTTTGTTATATCACCTGCTCCAAGTCAAACATCTATTGAAATATTGTCACCTGACACTGTGAGATAAAGTAATTTCTCCACCTCCGCCTATATTCAATCTGTCGCTGCAATAAATAATTTATAGCTCAATCTCCTTACCTCCTTCACCAGTGTTAACCCTAGACGTAAATTGTATTGAAAATTCACATTTTCAGTGATAATGATTCAGCCCACGGTATAATTTCACAAATTTTTTCATTATTAAAATATTGTAGTTATTATTTTTTAGTTGTAATAGGATGAAAAGTTTTTACAGTTAAATATTGAAAATATAAAGTTCTAACAATTTATAAAGAAAATTAATTGATTTTTGAATCTAAATAAATTTCATTCAGGTCTAACAATTATTTTTAAGGATCAATCATTCAGTTATAATTTTTTTTTTTTTAAGTTTAACGAAATTCATTAAAATGTTTGACAATTTAAAGACTAATCATTCAGTTTGATAAAAAGTTCATTCCGTGTAACAATTTTAATGAAAATTCATTCAGTTTGAATGATTTTCAAAGAAAATCATTTGGGTGTAACGATTTTTAAAGAAAAATCATTCACGATGGAAAGTTAATTAGAAACATTATTATAATAATTTCAGTCATATAATGATGTAAATATTTTTCACTCTAAACACCTTTTGAGACCGTAATGGTGAACGGGCGAGTTTTTTGGTTTAAACAGCCTGTTTGACTTGTACATGTAACTGATATAGTAAATGAATATTTTTAAAGTTGTACCAGGATATGATGCAATGAATATTTTTACAGTTTTAATGATGTAAGATGGAGGTATTTTTTGTTCAAAAGTGTTTTTGGCTTGTACATGTAAATGTTAACATGATGAACAAAAAAAAATTATTATTTTTTCATAATTTGTGATGTAGTATACATTAACAATTTCAGTGTGTAATATATGTAAGAAGTTAGAGCTAAACAATTTTTGTATTTCATTTAACGTTGTGATGTACCATGAAGTAATGATTTTAAGTTGTACTTTTTTTTTAGAATGGCAGTGGTAAAAAAGATTGTAATTCTTTTAAAGTTCTGATGTAGTATTTTTAATACCAGGATGTATAATTTATTATGTCATGAAAATGATTATGATTTTGTTTTAATAAAACATTTTCTTTCGAGGTAAAAACAAATAGTTTGAGTTATTATTTATTTTTAATACCTTATATCACTAATTTTTTCAATAATATATTATGTAAAATATGAAAACAAAGCTATGAGTAGACTATCAGTATTGGTAAGATGATGACTTGTACTTAAAAAATCAGCATAAAATTTTGCTTGCTTTCCCAAAGTAAAATATTTATTTTACTTAACTTACAGTACTTGCATAGACTTTGTAGGACTGAGGGGAAATTATATAAAAATTATTGAGAAAATCAAACATAGCTGAATAAATGATTGAAGTTTTGCAAAAGAATGAGGAAGCAGGTTAGTACTTTGAGAGGACCATGGTTAACTCCAACTATTCAACTTGAAAGTTGGAGCAGGACACGACTGTTTGCTGGCCAAATTTTGTGACATCCTGGGGGAATCTATTGAAAGCAAAGCCCCACATACCTTCACAGAGGTAGGTGGCAAAAACTTCTGTCCATCCTTGCCTACAATCTACATCAATACCGAACATAGTCCAGCAACATTTTCAAAAATATTTAATTTTACATACAAACACACAAATTACAAGAATTCCTGTTCAAGATACAAAACCATGATGTTTGGAGAAGACGATAAACATAATAATTTAAACAAGTTTGTAAATAACATTCACCTGAAGTTATATAATAATACAAATATATTTTCCCATCAGTAAAAAAGTACAAATAACGTTGAAATCACTATTTTCCATCTCCAAAAAACATTATTTCAACCAGTATTCATAGTATTTCGTTTTACTTACATCGTAATCTGTTAAAATATTAAATAAATTCAAATATATACTTTTTATGTTACACGAAAAATACATTTTTGGTGTTAGAACATTTTTGGTTAGATGTAAAGAAAGGGAACACATTGGTTAGTGATGTGAATTTCACAGATTTAATGGAAATTTGTAGTATGTCTCTATAAAGTTTGCATGATTATGCTTTGCGGGCTTAAACACTTCTTCAGGTCATCTGAGTGTGCCTACACTTCGATGGAAATAATTGGTGTTAAATGCGAATTATTCTGAAAACAGTGAAACTTTAGTTCAAAAATTATAATTTCGTTGTCTGTTGTAGGACGAATGCAGAGTTTTTCTCTTAAATTTCAACACATTTGTCTATCAGCTTCGCTACCCATATATAATCAGGCTCTCCACACCCACAGCTTATAAGACTACATAATTGCTACACTGGACTCCACATCAAATGGATGTGTTAAAATAAATACTCAAGTTATGTGTGAGAGGCAATAAGTAGTGAACGTGTATTTCTATTATGTAATTGTGTCTGTTTAAAATTTAAATGTAAGTTTGGAAATCTTTATTTATTCATACAGAGAAGGTGGATTTCTTTTAGTGAGTTTGCACTTGTCGATATCAGATGTTATTCACGTAGTTAAAATTCTATCTCGTGAAAATTATATTTCTAATCTCGAGACTCGTACTGCATGTAAGACTCACGTAATCGCACTTACTATTATTTATGTAGTTGTTTGAAAATTTGCGATTCGATGCATGTAATTCATTCATATGTAGAACACTCTGAATTTCTCTTGTTTGTTAAATATATTCGTAAAAATCGCCTTACCACCAACATCCCTCCAAACACCTCAAAATTAGACAAATTAGAAATAATTAGCTTAACCCATTTGTTGCACTCACCACTAGACCTATTCAAGATATTGGAACCCACCACTCTGGTCAGTGGACTGCCAGAGCTCCAAGGGTGAGGACGTACCAGAGCTCCTGCTACATCCCTCCCCCCCCCCAAAAAATAATAATGAAAGATAGAAAGAAGTGCAACTGCAACAAAATAAACCTTTTCAAATTTAACCCTTTGAAATTTAACCTATTCAATAAATTTAACCCTTTCGATAAATCTAACCCTTTCCATAAATTACTATATATTTCCATTTTTGATCGGATTTAGCATTTCTTTATCGGTTTAAAATAGGATTAACCCATTCAATCAATTGAATTGACCCTTTGATATCAAATCGATAATACGATTAATCAAAAGTGGGGTAAAATCGGCCCGCCCCTACTACTAACGAGAGGAGGAGAACCCAATGGTGGGAGAACAGGGAGGAGAAAGGGATAGAATCCGAGTAGAGCAAAGAGCAAGTCACTGCACAGAGTATAAATTAATGAAGATGTCTTGCGCGTCGAGCGCTAGCATCGCATGACAATTGATTAAAAGTGTAAATGAAGTGACAAAATCAAAGTTCAAAAACTTATTTGACAATTAAAGGTTATGTTAATTAACATTCAATGTAGATGCTATTTTAATGTTGAAACCCTAAAAGAATATATCTAGCAATAGTAGAAATGATAATCTTTTTTTAACACCTTTTAGACTACGTTTATTCACTTTGGACTTTGCACAGTAAAACTGATAATGTTCGTTTACTTTGGTTTTCTTGTAGGGATTTTAATTTTATTAAAAACTGAATCACTGAATAACGTATTTATCTCCATTAAATGCATGTGTTGTTTTACGATGCTACTGCAGATCTGATAATTTTTTTTCAGTGATACGCATTTTCAAGAATAAAATTTTTACTTTCAGAGAAAAAAATGAGTGCGGAGTGAACCCAGGGCGAGGCAACACTCACTGAGTGACGGGCTTTCCAACTGGGACCCGTTAATGCCCGTAATCCCCAGACATGACATGAAATGAGATCATAGGATGGAGCGGCGCCGGAATACATGGCGGGGTAAACGGGAGTATCGCGAGAAAACCCGCCGGCAAGCGGCATCCTCCAGCACGTTTCCCACATGCGAAAATCTCGGAGTGAACCCGCCGGTATCGAACCCGGATCGCCGTGGGGGGAGGCGAGCGCCACCGCTGCCTCTACTTTCACATGAAAATGTGTGAGTAAGAAGATTGAGTTTTCATTATACGCATGGATGAGTCTTCGGGGGGAAAAAAAAAGAATATGGCGTATAAATTTCATAATATTTATTACCACACGTTTTCTTTTTTTAATGTATAAAACAAGCTGTAGTGTAAATAACAGAGATTTTCTACACTGTTAACACAGCGAAAATGGTAGAACCTGAATAAACTGGTTTGTTTTGGAGGAAATGTATTTGAGAGAGATGTAAATTCAAGGCCCTACTGTATCATAAAACAGACTGTACTCGTTTGCAGTGACCTCTTATTTTTGAGGCGAAAAACACGGTTCCAACAGCCATTCTTCATGTTTGCTTCCACGCAGCAGCGATATTTCCAGGCCGCACAAGCCATCTGTCGTGCTCCCCTGTTATCTGTCGAGTAGAGATACGCAGCCTCCGCGTGTGCGTGTGTGGCCACGGAAATGTGCGTGGAGATGACCCCGCGTGACCCCGCACGCACTGCCTAGGAGACCGCCAACACACACAGGGATACACGTTTCCCTCTTTCAAGCTCCAGCTCCCGCGTATTGTCATGTTGGAAAGCTTCCCTTCCGGGAACAATCTGCTGTATACACTCTGGTATAATCCGGGAAAACAAACCGTTTATGTTCAAAATTGAATATTTATTTGTCTTGCACATACCAGTCAAAAATGCGTAAAGCTGATTGAACGAAGAGTTTTAGAATAATGTTTCTTTCCTTATATCAGGTTCGGTTTTTTTTTTCTTACCTAAAGGTGTTTAAGGTAGAGTGAGCACATTTAAATATATCTTTGAAAAACTCACTGTGTATAACTACGCGTCTACTAGCGTACACACAGGCGTGCAGAATTACAATTAATTTGGCAGCGGATTAAAAAATATAATTTTACTGATTTCTTGTTTTGTACTGAAAATTTTTGTCTTGTTTTATATACACTAGAGCACGAATCCGTACATTAACAATACATTCACTTACTTAAGAATCAGATTGTTACATTGTTTAAATATGTATATTTATAGAACCAAAAATGTATTTATTTGCTCTGTACGTATTTGTTTGCTACTCATTTGATTGCCTTCGTTCGAAAATATAGCTCGATAGTTTAATGCATTTTTGTCACAATAATGATAGGAACAGTGTTTGTTAGTGCATTTGTTGATGCTTAGTGATGGTATAAACGTCATTATAAATTAAGTTAAACAGGAAACTAAAAAGCAAAGCGGTAAATTTTGTAATATCTATTAGCGCACAATGATCAATATTTGAAATGTATTTATATAAAACATTCTAATCTCCTGTGTAGTAACTTTAGCTGAGTTTGCAAGGGCGTAGCATTCAGGCGTTGTAAATCTGAACTGTTTGTTAATGTACATAGAGGCAAAGAAAACTTCAGTTGCACCAACAAAATATTAGTTTGGGGCCACCAAATATGAACCACAAAATAATTTGGTTTCAACACCAAATGTATCATTGCCCCTCTACAAACCATTAATTTTGTTGAACCAAACAAACTTTGTTTGATTCAACAAAACATTTTCTCGGTGTAAACAAGCAAAATTAATTTGACATGTTTGAGAATGATACACATGGGAATAAAAGTATATCTCATTCATGGAGTTTAAATGTGCTGAGTCAACTGTGGACAGTCTATTCCAAATTATTACTGTCAGAAACGTATTTAGTACCATTTATATTTATCCAGTAACAAACAATGTTTGCCGTTTTGTACCGACCTTACTAGACTACAAGATTACGTAAAACTTTAAATATATGCATGCATTTGTGATCATCTTTAGTTATTTCTTTATCTCCTTTGGAACATAGTTTTGATCTTCTCCAAAGTGTTTTGAAAATCGCATCTATAAATTTATTCAGAGGGTTTGAATTGTTTTTGAAAGCGGTCATACTAAAAATGAAAAATTAGAGTCTCATTAAATACTTGTATATTTTTATATTGTACATACGTTTTATTGCATTTTATTTCTTAATGGATTCTAATTCAAAATTGCTAGGCAAATCCAAATTAGATATTTTCTGTTCAAAACAGAAAATAATATTTTGATAGGGTGGATGTGTGGACGTGATACTGCGATCTTCAATTTACATTCAGTATTAATGAGAAATATTACAGGAATCTGTCTTGACAAAGAAGATAAAATAGTTCCTGAATATCCAAGAAAAATCTTTTGGACCACTAGTACTAAAAATGAGGAAGGCAAAGTCAAGTGCATATGTGCACATTTAATTTATCAAAGTTTATCTTGGCGCAATTTAAGTGCCAGTTTAAAAAAATTTTTGTAGCTTACTGTAGTGCTTTTCTATTCCGTAAAAACTAATACAATAGAAGTCTTCTCAAAGCGTAATATATTTTAATTTCACGAGGCCGTGAATCGTTGGCATAACGCGATAATTTGTAACTCCGTCAATGTGAAGTATAGACACACAAGTGATACATTAGGATCCACTTCCTCTCCGTATACACAACCACGCGGAAAGACCAGAGTTTAACAAAGTTTTATTTATGGATGCACTGACAGCGAATTTAGTTCAAGTGGATTTTGTATATGTAAGTAATTACTTCAAAGTTTTTAAGTAATCGGTATGTGCTAGAATAAACATTTTTTCTTCTGTTAGATTCTTGCATTAGACCCGAATTATGTTTACTTTAACATAACTATGGAATAATGAAATTTTAGAAAATATATTACACCTTCCTTGCGATAAATGGGGTAATATAAGTAACTTAGATGTTAGTCGTAGGTTTTGGACTCTTGGAGTCGGAAATATGCAAACGTAGTTGACACAAATGGGATTTCCAAGTTTCTGCGGTGTATTCGACACCTTGTTATATTGAGCTTGACCTTGACAGCTGACCTCTATGTGAATTCTACCCAGGTCACGTAAATTCAACAGCTAAATAAAGATAAAAAAAATATGACGTATAATATATACATATATGTTCTCTTGGCTTAACTTTTTCTCTTGAGGTCTGTTATCTTGAAGTTGTTGACAACAAATAAATAATATCTGAACAAACGTGGTGAAATATTTAAATTACAAAAACTGTAATAACTATAGATTAAAGTTTCCGCTTATTCATGTTTTAGCCTTTCATATGTGCGGCCAATGTCCTGAAATTAGTTTACAGCCAATCTATTAAATTACAGAAAATAAAGGAAATTCACAAACATTTTGAGGTTTACGTAAAACGAAAATCTATGTTTTCATTCTGACGTTCAAACTGAAAAGTGGCAATATCTAATTTCATTCAATATTATTACGCTTCCTATTTATTTTATCTATCCTGGTGGGGAGCCAACGATGACAGCGTTATTCAACAAGAACTTAACAGTAATTTGGTATATACAAAAAAAACACTCAATGTTTAATATATTATACGTACTTTTTCACGAACTTCTTAATATAGTTTGTTTTGCTGCCAGCAAATTTAAATATGTCGTACATCGAATTGCCTGAGAAAAACAAACTAACAATCTGTTGATTTAAAATAAAAATCCGTACGAAAAATTGTTTAGGTCACAATATTAGAGTAATATCAAGAGACAATTTTAATTTTCTCGTGACTGGAAACAAAACTGGTTTCTTCGACGTTTCTGGAATTCTACCGCCGAGTGCACACTTTCAGTATTGAGTGTACACTTCCATTGTATAATTTTTTTTTAATGGACTAATGTTTTATGACGTCAGTTTTCTTAGTTTAAAATGTATATTGAATATCCATGGCATGTTCATAGTGGACACGACTTACAAGACAATCACCAAGTGTGTGGTGACAGTACAAGACCGGCGAAGACAGATAAGCACTTGCCATAAATCTGACGTCACGGGAGGCGGCTGCAGTTTTTCCGAAGTGCAAATTCCCTAAACCCCGCTGTGTCCGGGGTCGCAGCTCCTGGAGACCCGGGAGGGCGAAACGCCACTGGGAATAAATCTCGGAGCAGCTTGTGGGTGGGCGGAACTATCAGGTGCTACCAACTTAGCGCCGCCAAGTTCCCCCGCCGCCGGAGGACAATTTTAATCCCGGAGCGGCTCGCAGTCCGGGCCGGAGATGATTTACGCCGGTCTAGGGGAAGTCCCCGTTGGGGGGATGGAGGGGGGGCTACTTGTGCCCAACTTGCGGCGGCTGTTTCATATAACGTGGCCGAGACAAATAGCGGCCGCCTGCTCGCAGCTGCTGATAAACTGCCGCCCGCTTAGCCCCCGCGCTGTCCGCTGTAATCATCTCCTCGTGACGTCACTGCGACTTCCCTGGGCGAGACACATGCCCTTCGTCTGCACTAAGTTCACCAATAACCACGCGTAACACACATCTTACCAACTGACTACACCAGCTCAACACACGATACTGGTATGTTCGATTCATAAGAGAGTTCCTACTACAGTAAACTGTGGGAAAAGGGCAGCTAAAAGGCTTTTCCCTGTAAACTGGGCACTTTTGAAAGCCATGATTAAGATATACATGTATGAACATTCTCTATTCTTCCACTATATGTAAAATGAACATTGCCATGGGCCTACTTACTTTATCCATGCGTCAGTCATTTGAAACACGTGAAATTATCATAAATTTGCACATTCTTACCCTTAAGGTGGCAGGTTGCCTGGGTAAGCTACACACCAATCGGTGAGCACAGCTCCAGCAGTAAACAATCGCCCAACGTGTTTGAGTGAGGTCTGCTTACGAATAGCATATAGGAAACGTTACGCGTCTGTAAACGTTTCTTTAACCCCCCCCCCCCCCCATTTATCTCTAAAGCATGTTTTTGGCTCAAACGGATGTTTCACAGGCATTTTTAGATATGAGCATTCCGGTACACTACATAAAAAAATCGAATAAGGACGTGCATTAAATATTCTTTTTTAATATTACGTCATAAAATGGCATTGTCTCCGCTGAATGTCTCGTGGTGGCGCGTTATAAACGGCAAGGCTGCACGCCAGTTCAGTGTTTTGCGTTTAGAGGCGATAAGAGAGTTGATGCGCATATCTCGGTCGCCCCTAGCGCTCCTACGCTTTTAAGCCTCAGACGTACAAAATCCTTCAACGAGGCGGCCACCATAAAATTCGATAAGAAACCGAGAGCAAAAGAAACCGTTCTAGTTTTCAAAAAAAAAAATTCCTCAATTATTATTTCAACATTAATGCATAGGACTATGTTCCCTCCGTCACTACCAGTATATCTAGACGCGTGGTATTCAGTGTGCCCGTGAAAATATATGTGAATAGAAGCGCAGTGGCATTTATCAAAGGTCGACTTGAAAAGTACTCAGTTAACTGTGAGCGGCTCATACTAACGGTGCTTCTGAATTTAGTTGAATCTGGCCAACATCAGCGCCTACCCGTGTTGTAGTAGGCAATCCACACAACAGAAGTACTCCACGCATTGACTATGAATCAAGGGGCTAACTAAGCGTGTGACGTTCAATTTGTTCCAGCTGAAGTAATAAAGAATACAGATGCGAAACCGCTGCTACCACCTCCAGCCGCACACTCCAGTAAGTTGGCCTCACTGGCCAGCAGCATTTCTGAACGCTGCACCGTGGGCCGGATCCAGTCATAACACACAAAAAATTAAAAAAATAATATTTTGAGCTCAACTTTTCAAATGTTGCAAAAAAATTCAGATTTTTGAAGTAACGTAAGGTAAGGACGCATGTAAAAACATCGCAGTTTTGAGAACCTTCAGAGGCCCTTGCAGTTTTACACAGCATTCTACGCATGGGTGAATCATTTTGAAATCTTGGTTAACATAATATAATGTTTAGTAGTATTTTACTAAACTACATTAAGTATCAACTTAAATTCTGGGAAAAAGTAAGTTATATATATTACCAATTAATTTAAATCCTACGAAAAATCGCTTTTTTTTAAAAAATTCATTTTTGACACTAGGTGCGATTTTAAAATAATTTCCACGGATTGTTAAGGAGTTTTTGCCACACAATATAGAGGCTACATTTGTGTATCCATATCCACAGAGTTTAGCTGCCGTAAGCTGCCCCTTTATGTGATGAAATTGGTTAAAGACAGGAAACTCATGCAATTTGCAGGTCAGGCATGAGCACCCGCTGGGCAGCAGATTTTCTCTACGGAAACTCTCCTTAGCCCATTTCCTGGGATTAGTACTGAATCTGCGAATTGTTGAAAGGCTTTACAAATAATGCTTCCTTAACACTCTAAATTCCTGATTTGAATATTCGGAGTCGGAACAATGCCAAAGATAATAATATTAATGGAGTGGATTTTCCTGTTGATCAAACTTCTGAGGGCTTCTTTTCACGAGCAACCAGGGATGCAATTTGACGAAAATAAAATTGAGAAATATTACAGAATTTGTATTTCATATTGTTTGGTAGATGAACGAAAGCCAATCGAATATGCTCCAAGTTCAAAAATTATGTTTCTTCGTGGCTAAACACCGAACTGAAACAACTTGAAGTGTAGTCGCATGCCCTGCGTCGAATGAAGAGGGCGTCCAAACTAAATATAATGCTTGGTAGGCGAATAAAAAATATTTTAAAACGTTAATTTGACATCGTATCTTTCCAAAAGTAAGAATTTTGTCTAAGAAACTGAGGAGAACAGGCAGATAAGTAGTAACCATGTTTAGCAACGACATCTCAGATTTGTACAAAACATTAAAGAAGAGGTAAAATAAAGTGTACTCCGTACACCCGAGAAGAAACTTGTCAAAGCTTGAAGTTGCCGAAGAACACACCGCAAAAGCTTCCTAAAGAAGTGAAAATACAATACTGAATGTTAAATAGCAGACTTTTAAAGTAGCGAGGTAGAAGCTAAAGATTGAAGAAGACAGTGATATTTCAGAACACCCTGATTTTTAGACTATACAGTATGAAAAAGTATTAGTATCATATTGTGTAAATACTGTTTTTTTTTTTTTTTTTGCATTTTAGTGTTATGCATTAGTCTCTCTCTCTCTCTCTCTCTCTCTCTCTCTCTCTCTCCTCTCTCTCTATATATATATATATATATATATATATATATATATATATATATATATATATATATATATATATATATATATATATATATATATATGCATTAGTCTCTCGCTCTCTCTCTCTCTCTCTCTCTCTCTATATATATATATATATATATATATATATATATATATATATATACACACACACACATATGCATTAGTCTCTCGCTCTCTCTCTATATATATATATACAGTAAATTTAACTATATTATAATTTATATTACATATGCATTGAGCAGGCCTGCACGGAGGTTTGCCTTCTCCTTACTCATCAACCATGTTTGACGACTGCATATAACCACTCAAGTACGACGCAACACAAGTGAAAAAATTTCCCCCCATTTTTGGTTTAAAATATCTTCTGCCTGAACTTGTAAACTATTACTACCTTTTCACCAACCTGGTTTGTGAATTCTAGAAAAGCTGCTAGATGTTTGTTACCACAAACTTTGGTTACCGACACGGAAGTTCACTAGGACATCGGACATAACTTCACCGCTTGGAGCCTGTTTTGTTACTGAACTTTTTTGACAAGGCGCCGGATTTTCCGCTGTCTAGATGGTGCTGCGATCTGCGGCCACTGCGCATGACCTCCCACACCTGTGACATCGCCTTGGAGGCGACGCAGGAGTACCAATATGATGTTCATTTGTTTGCTAAATTGGTAGCTGATGGCGCTATTTCTTTCTTGTAATTGTGACGTGTTTGTTGGCGATTGGCTGTTTACGTATCGCCCCTTGAACATTTCCTTTTTAGGTAATAAATACAGCCATTGGATGATAATTAATTAATTCCCTCTAAGTAGAAGTAAACAAATTCTGCTAAATATATAGGGAGCGGAGTTGTCACGAGGTCAGACAGCAGTCTCGAGAGAGCTTCGGAGTGACAAGACAAGTATGCCACTAGTTGTCATGCCGGCCCTTATGGCGAGACATACTTTGGTGTCCTAATAGGCAGAACGTACGGGGCCATGACGCCCTGAAACATCCTAGTTAAATTTCAATAAAATGCTTTCTTTTATCTTCGGAAAATCTGAATGTAAATGATAAATCTTTGTAAAAGGTTTTTTTATGAGATGCCGAGTTTTTAATTAAATACGAATCCACAAATAGCAAAATTATGGACAATCTGGGGAAAATACCCTTAAGTTTTGTGCACGAGATAAAACAAGAAAGTGGTTGAGAGTTTTCCCTGAATTCTGGAAAATAATCCTTAAAAATGAATGCTAGTTTTCAGGACAGAATATTGTAATTTTGCAAGCTCCCCAGTTAAAATTTGTAGGTGTTTTTTTCTGTACTTTTCCCGATGAAATTGATTAAATTTGGGAAACTAAAATGGATATTTTCCAATTGTGGATAAGACCACAAAAGAATGTTTTGAACAAAGAACTTTATGAGACATTGCTCATTGTTTTGGAGAAAACATGTTAAATAATATTTTTTTTTTGCAAATCAATGGCCTTTGGTAACTATAATATGGCCGGAAAATAATTTGTAGCCTTCAGTATCGACTATTATTGTATGCCACATAATATGCTTGCATTTTCTATGGCCTGAAAATACATTGTAACGTCCAATATAAAATAGAGAAATGGCAACTGTTAAGACTATAAAGCCAGAATTTTATATGTTATATTTGGAAATAGTAAAATTCCCATTTGTATAAGACATTGGCGGCAACAAAAATGTACCTTGTATATGAAAAATATGTCTGAAAAGAAACAAATTTAATAAAATCAAAACACAGCATCAGAATTCATGTGTATTTCATTTCAGCTCATAGTATGTAGAATTTTTCCTACTTTAATGTTCTTCCATTTTTTATTTCACTTTGCCTTAACGAGGGTTGTTTTCACCTAGGTGATTGTGTTTTATTGGACGGTGTTTTCAAATCCACTTTGCCACGTCCGAGGCTCTAGGGTGTAGCAGCATTAAATTTAAAATTGCAAATATATATATATATATTTAACTAAATGAAACAAACTAATATATCTGGCCCTCTGTTGGCCTTAAGCCAATAAACACGTTGTAACTGAACTGCCAACCGACAGCCCACAAATGAGGAACCGTTCGCATTATTCAGTAGCTTGTCGGGCACAAGGCCCATTTCCAGAGGCTCTCGCTGTCACTCAGAGATTGCGCAAGCCTCTATGTGGTTATCTACCCTGTAGTTCAAACAGGAACAGTGTTGGTAAAGGGTTTTCGGTGTCTGAATAGCCGAGTTAGTTTGACGCCAGTCTTGTGCAACGAGGAAGACCGAACCGAATCCCTAGAAGACCCTAGTGGGTAACCATTTGGCTAGGGTCACACAGTCTGTCAAATAACGTATGATATAAAGGTCTAAATAAATTTTTCTGTTCATGATAATCATAATCATGACAGTTCCATTAAAAAAATTTGTAATTATTAGGGATTTATTCTTAGATATTGGGAAGTGCGCATCACGGAGATTTCCAGAACAATTTATGAACTCTAGGTTAGGAAATCCCTTCGTTTTCTGTTGGTTAGGACAGTAGCCACGTTCTTACGAATAAAATCACATATGGTAATGTCAATTCACACATTGCAAAAAATTTCAATTTTATACGGGCGAGGATGGTCAGGCGTCATTCTCATTTCCCGATCTCTTAGAATATATTACTATGTGGTATCGTGTATATTTTTACCGGTAATTGAATATGTGTATGTTAGTTCATCATATAATAAATGGAGGCATGTATGAAACCATGGGATTTAAAAACAACAATCGTATTGCGTTACATATGAAATCACAAACAACCTGCTAAATGTGAGGCATGTGTGTCTTTCCTATTCTGCACAGTATGTTTGTTCTTTGGGACTTGTAATTCTAACTGCAGTAAGAGTGAAACTCTTATCTTGAACTCTGCAGGGGAATGCCCGCATTTACAACGTATAGTGGCTAAGCATAGGAGCAAAAATACCTCAGGAACGCGGGTAAAGCTTCCGTTTCGTACTGTTGAAGATAAGTAGCATTTGTAGACGATTGATGAGCATTTCGATAGTAAGGTATGTACGTGGTTCATACTGGGAACATTAAGGTTGATGATAAGGCGGACGAATCAAGTTGGAAATATTAATGTAAATTAATATCGTCAAACTGAGGTATAAATATCTTATTGAATTGAAGTAATATCCAAAAACTAACAAAAGTGGCCTACTGACTGTTAGTGCCCTTATGACTAGACTAAACAGAACTTCAGAGTTTGCTGGACGACAATTGTTAATCCCAGTGATATTTTTCACCAAATACAAAATTTAGCTCGCTATTACCCAAGTACAGTTGTAGTGTGGCTACCATATTTATCACCATAAATAAGTATATTACGTACCAACACACTTGCTATAAATAATAAATAAATGTACTACCACAGTCAATGTTTTAAGGATGTGATAAAAATGAAATTTAATGTTCGAATTATTCCAGTGTTGCCAATTTCTGAGTGAAAGAAACAGCAACGTAGGGAAGGAGGCAGATGATTAGCAAATAAGAACTCCGTAGCAACAGAATTTGAATAAGCAACATGAGAGTCAGTGTAACATCTGATACTACACATCTGCTGAATAACGATTCTAAGAAAACGCACTTATTATCATAAGTAAGGATATGCGCAAGTGGCCTTATTATTTGGTGACATATTTTTCTTCAAATTCTTGTGAGTTTGTATTGTTTGTGGCATTGAACCACAGTTTATATAATATAACCTGCCACGGAGAACTGTGATACAATAAGAAACGACTAACGAGGAGATGGTCGAATCAGGTACTACTAACTCACAATATACATTGAATCTTCCCAGTTGCAGAAGCCAATAAACGAAACACACCGGTCTCAGTATAAAGAGGACTGTGGAATCTAGCGTACTGCCGCAATATAGAGTATGTTGGCGCCAGTGACATTTTTATAATTGTGTAACTTGAGACAGATTTGCAAGCTGTATGTGACTGTCACACTAGCGCTGCGATTGGTGGTAAACGGAGTTACGCGAATTAACTGTCGTTTACGGTTCGGGTAATTATTTTTGTGTGCTCAAACATTTTGGTCCTCCGAGGTCGGATTCTAACGGTGCGTAATAAGTGAAAAATAATATTACATACAGCAACATGCTGCTTGAGCGTAAAAAAATACGTGACATAGTGGCGTCAAGTATATTGACTGCTAGAGCTACGGCCGTTAAACTAAGATTTCTAGTGTATCATACATACATTGTATTGCTGTGTATAGTATTGGGTGATTATTTTCATGACGCAAAAATTGCACAAAATTTCATTGAAAGGAGCAGCAACAGTTCACTACTGGCAAGAGAATATGGTGGCGGCACACACGTCGGAGTTACAATACACCATTTCCTGCTTTCTAGTGAGCAAACCAGACGAAGCACGTGAAATTTATAAAGAATCGCTTCAAAATGTGTCTAAGTTAGACGACTTCCAAACAATCTTCCATGAGGTTATTGACAAACGAAACGAGTTATTTGTAAAAAATTTTTTCGTTGTGTGCAAACTCACCAGCAGACGACAAAATTGACATTAATGAGTAAAAAAAAAAAAACAAGTTTGCGGATTAAGAGATTGTGGTTCGCGAACTACGTAAGGTGTACAATAAACTGCTTTAAAAAAAAGTGAGGTTAGGTTTACCGGGGTACTACTCATAAGGTGCAAGTGATTTGTTTTCTGCAGGTGTAAATGTCGCCAGCGTTGCCACTGCCTACTTTCAGTGGTAACCGTGCAGGATGGAAAGGATTCGTGGAATTATGAAATTATTCAATTACATTATTGGCCATGTTTCCCACTTAACGAAGGTGCAAAAAACCATCGTTGGTTGTAGTGTCTAAGAGATGACGCACGGGACATAGTGAGCAATGTACCGGTCACAGAAAAAAATTATGACGTTATATGGTGTCTGCTGGAGAGAAGGTTTTTGAGTGTATGCATTATGGCAACTTTTCATGTGAAAAAAATTCTCCAATTTTCTTCGTTGGACAGTCGTAGTGAGGATGCTAACAGCAAATTTATAGCATGCGTGGAAGAGAGTCTGTTATGCTCTGCAGACACAAAAATTTCCAGTTGAAAAGTGGGATTTCTTACTGTTAACTATCTTGTTAGAGAAACTGGACTTTCCTTTGAAGCAAGCATTCGAGATGTCACTTGAAGAGGACCTCCCTTCCTACCACCGACTAATGAAGTTTCTTAACCAGAAGGTAAAAGCAGCAGAGCAAGTGAAGTTTGCAACAGTGCAGCACAGAGACTTAGCCATTCCCAGAAGATTACAGGCAGTAAGTTTCCTGGTTTCACCAAGTGGAGGGCCATTGCATGAGAATGGCTAGCTTGCAAAAAAACCCCGCAAAGACTACGCTTGTATCCACTCACGACTAGTCAGACAATCCGAAGTGTTGTGTGTGTGAGGAGGTTCGTGCAGTACATAAATGCCAGGGATTCCTTCAAAAGTCTGTTGATAAGAGACGCATGTGTGTGCAAATGCAGAGAATGTGTTTTAATTGTCTAACAGGACATCATGTGGCAGCACAGTGTTATTCCAAGTATCACTGTAAACTCTGTCAAGGTAGCCATCACACACTCCTCCATGTTGCATATAGACACAAACCTAAGACTCCACCCGTAAGCTCAGACGAGGATGAACTCGAAGCCAGAGACGACAGTGCAAATGTGATATCTGCAGCAGAAGGGAGGCAAGTTGACCCTCAAGTTTACTCTGTTTTGTTTAAGACTGTAATAATGCTTGTGAAGGATGATGCAGGACACTTCCAGATGGTTTGTGCATTGCTATATGGGGCATCTCAGTCCTACTATATCACAGAGGCTGGCGCACAAGAACTGAGAAAACATCGCTGTTGTCGGAAACATTGCAGTTCCAGGAAAAAGAGGAACAGTCTTTTGTGAGATTGGTTTTCTTCGGTCGCCAGAGTTCACATCACCAGCAAAGCTTTTATTCTGAAAAAAATTACCAGAGACATGCCTTGTGTACCGATTGCAGTTGGGGGGCTAACACTGGCTAATCCATAGTTTGCCACATCCAGTGATATATATATATATATATATATATATATATATATATATATATATATATATATATATATATATATATATATATATATATATGTAGTTTTCTGCAGAGATAGTTGCAGAGGTGATGACCGGAACCAATATCACTTGACAGTCACATGGCTTCCATGCCAGATTTGGATGTGTGTTGGCAGGTAATGTACCATGTGCACAGGCTGCCCAGCAGGCGTCGTCATTATACTGGTATGTACTGATTTGTCCCTTGACATTGCCCTCAAAAAATTCTTGAAAATTGAAGACTTACCTAGGAAAACCTTCATGTCTGTTGAAGACCAATGGTGTAAGCAACACTTCCAGGATAGCAACATGCGTGACAGTGAGGGCAGGTATGTGTTGAGGCTTCTTTTTGCAGCAACATATGTCACACTTGGTGATTCTTATCGTAGTACACTTAAGCGACTGAAGCATAGGTTATGTACGTCACCAGAGTTGCTTGAAAAATACACAGTTCATGGACGAGTACGAGAGATTAGGGCACATGTTACAGATTGGAATTAACAGTTGGTATCAATGAGAAGGCTACTGTATCCTTAACATCAGAGTTGCATTGTCAACCAGTATACATCATCCCTCATCATACAGCCATCAATGAGGAAAGTGTGTCAACTAAAGTGCGCATTGTATTTGATGGCTCCTCGAAGACTAATGGTGAACTTCATATAAACAGTTGAAAGAGGACATGGGTGCCATAGTGCTGAACTTCAGGACATCGCCAGTTTATATAACAGCTGATGTAGGTAAAATGTGTTGCAGGTAGTAATCTACCCTGTGGATCGGAACTTCTAGTGCATCATTTGGCAAAACTCTACTTGTGACCCAGTGAATATTTCTAACTTCAATGCAGTGACATATGACCTGGCATCATCACCATTCCATGCACTCCGAACAATGCAGCAACTGGCAATTGATAAAGGCGCCAAGTGTCCCTTGACTGATTGCACCTTATTACGTGATGTGTTCGTAGATGGCATTGTGACTGAGGCACTTTCATGTGAGCCAGGTTTGACATTGGAAGAACGGAGAAATGCGTTGGTCGTTTGGGTTAAAATTGTTCAGTTGTTCTACTTCAAAGATGACTTTACTGCTATAACACAGGGTGAAACATGCAGCAAAACAAGGCACTGGCACTGTTTATTGATTTGGAAGGAATTGTCAGGGTGGGCGGCAGGTTGCAGAATGCAGTAATACCTGAAATGGCTAAGCATCTCATCATGTTACCGCAACAGAGTAAACATTTAGAGCTAATTGTGTTCACTATCCTGCTTGCCACCTACATGCTTAACCCCACAGACAGTGTTATATCTCATTCGTCGATATTATTGGATCATCTCTGCACGATCATTCATCCGCAAGTTGGTACATATCTGTGTTGACTGCTTTAGAGCCAAAGTTCGGTCAGTCAACCATGTGATGTCTGTGCCGCCAAAGGTTAGGTTGAGTCACTCGAGAGCCTTGTGTTCAGTTGGGACTGACTTTGAAGGCCCATTCTGTGCTATGCTAGCCGTGAGTCGCATGAGGACTGTACTAAAGGTGTACATTGAAATTGTGACATATGTGTCAGCGACAGCATTTCTAGCAGCTCTAAAGCATTTGTGCGGCCATCTGAGGCTTGCGATCAGACAGCTACTCGGACAATGGCACCAACGTAATGTGGACATGCAATTATTTAAAAGAGCAGCACCAAGAATTGTTTCAGGGCGCTAACAAGCAATATATAGCAGACAGTGCGACTAAGCAAGGAATCAAAATGGAATTTCAATCCACCTGCCAGACCTCACTTTGGCGGTATCTGGGAGGCCACTAAAACAAGTATCAGCATCACGTGAAGCGAGTTGTAGGTAATCAACTATTAACCTACGAAGAGTTAGTAACACTGTAGACTCAGATATCTGCAGTACTCAACTCACGACCTCTGTGCCCATTGTCAGCAAGTCCAGACGATTTTGATGTGCTCACCCCAGGACATTTCCTTGTTGCGGAACCACTTGTTGCTGTACAATACCACGATCTACTAGAGTTACCTCTTAATAGACTACGCAAATGGTCACTCAACTTCATCAGGGAATTTGAAAACGATAGAGCCTCGAGTATCTCCACATACTTCAGCAGAGAGAAAGTAGACCAAATCCATTACAAATGTCAATGTGGATCAGCTGATCCATTTGAAGTATCTAACACTGCCCCCGCTGAAGTGGAAAACGGCACGAGTGGCTACAGTATATCCAGGCCCTGATGGTGTGGTTCGAGTGGTTTCACTTTGGACACATCAAAGGGAGCTTACTCGGCCTGTCACCAAGATTTGTCCTTAGCCAGTGGAGTAGTGATAAAGAACATTTTTGTTATAAATATAAGTATTTTTCCAGTGGGAGTCTTCTTACATATAGAAAATACTTATTTTCGGTGGGCGGATTGTTGGCACCAGTAAGATTTTTCATTTATGTTACTTGAGACAGTTTTGCGCGCTGTATGTGACTGTCGCACTAGGGCTACGAGTGGTGGTAAATTACAGTTAATCGAATAATGGCGTACGGTTCGGGTCATTATTTTTGTGTGCTCAAACAGAGTAAATTGTGCAAGTATTAAGTGATAGCCGCAGATGTCAACAACTACCACCTTTCTACTTCGAAACACAATATATCGTCGTTTTGGAAGACCTAACTGCGTCGAGGATTACATCATTACGTCATGTGAGGGATCATAGCACCCAGATGGTGATCGCGCGAAGTCATCAACCCAACAATGAAAACAAAATATTCAGTGAAATGACTGATGCAGAAGACGAGTAAATTGTTACTGCACGTTCAGGAGGACTCCGTGTTCGTTGTCAAGGAGCCCGCTGGTTTAGGCGTGTGGATTTTGCTTTAGTTTGTCATGCGTCACACCAAGGAAAAGGTTTTGTTGAATCAAACAACGTTTGTACGATGCAACGAAATCAGTTGTTGTTGAAACTAAATTACTTTGTTGTTCCTCTTCGGTTGCCCGAAACTGAAAGATTCTTATTACATATTTGATTTATTACTATTATTATGCCAGTATTAGACATCAATAAATGCACTAACGAACAGAGTTATACTGTCCTAATTGTCACAGAAATTACAAACAAACTCTCGTTCTGTATTTTCAAACAATTACAATCAAATTAGGTGCCAAAAAATTATATATATTTGGTTCAACTACTTATTTTGGTGAAAGTATAATTTTCTTTTCGCCCAACACAGAATATTTGTTTATTGGGGCGTGTAATATTTTAGATTGACCAAATTAATTATCCTGCTTTTGAAGTCGTTTTACTCAACAAAATATTTTGTTGGGACAACTAAAAATATTTTTGGCCACCCTTACAAACACACGCGAGCTTTTTGGCGGAAACAAAACTTCCTCTTGGTGCACACCCTGTCACAGGACAAGCCTCAAGGCGGCACGACGTGCTGATCACATCCTGATAAAGACTACTCTCGGTAAAGCAGGCACTTTTGAAATCAACTTTTTAAAATGGTCACTGCTGATATCTGCACATACTTTAACAGGTACAATGAGTAGTATGCGTCCAGTACAGCTGGTAACGACAGAATGAAAGTATTTCTGTGCCGTAACGTTGAATTAAAAGAGTTAGGTAACCATTTGTGAATTTTGAAAAAAGAGTTATTTTATTTCTGTTTTTTTTTTAATGCATGTAACTTTAAGAATGAAAGGTTTGTAAAATATATACTTTAGAAATAATTTCACGTAAAGTGATTAGGCCAACGGCAATGTTAATTTTACGTATTGTTACGGGTTGTAATAATTAATATTACAAAACCTTACATCTAGTATTTTAGATTGAGAGTTAGCTAATCACAACGCGCAAGATATAGAGTATGAAATTGTTTTGTTTAGAGTTATATCTGCAGTGCAACAATGTTATACAATTACATTTACAGTAACGCACGGAGTGTATTTAGTGTCATATATTTAATTTAGTCTTAATGTCCATATCTACAATCTCACCTTTTGTTGAGTCGTTGCCGTAGGCTGATCGTCAAAACGGAAACGGCGGTCGTGCACGATTGCCTCTGCGTCCATGGCATTATCTTCTCGTCTCGGTGTCTGGCTGCAGACAGGCAGCTTTTCCGGGTGCGATATGCTTTTATTAACAATCATGTATTATAAACTTGTCCTGGTTTACCTTCCGCCTCGTGGCGAAACTGCTGAGATATTTTTTTAATCCCGTAAACCCATGCTAGTGTGTCCTTGAGTCTAGCGACGTATTGGCATTCTTTCGCAGCGGGTGTTTGCAAATGGTCCTGAATACTACGGTGACTACCTATGGTGCGTTCAGCAAGTACTCTTGGTTTAAAGGCAAGTTCACGCTATTAACCAGAAAACAGTTTGGCAGAGGAATACGTAACATGCTTACAAGCAGAGTTAAGCATGGCTAATAAAAGTGCTCAGTTTACCGTGAACAGCCATTAAGGCACATTCCGTGTTGGTCTTCGTTGCAAAGTGCTCCCTTGATCACTGACGTTTGCATGTGTTTTATGTTACGTCTCCATGTGATTCACCCTACGTCATGGACCAGAGTGGCTAACATCAAGACAGCTGATCTGAGTCCAACAAGCACCTTTCTACGCCCGCTCATTTCCTCAAGGTGTCCATCCGAGGTGAAAGTCACAGTAAAAGAAAGCACACACAGGGCGTTCTCTGTGTAGTTCTGAGCAATTATGGTGCTCCCAGAGTCGACCGTTACTTAGGTACAAGATTATGTACTCGCGATCATAGCTCTACACTCGACACTGCAAAGTACCACTCAGTTTCTTGCTAGTTTGTCATATCAGCATGTCCTGTCACCCTGTGCATTTCACTGCTTAGTGTCATTATGGAGACCATGCGCTTAGAACTACTCATCAAGTACCAGATAGTGCAACACAATATTACCCTCAAAACTGTTTCGAATGCATCTGGTTTAAAAAAAAACTCCAGTTTTACTTAATTAATATTTCCTTGAGTCGTATGTTTGCTTTGTGGTTCATCCCAAATTAACAAATGTGTGTGTGTGTATGTGTGTGTGTGTATATATATATATATATATATATATATATATATATATATATATATATATATATATATATATATATATATATATATATATATATATATATATTATATAAGAGATCCGAGGATTTCGCGAGTTCAAGCGGTGTCATGGCAGACTTTAAATACGTGTACTTGCTTGTTACTGTTGTTACTGTGCCGCTGTATTCCTGACACTTGTAGGACTATGAACCAGTGATACACGCGTATAAAGACAACTATTATTATATCACGTACAACCAAGTACTAAGGATAAAGTGTTCATCTTGAAGGCACAGCGCCTACAATGTAAACATTACTGTCCAGTTTAGCCTGGCCGTCAAGTGAATTCGCGACATTTATGGGCTTCTGTAAATGAGTTGTATAAACACGAATACTGGCTTGACTGCAACTTTAATTTATTGTAAACAGATATTTGATGCCGTTACTGACCCAAAAAAAAGATGTGTTACTTGCAACACTACCCAATACTCTGGGCACTTGGCTACATAGGAATATAGCAAGAATATTCGGGTGTCGCCTCCAGCATTTGCACAGAGAAAATAAGATTACAAAGCATAAATAGCTGCACGAACTCCTGCCAGCAAAATTGCGCCACTTCTAGCAAAATGTCTGGACGTCGTTCGCCAGTCAACGCTTGAGAAACATTCATGCCAGCCGGCGTCCCAGCCAATACGAGACCTTTCGCAGCACGCTGTAGCCAATAGCCTCCCTAATTCAATCAGCGAATGGATACGCCCACATGAAGGGGACCGCCTGTGCGTACTCTTGTCGCCATGGCATGGAGATCCACAGAGGCGAAGCTGAGAGTGAGGCCACGCTGCATCCGCGGCAGGAAGGGAGGCGCTTCAGATAAAGTTTCACTTGTGGAAGTGAAGAGAAGGAAGAATCCCGGTCACAAATCCCTCCTCCGACCCCTCGCTCCCCGACGTCGAGAGCAGAAGAGTAGCTGGACAGACATTCCTAGCGCTCCACAAGACAGCCTTCTCGGCAACTTGCTCCGCGCTCAAGGGGGGGGGGGGGCGGGGGACCAAAAATATCGTTTTGCGAAATAGTTTCCGTCCCTCTGCACCACGGCTTAGGTCTTAAGAGATGGACATTACGTTTTCCGCACCATGAGACTTCTCATTTCCCGAGGACCGCAGTGCGGTCGGAATACTTCCGCCAACAACCCTGTCCCTTCCCGCACCCTCCGACGAGGTCAGCGCACAAGTGTTAACTTTTCACCGAAGAAGGAAGATCGCTGGGCCGCCGGACCCCACCGTCCATTTAACTTCCTGTCGGCCAATCCTGGACTTGGGAAAGAAGATACCGTGACGAGCGAAGAGGAGGGAAGAGAGAGAGGAAGCAGCGAAGAATGTCGAGAGATCGGTGCTCGTGCGAGGAGAAGAGTAAATAATTCATGTGTCTTTTTAGACACCAGAGTCTTAACTGTTGTGGGGTTATGCGACCAGGAATACACAATGACGAGTTGATTCCTACTAGAGCGACGATACTTTTGGAATGACGGACTCTAAAGATTGGCCGTCAGACCCTCTACGGGATAAAGTGAGGCGACGTCCGTAATTTATCAACGACGGACATACTCGGTGTGAGAAAAGACAGTACCGATTTAAGGCCTCATCCATCAGAATTCTCATGGGAGGTATTCCACATGGTGTGTCAAGCACAAATAACACGCGCACAAAGTCACTTCAATATTGCATACATTTTTTCAAAAAATATACAAAATCATTAAATAAAAATATTTCAACGTGAATTATGAAAACACAATGAAGTGCCATATATATGTACCATAGCAGAATTCTATTGGACCATTTAAGCAATTTCGAGAATCGGAAATAAGTTGATTCATAGCAAGAGAATACACTTAAAATTATACAGATAATGGTTACGTGTATCACATGTACACTGATTGTTTGAATTTTCTCAAAATTACAATAAATGGCTCCGAAAATGTAAACAGCAATAATTCACAAACCCATCACAGTCTATCGAAAACCCCACCAACCATCTAGGGCCAAAAACAAACAATTTTAAGTTACTTCAAAATGCAATAAATAATAAGTTGCAAAGCGGAGCATGAAAAATACTGAAGTAACATTAAATGCATTAATACTTTGATGACTGGATATTATAGAAACATTTGTTGAGCGATATGATAAAGGAAGGCAGCATTCATGCTCATCAGAGCCTCCTTATATAAAAAGATACACGTTAAACGTTTCTTTAAATGTTACGCTAAAATTGAATATTATCGTCGGAGGCGGTGTATGAATCATATCTAAAGCTCTATACGACGTAAAAATAATATATTAACCTAGACATTTAAAACATACATGACATACGCCGAACGCATAAATCGTGGCAGCAACATGGAGCTATTTGGCTAAGAAATTATATGGGCAGCAGACAAACTAACACAACACACAAAAACAACACCAGGACGAAACAGCGAGCTAGAGTTTAGGTAAGGCCAAAACTACAATTTAGAAAGGCGTCCAAAACTGAATTTATAAAACTACTACTCAGTGCTAGGCCTAGACAAACACAAACTACGCCCAGAAATATGTTAAAAAGACTAAACTAACCGAATATTAAAATGCCGCAGCCCCAACTCACCGTTTTCTTAGCTCCATTTCTACCACTCAACTACGTCGATTTAATACGCGGCGTCTTATAGCGCCCATAGCACACGTTAACAGACAATTTAGCACATGTCGCCCAGACTAAATTTATTTCAGCAAGTCCGACAATCTACAGCTGACGTCGCGACGTTGTTTGAGCAAGGCAGACGCATAGAATCAGCCACTGTGAGATTTTTTCTAACCTACCTTAAAACTAAGAGGAGAGTCGGAGGTCCAGGGTAGAATCGTGCCTAAATGTGTGTCAGGGCTGAGTCCCTTACGCCTAGACAGCAGGAAAGTTTCGAACTACAAGGGCACATGCTCGCGGCTTTTGACGGGATTGAGCAAGCTTGACCGCGATTGGGGCCAAGTTTACCTCCCATGCTTACTTAGTCTGAACTACAAAAAAGGGGGGGGGGAACCAGCATAGGCACCGTAAAAACCCCTCTACAGAAAATAATTGCAAGATAGCATGGAATTTATGAAGTAGAAAAAGGTTTACACTAGAACAGAGGACGGGAAATTATATTCTTTATTGAAAGGGTGTCTGAAACACTTGTTTGTTTGGGGGGGGGGGGGGTCTATCTGTAGTTTTGCTGGTCACGCTGGATTTAGTTTGTAACCCAGTGGGTAGGAGGTACCAGCCCCCTGGTGGAGGAAAAGATACGCTACTAGGCATTTCCCCTCCTGTGTCACCAGTCGACACATGAAGCAAAAAAAGGGGAAGAGAAAAGTAAGAGATCGTGGGGACTCCATAGGTGGACAGTCTGCCTCAGGCGAAGGTGCATAAGCCGTCCCTACACGATACCCAGTTTCTGCTACCCTCTATTACGCCCATGGGCCCAACAGAAGGCATAAGTTTCTGTAGCAGAAGAAAATAAAGAATGCATCAGTTCATACCCACACGTTACCTAAAGTGCTAACATACAATTGTAAATGGCAGGCAAAAACAACTCCCAAATGGCAGACATTCCGCAGTTGGCCGGGACACAAATGCAATCAAATATTATATGTAACTGCTTTGTGGTACATCCAAAAAAGTACGAAGACATTTTTTTCCCCTGAAGACTGTATTTACTTAAGTTTCTGAGTACAAGTACTTGTCTATTAATGTATGTAAAATAATGTCATTGACAGCACTGCTTATGTATAAAGATCAAGGAAGTCTAATGTTTTCACATTTATGTACAACGGATGTTTACAAGACAAATTAAAATATTGTTAAATTATTTTAATATTTATCTTTAACAAGCATAATAATCTATATGGTGCTTTCCGTAATTAAACAAGTTTATACGTTAGGAGACTAAAAGAAGGGGAAAATATCACAATACTAATAATAAAGCTTTTATGTACGAGGGTTATCACTCCTGCTACATGGATGAAAATACATATTTACGCAAGCACATTTCAAGTGGGGTACCGAATGGGTTTGTACCAAAAAGTATTTGATTTTAGAGTTCAAATCTCCGCCATGGAACAAAATTTTTAGTTATTTTATGTGATACATTATTGTCGTTTATAATTTATTTTATTGTCAGAAAACGTTTATTTCTAGAATTTCTTTGGACAAAAGCAATAATGCACAAGTAACTGCACAGTGCAATCGGCTGCCTGTGGTTTTTTTTTATTTAGCTGTGGTTTTTTATTATTGGTTTTAGACGAAGATATTGTAGAAATAAGTTTTTCTGGCAATTACTTAAATTATAAACAGCAATAACGTATCACATAAAATTACTACAAAATTTTCGCGACATGGAGATTTGAGCCCTAAAACATAAAATTTAGCGGTGTGAACCCGCAGACCAATTCACTGAGCTAAGGACACAACTTCTCGTTCTGCTGTGTAAAAGGTAATATACAGATAAAAGTCCACAGTTTCGCCTATTTTCAAAGTCATGTATATTGTTTCGTTATACACGTGAGAATTAATTTAAGCATTTCCCGTTCCTTACGCGTACATTAAGTTTCATTTTGTACATAAACACATTTTACAGAACCCGTAATTTTTTCGTAAACGGATATATTCGCCTCGAGATTACTACCCGGGCGTCCGCCATCTTGTCTGTCGCAGCTCCATGGGTATAGCAGGAACTGAGGCCATGTCTCAATTGGCCCAGAGAGCGCTCTCTCGTGCTCTCGCTCTCGCGACGACGTCATTATGACATCAGAGAGAACGCTCTCTAGTCGTCTCAATTCGTCGGAGAGAGCGAGAGCACAGAGAGGGCATGAAGTTGTATACTCACTGGCGCTCTCTCGCGGGCGCCATATTTGTTTACATTATTTCCGTGTTTGAATAAGGTTATAGTATTTTTCTGGGCCTAAACCATGTTGCATTTCAGCTGTAAGTGAATAATTCCAACTGTTTTAAACAGCGAAATGACATAACCAATATGAAATTATAAAAATATAAATACAGATTTCTGACTATTGTTTTTTGGTCACTTTGCTGTAACGTGACGGATAAAATATTAGACAAAGATAATAGTATTTCATGTGCTAATGGTTATTCTGGTAGCGCTTTAATTATTAGGGAATTATTTTGAACACACATAAATTACTTACAATAGCAATGACCGCCGCGATTTTAGCTTAACATTATTTCCCGCCTTTTAGCATGGAAGAGAAACGAGAGAGTGTTTGTCTCAATTCTGAGAGGGAGAGCACGAGAGAGCGCAAAGCAATACTCTAGATAGGTTGTGCGAAACAGTGCTCTCGAGAGAGAGTATTCTTTAAATTGAGATACGGCCTTAAAACACGTTCTAGTACCGTTTCGGGCATGCCCATGGGTACGGAAACTATTATACCCGGAGCCTGACCCGTCCGGACGGAGGCTGGATTGTAACCTACCCGGGAGCAGAAACGCTATCAGAAAATGGGCATGAAAACTGCAACGGAAATGAGTATCGTGTAGGGCCGGCTTTATCGGTGCACCAGAGAGCACACTAGCAGTGCCAATAGGAGCCGCATAGAACATATATAGTGCACCCCCCCCCCCCCCAAGAACGAGACTGTCTTGTGTAGCGCGAGAACTTGAGGCCTGTTCACCTTGAAGTGTCTTCTTCAGCTTCTAGGTGGTGTATCACTTGAAGGCTTGAGGGAAAGTCCCAGTGTCTTGAGGTGTTCTGAGGTGTTATGCAATGTGACACCACAGCCGCCCAACACCGAGCCATGTGGCTATTCCGGCCTACGTTTTGGCTGTGAGACTGTTGGCACATAGTGCTTCGCACAATGTTGTATTATTAGTAATGTAATTAGTACTGGGATGTACTAAATAACAGTGGTTTTGGCCACGCGTGGATTAGTGCACGCAGCCGTTACAGGTGTTCGCCGTGCTGTGTGTGGCGCCAAGTTGCATACTACGGTGGCATGTGCACCAAGTCCCTGTGCAGGGCGTGCAGCAGCTTAAGTAAACTTGGCCCCTGGTCAAGGAGGGGTGATTAAGGGAGGGCAATGAGGGGAAAGCAAGGTGAGGGAGCCGAGTTTTGCTAAGGAGGAAGCCGCCTAATAGAAGAGTAACTAAGACGATGCGCGCGATGGCGGCGCCACCATCGCAATGAAAAAAAATTTTGTGACAGGCTCTGCCCGTACCGGAATTCGGAACACAACGATAAATAATCTCACGATAATTGAAGACAAAGGTTCTCATGAAGAAAGCCTTTATAATAAAGGATGTAGCTCATTTCACATGTGCACACATACTGTAAGTGCCCTAAATTTGATTGCTAGGTGTTATTATGCACATATTGGAGTGTTTTATATAACTGTTCACATGGCCCACTTTATAATCATTAGGCCGCCTAAATGGAAAATTGTCATCATTTTGCTTAATTATTGTTCGAATTTGTCTCCTACCCAATAAACCTATTTCAGTGTTTTACATCTCATTAAACTCCTATCTGAAATATACACTTTTTATGCAATTTTGATAACCCCTGCAGTTTTGGACAAAACCGAAAAGGCTAAAAAATAGCAAAAAAAAAAAATTCAACACGGCGCGGCGTATCCCTGTGTCCATTGATCTTAGTGTAATGCTTAATTGCTCGTTTCACTACTATTTCGCGCAGTATGTACTACAGTAGGTAAACTAGGATCCCTGCGAGCTGCTCATATGATCACGATAGCCAAGAAATACAACTGTTTCGGCCACAAAAGTGTTACGAAATATTTCTGGGCTTAGTAGGCTTCCATCTAGTGAAAGACACTATGGCTTGCCTAGGGAAATACTTCGCAGGAAATGGAGTGGGGAAAAAAGTCTTCAAATTTCATTTTTGATAGTGTGCTGGCTGGAAAGCAATATTCATGTGATATGAAAAGGTTTTCTATGCTCACTAAAGCGTTGGAATGCTTATTGATCAAGGAATTAATAAAAAATAGATATCTGATAGAACAAAGCCGAAGAAGTTTCATTATTAACTGGCTGTACAAAGGCTAAGGACATAGACGGAAAAAAACCCGTTATGAAATTCTTAAATCTCTAATTCAGTTGTCATGAAAGAGATTGAAACATTTTTTTGCAGGACGGTGTAGTAACGTCTGCAAATTTAGGCATTTGTATCAGTTCCTGAGAATTTATTTTCCTGTACTGTGAGATGGTATGTTACGCGCTCAAAGAGAAGGAAAGCTGGTTTTAAAGATTAGAGCTTTGGGGCATGCCATTCCTATTTTCTTTGCGAATGATATTAATTAATATCGGTGGGCAAGTGATTTTTTTTAGGAGTTCTCTACAACTTATCTCGCGTGGAATTTTCCTGAGATTTATGCTGAGCTCCAGACAGAGCATTAGGCTGAGAAAAACACACAGCGTAGATTCAGTTGTGTGGCTATGGATGAAACACTAGGGTAATCATATAACAATCCATTAACAGGTCAAGGAGAAATTATTGGAGCGACAAGCGAAACACAAAAGTGTACAGACAGCACAGGTTTTGCGAGACATTTGTGGTCTTCTGTATGATGATGAATATTCTTTAGATCATAAATTTTAAAAGAAAACTCTACTGCTTTTGATGAACAATGTGTTAGAATAACAATTAATTTCATGGGGAAACAAGGATACCTTTGAGATACCGCGAGATCACAAAGTGTCAGAAGACAGCAAAATATAATTTATAGACAGAAAAGTCGATAGCCCAATACGGACTCATCTTTGGAAATGCATACAAGTTGGAGAAACAGCGCATTCATTATTTGAGAAGGAAAAATGTCAAGAATCGCCACTTTGTCGTATGCAGACTATAAAGAACACACGAAAACTTTTCAAAATACTGCCTTCAGTGGAAGTCAGTGTGGGAAAGGAAACTACTCACTCTCCGCCGCTGGCTATTGGTATTGCAAGACGTTGAGGATATAACCTATGCCTAATTATGGTTTATTACCTGAGTTCTACCTGCCTTTTTGACTTAAAAAGGTTATTTGACAAAACCAGAGAAATCGCAGTTGGATATTCTACTGTAATCTACACTGCAAATGCCATTACTTACAGAAATATTTATTTTCATATTTATGAAGAAACATTGTAAAAGGGTTTGAACGGCCTACACGTTCAATGAAACAACCAATATAATATGAAATACTTCATGACAGTACGCCGTATCTAGTTATACAGATGCTTACTGGGCCTCATCTAAAAATATACAACTGCTGCAGTCATAATTGATTGGAAACCCCCGGAAATAGTCATCTGCTAACTCCTTCTCCTTGAGTATTTATCTGGGCGCAATACTCAAGAATGGTGAAGTAAGATCACTCAGAGCGAACTGACCATTACTTTTACGTTATTACGTCATTTAATAGAGCTTGGTTTTGCGATGATAGATCACGCGCTTTCGTAAAAAATTTCGAAATTATTATAAAATGGTTCTGTTTGCAATGCGCATTTTTGTAAGCTCATTTAATGTTTTGTGCAGGATAGTATACGTATTATTATTAGTTTTAATTCAAATAGTAGCTAGTGTACGACGAAAATATCCAATATTACCACCTGAAATTATCACTGCTGCGGTTTCCGTTTTGCTTAACTTTTTAATTCCGTCAATCACCCCTGCACACAAATAAAAATGCCTGCAATTAGCAGGCAAACATAGTTACTGTATACATCTCCGTAAAAGGAAAAGTACCGTTAAACTCGCGCCAGCGGGCATTCCGACATAATTTTCGATTGTCTTCTTTGCCAATTCACAGAATGGGTAGTACATTCCAACAATCAAGCTGCGTCCGAAATGATGTATTTGTTATCAGAATGGTAATTGAACCCTATTTTATGATCGTATTTTAATTTTGTTGGGTCTAAGTTTCGTAAGCATTAAAATACATTAATGAAATTTTGTTGAAATTAAAAAATTTGTTCAATAATGTTTCAGGTCACAAATATCTCCGGTTAGACGTTTATTATCACGTTAACGGTAATGTTTAAATTATTACGGATGCTATTTTATTTTTTTATTCATTTCTAAGGTGATTCGTGTATCATTGGAAGCAAAATTGTATCCGTTAATTCATATCAAAATATTCTTGATTCATTATCGTGTTGTTAGAGATGCGAAATTTGTGACTTATTACTATCGCCGAACTCAAACATAGAAAGTTAAGAATTTTAACTTTTAACAGAGGCACATCATATCAAAGAAAGTGTTGAGATTCATAATTACAGATCGAAATTTTATGAATTGCCATGTAGCCTTAGCTCGAGAGCTAAATTTTCGTTTAAATGATAAACTTTGAAACGACTGGCTTTATGATCCATTCACAGTCGTGCACGCATTACAGACATTATTTAAAATTAATACAACTATTAACATTCGTAATCGAAGTTAGCGTGTCAGCCTACAATGCGGAAGGTCAGAGATCTTAATTCCACTTCGGAGACTGTTGTAGTAACGTTTTAAGCTATACTTAAATTAGGGTGAAAACATGGAATCCAATTAAAAACTTTATCTTTGGAGTAGTGAACTTAAGTTCATATTTGTTATTATTTGGATAACAAGGTTATTGCAAGCAACAATGCATAACAGAGTTATAAAACTGATTAGCTTCTTCTTTAGTTTTTATTACTTATAGTAAAGGGGAGAACATTTTTAATTTTGGTATTGTCAATGCAGCATACGCGAGATATTTCAAAAGTCTAAATTTTATTTCGTTATTCATTATCGAAGTAACATTTTGAAATATAAAATATAGCATTTAAATTATAAAACAGTGAAATCGATAATTTGTATATCTTCTCTTTATAGCTAATGTTATTACATGAGGTAAATCCATACGCTATTACCTAAGTGATTCAATGTGCTAAAATGTTACACCGCTAAATAGGTACATAAGAGCAGCATTGCAGGCTAAACGAAACGTGTAGGGTCGCTATATTATGTGTAGTGTCGCTATATTACATAGGGTCGCTATATTACGTGTAGGGTCGCTATATTACATAGGCTCGCTATATTACGTGTAGGGTCGCTATACTACGTGTAGTGTCGCTATATTACATAGGGTCGCTATATTACGTGTAGGGTCGCTATATTACATGTAGGGTCGCTATATCACATAGGGTCGCTATATTACGTATAGGGTCGCTATATTACATAGGGTCGCTATATTACGTGTAGTGTCACTATATTACTAGGGTCGCTATACTACGTGTAGTGTCGCTATATCACATAGGGTCGCTATATTACGTGTAGGGTCGCTATATTACGTGTAGTGTCGCTATATTACATAGGGTTGCTATATTACGTGTAGGGTCGCTATATTACATGTAGGGTCGCTATATCACATAGGGTCGCTATATTACGTGTAGGGTCGCTTTATACATAGGATCGCTATATTACGTGTAGGGTCGCTATATTACATAGGGTCGCTATATTACGTATAGGGTCGCTATATTACATAGGGTCGCTATATTACGTGTAGGGTCGCTATATTACTAGGGTCGCTATATTACGTGTAGTGTCGCTATATTACATAGGGTCGCTATATTACGTGTAGGGTCGCTATATTACGTGTAGTGTCGCTATATTACATAGGGTCGCTATATTACGTGTAGTGTCGCTATATTTCATAGGGTCGCTATATTACGTGTAGGGTCGCTATATTACATGTAGGGTCGCTATATCACATAGGGTCGCTATATTACGTGTAGGGTCGCTATATTACATGTAGGGTCGCTATATTACGTGTACTCTCTCTGAGCTGAACACTGTGTGAGGGCAGGCATTCCTCGCCTCAAAGAGTGGCAGCGAATGGACCACTGTTAAAATTCGTTCTCCGCGTTATCACATCTTTTTGAACTTGACAGACCGGAACAAAGTGACAAATGCATTTCTCCAAAAATAAACTGCTTCAAAATGCGGCAGCGTTTGAAGTTAATGATTGCCTACTGTGAATTATTTAAGGCCTCAAAAATTTTATTTCCGTATTTTACTTGCTAAGAAAACGTAACAAAAAAAGCTAGAATGTAACAAGACGTGTGTAATTTAACGTGTTTTATCTACTGCGATGGTTCATAAAGTCCAGTTTCTCGCCTGAAAAAGAGGAAAGATTCCAAGCCCCGAAATGTTATGAAGACTTGTAATTATTATTGTGTTATAATTTTTCGTCATTCTATGTCCTGTCTGTCATTTAATCTATTTTTTTTGGGTAATTTTTTTGGTTCCTGTGTAGTTCATATTACTGAATTATTTAGTTTCATAATCTATCCAGAAATATTTATCCCTGACTTATATTTCTTTTTAGTTTTTATCCAAATCTTGTGTGTGTTTTTAGTTGTTATTGTTCAGCTATGTCAAGTGATATTGGTTTTCTACTGTTTTGTTCACTTGTGTGGTGTTTTCGTTTTCGTCATCGTGTTGTATTTTATTTTGGTTTTCTTTTTTTTTGCTATCTGATTCGTAATACCATGTTGTTCGTCCGTCTTTTTGTCTTTTTAATTATATATACATATAATATTGAATACTGACACAAAAAAAACAGCTTTTCTTCATTATCCGCATGTTGTGTTAAAAAAAAATTTTTTCTCATGAGTTCTGTGTGTGTACGTTGTTTATTTAGTCTCATGGTCGGCACTGGACACAGTCTTATCATATTTACATAATAACATGTTTTATCAGCATACATACACGTTGTGTAAATAATAGTGTTAATTGTTCTACGCTTAAGTAGATTCGTTTTAAACAAAGTGAATTGAAACACAACATTGCAGTGATTACAAAATTCTTTTTGGATATAAACCGCACCAGTTTTTTTCTGTGAGCCTAGCAAATATTGACTACTTTCGATGTATCTCCATACAACAAATCGATTTTTGGAAATAAGCAATTGTGTACAATAGCCCTGCTAATATTTTTATTGCATTACCTACACTAATGGCATTAAAGATTTCCACTGATTAATTTATTTTGGATTTTGCTGAATTTATAGTAAAAAAGCAGGTTGTATATAGAAATTAGTATTAAAACGTACAATTCGTACACCGTACCAGAAAAAAAAAAGCTTTTAAAACAATACATGTAGCTGTTTATAACGAAATACTAAATATCACAAACACAACATTCTGATTGTTAAATACAAATATTTGGCTTACTAGGGTGCCAAGAATTACTTCAGTTACTTGTGTTTGAAGAAACTCAGAACTGTTCTTGAAGAGGCATCTATCGCCAACCCCCACGAATACATCTGGACTTGCTGAAACTCTGGGCGGAAAGAAGAGGCAAGAGAAAATATAAAAGAGGGCAAATGAAAATAAATGGAGGACAATAAAGTTGACACTTGAAGTAATAATTTCCTTAAACAAAAGAAGAAAGCTGAAAAAATAACGAAGAAAGGAGTGTTGTTAATCCCTAAGTTCCGTCGACAAAGCGACGGGCGGTAGTCGCCAAACAGGCGCTTTGTACAAATGAGGAACTGAAATTGAGCGCGCAGAAGAAACGTCATTTTAAAGGAATTCCAGCGGCTGGAAGCTTCGTACACGAGTTTGCGACACGCCTACAAATTGCTTCTGACTCTCAAGAGAATCGTTTCTTTATTGGAGGGGGGCGGGACTACTTCAGAACTTATACTGCAGTTGGATTTTACGCTCACTTTATAACGTCACAGCTGTTAACAACGACCCATATTTATTTATTGACTTCGATACATTATTTGAAAATAATAGAAAACAAATTGTCCTTTACTTAACTTAAAAGCAAATAATTGAGATTTTAATGAATTACTTAGTATCTGAAATATTATAACGTTGTGGGCATCAGCCACGGAGTTGAAATAAACGTGTTGAAACATTATATCGAAATGATCTCAAGTGCTCTGAGTTAAAGAAGTTCCACATTGCTCAGTCAAAAAGTTTGAGGATAAAATCCTTGCACACATTTCCTTAAAACCCCATCAAATTTGTGGTAAAATATTGAGTATCGGTCAATGTTCACATATTAATAATACTATCGTGTTCTCAATTACTTTCATGATACACAGTTCAGAAACAAGGAGAAAGAAATGTCATGTTTTCTTAAACACTAAGTATTCTTAAATGTCAGTAAAAATTGGCCTGCATTTCTCATCCCAATAAATAAATAATTTCTGCGTAGTTACATGTAAAAAAATGCAGGTTTCAAAAACGTGGGAAAGCATAATGTTTGATACTGTTAAACTAGTGAAACGATTGTAGGTTCCAAAATGTGTAGTTGGTTAGCGGAAATTTCTAGACTGAAAAATTTCCAATACATTAGGTCTGTGGTTGCACGTTGCATAAATAAACATGAATGATAAAGGGAGAAAAAAAATGCTTTTCCGTCCAGTCGTTACTGTCACCTTTATGTCATAATTTCCTCTCACCTCCATCATTCTCAAATGAACAGCAGGGCATGTCTGGTGAATTATGAGGACGCAGTAAAGAGAAGTGTATTTGTGTTTCCTTTCGGACATTCGGGAGCAAGTATTCCGAAATCTTAAACAGTTTTACAGAATCAATAAAGGAATATGTTAATTATTTTTATACAACCAGACTAATCCAGATGACTTATCTGGGAGAGGCAACTGACTGTTGTTATGGTTTGTGAATTTAGGTTGCCGCCAATGAGTAACATTGAAGGCAAGAGGACGGATGTACTCTTGGCCACAAGAACCTACTTGTAAATTGTTGCTCACCAATATAGTTAGTAGACCGGAACTGCAAGGCTTCACACATTGGTTCAGCCTTCTCTTATGTGGAGCCCTCCGTGGTGTAGTTGTCACACTAATCGCCTCCCTCCTAGTTAGATTCCCGACGGGGTCGCTTCCGGATTTTCGCACGTGGGAATCATCCCGGACGATGCCGCTGGTCGACGTTTCCCCCGCCCTTGCATTCCGGCGCTGCTCCATCCTCACCTCACTTCACCCTCGTGGCTCTCAAGACTTCGATGTTAAGAGCCATCTAAATGTCTCCATTACACTCCTCGTCTTAACACACGCGTGACGCCATATCAAAGGCAATACCGAAGATCCCACATGTCTTTGTATAAAAATACGCGTAACGTCCTCTAGATCTAATTAAATGTAAATGTCGGAGAATATTCTTTTCATTTGCCCTGGAAACCGACGTAGACCACGCAAGACGCAGGGAGGATACTTCTCAGAAAAGCGAAGAAAAAGTCGCTGGACGCTGCGATAGCAGAGCGAATGGGGGTGGAAGGCCCTCAGCTTGTTCCGCCCTCGGCTGATGTCAAGGGGTTGGCCCTCCGAGAAGGGGGTGGGATGGCGGAGTGAAAGAGTGAAGGGAGAAAAAACAAGAGGGAATTTTCCGGTCCATTGAAGCAGCCGGAGATGGGAGGCAAAGTATCTGGTGATTGCTGTCTTATGAGGAGGACACATAAAGGCGTCGGTTGAAGGACTTGTGTTCCAGCTCGCCGGGGTTCAGACACAACAAGGAGGTTAGAGGGAGGATTGTGCAGGGTTTAAATTACTATCGCGCCCCTGTCGCTCCTCACACCGGAGTGTCTTGTTGCCGCCTCATTCTCCCTCGTCGTATAGAAGAGAAGAAAAAAGAATAGCTGCCACTAGGGTTAGGGGCAGAAAAAAGTCAGGGATAAAGAGGTGTTTAAAAACAAGTGCGAACTGAGGGCATCTGCATAAGGAGTTCCTTTTTAACGCCTATGATTATCTCTCCTAGCTCGGGGCTTACTATTTTTTTTAAAGGACTGGAAGCCAAATGCCCTATCGGGAGCGTAAAAGACGAACAGAGCACGATTTGGTTTCCGGGAGAAACGAACGGCAGGAAGAGGGATAAATGAAACCAATCTTCATCATGTCAAAGGCAGAGGACTAAAGGAATGTGGTGGCGAGGTTGGTAGGTATACTTGTACGTAGTCTGCCGGTGGCTGGACGAGTCCTCATCTTACATCGTGTAGAACATACCTTTACAAGCGAATCGAATCTCCTGTCATGTCTGTGGGAGAGTTCAATAAAACCGTCGCTAAAGTTCTATTTCTCTCTTTTTATAGAATTATTTATTAACTGCTTAGCATTTGTTTGAAGTTTCAAATAAATGAATGTATCGCTTTTTCAAGTATACTATCATAACAATCCGGATCCTTTTTGCGTTGAAATTTTGTTGAAAAAATTTTGAGTATTCAACACAGTGCTTTTATAATATTTGTGTACTAAGACAGTTCACTTACGCACGACTTTACGGCTGATGGCTGAACCAACTGTTGTTTACTTATGTCAAAAACCAGTGAGTCATACGCAAATACGCTTTGTTTTATTATAAGGCTTTTATACAGGACCATTCACAGGTTTTCCGGTTCTGTGAGACCAAGCTTAATAACGTGTGTTGCTCAGGCAGGTACAAGCGACTGGCATACTAGAGACATGATTGAATTTAAAAATAATTACTCGCGCCTACGTAATACATTTACAACTCAACGAGAGTTTACTTGTCATATCCAGATAACACTGAAATAAAATCCATTCGCCGTTACTTCAAATTTTCTGAAGCCTGGCCTGTTAAAGTTGTACTTTCAGACTAATCCTCCGCCTCATGCAAACAATCCGTAAATATGTAAAGAAAACTACGCCAAAAGGTCAACGAACCGCATTCGTGAGCACACAGTTTATTAATGTTCTACTTGAGAACTATTTATTAACAGCATTATCAACACGCCTATTTTGTCCCTGCTTTTATACATACTAATAACAATATTAATAATTCAAGTTCTAAAGAAAATATTATTAAAAGATTGATTTAAACAGAAATAAGATAATTTTTTGTTAACAGATGTATTAAATATTGTTATAAATGACACATTTAGAAAACAGACAAACACGTCATAGAGTGGGCAGTTTTTAAAAGGTTTGATTCAAAATGTGTGAATAAACCGCGAATAGACTATAGTCAGACAACTATATAGAGGAATCGAACTACGCGCATCTCATAATATAAGAAATAATTTCCATATTCATCATATAAGTGAATACGTATTATGAGAAAGCGTTACTAGTAAATTATATTCCCATTAATCCACGATGGTGTTCCCACAGTCGTCAAGAAAATATTCACATACGTAGGGTAGATCCCAGCGTCGTGTAATAGCGGCAATCAACATTCCTATATATGCAGCCTTATATACAGCATTATTACAAGCTTTTATTATTTTACTTGCCTTGTTAGTTTATTTGTACGTTCGGGTGGAATCTTGCTAGTGAATTTTGACTCACTTCTAGGTATTCAATTGAGCTGAAACTTGGTATACACATAGAAACCCGCGTGACAATGCAATAACATGGTGACAGCGACCTGATGCTGCAGCCAGGATCATCTCCTCACGAAAGAACTCCTCAACGGTTAATAGTATTGACTCGAGTTTGGGCTCATTTGATTGCTCTTGATGTGACCTTTTGAGGTAGATGGTCAATAAGTCCTGATGAAGAATTCGGAAGGTTGTTATAGGAACTTCATCAAAGCTAAACGTTGGATCTTCGAGTTTGGGCTCATTTTACTAGGCAAGTCAACCGTTTATTTTAATTTCACTAGTATGTATGTGGGTGTGTTTAGGTAAAATATTGCAAGTCAATTTTAAACCATTTCCCGTTATCCAATTGTACTGAAATTTCGCATGCATATGTAGTCCCCATGAGAAAACAAGTGAAGGTACCACTGAGCTGATCTGATGATGGAGCCGGAAGTTACAAGCTTTTATGTAACTTCACGAGTATGTGCATATGTTAAACCACTTCCCGTTATCCAGTTGAGCTTGCTGCAGCAATGTTGCCAGACCTCCCTGTCTTTGACTGTCACCCTTGAGTGAGTGGCACAAACCTGCCTCCATCAATCAGGGTGGCTTGGTGCGTCCGATCAGCTGTGCTCGCGCGCACACAGAGTCAAGTTGCATCGTTATCTAGTGTAGCAATGCTGTTTTTTTTTTCCTTCATATTACGTTACTATTGCATTTTGCATAAATATTTTAGTATGTTGGGAAATTTTTTATGAGAAACTTCGATGTCTTGGAAATGCTGATTTAATTTAAAATCTCTCCTCACATAGTAAATTTGTCGAGTTTGGCCTCGCTGGACTTGTCACGATGAGTAATTTGTATTGTTTTAGATGGCGATAAGGGTAAGTAGCAATTATGTATCAATGCACATTAACCAACATAAAGTATGTCCCAAGATGTGCATTGCTAAATATTATTACAGAAAATTGGTGAAAAAAAAGTGAAAAATAAAATAACTGTAAAAAAGTTTTAAAGCCAAGCTTTTATTTATAAATGTACTAAAAAGAAAAGAAAATATTTATAGTAGGTACACAATTTGTAGAACTTGTAAGATGCGGTCGAACAGTCGTAATAAACTTTACTACAGATTAATGTGTTTGCATCATTTATAATTAGTATATAAAAGCTTGGCGCAACATAGAACCTATACCTCATAGTCAAGAGCCTTACGAAAAATATATGCTTACTACTCTTACGCAAATGAGGTATGCGTTCTATGTTTCGCCAGGCTTTTATATACTAAATATAAATTGATACAAACATATTAATCTGTAGTAAAGTTTATTACGGCTGTTCGACTACATCGTATAAGTTCTACAAATTGTCTAACTACTATAACTAATTTTCTCTTTTTAGTACATTTATAAGTAAAAGTTTGTTTTTAAAAGTTTTTTACGGTTATTTTTTTCAGCTAAGACGTTCACCCCAAATAATTTTCGAACCGCTGATGGTAATGAGATATTGATTAAGAATTCATAAATGACACTACGGCGCTCATAAGTCACCGTCTATTTACTCGGATATAATTAAGTACTAAGATCACAATATAAACCTTGGTTTTTTTAATTGGAATATACCCATTTCTCACAACATAATACGACATTATTACGCTGCTATTTCAATGACGTGGTTGTTTTAAAAATCCGACAAGCACTTTTTGAGTTGTAAGGGAGTTTCCATAGCTGTATGCATTTGACTGTAGCTGTGGCGATGTAGGCTGTGTCATCCGCTGGGATATGTTGTATGGATGTGGCCTGTGAAACAGACACAATTGCTTGGTGAATTAGTTGTAAACAAGCTAATTACGTCAAATTAAACATACTTTATGTTTTTGGATAAAATCAACACCAACAAACAACCGCAATTGTCGTGTCTATACTTGGATGGCAGGAGGTATTCGCAACGTCAGCATTTTTCGCAATACACCTGGCCGGAAGCTCAGGTGCGGACCACAGCGGCCAGCCACCCGACGCGCCGGCCGCCAGAGAGAGAACTATGTTCCAAAGACAGCTATCAAGGTTTTAATATTTCACACGTGAAACATAGTGTCTATAATACATATGTAGGGTTCAAGCAGACAGCGAAGACTTATTCATTTATCATGTAATACACCGAGGAACTCTAGCCCCAGCTGAGAATAGGTAAGGGCCAGGTTCGACCCCCTTAGACACAGGTTTCACTCAGAAACAACACAAAATAGCCAAAACAAATATGCGCGAATATATACAGAAAATATATGCGGTACAACACCGATGCTAAATATAGTACAGCAATAACGTACGAAAAATATAACAGTACTGAAATGGCATAGCAACCAAACGAGAAAAAAAATTATGCAGTACACCAAAAATAATATTCCGTTCCTATACTGATTTACGAACAAAAAAAAAAGGTTTAAAATATTGAAAATATTATATCGGTGGGGACATACAGGAAATACGCAGTGTAATACTGACGAAAAACTCTACACATTACAGTACATGATGGGAAAAAAATTACAAAACATTCAAAACACATTTAAAGCTAACACACAGGGAAAATATGATGTATAGATGTCCCAACACTGTCCATTCATTAACTGCTTCATGCTAACGCACTACCTATAAAAAAATATATGCGTGCCAATTCGTCCACTTCAACATACATGGTAACGGTATAAGTAATACATTACAAAACAGAGGAATAAATTAAACTATCATAGAAAAGTTTATTCAGTGTTAAGATGCCAAAGTATACAGCTCAACAGCGATGAAAAAAATTCAGGAGAAACGATGAACAAATGATAGGACCAGCGACGATAGGACCTGCGAAAACAAATATTAATAAATATAGAAAGAAATGTTCACACAGGCATAGAAATATAAAGACGTCAATAAATAATATACCGTCTGAAGTCCCTAACAAGGAAAAATACAAATCTAATTTCAGGAGCATTGATGAAAACATAAAACACAATAACACACTGAAGAAATTGCACATGTACTGAAGTACACAGCCCACCAACGATGAAATTATGTCAAGGACAGCGTTGAAAAAATGTAGGACCAACGGCGAAAAATAATCCTTCCCAATTTTAAAATCATTACGTTAGGAATTTTAAGCAGCAAGAAAGATTATCCACATGGTTACTTCATGTATAACGATATTTCTATCGCTCAGTGTCCACATATAAAACTCTTTATAAATGCAAAGAGTGAACGTACAGTAAGTTGTGCAGGGAAAAATCTATATACCGTGAGGAAACACCAGCGAAAAGGTACCCCCCCCCCCTCCTCAAGAACAAAATCATAAAAAAATAGCTACCTTCAGAATACAAAATTTCTTTATTTTTATTCATTTTCGTGCGCTCACTCCAATGGTAAAATACCACCCCCTTTTTTTTCCCAACAAAGTCCTCCCACACTGCTACGCGACTTTAGTGAATTATACGAACTTAAACACAGTCTTATTCCCGACATGTCAGTCCACCATGCGGAAATATACCACAATACGAAGTTCAGCAAGTAGACGCACATACAGCTTTCATTTACCACCCTTCAACCGCATCGAGACATACAATGAAAGACTTCTCAAGTGCGAAAAACGTAGAGCGAAAAACGGAGACTACGAAATTGTAGAGTTATAATAATCATTTTCAAATAGTATAAAATTAATTCTATGTAACACTTTTTGGCAAACAAATTCTGACACGAACTTCACCTTTGTTTATTTTATCAAAAAATAATCAAATATGAAATTATTTATTCATTCCGGTGAAACCAAAGGTACTTTGTATTGCTGTGAACCTAAGAAATCAAAAAAAAATTGGTACAGTATCCACTTGCCCACACACACACACACACACGCGCGCACATGCTTGAAACCAAATTAAGGCAAGAGAGAACCGACCACCCAGTACAGAAATAGGGAACACATTTATAATTCCGAATCGAAGCAATATACCGAGGTACAAAAAGCTTAGTGTTGTAAGTTTTCATCTAGAACCTTAAGAGAAAACGTCTATGTTTGCACACCAAAGACCTAACAATTAAAAAAAATTCTTGGCGGTCCCTCCTCACGCCCCTCACAAAAATTAATTATTTGGAAGGCCATCTCTTCTCGCGCCCACACTCAGTCAGCCATTCTGGTGCTATCAGCCATTGCAACAACCATATGGATGTAGGTGACGTTGACGTTGACCTTGACCCCATGACCTTGGAAACTAAAACTCGAGAACAATACATTTAAGTCAATCTGCATATTAATTAGCAACTGCTACCGCCATATTGGATGCCGGCAAACTTGACCTAGACTCTATGACCTTGTATGACATGAACACAGGCAATTTCCAAGGAATTCATAGAAAATTTCCAAAAATATCTCACAAATGTATTAAAAAATTTTAAATTTATAATAAAGATATTATGTAAAATAATTTACATTTCCAGAGGTCACCCAACAACACTAATTACCCAAGTTCGTTCGACTCCCAGCAAACGACTGACACCCTCACCCCGACTCCCTTCTTCAATACTCATTGTATCGTATGCCACCGTGTTGGTTTTTCATTTGTCATTTGTTTATACATTGCTGGAGACTTTCATCTTGGATTTTATATGTTATCATTACCTAGGAAGCCCTGGTGTATTAATCCACTCACCAGGCAGTAGCAATGTTAATTTTTTTAAAGTCTATGTTGCACTGCCAACACCCTCCATTTAAATATTTTTTCCCAAATGTATGTAGCATTAATTTCTCGATTGTGCCACCTGCTATCGGACTGTACCGATTGGTATCATTGACCATTCCTGCAAAGTACTTAATCAGTTGTATTTAATCTATTTGGTTTTATACTTGAATGAATATATTTGTATTAAAAATAATTTGCATATATAAAATTTATAGGTTTTCTATATAATATATAAAACTTATCACATTAAATATATATTAATTAAAAATATTCTACATACAACCAAAGAGTTCTTTGCGATGATATTCGAAGGTAAGACGAGAACTTCATATTATTTTGTAAGTCGATGTAGCCCACTAGTTGTCAGTTCTAGAGGATGTACCGAATCGAGTGTTCAGCCCGAACAGCCAAAGAAACAGATTGTTTTGCCAGTGGTGCGACTGCTGAGGGAATGCTGTCCATGGAGTATTCAGTTGATGCGCTGGCTTGCTGGCAATTAGGAAAGGTGTCCACATGCGTATTGGCTACTGTCAACACAAGTTCCATTGTTTCTTTGTACGAGACAACCTCCATCGCCATATTTGTGAAGACGCAGCTCGAAACTACTTTGCCCGAATTTCGATATACTGTTACTCATTCTCGACAGACAGCGATGAAATGATCGAACACACGCCTGTACCTCCCATTATATATAGGGGACAGTACTTTGCGATCGTCCAAAATACATATCTCTCTTTCCAGCACAAGCCACACACATCTTTGAATTCTGAAAATGTAATGTACGTATTGCTATGATCGTCATAATCATGACGTAAATGAGTGTCGTCCATGCGAAACAGGACCAACACATTGGCATTATAGCGAATCACTGTTTGGGTATAGGCGAGTAAGTCTGGCCGAGGTACACACAGTCCACGTTTGTGTACCGTCCCATGCTAAAGTATTCTTGAATGCTAGTTTGTTTTTTGGAGGCAAATATCGAGTATGGAATAGCTTTGTTCGGAAGTATGGCGGCTTCATTATCGCGGCTGGGAAATAATTCATACCTTTCACGGTTTGCAGTACTCGTGCCAGTCGCTGGTATTTCGGTTGCTGGAGCGATTTCGAATAAACGTACACGTTCTCGAACCGAAGACCGTTGAAGGTAATTCGGCGCTATGGTGTCAAGGGCAAAGTCACCTGCATCCAATATGGTTGTCAAAATGGCTGACAGCACCAGGAGGCTCACTGGGTAAGATCGTGAAAAATAAAAATGGGGGGGGGGGGGGTGGCCTTCTGACTAATTTGTTTTGGTGAGGGGCGTGAGGAGGGACCTTCAAGAAACTTAATTTTTGTAATGATTAGGTATTTGGTGTGTAAATATAGATGTTTCCTGTGAAGATTCCACATGAAAGCTTATAATATTAAAGTTTTATGCACCTCAGAATATTGCTTCGATTCAGAAAGATAAATGTGTTTCATTGTTCGGGGCATGAAGTGTACTATCTTAAGTTCGTTAGTAGGCAATTTTTGCTCAATTTCTGTAATGAGTGGCCTGTTTTCTCTTACCTTAATATGTTTTCAAGCGTGTGTGTGTGTTTGAGGTATGAGCAAGTAGAAAATGAATCTTTTTTTTTTCTTATTTCTTAGGTTCCCAGCATATTGTGCTATATTTCTGCATGTGGAACAGTTTCTCGGGAATAAAACTGTATTTAAGTTCGCATAATTCATAAAGGGTGAATACTATCGACACCTACTGGATTTGAGATTGCACTTATACATACACATGTTCCTTGTATCTTTTCCTTCTACTAAAGTGGCGTAGCAATGTGCGCAGACTCTAGAGGGAGGAGGTGGAAGCATTTTACCGTGGATCAGCTATATATCTTAATGGAGCGAGTGCACACAACTTTATGAAAATACAGAAATTAATTAGCTGAAAGTACCTTTTTGTAAAATCATTTTGTACTTGAGGGGGGGGGGGGTACCTTTTCGCTAGTGTTTCCTCACGGTATATAGATTTTTCCCTGCACAACTTACTGTACGTTCACTCTTTGCATGTATAGAGAGTTTTATATGTGGACACTGAGCGATAGAAATATCGTTGTACATGGAGTAACCATGTGGATAATCTTTCTTGCTGCCTAAAATTCCTAACGAAATGATTTTAAACTTGGGAAGGAATATTTTTCGCCATTGGTCCTACATTTTTTCAACGTTGTCCCTGGCATTTTTTCATCGTTGGTGGGCTGTGTACTTCAGTACATGTGCTGGGAATTTCTTCAGTGTGTTATTGTGTTTTATGTTTTCATAATTGCTCCTGAAATTTGATTTGTATTTTTCCTTGTTAGTAACTTCAGACTATATATTATTTATTGACGTCTTTATATTTCTATGCCTGTGTGAACATTTCTTTCTATATTTATTAATATTTGTTTTCGCAGGTCCTATCGTCGCTGGTCCTATCATTTGTCCATCGTTTCTCCTGAATAAACTTTTCTATGATAGTTTAATTTATTCCTCTGTTTTGTAATGTATTACTTATACCCTTACCATGTATGTTGAAGTGGACGAATTGGCACGCAATTATTTTTTATAGGTAGTGCATTAGCATGAGGCAGTTAATGAATGGACAGTGTAGAGACTTCCAGACATCATATTTTCCATGTGTTTTGAATGATACGTATCTTTTTTTAATCAGTATAGTAGTAATATATCAGTTTTTCCCCATCATGTACTGTAATGTGTAGAGTTTTTCGTCAGTATTGCACTGCGTATTTCCTGTATGTCCCCAACGATATAATATTTTCAATATTTTAAACCTTTTTTTTTGTTCGTACGTCAGTATAGGAACGGAATATTATTTTTAGTGTACCGCATAAATTTTTTTCTCATTTGGTTGCTATGCCATTTCAGTACTGTAATATTTTTCGTGCGTTATTGCTGTACTATATTTAGCATCGGTGTTGTACCGCATATATTTTCTGTATATATTCGCGCATATTTGTTTTGGCTATTTTGTGTTGTTTCTGAGTGAAACCTGTGTCTAAGGGGGTCGAACCTGGCCCTTACCTATTCTCAGCTGGAGCTAGAGTTCCTCGGTGTATTACATGATAAATGAATAAGTCTTCGCTGTCTGCTTGAACCCTACATATGTATTATAGACACAATGTTTCACGGGTGAAATATTAAAACCTTGATAGCTGTCTCTGGAACATAGTTCTGTCTCTGGTGGCCCGCGCGTCGGTTGGCTAGCCGCTGTGGTCCGCACCTGAGCTTCCGGTCAAGTGTTCTGCAAAAAATGCAGATGTTGCGAATACCTCCTGCCGTCCAAGTCTAGAGACGACAATTACGGCAGCCTGCCTTGAGGTGCACTCGTTTTATAAATTGAATTACATTCATACAGCTAATATATATGTTTGTGACGGCTAGAGTCTGTCTCTCTTTTGATTTACACGGTACCAACACTAACTGTACTAGACTGTGTGTTTCAATAACACCAATACAATACATTTCAAAATACCTTTTTACCAAACGTATTATTTTAAACACTGATTTAAAAAAAATTCTATTACCAACAGTGATGTGTATGTGGGGGATGAATCGAAATATCAAATTCTTTTTTTATTTAAACACATTTATTAATTAATACAATTACTATATTGTTCTGCATTATACAAAGCTTCTTTCCCAAGCTTTTAGTACACACGGAGTGTTTTTTCCCTTGTAGTATTTTGTTTAATGCCTGCACGTGATTGGCCAGTCACGTGGCAACTAAGGGATTGGCTGGTCGGTGTCCGCACAATATATTAATTGTGAATATGATTGGTGTGGCGCCAATATGACGTCATAGCGCTTACTTACACGTATATTATAAGCAGTAGGATGTCAGCAGAGCGGCTTAGTTTGACAGCAGCTCCGAGAAAGTTGGATCGCGTCGGCTAGTTTCTCCACTTCGCATCTAAGTCTTATTATGCATCTGCGAAGTCTTCGGGTATTCCAGAGCTAATGGTAGCTGTGGAAGTGCCATCGATTTCTTCGGGAGTGGTATCAGCAGTGCAATCGACTTCTTCAAGCATGGTGCCGACAGCATCATCGACTTATTCGAGTATAGCCACGTACAGCGGCTCCATCGCGACCCAAGCCAACAGTGTCCTGACTTCGACGCATGCACTGTGATACAATCTTTGAGAATAGCAGAATAGTTATATGACACGAAAAGCATCAATGTAAGATGGACCCGTTTCTCATGGTGTATAAGTATGAGAGAAGGGTCTTTGTCTGTTAGCTCGTACTGACAAACTAGACCAACATTCGAAAATTTGTAAAGGACATGTTCCTCCGCCAGTAAAACAAAAAGACGTATTTTCGCCACCACAAACCTGTGATAGACTTACAAGTATTGCTTTGTGCAATTATGATGTAAACATGTCATCGCTACCTTGTACAGTATGTGATGATGCAATAATTCTACCATCGGTAAGTGGGGATGTTTATGTGGACGGTATGGGTAATTCTCTGTCGTTATCGGGTAGTTCGTGTCGCTACTGTGGTACGACGTACAGTAAAAGCTGTCATGCGCGTAGGCACCAGAATAGTTGTAAATGCCCTAAGAAGACAGAATGGGCTTATTTGACTGTTAGCTTTTCCAAGTGTAGTCGTAGGTTCATGTGCTATGGAGTAAAGAATATTCCAGACAACGCGCGACTTGAAATACATAACCTTAAGAGAAAACAATGTTATGAGTCGTATAACAACCATGCCAAACAGTGTAAATGTCATGCCCGAAAACCTTTCCATATTCTATGGAAATCTAATGCCAATAGATTTATTCTGAAACAGCTGCATTTTGAGGCATGTTGAAAAATTACGTTGATCCAAATCCGATAGTTTCGTCCAAATATGTTTGCTCGTTCCTGTCAAGTATGAAACAAAATATAATAAACCAACATGCAGAAGAGATAATAAACATGGACCTATCAAATATAATATATTGCTACAATGCAATTATACAAACCAGAACCATTCGACGAAAGTACCAACATGTAAGAATTCAATACTTATAATGCACCTGTCGATAATGTATATGACATCGAAAATAGAATAGATTATAATATTCAAAAGGGACACGGCGAGAAAGAAGAAACGAGAATGAAGGGTTCGGGCTGGACACTCGATTCGGTAAATCATCTGACATGCTTCGACGGAAGAATCATGTTTCTAAGTATTATCCTAAGAAGGTTTACCGTAATATTTTGCCTGCGAGTAATGATGATAAAGAAGTTATAGCCTGGGTTGTGAAAGTGTTAGCTGCAGAAAATAGTTACAATTTCTTTTCTTTTTTGTTTCGTTTCGATCTACAAAGAATTACTGCAAAGGCTGGTAGTGGTATTCTTGAATTTTGTTTCTTCAGCAAACCGTATAACGGAAAAAAAAAAAAAAAAAAAAAAAAAAAGATTCGAATGATATTAATGGTCGTGATATTATTTGTTCGAAGACTTGACCTGTACATGGCAATGTAACTACTTTAAAGTGAAAAAAAGGGCGCGTGAGTCCAATCCCGACGACCTGCAAAGTAATTTTACATTTTTAAATAACGATAAATAGCGCACCATGAATATTAAACTAGTCTAAATATGTTTTTTTACTTAACTATTTGGCTACATTCAATAAAAGCAATATTTAATTCAAAACTGCAGTCGGCCGTCACATATTCAATCGGTGAAATAGTTTCACTAATTTAATCAGTTAATTTTTTTCACTGAAAAAATTAACTGTTTCCCACTGATTCGAATTTAGAGTGTACATATTAATGTGGCTACCAGTGTTTATACATTGAAGGTTAGATAGTAGTTCTAGCACTATTCACGGCTCTTCTCATACTTCGCATGATAAGCTCTACGTCTATCAAATCATCATTAGGTTCCATGGCAATGAACACACCATTCGAAAAACTATTGGTTAACTGCGCTATTAACCCTTTCTAATACGTCCAACCGCAAACTGAATTGCAAATAAGAAATTTTTGCACATGAATCACATACAGTCTACCAAATTACAATATGTACCTATTATAGGATTATTATACAAATGTTCTGAAAAGAGATTAAATTGAGCGTATCATATTGTAAACAAGTAGATAAGGAAAACGATGAAAATCTTCGAAATGTAACGTCAATAGCGACCCTTTAATAAAAATTTACTTGCCTTTTTCATCACCCTTGCTCTCATTTACACTAACACAGTTCGCTATGTATCAGTTTTTGTGTACGAGGCAGGAAACACGCATATTTATAGCTGCTACTTATCTACCTGATATTCCGTGTGGCATCCCGAAATTCATACATAAGTGCTGTAAACCAATTCAAGTATGCTGCAAATCAGCTACCACTGTTGTTGCACTTCAGTTACTGAATTTCTGCTGATTATTTTAGTGACTGAATTTTACTGTTTTAAGATTTCACGTGTACTATGTATATAACGAGCATTTAATTGATTTGGCATATGTAAAAAAATTTTTAAGTTATTTTGCTCTTGATAACATATCACTTATTTAGTAAATAGTCTTTTTACTTTAAAGAGTAGGAATGCTTTCAACGTAATTTATTCCGTACAACGGTGGAGTTTTCTAAGCCACACGCCGCGTACTTTGTTTTGGAGCTGTAAGAAAAAAAAAGCTTATCGCTGTGAAGAGACTGGCTGAGTTCTGGTGGAAACTACTCTTTCCTGTTCCACTCGTGAGAAGTGCAAAAGGAACTTTTCGTACTTTCTTCCCCCCTCATTCTTCTCCGGAGGGACGAGGCAACGTGGGGGTTGTATTTACCGCGTGACCACGCTGAAGATTATTTTTCAGCCTCCCTCCCACCACTGTTTGCTGTATCACTTGAGGAGCAGCGAGGCAAGATGAGAAGAAAACATATCTGGTAGCAGATGGTCGGTAGATTGGCCCTCGTCTCCGCCTCATCGCAGAGGGCAAACATTACAGATGTGAGACGGCCTGGGGCTTGGTTGGAGGGAGGGGGGGACTGCTGCCAAGGGGGTCACGGTGGAGCCTAATGGCCGGACTATAATTTCATTAGCTGGCTGCAGATAAATGAGCGACCAACTTCCGCCTTCCGCCTTGTTTTCGCAGACAAGATGGCGTCTCGCTCCAGACTCTGCTTGACTCGTGAAGAAGTTGAAGGACGAGGGAAACTCCACAGCACTCAGCGGTCTTCCTTCTGGAAGTCAAAGGTTCGAGTAATGATTTGGGTAGAGGTAGAATATTTGAACTAAATCATAGCTAAATCTATCACGTAAACGTGTTTCGGGACAGCTTCTCAATAGCTTTTATGAGTGAACAGCAAAGAAAATAGGTAATCAATATTAATGCTATTACCACCGCCACTATGGAAAATAGCTTACGTGAAGGAATGTTGTAAACATAAACACACGCACAAACACATCGCGATCTTGACCAAAACAAAAACAATTTATTTTGTTGATAGAGATGATAAGAGGCACGTTTCATGAAGTAGAAGAAAAAAATTTTAGCATTAGGTGTTGGTAAAATTAGGATTATTTTAACCATTCATATCAAATTGGCAATATTACATAAAACTCTGAATCAAATAATAAGTAGTAAACTAGTATTCGCACGGTTTTGAACTCACAAAGAGGACGCTGTTAACAATTATAGTCATGGTTTCGACGATTAATATTAAAAACTTTATTACAACAAAATTAATTTGGTGGCAATTATTAGGTACAACAGAAAAAAATAACGGATAACATTTCACACATGTAGCCTTTCTCATTAGAAGAAATAGAGCCAACTAAGAAGAAAAGTGCCGTGTAATGTGATATGCCAAAAGTACAAAAGTATTACTTAAAGAAATAATTTCTAACAAGGACGCAGCAAAAAGCTAGAATCCTATAAATATGATGAATTTATTTCAGTACCGGAAAGAAGGATCTGAGTAAAACCAGGATGATATTTTATTGAAATGTGAGAATTAGCAATATCTTGACGAAGTTTACGCTGTTGTAAATATAGAGACTTTCTAACAATTAAAGTATTTCACATGGAAAAAACTCATTGTCCAATCGCTAACGACCATTAAGGGAACTGCATCAAGCGAACGAACAGCGAAGATGCTTGTATCAGGTGTGGCTCGCTGCGAGGAGGTCAAGGTCAGCTGTTACCGTGCACTGAGAAAGAGATAGAGATGCCGATTTCAAATAAATTTAATTGAATATATTTTTTTTCACCACATGCTATTTTGTTGACTCGACTAATTTGCGCTCTTGCTGCAAACATCTCAGTTCGTTCCCTTGAATTAAATAAGTAAATTAAAAATAATTAGCAAATTCGAGCACTTATTTAGTTATTCCAGCATAAGAAACATATATTTAGTACACACACCTATACGCTGTTCACGGTAAAATGAGCACTTTTGAAAGCCCTGCTTAAGATCTACTTGTATAGATGTTGTGTATTCTTCCACCTTATGTAAAATTAGCATTGCCATAGGCATTATCACTTTCTTCATGCACCAGTCAAATTAAACTCTGAAATTATTAAGAACGTTAATACTTTACAAATCTGCTCATTTTTACACTTCGGTGCATTAAAAAATCATAAAACGAAATAAATAATTTGAATTTATTACAAATCGTTATGTGACACTTTTTACTCGAGGTTAAGGTAACTACTTTCCATCCATTATTACCAGCTTTACTCGGCGATTGTCACTCAGTGCGTCCAATAAAATGTATGCATGCAGGGCAGTGCCTTTTTTCTATGGCTCATTTCTAAAGTGCTTTCTGTATAATCAAAAGCCGTTAATTTACAATACACTTAACTAATCTATTTGATTACCGTAAACATTATTATTGCCATAATAGAGCCTAAGATAGTTTTTGCAGTGGACAAGAATTTGGTTAGGTGGAACATTGTGATACGTTTATTTTTACAGACTCAATTGCAGTGACAAAATATGCTTGGTCCAGTATTGGCTTTTATTTGTTTGGCTCTAGTATTATCGTGCAATTTTATTGTATTCGTTAAAATTTGTTTATACTTTTGTGAGAGGGTAGTAACAGGGTTTTTAAAGCATTTATTGATGCTTAATAATGGTGTAACAATCCTTAAAGGGCGATTTCAACAGGAAAAAAAATTGCAAAACTTGAAAACATTTAGCTATGTAAATGTCCTTTATTATTAAAATATACAGATATTTAAACCGTTCTTATCGCGTCATTAGTCACTTTATGGAGGTGCGTAATGCGTAGTAGCGTTCGGGGTCAGAAATCTGGGGTCAAGAATTTCGGCCGTGCCTAAAATTCCTTTATGAAGACCGAAATTATTTTGGTTACCTAGAGCAATATTAAATTTTAGTTACAACAACCAAATATTACAAATTGGGGACAGTCTTGCCCAAAAAAAAAACGAATAATCTGGTTTCAATCATGATAAATTTAATTGTACACGAACATGCAGTTAATTTGGTTGTGCCAAACAAAATTTGTTTTATTCAACAAAACTTTTACCCCGTGTGGCCTAAAAAGTGGCAGTTGACAGAAGTGAAGGTGTTGCAGGTGGAATGAAACAAAAATGTTCTAAGATAACTCTTGAACAACTGAGGAGGCGGTCACACTGCGCGTTTGAAAATATTAATTTGAGATGTAAGCCTATAGATGAAGTTTTCAGCGACGGAGAACAGTAATCGGTAATGATGTGCACACATAATAGGCAGACACGTGACTGCGTGGGGACTCTATGTATAGTGTATTCGCGCGATTTCTTCACTCTACTTGAATTGCAGCTTCGAAAAATCATTCCATGTATGGAGTGTTTGGTTGTTTCGTAAATATGCAATGTATCACAGGCGTTTTACATATGTGTTAACATAAAAAAAAGTTTATTTTTCTATTCAATGACCTTTATTTATTTTTATCTATAAATAATAATATTTAAATTAAAGGAAAAAAGTTGGGCTGGTAATGCCAAGTTAGAAAAAGTTCTTCTGCAAAATATTTCTATAGTTGATACGCATGAATGCGGTGCGTTATTCCTTTTGTGCAGTTTTCTAGACTTTGTTAAGCTTTGTTTGCATGAGGCGGAGGAATATCCTGGAAGTAGAACTTTACCAGGGCTCCAGTAAAGTTGGAAGTAACCGCGAGTGTACTATATGATTTTCATAACGGGGGGAAATCAAAAAGAAAAATACCTACCTATATGCATCACTGCATATCTACAGAATGTAGACATCGAGGCCGTGACAAGTTACGTCACATCGGCACAAGGTTGGTTTCCTTCTCCGGAGTGAAGGATATTACATGTACGGAGACGAGTTAATAAATAAATATTGTGTTTACTCAGCCGTACTTCATATAACACGCAGCTATTAATTCATACGCATTTAATGAACTTCCAGGTATTACAATTCTCCGTATAGGCACTGACACGTATTTCCTGCACAAAGACACAGCAAGACGCGAGATGAAAGAGCGCACAGTACAGGGTGTCTCGGGGGAGCAAAGCAAACGTGGTGGAAAGCAGATCTTGCAAAAATGAAATGAGGGAGTCTGGAGAGAGGGATGCTGGAAGATGCAGCTAGGGTGGCACTTAAAGGTATCCGATACGTTGTCGCGGCCCGAGGAAACCAATATTTGGGAGCGGGCGGAGAGAAATTGCCAATAGTCGGAGGTCTTAATGGCGGATACTTGTTCCGGGGAGGGGGCTTTATGGAAACGGCCAACAGGTCTGAAGACAGATGGCCTCGCTGGGGAGTCTTCCTGCAAGTCTTCGACGAGTGGGATTGCCGTCCCAGGCGGCTACCCGAGCATATACTGCGATCACACAGGTGATGAGGTAGGCAGCTTTCTTTGTAGAACTGCTGAGGTTGCTAGCAGGCCATGCTTATGTGTATGGGGAACATGCTGCCTATTCCGACGCTCAGACAAAGAAACTCTGACCTAGAAGTGAGTGAAGAGATTTGGCAGGTTCTTAACAGCGAGGTCTTGAGAGCCGATGTGGTTGAAGCGAAGTGATTGTGGAGCAACGCGAGAATAAAGGGGAGGGGAAACCAGAGATCCCCGAGAAATCTCACCGGCCAGCGGCATCATCCGGCACGATTCCCACGTGTGAAAATTCGTGGGCGAGACCACCGGAAATCGAACCCTGTTCGCCTAGGGGGAGGCGAGTAATCTAGCCACTCTTTGGTAATCTGTTTCTACCACCACAATCATCTGTATTATGAAACATACATATATCTATGTTTGCTTCTCATGGTCTCTATGCAACATAAGCTCGCTGTTTTTTATGTATTGTGACAGATAGTACGCTCCAATACCTTCAGAGCTCCATATTAATTTGGAAGATCTTGTAAAGTCAAAATGCTCTCAGGTCACATGTTTTATATTGCCACGATCATCGTATTATTCGCACAGGCGTGTCTAGTATATGTACACAGTGGTGTATAGTCATCGAGGGCCTTGACTAATATTTTACGGTGTTGTTGGTCTACAGTCTTAATCTGAATTGATTCATCAGCCAATTTTTTCACTATTTACTCAGTGGTTTATTTTTGACTGATGTAATAGTTAAAACAGAGTGTAAAAAATGACCGTCAAATAACGTTTAAAATTGCTGTTAAACAACGTGTACCAAGTGAAATAGCAACGAATAAACTAATAAAACCAGTAAAAAAAAGTACTGTCTAAAATGTGTTTCGTCTTTCAAAACACCTTTTTATTAGGTAATATGAACATTCATCCTTTCATTCCGTATTTTCGTCTTTCATTTCGTTTTCATGTAATTGATGAAGAGAGTGCTCTCATATATACTATTCGGTTTAACAATCCTAACGGCACCAATTAAACCAAAAACGAAAAATAATATCATACAATTTAAATCTTTACGATTTCGGGGTGAAACTATTATAAGTCATTTATTTTCCTTGCACAACTCCAACTTGGCGTGGTAGTGCAGATGTTAAGATAACGCTGTAGAGACAGAAGATGTGCGATTTCAATCCCTGCCGACTCCAACCTTTTTTACTTTCTTGAATTATGGTAAATATAAATAGTAAACTATCGCAAATATGTTCATTTCACGTTATTATTTGGCTGCAATAAAAAAAAAATTGAATTCACCATCGTAGTCGGCCATCATTTATTCAATCACTGAAATAATTCCACGTCACTAATTCAATCAGTGTAAATCTTTCACTGAAAAATCAGTGATATTCCACTGATTCTAAGTGGAGTCATTTTCACTGATTCGAGCAGTTAGATATCACTGCGAATCAGTGGTTTTCCACTGATTCGAGTTTAGAGTGTAATTTCAACTTCATCCTGATATTCCTCAGGATACCTGTACACACTGGTATTGTGGGAGCTTACGAGTGTACCAGAGCCACGTAATCGCTCACTATACCTGCCTTTTTTTCTCAAGTGTTCGTTACTCCAAGCTTTTTTTGGAAAGCATGGTTATTCACTATCGCCGTAAGTCCATCTCATCAAATAAGGCAATTAAAGGTATGTCCACTTCCACGAATATGACCATCCGAGTGATTTTTAATTTACTGCTCTTTAGTGGCTCCAGAAATTGATATATTTTCAAAGAAATTCCGGAAATCGTGTCCGATCAGCCTAACCACGCAAAAAAAACTGTGTTCACGAGATACTCGTAAGTTCTGATGCCCAAGTTGTGAACGCAATCGAATACTGACACATACTCAAAGCCAAACATAATTTTTGAGGTGTTGTTATGGCATAGGAACAATAATAACGCTTTTAGTTATAATTCAATTACGACGAGATGTAATTTGTGAGGGGAACACAGCACTCGGGGATCGCCCGGTTTTGTCTCGCTGGAACCCCACTTAAGCTGTGCTATTTAGATCTCTGATTATTAATTATGACTAACTATTGTTCAGATAGGTTAGATTGTCTTTCCCGGGGTAGCCAGAAACATTTCATCCATGTTTCAGTGTGCCATTTACTAGGATGCAATTGGCATGTTCCAGGACAGGAAGAGGTAAAAAAGGTAAGGATGACCCAGATATGTGCATCACATTTATTATCTCCTCTACGGGCACTGAGTACTCGTCTACAGTTAAGAAGGGATGTGACGCGAAGTGCATAGTGCTATAAGTCTGCTTAAGAGCGCCTCTGCGCGGTATTATTCAGGAGCCAGGTATCTCGTTTGAATCAGGCCGTTGGCCCGTAAGCCGTGAGCTTACGGTTATGACTTCAAACTTCCTCTTATGCCAGCCTGCACGTGGGATAGACTCGTCTACACCATGGCACAGCGTAAAAATTAATTTCTACAAATTCATGTCACCACAGCTAAGAAAATATTATTGCATTATTATTAAAGCAACTGAGACACGCAATCATTTGGCTTGAACACTCTAGAAGGTTTTTCCTAGCCGCCATTTTGTTAAACCTGAGAGCACATATTTTTCCCAGCAATTTACTACGGCTAACCTGAGTAGTTTCTTCGTGCCACTACTGACTGGAGCCGATATATTTATATTTTAACACACGGTATTTTTAAGGGAAGTAATATTATGGAATATTTAGACTTTTTAAGTTCTGAATAGTTAAAGACAGTTTTTGGTAACATATCACTAGGGGGGTAGGAGTTTAACGGCTAGTAACCAAACTAATATTTGTGAATATTTAAAGCTAATTTTATTTTCTGAACTGCCATCCAGAAAGAAATATTTATTTTTGTGATTTCGCCATTCTGTACTTTTTTTTTTTTTTTATTAAATGCTAGGATTTTTCACACCATTTTTCAAGCAACTGTTATTTAGTATTACTTGTGATCATCTCCTGAATATCCTAAGCATGGCATAATATTGTTTCTCCAAGTTTCTTCTACACCTGAACGAGTGTTCCAGAAACATATGCGAATGGCACATGCACCTTTAACCTGTGTGGTAAGAAAAAGTTGAGTGTGTGTTGTTCAGTACAGTGTGCCGTACAGTTGTATAACATCTGGTGGAGTAATACTATCACTGAAACACAATTAATATCATTCAGGCACTATTTCATCTGCATAGTAAAGGCGAAGGAGGAAGTTAAAGGGTTAATTTGGCAAATATATCACGTCTAAAGCTATTTTGGGCTAAGACAATGCATCACTAGCGAACGCACTGTACCAAACTATCAGATGCGTCTTTTTAAGCTGTCGCATCTCATTTATTTTGCCTACCGCAGAGCGCCCATTACTCTGGCCTATGCAAATAAAGTTTACTTTGGACTATTTTACCCTTCCATCCCATCCTACACATATCAGTGTATCACACCTTGGGATTTCAACTGTTGTACGTCTCTAAACGTCACACACACATATCATATTGTGGTGTTCGTTGCTACACTACAATACATTTTTGGCACACCAACGCGGGGCACGAGTATCTTGGAAATCGCAGTGACAATTTGAATAATTAACGAAGAGGTGACATTGCACTCCGTATGATTTGAGGTAAAGTACTGCTATCAATTACAATATGTGGATATATATGTACATATATATATATATAACTGCGATGGAAGAGACGACGCAAGCCCCGCAGGTTGTAGCGGACGCGAGCCACGAAACAGGCGCGCAGAGCACAGCCAGCAACAATATGCAACCAGGCATACAAGCAACTAACACTGGGGCTACCGGCGAGGAAATGGTTTCGCCACTGAGTAAAGATATACCTAGAGCGGATTTCCCAGGTTAAATTTTCTGACCACTCCAGCTGTAGTTCGGGGGATGAACACCACATCGCGCTAGTCCATTTTCGTTGCGTGTGCGTGAGGAATGTTAGCGGCGTTGCCACATTGTCATCTACCGTCTCTCTCGTTCATACTCCATCTCTGTCACCCCCAGTCCCAACTCCGCAACAGCAGAACATGTTCTGAATGTCTGCTTTACCCACGATTTGGGATAGACAAGATAGTGGTCACCCAAGTGCCTATCTCATTTCGTATATATACGTTTAAGAAAATAATACAAGTTCTGTAAAACATATGTATGAACAAATTAAACTTAATGTACGCATACGTTACGGGAAACGTTACATATTACTCACACGGTCATAATAAGAGAATAAACGCCACTTTATAAAATACGCGTTAACTGTGAATTTATGTTCAATATATACCGTATCAGACGTGTACAAAGCAAATAGTTTGTGTAGCTCAGTGAGTTAGTGTGCAGGTCTGTGCCACATGACTGTAGATTGTAGAGTTCAAATCTGCCACGAGTAACGAACGTTTAGGTGACACATTAAGGCTGTTTATAACTTATATTATTGGTAGAAAATTTTTTATTTAAAGAATATCTTTGTCTACAAGTAATAATACGCAAGTACCAGCACAATACAATCTACTGGAAGTGGCAGTTTGCTAATCACATCGATTGGTTTCTAAAGTAGAGAATTTGAGCTGTATAATGTGAGTAATATTAACAGGCACACATGAAAGCCTTAAGTTAATTATTGTTCTGTCTTCTTTTGGCCGTACAACCATAAAAACGTGTTTAATTACGGCTAGCACAAGATTGATTATCATACTCATTAAAGATACACATTTCAAAACAGGGGTGTAGCCGGGATGGGAAGTGATGCAATGGGACATAACACCCACCGAAATGAAAATAGTACACCAGCTGCAGATAGATTTGTGCCACTTGACTAGACTTTGTGTACTAAAGTTTCGGCCACACCCAATAATATTTTTCAAGCCCTTGAAGCGTAGAAGTCCCCAACTGCAATCAAAGATGCCTATTAGAGCAGCTGTTATTTTGTAACCAGCCTATTTTCTCAAAACAGCCAGGAAGGAACAGGCTGTATAAGGATTATATTAAGGTATACCCATGGGAACCGTTTCAGTGTTAATCCTATACTATACTGACAAATTATGCCCAGAAGGCAGAAAAGTAACTCGTTTTAATGCTGTCCTGGAGCATTATTCGTCATGATTGAAGTCCTTACTGTAACACACTGGTGTGTGATAGGAAGAAAGGTGGGTCAGTACATTTGTGATTGGATGCATGCAAATTTAATGACATCACCATCAAGTCCAGAGAAAACCCAAGAACCACAGAAGAGATGTTACTATTGTATAAAGGGCTAGGATTTGAGTCTACAATAGACTTGACGCACAAATATTGGCAGGTGTCTTTGACAGAAGAGTCCCAGCAATAATCAGATTCCTCTTTCGTAACCAAAATTTTTGTCTTTCAGCCACCTTTTGTATGGGTTATGTAATGCAGTCTCGCAGTTTACACGCTGCATGAGTGTCACTTTGGGACTACAAAGTCACAGAGAAGGAAATGTTGAGTGTTGTGTGGGCTTTACAGCAGTTTCGAATCTGTTATCGGACGAGAACACAATCATGCAAACCGACCACCAGGCTCTTACTAGCCTCAAGACAGACAAGATTTTCAGCAATAGGCTAACAAAATGGGCACTTCAAGTTCAAGAATTCAATCTGTAGTTCGGACATATTACGGGTATCAATAACATGCCCGCCGAATATTTGAGTATTGATACCCGATGGGGCACCTGAATGTGTAAACAAGAGGCAGCATTTAATTTCTGTAGCGCTAGCGAGAAAGCAGGCAGGCACTCCGGTGAACTAGCAGCGAAGTTTCGCCAATATAAGGAGTATTGACATGACGATAAGTTTTATTTTACAGCACAGTGGTAAGAAAGCAACAAGAAGTGCACAGAGAACACCCACTGAGGAATGTATTCTGCATCAACCAAAAATGGTATTTTATTTAAACAGAGCCAAAGCAAGTAGAATTTTGAAGACGAATGGAAGGTCGTAGTGCCCGAAAAATTGCAGCTAAGTTTGATTTCGGACATTCACAAGATTATTGGCCATGTGGGCATAAATAAAACCTATAAAGATTTAACACTTCAGTTTTTCACATCCCATGGCAGGTATCAAAGTGTTAGCATTCAGTTGTCTTCGATGCCACCATGTTACCTGCTCCACCTACGATCTCAGGAACACCCATTGTGCCCGTCGAAGAACTGAGAGAGGAAATAAAAGTTATTTCATTGAATAGATTATCCACGCAGCTAACAAAAGAGGCAAGCATGCGAGAATGTCAAGATTGAGCGTGCTATTACTCGGCCAATTGGTCTAAGCGAGGGCCATGAATATCCGCAAGCACTCAAATAACTCGATAGGTAAGTTTATGCCTTTGTTTAAGGGGCTGTACGAAGTAAAGAGGGAACTGCTTTGAGCTCGTCCTAACAGTGGCTGACCAGGTAGTAGGTCGGTTTAATTTGACGGCGCTGCGAGTATAGTGTGCACATGAATAGAGTGAGAAGATTGTGTATGTAACCTGCTAGTTGCGACGAGCAGTGTAAGATAGAAGATCTTGGAAATCGCTGGTACACAGTGGCGTAAGAATTTTGTTAGTGCTTGATAATAGTTTTTCAGCGTGAAGAGAATAGAGAGAGCAACTACCAAGTTCTGCAGCCTCTGCGATTTGCCATGCTTTAAGGTTAAGTAAGCTGACTACCGAGCCAATATAGCCATGTGTCAGGCATGATTATTAAGTGAGCTGTGTATATCTGCGCTGCCCTAATATTAAGTCACCAACACACAACCCCTGTAGCAAGCCACAGTTGGCCGACTATGGTTTTCATGCTGGCACTGCTGGATGACTGCTGGCACTGAATACTTATGGGTTTACACAAATGGCCATGTTATGGCTGACTGCTAGCAACAGGACACTTGGCATGCCATAGTGGCAAGATAATGGGATTTTGACGGAAATGAAACTGATGGGTGAGAGTTGGTATACTGCTAATGATCAGTTGGCTTGCCAACTGTATTCTAGCACTAGCAGCACATAACTTATCCATTTTTGGACTATTGATGGCCCAGAATTCTTATGGGTATACACAACTGGCCCTATTATGGTTAACTGCTGGCGCCAGGACATTTGGCTTGCAATTTATGGCACACTGATAGAATGTTGATGTAAATGAAATTGATGGTTGAATGTAGGTGAACTACTAATGGACCATAAATGGCTTATTAACTGAACTCTAGCAATGGCCACACATTACCTATACATATTGCTGAAGAAAGTATGGGTAATCATCTTTAGGGCATTTAATGTCTGTGAAGGGGTACATCTATGTACCATTGCTGGTGCAATTAGGCTTATCATGGGAATTTTTATGGTTCCCACTCTTCGCAGATAGCTTTTTCAATGTACACACATGCATATAGGTATACTTGTATGTGTAAGTCTAATATATTTATAGATCATATGATACGAACAGATTAATTGTAAATATATTGTGCGGTAATTATCCATGCCAAAATGCTGTAAATACAGTATTAGGTGTCACTTCGTGACTGGTATTGAATAGTTTGACATATGTAACGATTTATATGTACGACTGTTTATAATAAAATGAGAAGAAAAAAACAATATATTACTACCTTTAGAAAATTAACATTGAAGGGCTTTTGTTGTTTTACATCACTAAAATATTCATATATGCCGACTACATTTCAAAACTGTTGAATAAAATCCATCTGACTTACATAATGCGAAAAATTACATAAAAGGCAAGGTTTCTTTTAATATCGCGATTTTGATAAGCAGTTTCCTCTCAACGACAGTATTATTTTTTGTTTATCGCATCTTTTTTCAAAACCTAATTTTAAGCAAGTTAAATTTAAAGGCTATGAAATAACTGACGTAATTTTTATTATATTACTAAATAGTTTAAAACTCAAGTTCAAATGCATTCGAAAATATTTAATCTAACCATAAGAATACACAGTGGTGTAATGGAGCACTGCCCCCCTAGCTCAGGGGTAGAGTGGCCAACTGGCAGTCGAAGGGTCGTGGGTTATAATTCCCGCACTCTTACCAGACTACAAATGCTCTGAAATAAACAGACAGACATTAAGCGTAGATGTAGTAAAAATAAGTTTTTCGCCTGTGCATAATGTTCACAATATAGATAACCTTTAACTGGTAGGCCTTATGGTAGAAGAGGATATAAAACTTATATGCGAAGAAGAGGAAAACATTCATGATATTGGACACAAGCAAATTATCTCTTGCACTACTTAAATACTTATGAGTATAGAAGTAGTGATCTTAATAAGTTGTTGTTTTTTTGTTGTAGAAATAATTGTAACAAATGGTTTACTGGTCAAAAGCGATCGTATGTTGCATGGAAGGAAATTGTTTTTATCCCATGATCGTTAATAACATTCGTCCTTCCATGGAGGCCAGAGATATTCACCACCCTTGATTAGGAGTAGACAACATCAGAGGGAACAGTCAGAAAATGTAACTGAGTTAGAAATGTTAAACTAGATCAGAGCACTTGAACATACCCCTCAATAGTATAGATAGCCATAAAGTAATGTAAGCATAATTTCACTCTTAAGGTGGGAGCGATAGGTTATGCCAGCATACCCTGGTACCCAGTAATGTACTCATAAATTATAGGTAATGATAAGGAAATAATTTGTTCATGCAATGATGAGAGAATATACTGTGTAATACTAAAATTAATCGAGGAACATTTTATAATTCTAGAATGTATATGAAAGCTAGACAATAAGCTATGGAGAGCTCGGGTGCTGGCAAATCAGCACGAAGTTAGCTTTGATTATCAATATATGACAAATATACCAAGTCACGTTTTTTTCAGCCCCCGCTCCTTGAACGAGCACAAACATTGCTTGCTTGTTGAATCTTTAAACTGACATCAAGGACAACCTCACGACTCGGGGTTACCTTACAAACGAAGGAAGGAAGCGGATGTACTGTAGGAGGGGGCACCTGAACACGGGGACAGAGATAAGAACAGGTGTAGCAGAGGATGGCGCTTGGCTCTCGAGGATGTGAGAGTGTAGACGTAACTGAAACAGCTGTTCTCAAGTGGAAGAATAAAATATATGTTGTTAACTGTACATCTTTAATACCAATTCTCAACCAGCATCCTACGCAACAGTTTCATAATGTGCTCATTACGAAGTACACTGAATAAGAGATTCATCAGGAATTACCTAAAGAGTAATTATTTGGTGCATATATTTAGATGGATCACTATCTGGCACGACAATGTGCCTGCATCATTTTAGCAAGTGGGAATAGAGTTTTCAAACACAAGGTGTGAAATATTATAAGACGAGGCGTGAAATAAACTGTATAGCTAACATGATACCTAACTGAAATTGGCGGGAAACACGACTGAACATATGAAATACACTTGATTCTCAAAATAATACTTTACTAACATAGAATAATTAGACGATTGTATTTAACAACGTCAGGCAAAGTATAAGAGGGTGTTTTGGAATCACTTGCTGGTGTGAGAGGCAGCTAAGTGCGATCGAAAATTCAGTCTATGGAAAGGGAGTCGGTGTAGGGAGATAGCTGCGGCGATGCTCGGGCTATTGACCAGCAAGTTTTATAGTAAAATTTTATACATAAACTGAGTTCAAGCGGTAGAGTTACAATCTCCGCATGATGTAGCAAGCTATATAGTGACTGTACATGTTGCCCTGCGCAGTGCATTGGTGCTAAACATTGCTAGTATAACGTATTTTTATGAGCAATTTTAACAAGTGGGAATAGACTTTGTTTACACAAGGTGGAAAATTAACCAACTTATGTGTCAGAGTTTCCGAACCCTTGGTGGAACAACATATTGAACATACTTTTTTATGTAATAAAATTAATTTTAATGAAACAGGCTTTTTATATAATAAAATTAACTTTACTGAAAATTCACACAATTTATTTAATAAAATAACAGGTGTTGGGACCGTTGAACTGCTGGGGGTGATTGGGCTGCCAGTGATGGCTGGCCTTTAGGGGCGGTTGAGCTTGGAGGTCTACCTATTGATATATACGAACTGAGTTGTTCAATCTGCAGTTAGTAGTGACTGGGTGTGGACATGAAAATAGGGTATCTGTTCTTAATGTGAAACGACTCATAATACTTGTGCAATTGTTTAGTTAGTTTCTCATTACTTAATTATTGTCCATGTTCAATTTGCAGTTGCTAATTATTCATTACGAATACTTAGTAATTACTCATTGCAATAGTACTTCAATTATAACGAAAATTTTAAACTGTCATTTGCTAGATTTTTACCGTCCAAAATCAGTTCATTATATTTCCCCTGGATTTTTAATGGTCATTTGCACATCGAACCTCAGTCGCTCAATGCACTTCTCACAGGAACTATCCTACTTTAAACCCCCAGATCTCAGCCGTGCGGCAGACACCGAAGAAGACACAACTAAAATGTCCTTTGTGCCTTTCTTGCTCCAACAACCAAAGACCAATCATAGCACACCCATAATCAGGAAGGGGCAACAGCCAATCACAACACAGCTCAGAGGATAGGCGAAGGAAGGCGTACAGCCAATCACAGCACACGTCTACTGTGGAGGGGGCGGAGGGGCGGGGTTTCTGAAATAACATTGGCAGGGATAGCACCAGTTTGTGTGCTCGTCCTTCCACCCCTTCCCCAGGCCACATACGCCATTTTTGTACTGACAGTCGAGAAAGCCCACGCTCGCACTACTTATATTGTATATAAAATTGTACTCTCACATTTTCATGATTTGTCTTTCAGTCAGAATAATTAAACATTTTGTTTTGAAGTTCTGTTTATTTTCACCTCACTGTTGTTAATCACCCCCATTGTATTGTACCTCTTCTACAGGTTGGCTCAGTCAGCCAGATTTTCGAGCTGAAGACTATCTGACTTTACACTGGGGGATAGAATTCATGGAACTGATATCATTTATATATTTTCGTTTGTGTTTTAGTTCGATATGATGAATGTAAGGTACTCGCTTTTCTTTATACTTTTCCATAAAAATTATGTATGATGACGTAGGTGAGAGATGGGTAGCCCCAGGCCTTAGATAACCACATATATGGTATAGCAGCCAGGTGACTCTCTCCATATACCATAGAGTTAGTTTGCACTCGAGTGAGATTCGTTCAAGTTCATGTTACCGTCAACTGGGGTTACTGTGGTCGCATGGGGTGACTATGGTCAGAGGAAGAAATACATTCAGGTTACTACAAAACTTATTCTATGTTATTAAGTTTATCACATACATTTTCATCTAATGGAAACAATTTATTGTAAAGTAAATGGAAACTTTATTTTAAGATCTGAAGAACTCGCACATATTTCTTTGTTCCACTCGTGAGAAGTGCAAAAGGATCTTTTCAAACTTTCTTCCCCCTTCATTCTTCTCCAGAGGAATGATCATAGCCACCCCTGTGACAATAGCCGCGGCCACATCGTTTGACATGAAAAACATAAAGCATTTATATGTAGACTGTAGGAGCTTACACTTAATTTTATGGGGTTGTATTTTCCAGTACTGATACATAACAGTGTGCTGAAGTTCAAAGGAAAACGCATCTAATTGTATTCTGGGGTGAAATGAGTGTAAGAGATGCATCATAAGATTTTCCAAAATACTGCCAGCTATCAACATCGTATAATGTAGAGGTTGTTTGGAAAATTCTTGTTAACTATTCCTGATGCCAGCAACAAAAGAACATCTCGAACAACGAAAGTTTAGAGAAGTAAAATTCTAACTTCAGGCCCCTATAAAGAAGCAGTGGTGTTGCGTGCAAAGCAAAAGTGCGAAATTCTGCCACAAAGAAAATCCAGCATAACGTCATTGTATGTGAGAGAATCTAAGTCAAATAATGCGAGAAACATGTGTCAAGGGAGAAGCCTTCACCAGCAAAGAAGACAATGTTGCAAAATTTGTTGTAAAATTTTCAAACAAAACTAGATTCATTTTTTGTTAATGTAAGAACTGGATACAAGAGGAATGTGCTGGGGTTGAATCACATAACGTAACCATTTATTATGATGTGTGCATAAAGAAGTTATGATAGGTCCGTGGCTACCCGACGAATATTGTAACATTTCAAAAACTTGAGCATCAATGTAATATTAGTTAGCAATTAACGGAATTTTATTATTATTTTTATTGTTTCAAGCATAATGGTAGCGGATAGTTGAGCTAAATCAAGCAAGTAAATTTCTGGAATCATGCAAGTAAGCGTAAGTGTCCCCAGCGAATGGAATAGCAAAACGGCGCTGTTAATTCAAATAATAAAGAATACTATTTAATGTTTACATTTGAAAAGTACAAACGCTGATGGTGTGCAATAAGAATATACGAGATGACTGGACTGAATGTTCCTGGGAAGTTTCATGTAGTAAGGTAGCGTGACTGCGCGATTGTTGTTGAGAGAGAAGACGTAGGCGACACCTAGCGAGTAGACCGGAACAAGGCACAGCCGTCTCTCAGCAGGTCGCACCCCCAACCCTTCCCCAGGGAGATGACACCCCTCCAGGGGCCAGCAGGCCCACGGCCATGAAGCTGGCCACGTTCAGCCAGGTCCCGCGCACCTACTGTAATAACAATAAAACAGAGCTGCGTGCGGACGTCGACCAGCGGAACTGACCGCACAGGAGCTGGGGGTCCCTCGTGTCCCTTGGTGTAGTCCCTGGAGCGTGGAGACATGCCTGCTAGCGGAGTCACGGACTGCGCACTTCCCCGAGCTGCGCGCCCGTCGTTTGTTTCAACTTACCCAGCGTCCATCTCCTTACACTACACCGTGCAAAAAACACGTCGCCTTTACTCTGCACCTCGTAAGGCTAGCCGAGTGGAGTGGAGAGATTTGGGCGTCTCTGAGAGCCGATAAGGGTGGACGGATGTGGATATGGAGCAGCACCGGAATATCTAGGGCGGGAGAATAGGGAGATCCTTGAGAAAACCCGCCGACCAGCAGCATTGTTCAGCACGATTCTTACTTGCGAAAAAGTGAACCGGCCTGGAATTGAACCCGGTTCGCCTACTTGGGAGACGAGAAGTCTAACCGCTCAGCCACCTATTGTGTGTGACCATGGCCCAGAAGTGTGGGAGCGTTAAGAGCAAACAACGTGTGTACATCCCAGCAAACACAACCTATTGGTAAAGTGTCGGCAAATTGTTGACCCGATAGCGGCACTATATGTCACTGTCGTTTATATGCAAGAATATAGCCATCTGACAATGGCATGATGTATTTTTTTTTTAGACAGAGTGCTAGTCGTCACGATAAATACTAATGCCCGGCGTATTATTTAGGATAACAGGTAGACATTGCAGAAATTATGTCGGCATAATATCTCACAGCAAACATGTTGCCAGTATCTAAAAAACGATTCTGAGCAGATTCCGATACACTACCTTTGTCTTTTCGGTAAGATTGGAAACATTTTATTGATTCTGGCCTAGTAAAATTTTCGTGACATTGCGCTTTATTAAAATAAAGTTATCTATATGATGTATTTTGGCCAACAAACAGTTAAAAAGTGTTTTGAATAGGCAACTTAGCCAGCTGTTAAGGACATGGTGTCTTTTTTAGACATCGTGTTAGCAGTTAGAATAAGGACAACGGCCCACTGCATTATTTAGGATAACGGATGGATATCGCCGAAATTATATCAGTATGATATCTCACAGGCAACTTGTCGCCAATAGTTTAAAGAATATTCTGGGCCTGTTCCGATATAGTATCTTTGTATTTTCAGTAAACTGACCAACTACTTATCTATTTCGGCTCAGTATCAATTTTGGGACTATTACTATGTGTAATATATGCACAATAAATGATAAAATAGTATGTTTATTCGGTCTAGAAGAACACATAACCCACAGATTAAATATATGTAAATGCGAAAGATAGGCCTACAAGCTGACTTACCGAAATGTAGTGTTTTAATTTCCAATAAGTCTATATATATTATATGTATCATATAATATATATATATATAACTTATGAGGATGTAATAAAGATTAAGGTTATGCTGTGCTGTATATTTATGTACATAAATTAGTTCATCGCATTTATGGACATCAATTATTTATAAACTGTACTTAACTGTTTTGTGTTCCTGTCTATTAATTATAGTTACATTTCCATGAATATCTAACATACGTTAAAAATAACATAGACCTGTATAAATTATCTGATTGTCATGAAAATTCATTCATTAATTTGGTTTCTTGGTAATAGAGTTATGGCAGCCTCTATGTCGCCCTCTCCCTCTGAAGGCTTCTTAATTTTTTAAATATATACTACACTAAAGAACATTACTAAATGTGTATTTCATATGGTTATATTTTCATCTGATGGCTCAAAGGTTTTTGCCAGATACCATAAATACTGTATTTGCTGTGACTTCGTACTGGGTAGTGAAGAACTTGCTACTCTTCGTGTAACTGGTTTTTGCCAGATACCGTAAATACTGTATTTGCTGTGACTTCGTGCTGGGTAGTGAAGAACTTGCTACTCTTCGTGTAACTGGTTTTTGCCAGATACCGTAAATACTGTATTTGCTGTGACTTCGTGCTGGGTAGTGAAGAACTTGCAACTCTTCGTGTAACTGGTTTTTTGTTCATGTGAAAAATTTCCAACATTAAGGGCAATTGATACCATAAAACAAATAATGATATACTTGTACCAAACATTATTCAACTTGTTAGCATTGTACGTAATGACTTTCTTCTCAAATAAAAAATTTTTACATTATTGTCAAATATAATTTTTTTCCTGAACCTTCATTAATAAATAATAACTATTTTCACAAATGAAAAATTTACAGCATAAACTAATGCCATGGGCTACTGCTTGATGTATATGTAGTCACCAAATAAATGTTTAAAAAAGTTAAAAAACATATGATAAAACTTATTTATTTTTAAATTTTTTAAAATATATTATATGGCTTGTTATTTGGCGATTATATATGTATCACATGGTAGTCAATGTATTTGTTACTCTGAAATTGGTTTAATTTGTACAACCATCGACAGATATATTAAAAATTATCAAAACCTATTTTGTTTGCAAGCCTCAGAAGAAATGAATGACAAATAATCTGTGCTTTCAAATTATGTAATATTTTTGTAAGGAATTTATATATTTATTTGAAGTAATTTATGTTATGATATATTCGAAATTGCTGGATGGATTCAGATACTTACTCCACGGAGCATAGTTTAAAATGCTGGACTGTCATCTCATGGTTCTTAAATTATAATCAAACACTCCGAAAGCAAAAGATTTTCGTCTCATATGTGTTGGAAATTAAGTGAAACGAATAAATGTAAATAGTAAATAATAATGACAATAATTTAAAATCGAAAAAATTAATGTTTCTTCCCAAGTTCATACTGCTAATTGTCTGGACAAAATGCCGCCACAGACCTGGCACCATTGCGATATCAAGTTGGCAATGACCCGCTATCACAGCGACATCCAGCCATAACAGACTCGGCATCGTGGCGACATTCAGCCGTAGTAGACTCGCCATCGTAGCGACATCCAGCTGTCGCAGGCCCGGCAACATGTGGACATCCAGCCATCGCAGGCCTGGCATCGTGGCAACATCCAGCCGTCGCAGGCCCGGCATCGTGGTGACATCCAGCCGTAGCAGACTCGGCGTCGTGGCGACATCCAGCTGTCGCAGGCCCGGCATCGTGGCGACATCCAGCTGCCGCAGGCCTGGCCTCGTGGCGACATCCAGCCGTAGCAGACTCGGCATCGTTGCGACATTCAGCCGTCGCAGACGCGGCATCATGGTGGCATCCATTTGTTGCAAGTCTGGCATCGTGGCGACATAGATTCGTCGCAAGCCCGCCAACCATTAGGTATCTATTTCATGTCTTATCGCTTCCAATGCCGGATATTTTCGACACAGTCGGGTAACAGTTAGCCGACAGTCCATAAATCTATCAGCCTGTTTCTGCCATAAGGTAGCGGACCAGATTAAGCTGGCAGTAGATTAGTGCATATTCGTCTAGCTTTCACCGTCTCGATTCTGGCCCATTCCTCTGTGTTTGCTGGGATATATTTTCTGGTCGCCTTTACGCGTAATACACTGAAGTGACATGCAGTCTTTCTTTTGTCGATATAACTTTCAGACGTGCCCCCCATCATTTTAAGGTACAATAACAATGACAAAATAGGTGCCGTATCCTGCTGTGTTATGTTAAGTAGCCCGAACTAAAGTTTTTTATTACCGTGAAACACTAGTATTACCTCTTCTTCACTTTTAAGTATTAAGCATAACAGATAAAAATATAAACTGGAAGCTAGTATTACGATATGAGAAAATACTTATATGCTATTGTGCCATATAGCAAAAAAAAAAAAAAAACCTAACTCCTAAACGTTAGTCTTTAAAGGAAATTAAAATAAACAATTTCATAATCTGCATCAAGGTTTTGGATTTATTAGGGCTTTTTATATTTTTGTGGCTTATAAATAATAATAATAATAATACATATATAGGCAAATCATTATTTTAATGCCTTTTAATAATTCTGTTTCTTTTTTTAATGAGTTAATGTATTAAGGCTTAATAAATATTGAGTAAACATTCCGGTCAAACATACTTAATTCCCACGGATAAGACTGAAGCTCTGCACTATTTTTCAGGGCGTGAAAAGAAGATGCTATGGTTGATGCCGACCGGAGTATATAAAGCGGTATCGCCTCTACGTGCAAGGAGCTTGGCTGATGTTTGCGTCACTGAGTAGCCTGAGAGTGACTTCCCGCCTACCTGGCACTTACAGAGTGTTTGTAAAACACGTTTCTCTACGAAAATACTAAACGTGGGACCGCTGTGCTGAACTGCGAAATAAAAATCACACACATCATACGAGAGCAGTTTAGTACTTTGAAAATGTAACGTATGTTAGAAACGCCATTTCATAGTTCTCCAAAACAAATAAAAACTGATTTTTCGAAGCGCTGTACTCAAATTAGAAGCATCAGAAACATACAAAATGACTCAAGGGCCCTGCACTGAACCTTCCTACAAACATACAAGTAATGAAATAATAGGGCCACCATTGAAAGTCCCATACGTAGAGGCAGAGCGTCGAGAACACTACGCGCCAGTTAAGAGCCTTGTGCTTACAGGCGATGACGCACTTATAGCTCGTGGCAGTGTGGCCCTTATCCCTCCCGAACTTTTCCACCTCAAACGCGGGAGACTACTACAGGTAGGCTGACAGGAGTCTCAGGCGTTCATCCTATAATTTTATTGGGTATGACTCTGGAGCAAAGTCCACTGCACGCTTTCGTCGTGGTTTCCCATGTATCTGGTTACTGTATTTGAGATAAAGCAGTCTGATAAAGCCTTTTTTTTTATAGCTATATTGGAGGACACAAAAATAATGTTTCCAACTTGCGTTCTATCGTGAAAGTATCATAATATTTCCTCTCTAATGTACTTTATTTTCGTAGGTAAGTATATTGGAGACACGTTTGATAGTTTCGTCAAGAAACGCAGTTTTCAAACACGCTTCAGCGCATGCCAAACAGCAGGTAGGCAACCGCACCTAAATCTTGTGTCTGTAGCTCAAGGGCGAGAGAATTGTGTTTTGTTTTAATTACACTGTGTCACACACGTGTAAGCATCACGCCACACACATCTGTATCTGGAGGCAGGATACCTCCTACTTATCAATCGTAAAGAGAGAGAGAGAGAGAGGAATAATTTTTAGTAATATGTTTTGCTGTTGTTACTTATTATTTTCCTTGTGTCCGGGTGGTCTGACAATTTACACGTACTTCTTACACGAGTTGGCAAGCAGTGTTCACAACTTTCCTGTACAACGTGTATACAATTAGTTGTCCGTAGTCTATACGTAGTTTCTTCAGACATTTTCACTAGAACCTTTGAAAAATCACTATTATTTAGCTGTTTCCTAAATATATCACCTATCACGAACGTTTCATATTTTCGTTAACATAAAAATGCTTATTTTTTGAAAGAATTGAACTTTTGTTAGTATTGGAATTTTAAATTATAATATTTAATTTACATTTACTATCAATAAAAAAATTATTAAAATAGGTGCGTTGGTAATGTTTTAGTTAAAACAGTTCTCATAATATACTTATAAATTTTAAGAAAGCATGAGCGATAAATGCAAATAAGGTAAAATATACGTAAGTCGCTTCGGGGGAAAAATTCAGCGCAGATAATCTGTCGGATACAAATGGGCAGGTGACTAATTTGGTCGTTGTTATCAAAAGTCTAAGCTTAATATCCTGTAGCCGGATTACTTAAAACTCATAAAAACAATTGTGCTTGAATAATGTCTCCCTTGAGGAATCCAGAAATGTCTTTTTTCCCCGCCGACAATCTCCTTCTTTTTTTATTTCCTTTCGTTCCACCCACACTCCTCTAGCTCTCTTCGCAAAAATATATTTTCGCCCCTAGTTCGCCGAGGGCAATTTGCTTCGCCCCTCCCCGCAATCTGCCACTTGAGACAACTGGATGCTGGAGTGAGGGAGCTAGACGGTGCAGGGTGAGGGGAGGGGGTGGCAGTAATATGGTGAAACCCCAGCCCCTTGTGTCTCATTGTCGGCGGAGTGCAACACCTCATACCTGCGCCATACAAGGACTGGGTTGCGGGATACGACGGCTACTCTGCATATTAACCCAGCTTCCCTAATTGTAATACGGATCTCATTGAAAACAGCTGGGACTATTCTAATTTTTAAAAAACCTATAAAATCTTTTAATGTAAAATTTTTATTTTCGAGAAAAAAAAAACGATAGTGGATGATTTGTTGCCTGTTCATTAATGTCATTACTGAAATGCAAATGCGGTCGTGGTGTCAAAGTCACCAGAAATCCCTGTAATTAGCCCTCGATTTGCAGTATTTATTCTTCAGTAAAACCACGTTTTGAACTATAACGACAATGCTTCATATTTTTCAACAGTTTACAGTATTAAAAACTTTGTGTCACGGATTAAGATTCTGAGAAAATCGAACACAAGCGAAGCTCTTTTATTGTATTTTTCCTCGCTGTTAGACTGCTTCCCTTTATGGCCGGATGTGAACTTGAAATGTGTTAAATGCTATTAAGTACACATTTCTACAAAAAGTTTAACATATAATTTTAAAACCCTGGACACTGCTGGTAAATTACGACTCGACAAAACACAAAAACACGAACTGTTATTATTGTACTCGCACTGCATCTGTTGTAGCGAGCCCCTCTCTTCACGGGACACACAGTGGTTTGGAAGTAATGTCGTAAAATGTTGTTTCGAAACACACCTAGAATCATTGAACATGTTAAACCCTGTCCCTCCTCTCGGCCAGTCCCGCATTACGCATATATATATATTGAGGAGTTAAGTGCAGATATCACATTCATCTTGGATTTCTTAACATATCTTTGTAACAAACCTCCATGAACGGTCATTGAAAACCAAAGCTTGGCATGACAACGAATGTGCCTTCTCGCCATTTTTTAAGTCTGTGTGGTTTTAGGAACCCCAATATTTTTACACGTGGGGTAAAAATTATTAAATAATGAGGGAGCATTAATTAGCTGTACGGTAGTGAAAACAATCACGCGAGAATAATAAGTTCGACTTCGGAAAAACTATTAAAAGGTTACCTGTGCCTTGACAAAACAGAATATTATTTAATATCGCTGCAACAAAAAATTTCTATTCAGAAATTTCTTTAAAAGTTTATTGTTGTAGTAAAATTAATATTGTTAATAACGTTAACCATTTGCAAAGTGGATTTTCCACTGATTCAATAAGTTGCAAGGTGTTTCACTGGCCAGACTGTTTGTTTTTGGTGACTGATCAACAAGTGAGAAAACAATAGATTCGATAGCAGATTGAATAAGTTTAAAATTTTTACTTTTCTATTAGTACAATAATTACTAATCAATCTGTCATTTTAAAGATGACAGTTTCTTTCAGTGGTCCTAAAATCTATATAGAGTCTCAAAGCAAAATACAACAATGTAATGAAATCAGAAATATTCACAAAAACGAGACCAAAGAAAAAAAATTAAAATAATTACCTATAAGAAAAATACAAAATTTAAGCTAGCTAACCTAATTAAGTTACACAATGTTTTATTGCCACCGTACATCTAACGTAAAAATCCTAATTATGAAAATAAAAGAAAAAGAAAACATTTAAGAAAATAAATAAATACATAGATTTAAATTACTTGGATTACATGCGTGACAACATTTACATAAGTTCATACTGAAAATAATATGCCAAACTGCAAGTGTGTAAAATATACAATAAAATGATATGTTAGTAATATCGGTAAAACGACGTACTTTTTAAAGCAGTAGAGGAAGTTCTTACAATACCGACCGTCTTACAGTACCGACCATAGCTAATTCTCGCTTGTGATACTAGGTAGCAGTACTTTATAGGCATTCGCGGAAGTGTATTATCTTCATACCTGATATTCTTTGGCGACACGTTTGTTCGTTCAGTGTTGCGAGAGCTACGAGTCATTGAAGGTGTTTGTTGTGGTTTTGAGAGTGAAAAACCACCAAACTATGGTCCAGTACCGGCCAATGTGTAACGAGGCTACAAAGAGAAAAAGTCTCATCCCCCCCCCCACCCCTTCTTCAGAATAAATGGCTGAAAGTGCGAGAAGGGAAAAAGTAAAATTGTCTGAGGATAATATAAAAATTGCTATTTCTGAAGTTCGTTCATACAGAATGTCACAACGACAGACAGCTATGACTACGCTAGCAGATCTACTGAGAGCCATTGAAGCTGGTAAAACTGTAATTCTAACCTCTCAAACGGGCAGATTTCAAATGACTTTTAGTGATGAAATAAAAAATCAGCTGGTTTTTTACATGCAAGATCAGGATGACAGATTTATGCCACTCAGTAGGAGAGAATTTAATAAATTGGCTTTCGATTTGCCTGAGCATCTAAAGATACCTTACAAGTTTAACAAACAACAAAAAGCTGCCGGGAAGCAGTTTTATTATGACTCTATAGGACGTCATCCTGAGCTTTCTCTCAGAAGGCCTAAGTCAACATGCCTCCAGAGAGCATTAGGTTCCAATAAACATCAATTAGATCGCTTGTTTAAAAAATACTCAAAGCTGCTTGACATGTACAATTTCTTCGCTAGTAGGATACACAATTGTGATGAAACTGGCGTTTCTATTTTTCATGACAATGATGTCAAGGTGATCGCACAAAAAGGGAAAAGGCAAGTAAGAAAGATCACATCGGGAGAGAGAGGGAGAAATGTGACAGTACTACTGTGCATAAATGCTGCTGGTAATATTTTCGTTCCTCCTCTTTTTGTTTTCCCTAATAAACAGCGAGTAGATGCAGTTCTGAAATAGGATGCGCCTTTGGGAAGTATATTCGCTGCTGAAAAAAGTGGTTGGATAACTGCTAAAGCATTCTTGAAGTAGTTGGAGCTGTATGTTGAGAGAACTCGTCCAACTGAAGAAGAACCAGTCCTTCTCATACTTGATGGACACAGCAGCCACAAGAATCTTGATGTTATTCTGTTTGCGAAAAAGCATTTCGTTCACATTATAAGCCTACCACTTCACACCACACATAAGACGCAACCCTTGGATCGGGCAGTAATGTGGCCTTTCAAAGCAGCCTATAATCAAGCATGTAGTGTCTGGATGAAGAAATATCAGCATATGAAAATCACACAAAGAGATGTAGCTGGGATATACAACAATGCCTACACTTCACTACGCAGGATGGATTTGGCACAGTCAGCTTTTGCATGTATGGCTTTGGCCTTTAAACACGGGTGTATTCACAGAATTGGATATCATTTTTTCTGAGCACTTTCGAGAGGCAGAGCACATTGATTATGAATCTAGGCCATTAATTTCAGAAGCTCGTCAGTCGGTTACCTCAACATCTTTAAAAGAGTCAACTGTTATCGACTGTACTGTCTCTCCACCTCTCATTTCAGCCAACCTGTTAGAACAGTGGCCTGAATCAGCTCTCACTCCAATCAATCTTATTGAAACACAACCAGGCCCTTTATCTGCTCACATTTTAAAATCTCCCTTCAATCCGTCACTTCCAGTTTCTTCGGTAACATCCGATTTCAAGAAAATTCTGGTAAATATCTCTCCCGCAAACCGTTTTTCAGAGATTAAGGTGAAACGAAGCAGTAATCGAACACAGCAATCTGAGGTTCTTACATCGACGCCTTATAAAGACCAGCTTGAGGAAAAAAATTACCTGACTGAAGAGAAAAGGTTGAAAGGAGAGAAGAGAAATGCTGGAAGAGAACTACGGAGAAATGAAGTTAAGAAGAGGGCAAGGAAGTCTGGTGATTCTGAAAAAAGAAAAAAAGAAAACAGGAGACAAGAAAAAAGATAAGCATGTTAAGAAATTAGACTTCGGTGAAGTTCGCAATGAGCCTAAGCCTACAGAAGTGACCACAGAGTGCATCATTTGTCGCGAATCATTTGAAGAAGACTGGGTGCAGAGCATCAAATGTTAAGGTTGGGCACACGTCGAATATACAGACCAAGAAATTATGGCTCATTTTAATGCGATGTTTGTAATCATCGGGCTTAAGGGGCAGTGAACAAAATTATGAAAACTACGTTGTTGTGAATTCAAAATGTTATTTTATAATATGGTTACCCTTATTAATCCATTAATATCTTTAACAAGTTTTATGATGTATGTATTTTTGTATCTATTGAGTGAAGTTTCCAATATTACTATCATTTTTAGTCATTCAATATCTTAAATCATCTAAAAGAGCTACTGGTCGGTACTGGACGACACATTATTAAATTCCCAAAATGAATACTTCTATGGTTTTTTTAATAATACATATTTTTGATGTAAATAAACAAAAGTAGTTAGCTGTTGTGTATGAAACTCAAATTTAGCTAACATTTAATTGTCATAACAAATGGTTTTGTTCAACCTTTTAAAAGTTGCGGTTAAAGATATTAGGGTGGTCGTTACTGCAAGACCTTCCCCTACATGAAGCACACTTTGACTATTAAACATTTTACGACAAGAAAAATGCGAAAGAACCACATAGATAAGGTAACAGCTGAAAAAAAAAAATGTTAAGTGGTTTTAAAGCAAAAAGTGTAACAATGGAAAATCACATGTGCAAAAAATATGTACGACTTCGTGTCATCAAATCATTATCAAGTCAATACAATAACATATGTGCAGGGAGGTTAAATCTTTAATAAGAAAAATAACATTTATCATGCATCTCAAAAATCTCATTGTTGAGGTCGGGACCTGAAATAAAATACACAGGGGAACATTAACTCTTACTAGGCGGCAGGGTTAGACAGTCTCACTTCTTTTTTTTTTTTTTTCTCTCTGTACGCCGCTCTCCACATTCTCATCTTTTTACTTTGTCTGTAAAACGGATCACGTCACACTATCACGTGACTCCAATCGCCAATCCAGAGGAAATCTAAGACACAACAGACACACAGCTGGGAAAGTTCGGCAATTTTCGCGTCTTTCATTCGGGACCACTCGTAGCTCACTGCGTCCAGACAGAAAGCCGGGTGTCGTGCGCGTCTCAGTTCGTGAGCGCGGTCGGCCACCTCTAATGCGTGACGGCTTCTTGTAGCTCTGCGGCGACGTACGCCGATACAATATGAGTGTTCCATCACTCTACCGCACACCTCCAGCGCTGTGCGGGACAAAACAGTTATTGCATTGCAATCATACCTGCGTACGTCCGGCAAATTATTGAGACGCGCCCGCCTCCATCTGAGCATGTGATTGTTCATGGCGTGTGTCTATAACAATGCGTGTGTCAGTGCGTGAGTGATCGCCTCTTCTTTCGTCGCATCCAAACTCGTCCAAACTCTGCGAGTTTCATCACCAGGACATCCGAAGTTTATCACTAAGAACACACTTAAAACATAGCGTAGCACTGTATTTGCATATGTTTCAGTTCACATATTACTGTGGGGATGTTATGCATCTAATGCGGCCATTTTAGCTGCATTAAAATAGCATACATTTAAGCAAAGGATAGATAATCAAATCTATCCCTACGACATCAACATAACCAGATAACACAATAATGTTACGTGCTGCAGCTGGCGCCGACTTAGTTGCCCCGCGCCGTAATCGGACACCCACATCGCCCTCCCCTTCTTCATGGAACGATACGCTCGCGGCCACGTGATTCCTCCCCTTCTTAGAATCACGTGAATGCCGACAGCGGCGAGACTTACTGGCGTCACAGACCTCCTCTCGCCTGCTAGAGTTTCCGATACGTTTAGCGACGACGCAAGAATGTACTGGTGAGACTGGCTGGCGCCTCAGTCCTCCGCGACGAATCACAACGAGAGTTGGGGAAGATTCTAAGTGGCGGTCTAAGACACTATATATACTGCCGCAACCCAGCGGCCGGCAGTCTTTGACGGAGGCCGTCTGGCGAGTGTGCGCGAGCAATGTGAAGTGTGAACGACGACTGGAGATTGCGGGCCGACAGCGAGTGAGGTGTTCGTGGCTTGAATGGACGAGAGGATGTGAAACTGACTAGTGAAACCTACTCTGCGTGAGGGCGCTTGGAGGACTCTAGAACATTGCGACTGGCGGGACATGGACTGAACTGAAGTGGGGCTGAATGAAAGTGTAATACTGATTTACTGCAAATATTCGAACTGTCAAATATGGACGCATAAATTATAAAATAATTGAATGTATTGATACACTCTCTATTGGGACTGATCTTTAATTATTTAATTTCATTGATTTCTTTGTCGTAATTATACATTTTATTAATTGGTGTCAATTGTGAACAGTAAGGGATTTCAATTTATTGCGAGAGTTTGAGTTCGGAGAATTTTGCCGTAGTTATTGTAAATAAAATAAGGAAATTATAATTAATTATTTTATTTGATTAAGACCTCCATCCCATAACGAACTTGGTACAGCCCACTTAATTTCTAGAGAGAGAAATTGTAACAATATAAATCATTGAGCACTTCGTTGCCTGACGACTTAGGCAACTCATTTAATATACACAACACATGCGCGAAAAATCCTAAGGGCTACACACTTAATATAACTACAATTCATTGAACACTGAGAAGAATACGTCTTAACTATTCAACATACACAGATCATCAAAAATACTGGCACAAATTAATGGCAGAAACTAACGTAATTTGTAAACAAACCTTGATAACAAGCAACGCTCAATTGGATTAATTCTGCGAGGAACCTACTCGAAAGCTGCTTAAGCTCAACCATTTCTCTGAGGTCACGGTACGTTATAATTTTATTACAGTGTTTACATGCATTAGAGAGAAGTTCAGTTGCTTCGTGTGTAAGTAGGACTCGTGCCTATGTTTGCTCTTTTTCCTGATCTTCAGGCCTAGCACATGGCAGTACATTGAAGTGAGTGAGACTACTATGAATTGCGCGATAGGCAGTTTAGTTATGCACCATAGGTAGTTTTTCTCTTGTTCCTCCCTGTGATCCTGACAGCATCTCGGAAAAACAAACGTCCTCTACCCAGCCTTAAAAACTATCTACTTAGGGCCGTAAATACACCGTCATACTTGGTTGTCCTTTCATCGCAACCACAGTCCCTGCCTTAAGGTGAGAACTGTAAGAGGATTTCCTTCCCACTTCTCTCATAACCTCCCCCCCCCCCCTCACGGGAATTTTATAAATAGTTTTGTAATTGGAATGTAATTTTTCAAAAATGCAGTTGCCACGGAGATATAGCTACTCTAGTAATGCCTTTAGCACATGGTTTTGGATATTTGTACAGATTCTGTGGTTGTTATATATAACTTCATAAAAATTTTATATGGTAATATGAAAATAATTTCATTATTTTAACTGCTATGTGTTATTACTATGGGTAATGATCAGGATAATTCAGGTATCTTGTATAGTATCAAATGCCATTGAAATATAATCAGTTAAATTATCACCGTTTGCTACTTACATATACACTGCTGAAGGAAATATTTGTAACTATAAAGTTACTTAAGAAACAATGCTGATATTACAGACATAATATAATTCACTGTGCTTTCTATTAGGACATATTTGTAAACATTGATATACATTAACAAATTGGTGATTGCAGTGCAGATTTAACGACTCATTTTTTTTCTAAGTTGAGCTGACGTTCGCAAATGTTGCTACACTAAATAGTAACATCTTTTTAAGTATTTCCCTGTTAAAAAGTGTTCCTGTTTAACAAGTAGTAACTATTTGCTAATAAATTATTCATTGTACTACTGATCTATCACCAGAAAGTACTTATCTTTCAACTGTACTGATTAGTTTTAAATGTTACCTTTCTCAAATGAGATAGTGAACTACTATGTTATTGGCAGAAATTACTATTCTTCCTGTCAAACAAACTCTTTGCGAAAGTTACTACTCACTAATAAATCAGTGCCGAGACTACCACTGCATCAGCAGAAATTACTGCTCTATCAGTAGAATGAACTGTTTTTTAATGTTACTGTTCACTAATGAATAGTGATTACACAACCAACTTTGCTGCAAAAACTATTGTTGTGTCAGCTGAATAAACCATTTGGAAATGTTACTATTTACTAATGAATTAGTGATTTCCACAACTAACTTATCTGCAAAAGTTACCGTTATTTCGGTTGAATGAACTGCGTGTAAAGTTACTATTCACTGATAGATTAGTGAGCTCTCCACTAATTCAGCAGCAAAAATTGCTGTTATTTCTACGAAATAAATAAGTTTTAAAAATTGTTATTCACTGATGAATTTGTGGTTACAATAATAATTTTCCTGCAGAAGTTTCTGTTCCGTCAGCTGAATCAACTTTTTAAAAAGTTATTATTCAGTAATGAATTTGTGATTTCTACTACTAATTGAACCGTATAAGTTACTGTTCTGTCAGCTAAATGAACTTATTTCAAAAGATATTATTCACTAATGAATTAGTGATTACCACTATTAATTTATCAGGAGACATTACTGTTTTTTCTACTGAACCTACTTTTAGTAAAAGTTACTATTCACTGCTAAAACAGTGACAAATAGGGCAGATTTTCAGAGAAAATTGCAGTTTTGACTGTTGAAGCAATTCTTTGAAAGAGTTCATGTTCACTTATAAATCAGTTGAAGTAACTAACTTTTCCACTGTTTGAATAAGTTGATTCATTTCACTGATGTACTGTAATTAGTAGTTTTCTATTGATTCCGGATGGAGCAGTTTTATCTTATTAGTTCTGTGAAAATTCACTGTCAGTCTGTGAACATTCACTAATGCAGGTTTAGTGTACACTAAAATGTAAATATACTGTTGATTTGTTCATTTTAATAAAGCCTCTAAGTAACGTTGCCCCAAGCACAATTTGTATTTCACTAAAAATAAAATTAAGAACAAAATATTTTGTGTTACTGCGACATTAAAGAAATGCCCATACAAAATAAGTTAAAACTGGCTTGGCATTAAAAAATGATGAATAGTAGTGAATAGCGATAACCTTGTAAAATGAAACCACTGTATTTAAATTTTAAATTATATTATTGGTACAATTTCTATCTCTAGAAATTAAGTGGGCTCTGCCAAGTTCGTTAAGGGATGGAGGTCTTAATCAAATTAAAGAATTAATTATAATTTCCTTGTTGTATTTACAATAAGTACAGCAAAATTCTCTGAACTCAAATTCTCACAATAAAAAGAAATCACTTACGGCACTGCTTATTTTAAAGTTACAGCACGTGGTGGAGGCTTCGCAGGTTAGATTTTGTGTTGGCTCATTTGTCTTTCACTTACTTTATAACAATATAAGACTATCATTTCCTAATTTTTTTTGGGTCTTGTTTTTGCCTGTGTATGAGTGCCTGAAATAAGGATAAGGTGAGATGATATACATTTTTGGGCTCGGCTCACTGTGTTTAAGCATACTGTTGTGTTAAGGCCTGAAAGATCACGCTTGTAGCGGAGGTCAATTCAAGTTCTCCTCTCGCGCACATTGGTAATCGGATTGGAGGCCTTCGGGTTGGCAATATCTTTTCTGGAGATTTCCGCGCCTTTTTCTTTTTGGGGCTTCCAGTCTTGACTGCCAAGGAGTGGCTCACATGTAATGATTGGTAACAGATATTTTTAGGTAACTTAATTTTTACACTAATACCATATATCCCCGAGTTGTGTTTCCTACGTGAAACATTCGAAAATGGGGTAATAGATACACCATCATAGTCTGTTATGTTAGAATTGGGATTTGTATTCTTAATAAAAAAATTTTGTAGCAAATATTGATTTAGCAACAAAAGTAATGTTATTATGAAGAGGAATATATCATTGTGAGAAATTAATGTTCTCATAAACGATAATGTTTCAGTAAGCCTAATCGTTATCTACATCGATGTTGGAAATGTTTTTTTTTTATAGTATGGGTTTAAGATGTTGCTGTATCACTCCTGCAATGGTTAGAGCATCGCTTGGATTTCAGTAGCATTAATGCTATATAAACTTAAAGCACAGTCGCAATATGCTACGACATGAAATGAGGTCTTGTTCCACGAATCCTCGATTGAAAGTATATTGATGTATAATATAATTACGTTTGTTCAAGAACGATACTGCAGTAAGGAAAGAGGTGAATATTTGCAAAATTTTTCCTTAAAACAAGTGGTTCGAATTCGTCGCCACCACCTACTTTAGAAGAGAAATACACAATATCGTCATCAGTGTATATAATACGAGAGGCAGTTTACTTTTACTTCGCAAATTCAGAAGCGATAAAACACTTAATTGTCTGGGAAAAGTATTAAATGTAATTTTTCTTTCAAAAAATGTTAGTGTGTCTATAATGAACATATGCACCTTGAAAAAAACAGTTTTTAACTTGCGAAGAAGATGTTTTGGTGGGAAGTTCACTTATTTTCTCCGAATTTATTTTGAAATTAATTCCTTTGCGATGTACCATCATATGAGAAGTAAATGTTTAAAGAAAACTGAGCGTGTTGTTCATCGATTTATGTAACAAGGCTGTTTATTTTCAAGAAAGTCTATATTAGTCAAACATTTGGTGAAATTTATATGCAATCTTATCGCTTAGTGTTTGTTTTTCATGGTATTTTGTATAAAATAGTGGGTAATTGTAAACTTATATTATGTTTTAACGTTGTAATAAATATGTTTTGGGATGGTAATACAAAGGTTTTGCCGAATGGATATGCGATACAGCCACGCCCTGTGGGTTTCCCCGCTGTAAGTTCTTGTGAGGGAATAATGTTTTGAGACTGGAATTAGGTGTTAGGCTGGGGCGACTTATGAATTTTTGGAAGGACAGAAAACGAAGATGGAATAATATACAAACAAAAACAAATAAAATTAAAAAATATATAATAGGTATAAGAATATCAATAGTTGCAATAGTGTATGAAACGGCGTATGTTCGCGAGATGTGGGACGTCGCAATGCAAAAGTTTATAAACCTAAAACGAGTTGCCTTAACGGAAAATTGGTTAGTTATGGTATTTGTTATATGAAGACAAAAAAAATATTTACTGTCTCAACTGAAATGTTGATTCACATGTTAACAGTGTTTCGTTATCATAACTCAAAGCATAACAAAAAAACCGTGTTTTGCGTGAGGCGAATATATATTTTTGAGTAAGGGTTTTTATTAATTTTATTTTGTAGCAAATCAGAAAAATAATAATTTTGAAAAATAGTTGTTTATATTTCAATAAATTATATGTAAGATTGTGTTATCGTTTACGAAAACTATTCGCAGAGAGGTGTGGTGTTGGTGTATGCTCTGTAGTCGTGCGTCTGCCTGTCAGAATGGAAGTTCTTAGTGAAACAGACCGCGGAGGCACTTACTCTCCTGATATGCCTGTGCGAGTTGGGCAGCGTGATTTACTCGGTCAGTTGCTAGACTGAGGATGACGTGGTTCCGGCCACTTGCCCTGTCGGCAAATTATGGAACTAGCATCGCCCCTTCCTCATGATGGCCGCACACCAGCGCGAGCGGCCATCCCTCACGCCGGTGTTTTGCTTCTCTTTCCACGTTGCTCTGCGTCCGCTGCCTCTGTCGGTAGAAAATATCACCTCTGACGTCTGTCTGCGGAAGGAAAGTTTGCTAGAGAGGAGCGCATGTTCCCTCTTATTTTCAAACTATTTTACAAGGTGTTGGCAATGATGGAGTTTACACAATATTAAATTAAAATTATAAAAAGTGCATTACTTAAAAATATATATTTCCCGTGTATTTAACATTCAAAATGATTTGGAGTTTAAGCAATAGTGTTTTTAGAATACGCGTGCACACATGTTTCGAGTAGTTCCTCTATATATGTGTCAAAGTATTTACTCTCGATTCGCATTTAGTAAAACGGTATACACATGTTTACCTTCATTGGGAATTGAAGTAAGGAATGTGTTAGCAAAAAAGAAGTTGATACCTTTGTTGGGGTTAAAGTAGGAATATATCAGTAAAAATTAATTAACTTTGGCGGAATTCGAAGCACGAACTAATCGAATACAAAACTTAGTCTTATTGGAAGATAAAGCAAGGTTTAGGACAGTAAAAATATATTTACCGTCGAAGTAATTTTTTCTGAAATGATTGTCTTTTTGGTTGATGTATGGGAAATTAGGTCAACATCTAAGTTATTTACTTTTAAAACGGAACAATATTGACAAATTGGTGAAATGGTGAAAGCGTGTTTTTAGTAAATGTAAGAATTTTAAATTTTTATATTTAATGCTATTATGTAATAAACTAGAAAAAAATTATTTTTGAAAAATATTTTTATATATGTATTCTAATTAAATATATGTATAAGGCATTTTGTGATGTCATATACACAGAGAAAATGTTGGTGTAGCCTCTAACGACATGCGTAAGTGTCCCCCCCCCCTCCCTCCCCATGGCAAACCTGTATTGTGGACACCTGTGTTGTTCGAGGTCGTGGAGAGTTAGATGAATTGAGACTGGCAGAGGAAACGGTGGGTGGTAGATGGCTAGTCCTTTGTCGCTCGATGACCCACTGCCAAAACGCGGTCACTGGTCAATGCGTGTGTAGGGGCTGGAGCATGGGCGCCCACCATTACTTCTCGACTGCTGGGGCGAGACTGAGTTATGACGATACAGATTGCCGAAGCTTGCGAGACTGCAATGCGCTTAATATTACTATATATGATATGCGCATATTACAAAATATTAGTGATTCATGGGTCAGTCAAAAACAAGCATTGGTCCTGCTAGGATGTGTACCTAGGGTGAAATTAATATCAGTAATTTTGCATCACACAAAAACTAATTATGCATATTTATTCAGTGAAAGGATAAAATATAAGTATTCTTGATGGGACATGAACCAATGGCTAAATTCTCGAGCCTATATCCCATACTCCTATCCTCGTCAGTTGGGTTTCATCGGCCGATTAGTTAACATGTTTACTTATTTTCAGCTCATTATGCAAACACTATTTGTGTGAGGTTATTCATTATGCAAATACTCTCGATTATTTATTAATTACATGTTATGCAATATAAAAATTATATTTACCTTCAATAGGTCTTGCTAGTCGCTCACTGTTTAGCTATCAAAGTATTAAAAACTGTGTAGTGATGTTAATCAATAAGTATTAACACTGAGTATCATATTTTGCATCACATTTACATGTAATGACATTGACTAATGCTGATTGTGTCAGGCAAACTGAAGTTGGTTGGTTTCAGAATTATACTAAGCACTTATTAAAGTAAATTTCCGCTTTACATAACATATTCCTTTATGATAGCTAGCCCTGTAGGATGTTCCTTGCAGTAATTCAGGTCGTGCCTGCCGATAGGTTTTGACTGTCCTTGCACAATATATATATATATATATATATATATATATATATATAATAAAATTGGTGGAATAAATGTTGAAAACATGATTCGTAACTTGTAAAATGTAAATGAAATAATACTAACAAGTTAAAAAATATATTTATTTCTGATTTCTGATTAAATTATGCTATGTAAGAACACCAGATATTTTTAACAAAAATGTATTTGGCTAGAGAGAAATCTAACTTCACTTCTGCATGGGTACTCGGTTGGCCGGCCTCAGAGAAACTTCGGTGGAAGATGAAGAGACGAGAGGGAGAGAGAGCGAGAGAGAGAGAGAGAGAGAGAGAGGAAGAGATAGTTCCCTGTTTAGTGGCGTCCCACACAGCAGAATTTCGAACTACCCAGTCCCTCGTCTGCGTCCCTCGTGCCGACGCCCAAGAAGCGATTGTGTGGAGCTAAAGACACTATTGTCTGTCTTCCCCCGGCCAATGGCTAGGACACTCGGTGAGATGTTAGTGGTTGGTAACGTCTTGCACATTAGGGTGTTTCTGCTGTGGTCGGCATTTCCCTAGCACCCCTCTAAAGGTGAATCGTCTTCCATCATTTCATTGGGGGTAAAGACCATTGATATTACTAATCGGGGGTCAATTGGAGTGGGCAGCCTTAGAGAGAGTATGCGTAGTTCAAGTTTGTATGTAGTAACTGTAATCATTCATTGTGCATAATAAGTATTTTTGGTAGTTACACGAGTGCATATTTAAAAAGTGTGTGATTAAATAAACATTGCATGATTAAAATAACCTGATGGTTTATAACACATATTTACTCACATCGAATATCGAACCAAACACCTCACCCTCTCTCACCATCCAACATCGTCAGTTGTGCGCTGGCAGCCGAATTACGCTAGTACTCATCAACTCCGCGTACCGGCCGTTAGAGCTTCCAGCCGTCCATCCCACGACATGCCGGCAAAACAAATCCTTACATATCCAGAAGTCCCACATGGAAGGGGAGGGGGGCGGGGTGACTACACAGAAAAGGGGGGTGGGGCCATAACCTGTAACCCAAGCACAACACACCTTCAAAATGAGCGGGCAGGGAAAGGGGAATCCAACAGACTGGTGCGGCACACCTCCGGGGGTGGTTGGGACGCGGTTCGTTTGAAGGAACACCGACAGACGGTGATTCTTCCAGCCATGTGGAGGGGGAGGGGTGTATCATCAATCACCAGGGCGTGGGGGTGGGCCGGCGGTTTGTTTGTAGGAATGCTGACAAACGGTGGGTTTTAATTTCAACTGATACTGCCAACTTCACTTCCAAAGACTGAGTACTCCTAATGACTTATGTTACCATGTAGTCACCGTACATCGATGCATTTTCTGTTTCTACTCAAAAGTAAAATTCTTTCTGGAACTCATTGCCAATAATTATATTTGGATGTTTCACATTTCTGACTACCTTTCCAAAGGTCTGAGATTTCTTTAATTATACCTTCGATGCTGGCAGAGGTGTAATTACTTTCCAGCAACTTAATCTGAGACTCTGACAATTTAGTTTTATAGAAGCCAGAATGAGCAGTTTCAGTTATGTTGTCATGTAATTTCAAATTTAATTAGGCTCCCAAAAGAGAGGTGATAATCAAATTAATTTTAATATTTTAATTTCCTGAGTCAGTTTAAGTACAATTTTCTGTCATTTCAGACTGAATTTCATTTTAATTTCCACAGTATTGTCAATAGTTTTCATTTGCAACTACGTAACTTTTCTGTTAATAAACCTAGTTTTCCCAGTTACTATGTTTTATGTTAATCTAGTTTCGTCAGTAGGCAGCATATTTTGTTTCTTGCATTCATAGAAGTGTATAACATCTCATGTGCCGTTTGTCAATTTTTAGAGTTTCCCTGTTTAAATTATCAATGGTTTATTGCCAGTAGTAGGATTTAGATGAGTCGGTCACAATAGCACAGGGCACAGGAGCAGGAGTCAGCTGGCCGCCATTTTGTAGGCAGCTGGCCACCATTTTGTAACGTCACCCAGTCACCATATTTTTCCCTTGTATATATTAAAATATCCCATAATTTCCTTTTACATCAACTAAAGTTATCTTAAAAAAATTTCATTTTAACCTAAAAATTTCCCTTTTCCCGAAAAAATTTCCAATTTTTCTCGGAGCAGGAGAGGAAAATTATGTGACCCCGGGTCAGGACAAGCTGACCCTTGACCTTGATCATGACCTTGAGTCACCTTGATCCCAGAAAATTCCCAAAAAAATTCCAAAATATAATTTTAAAAAATTCAAAAAATGTGTTATTCAATATAATTGAATATTAATATTTAAAGATAAAAAATTATTTAAAAAATTACTAAAACATTATTAAAAATATTGAAAACACATTCCCCCAGCAGCAATTTTCCCTAACGATTCTCCTTTTTTCTTTAAAAATTTCCCTTTTTTTTCTTACAAAAATCGAAAAATGACAGTAAATATATAAAAATCAGCATGAATATATCGGTACAGACTACTGCCGTCATATTGGATGCAGGTGACCTTGACCACATGACATAATGATCTTGAAGCCAGCCTCCCATGGTGTAGTCGGTTGGTGTGCTACCAATCTGGGGTGCGGGATGCTCTGGATTATAATCCCAGGTAAGGCATGGTGTGTTAATATAAGTTAGGTTATAATTTAGTCTGTAAGCCACCTCCAGCTAAGTTTTCAAGCATAAAACCGGCGGACGTTAAATAGCCCTTTACAATACAAAACAATAATGACCTTAAAAACATAAACCAAAAAAAATTCATAAAAAATTCAGCAAGCATATCACATTATAGACTATCACCATCATATTAGATGCAGGTAATATTGATCTTGGTGCCATGACCTTGAATGACCTTTAAAACCAAAATCTGAGAAAATGGATAAAGGTCAGCAAGAATATTATACTACAGACTTAAACCACCATATCTTATGCAGGTAAACTTGACCCTGACTCAATGACCTTGAATGACCTTGAAAATAAAAATGGGTTAAAATGTGTAAAAGTCAACAAGAGTATTACATTATGGACTACTACTGCCTAATTATATGCAGGTGACCTTGACCTTGACCCCATGACCTTGAATGAGTTGGAAAACCAAACACAGTAAAATAAAAGTCAGCAAACATATTACATTACATTCTACAAACATCATATTGGATGCAGGTAACCTTGACCATACAATTACATTACAATCGCAAGTTGAACATAGCATTACATGCCGCAGCTCGCACCGGCCACGAGCTTTCATTATGTGCGTTCCGGCTCTGTGGGAAGGGGGTAACAAACCACCAATCTCCCCTCCCCCAGGCTAGCCCACTCGCTGCCTCGTCGCCATTTCCCCTTCACCTGGGTAGCCTGGTGAATAACTGCCAATGGTGACCTAGCTGGCATCACAGCCCCTTCTTTCCCCTGCTGGATATTCCGACAAGTGTAGAGGATGCACAAGAATATTCTGGGCATTAGGACCCTCGGTGCAACGTGGCATTTATAATTTCTGGGCAATGGCCTACGACCCTATAAATATTGCAGCAGTCCAATGGCCAGCAGCCTTTCTGTGGAGGGCATCCATCCGGCTGAGTGCGAGGGCGAAGTTAAGACGGATGAGAGATGGACGACGATGGGAGATAGAGAAACAACGGCGGACAAAGTGTTCTTGGTGTGAATGAACGACAGAGCATGAAATCCGACGAGGGAAGGCTGTTGTGTGTGAGGACGCTCGGAAAACTCTTGATAATTGCAGACTAGTGGGACATGGACTAAACTGAGGTGAGATTGAATGAACATGTAATACGGACATTACTGAAAATGTTGGAACTGTCAAATAGGGACATATAAATTGTAAAACAACTGAATATGTTTGATACACTACCTTTTAGGACTATTTATTTATTATTTAATAACTTTAATTTCTTTGAGGTAATTGTAAATTGTATTGATTGAAGTTATTATTTTTAAACAGCAATTGATGTAAATTTATTGTGAGATGTTGAGTCGAGGGAATTTTTTTTATTTATTGTAAATAAAATTAGAAAATTCTAATTAACACTTTTATTTAATTAAGACCTCTATCTCTTAATGAAATGGCTTTAGCTCACTGACTTTAAGAGAAAATTGTAACACTGGTGTCAGAATTGCGATGGAGTAATTTTATTTGAGAAAACAAATACTGTAGCTAAGATTAGAGCACGATATTAACTAGCAAGATACTATTTATAAATGTAATAATACTCGTAGTAATATCCTAAGGAATTCTTTCGAAATATTTGAATGCTAACGAGAAAAATCTTGGCAGACATGGAAGCAATTCGTGCCTTAATCGAGGGACTAAGTAGCCTAATAAGTAATGTAAATTGCAGAATAAATAATACCGAGAATGTAAAAAGAAAAATAGATAAAGTAAATAGCAAAATTAATACGGTTAATAAATCTGTTAGTGGTGTTTGTGTTCTGGTAAACAAGAAAATAGACACTGTTAACTAAAATGTCGACCAAAAGATAGAAGGGGTAAACGAATTAGTGGACAATAAAATAGACTGTGTGAGCAATAAAATTGACAGTGTGGATGAGAGGATGGAGAGAATAAAAGAGAGCTAAGGCAGTGTCTAGGGTTAGATGGAACCGGAAGTGAGCGCCCTTAAAAGGGAATGGCAGGAATTCCTGAAGCATCCAGAGAGAAGACATGCAGCGGCAGAGGAGGAGCTGGGAATGACCCCCACCGAGCAAGCGAATGTGGGCACCGAGGAGAAGGTAGCCACCACCGCCAATACAGCGATCGCAGGAGAGGATGGGCCATTCTGCAGTATGAGTATGCCTCGGACAGGAGTGGAGAAAGGTGTCACAACAAAGCCTGCCTCCTAAGATGGACAGACATCTGCGAATACCGGAACCAGTTCGAGACCATTGCTACCCTGAATGGATGGACTGAAGAACAGCAGGCATACTATCTGCCGGCTGTACTGATGGGACCTACATTGAGCATACTGCAGTCGCTGCCAAAATGACTTCGGCAGGAATATTCCACATAGGTGTCGGTTTTGGAACAGCGATTCGGCGACCAGTACCTGTGACACGCCCACTATTCGTAACTGCGAAGCCACATCCCGTGACCAGGGGAACCACCGCAGGAGCTGTGGCATGACATCGTCAATCTGTCAGACCAGTCTCTGGAGAGGTGCTCTGAGGAGGCTCGTGATGTTATCGCAGTCAGCTTCTTCGTGGATACTATCGCTAATCCCGAGATGTGGCAAGGTATATGTCTGGCTGCGCTTCATACCATGCAGGATGCCCCAGCCCTAGCACTGGAGTTGAAGTCATTAAGGCAGGCATCAATGCCCAGACAGCCATTGTGGGCAGTGGTACTGAACGAAGAGGAGGGCGACACCATCAAGAGGACTGTGACGGACATGCAGACGACCATCGGGGACATCGATTCCAGGGTCCATGCCATGGAGATACGCTGTCCCCAATCCAAATGCCCTGAATGTTGGTCGTGTGGACAGCTGGGGCACCTGAGAGCCAACTGTCCTCAGCAGCATCAACAGCAGCAGCAACCAGGGAGCAGGCAGCAAGAGGCAGGTGAGTATGTTCGGGAAACTTAAAAGCACCGGCCTTGAGAGGCAAAGGTCAGTAGTTGCTGGAGGGAAGGCCCCAATATTTTTGCAGGTGCATTCAATGAAAAAGAATTTGGATGACATATTGGTGGATGGTAGCTGAGATGATGTTTCTTGTCATATTGTCGTTGACACGGGTGACTATAACAGTGGTAAGACCAGATATTCTTGGGCCTTCCTCCCCCCCCCCCACCAGCGACCATCCGACAAGAGCTTGGATCAGTTCTACTTAAGTACAGTAATGGGCGAGACCACACCAGTCAGAGGCAATAGAAGTGTACACATAAGGCTCTGAAGCCTTAACATATAGCATTAAATTTACAATAGGAGAAATAGAGGATGAATGCATTTTGGGTATTGATGTATTATGCAAGCTATGGTGCTGTATTGATACTCCACTGGGGGTGTTATGGGTAGGTAATTGCGAGTTGGTAGTGTCAACACGACGATATTTACCTTCGGCAATGAGCTGCCCAGTAATCAGTAAAATGTAATCAGTCGATGGTGCTCCCACCTTTTACCGAAATTGTTATTCCGGGCAGATACAAGGGAAAATTTGTTAGGCAGTTGGGTATTATCAAACCAGCTTTGAAAGGTCTCAATGGTATTTCCAAATGTCCCAGAATCTTCATTGGAACAAATTACCGAATGTCCTCTACCTGATTCTCTGGCTAACCTGCTGACAAGAACAAGAGAAAACCTCAACTGGCAACAGGAGATGGCAGTTTCTGAATTGCCTAGGAGAAGTAGAGGTTCTTTCTCCTGTGAGCCCAAATACCCAGGCAGAACTAATGTTGCATGCCACTTCATCGACACAGGGGATGCCAGGTCTATAAAGCAGCCACCAAGGCGACTACCACTATCTTCACACGAGGTGGTTGATGGTGTTCTGAATGAGATATCATGCTTCATGATTGAGCAATCAGTTAGTCCAAGGTCTTCTTCCACTGTGTTTTTTTTAAGAAATGTCTCTATTATATTTTGTGTTGATTACCACAAACTTATTAGTGTGCCGAAGAAACATTCTTACCCACTCCCTAGGATAGACGACACACAGAACAGCCTAACAGGTTTACTGTGGTTGTCTTCTTTAGACATTAAGCCGGGTATTGGCAGTGTGAGGTGGCCCTGGAAGACAAAGAAATGACTATTTTGTGTGCAAGTGAAATGAACCTGGCAATTCAAGGTTATGCCCTTTGGGCTATGTGATGTCCCTGCCACTTTTGAATGACTGATGGAGAAAGCTTTGCCCATAGACATTTGTCAGGTGTACCTAGACGATATTATGGTCACAGGAAGAACATTTGAAGAGCACCTGACATGCCTAGATTCTGTGTTTCAGAAAGTCGCTGCAGCCAACCTGAAATTAGTTCCTGAGAAATGCCACCCTCTTCAAAAGAAAATTTATTTCTTGAGCCATGTTGTGTCGGCCCATGTGATTAACACAGAACCTGATAAGACAAGAGGAATAAAACATTGCCCTCTACCAAATGATAAAAATAAAATTCGATGTTTTCCTGGCTTATCTCCTTACTACCATCGATTTGTGCCCATGTTCACCACGAACGCCAACCATCTGCATGAATTGACTGAGGCAGAAATAAAATTGTATTGGGTCCCAGAGTGCGAAATTGCTTTCAATAGACTGAAGAAAATTCTGATATCTTCCACAGTACTGGGCTTCCCGAGTAAAGAGGGTGAATTCATTCAAGATACGGATGCTAGTGATGTAGGTTTCGAGGCTGTGTTATCTCAAATTCAGATTGGGAAGGAATGCATTGTAATACTTCAGTGAGATGCTACACAAACCTGAGAGGAATTATTGTGTGACACACAGGGAGATTTTGACAGTGGTGAAGGCAATTGCACATATTCACCAATATCTTTATGTCAGACACTTCATCCTAAGAACTGATCATGCTTCATTATACTGGCTGCTAAATTTCAAGAACCCCAAAGGTAAAATAGCCTAGTTGATTGAACACCTGCAAGAATATAACTTTGAAATACATCATTGGCATAGATGCCTTCACAGCATTGTAGATGCACTTTCCAGGAGACCATGTGAACCACTATTTCGTCATTGTGAACTCCTAGAGAAAAATCGTATTGTATCTTGGAAAGCAAGGGGACAAGAATTTAAGGCCTTGTGTCTTGCGATGGGTCACGTACATGGGATGATATAAACCTATATAAAAATCAGCTGAGTGACTCTTGCATCCAATATTGGATCAGGCATTGACCAAGATGGGTGGAGCTATCCAGCCTAAACATGACAGTTAAAGCATACTGGGTACTAAAGAATAGTGTGCTCTACAGGAACATAGAAAGTAAAAAAATATATAATAAATTCTATACCAGTATGTTTTCTTCTATGGCATTCAAGTATTTGGGTTTTCTCAGAGTGGTCCCAAACTACAAAGATGAATTACGAAAACGAAGGCCTACCTTTTTTCTTGACGACCATGGAGCCGTGACCTACACCATCGCTAACTGGCTGAAGCTAGTGCTGATTCTGCGATCGAATTTTCCCCTACATTCAAAATGCACATGTGCATGAGAGGGCGGTCAGTACGAAGAGTATTTTTCTCATGCGCGACCAACTGGGAGGCATGATGGTGGTCTGCTGTGGTGCTGCATTGTTCAGTACAAAGTCAGTGTTGTGCATCGACCAATGACGAAGCGTAGTGGGAGCTTGCTCTAGTTTTAGACACTTTTATTACAAAGTGTAAATACAGTTTACCCAGGAAGCAACGAGCAATACCGATGAACCTGGATTTTTACATTTTTATAAATACAAATAACTTCCCTTTATACATTTTCGTTTCAGTAACATTCTAGACTTGGAACAGTATGGGCCTAAAATTCCAATGATGCATTTGATGTGTCGCTTCTGCAGTAAAGCATTTACAGCATTGTGGAATTTACGACGACATGAAATAATGACCTGTGGAATGAAAATTTCAAGAATGTCGTTTCAGTGCGATTTCTGCCAAAGCAGTTTGCACAGAGTGATATTTTGAAGAGACATTCTAAAATGTGTGTCACTGATTCTCTGCAACTACAACCTGCTCCACCTATGCCTTTGCCTCTGCCCCTGCCTCCACCATGGCATTCAGGAGTAAACTTGGAGTCATTTTTGAGTCATTATGAGTAATTTAGAAGTCATTATTAATCGTTTTGGAGTAATTATGAGTCAAGAACCGCAATCAGCACCACACACACTGCAATAATCCCCACAAACAGGGGTCATTATGAGTTATTCAGAAGTCATTTAGGACTCATTTTGGAGTGTTGTTGGGCTCAGTCTGTAGGATTCAGTCATCTGCTTTAAGTGTGACCATGATTAAACACTGAGCAAAGAACTTCTCTGGAAGAAACTGTTGAAGGTATAACTGCATGGTAATGTGATCAAGGAACTAGCATCTAAAGACTTCCTACCTGCCTGTGTGGGACGTCTCAATGCCTTCACGTGATTGGTTAGCAGCAAACACGTGGCAACACGATGATTGGCTGGTTGGTGTCCGAAAAATGTATTAATTGTGTAACACGATTGGTTAAAAGTCAATATGAGGTCATAGAGCTTGCGTACTCATATATTATAAGCAGTAGGGAGGTCAGATGAGAGGCTTAGTTGGACAATGGTTTCCATGAAAGATACATTGTCTTGGCTAGCTTCTGCAGCTTTGCATTTCAGTTTTTTCTGCATTTGCGATGTCTTCAGGCGTTCCAGAGCTACTGGTAGCTGTGGTAGTGTCATCTAATTCTTCGGGAGTGGTATTTAAGTCACCATTATCGGCATTACCTGCTTCTTTAGCTCAAGAAACTACATCTCCAACAGGCCTGCCCGAATATTTTTGTTGAACCACTATGTCAGCATCAGTGTCGCTTTCGTGATAAGGTATTTACTTTCGACCGTAATGTACAGTGAAGTATTTTCTCGAGGTTTCGTTTCCAAGGTCATTTAAGGTAATGGGGTTAAGGTCGAGATTACCTGCATCCAAAAGGTTTGTAAGTCTTTAATGTCATATACTTTCCAACTTTTATGTATTTTTTCTAGAAATTTTGTTTTAAAAGTAATTCAAGGTCATTGGGTTAAAGTCGAGGTCATCTGCATCTAATATGCTGGTAGTAATCTGTAATGCAATATGGTTGTTGACTTTTATCTATTTTTCTTGTGTTTTTGTTTTCAATGCCATTCAAGGTCATGTGGTCAAGGTCAAGATCACCTGCATCTAATATGGTGGTATTAGTCTCTTACATCATATGCTTGCTCACTTATATGGATTTTTCACGAGTTTTTGTTTTCAGGGTCATTTAAGGTTATAGGGTTGTTAAGGTATTGTTTATACTGTGGGAACAGCAGCTTACCATGCATGCAGGTAGGCTATTGCCTACATACGAGCTGCAGTAACGCTGCAGCGAAATCCAGCAAAATTTTTGAGTGTGTTTTATATTAAAATGGAGGGTCCTAAACAGTTGCAACAAAGGGGCCATTTTTTTTCGTAGTTCATACTCCTCAGTAAACTAGTATCAAAAGTTCATAATTCCCAGTGGTAATGAAGTTGCCAGTAATAAGAGAGTGTCCACCCCTGTTATTTTCGTAACGGGGAGTGTTTTTACTGTGAATTTTCTCTTCGGTTGAAGATCGTGATAATATAAACAATGTTTCGCGAATTGTACTTTCATCTCACCTGGTTTCCGATATTTTGCGAAAATACTTTCCAAAATCTCCATTTTTGGGGACTTATTTTGCCCTTCATATTTATTTTAGTTACAAAGTGTCCTTTATAATTGCCAGTTTATGTTTCATAAGGAATCACCTCAGTCGTGTTGTAGACTCCGAAGAAGCAACATCTACTCTCCCCCAAATGTCCCTTGTGCCTTTCTTGCCCCAAGAACCTGCCGACAAATCACAGAATACCTCCAGTAAATGAGGGTCGACTCCTCTGCATGAAGGGGTAGCTCCACCGACAACCACCTGAAGGAACGGGTAACACAAACAGCAAATCACAGAACACCTAGTAAAGTAAGTAGGTGAAAGGAGGAGGGGGTAGGGGCATAACCAACTTTGACCAATCAAAACGTACCTCAGTGGTGGGGTCGGGGGGTGATACACGGGTAGGGGAAGGAGGGTTGGTTGAGAAGGTGTGGAGGGTGTGCACACATTTTTGTGAAATGCACATTGGCCACTCTTGCACGATATATCACAAAACTCTTTCGCTCCCACTACTTATGATAAAATTGAAAACATATAAATGTTTCTAGCTACTTGTGCTGCGAAATGTGTGGAGGTAAAAAATTAGGCGACCAACTCTGCTTCACCTATTAAGTTTCTTTCTCGTGTCGAAAATACTACTAAGGGCCCATTTTACAAAACTACAAGTTTACATGTATGAAGTGAATAAACTTGTAACTCGTGAATAGTAAATAATTTTAGTCTCACAAAACGACATATTTTAACCAGTAAATACAAGTCAATTTTTACAAGACACAAGTGAATTTTTTTTTAGTTACAAGTTTTTCGTTTTCACGATTCTACAAGTCTGTGTTTCACCTGTATAACGTATCAATTTCTTACATGAATGGACAGCTGAGTAGACATTTCTACATATTATTAACAACGTTTTGTTTGACTTTTAATTCAATATTAATCTTATATCTCGTACTTTGTTTTTGTGAATTATAAACAGAAATATTTATCAGCGATTCAGAAGAAGGTTAAACAAGCATATAACGAACTTAGGTATCAGATACGTCGAAGAACATTTAGTTAAAGAGTGAATATGTAGTTATACTGTATATAACAGCTTCACTAACAGCTCATAAACCCTGGAGTAAATTATATAATGTTTCATATTTCCAGTTTATATTATTGGTAAATTCAGCTCGTTATCGACTAACAGATGTACGGTGCAAGAGAAAAATAAAACAAAATAACATAAATGTGTGTCTCAATCACATCAGCTAAAACAATTGAAGTTATTAAATTTTTTTGGCCCATCTAACATAAAAATTCGTAATATTTTTGCAAAAAAAATATTTTTTTACATTAGTAATTTTTTTTCCAAATTTGACTAAAATATATCCCTTATTTAGGTTACATCTCTCTCCCGAAACATAAGGCGAAAAGCCTCCGCACTTTCTCGAATATTCTCCCATTTCTATAATTTATCGGGCATCGTTAACTTATCTGAAAATGCACCGAACAAGATATTGTTTCTTTGAACTTTTAGAGTGCAGTCAATTGTTTTCAATTTTATTTTGGCATTTTGTTTACTTATAAGAAAATAAGTGCACGTGTAGAAAATAACTACTGATTACTAGTATTCCGAACCTTTTCAACAACAACTCATTACAAGTTCTTGTAGATATAAGTGTGTTGTTTGTGAAACAGAACTTACACTGGTATCCTGTAACCAGTAACTTGTATACATGTAGGTTGTGAAACGGGCCCCAACTCACTAGGGCTTTAACACCGTATTTGGAGCTGACAATTTTACCAGTAACAATGAAATACGTTTCCACAAGTGCTACCTGAAAATTCAGATAATTAATTACGAAACATTTCATTTGCAAATAGCATACTGTTACCGTCTTTGTTCATGCGACCTAAGACAGTACAAGTTGCGTGGAAGGACTAGCCAGAAAGAGTAAAAGACTCGAACGGCTGAGGTCAACACTATTACTATAATTCTCATTAAAAGGCTCTACATTGACCTCGTGAAAGTCAATCCAAGTTCAGTGCACAAATAAATTTCCCAGCAATAATTCTGACCGACTGACAATGATACAGAAAGGTTTGCAAATATATAAATATATATATATATATTATATATATATATATATATATATATATATATATATATATAAGTTGTAAACAGGTTAAGATGTAATTATTGGGGAGAGATTCAGCAACCACTCTCCGGTAAAATTAGCGACTTTTTATATTAAATAATTATTGATATCTATTGCATGCTTGAATTATTCCTGCCACGTTCAGATCGCCAAGTATCGTGCTGACTTGAACGTGGCAGTCTGAATACATCAGAATGATGCGAAGGATCATACAGCTTTCGTACAACCCTGCCATTGGAAAACCATTTCTTTATATAAACTTCATATATTTTCAGCACTAAATCAATGAAAACCATATTGTGTCGGCCCACAATGAGAGCGCCGACTCCTCAGCTACCAGCGGAGCGACAGGACAGCCTTCCACGCCGGTGTCGCCACATGGCTTCTCGACACCAAGCGATGTGGAAGACTTGCTGCTTCCAGTCGATGTTACCTTCGGAACTGAATAATGGTATTGGTGGACTCTTAAAATTATCCCGGCGTTTTAAAGAAAGGTTTGTGATAAGAAAAGGAATTTAGATTTATAATTGCGATGTTCAGTTTAATTTGCGTGTTGTAACCATTTCTGCCTGGAAGAATATAAATACCGTAAGTGATTTTTATTTTATTTCTTTGCTCCAAGTTTGCTTGACAAAATAATTACAGTTCTGCTAAAATATTCACTGCAAGATAAACCTACCTACTGCTAGCGGACTTACGCATTTTATTTAATATTTAACACCACGCTTAATAAAGACGAGGATCTTGTAGGTTAGTTGTGAAGCTGAAGTTACAATATAGGAAGTCCCTTAAATATCCGTATGCTTTATATTCTTGGAAGTAGAATTTATAAAATCACACAACAATACAATGTTCGTTTAAATTCTGAGTGTTAAAACTTTTTAATATCTACGTACGCGCATATCATGTGTGCAGTCAGTCTGTTGTCTTGTGAAATGGACAGTCGATTTCAAAATATGCAACACACTAGTTTATACTGCAATGTCAACCATTATTCCAAAATGCATGAAACTGTGAAACGCGAACTTTATTTATTCAATAAAATCTCACACTGTATGGTATATAAACTAATCAAAATTAATTCTCAAATGTAAATACTAAACATGGGCTACATTGGTCTATCGGCAATTTCCAGTGTCCTAGATTTGTGTCACATCGTTACCACTCGCAGAAAAAAAAATTATTCACTAGCGCATGAAATGACGGAGGAATAATAAGCAAAACACTATAAAATTGTTACAATTACCAGATAATAAAATTGGAAGAAACTTACCTACATCCATAAATTAAATAATGTCTCATGTTAATAAGTTTAACGTATGTGTAAACATGTGCACACAAAATCACAATACTGCATATTCACTTATATAAAAGTACTTGTAAAATAAAACTGAACAATCATGTCTTTAAAATGATAAATAGTTCTTTCAGTTTTCTTTAATTAATATCCATGACTGTTCAGTTTATTACACATAAATAACTAAAAACGTGACGTGCAATTATAAAGTCAAAAAATTTAATCGCCTTGAAAGTCTTTGATGAAAGCATTTTGGAAAACATGTAACTTATATGAATATTTGTGTACCATGCACCATTAACTGTACGTATCTCTTGATAGTGAAGGTGAAAGAGAGACAGACAAGGCCGCTGACTAATGATGACATTTCCCGTAGTCGTAGGAGAGTTGTTAGTGTGCTTGTGTTGTACTTGGGTACCTCGGAATTTACCTACAATGCAGAGACGTGGGGTAAAATCAGCTAGGTTATACCAGTAGTTAGGGTAGGTGTTTTAGGATAAGGAAAAACCATCAAAATTATATTCTAGGCACGTTAGTGTCTTAACATAGAGTCACGGTAAGTCGAAGAAAGAGTTTTCCTACTCGACGCGAGTGGGTAGTAACATTCAGAGCCTAGCTCACTATTTCTCAACTGCCCCTTGGCCATTCTGTTCGCAGCGTACTTCCCTTGTACTTTAGAAACATTTTTCCTAACAACTTATTCTCATTTTCTACAGCATTACAAGTAATGTCAGGTTTTAAACATCCTGCGCCATAAAAGTTTAGAAGTCCTGCGTGGAAGAAGGAAATGTCCTTCGAAGGCAGACGCAAGCATCCTTGAGATGGAGCACGCTAAGGAGACGGAGAGAGCGGAGGGCCCAAGGAAAGGCAGAGGACGAAGTGGAAGAAGGAAGAGAGAGGCGGACTTGAGGGAAAGGGCGAGCGAAGGGCTAAGGGCTTCTTCGCAGCGCACGGAAAGATTTATGCCGGGGAAGTACATTATCTTGTAGTCTCAGTCGGCTAATTACTGAGTATGATACCACATTAGCCTGCGGGTGTCGGTTGAAACCCGGGGATTCGTAGAGATAACCGACCCCAGCGCTTGCCAGCCGGGAAGGGGGAGGGGGAGGTCGGCTGGGTCACGGGCAGAAAGGGCGCAAGTAGCCTGTGACAGGTCAGCGGGTTAGGGTGCAGTCCTTAGGGACCAAGGGCGCAGCACGCGCACACTCGCGCACTCGCAGGTACCTCGCCAAGTAGCAAAACACATATGGCCCATTTATGGTTTACAGTCGGGTGCCAAGCCGGCAAACAGTTGGCCAACAGCTGGCATGCACCCGGCAGCATTGCTGGTCCTGAAGTGCCAACACTAACTAGCCATACTCTGTCCATAGTTGGCCCTAGTGTGGTGAGCACAAATGGCCTTAGCATGGCCCATATGATTACAACAGCAATGGCCCATCAATGTACCACTTCACAGCCACTAGATGGCCTACTGTTGGATAGCTATATGCTTCTACTATATGTCAAAGCGTATATGGTAAAAATAATTATTTGTTGCATCATTCTCAAATTTCATTGTATTTCCATTTCATTTACGTCAATATAAAACACATTACACGACATGAATACCTTATGCTTACCGAAGGAGGAGAGGGTGCGCGAACTTAACGGCCCTTGCAGTGACAGCCCAGCATACTAACCATTAAACCACCGTGTATTCTTAAGTATAGATGAACTACTTTAGAATATATTTGAACTTGAATTATAAACAATCATAAATATAATATAAATTAGACCGGTTATTTCATAGTTTTAAATTTTACCATGCGAACAAATCGGTTTTTAAAAAAGAAACAGATAATCAAAAAAAAAATACTGGTGTTGAGATAAAACTTCCTACCTGAATCGCGATATTAAAACAAAACCTTGATTTTAATGTAATTTTTTGCAGAATGTAAGTCACCTGGATTTTATTCGTCTGTTTTGAAATACAGTTGGCATATATGAATACTTTGGTGGTGTGAAACAACGAATGCCCTTCAATGTTATTTGCTAAAGGTGATTCGATACAGTTTTTATTTAATTCTCATTTAAATTATATACAGTCATACATTTATAATATTACATATGTTAAATTATTCAATACCAGTCACGAAGTTACATCTAATACTGAACATACAGCATTTCGCAAAATATATTTTAAGTACTTTATATTTACAAATAATCTACTCATTGTATCACATGATCTGTAATTATATTAGATACATGCACAATATGAATAGATGTGTGTATGTAGTTTGAAAAAGTTATCTGTGAAGAGTGGGGGCCATAAAGATGCCCACAATAAACCAAATCGCTCCAGCAATGGTCTATCGATATACCACTTCACAGCTATCAAATGGCCTACAGATAGTTACCCATACGTTCACCAGCAATATGTATAGGTTATGTGCAGCCATTGCTAGAACACAGTAAATTTGCATCAACATTCCATCAGTGTGCAATAAATGTCCTGTTGCCAGCAGTTAACCATTGTGGGGCAAATTGTGTAGATCCATAAGTTTTGTGGTCCTTCGATGGGCCAAAATAGATAAGTTAAGTGCTGCCAGTGCTGGAATACAGTTGGCAAGCCGTTTGTGGATAATTAGCAGTATACACACTCTCAGCCAACAGATTTGTTTCCATCAATATCCCATTAACGCACTATTGATGGCATGCCAAAGATCCTTTTGCCAGCAGTTAGCCATAACAGGGCCATAAGTATTCAGTGGCAGCAATTATCCAACAGTGCCAGCAATAAAATTACAGTCGGCCAACTGTGGCTGGCTACATGGGCAAATACTTCTCTACATGGTAGATAGGGTAGCCACCGCTTCAACCTGTGGCTCTGTAGTCATTTATTCATCAGTCTCCGAGGTACAGTTGCTCAGGAAGACATCTGCAAATACGGCTCTGGTTTCAAGTCTCCGGTAAAGCACGGAGGTGCTTGCTGTTTTAATGTCACTTTTTGGTTAAATGAGTTCTTCCATCTCCCACCTTTCTCTAAAGGCTCGGCATACAGGGCGGACTTAAATAAACGTAATTAAAAATACTTTTAATATTGTGCCGTTAGTTACATTTTTGTAAACTAAACTGCTTAATGTGGCATGATCCGGGATCTCATGACAGCGTACTTTGAAGAGCACAGTGCCTTCTGATTCGAGGTAATACTGTGAGTACTGCTGATCTGTCCAATCACTATAGACAACACAACGATTAGAATAAATGTATGTGACAAAGTTAAATTCACGCGCGGTCTCAACTTTAGAAATGCCATTAATCAACGCAATCAAGACCACTATTGTAGCGAATGTACAGGCCAATAGGGGTTGGATGACTCCTAGATTCCAATATTGTGCAAAGCATTAAATGTGTGCACCTGATGACAAATTTTTCGTATTTACTACAAATTATTTAAATTCAATAAAAAGCGATGTTTCCTGAAAACATATTCATCATGCAGGTAATTCTGAACTAAAGAAATCAGTCAAGAAAAATATTTTCCAGAATTTTCCAAGAACTAAATTAATGTAAGTAATTTTAAGTACTTTAAATAGCAAACTGTTTTACAGATTTCCTTGATAATATTCAATACATTATAGATAGCTGACACAGTGTTACCACTATCCAAGAGCAACAATAATTCCTCCTTTGTCATTCTAATATGCAACGAGCAATTTATTGAGTGAAGTATGTTGTGTTTTTCTTTGAGATATTATTCGTTCATCCGTTTCTAACCTCCTTCCCAAAGAAAAGACGGCTTAAGAGATCACTTGGCTGTCTGTGTGTATGTATGTGTATTTGTGTGTGTGTGTGTGTGTGTGTGTGTGTGTGTGTGTGTGTGTGTGTGTGTACCCCCAAGATCAGAATTTCACTGAACTCGGTGCACATATAGTTTTTCGTAAGGATACCTAACTTTTATTTTCCGACAAAGTCGCGTACTTTTTATAAAATAAATCTGCAAACATTTAACCGATTCATACCAAAATTGGTACCACAAGGAGTTGAATTCAGATAGGTAAATTACAATCGGTCAACAGACTTGGAAAATAAACACTAAATGAACAAACTAAGCTTTTCAGTTATATCTCGGAATCTTCTCGAGCGATGCCTACCAAACTTGCTATGTGTAACAAGCAACGCAATGTTAGGGCATGTAAACAGATGAGACTTACATAGACAGCGCAATCATTATTTTCAAAATGGTGGGCATGTAATTATTTTAGGTTAATTAGCTAAATCTTCGTTTCACTTATTTCGACAAAGTTAGTATATTAGAAGTATATATTGCAAGTATCTAAAAGGCCAATACAAAACCTTTTTGTAACCCATTTTTTAAGATAGCGCCACCTTAAAGCACAAAAATATTTTTTGGTAATTTCTTTTAAGTTATTCATAACAAATCTGGCGAATAAGTAAAACTATAGCATGTCATGTAAACTGGTATGTTTTGAGTATGTTAGCACCTATTTTTAAAAAAGGCACCATACAAACATTTAAGCTTAGTACGCGATATATAAATGATCATGCAACTGATTTCAACTTAACTTTGTAAGCTGGCAATATCTATTACACCTGTAAAATGTATCTCCCCAGAGTCTCTTTTGTACGACAATTTGTACGACAGGGCCCTTTGAATAAATATATTTTTATGTCATAGCTCGGAGAACAATCAACCGTTTTGCTCGAAATTCAGGCAAAAAATTATAATCATGAAGTTTAGTCTTCATTTATATGATTCAAAGGGGTAGCCACGTAAATTTCAATTAAACATCCAAGTATACACAAATTTTAAGGTAAGTGTGCCATAAGTCCAAAATAATTTCAAAAGAACTTTAAATATTGGCAGTGTCTGTGATAAACACCAAATGAGAGAGTAAATAGTTTTTCTCACGCCATTTTTTAAGAGAGGAGCACATGAGAATAATGTGCTATCATGCCATATCGCGGGGGACCAACAGACCGATTCCCATTAGATTTTGCACACAGATAGTTCCATAGTAGGCTGTTAGAAAGTACCTGTTTGAAGAGGATCAACATTTTTTTAATAGTGTCAATATAGATCATTTATATTAGTATGTTATATTTACTAGACCATTTAACAAAACTCAACCAAACGTTTCATGTTGCTAGTATGAACTAAAAAAATAAAATACACGGTAAGTATAAGAGCCTCTTTCGCCCGCCTTTTATAAGGCAGTGAAAAATGAGTAAATGAAACATTTATAACCTATTTCAGAAACAAATTAACCAATTCTCATCTAATTTTACTGACAATAATAGCTAATTAGACCATGTAATCTTACCCGATTTAAGTGACGCTCATACTTGTATTCGAAACTATTGCACTGTGAGTATTCCAGGTTAGTAAACCCTGGCTACTTAATAATTTGACTGATTAAAACCGAAATTGATGCTCGTAACGCTACTTACATAATGTAGTTGCTTGCATGCCAGCTTACGGTTCGAGAAGTTCTGGCTTCGACTCCCGAGGCAAAGCCCGTGTGTGTTTGTAATTATCTCATGAGTGTTGCATATGTTTCTGGTTCCATATGTGATGGTATCTAGGCTCTGTCAACTAGATGTCAACACCTATCTACCATCCAAGCTTTAAAGAACTTCATCGGAATTATTTTCATGTGTGTAGAGAAATGTAGGGTTGTTAGTTATATAGGTATCTTCTTGTTTCACGTCTGTGATTGTTTTATTTTCGCCTGCATTTCGCTAACGCGAAAAAAAAAAAAAAAAACAGACACCATATTTATAAATTACGTGGATAGCAAAATATTTATTAATATAGTTTCTCATGAGTTATCTAATATGCCCAGAAGTCCTATAAAACACCCTGAGAATACCCTTAACATACCCACACAACTTGTCAGAAACATATGATGTCCCCATAAATGTAGTTAAACAATAACATCTAGTGAAAACATGCCTGTTTCATATCAATGTTTAACATGAGATTAAATTTCAGTAGAATCCTCAAAGTTCTCAAATTTCTTGGGTTTCTTTTAAAAATGTTGTTATTTATTTAAAATTGTACAACAAATTATTCTTCTGAAAAAAACGTGTAAAATATAATATAGCGATTTGCATACGTGTCGCTTGAGTTTACATATTTTAAAATAAGTTTTAAATGTTTTTTACGAAAAATCACACACGTTCTCGTCTCTTTAATACGAAACCAGAATTTTAAAAGTTGTCGTTAACTAAACTATATGGTAAAAAGTCACTGGACATAATTTGCTGTTGATTCCAAAAATTCCAACTGTGTAAGGATACAGGGCGTTAGAACTTGTTAAGGTGTTATTGTAGGCACAGTTATTTAAGACAGGCGGACCGGAATGTTCTGGTAGAGTTGGCTTCCGTTGTGCATTTAACATCGCCAATAGTGTATTCGCTGTTTATTCACATTCTTGAATCAAATATTTGAAAAATAACCCTATGCATGACGGGTCTGATTGTTCGACAATTATGTTATTATATCATAATCGTATTATATTTGCGTTAACATAAAATAATATAAGAATGCTTTATTTTTGGTTAAATAGAAATTTTATTTATATTTTAGTTACACACTAAATAATATTTCAATGATAATCAATATGATTAAAACAGCGAGGAAAATATGCATGTTGGTAATGCATAATATGATATCGTTCTTGCAAAATATTATTAAACTGAGTGTTCGTGAATGTGGTGCATTTTCCCTTTAGCGTAATTCACGTTACATAGTTGAGCTTCGTTTGCATCGGTCGGAAGAATAGCAAACGATTAAAAAAAGTTTTAAGTAACCGTGATGTGACTATGTTATGAATCGTCAGAGAGGGATCCAGAATGAACTCTGAAAGAAGGGGGAAGGGGAGGTCATCGATGACTTGAATATTTCCACCCCCCCCCCCCCCAAACCCACACACTGATATGAAACAATCCTATGAAAATCTTAAAACTGAAAATAAATACTATCAGAGTGGTTTAAAATATAATCTTATTATAGTTATTTTATTTTATTTTTTTTCTACTATGAGGATGTGTCCCTTCCCATGCCACAACATGGCAGTCTAGACAGTTATATTTACAATGAGGATGTGTCACTTCGCATGCCACAACATGGCAGTCTAGACAGTTATATTTACAATGAGGATGTGTCCCTTCCCATGCCACAACATGGCAGTCTAGACAGTTATATTTACAATGAGGATGTGTCCCTTCCCATGCCACAACATGGCAGTCTAGACAGTTATATTTACAATGAGGATGTGTCCCTTCGCATGCCACAACATGGCAGTCTAGACAGTTATATTTACAATGGGGAAATAATACTACCCCCAACACCTGTCACCCACCCGAATGTCTAGATACTCTGCTACTAGCACGTAGAAATGCTCCAACACACGCCAAATACGTTTCATTGCCTCCAAGCAGGGGCCTTGTGCCACCTGGTCCAGCTATACCTACTAAAGGCTGTTCACGGAGTGTGAGCACTTTTGTAATCAACCTTTGGAAAAACGTTACTGCCCTTGCATCCTTATATTATAATGGGCGCACTGAGTGACATAAACCCAGTAAAGTTGGTGAAGATGGATGGAAAATAGTTCCGTTCCTTAACTTCGAATTAAAAGTGTAAGGTAACTATTTGTGATTACTTAAATAATTTCTTTCGCTTTGTGTCTTTTTTTAATATATTGAACCATAAAATAGAGCATATTTGTGAAATATTTAATTTTCTAACAATTTCATAGTTTCACTTGACCGAAGCACGAATAAAGTGATGAGGCCCATGGCAATGTTAATTTTACAAAAGGCGGAAGATTACAAAACGTGCATACAATTAGATCTTAAGCAGGACTTTCAAAAGTGATCATTTTACCGTGAACCGCCTTTAATAGTCTTCAAATCACGATATAACCGAGTTCACCTTATAAATAAAAAAATAAAAAAGTATTTTCAAAAGCAATTTGTCTGTGATTGTGCCAAGTCAAAATTCTTGTGCGATATCTAGAGCCAAAGATCTGCTTAAAAATTAGTTACTGCACTTTCGCAAGCAAATTTATTGTAATATCTCGATAAATATTCCAGAGCCAAAAAAGTTCTACAGATTTTTATGTTCATTTATATTATATTATTTTGCAGTGATATAAATTCATGGTCTCATAGCCTTCAACATGGAAAGGGCTGTACTATTTTTTTTTGCAGTATCAGGTACAAAATATCTAAGATAACATATAACACGTTTATCATTTTTTAGACGGCAATAATATTTTTTAGACGGCAATAATATTTTAGCACTTTTACGCTTTGATTGACGTTTTCTGATACACGCGTGCTAAGGCAATATGAAGTTATCAAAACAAAATTATCAGACGTGCATGCCCAGATACACATATATGTATCTTTCTAGTGAAACTAGTCCACAATGAACCATCAAAACTTCCGATATACAATACAATCTGTGTTCCCATTATCACAGTACTCTTTCAATGCGTGGTATTTCTATCAAATTGAAAATCTAGCTAATTAAATATCTCTGAATTATGTGCATAGATGGCATGATTTTTCGTTCTGAGTAGTGTATGACTCTTTGTTAGTAAAAGACAAATTTTATTCGATTGAACACTGTATCATTAACTGTAGTTCAAATAAGAAATATAATTTTAATGACTTCTATTAGGATACTAAACTCAGTAGCAAATATCGATGCTAAAAGAAATTACGTGTTATGGGGTAGTAATGTACGGACAATTTTTCTGCAGCAGTGAGTATTAAAATAATGAATATTAAAGTCTGAAATATTTACGGTAATGATTTATAACATACCTAATGTGAATGGTAGTATTTGCGAGAAAGAATTATGTCAAACACTATTTCATATTTTCAGTTTTTTATGTACAGAAACTTTTTTTCAACGACGCTTTCGATTTCTTACCAGACTGCCTAAGGGTTCTCGTAATTGGTAGCGTGCTTTCAACCAATATTTTTTTATTAGAATATATACTTCTAGTATAGAAGTAATCTTCAAAATTATGTCTTGCACACAAACATCAGGGTGACTTGAAAATTTAACATGAATTTCTGCGTACCAAAGAAAAGTATTTCATGTAGTTAAGTGCAGAATTATTTGGTTATATCAGAAGATAAATTTTAAAAGGCACGTATGTTGTTAGCGAAATCGTATTTGATAACTCAAAGACTTAATAACATAATAACTTCTTAAGCTCGGAATAAGGTAGGATGTGTATGGTAAATTGTTGTCAAATAAAATTATTTTCATATTGCCCTATATCTTCAGATTGCCCTATATCATACTTGTGCAAAATCTTGTTCTGCTATCAGCTGAACCTAACTTCCTCGGTCGAGGTTGCCAAGACGTTTTTGAAGCAATAAGTTCTGTATTAGTGTTCTGAGCAGTAATGATTGCATGTTTTGTGTTACGTAAAATTTTTATGTGAAATTCCGTCCCACAGTTAGCCTCCTTGCATAAACTACGGATATTAAATGTAATAACAGCAGACAGTTCACGAATAAATAAACACTTTGGTAATATACATTTTAAAAAATTACACTGCCACCAACAGTATGTATGTAAACTGGCGCACAGACTGAGTGGCACTGTGCGCACAGTAAAGTTTGTAATGACGGAGTGAACGTAGTTCCACTTCTTAACGTTGAATTGAAAGTGTTAGATAAACAATTGTGAACGCTGAAATACCCTACTTTGCTTCCTGCTTGTGTAATGCATATACGCGTTAGAATGAGCAATTTTCTAAAATATTTACGTTCCAAATATGTAACTCCACAGTTTCAGTTGGGCGAGGCATAAATAAAGTAATCAGGCTAGTGGCAATGTTAACTACACATATGGCGAAGGCACAAAAAATGTGCATGCAAGTAGATTTAAAGCAGAGATCTCAGCAGTGCTCAGTGTACCGTGAAAAACTAGTAAATTATTTATATTAGTATTTATAGCTGACTTAATATATACCTTTTTGTAGTTTAGTATAAAGAACGTTCCAGAACGCGCGCTTGAGAACAACACAACGTGAATCCCGACTGAAAATGGAGACTGAAATGTCAGTGGTATAATAACGTACGATGACATCTTTCGTGCAAAATGTGCAACGCAGCACGGTGATAACCCCTCTTTCCACCATATAATGGGCGCGGGTTCAAATCCCGTCCAGACTTAAAATTTGTCCAACGTGTAGTTTACATAACGTGTTGGCCATTGTATAAACGAGGGGACTAACTCCGTGTTGTGTCGTCATATTGTGCACCACCAATGTTATAGTACGACATTTTGCCACTAACATTTTCGTCTCCAATGTAGCGTAGTAGTCACCGTGTGCAGTTTATTGTCAGTTGTCAGTAGCAGTCGCCCCGCGACGCGCTGAGTAGTCAGTAGAAGAACACACTGACTGGCAAGGACGCGGCGCGTGGCTACTGCAACTCAGGTAGTGATCGTGAGGACGCCGAGTTTAGCCGCAGTGTGCGTGCAGCGGAGATTCCCCGCGAATCAAACACTGCGATTGTGAACGATGAGCAGTGGGCGTGTTTACTCTCTCCTCCCCGCTGGTCCTCATCAGCCTCTCCCTCTCTCCCAGCCGCGCGCTTCTTCCAACTTCGCCATCAAACTTTGCAATACTTGTTTATTACGGCTGAAGGCTCCGGCTCGGTGCGCGCGCACGCACGCACGCAGCTCGACGGTACTTAACAACGCTTCATCTCCCCAGAGGCCCGCAACCAGCCAACCAGCAGCCCCCCCCCCCCTCAAGCCCTCGCACTGCCGGAGAACACTTCAACCCCTTGCAGCGGTCTTATAACCACCCCCTCGCGTCCTCAGCATCCACCAGACCCGCCACAGTGCTTCATGTTGGCATCAAGACACTACCCGCCAAGCTTTATTTACCTACTCATACACGTTTCCATGGAATGCCGCTCTATTGGCCATCAAAAACTGTGTTAAGTTATATAAGTGTACGAAATACTGTTCCAATTGTAGATATTATTTTCAAGTATTACTTCCAAATATATAAAAAAATATATATATATTCACACCACATATTTTTTGCATAATCGCATGTCAAAAACACAATTTATGTTTTTGAACAAAAAAAAATGAAAACACACTTACCCAAAATGAGATAATTCACACTGTAATAAAATAGCTAGAGTTATTTCAAGGAAACATAACAGTCAGACTATAAATTATTTTTTACAATTTTTGAAAATTGCTTCCTAAAGTTAGGAAAATATTGCATATTTTATATTTTTGACTGTCTATAAACTTTTCCAATCTATTTTGCTTATCAAACCTACAAATTAGTTGAGACATGACGTTCCAGTCACTTTTGTAAAATTATCCTCAAAATGTTTATTTTATATGTAGGTTTGTCCCAAAAGCATTAAACCTGTGAGTTTGACATGCCATTATACAAAGTCTACGTGTTCCAATATATTTCGATGTGAGGAAAATGTACAAGCTCAATTGCATTTCGTATGAATATAAACGAATAAAATTTTGGGACCAGTACACTTAACATTCACATTGCGATATTCACTCCAGATTTTAGAAGTAGAGAAGTGTCTACCTGGTTAACAGTGCAATATTTCATCATGTATCTATTTAAGTTGTCTCAACGTTGGTTTTTTCTGTTACACTCGCGATGGATTATCCAAATAACTATTTTGCTTAGTTTTTAAAACTTGCCCTGGGTTGCCCGTACAACCTTAATTGTTTTCAAAATGAATACAAACAAATGCATCTCATATTTATTATGTAAAGTATTACAAGAATCTGTTAGCAAATTTAGTTTTCAGTTAGCTTCATTGTGTGACAATTTAACTTAGATTTCATACGTTTGATTCCGAACGTAGTGGGAACATCTTAAAATATAAGAACTAAGCTACTAGGTGATAAATTAAACTACGCTTTAGCTCGAAAACATAACGGGATGCCGTTAATGTGCGCAATGCTTATGCTGAAATATGGAACACTGTGAGATTCGCAACCACAGAGTGCAAAGATGTGTTCTACAATGGTCACTGCATCATCAATGTACTTGAACAAGTGTTCAGAGAGGTACACTTCCAGAGAAATGGGCTCTCTAGTAAACAAAATATTTCTGAGCTTTTTAAAAATATCGAGCACAGACACGTGTAGTAAATGCCGTATATATGCAATATTAAATGTTAAAATAATTATTGTATTAATTCAAAATAGAACTTTACATATACTTAGTTGAAGTCCTATCCTTAGGCGTTTTTATTTAGTAGTCCTGAGATTCTAAAAAGCAATAGTGTTCACCAAAGGCCAAAAATTTAATGGACCATACCACTGTAGTAGAAAATCATCTTCAGGTTTTTTCATTATGGGCTGAATATACACGCTCATTTTCAAAGATCAAATATATTGAATGCGATTGCATTCCAGCGGACACTATGATCAACGAACTGTTAATTTGAAGTATACAGCAACACACCAGAAAAATAAATTAGTTCCGTTTTATTGAATAGACCATTTATATTTTGAGTAACGTAGTTAATCTTACGTTTGTCATAGAGCCACACATCATTTGACAAGCCCTGAAAATATGTTCTCCGCTCAATATACACTTTATAAGAGTGTGCCTGAATCATGTTGGCACTTATCAGAATGGGAATGACTTGTCTCTACACAGCAACCAATGAACTAGGACTGCCAAATGTCGCGCATTGTACGGGATTCCCCTTATCCTGGAACTGAAAGAATTAACCGTTATGGACATAGGACAAAACATAAAGAATCCTGTATATGATGATATATCGTCGAAAAAGAACTCGATCCAGTATGAATCAATACAACGCCAGTAATTTACTACTTCCGCCGCGAATACAGATATATTTGACATTGATGCTCTGACACAATCACTTCAGCTAGCTGGCTACAACTGAAAACGATAAGTGGCATTCGCTAGCCTAGATGTGCACAATATCCTTTCTTCCCGTGTGAACGTTGGTGCGCCTGTTTTAAACAAGAATAAATCACATATTCTTATCACACTATTTTATGAATTTATTAGTAACTAATATATAATTTGTGACGTGTAAAAACATTCTCGCCCTTAAGTGTATACACAACATAAATAAATAATGAAAGAGAGCAAAACAAATGAACAGGAGTACTGGTCTACAGGGCCGTGTGCATCAATTTTTCGCACGTACCGTGTTCCACATAACCTCCATAGCTGTGTACGTGTTTATAGAAACAAAATATTTATGTGTAGTGTAGTAGCAATTCAATATGACTGACAACCATTTAATGTTCAAGTGTTACTCTGTAGGCGTTGGTAGAGTGTGACACAGTTACCTTTTCCAGATACACAAGGTAGTCTAATTACACTCAGGTGAAGGACAGATAATCTCGAAATTGCAGAACGCTCACCTGATAGAATACCTTATAAATGAAAATGGTTTTACTACACAACAATTTGCAAGCCAGAAAAATAGATTTGCCATGTAATTAATCAAGGACGTTTAGGGTTCTACTATTTACCGGAATAAACGTAACGCACTTTACATATGTTTCAACCTTCAACTTTTATTTGACTATTCGTTTCCTTTTCTTTTAGAATTAATTAACTTAATTGGTGCTGAAACAAAATATAAGTGAAAAATCCTGGATGGCAATATGCAAGAAGACACTGAGTAAAATTCTAACTGCCTTTAGGTAGTGGTCGTTGCAAACAAGCAATTACGCCCTTATGCGTTACGTATGTAATTTATTAAAAATGTTTCTGGCTGTCAAAATTCCATTAAAATAGTTGTGAACCAAACTCAGCAAAGTCTGGATTGGAATTCTTTAAAACTTGCTTGGCTAGCTGTTTCTTAAACGGAGATACACAAGAACTCTTTAAACGGAAATTTCTGGTGAATAAGGCTGGAACTTACAATTGGGCCATATATCTAAAATGGTGCAGGTTAAAATGTTCCCGAATATTTTCCATTAAGGGCGATATCATAATTATGAAAGACGTAAAATAACAGGTTCCGTTGTAAAGTAGAGTTGCTCTCGTAGGAAACTTTTTATTTCATGGGAGCAGGAAAGAGATCGACGCCTCCGACAATTGCAGGTTTCTTTCGTTACGTTAAGCTGCTCGCTGACGTAGGGTCACAGCTCACGGACATACGTCGTGTAGCCTATCTAGCTTCTCAGCTACAGAACTCAAAAAGGGGCTGATTTAGAACACATATTTCGGTGAAAACAAACTTTTAATTTCTAATGTAAGCTGTAGCGATAGGAAACGCCCTAACAATCGAAATTAAATACCTCCGCAACGTTCATTTCGGACGAGCGTCATGTCCAACGTCTGCTCTTCTTGGATGGTAACGGTAGAGAGAGAGAGAGAGAGAACTGCCTACCGGGCTGGACCAGGCTACCCTATGCTAAGCTTACCAACCAATATGAATGCAAAATTCAAACCTTCCAGCCAACCGGAATGTTTCCTATGTAAAGTACGTGCAGACGAACCAAACCAACGGCCTAACTTAAAAATATAACAGAGTTTACGGTCTCGAAACGGCGATAACATACAAGAAAATTTGTGAAACACTTACAAAATGGTGAGACCAGAACGAAAATTAAAAAACAAAAAATATTTATTTATACAGACATAAAAATTAAAATCTAACTATCCCATTTAAACAAATTTATTGCCATGCGTAGAGCAAATTTTTAATGTACTATCATCAGAAAAATAAAAACAAAAATGAACATATATGCAAATTATTAACATATACGTTCATGTAAATATTATGTTACAGAAATTACAACAAAATGTTATTACAACGACGTGAAAAACGGCGAAGCTACACATTTTTGCATATATTTAAATGTATCTTTCACTCATGTTTAGTACTGACGTTTGCAACACTACAGATAGTATTGGAAAAAAAGTAATTGTTAGCTTTATAATCATTAACTTTATCACTTATTGCATTATGTAGTGAGAGCGTGCCAGTATTACGACATAAAGGGCAATCGGCAGGTGTAGTGCCATAAGATTAACCTGGGAAGGGGCCTCGGACAGGAGCACACGAACTGGTGCAATTCATTACAATGTTTTTTCAGGCTTCCATCTACCCCTCTTATCCCTAATCCTGTGCTGTGATTGATCGTTGGTTGAGGTAGGGCATCAGTTATGCGTAAACCAATTAATAAACATAGTTAGATATAATTTCCGAAATCTTAAAGCTATAGTGATCAAATACATAACATACATTATCGTCCCCGATATCCATCAGAGTGGTATAATTAATTATGAATTAAGCCCTTTCTGGCAAGGTCAATTATGCCTTAAACCCTTTTATAAGCATAGTTAGTGATCATTTCAGAACTATTGAATTTATAGTCATAAAATTCATAACATACACATCATCCCCGATATCCACATTGGTAAGGTCAATAGTGCATTAAGCATTTTATGGTAAGGTCAATTATGCCTTAAGCTCTTTTTATAAGCATAGTATCTCATAATTTGCGAACCTTTTAAGCTATAGTCACTAAACTCATAACATACAAACCATCCCCAATATCAACCAAGGTGATAAAGTTAATTAAACCTTAAGACCTTTCATAAGCATAGCTCCTCATAATTTCCGAATCGTTGATGCTATAGTGATGAAATTTATAACATACACATCATCACTGGTATCAATTATTGGGGTAAGGTGAATTACACCTTAAGTCCTTTTATAAGCGAAGTTAGACATCATTTCCAAAATGTTAAATCTATAGTCATCAAATTTATAACATACAAATAATCCCTGATATCAATAACAGTGGTAAGGTAAAATACACATTAAGTCCTTTTATAAGTATAGTTACTCATAATGCCCAATCTATTAAAACTATAGTCATCAAATTCATAACACACACTTCATCGACAATGCCAAACACGGTGGTAAGGTCAAATATACACTATTGACCAAAAAGTAATTGGGCACCCGTGAGGATAGGTAATTCAGTATATCAGTTGACTTGTGTGGCCGCCATATGCTTTAGGCCGGTGTAGAACCAGTTGACAAGGAGATGGCACGAGATACAGAGCTATCAGACTTCGATAAGGGCGTGATTGTGGGCTGCCATCTCAGTGGGCTGCCTAACTGGGCGAGTGCCTGGAAGGTAAACAGGCCCAAATCAACAGTCTCATTCGTCTTACATAAGTGGAAGGTCGATGGGCATTGTGCCAATGCTGCATATTCTGGGTGACCTCCAATCTTGACCGACAGAAATGGCAGAACCCTGAAACGTGAAATTGTCAAAAATAAGTCACCGCTCATGCTTACCATTCGACAGGAGTTTCATGCAGCAACAGGAGTATCAGTTTTCATTGGAACATTGCGTACAGAGGCCCACCGACTTGGATATTTTGGAAGAGCAGCTGCACATAAGCCACATATAGCGACAAGCAATAAAGCTTGGTGACTCAGGTGGTGGTTGGACCGTCGCAACTCGACACTGGAGCAGTAAAAATCGGTTCTGTAGAGTGATGAGTCGAGGTTGACATTATTCTGGTCCAATTGAGGTGTATGGGTGTGGCGTCTACATGGGGAATGGCTTCTGCCGGAGTGTATAGTGCCAACTAGGAAATCCGGTGGTGGTGGAGTGATGGTGTGGGACAGTTTCACAGCCTTCGGCATAGTACCGCTGGTATCATGGACACAGAGGCCTATTGTAACATTCTGGATAATGAAATGCTCCCAACATTGTGGCGTTTTTACGGAATGGACCCGTGTTACTTTCAGGATGACAATGCCAGGTGCCATGTTTCAAGGGCTGCTATGCAGTGGCACGCCGACAATAATGTTCGCAGATTGGACTGCCCCCCCCCCCCCCCCAGATCTCCAACCTCCTCCCTATAGAAAATGTTTGGGACGAATTGAATCGCCAGGTGAGGGCTCGTCAGACGCGGCCAAAATCCATTGCTCAACTCATGGAATGGTTCAAAAGGAATGTCGACGAATCCCCGTAGATATCCTGCAAGCTCTCGTAGAGAGCATGCCAGACAGGGTGGTAGCTGTTATATCCGCTAGTGGTGGCCGTACGAGATTCTAACGGGGTGACAATCACCGAGCAAACATTGTGGACAGGTGGCCAATTACTTTTTGGTCGATAGTGTATGTTCAGCCCTTTTATAAGCATAGCTAGTGATAATTTCCTAACTGTTGAAGCTATAGTCATCGTGTCTCAGACAAGTCACTTAATATTATTTTGTTTTTGAGTGGAATTCCTGGTGGAGGTACTTAATGTAATGCAATTTTTGGACTAAGGGGTTCGAATCCCGAACAAGGCAATTAATATTATTTAAATTTTGACTTTAACAAAAATTTATTTTTGAGTTGGATTTGTGCTAGGAGTACTTAATTTATTGATTTTTTTTTATGATTACCAGCTTCAATTCCCAGACGAATCACACAAAATAAAAAAAAAAACCGGAAATGTGCCGAATGATGCAAGTGAGTTAGGAAAAAGAGAATTACACTTATGTACAGCTAGTGTTCCCTAGGTGTCCATTCAATAACTGCCGTGTTACTGTTCCAAAACCCTCGCTCGACTGATGCTCACTGACTGCTGCATTCGCTGGTCTCAACTCGTCCATGTGAAGGGGAATGCAGTTTTATTACATAAACGTGTATTGTTGTAATCGTGTAATCGTGCAGGTCCAAACGTGCATAGCCATAGTTACTTAGTATGAACATTAATAACCATGTAATTAGCATCGACTACAACAGCAATTACCATGTTCGACTACTGACTGGCTAACTTATTGTATTTTGAAATTTTTCTTTACTGCCAGGTTCGATACCAAGGCAATGCATTAATGTTAATTTTATTTAACTAGTTATTTTTTGCACACTTCTGAGAAATGCAATTTTACAATCGCACATGTATTGAATGGTCACAATTAATAATGAGTGTTCTTTCCCAAGAAAAACATGAATTGCATTCAATTATGCAATACCACATATATATCGTCGCAGAGAAAGTAAGGTGTCGCGCAATCACACGTGTTAACATTCTGATAGCTGGGCAGCAACTGTTGACTTGACCTGTAAACCGGAACTTCACAGCCGAGTACATGTGTAGGGGTAATGTGCCTGTAGTCATACTTTTGCCAATCTCCCCTGCCAACCATACACCCATCAGGCTTATTAGAGATCTCAGGAGTTGTGTAGTAAGGCATCGAGTCTTGGAGAGCCAACAAGACAGGATCTCTGACGACCGTGAATAGAATGCTATGGAGATTTATTCTCGGACAGAGTATTTCAAATATTGCTTATTTGTTTTTCTTAGAGATTTTTTTTTTTTTTAAGTTTATGCTTTTTGAATAGCAAGCTTTTTCCCACATTTAAATCATTTGAATGTTGACACATTTTGACTTGATATTGGTATAACTCAATATGGTAGACTGTTTAATACACCTAAACACACATGCATGCACATATATACATACATTCACATGCACACACACACTCACACACACTCACAGAACTCAATTCTACATACTATAACACACAGTTACAAAACTCCTAGCACCAAACTTTACACGCAAAACTAAATACTTGACAAATATATCAACATATCATACAACTTAAATGAAGAAATCATACAACAACAGACATTATCATAATTTGAGACCGTTTTAACCTTTAAGTAATACTAACAACATACCACCTGACTTACTTTCCAAAACATTACAACCAATCAATCGAAACAAGTTAACAATACCTTTATATATATTTTATTGCATATTTAAAAATTAATGCTTCTAGTAAATAACACAACATCTTCATTCTATCGTAGAAAGTAAGAAGTCAGTACTGTATCTTCCAAACATTCGCTCTATACTCACCAACAAATATTACTAAAACATTTTTTTTTTGTAAAAACTGATTTTCCTCCATGTAAGGTTAAGGTAATCGATTAAGCATAGTAATTGAATTCACTTCATCACAAATACATACTAGATTGAGCTAAAAGGACTTGTTTATTTTTAAAAAATTCCATAATCAAAGAATGTTCATTAAGTTTTGCTCTTCTTAACTGTGCGTTAGACCCTTCTAGCATGCTTACATGTGAAACACATAGCAAGTATTTACACAATTACACCTTGTTTCATCTCACAAGAAGCTTAAGTGTTGGTTGAATTTAACCATATTTAAGTACTTCGAAAACTGTCAAAGTTGAAACATACATACTGATTTATTCAATATTTCAACCTATACGAATCTATTAAAGGTATACTAACATGTGCTTTGATTCAATTTCCATCGAGGTAAATAACACATGTACGTATTATTATTTGCGATGTTTGTTTAAACCCACTCATACTAAACATTAAAAATTAAATCATTGATTAAAATTAAAGTTAGTTTGATCTATTATTAAGTTAAAGGCACATTAATTTATTATACTGTAATATCAACAATGCTTATAAGCCATTAAGCAACCAACAGCATCATACACACTTGCATTGATACACACTATGCATTTGCCAATTCAGTAGATGTCCTCTCACCAAGACAACCAGTTCGCAAATAATCTGAGTATGCATACATGAATACTTTTTACCCCGAAGCGATATAATGGATTCCAGTCAGATACACAACGTTACATCATGCAATTCGTTGCATTTCCTAACACACCCTAATATATCCAAACACATTTTCATTTTTATAATTATGCTAGGAAGACTGTGTTGTGAATGGCTGACAAGTTCTCTCAAGTTTCCAAAGAATGCCACCATGTTTAATTGCTATCTGCATATGTTGACAATTTGACGAATAAAACACCTAAACTACATTTTCAGAGACTTTTAAAAAACTGTATTGTATCGAGGATAACAGGCTATCGGTTATGGGTTTCCCTATAACCGTACATCAGGAGACTTGAACACTCACCCATAAAGAGTAAAATATATATTTAACAAATAATAAATATTTAACGAGATTATTTATACACAAGTAGTATGTACATCCTGATTAAAAAACCATACAGGCTAAGGTATTACCGTAATCTATTTCCAAATGCAAGTAGAATGAGAGGAAATCAACTACCCATCGAAGATAAAACATAATGCAACTATAGGTTTTAGAACTTGCACATTGCTTCGTATTTCATCAAGAACACTTATAAGTACTATTTATATTTTGATTAACCGCCTTGATTAATTACACTTTAACTACACATCTACCATAAGCAAAGTAAACTTCCAACTAAAATATGTTTATTATTATGCATAACTTACATGCATGTTATCTTGAAATGCACTAAACAACAAACACTTTAACAATATACCATTCCATTACTAATCTCACTCTGTCTACATTGTCTCTCTCTACCAAGCGATCACAGGTCATCGAACAACAAAGAATTACCTACAACTCATCACTCCATCAGTCTATCGCCATCTCTGGAAGGGAGAACAATGGACTAGCAGAAAACATGCAGGTAAGAGCCTTTACTAGGAAGGCTACACATTCGCTAACCGCATAACAGATATATGAAATTAAAACATACTGATATAAAAATCTTTTTTAAAAATTTCATACACTTTAGAAATGACAAATTCATCACAAGTCTGTGTGGAACTCTTCTCTAAAAACATATAAAAACAAAAACACACCTCACAAAACATACCTTATATCTCAACAAACATAACTTATGCCTTAAAAAACATATCTTATACATTTAAAAAAAAATCTAAAATCTACTTTATTGATTTATGTTAAACAACTAAATAATTTTTATTGTAAACCTAATTTCTCATACATTTAACATTCCCACAAGATTGTTCAGAAATTTCCTATTGAAACTGACTAAGATACAAAACCTTTCTTCAACTCCAATGGACACCAAGTTTTTATCAGATTAGTTCGCACCGACCAACTTAAATCAGATATTTACTGAAACATTTCTAAGTCAATCCATTAGTATTTACTTTATATGCTTCAAATTCCGACGAAGGTGAATATACATATACCGTTTTATTAAAAGCATGTTAATATTAATTTAATAGCATATAAATAATGCCCAGTATATCATATAGAATAGTAAAAAAAAATAACAAGAGAAACCACAGACACATCTCTAGCAAATCTCCCAAGGGGCCAGATCTCGCGAATGGTAGACGCGACTACGGCCAGTCAACTTGCAAACAAGGCGAGAGCAAATCTAGTTCCAACATTCCCACTAGGGGTTGCGTGTTAACAACAAGACTTTAACCCCCACCCCCCGACCAGATCACATTCACCTAACATGACAACCTGCGCGGGATCCCTACAAACCATGCAATTAGCATTTTCACCATTCGCTACAGAAAATATCTAACAAGCTACCGCAATACAACAACCAAATATACTTAGATCTCATTCAAAAAAGTCATACACACATACAAAGAATCCGAAATATTGCAATTTTACAGAATCATTCCACCCAAGACTTGCTCCTATTGACCTAAAATGACCCAGAATGACTCCAATTAACCCAAAATAAACCAAAATGACTCTAATGACCCATATTTGACTCCAAAATGACTACTAACCACTCAAACACATACACACACACAAATGCAAACAGAATGAAGTAAATACCTAACCATCACTTGATATAACTATGGTTTACCTAAACACAACAATCATTTATACTTTTCGTGAACATACTAACATACAATTGAAGAAAATATAATATTTAAAAACCATCACAGGTTAGTTAAACATTTCATAAGACTTAAAACGTACTACTTTTAAAAAAAAATGTATGCAAAATTCTTTACAAAGGGTTTTTCCGTATACTTCTTACATAAAATAAAAAACTATGTTTATATATAAGTCGGATGCCATGCGAAGGCAAATGCCCATATTAAAAAGGATGCAGGTTCGAACATTCTGCCATGTTATACCTATACACACCCAAGATATTCCATTCTGTAGAGAGCATGCTATATAAGAAATAGTTATGTTAGAATCATCTCCACTCCTACACACCATTCACTTATAAATTTCACTTTAAAATTCACGAGATATTGTAATTTGTTGTTGCATTCATTTAATTTTCAGACATATATATATATATATAATTTTACACAATCCGGTTTATCCAAGGTTGGTTTAATTAAACAGAGAGCTCACTATATCAATATATTATTAATTAAATATGTCAACCAGCTATTCCTAACGACCATTCATAATTTAATGAAATATTATCAAACAAAATAGTCCGAACCTACTTCTACCCATCGAAAAGTGTTTAAAATAACTCATAACATATTGATTACATATCATACTCCCTGCTAAATAAACACACCAAAAAATCCATTTCAACATATTCATCCAGACAAAATATTTTAACTTGCAATATCTCAATTTACCTGAACACTACCTACATCATATTGCTCATACCACACACTTCCCTTCAAGCCTTTCAATACAACAAAGCAAATATATATGCATTCCTACAAAATATTCCGATGAAGTACTCTGATTAAACATTTCATAATGTAATAGCAAAGCACACACACATGCACAGTCAAATAATAACATCACCTGTACAGTATATCATAGTAAATGTCCAACCTTAACGAAATCCCACTCCAATAAACAATATCACCAAAACAGCAATGCAGATGTTGTATTAGAAAAAAAATATCTTAACCATTTATTCGCAATTCTCCATACCATCAAACACTAGCAGCAAAACTGACATACCACACGAACAACTTATATTAACAATCAACACATTCATTATGACTAGAATTACCAACACACAATATGAACAGTTTAGTCAGCCGGAGGATACCCATCACACATACTATCATATAATTCCTATAAAACAATCCTGTGTAAAATATTACAATTATGAGAACTATATCATTATATAATATAAGACTCTTCCTTATAGTAAATCGTTTACATCTCCATCATATTGTATAAGTTCGGAAATCAATACTATCTTCAATCATTCGCTAAATACTCATCATTTAGTTATTACTTACAAAGTATAATAGAACATCACTGTTACTTTTTTCCCCATCTAATACTATGATGAAATGTATATTTTATGATTAAATGAATAAAAATAACAGGCTTCCATATACTATAACTTTACTTCAAAAATACATAGCATTACTTACATACACTCAAACCTATTCTCCATTCAACAAAATTAGTTATGCTTTACTATAATACTATAGTACAATTCTTATTGTGGGCAGTGAAGGTATGCTTATTCGCATGTTAACACATATAAAGGTCTTGTAGCCGATGGCAAATGGACAGTTACGATCTTCATGATGGCTGGCAATAGACCTAGTCGCGAATGCCTTCCTGCAATACTTGCTCTCGATTCTCAAAAACAACAGTTATTGATTTTACACTTCTTCTTATGTCTATAATAGGATGTCACTACGGGTACAGCAACGCAACTATCACAATGGAACGACTTGCATGCTGGAATGAACGAACAATGACTACACTCATGTCGGCGTTCATGACATCTGTTACTAAAAGTATTCCCACACTATGTAGAAACTGATATTATGGTAAGTTTATTCAGCAGCGAGTATGATATAGCATCAATATGTTATGAGTTATTTTAAACACTTTTCGATGGATAGATGTAGGTTTGGACTATATTGTTGGATGATATGTCATAAAAATTATGAATGGTCGTTAGGGAAAGCTGGTCGGCATATTTAATTAATAATATGGTGATATGGTGAGTTCTTTGTTTCTCTAAATGAACCTTGGACAAAACGGATTGTGTAAAATAAATGAAGTTATTGTATACATGTACATACAGTATATTAGTCTGAAAATAAATTAAGGCATCAAACAATTACAGTATCTCGTGAATTTTAAAGTGAAACTTATAAGTGAATGGTGTGTAGGAGTGGAGATGATTTCAACATAACTATTTCTTATATAGAATGCTCGCTACTAAATGGAATATCTTGATTGTGTACAGGTATGTCACGGCAGAATATTGACCCTATGTTCTTTTGAATATGGGTATTTACCTTCGCATGGCTTACGACTAAGTTATAAACATCGTTTATTTCTTGTATGTTAGATTTATATGAAAAAAAAAACACTTTTTTTTTAAGTTTTGGATTAATATTTTTTAAAAAGTGATTCATTTCAAGTCTCGTGATATGTTAAATTATCCTGGAATAGATTTTAAATATGGTATTTTCTTTCTTAGTATGTTACTTTGTTAATGAAGTTGTAAATTGTTGTTGTGTTTAGGTAAACCTTAGTGGTATCAAGTGATGAAAGTTTAGGTATTTACTACATTCAGTTTGTGTTTGCTGTGTGTGTGTTTTTGAGTCATTAGTAGTCAAACTTGTGTCATTGGGGTCATTTTGGGTCATTTTGGTTTATGTTGCGATAATTTGAGTCACTTTGGATCAATAGGAGCAAGTCGGGTGGAGCGAGCCTGTTAAATTGCAAAATTTATTTTCTTTGTGTGTGAAAGTGTGTATGTCTGTGTGTGTTTTTTGAATAAGATCTAAGCATGTTTTGTTGTTGTATTGCGATGGCTTGGTAGATATGTTCTGTAGCGAACGGTAAAGATACTATTTGCAAGGGTAATATGGATCCCGTCGCGGGTTATCATATTAGGTGAATGTGATCTGGTCGGGTGGTGAGGAACAAATGTATTGTCGTAGATATAGCCTTTTGAGAGATTTGCTAGAGATATGTATATGGTTTCCCTAGTTATTTTTTTTTTACTATTCTATATGATGACATGGGCGTTATTTAAATGACATTAAATTAATATCAGCATGTATTTAATAAAACGGTATATGAATGTTCACCTACGTCGGGGTTTGAAGCATAGAATGTAAATACCAGTAATAGGGTTGACTTAGAAGTATTTTATTGAATAACTTTTTTAACTTTGTCAATGCAAACTAATCTAATACAAAAACTTGGTGACGATTAGAGTTAGCTATTCTAGTTAGCTTCAAGGAGAAATTTCTGAACAACCTTTCTGAATGGTACATGTATGGGGAAATAAGTCAACATTAAAAACTATTTAGTTGTTTAACATATATAAATGATGTAAATTTTTCGTTTTTAGAGGTATAAGGTATGTTATTTTTAAGGAAGAAGTTATGTTTTTTCAGATATATAAGGTATGTTTTTATTTTCCTGTTTTTAGAGTAGTAGTTACATACATTCTTGTGATAAATTTGTTCTTTTTAAAGTGTATGAAATCTTGAAAAAATATTTTTATATTATCATGTTTTAATTACATATATCTGTTATGCAGTTTGTCAATTTTAAACAGCATAAATTTTTGAAAGAATTTTTTATAAAAGTATACTTTGATGATATATATCTGTTATGCAGTTTCCTTGTTAAGGCACTCACCTGCACTAAAACAAATCCAAAAATGGCATTTGAAACCGCTGTAGCCTATATCGAAATACTCGAGGTCAGAGTACTCGAGCACTGAACATTGCTGCACACGTTTCTCCAGTTAAGATTATACAGTCACCGCTTACATTCCCAAAAATTATACAGTCACCACTTACATTCCCAAAAATATACGCAGCACGAAGAGAACACTGCACACCGATTTAGAACCTTGCGTGTAGCGGGGATAGAGCAATTTATGCTCGTAGCAGTGTCGTCCTTATTGCTTTCGCTTGTCAGCCTCAAACACTGAAAACAGGTTGAGGTAGGAGAGCCCTCAAGGCTATTCAACATTTTGTTAACATTTAATTGTTTCGGCATGTGATATTGATAATAGTTTGATAAAAGAACCAAATAATTAAATTAATTACTTTTATTATGTTTTTATTGTATATATGTGACTTTTAACTCAAATTATTGATTCGCATAAATCCAAAAACATTATTTGGCAGAAAGTTTGGTTTCAATTAAATTGTTTCTTGAAGTCTCAGAACTGTTATGTCGGTCATGACATTCTGTGAACTTGGACAATTATTTTGAGCTATAGCCTAACTATTTTGTTCGATTTTGAGATTTGTAAGAAAAATAAATAAAATTCCTGTAGTTTCTTTTATAGTTTATTTTATAGTTTTGTTGAGGTAATTTTTAACATGTATATTCTTTTTCCAGACTATTATTTTATGTCACAACAATAAATAAGTAATATGTTCAAATGTACCAAATAATGTTCGATACTTGAATATCCATATCATGTTGAGAAAGGCATTGTTCTGGGCCTCTGCGAGAATGTAATTCATGGCTCCGAGCGTGTGACGCTGTTCCTGGAGACTGCCTATCATACCGTGGTCCAGCACACAGCATCACAGAATCCCCATGAGGATATGTAGTGACCTCATTTCCCTTCCAACGTCTTATATACTGCCGGCAATATCCACTTGTGGCGTGTGGCAGGTCACAGTGAAATATTTTTGTACGTTGTACGTTTTTCATACATTTGTTTGGAAACTAAAAACTCAACACTTCCTTGGATAGCTATTATAAAAATTGTCTCTTTCTAAAACGTTTCGTGAAACTTACAAAGTTTATTTATTTAACTTCGCGTATACAATTAAAAAAATCCTATGGTATTGGTTTGTAAAAATTCAACTTCAGTTTTAAATGTTCGACAGTAAAGTTTTGCGAAATTTGCTCTAACTTACTTGCAGTGTTACGAGAGTAATCTTGACAGCTGGTTTCTAAATAATTCATTGTAGAAATAAGAAAATATTTTACAGTGACAAGGTGAGCGCCAGGAACAATTTAGAAGGTGCAACGAGTTGGCGCGTTCCGGGATCGTAATATTCTAGCTGAGTGTACCTTCACACAAGTTGTGCTACTCCATCCAGAATATGAGAGAAGTCAGGAGGAGAACTGTACTTCCTACAGCATTTTACATGTCCGTGCCTGAGGGCAGAATTTGTGTGTTGCCAAACACTCTGGTTCCCACATGACAGGTACAGTATTACATAGTCTGTTCGTTGTTTCTTCACACTTTTTGAATCAAACCGTTTAAAATCACCCTATGTATAACGTGTTTCGTTGGTCCCTAAATATATCATGTATCACTAGCATTTTATACTTTTGTTAACATGAACCTACCTTTTTTTTTTTATTATATCAAACATTTATATAGAAATGTATTCTATTTACATATTATAATATGATACTATATTTAATATGAATAACCACAGGAAGAACATAGGTCTGTTGGTATTGCCTCTTAAGAATTAGTTCTTACGTGCAACATTTGACACTGAATGCGCACGAAGGGTTTAATTGGCACGCACTACAAGAGCACCATCTCCACTATGCGCTGAGCTCTGAATTGCCGTACAGTGTTCTCGCAAAGGTGTGTGTGCCTATGGGACTTTCAGCAGAGATCCTATCATTTCATTGATTAAAAAAAAGTGCGTAGTAAAGTTCAATACAGGCTCCTTTAATTGTTTGACTAGTAAGTTTTAAGATACGACAGTGTGAAAAGGCAATTTTTAACTATATTGGAGGGCTCCAATATAGTATTTACAGCACGTGTGGTAACTTTAAAGTACCATTCCTACATCGCCTGTAGTATGATGTCTTTTCATAGGTAGACATACTGGGAGTTGTTTAATAGTCTCGTAAATAAAACGCAGTACAAGCGTCAAGCAAACAGAATCCTTAACATTATATCTTATTTCGAAAGAGATATTAATAAACGTAAGATGGCAAGGAAACCACGACCCTGAAAAGAGAGAATGTAAAGCGTATATTCACACTTGGGCTACAGGAGTGACTAGAGCCGCTGCGAACTCCTCACCATGTGGACGTGACGCCTCATAGTGCACGGACATGGAGGACCCTGCCGTGTCGTTGAAGTGTAACGTTCTCTGGACGACGTGACGGGTCTGTAGAGGTCAGTATCGCCTGCTCACGCTCACTCCTCGGCTCCTAACGACCAGGCCAACTGGAGGCCAGCCGACCCTCTGCGGTCTGTAGACCGCTCCACGGTGCCTCGTACATCCCCCTCTCCACATCACGCCGGCACAACTTCTCAAAGTGCCGTGTCTCATGGCGCCATCTTGTCTTGAGCTCCACCAACCCGCGTGTTGCTCGTATTACCAGCACGTGATTGGGTTATGATTTGGCCTGCAGGGATCGGGGGGTCAAGATGGGCGCTGGTCTGGAGGAGGTCGTTAGCAGGACCTTGTCGCTTCCTGCAGCCAGGAGACGTGTTCGCGACACTGTCATCTCCTTTCTTTGCTCGGCGATCAGCTAATCTGCGCGCATCTCTCTCGGGAAAGGACAGCTGAAACAAATTCTAATGTAGGTGACGTGCACGCGAATTGCGTTACAGAGTGTTTGTAGTACAGGTTTTTAAAACAAGCTATTTTAGGGGTGCGCAATCTCTTCGCACACGAAAAAAAAAAAAACTCTTCACAGTAGGGAGAATACAGTTTCCAACATGTCATACTGAATGCAATCCATATTTTGAAGCTCTTCAGCATTACCATAAACGTGGTTTTCACACTGACAAGTATAAATAATAGTTGGGATTGGAAATTCGAACCCGGGTCCTCCCGAATGCGAGCTTAGTGTTCTGCTACTCCATCTAGTCGCTTGGTTTTATGGAAAAGAAAGGCAAATTTACTCAACCATCTTTTTATAAACTTCGGTGTGATCGCATGAAAGTCAACTGCTCACTAATGTTTCGTATCAACTTTCAAAATAATTACAATATAATGGGTAGAATATCCAAGGCTCAGATCATAATAGCAATACGAGTTGTATTCCTACATCATCACAAGAAATGATAGTGAGTATTGCTAAAGGCTATTCACGGTTAATTGAGCACTCTTTAAATCCCTCTCATTTGGAATAATAGTTAATACATATATTATATTTTAGCCTTAGACGTTAACTTCCAAGTGCCGTGAAATATACACACTGTGTTTATTACTTACAAATCAATATTTATTTTGAAAAGGTGGCTAAAGGATAAAATATGGCTGAAAGAAAAAAGTAACTAGGGCTTCAAAAGTGCTCACTTTACCGTAAACAGCCTATAGCATAAAAATCCTTAACTCATGAATAATGATAATGATCAGTCTTCCTTTATAAACACGTAGGACCTAATGAAAATTTATTTCATAAACGAATTACTTCGTTATTCATATGTTTTAGAGTCATCTTTATGTGAAAAACAATCAAGCTCTTATTAAGACTCCATTATTTTTCTACTGAGAGCCCTGAGTTTGATTACAAACAGGAAACCATTTAGAAACGGCAACAGCCAATCAGTAGTTTCAGTGGCGAAACGCTCTTCAGCAGTACCAACAGTTGAATAAATGGTGTCTGCTATACCGCGCGAGTGTGTTGTGTCATTAGAACCGGAAGTGTTTTCGATGATAAGGAAATTAATATCTAGAAATTATTGTATTATATTATTCGTTTCGCATCCTCGGCTGATAACAGCAACGTTACAGTTCCTTGGGTAGCATTATCGTCTACCCCCACCGTTGTATGTCGTCTGCTACTGGTGTGACCGCCTGTCTTACACATCTGTGATAACAGCAGGAAGTGATGCCTTCAACCCAGACACCAAAATAACTCTCGTCAGTGATTTACCAGTAAATAGAGGAACATTCATCCTAAATTTAAGCAACTTAGCCTAGTCCGAAAAAAATGTGAAAAACCCTTAAAACCTACATCAAACCTTGATCCTCCACGTTAATGCAACGTCTCGAGCCACACCACTGATTTTTTTTAATATGCGAATGTAGGTACTGTCGAGGCTTGACACGTTGTTTACTTGCCACAATGACCCGCTTGGAGATGTAAGTAAAAACAAATCTACGTCAGTGCAGCTTCAACGACGCTACAATAAAACCTATATCTATTAGTAGTGGCGTTATGGCGAGTCTCGGCCAATGAATTTTTAATGGGAGCTGCGGGACTGTGGCTGGCGGTCTTCCGCTCGACACGAACGAGCCCTGGAAACTTCGGCTCGACTCAGAGGGTACACGGAAGCCGTCGACAATGGTGTGTCGAACATACACGAAGGTGGTCGGCAGTTACGCCCACTAATTCTTCAAGCATATATTAATTCAAGGTAGTCATTTAAGTTTTATACGCATAGGATAAGTCAAATCGTAAATGTGTATTCATTATCCGATTTTTAAAAAAATATCTTTACTATAAATTTTTTCTTTTATGTCGTGCCGGAATTATACATAGAGTTTTGCGGAAGTATGCAAAACTCTTTCACTCGATTACTACATTTCCAGTCCCATCTCAGGATTACTGATTAACACACGTTGCCAGAATATGCAAATTATTCATTATCTCGACGGTTTTGTAGGTATAAGTATGCTAATTAGGTTTTTAATGTATATATGACTAAACACCGACCACATCATACTAATAGCGACCACATGTACGAGTAATATTATAATGATCGTATGGATCAGCGTATACCATCACTTTTTTGGCGTTGATTTAAATGCCAATACTGCCAGGCCCTAGAGAATTGAAATGTTAGAGGGCGATAGACAGTTGTAACTATCATGCTCTTCTTAACCATCAGTCCTTCAATCGTCCAATGATTACATCGATATTTGGAACAATCCATTAAACTAACCTTTCCATCAATATTTCACAATATTCGCCAAACCGCAACCAAACCTCACCGATCCTCAACAATCCTTCCATCAATCTTTCGCAATCTTTCCATCAAACCTTCGCAATCTTTCCTACAATTTTTCGCAGTCTTTCCATCAATCATTCGCAAACTTTACATTATTCTTTCTCAATATTTCCCTCAATCTTACGCAAATATTTCCATCGATATTTTGTAATATTTCCATCAATCTTTCTATCAATATTTCAATATTCCCATCAATATTTTAATTTTCCCATTAATATTTCGCAATCTTTCTATCAATCTATCGCAATCTTTCCATCAATCAGCACCGCAATCGGCACACCAATCCACACCACAATCAGCACTGCAAACGAACTCACAATCCGCTCCGCAATCTGCTCCGCAATCTGCTCCACAATCTCCGCCAATCCCCAACAAATTTTCAATATTTTCATCAATCTTTCGCAATATTTCCATCAATCTTTCGCAATATCTCCATCAATCTTTCGCAATATTTCCAGCAATCTTTCACCATCTTCCTATTAATATTTCGCAATATTTGCATCAATATTTCGCAACCTTTCCATCAACCTTACACAATCTTTCCGTCAATCGTTCGAAATATTTTCATCAGTCGTCAATCCATATTCAATCCATATGTTTGTTGTTTGTCTCTACCCATACATATTTAATAAACGATTCACTAACTGTCTCCAAAATATGTACATGATTATAGACTTAATGTTCTAAATGCAGTCAAATATAGATGCATTTTTATACTAAAGTCTTTATTATAATTATATATGCAGATCTTTCCGTTAGCAATGAAATTCTCATAGTACCACTTTTAAAGTTACTTTGTAATTACAATTTCAGAAGAAAGCAGTTCATCACATCATGCGATATATCCTCGAACCTTCAGTTCTCCTATAATTGAAGATATTATAGCAATTCGTTAGAGATCCCTACGTATTAGAAGGTGAACCAATGATCTGAGTCTATCAACAAGTACATTTGGGTCTTCGGGAAATTTGTAACGAGCGGCGTTTTTGACATCTTCTGCCTTCTTCATGTCACTTGTTGCAGCAAATGTGTTGTAGGGGTATGCCAGTGCATAGAGAAAATCGTCATCGTCTTCATAAACACTATTGCCATAGTCATTATCATAAACGCTATCTTCATTATCTTCTTTAACTCCTGTTTCGTCCTCAATAAGACGTTTACTTCTCTTTGTGGGAGTCCCACGGACATCATTAGTATTTAAAGCCAACGACCGTTTATTTTGAAGTTCGTCGACTTCACGCGAAAGTCTTGCAAGTGTACATTCCACAAAAACTGACTCTACTGCACTCATTACGTCTTTAGCATCAACTCTCTCATCATAATCGCCGTACCAATCGGTACCCATCGATCCAGCAAGAGGCGACACTTGCTGACTCCCAGTAGACGAATCCTTGCTGATCTCGGTATGTTCTTTCAATATATCGCCTTGCATAAACTGTGTGTGGCCATTGTCGTAATTCTTTCCTATGCGAAAATGACTCTACGTACAGGTGATTTTTTCATGTCAACGAGTATTTTGACCGAATGTAAAAACTCGATTGCAGAATCCACATATTCGGCAATCAGGCAGCGATGGTGCAGGTCGCGGCTCCATGCGCGACGAGGTCAAAGGCAGACTTTCGTATTCACAATTCATATTCACTGTATAGCGAGAGAATTCTTCCAAATGAATGTTAACTTCTCGACGCCTGAACACCAACTAAGGTATCAGCGTGCGTCAGCGCCTTATATAGGCCTACACTTTCTCCCATCACTCGAAAAAATAGGCAGTTTGTATCTATTTCCGCAAGAGAATTAAATTTTTTACGATTTCAGGCTTCGAACTCAAAGCCCTAAGAAGCCATGCATCAGTTTCGTAAATTGCTGTAAACTTTGTAGAATATGGGCATGAATATTAGTTAGTAAGAAATTAATGTACGAACATCGCTAAAAAGGCTTCAAAAACTCAGGAAGTTAATCGAATCGCGAACCAATCATCTTACCCCGATCCTCATATCCGGTAGTTAAAACCATCATATGAGTTCCTAAAACAGCGTCTGAAAATTTTTCTAAGTCTGAAAGTGAATAAATAATCATTTTTATAGTTTCGGATCTCAAACTCAGGTCCCTAAATCGTATATCTCACTTTTGGATATTGCATTAATCTTTATATCAGGTAAGTATAATCGCGTAAACAGATAGAAAATCACGTACAATGATTTTTTTTAATGATACACAAATCAGGTTGGTATTCTAACTGTGGACCATTTATCTGACTATAGCACCATGAAACTGAATCTAAAATTTGTCTAACAACCCACATTATAAGTTTCATACACCATGTACTTATACGATATTTATTTCAGCATTTTTTACTAAAGTGTCACTTAAGTGGTTCTATCAAGTTAACTAGAAGGATTTGGGGAGTTTGTGGCAAGGGTGCTGGGTTGCGACTCATGTTTGAGGTCTGATCTCAAATATTTATCTTGAACTTGGCCATATTGGAATATCTTCTGTAGCGAAGACTTACAAAACAATGGGGTGATTTTAATAAATAATTAAATGAATTGCGAATATAATAATTTTGCTAGTTTTTGTTCGTTTACAATGCGTGGGGGCAAGTGGGGGTACAAATTAAAGCTGATAAGCAGACGACGGAAAGAACGAATAAGGTTAGTGAGATGAGAGAGTGAGAAGTCACGTGGTGCGAAGATTCGATTGTGGCGGGGGTGGGGGGGAGTTGTGGGAGTCAATCGACTGCTGGATGTGATGTTTCGGGGGGGGGGGGGGGGCTCCGATAATGAAAATTTTAAAAATATATATAATTCTCTTAATAACATTAAAAATATTTAACGATAAATAAATTGTATTAATAAATTTATAATAATATATTCATATAATTAAAAATAATAACTTTATATTTTTAAATACATTTTTTTTTTGGAATTATTGGGTTTTCAACGTTAAAGATCACTGAGGCATCCAACATGGCGGGAAATATGGCCGCCGGGGGACCAAAACGACAGAGCATAAACGATTCCGAAACTTCGAGACCCTACACCTTTGTAACTGACATCCCCAAATCCTTTTACTACTTTACGAGTAAGAACCATCTAAACCTATTATGTAGGTTATAAGAAAAATTTTGAATCAAGAATAAATATATTATTATAAGATAAAGGAAACATAGTTAAAATAACAACCGGAGTTATGGATTTAATTTTAACGAACATTTTACGTGATTTTCTGTCAGTTTATCTGCTTATACGTATCTCAAGATTTATGCAATCTCAAAAGATGAGGTATGGTATAGGGACCTGAGTTCGAGACCGAAAATGTAATTTTTTTAAAACTTTATCGGACTTACAAAAAAAACTGTGGCAATATTTACCCACCGTTAGGTGAATATAATAGGTATTTATATTAAAGGAGGATTGGAAGTTTTAGCCGTCGGATATAGGAATCAGAGTGAGATAATAGGATGGAAATCGATTGATGACCCGAAGTAGATAGGAAATGTACGTTCGGTTGCAGGGGATAGGGGAGTGACTCGGTGGCTCATCTGCCATCATGCTCTGTAATTCCTATAACACGATCGCCATTTTGAATTCAGTAATCTTTGTAGCCAGTACGCCACAATCTATGTAGCCAGTAAACTGCCATCTTGACTCGCCTTCTTGGTATCCAGTATATCATTTTGCACTTCATGCTCTATCATTCCAAGTTGCTTTTTCGTGTTCTATCATTCTGTATTGTCTCTCTTTCTCTATTTCCTTTCTCTCTTGCTGCCTTCTTTGCCAGCTATCTAGCTATCTTGTTTCCCAATCACCCACATTTTTTCGACCACCATTTTGTTTCCCAATTAGGCTACTCACATTTGTTCGACCCCGCCATCTTGGATTTTTTTCATTTGTCATTTGTTTCCCAATTAATCACATTTGTTCGACCATGCTATCTTGGGTTTATCGTTTGTTTAGAGTTTGTCTCTCACTATCATTCGACCACCATCTTACCATCTTTAGTTTACATCGGCGTTTTCTAATCGCGCTGGTGTCGCATCATCTTCACTACTATGTTGGTTCTAAAGTTGACTGCTAGGGGCGCTGGTGTCTATATCGCTCGGCCGTCATACTTATTCAAGAGTTGGCCGCTAGAGGCACTGCTTTAATTTTCGCAGAGCTCAAAATACCATCTAGAGAAGTGCGGGATTGAACTACCGAAACTTGGGTCGGCATGCAACTACTTTAATAAAAAAATATATATTCGGTCTGCCACTTCGGTATTATTGATCCCCCCTCACAAAAAACTTGTAACCAAAACCAATTATAACAATTTAAAATAAACTTAAATAAATGCATTTCAATAACTCGGATTTTTGTCGATTTTCCTAAAAAAAAAAAAAAAAAAAAAAAAAAAACCTCTATTTTAGGACAGTAACCCCCAATCGCACAACCCTTGCTAGAGTGCGCCAATCGCCAGTGTGTATGGATTTAAAGATTTGATTTTCCATACAAGAGAAGGTATATAAAATTATTGTAAAGTACATTCCAGGATGGACTTTGTAAAAATTGATAGAAATTTCATACTTTATTTTTTTCAAAATGAGCCAAATTATTTTTTTTAATATTTGTTTTATTCAATTAGTTTCTACTGTTGTACGAAAAAAAAATTAATTTAAAATTAAGTCATCTAGGCTTGTAACAATGCCCGCGCGTACTGACAGACACGCGACAGATACACCTGTTATGATAGACGCAGGGTGCTGGCGACAACATGACGTAACTGCGGAGAAGAGTCGGTCAGTGTGAATGATCCTCGAGACAAGTGCGCGCGAACTAGCTGTGATCGCAGATCAGCAGCTATGCAGCCTTGTCGAAATAATCATACTTCTAGGAATCGATGTATTTATAAATATGTAGTACTATTTTATTTAAATTTATTTTATCTTATGTTTGATAACTCCCGACATCTTTAAAAAATACAGTAAAAGGTATTCAAAATTCATTTTTTATATAAAATCGTTTTGAAAAATTTTCGTTTTGTATATGTCCCACTTTGCCATGACCGGTTCTAAAATTTAAAAAATTTAAAAATTCTCATTGAGGGACACGATTCGAACACTTCGAGCACTCGCCTACAGGGCGACCAAAGAGAAGGATGCTTAAATATTATATTCACATACCTTACCTCATGTTCTGAATAGTATACGCCTAAGCTCGCATTGATTGTTTTTATATGTTGTACTTAAATAATTATTTAGCAAACTTTACTCCCGCAAGTCGGGCTGTAAGCATATTTATGAGCAGGTGAATATATTTTATGAACTATTAGGACCAAAATCATGAAATTCGTTTTGCAAGTATAATTTCTACATGTGTATATAAAAGACCTTTATAACCATAGTGATTATCCTATCTATTTGGTTTATAGTGATAATTTCTATCGAAAACAATTTACAACAGACTGGTTACGTTACACATTTATATAAGAAATAAAATATTAAAATTAAAGTGTTTTAATTTTATCAAATATAATATTATAAAATATTTGTTTTCGTTACATCCTTATAGCAATTTTAGTCCTTATTTAACAAAAACCAGCTATTCGGGCGCTCGTGAACTTCGTTCATCTATGCAGTAAGCTTGCAGGCAAAGTCCTTGCAGCAGAAGCGGCACTGATATGTCACCAAAAATTCCATACATGATACACAAGTGGTCCCAGTTGGCTCGGCTGTCGTCACGTCGGAGCAGTAACCATGGATAAAGATGTCCTCATAGAAATAAATGTTGCAACTGCTGATGAATTGTTCGGTGATACATTCGTTCTCGTTATAGTCAATGAAACGAAGGAGTTACAGGATTAAACGATGTTACCGTTGTCAATCATAAAGATGATGGACTAGCAACCATTGTTTCGATTATACATTCGAATTGCTTCCACAAGCTGAGACGAAGTGTCTTTCACGACCGTAACTGTTAAACACTTCCATGAAATTAACCCTGATACTTATAAACCTGTTGGTATTGCCCCCTGCATTTTTTCTGGTTACAATATTACTTTTTATAGGCGAAGGTGGTATGCCAAACATAAAAATCTGTATTTACGAATCGATTTTAGAATTTATTTAATTTTTTTTAAGTTGTGATATTGTACATAGAGTACAGCGGAAGATTGTAAAAATTTCTCTCAACTTAATTTCCGGTCTTCTCTCTTGAAGTCTAATTATTAGACGATGTTGGTATCTGTTAATTATTCATGATCTCGAAGGTAGATATAACTACCCTGAACGTATTTTTTTAAATGTATGTTTATGTGACTAAACCAAGCACCATTACATTCTCTAGATCAGGGGAGGAAGGCAGGATACAACAACAGTGATAAATTAAAGACATTTGAATATAAATTATATATATAATATACTTCAGACAACAAACATAAAAACAGAATCCTTAAATTTTCCACACCATTCACATACCGTTTTTACAGCAGCATTCTCACCTTTAACATAATTAATATGACATGCTTTTATGCAGATCAAGACAGTCTGTGCTAGTAGTCATGCAACCAAAACCCTTGGCCATATATTCTTCTTCACGACAAAGTTTCACTACTGCCACTGTCAAACTAAGCTTCTTAACTGGAAACCATCTGCTTATATATCCGCACACATGTACCATACCAGCCACTGTAATTCACACATGCAATCTGCACTACAATCCAACAACAGACGAAATCTACTCATCATTCATACCTCTTACTATAACTCAAGCATACCTCAACCATTCAGGCCACACTGACCGCAACCAAAAATGTACTTATTGCTCATACGTTCTGTTCTTCTGGTCGACACCAGCAAAATATATACTAGTAACTATAATACGATACAAACCAAATATCCATTAAAGCCCAAGACACACCAGACCATCCCATCTCCTAAACCCAAAGAAAAATTCAGTCATACTAATCAAGCACATCACCCTCTACACCAAGCACAATACCCATTATACATCAAGTGTGGCAAGTTATTACAGAGCTGAGGCCAGCCCATAACCTAACACCCATTCGTATTGTTCTACCAACAAAAATCATTTATATCTATCAACCATACCACCTCAACTGTTCGTCCAGACAGACCATACAAAGTAAGCATCCAACCCATACCAGTGAGACAATCAACTTCTTCTCATTCCATCCGCTATGCCGATAAATACCAGTCAAAATACACTGACCACCTATACCAAATACTTAAACTAAGGCATGCCTTACCATTAAAGGACTAACCGACACACACTTACTGTCCACATCATTCGATATACTCCAACAATCGCAAGACTAATATTCTTGAAAACATATCACCCAACATACTAACCATACCATCCAGGTAACCTAAGTGTACCAAGCAAATTTATAGTCCAGACCAATCCGCAACATTAAAATTCTTACCATCTGTCAAACTAAAATAACTTAACCTACTAAAGCCCAAAAAACCTAACCTACCGTTTTTTTTCCAAGGGCCAGAAATATCATGTTTAACCTAACATAATCTAAGCTACCATATCCCAGATAAATATTATACATATCCTAAGTGCACATTTGTCCTACATGTCTCATTATCTCAGCCACGTAAGAAAATGTGACATGTCCAAATATCACAAACGCACTTAAAAAAGACTGTGGCCAATCAGAACTTCGGTTTGCATTAACCTTATACTTACAAATGAACATCTGGATCTAGCAGAATTATTAAAAATCCAATATAGTCAAAATAAAAAGTCAGGCACCATCATGTCTACCCAAGCAACCACAAATTCAAGGCCAGCCCATGTCACAATATTCCTTGCCATCTGCCAACCTAATATAATCGACTGATACCAGCCACCATGTAATCACATAACCGAACTTCCACATTGTATGCAGGAAACCTTTCGCCTTTACCTGGTGACTTTCGACCTTGAAATCCCAAAAATTAAAAATTAAAAAAATATTAACAAATTAAAAAATGATTTAAAGATTTATTTTACATCAATATATCCCAATAAGCATCGCAATACCAATCAGCACAACAATCAGCACCACAATCCCAATTAGCACCACAGTTAGCATCACATGCATGACAATCAGTACCACAACCACAATCAGCATCACACACCACAATCAGCACCACAATCCCAATCAGCATCACATGCACAACAATCAGCACCACATGCACCACAATCAGCACTACATGCACCACAATCAGGGTTTTTTTAGAAGGCATTAGAAGTCATTTACAGGTCATTATTGGTTATTTAGGGGTCATCAGAGGTCATTATGATTAATTTAGAGGTCAATGTGGGTCTTTAAGAGGTCATTAGGGGTTATTTAAGGGGTCAATATGTGTCATTTAGGGGTCACTAGGTGTTATTAAGGCGTCAGTCTTGCGAGATATCGGTCTGGTAGGAGTAAGTTGTATGCTTTAAGTGTGACTATGATTTAAAGATGAGCGAGGAACTTGTCTGAAAGAAACTGTTGAAAATATAATACCTTATCATCGTGATGTGATCAAGAAACTACATCTAAATGCTGCTTACCTGTACATGCATGTGATGTATCAATGCCTGTGTGCGATTGGCCAGCTGCTATCACGTGGCAACTAGGTGATTAGCCGACCCGTGTCCGAACAATGCATTAATGGCGTAATACGATAATATAGTGTCAGGGCTTGCATACTTGTATAAGCAGTAGGGAGGTCAGTTGAGAGGCTCAATTTTATAGCAGCTCTCATGAAAGGTAGATTGTCTCAGCTAGCTTCTGTATCTTCGCATCAAAGTCTTATTCTGCATCTGCAATATCTTCGGACATTCCAGAGCTAATGGTAGCTACAGCAGTGCCATAGACTTCTTTGTGTGTGGTACCAGCAGTTCCATCGATTTCTTCCTATTCAGTCATATCATCTACATCTACTGCTGAGAGAACACCAATGCCGATGCTACCTGCTTTTATAGCCGCAGCACCTACATCTCCAACAGGTCCGTCCGAGTCTGTGCCTAAACCACTACATCGTCATCAGTGCCACTTTGTGAAAAAATCTTCAGCAAAAGCTACCATGCTCGGTATCATTAGAGAGCCGCCTGTACGAAGAGTCGTTTTTGCAAGGGGAAACATTACGACAATGGGCACATGCAGTATATGCATGGTGATAATTGAAGTTACATACCTAGATCTGCAAGGATTCGTCTTTTGGGAGCTAGCGCGTAATGTCGGTAATATCTCTTGCCACATTGGTGGGTACCTATTCGACAGGCGATAATGATGAGACAGCTAATGTTTAAGATGGAATGAGAGACCTACAAGGTTTGGTAGAGTCAGCATGTGTCTAATGTATTGCTGCAAGACGTTCACGTGAATTCAGCGAACTTAAAAATAAACAGCCGTCCGCTCTAAATACTGATGCATACAACTCCTACTAAGAAATGCAAAGTTGATATTGAGGATGTAACAGGAAGTGGAGCTAACCATGAAGACAGCACCGATGATAATGGTTATTGAGACAGTGAAGACGATACTGATACTCTCAATGCACTGACACACCTCTCCAATGAGATTCCTTTGAAAGTGATGCGAAGAACGCAGAAGGCGTCAAGAATGCTCGCTCATTTGCTGCAACGAGCCACATTAAGAAGGTGGAAGATGCTGAGAATACTGACTATTTATTTTCAGAAGACCAGAATGAACTTGTACATAGATTCAGAATCTTGATTGCTAAACAAAGAGGTGGGAATTACTAGAACATGGAAGAAATATGTTCGATCATTAGAGATCTTAGGGAATGGGGATATGTCGCATGATGTGGTGAACTGCTTTCTTCTGAAAATGTAATTACAAATAATAATCAATTTTTATAAAATATTTTGTTTTCCCATTTGTGTATATTTCGTATCCTTTTATCCCTTACAGTTTTAAAGTGGTTCAATAAGCACTCGACTCTGAAGAGTCAGATATACATTCAAAATATGTATTAAATTATTTACGTATATAACATGAATACTAAACATTTAATTCTGTCTATATGTAAACATTTTGGAGACAATGTAATTTCTATACAGATTTTGGTACTACAACCATCGACCCATCGATCAAAGAGGAGTCAAGTATACGCTGCAAAAATAATTTTATGGATTTTGACTCGTAGACAGGTATTACTGCTTGTGATGAAGGTCTTTGCAATGACTCTGCGATTTGTGCAGCCCATTGCAGACCTGCAGATTAAATATGTAATTTGGACTCTGTTCGAAGAAGGTTAGTAAAAGTTGATTTTTTCCTGATTATTTATATTTTTAAAGAAACATCAAAGAAAAATTTTAGTTAAGAAAAAATTATTGGTAAAAGAATAAATACTTCATGTTTGGAGTCACCAAAAGGTTTAAAAACGAACGTCGTGGGACTTATCAATTACAATTGTAAATGCCAGTATATTTATTCACCCATCAGGCTCCTAACCATCATGAGAAGTGTCGACGATCTCTTTCCCACCACCCAATAATGAAAAATCAAGAAAAATTTAAAAATAAATATAAAAAAAACCAAATAATTTCCAACAGAATATATAATTAAAACAATACTTAAGTAATATTGAAAAATTCAAAAAACCCTTAACAATTTATAGAAAATTTATTTTAAGAAAGTTAAATTTCCGGAGGTCACCCCCACCACCAATTATTCTAATGGTTAAACTAGTTGGCAGGCCTCCACCAATTACTCACTTTTATTCGATCCCCCTCATCAGTACTACTCATTCTAGCGCATCATACAGGCATTGAGACATCTCATGCATGGACAGGCAGGATGCTGACCTTGTCAAAGTTTAAACAATGGTAAGAGCAGTGTTAGCAGGTCTGTACATGCACTGTCTCATGTAACTGCTCACGTATGTGCTTCAAAATTGTTTTCTCACTTGTATGGTGGCAGGTAACTGTTGGCTGTACGCGTACGTGCTTCCGGGTTGTTTTCTTAATTTGCATGTTGTCAGACAGCCTAAGTCGGGGAAGTCTACAATGCTTGGCCCTACTCTGCACGTATTATTTCGGTTGTGTATGAACTTAGAATATTTCATGTGTGTAGGGACTTTGTTACTCGGACTGAACTTAGAATAATTGTATACCCTATGTTGAACGTGGAATATTATCAACTCACATGTGAGGTAGGCATTGTCCCCCTGCATTTGCTTCTGGTAACCATATTACTTTCCATAGGCATTGGGTATGCCAATAAAAATGTGTATTTATTATTCGATTATAAATTAATTTTATTTTTTATTTTTAAAGTTCTACTTAAATTATACTAGAGTATTGTGAAACTATGTAAAAGTCTATCAATAATTTACTCCATTTCCAGTCTCCCATCTTGAAACCTAACTATACGATGTTGGTTTCTGTTAAATAGTCACTGCCTCGACTGTTTTGTAGACATAAGTATCCTACTCGGATTGTATCAAATGTATGTCTATGTTACTAATTCAAGTCCCACCATATTCTCTATGTCACGTGAAGTAGGCAGGATACAACACTAGTGAGAAATTGGACTTTTTCATGAAATTATACATGTTTTTAGATACTTCATACTACAAACATGAAAACAGAATTCTTAAATTATTCACACCATTCGCGTACATGTAAATTTATGTGCAGTCTGAGTTAACCTTAAATATACTCGTGAAATTTCCTGGTTTCTAATTATAAGCCACAAATAATTTCAGGCCGCGTTCGAATTGTCACACTTATTTTACTTAAACGTCACGTGACCTGAATTCGTAAACTGAAACAATTCTTGCAATTGACTTGCCTTATCCAAGTAGTTATAACTTGATTTTACCAAAATAAATAAATAAATACTAATCTTCACGTAATATCACCCCTCCCCCTCACCCCCTCACACTGTGTCTTGGCACAATTTTTCTCTTCTGGATAGCCTGCGATTTCTAAAATTTGAGAATATAATATTTTCGCTCGTTCCTTGTTTCAAACTTATGTGCCCTGCATGACAGTTCTTTCACACACTTTCTGTTGAGCCAACGAGTCCAGATGGCGAGTGGCCATCGCGTTCCGATGGCTCTGTTCTTCGAAACATTATTTTCAGATTATGATTTTATAGTTTCAATGCTGTTGAAGCAATGTATTTTTTTATTATAATTTTTAAAAACATTTATTTTTTTTAGTGTTGTGTGCTTTAGCTGGTGTTTGTTTGGCAAGTTACACGCACATGTAGTTCGGTTTCTATATTCGTATGACTCTCGTGTGACTACAGCTTCAGTATTATAGTTGCCTTTTCTTCGTGCAACATTTATATTTGTTAACTAATATATCTTTCTCATAATGTCTGTTTTAGTGAATGTGCGCGTGCCAACATACACTTTTCTGTACGTGTCGTCTGTGTTCTTCCTGCATGTGTTGAGCCAAACATTTTGCACATTGCGTGCCCTTACCTTGCTGGTTGTAACCCAGTCAAAATTCAAACTCATTTATGCTGCGGTTCGGCAGTGGATATGTTGTCTTATTGCCAGTTGGATAACTAACAGTTTCTGAATGATTCGACAATACACCTTCATTCAGCTAAGTCAGTCAGCGAAACTTCATTTCTATTTAATATAACTATAAAATCGCAGAATTGGACTTAACCACTCACATTGTTGCTAATAAATTTGTCGTTAACATTTAAAATTATGGTAATTCGAAGTACTTCGTATTTTTAACTAAATTGCTCAGTATTCATTTTGTTCGTTATACCTCATTTAATACTTTTACGCTGTAAGCAGAAAATTTAACTTTGATGTTTTAAACGCATTTAATTAATTATATTGATGTGATGTTAACTAAATAATTATAACGTTTTCTATCCTAAGTCTTTTCGGGGAGTAATATTTATACTGTATTGCGTGGTCTCTACTATATTCCACAGATTTAGTATTCCGCGTACTTGAATTTTCTCAAGATTTATTATTTCGAACTGTCTATCAATTTCTTTTGAATACAGATATATTAAAAGTAAAGATCTAGTAACACACAACTACAAGTAATGTCTATTTTTTCTACTGACAATATATTTTTACTCTCGGTCTATTTTTGGTGTTTATGCAAAAGTCTTGTGTATATTTTATATGCTTCATTCTTTATTTTGTGTTATGCACGATCAACGAGCACGATACGTATTTGAGTATATAGCTTCCTCTCAATGTATTTGTGCAGGGTCATTTGGTGAATTTGTAGGCCTAATTGCTGTGCCACTTGATTGTTATTTTTGTGGCATTTATTTTATGACGCATTTCTTAGCCGAAGTCGATGTCCTCCCTCCCTGCTGCCAGCGAGCCGCAGTACGTGGTCCTGGAGGCGCGCTCAAGACGGCGGCAGTGCGTTATTAAGTCGACACGACACGAGCTGCTGAGGGGTGTGGGGGTTGGTCGACCCGCCCCTAATCTGGGCCGACAGACACGGCATCAAAGAGCGTGACCTGGGATCCACAGCGGCTCGACCCGTCGTTCCTTAACTCCCCGCCACCCCAACCCCTAGACTACCGGGACGATAATCCGATTCCAACGGGTGGCGCTGCGAGCCACTGCACGGCCCACCCCCTGCTCGTGGTGGACAACCCTCCCTGCACCCTTTACCCTGGCGCGCCACCCTTGTGTAATAAGTCGAAGATGGAGCCTGTGTGCTAATCCGCTGTCGGCGAAGAGCCCCCTCCCCACGGCCAGTGCGTGTGGTGGCGCCTTAGGGAAACACCGGCATAACTGCAAGTCAGCCATTAAGCAGTGGCTCGCGGCCCTCTAGTTGCACGCCTCCCTCCAACAACCGCGGCGAAGCGAGAGCGCGCGTCGTAAAGTAACCCTTTAACATACACTCATTTGCAGATGAATTGGAGACACCTGCCAGGTTGGAGAAATGGCGTTTTGGTCGCCCCATCGAATGGAATAGTGCGTAGCCACGCATGACTGGGTTATCGTCAGACTGTATACTGATCGTTTGTGTAACATTCGAGTACATAATGGGGAAGGAACAAGATCTCAGTGCATCTGATTGTGGCCAGAGAGTTGTGGCGGGACGCCTGGGGACGGCATCTCCGTCGTCGTGCAGGCGCTTGTATTTCCGTGGGCCACCATATGAAGGGTGTACCGTGAGCTCATGCAGGCAGTCTGGTAAAACCACCGCCTCCAAGGACAACTGTCGTGCCCTACAACGACAGGGGTTGCCATCAGCTAGCACGGTTGGTAACAGTGGATAAAGAAGAGACAGTGCAGCAGATCACTCGACAGTTCAACGCTCTATCCCTACGAATATTTAGTAAACATACCACCCATAAACATATCCTCGCTGTGGAGTACAGAAGCCGCCACCCCACTAAGTCACCTGTGCTCACCGCACATCACAAGGCTCAACGATTAACTACCCTAATTGAGACTGAGTGATAGGATGAACACTCCAAGGACTTGAGGCCACCTGTCTGGCCGCCAAGGTCACCGACTTCAATTATATCGAATACGTCTGGGACTCTGTCAATAGGGATGTGCGTGCCGTGGATCCGGCATTGTAGGAGGCGGCAGTACAACGGTCATGGATCAGTACGGCTCCAAACCGCTTCCGCAGCCACGTGGAGTCCATGCCATACCGCATCACAGCCATCATTAGGGCGAAAGGGGGTGTCTCTTATTCAAATGTTCATGAGTGTATTATCGTACACATACAGCATGTTGCAAAATAGGTAAAATCATGGTCGTTGCTCTGCAATGCCAGAAGCTAGCACTAATACAAAATCGCCTTTTCCTCGGTAATGCTATGGTTTGCTGCTGATACAGCAAATTATTAAAAATTGCATACTTGTTGTAAATGGCTGTTCACGGTAAAGTGAGCACTTTTGGAATCAACCACAGCGAAAAGTCACTGCCTTAGCATGTATATATTATAACGGGCGCACTGAGGGACATACGCCCAGTAAAGTTGGTTATTATGAATGGAAAATAGTTCCACTACTTAACGTCGAATTAATAGTGTCAGGTAGTAACTTAAATTGTTTATTTCTCTTTGCGTTTTTTAATGTATCGAAGCTTTAAAAAACGGCAGTTTTGTAAAATGTTTACTTTTCTAATAATTTCAGTGTTTCACTTGACCGATGCACGCATAAAGTGATGAGATCCATGGCAGTGTTAATTTTACATAGCGTGGAAGAATACACAATGCTCATTTTACCGTGAACAGCCTTTTCACAGATATAGACCTACTAAAACCCTTGTCATTGGTTCAAAGTGTGTAACATTTCAGTTGAATCAAATATGCAGAAATTACTTCAGTGGTAATATTTGCATTGAAAATAGTAAGTCGAAATTCTTTTCGCCATTTTTATTTTATCATTCTTCTTCTCACAATAAAAAAATTCTCACTCTATTTTTGTTGTGGAGGATGAAATTCAGAACATCTCGCAGCAAATTATAGATGATCTGCGTTCGTAAAAAAATGACGAAGGAGGCAAACACGTAGTCGCCTACACCCTTGCGGCTACGTGCGTGGGCGGAAAATTAATTTTGCATGTTAAAATGTTCGGTCCGAAATTGTTAAAGGAGCTTAGCCACGGGTGCTACCCACGTACGTGAAGTTTTTTTTTTTACTAATTAAAACATCTGAAACTTCTCTCTCTCTCTCTCTCTCCCCCTCACACGCCTAGTCTTGTTGGTGACGGTATGCTTTGTGTTAGAGAAAATTAAGTTCGGTTTTAATTCTGCCTTACTTATGTTGCAATCTGTCCTCCAATTGACTGTCGTCTGACCACAACACATCTCTCCGACAAAGAACAATGGCGAAACAAGAAACAGCAAGTATGTTTTGTTTCGTGCATTTGTTTAGTAAACATTGGATACTTCCTACTCTCTAGGGAATAAATAAAATATGTCAAATAAGTTTAGAATACTTAATATCGTCTAGAAACAAATTAAATATACTTACACATGGTCCCTGTGTTAATAAACTATTAAAGTAACCAAAAATTTTACTGCATTTTGTTTAACTCGTATAATAAAGCCGAATTTGGGAATTATATTAATTGAATTGGTAACATAAGCAAACGCTTTGTAATCATATATAATTATAACATCTGCAACTAACGGTGAATACAGCCCCTTGAAAACTTGCAACGTTACATTACCCTCCTCGATTTGGAAAAAAAATGTACGAATTTGGTACAAATCGAAACAAACCTAAGCGTTGATTCACTAAAATTGCTGCAAACATGTTTTTACATTTTTATTTAAAATTCATAATCATCATATATATGTTATACTATTATGACATCACGTTGAACATGAAACAAATAATCTGCTTATAATATTTTCCATTCAATTCATTGAGTTGTTTTATTTTTCACAAAGTATTTTTTTCTTCTAATCAGTTCACAACCGTTATCTATTTTGTAACACTACACTATACAGTCTCTTCTTAACCATTTAGTTTTACATAATATATACCTATATCTTTGCACAACACATCGTATCCTTATTTTATATAACATTTAAACAATTAGATTTACATTAATACAACAAACATACATTTTTCACCAATTTTACTTCATATGTAAATAACATTAGATACCATAATACAAATGTCTCTTTACAACACTGTTTATATATATATATATATATATATATATATATATATATATATATATGTATATATATTCCTATTATTATCCGGATTTCCATGGCCTGAGTAATGTCACGTGATAATTTGAATTATTGTGATTATAAATTGTGTGAGGCCCCTAACAATTTTTCCCCTTCTTTGAATACTAATTGTTTACAATTTTTTCCCATATCACATTTCGTTGTATAGCTTTAACTCAAGTTTTTTCAAATACTTTACTCTTTTGGTTTCCTAGTTTACATTGATTGTCAGGATATGCAATATATTCCTGCAGTACAGTTTTTTGCCTTTCCTTACGCATTATTTCCACTGGAGTAGCACCAGTTCTTTCATGCCAGCAAGAGTTTATTAAATTTTCTACATCACTTAATACTGTCATCCACATGCTGTTTTTTTTTGCCAGTGCAGTCTGAATATCCTACCTAATTCTCCCATTACTCGTTCAACTGGATTGGCATATGGATAGTACACTGTTGTGTATCCTAATTCGATTCCCAATACAGTAGCTAAAGTTTCCAATTTTAATTTTTGTGGTCCATTATCTCAGATCATTTTCTTATCTTTACCTATATTTACAATATAGTCAAACATGGTTTTTTCTGTGGCGACTTTTTCAATAGCTCTTTTAATAAGATATAATTTTACGTATTTTGAGAACACATCAAGTGCTACTAAAACATATTTTACACCGCCTTTCCCTGTGGGCATAAGTCCAAATTAATGATCATACTCCACTTTTCATAGTTCAGTTTCCAACACATGCCCCATGGCTGCTTGAAATTTGTGGCACATTACTTTTGTTTCTGCAGGTAATAAACAAGTTAAAATAACAATTTATACATTACGGTACATATTTTTAAATATAAAAAAATATTGTATAAGTTATATTTAACAGTTTTTGTGACCTCAAAATACCCACACTCAATGTGGATCGCTAGACTTAGGACTCTTTTGAGTGACTCTGGTAAATATTTTACTTATATTTTGAAATAAATATTCATCTTTTACTATAAACTTTTCTTTCATAGTTTCTCTGCAGTTATTCGACTCCAATTCCAGTATTACCTTTCGTAGCCTAATTTTTTTTTTCTGCGTGTTCTTTTAAGCATTTTTCTTCCTGAGTGAGACATTAGTTTATATTATGGATTTGAAATTCCCTGTCTTTTAAGTACTGCATAACTGACCTAGTCCCCGATAGAACATCAGCGACAATTTGGGTTTTATCTGAACATTATATTCCTGTAAAACTAGTACCCGTCGGGTAAACCTACCAAATAACAGCTTACAAGTGTGTATATAGTATGAAGGCTAATGATCAGTTAGTCCAGAAGTCTACCTTTCATAGACGTATGTTCTAAATTCGGAACAAGCGAATACAATACTTAGTAACTCCTGTGTTACCGTGTACCATATTTCTGACGAATTTAGAGCTCTGCTTGCAAAACTAATTGGGAATTGTTCCACTTTTTAATTTACTTGAAAAAAACATTTCTCCTGATGCCTCATCGAAGGCATCACATGCAATATATAATTTTTCCTAAATTCTATGATAATGCAATAAAATTTCCTTCTCTAGTTCAGATTTTAGTTCGCCCTATGCTTCTTCCTGTTCCTCTCGCCATTACCAATTTTACTCCTTTTGTAGTAGTTAACTGTGCATATGACTGAAATCTTAATTTATTTCCTGAAATAATTAAAAAATATCATAAACGTTTCTAATTGCTTTCTGTTCTCAGGAATCGGATACTCTCTATCTGTTAAGATTTGGCTAGGATCTACTCTAATGCCTTGCGCACTCGCCATTATACCTAACATTCCTATCTCTTCGTTTATAAATTCGGATTTGTGTATATTTTTAGTCATTCCCCCTTCTAATTTCTGCAATTTCAAAACACATAGTTAAAATAAAATAAAATTCTCCAAAAGCTTTGGTTGCAATCAAAATATCGACATAAACCGTAACCAGACCTCGAATGAAATGGTTTACCTACATGGTTAATCCTGATGGTAATATTTTGAAACAATATGATTTTGCTTGACGAGGAAATGTTATAACTGGCTTGTCGGTAGTGTTAGAGGAATTTGCCAGTATGAAGCTACTAGATCTAATTTTTGAGAAATATGAGCAACCCTCAAAATTTTGTAACAGTTCTTCACCGAGTTTAGGGCATCGATTTTGGGCACTAGAATTTTATTTTATTTGCGACCCTACAGACAAACTCTTCCCCCGCCCTTTCCAACCACCAGTTTTCTTTTCAGCGTGTCTATTAATTATGTCAGCATCCAACATATATTGAATTTCTTGGTGTACTGCAGGTCGGAGTGAAAGTGGTATTGTGTATGGCTTTTGTACGAAATGATTGTGTTCTCTGATATAAAAATTATATTCATAAACTTTGTTAAGCCCTGGAAAATTATCAAAATCCTTGTATTCTTCTTTTAATATGCGGTTTGTTTTTTTTTCCTCTGCATTGTTTCCCCCCCCCCCCCCTATAAAATTACACCATTCATATCTTCTGGCATTTAGTAAGTTTGCGTAATAAAATTGCAAGCTAAATTAAGGTCTTTGAAGCCGTCATCTCCAATGACCAACTGTAAGTGACATGAAACTACCAAACTTTGCTCCCATCCAAAACCCACTTTAATTCCTACTAATTACCCACAATGTTCGGCGTAATTTGCGATAACTTCTTGTTCCCTCGACCAATCAACACCCAAAACAATATTTACATTTAATCCTTGTACAATTAAGAAGAGCAATCCGATATTTTTCTGTAATGGCTATTCCCATTATGACTTATTTTTTAAATTTACTGTTTCTGATCCCAGTTGCTCCTTTTATAGTAATGTTTGAAATATGTAATACTGCTACTACACTTTGCACATCCTTCTATAAATAATTAAAACATTTTTCAGACATAGCCGTTATCTCATTTCCTGAATCTATTAACATACTAATCTCTATATTTAAATTTGGGATTTATCTTTTAGATATGGGCAAATACCCCTATTCCCTTCAACGACTCTTTCATTTTTGCCACTTTCTTCTAGAATTTATTCCGCTTCAAACGGCCATTCCTAATTTAATTGTGAACTATTCGTATTAGTGGCACATTTATTATTGACCTGCATAATATTACAATTGTTTTCTTTTCACACATTTTCTTCAAGAGAGGCATCTGAGGATCGATCCGCCCTCTCTATTGGTTTAAATGTTATTCATTTTCCCTGTGTCACTCCCGAGTTTCGCGCTGTTGTTGTCCCTGATCTCTCTGTCTCATATTTCCCCTGTTTTCATGTATTTCTTCCCCATAGCCCTCATTTCTATCATTCCTTCCATTCCTTCTTTCCCTTGGAACATTTCATGATTATCCTACAATTTTCTGATTTTCTGGTTTCCTGCCCCTCTGTTCCTCATCTATTCTATCGCATTGTCTATTTTATCTACTCCGCAAACCTTCTTCCCTTTCATTTCTCCTGCATATTAATTCTAGCAAGACAATTACATCTTCCACTGCTTTGAGTTTACTCCCTAGAATACAGATACGTTATCTAAATATTTTGATAGTAAATAGAATTCCTGCTCATAACAACAGTATTTATGTAAGAACGCACATTTAGCCTCTGCGAAATTTGCCCATTCTGTTCATTTACATCCTGCCCATCTGATGCTGCTCCACCTAACTTACTTATGAACAGTTGTACTTTTCTTTCATTTCACACCTCCTCTTCTCCCCCCCCCCCCCTCCCCAATCAGTTTAGCATTCTTTCACACATGTGTATGAATTGTATAGGTGTCAGTAGTAGAGCCGGGGGGGATTTAAGATCAAAGGGGATGCCGCCTTTATTGATATCAAAGGGTTAAATTAATTGAAAGGGTTAAATAGATTGAAATTGTTAAATTGATTTTAAGGGTTAATTGATCGAAAGGGTTAAATGTATTGAAAGGGTTAATGTTTAATCCGATTAAACCCGATCAGATTTTTTGAATCCTATTATAATGAGATAAAAAAATTTTGTTTGTGTTTGGTGCAAGAGTGTACTAAGGGTCAAACTTATTAGTTTCTTTCTTTCTATTTTGGGTTTGGGAGCAGCTCTGGTAGATGTCAGCATGACGACTGGCACTCGGATGAGGTGTGTCGTGTTGGGGACAGGGTATATATATATATATATATATATATATATATATATATATATATATATATATATATATACATATACATATATATATACGCTTGCAAAAATCTCACCACACACACACACAAACACACACACACATATATATATATATATATATATATATATATATATATAATATATATATATATATATATATATATATATATATATATATTTGTGTGTGTGTGTGTGTGGTGAGATTTTTGCAAGCGTGGCATAAGTATCTTTTGGGGGGGGGGGTAGTGCTCGTAGACGGTAGAAAAGCGATTTTTTGTTAATTAAACAGAAAGAGACGTATAGTTAACACACGAGAGAAATAATTTCAGCGAGCTCTACCTATGAATAAATTACACGAAGGACTCATCGAATCGCAAATTTCAAACGATCACAACTGCGTGAATAACATCTGGTGTCGACAAATGCTAAACGATCACAATTACGTGACTCTCTAGTATGGAATAAATAAATTAATTAACGGAGCTTAAAAAATGTCCCTATAAATTAAACAGCAGTCTTCCTAAACCCAAGTACAATAAAAGGACAAAACACGTAATGAAATCGCACAAGGATCTCCACAAAAGCACATCTGTCAGCCTCGGGGGCTGGTGAATTAATGAGTGGATTGTATGCCGTGCGCCGGCTTATATCCTATTATATATACGTGGAGCGCGGTCGGCGGCTGACAGGTAACTGAGTTGAAATTACGGCAAAAATTCTGAATACAACCGACTAAACGATTTACACACTACTCATGCGCATCCTGAATTATATATAGGAAAAAAAAACAGATATCCCTAACAAGTTAGTATTAACGACGTACAATTTATGGAGTAAACACAAAGCCAGACAACGATTTAGAACTTCCAGTTAACACGGGCGAATCAAGATTTCCAAACTCGCATTTTGAATTATACGACTTAAATTTTAAACAGACTTAATAGCGTATGTCATCCTCTCATTTGTACACGTAACTTAAGCATTTTTAAAACACACCCGTCCGCCTCGGAGGTCGGTGAATGAATGAGTCGAGCTTATGTCGAGAGCCTGACTATATATATATATATGTGTGTGTGTGCGCGCGTGCGTGTGTGTGCGTGTGTGTGTGTGTGGGAGCGCAGCTGAGTTGAAATTTACGAGAAAAATTCTGAATACTCTATTCGTCCTACAACAGACAACGAAATAATATTTTTTTAACGAAAGTTTCACTATTGTAAGAATAATTCATCTTTGTGAAATTGTTTAGTTTTATTTAAAATGTGTTCAATTTTATTTTCTGAGTTTGTATAAAGTATAAGTGTGTTTTTATCAGCAAGCATTTTCAGCTGCAATAGTAGTAATATGGTTGCTGTGAGAAAAATATTTTATTTCAAAGTTCGTTGGATTCTCCCAGCTGTAGAGTTGCAGGACAGCGGAAAACATTGTGGTGTGTGGCCAAGACCTGCCTCCTGAAAAGTATTTGTTTGACTTGGCTCACGGTTTTGTTAAATTCCCCAGGGTTATTCAAGTTGACCAGTGGTCGGCAAAGTTTTCCCGAGATAGTAGTCTGTTCCTTTTCCTTTAAAATTCATTGATTCAAACACGTTCGATTTTCTGAAACCTTTTTTGTAATTTCCCCTTCAGAGTGTGCTTGTTTTATTAAATGATAGTTTTTAATGTATAATATTTATTTTTCTCCCTCGTCAAATTGGAAGCAAACGACTTTTTTTAATATTTATTATTTTTTTTTTTTCTAGCTGTCCACTTAAAAAAATTTTAAGTTTCAAACCTGAAAATATTACCATAACTCACTCGTCTCAAGAATATTTTTTTCATTTAAATATTTAATATCCAGTCGTATACAAGTAATTCGTCTTCAGACACATACCATCTCCAATAATTCCGAAGAGATATAATGACACGAGGAATCTTCAAACTAATAGATAACAAGCCAAGTATTAAATTTTAACACATAAAAATTTTATTAAAAATTCTCTTTAAAAAACATCTTTAAGAGCTAAAATATCTACAATGTTCACACAGAAATTGAATTTACAGAAGCATTTCTCAAAATCACATTATGTTTTATGAAATAAAATAAATATATACAAAATCCATTTCTTCCAATACTTTAAAACAAACATAACAAGATAATGCAATATACAAGAATCATGTTACAAACTTAATTACCAAACATTTTTAACAACAATAAGACATTTTAAGGAAAACAAAATTAGCAATTACATCAACACAAATTTTTCATAGTTATGTACATCTTTAAAAAAATGTTCTTTTTTCTGTCTACTAGTACTACAACTACTACTACTATTACTGTTATAAGCTTCAAAATCTTCTTAGTCATAATTCATTATAAAAAACCAGAACAAAAGAATATATACAGAAATTATTAACAAAATATTTACAAATATACTATATCGTTGTTGTTAACGTCCTTTTCCTATCGAATTACAGTCACTATTTACATTAACGACACATTCGGTTTGTGTGTTCGTAGACACGCACAGAAGGGCATACATTTGTCACATCCGGGGTATTTTCCACACACGCACACACACACACCGAAAGACAGGGTACAACACACACTCACACGCACGCAGTTTCCTGTAGATGATTTGTCACACTGTGACTTTCTTCTTCTTATTTGCAAAAGGGGAATAGTAAAATATATCGAAGACAATTTTAGTCCATTCTTGATAGTGTAGTCATGCCTTACAGATAGGTAAACAGGGAACAGCAGCATTGAATGGTGTTGTAAGATATATTCCACAGAGTTGTAGATATTTGCAGACGCTGTAGACATTTGTAGATAGACGTGAAGTTGGTTTCGGAACAGGAGGTGCGTGTGATGACCGCAGATGGACGTCATTGGCGGTGCGGTGTCATGGGCGGGCTATATTTATTGGGGTGTTGTCACTATTTTTGGTATGAAAATTTAAAAAAAAAATTACTTAGGTAATTTGCAGTGCCCCCAAGGTAAGGTTGATATTCCATCTGCCTCAATGTACCACTTATCATCCATGCCAGACAACACTATCTTGGTTACGCGTTTGGTGTAGACTTCATGAGCATGCGAACGAAACTGATATTGGGTCCCCAAACAATTGTGCAATTTTCGAGTCAATCTCGATCATCCTCGTACTTGAGTGACTGTAACACTTTAGGTTTTACACCCTTCGCCTTACGTATACATTGTTCATTCGCAACAACATATGCATAAAGCTTAGGACGCAAACTCACAAAGTGTGGGATGATGCGACCAGCACATTCGCCTTTCATCACCCTGGTACAGCCTTTGTTCTCGTGAGGGAATCCTTGCGGGTTATCGAGCACATAGTAGGATGTATCAAACCGCGCCTTTAAATCTGGGGTAATTACTTTATAGATGTCCTCACAAGCAACAGAGTATACCAAGGAATAAGGAATAAGTGTCACAATAGAGAAGGTGCAAGGCTTGTGGAAGAAATTTTGTATGCATGTACTGATATTGGAATTCCGAGAGGGTTAATTTAGAAAGATCAATAATGGCAACACCAGTATACAAAGGCTTGTTAAACGCAACAGAAGTATTTGGCATCTCAATAAGAACCAAGTTTACGTCGATAATCGGCCTTGCCTGGAATTTCGGATGCCCTATCAGCTCTGCAGCCCCGTAGATCGTGTCATACTTCGAAATAACTCTGATTTCTATTTCCCGGCGGATATTCTGCAATGTTTTTCCATAAATGGAATTATTCATTAACTTGAATAACGATTTTTCGAATGCGTTCGCAGCCTGGGCACGTTTCTCAATGTTAAACTCGATGTATGGAGCCATCCAGGCCTTCTGCTCAAAGCGGAAATCGCGTTGAACAGAGTCAAGTGTGGCTCCATACATCAAGTACTGCCTCAGTGTTTCCCAGTGTATAACATATGTCTTGCGCGGCACGAGTGTTAAAAGAAGTTTCTCATTCGAGGCATTCGGGTGTACGCCATTTTCTGGGGCCAGAGGCAGATCAGATAGTGCATCATGACAATCGTCTGGAAAATACAGATCAATTTCCACGAAAAGCAAGTGTCACTTTTATTCACCGTTTTTTTTTTAATCCCATGTTGAAAACACGTCAGCCTCAACAGACTCAAAATTGCAAATCGGAAGCTTGTATCGCATCGTTTGACTGTACAGCCCATTGACGTCGAAATAACATATATATTTCGATGCCACACTGGGGTCGTAGTCCTCACACATGTAAATATTGTTGGCTTCCGCGCTTATTTTTGAAACCTGGGTAATGCTGCCCCTAACCCAGCGTTCTACTATAAGATACATATATGGGTCAGTCAACAGCTCTAGCCGCGCACATGTCATTGACAATGAAGTGTCCCATGAAAGAAACGGAGCTGTGACGTACATGGCGGGGTCAAGACCATAATCAATCAAACATACGGTCCTTAAATGCTCAAAAACATCAGCAAGCAAACAAGTATCCCCACGTAAGTAGTGAACGGCATACTGCAGCATGTTTATACAGTTGAACGCATCCCATGCGGCTTGGGCGTGAGTGTAATCCTCATCGCTTACGCCTTCGCCTCTCATCACATCATGAAATGCGTCCTTTGGTGGGAGTGACTTGTACACCAACTGTCTAGCGACTTAACAAAGTCATAAGGAAAAACTCCCTACTGTTTTGCTAATTTGAATTGGGTGTTGTCTGGAAACATCGAGTGTGCAATACTCAATTGCACAGGTAGTAAATTACCTGCCAAACTTTCCAGAGAGGCGCTCATGAATTGGAATGAGTCAATAAATCGTTGCTTGAAATATTGCACCTTTCCATTGAAATCATTCCCATTGGGAATTCATTTGGTAATACATGTGTATTTCTCTAGGGTAATTCCAATACTTGAATTTTATCTGGGTTTTCGATTACCATGGTTCCGTCGGGTTGTGGTACGTAACGTTCAGCCAGGGGCTTTATGAGAAAATGAGCACCATAATTCGGCAGGTTATTAAAAACAGCGACAAGTTGTCTTTTGGGCAATCTGAAAATCAAGTTGCACTTGTTATGTGCGCGACCTCTGATTTCACCCATCAGATCTGTGCCACGTGTTTCTTTACAAATGTGACAACATGTTTGACCCGCCAACCTAGCTTCATCAGCATGGGTTTTTGGCTTCATCGGAACAATGACGTTGAGATTCCTGCAACACACTTTGTAAGTTCAACAAATTGATCAACTGTAGGGTTCATACAATCAGCACCCACAAACTCAAAATAGTTAGATAAACTTGGATTGTATGAACAGACCAACAAAATGCTACAAGCATATGGAATATGTTGGTTGATGGTAGTTGTATTACCCATTTCATCATTAGGCAATCAAGTGGAAATGGGTTTCAGGCAACTTTCAACATCGCAATAGGCGACGAAACCCAATCTCTGCTGTTTTACTCTAATCTTTAAATTCCAAGTACTTGCCATTCCCAATGGGGAAAGTACTGCGAACAGTTCTTTGTTTCTGGTAAAGAATAGTGTGAGATGCGAGTTTCTCCTCACTGACAAAGTACTGAAGATATCGCTCGCAAATATGTTTTCTACACTTCTCCTTACTCAGCTGACTACCAACCAGCCAGGATAAATGTATAATACAGACAAAATGCAAATGAGCAGCATTTTCACTCGCGCAAAACGCCAAAATATTCACATGTTTGTCATGGTTTACAGCAGGAATACGCATGGGTACTACAACCCCACCTTTTTCGCAAGTTTCGTCAATTATATTGCTATCTTTGTCCACCACTTAGAAGACATTGATAGCAATATAATTGTTATTCTCAAACTTACGAATTACCTGTATGACTACAGGTGTCGACAGACCTTCATTATTTAAAATCTTGTGAGGATTTGGATATGAAGTACTTCTGTAAACACTTTTGTGTGGCCGGAAACAAAGATGCTATTACGGCACAGTGGAAACACATTCTCTCTGGGCAGTGTACATCGTTAAAAGCAAGATGATTGGAAACAAACTTTAATAGTTTAGTGTGCACAGCATCGAAGGTGAATGGCCGGTATTGAGACATATGTACATCCATTTATGTCAATATTTGAAGACTCCAGCCAGATCCACGTGCACTATACGCCTCAAGTCTGTTTGTAAAATAAGGAACGATATCATCATCATAGGTTAAACCCACATCGGATGAATGTAGCACAGGAAGTGCTTTGCTTTGAAAATAAAAGGTTCCGTTGTGCCTTCCTCCGCCATGAGGGATTTCAAATACTTACCTGCTACGGTAACTGAAACTCTAACTGGTCGGGGTGATGCCATTATTAGGGTTAATAAAGGGACCTTCCGCCACGGGAAAAAATGAGAAAAGCCTGTGTTACTGTTAAGCCTATTGATAACTATCCGCGTATCATTTAGTCTTCCCGCGAATGCAGTAGACATGAACTCGTATATCAGGTCTGACAAAGCTTCCACTGAGGCTGGGGAATTGGAAAACGAATTATTTTTCAGCTCCCTATTTGAAATATCTCTAATTGACTCGAAAGTCGGCTGTGAAACGGATGGAGTACTCTCTACATCACAACATCACAAGAATCTTCTGAGTCTGGTAGAAATAAGTCATCATTCAAAAGAACAACTTTCTCATGATTGGGGAAGCGGACACCTTTGGGTGTAAACGATCTCTCCATATGTGAATCCGTGCTCGAATAACTTAAATAGAGATCATTCTCCAATAAATTTATTCGTGTCTGCTCAGGCGAAGGGAGACTGTCTCGACAGCTTGCTGGAGAATGACTTTGTGTCAGTGATTCAGAATTTGAATCGCTTATGTAAAGATCTTCAAGCAAGATGAAAATATGGGATCGGTAACGCTCACCCATTTTACCTAACTGTAAGTTTCTTTAGTTTCCCTTCTACACTACCTGCAATGCCACAATGAATAAATGTGAAGTGCCTCGTCATTCTGAAAACATCGAAATTTTTTTTAATTAAATTTCTGTTTATTTGGGAAAGGCAGTCGACTACAGCAACGTGTTTTTACAAAAGATATGGGGGGGGCGAGTAATTCTAAAGCCTCATGATCAAAGCCAGGCAGCAGATGGCCGAGAATTGAGTGCATGGGGTGTGAGCGAAACTTAGGTCTCAAGAGATGATGAAGGTGATTCGCGTGGATCAGTGTAAGACCATGCGCAGTTTGGGAGTTTGGGACGCACGGAACTGTGGACAAGGCGGATCGGGCGAGAAAATGTTTCAGTAAACTGCCACTGTCCATGTTGTGCACCACTGTTAGCACTCACACTCGCAGTCATGAGCCTACTAAATTTTTTTTTCAGCGAACTTGGTATTTTATTCTAGATGGTTTTAACACATATTTACCTCTACCATGTAGAGAAGGCCCGAATTGAGATATTGTCTCGCCTTTTGTCCATAGTGCAATACTATGGTGGTTGTCCTGTATCCACTTCTAAACTCAATTAAATTCCTCTCAAATATACATCAACTACCCCCCTAAAATTAATTGAAAAAACTTTTCTCCTGCACTCACTCACAGTCAAGCACACACACACATTTGAATTAACACTAACAAACAAATTACACAGCAGGGTGGGACCACGTCGCCCCAAGTACCCATTTGGTTTATCATTAATTAACACTAATAAACAATAAGCAGATGAGACCACATCGCCTCAAGAACCCTTTCGAATTAACACAAATTAACACTAATAAACAACTATTTTTAACAAATTATAAAAAAAGTTTTTAAAAGTTCACTCAAATTCTAAAGACTTGTTTACGAAGTTTTAACAATTTTAATAAAATTTCATTAAAGTTGCAGCAATTGATTAAAATGTTTAATGATTGATTAAATAGATTATTAAATTTAATTTTAGTATTAAATATTTGATTTAAAAGTTTTAATGATTTAAAAAAAATTTTATTCAAGTTTTAACGATTTGTTAAAAAGTTTATATAATTTAATTCAATTTCTCAAGACTTGTTTAAAAAGTTTTAACGATTTTAATGAAATTTCATTCAGTAGTAATGATAGATTAAAAAAATGTAACGATTGGTTAAGAGAGTTAACAAAATTTATAAAAGTTCATTCAAAACCTAATGACTTGTTTAAAAAGTTTTAATGATTTTAATAAAATTCCATTCAAGCTGTAATAATCATTTTAAAAAATTAACAATTGGTTAAGAAAGTTAACAAAAATTATAAATGTTTATGCAAATTCTAAACACTTGTTTAAAAAGTTTTAACAATTTTAATAAAATTTCATTCAAGATTTGACGATTGATTGAAAAGTTAAACGATTGGTTTAAAAAGTTAAAGAAATTTATAAAAGTTAATTCAAATTATAAAGACTTGTTAAAAAAGTTTTTAACAATTTCATTAAAATTTCATTCAAGTTTTTACAATTTCTTAAAAAGTTTATAAAATATCATTCAAATTCTAAAGACTTGTTTAAAAAGTTTATAAAACATCATTCAAAATATATAGACTTGTTTAAAAAGTTTTAACAATTTTAATAAAAAAATTTATTATAATAATATAAATGTTAAACAATTTTAAGGAAAAACTTTGAAAAACTTGACCTGAATATTATTAAAATATTTAAGAAAATGTGGTAATTTCGAAACAATTTTTAATAAATTTACGAAAAGTTTAACAAAATACCGCAAATAGAATTTAAAAGCCAGAAATTTTTTAAATTATTCACTTACTTTAACTCTAGTAGCAAAGCTGGTAGGCTTCGAAGGAGCTCTGAAACCAAGGCCAGACAGGCTGAGTGCAAGCCCACTCCGCTAGGTGAGCGCCGAGATTCCTACCCCAGCAAGCGGCCGAATTCCCCAGCGAGTGGTAAACTGCAAGCGATGTACGAGGGGTCCCTTCATCATACCCCATCGCGGCAGAGTCAGGCAGAGGTAGCGGCTGGTGGACGGGCAGCCAGTGTCCTTGAATAAATCAAGGCCAGGCAGGCAGCTCCTTGCATCCGGACCGGCTCACAGGGGTGTCTGCATGCGAGAGAGTAGGTGATGACCCCATGAAGTCAGAGAAGCAAATGACGTGGAGAGCATGGGTACCCCTATTCATAGCCCACCTCTCTCTCTCTCTCTCTCTCTCTCTCTCTCTCTCTTGCTCTCTCTCATCGCAAAAATTAATATTGTGTAATTCGCTTTCAAAATACTTTAAACGTTTTTAACCCATTTTTAAGCCAATTTAATGCATTTAAAAGGATTTTATGGGGCTTTTGAAGTTTAGCATGTGTATTCTTGAATTTACCGTGTGCGTTCTTGAATTTAACGTGTTACACGTGTATTTATTAGGTGTTAAGCAAAAAGATTTAAATTATGTTCATATTTAACAGTTTTGTTCGTGAACAATTGTTATTCTGATACGAACTTTTTGCATTGCGAGGTGAAATTAATCTAATGTAATTTACTACGATTCAACACCTTTTACACCCTCTCACATTTATAAGGTTTTGAAACATGACCTATCCGGGACTCGAGCCCAGCTTATATCAACCATGCCTTATCCGGAATTCAATTCCAGAACCTCCTTGCATAATCTGATTACTCTATGGAGGCTGGCCATATATAATAACTTATTTTATGAATTTATAGTGTTTTGTCAAATATTACTCGTTTTTCAACATACATCTTTTGCCAGGAGACATGTCAAATATATCTTTTGTTGAATAGTATAATTGCTGAACTAATAGTTTGTTTGTTATCTGGTTTTATTTATTTTCCACAGTTTTTTTCTTTACACCTGTATTTCTTGTTAATGCAACATAGCATGATAGAAACCAAACATCTTTCGAATTTTTTTTCTTTTTTAGAAAATTTAATAATCCCTCTTTCTTTTAAGACATTTATTTACAAATATGCTATTCTTAGGAAAACAAGTTCACTTTTCATTAAAAGTAATACGTCAAATAAACATAAAAATTAATTTTACAATATCAATTTATTGACAAAATATACACAAACACAAGCTGTTTAAAAAATTAGCTATTCATTTTCGACAAAACAAAACATTCGATGTTCCAAAACACAGACAAGCAAGGACAAATTGATACAAAACATACACAAGTAACTATAGTACGTCCCAAAACATAGCAAACAATATCACACAGCATTAAACAATAAATTATATGTTGATCCAAAAATTTATGTACAACATTTTAACACTAACAAATACAATTACACAATTATTTAAAAAATACAGGTGTATTCAAAAATGTGTGTACAATATTTTAACGCTAATAATTACAAGTTGATTCAAAATATGTACATCATTTTTCTTTAAAAACAAATATTTTTATAAACTGTTGGCAACTTCCGTAAACAAAATTTTCATACATTTTACTAAAATTGCATACAGATCCCCTTTTTGAACTCTGCTTTCAAAGAGCGAGAGTTTCTTACTCCCTGGTTTTAACCTGTCTGATTGTGCACAAACATCATTACAACTAGGAGCATGTAAAACAATGCTTTCAATGAATGAGTTCATGGCTCTTTCCATCTCAAAGAGGAAAATTAATTACATTAAAATGAAAAATACTGTCTCAAGTGTCCGTAAGTTACATTACACATTCCTTGTTTGACACTGACGTAACGATTTGCAGGATGAAAATACGTCATGTTATTACTATGACATCCAACACTCGACTGAGAAGGATTAGCAAGGAACAATGTATGTATATTAATAAAATTCATTCCCTAAATTTGCAAGTTGAAATGTGTTTGAGGGCAAAATTTTATTTTTGCTAATTGTATTGCTCTATGCACATTGTTTTTGCTATAATGATATAAAGTGTGAAGATTATTATCACATTCTTCGAAATACCGATAGGGCAAAACATTGTATTATAAACAAGACGTTTCAAACATTTTCTTCCTCACAATAAGACGTTACAATGCGTTCGCCCTGAAGCTTACGTTTTTGAACTACTACATTAGGTCTGTATTGGTTTACAAGACATTCAGAACTATTGCAGTTAGGTTATGTGGAATCATAACTATTTGGTTAACTATGTGGTGCCATAGCTTGAGAGAAATGCGTACATTTAAAATGAATGTCTGACTCACATATTTCCTTAACAATCTTTATTCTAAAATGGATACTGGTATTTCATTGGGAACATTATTCTGAATTACCCACTTCACACGCATATAAATTACACATTGAAGGAAAAACTAATCCTCCTTGTTCGAAAACAAAGTTGTGGATGTACCTGTCGCAGGTCTCCTTCCAGCGAGCGGTGATTCCTTGATGAGGTCTGGTGAGTTGGTAGGCGAATACTCCATGCCCATGCTCCTCTGCTATCTCCTCGCTAAGTCTGTCAATCATCAAATCTTCTAACGTTGTTGGTAAGTCACTGTCTGGGCGAAGATATCGCGCAGCACAATCGTTACGTGCTATTCCTTCACCAAAGCGAATGCCGAGATTGTCGTCGAAAGTGTAGAACCAATGTTCTGTATCGTTGCAGACTTGAACTTGTAAAATACTGTCATACGGTTTAAAGAACACTCCTCTGTATTCTCTTTGTAAGACCTCGTATACGTCTGTACGGTCGAAGATTCTAACCATGACTGACGATTTGATAGTGAACGCTCTCCTTTATATAGCTGTCGTAACACCACTTTTTCTCATTTTTAACTGTTCTTGCTAAAATAAACTTTACAATTCCACATACCACAGGGAGTAGTAAATTCTTGGTCACTGATGTACCTATAAAGTTGCTTGTTGCTACATTGTTCTGTCCGAACAACACGTTCAGAGTAATACTTCCTTCGCAACTTATACTTAGTTTTCCTAAATGATGGATATTTAGTGATTTCATCACCTTCCATGTACCATACTAATTTGGTTAGACTAATCGGCAAATCGGTGTCAGGTCTTAAATTATACACTACAACCTTGCGTCCAGTGCAATCACCAACTTCTTCTTACATACATTCAGGATTGATTATTGAAAAATTCCAATGTTCATCTCCGTTGCACATCTGTATATGTAGTGAACTACCTTCATCTTCAATTCTAAACCACACTTGCCTGAATCTCGAAGTAATACTGGCATAAGGAAGTAATGAGTCGAACCTCTCCATCGTAACTGAAGCTTCGGTCTACGGTTCTCTCTCGTTTATAGTTAAATTTTTGTAAGATATTATTCTTCAACGTTAACTTGGTTAAAACAAATTTACAGATTTCTGTTCCAAACCTCACAGTCCCACATTCCACAAGGTGCTCTTAGAAGCCCCTACTGTCTTGCATTTGTATGACGTGTTCCTTATTATTACATGTTTCAGTCCATAAGGTGGGGCTGTCGTAAAACTCTTTACTCAATTTATATTTTAATAGCGACCCGCCCCGGCTTCGCAAGGATGCAATTAAGATAAAAAAAAACTACTTAACCCGGCGTTAATTAGGTTGGGTAAACTCTCCTAAAGCCTTAAAAAAGCACATTATAATTTAATTTTTTTTGCTATTTTTATTTGATTTTTTTTTACTTTTTTATAATTTTTCATAGTAATATACATTATATTACAATGCAATTTATCTGAGATAGAAGTATTTAATATGTTATTGGCTAAGACATTCTCTGTAGACAATGTTTGACGTCCTGTTATTTTTTGGTAGCAAAATGTACTGTTTCTCGGGACTTCCAGCTCGTGATAAACCAACATATAATAGTTGGCCATGGGAAAAACACTCTTTTCGTAGGTCGATTCCAACCAAAGAGAAAGTTTGACCCTGGGACTTATTAATAGTAATCGCGAACGATGTTTTTACGGGAAATTGCAACCGTTTGAAAGATATTGGCAAATCCGTGGGAATCATGGCAATCCTCGGGATGTTTGCCAGCTGGCCGGCTGCTAGACCGGTGAGGATGGTCGCGACAATCTAATTTTCTTTCAAGTTTTTAATGAGCAATCTTTTGCCATTACACATGTTAGGAGGGCTTATATTCCTTAAAATCATGATAGGAGTACCGAATTTTAATGATAGTTCGTGAGGTGGCAAGCCAGAAGGATTAAGCGAATTTAGAAAATCTTGAGGAAAGTGGACGACATCGTCAACATCGGTGACTGTGTCAATCGACTTATAGGTTTTGATTTGGCCGGGAACACTTTGTATAATGAGATTATTGATTTCATTGACAGTGTCGTTCCTAGGCGATACTATTGCCCTGGAACACAACCAGTGAAAGTCTCTTTCTAGTAAATTTTCGAGGCCCGGATATACTGCTTCTATAAGATGCTGCAGACTGTGGACTATCTGACCTAATGTCTCATTTAAAATGATTTCAGCAGAATTAGTGCCCAAATTTAGAGAAGGAAAAACTCCTTCTCCAAGTCTGAGCAATTGTTGTGGGAAATCTTTATGCGTGTCTCCACCAAGATAGGCTCTCATATTCGTTCGCAAATTTAGGTGTTGAATAGAACTCCATAAGGGAGATGATTTAAGACATGCTTTGATGATATCTGCACGCGTCCCTTTTGTAACTACAGGGAGTGTCTGCCGAAAATCCCCAGCAAACACAAAAGTAACTCCCCCCATAATGGCAGTAGAGCTTCTAAGGTTGGCGCCGTACGCAGCACACAGCACGTTTTATTTTCCGAATCTGTCCGTCCTGCAAAGCCGTAGTACATTATTTTGTTCTATCATCAATAGTTTTCGCAGCGCACGCAATGTAAGGAATTATATAGGGCATTTATTTACACTTTGGGTTACATTATTGGAGTTTTAGTAGGGATCCCTATTGATTTTTAAAATAAAACATAGCCTATGGCACGCAGTGATAACGTAGCATTCTACTGGTGAAAGAATTTTTAAAATCGGATGAGTAGTTTCGAAGATTACCTCCTACATCCAAACACACAAACACACAAAGTTACAAACACTACCTCTTTATAATATTAGTATAGATTTTATGAAAACCTGGTTCCAAGAAGGACAGGTTAGTTCGCTGTCAAGCCACATATTAAAAACCGGACAGTTTTCTTCTTCATAACACAACACTTTTTCTGTATACAAGTTTCCTTCGGAACTTTTTGCAAAATTCCAATGTCATCTCCGTTGCACATCTGTGTTTGGAAGTATATGTTGTCTAGAGACTGGAACCATACATTGTTGTATCCTCGAGTAATACTGGAGTACGTCTGCTCTGGGTTGAAATTTTTTCATTTTTTTCCCCCGATATCTTACGCAGGTATGAATCTGTAATAAACCATCTTTCGAAAAGTAATATATTTACACGTAGGTAGGATGTTGGTACAAATATTCTCTTAAAGCTTCACTTTTACATTGTGAAAATAATGTTTTCTCACAAGTATTTGTAGTATAGTGTTTAACTATTGAATTATACTCGAACAGTCGTGTTATCTTCTGATATTTATCACTTCAACATGCCCAGCAAGATGGAAAAGTGAGCGACCGCCCTAGATTTTGTTGTAAACCCAATCTAGACTCTTACAATGATCACATTTCTCCCAGGATTGAGATTTGTACCCTTTTTCAACAGTTGTTTGGACAACCTGAAGCTCACAGTGAGTGTGAACATTCTAATGCTTTGGACTTGTGTCGTGTCCAGTTTCCTAATGTTGCTGGTGTTCGTAAAGTAAGTACTCCACATGTAGAATCAATAGTAGGTTCTGCTTGTATCAGTGCACTTGTGGACTCTGGTTCTGTGAGAACTATTATTTCCAAATAACTTTTCAAATGTTTACAGGAATTGAACCTTATTAGGTTGGTTGAAGAGAATCATTTTAAATATTTTACTACTGCTAAAGCTCCATTGCCTATTTCTTGTTGTGCAGTGATAAAGGTGAAAATTTCATACTTTACTTGGATGATAAAATGTCTCGTAGCTGACAAGCTGAGATTTGGACTTTATTATTGGAGTAGATTTCATGAGTAAAACAGGTCTAATTCTAGATGTTCAGGAGGGACGCAATTTTTTTTTAAATTTGTCCAAAAAGAGAAATTTCATTTTATTAGTAACCAAGTTCCTCCTACCACCTCTCAAATTAATGTGGATTGTGAAGTAAGATTTAGAAAATCCTTTTGGCCATTTGTCTGATTTAAAGCAAAATAAAATTCAGAAATTGTGTGAGCATTTTCCCAGTGTGTCAATGACTGAGTTAGGACTAACCAAAATGCCAGAGTATGCCATCATGCTTTTAGACCAAGAACCAGTTAAACGTCAACCGTATCGTTTGACCCCTCCAAAAATGAAGCTACTTAGATTGCAGGTCCAGGACCTGATCAATAATGGGGTTATAGAACAACCAACATCACGTTATACTTGTCCAGGTTTTCTTGTTCCTAAGTCTAATGGAAAACAATGCATGGTTATTGATTACCATAAGGTAAATAAGTAAATTGAAATTGAATCTGTGCCATTGCCGGACTTGCACTCTGCTTTTCATTGACTTAAAAATTTTACCACAATAGATTTAAATGCAGCTTACTACCAGATAACTTTGAATAAATAATATAAACATATTGCTAGTTTTTGTGTGCCGTGGAACTTATATCAGTTCACTAATATCAGAACATACCCTTTGGTTTGGCAACAGGTGCTAAAGTATTCACGAAGCTGTTGAATCAGATATTTCATGAAGTAAAATTTAAATTTGTATAAAATTATCTTGATGATTTGGTGGTCTATTCTGAAAATTTTGAGGAACATTTAACCCATTTAGAAGATATCTTTTCACATTTGAAAACAGCTGGTTTAACAGTAAATCCTGCGAAGGTCAAGTCTGTGGTTCCTGAGATTAATTTTCTGGGTCACAAAATTTCTAGTCAGGGCATTTCCATAGACCCAGAAAGGACCAAAGCATTTAGGAATTTCCCCCAACCTAAGGATGCAAAGGGCATAGCCAGTTTTATTGGTATGATTAAGTTATTTTGGAAAGTTCATTCCACTTTTAGCAGAAAATGTTACACCCTTTAACCAATTAAGAAAGAAAAATTCCAAATTTGAGTAGGGTGCAGACCAACAGAAATAATTGAATACTTAAAAAAATTACAATTAAAATGTTATTTTACTAATCATCCTGTGTTGCGAATGGCTGACTTTTCCAAGCAGTTAATTTTATAAACCGACGCCTCTAATTTGGAGTTAGGGGCAGTCCTTTTACAGGAAATAGATGATGTACGTCAGCCAGTTTCTTATGCTTCACGTACTTTGACCACTCAGGAAAAAAAATTACCTACCACCTATGAATTAGAATGTTTAGCAGTTGTATTTGGTGTTGATAAATCCCGTGAATATCTTGAACATTCTGAATTTTTGATAGAAACAGATCATCAGGCTTTGTCTTGGCTGTTAGCACAGACACGTTAGCTAGGTAAAATAGGACGTTGGGTATTGAGAATATCCTCTTTGAAATTTAAGGTCCAACAATGTTGTTGCAGATGCCCTCTCATGCATATTTGAAGTAACTAAAGTGTTAAAAGAAATTGAAAATTTAGGAAGTTGCAATCTTCTGACTGATTTCCCTTTGACTTTTGATAACATCAAGAGTTACCAGGAACAAGATCCAGAGTTAAAAGTTATTATTCAAAATTTACAGTCTAGTATTGAACAAAAACCATATTCATTGTTTAAAGGTGTCTTATCTTGTAAGTCTTGTGACAACAGATAATATACTGCTATGCCTAGTGTTCTGAAACTCATTGTTTGTGAGTACTCTCATTCTTCTCCTGTAGGTGGACATCTAGGAACTTACAAGACTGTTCAGGCAATCAGGAAACATTTAATTTGGAAAGGAATGAATGTAGAAATTTCATAGAGAATAAAAATGTGTACCCCATGTGCTATGAGCAAACCAGCACAAAACACTCATTTAGGATTCCTAACTTCAGAAGTAGCTGAATAAGCAATGCAGAAATTGTTTATCAATTTTGTTGGACCCTTGCTTCATAGCAAATCTGGATATAATATGATTTTAGTAAATGTAGATGCATTTTACAAATTTGCGTGGTTAATGCCTTTGAGAAAAGCTACTGTGTTGACTACAATTCATGCCTTTCAGGCACATATTTTCAACATTTTGGCATTCGTGCTTCTATAGTTTTTTTATAATAGTTCTCAATTAACAGCAAAACAGTTCAAACAAATGTGTCTCTCTTTTGGCATCAAACACATAACCCTGTCCCCGTATAATCCTCCTCGCTCGCATGCAGAGCATTTTAATAGAAACATCCATTCTGCTCTTATTGCTTTCCATGCAAAGGACCAGACGAACTGGGATAGGAATTTACATTGTATTCAAAAGGCTTTCAATTATGCACAACATGAATGTCACAAATCAACTCCAGTAAAGTTAATGTTTACTTACTTTCCAAACAATCCGTTGTCTAATTTGTGAGAATTAAGTGATTTGCTGCCAGATGATGTTAGTAATATAGCAGATGTTTGCTCTTAAAAATTTGAAGGCAGCTCACGAAAGGACACATGAGCGTTACAATGCAGGTAGAGTTCGAAATCCATTCAAGGTAGGCGACTTTGTGTTGTTAAGAAGTCATCCTACTAGTAAAGCCTTTGACAGAAGAATGGCAACTTTGTCGTTTCGTTGGACTGGTCTGTTATAGGATCCAACGGTTTTTAACCCCTGTCACTGCCAGGCTGGTTAATCCTTAAACTGGAGTTTGTGTTACGAGCGCACACATCTCCCATCTAATAAAGTTATATCCCAAAGTTTCTACATAGTGTTTTGACAGTGTTGGGGTACTGCATGCACTACCTACCATTTGTAGTTGTTTATCTCCCTGGATTACTCTATACCTTCGTACACCTACGTACGCTATTTTGCACGATTTCAAGTTGCACCCTGACTGTCTCTGTCGTGGACTGATCGCCCACTTGTCTGAGTCTTTATAGGGTCTTCTAATTGTTCTTATGTCATAGGCCTAAACTCAAAATAAAAATCCATGGTACTAGTATTTATAAGAATTTAGCTGCGCAAGATTGTAATAATGTTTTTCATTGAGCTTATGTATGGATAGTCATGATGATAATTTTGTTTTTGCTTTTGTAAATGTTATTCTTTAGGAAACGTTTTTGGGAATATTTATAGGATTGACAGTACCGTTTGATATGGGTGTTAATTAATTAATAATTGTGGTGTTCATAGTTCTTTTAATAGTGTGATTTTTGTTATATCTTTGGGGGTTCTTACCTTCTTTGTTTTAGTGTGGATCTTCGTTTGCATTTTTTTTGGCCAGAGAGTTTGAGCCTTCCTGGTCGTCAGCATGTCTGCAGTTTTCTTGGTGATTGTGCTTACACCGTTCTGCTCTTTGGTTACGGTAACAACTCTGGTACAATAATTTAAAAAGATGATGATGATTTGTTCTCAAATAGTTTTTTTCTCTATTGTCCTTGACTTTAATCCCCTTGAACTACAAGAAGAGTCATCCCAACCTGATGCTCTCGTCCAATCAGTAATTTCTGTTCACGACCAATCTGCGCAACTTCGCCACGAAAATGTCCCTGTGGACCAAAATTTTGCATATTCTGTTGCTCAATTGCCAGAAAGTGCATTAGCTTTCAAATCAGGGATCGGTACTTTAATGTCCCTTCTTCCTACGGAATCTCGACAGAAAAGATGTATCATCGATTTTGGTGGAAAGATTCTCAAAACACTGTTTGGAACTTTGGACGCTGAGTATCGTGCTCATTTAGAAAATATGTTGAACTCTGTTACAGATGTACAAGACGACATTGCAGCCAACTTCAAGAATCACATTTTGATAATTAAGAATTTGGAAGATTGCATTTTGAATAATACAAAAAAACATAGAAAAGTTAGCCTCACACTATTTGAAAAATTATAAATTTTTTATCAGTCCCTAAACCAATCTGTGCAAGAATTGGTAGACAGAATGGTAATTATGAGTTTCAGAGTTGATTTGAATTCCATGTTATTAAGATTATCCGACGCTTTGGTCAATGCTAGACTTGAACTTTTTGACTTAAAAAATGCTATTGAGACTAGTGTGCATGGTAAACTGAGCTCTACCTTGTTGAATGCTGTCACCTTTATCAATGTTTTGAACAAAATTCAACATCTAAATACCTCGCCCGATAGCACCTGTTTCACAAGAGAATCTTCATATGTTTAATGTCAATGTTGTCCTAGCTTTTTCAAGCAAGTTTCTTGCCGGTATTAATTTATATGCGTTATCTGATGGTAATTTCTGTATACATATATTTTTCTTAATTAGTCGCTGTTCTGCATTCTGACTCTTATTCCCTTTTAAAATTGTCCAGTGTTGTATACATATATTTATTTTCTCTCCCATAGGATTCTTGTCATATTTATGTATTTCTCCATTCTCAGTCCTGTTTTACCATCACAGACATCTGCATCGATATGGCGAATGTTCAAAAATATCCATTTAGACATATTTCCTAATTGCATTATCATTCTTGTAAACAAACTAAGATATATTATATATTGGTATAGTTTCAAATGCGGATTTCCAGGAACATGCCCTTATTTCATATCAAACCATATTCCTATCATTTTTAAAGTTTTTATAGTATTACTAGCATTGAAATCCAAGCGATGGTCTTTCCCTTGCAGGAGTAAATCCGCAACATTTCATACCATGCAGATACACTATTAAACCTACACTAACATTCCAAACATCGATGTAGATGGCGAATGGGTTTACTGCGACATTATTGTTCGTGAGAATATAATTTTTCCACATCTAGATACGCATCCACATAGTAACAACACTTTTGTTGCCAATTCATTGTTTACTGTGAAGTTTCTTCTTAAGAACACACACCCAACATAATATCTTAAAACAAAACATAGCAGACTATGATGGTGTATTCACCACGCTAAATGTTATAGTTTCGCGTAGGGACTATGTGATTTTAACTGAAAAATTTACAAAATTCAATTTTACCCAACTTCACATGTAAACACACACACACAAACAGAATGAAGTAACTACCTTTTAAATTTTTCTTGAAGTAACATACAAGTCAAAATTTTCATATATTAAAATAACCCCCTTGGAAATGAAACTAATGTTATGATATAACTTGTAAGGATAAAAATTTCATTTATGAAAATCTCTTAAAAATGTTTTCTAATAACCAATTTTACATATAAGAAATAAACAATTTTTGTAACTTTCTCGTCTATTGTGCGAAATCAATTACTATATTTATACACATATTCGGAAGGATATGGGTTCCAATCCCCTCCAAAACTATCAGAGTTCTTTATTTCCCTCCATGGTTTCCCACTTCACTCCAGGCGAATGCTGTGATGTATACATACTACACACCATATCATATTTCTTTAGCAAAGCAAACATAGTTAACCATTTCCAATCTCGCAAGAGAGAAATTATAGAATGTTAATGCCACAGCATATATATATTTGTTTACTAAAAATCGTTATGAAAATCCAAACTGAATGTATGTAACGCCCTCACAAACCTTTTCGCCTAATTTTTTTGCAATATGAGAACCGTAAGCATTCGTATACACGCCGTACCCATGTGATTTAGTTAAGTATGAAATATAATTAAGAAAATATCACCCACCTTTTTGTTCCAACATTCCCTATCTCTACCATTACACAGGAAAAATAATGTCTGACTTTCTGATGAAGCAGCGATCAAACCACTCGCCTCTTAACAAAAACACACAATATTAGTCAATCCATTAGAACAAGTTTTCGTTTGCTTATCACTCATCTAAACAAAACCGATGTGAGTGGTAAGAGAATATTCCCTCTTTTTATATATACAATTAATCATATATCACAGGAAATTTTCGTGAGAGTGACAAAATATATCAAAATCCCAACACCGAAATTCAAAGAATTCCCATCCTAAACTTTTGCAGGTGAATTTAATATAATATCTGCATTATAAACAACATACATATTTGTTAAAATAATAACCAGAGGAGATAGATGAAATTTTATAGTTACCTTTAAATATCCCAATTCATCTCTCCTACACTCTTTTTCTTCTCCTGTACGCAATTATTTTTCCCTCATAGCCAAAAATGTTAACCCTTTACAGCAAACATTTTACACTCCTAGCAAACATTTTGCCTTCCTAATAAAATATTTTACACCATCATAGGAAATATTTTGCCTCCTCTTACCAAACATTTTACTCCTTCTAGTAAACATTTTCTTCTCCTGTAAGCAAATATTTTGCCTTCCTGAAAAACATTTTGGCCCCTCATAGGAAATATCTTGACCATTCTTACTAACATTTTGCACCTCCTAGTAAACATTTTCCCCTCTTATATGCAAAGGTTTTGGTTACCAGCAAACTCTTTGTACTCCTAACAACATTTTAACCCTCCTAGCAAACATTTTGTCCTCTCCCAATAAATATTTTGAATCTCCTAGCAAACAATTACCCTAGTAGCTAATGTGTCACGTTCCTAGCTTTACACAACCTACATTTACAATACTATTATCATAAGTTTATCAAATACAGAAAAATATTACCAATTTTTTAAATCATTTACAAATATTTTAACTCTACACACTTCAAGACAATGTTTCATTAGCTAGAAACAGATTCCTCAACACTGACACCATATTAATAATTAAATATGTCGGCCAGTGTTCCATACCACCTAATCATACTTAATGTCATTTCCATACGTCCAACTATTCATCGAAAATTGTCTAACCTAACTCATAAAATTTGATGTCAAATCATACTCACTCTAAAATAAACACAAAAACAACTATTTCCAAGGATTTTTCTTATTAAATTATTTTAACATGTAATTTCCCAAAATGCATGAACAAATCATAACCTCAATAATTATCTACACAATATTGGATAAACTAAACACCTAACTTCTACCATCCAAAACAACAAAAATCAATCATATAAGAATTCTTATAAAATATTCCAGCAAAATTCTCTGACAAAACGTTACATCATATATTAGCTAACACACAGCCAAATAATACCATCACCCACACACTGTACCCTCGACAGCGATCCGACCTTAACGAAATCTCATGCCTACAGGTCAAATCACCAGTCCACAAAATCAAATGTTCCAGCAGAAAACATATCCATCAATACTCCCAAACCATAATGCAACACACATCACATTTCCACAAATCATAGCATCCATTTGCAAAACCCTTAAAACGAAATAATGCCAACAAAACTAAATAGTTGGCAACTATATCAACATAACATACAACTTTGATGAACAAATCATTAATAAAAATACACAATCTCATTTTATGAGACCATCTCAACCTAGAATGCTAATAATATATCACCCAACTTACTTTTCAAGACATTTTAAGCCACACGATATAACAACACTTTTGCGTATATATTAATGCACATTCAAAAATATTGCTTCTAGTAAATTGCATACAAACTCCAACACATAGTAGAACTTCGGAAGACAGTACTCGTGTCAAATATTTACTCTATACTCATGATCAGTTATTACTAAAAGATTTCATAGTAAACAATAAAGGATTTTTCATCAACAGATAGGATAATCGAAAAAAAAGTTGTGCTTATAGAAATATGCTCAGTACTCTATTTCGCAATATCAGATACATGCTTCATTTAAAACATATACGATAGCATATATCCTAAATGCATTCACAACAATTGCTACTCTGGGTGTGAATAACTTTCGAGATTTTACTGAGGTCATGCAACTATATATATATATATATGTATATATATTCAAATCAACCACAAAGCAGTAGGAGGAAACTACTTGTTAATGAAATTGTTTTACTTTCATTCCAAACATTAAACATTCAATAATATGCGTTTTCCTTATTTTATTGACAGATAACTCTTTGCTGGTAAAAATAATTGCATCAAAATTGTCACATTTCTTTTCTAATTACCATCCAAATCTTCAGTAAATTCCATGTCGATAACTACACTAAACATGTATATACATATATTTAAAGTTATTATATCCTCATTGCTACAACTATTTGTATATATAAGGACATTGCTTACAACCATCAGAAAAAATGAATATTTGATGATAAAATTAATATCACCTTCAATACACATTTAACTCAGATTAGACTTCAATGTTTCACCCTGATATCCTCATATAAGGAGGAGATTAATAAAAAAAATAGTCTTCTATACACTTTAACTTTATTTAATACACATGTCAAAAATACATACTATTAATTACATACACTCAAACATATTCTTAATTCAAAAAAGTATTTATAATTTAATTTAATTTTATAGAGTAAATCCTGTTGTATGCTGTGAAGATACTCCGATTCACACACACCACACCACAATTATCACATGCATATGTGGTCTAGCGTAAGAGGTCTTTGTGAATGTCTTGCCAAAATATTTGAAGATGGTCGATACTCTTGTGTAACTTCGATTCTCAAAATCCGAATGTTTTCGCATTCGCATTGACGATGTAGACTTATACTAGGCAAAAGTTTCCTTATTCACATTATAACATCTTTCATTTGCACAAAATTATTCTACTCATGACGATCTGCCTTCCATCACAACCACCGAAGAAGTGAAATTATTCTTACCGGATTCATGCGTACGCACTGCTAACACTACAGGACAATCAGTTTATGTTTTCCATCTCGACTGCCTGAGTATATGTCTGTTGAGTGTGAATATGTAAAAGTCACATGGTTGATGGATTGCTATACGAGACCTAATCATCCCATTCATTATCTACCCTGCAAAGTAATCCTTCAAACCACTATTCTGCTTCATACTTCTATATCTTTCAGTGTTGGATACATATTTTTCGTTTTTCACTTGCTACTTCAACACTCTTCTGATGTGCATTACACAAGCTTTTAGAATGTGGTGTGTCTGCAACAGTAACACATCCTTGAAAACACTCTAGACAAGGGAGGCAGCAGAGAATCTCTTCATCCTGTCGCAGATATGCAGGTAGGTGTTTGTAGACATATATTACTTATGCCGGAGGAATTCTTTAAGTAAATATGCGACTTCAGTTTTTTTGTCGAGTTATGCAAGTGATTTAAGCTTTCCGTATGACACAATAACAAAATAAATTTTCCGTCCGCTAGAACATCATGACGTCATTTTCACTGGATCCTCACGACGAGAGAAAACATTTCTGGATGATTTGTAGCAGCGATAGACGATGCTTTTTTTTTTTAATATTACGTTTTGGAGCTATCTCTAAAGTCATTCGAAGTCAGTTAGAGAATAAGGACTATTACCCAAACTACAAGCGAATTGTGTATGAACCAGAGAGCTTGTATGTCTGTCTATATATAACCTTGCATTCCGCCCACTCCAACTCCCAACAATCTCTTTAAAGAACTTACACCATTTCCTAGATTGTGTTGAGTCTGTAATAAAACTTCCTTGAAAACCCTAAAAATATGGGAGACTTGAGAACCTACTAACATGATACGTGCTTATATACTGGTAACACTACAGAATAAAAGGTTTATGATGGCCACCTTGAAATTCTCAGTATATGTTTGGATATTATTTGTCAAGAGTGGGATTTGAACCCACGCTGCCCTTACAAGTAACCAGAGTTTAAATCTGGCATCTTAGAAGACTCGAACAAGCTGCCCGTTTGTATGATAGTGTGGACATTTCAGAAAAACTTTTTATCATGAAAAGTGTTATCTTAACCTTAACCGTTTAAACATCTCGATCAAAATCTACCCATAAAAAAAAAATAAAAAAATTGTAGAGAGTTTTATATTCACAGAAAAATCATAAGATCTTGACCAAATTTTCAGCTTCGTCGATCGAAGAATCGACTCTGGCGACAATCAGTTTGCGATGTTGCAGATCGCGATACCATATTCGTGAGCTCAAAGCCAGGACCTTCGCAAACTCACTCTATCTTCGTGGTACGGGAACATTCTGAGAAAACCTAAATACTGTTACCCTGGAAGAAAACACATAACATATAATATCGGAATATATAAAATTATATATAAGATAGTAATCTACATCAATATATAGATGGGAATATACATATTTATATATAAGATAGCAATGTACACAATTATATATATAAGTTAGGAATAAACATAATTATATAAAAGATAGTATTATACATAATTGTGTATAGTGTGTTTTCTTATGGGGTGAACAACTATTTGGGTTTTCTCAGAGTACTGCCAAACCGCGAAAATTAAATGCAGTTGCGAAGCTCCACCTTGGAGCTCGACAAATATGGTAGCGCGATCTGCAATATCGCTAACTGGTTGTCGCCAGTATCGATTCTCCGACCGACGAAGCTGATCAAGGTAGTATTTATTTTTCTGCGAATTTAAAAGTTTATAAAAAAATGGCGAGTATTTTTGTTTTGTATTGCATGGTGCAGCAGCAGCAGCACCAGTGCGTGCAAATTACCATAATCGAGACCACCGTGCGTAGCGCTGCATTTGTATATTCTCTGGCCGCTCGCGCCTCGTTCTTCCTCCTCCACCCCCTTCATCGTTCCTAATCTCCCCCCCCCCCCCGCAATCATCCAAGCTAGGCATCAAGTCCTTTCTTGTAACGAGCCTACTCGCCACTCGCTGCCCGGCCTGCCTAGTGTTACCATCTACCTGCTAGCTGCCTGCGCCGACAACGTCGTAATTCAGGTCGATATGGACATCGACTTATTTTCAACCTACAGGCAACACGCTTTTTCGCGTGCATATCACGTCGGCATCTGCGGCAGTAATGTAAAAATGTATTATTGTAATTCTTTTTGCTAGCCGACGAGAGGGACACACAGGGTAAGCGGTGGACTACACAACTGTTTTTTTTTTCCGGAGTATTAGGCTGACATGCGATGTGTAAAATTGAGTATTGTTTTTCAGTGCTAACGATAAACGTGGACGTGCAGTTGTGTTCATATTCTGGAGTTTAATTTAGGCCGCACGATCAAAATTCTTTCGGTTTATCTAACCTGTTTGAATTTATCAGTAATGTCCGGGTGTGGTTATTTTCTCCACTCTATAATTCAATGGCGTTGACGCCCCAGTCTGTTCTGCATCGGTTCTGTTGACTTTGTCGCCGTGAGTAAGTGTCCACCACTTTTAGCGAATGTGTTTTTGATAGAATGTACAATATTTTATGATTTGGAAGTTTAATGGGCTTTAGGAATGAATTATTAGCTGCCTCCTAGCCAGTGGTCATCTTTTTTAATGATAAATTTGAATCTGATTTTAAAAGTAGTTTTAGTCATCAGCCCTGTAATGAGATTCTTTGAGGCTGTTACTCGTTAGAGTTTTTGTACGACTCATTGTTTGAATCATGCCATGTTGAATGCTTTTTTTTTACGAATATATTTTGGATATGAATGTCAAACCATAAAGGCAGTTGTGGGCATATCAGTAATTAGGGCAATTTGTCGGAGTGGATGTTTTTGTAGCCCACTATTCATTGAGGTGCATTATATATGTTTAATATTGAGAACTTTATGTTTATTCTAATTAATCTAGTCATGTATTCCGTTTTTTACAAACATATTTTACGAACATTAATAAAATAGGTCTTTTACATAAGTTCAATTGTCCTGGGTTATGATGTTTTTCCAGTAAGTGAGTTGTAATGTTTAACTGGAATGAAATTTGAGTCTCTGCTATCGGTTCACACTGAGATACAGGGTTAGATTTTTTGGAGAATCCTTTGTATTCAAAGAATTAGTGATACCATTAGTAATTTTAATGGGCCAACTCATATAGAATATTGAATTAGCATTTTCATAGTTGTTATTAATGAGTTATTCTTAATTACTGTATTCTCTAGTCATACGTTTCTACTATGGTGCTATATTATGAATTATCATTGTACTCCAATTCTGAAATTGTGCGTGCTGTGATGCAGTTAAAGGAAATTAACTTGGTAATAGCTGATTGAGGTGTGTGAAGGTGATTTGATGTTGTTTTGAATTAAGTACCATTTATGATTTATACAGTCTTATGCTGCTATAGCAGCACGTTCAAGTAAAATATTATCACAGTGTAAACTCATTTTTGTACCTGACTTCTGAATGTTTATATGCTCTCCTTGTTAAATAAATGATTTAAAGCGATTATATTTTTTTATCAATCGTGCAAAGCTGTACAAAATTGTGCATAACCTGTACAGTTTTAAGCAGTAGATTTTGATCCAGATGTTGATAAAAGTTAAGGTTAAGGTAACAAATTTCATATTTAAATGATTTCTGAAATTTCTACACTATTACTAATTGTCGAGTTAGTCGGGCGGTCTAAGCAGCTTGATTTAAGCTCTGGTTGCTTGTAAGGGGAGCGTGTGTTCAAATCCCATACCAGACAAATCATTTGTAGACATATTTTGTGACAGCCGAGATGGTCTCATTCGCAGTTCGTCTCTCGTTGGGGTCACCTCGACCTATCCACCCTGTCGCTTGGCCTACACGTTCACCCGACTTGACTCCGCTAGACTACTTCCTGTGGAAGTAAATCACGCCATTCATATGGATGAAGGGCGTGATTTACGAGACCCCTGTGGAATCAGAGGAAGAGTTTCTGGCGCGGATTATGGCTGGGGCAGGAACTTGGACTTCCAGGTATTGGTGATCGTGTGTACCAGAACATGGTACATAGGTAACGTGTTTGTGTAGACTTCGCTGGTCGTCACATCGAGCCCTTCTTGTAAGTGGACCCTGAAGAAAAACAACGTATAGTATGTTGCAGATGTGGGAGAGGTCAACATGTGATTTGGTGGCATTTTGTTTGTCGCAGGGAAACGTAACTGTCTTGGTCCCCACTACAAGCCCTTACATTGTGTAATTGGAATTTAGACTCTATATATATATATATATATATATATATATATATATATATATATTATATATATAGAGTCTAAATAGAGTCTATATATATATATATATATATATATATATATATATATATATATATATATATATATATAGACACACACAAAAATATTTGCATGACCTCAGTAAAATCTCACATGTTATCCAAACCCAATAGCAATTGTTACGAAAGCAGTTAGGATGTATGTTATCGTATATGTTTTAAAATGAAGTGTGTCTCTGATGTTGCGAAATAGAGTACTGAGCATATTTCTATAAGCACAACTTTTTCGATTATCCTATGTGTTGATGAAAAATCCTTTATTGTTTACTATGAAATCTTTTAATAATAACTGATCATGAGTATAGAGTAAATATTTGACACAAGTACTGTCTTCCGAAGTTCTACTATGTGTTGGAGTTTGTATGCAATTTACTAGAAGCAATATTTTTGAATGTGCATTAATATATACGCAAAAGTGTTGTTATATCGTGTGGCTTAAAATGTCTTGAAAAGTAAGTTGGGTGATATATTATTAGCATTCTAGGTTGAGATGGTCTCATAAAATGATTGTGTATTTTTATTAATGATTTGTTCATCAAAGTTGTATGTTATGTTGGTATAGTTGACAACTATTTAGTTTTGCTGGCATTATTTTGTTTTAAGGGTTTTGCAAATGGATGCTATGATTTGTGGAAATGTGATGTGTGTTGCATTATGGTTTGGGAGTATTGATGGATATGTTTTCTGCTGGAACATTTGATTTTGTGGACTGGTGATTTGACCTGTAGGCATAAGATTTCGTTAAGGTCGGATCGCTGCCGAAGGTGCAGTATATAGGTGATGGTATTATTTGGTTGTGTGTTTGCTAATGCATGATGTAGTGTTTTGTCAGAGTAATTCTCCGGAATATTTCATAGGAATGTTTGTATGAACGCTTTGTTGTCCTGGATGTTATGAAGTGAAGTATTTCGTATAACCTATATGGTGTAGGTTAGACTGGTGTTATGGTCATGTATTATGCTATATCACAAGTTGGAGCATTTTGATATGAACAATCCTTAGAAATAGCTGTTTTTCTGTTGTTTTTTTTTTTTAGTGTGAGTATGATATGACATATATTATTAGTTAGTTTAGATATTTTTCTATGGGTATTTGGTGGGTTGGGGGTATATAGTTGCTTGATCTTCCATTAAATATGATCGTGTGGTACGGAATACTGGCCGACAAATTTAATTAACGTAATGGTGATAGGATTGAGGAATCTGTTTCTGGCAAATGAAATATTGTCTTAATGGTGCGTATAAGTAAAAATCTATATATAATTTTAAAAATTGGTAAAAATTTTCTAGAATTGATAAACTTATAATAGTATTGCTAATTTAGGTTGGGTAATGCTAAAAGGGCGAAACTTTTGTTAGGAGAGGGCAAAATGTTTGCTTGGAGGGGAGAAATGATTGTTCGGAGGGCAAAGAGATTGCAAGTAAGGCAAAATATTTACACAGAGGAAGGGAAAATATTTAATAGGAGGGGCAAAATGTTTAGTAAGAGTGGTCAAATATCTTCTATGAGGGGGCAAAATGTGTTTTACGAAAGCAAAATGTTTCGTTGGGAATGTTAAATCTTTGCTATGAGAGGGCGAAATTTTTTGCTCGGAGGGTAAAATATTTTCTTACAGGAAGGGAAAATGTTTGATTATAGGAGAGATGAAATAGAATATGTAAAGGGAACTATAAAATTTAGTCTATCTCCTCTGCATATTACTTTAACAAATATGTATGCTGTGTATAATCCAGTTATTAAATTATATACACTTGCAGTATTTTAGGATGGGAATCCCTTGAATTTCAAGACTGGGGTTCTGTCATATCTTTACATTCTCGCAAAAAATGTCCTTGTATATATTATTATTTGTTTATACTAACAGGGAATATTCTCTTACCACACACACATAGGTTTTGTTTAGATGAGTGACGAACGAATATTTGTACTATGGATTGAGTAATATTGCGGGTATTTTGTTTTTGTTAAGAGGCGAGTGGTTTGATCGCTGCCTTATCAGAAAGTTAGATATTATAGTTTCTGTGTTATGATAGAGATAGGAAATGTTGGAAAGGATATTTAGGATGATATTTTTTTAATTTGATTTAATAGTTAACTAATTTACATGGATATGGGGTTACATGCATGTTTACAGTTCTCATTTTACAAATAATTTAGGCGGAAGTCTTTGCGAGGAGGGTAAATGTGTCCTGTTCGCATTTTGATAACGATTTTTATTAAGTAAATAGTTATATATATTGGGATTAACATTCTATCATATCCCCTTGCGAGATTGGATATGGTTAACTATATTTGCTCTGCTATGGAAACGTGCTATGGTGCGTAATATGCATATATCACCACATTCGCCTGGAGTGATTTTGGAAACCACCGGAGAAAAAAAAAGAACTATGAAGTTTTGAATGGGATTCGAACCCACATTCTTCCGAATTCGGTTATAGGTATAGCAATTGGCTTCGTATAGTAGACGAGTAAGATATAAACTTTGTTTATTTCTTGCATGTAAAATTGGGTATGAGAAACTATTTTGAAGAGTTTTTCATAATTTTTTTTTTTGCCTTACATGTTACACTATAAGATAAGTTTAATTTCATTTGGAATGATATTCACAAATGACAATTTTGACACGTATGTTACCTAATTCACGTAAAGTGCAAATGTTGAGTTAGTTACAGCATTCTGTTTGTGTGTGTGTTTACTTGTAAGGTTAGGTAAGAACTAATTTTATGTATTTTTTAGTAAAAAACGTATAGACCCCTACACGAAACAATAGCATTAGAGGTGGTGGATAGACCATTATGACCTGCTATATTAGAAGATTAGTATGTTCGATATGTGTTCTTCAGAAGAAACTTCACACTTGACAATGAATTCGCAACAGATGTGATTTAATTATGAAAAGGAGTATTTCGATGTAGAAAAATTATGTCCTCATAAACAGTAATGTCGCAGTAAACCTATTCCCCATCTATACCGATGTTTGAAATGTTAGTGTTTTTTTTTTTAAGTATATCTACATGGTATGAGATGTTGCTGATTACTCCTGCAAGATAAAGACCATCGCGTGGATTTCAATGCTAGTAATGTTAAATTAAAGTTAAGCATAATCGTAATATTGTTTGACGTGAAATGAGTGTTTGTTCAAGGAAATCCTCCATTGAAAGTATACTTTATCTAATATGTCTAGGTTTGTTTACAAGAATGATAATGGGAGTAAGGAAATATGGATATATTTGCAATTTTTTTTTCCTTGACAATCTGTATTTCGAAAACATCCCCGCCCACAACTTTAGAAGAGAAATACACAAACTCGTTATCAGTGTAAAAGCTGTGTAAGGAAATTTTACTTTACTTTGTAAATTGAGAAGGCAACAAAAAAATTAATTATTTGGGGAAAACTGGTAAAGATAAGTATTCTTGCAAAAAGAATGTGAGTGTTTGCCACCCAAAAGCATTTTGAAAAAATATTTGTTGACTTTTGGTGAAATTTAACTCCTTAGTGTTTGTTTATTCACAAGTTCTTCTGTATATATTAGTGGGTAATATGCATTCTTATATATATATATATATAATAATTTAAGGGTTTATAAATATGATCGGTAGGCTAGCATTTATTCTTTACACACAGGTTTTTCAGATGGATATATGTTTATATTCCACCCTGCGTGATTTCCATTAAAATTATTGCGAGGGTTTAGATAATAGTTTGAATTGATGTTTTCAGTATGAGACCAGTTATGTATTTTTGGGTACACAAACCATTTTAAACAAAGCTGGATTAATAGTGAATGTCTAGGTATAAATTGACGACTTGGGGGTTGTCGCAATACAAAATGATTACAGAGCTAAGAAAGCTTATCGAAAAATGTTTGGTTACAGACTTTGGTATATGTGTAAAAAGTATGATAAGAATGGATTTTTACTTACTAACCTAAAAATAGTGGTTCACATACATTAATGGGAACTGTAAAGTACTGGGTTTTATTTATTTTAAATGTAAGTATGTAACAAGATAAGCAAAATATATTTCTTAATGAAATGTTTAAATTTTTGCAGTACAATTAAATATGTGTATAGCACTTTTATTTGTAACACTGTGTAAACATTTACTTAAGTATATGCGAGTCGAGTGGTGTTGAAGATCGCTATAACTTTACGTTCGCACGAATTGATGACAAAACGAAAGCGCAATGAGCGGCGCCAGCCACTCGCCTCCTGAAATGCCTGCGCTGAGCGGTTTGTCTCGGAAGTGTGGTGTAATAAGAATGATAATCGCAGCCGGCCGCTAACGTTTTGTTTGTGCAGGAGGGATCGGAATGTGGAAAGTTGAGTATTAAAAAAAAAAAAAACTTTCTAATTATAAGGTCATGCTGTGGAATGTTGTTTGCTCAGGAAGGTTGTTTGCTCTCCTTTGCAGGCCAGTCGGCTGTCTTCGTGTCTACTGTTTGAGAAATCATCTCTACACTGTGACAAATATGCTATTCTCTTGGAGAGTTTGCTAGAAATGTGCACAGTTTTTCTTCTTTTTTAAACTATTTTATGTGATAACCTGTATGTTATTTACACAATATTAAATAAAAATATACACACATTTAGTAAAATGGTATACGTATATTTACCCTCACCGGGATTGAAAGCACAGAATGTGATACTGTAAATGTAAATACCATCATTAAGGTTGAAGTAGGAATAACTCAGTGATTATATTTTACCTTTGTTTGGTTTCGAAGTTCAAACTAATCCATTGAAAAAATTTAGTCTCGTTGCGAGATGAGGTAAGGTTTAAAATCGTAGTTACCCTCGATAGGAATTTCCGAAATTCTTGTCTGATTGGTAAATGCATTGGAAATGAGGTTAACATAAAAAATTAATTTCTTTTTAACATAAAACATAATTAGCATTTTGGTTTTTGAAGAATATCGGGGGGGAAATCTTATTTTTTTGTTAGTGTAAGTGTTTTAATTTAATTTTTTTATGTTATTGTTATGTAATATATGAAAAATTAATTTTTGAAAAAAAAAAAAATTATATAAGTATACATTTAATTAAATAGATGCGCAACACAGTTTGTTTCATCGTAAATACGACAAATGTTGGTGTAACCCATTCAAAGCACTCACCTGCATTTCTTTGGGGTTGTGGAGAGTGTTGTTCTCCCTTCCAGAATAATTCAGACTGATGTAGGAAGGGTGAGTGGGGTTAGGTAGTAATTTGTTGTCCAGTGACCTGTGGTAAGTTATCAGAGTAGCGATGATCGTACTACAAGGGTTATAGACACAGTGAGTTACATAATGAAAAGGCATATTATTGCCTGCCTGATCTGTATTGTGTTTGATAATTACAACATTGTGGGCATATAAGTTAAACATAATATCAAATCTCGGAACAGTTTGGAAGTAAGGAGTGATTCGGGTAGGATGTGTACTTATGTTGTAATTAATCATGGTACTTCATTATGTAAATACTAATTATGTATATTTATTCTTTATGCGAATGCACTCTAAGTATCCTTGAAGCTATATGAAGCAACGAGTATCTCCTCGATCGTACAGTTGTCTTCAAACCTTGTCAGTTGTGTTTCATCGTTCATAGATACTTAGTTTCTGCTCTCTATGCAAATACTACTTGCGTGAGGATATTCATTATAGTATGGTTCCTGAACCAATATATAAATACTATTCTCATGTAGTTGTTTCATTACCTGCCAATACTACTGCTAGATAATCATTACTTATTACACAAATACATGTATTTACTCTTGATGGGTGATGAAAAGCAAGTCCTCAACTCTAGCGATGTAAGCCTATACAACATTCCTAGCCTGACATTCTCGATAACATTTTTTTTAAATTTTCTCAAAATGTTGTTTAGGTGCCTTATCTATGTAAATGTTATCCTTCAAAGATAACACTTAATTATAACATTCTTCAGAAGCATGCGAGAAATTGCCAATCCTTCAAAACATACCATCTCTAGAATAAATATAATAATTGGCATTGGACTATCTCCCCCACACCCTCCTTGCACTATCGTTAGTTGTAATTTTCCAGTTCCACACCTCAGTCACTCTCGGACAGGCGAATAGTCAACTTGCGTACTTGGTATGTAATTACATGTAAGTACAATAGATGGGGAGTCGAACCAGTGACTGCCTCCCACTGCTCGCCTTTTATCATTCGAATGTAGTCACTATGTGATTAAGAATAACATTTTTTGCTTTAAAGGGGAGTCCAATCAAGGCCTGAAACATTAGACCTATATCCCTTACCCATAATTAGTCATTACATGAATAAAAAACAAAAATATATTATCCTGAAGGGGAGTCGAACGAAGTTCAAATCCTCAAACCTATACTCCTTAGCCATACTTAGTCGTTACATGATTAAAAACAATTTTTTTGCCCTAATGGAGACTCGAAAAAAAGGTCCATATTCTTAAACCTATACCCCTTACCCATACTTAGTCGCTACAGAAATAAAAAACAATTATTTTTTTCCTTAATGGGAACTCGAACCAAGAACCGAAACCTCAACCCAAAAAAAAATCTCTCACTCATTCTTAGTCAATTTGGAAATATAAACTTTTTTTTTGCCCTGAGTGGGACTTGGACAAAGGTCCGAATCCTTAAGCCTATGCCCCTTATCCTGGCCGCAAACCAATGTAACGGCGGTTGTAAAAAGCATTGATATTATAAATTGTACGTCAGTTGAGAGAGGGAAGTGCTAGGGAGAGGACATGTAATTAGTATCATAATGCAATTACTAATTGTGCAATCACACAATTACTAATTACCCTGTACGGGTGTCGAACATCGTAATATTCCGGTCACCGGTCGCTATAGCTACCCACTCTGGCGGCAATCCAACCCACAACACCCGCCAAAGCAGGTATTGAAATCTCCGGTCAGCCAGGAAGAGGGCAGGGTGCGAGGGTGAAGTGCATATGCATGTGTAAGTGCATTTTGAGCCAGTAACCCGCCGCTGCCTCTACTATAACAGCGGTAAAACTGCTTAATTTGGGCAGACGTTTCATTTTAAATATATTATCACAATGCCTACAGAATATCATTCATGGTTTCCGAGACAGTAAAGAGAAGCAAATTATAGAGTCTCGAAACTAATTTATTTACAGCAAAATTATTCACTAGTGTATTTTCACATACACTGTACATAACTCCGAAGAAGGTAAATGTGTTTCCCACTTACATGCAGTTCTTAAATTGCTCATTAAGAATAAATTCTACTTTTCGCTATTGTATGACTGAACTACTTAGTCAAGCCTTTTGTAAAGAAGGATTTTTCCATACCCCTCACCACATTTTATCTGAACACTTCCCTTTTAAAAAATTGAATAATACAATCGGCAATGCATTAATAAATAATTTATATTAAACGTGTGAAAAAACCAGAGCATTGATATATAATGTGTCAGTTCACATGGAAATATACTAAGTATGGCAGAGCACGTTAAAACAAATCTTTCATATGAATATGAGCCCGAAGGTTGGATAGTTCATGAGTTACGAGCCCATGTCAATATATCTCCTGTGGGTAGACGGCACAGTCCTGTTCGTGGCGTGTGTGCCGGTACGTAAGTCATCACACATCGCACACCAAACGCTTGACAGCCGAATCCTACTGGAATATCATTCAAGTGTTACTCCAGGATATACTGTTTGATCTTATTGCAGTGGAAAAGTCAGAGCCAGTCTAAATGACTAGTTTCCGCAGAAGAGAATTAGTCTTTAAGGACAATTCGCCTGGCCTGCATATTTTCCTGTTCTGAAGATATATAGAATACTAGCTGACTCTGTAACTTCGTTCCCATGAAATTTAGGACTTGTTTTCTTATTTTTTTAATTAGAAATTTCGCTTCGCTTGGGTTTTATGTAGTTATTAAAATAAAGCCTACCATCGATTCACTAAGATTTTATTGTTAAAATATTAATATTCCTTATTTCAGGTTTAATGTAGTTATTAAATTACACCCTGTCATCGCTTCGCACATGTTTATGGTGTTAATGAAGTAGATACTGGACACTGGGCCACTGAGGTCCAACCTGAAATAGATCTATCCACTAAGCCACTGCGGCCCCACTTGTAATAACTCTAGCCACTGAGCCACTGCGGCCCCACTTGGTACTTTTATATCCCTTAAGCTATATCCATTGAGTCAATAAGGGTCTACTTGGAATCGCTCTAGCCACTGGGCTACTATAGCCCCACTTTTAAAAGTTCTAGCCAATGGGCCACTGCGGTCCCACTTGGGATCGCTCTAGCCACTGAGCCACTGCGGCCCCACTTGATATATTTCTATCCACTAAGCCACTGCTCCCCTATCTGATAAATTTATATCCACTAAGCCACTGCGGCCCCATTTTAAATCGCTCTAGCCACTGGGCCCCTTCGGCCTCCCTTGGGGTCGCTCTAGCGACTGAGCCACTGCAGCCCCACTTGATATATTTCGAGCCACTAAGACACGGAGACCCCACTTTGAACAGCTCTAGCCACTGGGTCACTGCGGCCACACTTGGGATTGCTCTAGCCACTGAGCCACTGCGGCCCCACTTGATATAGTTCTATCCATTAAGCCACTACTGCCCCACTTGGAATAGCTCTAGCCATTGGCCTCTACGGCTCTTGGGAAGGAAAGGAGCATAGCCCATAGAAAAAAAAGAAGAAAAGAGAAATGACGGAACTTTTTTTAACAATGTTTTTTTGCAGTTATCCTAAGAAAAGTTTAACCCAGTACCTATGTACATCCCTGATCACCATCATATTTTCGGAACCGTTTCATATATTTGACGAAACAAAGACCAAGTTAGTCCAGTTGTTATTATCTATACACTATGTAAATTTCATGTCAATAAGTTCAGTGGTTTTTGAGTTAAATCCGGTCGGATGGACAGAGAGACATGAAAAAAAATTAACATTAGATATGGCATAGTAATCAATTATCCTATATGAAAAAAAAACCTTAAAGGGGAAAATTCGAAAATTACAGACAGACACTTCTATTTAATTTATTTGTGTATAAATTAAATGTGAAGATATCTTAATACCATCCGTTTACGTAACCCCTGTTAAGGACATTGCAATATAAAAAAAGGTTGTCAGTATATCCGTGACCACACTAGAGGTGTTAGAGCGTATTAGCTATTACTGCAACGTGGGCAGGCGTGCATTCACGTGCAAGGTGAACATATCGAGCTCGTCTTGTTCAGTAAATCACTGCTGGCACACAGGCGGAGCTGCAGTGTCACGAACATGATTATATCAATCAGGGCTATTAATAATTCCAGCAGAAATTGGAAAGGCCAGAGAACAGATGACATATGTCCATCAGGACATTCTGTTTTAATTTGTGTTTTCCCACAATCATTGTTAAACCCAGTATTAACCGAACTCGCAAGAGCTTGTCAGATACTATTCGGTTAATAAAACGCTAAGTACTAAAAACAAGCCAACCTAGAAATACTCTCGACAAGGATTCGTGTATCTCTACCATATGATTAGTTTACTTGGTCTACCCCTATTGTTAAAACAAAATTTTTTTCTATGTTTGTGATTGTGGCAATTAAGTTTACTATTATGTGGCCTTGACATAGAAGGCTGTTCTGTTGTACGTATGACAATACCAAGAAAATGTGTAGATCCTTGATGCTGAACCCGCTGAAATTATCCACGTGCTATAGGTATCTGAAAAATGCAATAGTAATCAAAGGCAACAAAATTTTGAAAATTCTTCACACGAATTTTTTTACAGTAAATAATGTTTTCCACACCTTCAATCCATGTGAACTATGACGCCTTATTTGGAAGTGTACTGAAGAATTCCAGCAAAAGCGCAAGAGCGCGGAACAAATTAGTTTTGTTAACACCCAATTGGAATGAAATAGAAATTCATTATGAGAAGCTGAGGGAATGTTGAGACGGAAATTTTAAAAATACGTAATAAGAGGTCAGGAATGATTTAGAATTAACATTTCAGAATAAGAATACAGCCGCGAAATTTTAATACAGAAACCAAGTGCACAGGACACTTCAGCGTTTCAAATTTAACACAATTTAGTTTTTAGTGAGTGCAGTGTTTCGAGGTATAAGGCCCACCTCTCTTCTCTCTCTCTCTCTCTCTCTCTCTCTCTGTAAATATTAGGGTAAACAATTAATACTTGTCCAATGATCAATCCTAGTTTGGTCCGGACTTAAGTAACATCGTATAAACAGGAAGATGTACAATACATATACATATATAATAGAGGCGCTACAGAAGACTTACCGGGCGCACTTGACCCGTTGTTCGCCGGGCCATAATGCGGAAAAGCCGGGCCTGAAATACCAATACCGCCTTCAGTCTGAGTAACAGCAGCGTTAGTTCGGCAGAAAGGGTGTAGCGCGGGGCGGTTGTCTATAGGATGACGAGGGGTGGAAAAGGGATTTGAGGGGCGTAGCCTCGGCGATGAGATTTGGGGCAAGGCGGAGGAGAGAGCTCGTATCAACAGATAAACCACTACTCCGGGGAGCAGGGTTTGCCGGAGAGGGGTGGAAAAATCCGGCCACCCCCTCCACGCAGACGAGTTCATTACAGAGTGGCGAGTGTATCGGCAGTACGACGTAGGAAAACTGCACGGCATAGTGATTCTTATTTAGTCATGAAACCTTTTTGTTAGTGTTTTCGTGACTGAATAAGGGGTTGCGGTGACTGAGCGGTTAGTCTGCTCGCCTCTCACCAAGCCAAACCAGGTTCAATCCCCGGCCGGGTCACCCCCGGGTTTTTGTATGCGGTAATCGTACCGGACGTTCCCGCTGGTCGGCGGGTTTTCTCGAGGATCTCCCGTCCTTGTATTCCAGTGCTGCTCCATTCTCGATTCATTTTACGCTGATCGGCTCTCTAGACCTCGTTGTTACGAGCCGCCCAACTGCCTCAAATTTACTCAACTCATGGATGAATACTCCCTACACTGATGCAAGAAATACTACTACAAATATCGCAGTGTGCAACGAAAAGATAATAAAGTTTTATTATTCTTAGTGTAATGAAACCGTGGTTCATTTTATATCATAAAATGTTTCCGTAATATGTGTAATGATTTCGCTATAGTACTTGGTGGTACGTCATCTCCTCGTAGCGACAAGTGACCGCACGGTTTTAAACCCCGCCCAGACAAAGGCAATAGCCAACAACGGGCCAGTTACTTTCTCCGCGTCCTTTTCTCTCGACAAATCCAGTGAGTGTTTCGAAATCGCTGGGAGGAAACGGTTTCTTACTTTCTTCGACCAGTGGGAATGAAAGCTGGAGGGCCTTCCCTTAGCTTAAAGGGCATTTAGAATAGAAGAACAAATGTCTAAACGCCAAAAGAACAGCTCGCGTCACCCGACCGTATCGCACCATTGCTGTGCGCATCATGCGACCGTACTGCCTGCCACCCAGCCGTTACTGGCCACGTCAGACACAGCGGCGTCTGGCGAGAGGAGAATGGAAGAGGTTCCAGGAACAGGAAATGCAAGGGCAAGCAAAAGGGTCTTATATGCGGTTGCCACTCTGATAGAGACAGCTCAATATTATTTTTGTATAATTCTTCTGTCAACATAGTTTATATTTACAATAAGTGAGGATTAGTGTGATCAAACACATGTCGTTAGTGAGTGCTTTCACGAAAACATGGGATTTTTTTGGTATAAAATATATTTAATATTTTGCACGTATATTTCTGATATATTTCGTACGAAATAAATTTAATTAACTATTTATTTTTGTTGTTGATTAACGCAGAGGGAGTACACTTATACATGACAATTTCGGGATTGAAGCTGGAAAATTGGCTGCAAATATGGGCTGAGTGATCTCAGTGACGATGATCGTTGATATGGCACGAGAATATACACATTTAATTATGATGATTAGACATACAGACACTTGAACACATTTAGGTATGAAAATCTTCTGATATATTATCCTAATACTACATGCATTATGTGACTCAATTCTGTATCATATTGAGACAGGCTTTTGAAATATTTTGCGACCTGTTGTTATAAGAAGTGATATCCAGGAGCCTAAATGTGGATTTGTTATATAATAATATATTATATAGGCATGCCTGATCTGTTACTGAACTGTCCGAAAAAATATATATTTTGTGATATCTCTACATTGGGAAACCTTCATGTCAGTTTCAAATGTTTTATCACAAAAAATCTCGAATTGACGCCAATGTTTCTTTACTAAGAGATTTTCCTCAAATACGAGAAAAAATTACATCGTTAAATTTTATTTCATCAAAAAATTTCTAAATTTCAGCACAGACTTACAAGAGGCAGGCCTACAACTACAAACCACTTACTTTAATGAACCGCTGTTATGTAGATGCTTCAATAAGCTAACAATAAGCTAACGCCTCTGTTATTATGTAATAAATTGACAAATTGTTTAATAAATCTAATTTAACATTCCAACATTCTGCGAATACGAATGACTGGAAAGCTGCAAGGTGATATTAATAGTATACAACTTTGGTGTGTAATTAATAGCATAAAATGGAACCCAATCTAAATTCAATTAAAATCTTTCACATGAAAACTATTTTTATTGTGTATAAATATTAAATCAATAATAAAGGAGTCAAACAACGGAATTTGGGTTCAGGATCATGGTGTTTTGTGAGATTCTAAGTTTTATTTTCACAATCACGTATATCTGTTAGGTCCTATATTTTAAACAAAATATCTACGCAAGTCGTTTTACATCCAAGTGTGTCAATATTATACTTGTTTCTATACTTGTACGTGCCAAATTAGAATATACTGATTTGTATTATGTGCACCATTACTGAAACACACTCAAATTGACTTGAGAATTAATCAATTAAATAATTTTTAATGCTTCTTAAGATATTACAAGCCGATGATTTTTGTTCAGTTCTATCGTCAAATTCTCACTATATTTAAAACACGTTCTTTAAAAAAAAGACTTACAGCTCTATATGTACTTTTAATATAAAAACTAATTTTTCTATTTTGGATTGAAATGTGATTAACAAGCAGGAAACAAGGCCGGCGCGTTCATATAGGCGAACTAGGGCGCCCGTAAGCTGAGCGCAGCAGAACGGTCAACGGACTTTCTAGCATTCTTTACAATTCAGTTATAAAATTTATAAAATTCATATAACTGATTGGATCATTATAAAGATAATTTAAAGTAAATAATTATTTATATTTCCTAGTAACATATTTATTGCAATGTATCATTGGTGGCGTTTAATAATGCAGGGAAAGCCTACCCGGTATGTATTTGAATATTGTGTAAAACTGACAAACTGCTGACTTGTGAAGACTGCAAAGGCTATTAATGTGTCTGAGATGTGTAGTGAGAAACAAGATGTTGCAAGAAAGGCGTCTAAGAAAGCAAGCTCATAGGACATTTTATATTACGTTTGTAAGTCCATCTTACAAGGTAATGTACCACTCATATTTACATATCTTTGTGAATATCTAATTAATTTATGTATTTTTGACACTTGTCACACTTAACATTTTTATGTATGCAAATTTCAATAATTTTGGTTTATTTAATTTATTATTTTTCAATTACAGGATTTTTAATTCTAGATGTACCGATGGCTATATAAAATGTTTGAATGTGTTTGTTAACTAGATTTTAATTTTTGTACTTATTTATATTTAGGTGATATTTATTTTATTTTAAATTTTGATCTCTTTTGTTAATTTTTCAAGGATTGATTATTTATATTTGTACCTCCGTTTCGAGACATATTCTATGGTTTTTAGTACGTTAGGCCATTGAAGTAGATCGTTTTAGGTAATTTTAAGTTTTAAGCCTTCCGATTGGCTGGCAGGTTTAAACCCTGCGCTAGAATTGACTGGCTATGATGGATATGGTTAGCAAGCGCCAGTCAGTAAGGGAGATCGTTCTCTCCGCCATCACCATTCGAAGAGGTAGGATTTGTAGCAGGACGCTCGCCCGATGTGAGAGAAGCTTAGTTGTGAAATTAGTTAATGTGTCCGTTACTACCGCTGTCTCGTTTCGAGATTAAGTGGAATCCGCGATTAAGATGAGTTGCCACGAAGAGCCCCTTTCCCGTAGTAGAATTAGCAGGTAACACCCACATTGGTTACAATGATACTGAGATATAAAATTAGGTTAGCTAACCATAAGCCAACCAACAAATTATTTCGGTCTTGTTTGATTTAACATTTCCAAGTCTCGATTCACTTCCTTTGACATTTATAAGAAAAAAACCTGGCTTAACGAACTCTCAATGAGTCCAACGACAAAATGCCTCCTAATTTATTTTAATATGTTTCAATTTATTCCAGTAAGAAAACAACCAAGTCCTTCAAATTTTATGGCTGGATAAAACTTAAGCTGCCATGCAAACACTCTTGGAAAACGCAACGCTCCCATTTACAAGGCACTTTACTTTCCACATGGGTAGCAGGGTAGCAATCTTAAAAGACAATTTTAAAAATATTCCAAGTTTTACTTAAGTGATCTGAAATGCTCTCAACTTTTAAATTATTAAAACTTTTCTTGCCAACATGGCACCTGACTCCTAAACACAGGAAACCCAATGTGCCTGTTTCCTTTTTTCCATTAGGGCTTTACAGACAGTTTACTTGTATTTCATTACTTAACTGGCTGGGTGATCTCCTTCTAGGGCAGTGGTAATCGACATCGAGTCAGAGATTGCACCCATTTTATATAGTATTACAACACCAATTCCCCTGGGAGGGTTACCAAAATACACTATGTCAATGAAAAAAATAGACGCCATTAAATGGCAATGCCATTGAAGATAAGCATTACCCCTTATAGAAGTTCCTTTATTACTATCCAATCATTTGGTTTGAAGCTAAAACATGTCCATGTATGGAGTGCACACGTGATCACACATCACAAAACCGCCGGCGATCAAGCAGATTGCAAGATGGGATGCCACAGGCGCACGAAACCCAGCTGGCCCGCCTACTGGCTAGCTGGTGGCTAACGTCACGGGGATTATTCCTCGAAGCGCCTCTGTCACGAGCTCAGTAGCGCCCAGCTGAGTCGCGCTTACCAGACATGCTGGAAGGGAGCTAGTGAAACGGTGATACTCCGAACTGCTGCTGAAGTCCACCCACGTAACGGCGCGGACGAATGCAGCAGCCTACCCTAGGGCTTCGTCGTAATCAGGTACATACAGCAAGTATGTTGTAGAGACCAAGTCTTCCTCACAATTTTTGTAAATGTAAATTGCAACTTTTCATAATGATAAGCGGCAAATTTTTCAAGCAACTCGGTGCTCAAAAAGACGTAATCTCTTCAAGTAACGCGTCACACATTTCGTTCTCGACACTACTAATGACATAATCTCGGAACTGTGCAATATGTTGTCTGAACAAATGGAGGTGAGTAACTGGTGTCGCTGGGAAGACCTCTGGATATATAAGTTTTTCTAAAAATACATTTTTTTAAAGATTTATAATATTTTCGGGAAAAAAGTGAAATTTTAAAGGAAATTTTATGAGAAAAATGGAAATTGTTAAGGAAAATAGTCGCCGGGGAACCGAAATTTTTAAATTATTTTTTAGTAATTTTAAAATGATTTTATAATTCTTTATTTAAAAAAATCGAAATAATTTTTTACATAAATATTTTTTTTGAATTTTTTGTTAGTTTCTGTTTTATTTTTAGGGGTTGAAGGTCAAGGTCATAGGTCATATGGTTAAAATATGGTGGCCGGGCATCGGAATGACAGAACATGACGTCGGACGGCCAGCTCTTGGCATTTAAAATTTTTTTTAACAATATTCAATTTTTTTTTAACAATTACGAAATACAATATTTTATAAATTTTTTTCCTTATTTTTTTAGTTTGTGGGGTCAGAGGTCACCTGGGTCATGGTCAAGGTGTCGGGTCGAAGGTCACAGATCAGTGTCAATGACATTCAAGATGGTGGACGGTGGCATAACAACGTGGTGACGGCCGAATCCTGCGATCCTGCGCCTCACGCCCTTGACCATCAAGGAACCAAACCCTATTACCCATTAGTGAGAATTTTGACTATTAGAAATGAGTGTTACCCGAGATGAATTATAAAAATCGATGCGAACGGGAAAAGAGGAGGGAGACGTCTTTCGCCTAGGGCACGAAGTTACTTTACACCGGTCGTGGCAAACAGTGTTGATAGTTACGAACTATACTGAATTACGTTGTGCTCTATATTTTGAACCAGTAAGAAAACTATAAGTGTAATCTAGTTAATAGCTGTCTGAAATATATGTAAATCCTATATAAATTGCTTACTTAATTTATAAATCCTACCAAATAAATATATATCTTCATTAAATCTTACCGTAAATAAGTATTGTTTTCTAAGTGCGTTATATATGTAACTCCGAATCATGTTTACCAATCATGTTAGTAGTAGGCATATGAGGAAATGGTTGCAAGGGCTCGGGCAGGAGGCACGAGGCGCAGGACGCCATGTTGGATTCCGGACTTCCAGCTCTATCAGTCCGGTCTTGAGATCGCTATTTTCACACAAAATCGTATGTTTAGCCCAAAAATGCTATAAAATTTCCCGTTTCCTTAGAAAATTCCCGTTTTCCCAAAAATAAATCCCAATTTTCCCTGAAAAGGCATTAATCATCGTTGTGACTGAAACATCCTCAATATGGCTGAAATACGCAAAACACAGATATATAATAACCTCGGCACCTTCGATAGTCTATCCACTGAGTCACCGCGGAACCTTGGGTAGTCAAGCCACACAATCCCCGCCGCACCTTGGACAGTAGATCCACCCATACACCGCAGCAGCTCGGGGAGTATAGCCACTGAGTCAACGCAGCACCTTTGGTAGTCTAGCCACTGAATCACCGCGGCACCACGGGAAATATAGCCACTCAATTCCCGCGGCACCTTTGATAGTCGATGCATTGAGACAACACGGATAGTCTAGCCACTGAGTCACCGTGGCACCTTGGGTAGTCTAGAAACTGAGTCGATCTGCACCTTGGGTAATATAGCCATAGAATCCCCGCGGCACCACGGGTAGTCTATACATTGCTCATTTCGGCAGCTCAGGTATTTTAGTCAATGAATCATCACACACGATGGGTAGTTTAGCAACTGAGTCACCGCTACACCTTAGGTAGTCTAGCAACTGAATCACCGCGGCACCATTGGAAGTCTATACACTGAGACACCGCGGCACCTCGGGTAAACTAGCCACTTAGACACCATGGTATATCGTTTATTCGAATAACTGAGTCACCGCGGCACCTAGGGTAATCCAGACACTTAGCTAAGACACCGTTTCACCTTCGGTGGCCTAGACAATAAACTACTGAATCATCTATGCACATCAGATATCCTAGCTACTGGGACACCACTGCACCTATATGTTGTTGTCGCCACTGAGACACCGCAGCACCTTTATATTGTCTAGCCACTGAGACACCGCAGCACCTTGGGTAATCTAGCCACTGAGTCACCGCTGCAACTTTTAGTTGTCTCGGCACTGAATCATCGCAGCACCTTGGACAGTCTAGACACTGAATCGTGGCGGCACATTTAGGTTGTCTAACCACTGAGAAACCGCGGCACCGTGTGTAGTTTAGCCACTGAGAAACCACACCACCTTGGGTAGCCTAGCCACTGAGACACTGTGGCACATTGGGTAGACTAGCCTCTGAGTCACCGCTGCACAATCGTAAGTCTAGTCACTGAGAAACCGCAGTACCATTTGGTTGTCTATCCTCTAAAACACCATTGCTCCTTTTGGTTGTCTAGCCACTCAATCACCGCGGCACCTCAGGTTGGCATGCATCTGAGTCACTGTGGCAACTTTTGATTGTCTAGCGACTGACTCACCGTGGCACGCCGTGTAATCTAGCCACTCAGACACTGCAGGAACTTCAGGTTGTCTAGCCACTGAAACAATGCCGCACCTTTACGTTGTCTATCCACTAAGACACGTCGGCACCTTACGTATTCTAGCCATTGAGATACCGCGACAACTTGGGTAGTCAAGCCACTGAGTCACAGCAGCACCTTTTGTTTGTCTAGCCACTGATTCCCAAGGCACCTTGGGTAATCTAGCCACTGAATTACCGCGACTCCTATAGGTTGTCTAGCCACTGAAACAACGCTGCACCTTGGATAGTCTAGCCACTAAGACAATGCGGCACTTTGGGCAGTCTAGCTACTAAAGCACCATGGCACCTTGGTTAATCTAGCTACTAAATCACCGCGGCACCTCGGATAATCTGGGCACTGAGACTAAGTGGTACCTTGGGTATTCTAGAAAATGAATCACCGCGGCACATTGCATAGTCTACCCACTGAGAAACAACGTAACATTGGGTAATATAGTCACCAAGACAACGCGGCACCTTGGGTTGTCTACCCACCATGACACCGCGGCACCTTTGGTATCCTTGCCACTGAGACACCGCGGCACCTCGGGTAGTCTAGCCACTGCGACTACATGGCATCGTTTGGATGTCTAGCAACTGAATCACCTCGGCATGTTGGGTTGTAGATTCACTGAATCACCCTGGCATCTTTAGGTTGTCTAGCCACTGAGACACTGAGACACCACGGAACCTTTTATAGTCTAGCCACTGAAACACTGCTGCACCCTTTGCTTGTCTACACACTGAATCACCACGGTACCTTTTGTTTGTCTAGCCACTGAATTACCGCAGCACCTTGGTAAGTCTTGCGACTGAATCACTGTGGCCCCTTAGGTATTCTAGCCCCCGAGTACCCGGCACCATTTGGTTGTCTAGCCATTGAATCATCGCCACACCTTGGTAAGCCTAGTCACTGGATCACCGCGTCACCCTGGGTAGTCTAGCCACTGAATCAATACGGCATATTTTGGTTGTCTAGCCAGAGAGACACCGCGGTACTTTCGGTATTCTAGCCACATAGACACTTGGCACCTTGGGTAGTCAAGCTACTGAGTCACCGCAGCACTTGAGGTAGTCTAGGCACTGAGTCACATCGGCACTTTGAGTAATCTACCGACTGAGTCACTGCAGCACCTCAGATAATATAACCACTGAGTCACTGCGGCACCTTAGGTCTACCATCCGAATCACTGTGAAACCTTAGGTAATCTAGCCACCGAGACACTGCGGCACCTAATGAACTCTAGCCACTGAGACACCATGGCACCTAGAGTAATCTAACCACTATGCCACTATGGCACCTAGAGTAATCTAGCCACTGAGACACAGCAGCATCTTGGGTATTCTAGACACTGAATCACTGCTGCACATTTAGGTTGTCTAGCCATAGAGAAACTGCGACACCTTGGTTAGTCTAGCCATTGAATGAACGCGGTACCTCAAGTAATCTAGCCACTCACACACACAGGCATAATGGGAAGTCTAGTTACTGAGACACCGCGGCACCATGGTGCGTCTAGTCACTGATTCATCGAGGCACCTAGGGGAATTGTCTAGCTACTGAGACACCACGACACTGTAGGTAGCCCAGAAACTGAGACACCTTGGAATCTTGGGTGGTCTAGCCACTGAGACACTGTAGTACCTTTGGTTGTCTAGCCACTGAATCACTGCGGCTCGTTCGGTAGTTAAAGCCACTGAGTCACCACGGCACCTTGGGTAGTCAAGACACTGAATCACCATGGCACTTATAGTTTGTTTAGCTACTGAGACACCGCGATACCTTTTGTATGACTAGACACTGAATCACCGCGGCACCTTGGGTTGTCTAGCATCTGAGTCACTGCTGTACCTTTTGGTTATCTAGCGACTGACTCACAGCGGTACCTTGGGTAATCTAACCACTGAGACACCATGGCAACTTTATTTTGTCTATTCACTGAGACACTGCGACACCTTTATGTTGACCATCCACTAAGACACCGCGGCACCTCGGGTGTCAATGAGACACCATGGCACCTTGAGTAATCTAGCCACTCAGTAACCGAAACTCATTTCTTTTGTCTAGCGACTGAAAAACCGGTGGCACCTTGGATAGTTTAGCCACTGAGACAACGCGGCATAGTTGTCCATCCACTAAGGCACCGCGGCAACTCGGTTAGTTTTGCTATTGAATTACCGTGGCACCTTGGGTAATCTGGGCACTGTGATAGTGCGGCACCTTGGGTAGTCTAGCCATTGAATCACCGTAGCACGTTCTATAGCCCAGCCTCCGAATCACCGCGGCACCTTTAGGTCGTTTAGCCACTGAGACATCGCGGCACCTCGATTAATCTAGAAACTCAGTCACCGCGGCACCTTGGGTAATCTAGTCACTGAGAAACCGCAAAGTGTCGGTTAGCCTAGCCACTGAGACACCGCGGTACATTTTTTAGTCTAGACACTGAATATCCGCGGCACCTTAGGTAGTCTAGCCACTAACAAACAGTTCTACCTTGGGAAATCTAGGTACTAAGACACCTCGGCGCCTTGGTAGTCTAGCCAGTTAATCACCACGGCACCATGGTTAATCTAGTCACTTAATCCATGTGGCAACTTTAGGTTGTCTAGCCACAGATACACACAGCATCCTGGGTTGTCTATCCACTGAGACACAGTGGCACCTTAGTTAATCTAGCTACTTTGGCCCCCGATTAGTCTAGCCACTTTATCACCGTGGCTCCTTGTATAATCTAGCCACTGAGGTATCACTGCACCTTGGGTAGTCTAGCCACTGAATAACCACAGCACCAGGGTAATTCTACTCACAACGACACTGCGACACCTTGGGTAGTCTAGCCACTGAATCACCGCAACACCTATTGTTTTTCTAGACACTAAATCACCGCGGCAACTTTTGGTTCTCTAGCAGCTGAGTCATCGCTGCATGTCGGGTATTCTTGCCACTAAAACGTTGCGGCCCCTCGTAAATTATAGTTGCTGAATCACCGCTACATCTTGGTTAGTCTACCCGTAGAAACACCGCGGCATCTTAGTTAGAATAGCCGCTGTATCACCGCTGCACCTTGGTTAGTCTAGCCACTGAATCCCTGCGGCCCCTTGGGTATTCTAGCCCCTAAGTCTCCACAGAACCATGGGTAATCTAGCCACTGAGACACCGTGACAGCTTTGGTAGTCTAGCCACCGATACACCGTGTCGCCACTTGTAATCCAGGGAATGAGACTTCGTTGCACCTTGGGTAGTCAAGACACTGAGAAACGTCGGTACCGTTGGGTAGTCCAGACACCGAGACACTGCGGCACCTCAGGTAATGTAGCCATGGAGACACCGCTGCACCTCTGGTAATCTAGCCACTGAGTCACCGCAGCACCTTTTGCTTGTCTAGTCATTAAATCACCCAGACACCTTAAATAGTCTAGCCACTGAGACACCGCGGAACCTCGGGTAGTCTATCCACTGGGTCACCGCAGCATCTTGGGTAGTCTGGCCCCTAAAACACATTGGCCCCTTGGTTAGTCTTCTAACTGTAACACCTCGGCACCATGGTTACTCTTGCCACTGAGTCACCATGGCACATTTCGTTTGTCTAGTCACTGAATGATCACGTCACATCATGTATCCTAGCCACTGGGATATCACGGCACTTATATTTTGTTGTCGCCACTGAGTCACCACAGCAGTTTTATGTTATCTAGCCACTGAGACACCGCAGCATCTCGGGTAATCTAGTCACTGAGACACCGCGACACCTTGCGTAATGTAGCCACTGAGTCACTGCTGCACCTTTTGGTTATCTCGTCACTGAATCACTGGTGCACTTTGGACAGTCTTAGACACTGAATCACGGTGGTATATTAAGGTTGTCTAACCACTTAGAGACAGCGGCACATTGGGTTGTTTGGCCACTGAGAAACCACGGCACCTTGGGTAGCCTAGACACTGAGACAATGCGGCAATTCGGGTAGTCTAGCCGCTGAGACTCCGTGGAACCTTTTGGTTTTCTAGCCACTGAATCACAGCAGCATCTTGAATAGTTGATACCCTGAGTCACCCCGGCACATTTAGGTTCTCTAGTCACTGACAATGCATGGCACCTTGGGTAGTCAAGCCACTGAGACACCACAGCACATTGGGTAGTCTAGTTACTGAGACACCGCCGCACCATGGTGAGTCTAATCACTGATTCACTGTGGCACCTAGGGTAATCGTCTACCTACTGAGACACCACGGCACTGTAGGTATCTAGAAACTGAGACATCTTGGAACATTAGGTGGTCTAGCCACTGAGACACTGTGGCACCTTGGGTAGTGTAACCACTGAGACACCCCAGGACCTTGCGTAGTCTAGCCACTCAGTCACCGTGGCACCTTTAGGTTGTCTAGCCACTGAATCACCGTGGTATCTTGGGTACTCTGCTAACTGAATCACTGCGTCCTTTCTAGTTTGTCTAGTCACTGTGACAGCGTGGCACCTTGGGTAATCAAGCCACTGACACACTGCAGCACCTTGGTAAGTCCTGTTACTGAATCACCGCGGCACCTTTTGGTTGTCTAGCCACTGAGACACCTTGGCACTCTCGGTATTCAAGCCACTTAGACACCGGAGCATTTCGGGTAGTCAAGCCACTGTATTAGCATGCCACTTTTAGGATGTCTAGCCACTGAGACACAGCAGCACCTTGATTAGTTTAGCCACTGAGAAACCATGCCACCTTGGTTAGTCGAACCTTTGAGACACCGTAGCAAAGTGGTTCGTCTAGACAATATGACACCCCAGAACATTGGGTAGTCTAGCCACTGAGACGCCGCGGCACCTTGCGTAGTCTACCCACTGAGACACCGTGGAAATATTTGTTTGTATATCCACTGAGACACCACAGCCCCTTTTGATTGTCTTGCCACTGAATCACTGTGGCACCTTGGGTTGCCTATCATCTTAGTCGCCGCGATACCTTTTGGTTGTCTAGCGACTGACTCACCGCGGCACCTTGGAAAATCTAGCCACTGAGACGACATGACAAATTTAGTTTGTCTAGCCACTGAGACACCGCGACACTTTTGTGTTGCCTATCGACTAATAACGCGGCACCTTGGGTAGTCTAGTCAATGTGACATCATGGAACCTTGAGTAGTCTATCGACTGAGTAACCTCGGCACCTTTAACTTGTATGGCCACTGCAATACCGCGGCACTATGAATAGTTTAGCCACTGAGACATCGCGGCACCTCGGGTTGTCTATCCACTAAGGCACCGCGGTACCTCGGTTAGTCTAGCTACTGAATCACCGCGGCACATTCCATAGCCTAGCCTCTGAATCACCGCGGCACCTTTAGGTCGTTTAGCCACTCAGACACCGCGGCACCTTGTGTAGTCTAGCCACTAAGTCACCACGGCTCCTTGGGTAGTTTAGCCCCGGAGTCACCCGGGCACTTTTTGGTTGTCTAGACAGTAAATAACCGCGGCACCTTGGGTAGACTAGCCTCTGAATCACCTTGGAAACTTTTCGTTGTCTAACCAGTGAATCAGTGCGCAACCTTCATTAGTGTGCTCACTGAATCACCACGGCACCTTGGGCAGTCTAGCCACTAAGAAACTGTTGTAACTTGGGAAATATAGGTACTGAGACACCCCGGCGCCTTGGTTTGTCTAGCCAGTGCATCACAACGGCACCTTGGTTAGTCTAGTCACTGAATCACCGCGCACCTTTAGGTTGTCTAGCCACTGAGACATCGTGGCACATCGGGTTATCTAGAAACTGAGTCTCTGCGGCACCTTGGGTAATCTAATTTCTAAGAAACCGCGAAGCATTGTTTAGTCTAGCGACTGAGACACCTCGTCACCTTGGTTAATCTACCCACTGAAACACCGCGGCACCTTGGTTAGTCTAGATACTGTGACACCGCAGCATATCGGGTAATCAAGCCGCTGTGTCACCACAGCACCTTTTTTGGTTATCTACCCACTGATTCATCGCGGAACCTCGGTTAACACAAAAGGTGCCGCAGTGTCTCAGTGGAGAGAAAACGTAAAGGTGTGGCAGTGTCTCGGAGGCAAGACTAACCAAGTTTCAGCAGTGACTGAGTGGCTAGACTACACAAGGTGTCGCGGTGTCTCAATGGTCACACAACCTTAAGGTGCTGCGGTGAGTCAGTAGAGAGACTACCCAAGGTGTAGCGGTGGCATAGTGGCTACATTACCCAAGGTGCCGCGGTGATTCAGTGTCTATTCAACCAAAAGGTGTCGCGCAGTATCAGTGGCTAAACAAACGAAACGTGCCACGGTGATTCAGTGGCTTGACTATCCAAAGTACTGTGGTGACTCAGTGGCTAAACTACCGAAGGAACCGTGGTGATTCAGTGGCTAGACAACCAAAGGTGTCACGGTGTCTCAGTGGCTAGATCACCGAAGGTTCCAAGGTGTCTCAGTTTCTAGACTACCTACAGTGTCTTGTTGGTGTCTCAGTATCTAGACAATTCTCCTAGATGATGCGGTGAATCAGTGACTAGACTCACCATGGCGCAGCGGTATCTCAGTGGCTAGACTACCCATTGTGCCGCTGTGTCTGAGAGGCTAGATAACTTGAGGTGATGCGGTGATTCAGTAGCTAGACAATCAATAGTTGCCGCGCCGCGGTGATTCAGTGGCTAGACTATCCAAAGTACCGCGGTGTATCAGTTGCTAGACTACCCAAAGTGACACGGTGACTCAGTGGCTAGGCTACCAGAGGTGCCACAGTGATTCAGTGGCTAGTCTACCCAAGGTTCCACGGTGACTCAGTGCTTATATTACTCGAGGTATTGCTGTATCTCAGTGCAAGTTTACCCGAGGTGCCACTGTGACTAACTGGTTAGATTATCCTAGGTTCTGTGGTGACTCAGTGGTTAGATTACCCGAGATGCCGCGGTGTCACAGTGGCTAGACTAGCCAAGGTCTCAGTGGCTAGATTACCAGAAATGATGCAATGATTTAGTGGCTAGACTACCCGAGGTGCCGCAGTGACTCACTAGCTATATTACCAGAGATGCCGTGTTGATTCATTGGCTAGATTACCCGAGGTGCTGCGGTGATTCAGTGGTTGGATTTCCCGAGATTCCGCGGTGTCTCAGTCGCTGTATTACCCGAGGAGCCACGGTGACTCAGTTGCTATACTACCCGAGGTTCCTCGCTGAGTCAGTGGTTATATTACCCGAGGTGCCGCGGTGTCACAGTGGCTATATTAGCCAAGGTATGGTGGTGTCTGAGTGGCTATATTACCAGAGTTACCATGGTTTCTCAGTTGCTAGACTACCTAATATGCCACGGTGACTCAGGGGATAAATTACCCGAGGTGCCGTGCTGACTCAGTGGTCTGATGACGCGAGGTTCCTAGTTGACTCAATGGTTAAATTACCAGAGGTGCCGCGGTGTCACATTGACTAGATTCGCCAAGGTGTGGCGGTGTCTCAGTAACTAGTTTACCAGAGGTGCCACGGTTTCTCAGTGGCCATTCTACCTAAGGGGCCGTGGTTTCTCAGTTGCTAGACTACCTAAGGTTCCGCGATGACTCAGGAGCTAGATTACCCAAGGTGCCACAGTGACTCAGTGGTTTGATGATCCGAGGTTCCTAGGTAACTCAGTGGTTTAATTACCCGAGTTGATGCGACGTCACATTGATTAAACTACCCAAGGTGCCACGGTGACTCAGTGACTAAGTTACCCATGGTGTCACGGTGTCTCAGTGGTTAGATTACCGGAGGTCCCGCGGTGTCTCAGTAGGTGGACAACCCAAGTTGCTGCGGTGATTCAGTAGCTAGTCTACCCGAGGTTCAGCGGTGATTCATTGGTTAGACTACCCAAAGTTCCGCATTGTCTCAGTGGCTAGACTACCCAAGTTACCATGGTGATTCTGTGACTAGACTACCCGAGGTTCCGCGGTGATTCAGTGGTTAGACTACCGAAAATGCCTCGGTGACTTACTGGCTAGATTACCCGAGGTGCTGCGGTGACTCAGTGGCTACACTACCCAAGGTGCCCCTGTGGCTCAGTGGCTAGATTAGTCGATGTGCCACTTTGTCTCAGTGGATAGACAACCAAGGTGTAGCGATGTGTCAGTGGCTGCAAAACGGAATGATAACTTACAAGTATAAAGGAAGCACCACAAATCTGGAAAATAACTCGAAAATTGGATTTCATGGTTTCGTTTTGCTTATTAGAGGCCTTCTCATTTATTTATTTTTTATGGAAAACGGGAAATATTTAAGGATAACAAGAAATTTTTAAGGAAAAAGTAAATTTTTAAGGAAAAAAGGGAAATTTTGTGGGGAAAATTCCAAAAATTGCGGCCAGATCCACGAGCTGTATCGTATATCTTGTTCGAGAAGAAGCTAATCCCTACTACTCCTATTGGTAAGCAATTTCGTGTTATCGAAATCCGATAATTTAATGGTCCTATGTACTGAAACGTTTTCTGTGAAATCGTTGTTTGCGCGTAAACGCGTGTCTCGGTAAATAAATGTTCTGGAAATACGAAGTTTTACCAGAAGGGATAAAAAAAAAAAAACTATTGTCTACGTCGTTGTATTTTTACTTTTATCTTTTTAAGTGTATTAATGAAGAAGAAAATCGCGAATGTGGTCTAATATCGCATTTTTAAAGCTTGACTGTGACGTTTCTTTAAGCGGTAAGCTAAAAGTACGTTTACACGCAGGTATTTTGATCTGTGTACTTTCATCGCGTGTAATAAAACCCCACTCTTTCAAACCTAGTTTACGTAGTAAAGCGTTAGGACGGAAACACTTCACGCCTTCCGCGTAGGAGCGATCAGGCGCTAGGAGTGCGTGTTAGTGTCGCCCGTATCGCTCCCGCGCTTCTTGACCCTGGACGGGCAGCTGCATAGTCCGCTTAACGATGTCGTCTATCATGTAAAATCATATTTACTTGGCCTCCACTTCAATGTTTGTTTATCTAAACATGTAAAACAATAATGGTTCAACCATCCCCAATGAGTCAATTTCTCTCTGTATGTGTGTGTGTGTCTATATATATATATATATATATATATATATATATATATAGAGCTCAATCACGGTGCGAAATGAAGGAATAAATACAAACACACAACAATTTTAAAAACACTTATATTTTTATGAGAAAAACCATTTATGGATTAAAAAGAGACATGTACAAAAAGGTAGTGCTCACGAATAAAAACAAATCCACCCCACTTGCTTTTTAAATTCGCCAACCAGGGAATATTTTTCTTTAAAACGGCAAAACATCATAGCCACCCGCATATGAAATATAGTATTTTTTGTAGGAAAACTTAACCAACAGTCAATAGAGACGTAAACAATATGGCTTTATCTGCCATGATACCTTAAGAGGAATGAAGGTTATTTTAACAAAACCACACTATCGGCATTACTTTCCTCTGTCAAAATGGAACGTCCACACCTGTAAAGGATGTCTATATGATTGTTTTAGTATTTTAAATATAGATTGCAAATTACGGAATTAAAGAATGTATCTCATTCACGTATGTGTTTGAATGACGACAGTCTTACTGACATTACGTATTATTTGCACAATGGAATGTAGTAAAAACATCAAAGGTGTACATGTTAAAGTAACAAATATTCCTAAGTTATGTTCACTTTTAAATACTGAACCCTAAATACGCCTACTAAGTTGTATATTCCCCAAAATTAAAGCCAAACAACTGATTTTCCTAGACCTTTTACAATAAATACAAACGTCTAGAATTCAGAAAAATTTAAATATTACAAACATTTTACAATACAGGATAATTCACGAGGAGTTGCCGCCACTCACAGGGCTTTTTCCTCAAGTAATTTGGAGAAAAAAGTGCCATATGAATGTCGATCCTATTCGCAATATTTACAGAGTATTTCGAAAAATTGGAACGGTGAAGAAATAAGAATAACCCTTGCCGAAGTAACTACATTTATGTAATTACAGACTCTATTGTTTACAGCTGAGAATCAAAATCGAGTCTAACTAGTTTACAAATCATGTTTCCGTCTACTTCCATACACTTGGCAGCACGCCTATGAACCACACGTGTCGCTCTACGTAGCTGCACACGACTGTCTCTGTAGCGGCATGCATGATACTCGTGTCGCTCTACGTAGCTGCACACGACTGTCTCTGTAGCGGCATGCATGATACACGTGTCGCTCTACGTAGCAGCACACGACTGTCTCTGTAGCGGCATGCATGATACACGTGCCGCTCTACGTAGTCACACACGACTGTCTCTGTAGCGGCATGCATGATACACGTGCCGCTCTACGTAGCCGCACACGACTGTCTCTGTAGCGGCATGCATGATACTCGTGTCGCTCTACGTAGCCGCACACGACTGTCTCTGTAGCGGCATGCATGATACACGTGCCGCTGTACGTAGCAGCACACGACTGTCTCTGTAGCGGCATGCATGATACACGTGCCGCTCTACGTAGCCGCACACGAATGTCTCTGTAGCGGCATGCATGATACACGTGCCGCTCTACGTAGCTGCACACGACTGTCTCTGTAACGGCATGCATGATACACGTGCCGCTGTACGTAGCAGCACACGACTGTCTCTGTAGCGGCATGCATGATACACGTGCCGCTCTACGTAGCCGCACACGAATGTCTCTGTAGCGGCATGCATGATACACGTGCCGCTCTACGTAGCTGCACACGACTGTCTCTGTAACGGCATGCATGATACACGTGTCGCTCTACGTAGCTGCACACGACTGTCTCGGTAGCGGCATGCATGATACACGTGTCGCTCTACGTAGCCGCACACGACTGTCTCTGTAGCGGCATGCATGATACTCGTGTCGCTCTTCGTAGCCGCACACGACTGTCTCGGTAGCGGCATGCATGATGCACGTGTCGCTCTACGTAGCCGCACACGACTGTCTCTGTAGCGGCATGCATGATGCACGTGTCGCTCTACGTAGCCGCACACGACTGTCTCTGTAGCGGCATGCATGATGCACGTGTCGCTCTACGTAGCCGCACACGACTGTCTCTTTAGCGGCATGCATGATACTCGTGTCGCTCTACGTAGCCGCACACGACTGTCTCTAGCGGCATGCATGATACTCGTGTCGCTCTACGTAGCCGCACACGACTGTCTCTAGCGGCATGCATGATACACGTGTCGCTCTACGTAGCCGCACACGACTGTCTCTAGCGGCATGCATGATACACGTGTCGCTCTACGTAGCCGCACACGACTGTCTCTAGCGGCATGCATGATACACGTGTCGCTCTACGTAGCCGCACACGACTGTCTCTAGCGGCATGCATGATACACGTGTCGCTCTACGTAGCCGCACACGACTGTCTCTAGCGGCATGCATGATACACTTGTCGCTCTACGTAGCAGCACACGACTGTCTCTGTAGCGGCATGCAACACACAGGGCAAGTAGCTCATCGCGTGTTTGTGCAGTCCTTTGGTACACAATATCATTCATCAATCCCCACACACAATAATCTAGTGGAGCTGTTCACTGTATTGAGTTTCCAATTTTTCGTATTGATCTGCAAATATTGGTAATAGGACCCGCATTCATATGACAGTTTTAGCCCCATATGACTTCAGGAATCAGCTATGTGAGCGGCGGTAACTGTTCGTGAATCCTTCAAAAATATATGTTAGTTAATGTTTTATAATAATTTACACATCATTTCATAATCGGAATGGTATCAAAAACATTTTTTCGTATTATATTGCTAACAACTTTAAAGCGACTTAATCAATATTATTTTTTCTACGAATACTTAATTTTCCCAATGAGGTGAAATCAGAGACTACAATTTTGATTGGCATGCTTGCCTGCAAATTTCAAGATCTGTAAAAACCGCAACGTATGAAACATCCACACTCTTCATATTATTACGTGTTACATTTTCTTTACCTTTTAAAATGCAAATTAATCTTGGCAGAAGTCATATTTGGTAGCACTTTTCATAAAATATTATTTGCTGCATAGCTATGTATAAACTTTATAAATAATAATGAGAAATATATAAACTATTCTTCTATTGTAAATTAGTGTACGTATCTCTGCAATGGATAAATAATATCCTGTTTAATATTTCTCGCCAAATGCTTATAACCTCTCGCAGGGAGTGCCTTAACGACTGCGGTAACCATTCCGTTATTGCGACAATTTACAAACCCTGGATGTTTAAAGCAATGATAATATACTATCAGTGATTTCCGCCTGGCGACAAATTAAACTCGTATAAAATATTTTCTGTGTAATAGTTTGAGCACAATATTTCTTAACATCAAGCTGCTAATTTACTAAAATAAAAACTAATAAATCTAAAAAATTTCCATTTATAAACTTCATAATAATTACTGGTCACGTTTATAACAAAACATCCGAGGTAAGTGGAGAAATAACAATAACAGGGTTAGGCGAGATATCGCGTGTAGCACTGAACGGGGAAAGTGTGTTTGAACTTATGCTATTCTTCCTCAAAGCAGAAGTTATACAGTCGCTTGACGACCCGGCCGCTCGCCTGACGCATCAACACATTTGGCCTAAGAAATTTAACATTTTGTGATGTAGCCGTGTGCTGTTTTCGTACGAAGCTTTCATATGCCACATATTACTATACTTTTTTTCACTACTGGTCGGAAAAATGGAGGGACGAACTTGCAGTAAGACCCTAGTACTCGTGTTGGTCACAAATAAGCCGTGGCCAGGCATTCGCGCTGTTGGCCAGTGCCAGCTGTGCGCAGTAGCCAATAACAGACGTAAGGTCGCTTAGCGCTACGACAACATAGTACACATCCATAGTACTTAGTACAAAGCTATAAGATATTGTACGAATAGATACCATAATTAGATGGTTCCCCGCGAGTCAGCATGCAGTTGCTACAGAACAATAAACGCGCAGCAAACAGGTGTGTCCCCGAACTGGGAGGCACTTAATTGAAGACCGGCAAGTACCTCACTATGGCTGCGAAACACTTCCGCCTTTCTTCTAAGCTGATAAAACATTTTTAAAGTGAACGTTACTACCATACTATTTTTCTAGCATACCATAGTTTGGAAAATGTTGTTTTGCATAAATTTAAGTTCCGTTTGTGAGCACTCTTTAAAGAAGCTCACGGGCGTTCGCAGCCGTTGTCTGCAAAATCTTGGCTACTAGGTAGCAGCCGCCCGCGTCACTGCCGTTTTTGTTCCCGACGTTGAAGAAGACATTGCAGCCTCCATCTTTAGGGTCAACGCATCATGTGAGATACCCCCGTTACTTCAGTTCGCTAATAGTTGAAGAGATCTCAACAATGCGTGAGATAAAAAACCCCACGTTTTTGAAGGTCAATAAAATATCTGAGTCCGTCAAGAAGTTCATTGGACAAGTAGCAATGCCAATAACTGTTACTTTCTCAAGGGAACAGGTAACATTTATCCCTCCTGTTACTTCGCCCTCAAACTGGAGGTGGCAATGTCTTCCTCTATGTCGGGAAGGAAATCGACAGAGACGCGGCTACTACCCAGAAGCCAAAATGTTGCACGCTTTAAAGAAGGCAACTTAAAACCATGCACTTACACTTAATATAATTATTACCATAAATTAAATCTAATCATGAAATCTTAGCATGCAGAGTTACTTTTTCTCGAGTGAGAAAAATATTCGGAGTCAGTTATAATACAACTTGTGCAATTGGCGTATTTTTTCAATATTTATGTCGTGTTATTATTTTGGGTTATACCTGATAACACCTTTTAATGGATTACATTGCAAATATTGTTATTATAACTTACTTTAATTCATAAGTAACTACAAACTAGGAATCTAAGGCTATAACAAATTATAACTTGTGATAAACACGGAGGATATGGCCAATTGATTTCTGGTATGCCGTGGCATATATATATATATATATATATATATATATATATATATATATATATATATATGTTGTTCACACTAACCTAAGGAGAAAACGCGAGAACTTTAATATTTAACATACTTTATGGCCTGAGTAAGGGTGTCAAGATTTATTTTTAAATAGAATTATGACGAGTTCGCGATAAGGAAACGGAGTTCAAAGAAAATCAAGTAACACAATTTCCTAGTAAGACGTGTAATTCATAAAATGGCTTTCCGGAATAAATCGTCAACAACTGTTGGGTATCAAATAATATATCTGTAATTCCAGGCCTGGATATGACACATTGGAATGCCATCAGCTTCCATGTGTTTTTTACTTGGTTGAACCACTAAAGGCGCCGCTGCAACAAATAGCGCTTCTAAATTAAAGAATTGCCACAAGGATATGAAAGACAGCTCATAGACGTCTGTGCATATCTGAACGCGCGAAGCGGTTTAATCGGTGCAAAGGGGGAAGAGATGCACTTGCAGGTCTGGCCGTGCTATCGGCTATTCTACAAACATCATTTACGGCGGGTTCAGATATATTTAAGGCATGGAGGACAAAGGACGTTTGCAGAGGTACGGAGAAGTTATTCTCAGTGTAACAAAATTTCACTCGTCCACGATATTCATAAACGACCACACGTCATAAAAATTACACTACTGAAATACTACTTGTAACATTGGCTGCAAATTCATTTATGCGAACATTTTAACAAATTATAACTAAAATGTAGTTTTAGACTAATGCATTTATTTTGAAACTATAAAATTATTTTATAGCTCTATTTGCTCAAAGTCGCGAAAATGGGTGTTTTTACTTATAGTGGACTGTCCACGGTATAAATAGAGCATACATATAGATTTTATAAAATAATAAATAAAATAATAAAAAGTAAACAATGCCACCGCTATAAAATATAACACTACAGCATAATGTCCATCTACTTCACAACTTCCACCCAATTAATATGCGTGTAAGCATTCTTGTCATGTATAACAGTAGTTTATCTGAAATTGTGGTCTGCATACGCATAGGAGTTCAAAATATAAAACCCATGAAAATCATAGTAATCATTGAGAGTTTATATAAAAAGGTTTTAAACATCATGTTGGTTTATGTATTATTTCTAGAATTCCGAATCACATGCAATATTACACTCTAAATCTGATTCAGTGAGAATTTCACTGTTTCAATCAGTCAACAGTTGCAATAATTATGATTCTATGAAAATGAAAAGTGTATTGCTAAGTGTCGCAGGTCTACGAGGCTGTCATTGGCCCGCCCGGTGCGTGCGAGCAACGATGGCAGAGAATCGTTATGAGATACAGCTGCAGGCGATCGTACGGCGGCGATGTAACAGTTTCAAAGCGAGGCCGACATGGCAATATTCTGCGGCATTACACTGTGTGACCCTGATTGTAGTGATTTCCTCGTTTATCGAAGAATGCTCTGGATTAACGACCTCGTTTCTCAGAGCAAATGGGGGTGTGTTGAACCTTCGAGATGGTCAGGGCTAGACTATAAATTTCACAGCACGCCTCTGGGCCAGCAATTTTCAATTTGAGTGGCTGAATGGATGACTGGTAGGATTCCGAGCAAGCGGCGTGTTTACCTGTGGGAAAAAGAATGTGGCGACTGCGAGTGTCAACGTTTTTAAGGACGTGGATGGAGACTGGTCCAGTGGATCAAGTGATTGAGTTAGAGATATTATAACTGATGGAAACAGATATACTGGACACATGCTAATAACGAGTATGAACTCATAGACTGTAATCAAGACAGAATTTTAAAATAATGTTATTTAAAGTCGAAATAATCATTAAATATTGTGCTCATTGTTAAATAAAAAGAGTAAAAATGAAGACCGCTAATTGACGCTGTACGTAGTAGCAGACTGATTAAATAACAAATTTTATTTAGTTGTTTTTTTTTTTATTAAGGCTCCATCCCTTGCGAACTCAGTCCACCCTGCAGATGTATTGAACTTGTAACAGTATCGAATAAATTATAAATAACTAAAATATGCAATTTTTTAAAAGTATATTGCACAGAAGTAAAACTAAATAAAGAATTGATTATTACAAACTAGAATATAGTATTTTCAATTTTACACAAACCCTTAATTACCATACATATATTTTAAAACCTACAAATGCATAATATAATATTTAAAAAAACAATATCACAAATGGTAAATTTATATGTATGTATGTATGTGAGTATATATATATATATATATATATGTATGTATGTGAGTGTATATATATATATATTCTGCAAATTTTCATAAAATGTTGAGAAATATTTATATAATGTCTTAATTCTGCTTAAAATATGGCATTTCTTTCTGTACAAAGAACCAAAATAATGTGTTCGTGGAATGGTAACATTCAAACTTCTTCAGCACAGTTCAGGCACACTTTTTTAATACAGTCCAAACACACAGGTTTTTTGCACCATACCATAGGTAAGTTGTTTATCATTTCTCTTTCGGATCATATGATGATTTCGGATCTTCTGAAGATTTTCTTCACTTGTGTTAGAAGTGACAGTTTCAACAGGAATACCCAGAACTCTTTGCTTGCAAGCTCTCAGTTAACGTGGCAAGTGTACATAATTATATCTTCTTCCCATGCGAGGCTTCACGTGGGTACATGCTAACGTTTTCATAAATGTACACAAAAAAAATTCCTTCATTTTATTTGAAACAGTTGAACAACACAAAATAATTCAATGCATTTATGTCTAGCAGACGATCAGATATAGTAATTGGCCTCCTCTGTGTTCGACGCCCAGTATAATAATTGGCACACTTTTCGTCAAAGGCATTGACACCTCCTTCAGTCACATTGTCGTATGTAATTATTTATGGCTTCTTCATCAATAGGAACATTGTGATGTATTGAGAAAACTAACAAAACAGCCTTCCTTTTCTTTGGTACGGAGGACACCAGACAGTGGAACCGGACAGAGCAGACCCTTGCACTCGAGATTGGGCTGGTATAAATTCGATAGGGATATCTATTTCATTTTTTCTGATTGTACCTAAGTAGTGGGCGTTTTACGCCACCTTGGATTAGTTGGGATTAATTGATGTATTATTGATTTTATTGAAAGGGTTAATCCTCAATCCGATTTTAATCTGATCTAATTTTTAGTCGAAAAAGGGTTAAAGTTATTGAAAGGGTGTGTTGATTGTAAGCGTTAAATTGATTGAAAGAGTTAAATGGATTGAAATGGTTAATTTTAATCGGATCAAATTTTACTTTTTCTATTTATTAATTTTGTTTATTTATTTATATTTAGGCGGTGGTTGCAAGAGCTCTGGCACGCTCTCACTCTTGGAGCTCTCGCAGTCGATTGACCAAAGTGGTGGGTTGCATTGTGTTACATAGGTGTTGAGTTGAGTGCGAAAGTGGACTAAGGGTTTTTTTTTCTTTCTAATTTTGAGGTGTTTGGAGGGATGTTGGTGGTAGATAAGCGATTTTTACAAATATATTTAAAACACGAAATAAATTTTAGAGTGTCGAAACGATTTCTAAGAGTGACCGAAGAGTAAATTTTATGTTTTTTTTTTTGGAGGAATATTGCTCGTAGACGGTGGTGGGAGATAGGCGACTTTGAAAGATGCGATTTACGTGTTAGTAATGACAAACAATCTGTTTTCAGCTAGCAATTAGATGGTAGAGAAATTTAGAGTGGTCTACATATGAATAAATTACATGCATCGAATCGCAAATTTCAAATGACTATGTGAATAATAGTGCAATTATGTGAGTCTTAAACATAATGTGGGTCTCGAGCTTAGAAATATAATTTACACGAGAGAGAATTTTAACTATAGTCCATTCCCGATTGGAAGCAACTTATGAAAATCAACCTTTCAAAAAACACTCTATGCATAACATGTCAACTTGTTTTTTCAATAACCAATATTCCACAAATATATGACACTGTGGTTAACTTTAGAGTACTGTATTATTGAATAAATTAAATTTTACCTTAATATCTTCTATAACTTGTAATATTTATTTCTTTATAAATATGAATTATCAGCAGCGAGTGCAGCGACGTGTTGGCAACGACCGGTGAGAAATTGTTCACAGTAAAAATATTATTTTAATCTAGTTTTTTAGAATACTATTTGTAAATTAAACGGTGCCTATTGAAATATTGAAATATTTAGGTAGCCCCGACGGCAACACATATAATTTTTACACTTTAAAGTAACAGCGGAAATATTGTGAGTAGGCCGTAATGGTATGGTGTTGTTTTATCGAGCGAGAAAGCATCTGAAAAACTGTCTGCTGGGTGAGGCTTGTCTCTTTCAAACTCGGGGAATTTCACTTTGCTAGTAAGCAAGGAAATTATACGCGTTTTCAATTTTAGTATATTTCATACTTATTACAGCAAAATAATGATTTTTGAAGTTGTTATTTACAACTAAAAAGATTTTTTAATGTTTAAATATGTATTTCAATATATTTAGATATGATGGTGGGGCAGTTACCTAGTGAAGTTGGCAGACGTGGCCAGCCATTAGTGAAGTTGGCACATGTGGCCAGCCATGACATGGTGTGTTGCTTTTTGTCAAACGAAGTGTAAATTATTCTTACTCCGAAAAATACTTCAAATTTATTCATCACGTTTGTAGACATTGTGATTTTTAAACCTACCTAGGCAAGTTACGATGTTGTGATAAATCTGTGTTTCCATTGCAGTAATAAATATACTGTGACATGTGTTTTGTTAATCATTGCACGTATGAAATTGTGTGCCTTTGTGCTTGTGGTCGATATGCTGGCCCTGTGTGAGCGTGATTTCAAATATCTGATTAGCACTATTTATACGTTTCAAATGTGAACTGTTTTCATGACGAAGTTATTTATTTACATCTACATTTGCTTATTTATCACAGCGTTGTACCTTTGCCCTAAGGGGTTTGAAACACAGTCGTGTAACATAATTTGCCACAATCCTAGAAGAAAAATACTACGCCTGGCCCGATAAATTTCAATAAACCTAATAAACAGCAAGTAGCAATACATAGAAATATGTGAGGGATAAAAGTTATCATAGGTTTATTTGTGTGCATGTTTACCTCTATCTTTTAAAGTTTGTATGACAAAAATGAGCAACACGAGTTGCGGGCTTGAATTTAATATGCCTTTTTCGTTTGACTGGTTGTTGTTCGTTTTAATATTTATTCCAACTTAGGCCATCCTTTTAGAGAAATGACCCAACACATATCAATAACAAAAGGATAATTACAATTACTACAACCCTTTACTTCGCAGTTGTAACAGTGTTAAACACAGTCGCGGCAAAATACTAATGTGCATTACATGTTTTGAACTATGTTGTGGAAAACAAATATGTTAATGTAAAATAACCACGAGAACTGTCGTCAATTCAGGCATTTTTAAAACGTCATAAAGCTTACCTAAATAATGTTAGAGACCTAAACTGTGAATATTCGTATGGAATGGTTTTTAGAATGACAGAATTATTTTTTATGTGGTAAACAGTAAACAACACATTCGACAGGTATAAAAGTAGAAGTCAGATTTCAATGTTTATTTTAGGTGTAGCGAAAGTACACGAAATATGTAGACACACAATTGAATGTAAACATTGATTTTGAGAGATGCTACATGGCAGTCACATGGCAATGTTTGATTACATTTGGCGGAAGTATACGAAACAGGCATGCCAGAAGATATTTAGCAAGGCTCCGAGAAAGTTGCTTCAAATGGGGAATGGACTATAGGTGAATAACATCTGACGTCGACAAGTAAAAACTCACTAAACGAAATCCAGCTAGTCAGTATGAATAAATAACACATTAACATGTACAAATTACACTATTCAGCCTAGTGAATAATATCTTACAGTAAAAAACTCTGAATACGATTTAAACCAAATACAATATCGTACGTCTATTCTGATAAGTATAATATAAAACTATCTACAAGAAAGTAATTAATAGTAGAAAATCTTACCCCAAATGATTTGTTTCAAAATAACTAACTTACATAGAACTTAATCCCACATCACTTTATATATAATGTAAAAAATGCACACACATCCTCGAAGAGAAAATTATTTTTAAAATAATGGACGTACTATAAATTCCCGTAAATAGAGCACCCTTTTTAACACAAACGGTATTTTAGGATGTTTCGTCTACCAAACACAGAAATTAAAAATATTCTCGCAATATTGACTTAACACACAGGAATTTATAGTTTCCGATAAATTAAAAAAAATTCACTCTATAGTTAACAAATACTGTGAAAGAGGTGTGAACCCCGGAGCAAATAATATCGCTTAACGAACATCGCGGCTATCACTGGAGATGGTCACCGGTCCATAGTTGCACATACTCCCGATCGTAACCTCATCTTCCGCCAAGTGTCTAGAGCTGCGGTTAAGACAAGCGAGAGAGAGCTGTACACATCTGCCTAGTCCAACCTTCTATCACCAAATGAAGAGGGCGGCGACTGGGTGGCTGAGGTCACTTCGCTCCAGAGTTCCCTACACCTCCTCCTGCCCCTCACCCGAGTGCGACCACGGACTGCTCGCGATTATCAATTTTTTCGGCACTAAGGTAAGATAGCTACAACTGCCTAGAAAGCAACAGATCACCCAGCTCGGTTGTAGCCACCCCTACCCTCCGCCCTACTGTACACCCCTCGCCCTCAGAGCTTATCCAGCTCCACAATGCCAGCCACCCCCTATACCCCCTCCCCACCAAGCCATGTCTGCGAGGTCCTGGGGCTCATTCACCCATCTGCATGCAATTGTCATTTTTCGACACTAAGGCAAGATGGAGACAAATGCCTAGTTTGCATACAGATTGGGAGCTGCATGTTCGTAGCCACCCTCCCTACAACCCTCGCCCTCGAAACCAACCCAAGTCCACACACCCCTCCCACTCCTACTTTTGAAGGTGACTTTTCTGAAGAGCTCTGTTATCGATTCATCTGGTGTTCAGAAAAACCTGTTTTATGCACCAGAGTGTCAGCCCTGAGAATGCTTTTTCGTATTTTTTCGTGAGTTGGCGCACGTGCAGTATCTGTTTCATGACACGAGCCCCTCCCCCACTTTAGTATTCAGAACACCTTTTTTCTAGTGTTGGCTTCCTTGCATCGACCCAAAGCCCTCTGAATGCATATCCCAAGAGACTTGGCCTGACTTGCTGTCGTTTCCTTGCACAACAGGTATTGCACAACAGGAATACTATATGAGCAGTAAAAAAAAAATTACACGTCCCTGAAACCAAGTTCCTAATATATGCCTTGAGATAATCCCCAGACTTAACTATAGTCCAGGAAACTTACCAAATAAAAACAACCACATAGAAAAACAAGACTTATATTATTAATTCGTTAAAACAGAACTATTTTTACAAGTATTCAAACAAGACATATTTTATTCACTTTTCAAGAATTTTTTCACTAACAATTCGATGTATAGGCGAGAAAAAAATATTGGTAGAGAATTGCCCATTTTTTTAAACAAGTTATTGAGAGCCAATGAGGGGCAAACGTTCGCAGTTGGAGAAGCACCAGGTCGCGTGCGTGAGACTTGGGAAAACGAAAGATCTCTGATAAAACCTTTGTTCAATTACAACGTCTAACGCATCATCCAAAAATTGCGAAAAATATTAGTTTTTAGGGTGTGAACAGCCTGGGGAGGCGAGTGTGCTAAGTGCTCAACCAACACGTTCCCTTTCTTTTCATGTCCATCCAAAAACTTTCCAAAAGCAAAAATATTCCATGTAACATAAAATGTATATATTTGAATTTATTTAATATTTTAACAGTTTATGATGTAAGTTTAATGAAATGGTATTAATAGTATTAATACAGGTGGAAATCATGTTTATTGGAGTTGGAAAATAGCAATTTCAACGTTATTCTTAGTTTTTTACTAAAAGGTCCAAATTTTTGTAAATTCTCAGGAAATGGTGGCCATTTTGAAACCTTACGGTATATAAGGATGGATAAATTAATATTTTTCTCAGTCTTATCATGCATCTGCTAAGGTCACTTTGTGTGCATGTGTGTACATTGCAGTAGCATTGATAACGACATCAGGCATCTACTACAGGCATCCGGGAACCATCGACATCAATTGCAAGCATTGATAACGTGAACGATGCCAGGCATCTACTACAGGTGTCTGGGAAGCATCGACATCATTGGTAAGGGTTGATTATGTGTATACCGCCCCTGGCTGAACATTTAAAATCTGATGAAGATATTGTATCCTATTTAGCTTGTGAAGTCTGTCTTGTGGCATGCCTGCCTTTGCTAATGATGAGAACTTACAACATATGGGGAGGGATTGTATTTTGCGCAGGCTGGAACAGTTGCTTGACCCTAGAATTATTCCTGATATAGTAATGGACGATTCCAGAGTCGATAAAGTAGATTCCGAGGCAAGCACTGTCATCTTATTAAATTTTACATGAGAAAGAGAGACATTTTAATGTGAAAATAGTGTATAAAGAAATTATCTAAAATTGATGAAGTTTTGCAGAGGAACAAGGAAACAGGTTAGTATCTTGAGAGAACCCTGTCCGCTCAAGTTGAAGCTTGGTGGAGAAAACACGACACACTGCTGGCCAACTTTTGTGACATCCCATGGGAACATATTGAAAGTGAACCACGAATAATTTTACAGAGGCAGGTAGCAAAGACCTCTGTCCCATCTTGGCTTCAAACTACGACTGCACCCAAATGAATCCAGCTAACAGAATCCAGAAAACATTTAAAATATTTAATTTTACATATACACAGATTACAAAAGATCCTGTTCAAGATACAGCATGATGATATCTGAAGAAGACAAACACAATATAATATATTTAAACTAGTTTTTTTTATAAAATAAAATTCAACTCAAGTTATTTAAAAATAACTGTACATTATCCCTTAAATTACTAAGAATCTGAGCTACCCTCATCTCTAGTGACAGCCGCATTTTAAGTTTTAATATAAAAATATTTTATCAGGAAAATATAAATTTTTGTAATTTAAGTCAATATTGCGATAAGATTTTCAATTTCTGTGATCGATAGACGAAACATCCTAAAATACAGTTTGCTTAAGAAGTGTGTTCTATTTACGGAAATTTGTAGTATGTCAGTTATTTTAAAAATAATTTTCTCTTCAAGGACGTTTGTGCATTTTTCCATTATATATAAAGTTAAATGGGGATAAGCTCTACACAAGTTGGTTATTTTGAAACAAATCATTTGGGGTAAGATTGTCTGTCATTAATTACTTTCTTGTAGATAGTTATATATTTTACTTATCAGAATAGACGTACTGTATTGTGTCGGGTTTAAATCATATTCAGAGTTTTTTTGCTGCAAGATATTATTCACCAGGCTGAATCGTGTAATTTGCACATGTTAATGTTATTTAATCATACTGACTAGCTGGATTTCATTTAGTGAGTTTGCAGTTGTCGACATCAGAAGTTATTAACCTAGTTAAAATTATCTCTCGTGTAAATTATATTTCTAAGCCGAGACTCACGTTACGTTTAAGACTCACATAATTGCACTTATTATTCATGTAGTCGTTTGAAATTTACGATTCGATGCATGTATTTTATTTATATGTAGAACACACTGAATTTCTCAAACATTTAATTGCATTCGGAAAACAGATCGTTTGTTATAAAAACTAAATAACATATTTCGAAGTCGCCGATCTCAAACCACCATCTACGAACAATGTCCCTAAAAAAAACATAAAATGTATATTTAGGTCAATCTTAGAAATCGTTTTAACACTCTGAAATTCTCTTGTGAGTTAAATATATTCGTAAAAATCGCCTATCTACCACCAACATCCCTCCAAACACCTCAAAATTATAAATATTAGAAAAAAATCACCCTTACCCACTCTGAACTCAACTCAACACTTATATAACACATCGCAACCCACCACTGTGGTCAGTCGACTGCCAGAGCTCCAAGGGTGAAAACGTGCCAGAGCTCCTGCTACCCCCACCCAAAAAGAATGAAACAAAGAAAGAAAACCAAGAAAAAGCAAAAAGAACCGATTAAAAATTAACCCTTTCAATAAATTTAACACTTTCAATCAATTAAACCCTTTTTTTGATTAAAAATTTGATCGGATTGCGATCGGGTTAAGGATTAACCCTTTCAATCAAATAGATATTCCATTAATTAATCCTAGGCGAGATAAAACGACCCTGGCCCTACTACTTACTTAGATATATAAGGCCTTTAGTGTGAAATGCATTATCCAGTTCAACTGAAGTAAACCAGCTGCCACCAGTCATATTTCTATTTTTGCCTTGAATTTATTTTGATAACCGAACAACACCTTATGTCGGCTTAGAAAAACGCTGGTCTTCTGGAGGGAGAGATGAGCCATCAGAGTTTTTGCCAACATATATACATATATACCCGTTGTGAAAGTAATGTGTATTTGCATCTATAAGACACATGAACTTGATTCCTCATTTACTAGGTTTACTGGACTTGCAAACTTTGAATTTGCAGCACCCTCTAAAACTTTAAGCATTTCATCTACGCAAGCACAAGATCAAATGCTACATAGCAAATGGCAGTTTGTCACAAACATGTCGAGAAATTCTCCAATGTGGGCTTCCAGATGAATATTTTTGCGTTAATTTCTATCATACTGTTTGTTGAAAAGCAGGTTTGCGCGGATAATCTTAAACCGATGCTTGCTCGTAACACACCAAAAAATGTCCCTGCCACTACCATCAGTTGTAAAAAGCGCTCTAGTGGACTTGCGGTTATATCTGAAAACTTTTGAATAAAATAGCAGATTAATGAATGCCTTCGGCTCTGTCATCTCAATATCACGCATGTCTGTCACATGTGCATTGTCTTTTGTGGCTCTTTGTCTACCAAGTTCGATATTTGTCCATTTCAAAATTATTTGAATTATTTCATTATTCATTATCAAATTCCATATAGTTTCCGCATCTTATTCAACGCCAACAAGGGGCAGGACTTCGTAATCCAGGGAGATGTATTATAATGTATTGCTTCTGTGATCGAGTTCTAGATGTAAATGGATTTGCTGCCCATTTGTACCTGTTTTTACTGTAGTAATTTCAAACTGAGTGTTCTGTTTCATGTGATGTCGAATACTCGCTGTCACTCGTGCTATTTATAGTGAAATCTTTATTTTGCTCTGGTGTGGAATGGTCACTGTGTATGGCAATATCTTCATTACAGTCATCAGCATCACTACAGTCGTCTACGTCAACTTCCTGTAGCCACCGACACGAGATGGCTTCAAAATTGGGATCGTCAGCGTGATTTTTTTCCGTACTCCGCGGTAGTGATCCATGACGCTTACCCCAACGTGCGGTAGCAGAGACTAATTTCAAAGTTTAGCACAGTGTAACACGACCTGCTAGGCAGCTGCAGCGTAAATGATATAGGTCGTGAGCAAGGAAGAGGGGTGAGAGGGGAGGGCTATACGAGATGCGAGTCGGCAAAACAAACATATTAAATAACATGTTGCCGTCTCAGAGACCGCATCTCGGTTATAAAGGCTTAAGTTAAGGTTTTAATTAATATCAGATTCTTTTCTATTTTCATAACTTGTGGGTTTTGTTGTGTCTCAGGATTCATGTATGCTTCTTCAGATTGTCAATTATATACTAGTTTGATTGAAGCAGGTGTTTTTTTTTATAATGGAGGAATATTGTGAGCGTTCATTCATCGCGCCCTGATCATCTGTGCTCTACATTTGTTGCTATACGAAGTTCATATAGCCGCCATACGTCTTAAGAGTGAGTGAGTGAAGAGATTTGGGCGGCTCATAACAGCGAGGTCTTGAAAGCTGATGTGGGTGATACGGAGCGGCGTCGGAATGAAGGGGCTGGGCAAACGGGAGATCCCCGAGAAAACCCGCCGACCAACGGCATCGTCCGGCACGATTCCCACTTGCGAAAATCCGGTGACCCGGCCAGGGATTGAATCCAGTTCGCCTTGGTTTGAGGTGAGCGTGCTAATCGCTCAGCCACCGTGGCCCCAACACCTTAGGAGAAGATACATTTTCAATCTCAAATACGAAAGTAAAATTTAATTGCCGTAATCAGACTTTATCAATATTGTGCATACTAAGCACGTCTTTAAAATTCAGCAACTAAAAGGAATGGGATTTTTTTTTTTGTTCTTTGAAACAAGAGGCATGCACACGACGAATGTACACGCGGGATATAAAAATACTTGACCGGGCAACACAATGTGCCATGCAATGTCCCGCTGTCGTAATTATTCAGAAGGACGTAAAAAGCGGAATTTTTTTCCGACGTGCGGTTGAGAGGCACGCGAGCTCAGTTCTACGGCGAACTCGCGGCAAGGGTCTCTTCGGTCTTTTCAGCCGGGCTGATGCACAGATAAGCGGCAGATTTAGGGGCGGCGAGGCGGCTGGCAAAACACAGCGAGACCCTAATTCGGCGCGCGTGCACGGCACTGCAAAAGCACTGTCCCTTCGTTCCCGCGCATCAACCCTTTACAAATGCGTGGCACTGCGCTCTGTTACACGCACACATGCGTTCGCCCCTACCAGCCCTTCTAACATCGCTGCACACGAACATGTGTCAACTGCGACCTCGCCAAATTTACCATTTCGACTTCAAAGTCAAAAATCGCCTATCTTGCAGGAAATATTCGTGTTAATTATTTTAATGATTTATATTATAAGATGGAAATTAAAGTCATCGTTTTATAAACATTACATGCCAATGATGCAGGATTTTTGAGACGCAAAAAGAACAGTTTAAACTGTAATATTTAGGTAAATTCAGAAATCATTTTTTGGCATGGACTTAAAATACACGAACATAAAGATTTTTTTTATTTCATAAAAGTTAGGTCGCTTGACAAAAATTTGTTTGTCTCCTAAAAGCAATATTGTATGTTTTCCTATAAAACTAATGACGTATGTTTATTCAGCTTTACATCGGTATACATGAAATTTAATAAATAACAAATAATTAAAGTAATAAATAGTTTCAACTTTTGATTAACAGTGACCACAACTTTCTTTGTAGTGCCGCTAAATGTTCCTCGTAGATATTTCTTTGTGATGTGGAATATGACGTAATCGATTATTCAGATCTTGTGGTTTAGTACTGTTTACAGAAACTGTTCTTTCTAGATAGGCTTCCATCTTGGACAAACGAATTTCACATTGAGCGAGCAGCTTGAATTCGTGATGTGATATGCGTAGAATGATTATGTTGTTACTGGCACAAGAGTGCGGAGAGCGTCGGAGCTCGAAGCTGGCCATTCGGAGCGCCAGAGCCGGCTGACCGCCATATTTAATTTCCCTTTTTTCTCCCAAAGAAAATACCTTTTTTTGGCTAAAAATGTCTCATTTCATCCCAGAAAATCCATTTCCAGCATCAGAGCAGGAGAGGAGGACTTCTGGCTCCGAGCCAGGAGAGCAATTCCTGTGAAGATCAGTGGACATGCACATAGAGACCATCTTGATTTTATAGGCACAGGATACGCCAACTCGATATAGGGGATCCAGGATTAGTAAGACGTAGAAATCAGCCATCTGGGAAGCCAGTGAATTTGACCTTTAACCTTGAACCCATGACATTTAATGACCTTGAAAACAAAACTCGGCAAAAATTCAATATATTCATTAAAGTCAGCAAGTATACTGTGTTACTGACTACTACCACAATAATGGACTCAGGTGACCTTGACCCCGTAATCTTGAATGACTTTAAATACCTAAACTCGAGAAAAATATATAAAATCAGCAAGCATATTACGTTACTGACAACTACCACCAAATTGGTTGCAGGTGGCCTTGACCTTGACCTCGTAATATTTAATGACCTTGAAAACCAAAACTCGAGAAAAAATTAATGAAAGCCAACCAGATTTTCTTTTTTACTACTATCACCGTATCCGATGCAGGTGACGTTGACCTTGGCCTTGTGCCGTGAATGATGTTAAACCCAGAGATTTGTTTTTCTATCATTATTTCCACAAACCTCACAATATTTACTCTATCAGCTCTACAATCGCAATCAGCACTGCAATCGCAATTAGCACCGAAATCAGCACTGCAATCGAAATAAGCATCACAATCGAATTCAGCACCACAATCACAATCAGCACTGTAATCAGCACCACAATCGAAACCAGCACCGCAATCAGCACCACAATCACAATCAGCACTGCAATAAGCATGGCAATCACAATCAGCACCGCAATTGCAATCAGTACTGTAATCTTTGATAAAGAGGTTTTTGTTCATCAATTAACGCTAAACACATTAACTCAAGCTCATAGGTTTCTGGAAAATAATACAGAACAATCAAGAGAGGGCGATCTTAAATAATAGTTTGAGCCTACTTTATGAGGAAATAATTTCACGTATTTCCACTTTCTTGAAGCACGATATCTTAAGTCGCACTGAAATGTGCACATTTACTATGTGAGTAATAACTGAACAGTAATGCATCACTCTGACAAAATATTCACTCACGAAATAAGAGATAATTATTTTATATAACTGCCGTTTCTAAGGTTTTCTATATTCACTTCCCGATATCTGCAGAATTTCAGCAATGGTTTTAGTGTTTATTTAAGCACCATACCCTCTTTAGGGTACTGGCCACAGAAAAATGCATTATTTTATATATGTACAATATTCTGATCGATTTATATGCATTACTTACGAGTTCTTTTTCCTCGCATGAAAATATTGATACGTAATTTTACTAACACATTGGTCTGTCACGCAATCTTAGTGTTTTAAGGATGACAAAACGAAAAAAAAAACTTATTCACATACAGAAATGAAGTAATTTCCATTGAAATAAGATAACATGAGTTACATCAAAATATATCTTAAATCACGCAAAAAATTGGTTTCGCAATAAAATAAAGTGTTAAAAATTAGGAGATTTTTGCATGTTTTTAATTCGCATCGTTTTATGAATTTTCGTAAAATAAGACAACCTTTTAATCCCCATCGATATAATTTTTTTGTAAATGATGATGTTTGTTTTATTTGTGCTTCTCGCAAATACTGAAATTGTGATTTCGATGTGCCGTAAAGCACAAACTGTGCAATCTAAATTGTTATTGCCAGGGACGAGTACTTACGAATGATGTCTAGAAGGTGAACGTTTTCGTACAGGTATAGGCTGTTTACGGTAAAATGAACACTTTTGAAAGCCCTCCTTAGTATCTCCTTGTATACACATTGTGTGTTCTTCCATCTTACGTAAAATTAACATTGCCATGGATCTCATCACTTTATTCTTGCGTCGGCCAAGTGAAATTGTAAAATTATTATAAAATTAAATATTGTGTAAATTTTCTCATTTTTACACTTTGGTGCATAAAAAAACAGGAAGTGAGAGAAATAATTGAAGTTTACACAGATTTTTACCTAACATTCTTTATTCGACGTTAATATATGAAACTACTTTCCCATCCATCGATGCCAACTATACTGGACGCATGTGACTCAGTGGACCCGTTAAAATTATGCCGGTAGGGATAGCGACTTTTTTCTAAGGTTGATTCCTAAAGTGCTCACTTGAACGTGAACAGACTTTATAAAGTAATGAATGTGTTGTGAGTGTGTGACGTGAGAGCGGACTTGTGCGGTTGCTGCACTGAGGCAGCCAGGCGATGCGGCGCAGCAGCGGTATTGCCGTGCGGGAACATCTGGGCCTGACACATCCATTCCGCCGGCTGCGGCCTGCGCAACTTGCCGTCCAGCTCCTCCCCCGCCAACCCTCCTTAACAAACACCTCCTTAACATACCCACACACACGCACACACTGCCTCGCCGCAATACTCTGCCAGCTCCGTGCGTGCCAGCATCTCTGTGTCGCCTTGCAAGACGCCGTCACACGCCCTCCATTCCTACCTCTAGGAAAACACTGCCCTTAACCCCTTAATATTGTTACAAGACGCCAGAGGGGCGTGTACGAGTTCGTGAGGGATGGATGGATGTCTAAATAAAACAAAATATCGCCATTTTATTTTATGAAAAAAAAGCACATTAAAAAAAATTATTATAGGGGAAGACGTTCAGGTGCAGTTGTTTATTCTAGGGTCCAAATCAGAGTGAGGACCTATCACTACCATTATATCTTAACTTAAGATGTACCAGTACGCACTTAAATTGCGGTACATATGTGTTTTCGATGGATTCGCTATTAAAAATTCCAGGCAGGAGTTAATATTCTCACATTATGACCATGTTTTCATTTTAAAGAGATATAACAGTTTGGACACTCTCGGAACAGAGATTTCAAGGAATTGATACTATACTACAGCGAAGAGCTTGACCCGAACGTGAAGTTACCCCTGCAGATTGTTTAGGTCAACATTCCAAAAGAAGGAAGTTGACCATCACATCAAACTTCCTAGAAATTCCCAAAATGTTTCTCTGAGTTACAGGCATAGAGCTTAAAATACAAATCAAAACCGAGAATTTAGAGAGAGCCTACGCTGGAGTGCCTGAATACTGCAAGACAGACAGAACCAAAGAAAAGTTGATCGATGAAATCTTCACTGAATTACGAAAGTCCACCAGTGCCACTATTTTAATATCCATAGATGAATGACTTTAAAGGAAATATTGAAGTTGCACTAACAAAATCCATTACTTCCTCTTCGCTTTAGGCAGATTATACTACAATTCCTAGGCGTGATAACTTTAACTACATGGAATACTTAGTCCATACGATGTCACTAGTCGAAGATGCTTTTAGAAAATTTCTGCAAGTTCTATGTTGTGATGGGCCTGAATGGCTTTGATATTTTGCTGAACAATGGCCAATACAAATGAGAAATCCAATACTTTCACGAGTTCACTTGACGGCAAGACTAAATTCAACACTAGTAAACACACCCTGGTGCTGTACACTGGCTGGTGTCTTCATGATGAACACTGTATCATGTGTGCTAAGTTGTACATGGTTATATGTGTCTCTTTATACACTGGTATAACCGGTTCACAATCCTGTAAGCGGTGTCAGGAAACGAGTGGCCCAATCAGGACAGTAATGAGTAAGTACAAGTGTTTAAAGTGTAACCCGGCACCGCTTGGACTAGCGTTATTCCCAGGTCTTCAGAGACGAGCCAGTTAAAATAGAAAAACATTCATAACAAGTAAATAATGAAAGTACTATTTAAGCTTTGCTAATTGTGCCTTCTAGTTCCCTCGCTCTCCATTGCAAAATGGGTTGATATTTTTTTTTGGAGGTGGTGGGACTCCCATGTTAAACAAACTTAACAGAACATCAACGACTTGACCTGTCAGTCGAGCCCAAAGTCTCGCGCTCAGAAAATAACTGTATTTCCGAACTTAGCCATGGAGGTCGCGCCCTTGTGTCGAAGAATACAAAATATTGGCTCTCGTTGATATCTTGGCTGTTCTTTCATGATCTTGAAGAAGTTCACGAGACAGTTAATGGGGGAGCCACCTACATAAACAGAAATTTCATGGGGAATATGTTCGGGAATGAACACATGCAGTTTCGAAGTTCGAGAAGGAGCATCCCACATAAGTTAAAAACAGAACCAGGATTTACAAATGTGACTCCAACTTCGCCCTTAATGTGGAGATATCTGTCCAATTACTTTTTATTTGTTAGCCCCTCCAATCTGTTCATGGAGCTTTCCCCACATTTACTGGAAACAAAACTGTAAGTGTTTATGAGTTATGTACGGTAACATTGTCTGAGTGGTGCTCTTATTATATATATAGGCCCATATTGCGTTTAGAGTTCAGAGGTTTAATTCGGGAGGTCGTAAAATCCCGTGCATATGAATTTTGTTAGCAGCTGTTCTCGAAAGCAGCAAAAATTTATATGTGTGACATAGTTTCTATGAATGAACCAAGGTGTAAGCTACTCTATAGGTTGTAAAAAAAAAAAAAAAAAAAAGTCTTCTTAGTTACCAATTCTCCGTCAAATTGTCTCTTTTTTTACTTCGAAATTTCGTTGTCTAGTAGACACCACGAAACAAATGACAACATGGCATTTTTTCGACCAACATTTTCACACAAAAAATAAAAAGTATTATACACGACAGTATTATTTTCTCCACTTTTTGTACACGCGAATCTATTCCCATAAATAGCTGACGTTCGTTTGTAAACTGAGTACGAGTACGAACATTTTATAATTACTATGCACGCCATTATGATCCTCGCATGTAGAAGGTGCGTATTTTACATTACGTTCGAGAGCGAGGATCATCCATGCAGAGTTCCGTCGATTCGCATAAAGTTTACTTGCCTTAAATGTATGCAAAATGCCTTAAGTTAATACGCCTATAACCAAACTTATGTAGGCAAAATGCATGTGGGCAAAATGCTTGTAGTAACTTTTAGGCAAACAACTTTTTGGGCAAAATTACTGTACCCAGAATGCCTGTAAGAAAAATGCCTTCTAGACAAAACGCCTTTAAGGAAAGCACCTTAGGCAAAATGCTTCAACCCCGCCCTTGCGGTAGTCTCGGTAGAACGAACTTGCTGGCAGTTGCACGCTCGTTCTAGACCAAGGAACGTGACTTCGACTCCTGATTGTTGCCCTCCCTGGGCCTGTAATTCCACCTGTGACTCCGACCTTCAGACGTGACCTTCATCTCAGTGTTTCCATTCGCTGCAACCAACCCTCACCCCCTTCCTAGAGGAGAAGAAACGTGTTTTCCCGCGAGTTCGTCCTCAAGATGGGTTGGGATCTAGGGGAGAGGCAGGAGTAGTGGTAGCGCGTGAATAGAAGGGAAAAGAATTGCAGGGCCACGCTGATTTACATAACTCCTTTCTTTCATTTTGCATTTGACTATGAGTGGGCGATGAAGGAGGGAAAATCGAAAAATATGTGGGAGCGTGAAGAAATTCGGTTTGCTCGCCTCCGCGAAGGGAAAGGATGCTTTCTTGTGGAGCGGCTGGAAACACGAGTGGACTGCCAAGCAGGGTAGTTCTGTTTGATGTGTTGCCAGCACTGGCGGAGTATTGCACGGCCACGCACCTACAGCGCGCCTGCTCCGCCAGTTCTACTACGTGCCGGTAACTTGCAAACAAACTTACTGGCTGTATGTGCGGCTACGCAGGCCAATGCCAGTCGGGCTCATCCACAACTTCTACTTCCCTAACACAGTTCTGCTTACATCTCACTGAGTGAGCTACTCACAAGTCATACTAACGTAATTAATGACACGTTATAAATAAGAGGTTGAATGATAAACAACAAGTTACTGATAACTAATGAGCCTAATATCTTCCACATGGGTGCAAATTAAATTCTCTAAAGTTTTTATAAGCTTAGATGGTAGGTAGGCGTTGACGTCTCATTTACAGCAATACCATTAGAGATGAAACCAGAAACATGTGAAATAATACGAAGACAATTAAAATACATGAGTGACTTAACCGGAGTTCGAATCCAGAAAACCTCGTAAAATTAAGCTAGCTTGCAATCAACTGCATCACGAAGATAGGATTCGGAGCATCAGCTTTGAATGTAATCAATCGAATGATTTGAATGATAGGGTTAAGTAACCTGAAATATTTATGCGTCCATCAGTTTGAAAATAAGTGTCTAAGCCACTAAAAACACTTAAGTTTACATGGCCTACCATAACACTACTTGTGTGAAAAATTTGTGCAAATCGGTTGAGTGGGACCCGAGATGGGGCATAAAAATTTATTTTCTTAATTGGTGCTATCATAAAAACCTGCCTAAAAATGTGCTATATTCTATAAGTTTTATAGATACTGTCAGCATAAAAGTTTTAATTTTATTGGTGGGAAGTGTATAGAAATGGTCAACGCAGGGCCATTGTGTAGTTTTGTATGTATCTAACGCGAATGTTCTAAGATACAGCTGTTTTGAGCACTTTTTGGAATATGTACTCTGAACTGATGTTGGTGAAATGTGAGGTGTGTTGAAAACAGTCAACGACGGTCCTCGTCTGAAGTGTGTGTTGTTTTCGCATATGACCACACTGGACGCACGTTCAGTAGTCTCATGAGAAAGCGAGTGTACAAACACTGTAGAGCGCCTCTCGCTACATGACACTTAAAAGTCCACTGCGGCGTGGGCTTGAAATACACGTTACTCAACGAAGCTATTCATCATGCGTGCAATGTGCTCGTCCACGAAAACAACTCACACATCAGAAGAGGGCTGTCGACTGCTTTCAACACGTCACCACGCGCATCACAATCATCATTTCAGAGTTCTCCAAGAAGGGTAAAAACGGGCGTTTCACAGCGCTTGAGCTCACAATATACGCGCCAGATACACACAAAACTGCTCAAGGGCCCTGGATTAACCCTTCTTACAGACTTCCCACAAACTAAATAATGTCGCGGCGCAAAGTGCCGCAGGGACATGCAGTACGACGAGAACACTGCGCGCAAGTTGAGAGCTTTGTGCTTAGCGGCGATGGCGCACTTGATGCGAGTGGCAGTGTCGCTCTTAACACTCTCGCGCTTCTCAGCCTCAAACGAAGAAAGAAGCGTCAGGTGGGCGGGAGCCTTAACAATGGTTTTAAAATATTTCATAAAGATAGAAATTGAATAATAATTTCAACATTAACATTTACTCACGTGTACATTTATTTGCAAATATACACATAAATATACAATATCCTTTTTTTCAAATTACTACTATATATATATATATATATATATATATATATATATATATATATATATATATATATATACTGAATTACATCCTATCAAAGACAAACATTCCTTAACTCCAACCTCAACAAGACTAAGATTTTATAAAAATATGTTAAAATACAGTTGACGCACAGTTATCATAGCGAGCTCCGTGTAAGCTTTATTGTGAATCAATCTGCCTATTCTGTAGTCATACGTATGCCACGATTCAAAGTGGAAATAAGTACAGTGTTGTTATGTAAGATCACTGCGGATTAAATGTTCTTGTTTTGTTGACACGTGAAAGTAAGTTCAGGCTAACGAGCCCTGAACGACACTTAGGCGTGATTTGGTTTGACTCCTTCCCTCGGCGTAATGTCCCATTGCCTCGGGCAATCAGAGAGTCAAGCAGAAGCTGACGACCTGTTTATAAAACACGCCTCTTTGCCACAGCACACAATGAGTTAATTCTTGGCATTAACTTGTTTTCATAAAAATTGTGAAATTGTTCGCCAAACGGAATCTATTTAAGGGGGAAAATGAAAAAAAGAAATTATTTTTCGCTAAGTTTAATATAATATTAAAATCGGTGTTACATGCATTGCAAATTCAATCGCCACTATTCTACTTTTATTTTTATTTTATAGTCAAAAACTACTATAAAATAAACATTTGATAAGCATTTTTTCTCAGTTTTCTCATGTTCTGTTAAACGATTATCTTCAGGAGAAGGCGTGGGATAAATAGTTATGTGTCTGTACCATTTGATCTAAGTGCTTCTAGTCTTCAGCTCGACTCTAACGTTAGGCTATACGTCTAGCTTGGGTAACAATGGACGGAAACGGAAACGCATTAACTATAAAAAAATCGGTATACCTTTTTTATTTGTAATTGTATGAGGAATTTCAAAAAAACTTAATGTGGAATGTGTAAAAAGAATGCTACAATTTAACACGCAAGTGTTGTAGACTTGAAAGTTATTATAAGTACCTATCGAGCTACATAAACTATTTTGTATTTTCTGAAACAATTGTTTCAAATATACAATATTTCAGCTGTAGATTTCGAACAAAGTTTGTTGGAAAATATTTTCCAAACAATTGTTATTTGTAACAAGTACAGGAATATTTTACTGTGTACATGATTAGGTATTATTTTCTAATTATTACGATCGTGTAACAACTCTAGTTGAATGAGACGAATAAAAACGTAATAAAACTGTACTTTATAAAGAATGACGATCACATTAAAATGCGCTCACATAAGTTTAAATTCTTGACTGCATTATTACTACAGACTATTCAGAAAGAGTCAGAACAACTATTAGAGGTATAATATTTACGCATTATCGGGAAACATTTCAACATGAAGATCACAAACATATTACGTCCAGCTCAACGGCCACGTTATAGCAAACATTGTCTATGCTGAACGTTCAACTTATAAGTTAGTAACGAAGGATGCAATATTTCATGCACGAATGTTTACCTAAAACGTCTCAAGAATACAATTTTTCAAGTAAACTGATTCCGCGATTGAAATACAAAATTTGAAAACCAAAGCGCTTTTTGAGAAAAATCACATTCAAGATGGAACGAGGAATGCTGGAGGGAAAGCTGTTAACAAATTCTTCTGCGAAAAGACCTAATTAGAATTTTTCATTGATCATTACCTAGAGAAGAAAGGACAGGCGTCAGTAAGTAGGTAGGCAAGGAAAAAATGTACAATCCCAGCTAATCTCCGGTCCTCATTTGGAGAGGATTTCGCTTTACTTGAGCGTCGTTGAAGCTGAGGTTACAGTCTTGGCTCTCTCCGGCCTGTAGCGGCTAGGCACCCCCCACCTCCCAGCGCACCAACACAATCTCTTATTCTTTCTCGCCGCCTTATTTGAATTAATTCCAAGAATCCGAGAGCCGGGGTGCGCAAGACCTCCCCTCCTCACAACATGGCCGTGTCCTTGACAGCCAAATTACCGCCGAACAAGCATTTATGATTACAGCGGGCGACGAGGCTCGGCGGGAATACAAATGAAACCTTGGGGTAAGAGTCATCGCTATTCTCGTCCCGCATCCAGCAAGGCTGGTGTCGCACTGCAACATCTGCAAACTTTTTTTTTCTGTACTTTTACACGAAAAACCCTTGGAAACCCAGTTGCCAAGATAATCCTTTGTAAAACTACAAACAATTTTCTTGTAAAACCTGCAAAACATATATTTGTAATATCGCAAAAGATATCCTTGTATTACAACATACATTACTGAGAAGCGATAATAACAGTATATTTTTTTCATCTAGGAAAGAAAAATATTTCAAGTTATAATTTACGAGAAAAAAAATGGTCTTCTTCAGCCCAGCGGGTAAAACTCCAACCCTCTGCATTATAATCCCGCAACCTCAATACACAGGACCAACTTAACTTACAAATATGGAAGTTATTTTTATTCTAAATATAGCTGCAAATGTCTGCGAAATATTAAGTAAGTTAATTAATTAATAATAATACAATTATTTCATTTTAAGTATTCTCTACAGCTACGAAACATTAAGAGTTAATGAGTAATACAGTTCGCTTTATTGAAAAATTATCTTTTTAATATGAGGTTTTGAGTTGCCTTTAAGCTTTTTACGTTATTCAGACTTGCAATACATTTATTTACACAAAGAGCTACATACGGTTTTAAGTAGTTAAGTGTCCGCCATTTTGCTGAAGCTCATGGATACAAGTTCGTATTGTATAGACATTTATTGAAGTCTTTAACAAACACCGCTCTTGTAGTTTTACAAACAAGTAGTTTTACAAGAGGAATCTTCCTGCTGTTACAAGTATTTGTAAAAATTGATACAATTTCTCAGTAAATAATACAATGGTTTTTCACAGTGCAGTATCAACCACTGACTACTCTCCAGCGAACAAGCACACAAAATATCTCTAATATGTAATGGACCGATTGGGGGGGGGGGGGGATCTTGTGACGGCTACGAAGCGTTTTGTTGGTATAGTTCATTTGCAGTTTCTTCGCACTTTTTGAATCAAACCTTTAAAAAATCTCCCCATGTATAACATGATTGGTTGTTTCATGTATATGTCATGTGGCACAAGCATTTTATACTTGCGATAACATAAAAGTTCCATATTTTTGGTTAAATGGAACCTGTACTTATATTTTATATATAAATTGTAATAATTAATACATAAATTATATAAATAAAGTCGGAGAGAAAAAAAGTGCGTTGGCAATGATAAGAAAAAAATGGTTGTTATGTAAAATATTACTACGCTGAGAGCGTACGAATGCGGTGCGTTTGCCGTCTGGTGTAATTTTCTAAACTTTGTATAAGGCGGAGGAATATTGTGGAAGTAGAAATTTAGCAGGGGTTCAGAAAAGTACAAAGTAACCATGAATGGACTATAGTCACCTTGTCAAAAGTAGTTCACACAGCATTTCTTAATTGTCCCCCCTGAACTTCTGTGGCCACCAAGATTTTATTTTGTTGTGGCAACAAAAAAATTATGTTCGCCATAAAGAAGTTGGGCAGAGTGAATCCAAGGGGGCAGCCATAAAATATATATATTTTTTGCAATACTGACTGTACAATATACTCATCAAACAAAGCTACACTACAGGAAACTTGTAAATGTTAAGTATTCAAATATTTTATTCGTTTTTATTACCACCCTTTATTTTTTTCCAGTAGGTTTATGTGCTAAATGATGCTAATATTTCACACGAAACACTCGCACACATGTGTTTCTTCAATGATACTCGCAAAGGGCGTAGGTAAGTATTTAACTGTTTCGTTAATGTGAATCTACTGCATTGTAACACTTCCTTGCAATTCGCAGAAAATAAACAACATGATATACACATTTAGAAACAAAAATAATTAACTAAAGATTTAAAAACATCAGTGGCAATTTTTGTGAAGAAATACGTGGATAACATAAAAATAATTCTATAGAGGGAAACTAGTTAGTTATCACAAGAATACGCGACGTAAAATCGCCATAATGAGGAACCATCAAACAATAGCACTGTTGTTTTTAGAAAATTACAAAACATAGCTGGGTGAAAAACACACACCCACACACGCAGTCTCAAGACGTGACCTGTTGCTGAACGAAGCCTGTTTCGTTTGTTTATGTTGTCTTCGCTGTTTCACCAAGTTTTTTATTTATTTTGCAATTCTCTAAATTGTCCATTTTTTTTTGTTACTAATTCTGGTATTCTTGTTTTGCTTAACTTATGATAACTAACTAAATTCGCCATATGGAATTATTATTTGTATCTTACTCGCACGTTTACTGACGACAATTAACACTTGCTCGTTATTTAATTTTAATTTATATCGGTTTTTTTTTTAAGTGTTTATGACGTGTTGTGGATTTTATGCGACTTTCATCAGAGAGTTGCGGTGGCGTATGTCAAAATAAATGGCCCAGTTATTATTCGCACGCACATACAGGCTTAAAACCAGGATTAGAACTCCAAATCTTATAGTTTGAAAATATTGCCTATGGTATCTCTGCCGTCACATATCGCCAGAAAGGTTTTAGAAATATTGGTTTTATATAGGCTAATATCGATCATGTTTATCCTGGTAAATAACTAACGGCTCTGGAATCTTCATAATTATCATTTGCAGTGGAATAGGATACCACACAAATAATTTTAAAATGGAAATAACAATCATTGCGTTCAGTGAACTATAGTAAACTTAATAGTATGTTGTATGATTGAGTTTTTGAGATTATTCATTGGAAACTTGCCCAGGATAATTTATTTTCCCTTGTTGTGGTTGCCTATAATTCCACTCTTGAATCGTTACGAGACAATTTACTGAATTAGAGATCTCCAGGGTGAGTTATGCAAAACTGGTTTCCAGCCGCAAGAGTGTTTCGACAGTACTCACGATCAGCTGATTTCACGAATTTCTCCACTTTCCTTTTATTTAAGATTCATCGGGAAACTCCTGCCAAAAAATATATATATATATTTTTAAAATTTACTACATCATGTTACAATTATAATTGCATGAGTTATTGAAGACGTGGAATAACTCGTAGGCGAATACTAGACATGTACTCAGTGGTAGGTGGCGAGAGGTTGCGAGCTCTGATGCCACAGCACCTTGCTGTACATGGCCGTCTCCATTTTACACATGTCAACAAAACGTAATGGTTGGAGTATCCTAATGCGTGTAAAAGCTCCTATCTCCTGTTTGCAGGAAGGAGGGTAGGCGTAAGTCTCAGACTTCCTGCAACCGTACCCACATTCATTTGAACCTCTTAACGTACTCATTAATTTTTCAGTTCAGGTGTTGCAAAAGGGGAAATTTATGGCGTGAAAAGTACTTACGAATGTCTTACAACAATTGACATTTCGAGGGGCGTGGCGGCTGAGCGGTTGACAGCTCACCTCCCACCAAAGCGAACAGGGCTCAATCCCCAGCCGGGCCACTCCCGTATTTAAAAAAATGGGAATCGTGCCGGACGACGCCGCTGGTCGGCGTGTTTTCTCGGGAATCCCCCGTTTTACCCGGCCTTACATTCCGGCGCTGATCCATTCTCACATCATTTTACCCTCATCGGCTATCAAGACCTCGTTCTTACGAGCCACCCAAATCTCTCCACTCAATTCAACTTAACTGACACTTTGTACGTCACTAATAGATTCGTACACACATGGTAATGGGCAAGCCTTAGCATACAGCGCAACATTTCACAACCCAGCCCTACGTCCAGTAACATCGTAGGCGAATTCATTTAGATCGACCAAGTCACACGAGTGAGATGATCCTGACACAACATTATATTTTGAAAGCTATTTCTGAACTAATTTCAGGAAGAGATGTACGTACAGTGTCTAAAAAAAAGTGTAATTTCGCGTTGTAATCTGGTAACATGCTAAGTGTCACAGAAGTATACGATACTTTCACAAACACCATTCGAACTCCGCTCATCATACACTACCCGGTGAAGTCTGAACCAACATCTATTATACATTCAGCACTCGGGTGGAATAACGCCACTCGAGTGGCTTCATTCAGCTTGCCCACTCGTGTGGGCGAGCTGAACAGGGAATTATTAACTCTGACTACGGTGCAGCCAATGAGAAAATTACTATTCCTAGAGTAAATAGTGTACAGGCCATTCGCGGTTTCTTTAAATTTTTTTAAATCAAACCTTTGAAAAACAACCCACGCTTGAAGTGCTTAGTTTTATTTTTAAATACGCATTGTATCGCAAGCGTTTTATGCTCGCATTAATGTAAAGGTACCTTATTTTGGAACAATCGAAATTTTACTTATATTTTATTTATAAACAATAATATTTAGTTAGTAATTAAATATGAATAAAAACTAGAAGAAATCAGGTGTGTTGGTAAAACCAACTAAGAAATTGTTCGAATGCAAAAAAATAATAATAATACACTGAGTGCTTACGAATACGATGCGCTGTCCTTTTGGTGAAATTTACTAGGCTCGGTTAAGCTTTGTTTGCATGAGGTGGAGGAATATCATGGAAGCAGAACTTCAGCTGGCTTCATAAAAGTTGGAAGTAATCGTGGATGGACTATATGAGGTCTAGTCTGGTGCCGTTTTACTACGCGAAAATTGGGGTCTTTAACTGTGACACGTCTCTGGAGTTCATTGGCGAGTCTCTGCAGTATTTCTTTCCGGACTAGTTTGATAACGACAGAAGTTTTTAACGTTAACTGATCCGCCATGTTTTACTAATCCGAACCCATAACCGAAGCAGCTACGTTACTACTTGTTGAAATGGATGAATTTCCGTAAACCTGATAGAAGTGAATGACGCCCTTCCTGTCTCCGAAAGACTCGCGGTCGTAAAATACATATTTTTATCCCTCTAATGAAATTAAGAAGTTTCGCAGCACTTGTCGAAGAAGACGTCTTGACGGCGGGGAAATTAAGTTATTTATGGCAGTCCGTGGCAGGGCCTGAGTGCGCTGGAGGGAAAGGGTTAGGAATAATCCCGGCTCCTAGTATTTATCGTAGCGCGCCACTCTGCCAGAGAGCGAGACGATCAGAGAGAGCGAGAGAGAGAGGAGACGGGAGAGCTAAATATTCCATGATAGCCACTCCTCGGCGAAACTCTAAACTCCATTGCGACACAATTCCGAGCCCGGGGCTGCCGCCGCCAAGAAGTAAAAACGAGAGCGTCGTGGCAGTTGCTGTTCGGTCTCGGAGGTGTGGAGGGGGGAGGGGAGGGAGCTGGTCCATTCACATCAAAATTCCGCACCTGACACTTGCATTAACTTCAGAGAAAAGATGCGGTGCTGGATGAAGAAGGTGGGTTGGGGTAGAGCGGGGTGAGTCGGGAGATGAACACTCCTAGTCTACTTCGCCGTCTTATTTCGCCTTGTATTTTAGCTGAAAAAAACTTTTCTGGGTTGTGTCGGTGTCGAGGGGCGAGGGGTTGTCGACACGCCGCTCCCTTACCTCGGCCTCCGGGTTCCTTTGCATGTACAGAGGGAACTTTGGGAGGGGAGGGTGGGGGATGGAACGGGGGGTCAATGCTGCATACGAAGGAGGCGACCCTCCTCGGCCGACGGCAACGGCGAACAAGAAATTGGGCGACACAAAGGAGCGGCTAAAACTTGCGGAATGTGTGTGTGTGTGTGTGTGTGCCAACACGTCCAGGGTACGTAGCCCACCCTCCCGCCTCCCTCCGAGTGCGCACACTCGTACATGCACAAGCCTCGTTCTCAAGCGAGGGCGCCAACCACTACTCCAGGGGTGCCCAGCCCGGACCTCTGAATATACAGGATGAGTCCTTTAAAAGAGGCCCCGTGGGACATGTGTGTAACGGAGCAAGGGAATGAGGAAATACAGACCAGCGTGACAACGACACATACCTAGAGTAGTTGCTGGAAGTAGCCGCCATTGACCGCGAGGCAGGTGTGCAGACGATACCAAAAGTTGTGAAGGCACGGGCGAGGGCATGTTGCGGGATGGCATCGATAGCTGTGATGATGTTGGCCTGGAGTTCTGTGAGTGTTTGCAGGTTGTTGCTGTAGACCTGTCCCTTTAGAGCGTCTCACAAGAAGGAATCACAGACGGATACATCTGGAGAACGGGGTGGCATAGTTTGGTTTGTTCCGACACTGATGACACAATCAGGCTGTAACACCAACTCAATGCGCGCGATTGTTGCACGTGCAGTATGCGTCGTGGCTCCATCCTGCTGAAAGTAAGCTTTGTTGCGCTCATCCTCCGTCAGTTGCTCCGCAAAAACATTGAAAATTTGTTCGATGTAACGAGCCAAGTTCAGAGTCTCATGGAAGAACCCGGGGATGATACGACGTGATAACACGGCACACCAGACACCGAGTTTCTGAAGATGCAGTGGAGTTTCCGTCAACACGTGTGGATTGTCACCTGACCAATAGCGCATGTTATGGGAGTTTACGTACCCTGACAGATGGAACTATGCTTCATCGGAAAAGAATACGTATCCATCTTGCAACACCTCCGGAGCAATATTGGACAGAAACTACTCACACAACTGAACTCGAGTAGCTTTGTCCACATCCAGCAACTGATCCACCACAGTAAATTTGTAACACTGGTCTGTATTTCCACATTTCCTCGCTCCGTTACACACATGTCCCACGGGCCTCTTTTAAAGGACTCACCCTGTAGACTTTTCGCGTTATCATCACGCTCTTTCTAACATTGGAAAAATCGCACAAGAATGACGTGTTTGTGGTTTTCTACGTACTCCACGAATCACAAACCTTATATACTTGTGGTAACACAAAATACCTTATTTTTGGTACATTTAACTTTTACGTACATTTTACCTCTAATTTAGAATTTTTATTTATAAATAATATTAATAGAACAGGGAGAAAAAAGGTGCGTTGGTAATGCCTACTAAGAAATAGTTCTTATGCAAAATATTATTAAACTGAGTGCGCACGAATACAGTGCGTTATTCCTTTGGTGTAATTATCTATACTTTATTAAGCTTAGTTTACATGAGGCGGAGGAATATCTTAGAAGTAGAAGCTTCAGAAAAATTGAAGTAAACATGAATGAATATAGAAAACGGCTTGGAGGCTCCTATGATTTGGTCGTACCCAGTCTCTATTGGTTGTGCGAGTCACTGGAAGTGTGTCTTGTGACTGACTGGCTGCTACTTTATGAGAAACTGGTTGGGTTTGCTGGCTGACGAAAAAAATTACAAAGCGCTGATTGATAAACGTCGTTTCGTCTTGTTTCTGACGAGTGACGCCATCTTGCTGGCGCGAGCGGCGGCACTGAGAGAACAACCAACCAATTACTTGTTGGTGCAGGGCCAAAAATGTATTCAGTTGCCCCAACAAATTGTATTGTTCAGTAAACAAAAGATGAAAAGTGACACAATTAATTTGGTTAATCCAACCAGATCCATAAAAAAAAAAAAAAAAAACCTATGGGTTCGGCCAAAAGAAACTATGCTGCCGACAATATTTTGTTGAATCAATTGCATATAGTTGTTTGGCCACTCATTTGACTGCCTTAGTTCGAAAATACAGCTCGAGAGTTTGTATCTTTTGTGGCAGCTAGGAAAGTAACCTTGGTTATTGCGTTTACTGATGCTTAATAATGGTACGAATATCCTAACAATAGAAGTTCAAAACAAAACTATAGTGTAAAGTGGTAAAACTTGAAATATCTATTTGCAAATAGTATATATTTTAAAAACATCCCAAAGTTAACAATAGTCAAATTACCTGAACTTGCTAAGGAGTAGTGCTCGGGCGCAGATGTTCTAGTGTCGAAACTCAGTCAGGCTCCAAATTTTTTGAAATTATCCGAAAATCTTTCATGAACGTAGAGCTAGACAAATATTTAGCAGCGTCAATTAAATAAGAACAAAAAAAAATATTTGGTTTCAACAACAAAACATTGCATTGCTTCTATACAAACAATTAATTTGGTTGCGCCAAACGAACTTTGATTGATTCAGTAAAATATTTCTCTTAGTGTGGAGCTGGCGGGATAAGCAGCCGTTTCACCTGTGTATTATTATTGCTCGTGACCGGGTTATCAGTATTGTGTTTCAACTATGTTCTGGTTTTGCGACTCTCGGTGACTTGTCCACTCATGTGGAGTGCAATGACGTGAGTATCGCTAGGTAGGCGTGGCGAACTTGACGATATTCTGGCAGGTAGGCGACACTACGCTTCATGACACGACGACGTACTCAACGCTCATTCTTTCCACGACGTCAATCGGCTCCGACAAGCAGACAAGTTACTGTGGATCACACCGCTGCTATCTCACACCAAACGATCAGCAACAAGTCAACGCCACTTCCTTTGCAAAGTCCCATCAATGTGAAAGTGTAACTAAAAGAGTTAACGCTTGAGTATATTTCACACCATTCAATACTCATTTTATTGTGGATGCATTACCAACCTTTGACCAATATGGAGCTTATCGAATAAGTATTTCCAACTTCATCTGTGACACAGACCTGCAGTAGTTTCGCTTCCTCTAATATCTCGAAAATATTTCCCAAACGTTCCCAATATAAACATCACGAATGTACAGGAGCATATTATTAGTGATGATAAAAAGTTCCGAAAATAGGGGGATAACTTAACGTTTGTTTCGAGTACAACTATTACCGAGCAAAGCAAAATTTTATTAGTGATTCAGAATTAATGCTTGTCTCCACTTAGAGCCAGCGATCTAACTCGAAATCAGTGAATGGTTTCCTCTGTTTTCTTTGCCAATCACAATGACAAGTAATAGGTTAACAATGAAGAAGAATCCACAAAATACACTGGCTAAGACAGAGGAATAAATAATTATATCTAAATCAATAACCACTAAAATTAAACATTTAGAATATGCAATTTTTTAACAAATCAAAAGTGGTCTTGAGAAGAACCAAATTTGGAACCTAGTTCGCTGGTTATTCTGCGCGGTGATGTGGTTGCATTGACTTTTTAAACATAAATATAGTACAAAAAGAATATCTTATTGCTAAGCAATGTTCAAAAATATTGTGTCATTCGGAAATGATTAGTATATATGAAGGAATTTTGTTCAAAATTACACAAATTGTCGTTTGCCCAAAAGTATTTACTACTTTATATTCCTTTCAGAGAAAAACTTGTAACGAACCTTAAGGATAGACACGTCCTGCCCTCTTATCACCCACGTACATAAGGATTCTTCAGTCCGGTGTGACTGCATTCGAACGAAAATTACTCCAGTGTATGCGAACAAGGAATCGTAGTTCTGAAAGTCATATGAACCTGCGGTTTTATATACGAACAAGGAGAAGTTTAAGGTTCATTTATAACGCACATCAAGTCTGACGTAAGGAATTAGAAGTCATCGACAATTTGCGTCAGCATACAGGAAACAATAGGCTTATTTTTGAAGCCACCCAAACACTACTGTAACACAAGTTGAAGAAACAATACACAGCAAAATATATCAGCATAACCACTCATTAATTCATACAATTCCCTAGATTCTGGAATGGAGCTTTTCAAATAAAAGAACATTTCATGTTGCATGCATACTGGAATTCAGGAAAGGCTTTTATAAATGGAAAAAAAAACGCGTGTCTTTAAACACAGCATTGCCCGATGGTTTCCAGCCGCTACTTTCTCCTTCTCTGCAAAAGTCCACTGTTTTGCATTAAAATGAAATAAAAGGTACACATCTAATTTCCTACTTGGCCAAATAAATTGAAATTATTCGAGACATAGAGACAAAGGCATGTTATTCACCAGCATAAACTGAAGACCGGCATTGCGCCTTTATTACGACATACTATCATGCATTTTTCTTCAGGCAGACGTCGCGTATTTCTAGCCTTGCATCAAATCACGTGCTTGCGTATGTATAAAAAATTGTATATATTTTCAAACAATGAGTTAGGAAATTATCTCGTAGACTTCACTGGAACTGGTGTGGTTCGAAATACGAAGTAAGAAGGGATAGCGTTCTATACAAAACCGAAAATAGTAAATATCCAATAGAAATAAGATAATATTATAATCTTTCAGTGTGGTCCAACTGGCGAGCCGCGGGCCAAATACAGTCCGGGGTCCACTTTGTCTGGCTCGCGATATTATTATCTATTTTTCTTTGCTAAATGCCTTTAAAGAAATTCTCATGCATTTTCTGGCAACTCTCCATTATTTTATTATTTTTTCTACCCAATATTTAATCGACAATAATGTTACATTTTAATAGTGTAGAAATGAGATATTTGAAGGTACAATTCTAATAATACTAATATGGCTAACTCTTGAACTCTTATGCTGGCCCACGGTGTACCTTAAGAATAAATTTTTGGCCCACGACTGAAAAATAGTTGGACCACACTTATAGATGCATGGAGGTGGATAGGGAATTCATGTCGCGAGGAAGGCTTCAAGTCGTGTTAGAGCATGTTACAGACGGAATCATTAAGTTAGGCAAGTGGATATGTCACTGCTGATGATGCTACGGCTGTTGTACACAGTTGCTCACGAGCTATGCGTGTCACAAGACAATCAGGGAGTAGTCGAACATCGTGACTTTACATTCCCTACACATATGAACATGTTTGGCACCTTCATATTTCCGGCATGTCCTTGTATACGGAATAAAACGTTATAAATCAGTTGCCCTACAATTCTTTTACTGCACGAGCTTTTCTCGAATAAGTTGTAACTTTACCCAAGAGTAGCGAGTAGATATATATAAACTCCCATTAATTTACTGAAAGGTGGTTATGAAGATTATTCAAAGATTTACACAATTGTATTTACACAATGACCTTAGCACATCATATGATATTCCACTGAAGTCCCAATAAACACAAATATAATAAAATATGATGCACTAAAATGGTAAAAAAAAAAAATTGCTGTAATAAAAAACGGAATTTAAAATCTTGGTGTAATATACTTTGCCATGTATAACCGCCTTACGGGGTTGCGGCCAGCATTCTGAATGCCGCTGCCTTGCGCCGCCTGCAGTTCCCTTTTCATCCTGGCGCCAACACCGTAGCTGCTGTTTGAAAATTCAAAATATGAACAAGTGGGAATGGCAGGGTGGGGGCAGAGGGCTCAAGGCGACAGGGCGGGCGTATTGAAATGTGAATAGCAATGCGTAGTAATGGTAGGGGGGTGGGGGAGAGGAAGGGAGCACCTCCCCAGATGCAGAGCAGTTTGCCGCGGAGAGCCCAAGTTGGCGCATAGCGAGCGGAAAGAAGAGGTTTTCTCCACAGAGGCGGGGGTGTGTGCGATCCTGGGTGGTGGTTGGGGGTTATCAGACGTCGGCAGGCGGTGGGGGTAACATTTGGCCGCAGCTGGTGCGAAAATACAGCCGGGGACTGTTACCATTGGCAGGCAACTTGCAGCCAGAATAATATTATCGCGCGGCAGCCCCCTTGATTTCAATTTGATGCAGTTCCTAGCTTCACCCCCCCCCCCCTTCCAGGCACCAAACTACCAACACATCCTCCTGGACTGACGAGGTCGCGTTTTCGGCGAGGCTGGCCTGGCTGCCGGAGCTCCGACAAGGAGCGTGCAAGGACAGATATTTAACTCAATACTATTGAGAGAGAACACCACCTATCTTATTTATTCGTTTGCCGAAGTAGGTTCTATGGTGCTGCCTGCGTTGGAAGATATACTCAACTAAAGCCTGTCCACGATAAAGTGAGCACTTTTGAAATCAACCTTAGGAAACAGTCACTGGCCCTGCGTGCATATATTTTAACAGGGCGCACAGAGTGACATGCGCCCAGTAATGTTGGTAACGAAGGATGGAATTTAGTTCCATATCTTAACGTTGAATAAAAAGTGTTAGGTAACCATTTGTGATAACTTAAATTATTTATTTCCCTTTCTGCTTTCTTAATGCATAGAAGTGTAAAAATGAGCAGATTTTTATAGTATTTACTTTCCTAATAATTTTACACTTTTATTTGACCGGCGTATGAATGTAGTGCTGATGCCCGTGGCAATGTTAATTTTACATAAGGTGGAAGAAGACACAACGTGCAAAAAAGTAGATCTTAAGCAGGACTTTCAAAAGTGCTTATTTTACCGTGAACAGCCTATCGAAATGCGCACATATTGGCAGACAATACACATTATGTCGAGAACGTGTATTTGTTTCTTTTTTTATTTTAAGACTGACCGACGTTTTATGTGCAAAATTATTGAATGCGTTGGTTATCTCTAAATATTCCGCACAAAAAAATATAATTTTAGATCTTTAAATACTTCACACAAAAATTATTTTAGAGTACAATAATCATAAGCACGAAGGTGAAACACTATGTTACTAAAAATGTCATGCAAATAGTTACTAAAATGCAAGTGCCACGAAATAACGTATGTTAGAGGCGCATAGACAATGAAGGCTGTGATAAAAACATGAAAATGAAAATATGTAACTAAGTATTTTCTCCTACAATGTCTAAAGAGAAAACAGGATCGTTTATTGCATACTAGCATAACTACCCGACATTGCTAGGGTATAAGAAGGCGAGATGAGATAAATGAACCCGTTTTAGGAATTTCGGGCTCAATTAGGGTGCGGAGATAGACGACTTCGTTTTGAGTGTTTGCTACCCAATCGAGAAATGGAACTCATTTTGTCAAACACCATATTTTAAGAAGGGTTCTGAATTAATTCCCAGGAAATTTGATCCAGATCCGTTAAATGGCGTTTAATTGTATAGAGACAAAATAAACGTACATAAATACCTACGTACAAATTTTAACTTTTAAATAAATATATTTGCAGGCAGTAAATATGCTGTGTAAATATACATTTTTTTTTTTTTTATTGGGGTATCTTTGGCAAGGATTTGTTTTCCGCATTGGAGAAGCCGGGTATCCGCACTCGTAGACACAGTCGCTTCATTCTGAGTGCTTAATGTATACCAGCGTTGTCTCGCGAGCGTGGAGACAGACCTCGGGCAAAGTGAGCTATGGACCTAAAAATAATAAATTGATCTACGATGTAACGTCGTAAAAGTAGGCCATATTGTTTAAGTGCCTGTCCAAGTGTACAACCTACCTATATTCTTGCATAACCACACTGGCTTAAGGCCCTCAACAAAGTACCAGGATCGCTATATTAACTCTTCTAAATTACTGCCGCCGATTGCTTCATTAATATAAAACTTTATTACATAAACAAAACTAAACTCAATTACAAACTACACAGATACAATAAACGCTACACTTCTTGACTTCATCTACCTTTAGTTATATTTCAGATCTCAACTATCTTACTTATAATGACTTTAGTTATTGCGTTAAATTCCTATATCTTAGTCTTACTAATTCTTCTCTGATTCAATAATTACTTCAGATGACATTAATAGCTCTACCCGACTCGTATCGCACCATGCTCGCCCTTGCACATTACTCAATATCATCTACCAGTGACAGCCTCGAATCGCCGGAGCTCCTCCATCAGCTCGTGTAATAGAGATGTGGTGAAGAAGGACGGCTTGACCAAACCTGGCCTCGACCCAGCTCCTGGATCACCTCGGCACTGGCTCCGCCCGACGCTACTCCAGCATCGGCAGACTCGCTGGTCGGGAATCGCTCCAGCCTCGCTGAATGGCCAACCTCCGACATGCACCAGGTTACCAATATCTCTCGCGGGGGGGAGGGGGTGTCGGCCGTATTAACTTCCGTGGCCTGCCGGTCAGCTCATTGTCAGCGTCTACCCGCTGTCCCCTGTTCATTCACTCTCCTGCGGGGCGTCGCCCTCGATCACGGGCAGGCGTCAACCTCGTGGACAGCTCTCCTCTCACTTGTGCCTACAACAATATGCAGATTTTAATTATTCACGTGTTTATGTAATTGTAAGACGTAATACGATTTGACCAATACTATTTTTCATTGGCACGAAATGTAATTTCACTGCTTGTTTATATTTTGATTTTATTATATCTTAAACCAATTTATGTGTCTTTCCAGTCTGTTATTTTTGTAGTATGTTTCGAAGGCAGGATGCTAGCCCACGCGGGTTCAGCACGCAGGCTTTTAATTTAGTTTTTATTATTATATGGACCCCATTTCTAACCTTAAAACAGGCCGTCTCGAAGGAGACGAAGACACAAGACAAGATTTATGAAGAAGCAGACCTGTATCGGTCGCCGCCCGCGTTTATTTTCAGGGTAACTTATTTGAAGCAACCGCGGTTGTTTACATATGCTGGGACTGTAATAGCACTACAGGCCCGAGAGCTTGAATACGGAAGCCCTCGATGAGAGGTCATGCAGCATCCAGAGGGGTTCGACTGCAGACAACCAGTCCACGAAATACGTCGAGAACTTTAAGAATGCTTCGTTTTCAATTATAATCAGCTAAGTCTACGTATCATTTCTCTTAAGAAGCAGAGGCAAACGTTTATGTTTACGTTGACAAACCTAATTTAATTTAACAATGTTACCCTCGCATTATTGTCTTTGCTTAAAACACAGAGCTCTTCTGGAGCAAAGAGTCATATCAATTAATTGTTTTCTTCTGGAAGTTGGGAATTTTTATTGCCAGATCTAAAGTGAATGGAGCACATCAGTCACGAGAGAGGCTAACGTTGCTGAGGCAACACATTAAATAGTCTTCAATTTCATTACATTATTCTTGTCACAATTAATATGATTACAAGAAAGCTAACTAAATTTCACAATTTTTCTTGCAACGTCTCTGCTGCATAATTATTTCCAGTAGCAGTAGATATTTTATTAGTGATATTTCTTGTTGTTCTGCAAATACATTTGGTAGTACTATTTGTGAGTGTCCATCTTTCACACAGATATATGTCTACACGTACACACGTAGTAGTGTCTGATTTACTACAAAGGTTATTCAATACGGCCATAATGCATCTTCCCTCTCCCTCCTCGGTTTCCACACTACGAAATATACGAGCCACGTGTCCGCGATTCCGCACAGAATAAGAACTATTTCAAAACATGACCCAATATGTTAATTACTCCGTTCTTTTTATCTTGAAATATACTGTTCTGTTTGGTTTGATAAATAATGGAAGTTTCATAACAGATATTATAATACCATAATATTGCACAGTGAAATGGTTCCATATGGGAGCTATCAAAGATAAGTGGGGGAAGCGTACTCAGATAAATAACTCATAATAATTTACTATGGTGAATTTTAAAGAGATAAACATACAGAGTTTACAATATGTTATAAAATACTCTTTATATTCGTTCATATTAACTACTGTGATATACTTCGGGGGAGCTCAAAATATAATGTACTATTTAGTTGGAAGTATTTATAGTTTAGTTATTGATTTAAGCTACGCGCAGCTACCTACAAAAATGTCTGTAAGAATTATGTTGGAACTATTGGAACATCTCACCTTAATAATGCCGAAGATTGATCATCGTTGCGCTACTGCGGTCGGAACCCCTGTCGGCGTCCCATCTTGCCCCGACGGCGGTTCGCTGTGGTAATCTATCGCTCGCTGCGCTGCAGGCCTTAATGTAGTTCCCGTATTGTTTCCGTGTTTACAGACAGGCGCTTATTATTAAATCACCGGCGGCTCGTCGCCTCGCGCGCCTCACTGTTCTACTTCTCTGCGCCCGTTACATTACCCTCCCCTTCTGATAAGCGAGCTGTCCTCAGCACATGTGATGGAGTGTGGTAAAGTGGTAATAGTACTGAAACATTTGGTCACCAAGGTGCTCGTCTGCTTCTTTAGCGGGAATATGGTAAGTTTGAAGATCTCTTCAATATGGAGGTACTGTGGGGATGGAAATTTGATACAAGGAAAAAGTGTGGTAAGGAACTGCCTTGTCTTCTCTCTTGCATTGAGTGACTTTGGAACTGTTTGTGCACTTTCATGTTTTTGCTGAATTAAGTGGCGGCGCTCATTGCCCTGAACTTGACTTGTAGTAGGGGTGTACGATGTCTTCCGCATGGTTGATGGCGGCAGTCGCATTCGGTATGCGGTAGCGGACCATCAGACTCTCTTGGGGTCCTAACCTATCTTTATATGGCTTTGCAAATATTAGAATATTTTAAATAGCAAACTCGAACAATACATCAATGATACTTCAAAGAAAATTTAATATTTTATTTTATCTTGCAAAGATTTATACAGTAAAATGCTCCTCTCATTACAAAATATATTAAGAGTGTACATAATAACCACTCTGATCAATTATAAATTACAGATATTTCGCAATTGTGAAAATTTTTTACACTTTATTGTTTTGTCCCTGAAAGGAAATACATGATCAGCCATTTTGTATAATAATTGATAGTTAAAACCATGTGAAACACAGCAAATCACTTGTACCCGAAAGAAAGTTCATGATTTAACACTTTCTAAAATGTACAAGTAGATACTCTGTAAATTATACAAGGAAACAGTGTGACAGTATAATAAAAACTCTGGTATATAGCATATGAGATGTCGCTAGAATCGAATAAGGAAGGATTTTTGTATCGAAATATAGTATCTTATTATAACTTATTAATTACTTTAATGTCGTTTCAATAAAATTTTATTTATCAATTTCTCCCAACTATATTTCAGAACATAAGAGGGACTGAAAGGATTTCTACCTTAATTTACATATATATGTATTAAATTCATCACTTACACAATATAATTACTGATTGTACTATGACCCTTGCAACAGGAAAATTGGTTTTTGCTTGTGTCCAAAATTTAATAATGACAATAATAATTATCTTTCAATTATGTATATTAATATGCAAGTGTGTTAGCATATGTTATCATAAAATATTTTTGTCAATAACTTCATAAATATTTTACCCTGAGATAGTAAAATTAAAAGTTTGAAGAAACATTAATCTCGATTTTATGAGAATCTTTATCTATACTTTGTTATCTACTACATTACACTCCCTTTTTCATTACTTTTTCAGACATAAATAATCCTCTGGAACATCTTTATCATAAAACTAAAACCATTGCAGCTTCTTTGTGCAAGTGATAGGAAATGTTTTGCAATTTTTATTCTATATATATTACGACAATCACGCCCGGTATACAGATATACAATAACAAAGTGTATAAATTGTATCTCGCAGTGTAACCTAATTCCATAACATGTATTTACTTATTTATACCCCTTGTATTTTACTAATAATCTGATCACATATAATTATACTGTGCAACAGTATTTCTGAGTAGTTTTCTTAATGATTCACACATTATGTGTGGGCTTCAATTAACTTTACGAAAATAAGTATATTACTTGGCCACTAAAATATCTGTAGGCCTATTACATTGACTATAATTGAAAATTTGAATCATTCGAATAATGATTCGAGCTCCTATGGGTGCCATATGTGTGTACTGTGGTGATCGCTGTCTGTGGGAACATGTAACTTTATAGTTTTATTTTCATTGTATTTTTTAAAGGTACGCACACTTGCGTGTAAATTGTAAGTGTACGTGTTTTGTGTTCGTACCGGCTGGGGTTTATTTAAGTGTAAATAGTGAATTGAGAATGTTGGTGCAGTGTTACCTGGTGCTGAATTCTTAGACGTATGCTGTGCGTGTGCTGAGTTTCTTGCCTGCGCATGTGACATCACCATGTGGCCAGGTGGCCCGCCGTCCCCTCCAGAGGACGTGGTGACGTGGTGGCATGACGTCGGCATACGCTGCTTTGTCCTGCTCTTGTACTGTATGTGATTTGCTCTGTAATACTTTCAAAAACATATTAGTACCTACTCAAATATAGTAGCTTTATTTCAGATGTGTGCACTTACATCTTATTTTAAATAAAGTCACATGAATTAATAATTGTAACTCCCATACTGGTTACTGTAGCTATAAACATTTATTTATATCATGTGACGATGTTCCTATTCCTTTGTCTATTTGGCCTAGTTACTTTAATACAACTGTCCAGGCAAAATATTTTTATTATGATATAATATTTTTACATTTATTCTATCATTTGTAATTATTTCCTTCAGTTAATAAACATAATTATGTACTGACTGTGTGCTGTTTAGACACTGTGTATGTCTTTATTTATTTATTTAAACTGAAATATGAAAATGAATTAACATTTGATAGCAATGAAAATTTAGTTAAATTTTTCTTTTTTTTTTTTACTTTAAATCATATATATATAATATCTCTTATAATACTTACTAGTAATATCGTGGATATCCTCTTTGAATTCTTTGTTTATATTATGATGATATTCATTATGCAACAAATAAAATAGTGTTCACTTTTACACCATTTATCGTAATTTTTCACAGCTGTTAGAATCGTGCTAATAATTAAGTACTGCTGGCTTATTCAATTTTTCATAATCTTTCACAACACTTATTGCTACACACTATAATAGTGGAATCGGGGGTCTATACTCAATGATTTTAGGCTCAGGAAGTCGGGAATTTGCAAAGTGTCTTCATAGTACAGTTGCTGTTTAGTGTGTAACATGCAAGACCCACAGTAAAAGTACTTAGCAACGCATACTGTGTAGCATGAATTGGGCCCAAAGTGAAATCCTTAGTAATGTATAGTTGTGTCACACGCTAGAGTCACAGCCGAAGTCTTACACCTCTCTGCAATCACTCCTGCTTTCTGAAGACCACTCTAGAGGACAGCAGATAATTTAGCCTCCCAAATATTTCTCTCATCACTGATTCTCACTAGCTCCTAATGCTTGGAGATGCCTGGACAAGTCGTGGAATAACTAGGCTCCAATTTATCTCCTCTCGGGACATAATCCCGATAGAGCCCTGAGTTCTGCACTCGTGTGAGAAACAACACAGTGGGCGATCCTGGACGGGTGGCAAGACCACGAGTTCCCCGCATTCCCGCGACTTTCGCGAGAATAGAATTAATGACGTCATGGGTAAATTCCTGTATAAGTTCATTTAAGTAAGGAACTTATGGGTTCACATATACACAGCTGAAATGGGTGTGTTAGAAGCACTAGAACCCGTATTCGTAAATAAAATTTACATTTAATTAAATGCGTCCATCTATCATCACTTCATTCCATCCCGTTTCTTCTTCATAATATACCAGCATCAAGTGTGTGGTGGGTGACACTTTGTAAATTCATTGTTGCATATAACAGTGAAAGGGTTGTGCAGTGTTTACACAGGTGAGTGCGCATTGAAACACACATTTCGTCAACTCCATGGCGTGCGGCCACGCACCAGTTGCTGACTTGCTAGTGGGGAGAGGAGGGAGGGAGATGTGTTGTCACTGCAATGCTCAGTATCACAAGTGGGTCGCGTCGGCTTACCGCGACCTTTGATATCCTCGCACATCGTACTGCAGCACTTTGCCACAGGAAAATATATACACTTTTACAAACATACGGTGACCAGTACACTTCATGAATAATTAAATGTACATAATATTTAGAAATTAATCTTACTTTATGTACCACAACAAAATACCTCAATCGTAATACTGCTCTATAATTAAAATGTGAGCATCGTACACTTTTCTATTTCATTGATTGAAATTTAAATATTCAATATAATTGCATGCCCTTAATATAGATTTACGTTATGTGTAAAACTTGTGTTATTTACTGAAATATAATTTAGCAGAAGAACACAGCTTCCTTTAATTTAACTTTTAATAACATTATATACCCCATCGCAAAGATTACTTATATTTGTTCAAGACTAAATTCAATATAAGCATGTTATTATAATTATATTTACATCGAACTATCTGATTCTATCTCGTTAAGACACTTGAATTATTTAAAAACCATTTCACTCATAAATTAATATAAAGAAATATAACTCACGTTAATTATATATGATTTTAAAGTATCTCAGTTCTACTTTTAAACACTTGTGCTGGATATTACACTTGGGGATACCCGATGTATTTTTAATTCACTATTTATTTTTAATTATTTTATTCTTTGCCTCGCAACTTTTCTGATTTATGCCCTACTGCGGATTTACTGCGGAATACTCATGTTAACTGATTTAAATTTTTAGACATGGCTAAGACTTTCTTATTTTAATTTGCAACATATTTTTAGTGTGGGTGGGATATTAATAATTTTAGTTAGTGGGAGATGGTATATAATTTTTCACTCACAACAAATTACTATCACTCAAGTTAACCTTTGTAAAATTAACAAATATATTATAATTTTAACTTCTGATTTACGTAAAGGTTATTTAAGCCCTAACTTTCACTAATGTTACAATTTTGGCAGTAAGTCCACCAGTGTTATGTAAATACTTTTAGGGGAGGTATTTATTATTTTACTTGGCTCGCGAGAGTTTGGAAAAGGTCAGTGCCGCCACCAAAGTAATGGTTTTATTTTGGGGCCATTCAAGAAAAGTGGGGGAAGTGTACTCAGAGGTATAACCCGTAGTAATCTACTACTTCATGTATTTAAAGTAGACAAATGTTCAACATTTACATTATTTTATATAATACTCTTAATATTCAATTAGATTAACTACTGTAATATTCATCGAGGAGCTCAATATATAATTTACTATTAAGTTGGAAGTATTTATGGTTTGGTTATTCATTTAAACTACGCGCAGCTACCTACAAAAGTGTCTCTAAGAATTATGTTGGAACAATAGGAACATATTCACATTAATAATGCTGAAGACTGATCATCGTTGCGCTACGGCGGCCGGAATCCCTGTCGGCGTCCCATCTTGCTCCGACGGCGGCTCGCTGTGGTAATCTGGCGCTCGCTGCGCTGCAGGCCTTACTGTAGTTCCCGTATTGTTTCCGTGTTTACAGACAGGCGCTTATCATCAAAACGCCGGCGGCTCGTGGCCTTACTCGCCGCGCGCAATTATAATTATCTGCGCCCATTTGAACAGGCTTAACTTTAAACTTTATTACTTTGCCTTTTTTCATTAAGAAATATTCCACTTAGAGATTTGTGTTATTCCTTAATTATACACGCATGAATTAAACAAAAAACTAACCCCTACACGTAAATCCCAAAAACATACTTGTATGGAACGCGACAAAGTAAATAATTGTGTGGCCGATAGTACGGGTGGTACGAAACTACCTTTAAAAATATATTAGAAACAAGATACTTTTTTTTATCTCGTCAGAGGCACATCGATACGGGCGGCAATAGCATGCGCGCCCACAGCCACATCGCTCTTAGGCGCCAGACGCTGACCCGGCGTGCAGCTTCCGTCGTCACGCCTGCCTCTGCACATTACATCCGTAACAGTGGAACTTGTTTACACATGACGAATACACACAGATGTAGCTACAACTGTACTGTATTACTATTCTCCTACCGCTTAAGGAAAATGTGCAGGCAATCTATACATTTTTTAAAAACAGTTTTCATGATTATTTTATCTTTCAATATTCGTATTATGAAAATAAAAAACTGTAGATGCTTAAATATATATTTTTATAACATTTTCTAGCCAAATGTTGTATTCTCGGGATATTTATTTGTTGAGATGCATGCAAACGCATAAGCAAAGATAATGTACAGAAATTTGTCCGGACCACTAATTTTTAAACACATTGAATAGACATTTGGTGTGTAATGCTATGAGGGTGTCCTGCTACGGTGTAGTGTAGACCTTCACATTTCTACGTTTGTTTTTGTGATGAAGGCTGATGTCTCTCAGCCCGCCGCACGCTGCCTGTTTCTGCATTGTGCTTGTCTCAGCAGGTCTGACTGACTAGCAGACTTGCTATTCGCAGTGGTTTGAGAAGGTCGCTGAGCCTGAACGGTGTCGCTACTGCCTAATGTCCCTTCACTGTCAGAGTTCATAGGAAACCTTTTCGTTATTTTCATGCCTTTTTTCTTTTTCGTTTTCTCCTGAACATTTTAGCCCTAAAAGTACATCTGTTGGAAATAAAGCTCAATATCTGGAGCTGATTTTTATTCACGAGCAGACTTGTAAATGCAGTACCAGACATCATAGTTCTATGATACTTATTATTCGACTATCTCAGTCACCAACAACTCCCTTCCCCAAACAGAACTAATATTTTCTCCTACAAAACCGATTAAAATCTATCCAAACAACCTTTGTTAAATTAGAAAAAAATTATAGTCCATTAATTCCCTCTGAAACCAAATGTTCGTGTAGGAAACTATTATAATAGTTATATACGAGTAAAATTTATATTCCATTAATTCCCTCTGAAACCAAATGTTCGTGTAGGAAACTATTATAATAGTTATATACGAGTAAAATTTGCACATTAATTTCGGGGCAAGATAGACTTCCAACAACTTTACAATTGCAGTGTTCTTCTGCAATTGTCTGACTGTTTACTTAACACTTCTTCTACGACTGTAAGACAACAAATGCAGTCTTAGTGACAGTTTGTGACTGTTGAAGCGAGCACACAAGCTACAACCTAACTATATTAACCCTGTGAGTTGTCGTACGCACAATCGTGGACATGTTGCACGTGAGCGATACTTATAACCGTAACTGTACACTGCAAGGCATCTATCCCCAGACTTCATCCTGGCTAATGTTGTTCATGCTAATATCACCAAGCACGCAGCACGTTGTTCATTGGTTGAAAGACTGGCGCTGAACACTAGTACAGCGCTTAACACAACAATTCGCGACTGCAACACATCAGCTGATAAATTAATGTGTGAGCGAACGAGGTAAGACAGAATATATATACGGTTGTGGCTTCAAGAAAACGTAGAACGCAGAGGCACACAGCTAGATGTACGAAAGGCGATAAAAGGTAAAGATCTTCACAAGCTGTGGACTGAGTACGCCACCAAGATAGGAAATATATTCGGAAGATATGGTCAGTGGAGTAGGGAATGGGGACTAACGAGTTGGTACCTGGATAACGGCTTAAAATTAACAAGTCGTTGTGTTACCTGTTACCGAGGAGGACAAGTTTAACAGAGAAAGTCGGTACAGTACAGTACAGTGGCCATAGAAGTAGAGGCAAAGCCACAAGAAAGAGGAACGTAAAGTGCGGAGTACAGTTTTAGTGAGGGAAAACTGAAGGTGCGTCAGCCTTCAGGCGGTGCAGCCTGCTGAAACAAATAGCCAACGAGCAGTTAATATTGCATTGAGTACGAACACAAACATGGAATATAGCCAACATAAATCCGAACTCTTATCTGCTATAATAATCTGTTGCGTACGAACTCTTACGATACAAGGACTTTTAACGCGAATCTTGAACTACCGGATAAGGCGCGTGCACGGGAACTCTGCTAGAGAGTGCTCACAGCAGAGATGCTGCTGTGATTGGCCGGGACAGGGGCGAGGTAACTGCTGGAGGAGGAAGTTGGGGACGTAGCTCCAGGACGCTGGAAGACACGCATGTCTTGTGCGAGACTACATGTGTGATGCGGGGTGTCGGTCCGGAAACCAACTACGGCGACCCCGCGGACGTGCTCCGTATTCACAACACCATCCTTTACTTGCCAGCTCCGCGACAACAGCCAGCAGTCGTCGACGTCAAGGTCCCCCATGCACCCAGGTCTCTGATGGCGCAGAGTGACTTGTCGCGAGGGGTTGCCAAGCAGAGTGGCTTTCTTGACTCTACTGTCTTCTCACGCTCCACGTATTTAACCTCTACAACCACTGACACTGCTGTGATAGCTCGCCAGCACTCACATATACTCCGCTTCTGTAGCATAAAGCAACCAAATGCATCCAACAAACCCAGGCCTGCTGAAAATGATACATTATAGTCCATTCACGGTAACTTACAAAGTTCTACTTCAGGGTATTCCTCCACGTCAAGCAAACAAAACTTAGCTGAGTCTAGAAAATTAAACAAAATAGACAACGCACCGCATTCTTGCGCACTCAGAGTAATATATTTGATTATAGTAACCGTTTCCTATTGGAATATACCAACACACCTATTTTCTCGCTGTTTTTATTCATGCTGATTACAAGTATTATTGAAATATCATAATTTACAGATAAAATATAAGTAAAAGTTTATTTTAAAAATAACCTTTTTTTATTTTAACAAAGTACAAAACGCTTGTAATACATGTCATATTATACACAAATAATCAAGGAATCTGATAGTATGAAGTTTACAGAATATCCAAGTGAAAATATCTTCTTGGGATAGTTTAATATCGTACACGATTACTGAATGGGCTAAATAAATGTTTACTAAAAGGAAAATTTACGGTTATTACTGCACACACCAATGTACACACACCAATGTATTAACAGCCATTACTTCAAGTCTTCCTTCACGGTAATCTAGTTTGTAATATTTCTGCACAACATTTCATATGAATGGTTAATGCTAGTAAGCCTAATACCTAGCATGCAGCACATTGCTCACATGCTTTAAGAAGAATGCTTAAAAAGGGAGTTTGCCCACTAAAATATTACATGATTGAAGCACATAAGCATAAAAAAATATTACATAACAAAACGAGTTATTCATTGCTTCAGTACAACAAAAATTCACATCTGTGTATATCAATAAGATCTTATTTTGTTCTCGTTGCCTTCAGTTATAATCATGGGTAAGAAAATACTCCAATACATGCCACTCACTTCGACAAGAGAAATGTCTCCTCTCGTGAACGCGATGTTGAGAATAAAATGAAACAGGGGGCGATTGTTGGTTTATCAGTTTGACACTAACTTGCAGTGGCTGAAACAGATAGACTTTATTATTACAAAATAAAATGACAAGGTATTCGTTGAAAGTCTTATTAGGCGAGCCGACAAGATAAAAAAAAATGTATACTATTCCAGTGCATTGCATCTAATGGTGAAGAGATATTAGATGTGTGCGCCTAGGTCGCACTTAGCTCTCGCACTCTTCTAGGCCAGACATGTAAAATTCATATCGCCAGACAGCGACTAGTGTGGGACTGGCCAAGCGAAATGTGTTCAGACATGTCTCGGTCACCTTTCACTACATCGCCTTCAACAAAAATTACGTTTTGACATTTTAAGAGAGAAGAGAAAAATCCATGCTAGAAGATATCAATAAAGAGTTATTATAGTCAGAAGAAAAAAATTAAGAAGTCTGGGACAAGGGATTGGGGATTCGGAGCCCAGGAGCTGTTAGTCGCCATCTTGAATTTTTCCTTTTATCCCATTTCTCCCTAAAAATTCCCCTTTCCCAACTGCTGCCAAAACGGACACCCACGAAAGGTCATTTTCAATCAAGAGCAGGAGAGTAGGATTCGTACTCCGAGCCAGAAAAGCAAGACTCAGAAAATCAGGACCCATGACTTTGATCTTGACTCAGTGTTCTTTAATGATTCCGAACACAAAAAATTAAAGAAAAATTCCAAAAAAAGTCAGCAAGCGTATTCCATTACTGATTACTGCCACCATATTGGGTGCAGGTTACCTTGATCTTGCACCTGTGACCTTGAATGACCTTGAACCAAAGTAATACCAAAAGGCCAGCAAGCATATTATATTATTGTCTACTACAACCATATTGGGTGCAGGTGACCTTAACCTTGACCCCATGATTTAAGATGACCTCTAAAACAAAAACTCGAGAAAAAATTTGGTAAATTTATAAAAATCAATGCGCATATTAGGTTACTGACTACTACTGCCATATTGGATTTAGGTAACCTTCACATTTTACCTAAGACCTAAAGCTCAATGATACATGACTCCATACCCAATGACCCAATACCCAGTGTCCCATGACCCATAATGACCCATAGAAGGACATAATGACTCATAAATAACCCATAATAACACATAAATAAACCACAATGATCCATAAATAACCCATAATGAGCAATAATCGACCCCTCCTCCACCTTGACACATAAGTGACCTGTAATGACCCATTAACCCATAGAACCATTGACCCATCATTACCCACAATGACACAAAATGCCCCATAAATGACCCCCTAACGATACCTGATTGCGGTGCTAAGTGTGGTGCTAGGTGCAGTGCGTGGGTGTGGGTCGAATGTTCAAATAAATTCCCCGTATTTTAAAATAAAATTAAGTAGCCCTACCTACAAAGCTAAAAGTTAGACATTTTATTTAATAATATCGCTTTAAGAAGTATATATACAGGTTCCTCGGTATATTTAATCACAACCTGGGTAAACTGTATTTGCACTTTGCACTAAATGTTCTTAGAACTACAGCAGACACCCACCATGCTTCGCTATTGCTCAATGCACAACTTGGACTTTGTACTGAACAATGTAGCACTACAGTAGGCCCCCGCCGTACTTTCTAATTGCCCGTTGTGCGACTTAAACTTTGTAAAGATTGTCCGCGGAAGGATACAACGAAAATAGTTCCAAAAATCAACTGATATAAGCTACAAACACACCTGCTTCGTTCCATTCTGCCTTGTGAATTATCTTAGTATGATTCCGAGTGCTTCTCCTCCACTGTCATCTTAATTCTGTCAACAAGTTCATTCGGGTCCTCGGGAAATATGTTGTCAGTATTCTCGCCTTCTTTAGCCTTCCCCATTCTACACGTTGCGGCAAATGTGTTGAAGGGGTATGTCAGTACATTGAGAAAATCGCCATTATTGATTTAAACATTATCATTGTCTTCATATTTATTTTATGCTGTCTTTATGATCGTCTTCACTTCTTGTTTCATCCTCTATGCCAAATTTAGTTTTCTTTGTAGCAGCAGTTGTAAGCTCATCAATATTTAGAGCTGATGATCGTATATTTTTAAGTTGTTCGATTTCACGCTCAAGTCTTGGATTTGTACATTCTGTGTAAACCGACTCTGCTGCACTCATTCCGTCTTTAGTATTAACTGTCTAATCATAATCACCTGTCGAAATGGTACCTATCGATGTAGCAAGAGGTATTGATGGCAATTATTGCTGACACTCAGTAGACGAATCCTTGCTGATCTTTGTACGTTCTATCAATATATCGCCTTGAACAAATTGTATGTTATTAATATCATATTGCTTCATAACGTGAAAAGGGCTCTTTGTACAGACTATCCTCTCATGCCGACGAGCATTTTGACTATAGGTGAAAACTCTGTCACAGAATCGGCACTAGCGACAACCAGGTAGCGATGATGCAGGTCGCAGTTCCATGTTAGTTGACGTCCAGGGCAGACCATATTCGCAATTCATTTTCGTGATATGACGAAAGAGTGTTTCCAAATCTATGAGCACCTCACGATGTCAGAATGTCAACTATCATTTTCTATAGAACAGCATTTCTTTTCACCGTAAAGAGCCTAGCTATTTTTAATAATTTTATATTGCTACATTTAAATATACATAATTAATTAAAAACAAATAACTTTTTAAATTTATATACCTATACATAGTTTCATAAAATTTATTAAAAATAATTTTATATTAATATATTTTTACACCTATACATGATTATACATAGAATAAATTTAAAATAAGTTAATATTCCCATACATTAAATACATAATTATAAAAAAGTAATTAAAAATAATGTTCTTTGTACATATTTATAAAAGAATATGTAATTACGTATCAAATGAATTAAAAAATATTTTATATTTTGTGTTTATACATTCATATTTAAATATCATTAATTCAAGATAATTTTGTATTTATATATTTATGTATCAATAAATTAAAATAATTGCATATTTATGTAATTAAATATACATATACGACATAACATTAATTTAAAACCATGTTTATTTACATAATTATAAAACCTATACATAATAATGTATAAAGGCATTTAAAAATAATTTTATATTCCCAGTTTTATATAAACATAATTATTTATACAATAAATTGGAAATAATATTATATTGTCATATTTATATGAGCCTGTTAAGTTATAAAATTATTTAAAATAATTCTATGTTTACTAATTATTTATTTCTATATTTATATCTAGATAATTGTGTAACAAATAAATTGCAAATTCTTATGTTATATATATACATAATTATGTATAAAATAAACTGAAAATAATATTATATTAACATATTTATATGTAAAAAGTAATGTATGAAATTAATTAAAAATTTTCTATATTCCATATTTATATGTTCATAATTATGTACAGAATTCATTTATAATAATTTTATATTTGCGTATTTATATACCTATACATAATTTTGTATAAAATAAAATCATTTTATATTTCAATATTTATGTAAAAATTATTATCTGTGTTTTTTCCTTGGCCGAACGAATATCTGGGTTTACTTAGAGGGCTACCATATTTTTTTACATATACATTTTATAGTGGAAGTTCTATTACGGGCACAAGCTAGGCTATTTACTGTAAACTGAACCATTGTTATATAAAAAATTATAGTTTATGTTCTGACACTGTGAGGTGAACGTCGATTTGGAAGCGTTTTCTCATCATACCGTGAAAATGGCCTGTCCTTGACCTCAACTATCGTGGAGCCGCGACCTACGTCATTGCTACCTGGCTGTCGCCAGTGCTGATTCTGCGATCGAGTTTTCACGTATGGAATTGGCATTGGCATGAGTGAGTGATCTGTACGAAGAGCCCTTTTCGCGTGATGAAGCAATAAAATGTTGGCCCCATGCAGTTTGTGCAAGGCGATATAATGAAAGAAAATACCGAGATCTGCAAGGAGTCATCTACTGTGAGTCAGCAAGTATTTTCGGCATTACCAATTGCTGCATCGATGGGTACCGATTTGATAGGTGATTATGATGATACAGTTAGTACTAAAGACGTAATGAGTGCAGAAAAGTCGGGTGGCGCAGAATGTACACTTGCAAGACTTTTGCGTGAAATCGAATAACTTAAAAATAAACGACCATCAGCTCTAAATATTGATGACCATTCAATGTCTGCTTCAAAGAAAACTGCTAAACTTCTATTTCCAGTATATTCCTCCGCCTCATACGAACAAAGCTTAACAAGTATATAAAACCACACTAAAAGGGCAACGCTTCCAGTTTGGTGCACACTCAATGTAATTTTATTTTGCATGAAAACTTTTTCGTACTATCCATTACCAACACGCATATTTTCACCTTGCTTCTATTCATATAAATTATAAATAAAATTTAATAGTTTATATACAGAATAAAAGTAAAAGTTCAATTTTACTAAAACGCCTTTAATGCATGACATACTTAGGAAACAATAGGTTATACATGGGCTGATTATTCAATGGTCTGAAACAAAAAGTGTGAAAAACCCGCGAATAGATAATCATATTTTTTCCCCTGAGTATATAAATATAACTTAACCATCATTTCCTGGGATACAAAACTTTTAATTAAGACTTTCTCTAGAAATGTGGACCAGGTAAAAATAACAAAGTGTTTTATTCTTGAAAGCGGTATTGTGAAAGCGGGATGAGAAACGCCTAAAATAATTTATCATGTTAAACTGTGTCCTTGCGCTCGGTGCTATAGGCAGACGTGCCGTTTTCTGGAGCTGTTTTTCACATTTAAGGGTCAGAAGTGAAGGAGCGATAAGGGCGATACTGACAAGCGCATCAGGTGCAACATCGCCGCAACGCGCAAGGCTTTCAACTCTCGAGGAGTGGAGTGTTATGGGCGGTTCTTCACAACGAGGTCTTGGGAACCAATGAGGGTGAATCGAGGTGTATATAAAGCACCGCTGGAATGCAATGGGAAGGGGAAAATGGAGATCCTCAAGAAAACCGGCCGACTAACGGTGTCATATGAGAATGATTCCCGTGTGCGAAAATCCGGGAGCAACCATGCCAGGAATCGAACCTGGCTCATCGTATAGTGCTGTGCCTAGTATATACCTATAGGGCTTTTGGCGGTGATCACTTTATTGGTGGAAAGTATGTTTGAAAGTTCAGCGCTGGGCCCTATACTAGTTTCGTACGTATTTGCTTAGAGTATTTCAAGCTGTAACAGACAGAAAATGCCGTTTCTGGCAATGATGAAAAGCTATACAGAAGGGTTTGTATTAAGCGTGATCTGTTGATGGTTGTGTCCTACCCTAGCTTGAATAGTTATTTATTTCCGTGTGCAGACAGGGCACACGTTTTCAGAACGCGTGTTACAACAACAGTTGACGCACCAGGCAGACGAGCTGACTTACAGTTCACGAAGAAGAAGGAACTCGAAGTCCTTCGTTGGGCCGCTGGGAGGAGGAGCTTGAGCCAAGAGGACGTCACGCCGGTGGCAGACTCTGGAGGTAGAGAAGCGAGTGAAGGAAAGGCAGAAATGTTTCATTTCGTAACTATTTGTGACGCTGGAGAGAGGCGCGGAGATAATCTGTGCGCCGCCATCCTCAGGCGGAGCGCTAATGCCACACACGACACGCGATTGGTCCACACGTCTCTCCTCCCCCGCCTCAGGCGAACTCACAATTAAGACTTCTATTTTAATTACTACAGGACCCGTCGTTGCCGCTCGAGCAGCTAGGACACGCCGCAGAAGAACGACAAGAAGAGAAATCGCATTATTATTTCCGTCTTGCTCCGCCAGTGCAGACACACACGACCAGTTGTTCCTCCCCCCGCCCCTTCCTTGGCTTTCTATCCAAACCATCTGCTACTTACCCTCGTTCCTCCGCCCGCCCCATCTTCAATTCCCCACACTCTTTCAATTTGCACCCCTGGCGCGTGAGGTGAAACAAAAGAGAACACACGTGCTCGGGCTGCTTTCTCAGTGACAATACAAACACACGACCAGACCGTCGCTTTGCTATCCTCGCGATTTCGGAGCGGAAAACTAAGAAATATTTCCTTTGCAAATAATTCATCAACTCATTGGACGGCAGTTCCACCTCAGTTTTATCACGACATTTTTGTTGTTATTATATTCTACTTAAACATTTGAATTACATTTGACAGTCATAATGACTCAAAAGTGTAATTGTAATGTTTGTTACACGAGACATGTCCCAAGAACACAAAGGTCTGTTGCTACGGGGTTGTTGACGCTGTATGACAACGAATAAGTCTCTATAACATAATTAAATAGTAAAATTGTTTAAATATTTTGCTTTAAATAATTAAGTTCTTATATTTCACTTTCCCGCCATTGATGAATGTCGTTATTCCTGATCTGTTTTTACATCCACGATAATCGACATTGGAATTTTTTAGTAGACTTCGCAGAATAATTGTCACAGTACCTAAATACACGCCGTTTACAATAAAGAAATTATTTGATAGTTTATTGTCCTTTTATGATCTCATTAAACGATTATAAAAAAAGTAAAAGGATTTTTAATAGCTTAATAATGGGCTCAGATTCATTTTTATAATCATTGGATTACTAAATTTAAATAGTACTGGGTACGTCGTTGTAAAAATGTATGACAGAAATCGAAAGGTTCTCTATCACCCTAAAGCACTTTTTCTTAAAAATACTGAAGTGACGAGATTTAGGCGGCTCTTAACTGCGAGGTCTTGATAGCCGATGTGGGAGATTGAAGTGAGTATGGAGGGGTGCCAGAATGAAGGGGCGGGGGAAACGGGATATCCCCGAGAAGACCCGCTGACCAACGGCGAAAATTCGGTGACCCGGCCGGGAATTGAGCCCGGTTGGCCTTGGTGGGAGGCAAGCGTGTTAATCGCTCAGCCACCCTGGCCCCTCTAGTTTGTGGAGTTTACCATCTCATGTGTCAGTCTGCTTACTGAATGTCTGAGATTAATTTATCTCTTCTATGTTCGTTAGTACTATAAAAGTAGCATTTTCTGGCTTTTAATATATTTTCTCCGCGCCTTCTGCGACTAACAAGCATTTAACTCTGGAAAATTTGGCTGGAGAAATGTTCATACATTTATCCCCTATATTTCAATTATCATTTTTGGATTGCCTTAGAACCGTTCCTATCCGTACCAAATGTAAATATCCATATCGCAAATTTACTCTACTTTCCGAAAGAAAAAAAGGCTCACGAGATAAATTCCCTGTCTGTGTGTCTGTGCGAGTCTGTGTCCCACTTTCAGTTTTTGAACGCGTGAACTGACTTTCACCAAACTCGGTACAAATATAGTACTAAATAAGGACACCTGACTGTTATAGTTTTGGACGACGCCAGGCACTTGAATATTTAGGACGATATGTCATATTTCAGAAATCATTCAACCGATTTTAACCAAATTTTTAATCCTGACAGCTCAAGCTGTAAACATTAAAACAAGAGGCGAATAGTGTTGTTTGTCTGCAATTTTGGAAGTTACCGCAACATGAAAAAATAAAGCTTTTTCATTATAGCTCGAAAACTAGTCAACCTACTTTTGCCAAATTTAGCAAGTCAGAAACACAAAGATTGGCCAGTTAAATGTCAGTAATTGAATTTAATTCGAGACTTATTTTCCAAATTGCGGCCATGCAAACATTTCAGGTTTATTTGGTATTGCTACCATACTGTTTTCAACTAATTTCAACCACATTTTGTGCGCTAACATGATCAACTACAAGCATCATATAAGCCAACCAACAGCCATTTTCTTCCGCCATTTTGGAAGATAGCATCACATTAAAAAATAAAGTTTTTATGTTAGATCTCGAAAACTACTCAGCCAATTTTTTTTATAATGTGACAAGTACGTAATACTATGATAAGACACGTAAATATAAGTAATTGAACTTTATTAGGAGATTATTTTCAAAATGACAGACACGAAAATATTCGAAATTTACTTGGTATATTTACCACACTACTTGGCAAATTTCAACCAAAATTTGTACGCTGACAGTATCTATAACAAGCATGGAAGCAAAAAAAAAAAAGTCAGATAAGCCAAATAACAACCACTATTGTCGGCCATTTTGAAATATAGAGCAGCGGGAAAAAAAATAAATCTTTTACATTAGATCATGAAAACTATTAAACCAAATTTGACACATAATAAATACTCTGACAGGCCAGGTAAATATGAGTAAATAAACTTTTTAGGCGCTTATTATTAAATTGGCAGCCATATCAATATTTTAGGTTTATTTGGTATAACTACCATACCATTTGACCGATTTCAACGAAATTCTGTACGCTAATAGTATCTATTACAAGAATCAAATGAGACAGAAACCAAACTTTTGTCCGCCAATTTGTAAATTAGTGCTACATGAATTAATCAAGTATTTGTGTAATTTCTTGGAAAAATTGAGAGATTCTTACCAAATTTGGCAATGAAGTAGTACTGCCGCAGTAGATATGTACAAATATGTCAGACACTTATTTCAGAATGGAGGCCATCTAGATATTTTGACATAGTAGACTATGCTATAGGCCGAAGTACTTTCGAAAACATTTAATAAATTCCAAATTAACCTTGTACACTGGGAGTAGCTATATATAACAAACATCAAATGTGTCTACATGGAGCCCTTTTGTGCTCCATTTTGTAAGATAGTGTCACGCGAATAAATAAAGTTTTTGTCGTATCTCGCGAAATAACATTCCGATTTTTACCAAATACGGCAAACAAGTAGCACTGCTGTAGGTATAGGTAGTGTGCTGCAACTACGAAACTATGTAACATATTTAAATTTAACTTTGTATATTTTGTCTATGACAATAATAATTGAATGTGCTGATATAATCTTTTGGCCCTCCATTTATGAAGATCGTCACATTATTAATAGAGTTTTCATGCCATATCTCGAGGACCAATCAGCCGATACGCATACAGAGATCCTCCTTTTCTGTATTTTTTTGCAAAGTAGTTTTAGGTGAACTGAAGATTTTGTCATCTTTTTGGAATAATTAGACTAAATTCCACAAACTTTTGCACACCTACAGAATGCCAAGTACAGTTACATGACTTAAATGGAGTCTGGCAATGATTTTAAAAATAGCGGCAAAATAAGTATTTTCATGTTTGGCATATCTATTTCACAATTTAACAATTCCAATAAAACTTTTTATGCTGACATTATTTATTACAAACATCGTGTACACAGCCACTTTTGAAGCAATTTTGTAAGATATCCCCATTTAAGAATACAATTGACCGATTTCCATGAAATTTTTCGCACAAGTAGCGATATGGTAGGCCATGTTTTATTGGCTCATACACTTAATTTAAAAATGATAGCCGAGTAAATATTTCAGGTTAGTGAACCCTACAATTCAAATTATTACACTGATTACATCCGGAGTTTATGCTCCAACTCCTACCTACGTGATGCAGTTGATTGCAGGATAACTTAATTTTACGATTTTTTCTGAATTCGAATCCCAGATAAGTCACTAGTGTATGTTAATTTGCTTTGTACTGTTTGACATGTTTCTGGTTCCATCTCTGATGATTTTGCTGTCAAGGAGACGTCAGTACATACCTACCATCTAAGCTTTCAAGAACTTTACTAAAATTTATTTACACCCAAGTAGAGGAAAATAGGCTCAGTAGATCTCAGTAACTTCTTGTTCGTCTTGCGGACTTATTTTGAAAATCTTGCTCTCAATCTTGTTTCGGGGGTGCATTAGTGGGGCCATAAATTATTTTTTTTTTTTACACTGATCAGGTAAATTTCACTGTGGAAAAGTTTGAAATTAAGCTATCTCTGACACCTGCTATTGCTTTCAGAAAATTCGAAGCGCAATTCATGGACAGATGCATACAGTTTTACTACTATTACTGAACTGTATTGATCCATGGCGTTTTGAGTAGAGAAAACGTTCAAAATTATTATGAAACATAACACATCTTTTATTCGTGTCACCAAAGATGGCAGTCATTAAATGCTCAAATAAAATTGAGATACTGTGGTATTTCAGATTGTAAATGACCAATGCCCAGAATTACTTATGGTGTTCAGGTATAGCAGAAACGATAACGTGTTATACGGAACCAGTGTATGATAATTAGTATCGTACACACATCCAAAATGGTTGATAATGTCTGGGATAGTACAGTTTGGTGGCGTTGTTCACTTGCTTCAATGAACCCCTCTGGTATTGGCTCTGGAAAATAATCTGTTGATAGGTGTTGAAAATTACAGCTGCAAATGTTTATTAGAAATAGAAAGATCGAAGTACATCTGTGCTGTATGTAGTAAATAAACATGTATAAAGTGAAGTTCGAACACTATCGGAAAAAGACACGCAAATCTTGACAAGCGTTCGCCTACGGTCTGGATAGGCGTGAAGAATAACGTACGAGAAAGCGCGGATGCTGGTGAACTACGTCGAAGAAAATGCACTTACTGAAAGTATTGAAACACAACCTATGTGAAGGAAATGCCAGGTGTCTCGGAGTCTTAACACCGCTATCCTGATATTCAGGTAGAATGCTGTCTTGTGTACTACTTGTGTGATAGAGGAATCCACCGGACAAGTAAAAGGATCCAAAATGATGTTAGTAATAGAAACCACACGAGCAAAACTACGTCAACAAATAGGCATGAAGTCCCGTAGCTTATTATATATATATGTATATATATATATATATCAAAATGCGCTGCGACACATTTGGTCCACCAGCCAGGAGGCCGTCCTGCGCACACTTACCGAGCATTAGGGGCACCGGATTTTAATTCGGGATGACGCCGGTTCGATTCCCTCTCCGGCAATTAAAATTTCGGTTTTCCGTTGTTTCCCAAAATTACTCTGCAGGCGAATGCTACTATGGTCCCTTACTACAGGCTGTGGCCTACTCCTGCTTCTCTGAGAAACTTGCTCCGTCTCTGATATGATCTCGCTGTCGACGAGACGATAAGCCTTGCCTATCTACCGACCTAAGCAGACTTGTCTTCTGTAAGTTAGTCAAGCCGTTTTCCGTATACGTTTCGGTGCAGTGCGAGTCTTGGTTGAGTGACCTCCCAAGGAAGTCGTGAAGCTGCTACTAATTTAGCCCCAGCAGAATTAGCCGGCTAATGACGGCAGTGCGATCTCCGGTCTTTCACTCCTGTTACAATGTCCCAGAGCTTGAATAGAAGGCTGTCGGAGAAGTGCAACTTGTAGGTGGTTGTTTTTTTTTTAATTCGCCCTTCTCGAAGTTGTTGTCATTTGAAGTGTCTACGGGAGGCTGGTGGTAGCGCGAGAAGGGTTATTGAAAAGGGCTCCCCGTAGTTGAGTTCCCTAAGAGCTGTAGCAGAGAGGGGAAGCCAAGTTCGGCGAGCCAGTAGCCGGAAACCGCCCGGTACGGCAACACCTTTCCCTTTGTTGCGGCTCGCCTAGGTTCGCCACACTAACAAGTAGCAAGTTTGCGTTATTCATTAAGGGCAATAATCAGGGCGGCTGAGGGCAAGATGCGACCAAGCGCCATGTGTCTGCAGACGAGCTGACTAACCTGGGCTAACTTTTCACACTCCCAGACTGCTGTCGCCATCCTCGTCACTGATTATTAGACGAGACAGGAGATATTGTTTAGTTGTTTAACTTATATCACGCACCCTACAACGCACAACCAACAAAGATTCTATGACGTGCAATCAAGAGGCACAAATCGTCAACACAAAACATCGTCGTCGCAGTTACATTATTTTGTTTTTATATCAAAACGGTTCGTTAGTAAAAGGAAATTTAGCAATTTTTTCTCAACGGAATCCGAATTTAGTAAGAAACTGTAATATATGTTGTGCACACTAAAAACGGTTTTGTACGTCCTATTATGAACACTTTTTAAAGACAAAAGTCAACGAATAAATTGGAAAACCATTTAAATGGACAACATGAGAAAATAAAGAACAATTATCTATTGGAAACTTGCGTAATTACTTTAATTTACAGAATTTCAATTCCTGTTGTGATTCCGTTGAAAGAGATTTTCTGGCAGGAGGGTATAACCTTATGTTTATTATCTTCAGAAACTGCTTGAATTTTTACACACGTTTTACAGTGGAAGTGTGGATTATTTACATGGAAAATAGAAATATAAAATTAATACGAGTATTCAGACATAAGCTAGTTTAGTAAAGTTGAGATCTGGTGACCTACTTAGTTAAGTTTCACACACACTTACGCAGAAACCTACCCTATGAGGTAGACACTTTCCGTCAAAAATTGTTAAAATTTGGCCCTTGTTGCTGTGTTCGAAACACTGCTTCGTATCAAAATTAAATGTAATGTAAACTTTTATGCTATCAAGATGAATATACGTTTCTCTAGAATTGTATTTTGTTTAATCAGTTTTCCTTTTCTTCTGGCGATGGCTTCCATAAATGTAGGGCCATCTCTGAAACCAGTACCGCTATCTTTAAAGTACGTAACTCTTCTATAGTTTGAAATTACGCAATTTAGTTTAAAACATTTTATTGCGAAAAACAAAAAAGTTAACTGATACGCAATTGCTCTATCCGGTAGCAAAACAGTAGGTCTAAACTGCATTAAACCAAATCGTAAAGATAACCAGCACTAACATTTGTATAAATAACCACAATATTTGCAACTGGTGAATAAAAATTATGTCTTATAAAATAATATAATTGTCACTGCTTATATATCCCTTCAATATTATACGGGCCATATAAATTCCAAATAAACATAAATATTTGACGTAAGATTAGCTTATGAACGTGGCGTGATGTAGGATCAAGATGCCCTTCAGCAATAAGACACTTCTTTGAAGAGTCAAAATATACTGCCACATTCGCGCTGAGTGATATCAGCTACAATAAGTGGTATTATACTGTATCAAGGCACGTTTAACACATTTTCACTCTCTTCAAAAATATAAGTTATGCCTTCTTGTAAATGTTCCTGTATATATTTTTCGAGTATGATCAGTAAAAACTACACTTCATGTAGGAATGTTTGTGATTTCAGGAATAGGTATTTTTCTGTTTGCAAAAAATTAACGCCTGTTTAAAGTTTTTTTTTTTTTTTTTTTTTTGTTATTATTGAATATGTTTCACCTTTATCATGATTAAACCATGTATACAATTTTAGTTACAAGTTTTTTCAGAGAATCGGGATGGCACACAATGGGTCTCTACAACCCAGCATCCGTGACGCAGGCCAGATTAGGCCATACAAACTCTCTGGATGCTGTTGATGCTCCGTACACTCATCTATGGTAAGGAGGTCGTCCTTCAAGCTGCAAGTTAGTTAGTTATTGTTTGCGAATTTTCCGGTTATAAAACAACCTGTTTTAATCTCTGAAGATACGTTTACGGTTACTGAAATTGAGGTGGTTCAAAAAAGGAAAATTTTGTATGAAGAATGTAGTGAAATCAGTTACGTTTAAATATTTTCTTCAATAAATATTGATACTTAATTGAAATATCTTCCTGGAAATTAATTATATGGTGGGTTTTACTCCCTGATAACAGAGAGTCAATAAAACTTAGAGTCAGATATAACGGATGAATAAGATACTTAACTGTGTGCGGTGCACTTTACGTCTATTTCAAATAAAAATATTAAGAACCCTTTGTTTAGTTGGCGAGTTAGGATTGATGCTGAAGAATTGGCGTCATAGCAATGGTAGGCTATCTGCAACTTCAGACGAAGTGAACGTCTCATTCGGTTTTGCGTTATTAGCGCAGTTATCTGATGTAAGCCACAATTGTTTTTATTCTTCTAACACTGCTTTTATTCCAACAATTATTGATTTATTAAAAGTCGACTGTATGAAAACTATCTGAGTCTTCCAATAAAATTTTAAAAATAGTTTTGGATTTAGGATTTAAAAAGGCGGAGGAGAAATTAAAATGGAAATCATTCCTTCTTTTCATTTTTGTCCAAGCATTAATCCAGGCGAGGATAATTTCTTATAATATCTTTCTTGTCTTATTGCCAGCTACAAATACGACCGTAACACTAGTATGAAATACGAAATTTCTTTTAAAACAGCCGTGTTCTATTTATTATCACCAAAGTGAGTGCGCATGTAGAGAAGCTAAACAATAATGTTATTCCTTAGATTCAAGAATGTTGTTCGCGCAATAACGGATGTTCGGTGAATTGGAAACTTGCTTCACGCGTGGCCGACTACGCCACGATGTAGATGATGGCCAACAAATGCAACTAGTTTCTGTCAGCTCCTTTTCAAGGCCCTGGTTTCGAAGATTACACAGATAGGCAATAGGAATATGCATACCTTCAAGTGTGTACATCCATGCAAATTTGTATAAATGAAATCGGTGTCAGGCATTTATACAGGCATGGGAGGCTTGATTGCAGGACAGTATCTTCACCTACGTGTATTGAGATATTACAGAACATGCTAGTGACACAAGGGAATGTTATACGGAGTAAGTGGTGTTAGAAGCAAAGTGAAACTGCGAACGTCACTGAGACAGGCGGTCCTGAGGCGACATAGGTCGGTGCTGCTCGTACAAGGACGGCCGGCATCACGCATGAAGCGATACGTTGTTCGTTCTGACGCCCCGCGCCCTGGCTTCGCGGTAATTGGTGCTCACAGACCGCCCTCCCCACTCCCCTCGGTCTATGAAAGCCAGCAGCGGGCCCTATAACCATACACTTTCACCTGCCCGTTTGAACTATCAGGTGAAGTGAGACACTACCGCTTGTTCAAGCTCCCCACTCATGTGATCAAATCCGACTGTCAGGATTTTCAGGGTTTCTTGCAATCTGGTCTAGAGTAGTTGATAAGTCTTCGTGCGGGAAATGTCATCAGGTGATGAATTGCTTCCATACGCGAGGGATCGTATGTGTGCCAAGGAAGAAAGAAGAGAATCACCGCTTGTAAATTTATTAACCAACCGAAAACACTGGTGCATTTATTCACGCGGGGTAGATTATAATTGTGTGAAGCACAAAAACAGAGCAACACGTTCGTTCAGCATTCAGAATAAACTAGATTGTGAATAAATTTATGGTCTACAAATGCCGTTTTCCCCAGATACGTCCGTTCAGTCTAAGATGTGCCACGGTCTGCACGTAGATCTGACGGCATAACATTATTATTTCAACAGCCCAAACGATTATTGAACGGCCATCCAGCACAAATCAGTTCAACCTGTCAGATTATAACTCATCCCGCGTTGGTATGGAATGAATAGATTAACGGATTTCCTGCGACGAAGGATGATGTTGATGAGTTTCGAGATTCTGGACACCTCGAGTCTACGACAACGCGTCTCGGAGAAGCCGATTGGGACAAAAATATCAGCAGAATTTCGATAGAATGTACAAGAGAAAATAAAGCAGTGCTGCCAACATACCCCACTGTGGACTGGTTCTGGGAGGAGATGGAAGGTAGGCCATGACCGCCTTCTGACGGGGTACATGTCAGGTGCGAGCTGTGCGGGCCAGTTGGGAGCCGAAACTGTAGTCTATTGTATGTGATAGCTGAACACTGGGCAGTGGAGCTTCTCGCGACATGTCGTCTGCTTGCACTCGTCTAGATGGAGCTACTTTAGGTAGCCTACTTGGAGCAGTGATTACGTCTCTTGCCCCCAACCAAACGCTCGAGTCCCTTGGAATGGCTTTACTCATAGGGTTGGCTTCACTACCTGTAGATATGTTTACATTCATAGTAATAAATTTTCTCGCTATGGGTTAACAGTTTTCCCCATCATATCACGTGCAGAGTTGCGCTAAGTTGATGGGCTTGGTTCGCGATTATAATGAGGTGTTGAGCTGGCGAGGGTGAGATGAGGATGGAGCAGCGCCGGAATGCAAGGACGAAGGAAGCAGGAGTACCCGAGAAAACCTGCCGACTACGGTACCGTACGCCGTGTTACACACATGCGAAAATTCTGGTCGCCTCAATAGGAATCGAGCCTGGTTCACCTTGGTTAGTGGGAGGCGAATAGTGTGACCACTACACCACCGCGGGTTCCTACCACCTATACAGAGCTATCCTGTGACGTGACTGCTGTTTCAGCGAGATGGTATGATACAATAAGACACGTCCACTGTTGCAGGAAAAAAAACTGAAATATAGTATTCTTTACGAAATACACAGTTCAGACGAAGCCTTCGATCTTTAGGCCATTCCGTAACACGTATTTTTTTCTGTAAATATTCAGGAGACAACATTTAATTAAGTTACTGGCCTTTGTTGTCAAGAAGCTTTTATGATTCTATGTTGACTCCGGTATAGGAGGGAACTCCACACGCTGAGCTAGAGCATAGATGTAATTGATTTCCATGCCTTACCTAAGAATCGGAACCCAAAGACCTTTAACTGTAAATAAGTTTGCTACTATAACACAATATTTACTGTTGTGAGGAATGTTTGTTGGCCGAGTTACTCAACGATTCCTCTTTAACACTTCCTAGAAAAATCTTGAATGGGGTGGGTACTGGTTAAAGTTGAGAGAAGGTGCAGTAAAAAACGATATATAATGTAGAAATAAGGAAGATAAGGACGTTAGACATGGGAATAACATGGAAATTGAACGAACGAGGCTAAGCTACAATAGAGAAAGCGGGTAGGAAATACATAATATATGGTTGCGAAAATAATGATAATGATTTATTTGGGCAAAAACGTGTTGCGCCTGGATTTTCGAATCCTTACAAAACTTACTTTCCCATGGATTCGTGACATACAGTAGGAGTTTATATTGAAGAAAGAAAGAGAAACATCATAAGAAAATAGCGATATTACACATAAATGTCACTTGTTACTAATCACTCGCCTGAAGATACGAGACGGTTTTGAAAAATTAAAATGCAAGCATATATTTAACTTATGATTTAGTTGTCTGACAGGTAAAAAGTGTACTGAGTACTTCAGAAACACAAATCGACAAGAGTCCCAAACGCGGAGACAGTGATTCTCTCATCACCTTCTGAGCGTTGATCGACGGTGACAAAGAGTGCGGACAATCTCGCCGAGGAATTCCTTGTTCCCGTCTGTTCTTCATTCAGTTCGCGCCTTAACTCCCCTTCACCTCGCTCGTTTTAAACTCCCAAACAAGTCTCGACACTTGGCGCAACCCTTCCCCTGTTTTTTATGTATATATATTATTTACCCTGACAGGCAGGGGAAGAGTGTGCGGGCAACCCCCTGAAACACTCCACTTAGCAAACAGCTTTAATATCGCCTTGCGCACGTCTACCTCTCCCCCGACCCCCTCATCAACCCGTCTCTTCCGCTGGAATAAAGTGATACGCCACCCCCGGCAACCCCTGACGAGCTCTCAATCCGTCGCTAGGTCGCACGGAGAGGAGAAAGGGTTGGGCGGGCCAAGTTGGCAAAAGTTCCGCCTTTCATCGGCGCGCCATTGTGGTGTGCGGCACAAAGGACGCAGCTTCGCGCGTCGCCGGTGGGGACTTTGACCGCCTCTCTTCAGGGCTGGAGGACGTCGTATGTCGCGTTCTCGCGCTGGTCCACACGTAGCCTCGCTCACGTCTGTGTCCTGATCAATACTGGAGCACCTCACTGACCAGAAACTCCCTCGGCGAAGAAGCCAGACTCACCCGACGTCCGACCTACAACAACTCGTGTATAATATTCGCTGTTACTTCACACTCATTAAATAATACCTTTGAAAAATCAACTCGCGCATGAGGTGTTTCGATGCTTTCTAAATAAGTACAGCTATCAAACGTGTTTTATACGTCTGTTTACATATTCCCCCCCCCCCCCCCCCTTCGTTAAATTAAAATCTTACTTTTATTTAATATAAAAATTAAAATATTAAGAGGAGTGTGAAGTGAAACATTTTTTGTGAAATCGTTGTTTGCGCGTATTTGTGTATCTCGGTAAATACATGTTCTGTAAACACGACCCTTTGCTAGAAAAAGCAAAAAAATATATATATATTATCTACAACTCTATGTTTTTACTTTTAACATATAAAGTACATTCATGGAGAAAAAAATTCGTGAAAGTGGTCAAATATCGCATTTTTTAAACTTGCCTATGTAGTTTCCTTAAGCGGCAAGAGAAAAAAAATTTAACATGGGGACCTAGTTTAATCTGTGGGCTTTCGCTTAATGTAATAAAATCCGACTGTTACAGATCTGATTTACACAGTACAGGACCACGACGGAGACACTGCACGCATTGCGCGTAGGAGCGATAAGGCACTAAGCGTTCGTGTTCGTGTCGCCCGTATCGCTCCCTCGCTTCTTGACCTTGGACGTGCAGGTTCAAACTCCTCTTAAATCTGTAATCAATATGAATTAAAACAGACGATGGCTTATCCAATCTCGTGAGGACAGATGTCTTAATGCAATATAAAATAACTTTATTTAATTTCTTAACAGTAGAGAGAAATAGTGGACTTTTGTGAACACAGGGATTAGGGATGAGGCACGAGGCGCACGTAATTTTTTTCTCATTTTCTCTCAAAATGTAGCTTTTTTTCTTAAAAAAAAAAAAAAAAAAAAACGCATGTTTTATACCAAAAAAACCTAAAAATTTAGCTTGTCTCCTTAAAAATTTCCCGATTTCCCAAAAATATATATTAAAAAAGCCATACCCTAGAACATGCAGTAGGAACACCAAAAACTACTTTTCGAGAAATTTTACTATATTTGGGTGGCTTCCATAATGTTTATAGTCCACACAATGAGGTATCTTAATAGGCGATAAAATAAAGATATTTTAAAAATAATACTGTTTTTTTCTTAATTTAATAATTTTAGAACTGAAAAATTAAAATCAGAAGTATTACGTGCTATATCACCGGACTCGTCTTTTCAAGGCGCATACGATCATTACGTCATATCGTCATTTGGTTTTTGCATTTCATGCTCTATCATTCCGTGTTGTTTCTCTCTTTCCTTCCTCTCGTGTGTTTCTGTCATTCCATCTCTTTCTCTCTTGTCTCTCTCATTCCATCTGTTTCCTTTCTCTCTTGTCTCTCACATTCGTTCGGCCTAACCGTCTACATAGTCCCTTCATCACATGCTCGAGTGCGCGAATCGCCAGTGTATATATTTATTTACGAATTTAAATATGTAATTTTCCATACACTAGAAGGTATATAAAAAATTATTTTAAAATACATTCCAGGCAGAAATTTGTAATAACTATTCGAATTTCAATACTGTATTTTTTAAAAACAATCCAATAGATATTATTCAAAAATAAATATTTTTAAAATATATAATTTACTAAATTTGATTTTCCTGTTGCAAGAAAAAGATTTTTATTTAAAATGAAGTCGACTAGGGTAGGTTATTTCTGATTTTTATTCTGGCCTTTGGTAAATTAAAGTAGATTAAGATTTTTTGAAATTTAATAGGTTAAGTTATATTAGTTTACTAGATGTTAAGACTGTGTTGCATGTTGGTCTAGAATATAAATTTTTTGGTACACTTGGGATTGTATGGTTGGTAATGTTGGCATGTTGGGTGATATTTTTTTTCAGTATATCTGTCTCGCCATTGTTGGTGTATGACGAATGGCGTGGACAGTATGTGTGCTAAGGTAAGCTTGAGTTATAGTAAGAGGTATGGGTGGTCAGTGAATTTTAACTGGTGCGTATAATAGGCGTTAGGATATGGGCTGGCCTCAGTTGTATAGTTGCTCGAGTTTTGATAGATATTTTGCTTGGTGTATTGGGTGGTGTGGTTGGATTGAATTTTTCTTTGGTTATAGTAAATGGGGAAATTCAGGTATCTGGGTTATAATGGATGGTTGGTATAGTGACTAGTATATATTTTGCTGGTGTCGATCAGTAGAGCAGAAAGTATGAGCAGTAAGAACATTTTTGAAGGTCATTGTGGACTGAATAATTGAGGAATGCATGAGTTATATTAAGAGATATGAATGATCAGTATATTTCGTCTGGTGTTTCGTCTGGTGTTGAGTGGTATAGCATATAGCATGCATGGGTTACAATGGGTGGAACATTAAATGTTAAGGTGCCTGCTTGCAAGTATATAGGTAGCATGGTTCCAGTTAAGAAGCTTAATTTGACAGTAGCAGTCGTGACAGGCACTTCGTCTCAGCTCGTTTAAGCAAATGGAATATATTATGGAGTCAAGGTTGCTGGTCCAGCAACGCCTGAGGTTGGTACAGTGCTATCCACTTCTTCGGATGGGACACCTACAGCAGTGCTGTCATCAACATCATCACCGATGCATCATTGCTGTTACTGCGACAAGATATTTGCTGACAGCCACGGTGCAAGGAAGAATGAAAGAACGTCTTGTGTGAACAGACCTTCCTGTGCTATGCAGATGCAGCAATGCATGAAGTGCAAGCGTCTGTTTAAACGCGGCGAAAAGTTGAAGAGACGTAGCAAGAACTGTAAAGGCCGAGTTTCAGTAGCTAAGAAACTACCTGTACTTGCTGTTGGCGAAACCACATCGAAAAGATTTTACCTGAAACCATCTACATTCAAGGGTACTTAAAAATATTATGTGATTTGAAATACCTTTGTAGGTACGAAATACATGTGTACATACCTGCCCCGCATTAAGCAAAGGATAATCAATTAATTAATATAAGATGTTAAAGAAGGCCCTATAAAAGAAAATGCTTGGCTTAAGTGTACCTACAAAAAGCCTCATCCTTAATATAAAGTCATGATTCGCCCAGCATTCCAGACTGCGAATCAAACAATGTACAATGCTGATATTATCCCAGGAGCTGTAGAGGCATTGGAAGATGAATTTTGTCGTGGAGAAGAATATATGGCTAAGGGTTATTGTTGGACGCTTTCTAGCATAGACTGCCTTGAGCTGCGTGGAAAGTGAGCATGCTGCTGTAAAGGCGCTATGGAATGGTGTAGAAAATTTAATCATTCAGTTTTTATGTTTGCAGTCTGAAGTATGTAAACACATATGTATGAAATAAAAAAGAAATATATACGTTCAATTTTTGCTGGTGTTGCATCCTACCTACTTCCCCTCATATACAGAATATTAGGGTGTTTTGTTTAGTCACATGAAGATACATTTAAAAACCGCGTAGAATAGTTATGCCTACAAAACCTATGAAATAATGAATAATTAACAGATACCGACATCGTGTAGTACTAAGTCTTGAAGATAGGAGACCAGGGTGTAGTAAGTTAACTATAGACTTTTGCATAGTTCTGCTATACTCTATAGACATTTTAAGTACGACTAAAGACAATTTAAAATAAATAAATTTTCGAAATTAAATAATATACATAGAACTGTGCCTATGAAAAGTAATATGGTTACCAGAAAAATGCAGGGGACAATGTCAACACCAGCAGGTATATAAGGAGCTAGATTAATTTTTGTGTGTTTTTGTAGTAATATATTTTATAAAATTTCAAAATTAAATAATAATTACAAATATTTTATTTTATTTCTTAAGCTATATCATAGGGTATCCAATCTGCTATAAACTGATCTCATTACGAACATCGCAATGAAGTAATTATTATTTCAAGATAATTACTATGGTTATAAAGGGCTTAAAGATATACATTCCTGGAGCCAGAAATGATGCTTGAAAAACTGAATTTCATGAGCTTGGCCCTAAGAGATTGCAAATTATATTCTCCTGTGACTGTAAATATTTGTTTGCTTACAGCCCGACCTGTGAAAGAATGTGGTCTACTGCATAATTATTTAAAAATAATATATATAAAAATATCAATGCGGATATGTGTATATAATGTAATCTAATACTAAGACCCTGACTGAAAAAATTACGAGATGTTAATATAAAGTGCATTGCTTTCCTTCAGATAAATTAAACAAACACAACTTTAAAATATTAGTATTCGCAAGCCATATATATACTGAATGACAAGAGGTATAACAAATAAGGTTAGTACATTAATTAAATTATACCAGGGAATGCAGTTTCTTTGTTTAGATCACTATATAAACCTCTCAAGGAGTGCATTTTGTGTGGTCATTCTGTAAATAAGTGGTTAGGGTACCCGATTTCTATTCGAGAGGTCGCGGATTCGAATCCCATTCCAGGATAATTGTTTTTTTCTTTCTTAAGTGTTACCAGCTGTCATGCAAAGTATAAAATTTAAATAATTTAAATTTCTCAAACCGATTATAAAATCAAAATACATTTTAAAAATTTTTAACTGTGTTTTTTTTTCCTCGGAATTTTTAAAAATTATGAAATATATTGTTAAGAATATAATTTAAATTATTTATAAATGCATTGATTCCTAGATGATTGATGGTTTTTGACAAGATTGCACAGCAGCGCGGCGATTACGGACATTGCTCTCCCTTCCTTTCCCCGTGCAGTGCCTACCTGCGGACTTGGCCTGTCAAACAGGAGCATCTGCCTCGTGTACCTGCCGGTGCTTGCGTACGTGAGTGCTTACAAGGCTAGACGAATTAATTTTAAATTTAATTCCTTTTTTCTTACTACAGTAAGAACAAATTTAATACAGTAAATATTAAAAAGATAAATTGATTGAATTGATTTTTTTAAAATACAGTATTGAAATTCGAATAGTTTTAACAAAGTCCTGCCTGGAATATACTTTGCAACGAGTTTTTATGTACCTTCTCATGTAAAGAAAATTACATCTTTAAATTCGTAAATAAATATACACACTGGAGATTCACGCACTCTAGCAGGCGATGAAGAAACTATGTAGACGGCGGGCGAGGTCGAAAGAAATTGAGAGACAAGTGAGAAAGGAAAGAGCTGGAGTGAGGGAGACAAGAGAGTAAGAAAAGGAGTTAAAGAGATGGCATAAGAGAGAGCCGAGAGAGAAAGGAAAGAGAGAGACAACATGGAATGATAGAGAATAAAGTGCAAAAACAAAATTATAGGTTGTCATCAAGATCATATGTGCGCCTTTAAAAGACGAGTCCGGTGATATATATATATATATATATATATATATATATATATATATATATATATATATATATATCTTAATACTTAGTATGCCTATAAATTTTTTAATTATAAAAATAAATTTAATTAAATAAAAATTATTTTTAAAAGAATTCAATTTTATCGTCATTCAGGTACCTCATTGTGTGGGGTAGAAGCATTGATAAAGCCACTCAAATACAATAAAATTGCTCGTAAATGGGTTTTTGGCGTTTCCTACTGCATGATCTACGGCACGGCTTTTTTTCTCACAAATTTCTGGAAAAACGTGAAATTTTTAAGGAAGAAAAGATAAATTTGAGGCTTTTTTTTTGGCTTAAAACAAGTGATTTTTTTTTAAAGAAATGCGGGGAATTTTGAGAGAAAACGGGCAAAAAGATGATGTGTGCATCGCGCCTCAGTCCTGATCCCTGTGTGCACCAGATTCTACTATACATATTTACTCTTCATTTATTTACAGTGATATGAATATACACTCAGCTATTATCTTTTCATATAGCTGCTATCCCGACTAATAATCTTTATTATTCTTATCAGAGAGCGCAATTTTTAAAACGAAATTTCAAATCAAATTCTGGTTATTATCACTGGCCTTATACTAGCTACAATCATTTAATCTCGACTTCTTGCATACACATGTACGATGAAAAGGTTCACTGCCATACATTTACATCATTCCAAACGTCCGCTCCTCACGCATCAAGTGCCACTCTGCTACAGTCCAGCATGGGAGCCGCAGTGTCTCTCTGCCCATGCAACTTGTCCCGTCGTCATCCCGATATTCTTACACACCTGATACTATTGTCCATTCAAGACTGTCGGTCGACACACAGGTACGCCGCGGCTTGCTTATATAGCTGAGGTGACCTAGTCCAGAAGGTTATTCACGCCTCCAGTCGCGCCGAGGGAGGTGACGATCAGAAAATTCTCGCACGCTCTCTTGATATAGGCTGCTCACGGTAAAATGAGCACTTTTGAAAACCCCGCCTAAGATCTACTTGTATGCACGTTGCGTATTCTTCCGCCTTATGTAAGAATTACATTGTCACGGACCTCAAATAAATAATTTAAGTTATCACAAATAGTTACATAATACTTTTTATTTGACGTTATGATAAGGTACTTCTTCCCATCCATCATTACCAACTTAACTGGGAGCATGCCACTCAGTGTGCCCGTCAAAATATATGCAGGCTGGGGCAGTGACTTTTTTCTAGCGTTTATTTCAAAAGTGCTCACTTTATCGTGAACAGCCTTTACACTCATTCTTCCTGAGACGATAGTGACGTCAGTGCCGTTGTTGTTATCGCAGGCAGTGCGGTACATATCCTACCCCCTCCCCCAGTGTACCGATGACGTCATCCTGGGTAGTATACGGCAAAGTTCGCCAGGGTTTACAAAGAGAGCGAGGACGAACCAGCGGCACGTAATAGTAATTACACTGTACAAGCATAGCTGCAATCCTGCGGAAGGCTAACACTGCGCTAGCAACGATAACTACATATCGTACGTAACTTGACAAACAAAACGCGCCATACTGTAAAATCGCTGCTGCCTATAAAAATGTATTGTTATCGGCAGAGCTTTGCAAGCAAATCACTACCGAATGCTACACTACGAGGAAACACACAAGTTTCTTTCCCGGTACATCAGTCCTATATAAATTTAAACGAATTTGGACATTTCAGCCTATATTTTCCTGTAATAAGGGAACCAACTTCACAAATATCCTACTTTTCGTCTCGTTTCTATATGAAAAATTACGTCCTTGTAAGCTCTGTCATGAACCCTAACATTTTTTTTTTTTTACTTTTACAACAATAACTTTGGGAACATAGTTGCAAGTTTTTTTTTTTTTTTTTTTTTTTTCTATACTACTAACAGTTTTCTTTTAAAATTGCAAACCCTATATTTGGAAAAATACAAACGATAGTAAAGTATTAGGCTTACAACTAACATTACTTAGAAGTGTAATTTTTTTCTTCTAGAAAACAAATGTGAAGAATTAATAACAGAGGATAGCTAAAAATATGTTTTAAAATACTTTTCCATAACTGGGACTAGAACTCATACCCCCTGTGTTATTACCCCGTAACCTTAACCACAAGAAAGACAACATTATAATACGTTTCTCATACATACATTTATTTTGCACACAACGGCGATTAACATCACCCATAAATTTTGCACAAATATCTATGAATGGTTTTACGTTGTTGAGTGTCCGCTATTTTGCTGAAGCTCGTGGAAACAGGTCACTATGGTTCGAACATTTCTTGAGGTCTATTAAAAACACGGACTTTGTAGTTTTACAAACGAGTAGTTTTACAAGAGAAATATTTATACTGTTACAAGCATTTGTAAAATTGCAATCATTTTTTTTAATTACACATTTTTTACAGTGTAGTTTTGCCAAAGATTCTCGTGACTAAAAGGGGCCGTGGCGATATAGTGGACAGACTATTCACCTCCTACCTAGGCGAACCGGGCTCGATTCTCGGCGGTGTCGCTACCGGAATTTTTGCATTTGGGAATTGTACCGAATGATGACGCTGATCGACGGGTTTTCTTGGGAATCATCCGTTTTCCCTGCCCTTACATTGCAGCGTTGTTCCATACCCAACACACTTCACGCTCATCGGTTCTCAAGACCTCGACGTTAAGAACCACCCAAATCTCTCCACTCATGACTGAAATGCCATCGAAACTGAATCAATTTAATAAATAGCGCTGAATAGAGGGCAAAGGATACTGTTTAGAAGCCTTTTCCCAAAATACTTTCTTTTCAATTCTCTACACATTTCCGTTGAAAGTTTGGAATGTGTTTACTAACCTTCATAATTTAAATTTTACAGTGGTTAAAAAATCAGTGAGAATTAACCAGATAAGAGGTACCCAACTTATATATTATAACAATAGTTATAATAAATAAAATATATGTGTTTATATACTAAGTCATTACCCAGATATTATATTTTTAGTTTCCACTGTGGCCGAAGGAAATATTTTAAAGGAATTTGTCTGAGCAAGGAAAGATTCCAACAGAAATGAACGTAGTACTTTCATGCAGTATTCCCTGTGCCTGGTATTTCCAATTAGCACATCATATCTGTATCTGAACCTACATTTTGATATTCGACGTACAGTCTCTATTATGGAAATTTATCACGGAGCTAACGTGGCAAAATAACGACGGCGAAGACTTGTACTTATTAATATAGGTATTTAAGTAACAATGCTTCTTAATGGCTCCAAATTTTTATGATGAAATTCAATTCAAAAGTAATCCATCAATATTGCTTATTCTGAGTAAATAGTTCACAGCATAAAAACATTCAAATAACTTTACAAATGTTTTATTGCAGAACACACTTTTCAAAACATTTTTATTCAAAAATAATTTGCTTGATTTTATTTGTTTTAAGTGTTATCTTATGAGAACGAAATGTCTGTTCCTCTGTGTTCATAAACAATGCCTTCATTCTGTGCACTGACTACAGATCTTATCTATCTGATATATAAACAGAATGACAACAGGATAATTGTGGTGATAGGTATTAAATGATGGACAGATTTTGTTAGAGAATGGATGTCTGTAGACGTCTCGTTTAGGCGCTTGTAGTCTTTGTACAGCACGTTATAACGCCTGGCAGATCGGCACTTAGTACAGCAAACACTAGCACCGGCTGCCTACCTCACAGGAAACAGTGGTGTTTGAAGTAGTACTGTAGGGCTGGTTGTAATAATAACTATGCAGACGTTTGTTGTTTGCAGTACTTTACTGACTGCCCGTTACACATTTCCATACGTTAACCTAAAGCTGGTGCTCAAAATGGCACCCTCCGCTTGATCACAGATGCTGCAAAGCATATGCATTGCCTGGCGGACCCTCTCAAAGATGCCAGCAGTGGTTTGAGCTTCGTTGCGTGCCACCCGTACTCGTTCTACGAAAACGTCGCTTTTATTCATGGACGAAGAGTATACACAAAACTTGATGTGATCCCACAGGAAGAAATCACCTGGCGTGAGGTCGGGTGACCGTGTTAACATTAACAAAGGGCCGCCACTCCCAATAAGATGAGGTGTTAGCGAACACGACGGTTGAAATGCGGCGGGATGCCATCCTGTTGAAACCATATGTTGACTCGTACGTTCAGGTGCACATCTCCTACGATAAACGGTCCAATAACTTGATCGTAGACGATGCCAGCCTGCACGTTTACCGCAAACTGTTGGTGGTGGTGTGTGTTCAGTAGTAAGGAAATGCCGATTGAGGGATAGGGGATCGGGGATCTGAGCCGGAGCCGGCACGCTACCCGAGGTTACGTCACCTGTCCGCAATGGATGACCCATATGACCCTGACCTTGACCCCGGTGTGCTCTGACCCCACAGCCCCCCAAAAAATTGCGAAAATAAAAAAAAAAAATTATCACGAAAAAATGTGTAAAAATCGTTAAGAATTATTTAATAATGTATTAATAAAATATTTAAATTAATTAAAAAATTATTAATTATTAAAACATTTCTATTTAAAAATCATTTCAAAATTCTAATCTCCCGGCGGCAACTTTTCCTAACAATTTCCGTTTTGCTTTAAAATTTCCCCTTTTCCCTAAAAAATTTTTAAATATCCCAAAAAAAATTATAAAAACTTAGGTAACAATGTATTTTAAAAAAAAATATATTTCCGGAGGTCCACCCAACACCACCATTAGTCACGTTGGTCCCGTCCCCAGCAGACCCTCACTCCTCCCGACTATACTCATTCTATCGTATGCCACCATATTTGTGTTTTCGTTCATTATTTGTTTAGTTACTGGGGGGCTGCCATATTTGTTTTTTCGTTCGTCATTTGTGTGTGTGTGCGCGTATGTGTGTCACTGAAGGCAGTCATGTTGGTAGGTGCCACCGCCATATTGGATTTTTCGTTCGTAAATTGTTTCGAAGGCAGCCATATTGATCGGCTGTTTCTCACATGTGTTCGACCCCATCACATTAGATGCAGATAACCTTGACCTAGACCCCATAACCGTGAATGACTTTGAAAACAGAAACTCTAGAAAAATCCATAAAACTCAGCAAGAATATTTCATTACAGACTACCAACACCATATCAGATGCAGACTATCTCAACCTTGACCCCATGACCTTGAATGACTTTGAAAACTAAAACTCGAGAAAAAAAAAACATAAAAGTCTACAAGAATATTACATTACAGACTACAACCAACTTATTAGATGCAGAGGACCTCAATATTGACCCCATTACCTCGAATGACCTGGAAAACAAAACTCGAGAAAAATCTATAAAAGTCAGAAGCATATTATTTTAAAGACTACTACGTTAATATCTCGATTTCACTGCCAAGCGAGCTGTCGGCACTTGTAATTATATGACAAAAAATCTGCAACTTTCCAAATTTTATTTTAAGATATTTTTTTCCAATCAGTTGTATAGATACATGAGTGATGCATGACTTTGACTACATGCTTAATTTATTACATATATTAAATACATATTTTTATTAAAAACTTTAAGGCCGATAGAAGGATACAATGCACAAAAGTAAAGACAAAACAATTATTTAATATTAATAAATTATTAATTTTGTGTAATTATATTTTCAGAAGAAAGCAGTATATCGCATCATCTGATATAAGCCCGATCCTTAAGTTCTCTAACGATCGAAACCACGTCTTTCATTTTCGAGTAATCCCCACGTCGTTGCTTATAGAGCATATATCTAAGTCTGTCTACAAGTTTTTCGGGTCTTAAGGAAGTAGGTAGTCAGTAAAACCGACGTGTTCCGCTATCTTCGCATCACTTGTCGAAGAAAACATATTGGGGAAATGTGCGAATATATCGAGGAATCATCATCATCTTCAACACTATCACTGTCGTCACAGTAATTATCAATGTTGTCTTCATGATCGTCGTCACTTCCTGCTTAACCCTCAATATCAAGGTAACTTTTTTTTTTTAGGAATGAATTGTATGTTTACCAGTATTTAGAGCTGACGGTCATTTATTGGTGAAGTTTTTCGACTTCGCCCAAACGTCTTGCAAGCGTACATTCCCCACAAACCGACTCAATCATTCCATCATATGCATTAACTGTCTCGTCATAATCGTCAGCGGAAACAGTACATATCGATGTAGCAGGGGGTATTGCTGACATTACTTGCTGGCTCCCAGAAGACGAACCCTTTCGGCAGACAGCGATGAACTGATCGAGCCCATGCCTTTACTTTCCTTGATGTAGCAGACAGACCTAAACGATCGTCAAAAATCCATATTTCTCTTTCCAGCACAAGGAACACATATCTTGGAAATCTGAAAGAGTCATGTCCGTATTAACATGAACATCGTAAACTTAACGTAAATTCGTATTGTTCAATGCGAAATAGCACCAACAAATAAGCGTTTTCACGAAGCAGTTTTATGGGTATGCGCTAATAAGTCTTACCGAGGTACACACGCTCCACGTTCGCGTCTCTTACCATGGTAAAGTATTCTTGAATGAGAGTTTGTTTTTCGCAGGCAATGTTATTAAATACAAATATCGAGCTTCGCAATGTTTCATCCGCAGTTTTGACGGCTTCTTTATCACTGTATGGGAAATAACCCATTCCTTCCACGGCCTGCAGTTCCCGTGCCCATCGCCGGTATTTCGGTTGCTGGAGCAATTTTGAATATAGCGAAGGTCGTTCTCTTCTTCCATCAGGCTCAGTATGACGCACATCTTGCCGCAACCCGATGGCTCCGCCATGATACACCTTACTGTATACGGAAATAGGCTTCCATGTCGCGATTCTTGGAAAATATCATCATATTCAGCGTATGGGTAGATTAACATCTTTCGTAACGATCGGTATGTTACCAGTGCAATATTCTGAAGCAGTTGGAGCAGGTGGAGCAATTGGAGCAAGTGGAGGAGATGGAGCAAGTGGAGCAGGTGGAGCAGGTGGAGCAAGTGGAGAAGTTGGGGATTGCACAGAATCAGTGTTGAAAATTTTAGAATGTCTCGTTAAAGCATCTCTCCGATAAAACTTTTCCTGATCAAATTTGAATTCAAAAGCCATACTCGAATTTTTCATTTCGTAGGTCGTTATTTCATGTCGTCGTAAATTCCGAAAAAACTGTAAATGATTTACCAGAGAAACGAAAAACTGTTGCATCAATGGCATTTTATGTCCATACTTTTCCAAGTGTAAAACGATACTGAAACGAAAATGTATCAAAGGAGCGTAATTATAGCTTTCTCGCCCTCTCAAGCCAACGTACATTTTGAACATTGGTGAAAACTCGATCGCAGATTAGGCAATGGCGACGACCAGTTAGCGATGGTTCAGGTCGCGATCCCATGGTTGTCAAGGTCAAAAGGCAGCCCTCTATTCACAATTCACCTTCGCCGCGTGGGAGCACTCAGAGAAAACCCAGATACTCGTTCGCATCAGAAGAAAACACGCAGTAGGTTTAATATCATACATATAAGAATATACATATTTATACATAGAATTATATATAAGATAGACATATATAATTAGGTATAGAATGTTAATCGACTTCTTCAGCCATTAAGCATACATCACTACCAGCATCTACTGCCGCCAGTGAAGCACGATCATCTACAGATGCTACAGTAACAACGACTTCTTCATTTCTTACGTCTACGAAACTTCAATGGAGCCATCGAACTTTTCGGCTGAGGTACCTAGAATATCATTGCTGGCGTTACCTGGTTCTTTAGCTCCAGCACCTACATCTCCAGCAGGTCTGTCCAAGTCTTTGCATAAACCACTACGTCGTCATCAGTTTCACTTATGGAATACGACGTTTACTTTCAACCATAATAAACGGCGACATGATCATTTAAATTTTGCTCAGAATCCTTGTTGCGCGTCATGTTTGTTTGACAGGTGTGTAAGCAGTTCAGCGATAGCGACAATTTACTTCGACATGCAAAGATCGGTAGAGATGGAGTGCTTTTGTCATCAGTACATCGGTATCAGGTTTGCTGCAAGCGGGTCTCTTGTGACATTTGATAAATGTCCTCAAAAGTGTAGTTACTTACACAACATGCCCTACGCAGTATGTTGGTGTAATGTAAATGTCACGATATTTTCGCACAAGGACAACATGTGTGTGAATAGCGAGATACATAAATTACTATAACCTTCAACAAAGTTGCATCTATTGAGATGCATATATATTGATGGATATTGTAATTTTTTGAGGGCATGAGAGACTGAAATAATTTAATTGAGTAAAAATATGCCTTAGAATGAAATTGTGTTTTGTTTCAGGTTTGTTTCCTAATTTGCCAGAGAATAATTAAAATTAAAATAGCACGAACATAACTCTAATTTAAAAATGTCGTGGAACGTACCATTTTGCTAGCATATATGTACAATTACATATGGAATTTTTCTCGAGATTTTGTTTTCAAGGTCATACAAGGTCACGGGGTCACGGCCATGGTCACTTGTATTCAATATGGTGGTAGTAGTCAGTAATGTGATATGTTCGTTGACTTTTACAAATTTTTTCTTGACATTTTGTTTTCAAGTCTATTCAAGATTACAGGGTCAAGCTCAAGGTCATCTGCCCCCAATATGGCAGCAGTAGTCATCAACGTAATATACCAGCTAACTTTTATGAATTTATTCAATTTTTACGATTTTACTCTCAAGTTTTTGTGTTCAAGAACATTCAAGGTCACAAGGTCTAGGACAATATTACTGCCCCCCCCCCCCCTCCATTTCTCGCAGTTGAGAAATGTTGTCGTTTGCGTTCTTCGCCTGTCTCGCACGCATGTCACTTCGTGCGTGCAAACCTGAATACAGTAAATACCAGGGGTCGGGCCCCCGGAAACTGCGGGCTGAGCCACCAAAGATGAAGCAGGTAACCGTACGAATTAGTATTTATGGTGCAATGTCGTCTGGGAACTTCGGCACGTGCTCGCTTGGCCTATCAGCGCTCGCTCGCACATCTCGACATACTCCCCCCATCAACAAACCTTCCTTTAAAATCGCTCGAAAATTGGATGTCGGGGCTTCCTATTGCGTATTCTAGGGCATGGCTTTTTTTTAAGGGAAAAAGGTAAATTTAAAGGAAAAAATGGCAAAATTTTGAGTGTTTTAAAGGAAAAAAGGCCGATTTTGCGGTAAAAACTGGTAGTTTTGAGAGAAAAATGGGAAATTCCAAGGTGGCGGACGGCGCCTCTTCCCCAGCCCATTGTCTTGGAGTCTACGTAACCCTACTGCTAATAGCTATTATTTATTGCAAGTCATGCGATCGAATTTATATTAGTGTTTGGAGGAAGAATGCAAAAGTGGTTAAATGTATATCATATACATACTACGAAGCTTGTGAATACATTGCAAATTGTGTGCTACTGCTTTTATAGGCCGTTCACGGTAAAGTAAACACTTTTTTAAGTTGTTCCATTAGAGATAATAACCAATACATATATTTCGTTGTGGCCTCGGACATTTGGTTTTCGGTATGATGAATGTATACACTGTGTTTATTACTCACATGGTGGGGTTTACATTAACAAGTGGTGGAAGGATATAAATTGGTTGAAAGAAAAAATAACCAGGGCTTTAAAAGTGCTCATTTTTAGCGTGAACGGCCTATACCCACTATAACCACAGAATGTTTAGACTCACTACTGTACATATTCGGAAATGTCATTTCCAGCTATAACAGTTATTATAACCATTCATCAGTAGGCTAAATCTACGCAGTAAAAATGTCTGTACTTTTATAAAAACCATTTTATTTAAAGTGTTTAGCAAAGGTACAAGCAATTAAACATACTATATGTTGTTTACGCTAAAGTGAGCACTAATGAAAGCGGCACCTTTTGCAATACTAGCCAACAAATATATTTTATTCTACCATTATGTGTTAACTTCCGTGTGCAGTGGAAGGTACACATTGTATGCTTTACTTACATGACAACATTTATTGTAAAAGGTGGTTAAAGGATAAAACATGACTGAAAGAAAAAATAAGTAGGGCCTCAAAAGCGCTCACTTTACCGTGAAGAGCCTTTGCCTGTGTAGGGTTGTAAATAAAAATAATTATGTACTACTTTAACGGTAACGAGTAATATTTGTGTATCTGTACCAGCACAGTTATAGTAATATCCACAGGCATTTGCAATTTAAGTTGCGCTAGACTTTTAATAATGTGAAAAATTGCTTTCAAAATACGAAGCTGGTTACAAATATCCTTCCTGTTGAATGTAATTCTGTTCAGTGGATATCTCATACCACTAGCGAAACCTGTTAATATAATTGATTTCAGTTGCAACGTCAGATTTTTCACAGTAGCAATCAGTTTGCTAGTTGTTTTAATGTACAAGCATGACAGTCCGAAAAGTATATTATTTTGTGAACTCGCAGAGAGCAGGGTTTTTTTTCACTTCCATTTGTAAGCAATTTCTTACTGTGTCACTAATTGGACTTTTTCAAGTAATTCATTTGCCTACCTGGAAATGCAAAATAATATAGTTGGTTATGAAATTTATTTCTACGTTTAACAACATTGATTGGGATTCAGAACGCGGTGTACCGCTTATATCGCTTACACTGTGAATATTCTTTCCTAAAGTGCCACAACGATAGTGGACCAAAGTAGTACACTAAAACTTCAGCAATTGGCATTTGCTTAATGGCTGCATCCTCTTGGCAGCTAACCGATAATTCTGAAATCCGCCTATACTAAAAATATCTGTAATTTGCGTATGTTTATTCTCTATACAATTCTACACTGTTCGGCGAATCTGAACCACTTTGGGCAGGGATATCCTTCAGTATCCAACTTAAAATACTTTCTAGACGAAAATGGACGCTGGCCACCCTTTGGGATGGAAATCCCGAAAACGCTGTCGTGTATCTCTTGTTGCACTTCTGTAAACCAGATAACGCCGGGTGGTTCTGCTAGTTGTTAATAACTGTGTGTGTTTTAACTAGATCTGTTGCTAGAGTACTAGCAGTTATGCTGGCAGCCAGCCAGGGGAATCTGGCCTATTTCATAATGACAATTTGTGTCCAGTGAAATGGTCCACCCTTTGTTTCAAAATATTTTATCTTTGTTACACACGTCGTTTAATATTATGCTCGTAACTGTTTACCAGTCTCAAGTTACCGTCGCTAGAATACTATAAATATCATATTGCAAGGTCTCCGCGGAGATTAGCTTTAATTGCAGTAGCAAAATTAAAGCGACTGGCTGGCTCATCAGCTCACAGCATGAATAGGCAGAACACATTTCCGACGATAATTTTGTAATCGTTGTTATCGTTAAATGTAGTAATAGATATTGTTTAGTGCTCGGTAATATAGAAATGATCTGTGCGCATGCGAGTGTGCAAGTGCGTGCAGTTAAAACGTTTTTTTATTCGTTGTTTTGGTTTCCGGTTAAAAACGCGCCAAGCATAGTGTTGAGCAAGATGGTGAACGCGGTGGGTTGCGCGGAAGTGTCACCTTGCGACGAAAAAAACAAACAAAGAAGTAAAACCTTTATAAAGTAGAGATAAAATAATGGTTGCACGATATGCCATACTAAGAGCAAACAATTCTATGCGTCCCTGGTACGTAAATAGATAAATATTGCTTTCATAATGTGACAACGAAATAAACGTGATTTCGTCACCTGATTAAGTATTTGCTAGCGTGCTAGACTTAAATACGTCATACCTATTTGGAGGCGATTAGTGAATTCATCTGGTTGTGGCAACTGTGCGGCTGGAACTAAGCGTCCTTTCAACACCACGCAAGTTTTCGGTCATTATCAGAAATCAAACGAGTATACAATGTCTGGAAGTTCAGTTTGCAACCACAAATGAACGCGAATTATACAGTTACATGCTCACGATGTATGTGTTTGTGGTTGGCATCACAATCAAGAGTACGGGCAGGCGGAATGCTAGAGGTAGTCATCGTAGATGGAAAAATAGTAAAGATTATGTTCTTGACCATTTTGCTTACTACACAAGGCAGAAGATGACGCAACAAGAAGTAAATAAAACTACGCAAGGCTTTCGGAAATTGCTCATGTATCAGCGAACTAGCCGTACCACACAAAAATAGCACACCATGTTCACGCCTGGAAGGGCGGAAGCGCATTCGAGAAGCGCATTATATCAGCAGTTTCCCCCCCACTGACCCAAACAATTGCCTACCGAATTATCCCGACTGTCCCGGCCCTCAAAACACAGCGTACAAGTCCAGTCACAGTATATTTGTAATTTACAAACTGTTCAATAAAACTGAGCAAGCAACGACTGCGTTCGAACAGCATTACAAAATAAATTCACTCGTTCGAATGGTTATTTCCGTTTTCATTTTACTCTCTAAGTCCGAATCAGTGATATCAGTCAGAGGTATAACATTCACTGAAAGCCAGTTGATAAGTTACTGCCGACTGGCAAATCAAGAAAATGAACTGGGCTCAAGCGACTTATAGCAATTGAACTCTGGATATTCGGAGAGAATCACAAATAAATCAGTGAAATTTAGTCATATTTAATAGTTACATGGCAATGATTTCGAGAAATTTCGAATGGTTTTCACTGATTTGGATTAATTCACACTGTCTCGGGTTTAGAGTATTGTTTCGGATGCATCATTTCTTAAAAGTGTTGAAAAGACTAACACGGGCGTTTTACAATAATTTGTAGGTATGAAACATTGTCACACGCCACTCAACATATCTTGACGTAGGAACAGGCAGCACACATAGTTATTTAATATCACATCATAAAATGGTACATCATCACTACTGATAGTTCTATGAGGCGAGTAGATAAGAGCAAGAATGCTCGTCAATTCAGTCGCTTATGCGGAAAGGCGGCCAGACCGTCGATGCGAGTACGTAGGTATATCCCGCTAGACAGTGACCTTAGAAGGAACCGCCTCACCGCATTGGCTGATGCGTTATTCTAATCTATATATTATTAAAATAAATAAAATTCCGGAAGCACCGGTACAACCAACAAACTATTGACATGACACTGAAGTACAGATGAGGTAAGAGAGATAACAACTCTTACAGGTCAACATCACAGGTCAAATTCTGCGAAATACCTGGTAATGCGACGGAGTTACCTGACTCTCGCCGCATCGTCCTCAAGCACGCGTGGTGGGCAGCTATGACGCTGGACAACGTGAAGTAGACCCGCTGTTTGCTGGCCCGGGTGTCGGTCCGACACGGCCCGTCCACTGGTGCTTCGCGCCTTGTGTCGCGCGTCCTGCGAGACTGGGTGATAAGACATCTCTCTTCCCTCCTTTCATCCTTGGTGCGTCCATGTGACCTGGACGTCACGTTGCCTGCTTCACCTGGCTCGTCATCCGTGACCCTTTGGAAAGATTGGAAGACGACGTCTGAGGCAAGGGCGTCAGTTTCAGACACACGGCTATTTAATCACCACCAACCTTGTCGACGAACACTCACGGGAAGTCTCCTGATGGAGTCTCTCTGCAAGGCATTGTAAGGACAGGGAAAAATAATGTTGTAATAATGTACGATTTTCGACTTAACGTTTTTTTAGGGTTTTAATATGTGCCGCTCAAGTTAAATATTGACTACATTGTTATTTAACTTTGTGCATTATCTTGTAAAGTGGTACTTTTAATTTACATGCCTAGGCATGTTGTTTCTGGATAAATAAATATTTTTTTATCAATTTTAAATTATTTATAACAACGTGTATTTTGAACGGAGAATGAAAACAAAAATAGAAATTGAGTGCCCGTAAATACATAATGACTCGTTCGTAGTTCAGTTGTCATGTATGTACTGTAATATCAATAGCGTGTTGGCTATAGCGGTGATTTCGGAATTTTCCTTTTAAAAACATAAGCATGCTTTTATAAACCAAATATTCAGTATGGCGGGGTACGGTTCGCCTTGAGTAGAAACTTGCTACAAAAATTATAGTAGCGGAGTGTGGGAGAGCTGTGAGGAGTTGTAGCTTGGCTGGTGAGAGTTTTAATAAAGCCGCGAAGTGCGGCTTAGCGCACTCATTACCGCTGGCAGCGCCCCTAGCGTCTAACGAGAAAGACGCGTGAAGACGTTGCCAAGGACAGGCGGGTAATGGAAATTGATGACGAGAAGCCCGCGCCGCGGGGCTGTCATCGCAGTCAAACACTCTCCTTACCCCCCGCAAACTATCCTTACTAACCCTCGCCAGGGCGCCAAGCCCCGCCCGGACACTCGTGTGCGTCATCAAGGTCGCCACTGCTGCACCAATGACGTTCTCCCGCGTGTCCTTTAAACCATGCTCTTGAGGGCTCTCCCAGGCAACAAAATATTATAACACCTGAAGGTCACTTGCGGCCGTACGGAAGCAATACGGCGGCCATGGAATACAGTAGAAACAAGCTTCGCGTGTTTGATGTTTCTTCAGAATTTCAAGAGGTGACTATGGGGCTTTAATACAGCAATATGTTCACAAAAGATACAGCATGGGTAGATGGATAATGGAGACTCCAGGTCAAGGGCTGGGGTAGGAGGCAAGAGACGCCGACCGCCATCTTGGATTCCGACTGTCTACACTGTAATTCCGGCCACGCGATCGCCATATTTGTAGCCAGTACGACATTTTGCACTTCATGCTTTTATCTTTCCATGTTGTCTATCTATCATTCCATGTTGTTTTTTCATGCTCCATCATTCTATGCTGTCTCTCCCTCTTTCTCTCTTGTTTCCCAATTACTCACATTCTTTGATCAATTACTCTTGTTCGCTCCACCGCCATCTTTGCTTTTCGTTTATTTCAGGCCACCATATTTATTTTTCGTCTTTTGTTTACACCAACTGTTGCTGGGGGCTCCGGTGTTCCATTCGCTCCACTGCCATATTTGTTTACATTGGCTGTTGCTAGGTACACTGGTCTCGCTCTCACTCGACCGCCATATTTGTTCTAGATATGGCCGCTAGGGCACTGCTTTAATTTTTGCAGAGCTCAAAATACCATCTTGAAGAGTGCGGGATCGAACTGCTGAACCTGGGGTCAGCATACTGATGCCTTAGACTACTCGGCTATTGGAACATGTGATAGGACAAGGGTTTAAAATAAGTATACAAAGTGAGTATGGAGTAAAACATAGTTTTACAAGAAATTAAATTATTTCGCCCTGTCATTTCGGGACATATTTATACCCCCTTACAAAAAACCTGTAATCCAAAATAAAGTATACAGTATTACTAAAAACTTAAATAAATGCATCTCAATACCTCAATTTTCCTAGGAAAAAACTAAATTTTCGTATAGAAACCCCCCACATTTGCATGACCCATGCTAGAAAGTGCGAATCTCCAATGTGTATATTTACTAACGAAATTAAAGATGCAATTTTCCATACACGAGATGGAATATATAACTGATTGTAAAGTTCATTCCAGGAAGGACTTAGTAAAAAAAAAATTTTCAAATTTCAATTCTTTATTTTTTTTATCAATTAAATACTTATTTTTTAAATATTTAATTAATCCAATTTGGTTTTACTGTTTTACAAAATAAATTCAATTAAAAATAAAGCTATTTAGCTTTTAACGACGCACGCATGCACCAACAAGCACGCAAGGCAGATGCACCTGTTATGACAGGCAAAGAGTGTTGGCGACTACATGACACAACTGCGCGGAAGGGGAGCCAATGACTGCGATCGCACGTCAGCTGCTGTACAGCGCTGTCAAAACCATCCGACATCTAGGAATCGATGCATTAAAAAATTATTAAAATTATTTTATTTAAATCTTTTTTATCTAATGTTTGAGAAATTCCGAAATATTTAAAAAGTACAGGAAAATGTATCGAAAATGTATTTTTAATGCATAATCGGTTTTAAATAGTTAAATTATGCACATCTCACACTTTACCATAACAGCTGCTAACATAAAAAAAAAGAAAATGTCCCCCAATAGAGGCATGGCATTCGAATCGACAACCCTTGGGACAAGAGCCAGGCACTTTGACCACAGGACCAACAAGCTCACATCAAGTCAAGTGCTTAAATGTTAAATTTCTTTCATTAATTTATCAATCTTATGTGCCTAGGCCCGCATAAATGTTTTACATTCATTAAAAATAATTATTTAGCACACCTTACTCTCGCAAGTCGGGCTGTAAGCATATTTATAAGCAGGTGAATATAATCTGTGAACTATTATGACCATGCTCGTAAAATTTAGCTGACAAGAAATATTTCTACCCCCAGATATATGTTAGTATGTATTTACATATGTATTTAAAAGTCCTTTATAAACAGATTAGCTTATATTTTTGTTTTACAGTTATATTTTAAAGTGAAAAGTTTATAACAGAATGGTTACAATACAGGATTCAAATAAATCAAATACTCCATTCAATATATTTTAAATTTTATTAAATATATTACTACAAAGATATTCATGTCCGTATACATCCTTGTACATATATCAGTATTTCATTTAACATAAAACCAACTATTTGGGCACTCGTGAACTCTGTGCCACCGTGCAGTAAGCTTGAAAGCCAAGTCCTTGCAGCAGAAGCGACACTGATATGCCACTAAAAGTTCCGTAGATGATACACTAGGGGTCCCAGATGGTTCGGGTGTCGTCATCTCGGAGCATGGACCATGGATGAAGATGTCTTCATAGAAAGAGTTGTTGCACCTACTGATGCGTTGTTGAGCGATACATTTTATTGTAGGCATCGAAACACATGCGTTACAAGAATAAAACGATGTTACTATTGTCAATCATGACGATGCTGAGTAGAAACTATTGTTCCCATTATACATTCAAATTTCATACACGGCTCAGATGGAGGGTCTTTCATGGCTGCCACTATCAAACAGCCGTAGAAAAGTAACTCAGCTACGTATATAGGTACATATTGATGTTGATGCTGCCACATGCATTTGTTGTTGGTAACCATGTTACTTTTTTACCGGCGTAGGGCATGTCAAATGAAAAATCTGTGTTTATTGTTAGATTAAAAAATTTATTTAATTTTAATTTTTTTAAGTCGTTTTTAAACAGTGGAACATTGCAAAAAGTTCTCTCAACCTTATGGCAGGCCTCCGATCTTGAAGTCTAATAATTTCACTATGTCTATATCTGTTAATTATTCATTATCTCGACGGTTTTGTAGGCATATCTATCCCACTCGGCTTCTTTTAATGTATGTTTATGTGACTAAATAAAGTATTATCATATTCTTATATCACTATAACAGGGGAAGTAGGCTGTATATACAACACCACCGAAAAATTAAGGATTTCTCCCATTGAAATTTTATATATATATATATATAAAACATACCTTAGAGTACATACAAAAAAGAAAATATTTAAATTTTCCACACAATTCACATTGTGTCTTTACAGCAGCATGCTCACTTTTCAAATAATTAATATAAACTGATTATACACATCTCAAGACAGTGCGTCCAACCGGAAGCCTTGGACATATATTCTTCTTCTTCACGACAAACTTTTACGAATGCCACTGTCAAACGAAACGTCCTAACTAGAACCCGGATACTTATATACCCGCACACAGATACCATACCACACACCATAACTCACGTTTGCAGAAACTATAGACTTCAGACCAGCCGAAACACAAACATCCCTGCCATCTGCTCTACCAACCAACACCAAATGAAATATACTCTCTTACTGCTCATACTTTCTGCTCTACTAGTAGACACGAGCCAAATATATACTAGTCACTATACCACCATACCAACTAACAATCCATTATAACGCAAGTCATACCAGACCACCCAACATCTCATATCCTATAACGAAAGGAAAATTCAGTCGTACTAATCAACCACATCACACAAATACACCAAACACAATGTCCGTCATAACTCCAGTGTACCAAGCAAATATTAAGCTGAGGCCAGCCCATAACCTAACAATGATTCTACTTGTGCTACCAACCAACACCGCTTATGCCTACCAACCATACCATCCACTATAACTCTAGCAAACCTCAACCGCGTGTCCACACAGACCAGACAAAGCAAACATACGGCCCATACCAGTGACACAATCAAATTCTTCTCGTACCATCCACCATATCGACCGACACCAGTCAAAATACACTGATAACCCATACCTCTTAATATAACTCGAGCATACCTTAACATTACAGGACTCGCCGAAAAACACATACTGTGTACACCATTCGATATATGCCAACAATCGCAAGACAGATATACTGGAAAAACATATCACTTAACATACCAACCATATCATCCATGTTGACTCAAGTGTACCAAGCCAATTTATAGTCAGACCAACCCGGAACACAAACATTCTTACCATCTGTCAAACCAGCATAACTCAACCTACTAAAGCCCTAATATGCATAACCTATCTTATCATACCAAAGGCCAGAAAAAAATTGAAATAACATAACATACCATAGTTCAGATAAAAATTATACTTATCCTAAGCACACATATTCCCTGCATCAACACCACAATTCCAATCTTTCCATCAATACTTCACAATCAGCACCAAAATAAACTCCACAATCTCAATCAGCACCACAATCGCAATCAGCACCACAATTCCAATCAGCACCACAACCCCAATCAGCAACACAATCACAATAATAATATCAACCAGCACCACAATCCCAATCAGCACCGCAATTCCAATCAGCACCGCAATCAGCTCCACATGCTCCATTACTCCGCCTTCTCTACTTTCACCTGCTCCACCGGCTCTACTTTTTCACCAACTCCACAATCACAATCTTTCATTTAATTTTTCACAATCTTTCGCAGTCTTTCACCAATCCATACACCAATCTACACACCATTCCACACCAACCTTTCGATCAAAACCCAAACCTTTAATCAATCCCAATTCTTCTATCGATACTACGATCAATCCTTCGGTTTGTCGTCTGCATCTAAATATACATATTTAAAAAAATCTATTCACCAACTGTTTCTAAAATATGAAAATTTTGACGGAATTAAAATTTTTGTATGCAGTCAAGTATTCATGCATTTTTGTACTTAAATAATTTAATAAATATTCTATATTCAGATATGTACATAAGTAGTCGAGTGTTCATATAACCACTTTTACATTGTGAGGGATAAAAGGATACAAAACATTAAAAAAAGAAAAAAATAATAGTTTTGTAATGATAATTTATTATTATTTTGTAATTACATTTTTAGAAGAAAGCAGTTCATCACACCATGCTATATATCCCAGTTTCCTAAGTTATCTTATGATCGAACATTCCTCTTCCATGTTCGAGTAATTCCTACCTCGTTTCTTAGCATCAATATTCTGAGTCTCTCTACAAGTTCATTCGGGTCTTCGGGAAATATGTAGTCAGTATTCTCAGTATATTCCGTCTTCTTCATGTCGCTCATTGCAGTAAATGGAAGGCCGTTCTTGACGTCTTCTGCCGTATTCACATCCCTTGTCAAAGGAAACTCGTTGGAGGGATGTGTCAGTGCATTGAGAAGATCGTCATCATCTTCAACACTATCACTTTTTTAATAGTCATTATCATCAATGCTCTCTTCATTGGCGTCTTCGATTCCTGTTTCAACCTCAATATCACGTTTTCTTTTATTTGTAGGAGATGTACGCTCATCAGTAGGAGCCGACGACCATTTATTTTTAAGTTCGTCAACTTAATGTGAACGTCTTGCAAGAGTACATTCCACAAACTGACCCTACCAAACCTTGTAGGTCTTTCATTTCGTCTTCAGCATTAACTGTGTCATCATTATCATTTGCCAGATTGGTACCCACAAATATAGCGGGAAGTATTGCTGGCATCACTTGCTGGCTCCTAATAGACGAATCCTTGCAGGTCTCGGTATGTTCTTTCAATGTATCGCCTTGCATAAACTGTATGGGACCAAAGCCGTTATTCTTCATCGTGCGAAAAGGACTCTACCTACAGGTGGTTCTCTCATGTCGCCGGGCATTTTCACTGAAAGGGAAAACTCGGCTGTAGAATCGGCACTGACGACAATCATGTAGCGATGATGTAGGTCGCCGCTCCATAATATTTGACGTCAAGGCAGACCGTCGTAGTCGCAATTTATCTTCACTGTATAGCGAGAGAATGCTTCCAAATCGATGCTCACCTCACGGTGTTAGAAAGTCAACTGTAATTTTTCTTATATAAATACTTTCTCCCGTCATTCGGAAAAAGCTGTACGATATTTTTCTAAGATCAGGAGAATATTAACATTGTTTTAATAGTTTCGGGCTTCAAACTCAGATCTCTTACGGTATACATAACATTTACAGATGGCTTAAAACATTTTATGAGTTGCGCATGAATACTAAACAGTGCACGAACTGCGCTAATAAGAATAGTAAAACTTGCACTATTAATAAATATACACTCATTGTATTTCATCCCGACTCAAGGATTATTGCCATTCGCCGTCATTATTTATTCCTCTCACCATAGGTTAATAACTGCAATTTTTTTTCTAAGTCCGATAAAAAATTAATATTTCTATGGTTTCGGGTCTCGAACTGGAGGCCCTATACCATGCCTAAACGATATATATTGCTTAAATGTATATATTAATTGTGTATAAGCATGCAAATAGACAGAAAAATCATGTACAAAGTTCGTTAAAAATTTATCTGTTGCGCAGATTGAACTGGAGTCCCTACGTCACAATATATCATGTTTATTCTTTGTCCAAAATTTGTCTAACAGCCTACATTTTATATTTCATATACCATTCATTTATTCTCAATTTATTCCAGCGATTTTTAATAAAGTGTCACTTAGGTGACACTGGAAAGCCTGTAGTGTTCTTTCACTCATTCTCAATTTTTGTCAAACGATTAAACTTTTTCCTGAAACATATTTATTGAGAGCAGTGTATTTCCTTCACTTATTTTTTACAGTATTCTACACATATTTTGTAACAACGCTAATATTGAATTTTTGGTCAAGCAGTAGAAAGATTTTTCCTAACACTTCTGATATCTAAACATCCACATGAAATAATATTGAAATTAGGTTTGTAGGCCATAAAATACATTTAATTTTAAGACTATTTGTTCATACGATAAGGTGCGAGGAAGATTTACAATGCGAGAGTTTCGGGCTGAATTTTATAACTTGGAGGTGTAACAGTGCATAGTTCTTTCACAGTTACGTCTGTATATTTGCCGTGGATAATACGATCTGTTAGCAGTTGTGCACATCTATCCTCAAGAGTGCTCTCTATAGTCCGTTCCTGGTTACTCCAAACTAACCTGAGGCCCTGCTAATGATCTAATTTCTAGCAAACAAAACTAAGGGCAACGGTCCGAATTCATGCACACTCAGTTTAATATTATTCTACACACAAACTATGAAATACATAAAATATTATTAGAAACTACATTTATTTATACCAACCATTTTCTGAGTTTATATGGGACTCGTGTTACTGAATAGGCCTGCGGAAATGAATTAAATATGGTATTTTATATTAAACACTATTACGCTTCTTATTCGAATATTTCGTCATTGCAAAACTATTTACAGATATTTAGGATTCTCAATGATAACCCATTTTGCTCGTTAACACTAGGACTGCATTTTGAGTGAGTTTGGTAGTAACCAGTAGAATATAAAATAATTAATAATTTTTTTGGAAATTTAGAAATATATCATTACTTATAAGCTTTTTGTTCCTGCGAAAGGAACTGTCACAGGGACTGCTTGATATGTACGTGTGTGTTTGAGTACGCATATAAATGTATTATAGGCTTTCTTTTCCTACATAAGCCAAATTGCCGGGTTTTAGTATGTGCCGCTCAAGTTAAGTACAAAATAAATTGTTATTTAACTTCGTGCATGATCATGTAAAGTGACACTTTTAATTGACATTCCTAGGCCTGCCCTCGCAGCTGTCCCACGGCATCGGCACATACGCTGCGTTATCTCTACAGTGCAGCAGAGGTAACGCATGCACAGGGACGTCTCCACGCGTGACAATGCCCCTGCGCTCCCGTGTCACCATACCAACATTTCACCATCTAAGCAACACGCAGTGTGTGAGCCCTAGCAGCGCTGCATGACCAGGGGTGTGTGTACATGGACAGCGAACATCTCGAGAATAATAAATACTTTCCAAAAACTTAAAATTACAATCTACTGCGACTACACTCTCGAATATTAATATTTTCCAATGGAAGCCTACATGCTTTCTAATTGTTCATGACAATAATAATAATTTTTTAAATCAAACATTTTATAAATAATTTTTTTTTATTTATATTATAGTTACGGTTATATGTTGCTGCGAAGAGGCGTCCCTGTGTGTGACTGAAGTTCGTTGGATTTTAGAAGTGCGTTATCTGTTTTAATCATGAACTCTTGTTTTTTAAGTGCTAATAATTACCAATGTTTTAAAGTGTGTTGTGATTTTATTTCGTCTGCTAAATCTGCATCAATAAAGAGACAAGTGTTCCTAGCTTTGTTTATAAGGCTAGGAAAACAGTGTTCTCGGAATATCAACCGTGGGGTCGGCGTAGACGAAAACTTTGGGCTCTGCGTCGTGCCAAATATTTAACTACATGAACGTAAGCACGGAATAAGTACATGTACAAAGCGAGCAAAAGAGAATCAGTTTACTTGTTACGCCTACATCTTTTACTCGGAAACAAGCACATAGCTCCTTCTTGAATGCTTTATGGTTACTTCGTCTTGCAGGCGACCACTTTTGATTTACACAAATGAAAACAATGTCGTAATTTCATTAGAGGTACACCATGGCCCGATATCATAATAATATTAAGAAAATCTGGTATCAATGCCCATTTTAAATACTGTAAAAGGGGGGGGGGGCTGCAATAGTACATGCAGACTTATGAAAAAAGAACCGAAGTTCCAAATATGTGTAGGGGTTAAATTAAGATTCTTGCAGAAACAGCTCTAGGTATGGTAACCAACTAAATGAAACGACATAACATCTACTTTAAATCATGGTCGCAGGATCATTATATTGGTACGTTCGTAAATTGTGTGAATGCAATATACTTAAAAATGAGGGAAAAACTGCACAAGCCCATTGATATACGTACAATACTTGTTAGCAAATCAAATATGTACACCAACTTCAGGGGACAGACACAAATAATTAAGAAATTGAATTGTTATTTGTTAGTGCTAAAACACACCCTTCCAAGAACGATTTCCATGCTGTTTAGAATGGATGGCACAACGCCTTGTGAGTGAATAAGACGGGCTCCTTAAAAGAGCAGAACCTGAAATGCTCATCTAATCACAAAGATAATTCACAATGTGTTTCGTAAAGTGAATTTAAGAGGGAAAGTTCGTACAATGGATGAATAGTTCGTGAAATGCTTCACAAACAGGGACACATTCTTCTGGGAATCGAAGATGATGGCAAGTGTGTGTTGCTGTTCGAGTCCCGGTGGGATGACGCTACATTGACTATCATGGGCGCGCTCGTGAGTGAGAGGTATGGACGGTGTGTCTGTTCGTTTAGCTCGAGAATACGTTGCTCAATATCTTGTCAACCAGCATCGGCCATTCAATATGAGCTTCTTAATTATGCCAAAAAATCGCTGTTTAATGCCATATTTGTGCCACAGTTGCGGTAAGCAGATCAGCTGTAGCCACCATTTACTTAGACATATTTAAAAAAAATTATAACTTTTCAAATGCATTAGCGAATGTAATAAATTAATTGAGTAAAACATGTAATAAAAATATTTCAAAAGTAAAATTTCTTATTGCTGGTATACGCAATTCTGGGATCGTAAAAAAATCCTTGATAAATAATTATGCATATATGAAAAAAAAAATCTTATTGCATGTCTATCACTATATGAAAAAAATCTTACTGCATGTCTATGAATATATGAAAAAAGTAATATGTAAATAAAAATGTAATAAATATAAATACATGTATATATATATTATATACACACGTAAGTAAAAACTGAATAATAAACAATGTAATAAAAGTAATTAAAATGTAAAAATTTAAAAACATACTGAAAAAAAGTCTTTTATGAAAAAAATTATTGATTTTTTTTTTTAATAATCACAACAAAATATTTATCCATCCCCATACATATCGTATTACAAATACTTCTTTCAAACCCTTATCCCAGCACATGTCTGATAGTCGAGGGGGTCTAAGGCGTCACTATGCCTACCCAAGGTTCGACAGTTCGATACCGAACTTCTCCAAATGGTATTTTGAGCTCAGCGAAAATTAAATCACCACCCCTAGCGATATAGTGGTCGAGCGAGAGCAATACCAGTACCCCTAGCAAAAGTAGATGAAGACAAAAAGCAAGATGGCGGCCGAGCGAGAGCGATACCAGCGCCTCTGGCAGCCAGCTCTAGATCCAAGATGGTGGTCAAATGAAGGTGAGAGATGACAAACGGAAAACCAAGATGGTGGGGTTAGACGAATGTGAATAATTGAGATACAAAATGGCGACAGGAGAGAAATAACAGAGATGAAATGAGAGACAAAATGGAATGGTAGAGCATGAAAAAATAACATGGAATGGTAGAGCATGAACTGAAAAATGACATACTGGCTACCAAGATGGCGGGTACAAAATGGCGACGCACTTGTTACGAAGATGGCCACGTACTGGCTACATTGATTACGTAATCCAAGGTGGCGGTTGCATGACCACAATGACAAAGCAGGAAGTCGGGAATTCAAGATGGCGGCTGGCATCTCGCGTCTCCAGTCAAAGCCGTTTCCCCTGGATTCTGAATTCCTTTTCTACTAACACACTCACTACATGTATTTCATTCACGATTACTTACAACTTTTTTTTTATACCCTAAGTTATACTTCCAGGATATCCATCTGCCTCTTGCAAACAAAGCCTAACCGAGTCTACAAAATTACACCCAAGGGACAATGCACTGCATATGTGCGCACTCAGATTAACATATACATTATAAATATTAATTTTCTTGCTAGGCTACCAACATGCCTATTTCCTCGCTGTTTTTAATTATGAGTATAAATAATAAAATAAAAACCATTATTATATATAAAATATAATTAACAGTTCAATTCAGCCAAAAATAAGATACGCAGCACGCCATACATGGGATGCTGTTCCAAAGATCTGATTCAGAAAGTGTGAAGAAACTGCGAATAGACTATGCAGTTTGAAACATTGTTTAACAGATGAATAAATATCGTAAACAGAAGAACAGTAATGTTTGGAGAGTTTTACACTTTTCAACGACCACTTTTATGTTTCTGTTGCCAAGTGTATGAATTGGTAACAAAATATTGACTTTTATTTCTGTCCTGAATAATTATACACATTAACATATTCCATAGATTTAAAAAAAATTAGAATACAATGTTTGCAATAAGACACATATGGCAACCAGGGAGACGCGTTAGAATGATGTAGACTGCTTTTCGTCTGCTTTGCAAGTCGGCAACACTGGCCCGATAATAGCCAGTAAAACTGTCAAGTCACATTGTCAATAGTGATAAACGTGTTGGTTACAATCGAAATTTTAGCAAACCTACCCTTTAACACGAAAAATACTTTGGCATAAGTTGCGTGATAACTAGTTTAGAGCAAGAGTACAGACATCTGAAAGCGCTAGTTCATGTAAGCAGCGCCCTTAACTCAAATCATATCCACGTAGTTGTTGATACTGCCATTGTCTTAAAAACCGCTTAGTGTTGGAAAACAAAAAAGTTTTCAAGAAGCAACTTGCATGCCCACTCTACCACACTCTTACGGTGTGAACCAACGTCACATCCACCGTTTCATGACGTCTTCCCGTGTCTGTTGGCGTGTACGTATATTCGAACTGTGACCGGCGACATAGCCGTGTCATGAAGACCATGGAGTATAGCTTGACGTGGAGGGGAAAGGAAACAGAAATATGTGATTTTCCAGTCACTTCTCTAAAAATTAGTTGCGGCTGGCACCAAGCTTTCGTGAACTTATGTTTCATCACCAGTGTTAACTGTAAGTTGTTCTCTCTCCTCCTATTATTTACCAACTAAAACTAGTACAAAAAGTTTCATTTTTTCTTGTATTCCAAAGCAATAACCAAGTAATACATTGTGTGTGCTCTATATAGAATTTGTCTAAATTCCCATTACACAATGTAAGGGCTTGTAGTGGGGACCAAGACTGTTACGTTTTGCATAGGAACTTAGGTGCAGAAACGTACCGTTTCCCGCGACGAACAAAACAAAACATCACATGCTGACCTCTCCCACGTCTGCAATATACTGTTCATTGTTTTTCTTCAGGGTCCGTTTACAAGAATGGCTCGATGAGACGACCAGCGACGTCTACACAAACAGAGTACCCACATACCATGTTGTGGTACACACACACTCACCAGTACCTGGAAGTCCAATACACGCCGCAGTCATAACCCGCGCCAGTAGGTCTTTCCCTGATTCCACAGGGGTCTCGTAAATCCAGCGCTTCATGTGGCCCCACAGGGAAGTAGTCTAGCGGAGTCAAGTCGGGCGAACGTGCTGGCCAAGCAATCGGGCGCCCGTGAGCGTAAGTGGAAGACAATACTGGTGCCAATGACTAGGGTAGTACGTGCGTCATTCGACGATCACGTGATGTCCCGTGTCCACGACAAGTTTCTTTACGTGCCATACACTTGATGTTGAGAGCTGCTGGGAGACACGTCGATCACTTGACGTTCGTATCTGCTGTAGTGCTTGTGGTCAAATTTCTGATTATCCTCCGTGACTTGAAGTCGAACTGCAATTCTTTGCCAGTGTGTTGCTGTTGAACACGGAAAACTACATGTTTAGGGAATATGCCGATAAGATGTTATATTGTACGGCGAAGCTCGGTTCAATGGGAGGGCTGCTCGTCAGCTGTATGAGAAGTGTTTTCCACACTGCCAGAACCATTCGCACACCCTCTTTGCCAAGGTTTACCAGCGGGCCTCGGAGACTGGTACATTCACTGTCAACAGTTCCGACTGTGGTGCTCCATGGCGGCGCACCCCCGAGGTTGACGAGGCTGTTCTCAATGCACGCGACGACGAGTACTTGAAACATAGCGCGTAGACTCAGTGTGGATCACAAAACTGTCTGGAGTGTTCTGCATGAGCAGCTGCTACACCCCTACCACCGCCAGAGAGTATAGGCAATGCGTCCAGAGGATTTTGCGCAACGTTCCCACTACTGCAGGTAATTCTTGCACCGTTGTGGTAAGGAGGCCGACTTTCCACGGCGCATCTTCTTCAATGATTAAGCCCGGTTCACCAGGGAAGGTGTTTTAAGTTCCCGAAACAGCCATGTTTGGGCTGATGTAAACCCGCGTGCTACGGGCCTTCATGCTTTTCAGCAACGTTACGGTATCAACATGTGGGCAGGGTTCATGGATGGGCATGTTATTGGGCCATACCTTCTTCCACGTATTCTCATGGGTGCCATGTACTTGATTTTCCATGAACACGTACTGATTGGGTTTTAGGAAGATGTGCCACTGCATGTGCGTCAAGACATGTGGTTTGAGCACGATGGCGCACCACCTCATTTTTCTCTTGCGGTCCGACGTCATCTCGATCAAGTTTTGGCCAACAGTGGATAGGTCGAGGTGGACCGATTGCTTGGCCTGCACGTTCACCCGACTTGACTCCGCTAGACTACTTCCTGTGGAGCCACATGAAGAGCTGGATTTACGAGACCTCTGTCGAATCAGGGGAAGACCTGCTGGGGTGGAATATGGCTGCGGTGGGTCTTGGACTTCCAGGTACTGGAATTGGCATCCACTTGCCACTGTGGTTTTCAGAACCTGCACTGGAATTACAATGAACTTATTGACCCCGAGATCCACACCAGAAAAGCGCGCGGGGGCATACGTATATCATATATTCATATGCACACACGCACGCGTATGTTAAAATTTTGAAATCACATTTCTTCACTGGTTTTACGCTATTATGAGATAATATTTCGAAACAAATATAACTATCACGATTACAATTTCCAGTAAAGAAAATCAAAGTACTTGCAAGTACGTTCTTTTGTCAAAAAACTACTATCTTCCTCCTTTTGTAGTCCCATATAACATGCGTTTTTAATCACCTAGGCTATTTCGCCAAAGCAGCTAGAATCCACACTTTGATGGACGTTATCCGACACGATGAACGATGAACAACTTACAGGGTTGAATGTAGCTAGGTAGGTGGGGCTTAACATCTCGTCGACAACGAGGTCATTAATGACACCTACGATCATGTGTACCCACTTACAAGAATGTATAACTTACATGTCGGACAATGCCGCTGGTCGGCGGGCTTTCTCAGGGATCTCCGGTTTCCCCCGCCCCTTCATTCTGGCGCCGTTCCATACTAGCCTCAATCACCCTCATCGGCTCTCAATACCTCGCTGTTAAGAGCCGCACAAATCTCTTCGGGCCTCCGAATTTAACTTTCTGAGACATACTTCAGTCACAAAATTTGTTTTGTAATATTTTATGAAAAATAATTTCGTAACTAACATAGTTCATGAAATGTCAGTTTCGTCCCGTTGTAAATTAATCAACAGGTTTTTCGTCGTCTCTTTTAATAACATTTCGATACCGAGAAATAACAAAGAATGTATAAGCTTTGCTCCGTAGAGAAATTTACCGTCCTGTCTTCTACGATAATAACATAGATATTTCCACACTAAAAATGCGTTAGACCTAATATGTTGAGTTACGAAGATTAAAAGTAATACCTGGAAATATTCTCTCTCGTGGTGCACACCTCAGGAATTTCTGAACTGACTCACCTGAAACACACACATGAAAGATTACAGTTAGTTTTTAGAAAGAAACAATTACAATATACAAGGTGAGCCAGAGTGTATAATGAATGCTCAAACAACTAATAAAATAGTAAAAACGATGCTGGATGAGAACGTAGTTAATAAAGTAGGTGACAACATTTGGCAAAATTTCAACAGAATGTAATATGTACATATAAGTTTCCCAATATTGGAGCCATCACACAAGATTTGTCTTGTAACTAGTTTTTACTAAATCTTTCTTTATTTCTATTAAATATATACCTTATCAAATAAAAATGTACTTTTTAAATACAAATATCAACATTTCAAAGCAAGTACTTGCATTTTTAATCATTTTGCAACTTTTGTATAATTTACCCTCAAATGACTACGGAACGATTTGTTGTTTTTTGTACCGTTTGTGGGATAGTGATTTGTTTCCTCTTACTTCCTTCTCAGTTCTGATCCACGATGCGAAGAGTAAAAAAGGAAGGAAATTAAAATGGAAACGAATCTCACAGTAGACGTCTAGTTTTTTTATAACAGTGGGAGGAGAAGGGGTCTTTCATTCATTGGTTTTATCCACGTCTGTAAAAAAAAAAAAAAAAAGAAACAATTACCACGCTTCATTTCCATTTTAAGAATCACAAGGAAACAGGCGTGTACGATGCGCCTTCTCTTCTGACAAAAAAAAACAATATCCCTGCATTTTTAATTTAATGGTTAATTAAGAGCGAACTTGCTGTAGGGGGCTGAGATCAGCAGCCACTCCTCCGTGATTCCACAGACTTTGATCTGATATGTTTCATGGATCGTTTTAAGTTGCGCCGAATTTGCTCCTGGCATGTTAATTCCGTTACTGTGTGAATGAGCCATGTATTTGAGAAACCCCTTTAAGTACATTATTTTGGTAAAAGTGAATTAGCACTGGCATTGATATGTTTGAAGGTATACATACATGTTAGTAATACATCACACAAGTCAAAACATTGGCTGCTAGAGTAACCTGTGTATGTGTATTTGTATATGTAGACTAGTCTCGTTTTCACTGGTATAACAAGTGACTAAGCTCAGCAGATAGTATCAACGCATGACGAGCTACTCATTTGCATCACTCTATTCGGTTGTTGATAAACAAATCATAACTACTGAGGCTCAGGGGTTTATGTTATTAGTTTCATGTTCGACCTTGTTCTTTCAGCAAACATAACGTACACTGCATGTTGCACCCATAGTTACCAGAAGAAAATGTTCTCCGCATGTTACAAAACTACATATTACACAAAGACCATTGCCAAGCCATTTGTGATGGAATATCCTCTTGATTTACGTGCGCAAAAGAATAAACACAAACAAATAATGCTGACTGACCAAGTAGACAGGCTTTAAGTGTATTTTTAAAGGCTATTCACGGTAAAGTGAGCACTTTTGAAATCAACCTTGGAATAAAGTCACTGCTCCTACCTGCATGTATTTTAACGCGCGCACTGAGTGACATGCGCTCACTAAAGTTGGTAACGATGGGTGGGAAAGCAGTTCCGTATCTTAACGTAGAATAAAAAGTTGTTAGGTAACGATTTCTGTCAACTTAAATTATTTCCTTCACGTTCGGTTTTTTTTGATGCACCGAAGTGTAAAAATACGCAGATTTTGTAAAATACATACTTTTCTAATAATTGCACAGTTTCACATGACCGACGCATGAATAAAGTGATCAGGCCCACAGCAATGTTAATTTTCCATAAGGCAGAATAATACACAACGTAAATACAAGTAGATCTTAAGCAGGGCTTTCAAAAGTGCTCATTTTATCGCGAATAGCTTATAGTAAGACTAGTGAACACTAAGTGATGTAGTGCTCTCTAAACTCTATATCCGAATCAGTGGAAAACCACTGATTTCCAGTGAAACTGAACTACTCGAATGTGTGAAAATGGCTTTACTTAGAATCGGTAAATAATATGACTGATTGTTTCAGCGAAACATTTCCACTGATTGGAAAAGTGAAATATAATTGCATGCGGCGAATTATATACTGTTTTTTTTTTTTTAATTATATTAGCCAAATCGTTATGAGAAATAAGCATATTTCCTATTGTCGGGGTTCAGATTGTGCAATTTAACGTAATTTAGTCGATGTAAAAAAAGAAAGAAAGCAACATTTGATTCCACATTATTCCTCTTTCAGACCATTACCTTAACAAACGAGCTACCAATCCCACTTTGACTCTAGGAGGGGGGGGGGGGGGATAATTACACTATCGAAAATATTTGGCTTTAAATTTCATGTCTTTCGTTCTAATTTTTAGTTTATTTGCTAACATAAGGATTGGTTAAACAAATAGTACGCATGAAAGCACTCACTAAGCCACATTTAATTAATGCAGTTGAAACCTCCACACCGAGCTGTATGATAATTACGTGAAAACTAATTGAAAGACGTAAAAACTAGGTGAATGACTGAATGTTTATGTTGCCTCGAAAATGTCATTATAAAATTTGAAACTTTCTTTGGAAATATGTATTATGAGATTTATTAACATATGCTTTAATACTTATTTTGATACACCTTGTTTAACTGACCCATCGAAAAAAAACTCTGAAAAACAGCGAATGAAATGGAAATCAGTGGAAAATATCACTGAATAGATTAGTGAAGGATAATTGGAATTTTTTCGCTAATTTATGAGTTTAATTGATTGAAACGACTGTGAATAAGTCAGGCGCTGTTAACTGATTTAATTAAAAAAATGCTCACTAATTCAAATTTAGAGTGTGAAATGTCCATCTTTAAAGTGGGTATAGGTATTTGTGAGTTAAGATTTAGTATGGCTTTGTATCAAAACAATCTATTTTATTAGCAAATTGCACTCACTTAGCATTAAAAGTATGGCATGTTAAACATTGTGTATTCATTATTTTTGTGTGTTTGAGAAATAACTTAGCTAAACACTTTCAATAATTTTTGAGGAGAGTGAGAGATTAAATGTTTTATTTTCAATATTAATAAATAGTAACTCAAAAAAGCGTAAACTTACAATTTTATTTAAACATTTTCACACAGGCCAGTTTTCATTAGTTTTTTTTTTTAATTTCATCATAATGTGCTATCTGGGGTTTACGGTTTTTCAAATACGTGATTCGCATGCAGTACGTGACTATCCCCAGCTACGTCAAACATTGACGAGTTTTGAAAGCACGGCTTAACATAACGTAAACATATTGACAAATAAAACGATAAGTGGAAAGTTCTAATAGCACTACAACTTTAAAAATGACTAATAACTATGAAAGACAACGTCCTAAGAAAAAATATCCATTCAGATACAATGAAGGGATTTTTTAAACTATGTGTCGTACACTAGCGAGAGTGGTACAGGTGGTGCATGAAATAAGTTTATTCTGTAGTAATAAGTAAGGAATTCTTCACACAAACATATTTATATCAGCGATAAGTTGTTATGTTACATACTATACCTACATGATGTTACAATAGCGACATCGGTTCCAGCGGTATTCTGCCTATTGGCTACCAACAATTAATAACGGTGAGTTTCTAAAGTGAAAAAAAAAAATTTCATCAGAGCTCAAGAACAGATAAAAACAAGGAAACAGCATCCATGTAGTAAGCGTGTCTCTTGACGCTGCGAACATAATATTTATAACTGTTTTATTGTCGAAGATGCTGGGCACTATAATTATGTCAATGACCGACAATTACGTCAAAGAACATACAATTTCATCTTAAGTTATTTTGCGGTGATTCTTAAAAACCAACTGTTTCTATAATCAAACAAGCGCATAAGAACGTGGTAAATAATGTAAGTTATGAAAGTGGTTCGCAGAAACCACCAAAATAGGTTGTATTAATTTGTGACTTAATATTTTAATAGCCAAAGCTACACACGTCAGTTAACATTCTGGATAAACCGAGCGTAGCGTGATCCGTTGTTAAATTTCATAACATTCGGAAAGAAACACTGTAGTGTAATTAAAGGAACTCATTTAGGTTGACGTGATATACGAGCGGTTATTTTTTTTTTATTAAACAGATTGTATTTAAATAACAGAATTGTGAAGTTTGGAAAATAGAGTACACGTAATATGTCCTACACGTAATTCAACATGAAACTGATACCTAACACTTATTCTTAGCTTTCTTCATCAACTATACCAATCTGTAGCGTGTGTAATTAAGTGCTGTAGGCATGCGATATATATGTACATATATATTGATTCACGTAGTGAATAATAAGTCATATTTGGGCGAGGGAAATAAAATGAGGCACAGCAAAAGAATAATAAAGAGTGTTGCTAACTTAATTACAGAAAGTTTTAAATGTACTTCTTGGAGCAGTGTGTAACTTCTTTTTGACCCGAAGAAGCCGCCAACTGCCCAATGAAGTAACTTGCTGCGGACTATTGAGATGGAAAAGAAATTTCAGACTACAAGTGTTCTTTTGGGTAGGCGTAGGGTGAGGGATATGGGGGGTGGCAACTATTGAAAGAAAAATATTACAAAAGTTGGGTGAAAATGTAACACACCACCGCCAGACTCAAACCATGGTTCTTTCACTTTTACTTCATTGTTTTCATAATTTTTTATTCTGCCTTCTTCCCCTTCTCCGCCCCCCTTTCACGGCAGGAGCCTCCCCCCTCCTGACCAAGATACTCCCCCCCCCTCCCGCAACCAAACAATCAGTACCATCAACTTGCCAGCTACTTCAACTCCTGCTACCAATCTTAAGGGGAAAAACTTTTGAATAATTATTAAACAAAATTAGTCTTCAACAAGGTAAAAAGAACGGACATGGCTACGGGGGGGTAGAGCAGGGTGGGGGTGGGCGAACGAAAAAAAAAGTGGAAAAAAAAACCATTCTTGATATCAATTCATTTCACCGTGGTTAATTCGAGTCACTGATCCGAACAAATAGCAATTAGTCCCTGGAAAGGGACGAGATGTTTTATAATTTTTACTCCAGCCTCCCACGAAAAAAGAAGCTTGCGTTGTATAAAACACATTGTTCGAGTAAAATGTTTCTGCGCGTGTCGAATGTTCTGGAAAATAAAAGACACTCCGTGAAAGAATCAATGACGTAGTTTTTGTTTGTCTCGATTATTAAAGAACGTGAGCTATGGTTTCGATTCGAAACAAAATTCATCCACGGACGTAGGCTACACCTCAAGTCATAAAGTTACATAGTTAAAACTATTTCGAAAAATAATTAATTCTCCATACCATGTACCGTACAAAATGTTCGTACTGCATTACACAACATTCTCATTTCATTTTACTCTCGTAGTGAAATTCGCAGTACAGTGCGGTTACATCAGCAGTTACATGAGAGGGGGGAAATTATTACTGCAAAGAGAAACTGTGATAGATAGTTTTGTGACAGGTATTGGGCTTTTCGCTCGAAGGTAGCGTGGACACGTAATGGCCAGCGGTAGCGCTAAGGGCTCGGTTTCCTCCGATCTGAAAACTGAACGAGAACATCAAAATGAATAGACATTTTTAAGTTAAGTTGCACTGAGTTGTTAGTTCAGTCAAGTTAAGTGTGGTTTCCTAGAAAACTGAAAACTGAACATAAATGAAAAGTGTATGTGTCAAAATGGAGGAACAGATGATGAGCAGGTTGCATGACAGTGTAGAAATTTAGCTAGGACAGGATATACTGATATTATTTTGGTGGATAAAGTAACAGATTATCAAAACCATGGCCGAAGACCAGCAAAAAGACGTAAAATAATTGCACTTTTTGCCAATCGTCGTTTGAAAGTGTTAGTAAAGAATCACTTGAAAGAAAATGAAACAAAATTTGTACAGTACTGTCGGTTATAGGCCGTTCAAAGTAAAGTGAGCACTTTATGACGCTGTTTTATGATACATAATAACCAATAAATACATTTCATTGTGACCTCGGACTTTTGGTTTTGGGAATGGTGAATGTATACACTCTGTTTATTACTCACATGGTAGTGTTTACATTAACAAGTGGTGTAAAGCTGTAAATAGGTTGAAAGGAAAACGTAACTAGGGCTTCAAAAGTGCTCACTTTACCGTGAACGGCCTAACAACTTTGCTGTTTCATTATATTCTAGAGCATATAGAACCAGATATAGGCTATTTATGGTAAAGTGAGCACTTATAAAGCCCTCTAATTTGGAATAATAGTCAATAAATATATTTTATTTAATCACAGGTGTTTACTTCCGTGAGCAGTGGAATATACACACTGTGTTTATTACTTAAATGGCAATATTTATTTTAAAAAGGTGGTTAAGGGGAAAAAAATGGCTGAAAGTAAAAAGTAACTAGGGCCTCAAAAGTGATCGCTTTACCGTGAATAGCCCATATCGATGTCCTACCTTGCAACAGGAACAAACATCATAACAGCAGAAGAAACACTGTTTATAACATTAAGGTGAGTTATATAAAATATCAATTTCATTTTAGTGGTATTTCGTAATACTGTATTTGGTGTACGAATGGCTACATTTATTTTTATCCAAAATGCTACATGCACAATAGCTTCTTTATTATTCTTCGCATATTGCTATATATAAAAATACTATAGACAAAAATGTATGTAACATCACCACAAAATACATTGGGTAAATGTAGACACGTAACCTAAATTATGTTTCTATATTTATAACGAACTAGCTTGTGACATTATCATTGTTCCCGTCTTTATTACTATATGTACGCTGTAATTGCGTTGACTGACTTACTTCTTCCTTTTCTGAGAACTAAAGCTTGACATCCCCACTGCCAGAGATACTGCTAGCTTAATTTTGGCAATTTTCTATTTCGGGAATTCCAGGTCTGTGTCACAGATAGAATTAAAAAATAACTCAACGCTGTCTGGTTTCTCCAGCCGTTCATATCGAGTGCAAATTTTTTTAGAAGCTCCACCTTTTGTTGCTCGCTATTGTCTTGTGGGCATGGACTGGAGAGCCACCTACTCTTCTTCCGTGTAGACACTGAGTTTTCGGGGACAATGTCTGCTTCGACAGACTGCGAAGATCTAAAAGTATAAGTATGCTCTTCAAGAACGGTTATCTGTTCGTCATCAATGTTCCATCTCCGCCTCAGATTCTTCACTACAGGTGTATTTGAAGTTGTCCTGTGGAAAAGAGTAAAATTAAAAGGCACATATAAGAACTGAGTGTGTTTCCCATTAATTTTAATACAACACACTTCATATTTTCTAACCTAATATTTCCAGTTGTTCACCCAGCTTCTTCCAATCATGCTGTTTTTTTTCTCCAGTGTTTCTGTATAATTTAAGTTGTCCGTTGTATAAAAATTCATTTTGGAAAACAAATTCAATTATCCTTTCTTCTTCTGCTGCACTAAACTTGGATTTAACACTCATTGCTTATTTTTGATGCACTAGAAAGAAGAACGTAAATATCTCAACACACTAATAATTTGCAAATTCCAGCGAGAAAACAACTGAACTCAACTTAACTGATGAATCACTCGCAGCGATATTTTCCCCACCGAGAATTCTAGTGGGAAACTTAAAATGTTAGTGACAAAAAGAAAATGTATTAATTCAGTACTCAGTTACTTTCAGTCGAGTCTAGTCCAGTTAGGTTTTCAGTTAGAGGAAACCACTGCTGTAAGTAATTATATATCCGTTCGTGGTCACGTGAGAATTTACTTACAAATGTTAAGTTTATAAGTTACGTTCAATTCAGTTCAGTTCAGTTTTCAGCTTGGAGGAAACCACGCCTTTACGATTACTTACATGTTGCTTGAATGAAAGAACGTAATGATTACTGTAGAAAAACCAGCTTGATACTGAGAAACAAATATAATTATTTTACCCACACAACAATTAAATATTTTTGAATGCAATAAGCGTCTAACGGACTTCGTGATATTAATTTTACAATTTGACTTTTCTAAACGAATACATGAAAAATTAATTTCACCAATATTTTCCTCTACAATCTTAAGATGTATAAGTATTAAGTTTGGTCATTGCTCTTCCTACCCACAAAATACTAAGTTGACACACAGCCACTAAGAAAAATACACTCATTAACAGCTATAAAAACAATACCATTACGGCATTCAAGTTAGTGCAATAGAAGTGTATGGCCTTGTTTGTAAATAATATTTTTCTAACTCTGACTTTTATTACAATAAGTTGTGAGAAACATTACAATTATGCTCTTTCATATATGGATGTTAATAAAACACTCTGAGCTATCACAATCAGTTTCACAACTACACAAAGTTAATAATTTTTAAACGTGGACTCAGAACCATACAAAACTGAACATTATCTTCACAAATCTCTTAAATGAAAATGGTAGTTCACAGAATACACTCACGAGAGAGTACTTGCCCTCAAGTTGGAAAATCATTCTGGATTTGTATTGGCGCCAACATATGAGTAGGTATTATATAGTAAATCGAATGAGATATTTCCCAGTTGAAAATTAAAGCTATGAAGAGCTCTGTCGCAGACTTCCTTCCACCGGATGGTCTCCCATCAGGCTGGTCGATCAAGTCAATTATTGATTACTCCATTTCCCTGTTCTTCCCAAATCACTTCGCTATCAGTAGCTACCATTAAGTCCTGTAGCATACCTATCAGGGAAGTATTGTGTCTCAAATACTGCACTGGGCAATATTCATAATCAAAACATTCCCGAAACTGACGTCAAGGTCAGAATCAAAGGTGTAACACCAATGTTCAAGATCGTAGCATTCTTCTAATTGCAACTCTCCTCCACACTGTTTAAAATATACCCACCTATACATCGCATGCATCTGCTTGTAGTCTGCTGTAGGATCGAATCTGCATTCCATGACTAATTGACTGACTGAAGCTCCATCACTCCTTGCCTTATTATAGGCTGGTGGCCATCTTGATTTATTTTAAACTACAAGCACACGACATGCTCTGCCGTACATTGCAATTCCACATACCACAGGGACAGACTAGGCGACGATTTTCAGTATGTACCCTCGCAATATGCTCAATATTATCACATTTTCCTGTCCAGACGAAAGGTTCCACATAACACTCTCTTCGCAACTGGTATTCAATTTTCTTATATAATGGATATTTAGTTATTTGTTCACATTACATGTTCCACACTAGTTTAGTTAAACTAGTCAGCAATTCAGTGTTAGGTCGCAAATTATACACTCTACTTGGTACCAATAAAATCTCCAACTTTTCATACGTATAATCCGAAGTAATAAGTGAAATATTCCAATGTTATTCCCCACCACGCATTTAATCCGTAATGAAGTATTGTCATTAACCCAAAACCATACCTTTCTGAAAACAGGAGTAACACTCGCATACTCGAATTCTGGATTAAACTTCCCCATCACAAGCTGAACTGAATTATTTTCCGAATCGCCTATGCTATTTATACCTCAATTTCCTTTCCTCGCACCTCAATTTCCTTATCACCCCCTCTCCACACAACAGGCTGTAATAGGTATTGTGCTATTAATGTAAAATTTTCAATTGCTGGTTTGGTCAATCTCTCCTCATCGTCACAGTCTGTCAGTATAGATAATTTGTACATTAATAAATAATTTTCACCTGCTGAGATGAAAGGCGAGGTGAAACCATACAGTTGATGTAACTTTTTGAATGAGGGCAATTGTACACTTTTGGCATATCAGATATTTTTCCATTCTACACACATCCAAAAATACTTTTATATCAAGTCCACACACAAATATCTCCTCGTCTTTGAAGTATGCATTGCAAATATTCGGTTCTTCTCGTCAACACAATCCCATTCCAATAGTAAACCATGATGATTTTTGTAACCCATGTGTTGGTTCTCTTATATTTATGATTTAAGGTATTTCCAGTCGAAAGGCGATCTGAAATTGAACACTGTTGTAATGTTGTTTACATCAGTAAAGCGATTTGAAATTGAACACTGTTGTAATGTTGTTTACATCAGTAATAGCCATTTCCTTGATTATTCATCTATGTGGAGCTTGGAATCCCTGTATATTGCAGAAAATCTTTACTCTGTAGTAGCTCGTCATATACTGATTCACATTAGTACTTTAAATAATTAATCTCGGACATTATATGATACTAATCTATCATGAATGAATAATGCGTAAGCTTGAGTATTGGCAGGAATGGGTTTGTCTGCAATTATTTCAATACCTGAATCAATATTCACGAAAAAAAAATGTACATATGTGTCAGTACTCAAACACGAAACAGGACTCGTCGTGTTATTGATACAAGTTATTTTCCACAAGACAACTATGTATATGATAATTTTGATTATTTTGTGAGAAACATACCAATGTGTATTAACTATGCAAAAATGTAATAATGTCACCTGTTGGGTAGAACTGAAGTTAGTGAGTTATATGATTACTGCAATAATAAATTAGATTTTAAGGCATCAAAATATTTTTGCTGGTTGTACACTTGCATAGCTGTAGTTTCATGATTGCAGAACATACTGTTTTATGAATGCTTCCATCACAACAGTTAATGAAATTACATAATTACAAAATAATATTATAGGATCTTCGTTTGGCTACAAACAAAAATTACTGGGCAGGAGGGATACTCACAGCCGCACGATACCATAAGTCTGAGTTACCTTGAATCGTTTTTTAAAAGGCAACGAACTTTTATACAATCGAAACAACGTTAAAATGAACCATTGCCCCATTTATATTCTACGATTATCTAAACTAACTTATAAAGAGGTAATGTGAGTTTGTTTGTTTATATGTAACGGGTAGTCTCGGAAACTACAGGGCCGATTCCTATAATTATTTCACTGTTAGAAAGCTACATTCTTCCATATTTCCATAAAAAAATTCCTTCAGAAATTTCAAAATTTGTAAACCAAGTCGTAAAAAATTGATCTACTTGGCTGCTTTCTAAGGATGCTCTACCAAAACCATTTAAGATAAATTTAAACAATGCTACAAGAAAATGTCGCAAGTTGTCGCAGGGTGTCGCAAGTAGTCACAGGTAGTCGGAATTAGTCGCAGGTAGTCGCATATAATGGAATGCAGTCACTGATAGTCGCAGGTAGTCGTAAATAGTCACGGTAGTCGCAGATAGTCGCAGGTATTAAATAATAGTCGCAGATAGTCATGGGTAGTCGCAGGTAGTCACGGGTAGCCATGGGTAGTCGAAGTAGTCCCAGGTTGTCTCAATTAGTCGCAGGTAGTCACACGTAGTTATGTGTGTTCGCAGGTAGTCACAGGTTGTCACGCGTAGTCGCAGATAATCATGGGTAGTGGCAGGTAGTCATGAGTAGTGGCAGGTAGTCACGGGTAGTCGCAGAAAGTCGCAGGTTGTCGCAAGTTTCTCGCAGGTAGTCGCGGGTTGTCAAGGGTAGTCGTAGGTAGTCACTGGTAGTTGCAGGTAGTCACAGGTAGTTACAGATATATCACGGGTAGTCATGGGTAGTCGCAGGTAGTCACAAGTAGTTATGGGTAGTCATAGGTAGTCAAAGGTAGTCGCGCATATAAGTATGTATTTAAATAACTTCTTAAAACCTGAGCGAAGTGATGGCAGGCTGCTAGTTATGAATAATAACGTTAAAAGAAAATACTGCAACATTTATATTTAATGGTTATTATTAAATATAACTTTTTTCATAAACGCATCCAATTATGTTTATGAAATTCCTATCAGAGAGTGTAATAGCTTGTAATTATGGCTAAGCGATTCATAGTGATTCCTCGTTAGTACAAAGTTTTTTTTAGATGTATTACAAATACTGTTCTCGTAATGTTACAATTAATGCATTTGAAAGGGCTATTGTACATTTACAATGGCTTGTACGTATGAAAAGAAATTCCCACTGAAATTACAAAAGACACACTAAACATGAAGTAGTTTTCAGACTCAATATATTATTAAAGCATTAAAATCAGTTTATTTAATTAAATTAATGTTTAAATATGGTGCGAAATATTAGCAAAAGTAACAGTTCAGGCAATTTCACGATGTCACTTCAGCGAGACACCTTGTTCTAGTTAACAAGAGCACTGCAATGATAATGTTTACATTAGATGCAAAGTCATGGTGAGTTGAGAGAAGTTATTAGCAATGTTTTCCCAATTGCTCAAGTAACCATTTGCAAACACTATTTACGACTGATTGGTTTACTAGTACTGACAAAACGTTTACGGAAGCAGACTGTTGATAGTTGACCGCTCTGAAGGGTTTTCTGCCAGTATGGAGCTACAACTTCAGATTTACCCTTCAAGTTTTTCTAACTCTATATTATGCAGTAGTTAGTAGTTAGATTTGTAACAGTTACTGCTTCAATTTGAAGTAAATTTTGCTTCCACACAACGCGCAGACTAACTTGGGGGTCTGCGATTTATGCGTAGTCCGCACTACGATTTCCAGGTAAGATATTTTTTCTTTCAGTTTATCTTAAATTGGTATTTATTGTCCGGAAATATTCAAAATCTGCTGGCTAATAATTTAAAATTTGCAGAGATCAGATTTGAAAATTATTTAATGAAACGGAAAACATCTGTTATAAATTATTCTACTGCTCCAACATGAGAACTTGAGTAGTAATTGTTTATACTATATTCACACACTATATTATATTTAACTTCCTTCTAACTGATAATTTTTACCCCAATAGGTGGATTTTCTTAAAATATATATTTTAAGTTAACCAAATATCTGTGTGCTCCTCCCAACCTTTAGAGTACTTTTGTGGATAGACTAAATAAACTTGTTCATATCTGCAAGGATAATCTACCATTTATGATGTACTCTTCCCACTCTAATATGCAATTCTCTCACTCAGTATTTGATTATCAGTTTCTTTGTTTCCTTCATTGGCTTTTTCCAACGGTGGACAATGTGTACTCCACAAAACCGAGTACAGTCATCGATCAGTATCCAAACAACATGGCCAACTTCAAGAGAAAGTGGATAACGTTCTTAAAAGAAAGTACATCATAACATATAAATCTTCATAATGTTTATACAAATTATCATTGACATTATCCATTACTATACAAGTAATGAAATGGACTTGATAGTCACATACAAATATAGATGGAAAGTTGCGCGTACAAACAAATATAAAATGAAAGGTAACTGGGAACGATTTCACCAGCGTGTGCCGTCATGTTGGTAGTAGGCGACTGACATCTGGAGGCCGTGAGCTGGACAACTGATGGAATGGAGAGTGATATGTCCCACGTTGTATTCCAACCACCATTTAAGCAAATTTCTAACGTGGCAGCTTACAGTTATACATGCAACCACCACCATCATGGAGGAGGCCGCTAGAAATTACCAACCCCCCCGCTCCATATATTTGAGAAAGGACGCCAGGGTACCCTACAATGGTAAGTTAGTTGATAATTGCTACCCGAACTTATTTAGTTCACTGATATAGATTACAATCTGTTCCCGCGGTAGGGTACTTGACCTTGATTGGCGACTTAGAGAGATCAATACCATTCGTCTTGTATTTTTGTAATTTTCTCCGCAACCGGCGTCACGGCTTTTATACTATTTTGAACGGATTGACAAGGCATTGCTTTGCAAATTATACGAAGGTAATATTTTTAGACTCCTGTTGGAAAGTAATATTTTTTCTGTAATCACCTACAAGAAAACTATAACTTATTCATTTCCGGGAAATTACCTCCTCAAACTAATTAAATGCGGTTACGCTGCCACACAATAAAAGGTATTGTTTGGAAACTAGATACTAAAGATATATTTGTAACACTTCAAATAAAATAAAGTAAATTTAACTAATCCTTTGTGTTATGTTACGCATTAGTTTTTTAGTCAATTCATGCCTGTACGGTGCTATGGGTGTAGCTAAGTAAGAAGTCATGATTAGGTACAACACATCAGTATAGAATGGGGTTTATTGAAGGTAAGGATTGCACAATGACTATTTACATGACTTGATCAGGGGGTCTTAAATGGAATGCCAATATGCTAAATAATTTATAATATGTTTTGATATCGCACGCCACTACAATAACAGGGTGATTGGAAAAACCCCACCTTGTTTATGAAGCTGGAGGCTGATTCTAGGAGGCGGTTAACGACGGCCGGACATACCCATCTCCACGTATTCTTGGTTCGCTGCCCCGATGACAAAAGAGCTCGCTCCCAGTGTTACGGTGACCTATATCGGGGGCGTTGTTTAAAATTTTCGGTTCCGTTTACTGGCCGATGGAGGGGGTTTATGCAAACTGTCTTTCACAAGGTGTTATTCCAATCATACTCGTTCCCTGGATTAATCTTTGAAGGTGCGATCAGGCAGGCCGTTCAGCTAAGGCATGATCAATTTATAACAATGGAATATTTAAAACTAATTCTGAGTTTTTTTCAATCAAGGGTTGTAGACTTCGTGTGTATTATAAACATTGTGTTACTTATACAATTTTGAATGTATTGTTAAATAATGTGTGATAAATATACAATATTTCAGGTGAGAGTTCAGAGAAAACATTAGGCAACTAGTTTTTAAAGAGTTCTTTGTAACAAATACAGACATTTTTACTGTGCCTCTTTAGTAATTTGGAAGGTATTATTTATGCAGTAACTAGTGGACAAATTAATGAAACGTTCGAAAATGATCTTAAGATGAAAAAGGATAAATCAAAGATACCAACGTCTGAGGAGAGGAACGCTAAAAGGATGCTCCTCCAAGCTGGAACAGTTGTTCTGCTGGTCCTTCTCTGGTTTTACTTTGCGTTGGTTGAGTGCATGTTAGCAGTTGATGGTGTGAATCCAATTCCCAGTTTGACTGAAAGCGAATAAGTACTGTGTCTGCATTCAAGTCGCTCAGAGTTCTCTATAAACAGGTCTTCTCTATAAACAGGTCGTCTTCCATCTTCAGAACTGTAATGAGACGCGAACGCAAGTGACTTGTTCAGCGGACGTGTGTGGAAGCGTGAAGCACGCTGGCCGCTCGCACGTGTTTTGCGGCCTCAGCCAGCTGACGGCGTTCTTGCAAGGAGGTCTGGTCGCGGTGTCTCGCACCCTCTACCACCACCTCCGGGAGCCGCCATCAATCATGTGCCCCGTCAAACCAAGCAAGCAACCACCCCACCCACCCTCCACCGACCCCTCGTTCTCTCTCGCATCAACCCCTTCGCTCGACACACACATTACCCTAAAACAACCGGCCCACCAATGCATCGCAAATTCGTCTCCCGAGGCAACAGCTTGGTTTCCCAGGCGACAAGTCGCCACCTACATGCCGCCTTATGTCTAGAGACGATGCTGTACCGCGGGAAAAGTTGACTGCTTATTAGGTTTCTTCGTACTGTGGACAGTAATTCGGGATGTCTTTGTGACTGCATATCCTGTACATGTAACAACACAGTATGGCGGTCCTTGGCGGTTACCCATAAGAATACTAGCCATGCTCGACGCTGTGTTACTCTGAGATCTCAGGACCTACGAGTATACCAACATGGTAGGAAGAAGGCACACCGTACTGTGCACAAGTCACAAACTTATCTTTAATTATGTACTGTCGCGTGTGTAGGAAAATACTTTCCCATTTCACCGAGCCAACGCGAATACTGACACTCTAAACTCCACGAGTTAAACCAACTAAAACAGTCATAACCCATTACAAAAGCAGCAAGTGCAGTTGCTCAAGTTTCTGTGCTTCATCAAGTCGTTACATATTGCTTTTCAGTAGTACTACTAGTTCCAACGTTCATGCTGCGATAAAAGCCGAACTTCATATGGAAACGACGTAACCACTGATGCGTTATTAATTACTCGTTCTCACGTTGTTAATATAAGTTACAGAAGTTATCGGTTACAGAAGATTGCTGTCACATAGCTTCCTACGTAGAAGTTCTTCCACAGAATTACTGATGTCTACGCCGTGGAATCACTAAACTGAACAGATAAACATGACGGGAAACATTGCCGAAGTCGAGTGTGTCGGGAGCCGAATATGTCCGGAGATAATCGCTGCCAGCGTAAGATTAGCCTTACCTAACACACTGAAGAGAATGAATTGTGATCTTCGAGCTACATCTCAGACTGTAAAAGCACCGTTACCGTTATCAACCGTTACAGTAAGGATGTAACATCGTAAGCACACTTAAGACAACTTGCTCCAGGTTACGATCTGCAACTCGGTGCTGATAATTAACCAGGCAGACAAAGGATTGCTTGCGAAAAATCAATAATACTTTCATTTATTTATTTATTTTTTTTTTTCAGCAATGTACACGGTAGTTGATTACTGCAATCCCGCGCAGTGCCTTTTTTAAATATTATTGGAAGTTTTACGAGCCGTCATTCACAACAGAAAACTGTTGCCCTGGTGCACACTGATTTTGCACAAACGGAGGTTGTGCTCAGTGAATAAATGTACAGCAGGTTCGTGAAGAATCTAACAAAGTATGTCATCATGACTGTGTTGAGCGTGCGTATTTCAAGCAGCGAGTTACCCACTGCGTGATCTCTGTTACCAGCATTAACCATCCATAAACCTGAGCTGGATTAATCTCTTACCGTAGATGTTAATGTTTCGTTTCAGGTTACTTACGCTACCTTAGTTTTCTAAACTTGTAGAACTACCTATTCAATTTCAGCTTGTAGCTTGTAGCCATCAAAAGATATTGCTTGGCTGACTAAACCGCTCGACTATAAAATACGTCACGGAGCATAACGAACGTACTAACACTAGCTACAAGCATGGGTAGCGTTATAGACGTTCGTGAAGCTGATCACGCCCTATAACAGACATTCGCCGGTATAGCTGGTGAGCACTGAATGAGCAGGAGATATGAATACGAGACGTAAGCAAAGTACATGATCCAGTGTTATGTTCACATCTTTACGGGCACGTTTTAATGTTTCGTGCCAAGCCTATTGGAAGTGATGATTCAAGTACATAATTTTGCCCAGCGTTGAAAGTGCTAATACAACTTAGAAAAAAGATTGTTTGTAAACGCAAACATTTAAGTGTTATTAAATGTAACAGCAGCGGTCCTTTCGAAAATAATGTTTTCTGGGAGTAGGAAATTGCAAGTGTCAAATGTCTGTGGCCGCTGAAAAAGTGTTTTAATTCATACGGGAAATTATTACTATACAGGTTTTACGTGGGGAGTAAATAGGTTATTTCCAGTACACTTGTAAACAAAAGTCCATATGAACTTACGTCCCAGGTTTGATGGTTCCTGAGGTAAGGCCTTCTCAATTTCTGCTGTATTTGTTAGTATCCGTACATGATACAATCATGTCCATGTAATTGCAGCCCTGCCTGTGTACTAACAGTGATTCACTGTACAACAGATGCTTAAGATGTCTACCTTGCACGTAAATGCACGCCTGCACACGCTCAGATGCGCCACGCATGTACTATGGTCTTCACATGTCTCCACAGGTTCGGATCTATCTCTCTATGTACACAAACATCGGTGTACCGGTTACCAACAGCGAACACAGTGGCATGGATCCGTAACTCGGGAACCACTGAACTTTAGGATTTATCTTCAAATGGACGTTTAGAATGAAGGTGTATTGTTCACAGTCTGGTTACATCTCACGTGAACCACGTGAACGTGTGTATACGGAATGTGGCTGAATTCGACCGACTAACTTGGTGAGGTTATTCCTTTTGCAAAATCAAGTGGCAAAAAAACAGGACACTTTGTACCTAAGCGAACTATTAAGGGCTCAATAAGTCCCTGAAAATGGAGATTTTGGAAAGTATTTTTGCGAAATATCGGAAACCAGGTACGATGAAAGTACAATTCGCAGAACATTGTTTTATGTTGACGGGACCTTCAACCTCAGAGTAAAGTCACAATAATAACACTCCCCGTTACGAAAATAAAAGGGGTGGACACCCTCTCATTACCGGAAACTTCGTTAGTGTCGGGAATAATGAACGTTTGATGTTGGTTTATTGAGCAGTATGGCATACGAAACACAAATAGTCCCCTTGTTGCAACTACCTAGGACACACCGTTTTAATTTAAAATGCACACAAAAATTACGCTGGATTCCACTGCCGCGATACAATGCCTCGTACGTAGGTAATACGCTTAACATACGTGTATGGTTCGCTATGATTACCTTGTCCGCCACCATCGGCTGTGCTGTGACCAGACACGCATGTAGGTAGAATTGCCTGCATGCTACCTGCTGTATCGCTGCAGCGGAATCTAGCGGAAAATTTTTGTGCGTTTTAAACGAAAGCGGTAGGTCCTAGGTAGTTGCAAAAAGTAGGCAATTTTGGTTTCGTATGTCATACTGCTCAATAAGCCAGCATCAGACGTTCATAATTCCCGACTGTAACAAAGTTGCTGACAATAAGAAGGTGGTCACCCCTGTTATTTTCATAACGGGTTGTGTTATTATTGTGACTTTACTCTGAGGTTGAAGATCCCGTTAACATAAAGCAATGTTCTGCGAATTGTACTTTCATCTTACCTGGTTACCGATATTTCGCTATGATAAATACCAAAATCTTTATTTTCAGGGTCTTATTACGCCCTTAATATTTAGTTAAGGTATAAAGTGTCCTATATACTTGTCACTAGATTTTGCAGAATGAATGACCTCACGAAGTTTGTTGGTCGAATTTAGCCCCTTCATATATATATATATATATATAATATATATATATATATATATATATATATATATATATATATATATATATACATACATAAATGCATACATACACACATACATACATACACACACGCACGCACGCGCGCGCACACACACACTTTTTCACAGTACCGCACAATATACAAACGGGTTGTTGTCATCAGATCTTCAAAGTAACTCTAACTTTTATATGCGACTGAAGAAGAAATTGTGACTATTAGAATAAATTAAGCAGGACAACAAACTGCTTCAATTGACTACAAACGTGTACAGTTCAACTTGTTCTCTGTAGCGCATCCACGTTTCTAGTCTTCGGACACACTACTCCAGAGTGGCGTAGAGAGATATGGATGGCTCTAAGCACCATGGTCTTGAGAGCCGATGAGGGTGAAGCGAGGTGAGTATGGAGCAGCGCAGGACTGCAAGGTCCGACGAAACGGGAAATCCCCGAGAAAACCCGCCGATCAGTGACATCGTCCAGCACTATTCCCACATGAGAAAATCCAACCCAGTTCGCATAGGTGGAAGTCGAGTAGTCTAACTACTAAACCTGCACGGTCCCTCCGAACGCTAGAATATTTCGTTACCTTAATCCGTCTCTTGGTGTCACTAAACTCACGATGTTCTTTCAAAGGGCGATAGCATCAGGTAACAAGATGTCGGCCGGCAAGGAACATCTGTCTCAATGGTGAAAAGTGATGATAAAAATTCCGCTAAGTCTGGAAATAACAGTTTTTAATTTGAATAATGCTTGATAATTATGCCACTACAGTAGTGGGAACCTCAAAATACTATGATATAATTTATTCAAAATGGCGGCGAAGCAGTTGCAAATGCACTTCATCTCTCCAGTCACGCCCCCTGGAGGTGTTGAATGACAACAATTGTCCCACCCAAACACCTAGATGTGTTTTCTGACTTATTACGCTCCCCACTCCCGCTGCACCAAAAATTTCAGACGCTCTTCCCCCTTACCCACCCTGTTTTTCGATACCCCTCCCCATGTGGCCCTGCCGGAGATGTGCGGACCTGTTTTAGAGGGCGTCATGAGCTGGCGGGCTGCCAGAGTGGGAACTTCGACGACCGGTGTCCGGGGCTGGTACTGTGTTTGATTCCCATTGAGGGTAATTAGATTTTATTTGCATAGTAACATAATGGCGGAAGAACACATGCTCCTCCTTGGACTGTTGGAGACAGACTGTTGAAGTTGGAGGGGGAAATGCATTTAGGTGTTGTCTCGTCGGCAGCTGGATGACAAATTAGGAGGATGGAGGCGGGAATGCAGTTGCATAAGGGAAGAGATGGGAGAAAAGTGAATACGGTTGCTTATTACGAATATTGAATATTTAACCGTGCAACTACCCTATTTTTATTAAGTGCATTGAGTATGTAATTCCGCACTTGCATGTGCAGAGAGAGTACATTGCGTAAGTACAAGATCTAATTACATGTCTTCTCCGCAAGACAGCTCGCTCTCAACGAACCCGAGTTTCGATAATATGTAATATTAATAACTCCCCCGGCACCATCCGCCATATTGTTTCGTGTTAAATATATAAGGAGAGAAATTTATTTAAAAAATTGTCGGTATAAGTTAAGGAGATGAGTTCGGAGCTGCACATTCAATGTGATGCAATCCGAATATACATTAGTGCTAAAGTATACCAAGTGAGTATCTGACCTTGGTCAAGTCCCCCTCAAGGCAAAAAAAATTATCACGTAACAACTAAGTTGAATGAGGAAGGAGTGAAGGGAAGAGGTAGTCCCTGTTTCGAGTCACCATCGAGGGTAATTACATAATAATAAAAAATAATATTAACATTAACTACGCACTTATGTAATTACCACAATTAGAAACTATATACTTGCACAATTTCTTATTGGATGTGCCAAGAGACGAATTGCACAACCTCTTGCTAGGACTGTCCACTCTATATTGATATGAGATTTCCATATATCCTCAGATTTTACCCCGAGGCGATGTAATGAAATCCCGCAGGCGTACAAGCCCTAATGTGTCGGAGCACATCCAAGCCAGCTAATATGGCCATTGTCATCGCAACTGACTGTCGTCTCTGGAGTCGACACACCCTCCGAGAGGAGAAACTAGGAAGTTCATCATACCACCGTTAGGGACCAGCACTTCACAGGGATTGCTCTTTCTCCCTTTCTCTCGTACTCTTTCTCTGTATATCTGCTGGCTTGTCGGGAAAATCCTCCCCGGTCTATCCTAAACATGTTTGTGTTAAAAATGCCTGGTGATATTACCTAATATAATTTTATTTTTAACTATTTTATTTATTTCACTAACATTTTTTATTACGTGACACCTGTTTTCAATCTTTATTCTATATTTTATCAAACATGATGAAAGAACACTCAAAAATTATCAGAGCTTGCGACTGAAGTTACTGTAGTGAAAATCCGATGGGACTAACCACCTCATTGCAACAGCTTTATGTATACAGCTGTTCCAATAAGGTGGTTTAAAACCAATTTCCACACACACACACACACACACACACACACACACACACACACATACATATATATATATATATATATATATATATATATATATATATATATATATATATATAATAATATATATACATATATATATATATATATATATATATATATATATATATATATATATATATATATATACATATATATATATATATATATATATATATATATATACACACACATATATATATATATATACACACACATATAATATATATATATATACTGTGTAAATTTATTTTAAATGGTTCTTAATATAAATTTTAAACCAAACAACTTCACTTCGCACCATGCAGCAAGCGTTAGTAAATTTTATTATTACTTGAATGTATAAATCTATGCCACTAAATGTTAATGACTGTCATTAACTTGTGATGCATCCTGTGTATTTTGTGTAATGCATTATTCATATTTTAATACCAGTTTGAGAGCAGAACAGTCAGCGAGACTCGTTGAGGAACATTAGATGTTTTATTCGCGTTACAAATAAAGTATCCAGAATATTTGCTTAGTGAATAACTGAATGCAATTTGTGTTGCATAATAAGGTGAAACTAACTACACATCAGCAGTCGATTCACATCTATCGAAGTTGGAAGGTTGCTGTAGGCTTGAGAATTTAGTCCTTGGTTCATGTCCATCAAAGATACTTATAGTTTATTCGCATACTAAATAAATACCAGTAAATATTTGTTGTGTAATGGAAGAAAAACCGAGAGTAATTTCACTCTTAAGTATCCGTCTTACCAGGACCATTGCTCACATACCACTATCCTAAGTTTTACTTTTATGTATAACTTATATGCATACCCTGTTGTAATGTTCAAGAGCACTACAGACCGGACTAGGTAAACTATACATATTTACCAAACCCTATTTCGTTCTCTCGAACTGTTGAGATATCTCCGAACTCCATCCCCTAGACACGTCTAACAGTCGCAAGGAATGAAACTTCGCCCGACATAGCAACATTAAAGTCTCTAACGAGATTGTAAGCAATCTGTATCGACAGAGCCCACTCTATCGCCAACAAGAAAATCGACAACAGCTCTGTGCGCTTAATTTTTTAACTTCTAGCATAGTAATATTTAAAAAAAATTAATATACAGACACATTATAAAATCACTATTGTTTAAAACCCAAATTATTTTGAGTGTTAAAAAGGAAGGATACATTCAATCGAGGATAACTTTCATTTAAAACATTGCTTTGATTCCCAATGAAGTTAAGTTTTTTATTGGATTAGTTCGCACTTCGATCCCCGACAAAGTTAGCAATAGATATTCACTGAGATAGTCCTTGTTTCATTTCCCAGTGATGTCAATACATCTATATAAATGTACTAATTGACGTACCGTGAACAAAGACAGAGGCATATAGGAAGAAACTACTCGAAACATACATGCAGACGAATTCTAAATTCGATATTTTTTTTTTTTAATCCTAGAACATTTTTGAATGTTAAATGATAAGGATATTTTTTTTTAAAGTAATACCCTTTTTATAAAATATAATTTAGTATTGTGTAAATAACATTCGGACCAACATTATATAGAATAAATACCGAGGTGTGCACGCGTCTCTAGCAAAGATCCGTTTCCCAAACAGGCAAGAGAGGTGATATATTCTGTCAACAAAATTGCTTACCGAAGAGGGTTTGCAGTGCGACATGTTACGCGAGGGGTGAGGACTACTTCCAATAAATGAGAACAGAGGACGGGCCGCTATGACCCTCAGGCTTTGTCCAGCACATGACCAACCACGACACACCGGCAGCCTCGCCAGGCATGTCAGCAGAACTCTTTTTTTTTTTAATGCGAACTCGCATCCTGCGAGGCTGTAGTACGCCAACAGAGAATACATCCCCACTTCTCCGCACATAATTTTCGTAATAATTATTACATTCTTACAAATTGTAGTATGTGAATAAAAAAAATTAATTTAATTCATTGTTTTTTACATAATAAAATCGTGACACATCAGACAACACTTCCAAGGGGTGGGGAGGGACAACTGAAATACAAAGAGGTGGAGGGGGAATCCGTCAGACAACACCTCCAGGAGGTGGGAGAACCTGTCAGACAACACCTCCAGGAGGTGGGATGGGTGGGAGAAGTCTGTGTGCAACTGCAACTCCGCCATTTTGAATTAATTGTATCGCAGTATTCGGGGGCGTCTAATACTTACCACTTCAGTTATTCTGATTAACCGCAGGCCGGTCTACAAGGTAGAATTTAAATAGTTAAAACAGCTGCAAATCAGTTTAATTGACTGATTGCAGCTCTGTTGAAACTACTCCACTTGAATAAGTAAAATTCTACCAAGATTTACTTGTTGGTATTTACTGATTAAATTGTGATTTCTTCTGATTCCTAATGAATGACGCTGGCCTGGCCTTAAAACCTCTATGCATTCCACTGATTCATCAGTAGGCAACAGCTCATTGACTGACGATTCCGTGATATAATTAATACTGATTGCAGTAACTGCATCATATTTAGAATGTATGTATTGAAGAACAAAATGTCTGCCTACAGAGTGCATAAACACCCTTTGCTGATCCGGTGTTCCACTCATACCTGGATTGTCACTGCCCGAAGGTAACACTTTGATAAACTTGGTCGCGGGGGTGAGCTTGAAGTTGATCGTCCTGTGTTTGTGTCAGTGAATGTTACTCAAGGAAAGCAGGTTTATGTCGTTTCAGGGTGAGCTACGTTTGCTCTGATGCAACTATATTCCACTCGTTCTATTGATTATTAGTCGTTAGTAATAAAAATAAAGAAAGTTCCTTAGTCAGTAGGTTTACTGTAATGGAATCAGTAAATCCTAGTCATGCCGTGATTGGCTGTTCTTTCACCTTTCTAGATACCACTTCAAGGCCCGACTTCAACGTCATCAGCACCCTAACAGCCTTCTCTCTAATTGCTAGTATGAAGATTACGTGCATGTACAACCCAAGGCCGTATCTCTCAGTTTTATTTTCTTAAAATAATTATTCAGGATCGTATATTAATTATTTTTCCTACAGTTCCATGCTCAGACGCTGTGCTCCAAACATCTTGCGCCTCTGGACATGTGCCCAGAGTGCCTGACCACTTCATTCCAGTGTCCGTGTTGCCATATGTGCCTGGCAAGAGGCGAGGTTGTTAACGTTTCCCGTCACATATGAAATACACAATTCTCAACGTTGTGACTGACAAATGTTTCGTGTTTGGAAACGCAAAAGTAGGTTGTAATCCATTCATGGTTACTTACAAATTTGACGCCCTGATACTTAGAGGCTGCATCTCCGCCTCATGCAATCAAGTCTTCAACTAGATATAGGCAATTACACCAAATGAACAACGCACCCTATTAGTACGGCCTCAGTTTGATAATATTATAAACGACAATTATTTACTTAATTGTATTACCAGTACCCATACTCTATATCGGTATTTATCCATATTAGTTATAAATGAAATATTATATCTTATAAATGAAATATTACAACTTATAAATAAAACAGAAGCAAATGTTTAATTTAACAATAAATAAGACACATGCATGTCAGCAAAAGTATAAGACGCTTGTGGTTCATGAACTATTTTGGAAACAACGACAAGTCATACGTGGGGGGATTTTTCGAAGGATTGATTGGAAAAGTGTGAAGATCTTGTGTCTTGACTATAACAGAATAACGATGTGTCATATATCGGGACCAATTGTAAGGGGCTGTTTGTGAGACGATGGTATACATATTCCCGACCACGAATGGCGTCTCCTACAACATTAGGAGCTTACCTCGTTGAACGATATTTATTTATGCGTTAAGCGTAATGTATCCAGAACTTGCCAAACGTCCCATATAGAGTAGTGTAAATAAAATGGTTAAAAAAGCCACATAAAGAAAGAAAACGTTGCAAACACTAAATAAAATACACCAATGACTTGTTTTCTTACCGGAAGCTTTGTCCCGAGGCACCGAGGAACCGGCACTTGGCCACCATCTCTGGGGCACAGATACCTCCGAACCAGCAGCCCAGATCTGGAGGTGCAAGCGGCAATCAATGTATTCTTCTCCAAGCGGAAGTGGAGGGAGCGGAAAGGAAACAATAGATGCAGAGAATTAAAATACTTTTCACGCCGGAAAACAATGGCCGACTGTGCGTTGAGTGGAGAGGGATGGGAACGCTAGGTAATGAAAAAGGCTTGAAAACAACGCAGGCGACTGGAGGGGAATCATAATATCATTCAGATAGCATTTTCAATACGAAGAGAGAGAGAGAGAGAGATACTTTCTGGGGCGGAAGTGACAGCGGATGGAAGATGGCGGATGGACGAATTTTGGTTCTCCTGTCAGTAGAAAACTTTCCCGTTCCAGAAAGATTGGTGGCACTTCTGTAGCAGGAGGAAAACAAAGGACCCTCATCCCCCCGACCTTATCTGAGGGAGAAGCGAGTTCTTCGATAGAACGTGATTGGGAACGTATTAAGTGCTATAAGAACATCTGCATTAAGTCAAGGGAAATAAAGGGATCTGACAGTTGCAATGAAGAACTGCCTACATGCCTTCACATCAACTGTGTGTAGCAAATAAGATCCCACTAATTTAAAAAATATACATATTAAGTACTTCTAAAGCGTTGGGAATGATAATTTTTAAATGTCTGGTATTATTGATTCAGTAAGATTTAACAAAATTCATGATCACGTGAAAAGCTATAACTTTCGCTATAGTCAATATGGAAGGGATTTATAAAACTAAATGAAAAAAAATTCTAGTTGTTTTACATGCGAGTGGATAAATAGACGCACATGTAATTAATGTGTGTTTTGGACGTTTAAAACAGTTCAGTTCATAACACGTTAACCCCTTTGCTCTCTATCCTTAGATACTTTTCACCGGTCAGCCTACAACTAGGATGGTAGTACGCAGCAATCAGATTTTCTTCTCCACATTAGATATTTTTATTTAATTATAGTGCAAGATTGCCCAACCATTTTGGTTTAGGCCCAAGGCACTCGGATTAATGCCCAGGTTTGATTTCCTTATTTTTCACGCCAGTGAAAAATTTCTTCCTGCGTGTACATGCTATTATGCACTCCTTACTGCTAAAGACAACGAAAATCCCCCGAAAACTCTTCTAATATTAGATAGCCTTTAATGTGGTTTGGTCGCGACTGACTCTCGGGCTCAACGACTTATTGTCGTCAGTAAAGCTGGTTTACTAAGCGGTAAATTGTGCGTTATGGCGTGTACAGAAGAACTGAAAATGTATTATCACATGTGTTGGTTTCCAATAGAACTTAGCTTCACGTGCGGTGTTGAGATTTTCTTACGTTAAAAGTAGTATAGGCTATTCACGGTAAAGTGAGCACTTTTTAAGGCTCTTCTAACTGACATTGATCAATAATAGATGTATTTCATTGCCCCGGACGTTAACTTTTGAGAGTGGTGAAATGTATACACTGTGTCGATAAGTCACACGGCAATGTTTATATTAAAAAGTGGCAGAAGAATAGGAAATGCCTGAAAAGAAAAATTCTGTAAGGCCTTAAAAAGTGGCCACTGCCGTAAATCGCCTATATTTATTTTTTAGGTCTTAAGTTAAATTTGTGAGACGACTAATTAGAACACAGTAGTCGCTGTTGTTCGTGGGCAACTGCTATATAAGATAATGAACATTAAAAAAAATATTAAAAAGGCATGTGTATTCGTATGATTATGATTATATTTGTTTACTGTAGTAAGCATATCTGCTAGAAAATGTCTGCTTTAAAGTATGCTCGGCCTAAATATGGTTGGGTTATACGAGGTTAGGTTAGAAACAAAAGTAAACAAAAAGGCTTGTAGGAAGTTTTCATTGTCTAGACTTAGGAGTTATCAAGTGAATTGTGAACCGTGAATCCAGAAGACGTAGTCGAGTGTGCGAGAACCGCGACTACTGCATATTATTAATGCATAGCCATAGTGGCGCTGGGCTGGCCATCGCAGATCGCGCCAGATGTCTGACTGTGTTGGCCTCACAAGGACACGAGACGCGGCCTGCATGCACGGCCGGGCAGGCATCACATCTTCCAACTCCGCCCCAACACACGCACACACACAGTGGCTAGGCGTAGCTACACTCAGCCCTCTCCCCCCAGGGGTAGTGTTACATCCCCGGCAACCGAGTTACCGCGAGGCAGCAGGGGGGCTGTCGACCACGTACACTGAACATGAGTTGACTTGAGTTCAGGGATATGGGCGCCTCTTAACAACGAGGTCTTGAGAGCCGATGAGGGTGCAATGAAGTGAGAATGGAGCAGCGCCAGAATGCAAAACGTGAGATCCCCGAGAAAACCCGCCTACCAGCGGCATCGTCCGGCACGATTCTCACTTGCGAAAGTCTGGGATTGACCGACTGAAAATGAGGTAGACCGATTTTCATTTTGTGCATCACACGTCCTCAGAACTGACTTGCCCATCTGTGGGGCAGCTGATAACACTACATGGTCAACAGTCATGAACGAGTTAGTTTATATTTCAATATTTATGAGACCCGCAATTATATATTAAAATAATTCTGCGTCTAACTTCAGTACAATGTATTCTAATTGCATTAATCTTATATATGTGAAAGTGTAGAAACGTGTCAAAGCAACTCTATTAGCGATTCCTTCACACTTTTTGTATCAAACCTTCAGAAAATCGCCCTATTAATTACGTGTTTGGTAGATTCCTAAATATGCCAAATATCATAAGCGTTTTTTACTTCTGTTAACATAAAAGTAACTTATTTTTTATTAAATTTAACTTTTCTTTGTATTCTGTGCATAAATTGAAGTATGTAATTTATGCTAAATATTAACAGAAGCAGAGAGATACAGTAATGGGTGTGTTGGTAATGCCTAGCATTAAATAGTTATTATGTAAAACGTTATAATACTGAGTGTGTAGCAATGTGGCGCGTTGTCCCATGGTACAATTTTCCAGAATTTGTTAAGCATTGTTTGCATGAGGCGGAGGAATATTCGGGAAGTAGAACTATAGCAGGGCTTCAGAAAGGTTGGCAGTAACTGCGAATGGAATATACTTATCTCAAATTCTACCCACATTGGTTTTAATAGTGCTATTTGTAGAAAAACTGTCCAATGTTGGAACGCGGAGAGTGTGTACTGCACAACTATAATTAGCACTCTAATCCATTTTATCTCTACGGTTGGCAGCATGAGATCGCAACGTGAAGTGCGACTCGGACGTCGTTCACGGAGGCTGAAGAAGTTCCAGACATCACCTGCGTGACGTCATCCTCACTTCTGTAGACACACTCGTCACTTGCTGCCTCCGACCGAGTGACTGACTGTAGTCATTGTCTGCAATTAATTTGATTACATTCATGGTAAGTCGGACATAATGATGAACTTGCTCCTTCAAGAATGCCACTTTTCTGTTTTTTTGTATGTATAAAAAACATAAAGAAATTTCACAGGTATAAACAGTGCTATTCTTAAAGGCAATATTACTTGTATGATTAGACATGCTAAAAGTAAATGAAACGGAGGAGGGAAAAGGTATTTCTCACGGGCTGATGAAGTATGATGTAGTGAAGGTCCCTCATTTTATGTTTGGTAATGTCTGAAATCAATTAAATTGTATAATTCCGGCGCCATATTATTTATCTATAACATCCTCCCGGCGAAGATATTTCCAGGCATATATATATTTCGTGAGTGTTAACGTTTTTGCTGAACTATGCATGCCTATCTAACGTATTATTTCTCTTTGATATACTGAAGTTATTTTTATCTTATATTCAGAATAGTTGGTTACTCATTTATATTACTTATTGTTACATTATATATAATTTCGTCTTTACGATTAATGAAAATTTCTCCTGCAAACCCAAAATGAGAACTTGACGGAAGTTTGCCAAACACCATCACTTTCCACGATTTAAATTTTCATGTTTTCCTGTACCACTTTGCTTCTGGGCGAGACTGAAACAAAACTGGAAATATTAATAGCATATAAACCAAAGAAGAAATAGAACTTAGGAAAAAGTTCCTCAACTCTACAAAGTTTACTTTTACATCTCCAGTCTTGTTACTTTTCTGAAACAGTCCCTACAACACTCGCTTAGATGGGTAATCGTGTTATTGCTGTGCACCGTCAACTTCAGAGAACCAGCGACAAGAAAGACGTCTACAGCGAGATAAAATTATATGCACAAACTATGTTTTCGATTCATTCAGTTAATATGGAGACATTGCTTACAGTTCTACATTATTTTACATATTGAATATTACATTTATAACTAAGAAAATATTACTTTCTAAGCTCATACAGAAGAGTTAGAGATATCGCAAGGTAAACACTTCCAATAACATCAGGCGCAACAAACTGTACCAGTTTAGATTGAAATCACAAACCAAGAAATTCAGAACATAATCTTGTCCATCCTGCATTCAGAAATTCGCCTGGCAGTAACTGACTACATACCGTCCGAAACAACCCGTACTATATCATCGGCATGTGGTAACGTGGTAATGAGTCAATATCATGGGTTCATCCCAAACAACGAAATATGTAGTACAGCAGTCTACCGTTCAAAGAAGATGACCGTAGAGGAGTTATTGAAGTCACTTTTCAGCACCACATATGCCTGTAACTCCTAGATAGTTCGTGTAGGTAATGGACGTCTGGCAATACGAGCCTCAAGTGCACATCAAGCAATCTCGTTATATGTGTGATCGAGAGACCTGGTTGGCCAATTCAAACGGGTGACGTCTACTGGTGAAATTTAATGAACTAAGTCAAATGGAACTCTTCCACTTATTTTCCGGTTATAATTAATAATTAATCGTTCTGCATGCCTACATTATGAAATAAAAGGTAAAATAATGATATCACCATTAATTGTATTCATTAAATATTCTGGTATAAGCCCCTTTTTTTTGCAGTGTTGGCAGGCCTTCATTTTATTATGTTTTACCAGGATGTCTAGCATTCTTTCTTAAACTTTACGCAATCTTTGTAATAGACTGGTGTTTCAACTCTCAACTTCACAGACTCTCAAATACATATGCCGCCGATAGAATTAATCATTGCAATTAATCGTAATATGATTTTGGCCTCTTTTCATCAAGTAGTGTAAATTCTTATACACTCTACTTAGTTGATGACCTACATGTTTTAATTTTTTCTACTACTATGCGAGGAAACGTACAAAAAGGAAACCATGCATGGACAGTTAAAAATAAGCTTTTCGTAGATAATTAAAAACATATATTTGCTCATTTAAAAGAAATAGGTTACGTCGGAAATAAACCCTGAAATTCATGTTCTCAAATCTAAGAAAAAAATGCACGACAATGAAATCTTTTGACTACAAATAAATTGTGTACACAACACAGACGCAAAGTACGCCCAACCAATTTGAAATGTATGTAAAAATAAAGACGCACTAAATATTTGTCACTGAAACAGGGTTATGTCCCATTTTCAAGACGTATCAACGGCTTTGTAAACCTTTATTTCTTGCCTGTAGTAATAAACATTTCGCGAAGCTCTGTTTTTTATACATGTGTACATGTGAGTAAATATGTAAATGAATGAGTGGGAGTGTAATTAGACTGTATCCTAGGTTCGTTAAGTATTAAGTTGTGTACTTGTAAGTTATTAAATTTCTATTATCTGTAACGTTTCATGCATGAATTTCCTGCAAGTGAAATTGAATTTGTAACGGGTACAGCGTGAGAGAAGGCGGCGACTATGCCTTAACTGCGCCTTTAAGCCGTTCATAAATAAATCAATAAATAATAGCTAGTAAGTGAACTGTTCAAGAAGTGATCGTTGAAAGTCATGTAGGAGCGTTATGGAGGAACAAAGAGCGAGATGGCAGAGGCACTGGCTGAACAATTCTATAATAGTGCGGTCTCAGTCATATGTTAGAGGAGCAGAGCACATGACATAACTATAGAAAATTACACACTACCAGATACCTTGCAAGAAATTGATTCACAATCGTGCATTATGTATTACTTTTACCCAATTAAATTTTGAGACGAGTCGGGCGTCAGTTGGCAGCCTTGGTAAAGTTTTTAATGTTTTGGAGTACAGTAACAAATGGAAATTGGTATTTTATTGTTTTGAAAATGGACAGTGATTTTAAAAAGTTGGCGTGTATGCTTGTCATTATAACTATATGTTTTGCGATCGTAAAGATGTAGATAGCCTTGAAAAGATGTCTGTAATTTTACTGTAACTTGTTTTTTTCCTCTAAATTTATATTTCGCGACATTTCCTTCGTTTTGCAGCGGAAGATCCTCCATATTTACAGCTAAATGAATGACATTGAGGAGAATTTTCTACTCTGCTGGGATTGACTGTTATTCCGTGCATATGCAGAAGAAATTAAATATAACTATCCGTTAATGCACTGTGTCTCGAATTCTCATGGACGCGACCCATTTAGAGAGTCGCGGTGGCGCCGTGGATAGCACCCTCGCCTTCCACCATGGAGAACCGGGATCGATTGTTTTTCGCAAGCGGCAGCTTGCTGGACGGTTCCGCCAGCCAGTAAGTTTTCTAGGTGATCTCCCATACCCTTCTCCGCTTGCACTCCGGCGCTCTTCGTTACTGACATCGCTTCACTCTCGTCGGTTCTCAAGACCTCTCCACTCCACACGACGTATCAAGTGAAGATGTGAAACAGCATGTTCACGCCATGGCAAGCAAGTGAACACGTGCCAACGAGCAGCAACGAACAGATCATCCGCACAGATGTGCCAGCGCGAACAAGTTCATGTTCGGTTCGTATTTTCTAAATACCCGTTCGTTGTTGGTCTATCATCAAAAAACCGAAGGATATGCAAGTTCGCTATGTTCGGTGTTGGCGCCAAACAGTTCCACACCGAACGGCGGCGAATGAGAGCAAACATGTACAAACCGTTCGCTTATGCTCGTTTGCTGGTGTTCGCTTATGTTCGCCAACGGGGCATAAGAAACAGTAATTATAACGGGGGAAGTGTTCGCCGCGGTGCACGTAGAGGCAGAATAGCACGAGCCAATTCGTGCCGCGCCAATCAGTGCCTTGAGGAGACGCGCTCATTCATCGACAGCTCCCCTCCAGGCCGCAGACTCCGGCCGAGCCCCACGGCGTCTATATATAATTATAAGTTGGACGGATGCGACAGGAAGGTTGTGGAGGGGTGAAAGACGCGACGGGGGAAGGGAGAAGTGAAACGCTATACGTGTACCCGCTCCCCTCCGCCATTTCCAGGGCGCAGACAAGGTCCAGTTTTAGTCACGTTCCTGACAAGGGGACAAGGCTAGGAAGACACGTCCGCCAGACACATTCCTGGATCCGAGGGACCAGCAGAAGGACCGTGCGACGCGAGAAAGTAGTAGTGGAAAAAAGGGGGTGGGGGGAGTCTTCCTTCCAGTCTATTGAAGAAGTTACGTCGGGTAAAATGGTTACTGGCAGTTGCAGCCTCGACAAGAAGGGGGTGGGAGGTTCGCAGCGGAGCAGCCAAGGGGAGGTTATACAGAAGGTGATGTATGGTCCAGGGCGGACGATATTTCAAGTCCTTGAATTCTGGGTCGGCAATCTCCTCTTCTTTTTGCGCGCGCGGGATCGCCCGAAGGGCACATCACATCGGATTCCCTTCCACTCGGTACTCTTTTCCTTTCAAGGCGAGGGCGGAGAACATTTTTCCCCCCTCCCATCTTCCGAGGAAGTTAAAAAAAAAAAGTGAAAAGAGAAACTTCCATAAAATACACGAGACGTCACATAATTCGCGGCGTGGGAAGAGGCGGGCCAGATCGGCATCGGAGGGCATCGGTTCTGGGTCGACGGGTCCCGCCACATCGTGTGATGCGGAAACGCACGCTATTTACACCAACACCGGGTCCGCGGTGACGTGTAGTCATCACACTGCTCGCCTCCCATCAAGGCGAATCGGGTACGATTCCCGCCGGGGTCACTCTCGGATTTTCGCATGCGGGAATCGTGCCGGACGATTCCGCTGGTCGGCGGTTTTTCTCAAGAATCTCCCGTTTTTTTCCGCCCTTCGATTCCTTCGCTGCACCTCCTATATCGCTTCAACCTCACCGGCTCTCAAGACCTCGATGTTAAGAGCCGCTCAAATCGCTTCACGCCACTCCACCAACCGTTCGTACATTTTTGCTATCATTCAGCCCTGTTTAATAGCTAAGGACAGAAATATCAATCGTTCCAACGGCCTGAATGCTAGACATCACATTCCGTTCCTATAGATATATGGTGATTCTGAGAACTATTTATCAGTAGACCTATAGGCAAAAGCACTAGACACTTTTGAAGATGCACAGAAGAACAGGGTTTATCATTCATATTTGGCACGTTTATCGCAGATCTACGAAGTCTCTCTATGTTGCAGTGAAAAAATCTAAACGGTATCTAGTATGCCATCCCCTTATCAATTCCTCGTAGTTGTCTCAGTAAGTATATTTACAACAAAATTTTACATTCCGAACCTATTTAAGGGCGGAGTATAAAAAAGTTTTAATTTATTAATTTTTTGTAGTTACACGCACTGGCGGCTCGTAATTGACGCGTTTGACGCACTGCTTCGCGTAAATTTGAAAATTATTATTAATTTACATGTTGGTATTATTTCAGTGTAAGTCATTAATTGACCCAAATATTCCATAACTGCAAATAATAAATGTTGGTTGTTAGGGTAGTGTTTCACTGAGGAACAAGTCCCATTAGATCACACAGCTAACAGCGCAGCTGACGAGCGAACATTGTCACCTCAGTTTGGCGCAGGACTGGAAAGTGAACACAAGGTGATATAGACGGTTTTTGATTCAATACATGTTTGAAAAGTACACGTATTTTGTCTTGGGTTTGTCCTAATATTTAGAATGAAGCACACAGGTATTTTTGGAAGCAAACCTAGTAAAACTAGACGATCTTAGATAATTAATGTGAATCCGAATCAGTGATTTCAATCAGTAGAATTATTTAACTGAATCTTCAGTTCATAAGTTGTTTTGTCTTACACTGGTAAATCAGTATGATACATTGAAGTTTGACTGCCAGGAAATAGAGCGAAGTTCACTAGGAATCAGTAGAAATTACTGTCTAATAAGTGAATACCACCAACAAAAGTGATCACTATAATTTTACTAATTCAACTGGATCAGTTAAAAAAGATCTGCAGTCAAATTCACTTGTTTGGGGCAATTTTGACTGTTTCGATTTTAGAGAGATTTTTTTTTTTTCCCCACGATTGTTAACAACAATTTCACCATATTGATGTATTTATGTAGTATAATAACTTGCGCCGTAATAACATGTGAAGTTTTACGGCACCGGTAATGGCTCGGCGTAAACACATGACTCCCCTAACATATTTGTTTACGAAGAGATTACAAACAATGATGTAGTATTACCATTTCTTGCACTGGGAAAGGGATTTTGTTGAATCAAACCAGGTTTGTTTGGAGCAACCAAATTAATTTTTTGTATTGGGTCATTGATATATTTTGCTGCTGAAACCAAATTATTTAGTTGTTCTTATTTGGTTACACCAAACAAGGAATTGTTTGGTGCAACTAACAATATGTTTGGCTCTATGTACACTAAACTGTTTCGGTTAGTATAAAAAAAACTTTCAGCGCAACCGAGATTCGAACCTTGATCAGCTGCGCAAGAGTGCTACTGATCTCAGCTGACTACTGACGGAGTCAAAACTACGAATACATACATTGCAAATAGTGTACAACGTACGTTAATAAATATTTGAAGTAATACATCTTAGAATTTTAGTTTCCTGGTGAACTTGTTTTTTTATGATCTTTATAACATTATTAAGCATCAATAAGTGCACTAACAAACACTGTTACGATCCTAATTTTCACAAAAATACTAATAATCTTTCCAGCTTTATTTTCGAACGAAGGCTTATTAGCAATCAAATAAATGCTGTTAATTCAACCATATACTTTGTTGACAGTCCAATTTATTTTTGCTCATCACAGAGATATTATTTTTAAATTCAGGCGTTTATTTGGTTAGATAAACAAAATTAATTTCGCAGTCTTTAAAATTTTGTGTACTCAAAAGAATAATTTGTTGGCGCAAATAATTATATTTTGGCCCTACACAAACTAGTATTTTGATGACTGTCTTATCAGTGTGGTTTTTCAATATTGATCTACATACACTTGTGAAATACGATTAACCTCTATTGCGCGGAATTATGTAGGACGCAATCTTATCTGTTTCGCTTTGTTGTAAGAACTGAATATTTCCGAACTCAGCCGAAGTAGCAAGGTCCGGCCAGTAATCCATCCACGATGACTCGGCATGTGCTTTTTTATCGCTGCATCCCAAGCAGCAACATGCGTTGGCCTAACGGTTGGCATTTGGTTGAAAAGGTTAGCAGTATGTTGGGTTAGAAAACATATACAAATACAACGTTGGCCCAACATATTATAACAACGAAACATTTTTACTCGAAAACTTGAATGATATACCTTAGCAAAATATACATCAACACATCACTATAACAAAAAATGTTATAACATGTCGCGAGAGCAATTTTTTAAACATTTAAAATTGTTGGCTAAATGTTGGCAACAAGTTGGTAGACATACTGTTGGTAATGTGTGGTGTAAGGAGTTGCTTTACCAGAGGTTAGCCAAAATTGATTTAAAATTACATTGCTTAATTTGGTACTAAAATATCTTTGAATGATTTATCTATGATGTTGATAATCGTTTCCCAATAATAATATTTCCATATGTGTTAATCATAAAAATGTATATTATTTTAATATAAAGTCAAACGAACAGTTAAACGCAAATATCACACAAGTTAGTGCAGAGGTGGGATACAAAGCTATGATATTCAGGGAAAGAAGACAAGTTATTTGTCTTTTGCTTCGAAAAATTCGTTGGTTTGGAAAGCAAGAACAATGTTTTAAAGACCTCTGTTGAAAGAGAATATTTCGCAAGAAGGCTAGCGAATATTTGAGAAAGTTGTACGAATGAAGTCTTGGAAGGAGGATGTCTTCGACGCAGTGACGACGAGAGGGACAGCTTACATCGCCCCAGGATCGACATGAAGCCTGATCTGGTGTTGCAGAGGCGCGGTTCGACAATCCACTACTGGTGGATGCAAAATTGGGAAAGGATTCCTAACTAAGCGAGGACTTCATTATTTCCAGGACGTCGAATACCAGCTGTCATTTCCACCTGCATACTGTCTCCAAGTAAGATCAGCATTATGCCAGTTAGTCCTACTGTCAGTTATTCTTGTCAAGACTAATATTTTCATGGCATCAGATAATGAAATAATATTATTAAAACACAAGAACTTTCAGCGTGAAACTATCAAGTATTAACGTAATGTTGAACAATTCAGACAACTTCTAGAATTTTCAAAATTCTTTAATAATATTTTCAGAAGAATTTTCGTTTTCTTGAATAATTATCAGCAAAACTCAGTGGTGTAAGTGTAAAGAATTTTATGAACTACTGATTTGAAAGCTTAGCCGGAGCAACGTAGTTACTTGAACCACAAGAAACTAATTTGAGTAACATTCTTAAATCCATTATGAAAGGCTTCACTGCTCTCTCACATATGGTATTTGTGAACTTAGTAATATCATACATTTCTGACAGCAGATATTAAATGTTTTAGTATAAGTATTTATTTTCAAGGGTTTATAATTGTATGGTTTCTGAATTATGTTTGTTAATTTGATATAAGTAGTAGTAAAATCCACTTGATTTATTTGTATTTTCTGGATATTATCATTTTGCAGTTGTTCGGTGTTTTAGAACAAAGTATTATTTTCATATGTGGTACCACTAAATATCCAAAAGATGTTTATATATATTAACTGCTCATATGATGTCCACATATATAATCTTATTTACACGATCGTTACAGATGACAAATATAAGTGGAAATATTTGCGAACATATTTTGTCCATACAATTTCGTCACTACACATATTATAAATCCCACATTTATTAAAGATGATTTTGCAATGTGTTGGCAGATTTGTTATACGTTATCGCCTTTTAGAATTTGTATGTCCAACATGTTGGCAATTATGTTACACATCTGCATGCTGTCATTCTACCATTTATAGTAGGTATTTTTATGTTGGGCAAACATTACAAAACCAACGTTTAAATATAGACTTAGGGAATATATATTCTTAATTATAACAATGTCCCTTTCCTGCAATTTATTAAATACAATGTTTTTATCGATACTGACAATTTTTCTTTGAATAATATGTAGTGGTTTTTACGTTGAACCAAACAGTTGGTGATTGGTACTTTTATTTAGTTGCGCCAACATTGTGTAGCAAACAAATTTCCAACAATGCACAATTGTCTTTTTAGAATAAGAAAAACAATAACTTTTAATGTTTGTTTAACATAAATGTTTTTGTTTCAAATTGAATTTGATGGTTGAGGTTGGCTGAACATCGGCAACAAGTTCGTAGATATAGACTTGTTAATTGGTGTGTAATTTTCTTGGGACATGCTGTATATCCAACATTTCAAGTCAACATTAGAGAATGAGTATTCTTATTGAAAACAATGCCCCTTTCCTGTATTTAATGAAGTACAAACTTTTTCACATTATTGGCCATTTTTTTTAAATATGTTTTGTTGTTCTAATATTACGATAATGTTGGAAACCAAACAGTTGGTAATTAGTACATTTCTTTAGTGTATTGGCCGGTTTTGTCAATGTTATGTAACTTACATATTTCCAACAATACTCAATATTATGCATTGAATGAAAAAATTATCAATAGTTGTTAATTTTTGCTAAGTAGTTGGGATTTCGATACATACTATTATTATTTTCAAATAGATTACTGTGGTCATGGTTGGCTGATTGTTGACAACACGTGGGTAGATATACAGCTGGTAATTGGAATGCATTTTGTATGTTGGGCCACACATAAGTAACCTTATGTTAATATTTATACTGAATACTCAGCTAAAATTATTAAGACACGAATAGTGATAAAAAAAATTATACAGTAGTATTATAAATTATATATTAAACTTTTCACACACATACACACACACACACACAAACATTTTGAATCTTAAAACGTTTTTATAATATACATACTGTTGCTGAACATGCACGTTTGCATTTGTTGTCTGTTTATCGATATGTTCCATGCGTGCATGCATACCGCCATTTCCTCTTTAATAACACGTGTTCTGGGTGCTACTGCTGCTACGATTAATAAGGAAACATTTGTGAGATTTTTGCTGTAAACTATTTCGGAGTACATATTCATGTTTGATGAGTATGTAATTTTTCTCTTTTTTGTTTCAGTAAGTAAAAGTTTAAACATGTGGTACAAGGGCCATTCAGCAATAATAATGTTTGTTTAAACTACGCTATCATACGATAGTATTGATCTTTTTCGAAATAAACACATATAATTAATTTAATTTGCTTTACGTTTAAACAAAGTTTATTTAGTACAGTGTTCTCTTAGAAATAAACTTGCTGTCTTTGGTTGTATATTTGTTATTAGTTGGAAAATATATTTGTGCAACTGGCAGGTTTTAAATTTAGTTTCAGTTTAGTAAAGTCTGTCTTAAATATATAACAAATGTATTAGAGTGCATTGGAACTTGAATATAATGATAGGTACCTATTTCTACATCAGCGATAGCAAGTTACAGTTGTCAAGTGGATGAGATGTCAGGCTGCCAATCCAAAGGGTAAAGGTTCGAATTTGCTATCTACCATTGGAATTTCCGGTTATAAAGTTAAGTGGTTTGTGATAAGTAATAAGTGAGTTAATGCGTTTCTTAATTTTTTTGTTATTCAGTAAAATCTATATAAAACACTGCTAACGAATGTTGGCAGAACATTGTTTATAAGTTGGCGCTATGTATGCAATAAAACATCTTAGCAAAACGTTGCTAACTGTGGATAAATTACTGTGTGAATGCCTTTCTGCAAGAGAAAATAATATAATTTAGCAAATGATCAAAATACTACGAATAACCAACGTAATAACAACGTTGGTTAGTGGTTGGGTTTGTATCATATTATATTGGCGGTCTGTAATATACACACGATACACCAACGCAAAGCCAACAAACAGCATTTTAGTTTTTTTGTTTTGTATTTATATGGCATATGTTTAAAAGAAAGAGAATTTAGGAAAGTGTGGAGAAAACCATAAATATTCATTGGCCCAATAATATGGGTTGAGCAACATTTTTCAGTTGACAGCCAACCCCGAAATAGACGTTTGTCCAACGTTGCCCCGAGTGACATTTTGACGTTGGGCCAACTTACGTTCTCCAATGTTACCCCAACGCCAGACCGAGACGTTAGGGCATCAAAGAGTTTCTCCTGGCGTGAGGCTTAGTCACAAAAATGTCATTGTTTTGTGTTTGTAGGAAATAATGTTAAGCGTGTAGGCATTACTTAAAATGCCTACTATCTTCTCGCATAAAAATCTTTACATAGCATGTAATATCCACAATTGCATGTCAGGATCACAAATTTAGATATATTGGGATGTATAAACAAAATAAAGGAAAACATTGACAGAGAACTTAATAATGGTGACTAAAAGGTAATGTCATAATTAAATTATTCTGCAAAAAAATAATTACTGGCACAAATAAAATATATGCGGAAATTTCTTTATTTTCAGCAGGTTTTAAAAAAAATGTATAAACATTTCATTGTGCGATTTTGGAGACTTCTTTAAGTAACACATGATATCTCATTTCAGTGGGAATTGTCCTATTTAAATAAATGAGTTTAATTGTATTTGTACGTCTCTAAAATGCGATTTCAGAATGCTATAAAAATATGCGGTATAATAATATTTATGCGAGAAAGTAGTTTATGTAAATAACGTCTACAAACTGAACAAAATTCCGTACATACATAGAAATAATTAATATTTTTTCTATCAGCAGCCTTGAAGGCGTGAAGCCAGCAAAAGAGACTGTGTCCAATATCAGAGGAAAGCTTGTTTCTTAACTGGTGGGAGGATACGGTACCAGAAATACTAGTTGGTTGATGCACACAAACGTAGAAATAAAGTGAATTGTAAGCTATCAAAATAGAAAATATTAAGGCAATTCAACTTTGAAAAATTCAGCGCGAAATAGTTATTTGTAAAATATTTGAAACCAATCGAGTAACGGGAAATTTTGTAGAGATCTTAATTGTCTACAATTTAGTTGTTGCCAGTTTTTCGTCTCATACTCGCACTTCGACTAAGTGATGGAACTACTATTTGAATATCGGTAACCAACTATGCAGAAAAATTTCCAGTACGTGTAACAAGCAGTTATTTGGTAATGTGTATTGTATGAAATATTGTAAATCTAAAGCTACAACGCTGGACATTCACTACACATAAGATATTATCTATAACACTTCAACATAATTTTACACATTCTACACAAAGGTTTTGTAAAATTTACAACAGCTAATTTGTTGTGTCAGAAATTATATTTGGTAACTTTTTCGCAAAGAATTCCTTGTACAAAAACCGAAATGTTTTTACAGCGTACACTGCGTTAGTCTTCCCCAAAATTAAACGTGACCAAACGTATTCATCAAGGTTGACCACGTGACTTTGACAATGGTACTAATAACGAGTCATTCTGTGTTTGGGGCATGCGCAGAATATTAAAATCGATCCATCTCATCTCCGGTGTGTTTCGCTTCTCACGGCGAGGCGGATGCACCTCTGTAAGCTTTGGTGTTCTAGGCCCAAGGAGCCGGAATTCTTGCGTCCATGTCGGCTAGGAGAAGACAGAGAGGTAGTTGTGGCTTGGTCTGGAGGGGAGTGAGTGCATTACTTCACTAATTGCTCGACAAGGCGGTTCCAGCGGAGTGACATGGCTTCTGCATCGCGGCCGTCTGCCTGCCTCCTTCACCCCTCTCCCTGTTACCAACTCGAGGTGTGTCTCATAACAAGCTGGCCAGGACATGGCAGTGGCGACTACTTAGCCAACACCTAGTCTTGCTGAGGCCAGCACGGCACAGCACTGAGGTCACGCCCCTCCTGCCCTCACTCTAAACATTTTGCTTGCATTTACACGAGGAATCATTTAGAAAATAGTTGCCCAAGAAATTATGTAACACTACGAATAACTTTGAGTAAATTGAACTAAACTGTAATGGGGGAATGTGCAAAACGAATTTTGAACTTAAACAAGCAAGTCTATGTTCGGGTTTTGATTGAATCTCCATTGCCTCCAATGACTACAAAACAGTAACTAAAACAAAAGAACATATGCAGATAAGAAACACAAATGCAATAGAAATGCGATCATACACATAATCACATATATATGTCTATATATATGTATATGTATATATAGGAGACAACGAACCAGTTAGAAAAAGTAGTGAGTCAATTTATTAAGACTTATTGCAGTGTGTATTTTTTTATTACACGGAAAAAAACACTGCTTTTTTATTATAATTATTTTATTAATAACTGATTGTGAGTGTAGAGCAAATGTTTGAAATAGTACTGACTTCCGAACTTCTACGATGTGATGGAATTGGTGTGCGATTTACTAGAAACAAGTGTTTTGTATAATGTGATGATATAGTGCTCAACGATCTAGTTTTAATATTTTATTCACAGGGGTGTTTGATAGGAATGTTACTCATAGTATGAGTGTTGGGTAGCGTCAGGTTGAATACGCTGTTCATATTGTGTGTTGGTAATGCTAGTCGTAACGAATGGTTCGATGAATAATATTTTTTGTCTGTATGGTATGTTAGTATTGCTGGAAATGTTTTAATGGTAATGGATTTGCGAATGGATGTTTATAATGTTGTTCTGCTGGATAATTTTAATTGCTTGTTTGTTGATATGGTGTATTGGAATGCGAATTCGTTAAGGTTGGACAGTTGACTATGGTATATTGTGTGGTTGCTGTTATTATTTTAATGTCTATGCTATTACATGATGGAATGGTTTATCAGAGTAATTCGCTGTACTATGTCATAGGAATGATTATATGATTGCTTTGTTGTCCTGGATGGAATGAATAAAGGAGTTCAATATAGTTAATATTTTGTACGTAATTATTGTTATGTTTTTTAAATATATTTGGGATAACTTATGACATAGTATTTTGTATGGAACAATATGTATAAATTGATGTTTGGTCTGTTTTCTTTTTTGTAGCGACTATATAATGAAATCAAAATATTATAGGTTGTTTTAAACAACTTTGGTTTGGTCTATATAGATGGTTGATATCATTACATAATGAATGGGCATTAGGGAAAGCTTATCGACATATTTAATATGGTGGTAGGGTGAGGTCTCTTTTTCTGTAAATGAACCTTTGTCATACAGTGAAGTGTAAAATAAATAAATATATATATCTGAAAAAATAATGAATGCATAAAACAATTATAATATATCGTGGATTTTAAAATAAAGTTTATAAGTGAATGGCGAATGCTCTCTAGTAAATAGAATATCCTGGTGTGGTGGTAACATGTTTGCGAGGAGAGGTCAAAATGTTTGTCTATAGGAGAGATGAAATGGAATACTTATAGCGAATGTTCTCTAGTAAATGGAATATATCGGGTGTGTATAGGTAAGGAATGGCGGAGAAGTTAGAACTTACGTCCTTTCGAATATTCGTATAAATGTTGGCATGATCGACTATTAAGGTATTAACTTTTTTATTTCATGTATGTAGATGTGTTTGACGGTTGCATGCGCCGAGTATGCGGGATCGAACCTCGCCTGCTGTAGTTTCCTCAGGTGATGATGTAGGTATCTTGCATCACAGGCTGTCTGCGAAGGAACATCGATGGCTTCCGACCTTGAAGTGAATTTTTTTTTTTAAATTTATTCCCATCCTTTTTTATGCTAACTCAATCCAATATGGAGGTATAACTCAGATGAGTAATTAGCCACTGGGAAACAATGTCGGCGTTGGGTGAATAAGGATTGATATATGCGATCGGCCTTCAGGCGAGCCCTGGGTGTCATGTGGTGCGGACGTACACTCTCATTACATATGCAAGTGCATACTTGGCAGGTATTCATTACATATGTGCATACTTGACAAGTGTGTACTTGGTAAATTTGTAATGAGTCGACGATTACATAATCGCAATTATACTTGTACTCATTACTAATTACGGGGTTATGCAAGTCTGTGCATGCGCATGTGTGTATTTAGTAAATACTTTTAACAACACAGTTGTGAGAGCGTTTGGATCCCAGTTATATTTTTCCTCTAAATTTATGCCGATATTAGTGGCCCGACCAGATGATAGATTTTCTCTCGTAGTGTTTCGTGTTGTAATTATCTATATATTTTGAGTGTATATAACAAGGTTAACACTTGTATTTATTCATATATCTCCATGCAATAAGAAGAGACATCGGAATTAATCGCCAGCTGAATCGTATTCCAGTTATTAGCCTAGGAAGGTATATCGTAACGTTGTTCATAGTGAGGAGGTTGATAAGGATGATGCCGATTGGAGTATTCGTGTTCTTGATACAGAAGAAAGTTATATTTTGTTATCTTTCACATTTCGATTTGGATTGCAAGCAATTATTGCCAATGTTGGAAGTGGTTTGTCGGGATTTTGTTTCTTTAGAAGAGCTAGTAATTCAAAGTATCCGACACCAAAGGACATAAGTGAGATTGATACTCGGGACATTATCTACTGGAAGATATTTCCTGTTAATGAAGGTGTAAGCAATTCGATTGCTATCATAAGTTCTTTTGGTAATCCTGTGATGTTTCCCCATAAGAAGATCAAGTTTGAAGTTGGCGATCAGATTTGGTTGTACAGTACATTCGTACTTCAAACTATTTATTTCGCACTCTTAAAAACGAAATGCAACATATAACACCAACAAAATTCTCTGTACATTGAGGATGGTAAAACAAGTCGAGATGTCCATGAATATGCATGTCTCCAGTCGTAGCAACCAACTTTTGATACAACTAAATCTGATCGCCAAGCTCAAACTTCATCTTATTATACGCATACAGCGACGCGTTACCAAACATACTAATGACAGCAGTATTCTCCACCTTCCCTTCATTAACAGGAAAAGTCTTCCAACATATTATATCACGAGTATCGATATCACTAATTTCCTTAGGAGCAGGATCCGTTTCATGGTGGGGCTTTTTGAAGAAACACATTTCCAACAAGCCACTACCTGCCTTAGCAGTAATTCCTTGAAGAACCAAAACAGTACAAAAACGACAGTAAAATATAACTTTCTTCTGCATTAACAACTTTAACAGTCCAAGACCTGTCGCATTATTATTAACAACCTTTGAAAACGACAAGAATATTACCGTATGCCTTACTAGGGTAATAAAACAGACGTGAACGCATCCACAACATTGTGACGTGTCTCCTCTAATGACACGGAGCTAAGTGAATAAAACTGTACCCGAAACCTGCTTATCCTATACAATAAGGAGACGATCTCTGTATGGCTGTCAGTCCGTCTTTAATACTTCTAAGTAATTTGAAATTCGAACAGAAATTCTTCAAATTTTGCAGAGCGAATCCTTCTGGTCAAATACAGCTCAAGTTCGAATTTCAGCAAGATCAGATTATGCTATCATTACCTTTTACCCTAAAAAATCATTTTCAATTGTTTTTATATGAAAGTTTTGTATTAATGTATAGAGATTATTGCATAGAGATATGAAGGTAAAGGAATATAATTTTTGTTTACTTTAAATGTCCGCTTCAATGTTAAGTTAATTTCCAAGTGGGGTCACAGTGGCCCAGTGGATAGAGCGATTTCAAGTGGGGCCGCAATGGCTCAGTGGATAGAACTATAACAAGTAGGGCCATAGTGGCCAAGTGTATATATATATATATATATATCAAATGGGGCCTTAGTGGCTCAGTGAATAGAGCGATTCCAAGTGGGCCCACAGTAGCCAATTGGATAGAGAAACATCAAATGGGGCCGCAGTGGCACAGTGGATATATATATATATATATGTATATATATATATATGTATATATATATATATATATATATATATATATATATATATATATATATATAAAGTGGGGCTTTAGTGGATCAGTGGATAGAGCGATTCCAAGTGGGGCCGCAGTGACTTAGTATCAAATGTTGAGTTAATTTGAAATAATTTTTTCTATCAGTCTTTGTATGATAACAAACATTTGTAACATCATAACTGTTCTAGGCAAGTTAAAATACTTTAAAAAAAAAGTCATGGGCTGGGCCCCTAGCTAAATATATAGCTTTTCAGAGTGCTTCCTTAGGAAAACGACCAATATCGAACACTGATATTATTTGCATTGAAAAATAATATTCCATATAAATAACTAGTTAGTTTGAGCGAAAGACATACAAAAGTTATGTACACAGACTATATCCCCCCGGACCACCGTGATCCCTTTAACATCGCCAAAAGGAAATTACATGTTGGCTATGTTGGTGAATCACGATTTACGTTGGCCAACATGTCTGCAGGTTTGTAATATAGCAGTTTGTTACTGGTATGTGATGGTATTAGCTTGGCCGGATGTTGTAATCAGCGGAAATTGATATGATCAGTGCTGTGTCTCGGCGCTCGGTTGTGGCCGGATGTGGCCTGGTGATAAGGGCTCCCATGTATCTTAATGTCACGGAGCATTGCCGCGGAAATGGCATTCCCATGTTAAATTTGACGCGAAGTTAGTATTGGGAGCGTTTGGATCTGGGTCAATTTTTTTTTGTATTTGTCAGTGTAGTTCAAGTACGGGTTTCTGTTAGTAAATAAGCAGGTTTCGGGTACAGTTTTATTCACTTAGCTCCGTGTCATTAGAGGAGGCACATCACAATGTCGCGGAGGCGTTCGTGTATGGGTTATTACCCTAGAAAGGTATACCGTAATATTCTTGTTGTTTTCAAAGGTTGTTAATAATAATGTCACAGATCTTGGACTGTTAAAATTGTTGATGCAGAAGAAAGTTATATTTTACTGTCGGTTGTGGTACCGTTTTGGTTCTTAAAGGTATTACTGCTAAGGCAGGTAGTGGCTTGTTGGAAATGTGTTTCTTCACAAAGCCCAATCATGAGAAGGACCCTGCTTCTAAGGAAATGAGTAATATAATATGTTGGATGACTTTTCCAGTTATTGAAGCGAAGGTGGGCAATACTGCTGTCATTAGTGTGTTTGGTAATGCGTCGCTATATGCTCATAAGAAGATGAAATTTGAGCTCGGCGATCAGATTTGGTTGTATCGTAAGTTGGTTGGTACGAATGGAGGCATGCATATTCATGGACATTTGGAGTTGTTTTACCATCCTCAATGTAAAGAAAATTTTGTTCGTGTTATATGTTGTGTTTTGTTTTTAAGAGTACGAAATAAATCGTTTGAAGTACGAATGTACTGTAGTGTACTTTAACATAACCTATAACTTTCATATTACCAGTAGTACCAACTTACTCCCTTCTTGTGGGAAAACATCACAGGATTACCAAAAGAACTTATAATAACAGTCCTCTGTCTGGCAATCGAACTCAAAACCAACATTTTCCCATAATTACACTTGCCTGGGAATCGAACCTGTTAATTTTAAAATAAAATTTCCAAAAAATTAAAGACCTTGATTTCCCTGTTCAGGATCTGAACTCAAGTCCAAAATTTCTTAACAATCACAATATTTCCAGAATTGCATTAATCAGGAATTGAACCCGATAGTATAAAAATAATATTTCTAAGAATTGCCCTCACTGGAAATCGAACCAGACGGGGGGTGCACTAAAAGTGCATGTGCGAAAATATTAATTTCCAAGATTTGCACTCGGGGATTGAACCCAATACCGGAAATTGAGCCCCAATACCGGATGTGCATTTTTCATGGTTAAGTGTTCAAAACATTGCAATTTTCGGAAATCTAGATCACGCTGTGCTAAAAATATAAATGTAGGTCCAACGTGCGTTCAAAATTAGGTTAGTAGGTTAATTACCTCTCATGAGTAGGTCATGAGGTCAAATGTCAAAGTGAACCAGAACCGGCTCGCTCCTTCTACTCTCATGAAGTTGCAGTACAGCTCCGTCGTGCTGAGCCTAAGGTCTCTCCTGAAGTATGAGAGAGGCTTCTTACAATAACTGTAGCAGTGATATTTTCATGGACATTTTTAGCTATTTACATCGAACGAAGTCAGCAATGCAGCTTAATCAAAATGTTGTCTTCTACTGTTGCCCAGACGCTGACCAACAGTATTTGTTGGTCAACGAAGGTGGAACAACGCAAAACGCGAAGTTTGTTCTGTCCAGATACGACGCTACTTTTCGTTTTTTATCTTCTCTCTCAATTATGAGAAATTCAAAACTGTTTGGCAATCTGATGTAGTTTCCAGTGGGCGATTGTTAGATTATAAAGTAAACATGCTTGACTTCTGGCAAACAATGTGTGGATTAATGGATATATTTTGTAAAACTTTGTTCACGTTAACTTCACACGACTTCTTCTCAGATGACAATCATTTCGATTAACTGTTTCCTTATACTCTTCCCCCCACTCCCACCGAGATACATCTGGGTGGGCAGAGCTACTCACAGTGGTTTTGCACCGCTTTACAATGTTTCAGATCACTGAATTCTCATGCACATTTTCCAGTTCAAGTTTTATGAAGATCGCACTTATGGTTATATGTAATTAGACTTGCTTTTCTTAAGTGAACATTTTTGGGTAATGTCTCATGTCTTATTTGCTTAATTTTCTCCTGGGCAAATTATAAGTTCCCGGCATACGATTTTTGGTATTTGTGCACAAGTAACGATGTACTGAGCAGCTATAAATTTTTTCTGGTTCGAATTGTACTGTTTTTTGGTTAAAAAAATTTCAATAAAAGTTTTTTTTTTTTTACTATATTATTTTATGTTTGGTCTACTATTATTTTTTCACTCAAATTTTGTAAGATTCACCGTTATCTATTTAGTGTTAATTTTTATGTTTCAGCAGGACAAATCCCAGAGAAATATTAAGATACTTGGTGGATTTTCGCAAAGTTTGGGTATCTAATGAGAAGTATTTTGTAGATAAACGTTTGTCTCGACTATATTTTTTCTCCTATGAAATGTATGATTTCCGATTTGCATGGTTATATTTTTTTCCGGCGCAGAAGATAATTTAAACTTATTTTGGTAAATTTTAGAGTTGTTACGGTGAATTCTGTGAACAGAAATTTTTTTAAACTGGTGTTTTTGGTTATAAGGTGTTATATTTTTTTAATATTAAATTTTTTAACTATTTTCCTGGACAAATCCGAGGAAATCAGCGAGATGTTTAAGTTGATTTTGGTAGATTTTCGATATGCTAGTCTACCCAATTTTGGCAAATTTTGATTTTAAAAACCCAACGTTTAATTGCAATTTGACCATTTATGTTTTCTCCATACATTTTTAGACTATTGTAACAATTGTTTTTTATGACGTACATTTCCTTTGTTCGGTTTTTTGCTGAATTGAATAAGGAGTTACCGAACCATTTGTGTGTGACAGTTACTATTCAAACCCTATTTTAGTTGGGTAAAGGGGTGTACACTATTATATGATGTTTCCTTGCCGTGTTTAGACTTTACAACGTAAAATGTTAAAAATTATGTCCGCAAAACCATTGTTTGGATTTCAACAACGCAATGCGAAAGAACGTAGAATTATAGTGAGCGCACTTTGAAATTTTAGAAATAAAACAACATTTTATAACCGCATGCGAAACATAACTTGCATATTATTGGAGCATTAAGCAATGTGGAGCATTAAACACCTAGGTACATTCAAAAGGCGCAAATAAATACTTTATGGTTTTGATAGTTATTAGGAACGAGAATTTTCTTCAAATGTTTTCATAGTAGTTTTTGAAATTTGATAAATAACCTATGACTGGCACGTAGGGCAATGGTTGTCTTCAAAAGACGCCAGGAAATGGTCTGAAGTAAAGCAAGTGCAGCCATATGCACCGTTGTTCCTCGCAGCCTTTTCCACGCGAGCAAACTGACTGCGGTACCATGGCCGGGATATCCCATTCTTGCCCACTCCACTCCCATTAATGTTTCAGCCTTGACGAATGAACTACACAGATTGTCAATCTGCAGAGCTCCGGTCCGAAGAAGTGGCCCGAAGACGAGGGAGAGGTGAAGAGGAGAAAACTTGAATTATGGACACAAACAGGACGGAGTGGGGAGGGAAGATCGCCGGGGAAGACGAACATGCGACGCAGGGCGACAACGTATGGGGGTAAAAAGAAAAAAAAATAAAGGTTTCTAGATTATTGTCATTAAGGAAGACAAAAACCCCGACGGAAAATTGCAAGTTCTTTTCGTCGTGTGTCGGCAGAATGACGACGCGGGTCCGACATTGAAGGAAGACCAGCGAGGACCTTTTGTTTAGACTGCGGCAGCGGACGGCAGGCAAGAAGTGTGTGAAGTTGGTGGACCGAGAGTGAGAACAGAAGTGGGAGGGGGGTAGGTGCGGGGTGAAACTTATCCTCAAACTAGCTACCCTCTTCAAGTTTCTTCACCAAGTAAACAAGACACGGAGCACAAGTTCCCAGTTTCGGAACAGCCGCTTGTCTAAACTTGGTCATAAAGAATAACTTCAGGGACACGCTAGCTCCCAAACCCCACCCTACACAGCCTGCAGCCGGGCCCATTCAACCACGTCAAACTTAGTTCCCCGTTAAAAAAAAAATTACCGTTTTAAAGGGGCACGTTTGGACGTGCACTTACAGACGTTAACAAAAAGGAATATTAATGTCGTATATGCGATTCTCCCAATCATGTTATACTTAATTTTGTTGTAAACACGGTCGACTGAGCATTATTTATTATTTCCTATATAAATCTCGCTTCCATCCATTATACATCAATTTGAGTGGTAACAAATAAATTTGATTAAAATTAGTATATAAATGACGTTAAATCTCCCCCCCCCCCTCCTACTCAAACACCATCACTGGGTAACAATAATCCGAAAGGAATATTTCTTGAATTATTTATTTTATATCATTTGATCATACCCATTTTTTGTGTCGCGTGTTTTAATAAATTGGCAATCGAGGAAAGTAGCTAACTTAGGGGTAGCTAATAAGTAATTTTTAAAACAATTTAATATCTAGCTTGGCCTTACAAAAATAAATATTTTCGGTGTAGTGAGAAAATAAATTGCAGATACTCTGTAGGCCAATGAAGACAACACTGCACACATTTTAAACAAACACTGTGAAGATTCATAACATTCAAGTAAGTAACTAAACTTTCGGAGGTAACATAGTTCATGCCAGTGTCTTCCTCACTAATTAAGGGCATATGATCTGTCAACAAATTTGTTAATGCTATCTTATAATGTTTAAACGGATTTTATTTCTGCTACTGCCCCGTGATACGATATTAAAAATCAAAACCCATGCTATGATATTATGTTATTTTAAAAATTGTCATTTTTTATAGAGCAGTAATTTTTCAAACAAAATATTTATATTTAACAAATAGGGTTTTAAATACTGCTTGAAAATAATACAGAATATTATTTTATTCACTGCGGTATGTTAAAGATGTGAGGGCGTTACATAGATATTACTTTACTACAAGATGCATGTTTTACGTTGCCACGAGTTTGTAGTACTCGATAAAAAATCCCTAAATATATTGGCACAATAGTTTATTTCGAAAATAATTCACAGCTAGAAAAATTTGTAAAAATAATTCATTTTGCAAACCCTGCGCATTAATATACTGCCCTTGGAATTAACAAAGTCGTATTGAAACTGTTTAAGCACGAACTTCTAAAGATTGATTGCATGATAGACGGTGCAGGACGATATTTGGCTACAGAGCTGCAACTACTGAGACAGAGGTTTGTTGGTTGTCTACTCGCTCTGGTTGCAGACTGCACAGAGTAGGAAAGTACGCAGGGTGTGGCGATTCCTTAGATGTGGACATACACACTCGCTGATAGGCTATCCGAACGGCTCTGGAAGTGGACCTTGTCTCTTATTGGTCGCTGTGTGCTGCCAACTGTTCCTTACAGGCTGGTCTGCCAGCTGGTGTACAAGTTACCATGCGCTGATCGACAAACAGCGTACCTACATATCGGTGACAAGTGACGTAATTTTGATGGCGTGTTTTGCCTCAAATCTTGGTTTACGCGGCTGCTCCACTTTTGTGATTTCGAGTACTCTATTACTTTGAACCGAAGAGGAAAACAGGGTCGGATCCAGAGCGTGGCAAAGATAAAGAGGAGCGTTGTCAGGGGACATGATACCTTCCATTAAAACTCTTTCCGTTGACATAAAACTGCCATGTGACCGCCTTAAAATTAAAATGAAATTACGTAATATTTGAAAGTACTAATATTACGTGATGGCAAAATTTCTCCCTCCTACGCCACGAACAAAATATCTAGATGTGCACAAAGGGCAATGACTACCTCCTCCCCCCCCCCCGGCCAACCCCGCCCCAAACGCAAGTTTGTATCCTCTCCCGGAGACGGTATGTTATATCTGTCGCGCGCCATTGTCGTCCTCGACGCACCAGGACACCGGCCACGGCAGGTAGATTGTCCAGCTGGAAGTACTCTCACACGTGCATGCTCCAGGAGCTACGGGCCGCAGTCAGGCAGGCTGGGGCACGTCGCCCGCTTGATCTAATTACGCCGTCAGAAGGCGAGCGTCTGTGGCAGCCAGCCCGGAGCGGCTTAACTAAATAGCATGTGTTTAATCTCGTGAAGGCGAGGAGAGAGGGCGGCCTCGCTGGAATTAATGCAAGACGCCGAGTGGAAGGGTTGTGCCGAGCTCAGCGCCGCCTACACACCCCCCACCCCCGGCCCAGCATGCCCGGTGATGGATGTAAGTGGCCTGGTGGGGGGATGTACTCGTCAAACGAGATTACCACCGCCCTGCCATCCCTGAGTCATTCCCCTCAACCGCCAGCTGCTACGTAGACGCACACTGGCGCAGGATCTAGACGGCTGGTCTGGCCTCGCAAGTCGCTCGTTCGACTTTCCTCGCGAGTGGCTGAGGCGATATGTGGCCTGGACTAGTATAGTTAACAATACAGAGGTGAAACAGCCGCTCGCACCGTCAACTCCAGCTACATGTCGGAACGTACTTCGCCAATCAATGCCTGATGACGCAATTGCCCGCCCTCGGTGTATCCAATAGGGAATCTTCGCCAGCATGCCATAGCCAATCACTAGAGACGCCTTATTAATATCCTACGTTCCTATTTTGAGTTTTGAGAGAACACGTTGTGGTATTTGAATGTGATTAGAACCACAGCGTATGTACTGGCACAAAATTACATCAGTAACCTTTGAGCTTTGACCCGTGCCCTACTTTCACTTGATGTTTGACCCCGTGACCTACTTTGACGATGCAGTTCCGATGAAAGTGCATTATTGCACACGCGAAATGCATTTTTTGCACAAATGTGACCTACTTTCGCGCAAAGTGCATTTTTCTGCACATTGTGCCCATGTCCGACCAATAGAAATATAAAATATATCCACTTCATTGTAAAGACAGTCCTTTGTAAAGGAAATCATTACAAACATTTGCAATTAAAGTGGCTACAAAAAATAGCATAAACTAAGCACTGCGCAACATAAATCCCATACATCAATAATGAAGTAGCGTAAACAATAAATATATTAGTTATGCCGGTTGGCCGTACAGGTTCTCAAAAAGAGAAAATATATGTAATGTAAATACAAGACTTAATACTTGCTTGTAAGATGTAATTAAATGTAGATCCAGACTCATTTAGAGTGAATCAATAAAAACATGTCGGTTGTGGTGTGATACTTATATATTATATATATAATTTATTGATTTCTTTTAAAAACATTTAATATGGTTATACATTTTCAAATTTTCTATAACAGTTGGACAACAAATTTTTATAAAACCTTAATAACTGACGTGATATGATACTGATTATGATAATTATGGTTGATATAACATCAGAATTGAAAAAATCAATATCATGTCAGTAATCAAATCTTTAAAATATAACTCTGTAATCTTATTAATGTTGCTCGAAAAGATTCATGATGATAACATTTATAATATTTTAAAAGGCAAGAGGCTGGATTTTTGGACGAAACATATTTTACGTTATTAACGAAAACTTCAAATTGCTTAAAATTAAATAGTTAAGAATACTTGGAATAACATTATCGTTAATCATAAACAAATTCCAGAATATATGTATTACGGTTAATTTTTTTTGTTTATTTGGTTTGAAATCAAACATTATCAGATACTGTGGTTAATTTCAAGATAAAAACAAATAACTTAGATTACTGAAGTAGTGTTGAGAAAAGTTTGAAACGCTGATACTGGCGGGAAAATAGTCTCCAGCCAGGAAGGGGCAGACCAACGGCGACAAAACATCGTATCCCTTTATATCAGGAAGTGTGTGCCAGACGCGGAGACGCATCGGCGCGTAGAAATACTAATGTAACGCAAGCTCTGTATCCGGTTGAGAGAGGTACACAGCTGAATTATTATAAATTGTAGAATTAAAACAGCAGACTAGAAACTGGATAAATTGAAATGTAGAACTCAAACCCTCTCTACGACACACAGAAAAAGTAACGAAAATCATTAGTACTTGAAAACAGGCAGTGCGCATGCAGAGTCAAAGTAAAAGAAAAATTGGAGCTGTACACACCAAAGAGGGTGAAGCAAAATTATCCGATCATATGACGGATAAGATGAACGATGAAACACACAAAAAATTAAATAAATGAATAATTCACAACAGCACCTTGAATGGTGCATAGTAAGTAAATAATATAAATAAGGCCCGGAGAGCTTCGAAGTCATGCCGCTTGCGCTCCCATTGCGATCCATCTATAATCAGGTGAGATGTAGAGATACTCATGAGTAACAGGGGTGAGCCATTTATAATTCACTTTGAACTTTGATCTTTGATCCTGCGACTCCGAAACCTACTTATAGGAGGTCATTGACATACTTACCTAATTTGAATGCACTTTAGACGTACAAATGACAGATAAAGAGAGAACGAAAGAAAGAGAAAGAAGGAATGCAAAACAGAAAAAAGTGTAAGCACTCGGAGAAAACCCTCAGAAAGGAAGAGATACAAATAGACAAAGGAAGGAAGAGATAGAAAGATGGAAAGAGAAGGAAAGAAAGAGTAAGAATAAAAAAAATTCAAAAGAGAAAATAGTGGGATCACTCAGATAAATCCCTAAGAATGCAAGATCATCGAAAAATAACATACTGGTTACGAAAATTGCAGTCCAAGATGTCGGCATATTGGCTACAAATATGGCGGTCCAAGATGGCGATATACTGGCTACAAATATGGCAGTGTACAGGCTACAGACATGGCAGGATCCAATATGGCGGTCGCATGACCGGAATGACAGATTGGAAAGTCCGGAAACCGACATAGCGGCTGGCGCCCTCATGCCTCGCGCCTCTCCCTGACCCGTGTGCCACCGTACGTACCATACCTATCTGTTCATGTTTGGAACTAATGATTGGAATATTTTGTTTGGTTCGGCTACTGGTGTGACTTGTTGATATGTTTAACTGGTGAAGTTATATGGGCTGAAATGATATTCAATATAGTTAACTGTTAAGATTGATTAGTAAGTTTGAGGTATGGTGGTTGATATGGTTTCGACGTTGCATGGCTGAGGCAAGCTAATGCCATGGTTAAAAGCACTATATCTGTTTTAGTACTCAGTACCAATGGGTCATCGATATTGTTGTTAAGTATGTTGGTGGTATGTTACCTGGTAGGTTTTGTTGGAGCAGGCAATAGTATGGGATAGCTGGCATAATTAACTGGTTTGTCAATTGATATAGTGATTTATCTTAATGCCTGGAATGCTGGAGTTTGTATCCCATTACATTATGGTTGGTGGTGTCAATGGATGGTGTGGGGTGGTATGAAATGAGTAGTTGTTATGTTGCATATACAATGTGATCTGTGTGGTATGAAATGAGTAGTTGTTATGTTGCATATACAATGTGATCTGTGTGGTATGAATGAAGTACGCCGGGGCTATTTTTGGTATAGTACCCAGTACTCCTGGTCTGCAGGCTTACCCATATTCGGTTTCGTATGTCTGAGCTGTGGTGGTCAGCATTTTATATTGGAATAGTTGGTTGACAGAGTGATTTATATTAATATCTGGTATGATATTTGTCTGGTGTCTGTTGCTGTGACAAAGAGTTATGGTTTTTTAATATATTTTAGTGGGTACGGGCTGAGGTTTGCTTGAATTCTAGTACGATCGGTGCATAAACTTAGGCTATGATAATTGGTAGAGCTGATGGTATGGGTGGTAGGAAAATTTTAGTAAGGCTTGTGTTTGCTTTCTATGGTATGTGTGGACGAATGGTTGAGGTATGCTAGAGTTATAGTGGGTGGTATTGTTGGTAATTATAATTGATGTTGGTTTGTAGGACAAATATAATTGGTGTCAAGTAATGGGCTGGCCTCAGCTGTATAGTTGCGCAAGTTATGATGGATATTGTGCGTTGTGTATTGGGTTTTGTGATATGACTTGGGTTATAAAGGTTGGTATGGTGGTATACTCACTAGTATATATTTGGATGAAGTCTGATGGTAATGATGCCATAACATACATGTTAAATTTACGAATTTCGGTATACTTTAGTGGGTGGGGGCTGATGTATGCTGTAATTATACTATGAGTGGCGAGTATATTTAGTCTGATGATGGTTGATAGAGCAGATAGTATGGCTGGTAGGAAAATTTTGGTAAGGCTTGTGTTGGCTTAATAGTTGATGTATGCTTGAGTTACAGTGGGTGGTATGGTTGGTAGGTATATGCGATGGTGGTGGAGGTAGAGATTAGCAGAACAGATTAAATAGGTCTTAGGTTATGGGCAGGTCTCGACTGTATATTTGCTCGAGTATGATATAAATTGTGCCTTGTGTATTGGGTGGTATGATTGAACTATGTTATTCTTTTTAATAGTTGATGGTATATTGGTTGGTCTGGTATTAGTCAGTAATGATGGTTTGACAAATAGTAACAATGTTTATTGCGGTTTGGTCTGGACTATAGATTAATAGATAAATTATAATCAAATGACAAATAAAAAAACCAAGGTGGTGGCATCCAGTAACATAAAACAAATAATGAATGCAAGTAAAAAAGAAGGAAAGAAGTCAAAAGAAATAAAGAAAGAGACAGGACAGGAAGCAAATGCTTGGAATGTAGGAGAGAAACAGTGGGAGCACTCGGAGTTAATCCTCGGATCGATAGAGCACGAAAAAAATTATATACTCATTTCCAAAATGTTGTCTAAGATGACGATGTACCTGCTACAAAATGGTGGCCTACTGGCTACCAACATGGCTGCCTACTAGCTACGAATATGGTGGCATACTGGTTACAAAGATGGCGGACACCAAAATGCTGGTCACATCACCAGATTTACAGAGCATGAAGTTCTAGAATCCAACATGGTGGCCCGCTCCCCTGGCACTACAACCTGAAGCCTGTGTGCCCGTATGTCCATATCCCTACTACTATCACTAATTACCAAAAATTACCCTTTCCTGGGAGAACCCTGTAAACTAAAAATAAAATTTCGAAACAATAAAATGTCCAGAATTTGAACTCAAAACCAAAATTTTCCAAAAACTACTAATTTCCAAGAATTTCACTCACAAAGAATCAAACCTGGCAATCTAAAAATAATATTTCCAAGAATTGCACTCACTGTGAATCGAACCAGAAGTGCATGTGCAAAAAGTTCTAACCAGAAGTGCATGAGCATAAAATGCATATTTCAAGGTTAAGAGTTCAAAAACACTGTTTTCGGAAATCAAGTTCATGTTGTGCTAATAATAGAAAAGTAGGTCAAAAGTGTATTCAAATATATATCATGATTGAGATAAGACTAAAATGGAGATCAAAAGTGCAGTCAAATTAGTTCAGTAGGTCAATGACCTCTCTTAAGGTGGTTTAGGGGTCACAGGGTCAAAGTGAACTAGAAACGGCTCGCCCCTACTACTCATTAGCATCTTTACACGTGACTTGGTTATAGATGGATCGCAATGGGAGATCAAGCGGCATGGCTTCCAAGCTCGGCGGACCTTATTTATATCCTTTGTTTACTGTACACCATTCAAGGTGCAAATTACTGTAAACAATACAGCTATGAGCACAATGATGGAACGTTAATTATTCACTATACTAATTTATTTACTAGTTTATCTTTGAATTCATATGACCTTGGACAATAAATGTATAATCACTCATTCTTCCATTTGAAATTGCGAGCTTACAGAGGTTAATAAAATATTCATTATAAAAATATTAAGAAATTTGACTGCAGATGAACTCCCCAAAATTAAGTTCTAGCACGAGAACAATATAAAGAGATCTGTATAAAATGACACCTAGGCGAGGATTATCCAATGGGCCGAACTAAGACCTGACTAGATTTAAATTCAATAAATATAATTTCTCCCTGCATTAACAAGTAAAACCATTAACAATATTTTGAGAATAATAAATTGAAGCGACCAACAAGCACCGTCAAAAGAAGCGTGAAACAAATACACATGTAATTTGGCCACACTAAGGGCTGACTAGATTTAAATTCCAAACACTGGGTGGTCACCATAATCCCAATTTCAATTTATACAATCGTTTCCAAGAATGGCATAAAAATTGCTCGTAGGACCACATATGAAAGTGGTACTTACTAGCTTAGGTATGTTTAAGGCCTGATCAAATTGTAATATATTAAAAAACAAAGTTTTCAGCCTCGCGCTGATAACGATGTATCGTTATCAAAAATCCTCTTTATCAGAAAAAAATCAGCCTTTTTCAAACTTACTTAGCTGGATGTTGCAAAATTTACGTAATGAACCGTACATGAAAGCGGCCTTATTCTAAAGTTCAACATGCGTCAACCCTCAAATGGGACACCAACACTCGAGGTTCGCAAGACTACCGAGTAAAATATATTATATTTTAACCATGACCATGAAATATCACGAAATGAGAGAATACTGAAATCATTAATTGCCTGGGGAATATTTTTACATACGTGTTGCACTCGTGCGCACAGGTAACCAAACCTTGAACTCAAATATTTGGGGATCGAAAGTACTTTCACTGCACGACTCAACGATTTAATCTTCCAAACATAACGTCGTGCCGAAACATTCACGACCCTTAAAATTTAACAGTATAACCATGCATGCCCTCCGAAAAGTGGCAGCGAGTTGCCATACAAATCACCTTCGGAATAAAAATAACCATTTTAATATTTTCGATATAAAATATGTATTCGACGTAGCGGCAGGAAATCTTTCGTTCGCCAACCTTGGCCCCACATCGTAAAAGGGAAGACACTCAGTTTATTCAAACTGAGGTGAGCTGAAGACGATGCAACACGTTCCAGTATAACTCTCTAACAGGGACAGCTTGGGCAGCCTGCGCACACTCAGCAATCCTTGAGGGCCAAATTATTTTAGCAATAATAAACGCGTATCGAACAGAGTCCTGAAGTGACTTACCCAAAACATAACTACACATCACCACAAGCTCGGCAAAAAACAAAAAAAAACTTACGTGACAGAGAAATCCAACTCTTTAAATGTCCTCACAATATCGCTCCCTCGCCGGTTACAATTCATTGGAATTCTTTACAAGGATAACATATTACAATTTGTCGCCTAACTGCCGTCGATTCCCTGTGCCCTTCAAGAAGCTACATCACGTCGAAATCTATGTTGGCGAAATGTAGATCTCCCAGAATTCAGGCAATGTGACGACGAGATCTCAGAGCAGAAGGCGGGAATAATACTCATGTACAATTACACAAATGCATGGCGCGACACATGAGGGACGGCGTGGAGAAGGGGTAGTGGAACTACAGGAGAAAGGAGGGGAATCGAAGACGTCCATAGAGGTCGGGCAAAAACGCGGCAGTCGGCGGCGAGCAAGGATACTACTCGAGGCGCTAGTGTAGAGCGGTAAAATACTGTACTGTTGAAAGCACAAGTAACGCGCAGACGTTACAACTAGCTGAACTACCTGATGTTGTCCGGGTACAATTTTGTGTTTAAATAATCAACAAGTGTAGGCTTTTTAGTAAATGGCAATGCCTTCCTGAATATAACGTAATATTCAAGTCATAGTGTTGGAAAAGGCTATAACCATTTTATAACCACACATTAGACGCTACATTCTTTAACACAGATAACCTAACAGTAGCTGAATTATGGTTAATGTCGCAATGCCTCCAAATCCTAACTGACCCTTTTTAACAATATTATATTTGTAGTATGTTAAGTAACGGTTATTTTCAAGAATACTCTTACCTGAATAAAAAATCCACCAGACTTAATCAATAAGTATTGTACTGAATAGTTGAATTTTTTTATTCCAAATAAGGGTGTATGTGTAATCGATAATTAAGAGACATATTTATAATAATTAAAAATATAACTACACTCTTCAGTGAGGTGATCTACTTATTATTTAATGTGTACTGTGTCAATGAATTTGACCACCCGTGGTTTAACGTTAAACGAATTTTAATTTTGACACAAGTAAACTCCTGGTTTACTTGTGTCAAACTTACGTTACCAAAAAGCAATTTGGTAACGTAAGTATAAAACTACCATTTTGATTAATGTTGATAAATCAAAATTAATGTCTCGTGCCTAAATTGTAACTGCTATAAGTTTGTACTGGCAGTAGCATACATTTGTTGGATTCTGTATACATAATCCCTTTAATTGCACGTACCTAATTCTACAGCAAACAAAAAAACATGACTATTTAATGGGATTTGGTCCATGTCAGTATAATGGTATATAATTGTATAGTGTAGCGCTGTTGGTGCTAACTCTACTCGAATGATAGAAAAGCTGTAGTGGCCATAATTATAAACATGCCATACATAGAAATCTCCGAGGATCTAGTTGTATATAGTGACCTCAAAGAAATTATAAACACTTAAGCCGAACCAAAGTTCGCAACTCCAGCACCCATTAAACATCCATTACAATAAAAAATTTATTGATGCATACCACAAAATATAATTTATGAAATTAAATGTGAAAAAAGCAATGTATTAACAAGGAATATTCGAATATGTTACGATCCGACACAAATAATAAATTAGTTCGATACTTTCTTTTGGGTAAATGGGAACCCAAATCAAAAACATTATGTTAATATTTAAAAAATACAAAAAAAATAATAATTTTGATGATCATGCCTATCATTCGTTATACACACAAAAAGGAAAGGTTGCTAAGACATTTTCAACAAGTTTGGTTTCATAATAAGTTGACAAATAATTTAACCAAACATTAAAAAAAATTATAAAATTATTGCTTAAATTTTTGTGTCCAAGCAACATCCCGAGAAATTTTTAAGTTAGTTAGTTAGACTATCCAAGAGTGGTAGGGGTGTGCGCGGTTCTACTTCATTTGTGATTAAACGGGTTGTCAATTTGATATCAAATTGATTGATTGGATTAATCCGATTCTGAATATGATAAACATAAATTCTAATCCGCTAATTTTAATCCTATAAATTTAATGCTATCAAATTTGATTGATTGATCCAATTAATTTAATTAATCAATATTTTTTTCTTATTTCTGAATTTTGTGTGATTTGATAAGTGTATAGTTTGGTGCATGAGTGTGCTAAGTGTCTTCATTTTATTTCTTTTTTTGGGGGGGGGGGCGTTGGGGAGAGGTCTTCACTCTCGGAGGTCTGTCGTTGTACTGAGGTTTGATGTTTTGGGGAAGGGTTCTATATATGTGTATCGTTTGGTTCAAGAGTGTGCTAAGGGTATTTACTTTTTGGGTGTGAGTGTGATGGTAGGTCCTCACCCTCAGAGGTCTGTCATTGCACTGAGGTATGATGTGTTGGGGAAGGGGTGTATATAGATATTGTGTAAAATTTCATCTTATTGAGTAACTTCCCATCTGGCAGGCGACTGAGGGATAAGATATGTGCATCGATATGTGATTATAGACTGATGTTATGACATATTTAATGAAATAATTAGGAAATACATAATGAATTAAATGAAAAGAGACCTGAATATGATTCATGTCAGTTTTCAGACCCGTCCTGTATTATAGTAATGCAAAACAAGAGAGACTCGTGGATAAACAGAAGATATTAAGTGTCGGGAAGGATTGACGGCTAAATACACAACAACTATTTAAAAATCAATTTAAAATGAATGCAACCACGTGACTATCCTGATGTGATAAAGAAATCAAGCAACAAGTAATACCTACAATGAATAATTCCCCTACAAAATGAATGACATGAATTGTAATGAAATTACAGAAGCTAATTCCTGGTGTCATGAAGAAATCAAGTAAGGACTAATACCTAGAACGAACAATTTCCCTACAGAGCCCAGGTAACCTGGAGTTTTGAAGAATGCAACGAGTTATATCTACAACGAATTCAAAACACATACCTTATGAAATTAAATGTTTTTAATATGTCTATTTGGTTGCTGTAGGAATGAGTCTAGTGCATGACTTGTGACAAATTATAAATTGGGCGAAGTTTTCAACAGAGTCTGCTTGGGCAGAAACTGCTTGAAATTAAAATAAGTAATCATTACATCAATAAAAATCATTCATCCCTGTTTACGAATTCACCGGATTATATTTCCAACAGTGACATACTAACGCAAGTTTTTCCACATAAAGAAGGACTGCTTAGAATACAATGTATATTTGTAGGTAAAAGAATTCCATGTTTCTGTTCGATTACATTTTCTTCCGTATTTACAACTACGGGAGACATACATTTTGTTTTATAAAATTCATTTATACACAGTATTACGTAACGTACTAACGTAAAAACTATAAATGCGGGTCTATATATAGGTTTGCATTCAGTTAAAAATTATGGCTTGTACTAAACATATCAAAAAAGGACGGGGTGTATTGAATACGTTGACTATTAAATTACCATTTGAATTGCACTTACCAAAATACAGTTATTACGGACCCTCAACTAGTCTCGCAAAACGTCTGACATGGAACAATTAAGGAATAAACTCTTTGGATGTCGCTTATAAAGAACACATTTTAGTTTATGATGGAACAAACACTTTGAAACAAAGATGAATAGCATATACGATTATAGCCAATAAAGAAGCAAATATAAGGAAGGATTCATCCACATAAACAGGTGAAAAATTTGGTGCTTGGGTTGTGGACAAAGTGAAGCAAGCAAAAGTGAAAAGAGGTGTGGGCATCAAATGCAAGACAAAACAAAAAAACCAAGAAAGGAGGGATAATTCTATTCCTTTTTCCAGCATTAACCACTCTTGGATTGCTCCTTGGAGGAGTTTCGGCAATCAGTAGAGCAGTTAAATTAAATGGCCAAGGAATGTATTTGAAACCATTTAAAGTTGGTCAAGGACGAAAAATCTCGAAACGTGGAAAAAAATGCAGTGTGTCCTAAACAATCTTTCAAAATGTTCATTAACAAACAAAGATATTAATGTATTTGTAAAGTAACTGGATATTACCTATTTCTGTGGTGTGTATATGAGAGAAGATTTCCCAAAGAAACCAAATCTTCGTGAATGTATGATTGTTAAATTAGATTCTACACAAAATGAAGGAAAACATTGGGTTGCATTAATTAAGAACATATATCATTCATTTTATTATGAGAGTTTCGGTGAATTACGTCCTCCAATTGAAATATGTGATTTTTTTAAAAACATACAGTTAAGGTACAATTACAAAACAGAACAATTACCAAATACAATCAATTGTGGACATTAATGTTTACTATTTTTGATTATAAATAGGATATATAAGTATAATAGTAAAACATATTAGTTATATGTCAATTAAGTTGATATTAAGCGTATATTCGTCGCAATTGCATGTAGTATATTTCCCAGCTTTGGAGTTAGATGGAGAATGGCAAATAAGTCTAATCGAATTCGTTATTTACAAGAGCATACCAAACATTGATATGCACAACCAATTATTTACGGCTAACAGTGGTGAAAAAACCTACAAGATTGTGATACCGGTACGATCTTCTGAGTTGGATGACATATAATGTTCATTAAAGCTGTATTACCTGAAAATGTCCATTTACAATTATGTGGAAATCCAAACACGTTAATTGGTGCCACGTACAGTAACATCGATATCGATTTCACAGAAGACAATTCAATTGTAATTATGTTAGGTTAAAAATGGAGAGTGTATCCCGATGATGAATTGCATGAATAAATAATAAGAGGTTAATATATTGTTGGTAAATATATGCTGTATACATGTTAATATTGTAGGTGGTTCATGCCCAAATGGAAAATTGCCAAATATATTATATGAATTCACGTGTGTGTTGGCTCAAGAATATAAAATAACTGAAAAAACAAATACTTGTATATATCTTACAGTAATAGTTAATTGTGGTGATGAAATAGTTGTTAGCATTGTCAATCCAGACAGCAAGCTTATTAATTTTAGAAATGGACAAATTAGCATTCATTTCCATTTTAAAAAAAGCTATTTAAATGGTTGCATTCTGTGCACATTGCAATCTTAATAGGTATTGTGTACAATAGTCAATACGGACATAAAGTAGGCTGTTATTTTAAGAACTATGTCTTTAAGGAATGTGTTTCGAAGAAAGTAAGCGTAAAAAGTCATAAGTGCAAGCATAAATAACTCACTTCAAACAAGTTAACCATGAAGTTAACATGAGATAACGAATTATTTTTTAAGGAATTAGGATATACAGCTAATATAAATGGAAGACAAACTTAATGTGGAAGAACCAATTGGCTATGAAGATGCGATCATGAATATGGAAATACATGTATATGAATTGTTCTGAGCAGCAATAAGGATTTAACTACAAAATCATTATATTTATACGTTAATGTTAAAATTTAGTTTAAGGTTTAGAGGAACAATTAAACGACAGCCATTGCAAGTAACCCTATAATTACATAAATAGTAATAAATGGAATAGTTCATTTAATCGATAGAATTTCATATTTGCTCAATGGTGTTGAAATAGACCAAACAAGAGATGTTGGAATTACTTCCACGATAAAGAACTATCCATCGTAAACTGTGAACGACCTTTATAAAGGTCTTATAGGAAGGTGAAGCAATGCAAGTGATTATTCACTACAAATAAACCCAGGCGCAAAATACAAAGTTGTAAAGCTATTTAATATGATATCTCGTTTTGCTGAAGAGTATAAACACATCGCATTAAATGTTAAAGCAGAATTAGTTATTCTATTTGGTAATAACCATTTGAATGCTATTTGCAACACATCTAATAATGAGGAAGGTGTAACATTTGAATTAAACTATGTCGATGGCTAATGCCGAATATTGAAGTTAACACTCGTGAAAGTGTAAAGTTTTTTTTAAAGTATATTCAAAGGGGAAAAATTTAGATTTTACTTTCGAATCGTGACAACAAATATATTTACCATATATTTAGTAGTAAAAGTTTTTAATACTTTAAAAGTTTTTAAAGTATTAAAAACTTTTAAAAACTGTGAAATGAAAATTTGTTTACTGAAGCAAGAAATAATTTTATCCTTGGTTAATAAAATGTCTCCACAGAGTTCTTCTTTAATTTTTTCTAATATATATATATATATATATATATATAATATATATATATATATATATTGCAACGAGTTAAATGATGTCTTGTTTCCATAAAAAAAAACAACCTATGTGCATTAACACGAACTACTGTTGTAATGAAAAAGCCAGAGATACTTAATTTTATAGATGCTTTAACCTAAATGAATCGCAAGGAATATTTCTGATTAAATGCTGTTAGCTGAATAATTTATACTCACTTCGAAATGTTAAACTTAAAGCCTTTACAAATGTCTCAAGACATGTAAACAACCATTACATTTAGAGGTCTATGACCCTAGCAGTATTACCAAACCTTGATCAGAGTCACAAGATGTACAGGTTTAATGACTTTTCCAGAGCTACCAAACACAAAACCGAGATCTCAGAGTTTGTAAGCATGAGTCCAACTACTCTCTCCGGAAACACTTTAGTTTCACAAAACCCTGGAGATGTTCTAGTATACAGTCATAATTGATATTGTGTTTACAAAATGATTAATGTAACATTTATATTCATAATTAAGTTTATATTTACCATAGTAAATACGTCTTTCCCAGATTGATTACTTTGGAACAAAACAGCTGATTTATTTTATATAAAATTTCTTTCGAAATTTCCTAATTAATAAGATATAAAAATGACCATTAAACTGATTTTAAAGTCTTCTACAACAATTTTAGAAATTCAGCTAAAACTATTTTTTTTTCGTTTATTACTCTTAGATGGAATAAAATATACAAACTTTAGTAAGTAAGGAAGAATATGTTAAGGTGATTGTTACAGTAAGATTGTGGGAGGATATGATGTTACATTGTGATATCCAGAAGTAATAAATGCTTCAGCAGTCCTTCTTCTAGGGCTAGACATCGTACATGACCAGACGAATGTGTTAAGTGCTCCACCCATTGGTGCCTTGATGACAGCGTACATGACGATTTTAGAGTGACGAGGATGGCCATAGTCATGTAACCAGGCAGCGGAAGGACGGATATGTTCCGTTCGAGTGGAATCTTAAGTGATGCCTGCCGTATTAATCTTTGAAATTGCCTATGCCATCGCTTCCCGAATCTATCAAGTCAGACTATCCATGGCACAAGTCAAAAGTATATTCGCAACTTAGCAATCCTAGTAAATCCTTTTGATAATATTGCTTAACTGTCAGATTTGTCCGAGGAACTGTTTTAATGTTGAGGTCAAGTTTAGTTTGTTGGTGCTGTATGAAAATTGCTTTTTTTTATAAATGTTTAAATAAATGGACTTTCCCTGGTGGACATTCCCATTGGCCATTTCACGTTTTGTGTTCTACCCTGAGTAGAGTAATTTTAAATTGCATTAAAAGAGAGTGGCTATCTAAACATTGTCTGCAAAATGGCATGGAGTAGTATTAAATCAGATTTGATTTAAAAGTGCTCTCCAATTGTAATTCTCAGGTTTTCAAAGTAGTAATACTCAATCTGATTTCTTTGGCGAAATTCCTTATAGGTATCTGATTGCATGAATTTTGAGTGTTATGTTATTTCTTTGAATTTAATTTGTCTTGAAGGGTCAGAAAACTTAAATATGTTACGTTAATTAAAAATCATATTTAAGGGTATTCTGTCATTTCAATGTGTATGTTAGTTGTAAAAAAAATGTTCAAGGTGTGTTGATTTACTAATGTCTGTCTGACTATTGAATTTAAATATTTGAAGATAATCATTAATGAATGCTGACTGAAATATTCCACAAGGAATCCAAGTATTTCTCTTTGGCTTGTGTGAGCCAGCCTTTATAAAGTATCTTAAATTATATATTTCTCTTCATATTAAAAGTCCTCATTTTAATTGAATGTAATGTTGTGGCAAGAAGTCGGCTACTTAATTTGCTGTAGGTCAGTTATATTGTGGTCAAAAGTACAAACCACACAGCTACACAAGTTTCCAATTTAATCTAAATTCACGACACCCACACAACCATCATCATCATAAACATTCCCGTCCAATCTCGTAATAGTACATTACAATGCCTCACATAAATTTCATGCATATGTTCATGCATATTTTCCAAATCAACAAAATAGTCTTATTGAAATTCATACCAATAATCAGGAATATTGGCATAATGGTGGGAGAAACACTCCCTAAAATAAAGTTATTTATTAGCAGTTTTGCACTTAGGCCTAGCACTCATTTCACATATATCACAATAATAAAATATATTGTTGCAGTTGCATACCACAAAATATAATCTATGAATTTAAATGTGAAAGAGTAAGGTATTAACAACGAAATTTTGAAATGGTCCAAGTGATCAAATATGAATGATATGATTGCGACTTAATAAGAGTGAATAATAAATATTTTATAATCCAACAGGAGTAATAAGTAAATTTGGTTCTTTATTTTGAGTTGCATTATATACAATTACAAATGGAATCCCAAGATAAAAATACGCTAAAATTTAAAAAAATACAAAAGAATTTTCATTTTGATGATACTGCCTATCTTTCGCGATACACATAAGGAGGAAAAGTTTCCCGGCCATTTTCAACAAAATCAGAGTTTCCTTATAAGTTGACAAAATCTTTAAAAAAAACGTTCTAAATGAAATAATACAATGTTTGCTTAAATTTTTGCGTCCAGGCAACAGAGCTTATACATGCCGAGACATTTGTAAGTTAGTTAGAATATTCAGAAAGGTGACTCATCATCGAGACCTGCCCCTTGCCAATGCTGACGAGTAATTACGGACATCTTCGGGTTACAGACTTTCCCCACTCCAAGCTAGACGAGCGTTTGTGTCTCTGCTCACAGTCGACAACGTACCAACAAAATATTACTAGAATGGCTTGTTTTAAAATGTGATAAATCTGTTGAAAAAACATTACTTAAAGACACGAATAGTAAGCTTAATATTTTTTAGCTCGTGAAAAATAGTATAGGATAATAAATATTTATTTTATCAGAAAATAATATTTTACAGTTTTCGTTGATTTTGTGTGTAGTTTGAGAAACTATGGTTGGTGGCCATGTTGAGCAGTAATATTTTCCCTTCGTGAGATATAGATGTTTACGTGTTACGGACGAGACCCGGGTGTATAGCAAACTATTTGTGTAAGTGCAAAAGACAATATTTGGCCAAGGCTAAGTGAAGGAATGTAAGCAAATATTAATGATAGATTTCACGCAAAACTGTCCTGAATTACAAATAAATGTACACATCTGAAATAGATTATATTAATATCCCTAACCTTGGTGTTCGCCGAAGTGTACTGAAGAACCATGGTAAAACATGTGTTCAAGAGATTGCGAATTTTACAAACAGTAAATTTGCGTGTTTTCTAAATGTATTTGTAAACCGTTAATATAATTATTAAAATGCACGTGGCCTGAAAAAGCTGCACTTTACATATTTTTGAAGTGAGTGAATAATATTTTTTCATTTGTATACATCGTAAATTCAGCGAGAGTAAGGTTAACTTCGGTGAAGTAGTATTGATTCTGTACGAATACGAACAGCGATTAATACAAATCGCGTTTTGTTTTCATTAAAGTTAAAATTTTCGAAGTTAATTAATTTGAATGTTATTTCCATACGAGCACAATTTTCCACTGGTCCATCAAAACAATGTGCAAATCAAAATGACACACATCCGTAAGAACATCAAGATAATGTCGTCTCACGAAAAACGTTAATCTAAAGCCCTTTTCACCCCCCCCCCCTTAAATAACTGTTTTTACCTCGAAATAAATTAAACAGAACCCCAACGTATATACCTTGGTAGTTACAAAAATAAATGAATTTGGAATGCCAACCTAGCTATAATATCCTACATTAATTACTGAGCGGAAGTTATAGTGAGTAATGTTAGTCCTTCAGTGACTGTCACGAAAGGAAACACGAGGAAAGAGGAAAATGCTAGTATGCATTGGACTCAAACATTTCTTTACAAACGTCTTTTTCTTCACTGACAAAACAGCTGTGGTGGAAGGATAAATTGTGTATCAAAGTTTACCCCACTTACCTGAAATACACTATGACAGAGCCAGTCCGAAAACATTCAAAATTGTAGGTTATTAGGGTCCAAAATACAAATGTACACAGCTTATAAGCTTGCTTTTTTTTAAATGTTGTTGCCGCATATCATCACATAACTGTATTTCACGTATTTAAACAAAGTATAAATTAAACAGAAGGGGATTATCGGTCTCATACCATAGACACTTGTGTTACGAAGCACTATAGAGACACTTATGCTACTAAGCACTCAACTTAACCACTCGACCAGCAAACACATGCTGCTTAAGGGATGAATAAATGTTTATTTACTGTAATGCAATAGTATTTTATTGAATAAATATTTACAATTGAGTATTTAAACATTTACGCACCTGTAATAACTTCCCTCGCGTAAAATAGTCTGTATCATGTGCACAATGTGCGATGTAGGTTAGTAATAGTTATAACCAATTTTTGCATGCTTATTTGTATCGTAAATGTACGTGTAGGAAAATTCACGAAAATAATTTCGAAAAAGTACTTAGGAAAATTACACTGTTTGAAAGTCGACTTCAGTCAAGCTCGACCATAAACGACGGACGAACGCCCCGAAATATTTTAACCAGAGGGAAGGAGCTGCCTATGATAAGGGCCATAAGGACGGATGTGATATGTCGCAGTTAGGCAAACCGGCAGTATGACAGACATCCCCTCCTTGTGAGGACCAGGGGTGCTTGTCAGCGACTTACGGTGCGTGGTGCGGCCTGGTGAATAGAAAGGGCGGTCTCCGGCAATCAAACTTTCTCCCTCCTCCATGCACGCAGCTCTTCCCACGCCACTGATAGAGATCCCGGCCCTGTGATACGGCGCTGCCCTCAAGACGTATGAAGTTGTTTGCCATCAAGCCAGCCCTTATCTGTGTTTGTTACGACCGCCCGCGGTATATCTTCCCACCGCGTACACCGCTCACGCCAACATTGCATTCAGCTCACTCTTCCTCAACCCAATAGAGGGGCTCACATTATTTAAAACTCTTTGAAATGCTATACTGATTCGGTTGAACTCATAACCGCTACTAAAACTTTCCTTTAGTGTTTTTTATAAGTTTTATAAATAAAACCTATAATCAAAATCGCGAAAGGTATGCTCATTCTCATTAAGTAAAATACGTTTCCACGTCATAAATCAATGTTCAGTTTTCATGTTCAAATAAATACTCGCCATTAATTATTCTTGAAATTATTATCCCTTAAAAAGTAAGTGATACCTGACTTACATCTACTGAACATCAACATCAAGATGGGTTGTCACGTTATTAATTCACTCGTATTGATTGTGGCCTTATGGGATCAAACATTTCTTCAAGCTAATTTCAAAATTACATTGAATGGCGAAAAAAACAGCAATAACGCAATCGGTTACGAAAATTGCTCTGCTCAGGAATACTTTTCAATGATAACCGTATCATTTACTACAGACTTGGATTTATCTTAACACAATTTGTTATGCTTTAATAAAAAAAAAACCTCTTTATCTGCGTGTTAGACAACAGAAGACATATTTCTTGATGCTATGAAATGTTTACTTCTGTATTTGACTTCATTACTATTTACTTACTGTTTGGTTGTTATATATTGCTATATTATGAGACACTTTACCTCTAATATTTCATGTTTTCTTACAAAAATATTTAAAACCAATAAATGCGTTAAGTACTTTCTGAGAAAAAAATCTTTAGGTATTGCTGTATTTTTGAACTATGTGTAAGCTTTTCCGTTTGAAATAAAACCAAATATCTCTAGGTTTCAGACGACAACAAAACACATTTAACAAATTCAAAGTTGGCCTGGATTTGTGTAAACATGCCATGGATTTGTGTAAACATGCCATGGATTTGTGTAAACATGCCACCACGTCTGATTCTATTTTACTTGATGTGTTCAAAGAAGTTTGTATTTTGTTGATTTTTATCACACTAGTTGGTTCAGAGATTATGTACATTATATTTATGAAATAACTACGAATATGTGTTCCAAATATGCGACAGTCGGACATTTCTTTACTTTCAGAATAGGTGACTTTTCCAAAGATGTGAAATAAAGAGGGAGGGAGTACTGCATAACTTACTAATAAGAAAGTGTTTAATGAATTGTTCCTAGTAAAGTGTGATGACATTGTTATGTTGTAAGTTATATCATCTTTGTGTCCTCCTGAGCGAGCCTCTTTAAAATACCAATAAAATCGTGCTTGGAGAAAGCTAGAAGGCAACCCGCAATGTGAGAAGTTCAAAGTTAAACATTTCATTGTTTGTTTTGTAGATAAAATTATAGTTGAGCATGTGTTGTTGTCAAAAATGCTACTAGTATGTCTGTATTAAGAATTAAGTTTCGCAGTATGTTTTTATTCATATATTATTAGTATTATAATATTTCTGTAGAAATATTATTCATATTAGAAAATGTATGTTTTTTAGGTCTTCCTTTAAAACATTTATATTATCAGTTATTTAGGTCATTAGGTAATTTGAGGTTATAGGTATTTAGATTAGGTATTTTAGTACATTCTTTTATATTAATTTTTAGTCTTCGTACTATGAAGTATTTGGTGATGACTTATTTTGAGTTCATAGGAACTAATGATTATATAGTTACCTCATGTTAAAATCCATCATTTGCAACAAATATTTTAATGATTTTCTAACACCATGCGAAAGAATGAGTATGGGACAATTTAGAAAGGAGCTGCTCGCGTGAAAACTTTGTGGAAGCGGTGAGCGCTGCGTAGGCGAGATAAACGAAAATGACAAGAGATTACAAGTGGAGGTTTACGCAGCGGTCAAGCCAAATGGCTAACGTCGCGCGTCAGCAGAATCCCAGACATTCCGATGAGGGGACGGCTGACTGGGTGCTGTATCAAGAGCAAGATGCCAAGGTTGAGGAAATTCAAGATAAACATGTCTACCAGCCAGAGGGAGTAGTCACTTCGAAGCTCTAGTGCGAGAGGCGAAGTGAAGAGTGTTCACGACTGAAGTTGTTTGTGCGATTATTACACACTCTTACAATAATAGGAAATCCTACTTTTCTACTATATTTCGGAAGCGTGAATTTGTCCAGTGCAGTGGTTGCGGCACTAAAGAATTTTCTCAGTGTGTTCCCATGATTGTTTTAAAAAAAAATGTAAGTATTTTCCCCCTTCATACCTAGCATAGATGTCCGAAATAATGGCCAAATGTTCAGGTCGTACGACATTACGGTTCCTGCTATTGCGAGCAGGGGCAGATAGGTTTTCTCAGAGTTTTCACATGTTGTTTCTCCGTCCTTATAAATAAGTGCGTGTATACAATATTTAAAACTAAATAAATTTTTGACCATGCCTTGTATAACTGAATTCCTCTCGTAAATGGAAGTGCATGCCTGATGCGTCTCTGTCTCGGCTAGTGTTCTGTGCCATCCGTTCGGCTGCCGAAACCTGCACAGTGGCCACGCTGCGGGCCGACCCCCTGGGCTGCCTTACAGATTCTCACCATTTTAGTTAGTCGCATACCGTCGACCGGGTCGGGTGCGTTCCGCTGATATAGCCCGTCTCACGCTTATATAGCAGTACAGGGCTTATGGCGCTCACTGTTGCCAGATTACTTCAGCTTTGTGACGTAACTGGCGAGCTGAGAAACAAACGGCATGATTAAGAGAATATTTATCTGTTTACCTCCCTGCTAACTCGTAAAGGAATCCAATCCTGCGACGCAAAGCTAACTTTGAAACTGAAGCCTGTGAAAAACCCTATCATTGTGATTGGACGGCGCGCACGCAATGTATATAGTTTTTTTTTTTCTGTTTCGAAGTTGCAAAAAATAACTTATCAGGCAACAGCGCCCGCAGGAACAAGGACAGCGTTAACAACAGAAATCGTGCATTGGAAAGAGAGAGTGAATGTCCATTACAGCGCACACTGCGATCTAAGAGTGAGACACTCTATAGTGATGCGGGTTGTGGGTGTTGGCCGTAATGTCAATGTGATGGTTTCGTTTCAGTCGAGGTTCGTAAAAAAGTCGTTTGCCATTCTGTTGTAATATCAAAGAATTGCCTGGTCTTGACAACCATCATCCAAAGACTGTTCACAGTAAGGTGAGCACTTTTAAAATGAACCTTAGAAAAAAGTCGCTTCCCCTGCTTACATATAATTTATAAGGTTCACCTAGTTATATTCGCCTATCAAAGTTGGTAACAATGGATGGAAAGTAGTTCCATATCTTAACGTTGAATAAAAAGTGTTAGGTAACCATTATATATGACTTAAATTATTTCTTTTACTTTCTGTTTTTTTTTTATGCATCAAAGTGTAAAAATGAGAAGATTTAAAAAATATTAACCTTCCTAATAATTACACAGTTTCACTTGACTGATACATGAATAAAGTGATGAGGCCTATGGCAATGTTATTTAACATAAAGCGGAAGAATACACAACCTGCATACAAGTAGAACATAAGCAGGGCTTTCAAAAGTGCTCACTTTACCGTGAACAGCCTATAACACCATACACAACACTCGATGCTTGTGCAATATGCCCTGGTTGGTAAGTGCTTATAACTAGTTCCTTTACGTCTTATATATATATATATATATATATATATATATGTGTGTGTGTGTGTGTGTGTGTGTGTGTGTGTGTGTGTGCGCGCATCGGTATGTAGCAGTGTCGGCCTTGTAACTACCCTTGCTTCTCAACTCTGTCGTAGTATTTTGTTTAATCATAATGAGACATGCGTTGCTCGATGCTCGCGCATTATGCATTGGTTGGTAGTTCCTCTGCAATGTAACATAGCTCGTTAGGAGGGTGTTCGTGGGTAAATTCGTTTGCTATTCTCATATATTAACCAAGGCTACCACGTCAGTTTTCAGATGCATGGTCTTGTCTTATTGTCAATTTCATGTAGATGGGGTAAATTTCGACAGTTCTAGAAAAGTAGTACGGCCACAATGTATCCTTCTACCGCAGCTGTTTTGTCACTGGAGAAAAAGACATTTGTAAACAAATGTTTTGAGTCCAAAGCACCCTTGCATTTTCCTACCTCGTGTTACCTGTCATGGCAGGCATTGATAGCTAATTTCCGTCCAGTAATTAATGTGATATATTATAGCTAGGTTGGCATTTCAACCTGTTTTAATTTTTTATTACAGAGTTAAATTTTTTTTGGTTCTGCTAATTTTATTACGAGGGAAAAAGGAAACAGTGCAGGGACCTTTAGTTTAATCGTCTTTCATGAGACGTCATTATTTTGATGTTCTTACGAGTGTATTGCATTTTGAGTTGCATATTTTTCGATGGAGCAGTGGAAAATATTTCTTATGGAAATAACATTTAAATGGTTTAACTTAGAAAATTTTAACTTTAATGTAAAAACAAAACGCTATATACGTCGCTGTTCGCATTAGTACAGATGCAGCATATGCATGCACACTCTTTGACCGACGTTAACATTAAACTCGTTGAATTTTACAATATAGACAAATAAACAAATATTATTCACTCACTAAAAAAGTGTGGAAAGTGCTGCTTTTTCAGGCCGCGTGCATTCCAATATTTATACGACCGGTTTACAAATACATTTTCAAAACACACAAACTTAACTCTTTGTAAAATTTGCAATCTCTCGAACGCGTGTTTTTCTATGGCAATCCTTGCGAGTTTACTTCACTAAAACCACGTTTTTTCGTCACTACCATTATATGATTTATTTGCACAATCATTCAGTAAACTCAACACTACGTACATTTCCTGATACTAACAAACTTAAACTTATATACGTGTCACTTCATTGCGGAAGGCGGCAAGGGAAATGGCGGAACGAGCAGTTTAACGAAGCGGTAAACACTTGCTGATTAATATTACATTTTACTTAAGAAAACGCACTACAACGGTACATACAACTAACTATGCTTGAAAAAAAAAAACAATAAAAATAATTAGGTACCGATCAAATATTCCGACAACACCAACAAGATATTCGTATAATAAACACGATGAGAAAAAAGCACACGCACAACGGCCGTCACAGGGCTAGAAACTGAAACACAAATATGACCAGCCATTGGCTGGAAAGTTTACTGTTCGTACTTGTCGGCACCTTCTGTCGTAAATTTTAAACATGTTTTTAAAGTCCAGTCACTAATAGCCAAGAAAACTTAATATTGGTTTAAAAACATAAATTAAAAGATAAATGTTGCAAGTATAATTAAGATTTTAAATTACAACTTTTAGTTCTGAGTACTATTTTCTTTCAAAGCCATAATCAAAATGGCCAACTTAACAACACGGATACTGCAGCAGTTCATCAGCTGATGCAATACATTATGAACGAGAGCATTTACTGTTTACATAACGTGTAGGTTGGTCACATTGTCTGTCAGATTTTACCCCACTTATATGAAATGGATAATAGCACCGACTGATACGATGTTCAGTGCTCGTCACTTTTGCAATACATTTTGGTTGGTAGGTGCTTATAAAAATTTTACTTTATTACATCTGCTGGCATGAGTGCGTGTCCCCCTTACTTCACGACCTAGTGTTTTTTGGGCTAACATAACGTACAGATTTCGTTGCTCGTACAATATGCATCGGTTGGTAACATTTTATAACCATTTTTTCTTTTTATATCTCTTCATCAATATGTAACAGTGTCGTCGTACGTGACCAATGGTTTAATTGCATGATTTTTACTGTCAAACAAAGGAACACAGCCTTTACAAGTCATGTAATGCATCTTCAAATTATCACCGCTGGTAAATAGTTTACTGCACTTGGCATATTGGAGAGGTTTTTAAGGTTAGTCCTTGTGAACTTATTGTATTCTCATGTTGCCGTGCATTCCAGGTTTTATTTTAAATATAGTTCTTGATGCAATAGCAATACTGATATCGCTATTATGGACTCTGGAACTACCAGATATATATTCTTTTTAGTAGAGGTTCGATACGACATCGTGTTCGCAGTGCACTTGCATCAATGTTAGCCTTTATTATTTATTATTATGTGATTTATTTTTTCATCTATGAGATAGTTCTATATGTTGCAGGAGGTTCCACGAACGCACATGTTAGACTAACACTGTTTATTAAGACCTTAAGCTCTCACAGTCGATCCATACTGCTGCAATCCCTCTGTACTATTGGATCTGACAAGCTGCAACTCTCATTGGCAGATTGATCGACACTTCATGCATCTGACATTATTGATATACTTGCATCGAGTACTGCATGCATGGGTGAGTGTTCTGCATGCTGCAAGAAGGAATTCGGTCATGTGTGTCGACACCAGTGCTCCTAGCGGTGGCCATCGGAAACACAAATGATGTTTCCCCTTCCCCTGATAGATGACAGGGGAAACGAAGATGGTCGAAGATCGCCGCGACCCTAGCAATAAATGGTCATGCACTCTAGCAGACACCTGAAGAAACAAAGATGGCGAAAGCATATGTGTGTATTGCACAACCAGCCATCGTCGAATGCAAGGTGTCGGTCACCTGAGGTGTACACTAGCAGACAACAATGGGAAGGTAAAATGTTTTACGAGGGTGATTGACCTGTGCGTGTGTAATTGCTGTGGGTGTGATTCATGCACACATATTTTGCATATTTCTGATTAGCTTTGCATGTGATTTTCTGTCGGTATATGTGCTTATAATGTGATTTATATAGAAATAAACAATCTCCTATAGTGAGGTATGTATAGGGACCTGAGTTGAAAACTTGACACTTTACCAAAATATTTATTCTCTTTCTGAAGGAGACAAAGTCTGGTAATTTTTTTCTTAATGATGGAGGTGAACGTAATATTAGCATGGGTTGAAATAAATGAATAACACAGAAGTAATTTATTTACTTTACTTATATTTTACAGACTTCACATAAAGGGTTACATAATATTTGATACCCGCTTAACTTATTCTTCATTCGAGCAAAACAATTATGGTGTCTGTTTTTGGAGAACAATTGTTCTGTGAGCATTCAAGACACACTAATTCGCATATACCACACTGTAGTTTTCGTATGGGTAGGTCTTGTAGACAGCGCCAAATGAGCAGTTACTATCTTCATGAAATTTGACACTATAGTAGTTAGCGAATATCTTGCTGCAATACTTCCACTTGCTTCCCGATGAAAGAAAAACATTGCCTTTGCACTTCTTGTTATGTCCATACAGACAATCACTATGGGTAAACGGTGCATCGCAGTAATCACAGTGGAACGTCTTGTATGCTGGGATGAACATGCAATGGCTACGTTGCATTAGAACTTTTACTTAAGGTATTTACACAGTAGTTACATTGCCTGTTTCAGGTTGCCTTAGTAGATGACTGCTCGCTGTGTGGTGCGAACATCAGCATGGTAGCTGGACTGTAATATGTAACCTTATCAGTGCGGTCGCTGTCTATCCTGCGAAGTTGGCAATTTGAACTCTCAACTTCTTTGCACTTGTTCATCTTTCACTGTTTGAAATGCCTTGTTTTTCTTTTGCTGCTGATCGCTCCCAATGTGTCTTACACAAGCTCCTGGAATGTAGTGTGTCCGTAACAGTAGCACTACCTTGCAAACATCCTAGATATGGGAGAGAGAGTTAAGAATTGCTTCGTCCTCCTGCAGATAGACAGGCAGTTGTTTGTAGACAGATTTCATATTGTGTCGTATATATGCAAGAAGGAATTCTTTAGGCAGGTATGCAAGCTCGTTACCATTGTCGAGTGGTGCAAGTGATTGAATTTTTTCATGTCACGATAAATAATCAAATTTGCCGACTACTAGAACAGCATCCCATCATTTTCACTATGCCCTCTCGATGAGACAAAGAAGTTTTGGGTGATATGTGGTGGTACGAACTGCTTATTAGACCTAAAAATGAGTAGGGTGGACATGAGCGATACCCTCTACCAACACCACGTTATTTGAAGCGATATTTTTTAGAGACATGCTAATACTTACAGTTTGATGTCACGTTGAAAGCATACGACATGAAGTTTTAACATCTGACTGTCTTTAGATACGTGTTTCTTGGGGGGGGGGTGCGTGTTACTGTGCAGCAGATAACTTTCGCCTGTGAGGTTCGTCAGTTTGTCCAAGGATGTGTTTGGATCATCTCATCTAGCATCTGCAGTTTAGGGAACTCAAGAACTAATTGGACCTACGCCAGTGCAATCGACTGCTAGGTTCATCCCATCGGCTTCTTGGGTCCTGTCTCCTTCCTCTTCAACCTTATCATGCTATGTGTCTACCAGCCAGTTCAAGTGCTCACAACATTACTCGGGCCTGCATCGTGTTTCGAAACATTAGGTGTTGAAGGAATTATAAGTGTTGCAGTAATGTAATATGGGAAGTCCGAGCTATACAGAGCTACATAAGTAAACGGTAAACATGCACTGCTAACATGTAAAGTGAAAAAACTAAGATTTTACAACTAGACAGGAGGGTGAGAAAACCATGGTGCCTCCATTACTGCTAGCGATGGTGTGAAAACTGTACTGAAATGTACATGTCGTTACAAAATGTCGTTACAAAATACTCAGATATATAACACAGAAGCTTTTAATTGTGTATCATGTAGTAGTTTTTACAAGCTTTTATTTAACTTGCCTTGTTAGTTTATTTGCACGTTCGGGCAAAATCTTGCAAGTGAATTTTGACTTACTTCTAGGTATTCAATCAAGCTGAAACTTGGTATACATATAGAAACCCGATGATAATGCAATAATAAGGCAACAGCGACATGGTGCTGCAGCCAAGATCATCTCCTAACTAGGAAACTCCTCAAAGGTTAATAGTATTGACTCGAGTTTGGGCTCATTTGATTGCTCTTGATGAGACCTTTGGAGGTAGATGGTCAGTAATGACTAATGAGGGATTTGGGAGGTGGTCATAAGAACTTCATCAAAGATAAATGTTGAATGTTCGAGTTTGGGCTCATTTGACTAGGAAAGTCGACCGTTTATTTCTCCGATACTCGCGGGTACACCAATGAAAAAGTATAACAACAAAATCAAAGAAACTGCAACACAACGAAAAAGACAATTAGAGAAGGCGAAGTTAACATGTCAGCAGAAACTCACTTATGAAGATCATGAACAATAAAAACAGAATCAAAGAAACTGGAACACAACGAAAAAGACGTTTAGAGAAGGCAAAGTTAATACGTCAGTCGAAACTAGCTAATGAAGATAATGAAGAAAAACGTCAGAGGCTAGAAAAAAATATATAAACGTGAAAGAAGAATATCGACAGCTCAACAGTGCATTGAACGAGCAAATGCTCGCTTACCTATGTCCCAATTAAGATGTCCTCTTACTCCTGAGCAATGTAAACTTAACTTGCAAAATTAAAGACAACGTATAACAGAAGCGAGAGCATCTGAAACACCAGAGCAACGCGATGTTTCTTTAGAGAATGCTAGGCGACATCAATTTAAAAAACAAGAGCGCTTGTGAAACGCCGGAGCAACGTGATGATCGTCTAGTTAGCTCTCGAGAACATATGTAAATTACATGAACTACATTAAATGCTGACACTGATCATTTTGAAAAATTAATGAACATTTTTTGTGAAAAATATTGTGAAATTTACAATAAAAGATTCTACCCCAACCAAAATACGAATTATATAGTTAATTTAACCGCTGTATCGTACTTGCCAGATGAATTTGCCCAAAAAAAACATTAACTCTTTGCCATCGCTGCAATAGCCATGTCGCCAGCAACAAAACATTATCACCGACAAAGGCTTACTGGAATAGCTTGAGCCCTAGTGAAATACCTGAGGTGATGGAAACATTAACACAGCCTGAACAACGCATTCTGTCTAGAATCCTACCTTTTCTTACGATTAATAAATTTGATGGACTATTCGGACTATATTGATTTCGTGGGCAGGCAGTTTTGTTTGCTCAGGATATTTTTGAAGTAACTGAAAAACTTCCCAGGATGTTACCGAGGTCTGTTGATAGTATTGGCATGATAATTGTTAATGAACACTTAGAAAACTTGAATGTATTACGAGAATTCTCGATTTCACGAGTAAAAGTTTATAACGTTTTACATTGGCTTATAATGAATAATCCATTGTACAAAGACAAAGTAATCAATGATGACGTACAAATATAGCCACAAAATTCGGTTCGACTTGAAAATTAATCTCGCTAACAATTTTGATACTTCAGACGTAAATATTGTAAGAACTGCCATTCACCCTCCTAGACAGTGATCTACGAATACTTTAAATGAGAATATGATTGAGGGTCACACTTTGTTTGGGACAGTTAGATTCTTATCAGCGAATAACCCATTAGCATACCCTATTGAGCAAAGCTGTTTTTTAGAAGTGTGTAATTTTGATGTCATCAAAAACAATTTCAGAATGTACGACCGCTCATGTTGAATTGAATACAAAGATGACACAAGTTTTTTTTATGGGAATTTCAAGGCCGAGAAAATCATGGCAATATAGGAATGACTTAGAAAGAAGCTGTTACAGAAATGTTCATAACTCATAATGCTGGTGCATTAATAGCTTCATCACTGACGTTAGGCATTATGAAACATAGTAACCAATTCTATTTTACAGATTCGCATTCATGTGTCTCGAAGGGTGCCAAAGCCAACGATTCTAATGGGAAAGCCTGTGTGATAGAGTGTGATTCAATAGACGTGCTCGTTAGGATCCGCAAACGTGCAACAGGTTAAAGAAATATACAGTTTATATTGAATTACATTAATGTAAACATATTGAGTACTGACACTCAAACAAAAAACGAAGACGAACTACGCATGCCAGTGTTTCAATCAACAATTACAAATAATCTGCAAGTGCAACAAGAGAACAAAACTGAAAATTGTTCTTCTTTTACTGTATCACCTAAAAAGAAGCATTACCCATTCAAACATCGCTAATGATTCCAGTAGATTGCGTACAACCTGAAGTAGATGAATAACTTCAAGTACCTAACAATTTAAATCAGATTGTATATAAAACAAACAATAATATCGTTAATGAGTTCCACGAACGGAAGGCGGAGAAATTCGCCTGGTTTAATTTGTTTCTCTGTGGTATAAATGGGCTTAACAAGGAATCCAGAACTATACAAATAACACCATTGGACTGTCACCAATTTCGGATATTAGGCACAAATACAAGATTTCAGCGGAACGACTATTTGTTTTACGCACTGTCCATGATTGAGTATCATAGAGTCAAATCTACTATTGCAGTTTGTTGCAAAAATGTCCAAAACCAAGATGACATGGTAGAGGACATCCATCTATACCTCAAAAATTTAAAAGGGCTCAGCAGCCTATTGACATAAGCCTTAAATGAACTGTTAGCACAAATTAGGTGCCTGGACCCACCAATCTTATTTTGTAAGTTTTAGATCCAACGATATTAATTGGTTGGATATGCGCAAAGCCCTCTGGATTGCTGACAACCACCCAGATGAAAATCCAAAGTACCTGGATATGATCGCAACTCAGTTATTAATCGAGCGATACCCTGTTGTGGTAAGTCGTCACTTCATGGTTAGAGTAAATGCATACATGAAATTTTTACAGAATAACTGTGAAGTTCGGCGGTAAACTTAAAGATCTCTGGTGGAGGGATTGAATTTCAGAATCGTGGAAGCCTACATCTTCATATTGTGGTATGGGTTGAGAACCATCCATCGTTTGAGAGAGAGAAGGCAATTCATTAACTATATCAAGTATGTACGTACCAAATGCCACCTGAAAGTTCTGAGCTATATGAGTTGGTGAAAAAAGACAAAAATACATCTACACACTCACACCTGCAAAAAATAATGATGTTTCAGTGTGTCGCTTTAGATTCCCACGTCAAGAATGTGCTCAAACATGAATTGTTGCTCACTCATCAGACGATTTCCTTCGCAACAGTGGAAGGATATGCCTTTAAAAGAGGCGAAATGAAGATAAGTGGGTAAATAGTTATAATCCTACACTTCTCTGACTATGACAGGGTAATATAGACATTCAACCTTGGGGATCAAACGAGGCCATAGTTTTTTATGTAGCCAAGTACATATCTAAAGCAGAAACTAGTTAAGTTGATGCAAGTGTCGCACAAGCTTTACACAAAATTCAATGTTAAGAGTCTAATATTTCCCGCAAGCTTTTTAAGGTATGTATGAGGTTATTAAAAGAACGTCAAATCTCGGCTTGTGAATGCACACACAGGCTGTGTAATTTAAATTTTAAAGAGAGTTCAAGAAAGTGCATTTATCTTAACACCAGAAAGCCTGAGGAAAGATACACAGTGCTCCAGTTCAACGAAGCTGGTCAAGCTGCTGGCTATTGTTCAAACATTTTTGATCAATATGAAAAATGCCTACTAGAGCACGCTGATTATGACTTTAATAATATGAATCTACTGGAGTTTACGATGTTAGTTGAACCGTATTACGCCAAACGGCAATACAACAATGAAGAAAGCGTTGATCAATATGAGTCGTTCGAACAGCAGACTAGGCGACGATTAATTACACTTAAAGACAACAGCAAAATACTTATCAGAAACACTCCAGCAGTCGTACATGTGCCTTACTTTATAGCAGCTAATGATCCAGATAATTGCTATTACTGTTTACTTCTCCAATACTTACCATATAGATCTGACAGTGAATTGGTGGAAGATTACGATACACACCAAAGGCTGCTTTTCTGCAAGAGAATCGAATCTTCGACAAACAAGTACACGCATGGACATTTTGATAGAACACGACAGCAACTAGAAAACGCCTTTAATCAAGTACACGCCTTTGAAATGCTCAGTCAAGAACCACTTCAAGCTGATTTAGGGGCAGAATATGTAGAAAAAGAGCAAAATATGAGTGATGGCCAGTTTCAGACAGCTCAAAGAGCGATGGATATTGGACAAAAAGGGTCTTTACGTACTTTACCCAAAAAATCTTAGATCAAATAAATTGAGGTACTATCTCCTCATACCGGCAGTGCTGGAATGGGCAAAACATTTCTCTTTAATTTACTTAAAAATCAAGCCAACAGATGTTATGTACAGCAGGTAGTTAAAATTTGTGCATTAGCAGGAGTAGTAGCTCGACTCATTGGAGGCTTAACGCTTCATTCTGCTCTAAAACTACTGGTACAGAAGGACAGAAGAATTGTAGAGATGACAATTCTAAAAGGAACTTATTCGAGGCTCATGCGGCAGAAGTGGAGGGACATTGAATTAATTTTCATTGATGAAATATCCATGGTCCCCTACGAAATGTCTTGTATGATAGATTCTCGACTAAAGCAATTGAAACACAGCGAGACTCTTTTCGGTGGTATTAAAAGGCTACTATTTGGAGACCTAATGCAATTGCCGCCTGTAAGAGGTAATCATTTATTTGATCAGCCTCTCAGATTGGCACTAGAAACACACTTTTGGCGACTTTTTACTTTGGTTGAATTAACTGAGAACATGAGATAGCAAAGAAATGCTTCCTTCGTCGACATTTTAAATGCTTTAAAGATTGGGGAGTTACAATCAGAGCATTTTGTCGAACTCATAAGTAAAGTTAATACCTCTAGAGTAGCTACCGGTGAGTTCTCTATTGAAAAAGCTCTTCGTATTTATCCGACCAACCAACAGGTCAATAATCAGGCAGTTCTTGAGCACTTCAGGGCAAAGGGAACAACGATGTTCAAAATTTAACCTCAGGATAAGTTAATAGATGCAACAATAAATGCCAAGAATATTGACATTGACACCACAATTCCATCAGACATTAATAAAACAGGAGGAATGCCTCAAAAACTGGAAATTTTTGTAGGCTCGAAGTTCATGTTGCGATCCAACATCGATGTTGGCAAAGGACTCATTAATGGTGACATAGGACACATCACTGAAATTATACGGCCATGTTTCCGACGTACCCAGAATTATGAAACGGATATACCATCGGTTCGGGTAGACTTTGCTAATGAGGGCATTCATACCATACATCTGAAATCCGTGCAGTTTCCAGCTAAGTTCAGCTATGGAACTGCTGAACGTAGGATGTGGCCGATGGTACGGTCTTGGACGTCTACCGTTCACAAGATGCAGGGTAGTCCAGTGGACTATGCTGTGATCTATCTGGGGCCAAAACTTTTTACTTCTGGCCAAGCCTACGTTGCTCTCAGTAGGGTAAGGTCTTCTAATCGAAGAGTTTGATTGCGCAAAATTTATTGGTAAAAAGCCCTGCAATACTGAAGCCCTTATGGAAATGAACATAATGTGGTATCATTTAATTACTTACGACTAAATAGGAAAAAATTAAATTATAAGTAGAAAACCTTTTTAAAGACAACCTTTTAATAAATAGTGTACTAAAAAGAAACAAACAATAATATTACTCATTAACAATAAGTTATCATTTATTTTAATGTGATACAGGTCTTGGTTGAAGTCTGGTTGTCTATAAAATGTTTTTTCTCAATTGAAATGGCTCGTAGTGATATCAAGCGTAGTTGACAAATCTGTGTATAATGATTATATTTATATTAATTAAAACTTAAAAATAAAAGCGTGGTACGAGAGAAATAATCGGATCATATATGTGTGAAGTTGAATAAGTGGATAACAGACAGTTCTTGCCATTAGCACAACACTGCTACATTACATCAACGGATAAATTCTCACACCACGCTTTTATATTGAAGTTTTAATGAATCTAAATATAATCATTAGACACTGATATGCTAATTACGCTTGATATCACTACGAGCCCCTTCAAGTGAGAAAAACATTTTATAGACAACCAGACTGCAACCAAGACTTGTTTCAGAGTAAAATTAATGATAATTGAGTGTTAATGATTAATATTATTATTTGTTTCTTTTCAGTACACTATATAATAAAAAGTTGTATTTAAAATGTTTTTTACTTAGAACTTTTTTCCTGTGAAATGGTAGGGCTCACTATAACATTGAGCCTAAACTACCTTATTCTCAAGGTCGGTGCATGGTCTCCAGCACTGTCTGGGTGTATAAGTTTTCAGATGACTGTAAAGCAGAGTACATATATATTTGAAGTTGCGTTGCTTTCTTGATCGTCATAACAAAGTTCATACATTTACAGTTATTTCTATAAAAAGGGTACATATTCGAAATAAGTACATGAATATAATATTTAAAAATAAATCAATTGTTACCTGGAGCCTGACATGTCTCTCCCCCCCCCTCTCTCTCTCTCTCTCTCTCTCTCTCTCTATTTCGGTTAGTGTTGTGTGCTGTCCCTTCGATTTACCGAGACCTTCACTGTACCCGCGCTTTCGGCTGACCACTTAGGGTGCTTTACAGATTATCACGATGTTAGTTGATCGCACAACGTCGGTCCGGTCGGATGTCTTCCGCTGCTAGTGTTGTGAATGTTGACTGTACTTTGAATGTAATGGTTTCGTTTCAGTCGGTTCATACGGCAATCGTTTGCTATTCTGTTGTACGAATCAGGATGGCCTGGTCTTGTATAGCATCGTTTAACACAGCGCACAGAACCCGACGCTTGTGTAATATGTAATTATGCTAATTGGTATGTGCATATAACTATTTTCCTTTACATTTTATCGTTATGTCTGTTTGCATCTGTGTGTAGCTTCTCGATTCACATTATTATTATTTTTGAGCACTATTACGTACAGTATTCGATGTTCGCGTAATATACACTGGTTATTAAATGCCTATAACTTAAACTTTTATATTCATTTTTATATCTGTTTGCATCTGTGCGCAGCAGTGATGTATATCTTGACGACTCATGGTTTAAATGTATGTTGTTTTGTGACAAGCAAAGGTACACAATCTATACAAGTTGCAAAATGTGCATCGCACTTGATGCAATGTAGTAATTTTTGAGGTTGGCCCTTGTGATAATTTGTTATTTCTCATTTTGGCATGCATTCTAGCTTTTACTAAACTTTTTAGCACGATAGGAACACTGGTATCACGTTATGGAGTGTGACTCCATCGAGTATTTTCTATATATTGTGACTCATTATGGCATCATGCTTGTGACGTACTCACAAATATGCCAGTCATTTATTGTTTGTAACATAACTGATTTTTCATGTACAGATCGGTTTCATATATTTTACACTCGGTTTCCCCGAAACTTGCATTAGACTGACGGTGTTTATATTAACGTATACATGTTTTAGTGTAACCTGCAAAAATGTATGTCCTGTTATCGGCGCAATTGTATACCACTGTATTTTTCAATATATGGCTAGTTGTTAAGGGCTACCCATGATAATGATGACTTGGGCTGCCAGCCCATGTGTTGGACTGATGGTGTTTGTTTATATTACAATATATGTGTTTTACCAACCATAGTTGTTTGTTGTGTGTTACCCATGCAAGCATTTATTTGTGTATATATTGTCACGTATATATTTACAACCTGGATGATGGTGGACGAAGAGGTGGCCTAGCTGTCTCTGAGGGGTTTCCAAGTTGGTAGACCCCTGCAGTAGCAGACGACAGTGACAGAGGTGGCGATAGTGGAGTGCGTGCGAACTTATGAATATGTGTGTGCTATTTCAGAACCTAAACTTCTTAATACAGCAGTAACTTTGAGATGCACTTGTATGTAAACCTGCATTCATTTTTTCTTTACATTGTGGATGGTGGTTACATGTTCCTGAACTTCAACAGACTCAGAATGCTGACCAACTATGCTTATAACAGGGTAGGACGTGATGCCCGTAACGTAACTTTGATGGTTGAAGCTTTGGTGGGTGGGAAATATCGAGCAACTTTGCTTGCAATGCCAGTGTTGCGCATTGTTCATCTTTGGAAATTCTCCTCTGCAAGGTGGCCTACTATATGCCCGACATGACTCTCCTCCAGTCATTCCGTCATTTCCCCCCCTTGTTTACTCCTCCTTGTGCGTCATCGTTTTTTTTTAGTATGGGGCTAGTTAATATAAATCGTTACACACCTTGTGCTGCCGCTTACACTATGCCTATCCTATGTTTGAACCTTGTTGAGTCGACACTTGAGAGAGTCGACACTATGTCAAAGCTGCAATATGACTTAAATTGTCAATTTAACCATCCTTGGGACATCTCTACTATGAGGCACTTTTAACTTATATCATTGTGTGAGCGGCCGTAATGTGGATCTACTTGAAACGGTGAGTTGTGGTCGCAGCATTTTCTCTTTTGGGCCTGTAGTGTTTTTAATAATTGTGTGGTGTAGTTTTGTGTTGTTTTGGGCATGCAAGTGAGTTAGGCTTTTTCCATATTGTGGTTTTCTTCGCCAGCCTTAATTGTGGTTTCGGTATAACTACATTCTAACATTGGCGTGTGTTCCAATTGTATTAATTTGTTGTGTACAGTTTTTGTCTGCTGGCCAAACTTTCATTTTGAGTTTATTTGCTTTTGCTGTACCTCCACGAATCATGCATAGGGCGTAGTTAAATTAATTTTTAAATGTTGTTGTCCCTTATTTTTTATTCGATGAAAAATTGATTGGGTCTACCCACGGACTTCAGCGATGAAACATTTTAATGCATAACACTAGTGCAGCTTTAAAACAGTATTTTTATTTAAAAGAGGCTTTAATGGGCTTCTAATGATACCTCCTTTAGTTTAATTGCTATGTTTAAAAATCTCTCCTCAATATAGGCATTTTGTAATTTGAACTTTTTTAGAATATTGTCTCCTATTGTAATTAACTATTCATTGTACATTTTGAGTAACGTAAATTTTTGTATGAGCAATGAAATTCATGCTCGTGAATTTTTGTGTTACGATTTTTAACTTATTGTTTACTTAAAAGATATTGAAATTTTTGATAATTTTAAAAACTTTCATCAATCAAATTGTGCTGCTTACTTTTGTAAACTTTAATCACAATATATAGTTTAAACTCGTGTTCTTGTCTGATTATTTGTGCTGCAGCACATGCTTATAAGAGGGCTTAAAGTATCTATAACTGCCCTACCACCTTTTGTCATCGGGGGTGATGACTATGATTTATGAATTTGGTGACTATAAATTAGGTGGGTGGGAAATGGTAGCCGGCTATGCTTATACGAAGATGGGAATCCAAGATACAGACACGCGTGCGCTTGACAGTTCAGACATTAGAGTCAACTGAAGGAATGAACATTCTTCAGGCAAGATGGATTGTGCTGGCATGAAACGACTGAGCGTTAAGAGGATGGTATTTTAAAGGTGAGAGAGCGAACACGTTGCTGCTGAAAAAAGCCATGCAAGTGTAATTAGTGTTTTTATCCTACTGCTAGTTGTAAGATAATAGGCACGAAATGTTCCCTGTGCTCGAATCCAACTATGTCCCGTACCGCGCGAGTGTAAACAAGTTGGAGATGCAGCACTCTTGAATGCCTAGACAAGTTGGAGAAACAGACGTGAGTGTGTGATCGAGACACATGTACGTTGCCGTACAATTGGCTCTCTATGAATACATAAAACATTTATGTGGAGATGTGGCCTGCCCAATTTTTTTTACGTGTATATATATATATATACTTTTTTCTGAATGTTAAAATGTATATATGTGGTCAAGATGCCCGACTGGCTACCCAAATGGTGTCGGAACGATTCTGCATGCCTCTAGGTATTTTTTGAGTTCCTAAACACCTAAAGACTAAAAAAAAATTCCCAGTGCTACTGACGGCCAGTGTTTGAACTAACCTCCTCGATGCTAGCGCGCCGCTGCTGGTGACTAGTGAACTAACACACAGGCACATAATGGCTTCCCTGATACCAGCGCTCCTAGACGCGAACTGTAGAACTTCAAACACTGGTGGTGGGTGTGACAATCAAATATGGCCGCCTACAGCAGCCAATGCTGGCAAAAGGTGCGGAAAGTAAACATGGCTTAGCATACTCTGGTGGTGGATGCGGGAATCAAAGAAGGCCGCCTACAACAGACGACGGTGATAAGATAACATCCAAGATGGAGGACTCTAACATCAAGAGGGAGGAAAAGGTGAAAATAAAGGAGACCTGGAGGAATCTGAGAGAAGCATCCCCCCTCCCCCGAGGGATAGAACTGATGCGAGAGAGACAGGAAGGAATGCCATAGCATGAGAAAAAACTAACATAGGAATGACAGAGCAGGAGAAAAGAGAATTGGAACGCAAGAGCATTAAGAGTTGAACTGGAATGATTGAACGTAAGGGGAAAAGGGAGATTCCAAGGGGGGAAAAAGGAATTAAAGATGGTTACTGCTGATGAGGAATGACAGAGCAGGTCGTTTCCTCATGATATCATCCAATATGGCCACCGTGGCTCCTCGGCTCCGCAGCCAGCAGCCAGGTGACGGGGAACATACTATTTCTTACTACTCCTATTGTAGGTTAAAATCTTAAGTTACGAATGTAGGTAATTTTAAGTTATTTTTGTAGGTTCGTTTTAATATTCTGTTATTGTAGGTTAGTTTTAATATACCAGGTTAGTTTTAAACAAGTGTTAGGATATTATTTTATGTTAAGCAGTTTGAAAATGTTAAGTTATGATGTTTAAGTTTAATACTTATTTCACAGTGTGATATGTGGATTAGTTAGCCTAAGTACATTCCACCGAAGTTTGTAACGTTTATTTTTTATACACGACTCTGAATTGAAACGATATAAACTGCTCAGTCAGTATTTGGCATTTGCGTACTAGCGTTACACGATTTTATGTTATTTTAGGTTCTACAAAACATGGCAGACAACATTTCGGTCTCTTGCAGCAATCAAATAGCGTCACCCACATTGTCATAAACACCGCACGAATTTTGACTGTCGTTTGTTAAAGTCACGTGTCCAAAATTGCTCTCTTATTGGTCATCGAACATAGAATTTCGTCTGGTGTACCTATAAATTGGCCATTTTTATGTGTGACCGGCGAACTCCCGCCTGTGGCTTTCCATTCGTATCCGGTAAAGCGACGGGCAGACTCGCAGGCAGGAGCACCGCGTATACTCCCGCCTACTCAAGGCATGCATGTGACAATTGTAACCGTGAGAGCTCAGTTTTCACTATAAAAATATAATGATACTTCAGAGAACTTAATGTCTCCTTAAACAGCAGAGAGCTTCTTAGTTTCGATTGCCACATGCTTGCACTTGACGCATCCGGAACAAATAATCCATTACAAGAAACGAAAAATATTTAATTTTATGATTTCAGCTGTAGTATTCACAAAAATTGATATCTTATACTGGTTCGTCTGAACTGTTGGCGACCCTTGATGTATTGGAATCGCGAGCCAGTGTTTTGGAGAAATCTGAAACTCACAGCTCACACTGGCATTTGTACTTGTATACCTACTAACATGGAATACCCACAATTACGTTGGCGAACAAATTTGTATTATTCATATTTTAAAAAAATTATATAGAAGTGCTACTAAAGTGTAATGTAGTTGTTTTGTAAAAACTTATTGTTTGGTTAATACCCTAATGTAAATCCTTAGTTCTTTTGACGTGAAGTCTTATAACGCAGATCTTATGTTCAGAAAATGAGCGTCACGAAATGTTGCTCTCGGTTTCGTGGTAATTACTCCTTCAAAATGAGCAGTCCGTTAAATGTAAATGTAAAATAGTATAGGTCGGTCATTTGGCTTCGTGCTTCGCACACAAACGTATCGTTCTGACGTTACAGGGCACAGTGTGAGCGGCGCTGCAAACCTCTGATTTCGAGCGGTTTAGAATGCTTAAGACCGCTGTAGCGACCGAACGGCTCATCTGACCGGAGAAATTCTCATGTCAGTTTGTGCGTAAAAAAAGAGTAACTTAAAACATAACCAAGAATCATAAATAATAAACACAAATAGTGACTTTCTAACCAATAAGCATTTTCTTTTCGGATTAGAAACCAAAATAGTTAAAAATTACGAGCAAGGCGAAAATTCCACTAATGATATTAACATCATGAATAGTGCTCGACAAGACAAATCTATTACTGAAAGGATTATTCCGCTACCGCAATCTATTCCGGAGTTATATGAAGAAGAATTTGACAATTCTACGGAGCAGCGAAATGCGGACGTGGAGGTTGCGTCATCTTCACACGACACATCACGTGACGAGACTAAGACTAAACAACGACACAATCAGCGCAAACGCATTCCTCAGGCACATCACCGCTGAAACCCTACGTTTCATATCGTACTTCTCGTACCATCGCCCAATACTCCATCACTTGTACACCGCCGCTGCACTCCCGTTCTGTGCTAATAACAAAGAAATTGAATTAAACCCACACAGCCAATAATTTTTGTTTACTCTCACCACCCATAGACGTCACATAAAAATACCTACGTCCATGTAGACGAGACAGCCCAACCCATCTCTTTGTTTCAGTCACTGCTCGCGCTGTCACGTTTCTATCCGCAATAGCACACTCCAGTACGACAGAAGGGCCTTCTTATCTATAGCTGGCATTTTGTGTTATTGCAACATTTTGTATGTTGTGTCATTGTCTCTAACTTTCATGTAAAAAAAACAACATTATACATTAAATAGATAGTAAAAAAAAACCTGCTCTTTAGTAAGAGTTAGTAAGCACAGAAAATAAAATTTCAATGAACTTTATTTTAAATATTAGACACTAATTACAGAAAATAAACGTTCGTAGTGATAGCATTTCATTTAATCCTTTCGGCGTAAATATCCTGTATGTGGGATGCCGCAGAGGAAGTGGCTTCAATGTTCTACACTGTACACTGTATTCTATTCCATCCAGTGAGACAAGTCCCTCAAGTGTGGGAAGTATCATTCGCAGTTGAGACCAAATTACGTAGTCACATAAACACCTGCTACCAGTGAAATGATGCTCCTTACATACAGGATGATTCAGTAAAAGTGTGCAGAAATGAAACTCAGAAAGGGTGCCGCACCACGGAACATTTTGATACTGGGGACGTGTGGTCCAGGAGTTTAGCGAAAGGAGATATGGGAGCCAATATGTCTACATGAATACACCTGCCCATATTGGATACGTGGATTATTGAAATTGGGTGTGTACACTGTTGACAAGTAGTACAGTACACGATCACTCCATTGACAGACCGGTGTTAACGTATCAATGTGTGGCTCTCAAGAGCTGCTCAAAGTGACGACCACTAACCTCGGCACAAGCATCACAACGGCGTACGAGATTCTGCCCCGTCACTTCAAATATCCTATGAGTTTTGTGTCTGCCATTGACACACGCACGTACTGTGTTAATGTAGGGACGACAGACGATAGGTGAACCTCACATACTACATGGTTAGCCCACAAATTAAAACCCATTTCTTCTTTAGCTGGTCTCCTGGACCTCACGTTCTCAATTTCTAAACGTACCGTGATGCGGCCTTTACTCCAAGTTTCATTTCTACATGCTTTTACTGAAACGCTGTGTTATCGTAGTATGGAACTGATGGCAGTACAGTTCCAAACTAAATATTTGCAGGTAGCAACGCCTGACTGATACAATAAATTATATCACTCAGCGAATTAAGGTGTAGCCAATATACGTATAACATCAGGAGTACACGTGTGTTTTATATGGCCAACTTACGGATCATTAATAAACGCTTTTTTTAAACTGGGGGCGATTACACGTGGAAGCGTAGTATTCAGTCTGTATACATCTAGTATATATACACTATACATATTCAGTGTAGAGCATATATTCTGATCACGGTTAACATTCTTCCTAATTTCTAATCTTTCTACAATGTCTGACATTCACATTGCAGTGCGCTTTCATGAATCAGTCTAGCGAAAATATGAAATTGATAACGAATTTGGTTATTAATAAGCCATTTCGTACTCCTGGACGTTTACGCCAGAAATATAAACATAAAACTCTTGATTAGAATCAATGTTAAAACACTGATACGCAGTGGAAATTCCACTACTCGAGTCAGTAAAAATGGTTCCACTTAGAATCGGTGGAAAACCTACGTTATTTCAGTAACTGTTTGAATAAGTGACAGCCAACTACATGTTGCAAATTAAATAAATAATCATATTTACGATTTTCACAGTAAATATTCCGCAATTTAAAGTAAATTAAATAAAAAGAAATATTCGCGGAGCTCAGGATTCGAATATCTTATAATGCCGCTTCTAGATCGTTACCGTAAAAATCGCGCTACCAATCTAACGTTACCTGCCATGGGGAAAATACATGTTTTATAATTGGCAATAAAAATACGGAGCTTTAAATTGTATGACGTTTCATTTCGTAACATTATGATTGATAAAAAAAATAGTAAGTGTCAATGAACTCGCTTCAAAACATTTAATGCAGATTAAACCTTCAAATCAAGCGCTACGTGAAATAAATAAATAAAAGATGTAAAAACGAGGTGAAAGACTGCAAGTCCGTGTTACCTTATAAAATTTTATTCTGTAAAACCAATCTCACATTAAAAATAGTCCTATTTTTATTTGTTTATCTGTTGCTATTTCATTGGTTAATTGTTTAAATTCCCTGCGGGGTCGCGGCCGAAATTTCGCTGAACGATCCCGCTGGTCGGCGGGTTTCCTCGGGAATCTTCCGTTTCCCTTGCCCTTGCATTCCGGCGCTGCTCCATCCTCACCTCAATTCACCCTAATCGGCTCACATGACCTCGTCCGGCACGATTGCCACATGCGAAAATCCGGAGGCGACCCCGCCGGGAATCGAGCCCGGTTCACCTTGTGTGGAGGAGAGTAGTCAACCACTACACCACCGCGGTTCTCTGTGGCCAAATTATTATCACTTTGTACGAAGCTGTGTGCTAGGTTGCACGTAATTCTATATGTCTCTTTATACACATTACTGGTTCACACACCTGCAGGCCGTGCCAGGTAATGAATGTGCTCTGCTCTCTGAAAGCAGCATTTAATAGAATATCCGTATGCCTGATTAGTAATATGTAAAACTTTCGCATGTATGTTTTGTATGGGCCCTGATAATGTTGGGCTTATGTTGATTTAGTAAACCCTTGAAAGACAAAGATACATTTTGCGTGTTGCTGTCAAGTTTTTCTCACAAAAAGGCATAGGTTTATTTTCTTATAAATATATCAAAAATTACTGTTTTATAAGTATACGCTATATGTTCAATAATCTTAAATAGTCCTGCAGTTTTCATACGATCATCGAGAAGAATAAAAAAGGCAGGCTACATTTGATTAACACATTTATGTAAGATGAGTAAGAGAATGCTTTTTTAATCTTTATCAATTTCTAATTTTATTGGGTCAACAATTTTATCATTAATTTTTTCCTTACCTCTCGAATAGATCTAAGTGCTGCTAAAACATTTCATTTTGTCTGTATTTTAATACGAGTAACTTCTATGTAATGTTTTGTTCCAAAACTCTTTAAAAATTTTATACAAAAATTCTATGATAGTTTAAAATAGGATAACTAGCCTAAATAAGCACTTTGTAAGTAATTATTTAAAAGATTTACCTAATGTATTTGTTGTTTTAACATTTTAAGTTGGCAGAATATTTAAATGTGTTTTTTAAAGGTGTGATAAAACATTTATATAATTTTTCAGTGTTTTTATTACTAATTTATCTTAATAACAGGCCTATTTGTAGGGTTTGTAAATGTCTAAGTGAGTTTGAATATTATTATGAGATTTTATATTAGTATATTTTAAGGACACTCTTCTGAGATTTTGATTCTTTCATTTTCTTTACGTTAGTCTGTCTTAGAACTAAGAAAAATTAATACAGTTCGCTAAGTGTTCTGTAAAAAATTTATGTTAGCTTTGTGCATATATTGCTTTTTCTTGTCAAATGAGTAGAAATCAGCTATGAAATGATAAATGAGTTGCATGCTATAAGACTTCGAATTTTAATATTATTTCCCCCTTATATCTTGGAATGGCGATATTCCTTCCACTAGGTGGTAACACTTTCATTTTACAGTATTATAAGCTGACATTTAAAGCGTTTATTTAAATTTGTGTATTTTTCGAAAATTTTATTTCTGTGACAGTGTAAATGAAAGTGTTACCTACTGAAAATAGATATAGAATTTTGTCACTAGTTTTTTTCCCGTAAAAATTTGGAAATAGGTGGTGTTATTCCAAGCAGGAATACTTTTTTATAAGTTTCAAGATTCCTAAAACACTTTCCTTTGTCTTTTTTTTTTTTTTTTGCTGTTGTAAGGAACTATGTTTTTATATGAAGTCGAAATGTTGAGCAAGAGGCGGTGCAGTGTCGCATTGCTCGCAGTAGTGAGCTACTGTCCGGTGTAGAAGGGGCGGTGTCTAGCGTGAGCGCAGCGCCCGCCCGGCCGAGGGTGGTAGTGCCGGGGTAGCCACCCCCACCACCCCCTCGCTGGTATCCAGGTCAGCGGCGCCACCCCCACCCCCGTCCCACCCCTTGTGCGCCGCCGCGGCGCCCAGCCTACCCCTGCCTGCGCCCGCGGCTCGCCGCCACGCCGCCATTGGCCGGACCCGCCGCCGGGGTGTGGCGTCGTGGAGGCGGCGCCCTGACTTCACCCCGCCTCTCGCCCCCCGCCATACCACCCCCTCAGGTGCGAGACGCTCACCTCATCCCGCCCTGCCGCTAGGGGCCACATTAGCGACGGCCGCGCACACTAAATCGCCTCTAGCACACTGTGCTTAGGGAGCTTTCGTAGTCGTCATGTGAGCCTCATTGTATACAGCACTGTCTATTGTTATTTTTTCTTTAACTATAGAAAATTTCAATTTCAATTTTTTTGTCCCCCGGGGCAGAAATTAAAGTTGATATTTTGTTGCTCATTTACAAATTTGGTTACTGAAACATAAATGTAGTCGTAAAGTGTCAATAATAGCAACAATTGCTGCGACCAGCCAGTTTTCCTCTACGATATTTGTACTTCCGTACAACAGTTTTTTAAACTGTAGTGACAGTTCCGAATATGTTCTGAACTTACTGCTGTATTAAAAAACTATAGTCACCGTAAAAAATTCCGAATAAACAGAAAACACGCAAAGCTTCATTATAATATTTACCATCGCCGCCGCATAGCTTCCTTATGGGACCTTGAGGTGTTCAATATTGATTACTAGCGGTTTCCTTTGACAATACAGAAGTGAAACATACACTTACAACGCGAGATACAGCCGCACACGGCAACAAAATGCCGTTTTCGGCTACAAAAACGCTGCAATGTCGTTCGCCAATTTGCGCCCGGTAACGTACTCGCCAGTCGGCAGTCTGGCCAATAGTGAAGTTTCTGCAGCGCGCACTAACCAATCAGAGAATGGTGGATACGAGCGCATGAAAGGAACTTCCACGCCACTTAGTCTCTGCGTACTTAACTACTCTGTGCTTTCATTCGCCTGGCGATGTTTAGAAACTGACACCTTCTCCACGTCACTTAGGTCCACGGCAACAATCAAAACTAGAACATTATTTTGTGTATAATAGAATCAGCAGAATTTTTGTGCCCTGCTCTTCAGTCACCCTACACCCATCATGACAATAACTCTAACATTCATTAACAAATGTTATAGTGATTGCTTTGTGCCAGAGTTTAACATTTTCATGTGTTGAGCTTTATTGCCTGTGTTTTACAGCTCGTCGGAAGTCGGAGATGCTATTAGTGCGCAACTTAACAACTTTTGTTTTAAATAACATTAATTTTACTGCTGGTTTAGTATCTCTATGTATATTATAAACATTATATACAGTGCATACACACTGAATAATACTATACATTATCTATTTATGCCCCGACAAAGCCTTTGTGTAGTTGTATTTCGTAGTTACTAAGGAAATTGTCAACAGCATATAAAGACTATTATCATGCTTAATATTTATTAAAAGCAACATAGAAAATATACTTAGATTACATTACTTAAAAACAAAATCATTAATGGCTATATTACAAATTTAAATTTTGAGCTTGCGTGTTACTTACATTTTAATTAAGTTAAAATTTACTGTGGAATAAGAGTAGGCCAGAAATGTATATGGAGAAAATATTCGAAGTGTATCCAGATATTCCCCAAAGAATATCTTTTTCTTAAGGATTTGTATGCTGCATTCAAATATGTGTTCCCTGGAGCTTTAAACTACTTGAATGTTTGAATCACTCCAGATGGGCAGTAAAACTATTTTATTAGGTCACTTCTTCTACACAAGACCTTCAGTTAGCTCGGGTATTCTCCGATTGACTATACATTCAAATAATAGGACTCGTTTGGTAATAACTGGCAAAAAAATTAGGAAAATTCATATACGTTTCGAGTCCTACTTATAGTCACAAAGGCGGTGAACTTAAATGAAAAATCTCAGCTGAGAAAAGCAGAAACTTACAAAATTATCTGAAACCTTTTCTAATATAAATATGCCAGATTGCGTTTCTGATTTTACATGCCTATGGCATCCGAAAGCTGAAGAATTTACTGCTGACATCAACAGTAAGAAAACTAAAAACTCTTCGCTTATTGTTTTAGTACACATGATATCAGTAAAATAGATTTGTTAATTGTAGAACAGAACCAACCAACATGTAACAATTTACAATATGCCATCTTTTCGAGGTAACAAAAAAGTGGATGATTGTGAAGCCTACAGTGCAGACAATATCTGTGGTCGTAAGTTGAAGGTGTTGCCTCGCCTCCAAGCTTCAAAAGACGTCGAAGATATTCCTTGTAAATGGTATCGATAATGGTGTTCAAGCAAGTAGTCATGTTTGGCCACCTGCGGATAATTTTTCCAAGTACAATATGATGGTTACCGCTATTTTTCATTGAATTATTTTGATTAAAGTAATACCTAGATACAACGAATTATCGCCAAGAGCTGTGTGTTTATTGTTACTTTTCAATTTATTTTTAAACATATGAAATAGTTATGTTTAGTTGTAGAGTGTAGCATGCTAATGAATGTGTTTTTCCATGTTTCTAGGACATTGAAAATGTTGTTATTCTGTAATGACATTTTTTTATTCGTTTGCAAACATTGACAATGGATGAAAAGTAAGTGATCTATTTATAAAAGGAATAGGATGTTATAGCTTTTAGAAATTTTGGAAACTATAAGGGGGCACGAAATTATCTTGATATATCAATTTCTTTACTTGTGAATGGTCATTCACTCGTTTGTTTCACGGTGGATAAAATAATACAGATAATTAGGCTGACGATGTGAATGAGAAGATTATATTAAACATAGCGTCTATTAGTGGATCACTCACTATTTGTACGCTCGTTTATCATCGAGTAGGTTCACAAGTTGCGTAATTACATCACATATTTTAATCAGATAACATCAAAAATTGTGTCGACACAATTCGTATTCATTCGGCATACCTCACGAATTAGGATTATTTAAGCTATCGTTTGGCGTTTGGTTTTGTAAATAGTATCTATTGTGACTCCTTCTACTAATTGCCCCAGTGACGGAAGTCTGTGGAAAATCAGACATCTAAGAGCAAGAAAAGCAAATAGTTCATCATATGACCTAAAAATCCAGTAGAATCGGTTAGTATTTTCTAAAATTAAAATCAAACATTTTTCTTCATAAATTGTCGTTAAGCTGATTATGTTGCACCCCATGTAGCAAAACACATATGGCCCATTTAAGGTTTACAGTCATCGGATGCCAAGCCTACAAAAAGTTGGCCCAAAGCTGGCATGCACCCGGCACCAGTGCTGGTCCTGAAGTGGCATCACTAACTAGTCATACTAGCCCAAACATGGCCCATATGATTACAACAGCAATAGCCTATCAATGTACCACTTCACAGCCACCAGATGTGCTACTGATGGCTAGCCATGCTTCTACCATATTTCAAACTCTATTTAGTAAAAATAATTGTTTGTTGCATCATTCTCAACTATTCATCGTTTTTAAATTACACATTAAAACACATTATACGACGTGAAAAACCTATGCTTACCGAAGGAGAGGACGGGGCGCGAACTTACTACCGTTGCAGTTACAACCCACATACCACCCATTACACAACTGTGTATTCTTATTTCTAGATCAACTAATTTGGAACTGCAGATAAATAAAAAACTACTGTCGTTCCGAGAAAACTTTTTACCTGAATCGCGATATTAAAACAAAACCTTGCCTTTAATGTACTTTTTCTCAGTATGTAAGTCACCTGCATTTTATTCAAATGCTTTGAAATACAGTCGGGATACGTGAATATTTTAGTGATGTGAAATAACAGAAGCCCTTCAATATTAATTATCTAAAGATTGTGCGATAATGTTTTTTTTTTTTAACATTTCATTTCAATTATACCCAGTCGTAGATTTAAATTATTGCATATGTATAAAATTATTCAATACCAGTCACGAGGTCACACCTAATACTGTATTTCCCCATAGATATTTCCAGCACTATAAATTTACAAATAATGTACTCATTGTATCATATGATAACCTATGTAATTATATTAGACACACACAAATATACATATACGTGTGTGCGTAGTTTGAAAACGCTATCTCCAAAGAGTGGGAGCCATAAGAATTCCCATAATTAGCCATAATGCACCAGTAATGGTCCATCGTTGTACCACTTCATAGCCATCAAATGCCCTACAGATGGTTACCCAAACATTCACCAGCAATACGTATAGGTTATATAAGGCCATGGCTGGAATACAGTTGGCAAGTCATTTGACGATCATTAGAAGTATAACCACTCTCAGTCATCAGTTTCATTCCCATTAACATCCCATTAACGCGCCATTGATGGTATGCCAAGTGTCCTGTCGCCAGAAGTCAGTCATGACATGGTCATTTGTGTAAACTCGTAAGTATTCAGAGCCAGCAGTCATCCAGCAGTGGCAGCATTAAACCCACAGTCGGCTGACTGTGGCTTGCTACATGGGACGGTATTCTTTTACACGAATTGGTTTTTTTTATAAACAGTGATAAATGCTTTTTACAATAATGCTCAATTTGAAAGGATATTCTTATGACGTGAGCTAGTCCACATACTGAATATGCAAATATAGAGAACAATAATGATTTCGATTTTTGTTAAACTTCGTTTCACTTGTTTTTGTATTTAAACATTACATTCAGTTTTAATCTTCGTTTATTATGTACGCCTATGTTATTCGCAAAAAAAATCTCTGGAAAACGAGCTCATGATGGACTCAGTTTGTCAGAGAGGCATTGATAGTATAAATATGTTTTTGTTGCGAGTTCATTACTGACTATAGAACATCTTCTAGTTGAGTTCGCGGTTTGTCACCAGCAGATGAGAAGTGCATGACACCTCCTTGTGCAACCTTGTGTGGGGAATAATCTCCAGCAACCTTGCTTGCTATCTGAAGCGTTTTGCCGTGCACGAAAGCAGGAGCCACTGCCTATACTAAGACCCGCTCCATTGAGGACTATCAAGAATAGCTGCCAATCCCGCCACTTTCCTCTTACTCTATAACGGTCTTCTCATCAAGTAAATCGCTTGCCGCATACCCGCTCTTCTAAGACACGGTATCAAGTCTCGTCATACCTGCTGTGTGGACCACATTGTAAATTTGAGACTTACGTCTTTATAAAGGGCTACTTGCCTAATTTTTCTAAGGGAAAATAATCTCAGACTAGAGTACTATTAATTTAGCTTCCCAGACAAGTAACACAACACAAATGATTTTTAAAGCTCAAGTGGAAATCTAAAAACGGTACTTCGGACATCTATGTTTGAGAACATATTAAAGTAATATATGCGTAACTTATACCTTCTAGATGTTGCGGATAGATTTTTGCAAACTCTATGAAATGTAGGAAACATTAAAAGAAAACACTTGGCACACCGTAATTTAATTTATAGTCGATGACGTCACCTTTCAGTGCCAAATAATATGAAGGCGTATGATTAAATAAATGAACAACAGTGACGGACAGAAGACACAGTGAAAAGTCAAGTGGAGATGACTGGACCGCTTTTAACGTGGTCCTTAGAACTGATGAAGTCACAGTGATTGTGGATGCGGTCAAAAAAATTCGCTACAGCTCATGAATAAGAGAAAATGGCGGAAGGAGTTAGGTAGGGGAGACGAGTTGTTCCGTGTACCTTCGATGCGAGTAACATGACACACAACTAGATCTCGCAAAACATCTATCGCCAAGATATCCAGGAATTAAAAGCCACGAACATCGAGGCCTCGTGTAATCCCTGCAGTAATATCTGCTGTGCGATCTTCCGCCCTATGTGCTTTTCACAGACGAGGTTCATTTCCTCACACGTGCCGGAGTGTATAGGTCGTTCACGGTAATGTCGCCACTATTTAAGGCCGTGCTTTTAATCTATTTCCGACTCATTTGTATCCTTTCGCCAGTTGTTATATAAAACGCCATGTGACGTATAAGCACTGCGTACATATAGATTTTATAACGCTCAAAACATAACAATAAAATATAATTTTTCTGTTGCGGTGCCCGCTGGGAGAGCGTTAAAAGGTGTATTATATCCTTGAATAGCCTATAATAATACTTCTACATGTTAACTCACACGAATACCTTGTTGTAACCATCTCTGTGGCTTTTATGGAACTCTTTACGTAGTCCGTGGAATTTTTGAGCATGAAGTGCAGTCAGTTCTGTTGGCAGTCGCAACTGTGAACTCCTTTTATGGAAAAACTCGAACACAGCTACACACGTAATTTTTGTTCCAATTTCACCGCATCTCCTTTAACGATCCTTGGTGCTGGCAAATAAGTAATATCACTTGGGCATAGACTTACATTTACATGACGTAAACTGGATGATTTTCTTTCTCCTACGCGAATTTCTTCAGATAATTTGGCGACTCCAGCCTTAGGCCACAGTTCATTAATCATTGACATGCGCTTTTCGCAAAAAAAAATAGTTGTTATCTAGTTTTACTTCGAAACACATTAGCTTAGATTAACTATCGTTATTTTATGGTTTTGATTTCAACACATGTTAGGTGCCTGTCTGCGAATCACAGATGTTCAGTTCAGGATGAAGTTAATGCTTGTTGGTCCAATCAAGTCAATGGTATTCCAGATAACTGGACGCTTTAGAATCAATATTTGAGTATCATTACTGTCCCAACCCGCATATATTTCAAATTCATGTACGTAGTTAAGTTGGCAAAGATGGAGGGAAAGTATTTCCAGTTGGCGATTCGGGGGCAAGGCCTTAGGGCTGAGGCTCGAGGCGCTAAGGTCGCCGGCCGCCATGTTTGATTCCCGGATTTCTCGCTCTGTCATTCCGGTCACGCGACGGCCATTTTCACACAAAATCGTACGTTTTAGATTTAAAAAGGGCTTAAAATTTCCTTTTTTTTTTTTTTCCTTAGTAAATTCTAGTTTTTTCCTTAAATCTTCCCATTTCTCCCTAAATGTGCTTTCTCTTCGTTGTGGCTGACGTACCTTCTCGATGTGGCTGACATACCCGAAACTCAGCTATATAATGAGGAATTTTCAAAATAAAATTATTATGTATATGATTTTTACAATGTTATGCTAAATATATTTTAAAATAAAAAAATTTAAAAGACATAATTATTAAGTGTTATACACCACCGGACTCGTATTTTAAAGCGCATACGATCATTATAACAAAAATAAAATTATTTTATAATTTTTTTTTTCAATTTAAATAAATTTGTAGAATTAAAAAATTTAAAGACATGAGTATTAAGTGTTGTATATCACCGGACTCGTCTTTCC